>OY728146.1:842410539-847410539 GCA_963277665.1 Viscum album | reverse complement strand
TATAATATTTGTGTATAATTTTGTAATTTACATTGATTTTATGCTTGAATGAAACAACAGATTCTAGAAAAAATGATGATATAGAAATGGTAAACCACATAGTTAAGTGTTATAGGTTTTGGGGTAGGAAATTTACCAAACATAGTTCAAAATAATGAAATATAGATATAGATTGATAGAGTATTTAGTTCATACAATATTGAAGGTATCTCAAGATCATAGAACACTGGAAAAAAAATTTAAAGGTGTTCCTAGGCCTCTAAGTTTCATTTAATGCATACAATAATTATTGAACATAAAGGAAAATACCTATTGTTATGTTAAATGAAAAATACAAATGTGTTTATCCAATTAATGGTTGTTATAATATTATATGAGAATGAAAATTCCTCTTATCATCATTTTCATTTCATAAGGAACTCCTTGAGTGGAATATGAGTTGGCATAAGTAGAGCCGAGATAGAGGGAATTAATGATGAAATGTTGTATTGGATTGAGGCTCTACAATAGTTCTATTAAAATTCATGGCTTCCAATTATATTCATTAAAATGAGATCTTATGTTATTGTGGTTTTGGTTGAAATTTTATTCTGATAAAAGTAATTCATATTATAAAAAAAATCATTGTAAATTAGTGGTGTATTTTGATAGAAGTTATGTTTATATAGATTTCAGGAATCAACTTAATTAGATCCCTAAGATGATATGGTGGGGAATTAAGGACCCCCTTTTATTTATGAGGTTCTTCTCTTTTAAATCATTCATTTTATCTTGTGACCTCTCCTGATGAACTCTTTATAAACTCTTAACCATTCACCATATTTAAAGTTAAAGATAGATAACACTTGATATTTATAAGGTTTGGAGCACATGATTACTCATTTCAATGTTGTGGTTCCTTAAAAAATAGTCTCATGCATGAGATCACAAATGTATTTACAATATTGAGTCAACAGAATATACATACAGTACTTCTAAAATCCACTAGAAGATATAAAATATATATATTGTATGATCCAAAAAACCAGAGTACTATCCAATGGTCAATTCACCTCAATGATCACTTAATCTTTGATGCTCATTCACCATGAATTTATGGATGATCAAATATTTTATTTGTACATCATTAAGAATATTATATTCTAATTTAATTCATGACCAATCGATCCCAATTTATTGAGTAAGTTATGAGAATTAAGTTATTCCAAAATTGATGAAGATGTACTACTCCATGAGTATTTCTTCATGAGGAATATTCATGAAAAACTCATCTTTTTATAGTATTTCTTGCATGAAATACATATTATTCTAAAAATTATGTCTTCTCTCATCATGAGAAGAAGTCTCTTATTCTATCTTATAACTCTAACTCAAATATAAAACACATACACATATAAAAGGGAAACATTTGAGAAGAAAATTGGTTCAATATAAACCCATAACTCCTCAATAAATCTCAAATTAATTTAAATATATCTACTTAGAAATAACTATTCTATGGGGTTTCTCTATCTTTATAATGTTTGGAATAACTCTTCATTATTCCTCATTTATTTCCACAAATTAACCACTGTATTAAACTCTTGATTATTGATGAACAAAATATTAATATAATAGTCATCATAATGAATTTGGTTAAGTTCCACGAGTCTCACCCTAAACCCTCTTTCAACTCATCCAAGGGAAGAATCCAATTTTTTTTTAAATCCACATGTCTTAACCCATGTTATTGGTAAGTTTTATCTAATCATTTTTATCATTTAGACACACCCATTAACTGTGAATCCCTTCACCATTTGTATCATCCCAATTAAATAAAGAATATAATATTTTCATATTTATTAATATTTATGTATTAATTATTAATTTTATATCATAAGGGATGCTATTTTTGACAGCATACCTTACATGCAACAATGGGTTTCCCCAAAGTCTAATGTTTCACCCAATGCTGAGTCAAAATTATAAATAATAAAATAATATTATTTTAAATGTAGCTAACACATAGCCATTGTATTGGATTGAAAGAACAAAACTAACTAAAATATGATTATACATGTTTGTTAAATGTTTTTACATTTATCTAATAAATTTTGGAGGCTTAAAACAAGAATGAATCCATTTTATGCACAAATACTCTTATATTCATTAAAAGGATGATTTACCGCCTTTTAATGGTGAACACTCATTAAATCTTTTTTTGGTCACTTTTAAATATTAAATTTGACTAAATAAAATTACTCTTTATAATCAGGACATCAAAATTAATTTTCGTAAATTTTTGGTAATTTTATGATAAAATTCATTTTTAAAGGAATAATGAAAAATATTGTTTTTTCATTCAAAAATTCCATTTAATATTTTTTATTTATATTTATATATTATCTTCTTAATTGGTTTTTAAAGTGTAATAAGATTAAATTTTAACATATCTATCCAATGATGGTCATCAAAAGTAATTTTACATTGAAATTGGACATAAACAAGTGTCAATGTATTGATATTTATTATCTCTTAAAAACATGTTTTTCTATTTTGACAATGAGAATTAATTTTAAATTAATTTATACCATTTCTATGTTTTGAATTTGGTATAAAAGACATCATTTGTGAATTTTGAATGTCAAATATAGCTTATGCTGATTTTTTTTATTTTTCTAAACACCATCAATTTTTTATGAATAGTGAAAACACTTAGTAGTAGTTAAAAATCTGACTTTTTCGTTTAAATGAAATTTTACTGCTTCTATGAATGGAATTTCAAAAATCCAAAAAACATGGTTGTTATTAGTATGTAAAATTTTGTTCAATAAGATACAAATATTTTTATTTGTGAATAGAAACGTTTGACTTTTATTTACTACGGTTAAAGACAAATAGTGTAATTCAAGGTTAAAATAATATTGTAATAATATTAAATTACCGGAACATGTGTCCTAATTCTATTTGTTGAAATATTTTTTTCCATTGGAATCTTTGTATTGATATTGGGACCTCAAGCGCCACTTAAGAGTGATAATAACAGTTTATATTAATAAATTTAATGTAACAAAAAAATGACATAAACATATATCTTTACTAAATAAATTTTTACATGGGGTTATATATGTTATCTCTTATAATATAAATATTAATTAGAAACATAAAATAATTTCGTACATAATTGTAATTTTTTTATTATTTTTATACACAAAATAAATAATATTTTTTTACACAATAATGCTGCAGTGTTTAGCTCATTAATTAATTATTTAAATAAATGAAATTATAAAATTTATAAAATATATACAATACATTTCCAATTCTTATTAGATGGTTTTATTTTGAACAAGAATCATTTTATATTAGTCTTAAATTAGTTATGGACATTTTAAAGCTGAAAATAATTATAGAATAAAATAATATTTTCAAGACATCCTAAAGAGCCCCTCGTCCACCTTATAAAAAGCCCTCACCTATATCCCATTATTCACACATCTCAATCCCATTGGATCATCAAAAAAACATCACAATTAATCTCCATACATCTCTATGATCCACCAAGAAGCCTTACTTTAGTAAAAAGGCACATCAAGAAATCCTTTTGGTTCAAAACAATAGGGAGTCACCCGATTTAAAGGTAACATCTTCTCTTATGTTCATTATTTTATTTTACATATCCAACCCATTAAACACATTTATTCTGTTTTTATGACAACAAAAGTATCCTCAATATAATATTTTGTGTTATTATAAGGATTCAAATTACACACACATCCATATAAATGGTAATGAACATATTGTTTTTGTGGATGGTGAACTACTGCACCATGAGAAGATGATAGTTCAATATTTTCCTACCACCTCTTACAGTGTCCATTACGATAGAAATATATTTATATGTGATATATATTATATTTATATTTTCCCTATACTTTTTTATTTTTTATTTGTAGAATACCTTTATGGTTTCCAATATGGGTAAATACGATAAGCTCATTTAAGGAAGTGTGGACTACCACCCCCTTAAAGTGATATGACTGGCGCATGCCATACGTGGATCATATAATGGATGGAGTTAGTGAAATTATATATGATATTATAATATAATTGATATATAGCTATATATCATTATTTTTTCATTATATTAAATATGAAAGAGAAATGAAAGTTATGTTCATTCTTACGTACGACTTACCGTCACCATGAATATTGCATTTCATTTATTACTTAAAATGATGTATAATATTATAAATACAAATATATACTGGATATATAATATATATATGATATCCAAATCATGGTTATAATTCTATAGATAAAGGTATTTTTACATAATTAACAACTTTTAATTATAAGAAGATCATTTTTGACTCATGTACCAAATATCGATGAAACAGACATTATTATCTTAAATGACTCTATAATGTTTATAACATGAAAATAAGTGATATAAAATGAATAATAAACTTGAATAAGGTTCTTAGAAAAATTTAAATAAATGTTAGTTTATTATTGAAGATATTAAAAACTGAACGGATCAAATCAGTCATGAGTTAAGGGACTTCGCCTCAATCTCCATTCATTGAGGCATACTTTGTTTTATACATGACATTTTTTTATAAAGTTTATAAACACATTTAACTTATAATTTCATTCAAAATGAGTATTTTTCTATGAGTTGTTTTACTTAACAAAAGATATAATGTTTCTTTTTAACGTATTTGGTGACAACAACCTCTTTCACAGCCACGAGAATTGTTTGATTTTTGGCATCCATATCAAGATGTAATGCATTAAAATGGAAAATAAATACCATATAATCTTTTATGTATTTTAGTAATTAAATTGGTTTTGATTATGGATTTATTATGTCCATATAATATTGTGACTGAAATGTGGAAATTTTATCTTTCATTTAGGTTTGTTTTATGTTTTAAGAATGTGTTATGGTTCATGGGAATTGATTACGTATACGGCTGGTTCCGTGATAAACCGTTGGTGGGTGAGCCTAAGATAGATCTCCAATGCATTGGGTAATGGGATATAGGTAAACGTAAAAGTTTCACCTAAGGGATTTTGGGAGTATACTATGATGGGTACTCCAAATGTGACTCTATACGTAGCTATGAAAGCTACAATGTAAGTATGTTATGGATTCCACAAAATACATTTATGATTTTTTATTACGATGTGTTACTTATAAATATTATGATTTCTTGAGGTATGTTAAATAGATTATTTTAGGTATGTATTGATAAACTATTGTTTTCATTATTTGTTTTATGAACCTTACTATGATTTTTATTCTAATCCCAATTTTTTAAATGTTTTTACCATGACGTAAATATTAAGAGGTTCAAGTATAGGATCATTGGAATTTTATGCTGTCTAAAACATGGGACTACACATGAATATTTTTTTAAGTGTTTTTATTTTGTGAAAAAAAATTGAAAGTTGAGTAGAAGTGTCTGCTTTTTAATTTTTGATATTTAATGTAATAGTTATTGTTTAATAATATAATACTCTACACTTGAAAATATACAAAATATAAATTATTCTTTTAATTCATGATTATGTAATTTTTTAATGTTGGGTCTTTATAGTTGGTATCAAAGGTCAGTTTAGTGAACTTTAGGAGTTCGAATATTGTTAAATTAATGTCCATAAATTAATTTATGGTAAAATTGATATGATATTGAATTTACATATTACCTTGTTGATTCACCTAAGATATTTTTATGATCATAATTGTTTTCTGCAGAGGGAATAGGGTAGCTATGATTGGACGACATTAGGAAGAAGACAACTTTCCAAATCAGCAACCTGAGGTGGTCGGAATCAGAACAAAACAGCTTGTTGCAGTGATGTCATAGTTTACTCACGCTATAAATGGTGGTGGTATCAATTCACAAGATCAAACTAATAATACATAGAAAAACACGTTAGAAGTGGAGCATTGTATAATGAAACATCTGTCATCATTCATAAGATCATCTAACCATGTGCTTGGCAAAATTTTTATTAAATAATTGGATAATATTTTCAATGTTATGGGTTGTTCCTATCTTCAAAAGGTTAGTCTCTTTGTTTATAATTTTTGTGGTGTAGCAGATCAGTGGTGGTCGATAGTGAAAATTATCCAGGATAGTGAGGTGATTTATGCTCTTGATTGGGATGAATTCCATGTAATGTTTCTTGAGAAATATTTTCCAATGGTGGTTTATCTTAGGATGGAAAAATAATTCCACGAATTTAGGCAAGAGGATAACATATTTTCTTCCTATGATGCAACATTCACTCGACTGGAAATATATGATACAAATTTAAAATGATATCATGATAGTAAAATAATCCATTTTTACTCAGGATTAAATCCAATGTATCAAATAGATTTATATTATCAGGAGTTCAAATGTAATCAAAAACTTGTTCGATGTGAGGATAAGGTGGAAATGTATTTTTCTGATGATAAGGTGTTCTCTAACAAACAACAAATTAAGAGGCTAAGGTGGAAGAAAAAGGGAATAACTCTTCAAAAATTTAGGATGCTAAGAGTCATATGAATTCATTTTGGGAAAATTTTGGAAAAAATAATGATGTGGAATGTCTTTTTAATTCTAGTAAGTTTTAACGATGTGGTCAAATGGGACATAAACCTCGTAATTGCACTAAAAATATCTTCTTAATGAGAAGACAAAATCTGATTTATGGTCATTAAAACGTTTTTTGTTCAATGAAATAGGTCATTATGAAAATAAGTGTCCAACGAAGAACTAAACTGAGGGAATTCTGCCAAACTACAACTATAAAGGGGTGGTTAAATCCATTGAAACTACTTCAACTGATTTTGGCCCATAAAATGAAGTAGTATCAGGTACACTGTTTATTTGTTCAGATTATGCCTATGTGTTTTTGATTCACGGTCTACACATTCTTCCATTTTTGATAAGTTTTCTATTAATTTGGTAATTCCATATCAATATATGAATCATGAACTTATAATAAAAACACCAGGTGGAAATTTTGCGACACAAAAAAATTATAATATTGTTCATGTCCTTTTGTGCGGAATGAATCTACCTCCAAACCTTATTGCTTTTCCTCTATTATATTTTGATGTTATTTCAGGTATAGATTGGATTTTTTATCTTTTTATGATTGAATACAGATCGAAAGTGGTTTATTTTTAGAAATTTTTTCAGTTTGTGTACAAGAAGGTCCCCTACATTTGATAATATATAATGAAGCTGAGAAAATAGTAAAGGATAGAAAAGAATGTTACCCTGCAGATATTGTTAGAAACAATGGAATTGTGCCGATTAATGATGTGGTAGTGGTAAATGAGTACCTTGATTTTTTTCTTCATTGGTTTCCTAGTATTATACTTCATCAGGAAGATGAATTTACTATTTAATTAGTTCCTTCTTCGAAGCTAATTTCAGCACCCCCTTATCGAATGGATCAAATTGAACTTTTAGAGTCAATGAAGTAATTTATGGTGATATTAGATAAATGTTTCATTCGACCTAGCACATGACCATGCGGTTCTTCTTTCTCATTTGTTAAATAGAGAGATGGTTCAATGAGACTTTTCATTGATTATAGAGAATTGAATAACATCACTATTAAGGACAAGTATCATTTTATTCTTGTCAATGATTTGATTGACGAGCACCAGAGAGCTAAATATTTTTGAAGATTTATTTGAGTTCAGGGAACCATCAGTTGAATGTAATGAAAACAGACATTTTGAAGACTGTGTGTCATGCTAGATATGGCCATTATGAATTTGTAGTTTTGCTTTTTGGGTAAACCAATGCACCTTTCGTATTCATGGATCTTATGTATATAATGTTTAGTGTGTTCTAGGATATGTCTGTTTTTGTGTTCATTGATGATATATTGGTTTATTATAAATGTAAATAAGAATATGGAAGTCTTTTAAGGGTTGTCTTGAAATCCTTAAAGGAAAAGAAATAGTATGAAAAATATTGTTTGTGTGAATTATGGTTACAACAAATTTCATTCTCTAGTCACACTATTTTAAAAAATGGAATAACTATTGATCCTACTAAAACAAAAGCTGTTGATGAATGGACAAGTCCCGGAAATATAACTGAGATCTATACTTTTCATGGTTTAGAAAGTAATTACTAGAAGTTTGTTGATAAATTTTCACGGTTATCTTGTCCAGTGACTAAGTAAACACAAAAAGGTGATATGTTCATTTAGAAAAAAAGAATTTAATGACTGTTGTCCATAATTAAAAATAATAATGGTGAATTCTCCAATTTTAGAACTAACTTCCAATAATGGTGTTTTTAAAATCTATAGGGATGCTTCGTTGAATTTACATAGTTGTTCCCTTATGTAGAAAAATCAGTTAATGGTTTATGCATCACATTTATAGAAACCTCATGAGTTAAATTATACTAAAATATATTTGGAATTAGCAGCTGTTTTTTTATTTAAAAATTTTGAGGCATCATTTTCATGTAGTAAAATTTAAAATATATACTTACCACAAAATTTTGATGTATATGTTCACTCAGAATGGTTTAAAAATTATACATAAGAGATTTCTAGAATTAATCAAGAAATATGATTTCATGATCCATTACCATTTGTGAAAATCAAATAAAGTGGTTGATTCTTGGAGTAAAAAATGTAATGCTTCATTGACCTTATTGGGGTTGGAATATGATCCTTTTATTAATGGCTGGATGATCATTGGAATTAAAGTTGATGGTGCAATAAATTACTCTTTTTTGTTTTAGGTGTCAGTGAAATCATCTCTATAAAACCAAATTAAGCAAGCACAGAAGGATGATAGTGAGTTGTAGAAAAAGGTAGAGTTGGTTTAGAAGGGTAATTGTCCAATTTGTTACATTGATAATGACTATATTTTGATATTTGGAAAGATTTTATGTGATCCTTGTGATTCATTGTTGAAGAAAAAGTTATTATTTAAAGCTCATATTTCTCCATTTTCTATTCATACTAGAAGTACTATTATGTATAGAGATCTTCGGGAGTATTACTGTTGGAATGGATTGAAAATAAATATTACTGACCTAAAAGTGAAGTGTTTGAATTTTCAACAGGTTAAAGAAGATGGATAGTTGCCAAAAGGGATGCATTATTCTTTACCGGTTCTAGAATTGAAATGGGAAAATATATCCACGTATATCGTTGTGTGATTACCGAAGACATCTCGATGTAATAATGAAGTCTGGGTTATTGTTGATCGATTGACTAAAGATGCTCATTTCATTCCTATCCGAGATTCATTGTATCTAGATCAACATTCTATGTTTTATGTTAAAGATAATGTTAGTTTGTATGGATTTCCCCTATATATATTATTTGATCATCATCCATGATTTACTTATAACTTTTGGAAAGGCCATCATTTGTTGTTGGGTACTAGATTAAATTTTAGTACATCCTTTAATCCTCATTTATATGGGACTACTAAATGAACAATTCAGACCATGGAGGATATGCTACATGTTTATTCACTGTATTACAAAGGATGTTGAGGCCAACATCTTTTTTTGGTGGAATATTATTATAATAACAGTTTTCATTCCAGTATACAGATGGATCCATTTGAGGTATTATATTTGAAGTGATGTTGAACTCCATATTTTGGGATGATGTAGGTGAAAGATGTTGACAAGACCAGAGTTGGAAGATGAGATGGCAGAAAAAGTTCAGTAGATTCTGAAGCAGAAGAGAATATCTTAGAGAAGACAATAATTTTATGCAAAAAACCAGAGGACTGATTACACTTTTGTGGTAGATGAACAAGACATTCTCAATGATTCTCCATAGAAAAATGTGATGAATTTTGGTAATAAGGGAAGGTTTTGTCTGAGGTTCATTGAACCTTATAAAATCCTAGAGAATTTTGGTTCAATTTCTTACAGAGTGGATTTAACATCGTTGTTATTCTAGGTACACCATGTTTTTCATGTTTCAATGTTGAGAATGTATATGCCGGATCTATCTCATGTTTTGAGCCCTGAGTTAGTTCAGTTGGAAGTGAATATCTCAAATGAAGATCAACTAGTCCAAAATCTTGGCAAAATTAGTGTTGCAGAATAATATAATTAATCAGGTAAAAGTTTTGGGGAAAACCCATATGGTTGATGGTGCAACATGGAAATCTGAAAATGTTATGAGGGATAAAGTCCCCCACTTATTTGATAAGTGAATAAAAATTGTGAGGATGAAATTTTCAAAAGGGGGAAGGTTGTGACATCCCATTTAATTAAAGAATATGACATATTCATTTTTATTAAATTTTGGGAAATAAATGTCAATTTTACTTCAATAGGGATTATTTGTTGGATTCCATTCATGACACACAACAATGGGATTATCCAAAGTCTAATGTTACGCACAATGCTAAGTCATACAGAAAAATAATAATATAATATAATTTAAAATGTTAGTTAATTCATAGTCATTGTATTGGTGGGAATGAAAAGAACTAATTATATTATTATTATACATGTTTTTTAAATATTTTTACATTTATCCAATAAATTTTTGAGATTTAAATAATAAAGAATCTAATTTAAGCATAGATACTCTAATATTTTATAAAAGGTCGATTTACTGCCTTTGATGGAGATCCCTATTTAAAAATATTTTTTTCACTTTTATATTTTCTATTTGACAAATTAAAATTCTTCTATAGAATCACGACATGAAAATAGATTTTGGGTAAATTTTAGATATTTTTCTGATAAAATTGATTTTTAATTAAATGAGAAAATACTGTATTTTAATTGAAACTCTATTTTAACATAATTTATTTATATTGATTGATTATCTTATTAATTTGTTTTCATGATTAATTAGATTATATTTTTACTAATTAATCCAATGTTGGTCATTGTATGTAATTTCACTTTGAAATTGGACATAAACATGTGTCAATGTTTTGATAGTTATCACATCATAAAAACACACGTTTTGTTTTGACGATACGAAATAATTTTAAATTAATTTTTGTGACTTCTATGTTTAGAATTTGGTAAAATAGACATCATTTTGGAATTCAGAATATTAAATTTACCTTAGGCTGAATTTTTGGTAATTTTCTGGAAAATTTTAATTTTTTATGAAAACTGAAAATACTGATTAGTAGTTAATAACCCGACATATTCATTTAAATGAAATTTTACGTCTTTTGTGAATAGATTTTCCAAAATATATCATACATGGTTGTCATTATTAATTAATATTTGCTTCAATAAGTTGAAAATAATTTTCTTTTAATAGTAACTCTGAATTTTATTTACTGCGGTTTATGGTAAATAGAGTAATTCAAGGTAAAAATAATATTATAATAATATTAAATTACCTTAAAATTTTTCCTAATCCAATTTTTTGATAAATTTCTGACCATGTGAGTCATTTTGTCTATTTTGGGACCCCTTGGAGCCACTTAAGACTAAAAATGACACATTAAATTAATTAATTAAATGTAATTACAAAAGTGACATTAACATATATCTTGTAGTCAATAAATTATTACATGCTGTCATATAAGTTATCTCTTTTACTATAAATTTTAATTTGAAATTTAAAAATATTTTCTAAATCATGCTATTTTCTTTATAATCATTTTTCATCAGATTAATAAAATTATTTGTGACACAATAATGATACAATGTTTACCTCATTAATGAATTATTTAAATAAATGATATTATAAAATTTTAAAAACTGTTAAAACCCATTATAATTCTTATTGGATGATTTTATTTGTAACATTGGTTATCTTATATTTGTGGTTAATAAGTTTTGGAATTTTAGAAACTGAAAATCCTTATATAATAAAATAATATTTTCAAACATTCCTAAAGAGCCCCTCCTCCACCTTATAAAATGTCCTCACATCTAACCCATTATTTCCTCCTCTAAAGTCCCATGTCTCATCCAAAATCTACCCAATTAAGCTTCCTAAATTAGTGACTTCCATCTAGAAGCCTTACCTTAGGAATAAAGACATTTCAATAAATCAGTTAGGGTGAGACCAATGGGAGTTTTCCCGATTTAAGGGTAATGTCTTCTCTTAAGTTATTTTCTTTTATTATACATCTTTTTCCCCCTAATATCTTTTTATTAAATTATTTCATGAAAAAAATTTATCCTCAATATAATAATATTTTGTTATGAGAAGGATTTGAACTAAACACACATCCATCTAATGGGTAAAGAATATATTGGTTCTCTGGACGGTGAACTATCGCCTCACGAAATGATGATTGTTCAATATCCTCCTACCACATCATATGGTTTCCATTAAGATTTCACTGTGTTTTTATGTGATATATTTTATATTGATATTGTATCTATACATTTTTATTCATTTATAATGTAACTTTATGGTTTCCATAATGGGTCAATAGGATAATTTTATTTGTGGAAGTAAAGACTGCCACCCCCTAAAACTGATATGAATCATTAATGCCATATGTAGAACGTACAAATGATGGAGTTAAAAAAATTTATATATGTTATTATAATTGAATTATAATATACATATATATCATTATGTTTTTATTCCATTAAATATCAAATTGAAATGAAAGTAGAGGTCATGGGTACGTACAGCTTACCATCTCCAAGGATGGTGCATTTCATTTCAAACCTATAAATTTTATGTACTATTATAAATACATATATATACTGGATATATATAATATATATAATACCTCAATCATGAATATAATTATCGTGATAATGGAATTTTTACCACATGATTAACTTGTAATAATAAGAATTTCATTTTTTACTCAATTACAAAATTTTGAAGAAACAACAATTATTAACATAAATGATTGAACTATATTAATAAAATGATAATAAGTGATATAAATGGAAGTATAAATTTAAATGGGTATTTATATAAGTATATATCAACTTTAGTTTAACAATATGGACATTAGAAAATGAATGTGTCATGTTGGACATCAGGTAAGGGACATCATAACAATATTCTTTCATTGAGGCCTACTTTTTTTATACACGGATTTCTTATAAGTTGTATAAACACAGTTGACAGTTCATTTCATTAAAATGTAATATCTCTTTATGAGGGTTTTTACTAAACGACATAAATTAATTTTTTTAATGTAAGTGGTCACAAATCGTTTTTTTCTACTACAAGATTCATTTGATTTTTGGATTCATTAACAAGATGTAATATTTTTAAATGGAAAATAAATATCATATACTCTTTTACGTATTTTTATATTGAAAATGATTTTGATAATGGATTGATTATGTCAATATAGTATTGTGATCTCAATTGGTAAATATTATCATTTCTTCATGTTTGTTTTATTTGTTATGAATGTGTTATGGTTCTTGGTCATTGTTTACGTATATGGGTGGTTCTGTGATAAACCATGGATGTGTGAGCCTAAGATAGCTCTCCAATAAACTGTGTAATGTGACAGTGGTAAACCTGAATGTTTCTCAAAATATATTTCCGGAATTTACTGTTATGGTTATTCTAAATTTAGCTCCATACATATCTATGAATGCTATAATGATAGTATGTTAGGGCTTCCATAAGTTACCATTATGATTTATGATTAATATGTGTTATTCATAAATCTTATGATTTCATAAGATATGTTAAAGAGACTATTTTATGTATGTATTGAAGATCTATTGTTTTATTTCTTTGTTTTATATCCCATACTAATCTTTTTATGCTCATCCCATGTTTTGAAATGATTTTCACATAATGTAAAGATGAATACTATCTAGGATGGGATCATCTAAAAGTCACGCTATCTAAAACATGGAACATGAAATGATTATTTTGTTTAAGTGTTTTTATTTTATGAAAAAATGGAAACTGGGTAGAAGTGTCTAATTTTTAATTTTTGAGATTTATTGTAATTTTTATTGACAAATTCTCTAAAACTCTAAAAATAAGAATATCCTCAATGTGATTTATTCATTTAATTAAGTTTTATGAAATTTTTTATGGATTGGACCATTTACCATGGGCGTGGGACAATATATTTTAGTTATGTTTAAATATAGGTCTATAAAAATTGACCAAGGTTATATCCAAATATCTCAGTTATCCTCATTTTTCTTATTCGGATATCATAGGTACCATGACATACACAATAGGCATGGTCATGTTTATTTTGTATTTTTTCATCTATTCAATGAATATCCGTGAACAAAACTTTCAAAATATCTTTCTAAGATCAAGAATATAGTTAAACCATGCATTCTCTCTAGTAAGTCCATGGGTGTGGTCCCTATCCTTATAGGAATTATGGGAATTTTTCTATCACCACTAATTTTTTAATGGGTGTTTCTTTATCATGTAATTCTAATCCAACATCACTACAACCACCTATAGAGAATAAAATTTCTTATCTTGGTAATTATTCAACACAATATTCCTAGTTATAATGCATGGTCATAAGTTTCATCGTCCAATATAAATTAAAAAATTGGTCATCCCAATGGAAATCTTTATTCATGTGTTGTTAAAAATTATATTTGAAACAAATCTGGCATCTCCCGTATTTACATTCCATAATCAGATCCAAACACACAACATCATGTGATCCCAACCCTTTAATACATATCTAATCACATATCATCTCAAAATATCTCTCCCGAAGATATCAGAACCGTCTCTGATGTTGGTCAAGATGTATCCCAACCTAGAACACATTCATATGGTTTTTCTTAATTTTTGTGCATTAGGATTCGCAAAAAAACATTTCACTTGAAGAAAACTTGGTCACCACTTCTCGTCCCTTTATAGTATAAGAAGGGTATCGTGAATATAATGGAAATATACATCATGAACTCCTCCTAATATACAAGTGCCACATCAGATATATTGTCTTATAATTAAATAATCACAATAAATGTTTACATATAAACATGACCCATCTCTACCCAATTCACCCAATGACAGAAGGACCATTACTATTAAACATGGATTAAGGAAGAGGGGTATCCATCCATACATATTAATTATAAGGCCACAGCCTTAAACCATACTTAATCTTGAGTTATTACAAGATTACACATTGAGGATCTTTTCGGGTTTAGAGTTTTAGAGAATTCGGTCATAAAACTTGCATTACATTCCATATATAAACAATGTGGTTACATAAAGATAGTATTCTTCATTCCCATCAATGGAAACATATTTAAAATAAAACATGGATTCTTTCTTGACACTTCCTTGACACTATCATCATATCATGTACCTTTCCCTTGACCTGTGAAAAACATTTCAAAAAAACTTGGGATGAGCATAAAAAGCTCAGTAAGGGATATAAAAATATAGAAAGGAAACATGGGTACATATATACATAAGAATGCGATCATACTTTACCCATAAAACATAAGACCTTCAACATACCTCATCAAATCATGAATAAATCATATAAACCATAAGACATAAAGGTAACTTGAGGCATTCATTACATTCTTACGTAGGGAGTAACCCTCTTGGTTATGTTTGGAATACCCATCACAGTATATTCCAAAAATCTCTTCGGAGAAACCTTAACGTTTCACTCCTTCACGTTACCCAATGCATTGGAGAGCTATATCGGGCTCACCCGCCCTTAGTTTATCACGAAACCACCCGTCTTCATAATAATGCCCAAGAACCTCAACATAATCAAATCACATAAAACATGCATAAAGGAAACATAACATTTCCACCTTTCAATCACAAGATATCAATACAACACATTGATATAAAAACATTATGAAAACCATTTTCAATACCAAAATAAAAGAAAAGTAAAACATGGTATTTATTTTTCTTTTAGAAAGAAGGTATGGCTTGTAGAGGAAGCCGAAACTCAAATAATGGTCACGGTGGCGGAGAAGTCGTTGTCGCCGCATACGTACGACAAAAAAATTCCCTTTTGTCATTTTGTAAAACGCTTCATATAAAAAATATTCCTTTTGGATAAACGTAAAAGTCAAAGGGGTTTATACTCCGTAAAAAAGAATGTTGTGTATAAAACAAAATATTCCTCAATGAAAGGAGATTGAGACGAAGTCCCATACCTTGGGTCCGACTTGACTCGATCGTTCTTTAATGTCCTGAATAATAAACTTGAGTTAATTTCTACTTGTTTAAGAACATTTCTAAAGTTCATTATTCCTTTTATATCACTTATTTCCATGCCATGGACACTATGTAATTATTTAAGTTAATAACAGTCGTTTTAACGATCATTGGTACTTGAGTCAAAAATAAGCCCTTTATAATTACAAGTTGTTCATGTATTCATTATATCCAGAATGGTATTCATGATGTAGATATTATATATGTCATATATATCCAGTACATGCATGCATTTATAATATTGAATAATCATTTATAGGTAAGAAATGAAATGCACCGTTCATGGAGATGGTAAGCCGTACGTACGCATGAACGCTACTTTCATTTATATTTCATATTTTATAGAATGGAATCATAATGATATAAAGGTATATTATAATTCCAGTATAATATAATATATAATATCATAGTTCCATCCTTTATATGTCCCACATATGGTATTTAATGAATCAAATCACTTTGATGGGGCGGTAGTCCGCACTTCCTTAAATGAAGATATCGCGTTTACCCATAATGAAAACCATAAAGGTATGACCAAAATGAATAATACAGAAACTTAAGTAAAACATAAACATATTATATATCATATATAAATATAGTGTCAGCTTAATGGCCACATTTGAAGTTGTTAAAAGAATGTTGAACAATCATCGTTTCGTGAGGCATAAATTCACCATCCACGGAAACATTATGTTCTTTGACCATTAGATGTAGGTGTGGTTAAGAGTAGCATGAATCCTTCTTATAACAACATACTAGTATATTGAAGATACTGTATTTTTTACAAAAGAAATAAATAAAAAGAGTTTTGGGGGATGGAGAAGCAAAATAAATAAAAGGACTCAAGTGAAGACATTACCTTAAAATCAGGTAACTCCCTTTGGTTTGAGCTCAAAGGATTCACTAGGAAGCCTTCTGCCCAATGTGAGGCTTCAAGGAGTAAGAGAGGGAAGTGGAGAGACAAAATGGGTAGTGTTTGGCCGATCCAATGGCTTTGGGAGTGTGGGTAAGGAGGTATAGGTGGAGGACTTTTATAAGGGGAGAGGAGGGGCACTCTTGGAAAGTAAAGAAACATTACTTTATTTGAAAATGAGTTTCGGATTTAAAAGGTCCCAAATTGATATAATTCTAGGATAAGGTGATAATGGTTCGAAATATACCCACCCAATAGGTTTTGGACATGTGTAGGTCATATAATTTACATTATATTTTCATTTTATTTAAATCCTTTATTAATGAGATAATCGCTTTATCATTATGATGTCATAAATACATTTATTTATTTAATGTATAAAAATTATAAAAAACTACTATGATGTAGGGAATCTTTTTATATTTCTATTGAATATTTATAGTCAAATATCTGACTTATGTATCCCCATTTAAAAAATGTTTTCGTAAAACATATTATGTTTGTGTCATTTTTACTTTTACATTAAATAAAAAGTTATTTATGTCATTTCCCAACCAAAGTGGCTCCATGGGGTCCCCAAGTTGACCCATGGATTTTCTTGGTAGTCCATGACACATCATATGAGGGTAGGAAATGTTTCAAGCTCATCTCATACTATTAAAACATTATTTTTACCTTAAACTACTCTATTTACCACTAATCGCGATTTAAAACATAAAAAGTTTCTATTCAAAAAAAATTATTTTAATTTCATTGGACCACATTTTACTTATTAATGACAACCATGTATGTTGGATTTTTTAAATTCAAAACACAAAGGTGTAAAATTTTCATTTTAATGGAAAATCAGTTTTTATAAGTACCACTTAGTGGTTTCACTATTCATCAAAAATTGAAGTTTTTCAGAAAAATACCAAAACATCACCCAAAGCTATATTTGATATTCTGAATTCAAAAATGATGTCTATTTTAAAAAATTCAAATCATATAAGTTACATTAATTAATTTAATAATTAATTCCCGCAGTCATGACAAAAAGCGTGTTTTTATGAAATAATAAGTATCAAAAGATTGACACCAGTTTAAGTCCAATTTCAAAGTGAAATTGATTCCAATGAAAACCATTGGATTAAATGGTAAAAATATATTCCAATTTCACTTCAAAACCAATTAAAAAGATAATCTAATCATATAAATAAATTATATTAAAAAGCTGTTTTGATATAAAATGCAGTATTTTTCACTATTCATTAAAAAATGAACATTGTCAGAAAAATACCAAAAATTAACACAAAGTAAATTTTGATGTCCCAATCATAAAAAATAAGTTTATTTTTACAAAAATAGTTTAAAAAATTGTCAAAATATAGATTCAAAAATGGTTTTCCATCGAAAGGCAGTAAAACAATCTTTTAAAAATATTAGTGTATTCTATGCTTAAGATTGGATTTATTTTTATTTTAATTCTCTAAAACACTATATAATTCATTTGTATACATAGATAAAAATATATATTATTCATTACTTACTTGAGATGTTACATCCTTCCCCCCTTTAGAAAATTTCTTCCCCACAATTTATTTACTTATCGAATAAATGGGGGTACTTATCCCTCATTACATTTTCAGATTCCCATGTTTCCTCTTCTATCATGTGGTTTTTCCACAAAACCTTTACCTAATTAATCACCTTATTTCATAACACTTGCTCCCTGTGGTCAAAAATCTGGACCAATTGTTTTTCATAAGATAGGTTCTCTTCCAGCTGAACTACCTATGCACTCAAAATATGAGATGGATCTGGAATGTACTTTCTCAGCATCGAAACATGAAAAACATTGGGTACCTGGGATAAAATCGGAGGTAAAGACACTCGGTAAGCAACTGATCTAAATCACACCAGAATTTCATATGGTCCAATGAACCATGGACTAAGATTTCCTTTCTTACCAAATTGCATCACACTTTTCCAAGGTGATACTTTGAGAAAAACATGATCACCTGCCTCAAAAGAGAGATTCTTCCTGCTATTGTCCGCATAACTCTTCTTCTTACTCTGAGTAGTTTTCATGTGTTTCTGAATTAGATGAACTTTTTCTGCCATCTCTTCTACAAATTCTGGTCCCATCAACTTCCTTTCACCCACTTCATCCCAGAAAGCTAGAGTTCGACATTGCTTCCCATATAATGCCTCAAATGGTTCCATATGTATAATAGAATGAAAACTGTTATTATATGAAAATTAAACCAAAGAAAGATGTTGGTCCCAACTTCGCTGATAATCCATCGAACAAGCTCGTAGCATATCCTCCAAGGTCTGAATTGTTCGTTCCGACTACCCATCTGATTGAGGATGAAAAGCTGTACTAAAATTTAATTCAGTACCCAACGACTTTTGAAGGCCTTTCCAAAAGTTCGAAGTGAACCCGAGATCACGGTCAGATACAATGGAGAGAGGAACTCCATGTAACCTGAATATCTCTTTAATATACAAATGGGAATGTTGATCTATGGAAAATGTATCTCGCATATAAAGGAAATGAGAAGACTTGGTCAAGCGATCAACAATAACCCAGATTGTATTATTACCGTGAGGTGTCTTCGGTAATCCCACAACAATGTCTATGGATATATTATCCCATTTCCACTCTGGAACTGGTAAAGGCTGAAGCATCCCATTCGGTAACTACCGCTCTGCTTTAACCTGTTGACATGTCAAACACTTCACAGTAAAATCAGAAATATCTCTTTTCATTCCATCCCACCAGTAATACTCTCGCAGATCTCTATACATCTTTGTACTGCCAGGATGAACTGAAAATGGAGAACTATGAGCTTCACATAACAACTCTCACTTCAACTGTGATTCACAAGGCACACACAATCTCTTCCCAAATCTCAAAACACAATCACTATCAATGTTGAATTCATGAAACTTACCTTTCTGAACAAGCTCTACCTTTTTCTGCAACTCACTGTCTTGCTTTTGTGTTTGCTTGATTCTGTCTGATAGAGAAGATTTCACTGATACCTGAAACAAAACAGAAGAACTTCCAGCACCAACAACTTCTATGCCAAAGTTTATCAAATCCTTAACCAAAGGATCATGTTCCAAATGCAACATTGCTAATGATGAATTACTTTTTCGACTCAAAGAATCAGCAACCTTATTTGCTTTTACCAGATGGTAATGAATTGTACAATCATAATACTTGATTAATTATATCCATCTCCTCTGTCTCATGTTCAATTCTTTCTGAGTGAATATATACTTTAAAAATTTGTGATCGGTATATATTTCACACTTTACTCCATACAAATGAGGCGTCCAAATTTTTAAAGTGAAAACAACAGAAGCTAATTCCAAATCATGTGTAGGGCAATTTACCTCATGAGTTTTCAACTATAGTGAAGCATAAGCAATTACCTAATCATTCTTCATTAGGAAGCTATCAAGTCTTTTCAATAATGCATCATTGTATATAACAAACTCACCATTCCTGGAAGGTAGTGCCAAAACTGGAGCATTCACCAATCATCTTTTCAATTCCTGAAAACAATCTTCACATTCATTTGTCCAGATAAACTTAACACCCTTCTGAGTTAGCTTAGTCATTGGACTAGATAACCGTGAATGATTTCTAACAAACCTTCGGTAATAGCCTGCCAAACCAAGGAAGCTACGAATCTCAGTTACATTTGTGGGTCTTGGCCAGTCTTCAACAACTTTTCTTTTTACAGGATCAACAGTTATTCCATCTTTAGAAACAATGTGACCAAGAAAAGAATTTTGTTGCAACCAAAACTCACATTTGCTGATTTTTCTATACAGTTTCTTTTCTTTTAAGGTTTTCAAGATAACCCTTAAATGTCTTTCATGTTCCTCTTTAATTTTAGAAAACACCAAAATATCATCAATTAAAACCACCACAAACTTATCCAAGAACTCATGGAAAATTCTATTCATTATGTCCATGAATACAGCAGGTGCATTGTTTAGCCCAAAAGGAATTATTACAAATTCATAATGGCCATATCTTGTAAAGAATGCAGTCTTCGGAATATCTTCCTCCATTACCTTCACCTGATGGTACCCCGATCTCAGGTCAATCATTGAAAAAAAACTGAGCTCCCTGGAGCTGATCCAACAAAACATCGATATGAGGCAAAGGATATTTGTTCTTAACAATGATATTATTCAAGGCCCTATAATCAATTCAAGGTCTTATTGAACCATCTTTCTTTTTAACAAATAAAACAGGAGCACCCCATGGTGATGTGCTAGGTCAAATGAAACCTTTCTCTAATAAATCTTGCAATTTCTCATTTAACTCTAAATGTTCAATTTGAGCAATTAGATAAGGGGGTTTTGAAATTGGATTAGCATCAGGAACTAAGTCAACAGTAAAATCAACTTCCTGATCTAGTATTATTCCAGGAAAAACATCAGGATACTCATTTACCACTGGCACATCATTAATCTGAACAGTTCCTTTATTTTCAACGATGTGTGAAAGGTAACATTCATTTCCTTATTTTATAAGTTTCTTGGCCTCTTGATAAGTTATCAACAGTAAGGGTTCATTCTAGTACACAAACTGAAAGTCTTTTTGAAAATAATCTTCATTAGCTCTACAGTCAATCATAGAATGGTAAAAAGAGATCCAATCCATACCCAGGATAACATCAAACTCTACTAGAGGTAAAATAATAAGGTTTTCAAGTAGGTTCTTTCCACAGATAAGGATTGGAATATTCTTATATATTATTTTTGCCTCAACATTTCTCCCAGGAGTTTTTACCACAAGTTCGTGAGTCATTTCATGAGATGGTATTCCAATTTTACTATAAAAGTTTTCCGAGATGAAAGAATGTGTAGACCCCAAATCAAACAACACACTGGAATAATCTGAAAAAACAAACAAGGTACCTGATACATCATCATTTGATGGCCCGACATCTGCTAAAGTAGTTTCAAAGGATTTCACCACCCCTTTCTGCTTATAGTCTAACTTCTTCCCATCACTCATGCTCTTTGTCGGACACTCGTTTTCATTGTGACCCATCTCATTTCACTTATAACATTTCACTAACTGTAAATCAAATTTGTTCTTACCATCACCCTGATATTTTTCTAGAAATCACGAGCCTTATATCCCATCTTACCACATCAGTAGCACTTTCCAGAATTCAGAAGACATTCCCCAGCATGCCTTTTTCCACATTTATCACAAACTGGAAACTTATTTTTCTTACCATCAGACTTTTTTGTAGAACTCTTACATTTTTTCTTGCCACCTCGGTCTCTTCTTCTGTTGGTTGTTATAGAACACTTGATCATCGGGAAACTCCATTTCCACCTTCTCAGCACATTGAACAAGCTTTTCATAACTTTTAAACTCATGAGAAGCTAATTCCCTTCGATATTATGGCTTTAATCCTGAGTAAAAATGATTGATTTTACTACCAAGGTCTCAGATAAAATTTGGAGCATACCTTGCCAATCGAGTGAACCTTTCTACATAGGCATCCACTGAGTCTTTCTCTTGCCTCAATTCCAAGAATTGATTTTCCATCCTAAGTCGAACAGCCATAGGAAAATACTTCTCAAGAAACATACCTTTGAATTCATCGCAGTCAAGAGCATCAATCTCATTAGCGGCCCTGATATTTTTAACCATCGACCACCACTAATCTGCTTCACCCTCCAAACGGTAAATAGCAAGACTAACCTTTTGATTGTCTTAACACCCCATGTCATTGAAAATCTTCTCCAGTGATTTAATCCACCCTTCAGCTAGCACAGGGTCAGATGATCCTCTGAATGATGGGGGATGTTGCCTAATGAAATGTTCCACCACTGACATGTTCCTCTGCGGTTGATCTGGCGGATCTCGTGCATGGATACCACCACCATTTATCGCTTGAGTCAACTGCGCCATTACTGCAACAAACTGTTCAGTTACAATTCTGACCATCTCGGGATGCTGATTCGAAAGGTTATTTCCTTCTGCATGCCTTCCTAGAACTGCTTCCTTGTTTCCTCTGTGGAAAACCATTCGGAATAAACATGTCTTAGATGAAGCAACATGGTAATCTTTAAATGCTATATCATTTCAATATGACCATAAATTTTTTTTTTGGATATTCATTTAATAGAATTATAACTCCTAAAGTTATCTAAACAGACCTCTGATACCAACTATAAGGCCCGAGCCTTAATCCTTACTTAATCTTGAGTTATTACAAGATTACACATGGAGGATATTTTCGGGTTTAGAGTTTTAGAGAATTAGATCATAAAACTCACATTACATTCCACATATAAACAAATTGGTTACATAAAGACAGTATTCTTCATTCCCATCAATGGAAACATATTTAAAATAAAACATGGATTCTTTCTTGACACTTCCTTGACACTATCATCATATCATGTACCATTCCCTTGACCTGTGAAAAACATTTCAAAAAAACATGGGATGTGCATAAAAAGATCAGTAAGGGATATAAATATAGGGAAAGGAAACATGGGAACATATATACATAATAATGAGATCATACTTTACCCATAAAACATAATCAATTTAACATACCTCATCAAATCATGAATAAATCATAGAAATCATAATACATAAAGGTAACTTGAGGCATTCATAAGATTATTACGTTGGGAGTAACCCTCTTGGTTACGTTTGGAATACCCATCACAGTATATTCCCAAAATCTCTTTAGAAAAACCTTAACGTTTAACTCCTTCGTGTTACCTAATGCAATGGAGAGCTATATAGGGCTCACCCACCCTTAGTTTATCACGGAACCACCCGTCTTCATAATAATGCCCAAGAAGCTCAACATAATCGTATCACATAAAACAAGAATAAAGGAAACATAACATTTCCACCTTTCAATCACAAGATATCAATACAGCACATTGATATAAAAACATTATGAAAACCATTTTCAATTCCAAAATAAAAGAGAAGTAAAACATGGTATTTATTTTTCTTTTAGAAAGAAGTTATGGCTTGTAGAGGAAGCCGAAACTCAAATAATGGTCACGGCGGCGGAGAAGTCATTGTCACCGCATACGTACGACAAAAACATTCCCTTTTGTCGTTTTGTAAAACGCATCGTATAAAAAATATTCCTTTTGGATAAACGTAAAAGTAAAAGTGTTTTATACACCGTATAAAAGAATGTTGTGTATAAAAAAATATTCCTCAATGAAAGGAGATTGAGACGAAGTCCCATACCTCGGGTCTGACTTGACTTGATCGTTCTTTAATATCCTGAATAATAAACTTGAGTTAATTTCTAATTGTTTAAGAACCATTTTCAAGTTCATTATTCCTTTTATATCACTTATTTCCATGTCATGGACACTATGTAATTATTTAAGTTAATAACGGACGTTTTAACGATCATTGGTACTTGAGTAAAAAATAAGCCCTTTATAATTACATGTTGTTCATGCATCCATTATATCCAGAATGGTATTCATGATGTAGATATTATGTATTTCATATATATCCAGTACATGCATGCATTTATAAAATTACATAATCATTTAGAGGTAAGAAATGAAATGCACCGTTCATGGAGACGGTAAGCCATACGTATGCATGAACGCTACATTCATTTCTATTTTATATTTTATAGAATGGAATCATAATGATATAAAGGTATATTATAATTCCAGTATAATATCATATATAATATCATAGTTCCATTTTTTATACGTCCCACATATGGTATTTAACAAATCCAATCACTTTGAGGGGGCGGTAGTCCGCACTTCCTTAAATGACGATATCCTGTTTACCCATAATGGAAACCATAAAGGTATGCCCAAAATCAAAATTAAAGAAGCTTAAGGAAAAAATAAACATATTATATATCATATATAAATATAGTTTCATCTTAATGGCCACCGTTGAATGTGTTAAAATAATTTTTAACAATAATCGTTTCGGGAGGCATAAATTCACCATCCACGGAAACAATATTTTCTTTAATCATTAGATGTAGGTGTTTGTAAGTGTAGTTTGAATCCTTCTTATAACAAAATACTAGTATATTTAAGATACTGGAGTTGTTAAAAAAGAAATAAATAAAAAGATATTTGGGGGTTGGAGAAGCAAAATAAAACAAAAGGACTCAAGTGAAGACATTACCTTAAAATCGGGTAACTCTCTTTGGTTTGAGCTCAAAGGCTTATTTAGGAAGACTTCTGCCCAAATTGAGGCTTCAAGGAGTAAGAGAGGGAAGTGGAGAGGCAAAATGGGCAGGGTTTGGCCGAGCCAAAGGCTTTGGGAGTGTGGGTAAGGTGGTAGAGGTGGGGGACTTTTATAAGAGGAGAGGAGGGGCACTCTTGAAATGTAAAGAAATATTACTTTATTTGAAAATGATTTTCGGATTTAAAAGGTCCCACATTGATATAATTAGAGGATAAGGTGATAAGGATTATCAATATACCCACCTAATAGGGTTTTGACAAGTGTAGGTCATATAATGTATATTATCTTTTCATTTTATTTAAATACTTAATTAATGAGGTAATCGCTACATCATTATGATGTCATAAATAATTTTCTTTATTTAATGTCTAAAAATTATAAAAAAATACTATGATGTAGGTTATCTTTTTATCTTTCCAATTAATATTTATAGTCAAAAATATGACTTGTATAACCCCATTTTAATTTTTTTTTCATAAAACATATTATGTTAGTGTCATTTTTAATTTTACATTAAATAAAAAGTTATTTATGTCATTTCCAAACCAAAGTGGCTCCATGGGGTCCCCAAGTTTACCCATGGATTTTATTGGTCGTCCATGACACATCCAATGAGGTTAGGACATGTGTCAAGCTCATCTCATTCTATTAAAACATTATTTTTACATTAAACTACAATTATTACAACTATTCGCGATTAAAAACATAATAAGTTACTTTTCACAAAAAATTTATTTTAATTCTATTGGACCACATTTTAGTTCTTAATGACAACCATGAATGTCAGATTTTTGAAATTAAAATCACAAAGGTGGAAAAATTTCATTTAAATGGAAAATCCGTTTTTATAAGTACCACTTAGTGGTTTCACTATTCATCAAAAATTGATGTTTTTCAGAAAAATACCAAAACTTCACCCAAAGAGATATTTGATATTCTGAATTCCAAAATTATGTCTATTTTACAAAATTCAAATCATATAAGTTACATTAATTAATTTAATAATTAATTCCCGCTATCATGACAAATAGCGTGTTTTTATGAAACAATAAGTATCAAAAGATTGGCACCAGTTTAAGTCCAATTTCAAAGTGAAATTGATTCCAATGACCACCATTTGATTAAATGGTAAAAATATATTCTAATTTCACTTAAAAACCAATTCAAAAGATAATCTAATAATATAAACAAATTAGATTAAAAAGAAGATTTGATGTAAAATGTTGTATTTTTCACTATTCATTAAAAAAATGAACATTGTAAGAAAAATACCAAAAATTCACACAAAGTAAATTTTGATGTCCCAATAATAAAGAATATGTTTATTTTGACAAACATAGTTTATAAAATTGTCAAAAGATAGATTCAAAAATGGTTTTCCATCAAAAGTTAGTAAAAAAATCTTTTAAAAATATTAGTGTATTCCATGCTTAAGATTGGATTTATTTTTATTTTAAGCCTCTAAAACACTATCTAATTCATTAATAGACATAGATAAAAATATCTATTATTCATTACTTACATGGGATGTTACATTAATAGAATCCTCGATGTTGAGAAAATAATCACAACCAATAATCTCTATTCATTGGTATGGCTACCTAAATAAGGTGGGTGACTTATAGAATGAAAATAAAAATACATGATATATATATATATATATATATAAAATTAACCAATAAATGGTTTCAATAAATCTTCACTACTGTACACCCCATCACCTATAATACACCATAAATAAGAAAATTATTAAACAACTACATGAAAAACATAAAACCAATATAGTAAAAAATTCCACAGTCTATACTTTCATTTAAAATAAAACTTCACTAACATTCATATTTTCCCTTAATTTATGGTTCAATTCATTTAATCCATTTTAAAAAAATTCATTAACAATTCCATCATATATATTTACTAGCATATTTTTTTTTCATCAATGTTTATTCCACTACTAACTGAAAAAAATACCAAAACTAAGGTTCATGTCAACCATCCCAACTCAAATAGTCATTATTAAAACACCTTACATCCACAATCATCACTATATCACACTAATAAAACCAACTAGACTTTAAAACCACCCATCATACAACCCACCCACCCTTCATAAACAAATCACCACAGAAAAAAATGATTCTTAATGACTGCACATAATTTCACACCACAATCACCATTGTTTACCATAGACTAGGAGGAAAAAAGTCCTTTGCACAACATAAAGAATCAACACACTACACATCCATTCCATCTAAATGAAATACCACATGATGGACAAACTGATCACATAGCCTAGTAGGTCACATCCTTCATCACACAATAACTCACCAAACATATATAGAGAAATATAATAAGCACAATAATACAAAACAATAACATGCAAAATGATATAAAAATATAAAAGGTACATCATCACAATACCTATTTATTTAGCATGGGTATTATAAAAAAACCAGTAATGTATAAAAATATATTTTCTATATAAAAATTCTTAATCCTTTTATTCAATGTGTGATTACAAAAAAAACACATAATTGATCTCATCATATTTCATCTATTGTGAATACAATTATTCCAACAATAGTTATTTTTATAAATACTACATCATGTAATAATATCATAAGTGAAAATATCAATGAAGTAAAAAATATGTGATATTTCACCCATAGAAATTAATTTCAGTTATGTTGATTTATTTTTATATTAAAATAATAAATATTTTTCACACATATTAATGTTTAATTCTATTAATATATCACTAATATATCATAAAAGGAGTGATTAACGGGGATTCCCTATCGTAAGTGGACATTTTTGAATCAATTCAACCCACATTGTGGAGAAAAGTAATTGTAAACGACAATCAAACAATAAAACCCTAGATTAGCCTGAACCACACCAATGAGTTTTCAATGAATCAACCCATCATATATAAAAATACAAGAACACATAATTAAATAACTAAGAGAATAAAGTAGTCAAGCCATGGAATATGGGTGGAGAACTCACCACAAATCAACAGTGACCAACCATCAGAACCATATGATTGAAGAAAGATGAATGGGGTTGGACGATCTCTAGTAGTCACCTAGGGTTTCTTCATATATTAGGGGAAAATTATCCAAATGATGAAGAAATCAGTAAAATGATGTTTATAGGAAACATGTACTTCACACATTTTACAAGATGAAGTACATTTTAATGAAATGAATTACAATATTAATATTGTTTACAATTTTGATACAAGTAATGAAACCTCCACATCTATTTAGTCAATTAAAAATTCTTTTCATTTATATATATATCAATATCCCATTGTAAATTTTTATTTCACAACATGAATTCATTTTTCACATCACACCACAAATGAAAAAATTAAATGAATTTTTCAACCTCAAATATCATGAATAACCAACTCATGATGTGAATCTAGTTTATTTCATGAACATCCTTCTATAGTACCCCTAATACATGACTCTATCAATCACAATTTTAGAAGCCATTGAGAACTCTCAATTGTCAAAAATAGTAATTAAATGGTTTGGTATGGCATAATGCATTATATTATATACCTAACAAATGATAATTTCTCTCATGAATCATGATCTACCAAGAAAGGAATGTGGCTCAAAAAACAACCCCAAATGAAAACTATCAAGGATTTCATTACACCAAAATTTCCACTAACCGAACATTACAATCTATATACCAATGAAAACCTCACAAAACCTCATGGCCATAGAACCACTTTACCATGTCTCACAAAGAATAACATGACATCATTCAAAACCATCCAAAATAAATAACATTTGAGGAAACTCATCCCCTCTCAAAAAATACCCAAGAAAATAACCGTCATCACCAAAAATAAAACTACCCCAAGAACATGAATCAAGGAATCACAAATTCCATGTAAGGATATTATCCTCTAGGGGTAGAACCAACTTTACCACACTATTTTAATATCATCAATGTATAATACGTCTTTATTTGGAAAAAGGTATTCACATTTTCATATTCTATATACTTTATAACACACTACACACTACACGTAACACATCACACATTAAGATAAATAGAAACTGATAAAAAGTGACATTTGATATCAAAGAATAAAAATAAAGTTGAGAAATGAATAATTAAAATAAACTATAGTTAAAGGGAAAAATATGCATCTCACGATCATAAGAACCTTCCTCCCTGACACAATTCCTTCATAACTAAAAAACAATGGAAATGATTGATCCACCTAGATAATTTTCTTTATGATCATTGATTTATATTGGTCCATCAGTGATATTTCAATCATACTCAACACCTAACCATCCCAATTCTTTGATGTTGAAGTCACCAAGTATATACTGATAATATTGGACCTCCTAGAATACAATGTGAATCCCATCCACCCATAGTGGATATTTTGAGAAATACCTAACATTTATAACACCCATAGAAACCTAGAAAAACCGAATACAAATGGATAAATATTAATCCCTTTTGAGAGAACAAAATTCCATTATGTGGGGAGGATCCAATGAACACATGGTCTCTAAAATCAAAAAAAACTGTTTCATTATCCTATAATATTAATAGGACATATGATTTTCTTGAGATACACTAATCCTATATTTATGTAACTATATTTTTATCATCATAATCTAAAAAATTTCATGAATAATAAATAAGTAATCACCAATCGATAGCTAACAAATCATATAATGAAATGAAATACAATATAATGCAAGAAATAGATCCATGACAATGGATGCATGATTAGTAATATTTTATTTAATCAACACCAAATAAATTTATATTACTGATGATTCCCAAAAATTTTAGATTCATGATAACATCATGTGCTCATGAATTTTAAATTATGCACTCTTATTCAATCTATTGTAGGGTATAAATTTATGTGAAACCATATTTTGGATATTAAATAATTACTAAATCCTTTTATACATGGGTAATAAATAAATTACATAGATAAGAGATGGTAGTAATTTGTACCCAATGAATCATAACCACATCATACACATACAACCTCATCAAAAAATATAGTACTCTCCTCAGAGATAGCTATGAAATGAGATGACCTCGTTTGTTTTTCCGTTATCACCCAAGTCACATCCCTTTGTCCCTGATCCTGACAGAACTGGATGATTATGTTTTATGATATTTCCTCTCATTTCTAGGTAATAATATATAACAATTGTAAAATAAATATAGGAGAAAATTTCTCTTCTTTAACTTGATGTCAATATAAACACATTTCTATTAAATATACCATAAACTGAATATTCTTTTTCCATTAAAATGTTCTATTTAATCCTTTGTAATTATTTGTGAGAGAGTGATGCACTACTAAGGGTCATATATGAAACTCAAGGAGAAATAAAACATACATATTCCATGTAAATAAAAAGATTCACTAAAAAAAATTCGAAGATTTACCATCATATTACAATACCTTCAGAGAATCTCAATGGGAAACTTGACAACGAATCAGCTCAAACTCTTAGTGTCCCCATCGAGAATCCACTACCTAATACATAAAAATGACTTTAATGTAATCTTATAGAAACAACCATGACCATTACTCTTCAAGATATAATGATTCCTAACTACAAATCACCTGCATATATTTTCAAACATGTGCAGAACCCATAGTAACTTATACTCTGGACTTATCACTCAACACATTGAAAACTAATATCTTATTTATATAGGTATATTTGATCTAAAAATAATACCCATGAAGAACCTTTATCTAACATATCGAGAATAGATTCCTAAAAAAGTGAGAGAAAACATATTTTAGGTGTTTTCTGTATGTGAAAACTCATTAGCACTCATAGATGAGGAAGAGCTATCGAAACTCTATCATAATAAATACTTCCACTAAGTCTTAAAGATAAAAAACATACATTAAAAATTTCATAATCATTAGTTAAATCCAGAATTAATGTTGAGGATCTTTTCAAGTTTAGAGTTTTATAGAAATAAGCCACAACTATTACATATCAGCTTGAAAATTACAAGTATACACTATTTCTCAGTATCCAATTTATTCATTAAATATAATCTCTTAAGAAGATACACGGAAACTTCCATGTCTTATACATAATGAAGTTTCCTTGATCACATCCTTGTCTATATTCCTCTTCATGTCCTGTGGAAAACATTTCAAAAACATGGGATGAGCAAAAAGCTTAGGAAGGGATACTTGAAGATAGAAAACTATTAGTTTTTCAACACAACATGTAAGCCATGAATATTTTATCATAATTAATAATTTTTATCGTTATAAAGTAGTAAATTCTATTCTATGAATAAAAGATCATTTCTTACCCTTCTGTAACAAAACAATTACCATAAACCCCATATAAAAACACAAAACATGTACAAATATCTTTAGACAAAAACATACTAAAATAAAATAACCATACGGTTGACTTCCACAGACATCACTCAATGGAATATCCATACAACCAACTTCTATACCCAATGAACTGGAGGTTATAACATAACCACCTATCCTGGTTTATCATGGCAGCACCCCTTCATTTGGTTTATCACGTAACCACCCGTCAAATGTCCGAGTACCATTATAAAATCATATAACTAAAAATATTCTAAATATAATCATTTTACTAATAAAATTTCCATATTGCAATCAAAATATATCATTTCCAGATATTGACATAATCAATGTTTAATCAAACGATTTTAAAAAACATTTAAAAAATTTAATATAGTGTATTTTGAATAAAAGTGTCCCAAACTACGTTCATGATTTTAAAGGAATTAAAATTTTAAAACATTAATACCAAATAAATAAATACTAAAAAACATTTTGAAAACATGATAATTAATTAGAAATTTTTAGAATAATAAATCACTAATAAAATATTATACTTAAAGAGTTCTTAACCAAAAGATATATGCTTGAATTCAAATAAATGAGGAATAAAATTCAATAAAAAATTTATAATATCATTAGAATTAAGGGAATCAAGATATGATATTCTAAAAGACATTATATACACCATATAAATGGGAATTTGAATATAATAAATATGATATATCAATGGAATTTAATTTGAGACGAAATCCCTGATAAAGATGATATCCTTAGAATAATGATAAATAAATTGCATAATTATGTGTGGAAAATATAAAGACACTAAATATGATTGGATATTTAATGTAAATCAATAAAACTACATTCAAAATTGTTCTTTTTTAGAAAAAACCAATGGCTTGGATGATTAACTCAATGAATGGAAATTGAGTTAAAATTACTCTTATCAAGTTCATATTGATGAATTGAAAATTTATCAATGGAGTTATTATGTGTATCAAAAGTATATAAAAACAGAAGAGAGTGGAAATTAGAACATGAATTAACAAATAGTGACTCCACACATAATCATATCATGACATAATAAGGAATTAAATAATTAATCCATGGAATGAAATGTTTGTTAAAAAGTTCTGTTACCGATTTGATAATATACGAAACATTCACCACATGAAATAAGATTCATTCAATAAAGATGTAAATAACCATAAATGATGTTATATTACACAATGATTACAAATAATTTATAGTACATACACCACCCGAATGAAATGGTGTCAAATATACCAAGAATCTCATGGGAAGAATAGGTGAGATAAAATACTTTACCACGTTGTAATCAATAGAGTCGTATGAAGAAAAGTTAATAACCACCAAATGAATCACAGAATACCATGAATATAAAGATAATCATGATAATTTATATCAAATTTCAGTACACCATAGACCACATGCATGAAATAAATGTCAAGCAATGGAAATGTCATAGAATTAAAAGTGAGATTTAAAACCCATTACCTTTTTCCGACATGACCTGTTCATTTCTAAATATCTTGAATAATATACAAAATTTAATTTCTATTTTCTTAAGAAAATCTTTAAAGTCTATAATTCATTTTAAATCACTTATTACAATGTTATAAACATTATGTAAACATTAATATTAATAAAGTTCGTTTTGTTGATATTTCGTACATGAGTCAAAAAATGACATCTAATATTTACAAGTAGTTCATGTGGAAAAAAGTTCATTATACCCTGAATTATATTCATGATTTAGATATTATATATATCATATATATTCACTATATACTTGTATTTATAATATTACAAAACATTTGGAGATAAGAAATGAAATGCACCATTCATGGAGACGGTAAGCCGTATGTAGGCATGAATGCTACTTCCATTTCTATGTCGTATTGTAATGGAATGTAAACCTAATGAAACATAAGTATATTATAATTCCAGTATAATATCATATATAATATCATTAACTATACTATTTATACATTCAACATAAGGCATGAACGAGTCATATGACTTTGAAGGGGCAGCAGTCCACACTTCATAAAAAGAGATTATCGTATTTAACCACTATGGAATCCATAAAGGTATTCAATAAATGAAAAATAAATAATAATATAAACAATATAAATATAATATATATCATATATAAATACTTTTCCATAATAATTGTCACCATGATAGGTGGTTGGAGATATTTGAACAATCATAATTTCGCGAGGCAGTAGTTCGTCGTCCAAAAAAATAGTATGATCTTTACCTATTAGAAGGAGGTGTGTGTACTTTTAGTTAGAATAAATCTCATAAAAACAACCTAAATTTCTTAGGATTCTGGTTTTATTATAATAAAAATGAATAAAAATATTTTATGTTGGTTTTAGAAGTAAAATAAAACAATATAAAACAAAATAATTTAAAATAAATGGTTACCTCTAAATCTTGTAACTCGCTTTGGTTGAACGAACAGTCTTCTTGAAGTGAGTAATTCCTAATTTAAGGCTTCTTGGAAGAATATATGGATCTCTAGTGATTATTTGGGTTGATTATGGATGAGAAAATGGGCTTGAGAGGTGTGACGAATGGGTTAAAAGTGATTTTCTTTTATAAGGAAGAGGAGGGGCTCTTTTAGAATGTTTGAAATAATTATTTTATTATAAACATATCATAAGTTTCAAAAGGTACTAAACTCATTAAATTATAATATAATATAACTCATTTTCAAAATAAAATCATACAATACTAATTGGACAGGTTTCGGATAACTTTTTGAATATTTATATTCTTATATATTTAAATCATTTATTAATGAGGTAAATACTTATTCATTTTTGAGTCATAAATAATTTTTTTATATGAAGTCTAAAAATTATAAAAAAATACTATGATGTATGAAATATTTCAAAGTTTTTAATTAATATGTATTTTAAAAAATATTACTTATATAACCCCATTTAAAAATTAATTTACTAAAATTTATTTGTTTATGTCATTTGTGTCTTTACTTTAAATTAATTAATCTGAAGTGTCATTATCACTCCCAAGAGGCTACATGGGGACCCAAAATTTAACCAAGGATTAATATGGTCTTACATGACTCATAAAATAATGATATAACAGGTTTTATGTTTATTTTTTATTATAATGATAGTATTTTCACCTTGAAATACCTTATTTACCTTTAATCCCGTTAATTAAATGTCAAAAGATACTATTCACCAAAAAATGATTTCATCTTATTGAACCAAATTATTCATAATAATAACTACCATTTATATTGAATATTCCAAATTCAATTCAAAAAGGCTGTAAAATTTCATTTAAATGAATAAGTGTGTTTTAACTACTACAAAGTGGTTTCACTATTCATAAAATATCGATGCTTTTTCGAAAAATACATAAAATCAGCCTAAGATATATTTAATTTTATGAATTCAGAAATGCTGCCTATTTTACCAAATCTTCAACACTGTAGTTGGATTAATTATTTTAAAAATAATTCATGTTGTCAAAAAAAGGTGTGTTTTTTGAAATATTAACTAAAAAAATATTGACACTTGTTTATGTCCATTTTCGAAGTGAAATTAATTCCAATGAAAACCATTGTATTAAATGATAAAAATATAATAAAATTACACATTAATAAAATTTAAAATGATAATATAATCATACTAATAAATTAGATTAAAATGTAGTTTTGAATTAATATACAGTATTTTTCACTATTCATAAAAATGAATTTTATCAGAGAAATACCAAAATTTTACCAAAAGTGAATTTTGATGTCCTAGTTCAAAAAAAAGAATTTTATTTTTTAAAATAGAAAATATAGAAGAAACCAAAACTACATTTAATGTGTGTTCTCCATTAAAAGGTGGTAAATCATCCTTTTAAAGTAATGTAGACTTAAAATTGGATTCATTCACATTTTAAGACTCTAACTTTTATTTGGTAAATGTAGAAATATTTTCCAAATATGTATAATCATATTAATTATATTTATATTATTCCCTACAATAAAATGTCTAGGCCTTAATTACCATTTAAAATAATAATAATATACTATTTTTCAGTATGACTCAGCATTGATTGCAATATAATATTTGAGAGAATCCCATTATTGTGTGTCAAGTACACCCATGAATATAACTAACCCTTAAAAATAAAATTAACATTTAATTCAAAAATATTAATAAATATGAAAATTTAATATTATTTATTTTCCTTGGATGTTACATCCTTTCCCCCTTGTAGAAATTGTGTACTTGAAATTTTAAATTGGGCTTGGAAACTTCATTGAATGTCCCAAATAGGAAAAACGGTAAATAAATGTGTAACATTAAAATAAATAAAGAAATGTAAAAAGGTCACCCGAGATAACCCATACTAGAATTACATGAAAACATAGAAATGGAAGAGAAACTATTTGTCATGTTCTCATGCAGAGTGATAGAAAACTAGATTAGGTGAATGTTAACAACAAGAAAACCACTAACTTATGATGGGTTAAATGGTCATTGGTTTCCCAATTGGAAAAGTAAACGAACATTTTTTTTGTTTATGTTCTATTTTATAATGTTGAGGAATTTATTTATTATCCTAACAAAGATCATAAAGAAACATACTTACTTGTCATGTAAACATTCATCCTTTACTACATTTTGTCCACAAACTCTTATTTTCTCAAAATGATGAGTATTCATGTTGGCTTGGACACATCAAAAGTGCAACAAACTTGTTCTAATGAATAACATGATCCAAAAAATATGAACAATATATTTCCATATCTTTATTTATTAAGAAATACCAATGTTGGTTAGTATGAGATCAGATAATTCTTAAAAGGGTTATCCTTTATAAAAATAAATACTACTCTTAATCTCTAAAATCCAACAAAACCACCCAAAGTTCAAGATAGACCATACAATAGGCAACTGTCTTTAAAATTCATCAGAATAATATTCACTAATATTGAAACCCAAAACTCATAAGGATTTAAATAACATAGTCTTCCACAGTAAATCTTAATATTTACCTCTAATTACATCCACTACTCTTAATGTCTCGTACATGAGTGTAATTAACCTAATCACATCTTCTCTGTGATAGGTTAATAATTTCCATAAATAACCCAAAAAAACCTATGTCCACAATAAAAACATAGATTCTTCCGAAATAATATTTCAACCATTACTCCATAAATTAAATCCCAAGGGATTATATTTTCCCATAGTTTATATTGTTCGCAAAATATTGAATGTCTTCCAAAATAAACATTATCAATTATTCACCACATCAATTTCCTATGCTATGGATTTCCATTGGATAAAACCTATAATCACAAATAAACTTATTCTTAATAAATAATATCATTTAACTAAAAACATTAGTCATACTAATCAGGGACATCACATAGTCTAGTGGTAGACTATAAATCCCAATCGCAAATTGGATGTGGGTTCGATTCTCGTAGCATTGAGTGATGTGACAGGTTGTCACATGGTCTGCATGTTGTCCTTTTTAAAAATCTATACAATTTCACAACATTACAGGAAAAAGAGACAAATTCTTCAAAAATAACCATATCATAATTTATCCTCATAGGTTATATAATACCTTTCATTTTGCATCCCTAAATGTATTAACCATTTATCACCTCTAACATTACTATGACCCTTTCTAATATGATAACCAATATAGTTATGTCAATTATGCTTAAATTACACCCAATCCTTTAATGTTATATAAACTGACCGTAGATGTCAACTATAAGGACCCAGCCTTAAACACATCATAATACTGAATTAAATCAAGAATTTACAATGAGGATCTTTTTCAGGTTTATAGTTTTAGAGAATTAGGATATAACTATAACATATTAACTAGAATATTTCAAGTAGACACTACTACTCAGTATCCTTTTTTTCATAATAGATAAACTCTTAAAAAAAGCATGTCCAGTGTCATGTTTTAGACATCATGACATTTCCTTGATCATATTATTTTATCTATTCCTCTTTATTTTCTATGAAAAACATTTCAAAAACATGGGATGAGAACAAGGATCTGTAAGGGATACACAAATAAGGAAAACTATTAGTTTTTTTAAAACAACAACTAAGACATTAATACTTTATCATAAGTAATACTTTTTACCTTTATGAAGTTTTAAATACTCTTATCTTAATAAAAGATCATTTATTAACATTTTGTAACAAAAATATTACCATAAAACTCATATAAAGCGCACATAAAAATATTGATAACATGAGACATAAAAATAATTAAATGGAATAACCATATAGTTTACTTCCATACATATCAATAAGTGGAACATCCCTAAGGCTGACATTTATACCCAATGCATTGGATGTAATAACGTAACCCACATACTAGTTTATCAAGACACCACCCGTCATTTTGTTTACCACTTAAAAACCTGTACAATGCCCAAGTACCATTATAAAATCATATCATAAGATATATTTAAATACAATCATTTTTCTAATAACATTACCACATTTCAATCACAATTTATCATTTCAAGATATTGACATAATCAGTTTTTAATCAAATCATTTTCAAAACCATTTAAAACATTTAATAAATTGATTTCTGAATCTAAGTGTCCCATATTAAATTTAATCTTTAAAACGAATTAAAATTATAAAACATTAATGTCCAAATAAATAAATACTAAAAACCATTTCTAAATCTTGTACATTAATGAGAAATATTTAGAATAATAAATCATTAAAACAATAATTTAGTTAAAGAGTTATTACCAAAAAAAGATATGTTTGAATACAAATAATTGGGGAATAAAATTCAATAAAAACATTTTAATATAATTAAAATAAATTGATTCATGATATAATATGAAAAAGGATTGTATACAAACCATAAAAAATTTAATTGGTGTATAACAATAGTGAAGTCTCAATGGAATGTAATTTGAGATGAAATCCCATATAAAAATGATATCCTTAGATTAAGAATAAATAAATTACTTAATTATATGTGACAAATATTAATACACTCAATATGATTTTATATTCACTTTAAGTCGATCATAGTACATTCACACATGTTCTTTTGAAGACAAAACAAATAACATGGATGTTTATCTTGATTAATGGAAATTGAGTTAAAATTACTCATATCAAGTTCATATCAATGACTTGAGAATTTATCAATTGAGTGATTATGTATATATAAATTATATCCCCAAAAATGGAGTGGAAATTAAAATAGAAATAAACAAATATTGATTCCACACATAATCATAGAATGACATAATTATGAATTAGAAGATTATCCCAAGGAATGAAATTGTGGTTAAAAAGTTCCCTTACTGATTTGGTATCATAAGAAAAATACCCCACATTAAAGAAGAATAAATAAATGAAGATATAAATACCCATAAATAAAGGTACAATACCCAAATATTGCAATTCATGGGAATCACGTACACCACACAAAGAAAATAGTGACAAATATATCATGAATCTCACTGGAATAAAACGTGACATAAAACCCTTTACCAGTTTGTAATCAATTGATTCGTATGGAAAAATGATAATAACCACAAAATTAATCTTATAATAACATAAATATTAATTTAATAATGATAATATATATCCAATGTAAGTACACAAAACAGCAAATGCAATAAATAAGTGGCGAACAATGGAAATCTCACGGAATTAAAAGTGAGATAAGAAACCCCTTACCTTGTGTCCAACTTGACCCGTTCATTCTTTAATATCATGAATAATAAACTAAAGTTAATTTATAGTATCTTAATAAACTTTTTCAAGATTATAATTACTTTTAAATCACTTATTACCATGTTATAAACATTAGGTAATTATTTAAGTTAATGATGTTCATTTTGTCGATATTTGGTACTTGAGTCATAAATGGAATTCTTATAATTACTACTTTATCTTGTGGAAAAAAGTTCATTATATACCAAATTATATTAATTATTTAGATATCATATATATCATATATATCTAATACTTATATGTATTTATAATATTACATAACATTTGGATACAATAAATGAAATGCATCGTTCATGGAGACGGTAAGTCGTACGTATGCATGAACACTACTTCCATTTCTATTTTGTATTGTAATGGAATGGAACCATAATGATAAATTGTTATGTTATAATTACATTATAATATCATATATATATTCCTTAAATCTACCCTTTAAACACTTCACATAATTCATTAATGAGTAATATGATATTGAAGGGGCGGTAGTCCGCACTTCCTCAAATTAGATTATCATATTTACCCACTATTGAAACAGTAAAGGTATTCTATAAATGACAAATATAGATGATTAGAAACAATATAAATATAATATTTATCATATATAAATACAGTTCCATCCTAATTTATACCATGATAGGCGGTTGGAGATATTTGAACAATCATCGTTCCGTGAGGCAATAATTCATCGTCCATAGAAACAATATGTTCTTTAACCATTGGACAGAGGTGTGTGTAACTGTAGTTAGAATTATTATCAAAACATAACATTTCATATTTATGATACTCTATTTTTTATTAAATAATTGTATAAAAAGAGTTTAGCCGGATTTAGAAGTAAAATAAAACAAAATAAAACAAAAAAAATAAGAGAAACTATTACCTTTATTTCAGGTAACTCCCATTGGTTTGAACCAAGAGGAATTTTTTAAGTGTGTCCTTCCTAAGTTAAGGATTATATGAGGAATATATGGGTATTGGGAGCTTATTTAGGTAGGTTTTGGATGATACATGGGGATTGAGAGATGTGAAGATTGTTTTAGAAGTGTTGTCCTTTTATAAGTGAGAGGAGGCGATCTTTAAAAAAGTTTGAAAATTTTATTTAATTATAAACATTTATTCTATTTAAAAAGGTCCAAAACTCATTAATATATAAGATATTAAAACTCATGGTCTAAATAAAATCATCCATTAAGAATTGGACAGGTTTAAGATATAGTTTTAAAATTTATATTTTTATTTATTTAAGTCATTTATTAATGGGGAAAATAAAATATCATTTTTGTGTCATAAGTAATTTTAATTATATGATGTAAAAACATTATATAAAAACTATCATGATGTAATAAATATATTTATCTTTCAAATGAATATTTATAGTCAAAACGATAACTTATATAATCTTATGTAAAAATAAATATACTAAAATATAATTTTTTATGTCATTTGTGTCTTTACTTTAAATTAATTATTCTAAACTATCATTATCACTCCCATGTGGCTCCATAGAGTCCCAAAATATACCCATGGATGACCAAGGTCGGCCATGACACATCCAATGATTTTATAACAAGTGTTAATGTAATTTTGTATTATTATGATATTATTTTTACCTTGAATTATATTATTTATCTTTAAACACGGTAAATAAAAGTCAAAAGTAACTATTCAGAAAAAAATTTCTTTCTCCTATTGAAAAAAATTTTACATTATAATAACAACCATGTATATAATATTTTAGAAATTCAATTAACAGAAGTGTTAATATTTCATTTAAATAAAAAGTAACTTTTAACTACTACTTTGTGGTATCATTATTCATAAAAATTGATGTTTTTTAGAAAAATACCAAAAATTCACCCTAAGATATATTTGATATTACTAATTAAAAAATGTTGCATATTTTACTTAATTATAAATAAAAAAGTTAGATTAATGAAATTAAAATTATTTCTCGCTTTCAAAATAGAAGGCATGTTTTTAATAAATATTAACTATCAAAAGATTGACACTAGTTTAGGTTCAATTTCAATGAGAATTTAAATCCAATGACCACCATTATATTAAATGGTAAAAATATAATATTATTATAGTTTAAAATAAATTAATAATATTATATAACTATAAAAATAAATTACACTAAAAGGATGTTTTGAATTAAAAAATAGTTTCTTTCACTATTTATAAAAAAATATGAATTTTATCAGAAAAATACCAATACTTTACCCAATGTGAATTTTGTTGTCTCAATTCAAAAGAAAATTTTTATTTTTTCAAATATAAAATATAAAAGTGACAAAAAATAAATTTAATGAGGGTTCTCCATCAAAAGGAGATAAATCAACCTTTTAAAACAAATTATTCTTAAAATTAGGTTTACTCACATTTTAAGCCACTAACATTAATTGGATAAATGTAAATACATTTAAAAAATATTTATAGTCATATTATAGTTAGTTATATTCATTCCATACAATAAAATTGATAGGATTGAATTACCATTTAAAATAATAATTATAAATTATTTTTCATTATGACTCATCATTGTTTGAAACATAAGACATCAGAGAACACCATTGTTGCGTGTCAAGTACTCCAATGAATATAAAATCCCCTTTAAAATAAAATTAATATTTACTAAAATATATTAATATATATGAAAATTTAATATTCTTTATCTTCCTGGGATATTACACTAACCCCAGGTTGAATAATTATTCTGAGGGTGATGTAACTTTCTATATTGATATTATTTCTCAAAACACATTAAATCAACAAGAATTATAATTACATTTGGGAAGTATCATAGAAATATTATATAAAAAACCCTCTTCAAGAAACTGATGTTTTGAATCATTGTCGGTATTTTCCTTTAGGTAATCAACCCCTTCACAGAATTGATCATTAAAAAAATCATGGGAATTCTTAGTTAATTATATTAAAATTAATGTAACTTTGTATTAATAATGAACAATCCTATGATAATATCTTGTGAGAACATGGAAGATATGATAATATTAAACATTATTGGGTTCTTCCTTATAAATAAATAAATTTTTATTACATGAATACTCTATAAAATCCTAATAATACATTACATGACTGAGCATAATCACATTTCAAAAATAGAACATAAACATGGAAAACATCCCAGAGAGCTAGTGCTGTTTAAGTGCCTACAAAAGAGATTTGAAATGATAAAAATTGTCCAACTATGATTTTGAGTAGAACAAAATATCAATGATTAATACAATGAGATAATTGTCTATGAAAATTTTGAAAAATTGTCTCATAATATAAATAAACATGGGTAGTGGGATTGTAACATCTATATACATGACAACAAACTCGAAGTGCTCATATCAACACATTAAATCAGTCACCAAAATATACTAATCATTCACCATTAAATATTGATATGAAAAACATAAAATGATATGCCAAAAACCAATAACTCCTTTTATATTAAAAAAAAGATAATTGTTCTTCAGATTATCATAATGTTAACTTAGACAACGTCTTGTAGTCTATACAAAACCTCAGACTATAATCCACTTTTTTAAAAAATGACACTTAGGCATCCCACATATACATACTAGGTCATATGAAACCCATATATATCATATTAGGAACCTAAAACATAATATCCTTTAACTATGTAGGTTCTAAATGATATAAATCCTTCAAAATTAGTAATGCAGTCATCTAGTGCTCTATCCCAAAATATATATCATGTTACAGGGCATTATCATAACCAACTATATGAAAACATCTAGGAACTCATTCACAGAACTTGTAACACCCCCAATCTATTCTTCCAAAAAAAATTTAATACATGGCAATGAAAAACTCTTATGAGAATGTATACACAAATAAGACATCCCCACATTGATTAGTTCCTCCCCATCACCAATCTATATCCTCATCACACATTAAACAATAAGGCTATCCTTAAACTAGAATAGATAAAACCATTGGAACTACAAGTCTTTGTATTACAAGTACCAACGTAGGGACAAATATATTCATTATACAACTTGTTAAAGGGGAGTAATATTTACCTCACATGATAATATAGGTTCATAACGTCAATATATTCCATAATGAATGAAAATTGAGATTAAGTCACTTACAAAGATCATATCATTGATGTTGGAATCAATCAAATAAAATTATTACATGTATCCTATGTAAATCAAAAAAATTGTAAATATAACATAATATAATAAATATTATTTTCATGTATAATATTTTGATAAAATATCAATAAATTATATGATTATCTAAATTAATGAAATTTATTTAATGAAATATCATAACATATTTATGAGTTCATTCATATGTGATAAAAATGAAATATAAATTTTTATTCAATTTACTAATTTTAATTTTACCCATATCCATGTTCACAAAATCTTATATATCACTTTTATATAATCTTATCACCTATAAATTAGTTATATTTAATTATATTCTTTATTTTAGGTGTTAATTGACGTATTATGTGATGATTGTTTTGACTGAAAGGCCCTGTTATCTTTAACAAAATATAGATCAAATATCTCTAGAATGAAAATATTTTTATATATATATAATATTTAATCATTTATAACGTTTTCATAACCATTCATGAATGTTTATCATAGAAACTGTATCACATCGCTTCATGGCGTGGATAAGTAATATGTACACACGTGTTATGATATCATATATAAATAGATGGAAGTGTAGAGATGTTTTGGTTATATTAATATTAAAATATCATTATAATATAATAATTTTCATTTATTTTTATTATCTCGTTCATTATAACTATCATAGTAAAATAGTATTAAAAAACTAATTTCACTGCTTTGTGGAGACGATATAATGAGGGTACCCATGTGTGGTTATTTTTCTAATAAAAGGATGGATAAAAGGTAGAGTACAGTTGTTTCATAGTCATAATAAATTATCAAAATAAATTTTATTATAGACTTATTAGTTTGGGATGGAACGACACATGGAGTTGATGTTGAAGAATAAATAAACATGAATGTTTTGATAATGATGATTACATCTTCTTTAGTGAAATTCATTTATATTTCATCTAAGGTGCTCTAGGGTTGGTATTTTAAGACTAACATCACCAAAAAAATTGGAATAAGGAAGTTGAGAAGAGATATGTGTTGATTGTGCTCTATCTCGAATTCTCTAAGTGGCATGAATAAGTAAAATAGTAGGCTCCTTTAAAAATTATGCGTTGGGGAACATTAATTTTTTTTAAAAACATTAAATTATAATAAATTCATTTTCTCTCAAATATAAAAAAATCCATGTATTCTTAGCTATTACATGACAATTCTACAATACCATAAACTAGTATATTTTGGATATCTTTCCATGTTATTTTAATACATATTATTTTGTGTAACCATTAGTTCACCAATTGTAATTTTTATTACGATTTAAAAATTTAAAAATTAAAAGGATTTAATTTTTAATTATATGGGGTCAGTCAGATCAAAAATGTGAAATTTATGCAAATTTTGACCATATCATAATCACTGTTTTAATGAATCAATATGAATTATAAATAATTTAAAAAATATATTAATCTAAAAAAATATCGGTTTGGGAAAATTTGATAATATTAATTACATTTATGGTAATACAATAAAAAATCATGATATATTAAAAAAACAATATTTGAAAACGTCCCTAATATTTCATGGTGACATAAAAAATTCCTCAATGACATCATTTTTTTGAAATTATATTTTTCACAATATTTTTATAATAATTTATTTTATTTTTCTAATTATTCATCAATTATAACATCAATGTTCTGAAGGCATTTATGTTAATTAATTTTCACTAAATTTAAAAACATATTAGCGTGTTGAATATAATTACATTATATTTAAAATATTACATATAAATGAAGTTATATTCTATGAAAATAAATATAAAAATTATTTTAGTTATAAAAATCATGAATGTGGTATTTTTTACTTTTCATTAAAGTGAACTATTATAAGGGTAATAATCACTTCATAATAGAAACGTATACTCATATATCTAATAATAGAGTACATATATATGAATAGGTCTAATCCAATAACCTTAGAGAAAGTGTTATTGTCATTTTCATACGTACATTCTTTTATTTTTAACATATATTACCCAATTTACCATTTACATTATTTAAAAATTACAAAGTATAGTATTAATATTGGCCAAAAATAAAAGGTGACTATTTAATATGTTTGAATCATATGAATCAAAATATAGAAAATAAGTTTCCAAAATCAATATAAATAATTTTATGAATATAATTTAAATGTAATACTAAAAATGCCAAGAAAAAAAGTTTTTAAAAAATTATTTTTTAAGCCTTTGGATGTATATAATCCAAAATAATGTATAATGATAACACAGATATAATTAATTATATTATATATGAATAAATATAACTTATTTGAATTTGATATAAATAGAAGATCATAAAATGTATTTCTAATATTAATAACATTAGATATTTATGAAAATCATTATTTTTCACAATTCGTTGATAATGTAATATTTTCGTAAAATTAAAAAAATATCAAATGATAATTATTAGATGAAAAAACACAAAAAAGTGATTTTATATATTTTTTAAATTAATTATATGAAACATAAATAAAAAAAAATTTACATTCAATCATAAAAATAATTTACAAGTTTCTTTTGAAAAAAATATATTTTTAAAGAATAAATGTCTTTACTAAAGATAATGTGATTACTTAGAAAAAAAATTTTAAATTTACAATGAGTAGTAATGTTATATATTTAATAATGTTGTTAATAATATTCATTATTTTCAATATAATGACTTGGTTATAATGATCACATAATAATACATCATTTTTCATTTAAGTTTGTTGTTGTGTGATACAAAATCCATTGAAGATTTCAATTCATAAATGAAGGTTGTAATTTGGAAATTCTTTTTTAGAGATCAAATATGTAAAAAATTGTTAATAAATCATTTTAAAAAAAAGAAGAAAAAATAAATTTGTACGTGACAAAAGAACTACTATTCTGAATAATTGATCATTAAAAGTAATTATAAATATAGATATGTTAGTGATATCCCACAATCAAAGACTAATAATGAGTGATTGAAAATATGATCACGATAAATTGGAAATCACAAAATGATAAATAAGTTATTAGTTAAAATACAATTGCTTTTTAATAATTATAGTAAACAAAATATCAATTTTTTATGAAAATAATTGTCTATAGTTATGTGAGGATTTTAATATATAGATAAAGAGATTGAGAAAATAAACATACATTCTTTCACATCACATCATAATAATCACACCATTAATTTTCTTGTACTATAATCTATTTTAAATTAATTTCTAAAACCTAGACCTGGGTATTCAAGATGAATTTTTCAAGTATAAAACACTTTAATTGAACCATAATGTCTAAAATATATTAAATCGCCATATTAAACAAAATGGATCTCATATTTTATCTAATATGATAAATTTTTATTTATCGTCAAACAAGATTATCCATTGTTCAAATAATTAATTTCATAATTAATATCTCTATGACTCAATTAAAAATCATATATCCTGAAATTTATAAGGATTGTCTCTAAATTAACATTAAATTCTGCAAAAATAATAATGTATCTCTTACTGATTCATTTAAAATAAATGAATACCTCAATAAAAATTTCCCATTAAGCCTGTTAATAATTCGAATGAAAATAATTCCTTAATGACAACAAGTATTAATTTATTAATTAACTCCATCATTCTTCATTAAATAAAATATATATGTAAATCATAATTCAAATAAATATAGTACAATAAATCATGGATTACATTATCATCAAATCACTGTCCATTTTCAATTTCACCAATATTATCCCATTAACATATCATTGTCATTATTTTCCCAAAATTGGGAACATATTTACATATATCATCATCCAATCATGATATTTTTGAAGAGGTTCAACATGTCACTGAATGACATTTCATTTTCATCAGTTTGAGTTAATATATTGTCTAAAAATCTTTAGGAAAAGATACTTTAATACAATCCTTATAGTTTTCATGGTTTATATAGAAAAAATAAAATATTTTTTCTACTCATATCTTAGATTTAAATTCACAAGAATTGTATTCATTTTACATCAGTTTTATCAGTAGAATAATCTATACCTTGATCTCTTATCTTCCTCTCAAGTATATTACCCGGACTCTTAGGGAATAAATTTTCATAATGTCCCCAATCTCAATAGTGGAAGCATTTCAGTCTCAAAAAACTATTCATTCCCATTTAATAAAAAGAATGGTTACCTTTTCCATACACTTGCAAAAAAAAGTCTTATTATTTTTAAAAGGGAACAATAGTGCTTCCCTCTAATATAATCACATGTTGTAAAATCATTCTTTAACTTATTTGATTTATCCATCATTTTTTATTAAATCAGATTCTTCTCTTTTTCTATTAAAATTAATAAAAAAGAAAAATTATTTCTCTATCTCTATATCACATGATTCAAGAGCCTCATATGTTTGAGAATGGTCAGTAGACTGGTTCCCTCCAAAAAATTTACATAACAGCATTCTAGAATGTATAAATCATGCACTTTGGATTATGTAAGTTTTCCATAGTATACCATTATAACCTTGTAATTTTTTATTCATACTTAAAAACATTATCATCATACTTCTACCTAAAAATTATAAATTATCTTCCCATATCCACTCGTTGTTCGCATGGAAAAAACATTTCTATGAAATTTACCTTAAAATACATCCAATATTTAATTTATACTTTTAACCCATTCTTATATTTTTGGATAAATTTCCACCATGAATACACATATGTTGAGATATGATAATCTTCCATAACAAACATCCCCCTTATATTACTTATTATAGACAGAAAAATTTTCTCTATGAAACATATATGTTGTTTTAATATTAATGGATTTGTAGCCCCATTGAACGATAGAGGATGTTGATTCATTAGGTGATATATAATTTTCACATGTCATAGTGGATCACAATAATGATATTTACAATAATAGTTATTTCAAATATCTTGAGATTGTTGTTCAAAAAATGTTATAATTGTTTCCGTTCCAACAGCTTCTCCCACTCTAGATTCATTTAGTTTCCTATGATGAAAATTCAGTCATTTATTACATGTATGGATTTGAATTGCATTACATAAAATGGGTTTAATTACTAAAAAATTTAATATAGTATATATGATCATAATATTAGGGAAAAATTTATTATCACTAATCTAGTGACACACTTCTCATAAAATTGATTTTTTGGTATGATAAATTACTAAATCATGAGACTTGTTTCATTGTGAAAATATATATATATATATTAAATCATATGGTTTCATTCTATAATTGTTTTTTTACTAACATAGTTTCCATTGCTTCTAATAAACATTATCTACTACAAACTGCAAGGAATTCGACACGATTATGCAAGATCTAATGGTAACAAGTTACACATTCACTAGACACCAGTGATCACATCCTAATCGACAAAACTATTTAAAAGAAATGATGCACAAGATATATAGTCATGTTTTTGTTAAATTTTAAAAAATAAAACATATCAATGTTTTTTTAGAGATATTCATTCTTCTATCTTTTATTTCCATACATATTACTGATAAATCATTTCCCGGAATCATGGGAAATAAAATTAATAAAGGGATTTGTTTTAATGATTATTATGGTTAATGGATAAGATAAGATATCATGAAATAATATGTATAGTAAATATGGAATTGAAAATATCTGATATTTTTTTCTTATAATCAATAATAAGAGTATAATATGGAAAAAATAATTAATGATCAAATAATTCCATATAAATAATTTCATGAAAGTGAAACATAACCACAGTTATTCTAAATAATCTAAGCAAAAATTAATATACTAATAACTGAATTCATAATGACAAAATTAAAATTTATATATATAATATTAAATATAAAAGATTTGCTCCATGAATCTAATACCATCATGATTTCAATATAATAATATAATACCACAAAGGCTTCGTTCCAATAGCCTAATTAATGTGTACGGACATGACCAATGCCAAATCTGGTATGTATCATTAGACGAACCGATGCATCTAGGGGATATAGGTGGCCCCACCCATCAATTACCTATGTAAAATTAATTTCTCATATGATTGGGGTAAACCATATTTTACATATACCTCCATATTCAATGTATAATTCAAATGTTAATAACCATCCCCGATCGATACATTTAATGAGAACAAAGAATGGTATCAAAATTGTACATTCATAGTCAAACATATCATAAACCATTGTATATGGAAGATTTTTTCATATTAGATTAAAATAAATTAATAATATGTTTAAAAAATAGTTTTAACATAGATGAAAATGTTTTATTTATACCATTAAATAATTCATGTGGAATATACAATTTTCGGTTTGAAAATACTGAGCTTTTAAAACATTGTGACGTTATAAACAAATTTTATTATAAAGTAACAATGTAATATTATAAAAGTTCCAAAAAAACATTTCGGAAATTATTATTATGGAAAAAACTATAATTCCATTTATGTTTATAAAAAAAATAAATCTATATTTTTTTTAGAAAAATCACAATATACACTATTATGAAAATTAAAAAATATTCAATTAAACCCATTTAGTTATAAGTAAAATATTGGTAAAAATGTCATTAAATTTACATAAGATAATATTAAGAAAAATATATACTTTATTATAAAATAAAAGCATAGATGATAATATTTCTATTAATGAGGGTAAAATTTAAAAAATCATGATTAATTATGAGACACTGAAACTAAACCTGTACCACATTGTAATCTATTGAATCATATTAAAGAATGAATAAATTAAATAATATAATCATTTTATATAATTATCCTAAATATATTATCGATATAACATGTCCAAGTGTCATTATATACACCTCATTAACGAATATAGTTTTTTAACATCAATATATGTCTCAATGAAATGAAATTGTGACAAACTCTATTACAATGATAATATCATTAAACTGAGGAGTAACAAAATTAATTGAATATCTCTATAACATTTAAACACACAATAATAATTTGATACACAACATTTGATAAAAAAATACATTTCACATGTATGTTTAGCATGACATAATCAATATATTATAATTTTAACTCCATTAATGGAAATCAAGTAATGAAGTCCCTTACTTCAAGGTCAAATTATTTGAAACATGGTGAAAACTAATATATATTTTATTTTAACAAGTTATTACATTATAGATGAATAATATTCATATTTATAACATATTATAGGATCATTTTATAACATCCTACTACCCGTTCATGTGTAATATTTCAGTAATTTCACTATTTTCCCTATTAATTTCATTGTTTTATCATACTTGTTTGTTCTTGAATGTCTCAGATATATTACATAGGATATACATCCAATAAACAAGGACATATAATAATTTAAAAAATATCATATTTAATAACTAAATAAATTTTTATATCCATTTTTTATAGTCAAACATTGAAAAATAATCACATCACCTTATGAAGATGGTATGTTGAACATATACACATGAGATTCAATCATTTTTTAATGGTTTAAATCATAATAAAGTCTTTTGAATATTAATATTTAAAAAATCAATATAATTTAATAGTGATCATTTTTATATCTTAATTACATCATTATTACTATCTATATAATGTGATGATGAATAAATAATTGAACCTCTATGTGGAGACAACAAGCTGTGAAAACTCACATGAAGTGATTTTTTCAAAGCATGTATAAAAGGATAAATATGGATATTTCATAATCATAATATATATACATGATACTTTATTTATTATTTTATAATTTAAACAATGCACAAATAAGAAGATGAAGAATAAATAAACCAGAAAGAGTTGGTATATATAATAACCAATTCTCTGGTGGACATCCTTTAGTTCACTTCTTAAGGATTATAGTGTTACTATTTTGACAGTCCATCACCTCTAAAATATGGTTGTAGAATGTTTTAGTATAAAGGAATATGTTTTTTCTTATATTTAAGGATCAATATTATTTTAAGATGTGAGGGAAAAGGTTATTTTTTATAATTAAGGTAAGGACATTTTTTTTTGAATTTAATAATTTAATAAATTATAATAAATTCATTTTATATCCAAATGAGCATAGATGCTAAGGTTATATGGGAAAAAAACTTAATTTCAAAACCAAAAAAAAAAACTAGATTTGTTTTTTTAATTTGAATATTGTGATTTAGATTGACCATAAATTAAACTAATTTATTTTTTTACATAATAACAAATTTTTCATTATTATAACATTTTAATTTTAACTAATATTATGTCATCTAAACCAGAAAACACATATTTATAATGTTTTAGGCCAAATTATATTCATATAATATTTCATTATGATTAATATGATATTTGAATTATTTAGTAATATAATAATCTTAACAAACATAATCATTGTCAATTTCGACATAATTCATAAAATTGAATTTTTAAAAAATTAATAAGAAAACATAAACTCAGAAAAAATCATTTAATTAATTACATATATATCATTTTCATATATTTAATTATTCATGACATTAATTATCTCCAATTATGTTTATTTTATTATTTTTAATACCACTTAATTCATTTTTCCTTTAATTTAATAATTAAAGCATCAGGGTTGTGAAATCATTACAGATAATCATTTTACCTAATATATAAAAGTAAATTATATTATGGATACTATTTTCTTATATTTTAAAATAATATTTTATTTTGATCAAATATTTTGTATAAAACTATACTAAAAATGTTACAGTTATTAAAATCATGATGGTGACATCTTTGAATTTTCCTCAAATAAAATATTATGCTGGTCATAATTAAATACTAATGGAAATATATGGTAATATATGTGAACATTGATCACAAATGGAAACAAATTACGCATGTAATATATATTATTTCATGTGTTAGTTTCATTCTTTAGTCCTAATTATTTTTTTAAAATTATATTAGTAAATTTACCATGTACCATGGTAATGAAAATAATTGATGTTACTTTTTTCATTGACGAAAAAATAAAAGAGAAATTTTTAATAAATTTTGACCTTATGAATCCCAATATTTTATATATTTTTAAAATAATTAAAAAATGAATCTTGGTAATTTAATTAAAAATTAATCAAAAAAAATAAAAAACCTTTTTTGATACATATTTTTTAATATAAATATGTATATATATATATAATAATTTATAATGATTATATAAATTTAATTTATTATATAATATAAAAATATATAGCACATAATATACATTGAGATCAATTTGAAATCATAAAATTTCATTATAATATAAATTAAATTATTTCTTCATAATAATTGTTATTTTTCACTATTCGTAGAAAAATTAAAATTTTCAAAAAAATTCACTGAAAGTCATCCAATGATTATTTGGAAAATATGATTCACAAGAAATGTAATTTAATTTCGTAAATAAATTTTTTAAATACTACACATATTTATTGTAATATTCACTCATCAACGGCATTTAAAATCTAATTATAATGAAATAATATTATTAATGATTAAAATGAGTTTTAAGAAATACATTTTTTTCAATAAGATTTAGTCAATTCATTTTCAATGATTATTGAAATTATATATTTCATAATTTGGATTATACTATTCATTCTCGCCAATTTAATGACTATGTTATAATGATCACATAATAATGATTCATTATTCGTTTAATCATGGTGTTTCTTAAAATATATTCTATCAAGGAAATTAATTTTATTTTAAGAGACATATTATAAAATATAGGGCTGTTAAAAAGATCGATGGATTGATTAGTATTATATTTTCCCTAAAAAGAATTTTGTATGTAAGGAACAGTTACACATTCAATATCATTGGATTTGATTCAATAAAATTTATGATGGAAAACGGTGTTATTCAATATATCAATTGTTCATGCCATTTTAGTTTCCTAACAAATAAAATATTATCATTTATAATATTTAATATCATATGTTTAAATTTTTACTATTGTAATGGTGTGATAAAAATTATAAATGGTACATTTTTGAAGATGAATTCAGATATGATATCAATAAAATTTTACATTCATTTTGGAGAAATATGTAAGTTATATAACATATTTTTGACCTAAATAACCTCTATAAATTAATTAGATATTTAATCGAAGAAGAATATTGGACATATTATTGTATGATGATTTACTATTCATCCTAATCATATGATATGTCTTGATAATAAAAATTATTGCGTATGATTTCATAGGAATTGTATGTTGAGGATGTAACAAAGCATTATAATTAGGACATAAAAAAATATTGGTAGACAAATTTTAGAGTCGTTCTAATCTTATATTTAGAAAACATATTATAAAACCATCGGAGTTGAATGAATAATTTAATCATATATTTTTGATTGTTTCTTGATATATTTGGCGCACCAAATCAAATGATAATGTTTTCTATTTATTCATCGAAAAGGTAAAAACATGGAATAATTAAAAATTTGGAAATAATTTAAAATTATTAATATTTAAAAATTGTTGAAAATATTTAAATTAATAGTTTCATAAATTTTTTCATTAAAATGTGTCATTAGATTGTTCACATGGGACTAAAAACTTAAACAGAATATTGTTTAATAATAAATGATGAAACCCTATTTGATTCAATACGGTTTATATTGAAAACAATTAGAATTTCAATAAAATTCAGGGATGAAGAATCCTATAACTTTTGTTAGTAGATAAATGAATCCACATCATTGAAAATTTATCCAAATAATTAGATAGACATTTAGACTTGTAAAACCAATTAATAATCTTAGTTACATACTATTTATGGTCCAATATAAGTATTTTCTAATTACATTGAAATATTTATATTGGATTAAAGTACTAGGGAATTTATCTTCTTCAGATAAATTGATGATGTAAAAGAGTAACAATTTTTATCACCTAAAATATTTTAAATTATAATAATTATAAATATATTTTTTACATAATACTAAGTAAAAAGATGATTTATAATGAAATTGGAAAATTGAATAAAAATTAGACTAATGGTGGATGGAAAATCCAATGAAGAATATATTTTATAAAAGGACTTATCAAATAATTATGGTATAACATTTGTTGACTCTAGAACATGATGATCAAAATAAATGAAAATATAACCTATAAGGAACTCTAACTATCTAACTCTGAGAAATATTACTTACATAATTTTTATTGAGGATGTATATATATCGATATATTTGGTTCCAAAATTGTGTCGAAACATTTCTAAATGGGTGGTGGAAATTTTGGGGGATCACAAAGACATTTACATGTATTAGACAATTATTCTTGTCTAATTTAATAACAAAATGATGTTCAATAACGTGTTATTTAATACCATGTGGGATATAAAAGACATTGAATCAGGTTATCGTATGAGATTAGTTTTGAATGATTATTCTTACAATAAAAGAATTTATATCATATAAAGTTATTCCATCATTTTTAAATATATTACGTTTTTTTGATCATGAAATGTGGTTTATATATTTGTCACATCTAGAGTTTCTATAAATGGTGATAGTTTTTCTCCATGGTGATATTGATCAAAAAATATACATGATATTATTAATATTTTTTTGAAGAATCAGAAGATAAATAGTTTATAGTTTGAGTAAATAAATAAATAACTAAATAAATAAATATTTTCTCTTTTAGGAGTTGATGTGTTGTAAAAAGAGATTTTATTCCTATATATTATTTTTAGATATATTAGGAACCATTTAGATCCTTGATCATAACTCAATGGTTCAAAAGAAAATTATTTTTTCATTATTAGATGTCATGTTGATGACTTGTTGGATATATGAATAAAAATGATCGGATATAGAATATGATGTCCTATTTGGGGATGGAGAAAGATATGAATGAATTATGATCATTTAGAATGTGTCATGGGATGAAAATTTTCCATGATAAGAAATAAAGGGAATATTTTCATATCAAATAATAATTACATGAAGAATGTATTTAAGTGACTAAATATAAAATATTGTAATACAATATTTTCACCAAATCCAATTGATATTAAATTATACTCTATGATAAGTCTTATAATTTAATTAGAGTGGATGAAGATGTATCCAGTCCCATAAAAATCAATATTGGGTATTTTGACATTCTCTATAGTTTTAACAGGGAAATACATTACAATGATATATGGAGTATATATTCAGTCCATAATAAATCTTAGATGGGAGAATTGGAACACCATGTAGAGGATTCAAAGATATATAAAAGATACCCCACATAATGTGTTATTTTATGAACGATTATATTTCACTATTAGAATCAATATTTATTATGAGTTTTAAATGTATTCATAGAAATATAAATCCAATACTAGATACTATATTACTCTTACATGTTGCTCTATGAGATGGTTTTCAATGCCGTATCATGTTGTGGATTTATCCCTCAACGAGTTAGAGTACATGGTATCTTGAAAATCTTGAAATGTAGTACTTTTTATGAAGATGTTTTTGGTTTAGGATTTCAGACAAAATAGAAGAATATTATTTTATTTCCATATATTGGTGGTTCCTTTTACAATGCAAGGAATCTATATTTTCAATACATGATGAATAAAATTGAAGTATTATGACCTAATATTCTTAATTAAATGATAAAAATAAATGGAAAAGTACAAATTTAACACCAAATAAATATATATATATATATATATATATATTCATATATATGTGATTAATTTTCTTACATTCAAATATAATAGATCCAAACGTATCCTCACATAAACATGATTAGCATTCATTGTAGATAATTGGTATTTGTATAGATATTATTGATTCAAAGTCATATCTCTAAGAGATATATATATTAATATTGTATTTTTCAATTAATAACATAGTCCTATCAATGTTACTTTGGGAAGGTGGGGTTAGGTTTGGTATGATTTTAACCCAATTGTCCATTAAGATAAATAAAAAGTTATGTTGGAATGTCAAATAATATACTATAATAATGGGTTCCCATGTTGTTTTAACAAATAAAATTATTATTTCATATTATTATATTATGTTTCTTATTTTTTATTTTTCAATGGAGAAAAATAAGAATTCAGTTTTCCTTATAAGAGTGAGAGAGTATGAATCCACATTTTATTGTTGTGTTATTATTATATTACCCATTGATACTTACCAACATTAATTTGGTGTGGTTGGGGGTGGGGTGGGGGTGTTATACATTACACATGATCGATATTTTCTCCATTTTTACAGATTCAAATTTTTATTTTTTAGGGGAGGACTATTCTACGAAAACCAAAAACCTGTAGAAATTTCATTAAAGTATTTTTTTTTGTTAAATATAATCATTGATTGAATAATACTCATAATACTAATTGGTTTTTATCAAGGATCCCTTAGTGACCTACACCGTCGTGTTCGATTAATGAGGTAGGTGAAATGATCATGTCATTTATTTTGTTTGTGTGTGGATTATGATTTTATGGAGGTAAAATTAACTTCCTAGATTTAAATTAGTAAATATATATTATTAAATTTTTATTATATTATTAGATAATCCATTTCTATTAATAAAAGGTGGCTAGTAAAATTATTATGATGGAAATGATGATGATATGATGAATTATAATCTTCTAGACAAAAATGATGGTATAGAATCTAATGTGGAGATTGAATAGTGTCTAGTGATTTAAATAGGGTCATATAGGGTGGGTGTAGATCATATATTGTTGGAATTAATTAATGGAATCATCCAATAGGTTTATTAGTCCAACATTAAATAAAAATAAAAATTAATTTTTTTTAATATTTATTTATTAATAGAATATGACCGAATAATGATTTGTTATATCATTTAACTATTGTAGTGGGTCATGTTTTTCGGGTATGGGAAAAAATAAATATAAATTGTCATTATATATAAAATCTATATTTTAAAATATTTGTAGGGATACGTTATTTTATTATATTATATATATTGCTCATTTGTGGAAAATCCATTGATAAAATGTTATGTCTAAACCTTGTGATGAATTTATCTATATAAATATTACAGTTCAGTAAATATAGAAAAAAATCATGATGATAATAATTTCATCAAAAATAATTTTTATTTAAGAGAATATGATCTAAATTTAAATTTAAAGGACATTGTGATAATTCGTTACCTACCCAATGAAAATACTAAGGGGTCATATTTATTATATATTATCATTTAAAATGAAATAATTTACAATTTTGTTTTATTTTAAGGTCTAAGTATAAATACATTATATAAAATTCGCCTGATGGTTTGATTTTATAATATAGGTACTATTGTGGTCACTATGATTTACCATTACTCATGATGAGAATAACAATAAGTAGAATTACTTTAACTAAACAAATCAATAAGATAATTACCATAGTAAAATTAATTAATGATGATAGTAATCAAGATATGTTGTGAAGAAAATTATATGGGGCATTTTGTGAAAAAAATGAATGTTTAAAAATTGAGATGGTAGAATTTATTTAATTTTTAAATTAATGATAAGATACAAGTTATCATTTCATAAAAATAAAAAAATATGATGGAAATTGAAATTATATGATGTTATGAAGAATTGTAATTTCCCATACCAAAGAGGAGTAATCTTCTTATGATGGTGTTTATGTGGGCTCTTGTATAGTAAGGACTGGTATAGAGAAATAAATAATTTGAGATACTAATGTCAAATAGTTTCTATATTAAATTATTGTTTTGTAATTGAAGTATTTATATTGGATATGTTGGGTATTTTCTAGATATTTTTTTGTACAACCATTGCTTGATGATCGACAAATTAATGTTATATTTTTTAATTTTCATGGAAAATCTTGTTTGGGTATAGAGTATTGACATGGAGTTTTTTTTTCATGAGATAATATTTAGTATGATAATATATCTTGTTTATAACATTGTTATGTTTTCCATGAGTAATGGGTGTAAAATTATTTGGTAAATTATATGGACATGAAAATAATATGAATTGAACCAAATAATATAAGATAATTACCATTTATCATGTTGGAATTTGTAAATGGACTCATGATAGGTGTAGGATGGATAAAGATGACGATATTTAGGTTATGATAAATACATTTATAGTTTTGATACTATTTTATTGATGATGGTTATAGAATTCGTACATGGATAGGTCATGTTGGGGACTCTATTCAAGGTATGAGATTATTTGACTCATTATATATTTTAATTTTACATTGTATTTTTGAATTCCATTATTTAGTAAACAAAAATCCTGGTTTATATTGAGAATTTTAGACCCAGTATTTAATTATTCCATAATAAATTGAATTCTACTAAGTGCTATTACCTAAATCAGACACACTAATTTTTAGGCGGGATGATTAGTTCTTTTTATAGAAAGTCATTTTTTTATATTATGTACTAGATGAAGGAAATTTTACATTGGGGGTAAGAAGTACAATAAATCTAGAGTTTTCCTATGGTAACAATATCACATATTAAATTACAATAAGAACAATTTATTAATAAGGTATTTTTATATTTAGTAAATATATTTAAGATATTAACATGTTATTTTCATTATTAAAAAACAAATAAAAATGATCATAAGGTTTGATATAAATAAAACCTATCAACACATACAAAAATGAAACTATTTTATATATACCTTAATGAATACATAAAAATAACATGAATAAATTTAATATGATTTTAACTAGACAAACACTACAAAAAAACATGTTAAATACATAAGATGAAGTTATACATTTTATGGTCTGTTTAGTTTTTTGATTATAGAATAAAAATATATAATTTTAATAATAAATAATTTGATTAAAAATAATTTAAGATGTAAAATGAATAATCATATTTTTTATATAAATATATCCTAATTAAATCAATTATATTTTATATCTATAAATATGTTAGAAAATGGATATACCATTATTGAAATGGGTTAGATAGTGACTATAAATATAACCAATATAATAATTACCTAATAATTTGAAAATTTACATATACAAAATGGGATATTGTTTCAATATATATTTTATTATTTAAATCCATATATTTAAATATCAAAATATCAAAAGATATTATTTAATGTAAATAATATTTTTTTATAATTTATATAATTCAATAAATGTAATTATATTTCATATTATATGTTATTATTAATTTTAATCATAGTTTTATTATTGAATTAAATATTATATTTACACATTTAGAATTATTTTAGATAAGTAGTTTATATTTTTTATTTTACTATAGTAAAATAAATAGAAAATGATTTAATCCATAAAAACATTATTTAATTATCAATAATTTTTCTTTATTAAATTTAAATTTTGTTACATTATATTAAATTTATAATTTATAAATGATTAATATATAAGCTACTTGAATTCATCATATGATGAATATAATAAATATAGAATATTAAAAAAACAATATTATTTATTCAAATAATGTAACGTGTTATCATAAAAATATTTTCCAACAAATAATTTCATTGGAATATTTGGACTCATTAATTTTTTTAATCCATATCATAGATTAATATTAGTGTTTCATTATTTAAATTATCTGTTAATTTTAAATTTATTATAAAAAAATATTCTTTATAATTACCTAGAGAACATGTTTGATTCCTGAAAATATATATATTTTATATTAATTATTTTCCATGAAAAAACCCTTATAGAAAATAAATATATTCACCCACTCACCTTAATTTTGAACAACTTCCATCCCAATAAATGATAGATCAAAATCATACCATAATACCTCTTAAATTCATTTCAATGATTAATGAACATCTCCGTCCCATGACTCATCAATTAAACAAATATATTTTCACATAGAAAATGAATCATATTCCTAAAATTGATAGTGTATTATTATAAATTCATTTATTTTTTACTCCTTAGTTTAATTTATTATTTTAATAGAAATATATTAAAATACAAATAACCAATTATTTTTTCAGGAAAATGTAGGTAATGCAATAATATAGTGTATGTTATTGTATGTATGTATGTTTTTAAGAATATTAATATATATTAAAATATTACCTTTCAACTAATTTTAAATATCCGGACATTGTTGATTTCACTGCATTCAAGGATATTATATTTTATTTACTTATAATATCCACTTTGACATGTTTTTTTTAATATGCTGTAAAACGTGAAATAATATTTCTGTTTATCTACCTCCTGATTATGGATGTCGAAGATAAATTACAATGACAAATAAAACATCAGAATACAACCTTTTACTGAAATTAACATGAATTATAAATATATATATAACCTTTTACAACATTAAAAAATTTACAATATATGATCTATAATAATGTAAATTAGTAAAAAAAATTATTTATTAATATTTTAATAATTAATTATACTTTATTGAACAATATTATGTATAAAATATAAATATAGTTTTCGTTTAGAATATTATCTCCAAATTACTTCCCCAGGTTGTTTTATTTAACTAATAAAATCTAAAATATATTATATTAGTTTTTATATAAGATTGTTGTTCAATAATTTATTTACAATATATTTTTTACAGGGTTTATTTTAAAATTTTCACATTTACGGAACATGAAAATGTATGTGGCATTTTTCATTCTTCATTTAAATCCAAAATATTTAAATTTCTTTAAGATGATATTTTCATTAAAAAATCAAGTTAATTTATTATATTAATTTTCGAAATAAATTTATTTCATAGTTATTTAATAACTATCAACAATATTTTTCTAGTAGGTATCATTTATATTCACTAATTGATTAATGTGAAATTATAAATTTAGCATCATTTTTAATATAATGAAAATACCTATTGAATAATATTTATAGAATAAATATCTACAATAAATTAATTGAATAAAATTATATTTATCCTCGTTTCTAGTTATACCAAATTCAATTTCCTTCACTAAGATTCATGATATGATCTAAAATTTGTGATTGTTCTATAGAAAATTTGAAAGGAATCATCTGTTGTCAATATATTACATACTATTATATAAATTTACTTTTGTTGATTCTTCTATATGTTCTATTAATTATTTTTTATCAATTTATAATCAAATGGGTTTCTAGAGAACTATATAGAAATCCAGTACCTAGGGATAATATTTTATTAAAGGAAATACTGTGTATCTAGAATGGCCTTTTATCTTATACTTTTAATATAAAGTTATAATTATTGTAATCCATGAATTGTTATTATTTTATATAATTATTTGGGATTTGATTTTCTTATGGAAAATATCAAATAAAAAACCCATGGTTCTGTTCAATTTCCCTATTTATGTTATGATAATGACCATTTATTATGCTTTATCTACCGATGTTGATTTATGTTATAATGTCTTAATAAATATTAATCATATTAAAATAATGTTTTTTAAAAAATTTATTGATATATATATTTAACAGATAAATGAAAAATTTAATGAAGGATATGATCAGAATTTTGGAGTACTCTAGAGATGTAGTTAAGTAATGCTTGTTGGGTACTGTGTATTCATGTTTAAATATGAAAATAATTTCCATAAAATAAATGAAGTTGATATTTCAGATTACTAATTTATTATATTTTTACATGTAAATTATGTAATGTTTATATATTTAATTTTTAGGTAATTATAACTATAATTTTATTAATAATTAGTTAATTGTGAATTTGGTAAAAATAAAATGGGAACCATGCTTAAATTAAATGATATTACATGTTAAATACAACTGGCCAAAATGTAGATTTTGAAAAATGACTATTTTAATTTTAAATGATTTATTTAATTATCTTATTTATTAAAAAAATTATATTTAGGAAAATTGTGGGATCATATAGGAAAAAGATAATTTTTATTGTGATTAATAATGTAGTGATTATCTAGATAGAATTATAAATGTAATCAAGGATACATTTCAAAAATTATTGATGGTATATAAAAAATAACCTAGGGTATTAAACAATTCCCTCAACTACATGGATAAATTAGTTTAAATATTTATGTTTTTAGTAGTAAGGTCCTTCATATTGGAGTATCAATCTATAATTAAAGGGCCTTAAAAACTACCAGTTGTTAAATAGAGGGTAAAATGAGATGATAATATTGATGCTTTATTAATCTGACCAATAGATTTTAAAATCGGTCTTCTATTAGATGGAATTATAAGTTGATTAGTTGTTGAAATAAAACAAAAATAAAAGCCAAATTATATATTCAGCTCAATATAGTTGAATATTTTTTAGAAAATATTTTTAAAATACCCATTTCCTCACACTCATCATTATAAAATCAAAATATAATTTCATGATATAAATAAGAATGATTATGAATATATGTCAAAATATATGGTGAATTTAAATACACATTAATTTTATATTCTTTGTTTCTTGGAATAATATGATAGTACAATGTATATTTTATTTATTATATTAAAATAAATTCTATAAAAACAATTTATATATATGAAATCATATATTTGGATTTAGTTGATTTATGATAAAAAAATTATATAATAATTTTATATAACTTAACAAGGTTATATAAAAATGAAATAGATATTGGAGTTTCATTATTGGGTATTAATTTTCAAAGGATGGGGATAAAAGAGGATGCTACCTCGAATATATCCAAAAATTTTGATGATGAACTAGGGTGGACTACTAGTTAAAACTATAAAAATATTATAATATTGAAAATAATGTCATAAGTCATAATATTTTTAAGGTAACAGATGTGGCCACATAATATGATATATTAAATGAAGTATATAATCAACGCACACTCACAATCCTACAATTCATCTAGTAAAATTAGAGGATATATTCATCATAATCCACCAATCCAAGAGATTTCATTGAAAATTTTCCTTAATAACCTCTTAAGACATGAAAATAGTGAGAATTATATTAATTCAAAAAATATATAGTGGATGAATATAGAAATGTTGTCAAATAATCACCCATATATTACTCAAGAATAAATTATTTTTTATTCTATAATGCTTCATGACAGTCATTATTATCATATATATATTTTATTAATATTATGATACAACAAAAATATTGTGTTGGTAAAATATTTATGAAAATATACGACTATATTTTCATTATATAATTCATACATTTTTTTTATTATTAGTGTTGTAAATATAATTCACATTATATTTGAGTAATTTTATGCATTTTTTCGGAATGAATCCATTCTCTTTATATATATATATCACATTATATACTAAAAAAGGTATTATTATTATATCTCACCAAAATTTTAATGATTAAATATAAAATCATGAATAATTGGGAACTTGTTGTGTTACCTAAATCCAATTTTTGGGTTATAGTACACAATTTCCATAAAAAACAAATATTTAAATTAAACATATGTGTTAAATAGTAAAAAAACCAGATAGAAAAATAAACAACAGTTTCTATTAACCTAAAAAAAAATTTAAATGTTCCAAAAATAAACACTATGATTGAAAATACATTTTTTAAACATAACAACACAGAATCCAAAATGAAAAATGAAAAATTCATCCCTCAGTGTTACAATAATTTATAAGCATAATATCGTTTAACTGATTTCCATAAAATAATCATCCACAACCAAATCACCAGTAATATCACTATTGTATACCAAACCATTTCCCCAATATAGAATGAAAAAATCCATCAAATGCAATGGATTTGAGAAAAAAACACAAATGTTTAAAATGTATACCATCATAGAATAAAAAAATCTGAGATATAAAATTCATAAAGACTAAAAAAACCAAAACCAAAAAGCATTCCCATTCCACCAGAAGCAAACACATTAGAAAAATGGATGATCCAATGAAGGACATGAAATATGATCATAAAACCCCTATTAGAACACTATCAATGCCTAACGAAACATATCCCGAATAACAAAGAATGAACCACTACACCAAAATATGATTTTTATGAGGTAATTCTATTTGTATTTATGAAAAGATAATGAACGAAACACATAATTCTATAGAGATACATGAAAGAAACACTGAAACAACTACTTCTGAGGATGAAAATGAGAAATAATATATAATTTCAATAAACAAACAACTATCATAAGGTATAAACCAAGAAAAAATAAAACAATGATGATGTTATAGATTAGAACCAATAACTCCCAATCCTATACCAATAATAAAAATCCTTAAAACAATAATATATTTAACATCAGTGATCTCCAACCGATTTTAGATGTTTTATATAATAGTCGATCATGATATTGAAATAGTGGAGCTCTAATAAGTGAAAATAAAAAATAATATATATGCTTTTAGTAAATGTAATATATGAATTTTATGAAATCCCAGGGAGAATAAGGAATTGCAAGTGGATAAAATATAAAATTTGAGAAATATTATTGGGATAATTTTATATAAATAAATGAGGACTATAATGATTTCCCATGTATTCATCAGATTACTAGATTACATAAAAGAGAGTCTTTAGATAATGCATAAACATTAAGGAATTTAGATTCATCATTCTTGGTATATAAGGAATGAAATTATGTAATAAATTTTATCAAGATATATGAAATGTTATTCCTGAAATACATGACTATTATATGATGATTAAAGGTTCAATGCAAACGATCCTCAGCCAGTTTGGTGAGGACGCTTTATATGCATACAGGTGACCCGGGTTTAAATCCAAGCATAGGAATATTTTCGAAACTGTATCAGTACTATAGCAGGTACCAGAGAGGGAACTGTAGCATTACTGTAGTTGGACCTATACCGAGTACTGTAGAGGGTACTGTTTGTCTCTTTAGTAGTTGGGACTATTCTCCTGTTTGGGACATAACGCCATCGATTTGGTCCCAGTGTCCTTTAAGGCATTCAGGACACCAAGGCATTCGGGTTATTAAGGACATTGGGCCACCTCATGGACTTCGGTACATCTTAATTGCTGATGCAACTAGACAACCTATAAGGAACAACCTCCAAAAAGAGGATGAGAAATGAACTTTCACCATATTAGAAGTTAAATGGATTTCAAGAATGAGAGTGTATGTAACCTACCATAGGGACAAGATTTTTCTTGCATAAGAAAGCCTAACTGAATAGCCATACAAAGTTATATGGATGATTTCAAGATGAAGATGCTTGGGAGTAGCAGTACAATGTAGTTGGTCTGGGTTTTATGTAATTCTTTACGCCTATAAAAAATGAATTCCACAAAGGCCTACGACCCATGTAAAGAATACACCTATGGGCTTTATAAGGGTTCCACCACATTCCATGAATGTTGGATAATCTAAAATCAACAAAAAAAATGAGAGCCTTCAGGCAATTGGAGGATTAAATTCCATTTACTATGGTATTGTGATTACTTCCAACATATTGTAATTTATAATTTTGAATTGATCATATATATGGGGAAACAATTATATCAATGCGCCCTAATAGAGTATAAAAAATAAAATATAATTATTTAAATAATTTTCTATCAGAGGATCTATAAAAATAATTTATAAACCCATGTGTATTATCATGGGGGTATATCCGTCCTCCATTACAGTAGTCAGAATAAAAAATATGAATTTTTGTAAAATAATGAGATTACAAAATGATTGTAGAAAATTACATGTATCTTATACCTCAGATAGATAATTATTTTCATCAATTTCATAGAGAACAAAAAATGATTTAATGGGTATATTTAAATTTGATATATTCATTTGATTTTAATGACATAATATACTGAAATTTTATTCCTTTGTATACATTTTTGAATTTTTTGGTTCATAGGTATTGCATTTGGGGACACAAATTCCAAATGTATCTTCACATTTGTGATGAATAATCAATCTAAAGGAAAAGTTGATATCCTTTTTTTATTTTCAAAATACATTCTCATATATTATAAATGAAAATATAAACTTCATTAACAACAAATGATTACAATAATTACTTCAATAAATGTTATATTTTCAATAAAAATTATGATGTGTAACATTACAAAAAATTAAGACACACATATAGGATATATGATCAACAAAAATAGATTTCATATGTATCATTTAATGAAAAAAGATGAATACTGAATGTTTACGAACAAAAATTTGAATATATATCGTTAGTTATCTACAATAATTTTGGATATTCAAAATTAGTAGGGAAATAGTTATAATAATCTATACCCCAAAATATGATAACCTGAAATCATTTTGATTATTTTTTAGAAAATAAATGCATGGAAATATTTATTGAGGTCACAGATTTAATAATTACAAAACACAAACCTCTAATTAAATTCTGTTTATATTTATATGAAATATAATACTATTATTTAATAAATTCCATTACTTCTATCTTATTAAATAAATTAAAGATGCCAAATTCATTTTAAAAATATAATGATTACTCTAACCATCTACAAAAAACAAGTGGTAATTTAAAAATTTGTCATTTATTAAACAAAAAAAATATAGTAACTGATTGTATGTGTTTTATTAATATATTCACATAGAGATATTTTATCTTGAGTAAACAATTCTTATTTAATCATAAACTATGATTTATCCATTCACTATGACATAATGGAGGTGAATATTGTATTTTATTCTTATAGATAAGATTAACAATACATTATTACAATGATGAGGCAAATATTGATAAAATATTTATTATCATCTAAATAATATATTTATAAATTTTAAATTTAGATAAAACATCATACTAGTGCTAATTTTTTTTAGCAATTTCACCAAAAAATAATGTTCTTATAAATGAATACTTCATATCTATAAACATAGTTTTTTAAAATATACAGAATGATTATATCATTTTTCCAAATATATTATGATACAATATATCAATTTTACATTGGATTATATCTTCGTCCTATAATATAGAAAAAATATAAGAAATTAAGTAACGTACAAGTATAATTTTTCCCTAATCATCAAGAAAGATCAAAAAATAATATGGTAATTTTGATTTACATTTTATGAGATTGAATGATGATATATATGGAAGAATACACATCATGATACATTTTATAAAAACATAATAATAAAAAATATTATCTATATATATGGGGACAACAAAATATTTTCTACAACAACATAAAATTCTATAAATGACACAGTTGATTTTATTAACGCTATTATGATGTCATTTTAAAAACAAATATATAGTGTTGAGGTAAATCAAATAATAATAATTATAAACCAACCAACATACCAAAAATAGATCCGAGTTGGAAAAAAATAAGACCATATGGTCATAGAAAAATTAACATTGGATGAAATATTTACAGAGGTATATCATAAGAACTTTTCATAAATGATACACCTTCATTAATAATTAATCAATAGAAAAAAATACACATAGTTTTTCATGGAAAAACATATCATAACCAAATGGGTCACTAGACCTACAACATAAAGGGAAATATAGTTATCAGTGGTCACCCATATTTTACATACATTTCCATAAAATATTTAATGTATATATGAACAATAATACATTGAATTAGGTAGTGTAAATAATTCATGGAATAAATAAAATAAAATTTACTTGAAGAAAACAAAATTGAAATTAATCGGATAACCAATCATGCCCTATATGGCCAAAATGGGAATTATCAATGAAAAATAAATCATCTATATAATTATTCATAGTCCCAAAAAAACACTTATAATATTAAAAAAATAGAAAAATTAACCACCATGATTTCACTATCCATGTGGGCTATCCTCAAATTCCCAATAACACACATCCCTCACCAGCCTACATATTGGTATTACCTATTTCATGGACAAAAATGATTAAATGAATTTCAATTTGAATAAATTCCTAGAATAAGTTTATCATTACATGTCAAAATCATCTCCAAACCTCTTACATCCTGTAATAAACTCAACAATGCAATATAAAAATATATATTTGGTAGGTAACATCCAAACATGGGAATACTATTAATAATTTAATAATAAGTATATAGTTATGATGATCATGTAGACATTATATTCAAATAAACAAATTGAGGAAATTTAAATTTCACATTAGATAATATCAATCCCATTAATCCAAATAATGTTTTAGACATGAATGTTATCTGTGTATTGTACCAATTTTTCATAAGTGACCCTTTGTTTAGATATTATTAACCATATAAATATTCTATAGGTTGAATTTTATAGAAAAATATAGAATAGTATTCACACAGACACAGACACACACACACACACATATATGACTACATATATATATATATATATATCATTATTAATAATGAAAGGGATAAACTATATATAATTATCACTTATGAGGATATATATACCCTTTCATGAAGTGAGTGAATATAATCATTCCATATAATATAATATTTAAAAATTTACATTGTTAATAGTTATTTCTGTAAAGGGATGTGAAATATGATCAAATTATAGAATTATTATATAAGAAAGATATACTCCTAAAGATTTCCATATCATTATGGTTAATGAATAGGTGGATTTTCCTTTTTTAGAAGATGTTTTTATAGATGATGGTATTTTCTAGTGGGAACACATAAATAATAATTTTTAATAGACTATTATTCAATTTATATAATATCAGAGACATTTAGGAAGGCTTTCCCACAATATATGGATGTTCTGAATAATTTCATCATCTACCAATGATTTGTTCTTCTTATAAATAATTTTATTAGATAGTGATTCTCACTATACTATTTCTTCATTCATACTGAATCCTAGATGGTAGAAGAAAAATTATTTTTTGGAACATTTATTTAGTATATGCGACTACTTATACATGTGGTATGATCTAATATATAGATTATATTACGTTTGTTAACTAAGTGGATAACTCGGGGAAAGTGTTCATGTTATTTCATATTGTAATTATGATAGAATGGAGTATTTCTTATCTTATGAACACTAGTGTAGTTGCTAAAACTAACAATTGAAGATATTTGTGTTTAGATTTATTTGAAATGTTTCATTATTTCAAAAAAAAATTACTTATGATGTATGATTTTCTTCTTTAGTGTGTATGAGGTTGACATTTTAAATGGTGTATAGTGACGGTTCCTTCAAATTTTTGATAAACCATACATAAGGGATTCTATCATGAAGATATTTTTGTGTGTGTTGTGTATTATAAAATATAAATCATTACGTGATCAATCATTGTAGGATTAACAAAAAATGGGTATCAATGAATTTTTTCTCCAAACATGATCTGAAACTAAATTTTTGGAAACTATGGTACTTTTAACTCTATATACATGATGTTATTACAATTATAGTGGGAAATTACAATCATCATTATATATAAAGTTTTATGAACTCATTTTAAATATAGATAAGTTTGAATTATTACATTTTTTCTTATGTGATAATATAGATTTATTATTATCTCATTCAAAAGGGAAAGGATATTCCATTATAAGTGATCACAATTAATACTATAGATCAATAATAACTATAATGGTTGGAATTTAATACTCATGTTTTAATAAGGAATCCATTGTCATAGAATGAGGTGGTCAACATTTTGGATTTTATGACCATGGTTATATAAGTAATTCCTTGACATACATGTATGTGAATTTGATAAAACATAACAATGTGTTTCTGTTGTTGGATTTATTTAACATAGTGTTATAATAATTTATTCACAGCAATAATCATGTAAATCATTACATAATTATATATGTGAAACAAATTAGGGTAAGAAATGTTTGCAGATGGTGTTTGAGAACTCCTTATATTATTAACCATTTCAGATTTATGGGATGGTTTCTAAAAACATTTAGTCATTCTAATGGAAAAAAATATGCGATGGTTGAATATCTCATGAACATAAGACTACATGAATAAATCAAAAAAAGGATTTCACTAAATTAAAATGGAAGGGTGATATAACCTTAATATATAATCTATTATGGGTGGGAATATAATTAAAAATAAAAAATAAGTGGAAAATAATCAATTATTAGTCATATATTTTATGACCCTGACTCTAGAACCCTATAATTGGTAGATGTTTTATTATAATGTAATATAGATCACTAGAAAAAGCACCCAAAATATTAAAAACCACAAAAACCAGATGATTAAATGGGGTTTACATTACATTGAATATAAAAATATATTATATAAATACCATAAAAACATTTTTATTCCCCTCACAATCCATTTTCCATTGATAATACTCATCTTACATTCCAATTTACAAGGAATATTATACAAAGAAGTTATATTATATTATCTATAATGGAGTACCATAGAACAAATTTTATTATGGCTATAATTAATAAACATACACGTGACATACATAATGATAATAAGGGAAACATTATACTAATATGATAATTTAAAATTAATATATATAAGATATGAAAACTGATCAAGTATTTCTAAAACATTAATTCTTGAATGAGTAAACTGTAATTCACTATAATAAGAAAATTTATAGGATAAATATACCCATGGATATAATGATAAAAAATAAATTCATATATAATAATAGATTTACATATAGTGAAGAGGATGTATACTTTTAGGATTACTAAACATAACATTAATGACTGGTGACAAGATATCTCACATAAATACTATGGATAGTCCAGTTACCCTATAATATTTTTCTCATGAGACCTACTAGAGCACTGTGGGGCTATAAAATTATAGGCTACACTCTTGTAATAAAATTACAATACATTCCATCAGATATCAAAAAAATACATGTATCAATTTTCAAATAATGAACAACATATATATTTATAAAAATTTATCAATGATACATTTCATAAAATATTTCCAATATATAAGAAATAAATACATGGTTAAAAATTATATATCATAATTAAATATTGATCTACATAAAATATCTTAAATTTTTCCTTTATATTAACATATAAACCAAAGGGATATAAGGTTTGAAATGTTTTCCCCAATTAAAAAATCAATAATGAAATATAGGGAGTAGAAAGACATGAATTTAGAATGGTAGGATACCAAATAAATTACTAATAAATCCTTTAATTTTTTTCGGAATTGGTATGTAAATTTACACTATAATATCCCCTATAAGTGTTATAATATGTGATTAGTGTGGAATCACACTCTGTGCACTAGAATGGTGGTTGGGATATACCAAAACAACTCATTTCAAGGTTTAAATCCCTAAATGATTTTGTGACAAATACATCCCACTTATAGAATCCATACATGGATTGCAATTCGTAGGAAATCCACACAGACATTTCTTCAACAAAATTTGGGATAGTTTTATAGAAACATGATAGTCTCATATAATAAAATCACTAAAAATGATATAGTGAGAAGGAACTGATAAACATCCATTTAAAACATATAATTTTTGAAACTATACCATGGTATAATAGAAATTCAATTATATTAAAATAGAATTTAGAAATAAAATATACCCAATGTAATGTTCTAGACAATGGATTATGATTGTGGACCCTTAATTTGGCCTTGTACACTCTCAAAAAAAGTTTATAGTGAGGTGAAAAAAATCATTTAGAATGCATAAAATTGAATAAAATACCATGAATACCATCAATGGATGTAAATGTAGAGGAATTTTAAAAATACAATATAACAATTGTAATGTTCATGAGAAGTATAGAAGAGAATTTAGGACCCATAACATTGAAGGATTCTCTATAAAGATATATATGGACTTTATAGATCATTCAAAAAACCTATGTGGCAGTCTTCACATTGTAATTTTGAGGTAAATAATGCTCAATGGATTTGGTGTAGATCGGGATGTTCGAAATGGGGTCTTTATACAAGAAGGGGTATTCCTTTATGTGTTAAAATATATGTTTTTTATTATATAAGTCTAGAACATGTTGGTTAAATCATTTAAAACCAATTATATGTATTATTAATTAATGATAGAAAGTACGTTGACCTTTATGGTGTTGGGACGTAGTTGGATGGATGTTCATTTTATTATGATGTAAGAATTATGTGATATTAGATTAGTTTTTTGATATCATAAAAATAAATAAATTATCATTTAATGAATTGGTTAATAAATTATAGTTTAATGTTTTCATAAGATTAATCAAATTTTTGATAACAATATCCATTGTTTTTTATATTCATTTCTAGATATGTTGTCTTTGAAAATATATTTTCAAACTAAAATTGAATATAGAATATTTTTTTGATCTGTAAAAGAATTTGTATCAACGATCAATTATAATTCATAAAATTTTATTCAAAATATGGTTATTATTATTTTTCTTTTAGGTATAAAATTACATTATTTAATCAAATATGTTAATCTAATATTTGTGAAATAAAGTAGTAGAAAATGTTTTTTATGTCAAACGATGATATTCCAATCATAATGTTCTTATCATCTTGAAGAGTTCATTATAAATGTAAGTGTCTTATGAATAATTAATGTTATGAATTCTAGGGAATACAGTCATAGATCATCAGTGTGAGAAACAATTTGTGAAGAGTTTATGTAAGGGTTGTGATGATTGAGGTTTATAAAGAAATAGGATTTGATAAGGAAATGATCAAAAGATAAATTTGAATTTATTGTCCATTAGAATATATGATATCAAGAATTAATAAATCTACCTGATGATACATCCACAATAGATTTTCAAAATGAATTAATTTTTTGATAGTGTTGGTACATCATAAGTTGTGTTTAACCAATTAATATAAGGCATAATTATATCATAGGATATCATATATAATATGATGTTCAGGATGATGAATAAGATGATCTATAGATAATGATCCACTGGAGGTGACTAGATACTTATTAATCAGATGTAGATACAAAATTCACTCAACAATTTTCATATATCAAAAGAAATATATTCTTAATGTTGGTCAAGCATCATTAGATAAATACATGTTGCTGATATATTGAATTTAATTAGAGATTGATTCAATAGATGTATTCTGACACTGGTAATTCATCAAAAACTAGATTTCATTATATGTAGGATTATAGGCCTAATGATCAATTGAAAAATTTATAAAAATTATAATTTTGTATGTATTTTTACAAATGTTCTATAAAGGGGGTTCTATAATATTTTTAAGCATCATTAATGTTTTTTAAAATAAACAATAGTCAAGAGTTTCTGAAAAATGGTTTTTCAAGAATAGTTTTAATGATTCAATTTTTTGGTGCAATAAAATGTGAATTATTTAGGTTTTAATAATAAAAATTCGATTACATAAATTGAGAGACAAAAAATAGCAAAACCAAATTTTTTATTATACAATAGAATTTTTTATGTTTGATGATGGATGAACATTTTAGAAGAATAAAGAATTTTTAAAATGATTTTTGTGTAGTTTATAGGAATTGAAATCTTATTATATGAAGTCAAAATCAATGTGAAATTTGAGTTTCATTATATTTTGTTATTCAAGAATGGGAACATGGTTTCCAACCCAATCCATTTTTTGTACAACTATATATATACGTGGAATTACAACATATATTAAAAAAGACAAATTTCATTTTTGGTAGAGAACGGTAATGATAATTTTTTCATGGTTCAATAATTTTTCTAGATATAATTTTTTTATAAATATCATTTCACATAACAATAGTTATAATGACATAGTTCTCATTTTTTCCAGATCAGGTTGAGCCATAATATTGTAAATTCTCGGACAGAAAGAAGTGAATCTAAATTGTATTAAGAGCATCTATTATTAATTTTTTTCAGGACCAAGGAATCAAACTAACATATAATTTTGAGCCAATGGACCGTGTTCTCTTATAATTTCAATAGAGGCCATTTATAACATTTTTGGGCATAAAAATGATGATTTTATATGTTATTAGAAATGTGGAAGTTGTTCATGAAACATAATAGAATGTTTGGATGCAAAAATTTAATGTTTCATAATGTGTTAAAAACATTTTTGAAATCATTAAGGCTATCATTTTTACATATACTAATGTATTTATCATAGTTTTACATAATTGTATGTATTTTCACACTTATTTTATATTCACTAAAAAATATTTGTTTCTAGTGTATTATGTGGTACTATATTACTTCCAAAAAATAGTAAGGATTGGATAATATTAATGAGTGTTGAAAATTTTATATTATTTTGTTTATATAGATGTTTGAATATTTATCTTATCAAACTAATAATTTATTTATTGGATTTTATGTTTTTATATATGGAAGAGTATTGAAAATAAAACTATAAAACAAATTCACCCCTCCCACACTTAGTGATACATTGACCCTGGTTTGGCTTTTATATTGTGTGTTAGAGTAAAATTTCCCATTATTTTGCTATTTCATAATGTATTTTTAGATAATTTATCATGAAAAATATTAATTATTTCAACCTTAATGAGAATCCATAATTCAATAAAAATAAATATCATATAATGAATGAATGTTGTTTTTGTAACCAATGATTCTTGGGAAATAAGTTTTGGAAGCCACTGAAGATAGATTTCTTATACTTATTAACAATAAATTTGTAATATCTATGGAAAAGAAGAAAACATATAATTATAAAAGTGGTGAAAATAATTTACTCTCAGCAATTTTTTGTCTGTGAATTTAATAGTGTACTAGGTGTTTCCATTTAAAATGTATCTGGGAGCCCTTGAAAACCATTTATTAAGGTGATACAAAGGTGAATAAAGAAAAAATATAAATACGAAGGCTGATGTATAAAGAACTCAAAATGGTTGAGTTTGAATTTTCTGGTTCAATCATTACAATGGTTAAGGATTCTTTTATGATCATAAGATATTTTTTTGAGAATATTTAAATTTCAACTATTGTTGAAAATATATTGTGAATTTTTAAATTTTTTATGAAAATGAATCATCCTTGGAAGTAGTAGATCCAAAAATTCTTTCATTGGAAGACCTTTATAGAAATATCATTACTTATGGGATGATAAGGTGGGATATTATGAATATAAAAATAAAATCTAATTGAAATTTACATTCAATTCTATCAAAAAAATATAGTATTAGAAAATTTATGGAAAATAAAAATCAGGTGAATTTGAATAAAAAATTATTTTAATAATTATATTGATTTCTTTATATTCCTATTTTTCTAAATTTGATAATTAATTCCTGAAATTTCCAGTGGAATCTACCACTAAAATGTTTTTAATGTATCATTTATGGGATCATTGATATGAATTTACATTGGAGAATTAACAAATATGATATCTATGAATATGATTTAAGGAAAAAATATTTTGGATGAAACATGGTGACAAATAAAAATACTATTCCAATGGAAAAGATCCAATGTTATCCAAATCGAAAAAGAGAATATTTTTTTCGAAATGAGATTAATATGAAGATATTAATGTAGAATCTAAATGGTTTTTGATGTTACTAGAGAAAATATGTTTAAATAATAATTTAATGATGATTATTTTGGAATAAGTTCTTATGAATAAGACAATACAGTGTTATAGTTCCACCTGAAGAGAAAATTGAAATAATTATTACAAAACATAGTAATTAAGGACAGATAAATTATTATATTGAAGAAGGAATGAATTACAGAAAATAATAAAAAACAATTAATAAAGATAAATATTTGTTTCTAGACCAATTTGAATATTTGTCGATGTCTCTTGAAATGATAAATAATTGGAATAGACATCATGCTATAAATATTAAGGAAAAGTATTATGAGTCAGAAAATTTTCATCAAATGGGTTCTAAATTGGAATCTAGAGTAAAATATTCAAGAAATATATCAATAATGATTGTAATATTTTTAGTAATCATGAACCTAATAAATATATTAAAAAATTACGTTTATTGGTTTTTAAATAAAATTTATTAATTCATAAAAAGAATAAGGATGAGAAAATTGTTTATATAGAAAAATTGTAATGTTATAAATTCAAATTTTTGTAAATTTTCTACACCTGAAACTATATATTCTAAAAAAAAATTTATCGATTTTTTTTGAGAATAAATATGACTTCCAGAAGAAAATTTTAGTTAATGATAGGATTTTTTGTAGTTAACAATGTTCTGATGTGAATGATAATAATGTTTCTGAGAAACATACTGAGGACTATGAACTGTATGGAAGCTATGTAGGAATGAAAACTTATTTGGTTACTATAGATATTGTGTTTTAATTGGGATTATAAATAATATGTGTTGGTTTGATGCATAATATTAAAATTACCCAATGATTTCTAGATACTAATGGTTATGTTGGATTCAATCATCTCAAAAGAATAAATCATGGAATGTCATGCTAAAATTTGAAAATATGTTTTAAAAAATATAAATTCATTGTGAACGATGTATACAACCTATATATATTACAAAATCATTTATTGATTTTTTATAGAAAACAGACATGTTTCTTTCAATTCTAGAAATCAGGTTCTGGTGGAAAAGAAATTGAATGAAACAGATCATCTTTCGGAAACAACTGTCATGGAATAAAAAAATAAGGATGCTAGTTTTTGGATAGTGCATAATATTTTCACGTGATTCAATATTTTAAATTATTGGTGGAGGAAATAGATTTCAATGAAAAAAATTCTTTTTATCAATATTAAATACAACAGAATAAAATGAGTTAGATTCACTATTATTGGGAAATAAAAGATAAAATCTATTAAATTTTTTAATCTGGATGGATTGAAACAAAAAAAATTACCATTTCACATCTATCGGGTGAAGGAATAAAAGTTATTTTTACAATATGTTTGTAAAAAATAGCGGTATATATAAAATTTATTACAAATGGAAAATGCACTTAAGGAAACATTATTCATCTTGGTAATGTCCATAATTCATGTCATGTAATCATGATAGAAGAAAATATGTTGTCTAATAAATTTTTGGGAAATATGTTTTGAAAAAAATGATAATGTAATCAATGAAATATAGTGTTCATGGTCTTAAACATATCTCTAGAAGAAGATATTGGTGTTGAAACCTTTTTCAGAAAGAGAATATTACAAACTATATACCTAGTACAGTTGATATTTTTTCAGATGAAAACTAAAAACTAATTCATTCTAATATTTTTGTTCTAATAGATAAAAAATAATCTTTCATAGAAAATTACATAATTTTTTTCATCAATTTTTTCACTCACATTACTCATATTATATATTTCGAATATAAATAATAAGATCAAAACATGTTTAAGTGTTTAGGAGAATATCTGAAATATAATGAGGGTATTTTGTGAATATGTTTCAATTTCCAAATGGTAGTGAATACAATAATGATTATATTAGATGTTATCTCAAAAAATGGAATTCAACATGATTTCTGTAAATAATGAAATCTCAAAAAACAGTTTTACTGGAAGGAATAATATATGTTTTTTTGAGATGTGGAATATTATGATAATTGAAGTTAGACATTCTAAATATTTATGGATGAAATCTATGAGAAAAAAATTATATTCAGAATTTGGGTTTCTACATGATATGTTTTTATATGAATCCTTATGAATTTTTTTCTGATAAACAACCAATTTTTATGAACTAATTTTATTTTGGGATTACATGTATCATAAAGAGAAGTAGTGGAAATCTATGGAATATTTATAATATAGTTGAAGGGGGAATATTTCTTTTCTATGATCTAGATAAAAGAGGGTATAGATGTTTCAATAATGAAACATGAATAATTCTTGATTGTGTTGATAGAATAGATCTTCATAAATATGATTAAGATGTTTCACAAACATATTCAGAAAAGAAGATGGATATTAAGAAAGAATTGATGTTTTTAGTCACGAAAATGATTCAATAAATTATGATACCAAAAAATGGATTAACTAGACAAACCTGATTCATGTGAGGTGGATGAATTTATTTCATCTTATCCTAGGTTGAGGAACAATGTGGTGGTTAAAACATTATTGGTGATCAATATGAAAAGTACAAACATTAAGATCATAAACTTTTCATACACAAACTTATTAGTATTAAATAGTTCATCCAAATGATGTCAATGATTTTTTTATCATTTAGAATGGACTCAGGCCTCCAAAGTTGAGTTGGATCAGAAATTGATGAATGATTCTTCTAAACCCATACTAAAACCCAAAGAATTTTTTTTAGAACAGAGTGTGCATTTCAAAACAAGTTGATTGATGATGGTGAAGTGATAATAAGTAAAAAATATTTGTTATTTTAGATTTCTTACATATAAAACATATTGATTTTGATAAGACTTTTTCTCCAGTGGTAAGGTTAGAGAATGTAACAACCCAAAATATTTTGAATAAATTCCCCATTTTGGATTGAATTATATGTATTATAGTTTTAGAAAACATAGGGAAATTTTTTTTTAATTACAAATAATTATATTTTAATGACCCATATTTATCATTATCGGTGATAAAATTGGCTTTGAACAGAGATCACAAGAAAAGTATAAATATAAGATTTTGAAAAATCGATTTCTCACAAACAAAGAAAAAGATGGCCTCAACTAGTAGGACCACGCCTTATAAAGCCCAATTATATAAGATTCCAAGGGAGATATAATTTACATCCTTTTACCTTCATGAACTCCATGCTGATATCCAACATCCTATGCATGATTGAAACCACTTATGGGAGATGTTCATGCTCATCAACATCACATCCCAAACAATGTTCACCAAACGACCCCATGAATGCCCCACCGTTGTGGAAATATCCCTTAAGGAATATGTTTACATATTAAAGGGATATGTATCAAGACATTATAAATATGAGTATTATTTTTTATATACTAAAAAATTTATTTTAATCTTATTATTGAGGAATTATTAATGATTTTTATTTTGATTCTATATATAGAAAATATATTTTTGTATTATATAAAAATTCAATAAATGTTTTTATTTTGTATAATTATAGGTTTTTTGAAATAAATAAAATTATAATAAAATATTATCGTTAAATAAACATTATTTTATATAAAAAATCATATAATCTCAATGAACTGAAATGTAATTTTTATATTTAAAAAAAATTCAAAACCCCTTCTTTTTTTTATTAATGTCAAATATTTATTTTAAAATTTAAATTCATATATTTGGAAAATTATTTGAATTAAATTAAAATTATTTTTCGAATCATATTGATTAAATTATCCAAATGTAAAATTTTCATAATTTTCCAAGAGAATAATATTTTGGAAAATATTAATTTCAGTACAAATATACCTTCTGTTTAATGACCTAATAATGTACCAAAAGTGATGTAATAAGTAATATAAATTTAATTCACGTCCAAATATATTTTCTTTTATTTAAAAGAATTTTTTTTTTATTTTATTAATTTGTAAAACCATTATGAAATAGACAATAATTATACTATATGTAATTACATTAAAATCATTTCATTAAGGGAGTGACTCACCTCCACATCAGTAATGGTAGTATTTATATAATTTAATACCTTTTACAAGTAGAATAACTTATACCACACAAATAATTTAGAAACCATGGGAAAACCCATGGGATTATTTTTAAATTTGGATTTTTATTTTTGTAGTATCCAAATTAAATACCATAAGGAAGTCCCCCTCATTTCAAATATAAACTCATGCATTCCCCAAATTTATCATCATTAAATACTCTTTATTGCACATATAAAATAATAAAAACACAAATTAGAGTCATCCCATGGCCAAAAATCTCAATAAGACCCTCCCATGCCGTTGGAGTCACAAATTCAGGCAAGGGATCCTCATATTTCTCTCCTCCTATCCAATTCATGAATCATCTTTTGAATTTTTCTTGAAATTAAAAATTTTTATATGTTATTTAATTTATAATTTAAAATTTAAAATATGTTTTATTTCATCTTGATGCGGGATCATTTATCCTTAAAAATTTGTACCCTTACATAAGTTATTTCGATGCTGAAATTTTGTCAGGGGTCTTACACTATCCTTTTCTATCATGCACTACTTTTAATATAATGTCTTTTAATTTCCATATTCTTATTTTGTGATATGCTATTAAATATCCCACATTAATTTCCAATTTATTTATAATTTATGAAATCTTATTTCACTATAATTTATCACTCCTATGAACCATTATACACATTCATTACTATGCCAAAATATTTTGAGTGTTCTTTTCTTTCCCCTATTATTTCGTGTCCAATTTTTATGTTACAAATTCAATATTCCATTACATATGTTTAGAAATGTCCTACCATGTTACTATTACTATCCATTTCAAGTATATATCTTTATATTCCACTTTCATCCTCATAAACCAATTTTAGGAATTTCTATTTGATGATGTTATAAAGCCAAAATTGAACAGTTCTTTTCAATGCTAAAATAAGTGTGTAGTGAATACCATCGCCATTTTTCAGTCAAGTATATTCACCTTTTTTTCATACACTTATTTATTTAGGAAATACATGAATGTATTCTACGTTTATGAATATTTTAATAAATTGTGATGTTGAATGAATCCATGTTATATGATCTATGTATCACATATAATGATTAGAATGAAATGAATTTGACAGGTGCACATGAAATTATATAGAACTCCAATGGATTGGGTAGAGGTTAGTATCAGAATGAAACAATTTGGGAATGAGGTATACCAAATTCTTTTATAAGACATTTTACACTAGGAATTCATTAAGGGTTTATCATTTACTTATGATTATGATGCATTGTTTTATGTTGTTGTAACATATTAAATTTTATGATTATGAATCTATATCATGTGTTATTATTGATATAATCTATTTATATACAAATTTTCTATCATTTATTTTCTTCTACATGTTATGACTTGTTTATCCCCTTACTGTGTTTTATATGTCATTCATTTCTTATATATGTCCTTATGTTATCCCATTCAGTGTTAAGTTCAAAGGACCATTTTGTTCATGTTTAAAAAAATTCAATAAATATATATGTTTTCATTTATTATATTGTTATGTAATGTAACTAATTTTTTATATAAACTAGAACTAGTAATCTTATACTTTATATTAATTATAATTTTATGTAATAAATCAAGTTTAAAAGGGTAATAATTTGCATTGTTGTAATAGTTTGTATCAGAGTATTGGTCGACTTCTTTGATTATTTAGGATTATAAATATATAATGAAATCCCTGAGATTATAGAACTATAGAGAATGACATATGGATAAGACGGAGAAAAAAATCCATCAATTTTGGTAAGTATTTAGTAAGCGGGTTTTTATGAAAACCCTCCCATTGGATAACATAATTGGATGAGGTTCTGTCACAAATGATCCTTGGGGTATCAACATTGATGATATTTTATAAACATGAACTCGGGTAATCTATTACACAATAAGTACCCTTACTAGATAATTGGTTTGAAACTCCTGAGGTGTATTACTAGAAAAAAATATCATTATGAACCAAAAATATAGGATCATAAATATCCATAAGAATATTTTTTAGAAAATAGATCGTGGATAACAGATATTGATTCCAAGAAAATAATATGTTATGGAGATATATTTAATTTACATTTTATCCCTATACTATCATTATATTGAACTCTATGTTTTTAATTTCATAAAATAATAATCTATAAATTTCCCATTATTGTATCCAATGGTAAGTAAATGGAGGAATTATATTATGAAATGATGGGAAGGAAAATGTGATGAATTCCCTAATGAGATGCACATCCCAATGGGAGTGGGAATCACAAACATTTTCATGAAAATCCCTAATTTAACTCATGTTATTAATAAAATAATATTTTATATTGATCATACAAACCATATTAAGAGAGAACAACTGCCAATAGATATAATTATGTGACAAAGGCCTCCAACATCAGATGGGTAATATGATCCTCTAATAACATAAAAAATTAATCGATGTCATTGAGAAGATCTTATACATCATTAAATGTTATGAAAAAGATGAGGTTATTCTTCATGTTTCTCATATATATGTAGAATATTATAATAGGTGATCAATGATCATGAATATTAATTCTGATCGAGAGATCAAAATAGTGGAGTGGAAGGAATTTGAAAAAAAAACACGATAAATATTTTCCTCGAACTATATGTCATAAAATGGAAGGCGATTTTATTGAACTAATGAAAAAGGATGATGAATATATTGTAGAGAATGATTCTAACACCACAAGTCATTCATGATGTTCCTATGGTTTTTTAATTACCCCCAAAAAAGTTAGAACAACTATTTGGTGGGATAAATACTAGTCTACGAAAATCCTTGGAGATCCACCACTTTGATAGGTATAAGGAAATTGTGAAACAGACCCTCTAATTAAAAATAGATATTGGATAATCAAGTCCATATTATAGGGATAATAAGATAACTCTGGATCTTATTTCTCATGGTTCAATGGATAAATCCATTAGCGCTATGAAATTTTAGAATCCCACATTTCAAAGGTTCTGAAAGAAACACAGTAGAAATTTTCTAAGGGAGTCAAATTTATTTATTAGTTATGGAAGAGAATGGAAGGTAACTAGTGATATTATATTGATGTAATCCACCAATGGGACTAAATAAATTAATTCTACTATCAACCCTCAATGCATTTCTTGCTGCATCAACAACATGGAAATAGGGAACTTTGCAAACCATTGAACTATATCAATGGTTTTTTGAGGAAACCAATAACCTCCAATAAAGTAATGGTATGATTTTTCCATCACTATCACAGAAGTGAATCCTAAAAAATATGGGGATATGTATGCGTGTTTTTAATTCAGTAATAGAAAATTTTTATTTTGATTATGGTTCATCGAATTAAATCATATAATGAAATTTTAGTATAACTCATCAAACACAAACACAATGTACAAATGTATATATGTCGTAGGAAATGGAAAATGGAGGAATTATTTAATCCCATGAATATAACTCATATCCTCACAATTCATGCGGAATTAAATTCCTCATGAACCTCATCATAGTTCCCATAGTGAAATTTCATGTAATTCTAGAACAGTATTGGCATTCCCGATATAGAGCCAACATAAATTATAAAAAAATGAAATCATTATAAATATGGAGAAACATCCCCCGAATCAATACATGTGAAAGTAAGAGGAAGAATCTTATATAGCACCATCATCATAAGCATGGATACTATTATCATTTGAGAAATAATATCTAGATTAAATGATTAATTATAAGGAAAGGATCATCCTCCAAGAAATGCCTATTGTGAGGGAATACACTTTTGTGTTTCTGAAGAACTACCAAACATTTCTTCCTGCAGGGAGGTCGAATTTTCAATCGGTCATATACATGGGGAGTTTCTAATATATGAGAATCTGTATAGGATGAATATTTTCCAACATGAGGAATGGAAGAAACAACTAGAATAGAGGCTACATAATGGATTAATACACCCAACTTCTTCCCCATGGTGTGAACCAGTCCTATTAATCAATAAGATAGATGGGTCAACATGCCCTTATATTGATTATAATGAGATAAAGAAGAACATGATAAAGGACAGGTATCCATTGACATGGATTGATGACTTATTTGATAAGTTATGTGGAGACCAATATTTTCACATGGTTAATCTACGATCTATATTTTACCATTTTTTGGGGAAGAAGGAATATATAACCAAAACAACTTTTCATATGAGGTAAAAGAATTATGGGATCATTGTGATTCCATTAGTACTTACTAATGGTCCAGAAATATTCATGGACATGATGGATATAGTCTATAAATATTATCTGTAAAAATTCTTGGTAGTATATATAAATGATATAAAAATATATTTCAAAAAATAGGGTTATGAGGAGAATCATAGCATTGTTCAAATGACCTTTGTAAAAGGAAAACCTCTATGAAATGTACAAAAAGTGTGAGTTATACATTATGTAAGTCTCATTCATGGGGAATATAATCATATGAAATGAGATATACAAGGGTCCTTCAATGAAAAAAATAAATTGATATGTGTAATAGTCCATCATAAATGTTAGATACCATTAATTTACTTAGTTTAGCTGCATATTATTGCTGAACTTTTTGAAATTTTCAATTATTGTCAGTTATTCATACCAAGATTAATCTAAAGAGAGTAAAATTCTCATGTAATGAAGAATTTGAATAATAGTTTGTGGAGTAGAAATTGAGCCTCATCACTGCCTATGATCTCAAAAATCCCATTAGTGGGAATGTTATTGTAATTTTCAGCGATGCCTGATAAAGGTTATTTGGAATATTGTTAATGAAAAATAAAAAAATCAAAGTATATAAATAATATAAGTTCATAATTATCGAGAAAAACAATATCACACATGATATAGCATTGGTGGTGTTGATCTTCTCTATGAAAATATGGAAACATTATCTCTCTTGGTTTAAGTGTGACATATATATATATATATCACAAAATCATAAATATATATTCTCACATAAAGAGATGAATATGTGGCAATGATGATGGTTGGATATCATCAGGGACTACAACATCTCATCCCTCTACCATCATAGGAAAGAAAACAATTTTGCTGATGATATATGAAGAAAGGGTCTATAAATTCTATCATTAATCAGAATTAAGAAGGATCTAATTTTCATAGATTTGAAGTTGATGGGCATGGATATCCAATAGGAGGGATCAAAATCAATCCTTTCCCAAATGAATTATCCACCATCAATCCTTGCAAGCTTAATGGATTATAAAAAAGATGATATATTAATTATGAAGAATGTGGAAACTATTATAAATGGGAAATAATCATAATTCAATGTTAATGAAAATGGAATTGTGATATTTTTTTCAAGACATTATGTTCCATGAAATCTCGAGTTAATAATGTGAATATTGGATGACCCACATATTTCAAATTTCTCTATTTACTTAGGAATCTCAAAGATGTATCTAGATATCTGATAGAACATTTGGTTATATAACATGAAGAAAGATATCATTAGTTATACATAAATGATCCTAGTATTCGAGAAAGTGAGTATGAAAGGATGATTTATAAGGGGATAATGCAACCATTACTCATACCAACATAGAAATGGCAAAGCATCACTATGGACATTATCACCAAACATCTGAATTCATCCAAAGGAAATAATTCTGTCTGGAATTTTTTGGATCATATTATAAATATTAAACAATTCATTATAATTCCAGACGATTTTTCATTAGATAAACTTACACAAATATTAATCAGATAAGCGGTATGGTTTCACAATGTACCATTATCCATTGTGTCCAATTAATATCCAAGATAACACTCTGTTTTTAAAAAGCCTTCGGAATGATCTAAATACTAAGATGATATTCAGTACAAATTATCACCCTCAATGATATTTCTTATCTGATTAGTTAATACCATCACTTGAGTACATGTTGTCATTATTCTCATTTTACATCAAAAGAGGATGGGACCAAAATCTTCATTGGGTTGAATTATCATTCAAAAACAGTTTCTTGTTGAGCATCCAAATAGATCCCTATGAATCCCTTTATGGGAAGAGGTGAATAACACCATAATCTTCAGACTAATTTTGGGAACAAAAACATATACTTCTTGAAATGGTAAAATAAATTGTGCAGAAGTATAAAACAATTCAATGACACCGAAAAACTTTCACACACTTGAAAAAAATGTATATGCTAAAAATTGTCTACGTGAACTAGAATATTTAAATGAAGACATAGTATTCTCCAAATATTTCAATGGAAATTATTGATGATATTTTAGAAGAAGGGAAACCACAATTCAATGTACATCGACCATTTTGTGATCCTTGTTCACATTAATGCAGTGGCACATTTACTACTAGTCCCACCAAACATTTCTTAATCCTATGATATATTACATGTATCACAATTAATAATGTTAATACTGGATCTAAAAAAGTACTAAAAATAGAGGTTATACTATTAGATAATGACCATTCCTTTGAGGATCTTCTGGTGGTGATCTTATATCGTAGATAAAATGTGATACGCAATAAGACAATTCCCAGTTTCAAAGTGTTGTGGAGAAACAAACAGTTTGAAGGAGAAATGTGGGAACTCAAGGAAGTTATGAAATATAGTTATCCTCATCTATAATAGTTTGGGAAAAGGAAATATTGAGTGTAAATTTATATAGTGGGGTGATTTTAATGTCCCAGAGTGTTATGAATAAAATACCCTATTTTGATTATAATATTTTTATTGTGGTTATAAAAGAACATGATCTTATTTTGTTTTATTAAATCCACAAGGATTTAAAAGTCCACTATGTATCTTTACCATTGGTAATATATCCATCGAATAGTGTTCACATTAAGAATATAAATTTAGGGTTTCATCAAAACCAATTGTGAAAGACAAAATAAGTGATTGCCTCAATCTATAAGATCCTAGCCTATGAAGTTCATCTATCAATGTTTTTTAGGGGGAATGAATATATGGTATTTTCCATAGACCATGATAAAAATATCCAAAAACACATGAATAATTGAAACCATTTATAGGATACGTTCATGATAATCATGATCACATCCAAAACCATGTTTTCCGAACAACCACATGAAAGCCTCAAAATCATTAACCTTACTCTTAAGGTGTCTTCGGGTGTGTTAAAGGTATACGTATCAAGACCATAGAAATATGAGTATCTAAATTAGATTTTATAGAGTAATGAATATATGTTCATCCTAATATTGTTACATTATAAATTATTTTTATTTTTTATATATAATACACAAAAAGTAATTGTGGTTAATATTTAAATTCAATATATATATATATATATCTTTTCTTAAAATAATGGAATTTTTTTATTAATAATATTTTTCTAATGCATTATTATTATACAATTATTATTAAATATTAATGACAAAATAATATTTATTATGTCAAATGATATTTTTACAAGGGATCAAAAATCATTATTATAAAAAACCTGTCATTTTCAATTAATGTTAGTTTTAATTTTATAATTAAAAATTAATATATTTATAATTTTCTAGATAAAAAGAATATTTTGTAAGAAATATAAATTCAATATTATGCAAAAGTTAATTTTTCATGATTTTTTTATATAGTATAAATTTCGAGTAAAAATTAAATACCAAATAAATATACCTTCTTGTTTTATAATATCACAATGACACAAAAGTGATATAATAAGTAATATAAATGTGATATATGAAATAATATCTGATTTTAATTTAAAATAATGTAGTTTTATATTTATTTTATTTATTTTGTAATGCCATTATGAATCTTACAAGACTTATATTATATTTTGTGATTTCAAAATCATTTATTTAAGAGTGTGACTCACCTCCACATTACCAATAGTAATATTTCAATAATTTAGGGCCATCCATTATAAAATAATTTTTAACACTCCCATTTGATGAAACCAATAGAAAAAATCATTGTATGGTTTGTGATTTTGTATTTTTTCTTATGTAGTATAGAAAACCAAAATAAAAAATAAATCATCATATTTTTTTATTATAAACAAACCCAATCCCCAATTTATCTATACAAGTACTCATTGAAGAAAAAAAATAACCCCTATTAAAAAAATTACAAAATTTAGATCAACAAAAGAAATGTCTAACATTAAAATTTTTACTTTATTTTAAAACGTATTTAATTTATTATTTAGTTAATATATTTTTTTGTAAATTTACTATCATTCACTTGTATAAAATGAAATTATTAAATCACAATTCATTATATATAGATAATATTCACTTTGAAAATAAATTTTTTAAAAAATGTCAAATAACACCCTATGATAATTTTTATGTGATGCGTAAATAAATTGTGTATAATTAATCATTAAAATTAAGTTTGTGTAATCATTTTATCATTTAATTATATATCCTAATTTATTGGAATTTATCATTTTGATGTAAAAATACTTATTTTCATCATTACAAAAATACGGATTACTTGATGGAATATATTAACATTTAAAAAATGTTTTGTAAGATTATTCTGTGAAACTATGATTTATATAAATCATCATGATTTATCCTAAAAAACGTTTTTAAGATAATTTATAATTTTTATCATACAATAATACAATTTTTGATAATATAATTATATAAACCCTTCACTATTACTAGTTATAGTTTTCCAGGATGTGTTAATTTATTATAAAATTTAAAACTCATTGTGTGTGTGTAGATGTTGTAAAAGTGTTTATTTTATTTGAATTTTTTTTAGTAAATGTTTTATTCTCAAGTAATGAAATAATGATATATTGAATTATTTTTAAGAAATATTTTTCATTAAATTTTAATAGTAATGTTTTTACTTAATAAAACATATATAGATAATAAAATATAATAAAACATGTAAATAATCATTATGGTAAATACAAAATGTATCATTGTCAGGACCTGTCCCACAAGGCCATTACTGTGACTACCCCAAGCCCATCATCCATAGGCCAAGAGTTAGAAAGTCGCACCAAAAAGGAATATCCATAAAATGAGAAGGAATTTACTAAAAAACCTATACACAGAATGACAGTGCACACTGTGCCCATGTAAACAAAATAGAAGAAGAAAGGTAAAACAACAAATAAAAACAACCAATGAGTATAAAAATGAGTACTGAATGTAATGGGTCCAGAATACAAGACCAACTGAAATGGAAGAATAGGAAAAATGTAAAATAGATCCTGAGGTCATCTGCCATGGTTCCTACGAGAAGGGTAGGTACATGTCATCCTCACGTCTCTCCACGTATACCTTCGAGCATCGTTAAGCCCTGACTCTTCATGACCCAGTATAGTTGTCCATCTTATACACAGGACACAACAAGGTGTGGTAGAAACCCATGAAAGGGTGAGTATAACAATTCCCAGTTGGAATACAAAGACCCCTGATGGTATCTTATAATTCTAGAAAGGAAAACCCACAATGCATGATATCAATCACAAAACACAAATCAAAAGACTTCTCACACCTGGTATAACATAATTTCAATAGTACAGATGATTTTTCATAAAGCTATATCATCTTATTTTATCAAGAGGATATGCTGATAAAACACAAAGGATCAGTATACACTGACCCACATAAGATCGCAAAAGGAAGACCCACACAATATCTGACCCAGACATGATCGATAGGCGCTAAACCACACAGGATCGCAGAGTGCTTACCCACACATGATCTGACCTACATAGAATCGTTATGCACTGACCCACACAAGATTGATGATAAATGACCCAAATTGGATATGACCTGCATAAGACTATTATGCACTAAGCCACATAAATTTTCTGAGCACTGACCCACATTGGATCAGTAGATACTAACAGTCACATGATCACCATTAATTCCCTACGTCATAGCCAACCACATGAATCCCCCACATATCACGCCTGAATCAAGAGGATTCGTTCCTCTAGCCATCGGTCATATTTCATCTGGAATGATGCCCCAGGATGAAGTAACCCAATGAACCTCTATGTCATAAGGGTTCAAATTCAACAGACGATGCGTAAATCGGACGCCCGATCTGTAACTTATAGGAATTTTACTACCAAAGACCATGTTGGATTCGGGTTTGATCCAACATAGTCTTTCAAGAACATTTTCCAAAACTCAAGTCTAGTATCTAAAAATTACTAACTCCTATTAAGGGTTTTAAATCCATATAAATAACATCAAATGGAAGTTCAGTTTAAGATATATGCCCTTGTTAGCGTAACTGAGGCGAAAGGGGTCTGGGTCTAGTCTGGCCCTATTCGGCTGGGCTCCGCCCGGTTTGGATGGGCATCGTTTGGCATGGTGGGCTGCGGGCACAACCATCTAGTTGTAGGTGTGGGATGGACTACTTGGTTGGGCATGGAATGTGGGGCCGCGGAACCGCCTGGTCCGCAGTCAGGCACGAGAATCTGCACCCCTCTTAAATAATTGATTCGTTCAGGTCTTCAATGTGGTGACCCTGGATGGCACAACACCCCCATGTCGATCAGTGTGGACTATCCTTCTGTAGAACATAATGTTTGTGGGACCACCCACCTATGTGACTAGAGGTCGCGACCTTCCTCCACAGTCCCCACTATAGTGCACCACCAGTCTCCAACGCAGCAAGAAATGGCCAACTTCCACCCCACTCGTTTGCTATTGCCTCCACACTGGGAGAGCATATGCGGGCCACTGGTGTAGCTCTAGTGGTCTGATTGTATTCCAATCTGTGCATACGGGCTTCCAAAGACAGTGCCTATGCTGCACGACCCATGCTTCCTCCTTATGCCTTATCTTCTTGTTGTCCACAAGGAAGACAACCAATTTTGAGATCGGGGAAGGGTTAGGGCCTTATTCATTTGGTTTGTTCCCTCTGAATTAGAATAATAAAAAGGGAAGAATCTCATGAATGAAAAAAACTTATATAAACAACAAAAACCCCAACCTTGAGTTGGTTTGAAGTCGATGTGGATGTGGAAGATGTTTCTACGTTCGAGGGTGTTGCCGATGAAGGAAAAAGATCACCTCTTTTGCTTCTCATCGTCGAATCCACCGATGGTAATCAAAGCTCTATTCTAAATTGGAGGAAGAAATTGTCAAAACTTTACCATAGGTTCTCCTCTTCATTTCCAAACTCACATTCCCGAGCTTCGTCTAAATAGAAGAAAATACGATATCATCCCACCAAAAAATTAATGAGGTTCATTAATAAATTTAATTACTAATCCTATCAATTCTTACAATTGTACAATTACATAACCATGTATTACTGACCATTAAATGTTCTGACAACCCACCCGTCCAACCACTTCTGCTCCACAATTACAAAGAAACAAAAATAAATAACTTGATGAATTATTTTTTTTTAAATTCCAAAAATTAAATATTTCGTCTGACACTTGTCGGTAGATATTAGGTTTCAACTAAGTAAAAATCAGTGCTGTGAATTCAATAGTACCCTCCGATTATAAATCGGAGCTCCGGTTCAATGATTGAAATTTATTCCTGCAAATTTACTGAACGTACCTTAAAAAAATTTCATAAATAATTAATTGTCACCCTTGAACTGTGTCGATCAAGGTTAGGATCTTCCCAAGTGAGCATAGCTTCATGATCTCAACGATACTCTGATATTTCAAATCTATGTTTCCTTTTAGGAGTTCTAAAATTTAACAATTACACAATTGATACTTAATTATTTTATTTATTACCAAGAACAAACATATATTGTTGGCCCACATCGACCAATGTTACGATCTACCTAAAGAAAAGAATTCCTATAAAAGTTCAGTGATGGTCTATGATTATTAATTTGAGTCACCATTTATCATTTATATTCTTTTGAAAAAAAATTCATTCAATTATTATTTTATGGTTATCCCATTTTTTGATTTTCTCATTAGAGGCCTGCACCGACTAAACATAAACCGCACCATGGGTTAAACAGCTATCATGAATCCAACATTGCCCTTATATTTCTAATCTGGCCACCTATTTTTGAGTTATTCCACTTTTTTAGGGAAAAAATCATGTGGACTATTTAAATCATATCAATTTGTGACGGATCATTCCTGGAACTCCGGGCCTCAGAATCATGTTACATAAATTTTCACAATCCCATAATAAATTCATATAATTAAAAAAATATTTCTAAATAATTTTAGGGTTTTTACATTCTCCCCACATTAGGTATTTACTTCCATGAAAGACAAAACAAAGGAAAATCATACAAGTGGGGTAATAAGAATGAATTATTAGCCTCCCACTCTGTTGTACTCTCCTAGGGGTTCCCTTGCTGACACCAAACTCGCTCGAGAGCAATTGACCATCAACTGAGTGCCTTCCCTTGTTGATCCCCAATCTCTACAAGAAATCTGTAAATTTTTCATCCTCATAAATTTCAAAAACACCCCAATCGATGATGTGTGATGGTTCATACTTGTGTCTCATTAATTGTGACAGGCTGAAAATATTATTCCCCTAGTATATCCATGTTTGATGAGATAGGGGGTACTCCACCTCTCCAACTATTCATAGAAATTGAAATGGTCTGACGACCCTAAGAGATAGCTTGATGGTCAAGTCAAATGATTACACTCTTTGTCGGGGTGAGACTCACTGAAAAAACGATTACCCTCCTCTAACTCTAAGGGTATCCTTATTCATTGGCATAATACTTCTCCTACTTCTTGTTGGCATCAACAACTATTATATGTTCTACACTTTTTCAGTGGTAGCTCGTACCAACTCAGGACCCATAGGTGCTGACTTCCTTGGGCCTTTAAACTATACTGATGATATGCATGGTCACCTGTACAAGGCCAAAAATGGTTTCATGTCAATGGTGGAGTGATAAATTTTATTGTATGAGAAATATATTAGGGGAAGGTGGTCCTCCCAACTATGAATAAAACCAAGGACACAAGCATGATGCATTTCATCATGTGTCTGTATGGTACGTTCTATCTGTCCATCATTCTGAGAATTAAAGGCAGTATTCAAACGTAGTTGTGTAACGAACGCCACCTATAATCCATTCAACAAATGGGATGTAAAATGAGTGTCACGATATGTTAAAATCGTTAATGGAACCCCATGAAGTTGCAAAATCTGTTGTGCGTAGAGGAATCCAAATCCCTCTTCTGATCCCATCTCTATGATGGGTAGGAAGTGGGCCGACTTGGTGAGTTGGTCAACCATCACCCAGATGGAATCATTGACCATAGATGAATGTGGTTGTCCTATCACGAAGTCCATGATGATATTATCCCACTTCTATTTTAGCATCTCAAGTGGCTGTGTTAATCCGGCTAGAATTTGATGCTCGTCCTTCTCTTGCTAATACATGATGAATTGAGAAAATAACCCTACAACTGCATTCTTCACCTCTGTCCACCCATACTGACACTGGAGGTTATCATATATCTTCTCCAATCCAGGATGTACTGCTAATTGGTATGTGTGTAACTCCCTCAAGACCTCTTCTTTTAGTGTCACTAGTACCATGATGTGTCATCTATAAATGTTGATGAGCTCCCCACCATCAAAAAATCATCCATGAGAATGTCAGGAAGATATCATAGCACACTGAGTCTCACAGTAAACGTCCCGATGATGTTCATCACATACTAGTTTATGGATTGAATGATTGACTATCATAGTTTAGAGTAATGATTATCTATCACTATCCAAGAAAGATAACATCAACGTGGCTAACTTCCGTATTTCCTCACATAATAACATTAAACCATAACTCTTGTAGAGTGCATCTGCCACCACGTACCCCTTCCCCAGAGTATATAATATCTCAAATCCATATTCTGATAATAACATCAACCACTGTCATCATCGCAACTAATGAGAATACTACAAGAACCTTTCCATACATGAATAAGGCTACCCCAATTTACTAATTAATCTTCCCATCAATCCTTTGGTAGTTAGTATTCTCTTATCACTACCATTTTGATAAGTTTTCTGTAGTCCAAAAATAACCTTGAATACTGGGTATTACTATGCCCTTCCACTGCAAGTCCCCCACTTACGCCCCCTTCTTGAGAAGCTTTATGAATTCCCTACAATATACTGATGACAATATCATTTCCATCTCATGGTGTAGAATGATACAGAAGTCTGTACCTTCCCAAAGAGAGGTAATTCTTAAAATATTTTTTGAAAAGATATACGTACACTCTTCCAATACTGTTGGGAACTAAAAATTCAAAACATCTGCTCCCAATTGTGTATGGACGGCCAACTCAAGAGTGATCATCAATACCCTCCTATTATTGACTGTATACCATGCTTCTTGGGTTTCCTTTTTCTCCGACGATGGAAAACCATATTCCAACGCAGTGGATATAACTCATCCTTATTGTCGAAAATATCCAATCTGATAAAGAACTGTGGATGACCATTTCATACACATACTAACATAATATGGTCTCAACTATGCCACCATGAGGTTCCTACTGAAAATCAATCCCCATGGGTCAGATCACAATATCGGAATAAGTGTGATTATCGAATCTCCTCTAATAGTTATCTCCAAAAACACAGGTAAATCAACGGTTTAACTGAAAATTTTTGGTATCAAACACAATTTTTGATAACAAAAAATGATTAGTACCTATGTCTATTAATTAAGGAAGAAATTATTAGACATAGACTGTACCAGGTATCATTGATGGAGCCCTTGGGACATACTCTCGGACCGCAGGTAGCTTCTACATTCCCATTTACTCCTCCTCCATAGGCATGGTGGGGAAAAAATTGGGGTAGTGGTTATAAAATGTCAAAATGTACACCACCTTCTAATACTATCATAGATCCCCTTTTGCATTTTCTTCCCAGTAGATAAATCTATCCCTATCTCTTCCTCTTTTGGAATGATTTTACACCTCTATGTCTCTAAGACTGATGTTGGTTTCCTTCTTTCCCACTACTGATATTCAGTGGCTGAATCTAATTAGCCAATGAATCTTCAACAAAAATGGTTTTCTCTAGCACCCGAACATAAGTAGGAATGCACATAAGAATATTGATGTCTCGGATGTCCCTAAAAACATCTCACTCTATGGTATTAGCCTTGAATAACTAGTCATACTATATACATCGACTACCTGGAATATAAGTTAAACTTCAAAGAACAGTCAATTGAAGAAATGTCATCCTATCAAAACTGTATATTATCTTAGGAATAAAAACAACTTTACTTTCCTTGGAAGGATACCCCCTTCATTGAGTAAGGTTCTCAAGCTCTTTCCATAGAAAAAGTCACCTCAAAATATGATATGGGTAGTCTAAACCCTTTCATCGTCATGCTAATCCACAACAAATGCTCATTTATATGACCACAATGTGATTTAATGGTTCCCTGGTTTGATGGAAACTCAATCACTACCTCATGCCAGTTCATACATGCTTGGGAGTCATGCTGGCCTTTGAAACTAAGGAGTATCTATCACTAAAACTCATGTAAGGCACTAAGACTACATGTGTCGTCAACTAGTAGTGTCAGTAGTAACTGGTGACCAATGGGTAGTGGTATTTTTGGGACACATCCTGAAGGTACCATCTCAAGGAACAATCCTTGTACTAATGCCTCATCCCACCTTGGACCATCCTCATGGTCATGAATTGGAATACTCGATAGTTGTTTGTGTGGAGACAGTATGAATGTGAATAAATATGAACATGACCAATAAATTATAGATGGTGAGAGGAATCAATGAGTTCAAAAACAAAACCAAATTTTCATAACACACACAACTAGTCTTTCCTTATACCGAGTCAGATGTCAGAATTCGGGGAATTGGTGTATGGATTCATCGGCCGCCGCACCATTAATGTACTCGCCAAACTAAAACCAGATCTCAAGACACATAACACTATTTATCCATTGAAAACATATACTCTTAACTCTTCTGGTAGAAAGGGACACCCTTTGATACAACTATGTCATGGCCCATCCCCCAAGGATCATTCCATGACTACCCCAATCCAACCTTCTATAGGCCAGTTGTTAGCGACTAGAACTGAAAAGGCCTATACCAAAAAATGGAATGCAATGCCTGAAAAACATGTACACACAAAGACAAAGAACACAATGAACATATAAACAGAAATGAAGAATAAAGGAACAACCACAAATTAAAATCACCACTGAGTGTTAAAGTGAGTAAAGAATATAATGGGGTGAAAATACAAGCCCAAATGAAATGAAAGTACAAAAAATAGAAACTAACTCTGGAGTTCATCCAACAAGGTCCCTACCTAAACGGTAGGTACATCATGTCATCACAAATCTCTATGTTTATCAGTCACCTCCAAGAATTGTCAAGCCCTAAATCCTCAATAATCAGTCTACCTGTATTTCGTCTGCACAAGACACAACCAGGTGTCGACAAAGCCCGTGCAGGGGTGAGTATAACAATACCCACTAGGGACCCTGAGACCACCAATGGTCTATAATAACTTCACAATGGAAAATAAAAAATTCATGATCTCAATAAAAAAAATCGAAATACAACTCAAACCGGGTATATCTTAAGTATAGATGTACAAATTACTAGTCAAAAATCTAGATCATCTTATTCTTTCAAGAGGCTTTGTTGTTGACCCATAGAGAATCAGTATGCACTGACACCAACATGATCAGTATTCCATGACCCACACTGGAACACTGAGCATTGAACCACATAAGATTTTACCCACACATGATCAATAGGCACTAACCCACATAGGATCGGTAAGTGCTGACCCACACTGTATCCGACCCACACATGATCGGTATACACAGACCCACACAAGATCTCTAAGCATTTACCCACAAAGGATCTGACCCAAAAAATACTGGTAGGGCTGACCCACATTGGATCACTATTCAATAACCCATATAAGATATAAACCACACAGGATCACGAGGTATTAATCCCCATAAGATCAACCTTCATTCTCTAAGTCACAACAAAAAACTAGATTCCAACACTTATAACGCTTGATTTCATGAAGACCCTCTCTTCATGTAATTGGTTTTATTTTATATGGAACAAAGCCCCACATATATGTTAACCAAAGAACCTCTATGTCATAAGGGATCCAATCTAATAAATGGTTCGTCAATCAGATACCTAGTCTGTAAGTTGAAGGCATTTTATTGTCGAGGGCCCAGTTGGATTCGGGTTCAATCCAACCTAAAAAATCACCAACATTCATCAAAACACCATAAGAGTTTCTCAGAAGTACATCCTTTTCGTAAGGGTTCTGGAACTGAAAATAGTTCATCAATCAAACATCCATTTTCAGAGATATGCCCAGTTAAGGAAAAATGAGTCGAAAGGGGTCCCGGTCCGGTCTAACCCGGTCGTACTAATCCGACCTACAACACATGACCCAAAACAAAAGGGCTGGGTTCAGCCACGTTCACCTAGGCTACGAGCTCGGACCAATGGATGCTTGTGAGCCCTACAGGGCCATGGAAATGCTAGACCCGCTATTCGGGCAAGGGGGTCTGCACGCTTTCCAAATGGCTAAGTTGTTTGGGTCTTCGATCAGATGGTGCCATATGGCACCACACCACCTAGCAGGTTCGCATGGACAAGCCATCTACAGAACCTAGAGACTGTGGGTCCAACCTCAGCCATCATATTTACTCGTGACCTTCCTCTGCAGCGTGCCGCAAGACCGCGCCTCCCGGTTCCAATGTTTCCTGCAAATGTCAGTCGCCCCAACTCTGCCACGTTGTTTTTGGGTGCCCCCATCCTTTCATGGCCAGTGGGTGCTGGTAACCACCTCCCTCTGTTTCCGGTGCTGCTATACTGGTAGAGCCTCCTTGTGCTACCGGTGAAGCTTTGGTGGTTCCATTTTCTCTCTATCTACCCCTACGAGATTCTCGGGATCGTTCCAACACTGTGTGGCCCTTGGTTCCACCTTTCCGCCATTTCTTCTGATTTTCCATGAGGAACACAACCAATATCAAGAACGGTGGAGGGTTAGGGCCTTTCTTGTTTGTTCTACACTCTTTTCATTAGAATAATATAAAGGGAATAATTTCTTGAATGAAAAACTCTTAGATAAACAATGATACCCCCTACCATGTGTTTGTTGGATGTCACTACGGATGAGGATGGAGTGTCCCCATTCAGTGTAGTTGTAGATGAAGATGATGGTTAATGTACTTTTTCACTCTTTTTGGAATCCTATAATGGTCATGAAAGCTCCGTTTTACATTGGTGGAAGTTGTCACCGATAATTCTTCAAGGATCCTCTCTTGAGTTCCAAAAACCCATATCCGGTCTTGTTTTAGGTAGAATAGAAGAGGAGGTCAACCCACCAAACAATTAATGAGGTTTGTTAATAAATTTAATATATGAACTTATTAGTTCTCCCAATTGTGTGGTTACACAACCAAGGGTAACTAACCATTAAATGGTTTGACAACAGATCGATCCTACCACTACCACTAAACAGTTAGAATGAAATAATTAAAATAACTTGTTGAGTTCTATTTTTGTTATTGTTGTAAAGGCCAAAAATTATCATTTTCATTCGACCATTGCGAATCGATGTTATGCTTCTCCTATGAAAATCCCCACTCTATTTATTCAATAGTGCTAACATATTTTTAATTTGAGCACCAGTTCAAAAAGATAGAAATCAATGTTCACATGTTTACTGAACATACCTCAAAAAAATTAAAAAATTAGTAACATTCACACTCAACCCGCACCGGTCAAGTTTAGGAAATTACCAAGGGGATCATGCTCTTATGAGATCAATGGTACTCTTATATTTCCAATCCAACATACCATTTCGGATTTATATAATTTTACAATAAAATAATTGTTATATATTTATTTTATTTACGACTAAAAACGTGCTTCCATTGTTGGCCGACGTCGGCCAATATTAGGATCCTACAAAGGAAAGTATACCCTCATGATTTCAGTGGTAATATCATATTATTAATCTAAGTCATTGTTCATGAGTTATGAGCATTTGATAAAAAAATAATTTTATTTAATAAATTTTTTATGGTTATGCCATTTTCAGTTTTATCACTGGAGTCCTCAACCGACTAAACATATGTCATGCCTAGGGTAGACACACAATCATTAATGAAACAGCTCCCTCATGTTTCTGATCTAGGCTCCCATTTAAGAGTTATTCAAATTTTTATGCAAAAATGCTCACATGCACTATTTAATGATTATCATTTTTTGACGGATCATTTTTTGTGCACTCAGAGCCTCAAAATCACATGTCGTCAATTATTTCAGTCTCGTAAAATTTATATATAATTTTAAAAAAATTATTTTGAATTTTCTAGGGTGTATAATCATAAATTGTAACATTTATTTAAAAATTAAAAAATACTATTTTAATATACGTGAAATATTTTGATAATGAAAACACACATCATGAATTTTTAATCATTAATTTTCAATGATGTAATTATCAAGTTGAATTTAAAATAAATTTTTATTAAAAGTAATTTATTTTTCAAATATACGTATATATTATAAATGATATTTGTATAATGTAAAATATATGTATATTTATAAAAATGATATAAGATGAAATAAGGGAATCATGTAGGCTAATGTAAGTATATTCTCCACTAGAACCCATTAGTCATGGGTTCGATCCCCATGGGTATACTGGATGTGATAAGTATTTCCAGGCCAATGAGGATCCCTTTTTCATTAACCATTTATTCAATATATTTTTTATATAATATATATTTAAATTAATAATAGTGGGGATAAACATTAATACAAATAATTTTAAATTTTTATGGAATTAAACTTAGTTAATATTGATTTATATATTTTCGAATGATATTTCATATAATAAAATATTGTAAATTTCATGATCAATTAGTCGATCCCACTTGAATAAAATGATATTATTTAGTCAAAATATAATATTAACGTGATAATTTTACCTTTCCAATAAATATCATAGTTTATTGAAATTTAGATATTTAATATAGAAAAAATTCCAACCATTATAATAATTTCATAAGAATTTATAGAAATTTATTATCTTTTAAGAAGTGTTATATATGAAAATAAAACTTTGAGTAGAATGAAGGAAGTAATAAAATTAAACTATATATTTAAAACATTTCATATGTATAATAAAATAGATTTATATGTATAAAAACGATAGAACCAAAAAGAAGGGAATTATATAAGATAATTGTAGAAGACATTACATTTTCAACCTTATGTCTTTTGTTAGATACCCATGGACATGAAAAACGTGAGATTTCGTTGCTGTCATATAAGTATAATTTTTTTAATTATATTAAATAAATAAATTTATATTATAAAAGATAAATATGTAAATGAATAACAATGGAGATAAATATATTTGTATGTAATTACTTATTTCTAACGAAGTAAATTAATATCGAATTTATTTTTATATTTCTGATAAAAAAATTATTTAAAATTTTAATAATATTTTTAAGATGTTTCACTAGGAGATATAAATGGGGGAGTTTTGAACAGTTTAAGAAGGATTTTCACTATCACGTGGAGAACACTAGAATCGAGAAATCTAAAATTAAAAATATTTTGAGTATAAATATTTGAAGAATAAAGTGAAACTAAATATAAGGATTCCACAACAATCATGGGTGATTAACTCCAATGAATCATTCAAATATAAAATTGAGTACAGATCATGTATCGAAATTTCAATTAGGATGTTTGAAAACAAATTGTTTGTGGATGTTGAAACCCTTTATTTTAGTTGGGAATTAAATATCAATATCTTGATGAGTGAAAAAATATTCTATTATTTGAATGATTTTAGAAACATCATGTTACTATCGAATATTTTATTTTATATAGGGTAACTATTTAATGTAGGCTGTGATTTATCATTTCTATTGGTATTTAGAGGGTTAATGAAGTATATAGAATTGTGGAATGAGTAATAATGTATGTGACACAACATCTGAATATGATGTATCATATTGTGGAATTTATTATAGAAACAATTGTTGATACAATGAATTTATGTAATTATTGGAATAAAAGCCATAATGAGAAAAACATAAATATATTAATGAAACGTAAAATAAAATCTTGATCATAATGAATTTGAATAGAGTGTTAGGTTTTTTATTGAAAATGTTGAATACAATGTAATGGATCTTTATTTTTTTCTATTATATATCTTAGAATATATAATTTGGTCACTAAAATGACTTTGAAACCACCATAATAGAATCACATTGTCTTTCATTTGACACTGTTTATTTCATTGAGGATTCTGGTTAGAAAATAAGTCTTCACATTGAGTTGTACAAGTCTAATATCATTAAAACATTCATTAAATTTAATTACATGTAAGAATGGGAAACCAATTAAATGTTTAAATTTATATGATTTCACACGGGTTTTGAGTACAATTGAACAACATATGAAAAATATTGTAGAATAAGAGGATAATATAGGAGAAAAATGATCATCATACGACATAAAATAACTGTGAGGAAGATTGAATATTCTATAAATGAATATTAAAAGAACAAATATGTGGCATCAATACTAATTTTTTAGGAAAACGTGGATATAATTACGGATTCATACAATATAATGATTAATATTTGTATGTTATATCCAATGGGATCATATGTTTGGAAATATCTATAGATGGTAAATAAGAAAATAGCAAACACATTAATTTTTTGGTCTTCTTTCTAATGTTCATGTGGACTCCAAGGTTTTTTATATACATGATGAAAAATAAAAGACATATTTTATTTGTAAATATAGAGAATAAAGAATTTGTAATTTACTATAGGGTGATGAAAAGTGGGAATTCATTAGAAGATGAGGTCTTATCTTCAATTATTAGGTTCTATAAGTAGTATCAAACTTTGTTAAAGAGATTGTTTATTGTAATAATTCAACTAACTGAATAAAAGTTGATTTGAATAGTTTCACTAGAATAGAATATGTTCTAGATGGTTTTTATGGATGATGTAAATTTGAAAATGTGATACCATTGAACGATTTTCATGAATGATCTATGACTACCGAATAAGAAGGAAATCCTTAGAAAAATATATTACCATCATTTAGAGTTATAAATGATAGATATATTGATATTATAATACTATAAAGAGATGTTTCATTATAAAAATAGTCATGGTTTTCTTAAAAATAAAATATGGTCAATAATTTTATGGTTAGAAATAATTGTCTACAACAACTGACTTATTGTAAAACTAAAAGTATAAAATTAATATCCAATCACAATTACATTACAATGTGGGATTCTAGGATGAAAACTAAAATGTGTTCCTTCGATACCTCTTGAACATGGTAGATTTATAATTTACTATATGGGAAAAGGACACCAAAGAAAAAGTGGATATTCAATTTAATGGAGTAAGGAAATGTGTGGAATATATAAATGGTGTTACTAGTGGTGAAATTTTTATAATATATTAATGGAATAAATTTCCAAGAAAAATTATTATATGTTTTTAATAAAATTAAAATCGCCCTCATACATAGATAGGTGTCCTCTGATAATTTTTCATTGGTGAGAATAGATGCAAATATAGACATTATTCATGATTTATCATAGAAGGATATTTTCAAAAAGAAACCAATGAGTTTTATTTTCATATCATAAAATAACATTGAATTATTAAAAATATAAAATGCATATATTTAGGTGTATTGGGGTGTTATTGGAAAACACGAACTATTATTGTCTGTGAAAATATCAACCTGGATCAAGTGAACAAGTTTGTGGTAATATAGTTGGCCTTTGAGGGACACAAAATGGACTGGGGACTTGACGATTGGAAAATAAAATATATTTTTGACACCATCTATAAAATGGGCAATAATGTCGATACTATGTTTTCATTGTATCCATCATCAGACTAGTGGGACTCCATCGACCCACCGGTGGTGTCAATGTATTTGAATTTAATTATGGGTAACATAACAATTTCACCCCAGAACCTTGTTTTTCTATACCCACACATTTTCCTTAAATATATGTTTACGAATAAAAAACATGGGATACATCATTATTGATTTTTTCTCTCCCAAATTCAACTTATTGAAGATCAATGTATCGATTTAATGGGTTTTAATATTTTTGTATATGTAACTCCTCTTGGTATTCAATCTATCATTACTCTAAAGATTCATTCATATAAGAGGCTATTGCATTCATGGTATTCTTTGGATATTTAATTGTTGATGTGGATTTGTGACTCTAGTGTATATTCTCACATTACATGATATATCTTTTCCTTGATTATACAATCACCAGAAATATTGGAAAATCTAATTTTCATTAGGCTTTGATATTAGAAATTCTATTTAAATGTTTCTTATTATTGTAATTAAATAGGAGAATGAATTGTTTTTTTAAATTTTAATCTTATTTTATGAGTTATATAATTTTTCTGAATTAAAATTGACCATTATTAGTGAAAATTTTATTTTTAATGGATGGATTATTCCTATTAATTGACACATTATATCAAAATAAAATTAATTTTTTTCTAATATTAGTGTATATAGATTTCAAAATTAAATAACTCAATTTAAATAAATTATGTGGATTTTTTTATCTAAATTTGATTGATTTATTCTATGTGATTTTATAATTGTGTTTTGGAGTTATTTAAATAATAACATGAAACATTTAGATTCTGAAAGGTTTTTTGTAATGATATCTCAAAACTAAAAAGAGACTGGTACAATTTTTTTAATTTATTTTCACAAGGACCCAATATCATAATTACAGTTTAAAATGAATAGGTATGGCTGGATTTTTTTAGACGGATTTATGAATTTGAGATTTACTTAATTGAGAAAGGGTTAGTTTATTAATTCTTTTCCATAATATAATGTTTGTCACTTTGAGAAGTAAATAATCATATTGTTTAAATTTATGATAAATACCTTATTTATTATATTCTTTTATGATTGTTGATTGATGAACATGATATAGTGGGTTGATTCATTGGATTTACTCTTTCCAGGGTTTTTTTGGTAAGGGAGAGTCAACAAATTTATATGATTTATAATCTCCATTTTGTATGGTCATGCTATTGTGGATCTATTTATGATCCAGGAATCTTATAACTCAAATATATATTTACCTTGTTTTTGGAAAACATTATAACTAGATGAAATAGACATGATTTATGGTACTAATGTTTTTACCCACACCCTGACTAGTGTCTCCCTAGAAATTATTGATTTATGATAGGGGTGTGTTGTAATGAGGTGGGAGTACTCTGAGGGAATATGCTTATATAATTTGGAGACCCAACCTTTTTATAATTCTGTTCATGTTATTAATTTCCTATCTTTGGAGTTATGACTAATGTATCTTGGCATTTAGCATTTCATATTACAATTACTTTTTAATTTGATACCTAATTTATAAAATTGGTTATTCGATCATCAAATGGAAATAGAGTTACCACATTTGAATTTGTTTATTAAATCTATTATATTTATTTGATGTAATTTTTATCCATGTATCTTACATTATTTTGTTTTATTGATCTTGAAATATGGTACCCTGTCATTGCTTCCTTATTTATTATTTTTCTTATATATATAATTATTTTCAAAAACATTTTAAAATTTCTTATGATGTAATATTGACGTGTTTTACTATTGCAATTCTTATATGGTATCTAAAATAAAAATGGTAATTGTTAAAACTCATTTATGTAAATCAATATATATTAAATATATTTTATTATCTGTTTATAATGTGTAATGTTTTACCAAATTTCATTATAATAGAATAAAATTGGAATATATTTATTTTTTTCAAAACTAAAATATCTTAATAGCTTAGTAGAGAAATTAATTGCAATTATAAATGATATCCTACCAGGATAATTTTTTTTACACCCTACATACATCATTCAATAAATAAATAATTCATGTTTCTTTAATTTTTTTTCTGGGTTATATTCATCTTACATTGGATGTTTCGTGTTTGGTTGGTTGGGGATAGGTGACTTCGGATATAGGGGGTCGTCATGGACCGACATGAGACATTTTTTAGTGGTCCTATTGTTATATTTTGATTATTATTTTCTTCATATCATCAATTTTTATTGTGTTCTGGATCCTATAATACCATTTTTTATTATTATTCCCATTAATTTTATATAAATTTAGTTTTTATGAAATTATTATCAAATTATGTTTCATGAATCATCTAGTATTTCACTATCCCATGGATATTGAGATCTTAATTTGGGATAGTGGAAGACTAATTTAAATGCAGGATCAAAAGGTAATATGGGTTTGTTTATAAAAATTGGAATCAAAATAGGTATGTTCTTAAAAAAATCCTTCATAGAAATACCTTGTGTTATTTTTTAGTATTTCATGGTAAAATGTCGATTTGGATAACGTTTAGACTCATGGGGTGGTTTTTGAATGAGATATTAATCACCACCCATCATGATGAGACTTGAGAGACTGAGGAATATTGAAACATAACTCATTGATTCAATTTATTTTTTCATTTAAATAATGATATAATAATTTTTATTGAGGCTATCTATTATTTTCATAATCTCTTATGGGTTTTGGGATAGATCAAAGAGGTCACTAGATATATATTATTTCATTATGGTCTGGTAAACTATTTGGAAATAATTTAGTTGATCTCAAGTATAATCTAGTTACAATTGAATGTTTTGTGGATAAATTACCATCCTATATATACATTCTATGAAACTTTATATTTTATACATGAACATGCTGACTTATTTGTCTTCTTCTATACCTGATTTAGTTATGTGAGGATACTTTGGAGTGTTTTTCATTTTTTACTTGTGTTTTTAGTGTCATATTATCGGTTATTCTAGTTTAATTTTAGTGATGGATTTAAATAAATTGAAAAATAAATTTTTATATAAAAATGGGTTTCATGTGAGTTCAATAAATAATACAATAAATGGAAAAAATATGTGTTTTATGTTATTTTATTTGTGATTTTTATTTTAGACCAATCTTATATTATATTCTCAAGTAAATAATTAAAAAAATTAGTATTTGTTGACATAAAATTGCAGTTGTAAAAAATTACAATATGGGACTAATTTTTTAAAATAATGGAAGGAGTTTATTGAGCTAGTAAATGATTTTTAATTCTGATGAATCAACACCATGAAGTTACATTTTGAATGGAATGAGTAATATTTTTTATGTGGGGGAATATATGTTTCATTTTTTTAAAACAATTTATTTTTATAAAAAAAATTTATGTGTTTTATGTATTATATTTTCTGTGTGTATTTTTTCTTAAGTTTTTAGAATTCTTGAGTAATCGAGATTATGTATATGATGTTGTGAAAAGTCGCCTAGAATATTTCCCATGAATGACAGATTGTATGTCAAATAGCTAAGTATTTGAGTTGGACCATCACATATTATTGATGTGTAATTTTATGTTGATGACTCCTCTTAGTCATTGAATTGTGTTTTTTATTCCTAGTATATCAAAAAATTTGATATTTTTCAGAACAACTAGAATCATTATAGAGCTCCATAGAGTGTGATAAATGATATTCAATGTAAATAAGGTGGTTTTAATAAGTTAATGAATCATTGACTCTATAAAGATTCATGATACTTTAATTCTAATCTCTATCATATCATTGCTTCTAATATTCTTGAACGGAGATGTAGTCATTCCTTGTTCCTTCCCACTATCATGAAAAAATGTATTGTAAGTTCAATAAGTAAGTCTTCACTCAATACACATGTCCTAATTTTTGGATGAATAATAATTTTTATGATTTCAAGGTTCTCCCTCATGTTTGGATGTTGGATGAGGAGTATTTAAGGATGTTCTTACAATTTTTATTCTTGTCACCTTATTTATAGGTGATTAATTACTTAATGAAATTTATTTCTAATATGATCATCACTATTTCCTTAGAGATATCATATAAAAAACCTATATAAAATCATATTCAATTGTTTATAATATTATAAATTATGTGTAATTAGGTCCATTAATGAGAAAAAAAATTAGGCAATGACTCATTCATGGCTGTATTTGGTGATGATTTCCCAACAATTGGATCAAAAATTGTTGTTGAGTTGGTAAAATCATCTAGGTGCAAGAGGTTAATGTCATGTTATTCTATTTTTAGGAACATTGTAATTATATGAGATATTATTTTAAATCACATTGAATTTTTTATTAGTAAATAAATTTGATTCTCATATATATTTTTTGTATATTATTTTACCTAATGATTAATTTTCTTTTGTAATCAGTATTTGGGGACATTATTATTTTTTGGATAATTGTTTCATTTTTCTGGATCTTTTTTTATGATGTCTTATAGTTCATGGTTGATGTAATATTTGTGTTATTAACATGAAAATTGATTCATTTAATTCATATTTTAGTAATCTTTCCTTTTGGTTAATCACTCTTGAAGTATGTTTATCTTTTTCATAATCAATTTTAATCTCTTGAGGTAGTTCCCACCTTGTAGATAGATTGAATATTTTTATGGGTAACCCCTGATAGTTTAGAATATAATAATATGAATGGTCACTGGTTTACAATAATTTTTATATCATTTTGTAGGTTTTGATTATTTTTGGTGTGTTTTTATTATTTCAGTATCCTATTTTTATAAATTTTTGGTTAGTGATAAGTATTAATTTGTTGGGTGGTCTTTTCGTGATAGTTTGGTGTGCTGTATTTTTGAATGGAATTTTCATTTTCTGATAATTACATTTGTACATAGATTGTCTTTCGGAATTAACATTGGTTACTGGGTACTTGTGGGTTCATTTGGATTGGAAACATAGAGGTTCCCGTGTTTTTTGGATGATCTCATCGAAGGGTGTGAATCTTTGATAGATTTTGCACGGTTACCATTGAGTATTAAAAGGAGGTAAAAATCATTGCGTAATTTTACTATTTCTTGGGGATGATTGGATTTTAGAATTATCACGAGGTCTTTAGCTCTTTTAGGATCAGAAGGATCTATTGGTGTTCCTTTACAATATGGTTTCAGATGATTATACAAGATGTTATTTCAGGTTGAGTGACTGGGGTATCTTCATTAGTTTTAATAGAATAATTCATGTTGATTATCTCTATATTTTAATCGATATTTAGTAAATATATGAATAGTGGGGAGACCTGTGCTAGGTCTTGAGAGTCCCTTAGTTTTTTATCCCTTCTTAGTGATGTCTGTATTTTATTAGATATGTGTATTTTGTTGTTGATATTTTCCAAGGATTTGAAGGAATATTATTTTCAATCCCTCTATGATTTTTTTTGTAGATGTTCATTTTTTGTTGTGTTTTACACTATTTCATTAATATTCCACCGATAATTTTTGGTGTGGAATTTATTTACATGTAATATTTTATAAATTTTTTAAATATATTTTTTTGTGACTGAATGTTATATGGTGAGGAGAATCATTACATCCTTGTATTATTTTAAACTATGGAGTGATCCTCGTGTTTTTATTATGGTCACTTAGTGGGTCAAGGGAGAACGCATATTCATGTAGTAGGAGTCGACCAAGACCAATTTTCAAGGAAGCTGTAGTGGGTCCACCATCATGTAGGTAGGATGGTTAGTGTCCACCTCAATATTTTATTACCACTGGCCAAATGGTGGATCTCCACTAGCCAAAAGGAGGGGAAGATATAGGCTTTACAATATATTTTATATTCATTGTCTCGTTAGGAGTCTTAATGGATGCGACTTTTGGTTGGGATAAGATGTTTATTTCACCCATATAACCTAATTTAAATATTATTCATTATCCGATAAACCTAAGTATAATGATATAATCCATGGGGTCCCTCTATAAATATATTTTGGATCTCTATTCCAAAAAACATTGTGGATTGACGTGATGATTAAATTTGTGATCTTCAATTAGTATTTCTCACTCCCATTTGCCTTGAGTCCATATTCATTACCTTGATTAATTATTCATGGAGACTATGGGATCCCTTATATTTTTTTGATCTATAATTATGGATATGGATATATTACTCTATAATTTTTTTAACATCCCTCGATATATTTGACCATTGATTTAATGTTCTTGATTAGAAGAGAAACATGTTGTAATCATTACAGTTTGGTCATAGATATTCTAAGAAATATTTTCTATTTTTTTTACTTTTAGTTTCATTCATGTGCTCCCAAAAATCTTGTTTATTCTATCTGAATTTTTTATGGCAAGATGTATTCATATAGAAGGATAATTTCCCTTTTTGGTAAATTCTTTTATAGAAGAGATGGTTTTATTTTAATATTTCATCTTATTTTTGAAATTATTTTTCTTTTCAAATATTTGTGGATTGCACTATCATAATAGGTAGACTATTTTATATTAATGAAGGTTAATTCATTAAAAATAATTCAAAATGATTTATTTTCTATGTTCAATGAAATGCGTATTTAAATTATTTATACAGTAAAATTCAACAGATTCTTATTTATAATGGTACTTTAAAATGTCAATTGGATTATTTTAATTGTTTTTATAACTTTCCAAAAACCCCATATAACACATAATATAATTACTAAATAGAATTAATATTAATGTCTATTTTAAAAATGATGGTTTAAATTTGTGTTTTCCTTAATTAATAAAGTCCATGTATATCAATTTTGTATTTCTTAAAGAATTGTTAGTAACTTTTTGAAGTAAATACCCTTATTATGAAAATTCACGATGAACCCTTTCTGTATATTCTTCTTCCATGAATGGTTATTAAAACACGCATTAACCTGCAATAAAAAGGGGTTTGTACTCAATTATTAGGCATGGACTATGTGTGGGAAATAAACATTGTATGTAGTGGAATGTGAGTTCTTCTGGATGTAGAAATTGTGGATTCACATTGTAAATTTTTTTTCCCGTGTGTCAATAACAAATTTGACTAGTAATTAGAAACTTAGGTATCTATAATAGGGTCCTTATATTTATACAATTATTTTTGTACTTATATGCCAACTAGAATCCCCATTGGAAATGTGGATCTAGGCTACGCATATGATCCAAGGAGGTGAGATTGAATATATATATTAATAATGAGTTATTGGTAGATTAGATGTTTTTATTCATTCGATCATTTATTAATATAATAATCTTATATTGTTTTTTTAATTTAAAAAATATTCAAAATACAAAGGTAGTCAACACTTGACATTTATACTTTACATATTACTATGATCGATTGAACATTTTATAACACTAGAGTTTCCTCATTCCAATTTTTTTATTAAATCCATTTAATTGATTTGGGGTATTATATTTCTATAAGTGTCATTTATTGATATCTTGTACTATAATGTGATATGTTCCAGTAGATCAAAACATCCTTATGTATTCATGACCATCTCATGTGGAATTATTTTCTAGGATTGAAGAAAAAAGAATTTTTAACTAAAATGTTATTTTAACATGTAATTCTCAGGATATTTCCAAATTGTCTATAACATTTTGAAGGTAAGAGTATAAAATAATGTTTATTCATAAAAACGTAAAATGAAATTTTATTATGCCTTTTTATGTTTCTGTATTTTTTTATATTATTCTGTATAATTGAAATAACATATTACCCCTTTCATGTGTTTTGAGCTACCATATTTGAATATATTGTAGTGATATTTCAATGATTATTTAGTGTGATCAAATAAGGCTTTATTTTTCTCACACACTGCATACACCATATTGTATATGATCCTTTTATGATTATATAGAATTTTTATAGATTATAATTATCTTCATTTAATGGGATAATGATTTTTATAATTGGGTGGGTGTCGTGGGACATGGTGGGTGGTCATGGGCCAATAAAACACTTGTTTAAGTAGATATTATGTGAAATTATAATCCATGGTGTCTTGGTATTATATATTTTTATCCATTTTCAATTGAACTAGTTTGTTTAATATATTTATTAATTATTTTATATATGATTTATTTCATCTTTCGATTTGGTGATGCCATTCACAAATGAAATTTCGTGATGCCAAAAACCTACTAAAAAATTGTATAGACTAGGAATTAACTTTGGGGTTATGGAAGACCATTTTATATACTAGGTCAGATGTTATTATAGGTTGATTCATTATATTCATGATAGGGTGATAAGATAATATAAATTAACAATGTCATTTATTATAGTTAATTTTATGATATTTAATGTAAATATAATAAATTTAAATTTACTGTATAATATGATAGATATCTTATTTAAAATGGACGTGAGGTAATATTTTTTCATCTCATTATTGTTTCCAAGAGACATATGAAAGAATCAAGATTTGTTTCACTAAAGGGGTGTATATAATTATACTTTTATATAATTCATCATAAATATTAAATTTATGTATGATATTAAATTTTTTATTTAATATTATTCCATCCACGGGGGTTCTGAATCGAACGTTACCAACACTGTGAGGGTTTTATATAAAAATCTCATTTTTATTTAGTTTTTTTTCTTTAATTTTCTGATGATGAAATCATTGGATATATCTATCCAATATCATATTTTTTCATTTTCATATTATTATCATTAATGATTAAATTCCTTCATTTAAATTATACATATCAATTACATTAGATAATTATAAAATGTTTTAGGTAAAATCATATGCATTTATTTTATTTTATTAGTATTCATTTCTTTTATATCCATAGTTTCTTTAAAATGATTTCTATAATGTATTTTTTACTATACAATTATTTTTAAAATTTTATTTTTTTATAATATTTTAAATTCTATAATAATGTTTACTACAAAACAAATTTTCATGTTGTGAATGAGGATCTTTTGAGTTTTTACAAAAAATGGAAATTGTTATATTATTTTAAAGTAACATAGATGAATTAATTTCCCAAAAATCATGAATATAATTTTTATTTAATATTAATTGGTTCGTTTTTATGAAAATTTTTTCTTTATTATTTTGTATTTTTTTAATAAATTGAATATTAAATTGAAAGAGTAGTTTCCCCATCAAAATTTCTAGTGTAATTTTAAAGGTACATCATCTATAACAACATTATTTTATTATTCTTAAGACTTACTGTAGATGAAATCCAATTTTACAATAATTACTAGTTATATGTATATTTTTTATGAGTATTAAAATTTTGTAAAACTCAAATCATTTAAATATGTTTTAATATGATGATATGATAAGTGTTTTTGATTATATAACACACACTTTTATTATACTCATTATGTGATTAGAGGGCTATAAAATATATTCCATTAAATTGCACTCCATGATGTTGTATATCATATAAAATAATATAACTACAATGGGATGTGAAACCATTTCATAATATGAATTTCTCAAATAATGTAATGTTGGGAGTGGACCTTGTTTATTGAAATGATGGAATATGTAGTGAACCCAACCTAGTAATAGAGTATTTAACTAGATAATGGACTATAGAAATGATTTTAATTTTTTATGTGTATGAAATAATGATTTGAATTATTCATCTATTATATTCTCAGGGATCAAAATTGATAATTGATTATTCTAAACTGTTATGTATTTTGTGTTTTCTGAAAAACCCATATGCCATGATTCATGATTAAGGATAAATGAAATTTTTGGTATGATGATTCAATTACATGATCCAATCCTCAACCACATATACTTATCTTATTCTCACATAATGTCATTTATTGATATATGTTATGGTTATCAATACATAGAATTTGAGATGACACATTCTTGTTATTCCATTCTTTAATTTATGCAGAATGGGTTCTTGTATGATATGTCTAAGATATGTGATATTTGTGAACAACTTACATGGAAATGAAGTAGTATTTTATGGATTTTTTTTATTTACCACATGTCAAAAGAACTAAAAATAATTAATTTTTCATAGATATTATTGATATGTAATTAATATTAATATAATATGATATTGTATTTAGATTTTTAATTTTTGGGTTTCTACATTTTGTATTAGAGAAAGGTTTATTTACATTTGAAAAAAGGTTGATAAAACCATAGTGACCACCCTTAGGATATGATTATGTAAATAATTACATACTAATTATCCGGTGAGTTATTATTTATGATGGGTTCCTAGTTATAAATCCATATATAGGTTCTACAATTGGACTGAGATTTGGGTTATATTCCTCTAATGTTAATAATAAAAAAAATTGTGTTTTTTAATATATCCCATCAATAATTATTGAGAATTATGAATGGGAAAGTTGATTACAAATGGTTAGAATCTAATGGGGGATATTCTAAAGTAAATTCTCAATTTTCTATATGTCTTTATTATGGATTAATAGAGTTCACTACCTTAGATGAAATATTTTAAACTGATTGTCTCATTTATTGAAATGAAAGCTTCATGACATATACATCATATGAATTATTTTTCACAACTAATAATAAAAAATAATGATTATTGATTTTCATCCTTACCTTTTTTGTTTTAGAAAGGTATGGAATACTTTATAATGGAGATAATGTGGTTAAATGATTTCTCAAATAATAATTTAACCTATTTGATATCAGTTACATTAATTATTTTATATCATAAAATGTCTTAAAGGCTGTGAATCCACATCCTCAAGGATTAAATTTTCAGTTAGCTATAAAAACTTCTAATGGTCTGATGATAACATCACGTGTCTATAATTCTTCTCTAATTTTTGTGTTTGGGAATGTTCTCCCAGTAAGTAATATTATTATCAAAATATTTTAATTTTGTATTGTTTTTCTCTTGGATTTGAATCATATATATTAAAATAATATCAATTATAATGCAAGGGAAGTATCTTTATTTATAATTTACTAACCTACGATGTTATATCAATGTAATGATACATTTAAACATCTATTTTAAATTAAATCAATTATATAGGTCATGGTTCTTATTCTAATGGGTGGATTATCTCAAATTGTTATGGTGGGTTATATGATGAAGTTATTCAATATGTATAACTGTTTATTGATGTATATATGGAATATTTTCCAAACCTTTATTCAAATAATGTAGTTGAGTTTTCATTATATATCATACTTATTTATACAATAATATTGTAGAATCCATATATAATTACCCCAATTGAGCTATAGGGAATGACGAGAGACACTTTGAAAATATAGGTAAGGGATGAATTTGATCCTCTAAATCACCTTAGGGTGACACTATTCTTTTTTAATAAGAATCATGGATCAATGAAAATCTTAATTGATTATCAAAAAATTAACAAAATAATGATCAATAATAAGTATCCATACACAATATTAGTGATTTTTTATCCATTAAAATGATTTAAATCTTCCTAAAAGATTTATCATTAATTTTTATATTATACATTGAGGATAAAATTTAATTACATACCCCAGAACTATATCTATTCGAGTTTTTTACACACATAATTTATAGTAAATACATTTCCCTAATTAATTACCCTATACTAATCATGAATATAATGAATAATATATTTAGAGAATACATTGATCTATTTTTCATTGTCTTTATTGGGTATATTCTTATATATTAAATGATCAAGGAAGACATTGAAGATCATCCGTGGATTGTGATAATGAACATATGTAAGGATATCTTTTATGAAAATGTTATCATGTGTGGATTTTTCATACAGTAATTTTCATTTTTTGGAATCTATAATCAACTAAAGGGTATATCGGTAAATACATCATTTACAATAGATATTGAATTTTGGATTTGAAAATCCACTATGATGGGTTATATATATTTTAATTATATTTGATAGATATTATTACTCAATTTTGAATGAATTTCCATTGTTATCTATCATAGACCCCATTTTAACCCAAAAGAATATTAATTTCAATTGGTTTAATGAAAGAATTGAATATTTCATGAGACTATAAAAAAGAATTGTCATTTCACATATTATAACAGAAACCTATATAAGTTAAGGGTTTGTGATTTATAATGATGTATCAATTAAGGGGTAGGAGTCTGTAATTTTTTAGAATAATATGGAGATATCTTATTCCTCTTTCCAGTTGATTGTTCATGATAATAATTACCCAGATTATGTTTTGGTATTTTTAGTGGAAATATTTTAATTAAATATATGAAGGAATTATTGTTATATTGAATGTTTTGACATATTTATTGATAAAATACTAATAATGTGTATATGAAACTGGTAGGAGTTTAATATGCACAAAGAAAGATGATTTGAAATTATGAAAGATTATAACATCCAAATATAATAATAAAATAAAGAGAAAAATAACATGGTTGATGTATTAAGTCTAAAGGGTCATGATATCTTATCCATGTGGAGGATAAAAAATTAAAAAGTATTTTTATATTTGAAAATGATAGTCTTTGAAATCATTAATTAAAGTGATAAATCAAAAATTGTATAAATGTGGGCTGAATCCTTTCATTGGTTGATGATTGAAGAGGCACAAAAAGAATATGTGTAGATGGAGAAAAATGTGATGAAGTTTCATCATTGAAGCCATTAATTAGAAGGAATTATTAATATTAAAAACCATGATAGGGTCTCAGCAATACTAAAATTAAATAAGAATGAATTTGAAAAAGATGAAATCCCATCATTCACAATTAATACTTGAAGCATTTAGATGTATGGAGATATTAATGAGTATTTCATGATATATGACAAGAAAAAAAAATATTTTTTATTATATATTTCATTTATGATTGGGATAAATTATTTTATGGGTATACTTCAACCATTTCCATTACAATTATAAAAATAGGATTAAATCAACCAGGAGTTCATTTTCAGACTCCAAAAAACATCTAATGGACATAATTCAATTTGTATTATAGTCAAACACAACACTATGTAATAAATAGTCATTTCTATTACTAATGATTTAACTCTTTTTAACCATTCCATTAAATTCATTATGGAAGTGGTTGCATTAATGGATTAATGTATTCTATTTTATTTGATTAAGATATGATTTCTAACTAGAAATTAAATATGTGTCTTTTTAATGATCTGGATATAGTGTTTTGTTTCATTAATGATTATAATCCTTAAATAAATGTTCATTCTAAGAGTACAATACAAACCCTATAAGATATGATAATTTCCTAATCTATTGGAATCAAATATGGATGTGGTTACCACTATCCAATTATCAAATTTTCTTAAAATATTATCTTTTAAAAGACAAATTAGATGGATCCTTGTGAATCTCTATATGAAATGACATGTATAAATCAGAAATACTAGGTTATGGTTTGAAAAATAATGCTATTGGGCCCCAACCTGGAAAAAGAAATTATAGATAATTACATGCCCATTCTTTGACACATTTAGGTAACTCAAAGTAAACAAAATAGTAATAGTGATAATCATCAATGTGATTTCGTATTCAGTGTTGGTGAGAATGTTTTATTTTATATGTTATATTAGAGAAATTTAAAGATATTTTTAAATATTGATGATACATTATCTATATAGATAAATTAGTTTTTTATAGACTCTTGATCTAAGTGGGATAGTTTCGTAATGTCTAACACTCCAATCCAAACCTCTCTCAAGATCCAATTTTCTACCATGTATCTCTCATGAGGACATATGTACCAGATCATTACCATATAAAATACATGTGGTTTTTAATAGTGTAACCTAATATTTATTATTAATTAGTAAAATAATATATTCTGGGTTCTAGAGATAAATGTTCTATGAAATAATATTACTCTTCTTATTGAATATCTTTAGAGAAATAATTTTTTTTGGATGCTACATTAAAACAAGATGACGTGATGAATAATATATAACCACATGTTTTTAATATAGATATAAAATTTTATTATGTAAACTCATTTTAAGGGGTAAAATGTAATACCCAATTATTTTATACATAATTCATTTGAAATAAATAGTAATCATTCAATATATTTTTTTAAATACAACCCAATGTCTAAATAAATAGTTAAATGATAATTTTTTATAATATAGATGTAAAATTTGAATGTATTATTAATAATATAATTTATTATTATATATACCTATTTTAGATGTTTAAAATTTACTAATTAATGGATAATTACTTAATACACAATTTTCCATAATATCATATTATATATAAATAATATTTGTTCGTCTTAAATGATTTTTATATATTTTTCCATGAAATGATATGATAATTAATGCATATAATTTTTATAAATTTTAATTGAATAAATGGTCATTATTTTCAAAAAACATGATAATATTATCTTAGGGTTATTTTTAATATTTTTTAGAGAAAAATTTCTTTTAATATGAATAGTGAAAATATAGATATATTTTTAAAAATGTCATTCCCATTCACGTAAAATTCCTATTATTTATTAAATTTGACCCTAAAATAATAAAATACTTATTTAATTGTATATAATATAGTTACATAATTTATTATCATCATTTTACATGATTTTTTATATGTTCATTTTTTTGCATGAATAATCATTTTCCTAAAAATTGATCTTATTAGTGGAATGAATTTTTTATTTAATAAATTCAGTAAATCAATATTTATTACTAATTTCAATTATATTTACTTATTATATATTAAATAATATAATTGATCATTTAATTTCCATTTTTACTAATTGATGAGTTAAGTGAAATAATATTTTTTTGATTAAAAATGATTATTTCACAAATGAGTTTCCATTGTAATATTCATGATTATTTAAAAATATGTTATAGGAATTATAGATATGTAATATAGTAAAATGAATTACTTATTAAGGGATATTATATGTAATATAATTTAAGAAAATCATTTTAGTTTTTTATAAAAGTGATTATTAAAGCTAGTATAAGTATTTTTTACCATCGTTAAAGACCAACTGTGTTTAGTAGGATGTTAACAAAGAGAGAGTCTAGAGGTGTATTGACAACCACAAATAAATAATTATAAATTGGTTAATAAACTATAGTAATATTCATTCTAAACATTTTCACTATTTCTAATTGGATTCACATTAACAGGAATGTGACCATATATCATAAAAATATATAAAAAAATTCCATGTGTGTCCATACTCTTATTTCATATAGGGAATTTATTATTGTACCTTATTAACACAATTTAATTAGTATATATTATAAAATAACTACACTAAAACCTTTATAAATTTCTACCATATTCATAGATATTAATTACATTTCCTAGGACCAAGAATTCAAGTGTATTGTTTTAATATTGAGGGGGTATCTCAATGAAGAGGTAAAAATCATAACCTAGATAATTCGATTTTATATAGTCTTGTACTATCATTAGGAAATTTTTGTCCATATTGAAATGATAAATAGAGTATTATAATTATTTTTATATATTATTATAATGGTTTAAAAACCATTACACATATATTCTCTATGAAATTATAGATGAAACTATCACTCATGAATACATGTGGATCACAACCTCCACATAGATATATGATTCAATTTACGACACTTATTTTTTTCATTGGTTATTATATATGATTTAATATATATATATATGATATATACAATATAATAATTTTCAAATAATTATGAATTATTATTCCCCTCACATTCGTTCCATCAAAAATAAAATTGAAACATCACTCATATGTACATACAAACTACTATTCCCACATGGAGATGTAATTAAATTTTCAACACATACTAATATGATATTTTTAAATATTTATATAATAAATATATAATATGTATTATCATGAAAATATTATGATTTATGTTTCATTTTATTTTTAGTTACACTTCCTTAATGTGATTAATGAAATGTCTCATGAGAGTGGAAATGGAGATGGGAGTGACATGGGGATTTAAAAAATGAAATTAGAGGATGAGACCATATAGTGTATAGTGAATAGATGGACGATCGTTACATAAAATATTTTTCAATAACAATGTGGACTAAGGGAGTTTTTTAGGATTTTATAAAAATATGTGATGAGGGCCAAACTTCCATGTCAGCTTCAGCCCCCTCAAAAAGTAGAAATCACACAGTGATAACATGATTTATAAAACCATGATGGTGTCCATGAAAAACCATGAGTCAGTGTTTTTGCATCAATATTCGGAACATTTTTCAAGGGGTATGTTTTTAAAAACAATTAATATTGACCATAATCTCTTTAAAAAGTAATATGTTTTCAATTATTCCATCCCAAACATTTTTTGATGTAACCCATTTTAAAAATCCTTTTTACGTAACATCGTAGTGTATGAAAAAATGATCATGTTTCCTAAAAGGGTTACAACATTTATTTATACATTAGTTTTTGTTCTTATTATTGTTTCATGAATATATAGGATGGTCGACATTTAATTATTTATTTATTCCCAGGAAATATCATTTTGGTTGTTTTTTTCTTATTCTGAAGCATATAATCGTTTTTACGAAGGATTTATCAACATTAGATATTATAAAGAATTATATTTAATCAATAGAGTTTTTTGTATAATTCATTGTCTATGATATAAAGATAGGTTTTCTATATGCCTTTTCCTATAGTGTTGATGGTGTTCTGGTGTACATGGTTGTGATATTGGGATTCCTTACTATATATTTCTATTGTGTCTAAGAATGATAAATTTGGATTCCAATGACGTGTTAAATCTTTTTTGGAAACCATTGTTCCCATGAATTATGATAAGATCAAGATTAAGGCCACCCATAGTGTGTTCTAATCCCTAAAAAATAATAGAATGTGTTTTAAATGCTTTCATAGAGGGTTTAGATTAAAAAACTAGTTATTATTTTATTGGGAAAGTATATTTATAGAAGTGGAGGTTTAGATTGAATTATAATTAATAATATTAAATAAACAAATGTTATTGGGTCCTAATTATGTTTTCAAATGGATTGAATGTTGTTAATTTGGATTGTGAAATGAATACTTTTTTTTAATAGATAATTTATTATGATTATGAGTGATAAGAATAATGTGAATGAAGATAAAAAGTATTTTCTAACATAATTTTTTGATATTTTGAAAAATGACACATATTTAGGACCCTAGATATTATAAATTTATGAAATTCCATAGAATGTAAAAAAAATTACATATATATCAATTGTGAATGGTGGACAAGAAGAAACACACCACTGGGTTTGAATGTTTTACAGAGAATTAATTATCCCACATGTAGGAAAGAAATATTTGACACAAAAAATCATTGATATTATCGGATGGACATGGATATCCTTAATCAAATATAGGGTTTTGATATTACAACTATAGAAAAATTTAAGTTGACACTACATGAGTAATAAGTGGACTTCACTTTATGTATTTATAATTTAAATGATTATGAATATAAAATTTCATAAAAGCTACAAACTTATATGTTTCATTATATTTAATTTTAGAAGGGTTGATGTAGGTTTTGTGGTTTAGTTGTGTTGTTGACATCACCGAGTTGAAGTGGCCAACTGATAAAATGTTTTATTTTTGAAAACTGTTTATTTAACTACATTATTAATTATTCATATATATTTCTTCAGACACTGTTAATCTAATAGATATTTCTATAGACCTTATATTTAGTAGACTATTGAGTATTAAGAAAAAAAATATTAGTCTCTTGTTTTTACTAAAGAAAATTTCAAAGATGAACATTTTGATAAAAGAAAAAGGCCCTTTGAAAGGTAGCTGGGTCGAGATATTGAGACAGTGGAAGGATGTGTGGACCAGACTCCAGATAGGACTGGTTCTGAATATATTCAGCGTGCCTATATATTTTAAATTTTTTACACCTGATTTTAGTTTGAAATGACTTGATCACTTCATTTGTATTGTGTGAATTTAACCAAAATGATTTCTTCTTTTTATCAGATTCATGGTCATTATTAATTATTTTTCATTATCATCTATTTACTAGTAGTAAATTAATATTATTATATTACATTTTTAATGTTTGAATATTATCCCCATGTATGTTATTGGACCCAAGCTACTAGTCTGTAGCCTCTGGAATATATAGTTGAATGCTTATGGTCATGTAGTGAACTAGATCAGGGAACTGGGTTAGTGGCATCTTGGATATGTTGTTATGAATTGGTATAGTTGGAGGTCTTATTTTGTATTTAGTTAATACATATGAAATATTTATTGGATACCAATGTGTTTCATTCCTTGTTAATGATATCTCTAATGTGATTAGATATCCGAGGTTTGGGAGGAAACCCATGTTCCAACTATTAAATCATTAATTTTGATAATATTGTAATACTTTTGAACACTATTAAACATTTGGTGATACACATATAAGTTAATTCTATTTATTTTAGTGATATTACTCATGGTTTGGAAGGAAAAAACATTTTATATTCCTAAATAATTTTAGGTACTCATGTATTGATATGGAATGCATCATATTATGGAGGAATTGAGTTTCCAAATATGTATGGTTTGTGATAAATAATATTATATTGTTATTTTGTAGCTTAAATTACATAATACCTAATAAATAAATAAAATTATGTAAATATAATTATATAAATTGTTATGAAAAATAAATTTGTGTCAAATGAATATAGTTAATATGGAGAGTTTTGTTATACTGAGTTAGTTGTGGCCAAAGATAAGGTTAGTTGAGGGAAATGATGGGGATGCTATTTTACCTATTGGGATAGTGTATTCATAGATACATAACATGGATAATTGTGACCCCCACCCCTATACTGTGTATTTTTTAACATGATATTTTATATTCTCGAAGATTCATGTTTGGTATTGTGGAGAGATTCCACAATAAATATTTTTTCCAATAGGGTGAACAGATGAAATTGATGAGACGGAACCCCAAGTAGTATGATCATACCCCTTATTCGTTATCACATATATATCCCCTAGTTAAAATACATATGTGATCAATATATATGTTTTTATGACTACTGATGTGTTGGTGGAATATCATGGTTCATGATTTGGAGTTATAGAATACGGTATGGATGGACATCCTAGAGATTTTCTTGTAATAAATTTACACTGATACCATGTGGAATGAGGTATATATTTAGTTAATGATATTGAATAATGGGAATATGTCTCATAATGAAATTTTTTGTCACACAATTAATATAATTTATTTTATTCCAACATTGGTAAGGGATGATGCGGTTGCTGTGAAAAAATTGCAGGATGGGTTCAAATGTGATATCATGTCCGAATTGTATATCTTCCATCCAAATATGTTTTTTAAGCTGGTAAGTCAATATCCCACTTATTTGGTTCCCAAAAAAGAAGTATCTAGTTGTGGAAAAGTAGGATTAGTATGTAAATCATGTGTTACTACCACAAAATTGTATCAAGTGTTGTTATGAGAGTTTTCTTTAGTGAGGTGATGGAATGTGTAAGAAGAAAGAAGATCGATATAATTAGAAGGAGCTATAGTGGTTTTATATCACCGAGGAATAGTTAATCACATGAAAATACTATGTATACAAACATTAGTGGAGTTCTATTCCAGTGGAAGGATGTAAAAAATTCACGGATTCTAAAGTGACCCCTATCCGAAGGATGGGGATAAAGGACTTATGCCAATTTAGATAAATACATGGGGAACAACTACCCCATATCATGTCCACTTATGAATTTCTACAATCTGTAATGGTTTTTGTTGAGGATGAGGTGGCTCATGAAAAAATTATCCATATTAGTAGAGTAATGCAGTATATGATACATATTTACTTACATAGGAATGTGGGATAGTATTTCTACATGAAATCTAACATACAAATGGTTTTAGAGAGGCTTGTCCATTAACTATCCCATGTATGATTATTATATCTTCAATTATTTATATAAATATATTCAATTAAAGGGGATAACAACATTTATTATTTATTATATTTTTATATGATTTGGGACAAGTGGTAATATTCCAATGTGGAGTTATTTATATTGACACGTCATTGAAAGAGTCAACAGAGGAAGTATATCATTATGTAGGGTGTAAAATTAAGGTATCTGAGTTCAATTTCCTTTAGAACATGTGTTTTTAAGATATATAATGATTTTAATAAATAGTGGAATTATACTAGATGATGACATATGGGTCTTATATATATTGTTACTACATGAGAGTGAACTTAATAACTCCTCAGGGTAACATATTTGATTTAATAGGGGTATTGGATATCTGAGTAGGCTGTTTCGGTCCATTTATTTAGAATCCTGCTGTGATCACAACCCAATTGAAATTTTTGTACAATATGATGATTTAGTGAAGAAGACAATATTCCTTCCCTTAGTGGATTATTTTCAAGATATGTATCCAAATTAATAATTATTATTTCTACCTTATTTATAAATTTAGTTTCAAAATATGATGATGCTAAGTGTGAATATTATTTTCATTATACATTAAAAAACAACATCCATTAAACGTCAGAATTATAATACTCAATTGGAGGACATTGAGGATAAATTTATCTTCTATTTTGGTACATCACCTTGAGAATCATACGTGTTTTTCAATGATTACCGATGGAACAGTCACCTTTTGGTTTATTACCATAAACTGAACAATATAAAAATTAATAACGAGTATTATATACAATATATAGATGACATTTCTAGAAATACGTGAGTATATTTCATATTTTCTACAATTAGTTTGAGAAATAGTTATCATCATTTGTTGTCGATTCTATGGGATATTTTAGAAACAATTAGAAGAAGGTATGTCTGGTATGAGAACATCATGATGCTATTTTGGATTAAGATTTCCCCTAATGTGTTTATATACATGATAAATCTGAAAAAAATATATTATATGGATCTTTGTGTGGATTCCCTTAGTGATGAAATCTTATAGTACTCCCAAACTCATGGAAATAACGGAAAATTTATTGACATCATATTAATTACAATTTTTGTTCATATGATATATTCAATTATATTTATGTGTCATTTATGATTTTAAAAGGTACATTTCATAGAAAACATTATCTCAGATGAATCTATAGTATTCAGACCTAATAAAATTCAAATGATTGTTTCTCTAGAATAGCTTAAAAATGTTTTTTATATCTGATGAATTTTTTGTCTTATATGTTATTATATAATGTATAACAAAAAATACCAAATAACATAAATTGACATAGTTTGAACCATGAAGGGTATCATGCTTGAATGTGATGAGCATGCATTAATACATTTTTAGTTTCGAAGGATATAGTTGACCCCTACAACAATTTTCAACTTACCAAAACAATGTCAGTAGTATACCAAGTATTGAGATGCTTCTAGAATTATACATGGTTTAGTGTGGATGTCTTGGGATCCAATATTTGTATATATATCTTGATGTTATAGTCCACATGAACTAAACTATTCTATGTTCAATCTCATGTTATATTCAATGCTTTACACATTAAAATTTCGCAAGCATTGTATTCTAGTCCATATGTTTATTTTTTATAATGACCGATGTATCTTGAAATATGTACTTTCTCAGTGAGATTAAAATCACTCGTAATGTGGAAGGGATGAATATTTGAAATAAATTAGATTAAAACTAGGTTAGTTTTCATGTAATGAGAACAGTGTAGAATATGGTTTGAGATACAAGATATATAATTAGGGAATTTATGAGTATATTTCTATATAGAAGATGATGACCTTATCTGCTAAGATGCATATTTCTGTTTAGGAGGAGTATGAAGTGATGACCATCATTTCTTTATCTGATTATACCTCAAATATGATATTGAAATAGTAATTAATTTATTAGGATATATATTTTATTTTAATGAATGTTATTATTTATGGTGGAGATCTTCTTTATTTTTTGACTATTGATAATGATGATGATATCATCTATGTTTATGGAATGGTCATTTTAAAAAAAATATTTGTAAGGAGTTGATGCAAGAATTCCACACCTCGAAAAGGATGGTAAACATTGTCATGTATAATATATATCAAAATATTCATAGATTTTATAATGGTAATAGAATTATGAGATAGATTATATATTATGTGGCATTATAATGTATCTATTAGTAGGTAATATATGAGATCAATGAAAATCTTGTTTGTAGTATCCATTTCAAATTCAGAAATTGAATTGGTATGATGTTACCGTAGAATATTCTTTAGGGGGGGGGGTTTACCGATGGCCCTTGTATGAATTACATGATATGGCTAATTGTGGATAAGTTGAAAAGGGTATCCCATTTCATATTAACTAGGTATGTGTTCAATAAAGTTTTATTTTGAGATTTTCATGTGTGAGAGAGGGTAAATATTATGGGGTTACTTAAATAATTATTTAGAATAGGGACCCTAGTTTTACAGCATTCATCATCATGGTTATTTAAAATAAGCCTGGAACTCACATTTTTTTAGTATAAACTTCCACAGATATATGGATGGGAAATTAAAATGTAAAATCTTGATATTTGATGACATTATAAGGGATTTTGTCCTATATTTTTTTGGAACAAGGTATATTATATTAAAAACATTGAATATTAAAAATAGTAAATGTTACCAAGAGACCATTAAAGTGGAACTATATCAGTCGGTATTTGGTAGGAAATATAGTTCACACTTGTGTTGGATACAAATAGAGGAACCATGGTTATTGGGACTGAGTTTAATGTATGAGACATCATCACTTGTTTAGTTTAACCAAATTTATATGGATAATTCCGAATGCAGAACTAAGTCAATTTATTATTGATACAATGAATCTTTTGATTTTATAGTGGATGATCATGTGTTTCTTATACATTCACCATTATTGGGTCATCGTTAGATTATAATGTAGGGTAATATGAAACACATGTTTTTTAGTTCCATTGAATTTTTTCATAGGGTCATACTAATAATGCATTTGTTGGGTATTCATCTCTAGTATAGTAATATGAAGAATGTTTTTCATGTGTCACTACTTTGGATGTATCACCAAATCCCATATCATGTGATTGATGATGATGATTCTAAATTTGAGGTTGATTCTTCTTTTAAGGATAATCCATTTCATATAGTGGATCATATTGAGAAGATAGATCAAGATAAGACCATATTTCATTTTGAGCGTTATGGAAACATGGACATATTTATGAGGAGACATAGGAGAGGGAGGAAGATGTGAAGTCCCTATAGCACGACCATTTTACCTTGTAGACATTGTGATGCTGAGAAATGAATCTACCGGGCATGTTGTTTTATAGTTGAGAGGCTGTAAGACACCAATATTTTAAAAAGGTGCATTTAATTTAAATTTTATTTTAACTCCATTAGTGGGGTTAATTAAATGTCTTTGTTATGAGAAAATTGTATTTGGTGTGTCCTAAGGGATTGTGACATGAAAATGGGGGAGGACAATCCATGTGATTCAAGTTTCATGGCAGTAATATGGTTAGTTCGAAGATGGAGCAATAACTGTGATACATGGTGGTGGATGGGTATTGGTTATCCAAGTCATGTGAGGATGATCTAGGAGACCATGTGTCATAATCCCCTAAACTAGAGAAAATGAACCATATAGTTGGCATAGACAGACAATATATCTTTGTTTTGTCATATAAAAGGTAAACCACATGGTTATTATATGATTTAAAAAACTCTTAATCTTATCCTAGGGTCTCGAAATTTTTTTCCACCCCACGAATTTCATACCCAAACATTAAATGATATATCCTAATTTTTATTTTCATTTTTTCCTTGATGACCATGATTGTGAAAAAAATGATTCCATGTCTTTCACTGATCATTCCCATTAATTTATATGATTTTTGAAGTGGTGATAAGTGAAAATTTATGATTTTGGAAATTATAAAAGGCCTCATTCATATATATTTATAATTGAACTTTCTTGGTTGTTTTATCTTCATTTTATGATTTGGAATAATTTTTATATGGTGTTATTTTCTAGCACTTTTGAATCCATTTTAAATTGAATTATTGGTAGTTGTTGGATGTGGGCATGTCTACGAGATTATAGATTGAGGAATCTCCTATTTACACCAATGTTAACATTTCATTATTCATTATTTTTATTTCTATTGAACATACTTCCTATATGTCTTTTTTTACTATGAAACATACTCATGTTCTAAAAAGAGATATATTTTATCTCCCATGGACACCATTATTCCCCTATATGATTATAATTTTAACTTTATATCTAACCATGAGGTTTTTCAGTCCCTTGAAATGTGTTGGATGATTTTACAAGTTAATATAGAGGTTGTAGATGATTAAAATAGTTTTTATTCTATCTTTAGAATGTAGAATTATATAATTTTTTTATTATGGATTGAATTGTAATTGATGATTTTAAAACTACGATATGAATAATTGGTAAATGGTAAAATATTTTTCATTATTTTTATAAATGGACATCACAATCAGTAGTTTTTTCAGATAAATAAATAAATGGATTTTTAATGAAAATGTGTTGAATATGTTTATTACTTTTGAATATTAATAAGTGGAATAGGTACACCAGTTTTCTTTTGATATGTCTAAAAGACCCTATATCTTGGACATTGGAAAATATGAATTGATGTAATGGTTGATAAATTTTGATAGGGATTTTCACATCTCTCGACTGTGAATGGTGGAATTTACACTATAATGACCTGGGATAAGATATTGGATATTGTGTTTTTGTTCTTGATGTTGAATTTATATACATGATTCTTAATATCCACAATTTTAAATTATTGACATAATGATTCTTATAATTTGGAAGGGTACATAAATTTAATACCATATCCAATTATCCCTTAACATGGAATGAGTAATTGGGTGGGAACTCCATAATATTTATAATTGAAATGATTAATAATTTTTCCATGTGTTTAATTTCTTCAATATCAATTTTTAAACACATAATAGTTATATGAATGAGGTATGTTTGATTGGATAAGGATAATATTAAATTTTAATCAATAAATTGAATCATAGAAAAAAAAATTTCTTTTGAAACATGATTATTACCATTTCTTTTTTTATTAATGTTTCATTCTATACACACTATTATTAGATTGTCTATTTTTTCACACAATTATTAGTGTCCCACTATTTTATACGCACAACCTTCTCTTGTCACTCTTGGTATCTAAGTTGATTTCATGTATATAAGATAGTGTATGGTAAATTCCCTTATAAAATATGTCTGAGTTAAGATATTGGTACATAACATGGATGTGGGGGAAACATTTATTTCACCACCAATTATGGGGACAATAAGTTTTTTTAGGTTTTCAATAAAACATGTAACTACAAAAATATAACATGTTTAAAATATTTCATTTTCTTACATTTACCCAGCTTCAGGTATTAGTGAAATAAGCTAGTTTTCCACATAACCTCATGAGTTATTACCCATGTTTTATGGGCTACCGACTTGTAAAAAGGCTCTAATGAGGTATGTGGGGAGACTATACCATTATTATTATCGGATTTATAGTTATTTTCAATTATTTTTCATTATTATTAGGTTATGGTTTATTTTAATTTATACTCTTTTATTACACTAATAATGATGACATAGTCTCCCCACAAACCCCATCAGATTCTTGGTACTAGTCGGCAGTCACATGAATATGGTAAGGTGCTCATGAGGTCATGCAGAGAACTATCATGATGCACCAATTTTGTGGAATTTTGGATATGATGTTAAAAATTATATTTATAAAATGATTAAAATTATGTATAGGGAGGAACCAAGATCAATGAACATGAAGCATAAAATTCCAACCCTAAGATACTTGAAAAATGGATCAGGTAACATACGAAATAACAATGATAATGAAATATTGATAATGAATATGTGATAAATCTAACAACTTAACCATGAATGTTATTATAGATTTTTTTACTATTCTACTATGTATTAATATTAAATTAATTTTTTTTATGGGATGATATAGAAATAATGAGGAATGATGAACATCTGCTAATGGTTTCTCATATCACATTTGTTTCTAGGAAAATTTTACATATTCAGCCCTTGTTTCCCTAATGTAGTTTATATAATACCATATATATATGTTATATAATAAAATTACTTGTATTAATATAATTTTATGTGCCCTTTAATTTTATTAAATTTATTAGTGTTATGATTCAAAATAAACCAAAGATGAAAGGGATTTATGTTACCATCACCTCTAGTTATTTATTTAGATTATATGATTTCATTGGGTTTTCCCTAATTTATTTACTGAAGAGACCGAATGATAGTTTTAAGAAAACATCATTTTTTGATTCCATCAGGAATGTTTTCATTTAATTACATATTATAATTAATTTCTTAAACATAATTATTTTACTATTCTCAAATGATTATAAAAAATAAATTTTACCCTTGTTTTAATTTATATAAATTATTCTTAATTGAATCATATTTTAATTTTCTATGTGAAATATTTTTATCTTTTTTTAAAATTGATAATAATTTATATTTATAAAATCAAAAATAAAATAAAATCACACATATCATGAATTCTCTTTTAGTTGAAACATATTATTTAATTTTCGTTGGTTCCTTTCATAGAAATTATTTATCTCTATGTTTATATAATGATGAAATTTTAAATAATATATTTAAATTTTAAAATGGTATTTTTTGTCATCAAATCAAATTGCGATCATTTAATGAAATTTTTATTTATAACCACTTCCTATGGATTTTACAATAATGTTTTATGGATATAATCAATTTTTACAATAATTATTATAACTATAAATTATTTTTATGATTATGAATAAATTTTTAGGAAACTTACATACTTACCACAATAAAGAATAGTGTTATTTAATATATGTATTATTATTATGTTGAATAAATATGTGTATTTTTCATTATTTGATATATGGAATGATAAATTTATACCCCTCCAATTCATTTAGTAATTTTGGAAATCGGAGAAGAAAATAAGGGATGGAATGGGGAGTGACCAAAATGAATTAAGGGAAATATTATAATAAGATACTATTTAGAGAGAACCTTGAAGAGAAAATTGATAATTTAATGTGTAAAACCGAATCCGCTATGATAGTTTTGGATGTCATCCTTTACTGAGGAAATGTGTTTCTATTATTATGTGTATATCCCAAACATATTCAATATTATTTTGTTTTGTAAAAAAAATTCATTATTGATTATTGACTATTATAGACTATTATGCCTCATGCCATTTTCTTTGTGAAAACCATTGCCAATTTTTCATTTTTAATATTATTTGTGTGACTTAATATGATTACTAAAACTCAAAATCTTGTTCTCTTACCCTTATAGTTTTCTTTTGACCACCTATGATCAATTATTGATATATATTATTTTTACTGTAACCAAGGACATGATATCACCTTTTAAAATGTTTACATTTCAAAGTATATGAAGACATGATTTAAATATTATGTATCTATGATAGGGCATACTTGTGAATAACATAATTGGGGAATGATATATCTCTTTTGATACAATTTTTTAAATTTATACGTGCATCTAATGATAATAAACAATTATAGTTATGGAATGTATAATATTGATATATAATTAATATTCCTATATTATTATTTATTGTTTATAAATGTAACATTTGGGTCCCAACATATATAAAGAATAATTTGCACTATGTTATATATTCTACTGATAATTGTATTTTCAGTGGGTGTGGTGACCCAAATAATACTGAATATGGGAAAGGAATAATAGGATGTTTTGAAGTCGATAATCTGAAATATAAAGGGATCAAAGGATTCCACTAGTTTAAATATAGAATATGAACCCATTATATGGTCACATCAACCCGGACTATTATTCATATTTCAAAACTGAAAAGGGAACAATTTGGTTTGTGTTCATCTGTAGATCAATGCCAATAATCTTGATATCATTTATGAAATTAGCTATTTTATTCTCCATAATGGATGTTAAGTATGTATCAACTTTAGAAGGTGATATTTAATTTATGTAGTGGATGATCTATCTAAGGGATACAAAATTATGTTTTGTTGGTATATTTTAATTTTTACATATCCCAAGTGAAATATACATATACTGAACATTATTATTTCATGCAACGAAAAAACATAACAACATGGAATATTAGGTTATCCAATTTATTGGTGGACTATGGGTTATAGTTTTATATGTCAGAATGGAAGAATAATTTGGTTTCCATTTTCAAAATGTGTTTATTCCAAATATATTTAAAAAAAATTTATACCATAGTGGTACTAGTGTCAACAAAGTGGGAAATAGAGAACAAATAGTTATGTTATATATACGACGATCAATAATGTTCATACAATTTTATAGTTTATAAGAGGTTCCATGAATTAGTATTATAATTGTAATTTTAGTGGGCATGAATCATATATATGAACTAGATAAATTCCATTGGAAGGATATACCCTTAACTATTGAATGACATTGATGGTTCATGCAGTTTTGGTGGATTCATTAGTAGAGTTATGTTGGTCAGATGATGGTACTAACTGATGTGAATATGTTTATAGATAAATATTATTGTATTATGATTGAATATAATTTATAATTGTGTCATCGCAGATGGATTGTAATTATAGTAATTAATTTGTTAGTGTTTTTTTATTCTATAAGTGGATGATGGCCATTCTATTGAAACATAGAAATCGTGGGAATAAAATAAAATATCACGTGGGATTCATCTCAATTTTTGTAATCCAATAATGAAAATGATATGCATTTAAAACTACTCCCCAACATTGACTTGGTAGTAAATGAGTTTTTTTATTTCCCATGGTTAGATGCATCATCCACTAAGCCAAGTGACAAAAAAGATTTACAAACTTATTTTTTAAATCTAAATTTTAAAACTAAATCTATTAGAAATGATTGTTGAACTATCATAATATCGATTCCACCTAGGATAAGAAAAATTTAATACATGAATCATTATATTATAATCAAAATAACAACTTCTATTTTTATACCAACATTGTCATCACTTATGTGGAATACTAAAAAGTCACCATCACGTTATACCTTTAGATTACCCTAAAAGACGTACTCAATTAAATCCATAAATTAGTTATTCTGAATACAAAAATAAAAATACGAAATCATCAAGAAGAAATTTTTAATGAGTTGTATAGAGTACGAATAGAAAACACCATGATATTTAAATAATGTTATAGGGATATAGATGAAATGGACATGAGGAATTTTTAGAAGAGAAAAATCCATAGAAAATTCAATTAAGAAAAAAAAAGTTATTGTAATTATATATGGATTAACTACTAAAAAAATCCTTTCACCATCTAACATAACCATCAAAAAGAAGAATAAACACGTTATTTTATGGTCATGAAGGAATATTTAATTATTTTTCGGAATAAGGAAACCAATTTTAACACTATCAAGAAAGATTTATTCAATGAAACTGTATGAAACAAGTTTTGGAATGCCAACCAAGAAAAGAAGATATTCCAAATATATTAATTCTACACTTAATTCATCCAATAAAATATTCCTAATTAATTTATATCATTTCACATGAAAATGATGTTGTTTGACCCAATTAGTCTGTTAGATACAGTGGTGGGGGGATTGAAAGGTGGATGGAGAGAACTCCAAAAATCACACTATTAAACTGAGAATTAAAAACCAAAAAGTAATTACCAATTAATATAAAAATAATCATAAATATTTTAATTAGAAACATTTCTCAATGGGGGTATATCATAGTGGGGTAAAGGAACCCTAAGGAAAAGTAAGAGAGACGGGCTAAGGAAGAGAACTACGTCACAACCAAGGATTCCAATAAACTAGTTATGTGTTGGGGGATGAGACTTAGCATTAGAGTTAGGATATCCCAAGGATGAATCTAGATTATATATATATATATATATCCAAATCTGATATTTCAAAACATGTATCAAGGAAAAATTCATAAAATAATGGTTAACTACTACATATACCATGACTAAAAATAGGATATAATTATGAAATATCAAAGAGATTCATCTAAAAATTATGGTAATGAATTTTTCGAATGAAATGATTCAGTATATTTATTTCAAATAAAAAACATACCCAATGTGATTTAAAGGGTAAAATTATTATATGATAATTTATTTTGTTTAGAATTTAATTTATGTAATATTGAAATTAAAAAAAAAGATATTATAACAAAACCCGACTAATTATGATTATTTATTTAATTTTAAGGATTTAAGAATTTAATTTATTTTCAATAAATAAATTATTTTTGTATAATAGTTTAGTCATTAACAATATTTTTATAAATGAATAGATAGTTTATGATCAATATAGTTTAGTAAAGAATCAGTGTGATAAAGTATGATTGTAAAATGTAATTGATCACTTGATATCAATATCATAACAAAATAGTTACAATAACTCCCCAATATTTGTGATATATAATTCAATATAGAATGTTAAACCCTCAAAAATGATTTAAAAACCATCTTGGTATATTGGAATACTAAAATTAAAAAAATTTATGAAAAATTTAATAAAACTCCTTATTCAATAACCTATTTCAATTCAATTCAATTAAAAACATTTTAATTACGAGGATTTTAATAGAATATGTTTTGGAAGAATCCCTCACTTTACAAAATCCACTTATAATATTGAAACACACAAATTATAGTATATATATATTGGGATAATCAAACCAATATTATGTTAATGAAAATCTCATAGTTTGGATTGAAATACATTCTATCACCGAATATTTTTAGAAACATATAATACACATTTGAAAGGTGTTGGTTTACTCAAAAATGATAAATAAAAACCGAACACTAAAAATAAATTTTTTTTCAATAATTGAGATAATGATTTATTGAAAATATTTTGATAATGAAATATATAACCACTAATTTAGATTACCAAACCCTAAATAATGAAATGTGGCATCAGATATGACTCTATAGTAACTATTATATAATATTTGAGAATAATAGAGAGAATACCATATTCATTACATTATTGGAATCCTGTTATCATTTAAAATAAACATTAATGTAATATTTAGTATTCAGTTTAAAGGGATTTAGAAAAATATGATTTAAAATTTCTTATAAACTAATATACAGAAAATATAAACAAAATATTATGGGAATCATGGTGATCATTTATAAATTTATTGATAAAATAAAAAATCATTCCACATAAGATATAATCCATGTTAATCCATTGAATACAATATCTCTATCCATAATTTATAAGGTGAAATTATAGTTCTTTCACCATCCATTGGATCACCAATGTGTAATTAATTCCTATTAAATTGGTACAAAGTACTCTTTGGACCACCATACCATTAAAATTATCTATATAAAAACAGCATAAAAATATTATTACTCATTTTATTCATTATATTTTATCAATAAGGTATTATAAAAAAATATTTAGATATACAATAACATTGGACAATATGATTATTTATAAACTATCCCTTATTATCTATGCATCCCTAGGAAGAAATATATGAATTCATTATGAAAATACATGACCAAAGTGTATTAATCTATTATTCATGTTATAATGTTCCATTTGAATTCTAAAAATGTCACCATCAATATTACAACAAATGGGATATGCTTCGTGGTCATAATATATTAATTTTTTTAATAATATAAACATATTTTCAATTAATTTTACCATAAAACTCCAACTCCATATCATCATATCTGAGAACATGATTTTTATGGACTACATAATAACTCATTCATGAATATTGATATACGTTATTCATTACACTAAATCAAAGAGGAAAACTCAACTTATAAACTAATTACCTATCTCCATAAGGATCATGATGGTTCTAATGAACCTTGGAACAATATTTTATTACATACCAATTTATCTATGATAAAAACCAAGGGATCTAAAAAATATTATATTATAAACCCAAAATTCAAAAGTTCAGTACATTTGATTAAATAAATTAAGAAATATTAGATTATTACCCAAAATTCAAAAACGTTCAGTACATTTGATTAAAATACTTTATTATGACATTATGTTTTTGTAACATCATTTTAATCATCATCAATCATTTCATAGTCTCTTGGACAATTTAAGGAAAATTTAGTGCTATCACCCGAATATCATTGTACTATAATGAATTATAATATATTAATTCAACGATTGACTCGAATGGAGCCATAAAAATGGATGATTGTTATATATTATTAGAATAAAAATTATTTATATGAAATGATCCTTTAAAGAGTTATAAAATCGATGAAGTACAATTGTAATAAATTATATAAAAAACGTTTACCCCATATTAGACCAAATATATAAGTATTTTTTTAGTATATAATTTACACTGAGATCCAAAACCATTAGGAAATAAATCATAACAATTATATGTAAACCCATGTTCTGGGTCAATCACAATTCTCCTAAAAACCATGAAGATTCATAGAATTATAAATATTAAATTTTTTTAAATCATTAATATATGATGATTTTTAGATATTTATAACATTTGAGGTCTGGGTTAAGAAATATAGTCCCATTTATATAATCATCTTCTCTCTATGAATGGGTAAAACATTTTTTTAAATCCATTTCAATTTCATCTCATTTTTATTTAGGTATAGATATTCATTTCATATCACATTTATATCATTTATTATTTGAATTTACCTATTGATAAGGGAAACATGCATCATATGCTAACAAACATCTTGTGGGCCCCTCTATCCATTTAGAACTAGCCTAAGCCTATGTGTTGGCCACCTTGGGCCTCACAGGGGATGTATGAAGTGCAGGTGGAGAGGGCGCACCAATAAATTTTTACCAAACATCATGTTTACCCTGCAACGCATGGTTGAGTTGGTTTAAGGTTGTGGCGTCCTGACCCCGAGGTTTCAGGTTTGAGTCCTCACAACGAAATGTGCACTATATGCTATCAAATCTCCCGTGGTCCCCTCTAACATGTTGGGAACTAGCATAAGCCCAAGGTTTGTCCACCTTGGGCCTCGCTCGGGATATGCGGCACACAAGTGGGGATGACACCTCAATAACTCATTACCCTACAATAGGTTTGCCAGGGGGCACATGTGAGTTGGTCAAAAGAAGTGGCATCCTGACATCAATCAAAATGGTTCAATTTCTTACATGGAAGGACAAATTATATTCTAAAAAAACTCTCATGGTCCCCTCCAGCAGAATGGAAACTGGCCTAAGCCCATGGGATGGCCACATTGGGCCTCAATGGGGATGTGTGGCGCACTGGTGGGGAGGCCACCCCAATACCTCGTTACCCAACAACAAATTTTACTAACAATATTTTTGTGGTCCCTTCTACCCCATTGGGAACTAGAATAAGGTCAAGGGTTTTCTACATGGGTCCTCACTAGGGATGTGTGGTCCGCTAGTCGGGATGCCACCCCAATACCTAGTTATACAACAACATGTAAGCCGCTTTGGATATGGAATAGTGGTAAAGGAGAGGGGTATAACCATATAATTATTTGAGAGGTATATGGTTTGAATAATGGGTTTCCACATTCTAGGTGAACCTCTCACTAGTATCCACTCACATTGTTGAGTCACTCAGTTCTTGACTGGGTGTGGAAAATGAGGTGTGACCCACCAGTGTTGACAGATTGCTATGTTGAACCCTTGTTACTCAGGACGTCACCCTCTCGGATGCTCTACCATCATTTTTAGAAATGAATCCTTCATGACTGGGTCTCTCTCTGAAGATATCCCTTCTTGGGGAGGACAATTTCTTGCTGGGGAGTGTTTGGAAAGGCCACACTTAGGAAACTCCCTTTTTAAATAAAATGAAAAAATTCGACACACGAATCCCACTGTCTCTTATTTTTTTTCAAAGCCATAAGAAGAACTTATGAATTTATAAATATGTCATGGATATTCCATTATAGACTTATCAATGTGATAATTGATACTACGTTAAATCTTATGTCTTCATACTGAGAGGAACTAGAAATCTCCCATGAATATAAAAGAAATATAAAAAATCATGAGCCTATGTTTCAAGGACCTTCACACTATCCAATCTATATAAAATGTTCATAAAATACATTTTAGATATATGATAATCTATCACTCATTCTATAACTAGTTATTTCTCATCAAAAATATACTTATACATTTACTATTATCATTAGAGATATTAAAATAATGGTCATACATAAATGTTTTGAGACTCCATTAATATTTATTTCCATACACATTTTATAGATGAATCTATCTAATATGTGTTTCAAATAACAAACATCCCGTTTCCATATATTAAAAACTCTATAAATTAAATGATTGATGATCATTAACCCATAAACACATCCATATATTTTTATTTCTACAAAAATATATATACTGCTTTTGTCCATGAAGATATAATCGAAAAAGACAGGTATTTATGATAATTCGATAAATGTTATATAATATTTGGAAATGAAATCTAATGGTGTAAAACTCAATATAAAATTTTAAAAAATATTCATTAACCCATTAAATATTAGAGAAACCATTTTAATAATATCATATAGTATAACATGAAGATAATATACATTGATATTGAATTTATCTATGAAATAGTTTCCCCTTTTAGTTGCCAAAAAATAATCATTTTGTTCTAATGGATATCATCTCAATAAATTTACGAGGAAACCCATTCAAATATATATGGAATGGAATAGATTCTAATATACATGAGTGGTTAAGAGAACCTGAGAACCCCATATGAATGTATTTGGTGAAATAAAACCCATGTCTCTGGGTACTCAAATTGAAAAATACATTCAGTTGTATTTTTATGATCCTAATATTATGGTATTATAATGATCGCCTTACATTATAAAACTATATCTATCGAAAATTTCCCCTAAAATTAATGGTATATAGTGAAAATTAATTAAGAAAAACATCATAATATATTATTATTATTATATTTAATACATAATGTTTATTTATTTTAACAAATATTTTTACTAAAAAGTCCACTTCATATATTATAGAATTCATCTTCCCCCAATCCAACTGAAATGTACCGTTATAGAAATGTCTGTAATATATAATTTTATATTATGTGAAAAAATTAGTTGTGAACGAGACTCCCTACATATAGTAATTAATATATACTTTAATCTAGGTTATCTAACCAATTGAAAATATGATAATAAATTGGTATATATATAGAGTATAATTTTACAATATTTTTTTAATTATAATAATTCAATTTAAATGTAGAAAAAATTCCTTCTCCCGAATAAATACTAAAGGAATTGTTTATTAGTGAGAAATACACATATTGTTAACAACAATTCCTGAACAATTTGTGACCATATATGCCTAGAAATAGTAGAATTTCTTTATATAAGATCAAATAAATCTCAGATAATAGTATAATACACTTGGTAAATATTTCTATCCAACCAAGAACAATCCTAAACCAGAATTGTTGGGTTCTTTGGTATAATAATCGGTCAAGATCTATAAATATAGACTTTTTTACGATACCTAATAAAATGAACTATGATTTTGGATCCATGAAAATAAAAAATTGTTCATTCAATGTTTTCACGATATAAAAAATCGTAAACAAAGAAAAAAATCTTAAGAAGAAATTTATAGTAAAGAAATAAAAAACTCGAAAATAGTAAATCATTAATTCTTAAGTCATATGAATTAAAATTAATTCATATGAGTTAATAATGAAAATTTTATATTATGTAAAATATATTTTATTCATAATATATATTCGTATTTAAATGATAAATCTATAAAATATTTAAAATTATTTTATTAACGATTAATTTATTTTTTTAATTCCTCATAATAAAACATCATTTGTGTGATTTATTATTATTTTTATAATATAATATATTTCTTATTGAAATTTTAAAAATTTAGAACTTTATAATTTTCATCAGCATTATGAAATCTATTTTAATAATACATTGAATTATTTTAACTCTTTTTTATTATAAAATCTAATCTTATAATGTATAAAAAATAGTACTAAAATACATCTTTAGATTTTATAAAATTCTATTCTTCAAATTGAAAATTATTTTAGCATTTTAATGAAAATAATTTTTAATTATCTTTTCGAATTAATTATAATATGATATAATTTACTTTTTACCTATATTTTTTTCAAATAAATACACATTGAAAGACAATAATTAATTGAAAATCATTCGAAGGAAATACAATGATAATTATAACATAATCCTAAATACTTTTTTTATAGAAAAAACAATTATAAGAAACAATGTTTTACATGATAAATACGTTGGGTTTAGGATTATATTTTCTAGAAAATGTAAATAATATTTGTGATAAATATTTTACAATTTATTTTATTTGTTGAAAACTATTTTTTTTATAAAAATGTTTATTATGTTCTAGAATCAGACACATGTTGTTTTCTAGAAAACATATTTCACACCTCAGATTTTTATTGAGCTTCACTATATATAGAAGAATCCAGGATGATGAATTTTTTAAATAAGTTTCTATTTTCAGTAATCAATGATAGAATGATGTTGCTAAGATAGAAAGATTTTGTCAAATGAATTTATATTTTTTTTACTGAAGTGTTTTGATAGAGGTCGTTGATGAAGATTATGATGTCATATGTTATTATGATTTCAAAACATTCTAAAATATATTAGATGATGCTTTGTTGATCAATAAGTTATCCCAAATCATGAAATTTTTATACAAAAGAATTTTGGAGAAATTATGATTTTTTTTAGAAATCATATTCAAGGAAAAGAAGAATAAATTGTTTTCATTGAAAAATTAAATAAATCAGATTCACTGAAAAGAATTTTAAAAAAATGGATTCATTGAAAATATGAAAAAATCAGTTTCACAAGAAAGAAGATGCTGAAATTGGATTCACTAATAATAAGAAGAAATATAATTCATTAAAAATATGTGAATATCATATTCACTGAAAATGAATATAAATTAAATTCATAGATGAAATCGAATTCACTAAAATATCTGAAAATCATATTCTTTCATTAAAAAAATTCTATAAATATAGAATGTCAAACATGGAATCCAATTTTTTCATAAATAAATGAGAAATATAAGGAGGTTTTAAGATGTCAAAGTAAATGGTATAAATGAGATATATTTGTAGTGTTTTATGATCTAAGGAAATAGGTATGTTTTCATGTTTCTCTCCTTTGGTTTCCGAGTTACCTATAAATACATGATCATATCGTTCATTCATTTTTTACATTAAATATATGCATAAAAGGTGGTGCGTTGTAGAAATGGAAGTAAATATTTCTATCTAATTGATGTGAATTTTATAGAAAATTATATAAGATGTAATGTCTTAGTTCCAAATGTCGGCCATAGGAGCCCCGTACTCGGTTTGTCACATGGCCTCCAGTGCATTTCCCCAATCACCAAAGGCAGCTAACTAGTATGGAGGGCCTTGAGTGTGGTAGTGGGGAAGTTATTCCCTCATTGGCAGAGTAACACAACGGATGTAAATAAATTGAAATAGTGGAAACAGAGATGATAACATACAACAGTAAACAGTGTAAGACTGATAAAAAAACAACCGAACCATATATATAAAATGATGCATGATACATAGGTTTAGGAAAACAGAAAAATAGTACACAATAATGAATATTGTACCAATCTAAAGTGAAAAAGAAAAGATAGTAAACAACTCCTCATCATCACAAACCATGTCTTGGCTTCTTTCTCTCCAGCTCTACAGTAATCAAGTACCCGAAGTAGAAGGGCACTTTCCCCTATCTATACCTGAAGCAATGTAATCTGTTTGGGCCCAATAACATGACCCAAATAAGGTGTGAGACTTAATCCCAGTATTCCATCACCAAAATATATTTTCCTAAAAGTCAGTGAGTATATATGACTTAATATGAAAAAGTAATTAGTAAACAAGGATGTACACAATAGTAACAATTCCACAGTTTCATAGCATTCAATTCTACATTTCAAGTAAACATGTAATCTAATATGGAAACCCTCAAAGATTACTCACTGCCTATTCCCTTTTGTTCTATTATACAACATAAGTAAGTAGTGAAACACAATGATAAACATCTAGGAAGTGATCACATCAAAACCCCTCTAGTTCAACCAAATCGGTGTATGCAACCCTCAAGGAATGTACACAAAGTCTAACCCCTCAGGTTTAGCTTCATAATATGCTCTCTAAGGAAGCACCCACCATCAATTTCTTATATATTCTGGTATCAGTAACTAAAGGCACTTTGGGAATTCACATATGTCACATTCCCCCTATGGCATGCGTTGAAGAACTACAGACAATTTGAGGAAGCACTTCCATCAATTTCCCCTGTGGTTTCGCATCGTAACTGTAAACATACAGTTTGGAGAATCCCCTAGGTCTATTCACCCTATGGTCTACTAAACTAGGTTCTCACGACCCTATGTAATATAAGAAATCATAGCAATGCGTATCCGCCAAATTAACACTCAATAACTACTTGGCTAGCATTGTGCAACATATCAGCATGTCAAAAAAACACTCCATTCTACAACACTTGGCATGGGAATAATAACAAGGCATCCTAACATTCTAAGTATGACCAAATGGTCAAAATATGGTATGCATGGGAAAACACTACCAAATAATATAAATTAACCATATTCACAGTTAATCAATCTCTACTCATGCATACAAGCATAATAGGAAATTAATAGGGCTAAATTAATAAACATGCAATATCTCGTTCAAGGGTATTAGTCAAATTTTCTATATAACTAAATGCATTTCAGCAGAAATTCATAAACCACCTACCATAGTGTTGGGAGATCATTATAAGTGAACCTCAAGCCTTGAATCTCACATGAACATTGTTTATCTACAAAATGATTCCAAAATGTTCTACAAAGTAAAACATGTGTAAGAGGGGGAATCAGGGATAAATGATCTAAAAGAAGGAACAGAATATTGAGGAAATTCCAATGCTATCAATGGCGGTAAAATTGGAAATCAGATGCTTTATCGAGGGCTCGAGGAATTATCATGGTCGTATGGTTTCTCTTGGACAAATCGGACGTATAATGAGATGGTATTGTCTGTCTGATGTGACCCCAGTGCATTTAATGATATGAAAGAATGAACAAAGTGTTTTCTTTGTATGTACACAATGTATACTTGCCTTTACCAGCCCCCACATTAGGTGATCTCTAAGTCACCACACACAGCCCTCTGCATGACCACTACACAGCCATGTGCATGATCGCTACACGACCAACGCAAGGCTACCAGTGGTAACCGATAAAACGCCACGTACTTATAAGGTACATGGTGTGTATTTCAAAAAATTTATGAAAATTACTCTTTCTCTCAAAAACACCAGAAATGATAAACATACCAGAAAAGAATATTCGGGTTCTTAAAAACATCCCCCCTTAAAGAAATTCGACCTCGAATGTCCCTAGCAATGCAGCTTTGAAGAATAATCCCCAAATAGCACCAACCACTGAGATCGTACATCGACCTTCTTCTCCCATGTATCATCCTGTACTCGCCCATGCTAACATAGAACCCATACAAAAGGAACAGACCAACCATAGATAAACTTCATACTTCGATCAACATATCGGATAAGATTCTCCTCAAACGATGCATGCACCTCCTACTCGACTTCCTTGGGTTGGAAAGCATGATAAAAGTCTAAGAAGTAACTTCGAAGCTGAGAAATGTGGAATGCATAGTGCATAGACTGATACCTCTGAGGTAACTATAACCGGTTGGCAATGTGCCCAACTCTCTCCAAAACCTCAAACGACCCGGCCTACCTCATCGAAAGATTACCATATCTCTTAATACTCATGTGTCCCTTCTATGGTGTGACACATTGGAAAACCTGATCCCTGACATCAAACTCCAAAGGTCGTCTCCATCAATTAGCATAAGTATTTTTTTGTGACTGTGTTGTATTCATCCTTTTCGGAATCAACTTTATCTACATTGTGGACTACTAGAAAAGATGAGGTCCCAACATACCTGCCTTTCCTACCTCCATCCAACATAAGGGTGATTGGCATGTCCTACTGTACAAATCCTTATAAGGTTCCATCTTATTAGATTATTGAAAACTATTATTGTAGTAAAACTCCAAAAGAGGTATTTTCATTGAGAAATAACAACCAAAATCAGGCATGCATGCTCAAATCATGTCCTTAAGAACCCGAATCGTACTCTCAGACTAGAAATCTATCTGGGGATGGTAATTTAAACTTAAAAGTACATATGTTCCCAAAGCCTTTTAAAGCCTCTGTTAGACCTTAAAAGTTCAATGTGAATCCTAGTCTGAAACAACAGTTTGGAACCCCTTGTATACGTACAATCTTCTGAATGTATATTCTTTACAAATCATAAACTCTGAAGGTATCATGGATTAGAAATAGGTGAATAACCTTCATTAGTATGTCAATGACAACCTATACTACATCATTACCTTGAGGAGACCTCAATAAACCTGACAAAAAATCCTTCAGGAAATCATTCCACTTCCACTATAAAATTGGAAACTGTTGCAAAAGCACTGCTAGCCACTGATGCTCCGCCATCACCTACTGACTGGTGGAACACCTCATGGAATTACAACAACATCTCTCTTCATTAATTGACACTTATACTGAGGGTATAGGTCATGATACGTCTTGGTGACACTAGAATATACATTCCATACATAGGAATTAGAGTCCCCCATCATCTCTTAATGTATGTCTGATGGCACCCAAACACGCCAATGAAAACCCAAGCTATAATCCTCACCTATGGTCCATCCAGGAATAAGGTCGTCAACTAACACACTCTTCTGCAATACCAGGTTTTCAAAATCAGATTTCTTCCTCATTCACTCTCAATCAAGAAGAGTAGAGGTACCAACTAAAGATGACAGAAAAGTCTACCCCCGTCTGTCTGGCACCTCCAAATGGATCATTGAGAACAGAGGAATAATATACCACTCACTCTTGGCCTCTTGAACTACATGTATCAGAGTCCTCATTCTCAATGCATCAGACACTTCATTGACTTTCCTAGGCATATAAGAAATCTCAATGTCAAAGGACTGAATGTACTCAACCCACATTCATTGTCTCAAATTCAGGTCATAATGAGTGAAGATGTACTTGAGACTCATGTGGCCAAAGAAAACCACAAAATTCTTCTCCAATATATAATGTATTCAATAGCTTAAGTCATGAACAACTAATTCCAACTCAAATTCGTGCATCAGGTAATTCCTCTTAGGTGGCCTTAACTTCCAAGACACATATGCAATGACTACTTCCCCGTGTAAAAGAATAGCTCCCAGACCGATACCTAATGCATCATAGTAAACGGTATAACTCTATCATGGATCTATAAATACTAGTATTTGTGTGGAAGTCAAACTCAATTTTAGTGGTGCGGAAATCATGAGATGTCCTATATGAAATTCCTGTAGTATCCATCCAGCCCTAGAAAACATTTTATCTGAAAGACAATTTTCTGATTCTCCTAGGAAACTACTGTAATACCTTCTACAGGGTCTACTAATACTCTTGTCTCAGAGACAACATGACCCAAGAAGTAAATATGGTCCATCAAAAAGATTCTTTTTGAGATCTTATAATATAACTGATTCCCTTTCAGTGTAATCAAAATGATCTCAAGATGGGTACCAAGGTCATGTTGAGAGTGTGAGAGCACAAAGATATCTTCCAAAAAAACCACCACGAAAGAATCCAAGTAAGTATGGAACACTCGGTTCATTAGTTCCATGAAAACAACAGGCGTGTTCATGAGACCAAACTAAGAAACCATATAATCTTATAGACCATACCATATCTGGATGGTAGTATGAGTTATATCAGATGGTCTAATGCGCAATTGATCATAACCGGATCTCAAGTCAATCTTCGAGAACACCTGGGATCCGCAAGGATTATCAAATAGATCATCAATCCATGGAAAAGTATATCTGTTCTTGATCGTCAAATGGTTTAGCTTTCGATAATACACTCAAATCCTAAGGGTACCGTCTTCCTTATTCACAAACAGCATCGGTGAACCCCATGGACAAGTACTAGGTCAGATGAAACCCTTCTCTTGTTACACCTTAAACTGCTTCTTGAGCTCCTGTAGCTTTGCTGTAGCCATCCTATAAGGAGGGATGGACATTGGTGCCACTCCTAGCACAATCTCTGTAGAAAATTATACCACTATCTATGTAGGAAACCCCAAATAATCCTTGGGAAAGACATCCTTGGAACGATCCACCACTGGAGGAAACTCCATATGTGAAGTCCCCTGGTCATCCAGATATAGACTAGAAAACTGGGCTTTAACTCATCCAAACCTATGATGCTAGGGTACTACTCTACTTGCCTAGACACCCTATTCACCCTTATAAAGAAACAATTCGCCCTTCGGTGATGTAAAACTCACCCTACGATGATAACAATCGACAACTTCCAATAAGAGAAACTAACAAGTCCATTTCGAGAATGAAATCATAACCTATCATCTTTATGACAAAATGTACCAAAATAAGTGACACCCACCAACCTCAAGAGGTAACAACTTACACTATTTTCCACTAGTCGTTGTTTTCCCCAATAGCGTGTCTAACATAAAGATATCAACAGAAGAAACATTACAGATCCCAATGCTCTTCATTACCACAACAGATATAAAGCTATAGGAAGCCCTTGCATCAAAAAGAGTAGAATCTAAAACTAAGGAAACTAAGATCATACCTTAAACTATAGAGGGTCTGAGATCCAAATATTTATGAGTGTACTCCACAGCAAAAGTCTAGCCTGCTCCACTGCCTAGTGACCCTGCCTGGATACCCTGAGCTGATCCACCCTATTGTCGCTAAAAGCCTGGAGACTGACTACCACGCCCATGACCAGTACCTTTTCCTGAAAAGCTGGAAGAACTCCATTTCCAGAATGTTGAGAAATTGTTGGTTCTTCTCCTATATGAGGTGTCATAGAAGAACCCCTATCACCAGTTTTAGGTGAAAAAAACTGACAGAAACGCTGAATATGGCCCATCTTGACGCAATATCGGAATTCTACTAGGTCTCGTGAGAAATGGGTCCTTGTATGCCAACTATTCCCAAACAGGTAGAACACCACTTGGCTACCGTATGAAGTCTCCTACCTACTTGGATCCGTGCAATATGACCCCCTACGACACTTCATGCTGCCAGTAGTAGAGATACTAACTTGGAAAGTCGAACTGCCCTAGCTCACAACTCTAGAATCCATCAGATTATGCTCTGTGATCAACGCCTGGTTGACTATAATGTGATGGAAGTCAACCTGAAGATATTCGACTATAATCAGATGTCATTCCTGAGACCATCCTCGTACTCCCATGCCCGGAATAACTCATCACCACCTCTAATAGGCATGAAGTGTTGCATCTCTCTGAAATGAGAAGAATAATCCATAACCGGAAAACTACCCTGCTCCGGAATCATGAACACTGGGACTCGATTGGCCCAGAATGTATCTATATAGAAGTAGTCGTAGAAGGAACATTGTAACTCATCCCAGGTCATATCCTAATAGTATCCCTCCTATGATAACACATCCCACCATCTCTGGGTGGAATCCTGAAGCATGTACGTAAAGACTATCACCCTCCTCTGTGGAGGAATATCTAAATGATCAATGATAGATACCATGTCCTATAACATGGACGTTACAGCCGGAGGTCCTCCTTGCCCAGTGAAAGTGGAAGGAATTTGCTGCTTAAAAACCTACGTTTTCTCTACCGTCGACAAGGCATGAATTGGTACTCTGCAGAAGGTATACATGATCCTCATGAAGCCCTCTCAGAACTATGCATTACCACCTATGTTCTGAATGATGGTTAGTTCCCAAATTGGCATAACTGAAGAATCTGATGGAAGTCCCTGATCAGCCATGTCTGGTGTCTAATCACTACATTGAAACTGGCATATAACCGAAGGATGTTTTGGTGGCATGACTCTCCCAGTTCAATCATACACCTTAGATCAATATTAACAGGGAAAAATCATAGAAGTAAATGAAAGGAACAATATAAATAATGAATTCATGTTTTAGAAAACATGGATATAGGGAATGTATAATGCCTACATGACGTTTTCATTTAACCCTATCACATGGGCATTTACTCCTTCAAAAAATGGTCATATAACATCGGAAACACACGATGTGTCTTCCAATCATGCGACGTGTACTTGACTTATCTTCCCCTGCCTTAGTTATTCTACACGGCTATGCCACACGGCTCTCCTAGAACAAGAATAAATGACATGTTCATTGGAGACATGGTGTGTACTAAATTAGCTTCACCAACACATGTTGTTAGTGACATGACTAGATACATGACTCACACAACACGACATGTTCAAGATGGACATGACGTGTATTAGAAAGAACTAAACTGACCTGTATTGTTAGTGACACGGCCGGTTACGCGGTTCTACAACACGGAGCGTACATCCGGTTCATGGCGTGTCCTACCAAAGATTCCATACCCCATGTCCCTAACCATATAGTATGGGACACGGTTACAGACAACACGGTGTGTACATACAGGATAGGAAGTGTACTTATGAAAAACTGTTTCTTCCCGAAAAAAAAGAACAATGGCCTGTATTCATAATTACAAACCATGTATTCTGAGTTTTTCCAGATTATAAGCCTTAGAAACTACTCTAGAACCCAAAATCCATTGAAACGAACATTGAAAGTGCCAAATCTGGATCTGTGAGGCCCTATACTCCTCGTGAATCAATTCTTGGCATCTTATACATGTCATATGCAAGAAAAAAAATTCAATGGTCCACCTAATTATGATTCATGATGGACCATAAGACCTAAATAACTATAAATTGGCATTAATTAAATCAAGACCTTACACAAAGAAATACCCTCTCAAAAAGTAGGTATTATATAAAGGCTTCTATCACAACATCATGCATATCTAACACAATGCCTATCACAACAACATACAATTTCTAATGATCTCGAAATAAAATGGAAAGAATACATGATATGTGATTTCTATAAAGTTCATATATGATGCAAGAGATGGAATACCCTCATCTCATTGAGTCTCAACTAAAATATAATGTAAAAAATATCAATGAAAATAGAACAAAACATGTGAATCACTAAAGGTGAATTCAAATCAACTTTGATTTTTTCAAAACATGAAAAAATTCAATAATGAGGAAGATTGGATTTATCCCTGTACACGGGTTAGATACTCTAGAACACAGCTTATTACCATGTACTTATTCCTTTTGATAACTGACTATAGGATTCAATCATTTAGTAAAGAAGAAATTAATTCCAATTTTACCACATTGTAACGTCAAAGCTCTGGAAGCCGCCCTGAGGTTCCCTGTACCCAGTTTGTCACATGGCCTCAAATGCATTTCCACAAATTCCAGAGGATACCGACTAGCAGAAAGGGCCTTGGGTGTGATAGTGTGGAACCTATTCTCTCATTGTCAAAGTAACATGGTAGATGTAAACAAATGGAAATAGTAGAAAGAGTAATGATAACATATAATAGTAAATAGTAGAAGACTGATAGAAAAACAATTGGAGAACATATATGAACTGATGCATAATCCATAGGTCTATGAAAACAGCAAAACATGTCATAATGATAAATAAAGTACTATTCCAAAGTGAAAAAAATATCATGTGAACAAATCCTTAGCATCAAAAGCCTTTTCTTGGTCCCTTGCTCTCCAGTTCCATAGCAATCATATACCCGATGTAGAATGGTTCTTTCCCTTAACTATACCTGTAACAATATAATATATTTGGGCCCAAAAAATGACACAAAAATGGTGTGAGACTAAATCCCAGTAGGAAACCACAAAAATATATGTACCTAAAAGTCAGTGAGTATATAACAGGTCATCAAAAAAAGGAAGCAGTGAACAAGGAAGTACTCAAAAGTAATAATTCCACAGTTTCAAATAATTCAATTCCACATATCAAGTAAGAATCCAATCAAAGAAGGAATCCCTCTGTGAGTAATCATACTCTAACAACTACGGTTCAACCAAAATACTCAAGCATGCAGATACACACAATGGTAACCCTCTGGGAAGTACTCAGAACCTTACACCTCTGGTTCATCCAAACATTTACAAGAAACACTTCGGGATGTACTCACAGTCTAACCCCTCTGGTTCATCTAATTCATTGACTCTCTGAGGAATCACTCACAGTTGATTCCACTTATAGTATAGTATCGGTAACTAAAGGCTCTCTAGGGAAGCACTAAAATCCCATTCCCCTGGTGGCCCGCATCGAGGAACTACATACAATATGAGGAAGCACTTACATAAATTCCCCATATGGTATCACATCGTAACAGTAAACAAAAACTATATAGATGCCCTTACATCCATTCTCGCTATGGAATACTACACCAGGTTCTCATTCCCCAATGTAATCTATGCAAGCATAGTAATGTGTATCAGACAAAGAAACCCTCAAGAACTACATGGCTAAAATAATAGAGCATAAAAGCATGTCAAAAAATACAAATAGTCCATCCTACATCACTAGCCATGGCAAAAACAACATAGTAGCCTAACATGCTAAGCATGACCTAACAGTCAAAACAAGGCATGCATGGGAAAACACTTCCAAAGCATATAAATTTACCCTATTTAAATTCATTCACCCTCGACTCAAGTATACATGCATATTGGGAAATTAAAACTGCTACAAAAGTAAACACACAATACCCATTCAACGGTACTGTTCAAATTGCACATATAACTCAAATACATTCAACGTAAAGGCCCAAACCACCTACCTCCATTTTAAGAGATTGTTATACATAAACCGAAATCCATGAATAGCCCAAGAGCACCGTATGTCAACAGAAATGATCAAAATGTTTAATAGATGATAACACGGGAAAGCGGAGGAATCATGAAATGAAGCTCTAGAAGAAGGATGGCCTTACAGAGGCGATCCTAACACAATCGACGATAGTAAAATCATCTATCAGATTATCGGTTGGGGTCTTGAGGAAAGATCTCTTCCATATAGTTTCTCTTAGATGAACCAGACATAGAAGTATATTGTTATGTCTATCAGAGGCAACCCTAGTGAGTTTAATAAAAAAAAGAAACTACACGGCATGTACTTTGGAAGAAGATGGTGTGTCCTTGCATTTACTGGCCCACTCATTAGGCTATCTCCAGGTCACCACATGTGGTGACCAAGTACACAGTGTGTACTTATAATGTACACGACAAGTACAAAAAAAATTCTAGAAAATTCAACTTTTTCTAAGAAACACCAACAATGAAAACCCTGTCTGAAAAGAAGATTCAAGATCTTATATAAGAGTATATTTTTTTATATTGAGTTGGAGTTCGTAATCTTATTGAAAAATATGATTCACTATTATGTAAAAAATAGATATCACATTCTAATAAAGTCAAATCCATAACATTGTGAAAATTTGATCAATATTTATGAAAAAATTAGATCATTTATTCTATGAAAATAAGATCCCAATATCTGATAAAAATATATCGATAATTTTTAATAAATAAAATATATCACTTTAATCAAATCTGGTCCATAATTATGATAATATTTGGTCTATAATTCTTAACAAATAAGATCCTGTAAATTCATATGATTGGATCCTTCATTCTGATGAAATTGGTTCTATCATTATGTAAAAAAATTATCAAACACTCTAAAAAACCATATCCATTATTCTGAAAAATATGATCTTGTAATATTAGAAAACCAAATCGGATAAAGCTAAATCTGAATGATGATTCATACTTAGCAATTTTGGATCAGATTCAATAATGTTTTTATTGTTTTTTTCTCAATTGTTCTATATGAAAACATTGTAAACTAATTGGAGTTTTCATAATCAATTATACTAGGGGATAAATGGTGTCAAATTTGTTTTTGAACATGTTTTATTTACATCAGTAAAATAGTTTATTTTCATAGACCCATGTGGGTGGCTATAACAATGAAGTAGATTCTCAAACATAGGTAAAACATTGTAAATAATGTGTTATTTTGTTACATTTCAAATATTTTATTCATGAGTATATCCCAAAATTTGTTAAGGAAATAAATCATAACAGGTTGTAGGAGATATGTTATTAAAATTTTTAAAACGAAAAAACTAAAAAACTTATTCAACTTCCCCTTCTGTGTGGTTATCAATCCCTAGAACATCAATTTTTTTGTGGGAGGGTCCCTTATTTAATACTTATCATGTAAAATATAAATTCCATTAAAGATTTTAGGAATTCGCACATTCAATGGGAAATATTATTATTGATGGATGAATAGGATGATACATCAACTCATCTCTCATTTTTTGGAAGTTGTTGTTGCTACTACTATTGGTTTTCCACCTATTGAGAAAGAATCATCCTCGGTATTTTCTGATAAGAAAAATTTAGAATAGTTAAAAATGATATAAATTCCATAATTTTTCATTATCAATGAATGATTATCATAAGTTGCTGGGTCTCAAAACATCAAAAAACATAATTGACAATGTAGAATTTTTTTAAAGTATATAAAAATTTAATGGAAGAAAATAAAAAATTATTTAGTTATATGTTTGAAGGCATCATAATGAGGGATGACGAAATAATTGATGAATAATTTATGAGAGTAAATAAAAATTTTGCAACATCATTGGATTGAGATATGTCTTGGGAGATTTAATAATTTTGAAAAGACTTATGAGAAATATTCTAGACAAGATTGATTCAAAAGTATCCTATATTTAAGATAAAGATGATTTATCTCATGATGAATTGTTTAAATTTCATATTTCGTATGCAATGAGTAATTCTATAATCCTTTATAGTAATATTAATGATGAAATGTATTTTGAAACCCTTAGGGATATAAAAATCCAATATTTTTATTAAGCTAATGCTTATGAGTCCAATGAAAAAGAAGATAATGAGATGAATGAATATATTTTATCTCTAATATTGATTGAATTTTGATGAGGATGAAGAATATATGGAGAAAAGAATCCTTTAATTTTTTCTGTGTGGTGGTCTCAACCACATATATAATAATTTCAACAAGAAAAAAGATGGATAATATCAATATGATTTCAATGAAAACCCTTTATGTAAGAAGTGGTACAAAAAATATAATGAAGAAAATTAATACAGGAAATAATAGAAGATTTTTATTAGAATCAAATAATGTATATGTATAATGAATAGTGAATCAGAATCAAGAGAAGAAAATTCTATTGATGATGAATGTTCAAAAAAATTAGAAACCATATTTGAAAAATATTTTAAAACAAATGTTTCCCTAGACAGTTTAGAAGGTGGAGAAAATTTTTATAGAGATTACCAGTTTAAATCAAAACTTCTTTCATCACTTGCACAAAACTAATCTCTCCAAAGAGAAATTATACTAATGAAGAATAATTGTGAAGAAGTTCATGATGGATGAAAATTTTTCTTCATGAATGAGGATGAGTATATTCAAATGATTTAAGGTTTCAAACATTGATTTATAGAACAAGGAATGATGATTAAATATCTTAGTATCATGATACAAGATTATAAAGAAGATGTTATTATGGTTTAATAAAATAAATTTGAGTCTAAAATTACCATGAGTAATACGTATTAAAACATCAAAAATTCATCAAAATTAAAATTAGAGACTTCTAATGTTTATGATAAGGGTCAATTCTTTAATCAGTTGAAATATTATCTTACCCAAAATAATGATTCATCTGATTATTTATTCATTTTAGATTTATACAATATTTTATGAAGAAATGGGAATATAAATGTTTTCAGAACTCTACCAAATAAACTAAAGTATAATACAATGTAAAAATAAATTATGTTCTACATGCTGAGTATTTTATGGTTTTATGATGTATCATACCTCAATGATGTTTCTATAAAGAATTCTCTTTCTTGAATAGAAAATCAGGATTTGTAGGATACTACAGGCATTGTGGGCCTTATTGGAATAAATATTATAATTTTTGGCAAAAAATATCGATACCTGGATGAAGTACTGGAAAATGATAAATAAATAAAGAATGATTAATGGGAAACTCTCTTAACACATAGATAGTTTTAACGGTAAATTATCAAGGCATTTGAAACATTCCAAAATCAAAAAAAAATTTAATGTCTGGAAGATTTTTGTAGAAGACGTGATGATTATGGTCATCATTCTGAATTATGTATGAAATTTCATATAGAACCAGTTTTATATCAATTAAAGGAACAGAATTATCAAATTTATAAGGTTGAGTAATGATTTTATTTTGATATCATTGAAAAAATTTAAGAGGAAAAAAGGCTGGATAATTGATAGAGGTTTTTCTTCACATATGATAGGTGATATAAAAAGCATGAAACATGTTGAATTTCATGATAGGGGATACTTTATAATTGGTAATGATTTTCCCTTTCTAATGAGAGGAATTATAATGGAAAATATTAGAGAAAGGAAATTGAAATCTAAGGAAGATTTACATGTTGATGGGCTAAAACATAACATACTTAGTACATATCAAATTTTTTATGATGTAAAATATGTAATGTTTCTATTGGATTAGTGTATCATTAAATGATTGAAAGATAGAAATGTTATTAGAAAATTTAAAATAACCCATGGTAATTTCATTCAAATTTCATAATTTGATAACTCATCTTACATGAGTGTTTAGGATGAAAACAATTTCTAGCACGGACAACATGGTAACCTTGGGTAGAAGAACAAGAATAATCATTGTAAAGATGATGTTGTCCATAATTTATGATAATTGAAATGAAGGGATGAATATTATTGTATTACTTTCCGAAAAACGTGACATATAAATATATAATAGATTTGAGATTTAGTCTACCTAAGAACATGATATTTTTCATTCCGATTTATGTGGACTGATGAGACATCCATCAACAGAAGGAGACTTGTACATTATCACTTTTATTTTTTATTTCACTCAAATAAAAAACATAATGTTCATGAAGTTTATTATAGAGGATAATTAAATGTTCAAGTACATTATAAATTATGTTTGATAATGAATTGGGTGTTTCTTTAAATAGGCTATGAATATTGAATGGTTCCATATAAAAAAACAATACTTTCAATGATTATCTGAGAAAACAGGGTATCATGAATCAGAATAGTGCTCTCTAAACTCTACTAAAATTGATTGGAAGAAACAATGAATAGAATCTTGGAGGAAATAAGAAGAATAATTATAGAAGAATACAAAATTCAAAATACTTTTGGACATAATATTTAGTATTATTACAGATGTTCAAAATAGATCATAGTTTATACTAAGTACCATCGTGACTCTTTATGAAATTTTATATAAAAAGAACATAATTAAAATAATTCAATGTTTTTGTAATTCCATATATTCATAAAAAAATAAATCCAAATTTGGTAATGATTGATGAGAAATTTTGAAAAAGAACTTTTAGGGGTTATTCAACAAATGGGAAAGGTAAAAAAATGATGGAACAATAGTTTTCAAAAGTAAGTGGACTAATATGATGTGAATGCAATAGAAAAGAAATTATATTTAAAAAAAGTTGTTGATAATGATTATGAAGATACATTGGAGAGTTCTAACAACATTTAATTTTATCCAAAACGTTCTCATCATTATTTAGATTAGTCATTAATTGAGGAAAGTGAAGTCGGGAGAGAAACCCTGATATTTCATACCATACGATAACATGATGAATCCGAAATCATTATTTTGAATCATAAGGGTATTGTTCAATCCATAAGTATGTTTAGAATAAAAAATCTCATATCACGTATCTAAAAAGTAGACCTTGAATCATTTTAGAGGATACTCAATATAAATAATTGGTGGATGCTATAAATGAAGTGTTGGATGAAATTAAGAATATGGATTCATGTGATCTTATTCCAAGCCCTTCAAATAAAATATTTATCACAACTACATGGGTTTATAAAAAAATAATTGAATGAAAATGGAGATCTTTCAAGAAACAATAAAATACTTGTTTGTAATGGATATGCACAGGTGGAATGTGTAGATTTTTGTGAAACCATTACCCCCATTTCACTATTAAAAACTATTCAAATGTTTCATTCTGTGGATTTTCATTAGAATTAAAAATATTATCATATGGATTTAAATTCATATTTCTTTAATGAAGATAACGAGGAATAATTTTACATTAATAAATCTTGGGGGTTTTTACTTGATGAGGATGAAAACAATGTTTTTAAAGTGAAGAAAGCATAATATGGGATGAAAGAAGCTCCACGTGATTGATATAAAAATCATGATTTATTTGATAATGATGAAATTTAATAATAGAATAGCTGATATAACCTTTTATGTTAATGATTTTTACTACGGAACATTAATTTTATTTTTTATGCCGATGATATAACATTTTCCAAGGTTGATGAAAATGATTGTGAATAGTTGGCTGATGAAATGAAGAGAGTTTTTGAAATGAAAAAATTTGAAGAATGAACATTCTTTAATTGATTAAATGTTAAACAAAAGGAAATACATTTTCTAATATTAATTAAATTATTCCATGTAAATGATAATGATGTTCTTGGTGACTGCATCCCAAGAAGATTCAACCCCTATATTATTTAGCACAATTTATAGAAATGAATTAATATTGAATAAGTGTGAATTAAAAATCCTTTCAAAATATGATAAGAAGTATTCTTTATTGTATAGGTATATAATTCCATAAAAACATTACTTTATCCAGTAGTGTGGTTTTTGGATACTTTTTTTTACGATTGATTTTCTTTTAATAAAACAAAAAAACATGAATTAATTACAAAATTTGAGTTTGTGAAAGATTAATAGTGTTTTAAAAAGTTACTAATGAGGTTCATCATCAAATAAAAATGGGCGGTGGAAGAACCATTGAGTTAAATTGTAATAACATATATTTTTTATTATTTTACTACTAACCATTTTGAAAAGAATGTTTTTTTTTCTCCATAATTGAACCCAAATAGTTTTTTAGACTCATGTTTCTAGACCCAGGGTTTGTAATCAGGTGCACCATATATTGAATAAGTCAACAAGATGTTGTTTTTGTTTGATATATGTTTTTATTTTTTCATAATCAATAAATTAATGAAGTTACTTTGATTTAAATATGTTGTTGAATGAAGAAGTATTGGTGTTGATGAAGTGTTTTGAAATATTATGTTGACAATATTTTTGAATTCATAAGTTATAATTTTTTTAAAACATTCTAATATAAATCGGAAAATGATTATCTTTTGAAGAAGTTCACAAATATCCAAAAAAAATAATTGAATCTTTTAGAGAAACGATTAAATGTGTCATAAATCAGAAGTTTTTCATAAATCAGATTAAGTGAAAAGAAGAAGAAATCTTATAAGGAATCATCTGTAAACATTAAATAATCTTGATTTAAGTTAATTATTCACATTGAGGATATTTTCAGGTTTATAGTTTTATAGAATTATGTCATACCTTATACCTAACAACTTGATGATTAAAATTACACACTTCTAATTACTATCCATTTTTTCACATAGATAAAAAAACAAAAAAAAAACATGTCTAGTTCCATGTTCTATAATGCATGAATTTTTTATGACCTCATCATTGACCCTATTCATATTTATGTCTAGTGAAAAAAATCTCTAAACATGGTATGAGCATAAAAACATTAGTAAGAGATACATAATAGAGGGAATTTTTTAGTTTTTCTAAACATCATGTATACATTAAATATTTTATCATAAAGTAATAATTTTTTCTTTATCGTTGTAGAAAAAAACATTACTGAAATTAAGATCATTTCTTACCCTTTTTTAAACCAAAAGATAATCATGAATCCAATAGAGAACTACAAATAGAATATATAGTTAACAAGGGACATAATCATACTTAAATTGAATAACGATACAGTCGACTTCCACACATATCACCAAATGAAATATTCATATGGCCGACTTCCATACACAATTCATTGGAAGTTATTATGTATCCACCCATCCATGGTTTATCATGGAACCATATTTCATTTGGTTTATCACGTAACCACTTTTCAAAACAACATGGACCATTATAAAATCATTACACATGAAGGACTTCATATATCAACATTTAAATCATAAAATATCATTTTCAATATCATGAAATAATTTCAAGATATTAAAATAGTTAGTCCACATTCAAAACCATTTTCAATATCAAAATATGTAAATATGGTATATGGTATTTATTTTCTATTTGAAAGCATCACGACATGTTAAGGAATCTAAATATTAAAAAATGCTCACTACGATAGAAAGACCATTGTCACCGCATACGTTAAAAACATTCTTTTTTTCATTTAGTAAAATGCTACATAGAAATAATATTCTAATTAGATGAAAATAATATTCAAAGGGGTTTATTATACACCCTGTGAAAGAAGGTGTATATTATCAAAATATTCATCAATGAAAGGAGATTAAGACAAAGTCCCTCACCCCGTGTCAAACATTATTTGTTCATTATTTTATTTTCTTAATAATAAACATAAGATATTTTATACTTGCTACATAACCTTTTTCATTTTTATTATTCCTTTTATACCACTTATTATGTTGTTATAAAAATTACATAATTATTTCAGTTAATATCAGTCATTTTGTCAATATTTGGTACTTGAGTCAAAAATGATCTTCTTGTAGTTACAATTTTTTCATTTGGTTAAAAGTCTGTTATATCTATAATATTATTCACACACACACACATATAAATATATGTATCATATATATCTATTATATATGTTATTATAATATTCCATAACATTTATAGATACGAAATGAAATTAACCATTCAAGGTGATGGTAAGCAGTGCGTCATCATGGATGCTACATTAATTTCTATTTAATATTTAATTGAATGAAAACATAATGATACATAGGTATATTATAATTACATTGTAATATCATATTTTATATATATTTAATAAGTTTTTTAACTCCATACTTTATAAGTTCCATGTATACCATCAATGATTCATATCACTTTGAGGGAGCGGTAGTCTGCGCTACCTCAAATGATATTGTCATATTTGAACCACATGTAAAACATAAAGGTATATTGTTAATTAGAATTATAGAACATATATTTAAAGAAAATATCTTATATATCATATATAATTTACTTTCCTTCATAATGGCCACCATGATAGGAGGTAAGAGATAATTAAACAATTATCGTTTCATGATGCAGTAGTTCACCATCCACAGAAACAGTATTGTCAAATTCTCTTAGATGGAGTTGGGTGTATGTGTAGTTTCAATACATCTTAGGAAAACATTATAGTATATTGATAATAATAGTGTTTTTAAAATAAAAATAATAATAATAGAATATGTAGCGATGAATTAGAATATTGGAAAGGAACATTATAGAAGTTGATACCTCTTAAAATGGGTAAATCCATTTGAGTTGACCCAAATGGCTTTCATGAATTGCCTTCTGCCTAATGTATGAATTATAGAAGGAATGGAGGGATGTTGGGAGTTTATTGTAGTAGTTTTTGGATGATCCAAATGGATTGAGATGTTTGAGTAAGGGGCTAGAGGTGGTGGAATTTTATAAGAGGGAGGAGGGGTACTTTAGGAATGTCTTGAAATATTATATTATTATAAACTGAATTTTGATTTTTAAAAAGGTCCAAAAGTGATTTAATTCTAAGATAAGATATTTATTATTCCAAATACACTCATCAAATGCGTTTTAGGAAATTTTATTTTTTATAATTTAACCTTATCATTAAACATTTACCAATAGTTAACTAATTAAACTATTACCATATTTTCTTGAAAATTTATACTCTATGGTGAATATAGTTACCATAAAATGACAATGGAACCTGAGGTCTTTCATTAATGATATTTATATCACTATCCAAATAATTTGGTAGAATTTTAAATTTTTAGTACTATTATATTTTTTCTAAAAAATATTATTTGTTTTAAAAACTAATATATGTTAATTTTTTATACCATTCATATCATGGATTTTTAAAAATCCATCAAAACGTTATTATATTAAAAAAAACATCCTAAATTACAATTTAAAAATCCATAATAATCACTAAAATTCTTGGATGGCATAAATTTTTTTTAAATTTTTTTTATATTTATAATCTCATTTATTTAAATACTTCACTAATAAAGTAATTACTTCATCATCATTCTATCATAAATATATTTATTTATATGATGTCTGAAAATAATAAATAAAATTAAATGATGTAGAAAATATTTTTATATTTCTAACAAAAATTTATAGTCTAATGGATCACTTATATACCCCATATAAATATTGTTTTAGTAAAATAAATTTGTTTGAGTAATATTTTCCTTAACATTAAATTAAAAGTAATTAAATGTCATTTTCTACCACATGAGGCCGCAAGGGGTCCGAAAATTAACCCAACGATAAACATGGATTGAAATATCTCATCCAACAGGGTAAGGAATGGTGCTATAGTAATTTAATATTATTCAAATATTAGTTTTACCCTTATTTACCAGATTTAGCCTTTAACCAAAGTAAATAAAATATCTATTATTGTTCCAATTAGAATGTCGGAAAAAAAGACACTTATTTACACAATTTGGACTCCCTAATTACAAATTTGGAATCAAATTTTTCAAATTGAACAAAATAAGTATAACGAATTAATTTTAAATTATTTTCCTTCACAAAACCAAAAGGCATGTTTTTAAGAAGTAAAAAACTACCAAAATATAGGCATTCATTTTTTCAAATTTCAAAGTGAAATTAAATACACTAAACAAAAATGGATTAAATGATAAAACTATATTCCAATTAAACATTAAAACCAATTAATAGTACAATAGAAAAATATAAAATAATTATATAAAAAGGATGTTTTGAATTAAAATGTTGTACTTTTAACAATTCATTTAAAAAATGAACATTAGTAGAAAAATACCAAAAATTCATCCAATTTAAATTTTGATGTTCTGCTTCTATATAAGAAGTAAATTTTATCAAATAAAACATATAATGGTGTAAAAACTAGATTTAAAAATTGTTCTCCATCAAAAGGTTGTAAAACAATATTTTTAGAAAATTACTTCTTTTCTATGAAAAAAATAATTTTCTCTTATATCATATCTAGAAAAAATATAAGATGAATTTAAAAAATTACATTGAATATATATATCATATATTATTCAGTAAATAAAAAACCATAATGACTGATATGAAAGGACAATTATTCTCTTTTATTTAGGTTTTCATAAAAACATATTCATTATATTCAATTGTATTTTATTTTCATTTCTATTAAAATTGGTAATCCTTGAATCATCATTAAAACATATGTAAATAATTTTTCAAAATTTAGTAGAATATTTTCTTTATCGGCATTCCAATGACTAGAAATTAACTACCATTTAAAATAATTATAATATTATTGTATTATATTTCAGTATACTTCAACGTTGTATGCAATATAAGGTTATAGAGAAGCCCATTGTTGCGAATCAAGTACACAATTAAAAAAATATTCCCACATTAACATGAAATTAAAATTTTACTTATATGTATTAAAAGAAATCAAATAATTTTATTCTATAAATACCTGGGTCATTAAAAATTTGATTCATGGATTAGTTGATAAAATGGGATTCACAAAAATATATATTGAAAAATCATATTCCCAAAAAAGTGTTAAATGTGTAACTCACTAAAAAATTTATCAAATCATATTCAATGAACAAAATAGAAATCGGATTTTTAGAATAAATCAAATTCATAGAAGGAGACAAAAATCAAATTCAGTCAAAAGAAATTCTAGAAGTAGGAAGGTAAAAATAGAAATTCATTTTAAAAAATGATTGGAAAATATATGAGGTTTTAAAGAAGTCAATGTTGAAGAATTAAATTCCACGTATTTGAAATTATTTTATATTTAAGGAAGTGGAAATGTTTCCATGTTCCCACATTTGGATTCCATGATGCCCATATGTATTTTTTAAGATCATTTATTTAGTTGTATCTTTCAATAAGTGCGTGAACTACATGGAACTAGAAAAATAAAAGTGAATGTTCTTATATTATTGATTATAATTATATTTATTATTGTATAAGAGTTTGTGTTTTTAGTGAATATGATTGAGTTCAACATTTTACTGAAAAATTAGATCAAAAAATCTGTAAAAATTGGATCCAGCTTTATGAGACACCAGATCAAGAATTATGAGGAAATAATATACTATATATTCCTAAAATGAATTCTTGAATTCAATTAAAAGGAGATCCAACCATCTGTACAAATTGGATCCAATATTTTGAAAAAATGGGATATATCATTCTGAGTAAAAAAAGCTCATCAAGCCAAATTGGACGAAGGATCTGTACTGAGAAATTGTGGAACAGATTCAATGATGTATTCATTATTTTGTTTGTTTGAATTTTTTATATGAATAACCAAAGATAAGACAAGGATAATAATAATTATATCATTCATGTGAAAAAATAAATCTAATAGATGTTCGATTTTGTTTTATTCACTTCTTCATAATATTTTATTTCCTTAGATTAACAAAGGTGGAAATGGATGGGTCTTCAGTTCTCACATTGAGGTTAAACCTTGTAAATCATATGTTATTTTCATTATTTATATCTTATTAATTAATGAGAATTTTATAAATGTTAACAAGGAAATATATGCTAACAAGTTTCATAGGTTATGTTTCTAAATGTTTTGATGCCTATATAAAAGTGAACAATATATTCAACCCCCACCCCTTCATAGATGTTATTCAACCATTTGATCTTCAAAATAAATGTTACTTTGAAATAATTATTAATATTATTGAAATAATTATTTAAATATTATTTCGGACATCTAAATTTCTTTTCGGTATAAAATTTAAATTTTTAACAGTTCTTCCAATTACTAGGATTATAATGATACAATTATATTAAAATTTTAATTTTATTAATTTCCTGAAATTTCACTCGAATATAATATATTAAAAAAATTATGAATAATTAATATAATATTAATGATAAAATAATCAATAATATATTGACATTGATTCAATTGTTAATCAATACAAAATAAGAGTAATAATTAATAGTAGTCGAAATGAAAATTTTCAAATAAAACATTTTCTCTAAATTAATTTGATTTAGAATTTGTGGTTATATAAAAATAAAAGGCATTAAATTGACCTAAATATATATACTTTTATGACATAAAAAACATATTTGTATATATGGGATATGTTATATCTTTAATAATACATAAAATCACATGGTTTAAAATATGTTTCCATGTATAAAATTAAAAAATTAAAAAATAAAGGATTGATGTTAATAACCCTGCCACAATATTATAGATTTTGTGTAATATCCAGTTTTTGTATTTTTAGAACCATATAAATCTCAAATTCAATGGTATTTAATATTTTTATCCATCAAACATGGAGAATTGTATAATATTTTTTGAAAACTATTCATGGTTTCAAAAATTAAGAATTTTATCCTCTTTGGAATTTATTCCACAATAACAATTAAAATATGAACATATCCATTAAATTTTTTATTTAGAATCTAAAAAACAAATTATCATATAATTATATACACCCAATATAATCCCTTATTCGATTATAGTTATCCTGATACATTCAATTTCAAGGGAACATTCGTAGGAAAAACAAAATAACATTGTTAATGCACTTCATTGATAAGTTAATCCCTAATGAAATGGTGTTTGTCATCATTAAGAATTTTAATTTAATGAATAAATTGATGAAATTATAAATAAATATGTTATATTATATATAATTATTATCCATAAATTTCAATTATTTATCCACTGTCACCTCATATCACGTTTTGAGAAATTTGAATGTTAATTTTACGTAAATGATCACTACCTCATCCACAATGAATCATCTTTCAATTTTTTATTATATTTTAATTAGTTGAATAAAAATCCAAAAAAAAATTTAAAACTTTTAAATAATTAAACAAATACTGTTATTCCTGTTTTATAATTATTATATGTCAAAATAATCACCTCAATAATGATACAATTCAATTATGTTTAAGCGTGTTGTTGTTTGGGTCGATGAAGTTACCAATGTGAACAATGCTTGTAAATATGATTATGATTGACTTTTAGAAGACATATATTAATAATAATATTATATATTAAATTAGATAATAATTATTATAATTTTCTGATAATATTGATTTATATATTTTATTTATTATTAATATTACTTTTTCGATTTTTCTAATTTCCAAATTCAGATGTCGCCAATTGAGTGTTCACATAACCATACCAAATCACATATAGATTGAAATAAAAAAAATTTAAAATAAATATTATCATATGATAAAACATTATATATCAGTAATGAAATTGGTATTACATTATGGGTAATAATACCAAAAACATTATACATACCGAAAGATGATAATCTTATTAACATCATAGGGTTGTAATATGGTATTGGTAATTAATTTATTAACGATAAAGACTTATAGTAAATATTATAAAATTTTAATATCATTGATTAATATATATAAAATGGATATTATGAAATATATATTTCTTTTAAATTAATTTATAGAGTCATTAACAATGAAAAGTAAGTAGATAATTTATTTTTGTCTCAATTTCCCCTTCATTAAGTCATTATTTGAATTACACACCTACTTTCATTTATGTGGTTTTTATAGTTACTATATAAATTTATTTATCATGAATTAATTCAATAATCATTTTATTTTATTACATATTATAAATACTTATCATTTTGTGTTTTTATTTAAATATTTTATAATAAAAAAGGATTAAATTTTAACATCCATCTAAAAATTGGGATATGTCAAATGTCAAAATCTATCAAGGGAATTTATATTCTCATTAAATCAAAAGCGTGTATTTTTTTTAAATTTCATCATGATATCATTGGTAAACATAATTTCCACTGTACATTATTTTAAATTTTCTATTTTAAAATAATATATTCAATAGGGTTTTCAAGAAAATTATATCAAAATATTCCAATTATTATTATATGATTTCTAAAATAAATTCTTTATTGGTCCCTCCAAATATTTATTTTATTACTCATATATACTATTAATGTATCTATTATTGAATATAATTTTTAAAAGAAAATTTATTCATTTTTTTTATATTTATTAGTTTAAATATTTATGTCTTTCTAGTTTCCATTATTAAATACTATTTTTAGAAGTAAAATTTATCTATGTGATTTCAATTCATTTATGGAAAATTTATGTTATTTTCAAGTTTAAATTATTAATTTTTTTTAAAATTATAATTGTAAAATTTTTTTTCACATTAACTCCTCAAATTTTTTATATATCTCTAAGGACTTTTTACATTTATCACTTTACAATAACGTATACATTTTTTTTCACAAGAAAAAGTTGTTGGAATTTAATGAATATATAAATTTTTAATTTTTTTTGGAAATTTTTTTATCTTATATATAAAATAAATTATCATTATATAGTGATTTTTTAATCTACATATATATTATATTATAATATTTTATCTTTTATAATGTGATATCTTTTTTATTATGTGATTTATAAGGTCATTTAATGTGATGGTTAATATAGATTTAAGAAACACATTAATTTTCCACAAGTTCATTATGAGATTACGAAGTCATGATTTTCATGTAGAATATAAATCTAATTATTATAAGAATTGATAGACATATATATATCCCATTAAAAAATTGGGTAGATAATTACATATCCTTAGATAAATTTTTTATGTGAACTTGTTATCAAGTATATGGGTTAAAATAGATTATGCGGGACAATGTTAAGCTCAACTCATAATTTTACATTTGATATGTTTATCAAGACTTTATGTTCAGAAATTATTAATTTCATAGAAAAAATAACAACACATAATTTTAAATTTTTATGATTTAGGATGTCCCTATGAATAAAAAGGTTTAGTGTGAATGTGTTAATCCCTAAAAAATAGTTTACATGCCAACATGTTAGGGGTGATGATGATAAGAAATACATTGTTTATTATTATGACTATGTCTAATGAAGTTATTATTTTACTGTATAATTTCATGATTATTTATTATTTTTAATGTATTCCACAAATTTCTATTAGCCTCACATATTTCATAATTATTAATATTTATCATTAGGGATGGTCATTTATTTTATACTTACATTATGATTTTATTTTGATCTTATCATTCTTCAAAAATCTTTGTGATGATCATCTTTAGGGTATTGAGAATTTATTACTTTATTATATCATTATCATACCCTTATTCACATTTACTATCTATTAATGTTTTATATGGGTTTTCCATTTATTGAACGTTGATCTCAACCCTTTCTTATATTTTCATTCAACATGTTATAAAAATTATTTTATCATGTCATTAGTTTAGAAATATTCTGGAGGTGAAAAAAATTTGATGAAATTTTCCAATGTGTTCTAAATTAAAATTTTAATTATTTCTTCATTATGTATTTTATGAGGATTTAATTATCTTGGTGATTAGTGTGGATATTTTTTAGAATAGTTCTTTTAATAATGGTATTATGTTATGAAACCTTAATAAAAACCATATATTTTATTATATTTATAGTCATATATTCTTAGATATTGGTATTGTCATAATTATGTTTTTTTCTTTAAGTGTATCAATATCTATATAATGGAATGTGGGTGTTGTTATAGCCTAATATACCTTGAGGTAATCTCCCAGAAGAGGGCTGATTGAGCATTGAATGAATCATCAACCAAATACAATATGTATGGGACTATGATTCCACATATTGATAGGCATCGGTTGAATCAAGATTAAATAAATAAATTTCGAATGACATGTACTGAAAAAATCCAAATAAGAAAAATTGGGATATATAGTTTCATAATCTTATAAGGGATAATAAGTTTAATATATTAGTAGAATATATATTTCATGTTTCTCAAATATATATTTAAATATTCCTATTTTAAATGATATATAATATTGTGTTATTTTTTTATGATGATAAAATATAACAAAAAAAAGATTTTTTTTCATTTAAAATACATACAGGGTTCTAAAACATGTGTCACATGGTACACAATACATTAAAAACCATAAAATATTAAGAAATATTAATTAATTAATTTATAATAAAGTCTATGATAGTATATCACTAATGGTTATTACCATTAAATAATTTATAATTAATATGGTAATAATTTAATGATTTATTATAAATAAAACAAGTTTTCATTAAATTAAGTATTTTCATAATGAAAGAAAATTTTAATAAGTTCAGATGAAAAAATTTTAGTGGAAAATTTGTGATAAGAAAATTATATTAGGGTGCATTTTTTAGATTTTTCTAATATAAAAACTTTAGGTTAATATTAAAAAAATTAATTTATAAATTCCATCACAATTAACAAATAATTTTATGAAATTATTAATTTGAATGATTTTTAATCCTTTTTACTATGAAATTATATATTAAAAATTTGAATAAATTATTATAAATAATATTTTTTTTTACTATCATATATCTATAATTTTGAAAAAGTATGTTTTAATTTAGTTAAAAAAGTTTTTCAATTATTTAATCAAATTAATTATATCATTATGAAATGTAGTTTTCAATTTATTTTAAATTATAATTATTAATATTATAATGAGTATAATTAATTTATATTCATTTTAATTAATTAAAATTAGAATTTTATCAAAACCAAAAAATATTTCATTAAAAATACACTTTTCTAAAAAATGGGATTATTATGATAGATGTGCCAATGATAAATTTAACTTATGTAATATAGAATGTTAATTTGATGAAATGATTCTTTTATTTTATTTTTTAGTTTTATAATATTTATTATGGAAAATTAAAATTTTTTTTATAAAATATAGACTTTTAAGATTAATGTTAATTAACATGATTATATAGAGGATATTATTTTAAAATTTTAGACTCATTAGTGCCCTGGAATATTTAAGAATCAATTAAATTTTAATAAATTAAAAAATTAATCTAAAATTATCATAAAAATTAAACATATTTTTATTCATTTAATTGTTAATCAATAATAAATAAATATAATAATGAATAATGGCCAAGATTTAATTTTTAATAAAACAATTTTTATATACAGTATAGATTTTAATTTAAATGTTATATATATATGATAAATAAATTGAATTTTATTAAACAGATATTAAATTTTATCCCATAACTCACAATTTATAGATATGGTTTATGTTATATAATAAAAATATATAAAATTATATGGCTAAAAAGGTACCTTGTTTAAAAGTAAAAAAAATAAATTTCGAATCCAAAATGTATACAACCCTAAAATGGATAAAATACATATTGAAAAAAATTTATGTTCCCTGATCTTCATAAAAACCAAAAAATAATCAATTTTTAATCATTGGATTCATTATCCATGGAATAGTATGACCACATTTTTGAAAAACAATGAGTTGTTTAAAAAATCCCCCTTATCTCCAATTATAAAAGGATGATACTAAAACCCTTAAAATATATATAAAAAATAGAATTCCAAAAAAAAAACATTATACGATTAGTCTCTCTTTAGAATCCCTTCCCCAACAAATACTTTCGATGTCAATTATATTAATCGATTGATCATAATTTTTGAGGGAGCATCTATGAGATAAATCATCTCTCCAACGTCACTTCTTTATACTCTTAAGATTGTTTTATTAATTTTTATATTGCAAATTTTTTATCCAAATATTAATATTACTAAATTAATATCACTATTGTTCTAATATTTTGTTATATTTTTTATGAAACCCTTATTAATTAGTAACATAAAAAATAGAAGAACACAGATAGTGTGTTGCAGATACTACAACCTCCATGAAAGAACAACAGTTGTTTTTTGTTACTAATTATAATGGATACTATTAATAGTGATAATAAGAGAAAAATATGGTAAATATTAAATATATAATGTTTTGAATTTTCCATTTAATATCCAACGTCACCATATCAAATACATTGAGAAATGAGATCTCTAATAATTTGTACCTCTATATTACAACGTCTACAATGAAAGGTTTTCATTTTTTATTTTCATTGACATTTATTATCTAATAATTTTAAAACAGGGTTCACAATCATAAAAATAAAAATAAATATAAGTACAATTATTTTATAATTAAATTTTATAAACATAATCACCTCCATAGCCATACTCTCGAATAGAGATGAAGTGTGTTTATGTTTGGGACATTTTAATTTCACTGATAAAAATTTATTTAAAATAAAAATACAAATGGAATTTTTTTCTGGAATACTAATGTTATTATAATTTATTAATAAAAAAATTACTAGAATACTAATATTTAAATATTATATAAATTATATTCTCTAAAATAAAAGTAACATTTTCCTTGGGTAAAATTATGGAAGTAAGGTAGTGCCAATTTGGTTTTCCCATAACATAACCAAACATATTTTTAATTAAATAATTTTTTTAATTTATATAATATATATAATTATATGATATATCAATATTTATTTTAGACTAATATTACGGTTATTGATATCAAAAATATTAAACATCTAAAAAATTCTTAAGGTTTTGCCCATCGATTATCATTATAAGATCTAACTAATCATTGTATTCATGATAATGAATTATAATAGGAATTATTATAGCATAATATTAATGAGTAATGTTCTAAAATAATATATTATGATATTTGAGATTTCTATAGCTGGTCAGAGTATCATAAATTTACTAAGGAAAAAAATATGGTATTTTTATAGCCATTTACACTTTATTGAGACACTGTTTAAATTTAGCATATAATTTCATTTATGATATGTTTATACTACATATAAGTATAATATATCATTAATTATTTCATCATTATTATAATACAATGATTAATTCCATATTATGTTTTGTTATTATTTCTAACTTCAATTATACAAACAATTTAATGATTTAATTTCTTCATTCTGGAAAAATTAAATACCCTACAAATGAATAATCCATATGATGACATTGTTTTTTAATTAATTCAAAATCCTATATCATTAATTATCCTACATATATATTTAGTAAACAATAATTTAAATTCACATTATTTTAATTGGATTTTTAACATCATCTATTAAATATTTTGTATCAACAAGGATATTTCATAATGTTCAAAACGTTTTTGTATCCTTTTAAAAATTAATGTTTTATCATCCACTCCTCATTTTCTTTGGATTAAATTTATGTATTTTTAATGTTTTTAATTTTAAATATTATTTTTAAAGAAAATATTTTTAATCTCTTTTAACCGCTTTCATTGAAAACATTATGCCTAATACAATTTTATTTTATTAAATTTTCATCTAATAAGAAATATTTGTTAAACTTTTTTAAATTATATTATTGAAAGGATTAAATATATTTCAAGATCATTATATTAATGGTTCCATTAAGATTTTTTTACTTAAAATTATTTAAACTTATCAATTTTAACAAATATTCCATATTTTAAATGAATTTTATTTATGTACTATTCATTTTAATTTTTTCTAGTGACATCGCTTTTACATAAAAAAATTTATATATAATTTATATTAACAATTATTTAAATGTTTGTTTTGAATAAATTTATATTACATTAATGGAATCATTTCTTTAAAATAATTGGTTAGTTATTACGTTCCCCATGTGACAACATTTATTAAATATTATAGGTGGCCTTCTCAAAAATAGGGAAACTGATACACATACACATTTTTTCCATTATTGGAACACCACCCAAACGTTTCCACCTTACCTTAAATTTTCAATAGGGAATACCCCTAAACATCATCAAACCAATCCATTAATTCAATTATTATAGAATCCATCCATCATTGAGAATCCCTCAAAATTTTAAATGTTTATATATATATCTATAATATATATGATTTTTAAATTTTCTTATGTAGTAAATGGGTCTTCATAATCCATTATTCAATTTATTTTTAGGAAATAAAACCACAAAATTTCATCAAAACCCCAATGATGACAAGTTATCAATTAGTTACCTCTTTCCACCGATAAAAAATAATTAAAAAGTTTCATTAAATAAAGTATTTTTATATATGTTATGTTTAATGGGTTATACACACTACTTTTTATAGTATTTGACCCATTAATACATCACTTGTGTATGCTATAAGTCGAGTGGTCCACCCCAAGATCACCTCAAATATTTAGTGGGTTTGAAACAAGCATCATTGGGGTATATTCTTCAAATGGGAAGTCGTAACATACTAGCTATCATAATCAAAAAAATATTTTTAATTTTTATGTATATATATATCACTATTTGAATCATTTTATAAATAATTAAACTATTGTACATTATTAATCTTCACACAACAAAATCCCTAATAATTATTCAACACAATAAAATTATTTAAATATGTAATAATGAAATTTTTCATCATTCCTTCTCAATTTAAATCATCATTGAAGGGAAATATATAAAATATTATCCATTCTTACACTCATATTTGAACTCCTAAAACAAACACCCCCATTCCCCCCTATGCACCAACAATATAATCTTCACATACTCAACATCATTTCAATCATATAATGAGTTGTCCATTATCTACAAGGTGAGATAAAGTGAGGTTGACTAGTGCTTTAATATTATGATTTATAAATTATGGATTTATGATATTTTGTTTTTATACGATATTTTATTAGGCCTCACATTTGATTGATATTATTTCATTGAGTTTTCACCAACCACATCCCTGGTGAAGAGATGAATGTGGCAGAACACTCATTTTCACATTACTAAATGAAGGTTCTAATTAGGATGAACATTATAAACTAGCATAAAAAGAACTATAAAGAAGTGAAAATGTTATTCATTATTATTTAAAGATGATACTCATATTATATTCCCTTCCTAAAAATTCCACATTTATCTTTAATATCTATAGTGTAAAATACATATCACAATTCACATCGCCTCAATCGCTTTTCTAGTTCATTGTTTATTATTTTTATTTTTCTATATTCATTATATTAACAGTATGTATATGAAAATGAAACTAATTTTTTAGGATGATAATTATAGATTTTTTGAAATATCAGTTTTAAAACTAGGTGATCAACTTATAATGATATAATAACATTATTTTCCATAAAAAATAAATAATAAAATTACTTTTAGTTATATATATATACAGGATATTTTAGATAGTATAAAAAAACAAATGAATCTCACAATGAGAGTCTCAATAATATAAAATTACACAATATCCCATGACATCCTATTTTTGTATACTTAGATATAATTAACTATGGTGTATAAGACCATTAATTAAAGGAACAATTAATGAAAATTTTAAAAATCATATAGGGTCCACCCGTGGTAGAAAATTCTTTATTATTATTATTTTTTCCATTAATACATCATGATCCTAGATAGTTCTATCAATATACTACTAAAATTTAAATTCATAAGGTCTTTTATGTTTTATTGGTACCATTTGGTAAATTCCATGCCCTATTACCCCAGAGAAGCTTACTAGGATCAACACAATACTTTAGGTGCAACTCCCAATGGACACAGACAATGATAAATAGATATGAATACACAATTCACATGTGGGAAATTAGTAAACATCTCTATTAACTATCCATCTTAATAAATGACCCATATGACATCACATTGATATTTTTTCATAAACCATGGGGATATTAGACCTAATAAACAAATGGGTTTGTATTATCTAAATGACTCCCTTATAAGACATACATAGAAAACACATGAACCAATTTCATGATTTATATGAATATATGGAATAACATTAAACAAATAATAAATTAATTAAATAAAAACAAATAAAATGAATATATAATGAATATGTAATGAAATTACATTATATTCCTAAAGCTATCAAAATGGGTGAAATCTAATAAAAAACTATATTTTAATAGATTCGGCAATGAATAATATAACAACCCTAGAAATCCACTCTAAACCCCAAAATCATCCTCCCAAACTCCACACACCATATTTAGTGGTTTCCTACTATATAAGAAATTAATAATTTATAAGAATAAACTATTATTTTAGATGGGTGACATATAACAAGGTGTACACTCATTTGAAACAAAAAATGTATAGGGAATGTGTATATTGAACCCCACAGAATTCACAGGCTAACTATATCCTGTCTTCTATAATTCGAATTTTGTAATTCATGAATATTGATTATAATGTTAAAATGGAATGATGAATTCTCTATAAATTTTGTTCTAGAAATATTATTTTATATGTCAAAATGTATACACAATAATATTATCTAAAAAAAGACGTCATATTTCAATGATACTGTAAATATTATCATTGAATGGATTTCAAAATCATGAAAATGGATTTAATTGATTTAATATAATCCTAGTTATTTTATCTTATGAAAATTGCACATTTTTGAATAAATATGATATTTGTTTTAAATGGAAGTGAATTAGAGTTTTTGAAATGAAAGAATGAGATTGGTAGTAATTTAAATAGTCTAAAAATAATTCATCCATCATGTAAGAGATCTTCCAATCCCTATACAGTTAGTGATTCATTAGGATACATTGTATCCTACGACAATGTTCTAAAACATACATCCAGTAGGTTACATCCCCAAAATATTGATGATTACTCTCGTTTTTCCAGTATCATAGGGATGTGTGTATACACAATTTTTTTGAGTTCATTTAATATGTGTGGATTCCTATAGATGGTTAATAATATCATACCATTTTGTATATGTCCATGTTGCTCGTTTATTTATTTACATATGATATAAAAATATAATCAATTTTTGTAAAATTTTATTACATGAATCTATTGAATTAATATAAAATATTTTTATAAATTATATTCATTAGACATTGTTTTAGAAATATTTTCTCTATTGTAAAATAAATATTTTTTTTGAATTTATTTCCCATAATTTTTAAAATATATAACATGATTTATTTAAATATTCTTTTTAATTTCTAAACATAATTATTTTGAAAAATTGCAATAATTCCTTTGGATAATCTATTTTTAGAATTTGTTATGCAATCATTTGTAGTATACTACTAGGAATATGTGCACTCCCTACTTTTTCCTTTAGGGGTTTGTGTAATCTCTCTCTCTTGGCTTCAAGAATGTGAAGGGATCTCATTGAGGTAGATCCATATATTGAGCATTGGACTTGGTCAGATGAGTCTTATAGACTGTGGGGGTGGTTTTCTATTTCAGTACACAAAATTATATAATTTCTCTTTATTCATTCTAATATTTTGGTACATTTATCCCAGTTGAGGTTTCCTATTGAAATGATAACTGTCTTTTATCATTCAATTCTTAATTCTTGTGGAAATTTTTTTCACACATGTATGTTCTACAATGTCAGGTTCTATTCTCTGAACAATGGGTATTGGTAATGCCCTTCGGGTTATGTTAGGATTGACTTGGTTATCGGGTCACTAGGGTCCATGGGCTGGTTCATGGCAGAAGTGTTCAAAATCAAACCACCAGTGGAACTAAAACAATTTTCTTAGTATCATTTCATCAAAGAAAAAAAATTTGATAAATAATATAAATGTAATCATTAGATAATTTATTACAGAGCCTAGTGTAACATTAATATATTAAATCATATATATGAAATAATTTTTAAATATCATTCTACAATATATCATGATCAAGGTATAATTCCTTTATATAAAAATATTTTTTTATGAATTAACCATTTAAAAATAGTACCTTCAAAAAATATAATAAACAACTGTTATAATTTTAAATCGTTTAGTGTTGAATACATATAAAATAATATTTAATTTATTTTAAACATTTTTTTATTTGAAAACCCTATGAAAATGATAAAATAACGAATGAAAACTTTTTGAAACATATTTCACTGAAATTAATTTTAAAACGTATAATGAACCCTAAAAATGTATTGCAGTTATTTTTCAGAAAATTACAAAAAAGATTAAAATAATTATGAAATCATATTCATAGAAAAAACCATTAATAATATATTTTAAAAACTATATAATATGATTTGAAAAAAAAAATTAAAAAACATTTTCATTTAAATTTCTCTATAAGGAATATTTCAAAACAATTTGTGAAAACTTTTTGAATGCATGGTTTTGTTAAAAATAACTATTTTCGACCGAAGTGTGAAAAATTGTAATATTTTCATAAAACAAATTTTTATAATTTATATTAAGAACAAAGGTGTAATGAAAATTTATTTAACACATTGATATATAACAAATATGTATTGTAAAAGGGAACTAATGACTGTTCTTGAGAGATGGATCTAATGATTTGAACAAATAAGTTTAACAATAACAAAAAGTGATGAGGTTTTTTCAATAAACTATTACCACTTAGTATCTTTAGATAATACTCTCCATGAATGAAATTGAAATTAAATTAAGCATAAAATTCATTAAAATAATGAGATTAATTATATAACATTTCAATGGGAGTATAAACAACTCATGGAAAAAAATATGTGCATTACAATGAATGTGTCTCAAAGAAGAAAAATTGAGACCAAATTACGTTACAGATTTGGTAACTATTGAAACATAAATAAAATGATAAAAAGATCAAAAAATTTACAAGAAAATGAAAATATTTTTGATTATAATAATGATATAATATATCTATCGATGTTACACACCACACAACATTGTAATGGTTGGTGAATAAGTCATATATTTAATGGAAATAAAAAACTGAGATGATATTCCCTTACCACGAGTATTTACTCTCTTCGTACTACTCCAAACCTCATATATAATAAATATAAATATATCATTATCCCTTTACAGAACCATATTATTATATTTAATAATTTGAATGTATTTATTAGCAATTTATATTATATTCTCATGTAGAAATTTCATGTTACGGTTATGCTTGGGTTAATATTCACATTGTTTTTCGCTTCTGTATAAATTTCACATATCATTAGTTGTTATACTTATATAATGGGTTAGAAAATATAAACCATGATATAAATATCAATTATATTAATTGTATTTTTATTATAATAATCTATATTACATATATGTTGTGAATATTAAAAACCATTCATGGATATGCTAATCTGTACGTATGCATGAATGATGATTCCGTTTTTATTGTCATATTGAATAAAACAAGGTACATGAAATATATTTTTATAAATGTATATATAACATTTTTACATTTTCATTATTATATCCTATATATGATATATATTTACTAAACCCATACTTAATACATTCAATGTTGTGTGTGGGAGAATCAAATCACTTCGAGGGGGTGGTAGTCAACACCTCCTCAAACGAAATTATCCTACTTACACCAAATATAATGTAAAAATATATGTATTTTAAAATAAATAAAGAATATTGAAGACATAAAAATATAATATATTCAATATATAAATATATTTTTCACCACAATTTCCACTATGAGTGGAGGTATAGGAAAAAATGAACCATCATCATTGAGTGAGGCAGTTGTTCATCGTACACATGAACAATATGTTTGTTTCCCATTAGATGGATGTTTGACTAACGAAATGTCTAAAAATTATCAAAAAAATTACTTTTATATAGGAGATTATTAATTTTTATCAAATCATGGAATTAATATATTGTATGTGGTCAATATAGAATATAAATGAAAGAATATTGGGAGAAGTGGTTTTCTATTAATCAGGAAACACCTTTGGGTTATTTCCAAATGGGGTTGTGGATCGGATTTTGACCAAGTAAAGGCTTATATTATTTAGGTGGGACTGTTAATTTGTATATTAATATTATCAAGGACTATCGTATGACGTTTCATATTTTTGATGAAGAGGGAGATGTAATGGAATTTTATAGGGAAGGAAAATGACCCATTAGGAATTTTTTAAAAATTGTTTGCTGTACACATCTTATTAACTAAAAAATAACAAACCAAACTTATAATATTTGGAAGGTATTGGGATGAAATATATCGAATAAATTTTTTTGTACAAGTGAATAGGTCATCCCACCCCTAATATTATTATTTATCCCTTAATTAATCTTAATTTGAGAATAATTTATGTGATTAATTTTAATCATAATAACTAATAATTTTGGTAAAAAATTATCAAGGAATTATTAGACACTTGATATTATATTTATTAAAATGTTGTATATAGATTTTATTAATTTCAATTCAAAGAATATGATAGATTATGATTAATTTCAATTGCAATGATGAAATTAAATATCATGTTTTTAATGAGAAAAATTTTTTAAACCATTATTATATTTTAATATCAAATTTAAAATGAAAAATTTATTATAATGATATAATTAAATTAATAGGTATATAATTTAACTAATGTGACCTTAAAAAAATCAATGTATACTTTTACTTCAAGAATTATTTAAATGAAATTAAATTTCTATCTAAAAAGTGGTATTTTTATCTTTTTATTAAAAAATGATGTTTTTCAAAAAAATTGAAAAATATCACACTAAGATAAAATCAAGATTATAAATTAAAAAAATTATTTTTTTTATCATATTATGATTTTTAATGAGTCTAAAATTACATTTTTTCATCATAAAAGTACCTGAAAAGTATTTCTTTAGAGGAAATTGTATATTTATTAATATATAACCTTTAAAAATATTTATATTTTTCATTATAAATATGTTTTATTTATATTAAAAAAAAATTATTTGAGGATTAATTATTACTATTCAAATTATTATGTTTTACTATATAGGTTATAACAAAATTGTTAAGAAAATTAAATTAAAAAATGATGTTTTCTATATTATCAGTGTTGCATGTAAGATATGGAAATTCATTGTTAAATGTAGCGCAAGAAAACTATGTTTTTCTTATATAACAATCCAAGTTATTGTTTTGTATATAAAAGTCCATGTTGGTGTCATGAAAAATAAATCTTTTAATCAGTTTTAATATATATATATATATATTACAATTTCCAAATGTCATGTGAAATGAATAATATAAAAATTATAAATTAATTATAAAAAAATATTTCATAAAATCATGGGGTGGTATATTTTACCCTCATTAAAAATAATTTATCCCAAAAAATCCATCTGGGTTATCAATGTCACGAACTGAATCCAGTTTCCTTAAAAACCGACAAAAAATATGGACCACAACCAGGCCTGAAGGGAATTCCATATCCCCACGATATGGAACAAATTCTTGGGTATTATAATAATAATGTTGGGAATGATTTACCTGTTTTTAAAAAAACATAACAACAAACCAATCCAATAAATCAAATCTATATTTTTCAAACAAAACCCTGTTTCAAAAAATATCAAAATGGATTACATATTTTAAAAAAAATGTACAATTACAATTTAAAATTTAAAAAAACAAAAGGGACATCCCAATAACCTCCCAATGAAAATAAGCACCACCCTCAAGCCATATCCACAGCACTTCCTCAAGAATGACCGCTAAAACTAGAACCTTTGGCACAAAATGTCGTACCCAAACCAAAAACAGAAAGAACCAAGTCTACTAACACTCATATGTGTAATTATTGTTTGAGGAAAACCCCATTGGGATACCACCACTATAATTTTCCATTTTATAAATATTTGAAAATGAAAACCATTCATGTTTTCATAGACATGTAACACTAGTTACAATTTCTAGAATATGCAATTTTAGATTAAAATGGTATTCATGTTCTGTATTATAAAGAATAAATAATTTTAAATAAAATTAAAAAGACACATAAATTTCCATCACAACATAAAGTATGCCTATGGTATGTGTATGGAATCTAATAAGCATGAACAAAGGGAAAAACCAGAAGACACTAGCTCACCGTGGGTCCGAGATACCTCGTATCTCGATGAATGTAACCATCACATATATCGGTTTACATGAACGAGCCACTAGTATGGAACATACCCAAAACATAGTGATCCCCATCATTATAATCATAGTTTAGTTTGTGTTTTATGCTTCAAACATTATATATGAAACTGAGTCAAAACCCCACGGGATCACTAGCATACTATTTCTCGTCCACCAACTTAGATACCTGGGGTTCCCTCTTATGCTCAAACAGTTTGAATAAGACATGAATGATAATTTTAACATGAATATAACACCTCAATATCTCACATTTACCAAAATTTCCACTTTTACATCACACACATCACGTCATCCCCCTTTTCATTTTGATTGATTTCAAAATCAAACCCACACATAAAGAGCGCGAATATACGTTTTGCATCTCTTTCACAATTCATGAAATAATTTAACAAATTTTTAAAATATATCCCAATATGCTAAACATCACATAACATCCCACTCAAATGTTATATTAAACCATTTTCATAAAAAAATCCATCTTGCACATCACACCCTCACAAACTAGCCCACAAACTTGTTTCACACATTTATCACAATTTCATAAATAACATCAACAACATAAAACAATTATCATAACATTTTCCATAACAAATGAACACTATATCATAAAAAAATTATTTTAGGTGAAGAACCCACCAAAATGGTATATATACATCCTTTTCCCAAATACTCTAACCAAATAAATCATTTACAATTTTCATTAAACAAACCCAAGGGGTATAACAATGTTTCACACACAAGTCCCCTTTCAAAACCCTCATTCAATTCCAAAATCACCAAATACCAATCCAAAATAGAATTTTCAGCCTTAGAAAAAATTATTAAACCAGTCTCAACTATTATAAAATTACTTAGAATAATAACCCAAAATATATTCATGAAAACACACATTTTCATTAAATACTCTCTAGAAGTATAATATGGTTTTACACATAAAACCCATTAAAATCCCATATTGAGTCCCACATGATAGAAAAGAATTAAATGACCATAATTGGAATACACTTTAAACACTAATAAATCACATTAATTTGTTATAAAATACACCCAAATATTACCCTATGAGTCACACATGAAAAACACCAAATTTCAAGATAAAATGTCACTATAAAATTAAACGCCTAACCAAATCCATAAAAAAGTTTTATCCCAACCCAAATCCTTTTATGAACATGAAAAATAAGTAAATTAAGCATGTTAAATCGTCATGGAATGAATAAACCTGTAATCACCTACCATTTGTGTTGAAACCCTCAAAATAGGGTGTTAAGATTCATCCTTACCACCGCCACCTGACAAGGGGTGAAAAAAAACCTTAAACCACACAATTTCCCCAAAAATAAAACTGGTTAAACTCTAGGTACAAAACCTAGATATAGTAATCATTCAAAAATCCATAAAGATTGAAATAAACCCTTGGGAAATGGGAGAAATCAAAGAGAGGAAAACTTACTTTCATGGTTTTGATGTTTCCACCATCAAATATACTTTAAAATTTGATGTACATCAGAGGGTGAGTGACCTTGGAGGTTGTCCATGGTGGTTGAGATTAAAATGTAGAATAATGGGCGGATTTGGGTTTATTTCAGATGGTAAATTTTGGAAATTCCTATTGTTTTTAACGACCTGGACATCCCTGCATATTTTGTGTTCAGAATTTAGTAAAAAATGCGGCCTAACTGAACATCCATTCATGGCCACCCAAAACCAAACCAGTATACTTCAATTGTAGGTTGTACGAGAGAGAAACCAAGGGGGGATTATAGTTCATGTATAGTGGCAAGAACAACCCAATATAAATAATACATTTGGCCCCAAAATTCATCCAACACAACGTTACAACCCACCTTAACAACTAACCCCACATGTGTTTCCACTAGGAGTTTCACAAAAACAAATCCTAACAACCAAAAACTAATAGAGTCATTTTGAAAAAGGAGGATTCCAAGTACCATTATACACCCCAAGACAAAGGTCCTAGATCAAGAACCTAGGGGGTAACAAAATTTCAAACCCAGAACACCCGAAAAACAAGAATATGATTTGAACCGAAAGAGGAATTGAACCAATGCATAGAATCAATAATCCGAGATTTTCAATTCACCCCAGCATAAATATTTCCACCCCTATAAAGATGAAAGAAAGAAAAAATAAAAATCCCAACCCATCTAATAAACCCAGATACACACCATTGCGATGTATCACCCCCAAACAACAAAACACCTCTAATGATAAATTAAGTAAGGAATACTCTCACAATCCAAAAAAACATCAATTTCCAAAAAACATCATGCACATCCAGATTGTATCCAAAAATTATACTCCTAAAACACTCTCTAAACAAGATTATAGCAAGTTCCCTAAATGATCAACAACAACAAACAATGTTACACTTACCTTGCTTTAACCAAACAATTGGGTGGTTTAAAATCCCTATGTTTACCCAAGGAATATGTAGGTAGTTAGGAAGATATGAAGAAGGATACCTACCAACTAGACAACAACAAGGGCCAATATGAGTTACAAGTATGGTGATACACAAATGGTCTCTCTACCATTAGAGAAAACTTAAATTTTTCTAATACAAGACCAGGAAAGTAACATATGGAGGCCTGAATGGACACCCTAGTACAAGGGGATGAAATCCATTCGAAATTTATAAAGGATCATGCATGAGGATCATAGTGGAATCCCCACCATAACACCCAACCATCCAACATACAAACATAGGCATGCGTATGAATAATCCCAATTTAATGAGTTAGGATGGCTACATTGTTAATATGCATTGTTTGGGAAATTGTGCGCTAAATGTGTGGATCCATCTAATTTTATGGTTTTCTAGGGAATGTTTTCTAATAAATATACACAAACCGTGTGTGATACATATCTAGAAAAATTCCCAACATTACTCAATAAACTCAGTTGAATTAAAAGGGGAAAAGAACAACATTGGGAGATAACATGGGCATGAGGCCCTCCATCTATTTCCATCGAACAGGAAAACCATAAGCAAGATGATTACACCAGAGGTTTACAATCTTCATTTATTCAATACTATGTATTGGAAAATATATAAGGGTTTGAACTACCCTAGTATTTCCCCTAACTAAGATCCAACTTCACTGCAAGACCTATGGTTTGATCATAATGATTAGATAATCTTCGTCATTGCAGTTAGTATATGGAAAATGGTTAATGAAACTTCAACTTTTAGGGATACAATAAACTACACCACAATCCCTTATAAGTTTACTGAGACATATCACATTCCAAATTCAACTTACCCTAACTTAAAATTTCTCTAAGACAAGGTCATAGATGATTCACAAAAATCACACCTTGTTTCATCAGGTAAGGAACAATATTGGGAAATGAAACTTATAATAACCATCTTCTAAAATTGAGGGGTTTTATGCTTTTACAATGTAGAAATACTCCCAAAATTACAATGTCTTTTAAGGGATTTCATGATCATCACCACTATAGTCAAACAAACACAGTACATCAAGATCTGTCACTGAATATGGCCACTACCACTAAAGGAAACAATACATGGAAAGGGATCTTATGCCAAGTCCCAAACAGCACACGATTCCAGAATATAGCTATAATATCTACTCATGATCAGGTTTTCTTATGCTGGTGGTTTAACATGAACTCATTCTTTTAACAGACTACAATGGACCCAAAGTTCCTCTTAGACACCATCTAGATACTCTTCTATACTAATAACCCCAGACCAATTCTACCTTTGAAGAATCAGGTCACTAAAAAAACTAAGGTCTCCATCAACCTTCCAGGAGCACTCTCCTGCTACAAGAGGATCCTTAAGGACAAGAAATAAAATGGGTGTAGACTCAATCTACAAATATCAAGAAAATTATTCCTTATATTGATCAATTGGAGGATTTTCCATTAGAAAAACAAGCTATGTTTCACTTTAGTCATGCATTAAAACAAAATGAGGTCATACCTTATCCTATGAGAGAACCAAAGGACCCAAAAAATGTGTAAAAACGTGCTACAAACCAAGACCAAACACATGAGGGGAACAAACATAAAGGATTCCCGATCTTTGCTCTGAAGAGACCACTCACCATCCCTTCAACAAAGCTTACCAAAAAAATATAAACCTAAAACATGTTTCAAACAGGCTGGGTTATTGGACAAAAAATTCCCACAAAATCAACATTTTCAAAAAACACATAAAATATATCCTCTAAAACTATTCATCAATACATCATGTTTTCCTTTAAAAACATATCATAGAAAACAAATTGTTTAGCAGTTTGTGTATCCACCAATGGTACCCCATGGGCCTCCCACATGCATGTTTCCATGTGACATGGGGCACCCTTCTAATACCCATCCAAATACACAGCCAGTCGTAAAATTAACAATCCATCATCCAAATAACCGAATGCATGTGGTCACTCATGGAGATAAGAAGGGTAAAAACCAAAATTCATTCAACATTTCAAAACCAAATTGGTCATCCAACATAACTTTTTTCTCAGGACCGCTATCCATAAGATCAAAATCCCAAGTCACAACTCACCCATATTTTATAAAGGCACAAAAATTCAAATAAAAACACACTTTCAAGTCATTCATATCAATTTCAAAACATATCATCCCATTAAAACACCTCTAATTTGTTTAGAAAACTATATTCCAAAACACTTTTTCAAAACCAACATTAACATAGTTCCTTTTTTTAAAGGTGTTGTAAAAACACCATTTTCAATTTCAATACAATTCTTAAAATTCAGTTCCACTATTTCACAAAGGAATCAATTCCCTCTTCTTTTTAAAATTACTTCACAATAAAAAATTTCTTCCTCACACCATGTCATTTTTTCATTAAAACTGAACTACCAAGTTGTCAAAACAAAAGAACCAATGACAATGCGAGGGGAAACTATTTTCGGTGGGTGACATAGAAATATATTTGGATGACCTATTAAAATTACTTCACCATTACAAATGGTGTTCTAGAAAAATATCAACGGATACACATGGCTTTCCAGGCCCTGTGAGATCACTGAGACCATTAACCCAACTCTCTTTTAATTTCCCATAATTATCATCAAACCAAGAAAACCAAAGGACTCGGATAAATACTGACTTCCCCTGGAGACTCTAATCTCGTCATGGGGTGTGCTTGCTAAGTAAAATACCCAAAAATGAATCTTCATATCCACAAAATCATATCACCGGACTATCCCGACTCTTATAAAAATATCCTGACTCCAAGAGTGATCCTCCTATAATACCATTTTTTGACGAACTGCAGATGGTCACCAACAAAATTGTCACCAAAGCTAGCCCATGACAAGCCATGAAGGGAGTTATTTATCCCCAAGGGCAGGAACAAGTGTCTAGGTATCATGAAATGAATGTTGGGATCAATTTACCCATGTAAATAAACACTCAACAACAACAAAATCCAATAAACCAAATATGGATTTATAAAAAACCCCTCTTTCATATAATTTACGAAATGTATTATATAATTTAAAAAAATGTAAAAAGACCATTAAAAACATAAGAATACCAAAGGTAAATACTAATAACCTTTGAATGGGATGAGGCACCGCCCTCAAGCCCTCTCTACAAAACTGCCTCATAAAGGACTGATAAAAACCCAAACCTTTTGTTGCAAAATGTTGTACCCAAAACTCCAACAAAATTAACCATGTAAAATTACACCCAACGGTGTAAATAGGGTGTAACCAAAAGCTTAGTAATATAAAAATACTAATATATTCTATGTGATAAACATTCAATGAAGAAAACATTTCATGTTTTCACAAACATGAAATACTAGTTACAATTTCAAGAAGATTCAGTTTTAGATAAAAATGATTTTCAAGTGGGATATATTAATTAATCAACTCTTTTATATATAATTACGATGGTATTGAAATTCCCAGCCAAACATTATGTATGCTGACTGTAAGATTAAATCATCTAATGAGCATAAGCAACGAGAAATAACCCCTATGAACTATCTCACTGCAGGTCCCTGGTACCTCGTATCTCATTGAAAATAAGCAGCACAAATATCTCTTCCGGTTCATGGGCCACTAGTAGGGAAAAAACTCAGAACCCCGTGGCACCCATTAAAATAATCAAAGTTTTGTTAGTATTTTATGAATCAAACAAGATATGTGAAATTGAGGCCAAACCTTATGGGATCACTACCATACTAGTACATATCCACCCACCTAGATACTTGAGTTTCCATCTTGTGCTCAAACTAGTTCAACAAGCCATTATGTATAATTTTCACATGAAGATACCACTTACATACAAAAAAAGCACTAAAAATCCAAGATGTACATGACACAGGTCACATAATCCCCCTTTTCATTCAAATTTAATATGAAATCAAACTCACACCAAAATAGTCCATAACTCATTTTGAATATATTTCACAATTCATCAAATCCTATAAAAATTTTATAAAATCTTTCCCAAGATTCTAAACAACACATAACAGCCCCCTCCCATGTAACATATTACCTTTATCATAAACAAAATCCATCTTTCACATCACACTCACACTAACCCGCCATAAAATATGTTTTGCACACACATTACAATTTTTTTAATCACCTCGACAACAAATGAATCATTATCAAAATTCATGACATCACAAGTATCCACATTATCATTAAAACCGGATTTTATCTGAACACACTCACTCAAACAGTAAATGGACATCCATTTCTGAGATTCATTAACTAAAAAAATGTTTCCAATATTTATAAAACATACCCAATCGGTATAACATTGTTTCAAACACATATCCCAATTCAAAACCATCGTTCATATCCAAAATCATACTAATACAAATGAAAAATAGAATTGGAAGTCCTATAAATATTTATTAAACCTTTCTCATGTATTATAAAATCACCTTGAATAATACCACCAATGATACACTTGAAAACACACATTTTCGCAAAAAACTCTCAAGAAGTATAACAAGGTTTTACAGAGAAAACCAATTTAAAAGCCCAATTTTGAGTCTCAATTGACCCTAGATCATTAAAAAAATAACTTTAATCCACTTTAAACACTAATAAATCACTTTCATATTTTATAATATACACCCAAATATTACAATAAGAGTCACACATGAATAACACCCAATTTCAAGCGAGAATACAACTATAAAATTAAATGCTTAACCAAATTCTTCAAAAACATTTTTCTCACCACACACAACATATTATGAACTAAAAAATAAGTAAATATAGCAATCAAAATAATCAAGGAATGTCTAATCATAAAATCACCTACCTTTTTGCTTAGAATCCCCCAAAACATTGTGTGAAACATCAACTTCACCACCACCACACCACAAGGGGTGAAAACCAACCCAAAAAGACATGATTTCAACAAAAGTACTCTAGGTAAATCCTATGCATGAAAAATAGATACTAGATTAATTATAACTTCAAGAATAGTTTAATGAAACTCTATGTAAAGGGATTAAATCAATGAGAGGAAGACATACATGCATGGTTGTGATGTTTCCACAATCAAAGCTCCCTTTATTATTGGGGAACAAGGGAGAATGATTGACCATGGAGTTGTTCCATGGATATAGGGAACTAAATGGGGAAGAATTAGGAAGATTTAGGTTTATTATATAAGGTAATAGTAGGAAACTTAAAATGTTTTTAATTACCTGGACACCCCTACACGGTTTTCTTACACAGTTCTGTAAACAGTGGTGCCTAATTTTGAGGCCATTCATTTCCACCAAAAACATATCCATTCTCATCGAATTTTATGGGGGGGTCTAAAGTAGAAACCAATGAGGAATGATATGCCAAGTATAGGGGATACAAATTCCTAAAAGAAACCATCCTTTTCACCCAAATTACTCATCCAACTCAAGGGTACAAACCACCTCAACAGCTTACCCCACATGTGGTTCCACTAAGAGTTTCACCAAACTAACTCTAGAACACCAAAACTAAATAACATAATTTTGAAAAAAGAGGAGGTGAAGTACCATACATGACCCCCAAAACTATGTTATTAAATCATGAACATAGGAGACACCGAAATTTCAATCCTAGTACACCTAGAAACCAAGAAAAACAAAATAACTGAAAGTGGATTTGAACCAAAGCATATAATAAAAAATAAGGTTGTGACAATCAATGGTTTAATAATTTAAATTTAATTCCATGGAAACTCAAACTATAGAAATTAATACTAAAACATCATTTTAAAATGGATGTTTTGATCCAAAACGGTTACCCAATGTAAGATATAAATAGGTTTCTTCATATGAGAGCATATGTTGGGAGTGAAGATCGTACATTGAGGAAAATGGTAAATATTTATAAGGAGCTATTCTGGTCATCAATCACAAACAATTCAATGATTATTGAAAGTTTATCGTCTCAAATCCATAAATATATTATTATTTAGATGGATTTAAGTTCAATAAAAAATTTTGTATTAATTCAACACATTTTTAATCATTATCATAATATTAGGAAATTATCTTATTGACCAATAATATAATGAAATATACTTCAAATATTTTTATAAATATTATTATGATTTTGTGATTTTATATATATCTATTTCAACCATTGCATCATGAAATTAATTTCTATAAATTAACATTGAGGCATGATGTTCTAAAATACACTTTTTGGCATATCATAGGACCTATAAAAATGAATAGTATAACCATATATCATTATATAGTCTTCAATATAAATATTTTTCATAAATAAATCTGGAAGCATTAAAAATAACACTAATATTTCATAATAAATAATTATAAATGATAACTAATTATACATAATTTGGACATCGCATAGGCTTGTGGTTGGTATAATACCCTTATCATCTGTCAGTCATGGGTTCACGTCCAGTAGCGTTATGAAACATGATCAGTTGTGATAAGAAATAAATGATTTTATTTTATAAAACCATTGTAATATAATTTTCAAAAAAAATATAGATATCCTTAAAACAAATTAGTCAATAAAAATATTTTTAAACAAGGTTTTGAATGAAAATTATCTACATAAGTGCTCATTATGATGATTAACAAAACCATTTCATGAATGGATAACCTTGTAATAATTTAGAAAGATGAAGTTCTAAAAACATATATTGAATGTTCTGAAATAATTATAAAAATGATCTTGTATATACAAAAAATAACCAATTGATTTTTATATTACAGACATTTGAATATTGTCATCATATTTTTTCTTTAAACATGGTAATAAATTGAATTACAATTAATACTTTGAGAAACATGAATAATTCCATAATACATAGATTATTTTTTATGTTCTTTAAATAAAATACGTTGTAAACTTAATCACCAATAGAGTAAAATAATTCCCAGTAAGGCCTAAATAGGTTCCAACATAATTAGTACCATCTAATTTACTTATATTAAACATATCTTTATCCAGAAAATATTATCAAAACATAAATAAAATACTACGGGTTATATTTACTTTAATATTTTTTTTCCATGGATATTATCATTCCATAAATTCATTTTTCAATTCTATCATATCCATTCAATGTATTCTTATAAATCGTTAGAGAAGAAACATAAACTAGAAAATCATTATATAATTTATCATTCATAATATTTTATTCCAAATACTTAAAAATATCAATGACCTAATTCTTATTCTATTAATAAGGATACCTCATCCTATTACATAATACCTATTGTCATTCTCATTTCACCTATAGTATCTTAATCAACCACAATGTAATGATTACTCACAGCTCTATACTGATTCACTTCAGGAGATTTACTAGTTGAAGAATGAGTTGTGTAATGACTATTTATTCTACACATAATACACTAAATCATCAATGATGTTATAGGGTGGTCTGTAATCTTATCCATTTCATTAACTGAACTCATCAATTTTCCCATGTAGTGACTTTCTTTATATACAACATTTACAAAGTCAAAAAATCATCTAGTTCATCTTAGACATTAACCATGGGGATTCTTTCAAAATTTCGGACACAATAGAGACCAAATATAATTTTATCTATGGTCTAAATTATATGAAGTGTCAGAAAACTATTTCTTTCTCTTCATAGTATATTCCTATTGTTGGATAAGCTACACATTGTTAATCAGGTTCAGTGAAAATTGATTAATAATTATCAAAACACATTTTACTCAAGTGATCTTCTCACATTACAACTCACTATAAACACATCGATCATAAAATACATTAATCGAGTTCTCCCTAGTTCATGCCATTGAATAAAACCCAAAGCGTAGTGAAAGAATTACTTATCATAGTTGGAAACCACATAGTCATGAAAATAAGTAATTATAAGTTTCATAAATCATGACACCTTCCTTAATATATGAAACTATAAATTCAAATTGATTTTCCATAGAAAACATAAATTTAAATCCTTTATAATTTCTTGTGATTATTTTGTGAATTTCAAAAAAATATCCCCTAGGAGTGTCAAACTAGTTGTACAACAAGGCTTGTTGTCATCTATCATTTTACCCTGAGTCAGACCCAGAATAATTATTTAGAGTTTTAACCCAATGTACATATGTTCCATTGCCACATAAACTTTTTGTATCTATACTATGATGTATTTCAAGGAAACCACTCACTCAATAAATTACCATAATTATATGATATTTTCCTAAATGATAACTAAACCATATATTTATACTCAGAGACATACCCAGGAATATCCATTAAATTATAAACAGGTCTCTCACAAACATTTTATCATCACAGTATCCAATTGGTGAATTATTCCATTATTAGATACTGACTATAGAAACACAAGAAACACATATAGGGATATTACAACATTTTAGATGAATATTAGATAAAATATAAAAATACGTTCTTGAGGACTATAATATTTTAGGGTCATTGGAAACATTGAATCAAACTCATCTATTATAGAGGAATATCATAAAAACCGCCATATATCTCTCTACCATTAGTAATTATACCTAAAACTGTTTTCTATAATCTAGGGAAAGGAAATATAAGAAAGAGGAGAGCTCATAATCCTAGTAAGGGTAAATAAATGGATTTTTCAGTATAATGTAAAAAAAGGGTATGAAACATTATCAAATCATTTTTATATGTTACCCAACATATTAGAGATCATAATAAATAATGGATTCTCAAGAAAAATGAATCATTTTAAATAATTAACATAATCCATGAATGAATAAAACTGGAATAGAACATGAAATTATGGAATCACAAAAGCATATAAAACTTTATTTAAAGGATTCATACAAAGACATTTGTAACTTATTAGGATTTAGATAATTTCTATTATACCATTTTAGAGCGTGATATGCCCTCCCACATACCCTATTGATTCGATATTTGGATGTCCTATTAATTACACTCTTGTTTTAGGATTTGTATATCATCAGATTTGACCAATTTTTTCAGGATAAGGATGTACTCCAATGCACCACCTAGCTTCATGATTGGGATCCCCTCACATCAATCCTCTTATTTTTAGAGTGATCTGCCACCCTGTACGCCCTCTTTTTTAAGTATTGGTATTCCCTCCCATATACTCTAATAGATCATAAAACATTTATCATTTCCCAATTCATTGGATGGTGATATTGGTCCCACACATCAAAAAATTAAATCATACACACTGGTTCCACAAAATCATAAACAATCATATCATATCACTTTATATGAAATTGGAATCATTAACATTTCATCCCATAGTAACCTATGAATGGGGATAGGATTTATAATCATTTAATGAAATAATAACCTATAAAATGAAGTGGTTTTCCAAATCATACAATATGTTGAAATTGAATAAGTGTCGTATGAATCATTCTAACCAAACATAAATGATTCAAGAAGGTATATTATTAGAATATTTAGATCATTTACAAGAGAGGTATGAGTAACATTAATAGATGTCATTTTATATGGAAAATAATTTTGAAATACTTTTCAAAAATGTTTATCGAGGAAAGTATCCTCTATTCCTTGAAAATGATTCATAACAAAAAAAACAAGTGAGAATAATTTTTTTATAAAATATCCTGAAAACATATAAATAATTATAGAAATCATTTTAGAATCCACTTGCCGTGAAAGCATATTATATTATTTTCCAAAAATTTTAGGAATATGTTTTCTTTTAAAAAACATTGTGAACATTAATAAACGGGTTAAAATGTTTTGAAAAACATTTCATTGAATATACCTTAAAAACATATAAATAATGCATTAGAATGTTTTGAAAAATGGTTTACCATAAATATTATGAAAATAATATTCAAAACATAATGGAAAAATTTTCTCTTATAATTGCATTTAAAGCATTTAAAGTAATATTTGAAAATTATAAAACATATTTACAATAAATTAACCTTGAAAACTACCTTCAATGATGATTTAATAATATTTTTTGAAAATATTTTAAAATCATAATTTTTGTAATAAAATAGAATTTTTACTATAGAGTTAAATACTATCAGATATTCATTTAAAAATCATTTTTATCTTATATACCAAATAGTGTGAATGTAAGAATGAATGTTGTTTATGTTTATTTATTGTCATATTAAGATAAATAATGTACATGACATATAATTATGTATATGTGTAAATATAATTATTCCATTGAAATTATTATATAATATATATATTATAATTTAACAAAAATCATCCTTAATACATTCTATTTAGTGTGTTAAGAAATAACATTTCTTTAATGGGGTGGTAGTCTACACTTCATCAAACACATTTATCGTATTTATATCAAATGGAATGTAAACAAATGTGTGCTAAAAAAGAAATATAGAAGCTTAATGAAATAATAAATATTAAATATTACATAAATAAATAGCATGTCCATTTTTATTTCCACCATGAGAAGCGGTAAAGGAAAAATGAATAACTGTAGCTTAGTGAGGAGGTATTTAACCGTACACATAAAAAATATGTTCATTACCCATTAGATATATTTGGGATTAATTTTAGATTTAGACCGTATGGTAAAAAAATCAATTTATTATTAATATTTTGGTGTTTTTATATCGGAAATAAATAATGATTGTGGATGGGGTTGATAATGAAAATAAAAGAAATGATCTTGACAAAATAGGTCAACTCTTTATTGGGTAACTCTTTTTGGTTTATACCAAAATGCTTCCATGTATTGATATCTGCAAAAGGATTGGATTATAAGTGAAAGGGAGAGATTATGGTAAATATATTTGGTATATATTGGATGAACCCAATAGGTTTTAGTGGTGTTAATAAGATTTAGATGTGCTGTCCTTTTATATAGAAGGAAAAGGACTCACATGGAATTTTTTAAAACAGGTTATTTGTAAACATGTTTTTACATAAAAATGTTTTAAAAAAACCCCAAAAATAAATAATTTAATGTATATTGATGATATATTTATAGTAATATGCCATTTTACTAGTTTATAAGTCATTTGATCCATTATGATTTTGGTTTATCCCCTAATTAAGCTTAATTTCACCATAATCATTGTGATTAATTTTAATCACTATTACTAGTATTTTTGGTAAAAATATTAGCATGACCTAATTATAAATTCAATATTATAATTATTAAAATTTTGTATTTCGAATTTTATAAATTACATAAAAAAGAGGAAAAAATTAGATTAATGGTAAAACCACATTTGGTATGAAAAATTATGTTTTTAAAGTAGAAATTTTCAAAAGTTTGTTACATTTTTTTATTAAATTTCATAGAGAAATAGTGTATAATGAGTTCAGTTGTACTAATTTATTTTTAATAAATCTGATTATACCATTAAAAATTAAATTATTATATAACAATACTAATTATTTAAATGAAAATGCCATTATTACATAAATTGTATTATTTTTCACTATTTATAAAAATGATTTTTCTTATAAAAATATTAATTATTCACCATATACTTATTTTGTTATTCTAAATTCATAAATTATGTGTATTTTATAAAAATAATTTTACAAACATGTATAAAATTAATTTCTTTTCTTTATTGAATGTTTATAATATTAGTTCATTCAAGAAAATAGTATTTTTAAGCCAATAATGGCATTAAAATTTTATATTTTTCACTACCAATATATTTTATTAATAAGAAAATTTTTAAAAATATATTTAAAATATATATTATTATTTCTATTTCAATTTTTAAATTTCTAGGTTATTAGTTACTCATCTAAATTATTATAACAACTGAATTACGTTTCGTATAAACTCGGTATCTTGAGAAATGTATGTCAAGTAACTGTTGTATGAACATCATGCCAAGTCGATGTTAGATGTAGTGAAATACACATCAATTTTTGTGAAGCATAATCCATGTTAGATTCATTTGAAATGAATGTTTGACTTAGTGTTTTAATATATATATATATATATATTTCTAGTGTCACGTGAAATGAAATATATAACGAAATATTCATTAGTTTGAAAAAACAATTTCATAAAAATAGAAGGGTTTTACAACCCATCAAATACCATATTAAAACTCTATATTAAAAATAAAATTTTAATATAAAATGAAAATAAAACTACCCTTCCAATCTAATGATGTTGAGATTTCATAAACTCAAAAGGAAATATATAAAACCCTAAACAAGTTTTATAACACTAGGAAAATATATTTAATGGTTTAGGCCCTAACCATAATCAACAAAATAATATCCTAAAAAAATATAATAAAAATATATTAATTGAAGATAAATTTAACTTTTATAATCATTTTGGAGGCAGCTAAATATAAATAAGAACATATATTCACAACCATTTAGGATTAAGGAAAAAATTAGACATGAATATTATTTAAGAATAAAAGAAACTCTGAGAATAATGGTGTAAATAATATATCCTCACTAATAAGGGACCCCTCTGGTTAGATATATTAATCTTTATTTGATCATTGAGTCATATACCGAGGGAATCAAGGATGAAGAGAACAATCAACTCGCATAAACCTCAAAAATCTAAAAATAGAGATAAAATGAAAATGTATCTTGGTTTATGGTGACTAAATTATATGTGAAGCGGCGAACTAAACCAATATCCTTAATAAAAACAAAATTTTTTATTGGGTAACCATTAGAGTTCTATTAGGTAATAACTATCTTAGTAGTCACAGAGCATCCACATGTGCATAATCAGGTACCCAATGGTTTTCCAATAGAAACCATGTTCTCCCAGAAGTAGGGAACTACCATCTCCAACTTTTTCTTTCGATTTAATAGATTCATATTTATTTCCCACAATTTTATAAACAAAATTATTGTTTAAAATAAAAAAATATAACATGAAATTTTCTAGTTATTTTCATTATTTGTTTACCATTGATGAATAATTATATTTTTATAATATTTCAATGGTATATATTTAGGTATTAGTAATGATTCTTGATAAAAGATATATTATATTTTCACTAATAACGTCATATAGATTACCCAATTTACCATTGCAAATGTTCTGAATACATATTTTAATATAAATAAATTTTAATATCCACATAATGATTCAAAGAATAATTGTAACCTTCAGATGATCACTGACTAGGTTCGAGTATATTTGTAGAAAATAAAAGTGTTTGTGATTATCCAATTATGCTGGTCAAACACATAAAAAACAACAGTTTTAACTATGTTTTAATAATGGAAGCATATAATGAATTATATGTAAGGAGAAATAAAAATATAAATTTACCACATGAAGTTAGTGAAAATATGATGTTGGGACCCAAACATTCACAATAAATTATAGGACATGAAGAAATTTATTTAAAAAACAATAATGAATATAACTTTTTAAATGACTTATTATGATAATTTATAACAATAGAAGAGTAATTTTTTTTCTTATATATTATTCAATATATTATATATATGTAATATATTATTGAGTATTTTATATATTTGAATTATTATACAAACATATATTTTCATCATTATATTTATTTAATAACAATCAAACCATGAGTATGTAATTTGTTCCACATGTCTCTCTAGATGATGTGTCTTCATGATAAATCCCATATAATGAATTTATAGGTTACAAAATAAGACAATTAAGACTATTATATTGAATAACCTGAGATAGTCATTGATGATTGGAAAAATATTCAAAAAATAAGGAAATTTTTCTTCTAAATGTACAATTGTTAAACCATAAGCATAGAATTACAACATGAGAATATAACATAGTAATGAAATGAAGGAATATTTTTTATTGTTAAGATAATATATAATGTAAAAATTATAGGGTATAATTTATAAATTGCTGAATAATTTCATAATAGATATATTTTAAAATCATGTATTCTTGAATAAATTGACTGTTTTTTATATATAGAGATATTTTTAGTATTTAGAAGTAAAAATACATATGTAATCGTCAAAATCACACACTCTATAACAATTTTCACTATGGGATAGTATCTCAATGATTTCATTCTCAGCCCCATTTGCATAATCCTCTCCATTGTAAAATTTGACACGATTCAAGAGGTATCTCGTTCCCCCTTAAGAGATGTTTTATTATCCACCCAAACCTATTGTGGAATGCATTTAATAACCTTTACACAACTTCTAATGATCTAAATATCATATTGGAATAGGTATTGTTATGTGATATAATTAATTTATTATTACCATAACCACTCACACTATAAAAATGTCTAATTTGTACTAATCACACCTATGTTTTTTTCTCATACGGACAATACTAAGTATCACCCTCAGAAAAAAAACATAATGGTAATATTGGTATGTGCATCCAATGAAATAAGAAGCTTCTCACCCCCCAAAAACTAATGATATTATCCATAAATTCACATCACCATTGTAACAGTCTGATTGAAACCAGCAATCAGTGTCCCAGTTGATGCGTATTGGGGCCCCATGCATGAACCCCCATAGTCCAGTTGATTCTAATTAATAATTATTCAATAAATAATCTATTTGGGATACTATCGACTCAAAATAAAAACAATTACTAAAAAAACAAAAAAATATCTAAATTAAATAATAATAATTTTTATACTAAACACATCCATTATTTAATAAATTTAATGAAACCATGAAATAATTCACTCTAATTGATCCCCAATTTGAGTTATAATGGTTAATTAATTTGAAAAAACAACAAAATAAAAATCGATTCTACATTTACCCCCAAGTTTTACCTCAAATTCCAACTCCAATAACAATCAGGCCCACTAACATGATCCATGAAAAAACAAGTTCTTTAATTTAAAGCAGATATATGTTTCACATGCCCATGAGGTTAATTTTATAGATTGTGAGAAATAAATCATAGGAGGGTGTAACCATATACCCTTGATATACAATATAATATTCATATTAATTTATAGAAAACATATGTTGAAAATAATAATCTATGTAAATTTAAAGGATTCTAAAGAGTCCACAATTCAATAAAAATAATTTCATTATCCCACCATTTAAATTTTTTACCTCATTATACATGTCTAGAATGATACCCAATGACTATAGATATGGAGTCTTATCTAGTCTAAATGAGAACATGATAATGTTTTATTGGTTTTTTATTCATATCTCAACCACTTCTATCATGTTCAAGATAGATCCTTGTATCATTTCACGATGACTAGATTCTACCTCATTGAAATGTCCTAAATTCATGCCCAAACTATCACATATTACTCATGGAATGTTACATATTAGACGTAGAATCACAAAGTACTCATTAGTGAAGTTTCAAACCAAATCAAGCACCAACCCGCTCATTATGGATGGTTTCAAATATTTTTCCCAATCATTTACCACTAATGCATAACATTGTGCGTATTATGTAAAAAACAACTACTAAAAAATGTATGGTAGTGAAATCATCATATACCCATCAGGACAAAAAAATTATTATTTGTATAAAAAATATATTCAACCACTACCCACTGATTAAGGTATTTACATAGATCATATAAGAATAAATTCATCATCTATATATGTAAGGGAGTACATAATATACCAAAATACTATCCTTCGGTGTAGGTTAGGGAATATATAATGTCTCAAATAATATCATTATAAAATTTTGTTTTCATAACATGTAATAAAATAAAATGTTATTCAATAATATATACTATATATAAAATAAAAAATAGGGAATCACCACGAATCTCATAACATCACCAGCTGATCTTATATAAACCCAATACAAATAATATAATATAATTGTTTATTATTGATTTATTATATATTTTTATACCAAATATATATATAAAAATTTCAAATGGTTTATGTATTTTTAGACAAGATTATAAATATGACATATTTAGGAACTACACTAAACACCCACATTAAACATTATTTAAACATGTTACATGTTTGGTATTATCATACATGAAATCCTTCCTCCAAACATGGTGAAAATTGAAACAAAAGTATGGGTGAACATATAATCTTAGTAAGGGTAAACTTGTGAGATTATAGCCAAGATCATAAGATAATATAAGATAATAATAATGGTATGATAAAATTATCATAACATAAAAAATACCTTATATGTAATAAACAACATATCTCATTTTAGGGAATGTGACATAGTCACAATAAAAGGCATGAGTCATGGGAGTGATAAATAAACAACAAAAAAACAATACCCATGAGATTAAATCATAACATTAAAAGAAATATTATTATATAATACATAAATGTATATAAATTTATAACCTTAGTCGTGGTTAACATTCAAAACCATCATGAAAAAGTGTACATGGCCCCATAAAGATTAGGTACACTATGTATTCCTATAAACAATGTGAAAAATTCACACAGTGGATTACCAATAATATAAATAAATTTTCATATTATAAAAATATATTTCTATAATTCCACAATATATAAATGATATATATACTTCTATTACCTTCCTTAAAAAAATACAAAAAAAATTTGTTCTATAAAATTTGAAAGACATTCAGCATTTCCTCGTAGCCTCATTGAACAAGGAGAAATAATTGAGTTCCATAAAAACAACCCTAGAACCTCATCATCATAATGTATAAATGGAAATTTTATGATGTTTTATTTATTTATAACCCCTATTCAATCATAATATTCGTTAAAATACAATTCCATTGATAAAAATTATATTACAAAATATTTAAAATGTTAATTTATCAATATGGGGAAATAACCATTTTGTTTTGTTATAATTTCGAAACAATAGATTACATGAATAATTGTAATTATATTTTCTATAGAAACCCACATAAATATAAATGTGAATTATCTTGATAAGTAAATTATATAATAGTGGTAAAATCCATAATTTTTCAAAATTAAATTAATCTCTCAAATTTAAAAATATAAATAATGAATTCTTTACAAAACTTAAGAGAATTAAATTGATAAATTTATATTTAAATTAAAATATAGATGAATAATGAAATAGTGATCAAATAATTGATTATATTAAATTGCAATAAATATGTATGTAGGATAATCAATATCACGGTGCATGATTATTGGCCAAAAAGATGAAATGTAGTTTTAATTTAAAAAAAACATTTAGTCTTATTGTGTACTATCAATGGATATAATGAAAATAATACATAAAAATTTAATAAATAACTAATGAAATATAATATATATGGGGATGTCAAATTAATTACGATTATATACTTAATCAAACACCCAAATCTTGTGAAAATATAATTTCCTTTCAGAAAATCATTTATAAGAATTGAATATACCAATATCTAGACATCTTTAATTTCAATAATATTTTCAATTGGAATAATAAATACCCCCATGAAATATTTTTAATTATAGAATTAGATTATTTTTTAGTCACTGAAATATTTATAAACCTATATATACCATTTCACAATACCTTAAATTAAATTTCTAGATGGAGTCATTAAACAACGTAGAGTAATAATTGGGAACATAAATAATATATATAACTCATTATAATACTTTTTAAATTTTATTAAAAAATTTAAACTAAAATGTTCTTTAGGGGTATTTTTTAATATTATGTTATTGTTTTTCATTTAAAAAAATATGAAGAAAATATTTGATTAAATATGTTCCTTTAAGAAAAAAACTATGAAAATTTTTAAATATTTATTAAAATGTGATTAATTGTTTACTATGAAATTGTTCATTAAACAGTATCATAAACTATGATAATTGAAAAATAATATATTTGAAATTTATTTTCAAAATACCGTGAAAACCTTGATGTAAACCCATCATTAATGAAATATTAAAAAATCACTGAATATTAATAATACTATCTATATTTATATTAAATCATTATTTTTGAATGGATAAAAAAAATATTTTCAAGAATATATATTATTAATGAATAATTAAATGGATTTTAAAAAAATATATGGTGTAATGAATATAATAGAAACAATTATTTCAGTAAAAAAGTTATCATTTATATTGGATTCATCTAACAAAATAATTCTAATATTGTTCTAGATGTATAATATATCATTTTACTCCACAAAATTATATGTTTTAGTTAACATTAATTAAAAATTCTATGTCAACTTCACCACATTATATATATAATTTCATCTACTCTTAATATAACATCTCAAATTCTTTATAGGAATAATTATCTCAATTGATGATACCCAATTAATTATAGGGTTTTAACAGACATTAATATTACTCAATTGTAATGGACATAAAAATTATCAAATAAATTATATTTTAAATGAATAAATACCATATTATTTAATGTATTTATATAAAAATCATGCACTATATTTTAGTTATTATGTAGTACCATCCTAAAATATTACCAAAATTATCTGATGGACATCAATTACTTTTAATAAAAACATGTTTTACTAATATTTTCATTCAAATGTGACCATTTTATTTAGTATATATTAATGGTTATAAAAAAATAATATTTAATATATGTTATGCAGTGACTTCCTCAACTATGAAGTTTGTACCGATAAGGTCCTGAGTTTTACTGATTTGTGAAAATATTCATAATTACAACTTGATTCGATTTTATTTACAATAACAAAAGTGATTACAAGTTTTAGGAAGGGATGAGGATTATCTAGGGATTATTTATATCATGAAACTCTACTTTTGGATGTTATAAAAATTACTGCAATATACTATTTGTAGGACAATATAACAGTGTAAATTAACTTACTATGATATAAATTTTGTTCGAAGACCCCATAATGAGGGAGTATATGAAATAAATTTATTATTTACATTCCAAATATTTAATAAAAACTAAAAAATTTAATAAAATCAAAAGTTCACTCCCAATAAATTATAAAAAAAATCTATTTATTTCTTCTATTACAATGTAATGGACACTATTGTAAATATCCCTCTTATATGTCACCAAGGCTCTGAGATTAACCACTCTTATGATTCTTATATTTATAATTGATCACAATATATGATAAAAAATGGTTATGTCCTTCAATTTCCTTGAATATTATATTCCATCATATGATCATAATGAATTTTTTTTCAAGTTAGCTAATATGCCCTATATTAAATTCATATTTATATTTTTCTAATTTCTTCTATTATTTTCTATGATATATATATATATATATATAATAAATGAGGAGTATACCACCTATAGGTGGTTTTAATTGTGTATATATTTCTCAAATATTGGGTATTTATTTTATGTCATTTTTTTCCATACACAAGACCATCAAATCGTTCCAAAAAAAATTATGGACCCTTACATCAATTGTTTGGAAGATTAAAATTTTCATTTTTTGACCCCATACTTCACTATAGGTAAAATTCAATGTCAAACAAAACCCATCCTATGGGTGTATTAAATTATATTTGAAATTGATTTATAAATCTCCTTCTTTGAAAAACAAAACTTTGTTGTGTATGGCTTGGCATTGTCTAGGTGAATATAATAATTTTAATAATTGTAATGAATTTAAATATTAAACTAGTTGGCATTGATTAAATTATTATGTTGTTGTGATTTTATTATTTATACATCCTAAAATGTACATAATGTTCCCAATTATTTATTAAAATTCAATGGAAATTAAGGTCCATGTGGAATAATGAAAATTTTAGGACACAATATTTCATTATTAAATGATTAGTATTAGGGTGTAAAACATTCGATGTTGTTTCACATCTTTATTTGATTAAAAGATCCTTAATGTTCATTTAAAAATAATGTACATGATGTTCCACATTACCTATTAGGATTAAAAATGACATGAACTTCAATATTTATTAAACCTCATTAAAGGAAATATAAATCCATACCGTCAAAAGAGAATAATAATAATAATAATAATAATAATAATTCATATGAAATAGAAATAATAATTTTTTAGAGATACTTTGATTTGTGTTGACTCATGCAGTATTAGTAAATATTCCCCTAGAAAACCTTGACAGATGTGGTATATTTATTTACTTATTTCATATTATACTTGTGAAAATAATTATATATAATGAATATCTAGATATTTATAAACACCATTGAAGTATCTTATTTCTATTTAGTCACACCATGATCGTGAAGCCATTGGGCACCCATATAGACATTATAAAGATATACACGGACATAGGAAAGCTCCATGTTAGGGATTAATTATTGTTTGTTGTATTATGGAGTCTAGGAGAAATGGCCTAATAATGGGCTTGTGATACTTAAATAGATAGTATTTTTATTATTATTTTTCATTTTTGTAGAGCATGTTGTATGTAAATGCTACTATGACCCCCCATGAGTTCCTCATTTTGAATAGTATCATGAAATTTATCTTGTTGAATATTATTTTAAACAATGGATATAACATTTGTTAGTTACATTACATGGTGGTTTATTTATGTTGCTATTTACGTTGTTACATTTATATTGTTGTATTATCCTTATTTCATTATTTCATATATTACTCTAGAGATGAGTGTCATTTTGATCATTAGGGAATAGTATCCACACCACTCCACCTTATATCATATATACATGTCTATTTCATCTAGCATATATGGAGGTGGACTTGAGACGATATGGATAACTGAGCCATGTTACATATGAGTAAACTAGATCTGGGATGTCATAATGTTATATAAGAGGAAGTTTACTTTTCATAATATTTCAGCTTGATAACATGAGTCTAAAAAAGTTTTAGAATTTTTAAATGGACCTATTCTTGATGGTAGATAACCCACATATATTGAGAAATCCAAATTACATGGGATTGAAAATGTTGTTCTGCATTATTCATATTACAGTAGTAGATATTTCAGTATTGGGTGATGTAAATGACCATTGAATTATTTTTATTATTTTTATTATTTTGTTTGTTATTGTTGTTATTGTTATTGTTGTTGTTATTGATATCATCATGGATTCTATTTTACCCGTTGTATGATATGGTATGGATTATATTTTCATGCCTCATTATAGGAAACTTTGGACATAAGTGTCAGGAATATACAATGACATGTTTACTTTATTGCGTGCATTTTCAGAAACATTTTGTTGGTTCCTTGAGTGATATATCAATTATTTTCAAACATTTTTTAGATAATAGTGATAAATAATTTGTTGTTAATGTGTCTTATTCAACCTAATTAGTTTTTTCCATCTAAGCATGACTGTGGAAGCTAAACTAACAAATGATGACATGTTTATGCTAGGTAAATATGGTAACATGGAATGAAAAATAATTTTAATTTCGTTTCTTAAATTCAAATATAAATTTTTAATTCATGTACAAATATATATTTGTAAAAGTGATTTAACTAATCACATTACATTATATATCCTATTACAACCATATACTAGATGTAAGGGTTGGGTTGCAGTTAAATGATATAACAATTGTAACATTCAAATAATTTTAATTTAAAACCTGTGAAATGAAACTCATCAAACATGATCATATTATATATATATCATTATAATATTGATTATTATTATGTGTTAAATGATATTTTATAATTTAAATGGGATGAAAATTGTAAATTAAATGGTGTTTTACTCTATAAAATGAATTTTACCCTCCACTTACCTAAAACCTTGTTTTATGAATCATTCATTATACAAAAAAATGACATTATTAGAGGTTATATAGGAGTGAATATTGGGTAATAAGTTGTATTATGTCCATATTCTAAAATTTTTATGTGCGGTGTTTTCTTAGAACTATTGAGATATTATTTTAAGGAATCCTCAAGTGATGTTCTAAAATGGTTATGCTGAATCTTTTCTAGTGGTGGTGGGCCTTAAAAACTAGTATTAGCTCATATATATCCACTTATGGAACCTCTTATCTTTTTTTATTATGTAATGATTTTTAATTTTTAATAGTGTTTTATGTGAATACTATAGTTTATATTGGGAACTCCATGCTATAACTCTACATTGCTATATTTACTTGGGAGTTATATAAGAACCACATTGCTACATTTTTAATAGATATAAGACCCTATGCTACAGAGTCATGGTTTGTGTCCATGCTCTATATCGTCATGCATCCTAAGGCGCATCTTGAGAGGTGAGTGATGCACAGAACGCACATGCATTTTCTATACACAAAGAGGTGTTGGGATGCAATCACACAGAATGAAAAATATCTAGTTATGGTGAATTAATATTTTTATGTTGTCTTTCAAGAAAATATTCTATCTCAAGACAATTAGAATAAATTTTTATTTGGATTGGATGGACATATAATAATTCACTATTCTAGTTATATACTATCCAAAAAAAATTAATTGTATTTAAAACATCACATCATTTATTTTGTGTTATGAGATATCCATGGCTAGAAGATTTGGGGATGGACTATCATATAACATCTGATCATAGGTTAATGTCTTCTGATTGGATACTATACATTAATAGTGAATCCTGCCTTCATCAAAAATCTTAATTTAAGATAGGTAGAGGTTGGAGGCCAAGATGGTTAATAGAATTTATTAGATACTACATTTACCGATGATAGAAAGTATTTCATAGGTATTTGTCCTCAAATTGGTGTGTTTTATGTATCTTCACTAGTTTCCAAACATTATGCCATTAGTGAGGGAAGACATGTCATATGATGTGTTAGAATGATGGAAACCCTATTTAATGTAAATATTATAGAAGGATTTTATTAATTTAGTGTTTTTATATAATATATATATCTATTCATAGTGTTTGAGGGACAATAATAAACCATCATCAATTACATTGATCAGAACAACCATATTTGGAAGCGATATAGAGTGTTATGAGATACTCAATCTATTGCAGTTTCTATGTATAGGTAAACCAAATAGAAGATATATATCATTAGAAGAGAGTATTTTCATAGGGTAGTGAGGTTTTATCTAAAGACTATATACCAGGACATATTTATCTAGTATTTATGATAACCAAGGAGAAGTGTTTTGGGTATTATAGTTTTTTATTTAAATTTTTCTAGCCTCTATAATAATGAGTACTTAATTGATTTCATTCACAGTACAGTCCTTCATATCATATGATATAATGAATGTCTTGGCCACATGATCAACTATTTTTATAGATATATGGCTCTCAATAATATGTTTGAGGTTTAATAAATTTACATACATTAATGTATGGAATTCCCCCTTAAAATATGATATATAATTTCATATGGAGACTTTTTGGTCAAAATATTATTTCCTTTGGTGCAATTCTTGAGATTGATTAGCTAGTACATTATCATTCACACAATGAAATTTATCATTGATGTGTTTTCGTTTTATCATATAAGAGTAGTAACTAAATTACGATTGGGGTTTGGATATCTACATGAGTTTAGATGGACCAGAGAATTGTGGGATAGGTGGACTGATAATCTAGATTTGTATTCATTATCTAAAAGATAGGGGGATGAAATCTTCTTATTTCCCTCGTATTGTGTTTTCTTAGTTTTTATTCTTTAATGAATTTTTTATAATACCCCATGAGAATCTTTAAGTTTTTATTGTAGAACTAATTCCTAGACCTCTATAAGTATCAATTCCTCATTCTAGGATGGCTAACATAGAGTTGGGGGAGCCTAATAAGTAGTTATAGGATTTCGAAGCCAATGGTTTAACATGACATAATAGTTCAATAGAGGGTTAGTTCATTATTAATTATCAGAATGAGGATTGATTCCTTATGAATTGTATATATTTTCAAAAATTAAACCATATCATAGTAATCAATTTTTTTACTACTTAATATATAGGAATTATTTTATCATCTCTATGTGGTTGAGGTTTTTACAATGCTATATTTTTCATTGAGATGCCATTAGGAATGAGTTATGAGTTAAGATAAACCATGCACAATGTACTATAGTGAATATATCTGATATGAGTATATGGTTATACTCGTTTGTCTCAAAAATGTACTGAATATTTTTATGGCTACGATGAATGTTTTTCCACCAATTTATGAGTTACGTTTTTTTGTAATAATTTTGAATTAAATAATAATATACTCACATAATAAGCATGATATTTACCAACACATGGAATGAATTTTTAGTATACTGAGAGGAAATATGAGATATTCTAATATCAAAAAAGAACAATTATACATTGGTAATGTCCACATCATAGGTCACATTATCTACGAGATAGAAGTATATATTGACCTAGATAATTTGTGAGGAATTATTTCATAGTATAATCCATAAACCCCATAATCAAATAGGTATTATTGCAGTTATATGGAATTTAACGGTATTTTATTTATGATTATTACTTCATTTTAGCACCTGTAAAATCATTTACCAAAAATGGTGTGTAATTAGTTTGGTCTAAATTATGTAAGGAAGAATATAAATAATTATATTTAAGATATAATTCATTAATGATCCTAATTTTTCTAGATACCAACTGATGTAACAAATTATATTGTGATTCAATGATAATTTCTTTAAAATAATATCTAATATAGGGGGATTAAGTCATATTATGTGGTCTATCCAGTTCAGGAATCATGAATGTAATTACCCAACCCTTAATCAAGAGCTCATTGTTGGTGTTCATGCTTTATGTTATATAGAGTAATTTTTTTCATGGAAAAAATTTCATTGTATACATGTATCAAAATAACCTTACATATATATTTATTTAGCGTGAATTAAAAATAATGATATTATGGAGGCTTGAGTACCTATATTTTTTAAAATTTTAGTTTTCTTATACACATGGAAATGGAAATTACACTGAATATTATCTGATCTAGAAGACCGAAGAAGGTAGTTCCAGAGTCCATTAGTAAATAAATGTTTACAACACATTTTTTATATGCATCACGTGATTAATGAAAATCATGTGTATCCTATTCATATGTATTTATTAGTTAAATCATACCTCATGGGTAGAGTGAATATGAGATAGCTTTCTGATCCTATGGTCATTTTCTTATGTGAGAGTGTTTTAACTAAGGACCCACCATTTGGTTGGGTCATTAATGAGGAGGATATTATTCATATTCATGGGATTTTATGGGTACATAAACAAATATAATAGTAATTTATGTTCGAATATTATACATAATCTAGGTATGAACATCCTAGCTTTGCCAAGACATACAATGACACTATGCTCCATTATTGGTGGTCACAGATTGAATAGGATAACGATTATTTCATTACTCAATGATCCACCTCTTAGTAAGATATGTATATAAAACTGTGAAAATGAGGACATTTCTATTAATTATCAATTTGATATTTCGAATGGGATGATATCTATGTGGATTTAGTACTGGGATTTGTAGGATCAAAAAACTATAGTAAGGTCGTGTGGATGTTCATCGGCAGGCTGACAAAAGCCTCTCACTTATTATTTTTCAATGAGACCGTTTGGTGGATGAGAATTAAAGGATATATTGTAGATATATAAATTACTACATGTAGTTCATGTACATTAATATTGTATAAAGATGATGGATTCATGTTTTTGTTTTGGAAGTGTTTTTCTGAAGTCTATGGTTTCTTCAGTAATACTTGTACAACATATCATCTTTAGATCATGAGAATGTCTATGTGTACCATTCTTGTTTTAAAATATGTGATCTGAGCATAAATCCCTAAAATTAAATGCTAATGTGAGAAAAAATTTCAACTTACAAATGGTTTTTATAATAACTTCATCATTGAGACCATATAGATGGAACCTTATGATTCCTTATATAGTTTGCTATGTTGTTCACCACTATGTTTTTTTGAGGTAGGAGTGGTAACAAAACTAGGAGCTAATCTAATTATAGATAACTCAGAGCATGTTAATATTTTATGAAATAATATGTTTATATCATATTTTATGTAGAGGTTTTTTGACGATCATCATTGAAGACCCCTAGAGTTCAGTGAAAGGGATTGCTTCTTGTAATCCATTTTAGATAGACAATGGAATTGATGTAATTGGAATACCTTTTGAGGATTTAGACAGTGTCATAATAGTTTTTTTATTTGGGTTACATGATCATATACATAGGGGTATACATGATATCATAAATATATCAAAACATCATGATTTTAATAGAGAGTCAACACATCCTTTTGATCATCACAAAATTTAGTGAGAAGTGAATGCTTATATTGAAGAGTACCTTGTTCGCATGGTCAATATTCAAAACAAAACACATTGAGTTGGACATATTCCTATATTTTTTCAAATATTTAATCTTTTCCATTTATAGGACGAGACATAGCATAAATGGGACGAAGAAATTTCTCGGTGATTGGATTTGTTCATAGACGGCTCCAAACCCACATTAAAAGGGAAACTCTTGGATGGAAATTTTTTAATGAATGATAGGATATAGAATACCAAGTTTTCATGCACATATTTATGAAAATAATAACATCTTTAATGAAAAATTTTACTCTTATAATTATTATATGTTTTTAAGAAGGTATTAGGAGCGTATGAGAAAAATTTAGAGCCAAAAACTCTATTTGTTTTGATTTTTACTCAAATAGAGTATGAAAGTGTCTGAAAAAGTTTATTACAAAATATATTGGAATCATAAATAATGTTTTAATTTTTAATACCCCATTTATTGGAGGTTTTTATAGTTTAAATAACAATATTGAACATATAATATTTCATAATTCGTAAAAATAGTGGAAAATTTTCTTTTCATCCCTAATGCCTTATTAGCTAAACACTGTTAATTTTTTTTCTTTTACATAGAATCATCCACTATTGGAGAGACCCTCTTTCTCTCTATATAATGAGATGAAATTACTCCCTCATATAAATTATTTTCTTCAGTATTAATCATGTGGGTCACCAAATGTTCGATCTTAAATTCACTCAAATCTCATCTTCATTTATATCTCCGTATGGAATGCTATTTCTGTGTGAGTTAAAATTCTCTATTATGGGAAATTATTTTATATCTTCCATTTATTATAATTTACATTGAGTAAAATAATAATAGTTGAAAAGTATTATAGTTAATTTATATTTAAGTTGGTCTAAACATTTATTTTAAAATTTGGGTGTTATTTTGTGTCATCATTGGGCCACACACTAGACTTCGTAGGCATTATACCTAATATTTAATAACCCTTGATTAATTTTTTTGGACCTTAAAATTGAAATGATATAAAACTATTATACAGTTTTTGAGGTTTTAATCCTCAAAATAGAAAATTTATTTTTGTTACATTTATTACACACTTTAACGATTATTAATTTTTCTATCTGACCGAAAGAAAATAAGTTATGTTTTCATGGTATTGCCTACTGAAAGGTTATAATGTGGGTAATTAAAAATAATAGATAAATTCTACGGGTTATTTTAATTTATCATTATTATTAAGATTATATTTTAATGATTTAATTATTATTACCTATAAATATGAACATGACATTCCTCACATTTAAATTATAATCATTTGGCATGACATTTCTGGATGATTAAGTTTTGGGAACTAGATTTCTTTGTAATATATTTTTGATTAAGGGGTAATAAATAGAAATTTTTATTATTAAATACTAGTAACAACATTCCACTCTATATATATATAATAAATGGAAATGATGTCCCATATTATCAATTGTAAATTTAAATGAAGCAACATTTCATATTACATAAACCTAATTAAAAGAAAATTTACACTTTATAATAATATTATTTTTAATTATTATTATTATTATTATTATTATTCTAAAATAATAACAAAAACTATTTTGAGGTATTATGAATCGGGTTGATATAGGTATTATAAAATGTGAATCACATGGGGAACCTGGACTAACATGATGTATTTATTAACTACATTCGTTATTATACTAACTGACTTCTCAATATATATCCACAAATGAGATAGTGGTAGATAATTTTAGTGGTGGCCTATTATATCATACTCAAATAATGTTCATGATGTTCTTGGGTAACCAAATAGACTACATGGATGATGGTTATGAGAAAGGAAAGCAACCATCTGTGGATTCCTGATTGACAATGGTAGAATGGAGTACTAGAAAATATAATTTACCATGTTCCCATGATCCGACCAAACATTTCATTTTTGTAAATTTTTAATTTTTTTACTTTTTATATTTATTATACTTTATTTCCCCTTAATTTCTTCATTTTCTATAGATCAATCGATTTTACTATTTTTATATATCATTATATAAAATTGATATTATCTATGTTAGTTAATTTACCATGATTGAATCTTCTATGAATATTTATATTTTTATGTTTATTATGTATTATCTTACTTATTCTGATTTATCAGTTACTCAAACACTATTTATCACTCTAATTTGGATAATATTATCTCTATGCAATTCCACATTGGGCCCTCATTATTATTCAGTACCCTTTATCATATGGGGAAGGATGGTCGAGGCCATGTGGACTATATGCATATGATACTTACAAATGAAGGAGGAATGGGATGTTAGAGTAACCCATGATGTCCATTTATTATTGAATCCAAAAAAGGCAATTTCACTAAGATTTCTCCTTGGCCAATATGAAGCAAATATCAAGCATATGAAACATGATAAAAACTTCTTATTGGGGAAGATAAAAAATATAGATGTCACCTACCAAATATGTTCCCTAATCCATCTGATAAAATTTTTACTATCACGCACCATCTAAATAGGGTGTTCACTTAATAATTATTGGTTATTTATATAGAAAATAATAGTAATAATTTTAGATAAATTCTCTTTTTTATAAAAAAATAGCATTATCCTTTTTTATTTTTTTATTAATATGTATAATAATAAATAATGAGTATTAAAAAATTTGATTTTAATTTTGAGAAACCAAAATAATATATTTGGAAAATATATAGTTTCCAATAAAAAACATTTTTTACTATCCCAATTTGTTTTGAGATAGACTTTATTTTAATGAAAGTGTAGTTAAATAGTATTTATTAAAATATAAATTTTAAAATATTTTAATGAGGTCCCATATTTTTTTATTAGGGATAGAATGATTAATGTGTCATGAGAAATTGTTTTTATAATAAATAAATATTTTAATTTACATTGGAAAATTTGCATCTGTGAAAATATTTTTCACTTTAAAAAATATAATTTTTGAAATCCACATTTCAAAATTATCAGGTGGTTAGTATTTCAAATTTCACTATGATAGGGTATTTGTTTGATATAATTAAATACGGTACAAATACATCACATGTGTTATGATATAATAATAACCCATAAGTAGTTTAATAAATAATATAGTATTTATCGTTGAAAAAAAATTATTATTTTCCATTTAAAATAATGTATTTGATGTTATTATATTAATTTTAGAAACATATAATGAATACTCTAAACCATATATTATATTTTTATGTTTTAAATAAAAATGTAATATTAACATTACTCAAATTAAAATAATAATTTTTTTGTTTAAAAGAGTTTTGTTATTTAATTTAGGAATCCAAATCCAATGTTTCAAAATTAATAAAGAACTCCCAAGTCTGTTTCTATAAATACCCATCCACCATCTCATTCATCTTCACTCAAAACACATTGAGAATAATGTTTCTCTCTATATCATTATATATTGGCCTCCCAATTTATGTTCCAATTATCTTAGTAATACACTCCCAAATCATTTAGAATCACCCTCTCATTGTAAATTACTCTCTTACACATCTATTTTATTTAAGAACTTTTTTATTTACCCCATTAATTTGAAAATGTTCCTCTTCTAATTAATGTTTTAAAAAGCCTTTAATTTTCATTATATTTTCTTGTAATGTGAGACCATGTTTAAATATAAATAATCCCATCCATTATATTTAATGTATCCCACTTTTCTTTTTAAATTATCTGACGATATTCTATAACCATCATTTGGGATATCAAAACCAATACCCATTTACACTCGAGAATATTCACCAAGATGTAACTATCCTTTATAGAATGGGAGTTGTTTTCGAATCCCACAATAAATATTAATTTGGTTAAAATTTAATAATATTATTTATATGGTTTATTATATATTGGGACCAAAAATCTATTTTCATGATATTAATGAGTTGGGTGGGCATATAATTATATAATCTTCAAATTCATTTAACAATGATTTTTTTCTAATGAGATACAATGAGTAGTGAATTAGTGTTTTGAGATATCACACAACGTTATGATGTCCTAGAGGATATACATGACTTGTTTTTATGATTTCATGGTTTATATTGTTCCACCTTCAAATTATTCTTTCATGTTATCGTAGTTTATTATGCCTGGAGGGAGAAGATTTTGATTCTCACCTTTTTATATCAAAATATTATTCTCTTTGAATCACATTTAATAATTTACCTATTGATAATTATGGATTATTTATTTACTTGGATTTATATCTAAAACCATTCATATTTACACCCCCAAGATATCCCATTAAATTTTAGTAGTTCATTGCCATCTAAGGGGAATGTTATTGAGTTTCTATATAATTTAGTTATATACATATTTCAGGTTATTATGATATATATAAAGTTACATACCGCCATTATTACTCTTGATAATTTGATATTGGGTTATGTGTATAATAATTCAATATATTATATAATAATATTTAGATAGTATATGGAAAACAATAGTTACTATAAGATCAATATCTAGTTATTTTGTGAGGGTTATGATAAGAAAAACAAAGTAAAATTCATAGAGATAAAGATAAACTTTTGAAAACACCTCAAAATGTTGGGTATTGAGATATTTGTTTCTCTGAAATAAAATCCAAGTCTAGATACTACACGTTTATGTGTCTCTAGAGGTGTTTTACATATGTGTAATAATGCCCGAATATATGAATTGAGTATTAAAAATCATCAGTCATTACATAAACAATAGTTCTTACAAAACAAATATTTTTACAAGAAAAGATAATATTATTTGTTTAATTCATTGTAACAATATAATCCATTATGGTTGGGAAAATTCTAGGAAAATATTATGTTTTGAAATATTCTACGGAGCACTTAGACTGTATCCTTTAAATTCATATGTTAATTAAAACATATCATTTATATATTACCATTTCATTGACAATAGTATCCCTTTAAATGTTTAATATTTTGGATATTATAAAAAAAATTTGTTTAACTATTAAAATTTAACCACGTAACGTGGATGTCGTGTAGTAGATAATTAATAAAAATAGTTCATTGTTGCATATTTATTATTTAACTTATCACTTGTAAATATTTACCAAATTAATTATATATAAAAATTGATATTCTTTTTTTATAATTATATTCACCATTTATGTATGTGATTTACTTGAATAAATCCAAAATTTATTTATGGGAAAAGGAAATCACACTCCATATCATGAATCAGCATATGATTATATACAATTTGATGGAGGATGATGAATTGAAATTGGAATTATAATCTCTAGAATGGATATTATTATTATATAATTTGGTGCATCTTGATTTAATGATTAGGAATAATGAAATTATCATCCTTTATTGCTTTCCTATTATCATGGATTTTTAGATTTGTTCCCAAAAAAGAATCCATGTTTTCTTACTATTGGAGGTCTCTAGTTCTAAAAATATCATATAAAAAATTGATGGCCTTTATCCAAAAACCAATGTTGAATTTAAACTGAATAACATTATTTTATGATTATGTAAATATATTATAATATTAATTAATTTTTAACACACCTAATTTCATAATTTTGGGGTGCACGGTCTCTTTTCTTCATGAAAAAGGATGTGTCAATTTTTCCTCTACATTGATAATCATGATATCAATTATATCATGACAAAGAGAAAGTAAAATCCTACATGTATTCATTACTAGGTTGATTTTCTCGGTGGAACCTAGTCCTTCTCTATGATATATATTTGGCTAGGATATCATATTGTAAATTTGAATCAAGGAAAAATACCCAAGGATACTTTTCATACAATATATTATCACTGAGCATTTATTGTGATCCCATTTTGACTTAACAATGATATAAGTAACTTCAACGACTAATGAAGATATTCTAGAGGGATTACAAAAAAAACATGTATTATTCATTATATATGGAAATCATGAATACTCTAAAATCACATAGGAACATATGTATTATTTGAATATTTTATTGACTAAATTGGTAAGGTAAATGTTATATGTGAATTATATTAAATGAAGGGTTTGAATGGATTATGTAACATTCATGGGGTATATTCTCACTAGTAATGGGAAATTTTTGGATCCTTCAAAAGTACGGAAAATTTGATGATGATATAGATAAAAATAAATTTTGAAGACAATTGATTACATTCATTAGCTAGGTACTTTCATAAATTTGTGAGAAGAATAACATGATTGGAAATACAACTAACCATGATAACATAAAAGGGAATTATGTTTCTTAAAATGAATAATTTTGGTTACATATTTAATGTTATAGAGGAAAGGATAATAACTACACATTTCTTCACATTACCCATTGGTGGGTGGAAATTTTTAATCTATAAGGATGCATAAAGAAGTTATTTTTTAATCATAAAAATAAAAAAATTTATAGCATATACCTCCGCCCAAATAAATAATCATAAAAAAATAAATAAAACATGATCTAAATTTGGATGTAGTGATCCTCACATTTATAATATGGTGATATTATATATTCATGGAGATTTGTGAAATATATATGGATTATATATTCCTCAAAAATATATTATGATATATTTTGAATAATATGTTACAACAATTTTTGTTAGATACGATCCTTGATTATGACTTTTCAATCCATTTCAACCTGTGTAGGTGAATAACGTGGAAGATATTTTCAGAAGAAAATGTCACTCATCCTTATCCATGATCAAGATTGAAAGGGATCTAGTATTTCTTAAAAGAAAAAGATATGAATGGGAATCATAAAAGGAACATAATCATACCTTTCTCAAATAACATATCTAAAATAAATTTTTTAGAGATATAATGAGGCATAAAAAGATGATAAGAAGATATATAAAAAGGTAGTTAATATTCAAAATATTAGATTTACTAATGAAATATTTATAAGGATGGTCACTTTGAAATGTTTAATATAATAACCATGACTAATTATGGAACATATGGATAATGTGTATGACTCAACCATATCTATTCACCAAATAAATGTTAGGATGTGATGATATTTGAGGAAAGGTATATCGTGGGATAACATGAAGTGGGAGATTATAGAATTTGAATCTCAATTCATCATATTCCAACATTTCAATTTGGAATGTTATAAATCTAATGTTATCAAACATTTCCCATACAAGTAGGAAATTTTAATGAATAATAAAGGGTTTTATAATAGGTCTCCCAAGGAAATTTATATCTGATAAATATTTTTCGGTTGTAGCGAGTCAACATACTATGTCAGTACAATTAATTACTATAAGATAAAAAGTATCTATTCAAAATTTTATTATAAAATAAACAAAAGATGAGGTATTATAACATAGAGTTCTAATATCTATTACATATTATGAAGATCTCCGGATTACCATGAGGTTTATGATTATCCTTCAATAATAATTGGATAGATAGATGGGTTCTAGTAATACATATTAACATATAATAAATGGAGTGTCATAACTAACCAGTAAAACTATTGTGGATATTTTAAAATCACGATCAATGTATTTCCATGGATGTTGGGATTAGATCCTTCCCATATTAGATTTAAATTATAACAAAATGTTTTATTATAGTATTCAAATGAATCATTATAATGATCTCTATGATATTTGGTGTCAAACTACAACATTCTATGAAGATGTTGAAGAGTGGAAGATGATGATTCCAAATATTATATATGATATGAAATATAATTTTTAATCAACATAACATTATATGAAATTATTAAAATGTCATAAATAATTCTATATGGACATTCATCGACAAGACCAAATATTTTTGGATTTAGATAATGTGATATCATGTATAACACCATGTATGAAATGTAGGTGGGATAGGATGAAAGGAATTTGTAATCCTAGATTCATTATTCCCCTTTGTATCCTTAATCACATCATTCAAATTGCATATCATCTCAAACATCAAAATTACTAATCATAAGTGTTATATTTTTGACTTATATCCCTATTAACGAAGTAAATACTAGACCACATAGATGTTTTGAATATTGAGGTGGAACCTCTAGATAATGACCATTAAAATAATAATCCATTGATGATATTATATCACAACTGTAAAGTGATAAGAATCAATAAAAAACAAATAGTACATTTACTAAGTTATAACAACATGATTGAGGAGGTAATGTGGCAAATAGAAATCTGAGGGAAAAAATATCATCATCTTTTTTATTATACATAATGAAAATTTGATTTCTGAATTTTTAATTGGAGAGTGAATAAGGTGACCAAAAGTATTTTAATTGAAATTTAATTTTGTATGAAAAAATTACTTATTTTGTATTGTAGTTAAATAAAACACATGCACAATATTAAATATAATATTTTGGTCCATACTAAAAAAAGTCATAGTTGTTTGGTTGAATAAATAAATAATTAAGCATCATAATTATTTATAATATAAACATTTTTCAGTTATCATTAATATCATTATTTAATAAGTGTCATGAAAAAATATATATGGTATATAAAAATGAACTGATGTCTTTGTCCAAAAGCCCCATACCCTATGAAGACCATAAATCAATGATTCCTAAGGAGATGACATCACATGGGATTCCCCTAAACCAATGAGAAGCTGATATTCAAAAAATAAATTTTTACATATCATTTATTGGATAATTATAACAACATAGATACCACCTACCAAACCATATTAACTGCACCACCTCATGATTGTACTTCTATAACACACCTTATGCTCTGGTCCTACTTTGGCATAATAATGAGTTATGTATCTAGTCCCTACGAATAAAATATTTAATATATTTTTAATATAAAAAGGATAATATTTGTCCATTTTCAATATATATATATATATATATATATATATTATTATATAATAATTTTGATAAAATAATATTTTTAAACAAATAACCAAAATATAAAATTTAAGAATAAATACACATGATTTTAATTAAAAAATAGTTTTTCCTAAATTGTTTTTTATAACAATGTTATTATTAATTAATTATATTATTCAATATTATTATTTTAAATATTAATGATAATTTAAGATAATTATGTCCAATTTATTTCTTATATGATTCATAAACATGTTTCCATTATTAAAACTGGTATTTTTAGTAAATACTGGGTTTTATTTAATATGGTAAAATAAAATATTTAGAGTAATAGTTTTTAAAAAAATAATATAATTTTTTTATAAGAATATCAAAATAATAAATGGTTAATTCTTCATTATTTTCTCATACATTCGAATTTTCATTAAAAAGATTAATATAGGTCATGCATACATTATATATTATGACTTCATAATATCCAAAAAGTGAATACATATATATTAATAAATAAATAAATGAACAAAAAGTGATTTCTATGTTAAGATAATTTGTATGAAAATAAATATTAATAATTTAAAAACATTAATGAATCCTTCAAAATAGATTTCTTATATTATGGTTTGAAAAAATTATTATTGGACACGAATAACTTTGAAATAATGAATATAATTATTTAATTGATTTCAATTCATATACTAATTATTTTTTTAAACTACTCCACTACAAAAAACCACATAAAAACACATGGTATTGTTTGTGTATTTGATTATTTAATACATAAAATGTAAAAACTATGTTTAGAAATTAATACTGAATCCCCATATCGTGTTCTAGAAATACAAACCCATCCTTTTAATTTTAATCACTCAACAACTAGTTTCCATAAATTTTCTATACATATACCTCTTCAAGTATCTCACATTTTCCTAAAAATATCATAATATGCCCCTATTATGCTTTTATATTTACCATATAATTTTAATGAATTATCTTCCTCTTAAATGTTATTCACGAACATTCTTTATAATAATAATACTTTTTATTATTGATTATTAATATTTTCAGGAGTTTTTAAACAAAATAATTATTATCCCAATGATGTTCATGTGACTAGTGATAACATTTCAATATAAATAATACCTTAAATGTTACTTTATTGTTACCCCTTATTCTCAAAAAAGTATCTCATTGAATTTTTTATTTAAAACATTTGTGTTGTGAATACCAACAACAATTTTTACAGAAGAGTATTTCATTTTATTTCACTATACTTCTTTTATTTTAGATATTCATGTATGAAATCAATGCTCAATAATAATGGTATTATTATTAATGAATGAAATTATTATTTTTAGGTTCTATTTGTAAAATATACATGTACATGATATGAATGTGATGTGTGGTCCCAAAATGATATATCACACAAATGAGTTGGGTAATGTTTTCAAATCATGGGATTCTATATACAGTTCATATGAAATTATCCTGGAAATTTTGTTTTACAAAGTATCAATAAAATACATGAATTATGATGATAATATCAGGTTTTATTTTGTTACCAAATTCATATGATGCATTGATGTTTTCGTGTTTTGTTATTATTATATGTTCTTGACTGGGATTATAATAGTGGTATGTCACCATGATAAGTTCCATGACTCACTTGTACAAATTTACTTCTTGATACAGTTATATTATTCCATTACATGGATTTGTAGATGATGAATTCTTATATACGTCTACAGCATATCAAGTCATGTTTTAGAGGATAAATGTTATTTGAATGGAATGTCCTGAAATTTATAATTAATTTTATTGTATTAATGTATCAATTTATTGGGAAATGATTTTAATTAACCAACTATATTATACATGTTGATATTTTTATATTGTTCAGTGTGTATCACTCTATAGTGAATTAAGAAATTAATTATATAAAAGTTATGTGTTTTCATAACAATGGACATAGTCCCTTAATGATTTGGGTTCACACCTAATCCTATATATGATTAAATAATTCCTATGTATCATGTTATAAAATTAAATGATCTATAATCATTCACATTTCATCATATCATGAATTCAAAACATTTTGTAACGTTCAAATTTCATCCAAAATATAAAAAATGAATTCATAAAATTTAGTGTTTTAAAATCAATCAATGAATTTGAATAATTTCAATATATCAGTAAAATAATTATAGAATAATTTAATGAATTTGTGTAAATAATTTAAAATCAATTAATAAAGGCTAATTAAAAATTTAATTTCATGTTTCTTTGATTAAAATTACTAAAAAAGTATCAACACTGAAAATAATTTAATACATAAATTAAAATATTTAAAATAAAATAAAATTAATGATCCCAAAAATTACATTTAACCATTCAATAAACATGATTATGAAGTGATATAATCATTAACGATGATATGGTCTATTATTGAAAAAAATTGTATAGGAGCTTCATGAGTTTGATGCGTTTCCAGACATAATATAATGTGTTTTTATGGATTTAATCAGATAACCCAATTTTAATATTTCAATTCCAATTAATATAAAATTTGTTTGTATGAAATATACTATCTATACTTATGAAATATATATATTCAATTTGTATCTTTCACGAATTTGATACCCTAAAGTGTGACTTTCTATTAATGTCGCATAGTCCTTCTCTATGAGTTTACCAAAATACAAGTTTCAACATACATTGATTTTTTGATATCACCTGACCTAGATAAAACCAATTTCTTTCCAAATAAAAAGTGATTTTATCCTTACATCGTAGCTTATACCATAAATATGTCTAATAAGTTACAATCTCGTGTACCCAAAACAAGGATTTTTCATTGATATAAAATTACTACTATATAGAATGCATTTATAATCCCACTAAAAAAAATAAATATAATTCGACAATATATTATTATTCAGATATTCCATTAATTTATTATATACAAATAAATTATTATTCTATAACGTATTCTGAAATTAGTATATAGAGTTTAGTCATTATTACTATATCTTCATCACTAGTTATTTATATATTATATAACTCAAACATAATTTATAAATTTTCAACATTATTATTGAAATTGTCAGAATTATTTTTTTACATTTTTTATTTCAATGAAAATACATTATATATATTAAAATTTATATTTCTCAAATTTTATAATATATGAAAATTTATATTCATTATTCACCATTATAATTTTTTCTATATATGTAATTGGATGGATATATTATCCATATACTAATAATAAAAACATGTTTAATTTAGTTTAAACATTGTAAATATAAAATTATTTACAACAAACACAAATCTACATATTATTATCAAGATAATAAGATAAATTATTGTAAAATTAATGAATTAAATTTCTAACATTGAAATTTTTAATAAATATATTTTCTAATATTCTATAATTAAATCAAAAAAAAATTTATTACATCAAATAATATAACTTTTATATGAAAGTATAAATTCATTGAAATTGGTTAAAAAATAATCCCAATGTTTGTGGATTAATATTATGATATATAAAAATTATATGAAACCATTTCATGAGTGGTAACATTTTATTTTAAAAATATCTATATATAATTACACTAATATTTCAAAAAATATTCCAGTAAATCATTAAAAGTGTAATAAACATAAATATATTTTATTATCATTGTGTTTTAATAATTTAATTTTTTATACTAATTTTATTTTTCTAATAATGATTCAATTTTACATTCAAAATGAATCAATATATAACATTCATTACAGTAAATTATATCACTTCTCATTTTAGTTTGGGTTTCATGTGTTGAAATCTATTCAATATTTTATATCCCTAAATAATGAAATAATAACCAAAATCTCAAAATTTTACCCTCACTCCCAATTAGATAAATATGATTCAATCAATTTATTTATAAATAAAATAAAATTTCCATAACTGATATCATCGAATAAAATTTCTATGTTATTAATTTGAAATATATCATTATTAAATTAATATTTAATGGGCTATGAATATAACGGTATAAGACATACACTTGTGAATTAATTTCTATTTACATAGTTTTATAGTTGAGAGTTATTTTAAAAATTCAGATAAATTAATTTATCCTCCTTGCTTTAGTAGAGTAATTATTCGAACATCAAGATATAAAATGAAAAGAAATATACATAGATGATTTATTTACATTCATGTAACACAATTTTTTCTCTTCGTTTTATTTTTATCTACTTTATGAAATTAGTAATTTTCATATTATAAATGATAAATGTACACAATTTATTTTTCATTCCCTAGAACATATATTTTATATTTATTGTTTCATAATATCCATAAAATAATAAATCATTATTCCTTTGGTCATTAATCATTTACTAAAAATGAATCTTTTCGAAAAAGTGATGATAATTTCAAGTTTGAATAAACCTTCATATTATTAAATAATAAATTAATCCCTAAATCCCAAATAATGACTCATATACATAAAAATAAGTCATTCTATTAATAAATATCATTGAATTTATATAATTTATTATTTAAAATAATTGAAACCCAAATATTTATCAATTTTTTAATATTTTATTATAAAAATATACTAATTATCCAAGTTTTATGTAAATTACATAAAAAACATAAACATAATATAGGATTACATGATTTCCATTAACCATAATATTAATGAAAAAATTGTATTATATTCAATATTATTGGGGTTATATAACTCATGCAATTTTTCGAATATAGTGAAAATACCTAAAAATAACATTAATCACATAATCCATAGATCTTTTTTCAATCCTTGGGGTTTCTATATGATTAAAAATATATTCCCAAATATTTAAAAACATTTTATTCCTATTAGAAATAAATACCTAAATTTAAAATTAAATGTTAACTATTAAATGGATCCTTGATATAATAATTATATCACCAATATAAATTCATTCATCCTAAATAACATTCCAAACAAATCACATTATTATCTTAGAAGTCACACACACATTAGTCATTTATAAAATACAAATAATAAACCCTATCATATAAATACTCTCCTAAAATTTACATAATATCTCAAAAGGGTGTATATTCAATTAAATAAATGATCATCATTTGACTTGTTAACCTATTAGGGTTTCTTAATTTTTTTAAATATAATCATCCAATTATATCCTAAACTCTAAATTTATCTAATACCTGATCTAATACCATCTATGATAAAGGTAACCAATACACCTATTCATAGTCCTAAAATAATAGTACTTACAAACCTACTATGATTAAAAGTGAAGAAAAACCAATGTAGATATTTTTAATATCATAAATATTTAAAAATATTGATTCAATAAATCCTAATACCTTTGTGGAATATAACATGTTGAGAATAATTAAAACTTATACATATAAAATCTTATATTTTTTACTTCCAATGTTTTTTTATGAAACTCCTTGTAATATAAAACTACATAACATAAAGATAGACTTTATAACTGTAAGAACCCGGTTCTTATTTTAGACGTACGGGCTTCTTCTTTTTCTTTTCCTTATGTGATTTTGAGAAAATGTGGAAAAAATGGGAAATCATAAATTTTCAAACTACACGCCGTATACTTTTGGCCGTGTTGGGATAACTACACAGGGCGTGTAGCCTCACCGGAAAAAAGGGTGTAGGAACCGACTACACGTCGTGTAGTGGTTCTTTACACGCCATGTAGTCCAAGGGAAGGTTAAAAAGTAAGGTAGTGGAGTCGCCGCCAGCTGGGCGGCAGTACACACTGTGTACTCGGGAGTACATGCTGTGTACTCTTGTCGGCTAGTGAATAGCGCTGGTGCCGCCAAATGAACAGTTAAATGAAAGAAGTACACGCCGTGAACTCAGAAGTACATGCCGTGTACTTTGTTTTTTCGGCATAAAACAAGAGGTAGCCTCCTCATATGGAAGAGGAGGCGTTTTAGCCATTTTGGAGCCAAAGGAGGAGACCAGACCTTTGAAGATCTGCCGGGAGTTCGTCTGGAATCCGATTCGGCTTCAGACGATCTTGTTGGAACCACACTGGTAAGCCCTTCCTCCTCCTGGTACCGTTCATTCCAATTCTTCTCCCAACATAAGTTATTTAATTTTGAATGGGTTTTGTTCTTCGTCAGATCTACGCCATTCTGGGAGGTTTCTGGAGCCGACGTTCGGGTATAGTGTTCGTTGGCACATAAGGTAGGTCGCTTGGTGTTTATTTTCCAACTGTCGTGTGTTTTTGTGTGTTTTCGTGCCACGAACCCATGTTGAGGGGTCGTATGGCTGAGGCCATTGCTATATTTAATGCCTAGAATTGCATAGGTGATTAAATTGTGACAATAAAATGCTATTTGGGATCATTTCTTGGATCCAGGACCATCATGAGGGGTGTGTTACTCTGTTTAGCCGTTTGTCCAGGATACCCGAGGGTATGACTTAAATGTAGTAACTGTAGAATTTCCTTGAGAGGAATTGCTTGTTAACTTCATTTTGATATGTTGGGCATGGCCCGGTTACCTGTTTAGTCTAAGGGTGTGACTATATTATCCTAAGGGCGTGACTATTTAGCCCGAGTGCTGTCGTTATTCTGCATGAGGGAAACCTTTCGCGCTTGATGGCTTGACATCTGTGCCTGAGGGAGACACTTCCTATGCCCGAGGGCGAGAATTCTGTTACAATGCTTGAGGGCGAGATTCTGTATAGCCTGAGGGCGTGGTTCACTATATTAGCCTAAGGCAGAGATACTGGTTGGCCTGAGGGCATGGTGCTGTTGAGCACAGAACGCTACTAAATTAAATAATTTAAGTGAATAATGAAATGGAAATTTAACTGTTAAGTTAGTTACTTTTGATTACTACTTAGTTATTTCATTTTACTACTGCACACTTGTTGCATGTTTTACACACAGTTGAGCACGGGCCTTTGGTGGGTGCCTACTGAGATATATTTCTCACACCCTGTTTGGGTCACGCTTTTCGACCCAAATAGATTACGTTGCTGCAGGTGTAGATAGGGGCAAGAGTCCCTATATAGGTACTTGACTGTTGCTGAGGAGTAAGAGGGCATGGGACTGAGCCTAGGCTCGCGTTGCCGCGGCCAGCTGTTTACTTGTTTTGATGTACTTTGCATTTGGATGTATCACAGTGATGTATAACATGTTCTGGCTGTTTTCATAGAACTTGAATCATGTAGAATCATCACTTATATACTGTTTGTTATATCCACTACTGTAGTTATTTCAGTTGTGTATGTTTACTGCTTCCGTTGTGGTTGTATATTTATTTTGGTATTCCGGTGCGCTACACATTGACAAATGAGGTCATAGTTTCCCCACTATTAGACCTAGGCCCTCGCTGCTAGTCGGCAGCCTATATCATTTGCGGAAATGCGCTTGAGGTCACGTGGCGAACCGGTCTCGGGGCACCCATTGCGTGGCACTCGGGGTCGGGATGTTACAAAGTGGTATCAAAGGATTTTCTTTTCATTGACTTACTATTTGGAGCCATAGTCAGGGATAGGATAGAACAGTAGTTGGTAATAAGCTGTGCTCGGGCGTAGCTATCCCGTGCACAAGGAAAATCCAGTCTACCTCATATTTTGCATTCTTTGGATTTTTCAATTTTACGGTTGATATGTTTTCACCGTTGGGTGACACACTTGGATTGTGTTGTTTATATTTTATCTGTGGGTTTTATTTAGTTTCAACCCAATGAGATGAGGGTATGTCATCTCATGCATCATATAAGCACATGTTAGATATCACATGCCATGCACAGTTTCCATGCCATGTAGGTTTATTAGAAATTCACATGTTGTTATGATAGTTGATGTGCTAGAAAAGCATGTTGTTGTGATAGCTTCTTGATAAATACCTGCCTTGTGATATGGTGTTTTTGTTTGAGCTTGTTTATAGGATGGACGTCAAACTTTGATCTTTGGGGAGTATGGGACCCCATTGACTAGAATTTGGTAGATCATTGACTGGTAGTTGGTTATAACTCAAATAAGATGTCAAACTTCGATTCGTGGGGTGTATGGGCCCCCACGGGTCCAAATTTGACACTTAGGTGTTGTTTTTCGGTATTTTCTGGGTTCCTGAGAAGTTTCTGAGGCATACTGTCCGGAAACGCAGTATACATGCCGTGTAGTATTTTTATACACACCGTGTATGTTCATCTGTTCGGGAAGAAAAATGAACTTTTTGGGTACACGCCGTGTACCAGGTGTACATGCCGTGTAGTCTCTTCCCGTGTCAAACCGTGTGGGCGGCGACACAGGGTAAGGAAGACCTTGGGTAAAACCCGCAGTGTAGTTTTGTACACGTCGTGTAGTGTTTAACCGGAGTCCGGTCGTGTAACATACAACACGGGTTGGAGAACTCCTTAATAGAACACGCCGTGTCAGTTATGGACACGCCGTGTAGTGTGACCTGGGGACTCAGCCGTGTAACTAACAACACTGGCCGGTGTCACCTCTTCCTGAACACGCCATGTTCCTTTGGGGCACACCATGTAGTCTTGTCCGAGGACAGACCGTGTGGTGATTATCCGTGTCACGAACCGAATCTGGTCGCCGCCCAAACCGGCACCAAACCCACCCCGTGACATGACCCGAAGGGCATTCCCTGTCCCCACGGGTTGGCACAAGTGCCCGGGTATCATTTATTTAGGTTTGGGAACGATTTACCCGAATATGAAGGCACAAACCATTAAAAACAATCAATAAACTGAATCTGAAAAATATATACCAAAAGATGTTTAAACAAAAACCAGAACGGAATACATAGGTTTAGATTCAATACAAAAGGTCCAAAGATACAATGGAACAGAAACAAAAAATCCCCATGGACTCCACATGACAAGGGATCATCACCCACTAGTCGTCTCCACTACTCCTCCCCAAGGATGAGGACTAACACCCTGAACCGCCATCACCCTTAGCCTTTCCTTTACATGGGTCAAAAAAATGTCAAATTACACCCAAGGGGTGTAAGTAGGGTGTGAGCCTATTCCCAATAGGATACCACCCTATTATTCCAAGGTGCATGCAATACAAGGTGAAAAACCAAGCAGTTTTAATATGCAATTAAAAGCGGTGAAAAATTCCACGAAATGAAACTTTAAATTGAAAAAATTTTTCAAGATAAAACTTTCATAATGTTAACACATTTAAATAGTAATATTATATACTACATTATAATTCCAAATACACCCAAATACAAGGGCAAATACCACAATTCCACTGAGCAACAAAACCGGGAACACCCCTAGGAACTAGATAGTCTCAGGCCCCATGTACCTCGTACCTCAGTGTAATGCAACCATAGTAAAATCCTTTCTCTTGCATGAGCCACTAGTAGGGAACATACCCATAACCTAGTGGTCCCCAATCATCATCCACATAGTTTAGTTACAGTTGTCGTTATCCAAATGCTAAGTGAAACAGGGACAAAACCCATCCGGTCCACTAGCCGTACTAGTACAAATCCGCCCCACCTAGGTACCCGGGCTACCCCCTTTATGCTCAAACAATTTCAGGATTTATCACATATCAATTTTAATTTAAAACCCCACTACTGGTCATATACAGCAAATACAGTATCTATCTCATTTTATACCACTTAAAACACACAACAAACTCTTTGAATTTGAATAAATCATTTTCTCAAAATGTCAGGTAGTTTTGCACAAAAAACCCCTTAAGAAACCCACTTGTACACGATGTTCACACTTGTAAGTTACCAAAACAGTAAATTAATCCTAATAAATATCAATTAAAATAAAAACTCAATTTCCGGGCATCCCCATGTTAAACAAGAAGTGTTGTCTTTGTAGAACCTTCATTTTCACACAAAAGTGGAACCAAAAATTCAAATTCTTTACAAACAAAATTAAAACCCATTTTTTGGAAGAAATTACCAAAGGGGATAAACATTATAAACAGTATTTTATGCCTTATTACATATCAGTAAAAACAACTAAGTATTTATAGGGAATCCCCAAATAAACAAACAAAACACTTCTTTGGAAAACCCCCAATTTCACACCAAATTGGCATTTTAAATTCAATTGCAATAGAAACATCAATAGAACCAATTTTTTCAGCAATAATAAAATTATATAAATCTGAAAATATGATAAAAACAGCATGATAATACACATATATTGCATCAACATTGGAATCACCTACCAAATCAAATGAAACCATTGAATCCTTTGTGCGAAAACACAAACGCACCACCGCCACACCTCAAGAAGGGTAGATCAAACCTAAAAATAGAAAATTGGACCAATAAAAACAAAGGTTAAAGCTTAGGTTCGAACCCCTACCCACTGGTCATTGTTCACTTCAATAAAAATGGAGGAAACCCTAAAACAAATTGAATGAAACCCTAATCAATTTGAAAGGGGAAAATAAATGGGCAAACTTACTTGAGAAATCTAGAATGAATCTCCCCAAAACACCAGTATCTGAAATTGAAAACGGCCAATACTCAGGGGATGTTTTCACAGGAATTATTAGGTCATTTAGGATTTTGAATGGAGGGAAAAGACTATGAATTGAGAGAGTAATGATTGAATGAACATACCTCATCAAATCTGCCCGATTTTAGAAACCCTATGATGTTCGTCCCTAAATCGCTATCCTAAGAGCTCCAAAGAGTGGGGTAAAGAGGATGGGGGAGAGGCTGGGTGTAAGGGCCGCATATGAGGCTTGTAATCACCGATTAATACTTAAAATGGAATATGTTATTAAATAAATAAAATTAATTTCTAAAACTGGATATGGGCTTCCGGGCAGGCCCAATCCCTTAAATAAAAACCCAACTAAACCATGGTTATGGATTTCCAAAGGCTCCATATTTTAATTGTAGTGTTAATATATCAGGGGAGGACATTTAGGATTTGTAATGAGTGAAAAATATTAAAAAATTAATAAGTTAAAAAAGAATCAAAATTTATTTTTAAATCTGGAATTGGGCTCACGGTTTGGCCCAATTCACGAAAACTCACCTATTTTCCATAAAACCATTGGAAACCCCCAACACAAATCATTAATGGAAATTAAAATAAAAATAAATTTTAAAATAATATATTAATGTAACAATTCTCCCCACCATAAAAACTTTCCGCCCTAGAAAATCACAGCAAGACAAAATCAACAACCAATCCCAACTGAGAAACCAAGAAGTACTCCCTTGTCGGGTTTCTTCCCCAAAGGCCAAAACACCTCCAGTGATCAATGAAGGAAGGAATAATCTCACAAATCAAACATACACCACTTTCCTAAAACCATCAAGAACATTCAGGCTTTATCCCAAATAAAAACTTTTCAGACACAATCTGAACAATACTCAAACAATTCACCCAAACGAACAACAACTTTGAACAAGGTTACACTTACCTTACTTTAACTAAACCATTGGGTGCTCTCCAGTCCCAATGTTTACTCAAGAATGATATTGGTAGCTAGATAGATCTGAACGAGACTATCTACACCAAGCGAAGACCATGGAAAAATCTAAGTTACTAGTATGGGGGGACACAAATACGCTCCCCACCATAAGAGACAACCAATATTTTTGTTGATACATAATCATAAGACTAACAGGGGAGGCCTAAATGGACTCACCGGTACAAAGGATATACTTCCATCAGAAATTTACAAAAGAAATTATATAAGACTCATACTGGGTCTCCCCACCATAAGAACCAATCATCTTAAGCAACCAGCACTGGCCGGTAAAGAAAGACCCCAAAATTTAAAGAGTTGGGGCGACCACATGGATAGTTTTCACGGTTTGGGAAGCCATACAATAATAGATGGGATCCTTCTTTCCACATGGTTTTCTGGGGCATGGTCACTATTATCCAAGTGAAAATTGTGTTCACAAACAGTGTAGACAAACATCAAACCTTTCTCTAAAGACTTAGTGGAAACCAAAAGGGGGAGGGAATAACATTGGGTGATGACATGGGCACACGACCCTCCACCTATTTCCACCGAACATGGACAATAGAAGAATTATTATGACACCATAGTTTTAAAATCTTCTTAACTTTCATACTGAGGAAATGAATTTTTACAAGGGTTTAAATGACCCTGTGATTTCTCCTGACTACGAGCCAGCTTCTCTCCGAGACCTATGGATGGAGATCAAATTATTGAAGCATCTTCGGCCTCACAGTTAGGCTTTGGAAACCCCATGAATGATAATTCTTCATTCAATGAAACCAAAAACTACAACGCAATCCTAGATAAGTTTTCCAGACATAACACATTCCAAACTCACTTTACCCGATCCCGATATTTCACTGAAACAAGGGCTAAGAAGATACACACACATCACACCTTGTTTCTTTAGGTGAGAAACAATAGAAGTAAAGAACACCAACACTCACCTTCATCTAAAATTGAAGATTTTGACGTTTTTCCAAAGGAGACATTCTCCCAACATAACTGGGACTTTCATAGGATTTCATGACATTCACCACTATGGTCAATCGAGCACATGACATCATAAGGCATCACTGAACATGACCATTGGGACTGATATAAACAATTCATGCAGAGGGACCTTATACAACATCCCCAAACAACACACAATTCTAGAAAGTGGCCACAATATCCTATCATGACCATATTTCCCACACCGGTGGTTTAACATGAATTAATGCATCAAAGAAACGTTGAAGAACCCAAAGGTCCTCTTAGACACCATCGAGACACTCATCCACACTTACAACCCTAGAACACATCCACCTTCGACGTATCAGGAAACAGAAGAAACTAAGGTCTCTGTCAACCTTCCATGAGCACTCTCCCGTTACAAGAGGATCTAAAAATCAAAGAAAGGAAAGGGTGTAGACTCAATCTAAAAATCTGAAGAAAAAATATTCCTTATATTGATCAACTGGAGGGTCTTTAAAAGGCAAAACAATCTGGGTTGCACTTTAGTTGTGCACTAACCATTAATGGGGTTTACCTTATCCAACGATTGAACCAAAGGACCCAACCAATATGGTCTATTGGTCATGATATACCAGAATCCATATCCAAACACATTAAGGGAACCACCAGAAAGTCATCCCAAAACATTTTTCAAAACAGACCACTAATCGTCCCTACAACACAGCTCACCGACCAAACACAAACCCAAAACACAGTTCAAATAGGAGGGGTTCTTGGACTCAAACCATCCCACAACATCAACACTATCAAAACCCCATAATACAAACTATACCAAAATATTCATCAATACATCATGTTTTTCTTTTAATCTATTTCTTTGATAACAAACGGTTTTTCAGTAAGCGTATCCACCAATGGTACCCCATGGGCCTCACACATGCATGTTTTTGTGTCACACCGGGCACCCTCCTCATAACCATCCCAGTACTCATCCAGTCATGCCATCAACCATCCATCATCCCATATAACCCCATGCATGTGGTCACTCATGGAAATACCAAAGGGTAAAACAAAAATTCCTTCCACTTTTCAAAAACAAAATGCTCAACCATCCCAAACTTTTTCTCAAAACTGCTAACAATGAGATCAAAATACCAATTCACATCTTACAAAACATTTCATAAGGACACAAAAATTTAAAAAAGAACTCACTTTCATGTTATTCACATCAATTTCAAAACATCTCATCCCATTAAAACACCCTTTAATCGTTTAGAAAACTATATTGGAAGCACTTTTGAAAACCAACTTCAATATGGTTTCGGCTTTCAAAAGAGGTGTAAGCATATTATTTTACATTTCAAAATAATTCTGAAAATTCAGTTCCACCATTTCATATATCAAAACATTCCATATTTATTTGAAAATCATTTCACAAAACATTTCAATTCTTAAAACCAAGTAAGTTTAAAACCAAAGTTCCAAGATTTCAAAATTAAAGAACACAAGACAATGCGAGTGGAAACTAGTTTCAGTGGGTGACATGGACATGTGGTTGGCGGCCATATTCCAATCACATCACTGTCATAGAGAGTGTTCTAGGGAATATCCCCAGCTCCACATTGCTTGCCAGGCCCTACGAGCTTACTGAGACCATTAACCCAACTCTCTTTTCATTTCCCCTAACCATCATTAAAACAAGAAAACCAAAGGACTTAGATAAATACTCACTTCCCTAGGAAACTTGAATCCTATCATGAGGTGTGGTGATCAGGCACACTACCCATAACTATAATACCAAGTCCCTATAATCCTAACTCCATGATATCCTGACTCTTCCCAAAATAACATGACCCAAAGAGTTAACATGAACCTCCTCTGATACCATTTTGTCATGATGGTGTACACGCCGTGTGCGGGTATAAATGTCGTGTAGAGTAAAGCCGAGTAGTCGGCTGTGTCACAGACGACACAAGAAGTTGGAAAATAACACCGAACACGCCGTGTAGGTATTATATACGCCATGTAGCATTGTTGAAACAGAAGCCATGTGGCTTAGCCGTGTGGAAGGACTCGGGCAGGGGAATGGAAGTCAAGTACATGCCGTGTAGTCAGTGTACACGCCGTGTATTCTTGTTTTGAAAATTTTGAAACGCCTTCCTTCTCTTGTTCCATTGGGGTTCCTTCATTTCAGTCTCAATAATCTTGAATGTGAGGTGTGCTTTTCACCTTGTAGAGTCATGCCTCCTAGACGACCACAAGTTGTTAGCCAAGAGTGCGGCGACGATTATACTCTAGAGATGGTGGGCCATGGGCTACCAGTTGATCCACAAGAAGTGCCAGATACAGCACCAGCTGTTATACCGGACATAGGCACGGAGGCGTAGTTTTGTGAAGGCTTATTGTGGTTCATGCAGACCTTTCAGAGAGCACCGCATGTTGCAACATCTATGGCCGAGCTGATGCATATCTTTCAGGAGCAGCATCCGCCTACGTTTTCAGGGGATGGCGGACCACAGGCTGCAGAGTCATGGATAGGATCGATGCAGACTATTTTTGAGTATCTTGAGATGTCTCCAGGGCGGAGGGTCAAGCTCGCGACTTACATGCTGCGCGATTCCGCCAAGAGGTGGTGGGATGTTACCACCCGGTCAGAGCATCACAGGGACATGGTGTGGGAGGATTTTCAGGAAGTATTTTATGACTTCTTCTTTCCCGAGAAACTACGAGCAGATAGAGCTCGACAGTTCATGAATCTGCCGTAGGGTGCTATGTCGGTGATGGACTACTCTGCTCATTTTACAGAGCTTCAACGCTTTGCACACATGCTGGTGGGTGATGAGACGCTGAGAGCCAGACGTTTTGAGGATGGTCTTCGGTATTACATCTGAGCACTGGTGAATGTTTTCAGGTTGCCAACTGTACACGCGATTTTGAATCAGGCGTTGATCACTGAGAGTATCCTGCGAGAATCTAGTGGTGTGGGCCAAGGCGGTTCAGCACCAGTTATTGGTACTATTTCTGCTGGCAAGAGGAAGAGAGAAATGGAATTCTCTCAAGGCGGTAGTACCAGCCAGGCAGCTTCGTCAGGTGGCCCGATTAGGTGCTACCAGTGTGGCAGAGATGGGAACAAGAGACCATAGTGTCCACGAGACCTAGTGGAGTACCGATCTTGCAGCAAGATGGGTCATGTACATCTCTTTTGCAAGGCGTATCCACCAGTGGATAGTGAGAGGGGTTCTGTGCAGAATCCGCGTGCGGGAGCCAGACCAGTGGCTTCTTACCAGTTGGGGAACTAGAATATGTCAGGGCGTGCGGGCAGAGATGGTCGTCGTGGCCGTGGTATCTAGACACCAGGCTCTCAGAGGCAACAGGGCGGGACAGCTCAGGGTAGCCAGGCTGTGTCGCAGGTCTGCGACACTGGTTAGGCATATGCAGTGCAACAGACCCAGCAGAAGCAGGAACCCGGACCTTCGACAGTGAGAGGTACTATTCTAGTAGCTTCTATCTTGTCTTCAGTACTTTTTGATACGAGTGCTACACAGAGTTTTATATTTGTACCCGCCGTGGAGGGCCTTGGGCTCGGTGTTTCTACTTCTTCTGATATCTTGACGCTAGACACTCCGTTGAAGACTAGGACGGTTGGTGTGCGTCAGTGCAAGGAGTGCCCCCTTGAGGTTTGTGGGTGTCACTTCCTTTGGGACCTCTATGTCCTGGAGATGACGAGCTATGACGTCATTCTCGGGATGGACTGGTTAGTTCCCATTCGAGCCTTTGTAGACTGCTATCGTCGCAGGGTTCATTTCACATCACCAGAGGGCAGGGAGTTTCTATACAAGGGCGAGTGGGATGTTCAGGAGAGTCGAGCTGGACTAGACCATCATGGGCGAGGTGGAGTAACATCCCAGATTGCGAGCTTATATCTAGATGACCAGGGGATTTGTCAGACGGATTTCCCTCTAGTTGTCTATCATTTCAGGGATGTCTTCCTGGATGACTTTTCAGGTCTACCTCTTGTTTGTGAGGTGGATTTCTCTATCGAGCTTGTGCCAGGAGCAGCACCAGTGTCCATTCCTCTTTATATAATGTCCACGCCTGATTTTCAGGAGCTCAAGATGCAGTTAGAGGAGCTACAGGAAAAGGGTTTTATCCGACCCAGTACTTCTCCTTGGGGTTCTCCGGTCCTCTTTGCAAAGTAGGCGGATGGTACCCTTAGTCTTTGTGTGGATTATCGGAAGCTGAACCAGTTCACGGTTAAGAACTGATATCCCTTGCAGAGGATAGATGATCTGTTTGATCAGCTTCATGGAGCATGAGTGTTCTCGATGATTGACACGAGATTTGGATATCATCAGCTGCACGTTAGACCATATGATATACCTCTCACAGCTTTTAGGAGCAGGTATGGTCTATATGAGTATACGGTTATGTCGTTCGGACTCACGAACGCACCAGCAGTTTTCATGGCTTGGATGAATCATGTGTTCCATCCATATCATTATTCATTTGTGGTAGTATTCATGGAAGACATCTTGGTGTACTCTCACGCTCGACACGACCATGCCACCCATCTTGAGATAGTATTGAGTACACTGAGAGAGAATCGACTATATGCTAAGCTCTCGAAGTGACACTTTTGGATGGACCAGATTCACTTCCTGGGTCATATCATCTCAGAGGCAGGAGTTGCACTGGACCCAGCGAATGTGAGAGCAGTAGTTTCCTGGGAGCAGCCCAAGAACGTGTTTGAGATACGGAGTTTCTTTGGGCTGGCTGGTTACTACAAACGCTTCATACATGACTTCTCCCGCTTAGCAGCACCGTTGACAGGTCTGATTAAGAAGGGTGTGAAGTTCGTTTGGTCAGAAGCTTGTGAGACAGATTTTCAGGACTTGAAGGGAAGGCTGACATCAGCATCGATCCTGATACTCCCAGAGCAGGGGAAGAGCTATACAGTTTACTGTGATGCGTAAGGGATTGGGCTGGGAGTCGTTTTGATGGTGCGCGACCGAGTTGTGGTGTACGGGTCTCGGCAGTTGAGGCCACATGAGAGGAATTACATGACGCACAATCTCGAGTTGGCTACAGTAGTGCATGCGTTGCGCTGTTGGAGACATTACCTGTTGGGAGAGAATTTTGTGGTTTTCACTGACCACCAAAGCCTCAAGTATATCTTTACTCAGCGTGACCTAAATCTGAGGTAGAGAAGGTTGGTCGAGTACCTACAGTCCTTCAATTTTGAGCTTTCCTATACACCTGGTAAAGGTTATGCAGTAGCCGATGCACTGAGTAGGAAGAATCAGATACATGCAGTGCAGGAGGCAAGTGATGAATGGCAGCTTATGGCCTTGTTCTTTGAGATGCATTTGGAGGTGCATGGAAGTCAGGGACATACTTATCTTTCCTTGTTAGCTCTGACTTCTACCCTCCTGGACAGAGTGAGGATGAGGAGCTATTAGTTTCAGAAGGCCTAGTTCTACGGGAGTCGGTGGCAAGTGAGGACCCTCCTTCCGGTTGGATGATAGGTGATGATGAGGTTTTGTGTTTCCATGGATGTGTATGGGTTCCAGAGGATATACACGAGGAGCTGATGAGGGATTTTCATGCTTCATCTTGGTAAGTTCATCCCGGGGTTACCATGATGTACCAAGATTTGAGACATCAGTACTGGTGGCCGGGTATAAAGAGAGAGATTGCTGGTTTTTTTACGAGGTGTTCCACCTGTCAGTAGGTGAATGCAGAGCATTAGAGACCAGCTGGGCTGTTACAAGAGTTACCCATTCTAGAGTGGAAATGGGATGATGTCGCGATGGATTTCGTGATGGTTTTTATGAGGTCACCTCGTGGAAATGACGCAGTGTAAGTTGTTGTGGACAGAGCTATGAATGTAGCTCACTTCTTGCCGACCAAGGAGACCTTTGGTGTGAAAGTGCTCGGAAGGCTGTATATCTGAGAGATCGTACGTCTTCATGGAGTCCCTTGTTCTATCATTTCAGATAGGTACGCCCTCTTCACGTCTCGTTTTTGGAGGAGTTTTCAGAGGGCATTGGGTACACAGGTGCTTTTGAGCACATCATACCACCCTCAGACAGATGGCCAGTCAGAGCGGACGATACAGGTTCTAGAGGACATGCTGCGCGCATGCGTCCTATACTTTGGGGGCTCTTGGGAGAAGCATATACCCTTAGTCGAGTTTTCCTATAACAATAGTTTTCAGGCACCTATTGAGATGGAACCATATGAGGCTTTATATGGTAGGCCATGCTGATCACCTTTTTGCTGGTTAGAGGCAGGTGAGGCAGCATTACTGGGGCCACAGCTCGTTCAAGAGACATCTGAGCAGGTGCAGTTGATTCGGAAGTGGATGGCTACTGCACAGTCTCTTCAAAAGTCTTATGATGATAACCGCAGACGACCTTTCGTGTTTGTGGGTGGGGATCAGGTTTTCTTGCGTGTTTCGTCGAGGCTAGGACACAAACGGATCAGGAAACAGGGTAAGCTTTCACTGAGGTATGTCGGACCATTTGAGAGTTTGGAGAGAGTCGGGATGGTTGTCTATCGGTTGCAGTTACCGCAGTGGTATCAAGCCATGCACGACGTCTTCCACGTGTCTCAGTTGCGTCGCTACCATTCAGACCCATCTCACACCTTTCAACCTGAGGAGGTTGAGCTTCAGCATGATGCGTCCTTTGAGGAGCATCTGATCCGCATCGTTGACAGGAGCATGAAGGTTATCTGAGGCCTGTCAGTTCCTCTCGTATGGGTGCTATGGCAGCATGGCCGAGTGCTCGACAAGACCTGGGAGTGGGAGGCCGACGTACGTGCTCAGGGGCCAGAGCTGTTCTGAGCTTTATCTTCACTACCATTGGAAGGGAAATTCGGGGACGAATTTCTATAAGGGGGGGGGGGGAAGTTTGTAAGAACCTGGTTCTTGTTTTAGAGGTACATGCTTCTTCATTTCATTTTCCTTAAGTGATTATGAGAAAATGTGGAAAAATGGGAAATCCTAAATTTTGAAACTAAATGCCATGTAATTTTTCCACACACCGTGTACTTTTGGCCGTGTTGGGATAAGTACACAGGGCGTGTAGCCTCACCGGCGACAAAGGGTGTAGGAACCGACTACACGCCGTGTAGTGGTCCTTTACACGCTGTGTAGTCAGTCGGCAAGTTAAAAAGTAAGGTGGTGGAGTCGCCGCCAGCTGGGCGGCAGTACACGCCGTGTACTCGGGAGTATATTCCATGTATTCTTTTCGGCAGGAGAACATTGTCGGTGCCACCAAATGAACAGTTAAATGAAAGATGTACACGCCGTGTACTCAGAAGTACATGTTGTGTACTTTGTTTTTTCGGCTTAAAATAGGCAGCAGCCTCCTCATTTGGAAGAGGAGGCGTTTGAGCCATTTTGGTGCCAAAGGAGGAGGCCAGACCTTTGAAGATCCGTCGGGAGTTCGTCTGGAATGTGATTTGGATTCGGACGATCTCGTTGGAACCGCACGGTTAAGCCCTTCCTCTTCCTGGTACCGTTCTTGCCAATTCTCCTCCCAAAATAAGTTATTTACCTTTGAATGGTTTTTGTTCTTCGTCAGATCTATGCCGTTCTTGGAGGTTTCTGGAGCCGGCCTTTGGGTATAGTGTTCTTTGGCACATAAGGTAGGTGTCTTGGTGTTTATTTTCCAACTTTCGTGCGTTTTTGTGCATTTTCGTGCCACGAACCCATGTTGGGGTGTCGTGTGGCTGAGGTCGTTGCTATATTTAATGCCTACAATTGCATAGGTTATTAAATTGTGATAATAAAATGCTGTTTGGGATCATTTCTTGGATCCAGGACCATCCTGAGGGGTGTGTTCCTCTGTATAGCCGTTTAGCCAAGATACCTGAGGGTATGCCTTAAATGTAGTAACTATAGAATTTCCATGAGAGGAATTTCTTGTTTACTTCATTTTGATATGTTGGGAATGGCCAGGTTACCTACTTAGCCTAAGGGCGTGACTATATTAGCCTGAGGGTGTGATTGTTTTAGCCAGAGGGTTTTCGTTATTCAGCCTGAGGGCAACCTTTCGTGCCTGAGGGCTTGACTTCTGTTCCTGGGGGTGACAATTCCTATGCCTGAGGGTGAGAATTCTGGTACAATGCCTGAGGGAGAGATTCTGTATAGCCTGAGGGAGTGGTTCACTATATTAGCATAAGGGAGAGATACTGGTTGGCCTGAGGGCGTGGTTCTGTTGAGCACAGAACGATACTAAATTAAATAATTTAATTGAATAATGAAATGGTAATTTAACTGTAATGTTAGTTACTTTTGAGTACTTCTTAGTTATTGCATTTTACTACTGCACACTTGTTGCATGTTTTACACACAATTGAACACGAGCCTTTGGTGGGTGCCTACTGAGATATATTTCTCACACCCTGTTTGGGTCATGCTTTTCGGACCATATAGATTACGTTGTTATAGGTGTAGATAGGGGTAAGAGTCCCTATACTGGTACTTGACTGTTGCTGAGGAGTAGGAGGGCATGGGACCGAGCCTAGGCTCGCGATATCGCGACCAGCTGTTTACTTGTTTTGCTGTACTTTGCTTTTAGTTGTATCACAGTGATGTATAGCATGTTCTGGATGTTTTCTTAGAACATGAATCATGTAGCATCATCACTTATATACTGTTGGTTATATCCACTTATGTAGTTATTTCAGTTGTGTATGTTTACTTCTTCCGCTGTTGTTGTATGTTTATTTTTGTATTCCGCTGCGCTACACTTTGACAAATGAGGGAATAGTTTCCCCACTATCAGACCTGGGCCCTTGCTGCTAGTTGGCAGCCTCTGGCGTTTTGGTAAATGCGCATGAGGTCACATGGAGAACCGGGCTCGGGGCACCCGTTGCGTGGCACCCGGGGTCGGGACGTTACAATAACTATTATAATTGATTCTAATCTTTCCAATAATATAAAAATTTATTTTAATACCTAGGGAGACTTTAAAATTCTCTATAAGGGGAATCATAATAATAATATGGATTTTTTATCCTTTTAAAAACGTAATAAAACATGTTAAATGGTGTAATATGTTTGAATAATAAAAATTGATATTTCATATAATACTTATTTAAACATGATGTCACACAATCACAAAAAATGTTTCATAAAATGGTTTCAAAAACAATTATAAAAGAAATATAATTTTATAAAACAATTCCCACAATAAAATTTAAAAACCACGTTGTAAAACTACAATACATAAAATTTTAACAATGATGAATATTTATAGAACAATTTATTTTAATTAAAGAAAATAACATTATTTGAGAAAGGATAAAACATATTTATTTTCCCAAATATTACTCTATTTTATTAATATCAAAATACATATAATAATTTTATTTTCAAGTGTCATAATGCCATAAAAACATTTTTTAGTATTAACATCAAAATGATTCATAATAAAGTCACCTTAACTTAAAATTCAATAATTTTATTAGGACTATCTTATATCAACTAACTTTGTTACCTAACAACATTAGCAAATTACCATATTTTATTGGTGTAGTAAAATCATTTCTTTCATTGGAGTATCTAACACTATAACTTTATATGATTACTCAACTCTATCATGTCAAATTATTATTCAACTTATTTATATTACCAATGTATTTTAGCCTTTAACGAACCTATCCCTCGGAAAATGGACATATTTAGGTAAGGGTTCAAGTTAACTCTTCATTCTAAATATCATTCAATAATTATAATGTATCATATGTTAAATTAAAACCTTTACCTTTATTTATCCTTCCCCATATCATGACATTAGAATATATTATAGTATTCACAATTCATCATAAATATCACAAAATATCAACAAAAATGATTATTTGAAAACCAATTAACGGAAGGAATTCATTTCAATAATATCATTATTAATATGTGGGTATATTTAAAAAAATAAATATCATTTATATTAAATTCATTCTTAGAAATTAATTTAATAATTTATTGGTTCATTGAATAATATTTTAGAATAATATTTTTCATAAACAAATACTTTAAAGAATAATATTTTTTTAACAAATGAGTCTGAAATTATATGAAAAATTATTTTAAAATTTTTAAATAGATCAATGAAGAGAATAATTTTATAATAAGGAGACTTTTTCTTCTAAACAATTATGGTAAAAATTCTTCACCACGATATTTTTTGAAACAAAATATTAGTTGGTTTGATAGATTTAAGATGAACCTCCTCTTACTATGATTCAAAATCTTGTGAATAAATTTTATATTAGAAAGAATATAGATATATAATATTAATTAAAATGGAAATAAATATTTATAAGATCCATGAGCTATGACTATTATAATATAATTATTATTGTGATTACATTGTTTTTTACTATGGAGTGACATTGATACCATTTTATAGAGAACATGATGTGAATTATTCTCATAGACTTTATGCAACAAGTTGCTTCACCTATATGTATTGAATTTAAGCATATGTGAGTTGATCACTTAAATTTACATAGATCAAAATTTATAATATTACCTACCCCAAAATTAAATTGTTCCTTTATATAATATAAATTCTGCATTGAGTACATTTATAATTTTATTGATTATCTAAATTATGATTCTATGAAATAATAAAATTTTTATATTCCATGAATGTATTATTTACAACCAATATATTATTTTATATCATTTAATAAAATAAATATTTTCCATATTAAAATTATTAATATATTTTCAATATTATTAACATATTTTATATATATCATATACATAATTTTAAATTTATCAACAAAAATATTTAATACGATATAAGATTTATCTTTCATTCATTTAATATAATTATAATTTATTATAACCCATAATATTTATATTTCATAAGTTGTATTTCATTTGGAATTTTATATTCATCATTCATAATAAAATAAGATAAATATAAGTAACATATCTGACATATTAAAAATACGATTATAAGAATGATATTGTTAATGTAATTTGAATTTATTAAATTAACGACTCTTCACAATATAAAACCAACAATATATTATTCCATAGATGATCAAATAATTTGAAACATGTTTAAAGTACTACTAATTTTTTATATACATTTTTATTAAAAAATTAAATTTTTTATAATAATTGAGTCTCATCAATATAAAAGGGACCAAAATTACAACTTCAATAAAGTAAAAAAGAATATCCTTAAAAGATGTTGAAAATACATATACTGTTGTTTAATAACTAAAAGTTTTGACCAAATATTGAATAAATAAAATACTTTATGTTCATTATTAATGTTATAAATTACAATATATAATTAAAAAACTATGCTAAAAATTTATTGTAAATCATTAAGTATTTATTGATCATAAATACTTGATCATATATTATTATTCTTTTCACATGCAATTTGTTTGTTTTTTTAATCTTCCTAATGATGCATCAATTTTAAACATAGAATGAATTAATGCTTATGTGGAATTATAATAATTTATATCATTTTTTTATTTTGTTTTGACGTTAAATGTTTTTAAATATATTAAATGTAATACTTATTTAAAAATTATTAAAAAAATTGGTGGTTTTATAAAAAAATATTCATTTCATGGAACTTAAAACACTAAAAATCATGATATAAGTGAGAAGCTAACACGGCCATTAACTCAGCCTTTCTCCAAGGTGAAAATGGAATGGCCTCATGTATAAATAAACAATTTTTTAATAAATCCATGTTATAATCATATTTATATATTTTATTATAACACACAATTCACTTTTAATTTCTTATCAAGCATTTCATATTTTTCGGTGTTAAAATTAATATTTCGGAGTCAACTATTTCCTTTTCCTAGCATGATATGTTTCCATTTTTACTTTTTCTCTGTTTTTTTATAGTTATAGAATATTAATTACTTAATTAATATTGTAATATTTGTTTTTAAATAATCATTTAGAAATATTCATGTGTGGAAATAGAAAAAATGAGATACATTATTTATGGACCTGTTAGTCTGTATATACACATGAGGGATGTTTCCATTATCCAATGGATGATATAAATGAAAATTAGATAGTATAATGTATTTATGAAATTATAATTATATTAAAAATATAATATATATTTAAAAAATATCACTATGTAACGATACTTGATAGGTAATAATGGGAATGAAATGCATCACATAATTGAAGAGGTAGTTAACACTTATATATTAATTACATTATAATGACGAATTTGATGAAAAATAATTAGATAGTGATTTTACATCAACACCATATCATTTTATTAAAATAATGATACTAATTTTATTGTATTTTTTTCATATAGATGATTTATAATATGTAGATAGAGTTAAAAATAAATAACTATATATGGAAAATTACTTCTTCCATGGGTATCCTCTATTGGGTATATCCTTAAGACTTCATGTGTTGATCTTTGGATGATACAAAATACTATTGTTTATGTATATGAATTTCAATCTTTGATTTCGGTAGAGATTGGTCATCCAAAATTTATCAATATCTATGAATATGTGATGGGAGTTTATATCCTTTGATTATTAAGGGATTGGAACCATTGTAAATATTAAGAAACATTAAAAATAATAAATCTCATTATAATGGATCGTGTATCAAATTGAGTTGAATTTCTGTGATAGTATATATGCAGGTTGATATACATTGAACCAACTAAAATTGAAATAGATTTATGTGACATTTGAAACCATATCACTTATTTTAACCCCTTCTAACCCGTTTATATGATGATTTACCATTTATCATGTAAATAATTCACTATAACTAAAATTAAAAATTTACACGACGCCAAATTTGGACAAATTGAATTAATATATTTAAATCATTTTATTAGATTAATTTTTTAATTGTTTGTGAAATCAATTAATGAATCATTCCCAAAAACAGGTAAAACGTGTTTTTGAAATAAACCGTATTATGAAATGTATTTATTCGTATTATAATCATTATAATAAACATTAGATGAATAAAAAATTAGTTTATTGAATATATTTTTTAAATAATTAATTAATACCATTCATTAGTAGTGGTTTCCTTAAATTATTTTGATAAGATTACATTTTACACATAATGATTATTTCTAAATAGTATTTATTTTTATATTCAAATTATTTTACCATTATTTATAACCAATTTAAAAGTAAAATATAAATTTTAATTAATTTTTAGTAATGTAATTTTTTTTCATAAGTGTAATTTTATTAATATGAGATATTAATTTCAAAATAAAACATATCAAATAGTGTTTTTTGATAATATTTTTTTCTTAACTAATAATTAATATACTTCAATTATTTATCAATAGTAATCAATTTGATGGATGTATATAATTAATTTTTTTAATCAGTATATAAAATTAGTAATAAATTTTATCAATATAATTCCTCATCATTATAAAATTTAATAAAAATCTATAATTCAACATATCAATTCAAAATAGTTACCATAGAGTAAATTGAATCTTAATAATTTAATTTGAATATATTTATTTTTCTAATTCATCTCTTTAACAATTTTATTTATCAAAGAAGTTGTATATTCTATTATATTCTCATGTAAATAATTATTCATTATTGTTAGGTGTTTTATACCTGAAAAGCTATCATATATATCTTATGTATTGTAAATGAATAAAATAATTAATTAGTATAGGATGATACACTACACCAAAGTGATAATGAATCAAGACCAAGATTAATGTAAATATATATAAACATTGCCTTATTCAAATATCATTGGATGAAAATATCTCCAGCACTTTTGTGATCTTCTAACATAACAAGATTATCCAATCAATATCATTTGGTTACTAATAATGTTATCCATTATATCATTCAAGCTCATCATTATATAATTTAATTAGTATAAAGCAATGTCATTCACTATCATTTGTCTACATAATATATAGGACAATTATCACCCAAAACCTTTGATTTATGAACTTACATTTTAAAATTTCCATTCCACATTTCTCTCAAGCTTCATGTTTCCCCTCTCATATAGGAGAACTATAATATCCATCTACTAGAGAAACCCTTGACATCAAATCAAATAAATAACCATGGAATTATTTTTGATACCCGACTATTCACCTCTATGTAGTAATTTATTAGTTTTTAAAGGTTGTTTTTGGTATTTCCACAAGTTTGAAGATGAAAATTAATTTTTTTAAACAACAATTAGTGCATGGTTTCTAAACAAATATAATTAACCATTCCAAAAATTTTGGATGAGAAAAGGTTTTCTTCATGATCTACAAATTGATTTTATAATTATGGGGAAACTTCTATGAATTTGTGGGACTCTAATCATTGAAGATGGATAATTGCTACGGAGGGTGCATTGTTTGAAAAAAAAGGAAACCAAAACGAGTTTCCTAATATATATTTTTTAGAAATTATTTTATTTTTATTTCAATATTGTTTTTATCCTCTCTAACACTCAATTATTCTTCCATAAGTGATCCAATTACCCTCTGAACCATTTCATCCCACAACCCAATATTTCATTATTAATGTACATTACATTTGATAGATTAATAATTGTAAATTCTTGACTCAAATTTGTTCCTTCTTTATCTCTTCTGTAAATCAAAAATTCATCCACTAATTTCTCCAAACATAAATTCTATGGAGCATGTATTTCCAAAGCTATGGATTATATTTTCTTCAGGATGAATATAATTGAGTTTAAGGCTAGTAAAATTACCGCTTCTTATTCCTAATATATATTTTGTAATAATGACAATGTTTCATCACTTTTGAGGTTTTGGTATCTTTGTATTGTGATATATAATTTGAAATATAAAATTTAATTTTTTTCATTTATTAATTATTTAATATAACTAATTTTAGGTATCTAGGGATTCAATAAATGTTGTATTCTTACATTTATTATCTGGAAAAAAGTGGTTAAATTTGGGATCCTTTATTGTAAATAATTATATTCAATCAATGACTTTTACAGAGTATTCAAGAAACCCCATCACTATAAATGAGATTAAATGTAATTTTTAAGTTGATATTTTTATAAAACATATTATTTGATCATGGTTTGTGTTTTTTGAGGTTTTCGGGTTTGTCGGTGCCCATTGGAGACCTTTAATGTATTGTTTTTGGATAGTTGTTACCCTATATATATGAATGTGGTTGTTTGGGGTCATTTTCTGTATGGAAATTATATTATCCTAGCCATACTGCATGCTTATGATCGCATAAGTATTATAATTTTCTATAAAAAACTAAATTAGGTCATCATAATATATATCATAGATACTACATGTTTCACATTTTTGGTGATATTATTATATCATTACTTCATTTTAATCCCATGTATTATTTAATTATCATCAGTTGGATTTTTATTTATACTAATATAAATAAATTTTAAATTTATTTACTATATCAAAAATATTCCTTGATTATTTTGGATACTATTGGATTTAATAGTATTTTCTTAATAATTTTATTTTTCAATCTTTTTTTATCAAACTAGAATTAATGGTATTCGATATGAAAATTCATTTTTAAATTAAAAGTTTCATTATAAAATTATTTTCATCAAATAGTTGATATTTCATATTATATATATATTCATGGTCCTATCTTATTCATTTTAATGGTAAAAGATCATTATCTCGTAAAAGTAATTTATTCTAGTACATTCCTATTCAGGGTATGATTGGGGGGAGGCACAAATAGAGAATGAATAGAAATGACTTTTATAATCCATTATACTTCTTTATGTTAAGATATGTGCTTATATAACAAGAAATTATTCATGAGACATATTTGGTCATCCATTCATATTTAAAGGTCATTAATGTTTTCAAATTTTTTATTCATTAATTTTTGAATTATTTATTTTATTGTTAATACTATTTATATTATATTGAGCATGATTTATGTTTTTGTAACTATTTTGTTGACTATGTTAATTTTCAAATCATAGGTGCATCAATGAAGATTCATTATTGAATTCCATGTCATGTTTTATTATAATTATAGTGTGAAACCATTCCCATATAATGATCATTAATATCCTTAATATACTCACTAGACCAAGTTGACTATGAATATTCTTCAATCCATATGGAAGGCAGACCCATGTTTTGTAGAAGGATAACCTATGATAGTTCTTAATAAAATTTTATAATTTCCATGATTTATTTTTCGGTGTGTATTATAATATTTATCATGACCATTGTGACTCATGTAAGGTTGTAGAGGAGTTCATGACTAAGTCTTCTTCATGAAAAATCTTGTAATAAGAGGGTAATTATATTTTTTATTTTCTTGATCTATATTTCAAATAATTTTATGGATATATATATATGGTTTATTTCAATTAGGTTTTTTGGATGACCCCATCAGTTTTTTTGGTTTCTCTTTTAAATTAAATATACAGTGCTTAGATTATGTTGTTTTATTTTATTATAACATGCATCTTAGAAAGTCTACTACAAATTATGAGAAACTATAGAGGACAGTACATTATATAACCCTCATATTGTGATTAATATAAGTGAATCAATAATTAAAACAATTAATTGTGCTTTAAAAAATAATTAATCATCGAAATTCTAGATGAAAAATAATTCCACGGAGTTCATGAAGAAAACTTCTACTATGTTTGAATGTGGTCAATATGATTAAGAACCAAAAAGTTAATATAAAATTTTGAGTGTATAATCTATATTATCTAGACCCTTATGGTGTAAAAGGTTGGATTAGATACCTTGATGTTAAATATTATTAACTAAATATTGTGGTACCCAATATTTACAATATTTCTGAATGTATATTTTACAAGTTCCAATTTCATGATGATTTCTAACAATAAATTTAAACCCAAGACTGAAATCATGTTAAATTGTATTTATATCATTAATTGGGAATATTACGACTAGTCCATAATGGAGTAATAATCCTTGTATTCTAAATTGGTACATTTCACTTCACCTCTTTAGGAATTGATTCGTGATTCTATATCACATCCATATGTGTTTCAAGATGAAAACCAGATCTAGGATTACAGTACTTTGTCTTAAAACCTATACTGAAGTGGTTTCAAAGCTATCTATTGTTGATATATATATATAAAATGGTTTACTACTATGTGGAATTCCCCTCTATCATTTATGGCAGATATAGCTTGTCTTTATAGAAAAGGAAGGCACACATGGATTCCCATATTGAAAGTAGTAATCATGACACCTATGATATTCTTCTATTAGTATCATCATGATGAAGGATGGTAATTTTTATTTGTATGGAAAGGTCAGGAATACTAAGAAAAGTTATCCTGAAACTAAAATTACATTCTATTAGTATAAATTCTGGAGATATATTTAAGTTTAGGGTAGCTAATCACCCAAATGCAATAAAGTGTATTCCATAAATAATAGGGGTTCATAGGGCTATAAATATGTATCAAAATGGGTTGGATATTATTTTTAGTGAATTTATAATATCATTCAATGATGTAACATTATATTGGGCCTAAATGTTTTTACCAGTTTGTGGTGGATCATGATCTAGAGGAGTCATAGAATAGACTAATTACAAGGTTATGTGTTATGTTATTTTAATATATATATATGGTATTGTTTTTATTTTACATAAAATAATATAATTCATTCCATTACCACAAATATTTTCAATTTAATTGGACTACAGTCTGAGTTAAATCCACATTTGATAGATTTATCCACTATATTAGATAAAATTGTTGAGTAAGGATTTATGGTCTCTATGTAACCTATGTAAATCCCTAGTGAAAAATTTAATTATGAATTATTATTTTTTGATAGAGAAATCATAGATCTTATCTTCAACATATATTTAATGGTTAGTATTATATAATATATTTATTTCTTCCACAAAATGTTATCATTTTCTTCTCTTTATGGGAGAAATATAATTTTTTATATGACTGTGATTCACAGTCAATAGACTATTTTAGATTGTTCTTGTTATTTGGCGTCCCTTGTAAATATTTTATGATAATGTTAATGATGCAATTGAATAGATTTCATATGGACATAATTTTTTCATGTTGATAGGTATCATGTGGTTTTCCATGATTAATATTCAATGATTTTTATGTAGTGGGATAAAAATATCACTATTGATATTCTCTATAAGAAAAGAAACATTTAGATACAATTTTATCGAATAACCCCACCATATTTGCTGGAGTTAAAGAATTAGTTTGATGATATTTAGATAAAGGGATTCATTTACCTGAACTACCACATTAGAAATATCACATTATCTTGTTAAATAGAAAATATATAAACCTAAATATTTAAATTAACTACCATAATTACATTAAAATTATGATCATTAATAAGTATTGTTTTCCTCTTATCAATGATTAGTTCGATTAACTTAAGAGTATTACTATTTTTCAAGGACTAAATTATATGAGAGGTATCATTGGTTGTATTTGAGTGAGGTTGGCATCCCCATGATTTACATAATGCGCTAATGATACAATTTCCATTACATGGATATATTGTTATGTTTGAGTAATTTCCCTATATATATTATATGTAGGATAAAAAATATTATTCATTATTATGAATACTCTTTTATAGCTGTAATCATTGATAATATCATGTAGTTTTTATATGTGAAAAAGTCACATGAGTTCCATTTGAATGAGGTTTTGGGATCTATAATAGTCAATATTTTATTTGTAATACTATATAAGTTCTGTTTTTATATCCACATGGTAAAATTTCTTATTATATGATATCCAGATTAAAAATATGTATTGTTAAATATATTATTTAATTTTTGATATACCAAGAGATATCTATGATTCTATTTTATATCCAAGGTGTGTTAGTACTAGTTAGACATTATAATAAATTTTTGGTTGGATTTCTCTTGACTATCACATTTTCTAAAAATAGTAAACTGGGAGTGTTCGAAATTTATGTGGACTAAAAAATTCATGTTTTCTTTTATTTGGATGAATGTGAGTTTTGATTCATCCTCATTTTCTATCATACTAATGGAAGGCATGTTTTACACTATGTATTGTGTTATTTAGGTGAAGGATTGGTGTTTTTTGAAGATAGATTATTACATCATGGTTTCCATTATCTCTCATTAGATTAAACTATAAAAAACTATATACACTGGACATGATCATGAGGCTGATGTTTTTACGTTTTCTATAAAATGTTTCACACCTACCTAATCATTGATAAATTTTCAATATATTCATATGAAAATAGTCTCAAGTATATCTATGCCTAGTGAGAATTAATTTTTAGATTTTTTATATTTATATAATAATTTAAAATCATTGATTTTTATTTTAATTACATTCTAGAATGTGAAATTCAGTAACAGATCTACTGATTAGAAATTTTTTGATATAGGTAGTGAACTATTTTTTAGGAATAATATATTCTAATGATATTATTTATATAGATTTACATAGAATGGATAGAGTTTAAATGTTTGTTTTTATAGTGTGTGGCTATCATGTTGTAATGTTGAATAAATTCTACTTTGGTATGAAACAAATTATAAATGAAATATAGTGACACTCCTTATATATGTATGACATAATAATCATGGTAATTCCTAATATATATAGAAAAAAATATTAATTGATGTATTTTTTAATAAAATATCATGAATAAGTCACCTCACTGAAGTGTTCTCATACAAAACCATGATACTATTCCCAAGAAAGTTTCCTACTAAATTTGGTATAATCATCATTGACAATTCCATGGTAAAATTTATTTATATTCCTTTTCTCACATCACTATTGAACTCGTAACAATTTCTAGACTCTACTAGAACATCCCACCATTGTTCCCATGATATTCAAACAGGCTCACCAATGTTAAAATCAAATCACTTTATCATGTTTTGATGCATGTCTATAAATAGGACCATGTAGGGTTCCCATGAGACACTTACTTTTGGGAGAGGAAGATTCAATTCAATATATGGTCTATCATGTCATTATTACCACTCCTTGTATCATAAATTAAGATAAAAACATATGGTATGAAGATATGGGTTGGATAGAGCAGTTATAAAATGGTGTTAATATCAAATGTAATTATTGAAATACTAAACCGATCTTAGTCCATAACAAAAGTGTGGTGGAAATCCTTAGTAATAGTGAATAGTTTGAAATATGCCCTAACATTTAATTATATCATAACGCATTGTTGAATTCACCCATGAAACCTCATGGGGACACACCAAGGAGAATATCTACTAATAATTATCCATTACACATACTAGTTTACTTATACTCACATATAGGGTGACTGTTTGACCTAGAATCCTACGATGGGTGACTGTTCTCCCCACCCAACCATATAGCATGATAGTTCATCCTATCCAACAATATAGGGTGAAAATTATTCCTCATATCCCATAAAATTATTCTATTCACCCTAACGACCCATTTCTATAAAAAGCCTCCCTATACTTTTATTGATGGAATCCATTCTTCCTAGACACCATAAATTTAGGGATGACATTTTCCATGGATTCTAATTCATTTTCCCTCTCACCATAACAATGAAAATCATTTGAATAACCCTTTCAGTATATATTATAATTTGGGTGAAAAAATATTTAATATAGTTTATAGGGAATGAAATAGTCTTGTAATAAAATACAATGAAGTAATTAGCAACATGGATTCAATAGTGGTGCATCCATTTTCCTAGGTCTCTTCTCTCAGATTTTAACCATTTAGACCCCCTTCAAGGCTATATGATGAACATGATTGGGGAAGTTTTTTCCATTTAAACCCCTTCATTCCTATATTAAGATGAATTTTTTCCCTTTTAAGTCATCATTGATAGGTAGAACATATAGTCAAATGAAAAATATAATTTCCTATTATAATAGGGTAACATATCGTGAACACAATGCACCCGTATTTCCCATCATATAGTGGTATTTTCTTATTTAATAAGAATGGGTAGATAGTACATCTATCAGGGAATAATGAACTATTATTTTATCAAGGGGATATACCTCTACCAAAATCTCACAAACTCTCGATCATCAGGAATGAGGATTGGAGGTTGTGCTTTTCTTTTGAGTATAATATCCCCGATGGTTTCTATTTGAGATATTCTAAATTAGTCAAGGGTACTCACCTTTGGAAGAATCAATGCATAGTTCCTACTGAAAATATAATTTTTATATATCTTATAATGATCTTAATATTTTGTAATATGTTGTTTAGGCCTTCGTTCTAGAATCATATGGTCCTAAATATTTATGTTATTATTCCAATTCCATTATTAAAATGTATCTTCTATGGGCCTTCATTTAGGTTTAATCCCAAAAATATTATTCATGTGAGGACCCATTTCAATAAATCTAACTCAATAATCTATTTTCTCCTACTTCATGAAAAATTAATTCTATTCATAGTATTTATATCATCATAGAAATATCATTACCACACACTTTTAAAACACATGTTAAGATCATATCACTAATCATTAAATTGTGTAACTCAAATCAAATGGAATTTTATTCCTAGTATTACGGGATATGTAGGACCATACTCTAATGTTTAAACCATGCACCATCATTCCCACAATCTAAACCATCAAAACCTCATACTCCGCATGATATTAACTTTGAAATCCCCTCGTACAGATACTTTTAAATGAGATCATACATCATTTTTTCCTTTCCATATATTATAGAAATTATCCCTATTAATATATATCCCCAAATTAAAAATTTCCCCAAATTGAGGGCCATACTCCCTTTTGGTATAATTATAATTTTTATATTTATTTTTTATCGATAATGAAATCATTCATCTTATTAATGTGACATTACTTTTCTATCAAATACAACTTAGTCCTCAGTAGTCCTCAATAAAATTGAAGTTAAACAAAAAGGGGAAGTCATTCACATATACCACATCATCTATTTCTTAGTACATTAATTATATACGTTGTTATCACAGAACATTAAACAATATAGATATTTATTTGTCATAAAATACTAACATGCATGAAATTTCATGTTATTTGGCACTAAAAACATTGGTTAAGACTTGATTCACAAGGATATGTTGGAATCACATAGTCAGAGAAAAAATAGACATTTAAAACCTATATAGATATAAATTGCCACTAAAGAACCCAACTATTTAGATCTAAAACTTATAACAATAAATTCTATACAATTAATTAATAAAAATATAATGATAGATAACCTATGATAAAAATATATTTACCACTTATATGTACCCTTCTATTTCAACAAATATGTTCACATTTAATGGATATTTATGATATTTATTTATGTTAATGTAGATAAATATACGAAGACCAATTATTTTTATTAAGTTGATAAGTATTATCCATAAAACATGGGATGGATTCATAAATAAGTATTAAATCAACATAATAACACAGATGTTGGCATTAATATCCATCAATATAGTCAATATCCCGACCACCAATCCTATCAACATATTATTTTTCATTAGCAGCACTCTCCATCACCCCTAATGAGATACAACATTTGGAATAAAGATCCAAATTGAAATACTTTTTTTTATATATGTCATATTGTTTGTTTCTTTTTCAATAAATAGACATACTCAAAAACTGATCGAAGACAATAAATGGATATCCAAACCTAAATCATCAAATATCATATAAAATTAAGTTATTAAACATATGGGAAAAAAATTAATTTGAAATTGAATTTATAAAAAATACTATTTTTTATGAATCAAATTTGTTCTATTAAATTTTTTTTTATTGTATACATGGTTTATTTTTGTTAAAAGGAATTGACACTGATAGGGTAATTATTTCTAATTTGTATGAGTTAAACTATTAAATATATATTTTCTCACGTTGAAATATTTCATCAAAACACATGACACTAACTATTACTAACCAGGTATTATTACTATCCATAGATTATTACATCATTTAAAAGTGAATAAATTAAAAGGGGTAAATAAATTGAAATTAATAATATCGTGAGCACCCAGAGATATCCTATAACATATTTATGCTTAATAATCTCCAATATCCCTTGAAAACATATATTTTTTAAGAAAAAACAAAATGAAGAAATAATATAATGATATATAAAATAGATAATATTGAAATTATAAGTGTGTATATAATGAATGTGTTTTTTATATATGTATATAGGAATGTTATTTAGCCATAATAAATACGGTCATCGTAAATATGGTCATTAGATGTACATGTGTCCTATAGTAAAATAGAATTGATGTATTATTGGTTATAAATTTACAATTATATAACTCAGATATAATAACAAACGAAATTATAAAAAAATAAAAAAATATTATATATATATATATATATATATCAAATACGTATTGAAATTATTTTAACAAATGAATAATATGATGTATTTATAAATTAAATGGAATGATGTTAATTTAAATAAATTTTTAGAAATAAAATTTTAGAATATAATGATTAATTTTTAATTTTATTTGGTGATGACTATTTAATATAAAGTGACATTTTTTATTAAATATTTTCAGTATTTTATAAAAGTAATCCTATTTAATTAATTTAACCATTTTTAAATATCATTATATATTTAAAAATATACTATAATTTTTTATGTTACTGATTCATATAAAACAATATTGAAAACATTGAACGTTTATGAATGTCATTTTTTTAAACATAAGCTTATTTTATTAATTTTTTAATTTTTATTTACAATGATAATTTAAAAATAAAAAAAAATTATTATTTTAAAATTTAGTTTATTTTTAATTAAATATTACATATTTTATCGAGAATGAATTTTTTATATCTTGTAAAAATAATTATTTTTTATCAAAATAGTGAAGAAATTAGTTTTTCTTAATACTCTCACATTTATGAATAAAAATCATAAAAATCATTTTTTTATACATGTGATATATATGAAACAAGAAATAGAATAATTTATTTAAAATATATTGAATTTATATATTCCCTATATAAGGTTTAGGAATATCAAATAATATTTCATTTTAAAAATTATTTTTATTCAGTAATATCATAAACTGGTTTTCGTCACTTGTTGAAATTTAATATTAGAAAATTTATTTCATATTTCATATCAATATATTCATGATATTTAGTTATTATAGTTTAATTTTTTCATAATTTATTATTACTCAGATAAATGTTTATCACACAAAAATGGTGATATTATTTAGATAATTGTTTTATTAACAAGGAATTATATAAATTATTTAAGGACTATAAAATTATTTTAAATAAATATATCAAAATATTTACTATCAATTACTTTATAATCAATAAAAAATAATTTATGAACCCATAATGTTTAATATACTATTATTTCATAAAAACAATTTTTTATGTTGGTTATAGTTGCTCTAGCTTAATTAATGATAGATAATTGTTTGAATTGAAATTAATGGGTAAAGTGGTTTGTTTGGATTTTTTATTAATATATTCCTTAAATATATTTCGATACTATGATCCTGAGGCCCCATTTAAATTTGTGGCTATTGGGGGATTAACTTATGATATATATATATATATATATATAAGAGGGTGTGTGTGTTTTGACTTTTATTTTCATTATGACTCTTTTGATTTCACCAGGATAGACTGAATTGGATAACCAAATATACTTGGTTAATAAATTAATTTCCCTAGGAATTTTGATTTGGTTATAAAAACCCTTAAATAACGAGGAATGTGATAAAAGGCCTGATATAATTCATTAAAGAAATTTTGTTGTCATGTAATGTGTGGTCATGCTTGTCAGAAAACGATATGGGAATGTAATGGGGTGTGGTGTGAAATTTTGTTTTTCAACCAAGATTTTGGGGCGATGTGGTGAGAGATTTTTGGATGACTATTTTTCTTGTGATATATGATCACCTTCTTCTAGATTCACATGTACTGATGAAATAAATTATTTTTCAATTATGTTTTAAATGACATGGGTTGTATTGGATAATAGAATGGAAAATTTCCAATGGAAACTTTCATGATTTTTTGTGTGATTAAATGTCATTTATGTTAAATAATAAAATTAATTGGTGTTAAACTTAGAGTAAATGTGAAGCCACGTTAGATTATTAGGTCTCTTCACCTTCTGAAATGACTATTGTGGATACCTATAAATGCATTTAGTGGTGGTTACAAAAGTGACTATGTAGGGAGTTGGTTGTTTGTTAGAGAACACATAGGTTGGGCTTTAGTGTTTGAAAAAATATATATATATATATATACATTTACCATCCTTGTGATTTCTTTACGAACACCACCCACCTTGAAAACTACATACTGAACACCCGTATTATTACATGATTGGTGTCTATCCCAACATCCTAGCGGGTTGATGGATAGATAACCACCCACTCATCAATGTTATCTCTTCTAGGAGATGATGTACCCTAACTGTTCGAGTAAGTTGTTATGTGGTGTCCTATATGACTTCAGGATGATTTGTGATGTGGTGTCCATGGTGTGTTCACGGTGATTTTTGATATAGTGTCCCACATTCCTTTGGGATGAGATGATATGTCATGTAACAATATGTGATGTGATATGGTTTGTGGTCTAGGTGTGGGTGGGAGAGATGTGTTATGGTTTGTGGGTAGGTTTGGTTTAGTAGGATGTGATAGTGAATAATCGAATGTTGTGGGAGCACCAGGATGTCTTTCTTTGAGGTGTGAGAGTGGATAATTATTAGGAATGTGTTGGAGAACCCTATCATAAATGTGCATTACAATATATTATATTACATTATTTTATCATATTTAATGAGAATTACTTGGGGATGTTTGGGTATGTATAGAATTATTGGCGTGGGTTGGTTCTATATATTTAACAATGGTGAAGTAGTTTGGTTCCCTCGCATGTGAATGTGTGAATTAGGTTTTTCTACTGTGCATTTTTGTATTTTCGACATACATCTGTAAAACTATTTTTTGGTTTCCAAGTGCAGTTTGGGGAATAAGGTGAGTGTTTTTATCTTTAACATTGGCATAGTTTCTTTTTCAATGCATAAATTTTTTTGGGAATATACATTGGATATTTTTTACGGTATTTTTCCTATTTACACATGAATCAATGTTTTATCATAGTTTATTTACATTATGTATTGTTGTTTCTTAAGGTTAGTTAATTCTATATCATTATCATATTATGTAAGGATAAGGCCACCATATTTTACACATTTATATGCTCAGTGCTAGTCGCCAACCTAGAGCCTACTAAAGGAGGGTCTCATGGGGTCATTATGTACAATTTATTACTAAAATCCTTAGAGGGGTATCTTTAGAGAGAGGGTGTCATGAGAAATTTATAGTTCAATGGTAATTTATATTTTCATGTGGGAAGATATATGTTCTCATTATTATTATAATCATTTATTTAATAAATTCTAAAATAACAGATTGATATTGGTTTGAATAAATATTATTCATTATAAATAATTTATTCCATATATTACCAAATTATCCATTCTAGGAATGTTATCCTCTATTTTTGGGAAAAAAACATTGATTAAATCATTTTATCCTATTACAAATCATCAGAAAAATTAAATTATAAATTGTATTTCCCTATTTACTATTTTGTAATTCAGTAACGTTCTTTCGAAAATATTAATATCTTCTACATATAATTGTAATATTTCATAACATCCACTCTACATTTTCTTCATAGACACATTATCTCTTTTAGAATTCTTTATTATTTATGATTTCATAAAATGTAAAATTATATTATATCTTATCATTTATTATTCGTTCATCTTTGAAAATTAAATTTAAATCGAAACTATGGACTTTTTCTCAAAGAAGTTTGTTATAAAAATAAGCATTACAGATTATTTGCTATTTATTTTAATAGGAATATATATTCTGTCATTATGAAAATATTTTATAAATTTTCATTAAATGAAAATATTAATTTCATTTAATATTATTATATGAGTTTTACATATATAGTTATTCAGAAAAATTGATCATTTTTATAATTCTTTTCTTGTAAAAAAATATATAATTCATCTAAAATAATTCTTCATCAACCAGTCAATTCATTACTTATTATTTCATAACTAAGAAATGTTAAAACAACATAATAAAAATGATATAGCTCTACCATTTTATTTATAAATTTCCTTTAATATATTACTATAATTTCTATTCTAACTCACCTCCTATGTGAATAAAATATTAATTATTCCTTATATTGAAGTTTGTTTTCAATCCACTGATTATAGATTATTTAGGGGAAATATTCAAACACCAAATATATTGGTAATTTACATAGGCTAAATTCCAATTTTTTTTTAAATTATTGATCTATGCTTATATATAATGTTTATAAATATTTTATACGCCAATTAATATAACATGTTATTATGTTTTTACTATAATTTAATGGACTATGAATTAATTATTTCTGTAATTACATTTAACAAGTATACAAATTCCATTATTTCAATCAATTATTTTGTTTTTAGTAGTGATATATATCATTTAAAAGAAATATGTATAGATAATGAAGAGTGAGATCATTTTCACCCCCTTATTATTTTTTAAAATATTTTTTCCCATTATTTAGTGATCCACAAACAAAATTATTCTTGTTCACAAGAAATATGGTGTAGATAATTATATTTATTTAAATCATAAATGGTGTAAATAACTAGAGTTATTCATGATGGGATCATATACATATGTATATATAATATTATTATACATATTCATATGATTGTGTTTGGATATCATGGATCATGATTATTGATTTATTTTTTCCATAGTCTTTTGATTCATTTCATTTATTATAACATATGATATTCCACTACTTCTGATCAATGATTTATTGGGTATAAATTTTCATGTGATCTTATTATTACCATATTATTTCATTATGATAATTTATGTTCCCTTATTTTATTTCTTATGATTACATGTATTGAGAATTCGATCACATTAAATAAATATTTTTCCACTTCCTGTGTTATGAATAAAAATAAAATTCATGATGTTTCTAGAAGTGTATCATGTGTGTATAATGTTATAGGGAAATTGAAATAGTATTTGGATGAAAAAGATGTTTATATTGTGGAAAAAAGATTACTTCAGATGAAAATGATTTGGTATAATTAGTTAATGATTTATACCAATTCAATTATACTCTTATCATAGTATATCATGATAATATATTGAATTAAAATTTTTCCATTATGTATTTTCATTTTGAGACATTCATGTCTATAGGAAACTATATTTGGTATCAGAGTGGATATTAGTATTCATTACTGGTTAATATTTATGTTGTTCACAATTTATTTTTTGATATGTTATGATTAATAAACATTTTAATTTTATAGTTTTCCTTTATTTTTTAGTTGTGGTAATATTAAATTTCATTTTGTTTTAGGATAATTTAATATTTTTAAACCCTATGAATATATATATATATATATACATATAATAAGTATGGGATATGGAGAACATCTTGTTGTTTGAGAAAAGAATATATTATTTTTTCTCTGGGTAAATATATAATATTATTAATACAAGTTTGTTTATGAATCTACAGAATATATTCAAGTATTAAAATTAATTCTAAAAGGTCAAATTTAGTTTCAATTGAATTATCACTCTAGTATAGGATGTTTTAGTTAAAATAGATACAAAATGGCGAACACTACTAAGACAAATAATGTAGTTGATAAAATGTTCATTATAAACTAACAATAAGAAATTATTTCTAATTTTCATTAAGGAACTTTGTTGTGAAGTATAATATAAATAAATTTATTGATTCCATAGTTATCCCCGGTGTGTTATTTGACAAAGCGTGTAAGACATATTATCATATGTTGAAATAAATTCTTCAATATCGAATAAATTATTGGAATTATATTTTGTATTCAAATGATTATTATTCTAATTTTATTGGATATTATTATACTCATATTTTTTGAAAATGCTACTTTGGAAACATGATCATTGGTATGATTCTATAGATGTTCTATCTCTATACACACCTATAAACATAGATATATTGTAATATTGTTTTTAAAATGGTATAAAATAATTTTATTTTCTTATTAATCAGAAAAAAATTATAGTATAACAACACAGCCTTAACATACATTGAAATTATACCACCTTTGTATTATACAGAGTAAAATACATAAATAGACACTGAAAGGCTATATTAGGTTACTTCATTTGGAAAAATGGAATCATGATCACAGTCACATAATTGAACTACATTATCTCTGGGTTTTCTTAATTATCACCCTTCATATACTCATAAAACAGAATACATATCTTCATAAATAGTGGTATTGGAAACATAAAAATGTTTGATCTATGATACCCAGTAAGGGTAAAACTGGATATAATTAAACATAATCATTAGTATAATGGTATGAGAATAATATCATGAGAATCGATGATCATATAATGTATATAAAATATCATAAAACAGAATCATAGAATATGGACAACTATTTCATATGATATGAATCATTATGGAATTTATAACATTAACCTTGAAATCATAATATAATAATAATGCCTTTAATTGTGGAAGAAACATAATCATATCGATTCCCAATGTCAAGGATAGCTACAAAAAATGTTTTAACAAGTTTGGATTACGCTAATAACTAATGTACCTACATTAGGATTTGGATTCCCTCTTTTTTACCCTCTTATTTTGGTGTTGGGATGTCTCCCATATACCCTCTTATTTTAGTCGGGGGATATTTTCAAATGTGCCCTCTTATTTTGGGCATTAGATGTCTTTTGAGGTACACTCTTGTTTTGGGATTGTGGTTCCCTCATGTGTACCCTTTGGGGTTATAAAACATTTCTCACTACCCAATTCATTGGAGGGAGATAAAGGTCCCACCCATCTAATCAACAAAAAATATATTAATCTCCAAAAAATCATAAACGATCATATCATAACCCATGATATAAAATGGGTTTTATAAACATGAAATCATACCATTACCTTTGGAAAATAAAACTGATTTCATAATCATTTCAACAAATCATACCCCATCAAAAAAACAGGGTTCATAGATATATAACCCGTGAAAAATAAAATATTTTCATAAATATCATTCCATACAATGCTAACTGTTCTGTGAAATTATATAAATATAAACATTTAATAATTCCCTCCAAATGAAATGACTGAAACCAAACTATGTAATGTAATATGATATATAATCTTGAATAATCTTTGTAAAACACTTCATAATTAATTTATCCTTTCTCATTTAAAATAATCATTATTTAAATGCAAAAACATTTTAAATTTATTTAAGGAAAATAAACCTAATAAATTATAAAAGAATCTTTTAAAACATGTTGAAAGAATTGTTTCTTGTAAAACATATAAAAAAACAATGATAACCTTCTAGTATCCACATTTTTGGAAAAAATAATTGTAAAATTATAAGGAAATATTGAAAATGATTTGAAAACCATTTAATTGAAAATATACTTACAAGCCTTTTTCATTAAAAATAAACTATTAATAAAGCAATGGATCCTTCAAATAAGTGAAATAATGTAAATCTGTATATGTCATACAGGGAAAAAATAACGTTCATATTTCATAGTAAACAGTTAAATATTTATCCATTTTCTTAAATATACAATATTATTCAATTAAAAAAACTGAAAAATATTAAAATGTGTAAGGACAACATTAAATGATCATATGATATTAATAAAAAATTATTTGAATCCCTTTTTTTATGGTACAGTTTAGAAAGAATAAATATTTCAAAATAATGAGCGAGATAAGGTCTTATTTTTATAAAAAAATTATAATAATAATAATAAGTACCAAGGAGTAAAAAGGGTTCTAATACATGTATATATCAAACATAACCAGATGATATATAATTTCCTGAGTTTTCCAAAATAATGAATCATAATATATAATTAATGTAAACATGATCATTAAAAATTGTGATAAATGTTGAGATGGTTTCAATATACACTTACCACGTGGTAACATAGAATCATGATCCTCATGTAGGAAAATGATATTACAATGAGCATTAAAATTTTATTAAAATATTTAGAGTCATTTTATAGAATTTCAAATGACTTTTATACACCTCATGTAAAAATATATGTGTATAACATTGCATCTGCCTCACAGAAAGAATTTTATGGCACAATTACTTTATAGAATTGAAAATTTTAAAATATAAACCCCACTAGATAAAAATCATAAATTAGTTTGTTAAATACCCATATATTTGAGTATAAGAGTAATAAAATAAATTCATGGGTAATATATACACAAATAAATTGAGTGGTGAATAATGCATGAATCTCAAGAAAATACAATGTGAGATGAAGTTACCTTACTTTGAGTTCGAATTCTGACATTTTTATTGGTATTCTTAAAAAATAAACATCTGTTAGTTATTTTCTTTATTAATAACCATTATAATGTTTATTATTAATTTTACTTTACATATTATAGTTATGTATACAACTACTAAAATAAATAATGTCAAGTCATTTTAGTTGACAATTTTTGGTGCATCTTTTAAAAAAGACATGTGTTGGCCAAATAAGGTCAAAGGGGTCATTATATAATCATATAATGAAAAATAATTATTAAATAAATATAATATTACAATATCAATTTTATTTTTAACACCAATTATTAAATAAGGTTTTAAAAACTGAAAAAACATTGCCATTAATGATATGGAAGGATATATGCATGCAAGAGTAATGTTATAATTTCCCAATGATTTCAAAGGATAGAAGGAAAGTTATAATAATATTTAATTAATTATCATAATATCATAAATACCATTTTATTTAATTATTTATACTTTTATATATAATAAAGATGATATAAAAGTAATAACATCGTGATGAGGAGGCAGTACTCTACACGTCCATTAATGAGTTATAATATTATATGTTTGTGAATTGGTTATAATGAAAATATTATATATTAAATTTTCAGAATGGTTATTATAAAAATTTTATCAAAAGTGTTTTTTATGTCACATATGTATAATTAAAACTATTATTTATATATTCCATTTGTCGTGTGAATGAATCATATCACTTTGAGGGGGCGACATTGTAGTTCCCAAGTATGATCAACAGCACTGTGGGTGAATCCATGCTTCCTTTTTATATTATAGTAATGTTTCTTAATATATTTATAAAAACATTCATAACCTCTAAAATTGTTGTAGTTATGATCCAATCAAATATAACTCAAATCCACACCTTACTTTAGAAAAAAAATTAATTTGAAGGTAGAACATGATATTAATAAGGTTTGGTAAAAAGTAATACTCCATGCCCGATTGGATTGTCCCACGAGCATGGATTCTATCACTATATTTATTCCTAATTACAAAGGTATAAGAGAAAACAATTCTATAATACTAGTAGTAACATACCTACTATATTTGTTTATACCAGAGAAATATCCTTTCTAGTATCCACTTCCCACAACATTCCTTTCATAAACTAAATAACACCCAAAGTCACAAGAGTCACATTCCTTATTCATTTCTAATATACTTCATAAAGATATAAATTACTCAAAAAGTAAGCTGAATTAAAATCCACATGTGTAATATCTTTAATAAATTCAACAATTAATATAATGAATAGTTTCTTCAGGAGTAGTCTTACCAATCCTAGGCCTGAAAAACTTCTTCAACTTCAATCTAATGCACATTCTTTTTTGGATACTCAATACTTGTCCCACTAATTATGTATCTCAATTGATAAAACCTTGTAAAGTCGCTTATATAAATAAACACAACTATCCTTTTATAGGGACCTAAAAAATGGTTTAGGTGTGATTCTTAAAATATTTCCCTATTTATAAAATTTATTGAATCTTCATTTTTTCATAAATAATAGATATATCGTTGACTCATACAACTCCTTTCCAAATAATCAAATATAATTGATTTTTTTATCTTCATTTGAATACCTTAATGATTGAAACATTATTTAAAAACATTCACTTATGTGGGAACTTTTTCCTGAGTTTGATATTTTCCTTGACATAAACATTTATCTATAAAAATTATTTCCTTACAAAATAGCATTCTATGTATGAATCTTTTCATATCATAAGGTTTTTTTCTTCAATAAGAAATATTTCCTTGTGTAGAATAGTTATTTTTATGCAATATTTCCTTGAAGAATATCTCTTAATTTAAGAAAATCTTCCTTGCATAATATATTTTTATGTAAGATCCTTTTTCAAATGTAAAAGAACTTTTTGTATTAATATTTTCCTCTTATATGATATTATTCATTATAAAACCTTTCCTTGATTAATATCTATTTATGTAAGAATCATCTCCTTCATTAATATGTTATTCTGTCATTAAAATATTTTTTCATAAGAACCTTTTCTTTAATAATATTTACTTTTGTAAGAACTTTTTCAATAATAATACTTTCCATGAACAATATCAGTTTCTATAAGAATATATTTTTTATATAAATTTTTTTCTTGAGTATGATATTTTTATAATTTATTATATTTTTATTCATTAAAATCAATAAAATCTTTCTAATTAGGGGGGTTTTTAACAACTTTTCATTACTATAATTTTCCTTCATAAATATTCTATCATATATTTTAAAACATACATATTAAGTATGATGTATAAAACATGAAAAGGTATCATAAAATTTCATGAAGGATCATATTATCTTAGAATTATAGATACTATTATTATATATTATTGTATTTCAGTTGTGCATAATGTTGGTTCTAATATGATTAGAGTATTGGATCTTATTTGTGAAGAATTATTGTTCATATTTTCAACGAATATCAGATCCAACATGTGAAAATTATTAATTTTGATTTTCTTAGAATATTGGATTCAATTTTTGTCACAATTTTGGATACGATTTTATTAGAATATTGGATATGAAATTTTTAGTATGTTTGTTTTGATTCTCAAATTATGGATTGATTTTTTTAAAATGTTGGATAATTATTTCAAATAATGGGTGCTATTTTCATTATTCCTCACATCCTTGTCAACATTTTTTTTCACGAACATATTTATTTTCAAACATCATCATATTGATATATTGACATCAAATTCAAGAAAATGATAATTGTGGTCCAATATATAGTCCACACTTCCACAAACAATGCTAGGAGGTTTTAATATAATGGATGGAATAAAAGAATATGTTAAAAATTTAATAAATAATCAAGAAGACATTATATATATTATATATAAAATATATATAATATATAAACAAAATTTCCACAATAAGTCCTCGCGTTGAATGGTTCGAATGGACATATGAAAAATAATCATTTCACGAGTTGTTAGTTCACCATACAGGAATGGTAATTTCATTACCCATTATATGGTACTGTTTTTATCAATAGCTCGATCCCTTAATATTAAAACATATATGTTTACATAGGATGAATTTATTTTTATATATGAATTGAATAAGAATATTTAATTTGGTTTAGAATAAAAAAATAATGGATCTTGGGGAAGGATGTTACATATTCTTTGGGAAACTCAATTTGGTTTTCTCCAAAGGGATTCATGGATTCATCTATATCCAAAGTGATGATTAAATTTACATGATAGGGATTTTGGAGAAATTTTGTTATTTTTTCGCCAGGTAAAAGTGTATTCAGAGGTGTGAGGAAGTGGGAGGATATGAGGCCTCTTATAGCATAAGAGGAGTGGAACTCTTGAAATAATTTTGATAAAGCGAATCCTTGCCTGCATTTTTAATGGAATAGGGATAAAATAATTGTGGAAAATAGTGAAAATGGAGTATAAGGTTAAAATATTTCAATACAATTTAATTTAAAAATTATTATATGTTTTTTGGTATATAAGGTTCTGTTTTAATCACATATTAAACATAGTTTAACCTTAGTCATTTTAATCTAATTTAATAAATTTAACCATATTTTTGGTAAAAAAAAATTTATCTTCTTAAAAATTATTATTTAAGATGATTAAAATTATTTAATACATTTTAATAGATTCATATTATATAAGTGACAGAAAATTCATTAAATTGAATCATCTTAATAAGAATACAAATAGGGTTTTTAATGTAAAAATGGTAAAACAATCAAGGGTTTTTATAGCATGTTTCAATTTTAAATTGATTCAAATAATTTATATTTTATAAATTGATTAAAAAAATATATACTATAAAATAGAAATAATATATAAATAAAATATTACCCCATAAAAAATTTAGATGAAAAAGGATTTTTAATTTAAATTATATTGTTTTTCACTATTAAATAAAAATTTATGATTCAAAGAAAAATAAAAAAATTAACCCTAAAATAATTTTTATGTTTTAGTCAAAAAAATAATTTTATTTGTGAAATAGAATAAAGTATTAATGTGTAAAAATTATCTTTTAAAATTGGTTCCCCATCATAAGGTGGTAAATGTATCATAATATAAATATAGGTTTTCATATGGAAAGTAGTGTTTGTTCTTTTCATAGGCATATAAAATCAATTGGATGAATATAAAAAACATTTTATTGAATAATATATATATATATTTATATTAAATTAATATTACACACTAATTGTTATTAATTTAATTTATTAGGGTTTAACAAATTCTCTGTAGAAAAATACTTTTCTATAAGATTATTCAACCAATATTCCATTGGTTCATATATTCATTAAAACTAATTAATTTACATTATATTTGTGTAATGCATAGATATTCATATGTTAGTTAATACAATTCATATAATCTATCTTAATGGATAGGTTATGTCTTAATATATTAAATTCTAATATTTAAATAATATATCTTTGTTAGGTTAATATCATTCATTCTTGTTAGACAAGGCATCAAGTAAAGTCACTCTTATGTATAACATTAAATTGGTGTTGTTTAAAATTCAATCCAAATATACATCATTGTTTTATAAAAAATATTCTAAGTATTGCATGAAATAAATAACATCATTAATTTTAAATTTATTTAAAATAATAATAATTTCACAAAATCATGGGGTGTTACATTCTACCAACATAAAATTGAATTTATACTTAGAATTTTTTTTAAAATATGATTTAAAATATTAATGGTGTTTTATAAAATACCCTCATAAAAAAATACAAAAACTACTTTTAAACAATAATATAGGAACCATATTGGTCAAACAAAGTTACTCTTAATAATGTGACCACATACGAGAACATGGATGGAAAGTGAATACATTTAATGGGATGAAAAATGTAAATATTTGGAAGTGATTTAATTCATCAATGAATAATATGGTATTTATTCATTAAATATTTAACTAAAAAATTCACAATAAGAGGGACATCATGTAGCAATGTGGTTGGCATGAAACACTTATCATACAATGGTCATGGTTTTATGACCGATGAAAATCCAAGATACAATGGGTTTTCACCATACATACATGATTTGCTCATCTAAAAAATTAATATAATTTCAAATATAATTTGTTATGAATCTTTGATATAATTTTAATCACTAGATATCCTTTTAACTATGATTTTAAATCAAAACTCACTATATAAATACATTATACAGAGTATAACAAAATATTTTCATAATTATTTTACCATATAACCCATAAAATGTTTAAAATAAAAATCATTAGAAATAAATTCAAAATTTTATCTTATCATTGATCCCTCATATATCACAATGTTTTTACTGGTTTTCACATTCCAAACATGTGAATACCATTGTAAGGTATTCTCATGAAACATGGTAAGAACAAATATCACCATAAATAATTAGTGAAAACAAGTATGATTCATTATTCCAAAAATTACGATATTAATTATTTAAATCCAGGAAGTTTCAAAAATCATCCATGATGAAATAAGATACTTTTTGAACCAATCAATAATCAGATCCATGGTAATCAGTTCTATGCAATTTACTTTATCAAAAGCAATAATCACATATTCCAAGAGAAAAAGGGTTTTATAAAGATTACAAACACATTAAGTGTTAACGACACTTAATAAAAATATCAATTTTTTATGTATTCATAACCATTATAATTATCTTTTAAAAACATAATGAAAACTTATATTTAAAATAAATATAAATTTCATGATTCATTTACTATAATCATTGAATTCCAAAATAGATGTACATTATTCATCTGACATTATTTGTTGAACATTACTCTATATTTATCAATATATTACTTAATACACATTTCCTATAATATAAAATATAAATCTTAACTTAATATTCCTAAAATTCAATATAATCATGGTTCTTAGGATTAATGGAAAAATATAATAGAATAACATCACATTTCATTGCATGTCATTTGTGTTCTCGTTGTCTTTTTATGTATATCCAATATTTATTCTTATATAATTATTGTCATTATGATCTTTCAATGTAGGATTCAATTTTCATAATTCTCATACATTTTACGCATAAAGAATTAAATTTTAACCATGTTTCTTCTAATTCTTTCAATCCACAAAAACAAAAATTCACTGGGTGAGAAACACATATCATAGAAGAAACCAAAATAATAATGAAAAATTGCTTATATGATGCCTAAATAATGACATATTGTCACAAAAAATCCCCCGGGGGCCGTGCCATGACTACGCCAAGCCCGCCTTTCACATGCCAGGGGAAGGCGACTAGCTCTGAAAAGAGTATTCCCTAAAATCGGGAAGGCATCTCCTTTATATCCAATAACGACATGTAACCAAGCACACAACAAGATACGAACACGAGTAAACTGAATAATAAAAAGGGTGAGTACAGTAAGTAAAAGGAGCTAGAATACAAGCCCAAATGGAAAGTACAAGAAAACTGGAACAACTCATGTGAACACCCACCTAGGGTCCTACCTCAAGAGTAGGTACATCTCCCTAATGGTCATCATTGCATTACACCTTGTCTAAGTCCACCTCTGAGCTACCACCAGTCCCGGTACTCTCATCCTCCGTCAGTTATATCTGTCATCTACACCAAACACAACATGGTGTGGGAATAGCCTATGCTGGGTTGATTATAACAATACTTTTTTGGGACCCCGATACCCTCAAGGTCTCACAAAATCAACAAACGTTAAAACACAATGTATGAAATCAACTGACAACCCCACTTATGTATATTCATATACATATACCTATGTTATCTAGTATACCCATCTCAATAATTAGGAAACACATGTCAAAATAAAAATACTAAAGCTGAACCATTCCACAAGGGAGGAAATGCCATGAATGTAAGTACAACATAGGTACACCACACAGATTAATACCACCAAATCATTACCACGAAGGTTAGTACCACAAGGTACATACTCATATCACAACCAGTATATCGTAGATATAATAGTTGAGATGATTATATGTAAAAACCGAATCGTTTCACTCTATTAAGAGGAATACCTACGAAGGATCCTAAATCATCATTAGACCCACAGAAAATCGAAATACATCGTCAAACCCACACAGGATCCTGGTACCTCATCAGACCCACACATGATCCTAGTACATCATCAGACCCACACATGATCCTAGTACATCGTCCGTTCGTCGGCCGATCGACATAAGATCCTAGTACAACATTAGTATGTCATTATACCCACACATGATCCTAGTTCATCGTTAGTGCATCGTCAGACCCACACAGGTTCCTAGTACATCATCAATACAACGCCATCCCACACATGATCCTAGTACATCGTCAATACGTTATTATAACCACATAGGATCCTAGTACATCATCAGTACATCGTCAGTCCCACATAGGATCCTTATACATCATTTGTATTCCATCAGACCAACAAAGGATCATAGTACATCGTCATTACATCGTCAAACCCACACAGGATCATAGTAGATCGTCAGTATGTCTTCAGGCCCACACATGACTCTAGTACATCATCACAACCAGCTACTGGGTTCCCACACTAAGCCCCTTTGTCTCTGGGAGGGTCCACTCCACAATCCACTAGTTGATACTCCATCTTCTACGATGTCCCACATAAATATATCCCAAATGACTACCATGTAAAATGGGTCTCAACGCAATAGACTGTGCGTCAATTAGATGCTCGGTAAGTATGTTATTGACCTTTTAGTCCTGAGGGCCCAGTTGGATTCGTCCATGATCCAACTCAACCATACCCCAACATTATCGAAATCTCACATGGGGTATACAAAAATATCCATTTTGCTCCAAGGATTCCATCACCGTATAAGGTTCATCAAACAGATGCTCATTTCCAATGTTATGTCTAATATTATATATATGGTCGAAACTGGTCTGGGTTCGGGGCCAACCCATCCTAACCCAGGCAGGGCCGACCCGGTATTGTTTGGGTCAGCCCGGCCTGGATGCATGTGGGGGGGGGGGGGGTCGCACACCCCCGCTCTCAAACCCAAATGAATCATCCATTCGGTTTCCAGCCAACACGTGGGACTCGAGAGTGTCCCACTCGGTCCATCTTGGCTAGCCGAAATGGTCGGCCTTTCTGTGCTCCCTGCAGCGCGTCGTGCTCCGCCTCACTCCAGACGGCCGATCTCTAGCCACTCCTATTCCATCCGCATTGACCCCTTTCTGTGACAGCGGTGCATCGGTCTATGTATCTCCACAGCCGGCTGAACGTCGGCCGCCTTCCCCTTCATCACCATGGTAGAAGTCATGTCCCTTGCTTGTCGGGTGGTGTGGATGTGCACCGCCACACCATCATGCGACTGGCCTCCACTGGCCACCACTTTTCTCCACCACGTAGGATAAGAAATCCATGAATAACTACTGAGGGATCGAGCCATGTTCGTTTTACCTACACCGTCTGCATTAGTTTGGAAGTGGGCGGATAGGGAGGATTAATTCAACTCAAATCACACAATTGAAACAAAAATCCTCTAAGAAGATAGTTCGGTTGAAGATTGTCTCTAGTTGAGACAGATTAGCGTTTGTCAAAACCAAAACAAGTATCCTCCAAAATCATCGGTGAGGAGAGGAAAAAGATGTAGTCAGTGATGACGGTGTTTCCTCGATCATAAGTTCATTCATCGTTGGAGATTCTTTCATTGAGTTCTTCATTTGTGAAATATTCATCGAAGGAGAAGAGTTATTCATTGTAGAATATTTCTCCAACCTTCTCCCCACTCTCCCCTTTTCTAATAATTTTCCCCCAATGATAAAATTAATAACCAAAATAAATTAATGTAGGTTTATACATTTAATTTAATTTCTCACAAAATTAAATCGCTCAAATAATTAATTGGAGATATTTCATAATTAAAAAATTGATGAGGCATAATTAAAGCAGGGGAGTTGAGAGGATTTCTACAATTTATGGGGGTTCGTGTGGTACCCGCCTTTCATTTCAAAATGTGGGTTTTATTTTAGGTGTCCCCCACCTATTTAACATTTATGTTGCAGGATTAAATAAAAATAAAAAAGAGGATTATTTTATTTTATTTTTCATTTCCATGACAAACACAAAATATGTCCTTCACCCTTGACCTACTGCGGTTGAGGTGAATGTCTCTATATTAAATACAGGTGTTGCGAGTGAAACAGTGCCCTCAAATTGCAATTCCGAGCACTGGTTAAAATTTTCCAAAAACCAATTCACATGTTTACTGAACATACTCGAAAAAAGTTCATAAATTCATTCCAGGCACAACGGGCCTTCGAATCACATGGTGTAAATTTTTGCGGACATAGAAAATTCCCATATAATTAAAGAAAATTACAAGGAATATCAGGGTCTTTACATTCTCCCCACATCAGGGATGTGCATCCCCATAATCCACAACTCAAACTATAGAAACACGTCAGGTTACTAATCACGAATCTGAGTCTCCTGCTCACATTTACTCTCTTGAAGATTCATGTGCTTCCAAGGAACACTCACCAGAGGTATCGACTAGCCATGAAATACCCTCTCATATCAATCTTAAATATCTAATAGAACATCCGTAAATACCATCCCATCGTCGACATCCAGTTCACCATTATTGGTGATGTGAGAAGGGTCGTGGACATATCTTCTCCGCTCGGATACTTGGAAGATGGCATGCACCTGATGCAACATAGGGGGAAGTTCTAGGCGGTAAGCCACCTCGTCAACTCTACTAAGAACCTTGAAGGGTCTAATTAACCTCAAAGATAACTACCCACCCTAGAAAAATATTTGCAAACCTCGTCGAGGTGAGACCCATAGAAAGATACGGTCACCATCCACAAACTCCAGAGGACTTAATATCTTATCGGCATAGGACTTCTGCCATCTCTGTTCTATCTTCATCCGCTTCTAGATGACCTGTACCTTCTCTGTGCATTCCCTAACCATATATGGTCCCATGAGTGTTAAATAACCTAGGTTAGTCCAGCACAGAGGTGATCTGCATGGTCTCCCGTACAACTCCTCAAAAGGTGTCTTCCCAATGGTGGAGTGATAGTTGTTGTTGTATGAAAACTCCACCAAAGGGAAGTGATCCTCCCAATAGCGACTGAATTCGAGGAAACAATCACGCAAAATGTCCTCTAGGGTCTGAATGGCCTGCTCATTCTAGCCATCCGTCTGAGGATGGAAGGCAATTCTCAAACAAAGTTGCATCCTGAAAGCCTCTTACAACCCATTCTATAGACCAGAAGTAAAATGTGTATCACGATCAGAGACAATTGTCGAGGATACTCCATATAGCAGCATAATCTCGTGCACAGTAAGGTTCCCCAATATCTATATAGAACCCTGCTCTCTGATGTGTAGGAATTGGGCCGACTTGGTGATTCGTTCGATGATCACCTAGATAAAATCATGAAACCTAGACATACGTGGATATCCCGTCATGAAATCCATAGATATCCCATCCCAGTTCTACTCTGGGAATTATGGATACTAATCCATGCGTACTAATACAATATGATGCACCTTCATTTGCTAAAAAGTGAGGCACCAAGAGGCAAACATTGCTACTGCTCTCTTCATTCTTAGCCACCAGTTTTCCCTTTGAAGATCCTAGAACATCTTCGCCACTCTTAGATGTACTGATAGATGGGATATGTGGAACTCCCTCAAAATATCCTCACAAAATGACAGTGGTACCATGGTACATCCTCTAAAAAGAATGACGTGTTCCCCACCTTCATAAAATCCATTAGGTTTCTGTCCTATGGTTATATGAGCACGTTGAGTCTCACAGTCAATGTCCATATGTTGCGCCTCCATGACTTGCTGAAGAAGTCAGGGAGTGAATATAAGAGACTGAAGAAAGGTTCCTCCATCTCGAACAACAATGAATATCTATAAAGAGGACAACTACTCCTTCGCATCACCTAGAAGGTGTATTCCAGATCTCAACCTATGTGAATCTACCTCAATATTCACCTTACCAAGATAATATATTATCTCAAGGTCATAGTCCTAGAAAAACTCAAGCCAATGTCATTGTCTCATGTTCAGGTCGTTTTGCTCAAAGATATACCAATGAATCTTGTGATCCGAGTAGAATATAAAACACTCTCACATAAAGTAATGTCACCGTATCTTCAAGACAAATACGACTGCTGCTAACTCCATGTCATGCGTAGAATAGTTCTGATCATGTTGTCTTAGCTATCAAGATCCATATGAGATGACTACTCTCTCCTGCATCAAGACACATCCGAGTCTGGTCCCTAAGTCATCACAGTAGACTACGTACCCTACGCCCTCCTCCAGTGGCCTCAAGATAGAGGCACTAGTAAGCCTCTTCCTTATCTATTGAAAACCCACTGGAATATCTCCGTCCAAATGAAGGGTTTCCACATCTTCTTCAATGTTGATAAAGATGCTAAAAATCTAGACAAATCTGGCACAAACCTCTTGTAGTATCTATCCAAACCCAGGAAACTCTGTACATCTATCACACTCTTGGGTGGCTCCCAAAAATGTAATACATCAATATTTGTTGGATCCACTATATGTCCCGCCTCCAATATTACATGTCCCCAAATGTGAACCTATCAGATTCAGAATTGGAACATCAAGAGTTTACCATAATGATGGTGCTCTCGGAGTCTATCCAGTACTACCTGTAAATGATAGGCATTATCCTCCTCAGTAGTTGAATAGATCAGAATGTCGTGGATGAGGAATACTTTAATGCAACCAAGTTATGGCAGAAAGATCCTATTCATGTGTCCCATGAACAATACCGGAGCATTTTTTATGATGAACGGTATAACCAAGAACTCATAATGGCAATACCGAGATCTAATTTTCATCTTCTGAACATCATCTTCTCACACTATGAGATGGTGATAGCCTGATATGAGGTATATATTCGAGAACCACCGTTCTCCCTTCACCTGATCAGAGAAGTCATCAATCCGCAGGAGTGGGTACGTGGTCTTCACTGTCACCTGGTTTGAGCACTGGTAGTCAACACAAACACTTAAGCTCCCATACGCCTTCTAGGTGAAGAAAATTGGGGCTTCCTAAGGTGAAAAACTGGGATGAATGAACCCTTTCCCCTATAAGTCCTCCAGTTGTACCCACAAATCACGAAGCTCCGTGGGAGCCACCCGATATGCTGGTGTAGATATCAGTGTCGTCACGGGGTTCAAGTCAATGTAAAAGTCCGCCATTCTGTGATACGGTCATCCCAAAACATCATTAGGGAAGACATCCTCATACTGGTTCACCACTACATGATAAATCGGGCTTTCCGCATCAATCACATCAAAGGTAAGTCTATCCAACTGATGAGCGATCAGTTGCACTCTCCTCTGGGTAAGTCCATCCTATGCTGCATAGCCTCCATTCTCACCGGTGAAGGTAAAACTGGTTCAATCTATATGGACACAAAACACATTGCGCATAATACAGTCAATCTGAAGATGGACTGTAGATAACCTTGCCATACCCAAGATGATGTTGTATGGCCTCGACGTCGTTACTAATCGATCCCAGCTGAACCTCTTGCCACCAAGAGAAGCTCACACTACCAGAACTACTACATAATCCTTGAATAATCTCATGTAGGAGTCTCTAGACGTAATGATCAAGCCAACCACTCCATCAGAATCTCCAAGCTCCGAACGAGGGAAGTTGATATAAAATAATGACTGACACATATGACTATTAGTACTACAACTATGTTGGATTAGACACAGATCGTACCTCTTATCTTCTCTAGAGCGCCATGGTCATAGGCCTTAGCTGCCTGGAGCTGAGCTCGCCCATGTACACTTTCTCACTGGGGTTGGGGAAGACCACCTGGTGGTGGTGGCTATAACACCTCAAATTTTCACCCACCGACAGCTGCACGACTATCTCCTCTTCCACGTCTGAATACTCTTTAAGGACCTTCGTGGTCAAACCTCTATCTCTGCCAAGGTGGTCCATCAACCGTCTGCTGATCATCCATATGACAGGATGGGCAGTCCCAAGTCATGTGACCCTTCTTGCCACATTTGAAACACTTCTTGTTCCTCTCATGACTGACTCTATCTCTTGTTCCCTTCTCAAGTGACCTTGAATCAAGCATTCATACACCTGTAGGTCTGGTCCTCTTGGACCTTCATGACATCTCTCTACTTCTACCTGTAGAAGACTCTACTACGTGACGTCTAGTGGTGGGTCTCGCTACTAGTGATGGCTTAGCAAGGAAACTATCTTTTAACAGGTATCTCTCTAACACCCCCACATGCGGTTGGATGGGGAGAGAAATCATCTAATACGTGATCTCCCACCTGAGTCCTTGATCGAAGGTTTGAGTCCTGAAGAATGGGTCCCACACCATATAGGAGGATTAGCATGAGAGGTCAGAAAACCTCACTGATTACTAAGCCTCAATCATGTTTCCCTTCTACAGATGAAGATGATCCTATATGTGTACTACGTGAAGAGTCACTGGGAAATCCTCTGCCCAAAACAGGCTCTCGAAGTCTACACAGAAAAGCATCAACTCTTTATGAACCTGGAGCATCAAGCTCCAAAATTTTCCTACTATTTCATGTAGAAGAATAGCGACAAGGATCTATATAAGATCTGCTAGTGTCCCTACATGTTATAAGACTCTCACCACGACCTCCATCCAATCCTCAACTTTCTGTGGGTCCGTCTCTCCCCTGAACTACGGTCCCCTCTGGCACTGGAACTTGTTCAATGTGCTCAAGTGGCATGCTCTCTCTGCTGCTAGGCCTGGTGGAATCAGTGGTCCAACGAGTAATGGTACTGTTGGTTCTACCACTGGTGTCACTAGTAGAAAAGGGCCCTACACCATGGCCTCATTTCTCGATTGTATATCACTGCGTACTATACCCATTCCACTAGCTGGCTATCTGCATGGAGGAATCCTGAAAGGAAACAGGTTCGCCACAGTCAATAAGTTATACCTGGTGAGCTGAATCAATGGGATCACGTAGGAAACTCTTGAAAACACACACACAATTAGTGTTTTCATGCACTTTGTTAGAAATTAGAAGCCAGACTCTTGGTATATGGACATGTCTACCGCCGCACTAACACTAGATTCCCTGACCTGATAACCACACTCAATGCACTCAACACTATTTTCATTAAAATAAATATCAGAGTATTATGTTGTATGTTTGAACTGACTCCTCTGATACCAATTTTACATGTCCTGTCCCCTGGGGACCATGGCATGAATACCCCAATCCCACCTTCCATTGGCCAGGGGATGGTGACTAGCACTGAAATACGTATTCCCTAAAAATGGGATGGCATTTCCCTTATATCGTGTAACAAAATGCAACCAATAACACATTAAGATACTAACACGAGTAAACTAAATAGTAAAGAGAGAGAGTATAGTAAGTAAAAGGGGCTAGAATACAAGCCCAACTGAAATGTATAAGAAAATAAATAGTTCAAGTAAACTGAAAGAGATCTTGTGATCACCCACCAAGGATCCTACCTAATGGGTAGGTACATCTCTCAAACGGTCGTCTTTGCGATATGTATAAGTCCAACTCTCAGCTACCACTAGTCCTATAACTCTCTTCTTCAGTCTGCGTTGTCTGTCATCTGCACCAAACCCACAAGGTGAGGGAATAGCCCTGCAGGGGTGAGTATAACGATACTCAGTAGGGACCCCAAGACCCTCGAGGTCTCATAAAATCTACAACGGGTAAACCACAATGTATGAAATCAACAAACAACCCCACCTAGGTATATTCACATACGCATACCAATGTTTCCAAGAATACCCATCTCAATCATGACGAAACACAGGTCCAACTCAAAATCCCATAGCTCAATTGTTCCTCAATGGAAGAAATATCGTGAAGGTAAGTACCACATAGGTATGCCACAAACAAAAATACCCCCAATGTTTTACCAAGAAGGTATGTCCCAGAAGGTACAGACTCAACTCAAATAAGCTATATCTTAGTTAAAGTATTTGTGATGACTAGATGTAACTACTGAATCATTTTACTCTATTAAGAGGCACACCTACGAAGGATCCTAAATAATCATAAAACCCACAGAGGATCATAGTACAGAGTGAGACCCACACATGATACTTGTACCTAGTCAAACCCACATAGGATGCTAGTACATCGTCAGACCCACACAGGATCCTAGTACATTTTCAGTACATCATCAGACCCACACATGATCCTAGTACATCTTCAGTACGTCTTCATACCCACACATGATCCATGTACATCGTCAGTACATGGTCGGACCCACATAGGATCCATGTACATCATCAGTATGATGTCAGACCCACACAAGATCCTATTACATCTTCAGTACGTCATCATACCCACACAAGATCCTAGTACATCGTCAGTACGTTTTAAGACCCACAAAAGATCCTAGTACATTGTCAGTACGTCATCAAACCCATACATGATCCTATTACATTGTCAGTACGTCATTATAACCACACATGATCCTAGAACAACATCAGTAAGTTTTTAAACCCATAAATGATCCTAGTAAGTCATTAGTAAATCGTCAAACCCACACATGATCCTAGTACATTGTCAAATCCATCTACAGTCCTCCCACACTAGGCTCTCTTGTCTCCGGGAGGGTCTGCTCTTCCAGCCACTGGTCGATACTCCAACTGACACGAAATCCAATGAAGAGATATACCAAAGGAAAACCATGTAAAAGGGGTCTGAATGAAATAGTTGATGCATCAATTGGATGCCCAGTCTGTATGTTATTGACTTTTTAGTCCCAAGGGTCTGGTTGGATCCGTGCTCGATCTATCCTGATTTTAACCCAACATTATCCAAATCTCATGTAGGGTATACCAATGGTTCGTTTCACTCCAAGGATTATGGCACCATAGACGGTTCTTCAAAAGGAAACTTTGTACCAATGTAATTTTCAAATGTATGTATAGGGTCAAAACTGGTCTATGTGCAGTCCGACTCAGCCATGATCGACCAAGTCTAGTTCGGGTTAGGCCAGGCTATGGGGTCCGGCCCGGCACGTGTCGGGCGGCCCGACCAGGCCGCATGGTGGGGGGAGTCGTGCCCCCCCCCCCCTCTCAAACACTGAATAGATCGTTCATTCGGTTTCCAGCCACCATGCGAGACTAAGAAGGTACCGCTCAGTTCTACTCGTCCAGACTAAACAGTTGGCCCTTGGGTCCTCCTGGTGGCGTGTCATGTTCCACTACTCCGCAGCTGGATGAACGCTGGCCATGACACAGCCATCTATCACGGCCAAGAGGGTTTCAGCACCTTACTTCGAGGATGGTGTTTCGTGAGAGGCCACTCTGTGTCCTGCCGAATTCCATCCACCTTTCCCTTCATCGATGTGGCACAAGTCGTGGCCCTTGCTTGTCAGGTAAATCAGACGTGCACTACCGCCCCGTCGTGCGGCCGACCTCCACCGACTGCCACCTTTCTCCACCGCATAGAATATGAAAACCATGAATAACAGTGAAGGGAACATTCCATGTTCTTTTGTCCTACACACTCTTTATTGGTTTGGTAGCAGGAAGATCAAGTGGATTAATTGAACTCAACCCATTAAAATGAAAACACAAAACCCCAACCTCGATGGTTAAGTTGAAGATTGTTTGTGGTTGAGACAAATTGGTGTTTTTAGATCCAGATAAAAGTCTCCTCTAGTGAAATTAGTGAGGAGAGGGAAAATGTGACATTGGTGATGATGACATATCCTCGATCATCAGTTTGTTCGTCGATAGAGATCCTTCGAAGAAGTTCTTCTTTAGAGAAATATTCACCAAAGGAGAAGGGATCTTCTTTGGAGGATGTTTCTCCAATGTTCTCCCCACTCTCCCCATTGCGAAATATTTTCACCCAATAATTTAATGGGGAGCCAAAATAAATTAAAGTAGGTTTATACCTATAATTTACATTTTAAAAAAATTAAAGGGCTCAAATAATAAATTGGAGAGTTTGAATAATTAAATAATTGATGAGTCATAATTAAAGTAGGGGAGTTGGGATGTTTTCTCAAATTAAAGGGGTTTCGGGTGGCCCCTCCGCCCTTAAATTTCAAAATGGGGTTTTTAGTTTAGGTGGTCTCCACCTCATTAAAATTCATGTGAGAGGTTTAAACAAAAAAATTGATTTTTATTTTATTTTATTTTTAATTTCCATGAAAAACACAAATTATATCCTTCATCCTTGACCTAGTACAGTCGAGGTGAAGGTCTCTTTTTTAGAATATCGGTACTGTGAGTTCAACTGTGCCCTCATATTTCAATTCTGAGCCACAATTCAAATGTTACAAATACCCAATCGCATGTTTTCTGAATGTAACTGATTATTCTTTCAGAAATTTATTCTGGGAACACCAGTACTCTGAATCACGAGCCATAAAATTTTATGGGCTTGTAAAATTCCCATAGGATTAAAAAATTCATTGAATTTCATGGTAATTACACATATACCTTTTATTTTATGAATATTTAAGTTAATCCTAGTACATAAACATCCATACTCTATTCATATACTTCATAATAGTTTGTGATGATTTTGTGAATTTCTAGTGAATACCCCACAAAAGTGTAAAAGAAAGTGTGAATCAAGGCCCATTTTTGTGTACTAGATTACCTCAAGTCATCTCTAGGATACCTTGTTAGAGTTATTTACCCATTTTAAATTTGTTCTAGATCTACAACTACATTTAGTATGATCAGATGGATGTATTGAAATGATAACCAGTCACTCTATAATTTAAAGATATTCGAGGTCGTTTTCTTATTCATTTCTTTATTCTTATACCTATCAATAGAAATTTACTTAGAGTTATTAATATGGTTTTATAATCCTAGTTTTCAAATGATATCTAAATTTTTTATCATATACAAACTATAATAACCCAATATTAACGTATTGAAAAATTAAATTAGTTTTTTTAAAAAATAAAACAATATAAAAATAGGTACCCAAGGACTACATTAGTTTTTTGACTTCTGAAATATGGAATCACGATCACTGGTATATAAGTGAGATAAATCATCTCCCACTATGATCTTCTTCAGTAGCTCCATTTTAAGAATCATAAAACATAAAATGTATATTCCTAACCTAGTGGAATCTAAACATAAAAAATGCATGTGCTTAAATACCCAATAAGGTTAGAAAAGGGAGATAGGTAAACATAATCATAAGTTTTAGGATATAATAATATAATCATGAAATTATAATATCACACAATGTGTATTAAAGATCATAAATGAAAATCAATGAATATTTGTTGGTTTCTCATAATTCATGAATCATATTGAAATGAGTTGTGTGACCAATGAAAGAAAAATATAATAATTAGACATAGAATTTTGGTAGACATATAAACATATAGATACCCTATGTCCTGGATACCTACCAAGAACATTGTAACATGTCAATCTAGGGATAATGACCCATCCACCGACTCTGGTATTGGTATTCCCTCTCATATGAACTCTTGTTTTGAGAATGAGATATCCTAATGTGTACCAACTTTTTTCAGGATTGGAATGACCTTCCATGTATTCTCTTATTTTGGTTTTGGGATGTACTATCATATACCATATTGTTTTGGCCATGGTAATCCCTCATTTTTACCCTTTGATATCATAAAATATTTATCATTACCCAATGAATTAGAAGGATATATAGGTCTAGCACATCTCATAATGAAATATTTTATACATGTGAACCCAAAACATAAAAAATCATATCATAAATAATAAAACAAAATTGATTGAATAAAATAAAAATTGGTAAATATTTATTTTAATTATCAATGTTGATTAGTCTAAAATTATTATAAACCAATTTTATACTGCATAGTTTTTAATGAACACATTTTTTCAACCAAAGTGATAGATAATGTCATATTGTCATAAAAAACATTTCTAAATTATTGTAAGTATAAATTTTTTGAAAACTGGTACTAATAAATTATTAAATCATGAGTAAAAATAAGAGAATAAAATTCATTAGGTTTCTACAAGGATGAAAAATAATATTTCATCAATAAAAACATGATAACAAACAATCTCAATAAATAATAATATTGTTTCAATAAACACTTACAACATGGTAACATTAAATCACGATTATCATGTAAGAAAATTAAATAATTATAGATTTAAATTATAATTAGAATATTTAGATTCATGTTTACACTATTTATAAACTTCAAAAAAAATTATAGGTGTATAACATGGTATGTTTATGAATTAAATAAAAGTAAGAAGAAAATATTTTACCGATTTGGTAACTTTTTAACCATAAACTCCATGAATGAAATATAATATATATATTTCTGTAAATGACCACATATTTTTGTATAAGAGTCATATAATAGTTTAATGAAATGTATATACCCCATACAAAATAAATGTGGGGTGAATAAGGAATGAATATCCTGAAAATAAAGAGTGAGATGAAATTCCATTTCCTTGAGTTTGAATTGTCGCGTATGTCTTTGTATTCCCATATAATAAAAATATGTTAATTAATTACATGATTCCAAATATTTTCATGTTTATGATTACATTTAAATCAATAATTAAAAAATTGTATAATGATATATAATCAATTAAATTTTGTTAGAATCATTTGCCCATATTCTGTTCATGTGATAAAATGACATTGGTTAGGCGGCTATGGTCTAATAGGTAATCATATAATCATATACCTAATAAAAATTAATAAATAATTATACTATTTATACATTAACTAGAAATATAAAACCAATCCTTAAATATGGTTGTGAAAAATAATTAAATGAGGGGATCATAGAGACAGTAGGTCGTCTGTACATATCAGTAACATTCTCATTTCACAATGATTATTATGGAAAAATGAAATTAAAAAAAGATTCCAAGAATTATAATAATATCATTAATAAATTTTTTTATAAAATCTATACATATATATATAATTATTAGGAAGTAAATAAATAACATCCGGTTGAGGAGGCAATAATATGTGTGTCCATGAATGTGTTGTTAGTTTATAAGGGTGTGAATGGGTAATAAATAAAATGGTATATATTATATTTATTGAAAGTTAATTGTCTCGTGAATATAATATATAATTTTTTAATGTCACAAATGTATAACTAAAATAATACTCAATCCATTACATGTATCATATGAATGAATCACATTGCATTGAGTGGGTTGTTGTGTACACTTCCGCAAACGATGTAATTGTGTTTAATCGTAATGTAATGAAAAAATGAATGTGTTAAAAAAATAATGAAGAATAAAATTATTTTATTTATCACATATATAATATATATATACATATTCCATCATAAATCCCATCATTTAATGGTGTTAAGGAAAAATGAGCAATCGTTGTTTAGTGTGGTGGTACTATGTCGTACATACACACTATGTTAATTATTAGATGGTGGTTCTTGTAATTGTAGGTAGAAACCAAAATATAGATATAATATTAATATATATTGGATACATTTATTTATATAAAATATGTAAATAAGGATATTTTATAGCATGGATTAATAAAATAAAATAAAGGATCTTGACGTAGGATGTTACATATTCTTTGGGAAATTCCATTTTATTTGAACAAAAAGGATTTCATGGATAGAATTATTCACAAAAAATATTAATAAATAAGTATTGGAGGGATTCTGGGGAGTTTTGTGGTAGAGGTTTTCTGAAAAATTTTATCTTTATAGGTTTGGTGAAGTGGGAGGAGAGGAGTCATTTTATTAGCAAGGATGAGTGGCACTCATGTAATATTTTTGAAAAAAGGTAATTCCACAGATGAATGTTTTATTTCAATTAGATAAAATAATGATACAATGTTTAGGAATGATAGGTTGGGTTATCAAAATGTTGATAAAATGAATTTTTGAATAATGTGTAGTTTATTATTGGACATAATGTTATGGTTGACTTACTTATATAGATTAATTTAACCTTTACAGTTGTAATTAAATTTAATTACATTCACTAATATTATTTTGTCAAACAATTATGTTGAAAATATTAGAAATTAAAAATTATATATATTTAGAATATGGAATCCATTTTTCCAACTTGAAAATAGATATATGGAAGAAATTAATTTAAATTTAATCACATAGATGGGACAACAATATGAGTTTTTAAAGTATAAACATTAAAAAGTGTTATTGGTTTTTATATCCAATTTCAATGTGAAAATGATTTAAATGACATTGATATGATAAATTGATAAAAATTTAATATCATTAAAAATTAATTTAAATTTAAAATATTATTTATCTATATAAATAAATATTATGAAAAATAATTTTGGGAAAAATTTCATTATTTTCAATATTCATTTAAAAATGAAATTTCACATAAAAATACCAAAAATTCACTCTATCATAATTTTTATGTTCTTTATTAAAATATTAAATTTACCTTTATGTATAAAATTATAAAATATCCTAAATTTTGTTTTATAATATGATCTCCATCAACAATGTTGTAAAAGTACCTCAATAAAATTGAGGTTTTAAGTGAAAATTAAGGCTTTTCTTAATTTAGGTATATAAAATTCATTGGATGAATATAAAAAATATGATATTGAATAATATATATATATATATATATTACATAAATATCACTAAAAAATATTAGTTAATTTAATTTATTATGATAATACATCTTTATGAGAAAAAAATAATTTTCTATAAAATTGTTCTATTTAAATACAATACCATTATATATTCATTCTAACTAATGAATTCATTTTGAATTTGTAAAAATCATTAGTTTAATTATGTTATTGAATAATATTCATATTACATAACATATTGTATATTTTATTCCTTAATATATAAAATAATAATATTTTCATAATATACTTTTGTTCGGTAAAACATTATCCTTTGTGTTACGAAATGCATTAGAGATAGTCAATCATGCATATAATATTATCTAACCTTAGTGTTCCATTTATATAAAGTTAACCTTTATGTTTTTTGTAGTTCATTATTAACTTGGTATTTCTTATACAAAAATTATGAATAATTATTTGATATATAAAAACTATTTTCATTGTTACGTGAAATGAAAAATATGAAATATACTAAATTAATTAAAATAATAATATTTAAAAAATCTCTATGTGTTACCCAAATAATATTTACAGTGATATACTTGTTATAATATATTATAATTTAGTTATTATTTAATGAATACATGTTCATACCATCATGAATTGTAATTATTATGTGATAATTAAAATTCAAGGGTCACAAATTTCTTCTTTTGGGGGGCATTTAGTACCACTGAATTTTTTTAATGTATATTATGTACAAAATTTTAAATTGTTTTTTTGAAAAATGAAGTTCAAATATATTTAATTAAAATTCATAAATGATGGGATATAAAATGAAACCACCTTATATTTTCATAATAAAACATTAAAACAATATAATATGAATCTAAGTATTACACACCATATATTATTCTTCCCTAGGTATTCTTACATCCTCTAAAAGAGAATAAATTAAAGGGATGCTATAAATAGAAATGAATAAAAACATCATATATAGGATATTGAGTAGAAAATATCCACCTTTTTGGACAACCAATATCTAAATATAACATATAATTATGAAGAACATCTTGAATATAGGTAGCATATTAAGATATCTAAAATAAATAACATCACAAATGAGATGTATGAATTTAATGATTTAGTTTACGAAGTGTTTCAATTGGAAAGAAATATTAAAATTTTATATATCATTATTGTTAATAAAGTGGGTAGATATATTTTCAATGTATGTAAATTTATACAAGAGGTATACATAATTTGTTTACTATTAGTAGTAAATTTCAAATAGAACAATTCAGAAAATAATTAAATTTTTTTTAAAAATAATTTATTTATTATATATGTATATATATATATTGAATTTTTAATTTTAAAATTATTATTGTTAATGTATAATATTATTGATCTATTAAATATATATAAATATTTCAATATCTATGATTTATTAATATTAAATCATTATTTTTAATGGTATATTTAAAAATTATTTAAAATAAAAGTATTATTTATATTTAATAAATTGGACATATAGTTTATCCAAATAAGTAGGATAGACCAATTTTGAAATATTATTATATATGAAATAATATTTGAACAATTATTATATAGGTGACATATATGAGAAAATACCATAAGCACTTAAATTTATAAAAAAAGTCATTAATAATAGTACAATTTCTTTATAATTTGAAATTATGTAAAAATATAAATATAAAAATTTATGATTATTCATTATAAAAACATAACATCATTTTTTAATTATGTGGTTAAAAATATTTTATAGTTGATTATTATAATTTTTAAAAATATGTGATATTTAATTGAATATTGAAAAATATTGGTTTTCCTCATGCAAATAATTTTATGATGTAAACATTTCAAATTTTAAATCTATACTAATTTAAAATTTAAAAAACAATAAAATATCTTTAAAATGTGATGTTAAATTTATAAAAATAATATTTGTAATTCTGAAGACTAATATATTGTGTTACTCTAAAACAATTATTCGAATATATTTTTTCCCATCATCCATAAAAATTAATTATAAATAACCAAGATTAAATATATTAAATCACAATATTCTTATTATTTATAATTTCCCTCAATTTTTTTGACTATTGTATGAATAAAATGATTATTTTTAATAATCTTTATAATATGGAAAATGTTTTTTCAATGAATTTTTTATTACCTTTCAGAAATTTTTGTTTCTAATGAAAAAAATTTCTATATAAAATATAGAATTTAATATGATTTTAAACCTATTTGTATGAACAGTAACACACCGTAAATTTATTATGTTTCAGAAAATTTATTGAGAATATATAATAGGTAAAACATCATTTTTTCTACCAAAAACAACTTATATACAAATAAACTATTTTAATTAAATTTATAATTTCATTTATTTATATATTGATTTATAATATACAGATAATAAATTTAGTTTTATAATATTTTTTAAATATTTTTTGACTTATATGTTTATTAAAATATAATTTAAAAGGTAAAAATATTAATAACAATATAAAATTCTAAAAAGAAAAAAAATTAAAATCATGATGTAAAAAGCATGAAACATGCCTAAAAAATGCTATAATGTCGGAGGATGAATCATATCCAATGTTATCTCACAAAAAATACATTATTTATATCATTTGGAACCATTTACATTGACTATTTTCTTTCTATTAAAGTAAAATATTTAGTTTTACAAAAAGACACAATGTCTCACCTAGAAAAGGGGATCACATACATCTTTTAATGAATACAAGACATTTAAAATTTAACTTAACCAATAAAATATTTCACACTTATTGATTTATCGTACATTTACTAAACACTCTAGTTAATAAGATAGAACATATTCCAATCATTTCTAATGAGAAATAAAAGGAAACTGTCTAGGTCCTAATGTTAATAATAAATAATCCTTATCATTTGCATTATAATATGGCCCTTACATACCTATCAAAATAATTATAGTATCTATAAATCATTATAATATATATATATTTATGTCTTATTATACAAAATTAACATCCATTATTTAATCTTATAATTACAATAAGAAAAATTGTAGAATATTGATCGTTTGTATGTGTAGACTACTACCTCATTGAAGCAATTTGTTTTTTTATTAACCATATATCAAGGATGACATTACAAATTTATTTAATTTTATGAATTATAAGTTTTACATAATTTCTTTAATAAAGTCAAAATAATGTATAGTCAATTTGTTAATTTATGAAATTGAAATAATAAACATAACCACTTAAAATTAATGTATCCAATTAACTTTCATAATGTGAGTTAATTTTTTGTAAATGTATATAATTATTTAAAATTTAATCTCATAGATTAAAAATTCACATGAATGCGTTAATTTTTATATATGATGATGTTATTCTACATAACCTAATAATGTGGTCATCGTACCAAAAAAGAAACACAAAAATTAATGTATAACCTCAAATAAAAAAATATAAGAGAAAAATATATAATAAATAAATAGAGTATGATAATAAACGGTCCTTTGTAAAATAAATTAAAAATAATAATGTTAATAAGAATTTACCTAATAAAAATAATTTCACTATTTCTGATTTTTGGTTCATGTGAAGAGAAAATCTAGAGAAAGGTGGGGGATTGTGTTAAATAAATTTTATTCCATTATGTTAAAATATTTATTATTTAAATCTATTTTTCAAAAATTTATTTATCATAAAAATTTAATACGTGATATTTAATTTCTCCAATATTTTATTCGGATTTTCAATATGTTTTTATAAAAAAATTATTTAATTATTCTGATTGACTGAAAATTAAAATTTTATTATAGAAAACACATTTAGGAAAAATTTGGAAACCATTGTTCAAGAACTAAAAAAATGGAACCATTGAAGGACAACTTCAGTATATTTTATTTTATCTCGCTATATAATATCCATGAAATTGTTTTAACCTAAGAGTCTAGAATATCCTTTAAATGGTATTCAAGTTGATACGCCAGCTTGTCCCATGACTCGATGTAATCCCCTTGAATGATCATTCATGCATTGAATCACCTGATCAATATTAGATATTGTTTGTCAATCCATTTACTTATCAACTCATTAGTAACCACCCTTAATTACATTTCAACAACCATGACAGCTTCATCTTTCTTAGCATTAATTGTCAAAACTAATTGAACACGTTATTCTTCTAAGTGAATAATCAAATCTATAGAAGTGGATCTCTCAAAACCATACCCCCACTACAATCTACAATGAAACATGGGGGCAGAACACATAACTACAATTTATTTACCGATATAGTCTCCCTCGGTGGAGGGAAAAATGAATTATTCATAATAACTTTCCAAGTACCCCACTGGTTCTTGCTGCGTTATGGAAATTAAATCCAATCACCTTGGTTGTCACCTTCTGTATTGATTAATGAATGCTCAAAGTCCTCATAGCCAGATATGGTCCTAGATGACCCCTGTTAGTCCATTGAAGGTTTAAACAGGTCAATTTGAACCTCCTGACCTATATTTTCATGGAATAACCCTAAAAAATGGTTTCTTAGTGCAACAGTAGAATCCTCCTCACATTGTAGAAAATTATAACCATATGATTCAATATCCCTTGGAGGCATAGAGGCCTTATCCAGACCATTGTCAAAGGTACTAGTCCCTGACCACACTGGCTTGGCATGTGATTCATTCATGTGAAACATGGAACCTCTGTCATCCACCATGTGTGTATCCAAAATAACAATACCACTATCTGGACACACCTTATCCACAATAGGACCCCTACCCCAAAATAGATTGCATAAGGGGTTGAGAAATGAAAAAGTTTTCCTCAAGTGACCAATGATGTCGGACACCAAAGGATTTACTTCTTGTGATCCACTCTTCACATCCATTACCTATTGAGTCTTAGTGTGTATTCCCACCAACTTCTGTATAGACAAGGATGCCTCAACACCGGCCTCTGTAAAATTACCATTGTCCGCATGAATCATCTTATCAGGATTAAAAGAACCTCATTTACATGCTGAAAATAAATAACTGAGACACTCATGGACAAAACAAGAATCTAACCATGATTCATAAGACACATAATACTTACACAAAAACTCTTCACCTACTATGATTCAAACATTATTGAATAGAACTCTTGACAGATCCATCTCCACATATACTCGTGGGTTAACATGATGAAAAATCGCTTCATTATGTATAAAAGACCAAAAAATATTACCCACCATGTTCCCAAACATCCTAATCATAGAGGGTTTTAAAATGGTAGGGTAAAGATAGGAAAACTATCCCAGATCACCATTTATGAAGGGTCGCAGTTCATATGGAAGTTGTAGGTCCATCTAAAGAGGTAGAACCAGAATCTATTGAAGTACTGAAGGGTGACGTACAAGGCTCTAATTAAACCATCCATTGAAGAGAAACATATCATAATATGCTTGATATCATAAAAACCCACTATCTCTCTCTATGGGTAGTACAATGATCCAAAAACAAGCCTATCATAACCATCAAGCAAGGGGTGTAGTTATTTGAATTGATCAACCATTGTATGTTTTAGAAGAACTAAGGTTTTTTTCAACTCTGTAATTGCGATCAAGAGGATAGGGCTCCCATTGATCATGTTAGGGACTTTCAGACTCAGCTAATCACAAGGATTTAGATAAAGGTGGGTAGGGATATAAATAGGGGGGAAAGGGAAAACCACTCCCATGTTGGACATCAGAGGTCCCTCCCCTGATTATGTGGAAGAGGCCGACATATTGGCCACTTCCATAATGATTTAGGAGAGAGCATATTTCTTCCCAGTTCAATGGTTAGTAACTAGTTTATTTTATAAATTATTCTCAAATTTAATATTATGTACAATAAATGGGATTCATTGTCTATAGTCCTATTTCCATTTACATTATAAATTTTCTGAATCAGCTTAATATTATATCATATATACACTTATAAAATTATATAGTATAACATAAATTAACATTTCTCATGGTATTTTATATTCAACAATAGTATCTTTCATAGTTTTGGGGATTCAATAAAAATTTTACTCGGCAGTAAATGATTTCCCAAATAAAATTATTCCTCTATTATTAATTTATTATCTTATTGGTTATAATATTTATAGGCCCTTTTCATTCTATAATTTAATTTTTTAATGGAAAATATTATCTTTCTTTATGTTTGTTACATTGTTTCAGTGGTATTATCTTCTTTTACAAAATACATAATCATAAATATCTTAATTTTTTTGAAGAATAATTTATATTCATTCACAAAAATAATTCTACATAATGTCCTAATCATACTTACTAAAAATTCTTTCTCTATTTTTTCTAAATCATATATGAATTAACTAATGTCATCTTATTAATTTCAGAAAAATATTCAAAAGGAAATGAATTTATCTATTTAAGATTTTGGGTTTTAATAAATGTGTTTCAAAAAATCAAATGGTTTTAAATATCATAAATTTATATCTAATATACTCCCTTAAATTTTTTTTTGATAACTATATGTCTTTTTCAATACTCAAAATGATATTTTAATTATTAGTGAATTTTTATATCAAGAGCGTGTTCTTTTCGAACCAATTTGAGAATATATTTAAATATTAAACAAATTATTTTTTCAAATAAATTTACATTAAAAATATAAAAATAATAATTTTTTATAATTTTAGTAATAATTGGTTTACCATCAGTATTATCCTATTTCCTCATATTTCTTGGTTTTATAATATATTTTATTTATTAATTGTTATATAATCACCATTTTAAGGGGTTTTCATGGAATGTGTGGTTTTCATCTTATATTTAAAGTAACATTCATGTATTATTCTAAAATTATTCTTAATTTACTGGTAAATTATGTTCATATGTTTTCCCAAATGGGAATAATGAAATATTTATAGGTTAAATTATTAATTATCTACCTTTTCTTGAATAATCAACATCAGTGATACCCATAATCTTTAGTCCAATTACATTACAACATAAATTCACTATTTTTGATACCTTTTTTGAAGTGTATTTACGAATATGACATAGATTGATTAAAATGTGATATAATTGATATAACCATATACCCATTATCTATATTGTGGAAGTAAAATATGATTTATAATTTTTATTTAATTGAATTTATCTAGAATGTAACTGATTAGTTTATACTAAATTATTTACAATCATCTTATCGGTAGAATAATATTTTTTGTAATTATGAATGATTTCATTATGTTATTTCTTTTAAAAAGTATAAAAACCCAATTTTATACAAAATTTTTCATGATATGTTCAGTTATTTATACATTTTCCCACACATATGTTCGGAAGATGATAAGAGGTTCATGTATCACCTTCCAATGAAATGATTATGTACTTATATATCATGAGATAATGAAGCGTAAACAGAAATGGATTAGTTCAAAAAAAAAATTAAAGTAAATAAATGGATTTTTTACAACTTAAAGGGTGTTAATACATATATTTTTTCAGTGTGTATTTCTATAGATAATTTTTACAACAATATTAATGTTATTCATATGAATATATTGTGATCTCTTGCATTAGTTATGTTTACTCATGTTAAGTAACTTATTTGATTCATCTATTTTGTTATTTTTTGAATTATGCCATAATATATGGATTATTCTTTCTATGAATAAAATATATGTAACCTGATTATATATATATATATTTGTTTATATGTTTCTTATTTATGATCATTGATTTTTCCACATATTATTACAATTATAGAACATATGTGGTTACTAATTTTTTATGTTTCAATTTCCCAAGGTTATCATGAAATGAATCTTATACGATGTGTGTATAAGAGGATCTTGTGTGGAGAATTTTTGTATGATATCTGATACATCTTATTGATTAATAAAATTTTTATATAGTGTATAATATTTTCATTAGTAGATATGGGTGTTGGTTTTTTAATTAATGATGTTCCCAAATAATCTAGAATTATAAACCTAAAACATTGTTGGATTATATATATATGAAATATTTACCATATTCTATATACTTAGGAGATGGTAATATCCACGAGGAACAATACATATAGATGTCATTCATCACATGTTGGGGTTCTTTTTTGGGTTTCTTTTCCTTTTTGACCCCATTTGTGATATATATTTTATTCAATGTGATGAAATATTAATCCACCAGATGTTTTCATAATACAATTAAAATAAAGGATAAATCCCCACGAAACAAATTTATAGAATCACCCATTTAGGGTATCCATCACTGAATGGTTACTGTGAAGGTTAGGGAGTATCACTGACACATTTTTGTTCTGACCCTAGACGATTCATAGGAGAGTATTAATGTACCAATAAAAATGGTACCATTCCATCAATGGAATATTGCCACAATATTTGTAGAACATATTTCCACAACCAACCAATTCATGAGAAAATCCATGAATAGTATTAATTGATACAAACAATATAGGTAAACTGGATAAGAAGGCTAACTACACAATCACTTCTACAATAGGGTCTCTCATGATGGATCCTATAAATTTCCATCATCACTAATTTCACTTAGTTGAAGACCATAAATATCTCGCTGAGGAAGTTAATAGATAGATCCTTATCCTGATAACTACGAACCTAGTGTTCAATATGTCCCACCTAGTGTAATAAGAGGGAAATAATTATGAGAATGGTAATAGAACCACATATACAATAAAATCTCAAAAACACCCAACTATGTCAACTAAGGAGGAGGATCATGCTCCTATTAAATTCCACAAGTTCTTCAATCATGTGATGAAATTATCATGGGATGAATGCAAAAATATCCCAATATCTACAAAGATGGAGAAATATAGTCTAGGTCCTACACATGAATAATGTTTCAATTACCCGATAATAAATACCAGATAATAGTGGAAATACATCATTAATCCAATGTATGGACAGAAATATATACTTATTCTCACTATATAATCCCTTCAATATAACTCATAAATAATGGATATACATACCTATATTTATTCCAATGACTTCTATCACTCTCACAAAATCTACTCATTTCTTATAGTGGATAATAATAGAAATTTACTAAAAATAGACATGGAGAAGGCCCATATTAATGCCCCCACTGACGTGAACGAATCTCATTGAAATATAATTAAATCTATTTAATATATCTACCGTATATTTGGTTCACAGCTCTATGATAGTTGGTTTTTTTCAGAAGATAACCAGAAGACATATTATTTTTTTTCATCATTCCAATAATCATGGTGGTTTATCCAGAAATACACTGAGAATAAAGTAGAAAACCCTTCTATAATTTATCCTGAAGGACATTAAATATAAATTGATTTGATTACTGAGAGGTGGAATCATGTCACTACATTTTTTGAAGGGGTCTATCAACATCATCTAGGTGAAAATATGAATTTTACCATATAATTTTCCATGAATAAATGTATTATTATACTTCGATTCCATAGTCATAGGAGTCACATAAGAATTATCGAATATAAAAATATCATTATACTACCCATATAATTAAATTTACAAGGTTATCAGTCTAGAGGAATTTTGTTCAATAAGAACATACCCATATTCCTTCATAAATAAACACTAGTATTCTCGACATTATGAAAAAACTATCAATATTTTTACAAGAGTTTTAAAAAATCATCAATAATGAATAAGTGTATCCTTATAAAGGGAGGCTCATCACAATATTATATGATTACTATTCTTTACCGTCCTCTCTATAAGAGGTGATTTTATGATCCTCTTGATTAAATCTAAATGATCGGTTAGGTTAACTCCTCTCATGATATGATCCTTGAGTGTTATCATCAAAATGATATGTTATCAATGTGAGAAGGCCATCCCATTACCAGAAAAATTATTGGTCACCTAGATGGTCCACATAGTAGAGATATGTTTTTATAAGGAGAAAGACCTCCCCTTATCAAATCATACCCAATAAGACTCTCATATCATTTAATTAACACGGTGATAAAGTTTGGCCATGATCCTAACATCTACCAGCACATGTGGTGCATTATCTACTCAGTAGAAGGACATGCACCCCAATATAAAAAAGTAAAATGAATGAATCCTATGTGGCATGATCTGAAGAAATATGTTTTTCTCTGATATGATGAATATTATCTGTATATAAATAAATAAACAGTCATAGATAAAAATCAAATTGATTTTTTATCCCATCATCATTATTTAATATGAAATTAATGATGAATTAAAAAATGATTTCACATATCACATATGTTAAAACAAGAAGGAACCCTTTAATTTGATAATGGTTAGGAATCTAAATTATCATAAATATGGTGTCCATATATAGGTTGTGATGAATATTTGTTGATATATAATTTTTTTTATTCTTTATATTATGATATCATACTATAGAGAAACAATTTACAAATTTATAAAATATCTATCTCAATGGTTTATGATATTTTAGAAGATAATAATTGATTACCCAATCCATACGTATACAAGGGCATGTGGAGTGTATGGAGTGTTGTACATCACCCCATATTTGGGAACGATGTGTTCCCCAATGATTTCTTTTTGTAATTTAATTATAATAGAAGAGATCGTGGGACAAAATAATGATACTAAAATTTATTTTTTTCAATGATTACCTACTACTAATAATCCATAATTGTTTCATATCTTATGATATTGGGTCTTTTTAAATATCTTGTAGGTTCTGGGAGCAACAGAATCACATGATGGGCATGTAACCGATATTGAAAATTGAAAAAATTGATGATTAATCCAATATCAATTGGACGATGAATTCCTATATCAACATAATATACAAAAGATAAATGAAAAAGGAATAATCCTGAAACCAATAAGAGATGATCAAATTATTTTTTTATAATTAATTTATTAAAATTCTAGAATTAGTTCCATGTTTATTATTTCTTTGTTGTTGTATCTTACCCCAGGTCTGAGGTGAGGCTTCGTTGCAATGTATAATACAAGGATAGAAATCCTATAGTAGTGATCCAAACATGCTCCACAATTCTTCAGACATCACCAAAGGAGTATCTTGGTGGTAGTAGGGAATATCCTTGCTCTTGTGATGTCCATCATTGATCGCCTTGATAATCACATACAATGTGTTCTCCTTGATCTGTAAATGTAGGATCTTCCTTATTCGTTAGAGAATTCATGGATAGGTAAGTGTTCTACAGGCTCAAGCGATTTACCCTTTACTTTTATGGAGAATAATAACATAATGGGGGTATTTATCTTACCATGTAATAATTAATAATTAGAACACATTATGTTACATAATTTTTCATTCAATGTAAAACCCTATGTCAAATAATAATAGAAATGCTATTATTTCCTGAACATGCGCTTAACATGATCATTATATTTAAATATTATTTAAATAATTAAACTTTAATATTATTTATCAGTATACCCATAACATGGTCCACCAATCCTCCTCTATATTTATTGTCCAATAAATAATGACGATTTATTTTTTAAATTAATATAACAGCATTATTTACGGATAAATAAATATTACACACAAAATATATTCTAATGAATAAATTGAGATGAAATAAATGTGACCAGGTATACTGGAATAGTTATTAAACCACAAATAAGAATAATAATTTTTAAACCTGTTAACTAAATAGATTATTTAATTTTGATACTGGATACACTTATGGTGTGACACTTTAGGCCTCTTTCTCATTAGCTTTTTGTGTTATTTCTTAAAGCCCTATATTTTATTTATACAATTAGTCAAGGACCTGAAGAGAGATAATCGGATGTCTCAATGACATTTTATCTCATAAAAACTCTTACAATGTAATATAATTCCATTGTCATGATATCTCCAATCAAACATGTTTTATGAAAGTTATATCAACCGAAGTGCTCGATTTCTATTTCGTTGACATCCCAAAATTTAAAATTCATATAGTACACCATGGCCATGGATTTAGTCAGGCTATATAATTTCCATCAAAAATCCAAATATATATAATCCAAAGGGCACACACCATGTGATGTTCCCTCAATGTATCATGAGTCCACACCCCAGATATATTGTATCATTTTTGTCCCTTAAAATGATATCAATCTTCTATTGAATATATATTTAATAATAGTGTCAAGGAACTTCTAGGTTCTCATCATAGCAGGGTTCTACTCTGTACTATTAGTAAGATAAATATTATTAATACAATATCACATACAATGTCACACATAATAACAATCATTAAGTGACATGTAAATTATTACAATTTATCCAGTGAATATAGGTTATTCATAAAGAAATTAATTTTCGTTTCTAGGTCACCAACTCTAACAGAATCCCAATTTCTCTAGATCCAACTACTAACACCCTTCAGTCTGTCATCTCTCCCATGATATTATTTATTCTTCTGAGATATGTATTTATTCTTGTGGTCTCCCACATTCTCTTCCATGGATTCTGTTCTCAATTAAACTTCACCAAATTTATATAAATCTCTCAAGAGGTGATAATTTAACGGTATTTTCGTTGTATACTAATGTGACCATGGATCTTTTGCAAGAGTCACCACTGTAGTATTATCATAACACAGTGTAATGGAATATTTAATTCTAGAAATGACATCATGATTGTTGAAAATGTTCTAAATATAGATGGCTTCCTTGACCACAACAGAAGACGTTATATATTCAAAAAACATTGTAGAATCAGTAACAACTAGCTTCTTTGAACTATTATAGCTCACAGATCCTCTTGTGAGATAGAAAACAAACTCTTATTATAACACTAGATAATATAGATATGTCTAAAATCTAGAACCATCATTACTTATGATTACAAGATCCTAATCCCCTTCACACACTAAGATCATATTCATAGTTATTCTCATTTACTAAAGGATTGTTTTGACAGTAGTCTTTTATTGTTTCCATGGATATATTTGAGATCTTCCAACCATGCTCCCTGAATAGGCAATATAATGTATGGTATATAACATGTAAATCAGGATAGATAATATCCCTAATGAATATGGTATCATTCTCATCCATCCTTTATCATGTTTTTCTGGGGACACATTTTCATATAATATTGTATACCACGTGAGACTAGAACCAATACCCTCATATATTGTTCTATAAAAAATATATTTTTTATTTGTGAAATGTATTTACTTTTAATTAGTCAAAGAAGCCTCTTGGAGAGTTAAAAATTCATATTTATCTCTAAAATGTATGAAACATCCTATACTTCATCCATGGATATAAAATTATTCAACCCATCATTGACTAACTAGAAGACTGTAATTTCATTTTTAATATGAAATATGGCATCCACATACACTAATTGTATAATGATATCATTCCCATTAAATTTCTCAAAAATTCATGGATCACATTAATTCTTAATGAAAAAAATTGTATTATTGATTAATGGAATATAATGTTCCATGATTTTGATTCTTTCCTAAATCCATAAATTGATCTCTACAGCATTGAAACAATTTTAGCATCACCTACTATCACAGAACCTTCGGGTTGTGTCATATAGACATCTTTTATGAGGTTCCTATAATGGAATATTTTAAAGACATGGAAATTACGTGGAAATGTTTTTCATAAATACATGGGATTTATATGAGTCCTCAAAAACTGACGGTGTAGGATTCCGAGGCCCTGTGTGCCCAAAATCAATTTCTGATGTTTTGTTCAGGTACGTTCAGAAAACATACGAGCGGGTTTTTATAACTTTTGAACCGTTGCTCGGAACTGAAATCTGAGGGCACTGTTGAACCCATAGCACCAGTATTCTCTTAAGAAGACTTTCACCTCAGCAGTGGATGGTGGAAAATATAAGATAGTTTTTGGCTTTTTATTAAGAAATAATAATAAAATAAAGTGTACAACACTTTATTTTCTTTTTGAGCCGCCATGAGTGTGAGTGGTTCTTGGGTAAAACCTCCACATGGGAGCTGGAGGTGGGACTGCCACACCCTAACCTCCCATGAGAGGTTATGGAGGTGGGGCCCACCCGAACGTAACCTCCCGTGAGAGGTTGCATCTTAGGGACCACATGAGACTAAAACACCTCAATTAGTTAGAGGGTGGAAAATCTCCCAACTCGCTTCATTAATGAGAGGGGAGTCCTTTGACCTTATCCACCATTAATTGGATCCACCTTTACCTTTTAATTAATAGTTCCAAAATTTGTAATTTAATTAAGAGGATCCTCTGGACCTCCCCATTAATCAATTGTTCCAACGTTTGAAATTTTTTAAGGGGAGCCTCTTAATTTATTCCTCCATTTTTGAGTTTGTTCTTCCAATAAAATAATAGAAAAATTATATTATTTTTGTCTTGGAAATTCCCATTTTGTGGGAGCATGAGAGGAGCGCTTGGGAGAAAATAAGTTCTCCCAACAATGAATGAAGAACATGAAGAATGCCTCCAACAACCTTCTTCGACTTCCTTCCTTAGATCCTACCGACATGGAGTGTCTTCCACAACCGACACAGCTCGGGGTTGGGAGTGCTTGATGAACGCGGTGAACGATGAACTTCCTCATCTTAATTCCACATCACTATCAACAAAAAAATTACTTCATCTCCTTCTTTCCGCAACACCACCAATGAATGATGAACATCGATCGACGAATCCAAGGTATGGGTTTTACCTTGTGTTTTATCCTTTTTCTTTTCTCGTAATTGTTTGGAAAGAAATCATTGTGTGGTTGTATATAATTGATGTTCATCTTTCATATTTCGATGAACCAATTGATTTCACAATAAATGCGGAGGATGGAGGCCAACCTAACATGGCCCGACATCCTTCGTCTATTATTATTTCTTGTGGCATTCTACGACATGGCGATGAGGTGACGATGAAGAAGGAGACAATGATGAAGGTCGCAGTACCTGCGACCTCTGAAAATCATGCCACCCCCACATCACAACGAACCTTCCGGGCGACCACCGCTGTCCCGAGCGACGCCCGACCCACCTATATGCGGAAAACTGGAACCCTTCCTGGTGTGTAGCCCACCTACCTATGGCCTCCCGGTTCCATGCCCGGTGTGCGACCCTCCTGGACGCGGCCCTCCGGCAACCTTGCACCCTGACCGGCATGCGGACCACATGCTGGTGGCCCTCTGGCACCCTATCGTGCCCTGCCCTATGCCCCTGCATGCTTCCCGGTGCCCCAACGGATTGCTCGGCCCCTACCACGATCTTTTCGGAGCCCTCATGCCATACCCGGCGCCCTGTCGGCACCCCTATCTCGGTCTGCTCAGTGCCCGCATGCCCTACTTGGCACTCCCATGTGATGTACGGCCCCTTCCATGGCCTGCCTGGCACACCCGCTGCACGCCCACGCTCAGTGGGGCATGCTTGCTGGTCTCCCGACTGATACAACCTTCTAGGACAAGTATCCAGAGCTATGCCCCTCGTGGCGCTAGACGAACCGGCCCCGGCCTTCTGGCAAAGTCGCCTATGTGGCGACCTATGGGCCGAACCAACCTCGCAGTCCGCTGGGCGCGGCCCATCAAACTGCTTCAAAAACACAGCGAGCTAACCCGCCCAAAGGGCTGGGTCAGAACAAGAATGTCTGACTAGGTTGACCCAGACCGGGTCAGCCCAGTTCGGATTGGGCCGAGTCGGTCCGACTTCTTCAAATCGGACCTGGGCCCATTACTGACCCATTACCATTTTGAGCCATATCGTTGGCACCAAACATCCATTTGATGAACCGTCAGTGGCGCCAGTATTCGTGGAAGGAAGTCGTCCCTTTGAGAATACCCCACTAGAGTTTTGGGTATATTTGAGTTACAGTTAGGTTGGATCATACACGAATCTAACTGGGCCCCAGGGACTAAAAGGATAATAACTAACAGACTGTGCGTCAGAATGACGCGTCTTCTGTTGCGCTGAGACCCCTATGAGGTAGAAGACCTTTGAAATACTTCTTCGTGACACTTCATTATAGTCGGAGTATTTCCCATAAGCTCATGGTGAGGATCCTTATAGTGATGAGAAGACATAGTGCGGAGACCTAGTAGCTAGAAGACCTAACGAATGCATGACCGATTAAACTCATATTGATTCGACTAGCCCAATGGGGAGCTCCTGGTATTTTGTGGCAGACCAACGACGGAGGATCTCCTGGTTGTTGGCGGCAGACCTATGGTACTCGACAAAAGGAGTACCTCTGCAGGCTATTTGGGGGATCACCTTGTAGTTGGTGGTAGACCCATAGCGGAGGAGTGCCTGGTAGTTGGCAAAAGACCCATGATACTTGACAGGAGGAGTATCTCAGTAGTCCATGGTTAGTGAGAAACGCCTTGCTGTCGAGACAGGCCCACTGTACTCGACAGAGGACGAGTTATCCCGCAGTCGTGGTTTCGATAATAAAAATACCAGTTTGAGTTGAGTCAATGACTTTTGTGTTTTCCTCATGATTGAGATGGGTTACTAAATAAAATAGGTATATGTATGGACATATTCATATGTAATGGTTATCCGTTGATTTTATACATTTTGGTTTATCCTTGTTGGATTTTGTGAGACCTTGAGTGTCTCGAGATCCTTACTATGTATCGTTATTGTCACCACTTCTGCAGGCTATGCGTGCACCTCATTGTGTTGGTTACAGACGACAGACAATGCTAACTGAGGTAGAGAGTAGCAGGACTGGACGGTACCCAGAGGTGGACCACTCAGCGTGACGGTACACGGAGAAGACGAAAGGACGTGGAGTGCTGAGGAGGTCATCAGTACCTACCATTCAGGTAGAAACCCCATAGGACGACCCAGTAGCTACTTTAATTTTCTTCAGTTTACTTGTATTTCGGTTGTACTTGTAAATTTCCGTTGGGCTTGTATTTCTAGCCCCTTTTTACATTGCAACACTTCTTTTATATACAATTTTACTTATTTCTTTTCTTCTAGTTTTGTACTTTGTTGTGTTTGTTTACAGTTATAATGGAAATTCCTTCCATATTTTTTGGATTTACACCTCATGTGCTAGTCTCCATCCCCTGGCCTATGGAAGGTGGGTTTGGGATAGTTAAGACATGGGCCATAGGGGACGGGTCATGATAAATTGGTATCAGTGGAGTCGGTTCTACCATAGAACTTAGAACTATTATCATTATTTTCGATGAAGCAATGGTATTAAGGGTACTAAGTGCGGTTTTCAGTTCATGGAGTCCAGTTTTGGTGCAGGCGGCCGACATATCGATACATCAGGACCTTGAATTCTAATTTCTGACTCAGTGCATGAAAACATTGATTATGTGCGTGTTTCCAAAGGGTTTCTTCAAGTCATCTCAACCAGGTCAGCTATCTAGGTATTGTTTATGACAGTTTCACATATGTTTCTTTTTGGATTCTGCCCCACGGATGACCAGTTAAAGCCCTAAGAGTAATATGTACTGATAGTCCACCGAGTAATGGTGCCTTTGTGCAGGTTCCCTTACCAGCGGATGCACCAGCGGTACAACTTCTCGTTGGGCCACCGATGCCACCAGCCACATCAGTAGACGATGCATGCTGCTTCAGCATGTTGAATGAGTTCCATCGCTAGAGACCACTCAGTGTTAGGGAAGAGACAGACCCACAGGCGGCTGAAGACTGGCTGGAGGCTATGGTGAGAGTCTTCAGACTTGTAGAGACACCATCTGACTTCATTGTGATCCTTGCTGCCAGCCTCCTTCAGGCATCAGCAGGAAAATGGTAGAGTCTGATGCACTATGTGCAAGACGAGGTGACACTACTCGGGGTAGACATCGAGAGCTTGTTCGGGGCAGAGTTTTACCATCCACTCTTTGCAGAGTGCGGATACAGGAGCTACTTCATCCACATCAGAGTAGTATGATAGTAAAACAGTACTCAGGGAGGTTCAACTACCTCTTGCACTACTCCACAAATATGGTGGAGGACCCATTCTTCAGGGCCCAGACCTTTGAGTAGGGGTTCATATGGGAGATCAGAGCATCGATGATCTCACTCATCATCCCAACGTAGGCATGGGTTTTAGAGATATCCCTCATAGTGGAGAGTTTCCTTACTGAGTAGGCACCATCAGCGAGACCCACCACTAGCTGACAGGCAACAGAGTCTTCTGCAGATGGTAGTAGATAGATTTCGCAGAGGTCCAAGAGGACCAATCCTATAGGTGGTGGATCGTATGACTTAGGATCAGTTGTACGGGGCACCCAGAGTGGAGATAGAGCCAGTCATTCAAGGAGCAGGAAGTGTTACTCATGCGGCGGGCTTGGCCACATGGCTCGTGACGGTCTGACCCATCATTATAATGATCAAGAGATATTTGAGGGACCTCCCAGGTAGAGGTAGAGTTTTTAACTAGGCGGTCTTCATGGAGGTGGTGGGCATGGTAGAGGAGCCAAACGTGCAACTGGTGGTGGAATACGTTATGAGGTGCTACCACCACCACCACCAGGAGATCCACCCCGACCGCAGGGAGTTGGTGGATAGAGGAGAGCTCATCTCCAGGTAGTTGAGGATTACGATCATGGCGCTCCGGAGATGTTACGAGGTACTGTCTATGTCTATTACTCCTTACACTAATAGAATTTTTTTTGCGCCTCCTGAAGTGGGCGACCGCCATAGGCGAATGCTAATATGAATGTAAAATTCCAGTGGGAATTTACCCACGCGCGCATCTTCTTCTTCCTGCCTGCTTTAGCCGCTAGAAATCCAATCGATGCCGCACACTGCCACATTCTTCCATGCACTGCCATCTCACTTCATGCCATACCATGCTTCCTTCGTGACCGCTGTCTACATCCGAACAACCTGAACCCTCGCCTCTGACATCCGGAGACCTCATCCTCAACACCCAAATAACCCAACATCCACCGTCGTCGTGTGTCCTCAATGGCCATTGGGGGAAATCTCTTGTGTACCTTTACAAACATATACCGAGAAGAGGACCCGCATGAGGACCACAAGAATTCTGTGTTGATGTGAAACATTAGCGACCGCCATTGGTAGTCGCCAATGGGTTTTACTGACGAAGCTAATGCGACCGCCAAAAGCGCTCACTGGGCGGTCGCTAAAGCCTTTTAGCGACCGCTTTTGACAGTCACTAAAAGCAGTAATTCTAGTCGTGTTAAGTGTGGTTCTTATAGACATAGGTTCTAGTCACTCATTAATTTACACTTCCCTCTTTCGGAGCACGAATATTCCTAAGGAGCCATTAGTTCGATCCTTATGACTAGAGACTCCTACGGGAGATGATTCATTGATTACGCACTGGTGCTGGCAGTGCGTGCTTAATCTTGTAGGTGATAGCTTTAGTTAGGATATCTTACTAATTTCATCGAGGCCTTAATGTGTCATCTTGGGTACAGACTGGTTATCTACAATCCATGCTCATGTCGATTGTATTAGGAAAAAAGTACGGTCTGTCCACATGGATGGGACCAGGTTTTCCTTCACCGGCAAGAAGGGAACCTTTGCAGCACAGGACGGACTTACATGGAGGAGGGTTCAACCGATAACTCATCAGTTGTCCTTCCTTACCCTCAGAGCAGTTAAGGTAGAGATTTTGACTTATCCTATTGTAGTGGACTAGTATGAAAATGTTTTTCCTGACGATGTTATAGGACTACCTCCTCATAGAGAGGTGGACTAATACATTGACTTGTACCCCGGGACGACACCGATATGTACACCAACATATTGGATGGCTCCCACAGAGCATCGTGAGGTGATGGTACAATTAGAGTACTTGTAGGGGAAAAGATTCATCTGGCCCTGTGTTTCTGCCTGGGAAGCCCCGATTCAGTTCGCCGAAAAGGTGGGCGGGAGCCTGAGGCTCTGTGTTGACTACCTCGCCTGATCTAGGTGACCATGAAGAACAAGTGACCACTCCCAAGGATTGAAATCCTTTTTGATTAGTTCAAGGGAGCTTGATTGTTCTCGAAGATAGATCTCCTATCAAGGTATCACCAGCTCAGAGTTCGAGATGAGTATGTATAGAAGTTGGCCTTCAGATGTCGTTACATACACTATGGGTTCTCAATTATGACCTTCGGCGCAACCAACACTTCAACATGGTTTATGAGTTGCCTAAAGAGGATATTCTTGCCTTACATCGATCTCTTTGTCATAGTCTTAATGAATGACATTCTGATCTACATAAATACTGAGGAGGATAATGCCAACCATATGCAGGTAGTACTGGAAACACTCTGAGAGAACCAGCATTATGGTAAGCTCTCGGAGTGTTAGTTTTGGATTCGATAGGTTCTCTTCTTTGGACATGTCATCTCGGAGGATGAAGTTGCAGTGGATCTAGAGAAGATCGAGGCCGTACTAGATTTGCAGCCACCATGGTATGTGATGGAGGTACATAGTTTCCTGGGATTGGATGGATACTATCACATGTTCGTTACAGACATCTATAGAGTAGAATCACTACAATAAGCCTTGAAAAATAAGGTAAAAACCTTCGTGTGGTCGGAGAGATTCCTGCATAGATTTTAAGAGCTGAAAAAGAGGTTAACTATTTCCCCCCATCATGAGGCTTCTGATGGATGGTGTAGGGTATGTAGTCTACTGCGATGCGTCAGGGACCGGAATCAGGTGTGTCCTGATGCAGAAGTGAGCATTGATTTATGATGGTTCTCAATGACTCAGATAGCCTGAGCAGAAATATGCTTCCCATGACTTGAAGCTAGAAGAAGTGGTCTTCGCCTTGACGATGTGGCACCACTATCTGATGGGTGAGGGTTTTACTGTGTACTCTGATCACTAGAGTCTTAGGTATTTCTTATCTCATAAGGACCTGAACCTGATACACCATCAATGGATTGGGTTCCTCCAGGAATATGACATTGAGATAGTCAATAATCCTGGAAAGGTGAGCGTTGTTGTAGATGCGCTCAGCAAGAGACTAGTTTACAGCTGCTAGGAGAGGCGACAGAGCACCTGGCTGCATTACAGATATCCTCTATGGATAGAGAGGGATTAGACTTTCTATAGTCTCTTACGTTCACTCTCCCACTTCATCAGTGAGTCGGGGAGGCTCAGCATGGGGATGCAGATAGCAAGACACGACGTGCTTAGTTATCGTTAGGGTAGGAACTGGATGTATTTTTTGAAGGTGGGGAGCACATCATCTTCTTCAGAGGATATACCTTGGTACTAGTAGAACATCATGGGGAAATATTGAGGGAGATCCACACATCCCCTCTAGCGGTACATCCAGGTGTGGCGATTATGGACTGGGACCTTCAATGACGTCACTAGTGGCCAAGTATGAAGAAGGCAGTAGTAGAGTTTGTCTCACATTGCCTCACTTGTCAGCAAGTGATGGCAGAGCAACAGGTACTAGAATGCATGGTGCAGTATATAGAGGTCCTAGAGTGGATGTGGTATGAGATATCTATGGACTTTGTTATGCGTCTTCCATGTACATCAAGGGGTCAAGACTCAATTTGGGTGATCGTCGACTGAATCACCATGTCAGACCACTTCTTATCAATAAGAGATTTGGGTTAAGTAGAGAAATTGAGACGCCTCTATATGGAAGAGATTGTGAAAATACATGAAGTAACTTCGTCTATTGTCTCCGACCATGATGCACAGTTTACTTCATGGCTATGGAAGGTGTTGCAGGAAGCATTCGATACACAGATTTTCTTGAGCGCCACCTTTCATACTCAGATAGATGGTCAGACTGAGAAGAGCATTCCGACCCTCGAGGACTGGCTATGTGCATGTGTCCTCGACGTCGGTTGCGGTTGGGAGGATCACTTTCCATTAGAGGAGTTTTCTTACAACAACAGCTATCAAATGACCATAGGGATGGCACCTTTTGAGGCCTTGTATGGGCGACCTTGTAGATCACCCTTGTCCGGGACTGACCCTGGGGAGTAAGCACTAGTGGGACAAGAGATGGTATGAGCTACTACTGAAAAGGTGGAGATCATCCAGGAGCAGATGAAGACTACAGAGAGCAGGAAAAAGTCATATGATGACAGCAGACAGAGACCTTTGGAGTTCGAAGATGGCTGCCACGTCATTCTACTGGTCTCACCTCAACGATGTCTACGAAGAATTTCCCGAGGCGGCCTGTTATCTCTGAGATTCATTTTACCTTTACAGGTCCCCATCATAGTAAGCGAGGTGGATTATTAATTATCTCTTCCACCTCAGTTGCACCGGGTGCATGAGGTCTTCCACATATCTCATCAGAGGAGATACATGCCCGACCGATACCACATCATAGTCCATGGAGAGTAGGATGTCGATGATGGGGAAACTTTTACGGAGGTTCCAGTGGAGATTGGGGATTGACAAAAGTCGGTCCTTCATGGACAGTCGATACCTCTGGTGTGCATATACTGGCAACATGGGAACCTCCAAGAGAGAACATGTTAGAGTGAGGCTCATATGCATGCTCAATACCTCTATTTTTCCCTTAGTTCGAGTTGTAGCTTACGGGGGACGTAATGTCCTTAGGTGGGGAGAACGTAAAGACCCAAAAATTACGTGGAATTTATTTCATAAATACATGAGATTTTTAAAACTCCACAAAAACGGAAGGCGTGTGATTATGAGTCCCAGTGTGCCCTGAATGAATTTCCGATGTTCTGTTCGAGTACGTTCATTAAATTTATGAGCGTGTTCTTATAACATTTCAACTGGTTCTCAGAACTGAAATCTGAGGCACTGTACTACTCACAATGCTAGTATATGCTTAATAAGACTTTCACCTCGACAATGGATGGTCTAGAATAAAATTTAGGTTTTGTATTTTAATATAAAATATAATAATAAAATAAAGTGTACAACACATTATTTTATTTTTGACCCACCATGACTATTAGTGGAAGTTGGTTAAATACTCCACTATAGAGTTGGAGGATGGACCACCACACCCTTTCCTCCCACAATAGGTTATGTGGTGGGACCCCCCCCCCCAAAAAAATTAACCTCTCGTGATAGGTTACGTCGTGGGGACCACAACAGACTAAAACCACCAAATTAATGGGATGGTGGAAAATCTACCAAATCCCCTCATTAATGAGAGGGGAGTCCCTTGACCTTCTCTTCCATTAATTGTGCCACCTTTCCCTTTTAATTAATCACACCAACATGTGTAATTTAATTAAGGGGAGCCTCTTGACCTACCCATTAATTAATTGTGCGAACACTTGTAATTTAATTAAGTGGAGCCTCTTGACCTCCCCATTAATCAATTGCACCAATACATGTAATTTATTAAGGGGATCCTCTTAATTTATTCCTCTATTTTGAAATTTTTGTGCCACTAAAATAATAGATAAATTATATTATTTTTGGCTTAGAAATTCTCATTTGGTAGGGGAATGAGAGGAGAGCTTGGGAGAAAATAAGTTCTCTCAACGAAGAACAAAGAACATGAAGAATGCCACCATCAACCTTCTTCGACTTCCTCCCTAAAATCCTAACGACATGGAGTGTCTTCCCCAGAAAACGCAGCTCAGGGTTGGGAGTGAGTCACGAACACAGAGAATGACGAACTTCATCGTCCTCTTTCTGCCACCCCATTAACGATCAACTAAATTCATCGTCTTCTTTCAGCAACACCGTCAACGAATGACAAACGTCGATCGACGAATCAAATTTGGGTGGTTTATATTGTGTTCTATCCTTTTTCTTTTCTCACCATTTTTTGAAAAGTAATCGTTGTGTGGTTTTAAATAATTGATTTACATATTTCATGTTTCAATGAACCAATATTTATCACTTTAAACATGGAGGATGCGGGCCAACCTAACATGGACCGATATCCTTCGTCGATTCTTCTTTATTGTGGAGTTCTATGTCATGGCGATGAGGTGATGATAACGAAGGCGGCTAAGATGAAGGTCGTGCTACCCGCGACTTCCGTGAATCACGATGCCCCCATGGCACACAGATGCATCCAGACGACCACTGCCAGCCCGAGCGGTGCGCAACCCAGACTGGGCCAAAAAACTCAGCGGGCTGACCCAACTAACTCGCTGAGGCAAACCCATTGAGTTCGACTGGGCCGAAAAAGACCGGGTCAACCCAGACTAGGTTGGGCCTAGTCAGTTCGACCGGGTCGGACCGGACCCTGGCCCATTACATACCCATTATCATCTTGGGAAATAACTTTTCCACCAGACGTCCGTTTATCGAACGTTCAATGGTAACAGTATTCTTGGAATGGTGCCCTCCCTGTGAGAATACACCACTGGAGTTCTTGGTATATTTGAGTTACGGTCCTGTTTGATAGTACACGTATTCAACTGGGCCCCTGGTACTAAAAGGCTAATATCTAACAGATGAGGCGTCTGATTGACACGCCGTCTATTGCGTTAGGCCCCTATGAAAAGGCAGACCTTTGAGATACTTCTTCGTGGAACATTAAGACAGTTTAAGTATTTCTCAGTAGATTGTGGAGAAGACACTTCCAGTGATGAGGAGACAGAGTACAAAGATCTAGTAGCTGGCATACCTGACGACTGTTTGACTAATTCTACGTGGAGTGATTCTACTAGCCTAGTGGGGAGCACATTGTAGTTGGTAGTAGACCCACGGTGGATGATCTCCTGGTAGTTGGCGGCAGACCCATGGTACTCGACATGATGAGTACCTCTGCATGATATAAGGGGGAGTGCCTGGAATTTTGCGACAGTCCCCCAGTGGAAGAGCGCCTGGTAGTTGGCAGCAGACCTACATTACGTGATAGGTGGAGTACCTCAGCAGTCTAAGGTTAGTGAGAAGCACATTGGTGTCGTGACAGTCCTACTGTACTCGACAAAGTAGGATTTCTCCAGCAGCTGTGGTTTCAATAATGAAAATCTCGGTTTGAGCTGATTCAATGACTGTTGTGTTTCCCTCATGATTGAGATGGGTTACTAGACAACTTAGGTATATGTATGGGAATATACCTAAGTAATGCTTATCACATGATTTCATACTTTTAGGTTGATCCTTGTTGGATTTTGTATGACCTTGAGGGTCTCAATGTCCCTACTAAGTATCGTTATACTCACCCAATCACAGGATATGCCCCACCACGTTGTGTTGGTTGTAGACGACAGACAATGCTGACTAAGGCAGAGAGTAGCAGGACTTGACGATACCTAGAGGTGGACAACTCAGCGTGACGGTACACGGAGCCGATAGACAGATGTGGAGTGCTTAGGAGGCCATATGTACCTACCCTTTAGGTAGGAACCCCGGAGGACGACCCAGTAGCTGCTTTACATTTCTTTAGTTGTACTTGTTTTTCAGTTGTACTTGTACTTTCCTATTGGGCCTATATTTTCGGCTCACTTTTACTTTCCAACACTTATTTTGTATACAGTTATATTTAGTTCTTCACTTCTAGTTGTGTACTCTATTGTCATTGTTTATAGTTATAAAGGCAATGGCTTCCCAGTTTTATAGATTTACGCCTTCAGTACTAGTCTCCAGCCCCTGGAAAATGTGAGGAGAGAATGGTGTAGTAACGACACAGGCCCTGGGTGATGGATCGTGAAAAATATAGTTTTTACATCCATCTCTTAAATACTAGATTCATGGGATTCATCTATGTAAAGTATGATTCTTATTGATTTAAACATGGAAATTGGTGAAAATTATTCAGCATAATCAATTCCTAATCGTTGTATATAAACATTAATCACTATCCTTTTATTATTTGTGCTAACATGATCATCCATGTCCAGATTCCTTTTGAATTCACATTTACACCCAACCATCTTAACATCAACTGGTGCATCGACTAGAACCTAGAATGGTTTCTAATACATGGAATCTATTTCAAAATTCATAGCTTGTATCCATCTTGTTGTTTCTGATATCACCATTAATTCATTTTATGACAAATGTTCATCAATATCCAAAAATAATGAATCACCATCCTCGGTCACAGGGAAGATACATCTCACTGGTTCCCTTACATATATTGTGCTTTTATGAAGTATATATGTTTCAGGAACTAACTCTTCCATGGGGACCTATGGAACTTGTTCAAATACCAACTTCAATACATCTTGAGCATAAAATTCATCAAAGTAAATCTTTCTTCAACTATCCTTTTAAAGGATGTGACCCCTCTTTCAAAAGATTTCCTATACGGAAATAGTCACTTTCATGTCTAAGAGGTTATATAGGTAGTATCCATTTTTATCTTTGGGATACCCTATACTGATACACATCATTCCTTGAGGTGCTAGTTTGTTTCTGGAGAAAGAATCAACAAATTCCTCGCATCCCCATACACATTTTATTTGACAAACTGGGATTATTTCAACTACATAGCTCAAAAAGAATCTCAATTTCTACAAGAGTATGTACTTTGTTTAATTTGTATGTCATATACAAAAATGCATATCCCAAAAAGGATAATTGATGATCGGTATGACTCATCATCGATCACACTATCTCCAACAAGGTATTGTTAATCCTTTTAGTAACACTATTCCACTATGGAGTATATGTTGGAATGAATTGAGATACAATCGGATACTCCTGTAAAAGGTCTATGAACTCTTCTTTAAGATATTCTACAACTCTATTCAATGAAAGCGTCATTATATAATTACAAAAAATATTATATGATTCATTTTTAAAATTCTTGAATTTTTCAATGGACTCTGACTTATACCCCATTAAGTAGACATAGCTATACTTACTCGTGTCATAAATAAAAGAAATGATGCATGAATATGAACCTCTCGATTTTACTAGAATTTAGTCTATACACACATTAGTTTTTACAAATCATAGACACACTATAACCCTTTAACCATGTCCACCAAATGTATGTTTGGTTATTTTTTCTTGTAAACAAGTGTGAAATAAGTCATGTGGTTTTAACTCATAAGGGTCTGAATAATCAACAAGATATCTCTTTTTCAGGTGCTTCTCATTTACATGAAAAAGGTTGTGATGACACAATAATGTATCACATGAGTCTGTGAACCATGGTTTGTTATAAATTATCAATACATGTTTGTCATAATTTATTAGAGATATGTCATTATTTTAATGTACCATACCATAATATATATTTTATTTATAAAAGTAACAATATTTATTTCTGAACATGAAAATAAATCCACCTGTATCTAAAATTGTTATATAAATGATGTTCCTGGTCACACAATGTACCTAATAACATCCATATAAAACTAAAAACATTCCCATTTAATATGTGATGAGGTAGTCACCAAGGGAAAGACCACCCACCCTTGCACAATTGGATGTTTGCAGATCCACCTCCACTCAAGAAAATTTTTGAAATCAAATTGGTTCCTACATTTAAATATAGATGTGACCACCAAAAGAATTATCTAACACAAATTGTGTAGAAATGGAATTATTTAACTAGATAATGAATATATATTTGGATTGCTCCTACCTTTGGGTGCAGTTCGTCTTCCAATGAACTGACTTGAGACATGCAAAACATAATACCACCTTTTCCTTTCCCTAATTCGTGAACTTATTCTTATTGGTCAGATGGTGTTAAGAGGATTTATTTTCTTTATAAATCCTATGGACCTATTCCTTGTTCTTCTTTTACCTATTCACCAAATGGACTATGTTTTTTCGTGTCCTATGTTTTTATCATCTTCAATAACCAGGGTAAGAAGCTCTGATATACTCTTTTCATTATTTTTCATATTATAATTCACAATAAAACTAGAAAAGGTCTTAGTAAGTAGTGATTGTATAATATATGCACACAAATAATCAATGAAAATAATCTTTAAGATGTCTAGATGCACAATATATCAAATATTACAGACCACATGTGGGAATTAATATGCATAATCTACAAGCATATTAGTTAACAAACTGTTGGATATATCATACCTCTAATTTTTCTCCTTCTCTTGATAGATATCTTAAAGGTGAGACATTGTGATATATGTATAAATTTCTTCATGTTACTTCAAGAGATCATTTTTCATTGATGAAATCACGAGGCACTAAACATCTGTGGCATCATTTAGATGTTTCTCGTACAAAAAGAGTTCCTCATCACTCTCCTTATTTCTAGGCACATTTATAAAAGGCTCTTCTAGAACACAATTTTTCTTCTCATGGTGATGGATAAACCGATGACATCATTTAATCTCATGGAAATTAGTGCTAATCAGAAATACATACTTCTCATGTATGGATCACAGTAAAATTTTCGGGATCTTTTTTAATGTTTTTTTAAATTAGTTTGAATAGTGTTTTAGGACTTTATCTTGATACATAGAGACATGTAAATAAATTAATATCAATTAGTCTCCCATTTTTTTTGAAACCCATTATCCCTCACCAATGGCTTCGTAATATCCTGTTGCATTGCGATTCTAGCAAGAATGATCCATATTTCTATTCATATTACCCCAACTAGGGTTGTTCATGAAACATGGAAGGTTTAATAGAGAAATTAAAAATTCCATATACATTAACTAAAAACTCCCTAATCTGTTGAGAAGAATCCTAATTCATGAAATATTTTAATTTGGATTTCCGAAACCATTGCTTCATAGTTACACTATGCCTGGCTAGGGAAGTAAACCCTTAATTTAATCTGTGTTATTCCAACCCAAAACATAAAATTATAATTCCATGATAATTGATATCACCCAAACTAGGGTTTTTCAGGCACATTGAATAATGGTATGATTCTAACCGAAGAAATGTAATGTTATACTAAAATAATTCTTAATTGAGGGATGTTATGCATTAAGAATAAATTACCACTTATTTTCTTTTCATGTTTTTTATTGTTATGTGGGTTATAAATAAGTGATTAACCATGTATTGATAATATTTATGGCTAAGACAATATTTATTTTAGTTAAAAATCATCTATCTGTTTGTTCATTAATTATGTGATCGCATCAAACATCCAATGTTAATAACTATAAAACTGATTGAAATAAAATAATATCTATTATCATAAGATTTTATATTGGTTAGTTAATCTATGAAATGATACAATTACCTTGGCCTACTAGAGAAACACCTTGAACCCTTTATGGTTCGTGTTTACAGATTTCAACAATTCCTCTTTTTTAGATCCTGGGATTGGTTTCACCTCATCTCAAAACATGTACCACCTCCACTAGCTTGGGAACTCCATCCATTACAGATGATTTTAACTAACACAAAGTTGAGGGTAAATAGGGTTTTACATAAAAGAAACAATGGGCACACATGCCCAATATATTAATGAGGATAATCCACAAATGCCACCAATTTTAATTTTAAATGTAAAATTATAGGGAACAAATCACAAACAATGGTATAGTCTAACACATGATCCTCTACATTCATGCAATTAATTACACATTTAATAAATCTGGAATTCAATTAATTATTCATTCTTATTAATATAAATTATAAACTAATTGATTAATCATTATCTTTAATTATCAGTCATGTTTATCTTTATCATTTTCAAAATATCCTTCATATTTTCATTCATAACATTGTAAATAAATTTTACCTTTGGAGAAACCCGGTAAAAACCCATTCATAACTACCTAGAATGTATTTTTACTTGTATATACACTATTTGTTGATACATGTAACATTCATAATGAATTATAATGATAATAAAACCCATACATCATGTGTAGATCATTGAACATTATGGAGATGATAATTTAATATATATATATATATATATATCAAACACCCATCACATGTTGTGCCCTTGAATTACTCCAACATGAAGGTACATGTCTCTAAGGTTAAAAAATATAATAATAATTTTTTAAATATATGTAATATAGAAATAGTACACAACCTGTAGATCAGACAACATGACGTGTACCATCATCACCATCCAGCCAAAGTACACGCCTAGGGAAACCGTTTGTGAGGTGTTTATTAGAAATATTCAGAGTATATTGCGTGTCCATTGGGCCACACGACACGTGGACTATGCATTACATGGTCACCAATCGGGAATGACGTGAATGGAATACATGACTTCACCCTGACCCGAAGGTACTAGAGGCCATGTCTAGTGGGCCCCATGGTGTGTAGTCTAGTTGACCGTGTTCCAGTCTATCCCGGTTGGAAAACTATTTAGAAAATAACTACACAATGTCTCATTAATGCATGTTGCTTGATTAATTTCTGAATTAATCCCTATACATTGAACACAAATACATGATGGGTAGATCTGACTACATGATGTTTATTTCTATTTTATCTTATTAGAATTATCATTTCCGCCTTATGAGATTATTGATTTAATTTTAATAATAAAATTTTTCATTTTTGTTAGATCTTCTAGAAAAAATATCGGAGGAACATATCTCTAAAATTAGATTATAATAATGATAACAAATGAATATATAAACTAATTTTTCTTGTGTAAATCAAAAATGGATTAATTAAAAATTTATAAAAATAATATGACACCTTTTATACCACTTGTAGGATCTGAGCATATCAGAATCACATGACGGTTGGGTACCCATATTGGAAAATTTTCATAACCACTGATTCACCTAGGATAAATCTAATGATGAACGCCAATAACATTGAAATTGAATTAATGATAAAAGATAACAGTGAGAACCTAGATCCATGGAGAGAGGATCAACATAAATTGTTTATAATTAATTTATTTAAATTATTGAATTACCCCCAAGGTGATTTTTTCTTCGTTGATGCATCTAACCACAGGTCCAAGTTGCATCTTCATTAAGATATTGAATCCTAGGATATCAATCATCTAGCAGTGATCCACTCATACTCCACATATCTCTAGATATTGTTGAAGGAGTATCTTTGTAATATCATAAAATATCATTATGCTTTCAATTCCATGATCTTGTGGAGGAGGATCCCTCTCATTCTTGACAGTGTTTTTGAAGAGGGATGTGTTCTCAGGGATTCAGATATTTCCTCCAAGGATGTTGTGAACATAATTATTGGTTAGTCAGTCGAATGAACTTTTGGATTAAATATAGAATAACAATTTAACATTGATTTTAATTAATTCGTTAATAATGAATTATTATCACATATACTGTTACATAATTTATTATTCCATGTGAAACCCCATGTCAAATAATAATAAAAACTCTATTGTTTCCATCACATGTGCTAAACATTCACACCATATTGAAATTTTATTTAACCAAATAATTTTTAATATTACTTCTCACCAGAACCCGATCATGGTCAACCAATTCTCCCCAATATTTACTGGCCTTGAAAATTGACTATTTATTTATTAAAAATATATAATATCAATTTTTTCTAATAAATAAATATTTCATCTGTAATATATTCCTCCAGATTACTAGCCACATCATAATGAAGATCATGTATACATGAATAAATATTTAACCCCAAACAAGAATAATATTTATTCACCCTGTAAAATAAATAAATTATTTAGTTGAGATACCCTCAAAACAGAGTGTGTGACCCTCTAGGCCACATTCCCATTGGCATTTGGCGGTCTTTCATAATGATCAAGATCACTGTCTAGAAACGGGTTTAGGAACACAGTAGAAATATTTTAATATTACAACGGCATGTCAACTCATAAGAATACTTACCATGTAATACAATCCCTTTCTCATGATATCTCTAATCAAGTGCGTTTCATGAATGTTACATCTACAAATGTGTTCAATTTCTCATTATCTGACTTCCCAGAGTTGATCTGTCATAGACAACAACATATACATGGATTTAGTAACGTTATATCATTTCCATCAAATGGAATTAGATATATAACTCTATAGAAGTGTAATATTCTTTCTATCATTGTTCATTAATGTGGTATTACTCATGACATGCCCCATATATTCTAACTCATCGTGAACATCTATTTTCATGGTTTTCGTAAATACATATAAGTTAGAGAGTCATAATACCCATTAATAATAATCTTAATGTCTATATAACAATACTAACATCTTTGGATATAAATAATCAATGACACTTTTGAATTTAGATTTTCTATTGGCTATTCTTGTTCTTATAATATCTTCATGGATATTAATAAGTGTGCACGCCATGAGAATATTGCTTAATGTTTCATGCACCCCCATCCCTCGTTCCCTATATCATTTGTGTCACATAAAATGATATCATTTGTCCATAGAATATATATTTAAGAATAGTGTCACGACACTTCTTGGAACCCATCATAGCATGGATCTTCTATGACCATTTAAAGAGATATTTATTCTTATAACATTTTCATATACTATGTCACGTAGAAGAAAAATAATGTTTCGATATGTAGTTAAATAAAATTCATCCAATGAATGTATGATTACCATAAATTCCAAATAATAGAGTTTCTATGCAACCAAATCCGATAACTCTTTCAGAAATATTCTAAAAATGTTTCATATAAAAAATAGTTATGTCATGAAATGTGTGAATCTAAAAAGAATCCTCTACTAGTGATGAAAATATGTTTTTTTAAAGAATTAAACCTGGTTTCTTATCATTTTAAACAATGTAAAAACATCAAAATTATAGTAGGAACGACTAAGGAATCAATCTAAACCAAAATCTAACCCATAGGTATGGGAATATTTTTACCAACTTCTCAAATTTTTGGTTCATCAAACCATTAATGGGTTTAGAATGTGCCCATAGTATAATCAATATATCCTCACACCTTTTGGATGAGAGAATTTGTATCTACTCCTCAAAATAATTTATTCTATTCCACATTAGCTTTTCACCTCTAATATTTTTACATATAACATTCCCATCATTATTTTGAATACCCCTACAATCCACAGAATTCATGATGAGGATTTTCATATACTTTCATTGGATCATGGATTATATATTTATTCTAGACAAACATTTGAAATAGAATTTAAATCACTGTAGATGTTTGACGATAAAAATTACCTCTATGATTAAATACCCAATGGAGGAAAATTACGAACCCACTAAATAGAATACATTGTATAATGAGGAACTATATTAGTAAAATGATAAAGAAATGAATATCATAATTAAGTAAGAGTTGGTTATGTTACTACACTCTATATGAAATGAAATTTAGACCAATACATACACATAGAATACAATGATGAAATAGTTCACTGACTTATGGAATACATCAAAACACATGAGTATTTACTGTGTACATCAGACCATAGGCTGACACAGAACATATAAGAACTAACAATTTAAACATAAAAAATATATTATCACATACAAATTATAAATGGATAGGTATTTTTATACCCAATTCACCCCCTAAAGGGGATATAATAAATGATTTCAAATAATAACTAGTATAACATGAGGTTGAGATTAAATATCTATAGTAGTTCAATGTCATGCTACTCTAGATTATGTTATGAGTGAGTAAAATCAAAAAAATAGAGAATTTTAATCTGGAAACACAATATAACAGTTTATTTAGTTCCATGAAAATGTATATAATAATTATTATGGATCTGGTTTTAGGAAACCGATAGATATAAACTATGCGATTGAGGATTTCTATATTATTTATTCACATTAACAATTACACCCACTATTACAAAAAGTCACTAAGATACAACTCATGTTGTTGTCTAATAAAAAAAATTTATTAGAAATTCTATATAAAGTAATTCCTAAAAACCACATACATATCTCATTTATTATTTTATTTTCCCCCAAAACCCCCAGTTTTATCTTGATTCTTGGTGACACTGGATTTCATGGACAGGTGAATGATATCGTACATCTTGGTAAAATAGCACACAAGGAAGTCATAGATACTAATCATCCTCCTCCAAATTTTATTAATACTATAATTCAACCCTTATATAGATGTATGTATCTAGAGAAGTAGTAGTCCCATTTGTAATCCCAATATGAGACCATGATGGGATCACACTACTAGAAATAGGTAGAAAATATGTGGTAATTTTTGCAGACCTTAATGGGGATATATTTTTTATACATAAAATATAATTCTAACTAGATAATGCATGTTCTATATTCTTATTAAATTACCTTACAAATTAATACCTTCCCAATAAAATATAGTTGTATTTAACATTCTGAATTTAATGAAAATTAAAATTATAGGGTCATCTAATTACTCTCTTGATGGAATGGTATGAGTTACTGTCATTGTAAGTACCCAAATTTTATATGTGATATTTTATTTTTGGAATAAATTCATGTTATATTATATTGCATATTATTTTTTCCACATGTTACACATAATGAAATAATAATAATTTATATCATGAATAAATTATCATTACACCAATCAGTATCTAAACCAGTGATGTTTTCAATCATTTTACTTGGTTAAAAAATATAAAAAAAGAAATTTAAAGGGGTGAAATTCAGTTCTACCAATATACTAGAATCATCACACTACAAAATAATTATGTAGAATAAACTAAAAATTAGTAAACCGATCATTATTATAGAAATTTGAAACGTAAATCCTAAATTTTATTTGAGGTGAATAATGAATGAAGAAATGGATTAGTATTTATAAGATGAAATGTGATTGTTGGAATAGTAATGTGACCATTGTAATTGTAACATAACTATTGGAATTAGAAATCTGGCTATTTAAAATAGTAAGCTATCCATTATAAAAAAAATTAAAAGAAAACTATTTTTATGTTTAAATAATTATAAGTCTCTTCCTTAAATTAATTAAATTTAAATGTTATATTTAATAAAATAAATATCATTTTTAAAAAGGAATAATTATACTAGAGAAATTCTAAGATATTTTTATAGAAATTTTTGAAATAAATAATGGTTATATAAAAAATTTAAATTACCATTGATTTATTTATTATTATTTTTTTTAAAATAAATTTCATTTTTGAGCGAAGAAATTAAAAAATATATCACTGGTGAATTTTGTTGTACTTTACTGATGTACATAAATTTTTATATATGAATAGTACATATAAATACATTAAATTAGTGTATTTTATATCATATCATTTAAATTATAATAATTACATAAAATATTATTTATTCTACCACTACTAAAATCTTATTTATTCTACCACATAAAATCCATTGGGATATTTTGGAGAAATAAAACATGAATCATCAAGAGGGTTTAATACTATATAAGAGAAAAAACACTTAGAAGAGGGTATGTTTTCAACAACCCTTCTTTAACATCTCATATTACCATCTAATTTTTCTTTATTCATTTGAAAAAATGTCCATTTGATTGAAATTATATATAAATTATATTAATGATGTCGAAATACTATAAAAAATATTATCATGATCTATTATATTTCATAAATCTCTTTCACCTCATTTTTATATTTCCCATTATCAGTCAGTTATATGTTAATTAGGACATTGCTAATTCATTACTTATAACCAACATTATGTAATGTTATAATATATTAATGTTGATATATAAATTTATTATTAAATTTATTTTATGATTTTCGAGGTAATTTAAGTAATCCATAAATTATTTAGAAAAAAATTGGAAAATATAAGGAAAATTGAAAATTAAAAAAATCATATTTTCAAATGGTTTTCAATTTTAACAAATAGAAGAAAAAAATATAAATGATTAATTATAATTGATAAATATTGTAATTATTGAAATTATTACACCTATTTTTAATCATTTAATAAAATTTGTTATTTATTCTTTCGTTAAAAAAGAGATAAAATAAAGAGGGATTTATGATAAGGTGATTCACTAACCTAAACACGTATAGGTGAGATAAATTGTATTTCACATTAATTTCAATATAAATGTTCATATAATATTCAAAAGGAATCCTTTTAATATTTTGTATCTTTTATTATAATTGTATATTCTTTACACATTCATAATTATTTCTATTACATTTTCAAGAAGAACTAAATTTCCAATAGGATTTTTGAATCATGATGATTTGTTTCTCCTTTCATGTAATAAAATGAAAATTTATTCCAAATTGTCATATATATTTTTTGTTTTGGATTAAAAAAAATTATTTCACAATATTTGATATGTAATGTCTTTTATGAAATAGTTATTTTTTCATGGGTTATTTCCTAACAATAGTTGTTATCATCTCATGTGGAATGAAATATTATGAGAATTAAATGATGTTATGGGTGGAACCATAATTGAATATCTCTCTAATAAATTGGATAATTTGATATATCAAATTAAAGAATGTGTATTCTTCCCGAAAATGAGGATATATTTTATCATAATTATGATGTTTCAATTTGTAATCATATGTTATCTTTGAAGAAAATTAAATATTTTTTACCTCTATATGTGGTATTTATAAACTATGTTATGATGTTTTTTTATTATTCATATTCCACATTCCATGAATTTTTTTAATATTTCCATAATTAATATGATAATGATATTATAATTACGATATGATGATGTTAATTATGATCACCCATGTACCATTGAATCATGTTACTATTCTTCATAAAATTAGGCTTTAGTAGACCCTTTTCAATAATGTATATACAATTGTGAAATAATTTAATAAGGGGATTTCAATAACCCTAACCACAATAGCCTAGAGAAAACTTAATTTTATATATTTTATTTGAAATTAGATTTATATTACAAAGGTATAAATAGTTTATTAGACCTGGTAATCTATAAACATATATGAATCCCAATTTAGATTGGGAAATGATAATTAAACATAATAAATGAAAAAACTTCTCAAAATTCTTTAAATTCAATCCATGAATTCGAATTAGTATATTGTTGAAGTGAAAAAATAACGAACTTCTAAAATTCATAGTATGGTTTTTGTATAGTGGAATATATCATGAGTCAATGATAATAATCAATAATGAAATGTATATATCTGAACATACATTTCATTTAATAAATAAATTGATAATGAAATTTTAAAATAGATAATATCCTTGGTAAAACTCATGTATAATGTTTTCTTATCATTATAATGAGGTAATTTATTAATCATTAGAAATAAGTTTCTTGGAAATTGATACCTCTTCCACTAATACTTATCACAATATGGTTTATAAACTACAAGTTAAAAAATATATAATCCTTAAACTCTGTTTCCCTCATTTTAATATCCAATGAATTTATGGGTGATATAATGTTGGGACACACCTTTGACATCATGTATAAATATTTACCCACATAACTAATAATAAATTTAATTTATAAATCAATATTTATTATCAATTAGTATCTTTAGTGAGTAAAAGATACATATCTAAAACAATTTAAATATTTAATTAAAATAATATTAAATTAATTATCATATATAAAATGTTATATGTCTTAGAAAATAATTAAATCGATGATTCAATAGTTATGGATATTTATCTAAAATTAAATTCTTAATGAATAATTATCATAATTAAAAAAATGGAGGAATATACCATTATGAAATAAAAATATGTTCATAATGATTTTAAATTGAGACAAATTCCCTTAAAATATCATATCATTAACAAAATGAATTAGTAATGTGTTTTAACAATAAATAAACACGAAATATGTGGTTATTAAAAATAAAATAATATAAATTCATTTCATACATATCCTTACCATGTCATAGTAATGATGTACGTGTTCACAGAAATGGATGAAAATTGAGTTATGAGTTCACATATTACATCCAATCAGTCGAATCAACTAACCCAAAATGTATTAATTATAAAATAATACATTTAATTATATGAAATTAATTGAATTCATGATTTCATATTTCATAGGGTATTATATACATCATAGACACAAAATAAATAGTTAATAATCCATATATCCAAATAAAGTAGAAGTTACATGTGAAACCCTTAACTTAGGATTAACTTTTCTGGTGTGTACTTAAACATCCTATATAATAGTCTAAATAATGTTTTTAATTAATTATAAATACTTATCCATAATAATAATAACTTATATGATAATGTTAAAAAAATTTATGACATATGCATAAATAATATTTTTGTATTTTTAGGGTTTGAGGTGTGTTCGTATCATTATTTAATGATTTTTTCATTTCTTTAAAAATATATCTATTATTTTAAAATGGAATTAAAAATCTAGAAGTGGAATAAAATAGTATTAATGAATATATTAAATTATTTATGTTCCCATATATCATTATTTTTTCTTGTATTATGATGATTCATTTGGTATAATTTTACTGATAAATGTATAGTTTATTTTGGCTGTTTTTATAAAAATCATTATCTAGTTTTGTTATATTTAATATTACATCTATATAGTAGATAAAGATTATCATATATGATATTATATAATTATTAAAATATTATTTATCATGAATTAATCTTCTATTACATGGAATTACTGAGCTAATAAAAAATGAAAAATATTTATTCAGATATATGATTAATTAGTATAATTTGGGATATTTATTTTTTAATTTAATATGAGGAGGTGAGAAATGAAATTATATTATATATTCTATTTTAAATAGAAAAAAAATTATTAAAATTGTATTTTAGTTGTAATTACTATTTTTATTAAGGATGTGAGGAGGGAAGAAAATAATAATATAAAATAAGTGAGGTGCCTTAAGAAAATAACCTATTGAATATCCCCAGATCGAATGATCCCCTAAAGACCATAGAATTGGTATTTTTATTTTTTTAGTGTATCATGTCTGTAGGGAGAGTGTGAATGAATGGGTTTGGAAAACAAATTAGGATATTCAAGTCTTTTGACTATAAATGGCATGGTGAGGGGTTCAATTTATACTTGATAATGGATGGTATTATGTGCTTAAATAATGATTATTTTATATTTAATGAAAACAAAACCTGAGTGGAATTAATTAAAAAAAATATTACTAATAATAATTTCTCTAATTGTTGGTTAGGTTTGACAAACACATCAACCAAAAGTTTAATGTTTTAGTTTTTAGGTATTTTAATCCATTACTTTTTGACTTGAACTTGTTTAATTATTTTACCTATAACGTAGTAAAGCAATATTTTTACCATGATATCTATTTTATTCATAAAATTTAAATTCACATAATACATATTATGAACAATATTATTACAAATATGGAATCTTTTTTACCAAATTATATCTGCATAAATTGAAAAATTATATTTAAAATTAATCACATAGATGCAATAGGGAATTATTTTTTTATAGTTAAACTTTTTAAATGATTAAAATTTTTTAATATCCAATTTTAAGTTAAAATTTATTCCAATGAAATGGATTGTATTTATTTATGTATAAAATATCATGTTATACATTATGACTAGTTTACTATATAATTTTACTATATAAATAAATTAGACGAAAGAGCAGCTTTTAATTAAAATCCACTATTTTCATTATTCATCAATAAGTGAAACATCTCACAATAATAAAAAATTACTATTAGATAAATTTTATATTATGATTAAAATAATATGTTTTTTAAATAAAATTTATAAAAGTAACATAATTTAGTTTTTAAACATAGATTCCATTAAATGTATACCAAATTGCCTTTTAGAAAATATATATTTTATATGCATAGAATATGATATATTGTTATATTAATCATATAAAATTTAATGGATGAATTTTCAAGAAATCATTAGTTATAAAACATATTAACATCAATAATATATTTCAATAATAGTGATTAATTGTATTTTATAACATAAAATTCTATTGTGGGCATAAAAGTTAATTTTAATAAACACACACCCTTTATATTAGAGTAATTTTTATTTTAATTTATAATTAAATATTATCAGATTAATTAATTTTATAAAAATATTTGAAATAAATTTTCATAATATATTTAATCTAATTAATTACATCAATTCCAATGGTTAGGTGATAATTTATGTTTTAATGTAATAATAACTAAAAATGTATCAATATTCCTTTATGATTACTGTTGGCTGAAATGTACTGTATTAATGATAATAAATATAAGAAATGAAAACCATAAAAACATTTCATGTAAAATTCTCACATCAATTAGAAAAATATATATTCAAAATTTTAAATTTCAGTTGAAAAATTTAATGTAGTTAAATAAAAATTTATTTCTAGGAAGCCCACATCATAACTAGGGTTAACAAAAAATAACCATAAAAAGGGGAAATGGGACATGAGAAGGTCACCAAAAAATTATTCTTATTAATATAATAGTATTACAAAAACATTCAAAAGAGAAAAAAATATAACAATCATGTTTTCTTGGAGAGTGACATAGAACATGGTCATCACAAATTTTACCACTAAAAACTATATATATGTGAGAGGATAAGGAGGTCATTAATATATTATTAAAAAAATTTAATGAATAACATTATTATTCCCAAATAATTTTTATGTATTTGTGGAATACATTATTACATCCTAGAGTAATGACATAAGAGAATATACAAACATTATAGTTAGTGCATCTTCCATTAAATAATTTCAACATAAAATCATTCTCAAAAGTGAAATAAAACTTTAATCCTCAAATAGTATATTCATTACATTAATCATATAAGGTTCCAAAAATTATGACAATTATTACATATAATATAAATTAAAAAAATTAATTTATTTATAGTCCCATGGTTATGTATTGAATGTCATTTAAATATTGAAAATCAATATCATAATGTCTATGACATCTTTTATACTAGTGGTAGATGATGCACCACTATCGACCTTTAGTTATGGGTTCATCTCCCATTACCACGATTTACATGACATTTTTTCATCCAACCTATAATTTTATCCTAATATAAAATAATACTAATATCATTACTACTCACTCAAAATCAAATTTATTGGAAATTTAAACACTCCTTAAAAACCAAATAATCGAGGGAGGAAATGATGCAGTCCTAGGGAATCTCCCAAGACAATAAGATTTATGTCATTAGGAATGGTATCAGTACCAAAAGAAATAGGGGTCGGTTATTCAAGGTATTCTATTCTAGGTAGAGAGCCCAAAATATCACATTATCTTCATGTGCGAGTTACAATATTATTCAGCATGAGGGGTATTCTACTATTCCTTATATTATAAACCCGATTCCATGATGAACTCATTTTTTTAAAGAAACTCATCAAGAACATTAGATTCAAATTTTACCAACATAATATTTATATTAAACGTCCTTAAAATGTGTAATACACTAACCATATCTATATGATCAGCTTCAAGAGAGTCACCATACCCAAAAGGTATTGATTCCGAAATGTATTTAACCTCATCAATCCTTCACGATCCTACCTCATCTAATACTCTCATCCATAAATGAACTGTGATTATTATTCTTTAGACTAAATGAATGAGGTTTCCACTTGTCCCACATAACCATTATTCTCCCCTCACATTCATATTCATAGACGACTACCCTAATAATTAACCTTTAGATAGGGAAAAATTTATTACAATTTGTATAATAACCCTAAACTCAACTAGAATGGATTTGATAATCACACACTCAAAGATATATATATATATATATTACAAAATAGGAGAGGATAACATTTTATTTCTCCATTTCACACCTCTCAAAAGTTAATGGAAGATAAAGCAACTAGAATACTACAAGCAGATTTTTCAGATTCATTCTAATCAACATTTTGGAACCAAGATTCTAAAAATACTGTTTGGTTGATCCAGTTACTATAGTGATATAGGTTTTGGTCAAGAACAATCCAAATTAAATGTGACATGGCTCCTACAAAAAATAGGTGCTCCACTATTTCTTGATTCAGTGAAGAGAGTCTCCAACAAAGGGGGGATAGAGAAATAAGTTTCTTCTACACAATATCATTAGTAAGTATGGATTTATTTTTAAAACTCTATATTATAAAGTCAATGTTTGATATTATAAGTTTTAACAAAAGAGTGTTTCCTCACCATGAGATCTACCTTTGACATTCATGGCATCAGGGTAGTAACTACAAGAAAACCACCCCAAGGAAGAAACCATGATGGCACAACATTCATTACCATATACAAGAGATCTGTTATCAAAATTGAGCTTCTATTGAGTATCGAGAGTATATTAAATGAATGTAGGAAAAGAATTACATTCATTGAATGGGATATCTAGTACATGGAATCTCGGGGATATTGTAGGGGAACCATCCCATTTTACTTTCCAGAATTTACATTTCCCTATAACTAACACTCACAAAGACATATTTTCTAGGGCCTCTTAATCATAAATAAGAATATATGTTTTTTCATTTAAACTATTGAAATATTATTTTTATTATCGCATGATATTCATATCTTCATAAATATAAATATTCAATTCCTTGGTGGCATTTTCCTTTTCAAATGAGATGGAAAAATTGTGGTTTTGATATTAGATAAAAGAAACAGCTTGATCCTTTGAAAATTTGGATTAATGAATTTCTTAAAATAAATCAAAGATTTTATTTCTTGTGATTTATAATATCAAAAATATTTCAACATAATTTTAACATTCATTTTCTATTATTTTAATAATTAAATCTTCTCGCAGGGATAAAAATGTTGTTTGAGATCCTTTCTCTTTCATATTGATGAAAAATATTTAATATATTTAAATGATCATAATTAAAAAATGAAATAAATTATTTAATGTTATAATGAAAATGGTTTCCTTTAATATATAATCCCTTATAAACTCAATAATAATTTATTTATTAAATATTATATTCATAAATAAATAACACTATAAATTAAATTTCTAAAAAGTATTATTATTCTCCACAAAATATATCTATTAAACCATAAAAGGTAGCCTAAAACATTATAATTTTGTTAAAACATGCAGTTATTAACCCTTGATAGTAACTAAAAATAAAAATAATCAATATGTAAATTATACATTTATAATCATTGAGAATATTCTCAACGTTAGTCACATGGTAATGCTACCTAATCTATGTTTTCATATATATAGTTCCAGAGGTTTCTAATAAACTTGATCAATTATCGATAGTATTAACCCCGATAAATGTAGCCTGGGGCCAGTTCTTTACATTATTATATTCTCATAGTGATCGGATTCAAATACCAATGGAAAAATTATTTTAGTTTTTATTAGAATGCTAGATACATTCATGAATGTCATTTTATATTTGGAATAGAAAATTAATCATATTGCATAAAAAATAAACTTCTCGAAATCCTAGAAATTCATTCCATGAATTCATCATCATATCATTGGTAAATAAAACCAAATAAGAATAATTTTTAATGATTAGTAAGAGTTATATACAATATATAATATCAGAATCAACCATAATAATTCACTAGAATGGTATATAAATGGACGCTCATTCCAATTAATCAATAACATTATAATAAAATGATTATAGATATAATATCATTCTGGAAAACTCATAGATATTGTTAACATAATTTTTAGTGATAATATTAACTCATCATTGGAAATCATTTCAAAGTAAAATGATACCTTTACAATTAATATCTTTAAAAAAATGGTTTAATAAATATATATAGAAACAAATTTAATTTGGAGAAATAATTTTTCTCCTAATACTTATCAATGTATCAAGGGGATATATAATTCTAGTCCCCACACATAAATTCATGTAAAAATCATTCTTCATATATAATACAATCGATTTAGATTATGTATCAATATACATTATCAACAAATATTTGTATTGAGTATAAGATACAAATGTAACATTACTTCCCAAGTTAATCAAATAATTATCAATATAAAAACTACATATATAATTGAATAAATCATTATAAATAATAACAATGTTGATTAAATAAAGTATATTTGGAATAAATGAAATTTTAAATTAATTATGAACATAAATAAAAAAAGTATATTTTTATAAACCAAAGCAAAGATATTATGCACATAAGGAAGTGATACTGAGATGAAGTCCCTTACAAATATCATATAATTAATCAAATAAATATGATATTATTATACTATATAAGAAAAATAATATTAGATAAAACAAAATATAATAAAAATTTATTTCACGCATAACCCTATCATGGAATAACAAAAAAATAGACATTAAAAATAGTGGATGGATGTTGAGTTAAAAATTCCATCATCACTGGTAATCAGTCGAATCGTATAACCCATAAATTTAATAATTTTCAAATAAAAAATTGAATATTATGAGTATAATGGGATTAATGATATGATGTATCAAACGGAATTTTATACACAATTGTCATGATATAAGTGATGTATAAGGCACAAATCTCACTGGATAGTAATTGAGATTAGAAACCCTTACCTCATGCTTCCCAATAAAGATGAATACTTTATAATAATTTATGATGTATTAAATATTAATTTTAATTAATTAAAAAATTATAATAAAAATTATATTTCCATATATGTTATTTTTATACCATATTAGGACCAATTTATTAATAAAATTTCATTATTTTCAAGGATTTGAGTGCATTTGTTTCTCGGTTTTAGGATTGGTTCATTTGTGTGAAATTATTAATGCTCTTGTAAAAAATTGTATAAATATACACCTGTTTAATGCACATCCATGAGTTTATATGTTACCATATATAATTCTCCTCTAGTATATGATGTTGATTCATTTGAAAAATTGTTAATTATGATTTTTTTTATTTTGGCCGTTTTTATGAACATCAAAAACTTCTTTTATTTTATTTAATATTATGTGTATATATTAGTTATAGAACATAAAATAAGTTATAATTTAAATGTTAAAATCATATTTATCAAAAATTATAATCTTATCAATATCGAATAAGGTGGTATTGGAAAATGAAAAATCATTACCCATGAAGATGGTAAACATGCTTAATATAGAATATAGAATCATTTCAAAAACTAAGAGGATGTGATCAATGTAATTTCTATTATTTACTGAATTATAAATTTAATAATATATTATATAAATTATTTTGGAGTTATTATTCTTTGATGTATAAAGGAGGTGAGTTGAAAATAAAATAATAGAGGTTATTTGAGAAAAATACCTATTAAATATCACCTCCTTGAAATATCCTTGAAAGACTATTTAATTGGCCTTTTTATGAGACAATAACACATGTATGTTTGTAGTTTGTATAGGATAGTTTTGGTAGATATTTTTGGATCTTCATAACTATTTATGATAAATGGGGTGCTGATGTGTGGTATTTATTCTTTAGAACCAATGGTTTTTACAGATTAAACAATAATTATTTTATGTTTTAATCCAACCACATTTGGGGATTATTATGTATGAAATATATATATGGTAATTTTTTTTATAATGAATATTTATTTTACAAGAAAAAATCATCCACCCATTTTCTTTTTTATATTTTATGATTATATATCCCTATCCTTTTAGCGTTAACATGTTCTATTATATTACATATTCCACACCACATTGTTTTTTTACTATTGTAAATTTTCTATTCCAAAAAATGGAAAGTACCCAAATAGGAAAATTTTAAATAATAATTAGAAATATTTAATCTATTTTAAAAAATTAAATTAACAAAAGTGAAAAAATATATATTTAAAAGTAATCACATAATTAAATCGGGAATGGTGGTTTTTAATGTGCAAAACATCAAACATTTCATATTCTTTCATATCAATATTTAGTGTGATATTTATTGTAATGACATAAATTGTATTGATTGAAATTTAATTTAACTAATTTAATAAAATATTAAAATATAATTTATCATTATAGATAAATTTGATGAAAATTCAAATTTTTAAATAAAATTAATTATTTTCATTATTCTCAACAAATTAAACACCTCAGAATAATAAAAAAAATATACCCCTAGATAACCATTATATTAAGATTCAATTAATGATGTTTTTTTTAAATAATATATAAAATGTTTTAAAATCTAGTTTTAAGACATTTATTCTATTAAATGTGGAAATATTATCTTTTAAGAAAAAAATTTATTTTTATACCTAAATTGGGATTTATTCTTAACATATGCCTATCAAACAAATTAAATGAATTAATAAAAATATATTTTAAATGAAACATTTAATTTTTTTATTATCAATCACTAATAGTGATAAATTTAATTTATTATGATAATATTCTTTTATGGGAATAAAAATAGTTTTTTAATAAAAGAAAATCCCTTATTTACAATTTGTTTTTATTTTCATTATTACTATATTGGTAAAATATGATTGAATTTGATAAACATATATAAAATATATTTTCATAATTTATTTGATCTTATTAATTCCAATAATTTGAATGGCTAGATGATAACAACTATTTTATAATAATAATAATAATATTTCATAATATATCATGTTTCGTTTAACTCGATGTTTAGTGAATCATATACAATCATAGATTTAAATTAATGTAGGGAAATACAATATAATATTTGGATATTATGAAGATCATGATACATTTATGAGGAAAAAGTAGGAAAATATGAAGAATATTTTAGTCTCATTATGTATAAGAGTTTTACTATCCAAATTTACCCTGGATAATAAGCATTTTGATCCTAGATTACGTATGAAATATGTTTTTAAATTAAAAATTTTATTTTTTCTTTATAAATAAAAATCGGTCACAATAATCGAAATCATATAATGGATCATTTACCCATGGAATTAGTTTTATAAAACCTTTCTGAAAAACATATGTATATGTATATGTATAGGTAAACGCCATATAAGATTTGTTCTTGAAAATTTATCAACAGAGGGATACCATGAGATATTTATTTAAAGTTATTATGATAAAATAAATACATACCTATTTATTATTCGATGAATTTTTATTTTCTAAAACATTTTCAATATTATAAATTGAGGGAATCAAGAGAAACGAGAGAGACAACATATTTGAGAGATATTGCAATGAGAATATGAACAACATCTCTGCTTCTATCCTAGGAAAAGTTCAAAACATGATGTTGATGTTTACCTAGCTATCTTATGCTATGAAAATTTACAAAAATCAAGTTCAATGTACACCATTTTCCAAATAAATAAGGAATGAATATTTTGCCATTTATATATAAAAGACCATAACCATTGACTAATATTTCCAATCCATATTTGACTCAAAATCTAGATACCTGAATGGAAAATATATTTACTATACAACACCGTTATAAGATATAGAATATGCTTATGGCCATCAATTGTTATGATGGATATGTAGAACAATAGTTGGTATTGATAGAATACACTATGTCGAATGGTGAAATAATAGAAATTGTGTAATAATATATTAAGATAAAACATTTTTAACATGTTTTTTCATCAATATATCTAATCAAATATAGAGATAGATTTTCATGATCATTGGAATAATATGAATGACATGGTCATGTAATGCGTTGATTTCACCACATGTATTACAATACACATCTTGTGTATTGTTATGAACATTTATATATATAAAGGTTCATTAGGTGTTTAAAACCACCCCTTCAATATTATCAAGATAAATGGACATTGTGATTTATGATGAAGTATTTCAATGTCTTCTAAATGAATATATGATTTTTGTTGAGTGGTATCATATTTATGGAGTTACGAGGTAAAAAATGGTGTTCCAATCTTTTAAGAGAAATGAAAATGTATAAAATAAAATTTGAATACCAACCAGTAAATTTTTATGGGAGAAATATCAAGATGTTAAATCAATGGGACATAGAAAATTTTCAATTATGGGAGAGATTTCAATAAAGATCATGAATTTTTATGAGAAATTAATAAGAATTATTGAATGATATTGGAATTTAAGGATCCTCCTAATATACCACACATAGTTCAATGCTTCAGTTTTTGGAAGCATCGACCAATGAAATAATGTACACGAAACCAATAGTTATTTTGGATACTCACTATTTATATCATCTAAATAGAAAGGAGTAAAGGAAACCTTATGACATCACTAATAATAATGATGGATCACTAAAATTATGTTGTACAAGGAAAATATCTTATTCACTAATAAGTGTAGAATGATTTAATTGATTTAGGTATGATGAATTTCATTACTTATAATATGTTTTTCAGAACAATTAAATTAAATAACATATTAATTAATATAGTTGTATTTTTCAAAACCCACAATGATGGGATAATTTTAACTAATATTATGGAATTTTATATTATTATAATTTTTCGGATGATACTTCCAATGAATTTTTTAATCCTAAAATTGGTGAAATTTTACTTTATACTAGGCATGGAATGGATATTTTTATTACTTTTACACATCATCTATCAAAAAATGGAAATAAATTTTTATATTAAAAAACATATCATGTAGCATTAATAATTTAATAGAGATCATGAATACAATTTTTAAAATCCATAAATGGTGCGGGTAATGATAATATATAAAGAAGGAAACTTTTCCAAATAGTTTAGTAAATGGAAGGTATCAAGATATAAGAATTTATAATTTTGTAGAATACACTATAGTATTTATCACAGAGATGACAATAATTCATCATTATTATGTGGTATTGTTCTAAATATTGATTATTTATGGAGCCACTCATACATCCAAAATCAAATTATAGGATATACCTGATGAAACTGGAATATTTTAAGATGGTGTAGCATAATCAACTAAACCAATGGGTCATATCCATAGTTCATCACATTGGAGTGAACTAGTTATTTCAATTATTGAAAAGGATGAATCAATGTAGTAATGTATTGATTATATAGAGCTCAACAAGATCACATAAATGAACAATTATCCCATTCCAATGTTAAATTTCATGTTCTATCACGTATGAGGTTATGAATACTTATAAAATTTGGATACATTTTCTGGATTTCATAATTTTATTATGTATTAGAATTAAATAAATAAGAAGCATTTTAATACAATGCATGGGAACTATGGGTTCTTATTAATGACCTTCATACATACTAATTCCCTGGAGATCTCCATATATTTGATGAATTGATTATTTATTGACTACCTTGAAAACATTTTGGAAGATTTTATTGATTAATTAATAATTTATTATAAAATAATGGTTGAACATGAAGATAAAACATGGATTATGATGGCGATTTTATTAAAGTATAAAATGTATACTAACTTCATAATGTTTCACTTTTTGGTGTGTGATGTCATATTTTTTGTGAACATGAACAAAACAAATGGAACATAGCTAGACAGTTAAAATAATAATGATATTTTGTAGTCATAAATACCCCCTACTATATTTGAAATCAATTTCTTTTTCAATAATGTCGGTTAAAACTGAAATTTTGTGAGAAATTTCACATGATAATATAACTAAATAATTACATTAACATAAAGTGGGTAATGTATATCTGTATGGAATAATATGTGGAATGATTTAAGAACCTCACGGCGTGTCTAATCACGCCTCCAGTACTCACAATACCCTTATAAGGATACCGTTGTGTTATATTAATTAATTAATTAATGTAATTTTTTTTTGAAAAAATGAATGATTATAATGTGATATTCAACTCCTCATTAAAAATAATGACCCACAAAAGAACTAACCAATGTATGTTCTAAATATTGATGTATTGATCATTTCTATGAAGGCTTGGAGACACTACCTCTATGTAGATAATATTAAAATACATACTTATCATAAGATTATGATGTATATATTTTCATAAAATGAACTAAACTGACATTAATGAATATGTTATGATATAATGATCGAATATGAATTCTTGATTTACTACCATATGAGAAAACGAAAACAAGGTATTTAATGCGCTTAGATGAATATAACCATCTAACATATACCTGACAGAGAATGAGAATAAATCATTCATATTTTATATGAAAATGATGGATTAATAATTCAAAAGGAAAAGGTACACATTATATATTTCCAAAAATATTATCAATCCTTCTATTAAATATAATATTAAAAAGGCAGATAATAATGTTTTGTTTAAAAAAAGGATAAATTGTTAATGTTTGAGAATATTCATGAATTATTTATTGACTAATATGATGTTAATTATTTTGGATGTTGGATTTTTATGCTTTTATCTTTGTAGAAAATAAAATTTTTATAAGAAAATATCATTCACATATCTTTCTCTATCCATTAGGGTTTCACCAATATGTATGGAGACATACAAGTAAAAATATAGGGGGACAATATAAAATAGAATATTTTTGAGTAAATACCATTGTACATGGAATTTTTTCATGCTATTTAGTAAAAAATGTATAATGGGATGATTCCATCATTTCCCACTCTATCATCAAAATGGGGGAACATCATTATGGATCCTGGCACTGGTCTCCCAAAGGCATCTAATAGAATCAATATGACATATGTTTTGGGGTATCTAGTTACCATGAATTCCCACATAATAACTATTTGGAATTATTTATCCTTAGTAAAAAAATCTATGATATACAAAAGTGAAGTTATTTTTCATTATGGGGAACCCCATCCAATTATCTTTGATAATGATTGAATTTTTACAACTAAATTCTTCAGAAGTATTCATGTTTTTTTAATTTTGAATCTCAATTTAATATTACAATTCATCCAATTATTTATTTTCAATTTGAAATGAATACCCATAATAGTTAGTATATGCTAAGGGATTTCTCAAGGTAATTTGAAGGGAGATGTTGTCAAAATCTCCCACTTGGTGATTTTTTATAAAACAACTTCTTCCACTAATGTATTTGAATATACTGATATAAACTTTTATATATTAAAATATTTATAACTACATCATTATGGGTTGATTTTAGTGATTTAATTATAAATGAATGTGATCTAATGAAACATATTATTGAAATGTTTAAAGCCATTGGGAATCATATATATGTTTCTGAAAGTCAAAACAAGAACTGTACTTTTAACAAATAAAGGGGCTTGTCGTCTGATTTGGAAAATATTTTATTTAAATAAAATATCTCCATGGAATATATTCATTCATATTATAAATATATGGTTTGATATTCCACGATACATTTCCCACAATTATATCCATGAATGAATTGGATTTATGGCATATCAGCCTTCAATTCCACCTAATACAAATTATATTCCAGATGTGTTAAACTTATATCTCTTGAGAAAGTATATATATATTCACTCAAATGTGTTAAATACAGATGTGGTACAAGTAAAAGTTTACCTACCATATGAGGAGAATCCAATGAAGATATTATACATTAAAGATAAGGTTATATGTATCATGTAAACTCACAACATCCACGATTTTTGTAAGATTCATACATTTGGACATGTTTTGCCGAAAATATAGAAAAAAATGAAACTAAATTACCCTATCACATTCTCAAATAATGAACTTGATATGAAATTTTAGAGATAAATATTATAAATTGTGAATAATATAACAACTCAAATTTTATAAATGATATGTTACTCTTGATATAAATTTTTTTATATTAAATTATATAATGTCTTACATTAAAAAAGTCAGGAATGAAAAGTAATTTAAATAATATTAATGTGTAAACTAATAAAAAAATTAATAATGAAAAGGAGAGACCTACAATTAGTAAACAAATATAAATTAATAAAAATAGAAAATAAAAATTTATTTCCTCCCCATATTCTAGATTCATATCACCCATGACCAATACTATAATAGAAAACAGAATATGAGTAAATAAATCAAAATAATATGAAATTTTATATTATAACCTTGAGGAAGATTGAGAAAGATAGTGAATAAAAAAATAATTTAGTATTTCTATGGGAAATGGAACATTAGGAATAGATCTATGATTATGGTAATAGGGACATAACCATGGGGAATAATAACATAAACATTTGGAATAATAGCCTTGTTGTTCGAATAATATTTTGAATAAAAAATAATTAAATGTGATATTAATAATATTTATCATGATATATTTAATTAAATCTATATATTTTATTTCTATAAATTTAATATTATAATTAAATAAAAATGAAAATATATGAAAATTTTTAATTAACTGAATTTTATATAATTTCATAAGAATGAAAATATTTATATAAAAACTAAAATAAACTCTGATAGAGAAATATTTGGATAAAATTGATATCATTTTATAGATTAGTATAGTATATTATTATAATGTTGTGTTTTTTGGTTATTTTATAAAATATAATAATTATTATATGAATAGATAAAATATAGTTCCACATAACTGATGTATTTTAAATTACATCATTTTGGATTTATTGTTGAAATATTCAATTATAGAATATTTAGAATGAATTATAATGTATTAATTTTAAAAACACTATTTATTTGAAGACAATATATATTTTTTCAAATTCCAACATTTATCATAATGTCTAATGTCTAATGTGATCCATTAAAATATAATTGTTTTATTTTTTTCACATTCCTTTTTTATATTCTATTGAATTTGAAATATCAAGGTGTCTAAAGTTATAAAACCAATATATTTTATTTATATGTTATACAAAATGATTTTAATATCACTATTGAAATTTATAAATTTGAAATGTTATACCAGCCTAGGACCCGTACAACCATATATGATGTTTAAATTTTAATCCTTACATCTCTGGATTTGGATATAATAATATGAACCAATTTTTTTTATTTAAAACATAAAAAATCAAAAATAAAATTGGATCTATTACAAAATAAATTTTTTTTGAGGATTAAAGTATTATATAATTATAAAAAACTATTACATAAACAGTTCACATTAAATTAAATAAAAATTCAGCAGTTTAATAGAAATGATATTTTTCAAATCAGGACATCATACTCATCAATTTGAAAACTATTATATTCCTATGAAATTAAACAACATTTTTTATAACTCGGAAAAATTGAAATATAAGATCAGTGAGATAAAATGCTCAGTAAGGTAAAACATTAGAGTTCTCATATAAATATAATCGGTGAGCCTCAGAATAGTGTAATAATATGATAGAAAAATCAATGTGCATCAGTAGGATATAAAAATTTGCATAACCATCAAGAAACAGATCATCAAACATTAAAACATTTAATATGTCCTCAAAAACAAAAATTTTCATATGATTAAAAAGAAATTATCTATGCGATATCAATCATGACTAAATAAAACATCACAATCTGATAAGAAGCATTTATAAATCATATAAATTTGTTATAACATCATCTCATAGAAACCTTATAGATTCATTATAGAACCCTTATAAAACTGATAAATATATTATTAAACATATGGTTAACATCTAATATAACTACCCAGATAACATAAGCAATACTTAATGCATTAGTGTGATATCTGAGAGAACCCGTCATATGTGTTATAATGGTATCATATTTCACTATCATTATTTACCCATCAAAAATACTCTTGACGAATCCCAAAATGAAAAATTTTAATATATATTTCGTTATAACACTCATAAAAAATCATTATTATCTTATAATAATATCAACCCATGGAAATAAAATGGGTTTTATGTCAATTTATTATAAATACAATTAAATCATGGAAAATAATTGAGTTCCATAATAACCTCTTGGATCATTCATAATCCACCCCGAGATGGAATGATGATTTTTTAATGAAAAAAGTCCTATTTGAAACTTAAGAAAAACCCATGCTATTGATGTTTATTATCAGAAATAAAATTAAAATATCATTAAGAACATTTTCAGGAAAATACATTTTCATTTTGAAAATCACTATTTATGATGTAGAATATTTTGGAATTCATTTTTAAAGGAAATAACCTTGCAATATTATATAGTATGATTTGAAAAAAACATTTATTGATAATAATACCCAATTTTATTTTAAAATCACTTTTTAAAACTTCTTTGATATCATTTTTAGATTACAAGGTATTGGGAGGAAAATAGATTTTTACCGAAGTGATGATTTTTCATAAAAAATGGTGTTTTAAACACTTGAGTATATAAAGATTTGATAATTATTGAAATAATTTATTATAATTAAATAAAAATTCTGAGTAAAATAAATGATAATTATTTATAGGTATATCATATCATTTTAACTATTCAGAAAAAACCATAATCAATCCCGATTAATGATGAGATTATAACATGAAGCTCCTACCAATTTGGTAACATTAAATCATACTCCCAATAAATATTAATATTAAATGAAACATAACATATATGGAAAATAATGACTATCAAGATATAACATGAAAAATGGGATGTACATATACAGCTCATTAAATAAGATAGGTGTACAACATAACAAACATGTCAAAAACATATAATTGAGAAAAATATCCATTACATGATTGAAAACAGTGAAACTATAAAACCCATGAAAGAAATATCATAAATTTTATTTCCAAATAACAATTATTTTAATTATATGAATCATAAAATAAATTATTGATAGTATATACACCACCAAAAATAAGTTTTCATTATAGCATATATCTCACAAATATAAAAGTGAGATGAGAAGAACCCTTACATCATTATTTTATTTAGTAAAAAATGATTTAAAATTCATTAAATTCTTTCCAACCATTAAATTAACTTAAAAAATAACTATATTATAATTTTTAATATCATATAATAATTTTTAGGTCATATTATTTGTTTTTATTACAAATTCTATGTTAATGTCTGATTTTAGGTAACATGTGCTTTGATTTTTGTATATGTATTGAAATTATATTTTTGTTTTTATTAAGTAAAACATTGTTTTAGAAACCCATAGTAGAAAATAATAGTATAGATATTATATACCATTAAAATATATAATTATATATATAAACCATAAAATTTAGTGATATAAAATGAAATACACTATTCCTTGAGATGGTAGGTCGTACGTACACATAAACATTGTTTCCATTTTAATGTTGTATTGAATGAAAGAAAGGTAATTAGTAATTTTTTTAATATAAAAATTACAGAATTTTTATATCATATATATAACATATATTTTTTTAATCTCTTTTTAATATATTCCATATAAAGCGTGTCTGAATCACATCTCTTCACGAGGCAATGGTCTTCGGTAACCCCAAACGATAATATAATATTTCCAAAAAATGGAGAGTGTTGTGTAATGTGTTATATAATAAAAATATAATATTAATAACATAATTAATATAATATAAATCATATATAAATATTATTTCTATCATTATTTCTATCCATTAATGGTGTTAATGGAAAAACTAACGACATCAGCTTGCGAGGCAGGTGACAGTTTTTGACGAAAACAATGTCTTACAAACACATTTTATGTATGTGTGTGTGGTTGTAGGCCATAAAATTCTAAAGAACATATAAATATATATAATACTTATTTTATTATATAATCATGATATTAAAATAATTTAAGGGGTGGAAATGGAGATAATGTAAAAATTATTTTTGACGAACATTACATCATCTTCAGGTATCTATATTAGGGTTGTACTAAAACCTTGAATGTTATTACATGATGCCTAAATAAGGACTCTAATATTATGGGAGGAAAGTTTAAAAGTGATTTTTGTAGGTTTTGGAAGATCCAAAATTCTTGATAGGTGTGAATAATTGGGGAGGGTTAGCACCTTTTTATAATTGAGGAGGAGTTTCATTCTTGTTAATAGATTAATGTTTTCACTATTTGATGGTATCCATCACTGATGTGATTCCTAAATTGAAACCTAATTGATAGGATTATAGGTATTGATTATCAATACATTCAATGCATGAAGAGAAAATATTTTTTTTTCGTTTTTCCTTAGTCCATATGTTTACTCATGTTTACACTTTTTTACCATAGTAGTGAGTTTTATTACATAGGAATTTTATCATATAAGAATAAAAAATTGTGAATTTGTATAATATTTATAAATAATTTTTATAAATATGGAAAATAATTTAAAAAATAAAAAAAGTGTTTCTAAAAATAATTTTAACAAAATCGCATGTAACGTGCAAAACACATTTTTACAATGACTCAACTAACAATGTTTTAATTATTTAGTGGTCATTATATTAATTATAAAATAAATTTTTTTCCCATGAATAGAACATATTTTATATTTATTAATATTTATCAATTACTTTTAAGAGAATATGTAGTTTACTTAATTTAATAAATTCAATAAAATATATTTAATTAAAAAAGAATAATACTGCTAGTTTTGATATCATATATTTAAACTAAATTAAAAAATATCAATAAATGATGAATTTTGAATACAAATTATTTAATAAAATTATAATTATGTATTGATAGAATAAAATAATTAATTCAGTTAATTTGACATTTAGTATTTCTTGATTCATTTATTTTAATTAATTATTTATTAATTAATTTCCACATTGGAATTTTACATGTATTGTAAGTAACTAATTAAAAAATAAATTTTAACAATAAATTATTATAGTGATAAAATAACACTATTCATTTAAAATAATATGTACAACCAAAATATATGGGGGTTTTATCTATCCCAAAGCATTATAGATATTTAAATTAAGAATGTTACTTTTATGTATTTTTCTTCACATATCATATTGATTATGTCATGTGAATGGAATAATATTTCTCCTAAATCATAAAAAAATTTACATAGGAGATATGTATATATATATATTCCAAATAATTGGTGGTTTACAAGATAATACAAGATTTTACACATTATATTATAGGCTTAACCACTAGGAAAAAACATTTTTCATTTATCAATAGAATTTATTTAAACGATTTTTAGTAATCACTATGGTCAAAGAAAATGTTGAAATTTTATTATAATATATATATTTGTGATTAAAATTTTGTAATACAAATAAATATTATTCTTCAAAAATTGTTATATTTTAATTTATAATTTATATCAAAATGGGATTAAAACCCATGTATTTAAGGTGAAAATGTTCAAAAGATAAAAATGATTAATTATATAAATTTGGTATGAAAATGAATAAAATTAACTGATATTGACCGATTAATATATAATTTTTCTAATTTATATTTAAAAATAAATGAAAATAAAATTTATGCTAAAAAAATATCCACCCCAAATGGCAGTTTTTGATTTAAATGCATCATTTGTCAATACTTATCAAAAATAAAAACATTTCATTTTAATTAAAATATATTACCACAAGTTTATTTTGATATTCATATTTAAAAAAATTATTTATTTTTTAAAATATATATTATAAATTATTTAAAATTTTTTGTTTTAAAAAATGCACTCTAGAATGTTGAATTAACATTTATAATGAATATATAATGTTTTGAAGTGTAAAATATAATTAATTTTTATCTATTTTCTTGGAAAAAAATAGGATGAATTTTTAATTTGGAATTATTATATTATATAAAAATTGAATTAATATAATTTTATAAAGGTGTTTTTTATACAACAAACTTATCAGCATTAAAAATCTTTTTCAGAAAAAAGTATTCATTTTATTTTCATAAGTGTTTTATTTTGATATATAATTTATTATTCATGAAAAAATTCATTATATACACTTGTTTAAATAATATTTCCACAATTTAGTCAATATTTCCCATACCATCCATTCCCATGAAATGGATATTACTCTCATGTTAAATAATTATTTTAAAATAATATCATTGTTCTGTAAACATTGATCATACATGTAACAAAACTATTAAAGAAAATAAATATTCTGTGTATCATAATATAAAATTATTGTTATGTGTAATAAAAGATAAAATGAGGTCTAGATTTCAATTATATTATTGAGTATAATTATCTTGTATCAAAATATCATATTATTATATATACTACTTTTTTCAACGTTTCAATTCTAAAAATAACATATCCTGAAATATAAAAAAATTCTCTCAAACTCTATGGGAAAATATACCTTATAATATACCAATGAAATTAATCTACAGAAAACCTCTATATTAATCCTTTTTTAAATTTCAGGGATTTTCTTGAGTAAACCAACTCTAATAAACATTTCATATTAGTGTCATATTTGATAATCCTAATTGAGAAAATGGTCTCTTTTCATTAACTATTCATTAAGTTTTATTCTTATAATCACCTTTTATCAAAATGTATAAAATAAAAAAACATATATTATTAATTAAGTTATACAAAAACTTATATTAAATATTTAATACAACTATAATAACAATAATTACAATTTATTTTTATCTCATACATGTCTTTCATCCCCTTTGAACAATGTCTTGTCAACGACCTGATAACAACTAATAGGGTCATTGACAATTATTTATTTATAAAAATCATATGAATGGTTATAATTAAATAATTACAATATAAAAATGTTTTAATATTTTTATAAGATAATATAATTAATTCTAATTATGTATTAATTAATTTGAACAAAACAACTAAATCCAAGAAAAATTAAATATTTTTAGGGAAATCATGATATCAAAACTATTTCATTTTTATCCATGAGAATTAACAAATTTTATACAAGGATAATAATTTATAAATATTTTAATAATAACAATAAAAAATTTCTATTTACTTTTTTAATAAATATATTATTATTATTCATGAGGTAGAAAAGTGATAAAATAAATAAATATTAAATATAAGGTGATTATAAAACATTAAAACCATAATTTTTTGTTATATTAAATTTCATTGGTATTTTAGGATTAATTTTTATATATATACAAAATATTTCCATACAATATTCTTTCTATTTATTTTTAATTATATATATTTTTTCACCCTTCCAAAAAAATTGATAAATTTATATTCCTTTTCTTAAAAGGTATAATTTCAGAAACAATTCTTGTATAATACTAAGTTGTTTCACTTTTCAATATTGAATGTTATATTGTTTGTAATGAATTAATGGATTATTAATTTTGGAATTATAAATATCATTTCATTAATTATAATATGTGAATAATTTTAAGAAACCCATTTATGCAGTTGGGTAATTTCATGACTATGACTCTCATACATCAATGTGGAATGCAGGATTGTGAGAAATTTATGATGTGATCGGTAGGCCCAAAATTATAAATCCAACCAATGCCTTTGGGTACGTTATAAATCACATGAGATTGTATTACTTATTTTTTAACATGATTAGATATGTGTACAGATTTATGGTGTTATAATCTATGCACATATGTAAGGCACGAACCTGATGCAAGACATGTTCAACACTTTGTGTTGTATTTGATCATGATGTTATTATGTTTCATTAATTGGAATATTCCATATTCCAGGACATCATTAAATAATTACCTACAAGTAAAGATTATAATAAAATAATTATGACATGAAATTGTTTATTATAACCACACAAGTTCTATTGATTCATGTACATTATTCATCCTCTTAATCGTATTTTATCTCAACCATATTTTATGTATTTTATAAGGCTTATTTGTGCACTGCAGTCATTTTTAAGGATTTTTAATTGTATGAAATATGAATTTAAATAATTATTATGTTTTATTAAGTTATTTTTTTGTATCAGATTAATTTTTTAAGAAAATTTACCATTTGATGCATGATTGGAAAACAACTATTTTGATTATTTAAAACATAATGTAAAATAATTTTAATAAATTTTTGTCTCACTATAGAGGTAATATATAACATCAACAGAAATAACAAAGATTTAATTTTATGAATGATATCTGTTTTGATATATTGAAGAAAATAAACTAATTAATGTAACTGGTAGATTTTATGATTTTCCAGAAATTACCTTATAAATTGAGGATATTGTTTGGAAAATAAATGTGAAATCATGGAATCATCATAGTACTCAATATAAGATTTCCCAAAAAGAAGAAATTGTTACTGTCCCTATTAAACTATCACCTATGACTATTCTAACACTTAGAAAAGTCCAATATCACCCGAATCCATTGACAACGTGACAAAATCAACTTATTCACCCCCATCTAGATGTGAGGAAGAACCAAGGTCGCCCAATATATTAGGACCACAAGATATAAAACTACACATTTTTTTAGCAATTAAGATATTGAATAATTCATTGAATTCATGAATAGTAATATAAAAAATATAATAATTATTGTAATCATCATGATTCCAGTCGTAGTTATTATCTTAAATATGTCCCTTTGCATTAGATTTTGATCTACAACATCTATGGTTACATCATTATTATGTGTATGCTATTGATTTTTTTTTATATATAGGTAATTTTTGTAAATAATACACAAAATTCTAATATTTTTCCACCTTACTACCAAATTAAGATAAAATTAATGGTGTGATGTTTTAGAAATATGTGAATTGATGATTGGTATATAGATAACCCAGATGATAGTCGATTGATCTCATTCCATCATCTATTATCATATTAATACTGTAGTGATGGGACATGATCCTTCCAAATCATAAAAAATGTAAACATTAAAATAAAACTCTATAACCATGTGTGATTAGAATAAATAAAAATTATTATACGGAGAAGAATTGTTGCTTAATGCTACACTACCCTATAATTTTATTGATTTCATTCCCCCATAATTTAGTAATTCATACCATCAAATCAAATTGAATCATCATAAGTTGAATAATAAGTTTCTATATATTTTAATTCTATTCACCTAAATAATATTGTACCTGATGAAGAATATTCATATTATCCTATGTATCCCATACAAAATTAAGGAGATAGGGGAAGATTCCACTAAATATTAGAAAACAACGGTAGGTTTAATCATATTCATGATCACAATTCGTTACACAATCTTACTGAAATTAATTTAGTAATATCAATAGAATCATGATGTCACCCAAATCCACTTTTCATAGAATAATAATCATGAAACATGAAAAATACCAACAAACCAAGATATTTCATAAGACTATATTATCCTACACTAATTGCTAAAAAAATTTCCATGTTGTATCCATTAAGTAAATAAATTAATATTTTATCATTTTCCCCTAAATCCATCTAATAAATAATAATAAAATAAAGTAAGAACTCCCCATTGTTGGAGAAGTGTGATATACTGAGATAATTAGTTTCTATCCGAGACAATCTTTGGAATATAGAATCACATCACATCTAAAAAGAGATTGTGGATTTTCAAATTGAGAATCTTAAATATGGGATCCCTAACATTTGGATTATTATGAATATTAAATGACCCACTAGATGATTTCAACTAAGGGTATAATAAAAGTGTTAAAGGTCCCCTCATAAATATCATGATCAAAACATGGTTCAAGGATTTATGTATCTAGTGTTGACTCTATAATGATATAATGGGAAACATTATTTATTGATTTTCATGGATTAAATTTTCATGAATATCATATAGTGGTACATTTATCTTCCCATTAATGCATTATGAACCCCAAAATGGAAATTTTGGACTATAAATGTTGAAATTTTCCGATTTGATTGTAATGAATTATATTGTGGTGAAGGATGTTTCATTAAACGAAAAGGAAAGAATACAATGAATGATGTTGAAACACATCTCACTACTCTTAATGATTTGGGAACTACCACAATAATCCCTTGATACATACGTGGTAATGATTTATTATTTCCCATCAATAAGATAAGGGAAATAAAATAATTTATAGGGAGTCACCACAATTTAAGTCCATTAATAGTCTTCATTTAGTTAAATGTAGTTCAGTTAGCTGAGAGAACATAAACATAATGAAGTTAGGTTGTGTGTAGGGATATTAATATCATAGGTGACTAGGATTTTTTCAAATATGAACCCTTATTTTTTTTAATACCACATAAGATCTTTGTATTTGCATAAATACTCAGAAATTTCATCCTACAAGTCATGTTACAAAAATTTCATTCTTGCATGGTCTCCATATCTTAAAAACATTCATTCTTCAAAACTATCCACTAAAATAGTAGTATATGAAAAATTGAAATATTATATCATATAATAACTTCTATCATATGTGTAATGAATCTTTACTATAATTTATGAACTAAAATAAAAAATAATTGGAATATAATTCTACCCACTATATACATTGATCACATTTATCATGCCTTAATTGAGATGGGTGTTTATAGATTGTTTTTTGAATTTCCCCAATTTTTTTATTTGGATTTATGTACAGAAGAATTATCCATTATTTTTTATGGCCACATATCATCATATCCATATACATGACCATCATAACATCATATCAAAATTTATGATTATGTATCCCTCCAAAATTTCCATGTCTATTGTTGATGTTATAATATTATCAATGAAAACATCCTCATGGATGTTAATTACAAAAAATTGAATGTAGATATCCATAGTATTTATAAAATATTATTGAAAGATTAGGGTTTTCATGAATTTTATGGACCTATCATACCAATTCCTATATTTTTCATTACTAGTCCTGAAAAAATAACTATAGATTGTTTATAAAGTTGCATATTTTTGCATTACCTCAAAAAATATTCTCAAGGTAAAATCATATTTGGATGGCCCCTTTGTAGGAAGAAACCATTATTTGCAAAGACACCCCAAAAAATATTCCCCTATAATTTAATGACCATTGATTTAATGAATAATGGTACAACCTACAATACCAAATTAACTGTATCATCAATCCCATCAACTAGAAGATCACATGATGTTATATTAATGATGTAGTGGTTAAATCAAATCGATTGTCATATCAATTGGACAACATTATAATTTTTGGAAGAGATATTTACAGATTAAACCATATACATGAACCCTATAATGTGTGTTTTCCAAGTGACATTAGTAATGCTCCTTTTTCTTTATGGTACAGAACTGCGGAATTGATGTGACCACTTATAAGAAAATATCAATTATTGAAATTCCAATTTCCTGAAAAATCAAGTTGTTGAGTTGAATTCGATGATTATTTTCATATATCATGTGATTTATAACCAATATGTTATGTAGTTGACCAAATTTCTTGAAGCTAATGAATAATTGATCCGCATTAGGATGGGGTGAATCTTATAAATAAACCTTTTACCAACGCAACAGATAACTACTTTAGATATCAGTTTGATTACACATATTGATGAAAATATGGTCTTTTATTTTATGTCCATTATAGAGTTGTCTATTAATAACATTATAAAATAAAATGATTAATTTAGGATAAAAAAATTTACTAATACTTCAATAAGAAAATTATAGAGAAAATGATGTGATATTCTTATATATGAAAAAAAATCTAGAAACAATTTTCAAAAAAAAAATTCATTTCCTGTAGAAACATGAGGTCATCTGGCATGTATGTCTTCTAAACATCATCCCCAACTGCATAATGTTGAGTATATAATTAACTCAATAAGAAATTATACAAGGAAATCATGAGATATAATTTGGGTCACAAATGGAAATCATCATTCAGGAACATGTTGATTTTTATGGAACACAGTAACCAAGAATGTAGATAAACTATTACTAATGCACCAAATTTATATTTTTCCTCTAAAAATGAAACAACCTAGTCATCTGAGATGGATTTTTTTGGCTCTACATTATATCAAACTATGAAACGAGTGAAAAATTAAAATCTCCAAAAGGTTTTTATGAAGATATTATCCATCTCACATGATTTGGTAGTTTTTCATTATTCATTACAATGATATAAAGGATACACTGATATCAACGATGAACATGGATATGTCATTATGGGATTGATGTTATCTCAAAAACATCAGGTATCCTGACAGAATATTCACATGGACTATAAACATGTAATTATGTAGATTAATGGAGAATATCTTATTAAATAGGGTGTTTTTTCTCTTCTCCCTATTAAATTATCAAGAATTATGGTTGAATTCACCTTTGATAAATACCCTAATAGAATCCATTTTTCATAAAATTTTTGTGTTGATGCATTAGGAAATGCAGCCAAGTCTCTGGTTAACCATGACCTGGATGAGGTATTTTTCTGCATCACACACCATATTCTCATCTCCATAGATTCTATTAGTAAATAGAGTAATTTATGGAAATAAAAACTTCTATGGGGCATTATATGAAAATTTATTGACCTTATGATTCATGGTCATGCTGGATACTCACTAAATCAGACTATATCTATTAAAGGATAACCTTATGGGACTAATCCATTAAAGAAAAATTAAATATTTGGATGAAAACATTATCTTGTAAGATGGAAAAGATGAATATAAAATAATAAACATATACAGTTTGGATTGGGTCCCCCTCATTATAATTTATTAAGGATACACCATCCACATTAAAAGGGATATTCGTGTAGGATCATATGGTGCACATTTTTCAGGAACCAAGCTCTTTGATCAATGTATGGTTCATTAATATTTATTGAAACCAATAATAATAGATTTTTTATAATTGAATGGAAAATTGTGTGGCTGTCATATAATTTCAAAATTCATCCAAAAAATTCTTGAACATTTGTAATCATCTAAATACTCTTGGTTATTTATAATTTGGATAATGCATATTATATGCCCAAATCAGCATAAATCAACCATGAGTAGTAGATAAATCTATAATTTGACTAATATATTATCTATTTTAGACAATTACCTAACAATTAAAGAAGCTTGAACAATTATTATTATTATATCTTAAATATCATACATTATTTTTGATTGGGTGTTCCTCAAAAGAAAGTGAAAGTAACAAAATATTTATTATTTATCCACATTGGAATATTTTTTATTTTGAGTATGGAATCATGTTTAATCACATATACTATTATCATATTGGGTATAATGAAAATTGATATCCCTTTAATAGTATTATATAAAATATATAATCATGGATTTCGGTGAGGAATAAGAAATAATTTGAAAATAATTTTGTTCTTGATTTGTTGTTTTATCAAAAAATGAGTCATATGACAACACATTAACTGCCCATATATTCATTTATAGAAGTTGAGGCATCTCTAGGAATCATATTTCAATTTAACTCCCTCTAAATAGATATATGTGGATGTCACTTAGAAGGTAATAAAATTCCATATGTGACATGAGCGATTTTAGCTTCACGAGGAAATGTTGTTGTACACACAACACAATATTTAAGTTCATTGTAATTGAATTGAATGAAAATTTTATAAATGATTTATCATTTACCCAATCCTATAATGGAATCTAGTATAAGAAATAAGAACTCAACTGATCATATAGGAGAAGCCACAAAACATGGAACTAAAATTTTATGGACCGTATGTTATACATATGGTTTATTCTAACACATGTTACTCTTTGTCTAAAATGACCGGTGGAACACATAAAACCCAAAACATGTGCGTGATTTCTCATAAAATAATTTCAATAATTAAATAAAATTTAATTAAGTCATAAATTTAACATGCCCAACCATAAATTCTTTTCCCATGCCATTTTACCATAACATTTTTCTTACCTTGGTCCATGTCACACAATCATGAACTCCATTAATCATTTTTGTATATCGAATGAATTTAAACTACATAATTTCTTAGTGATTATTTCATGACCAAAAATTGAATTATACCTTAGTCCATGTGGAATAACCATTTACAACATGAAGACATCATCAGTGTCACATGATGTTAAATTTAAATATGACCCTTTCCATTTCAAATGAACATATAAAATTTTATACTATTATCTATCTCACATTAACTAAATGTATGAAATCTCATTAAATTTCATGAATCCTTTAACATAATGATTCCTTAGTCTATATTGAATTTAGATAAAGTACATTACATCATATCCCATTTCAAATGATTATATACCGCATGATATGTAATAAAATAATAAATTATAAAATAATTAAATTTTTATTTTATATCATTCATAAAATATATATAAATGTTCTTGATAAAAATGTTAACTAATTTTCCTAAATCAATATAGATATACTTTTATTAAACACTTTTATCATAAGGATTAATATATAATTTTATTTTTAATATAATAGAATTTTAGGATTATAAAAGTAATTTCATTATTTAAATTATCAAGAAAAATTTATCATAATTTTTTTTATTTTTTAATATGATTGATTTTTTATTGAGTAATGAGATATTATGATTTTTTGTTGAGATTTATTTTTATTTTCATGTATTTAGAAATTAAAATACTATTTTAGATGAGTTTTGAAATTTAATTAGTTCATTTTTATTTAATATAATATTATTATGGTTTTTAAACTTATCATTAAAATTTATTTTAGTACAAAACATAATTACATTAAAAGGGTTATTTTTTAAGAAATGATAGTAGATGAATATTTTGGTTTAATGTTAAATTAAATTATCCCAATCTTAAAATTTAATATTGAAAAATAGATTCCATGTTTATAATTAGTGGGTTAAATTCTATTAAATATTCTGATTTTATAATTGGGATATATTAATAGGAACTCAAGTAATTTTATGACAATGGTTAATGGTATATCATGTAATTAGAGTGTAAAATAATATAATAATGACTATAAAATGACCCTATCAGTTGCTTAAATTATATTAAATGATTCCATTTTTTTTATACTCATCAATGATTTTATAATGTGTCCATTCTATTCTATTTAATTGAGATAAGGAAATATATTATTTCTTATTTAAATGTATTTTAAATATGGCACACTCTTGTTTTAATTATATTATAATTTTCAATATATGGATAACTAGATGATATGTTATTTTAAAATGATTCTATATGAATAATTTTTTTTATTCCTCTTGGAAATATAATTTTAATTTTTTCTGTTGAAATTATTTTCTAAATTTATTAGAAAATGATAAGGCACTAATTATTCAATAAATTGAATTTCAAAAAAATGTTAATATAAATATTAAATATAATATAATAATATATAATTTATGTTATAAAAATATTTTGAAGACTAGATATATTTTTCCTAGTGGTATTAAATAATATGTTTTAAAATTTATATTTTTTTCATCATGTTATTAAATAAGATGTCTTAAATAGTACAAAAAAATTATATATATGATATTTTATAAGCAATTAGATTTTAATAAATGATATAAAATTAATAAAAACATAAATTTTAATGTTATTAGGATATGTTTGAATATATAAAGTATGGTTTATTTATGGACCATTTTTATATATCTATTAACTATCATGGCCCTCATTTTGTAAAAAACTGTGTTTCTATAGTTTATGTTAAAATGGTTAATGGGGATTTAAAGAAAACGATATGATTCCAAATTTGATAAAAAAGGTAATAAAATTATTGGATGAAAGGATTTCAGATCATCATATATTTGCACCAAATATTATCAATTTTTATCAATATGGTAATATAAACTGAATTATAATAAATTTAAAAGAAATTTATATTATAATAAATCTAAAAATTTTCATCCCCTCTCTTATAATAGTAGACCCCTTCATTTAAATTCAAAATACATAAAATAAAATTAATTTTATACAATCCCAAATCAAATGAATTCCTAAAATACTTAACCACCTTCTAGATTCCTTACATGGGAAATAATAACAAACATTGTGGTATTAATGTATTTAGAAAAGTAGGTTTTCAAAATAATGATAATTGTTTTAAATTGATATTTTAGATTAATCTTTATTCCACCTCATTACAATATAATTTATACATGATGAAATAATAACTATAGTATATTAATTATACTGTGGTGTTTTTAAATTAATTTGACTACCAATATCTATCTATGATTCTATCAAATGGGAAATCAAAGCAATAATTGTGTGTATTGTGGATAATCACCCCTCAAACTGATGTAATTTATTTCTTGTCACCATCTCTCATTGATGTTTATACTGAGAGAATTAAAAGTTATATTATATATTAATGATATATTTATTATTATAATGATATAATATATGATTTAATTTCTTAAAATTACAGTTAATAAAAAATTATAGCATTGTTCTTGCATACATGCAGACTACCACCTTCCAAAGGGATGTGATTCATTTTCCATCACCACCTCAAATGAATGATATATAAAACTAACTTTTATGAAATAATAAACCATTAATGATATTATGATAATTATGGAATTATAATTTAATATGTACATCGATTCCATAATCTTCATTGAAATATGGAAAAATTTCTCATGTGTAATAATAAAAAACCTTTTCCGTGATTGTAACAATTTTAATTTTTCATAATTATATTTAATGGTTAAATTGAAAAGATTAATTTATTAAAAAATTATTATTATTATAAATAACCAAACCACAATATCCCAAAATAGTATCCTCACAATATTTCATTGGCATGTAAAAAAAATTAATCATAAAGGACATATGAATTTAGTTGTTTTTCAAACCCGATTACATATATGCAACTTAGATTACAATTTAAAAAATAAAATTCCAAATAGATAATACCTTTATATAACGATTATTCTCGTAACATATCTCAACATATCAATAAGATTATAAATACTGGCCTCCAAGATACATAAAACATACGAAATTAGTGAGATTGAATGATATGTAAATTTAAGAGTATTACATATTCTATTATGAATAAATAAAGATAACCATTAAGGAATAATGTGTAGATGATGCACAATACCTATACAAATAATACTGAGATTAATAAATGAAAATAAAATAATTTAATATAAATAATCATTGGTATATTACTATAATATAATAATCAAATGTAATGTAAAAACCTAATATTTTAATGAGAGAATTAATAATGTCAAACATCATAAACACACTACCAAGGGTTCACCAAAGACACCATTCAAAAAGTGTAAGAACATAGTAACTACAAAAACATGATTGTATCATGGGACCTATGGATTCATCAAGGAGATATATTACGTCCCTCACATTAATTATAATTTCCAATGAAATCATCATGTGAACCGGATGATATATAAATAAAAAAACACTCATTATCAAAAACATGCATACAAAATGTGTATACTTTAAACAGAATCAATGAATGGTATAAAAACAACACATCCAAATTAAAATAGATTATATACCCTTAAATATAATATAGTAGATAATATCATAAGAGATAAACCTCAATCAAGAATATTATTCAACAAATTTTGTTAATATATATTTAATGACTCTAACCAAATTAATATAAATTTCAATAACAAAATTCCCTCTCCAAATTGAAATTATTTATTTAAAATAGGGTTATTTATAAAAAAATAAAATTTATTTGTGAATGAAATTATAATCCAGTGATTTAATATCTAAATAAATAATTCATCATTATGGTAGAAAATTTCACTCATACTGCATAAGTTAAAAACATTACTTTGTTATTCTCGTTAAAAAATACATAAAGTCGTCATTTAGAAAAAAAATACTACTTACGACCTATTTAATTTAATTTAAACAATGGGTAAAGAGTATTAATCATTTAAAAGATAATAGATAAAAAATTGGATATATTTTTATTAAAAAATAAAATAGACGAAAAATGCTCCCTAGTGGAGATATAATCATAAATAATCTTGAATAATAATGAGATTGTGAAGTAACCATTACCTTGTACATTCCGTGATATTAATTTTATTTAACCAACATTAAAATAGTTTAAATAATGTTATTATTTTATAAAAAATCAATAAACAAATATATTATATCTTATATGAGCTTATTATGATGGTTTGTTAAATAAATTTCCTTATTACCATTTTTCTGGTGTTAACTGCTTCATTTTCCCATTCTTGTTTTATAGTGTAAGACTTGTTTTTTATATAGGGTATGTGTTTAAATTTATTTATAAATAATTATATTAAGTTCAAATAACTTATATTGACTAATTATATATATTACTAATCATCATATAATGGTTATCATGGAAAATGAATCACATAGTATCATGGAAATTATTGGTTATACATACGCACGAGATATGGAATCATCCATGTAATGGTGAAAGGATAAATATTTTGATTGTATAATAATTATAAAGAATAAATATCAAACCATATTTATTATTTATATCCATTATATCACTAATTATAAACATTCATAATTTATGGTGATGAAAAACAAATTACACCACATTATGAAGACGATAACCCATGTGTATGCTTGTGGGGTGCTTTAATTTAATGTATGATGGATAAATGATGAAATATGGATGTTACATAAACATAATAGAATTTAACCACATTTATGAGAATATATTAACTTCTTTATTATTGAAAAAACTCATGAATTAAAAGAAGAAGAATTAATTAACCTGAATAAGTTGGAAACATAATAATCTCTTATTCAATTGACTTCCTCTAAATATGTTCTTAATGGATTTAGAGTTGAAATTTTTGATATAAAAATTCCTACATAACATTTGTATAGTTTTTAAAAGGTGAAATGGTAGGATTTATGTTGATATTGAAGGCTAAATGTTGTGTAAAAAACCGAGGGATGAGATGCACATTTATAATTGAGGAGAGAGTCACTTTTAAGAACCCTTAAAATTATATATTAATATAAATAAATTTTAATTAAAAATGGGTCAAAAGTTAAATATTTGGAATATAATTTGAGTTTTGTTAAAAAATATTCTCAACCAAAAATTTTTAGTCATGTTTCGGTCACATTAATACAATTATCTATTTGATAAAACCATTAATTAATTAAATTAACTCACATCATGATGATGACATATGGATTTACTACATAACATATAATAAAATAACTATAAAATGAAGAACTAAGTAAAAATGATCATTGATGACATTCATAACTATATCTAAATAATTTTATGATTTTTTAATAATATCATATCAGTTAATAAAATGTTAATTTTTTAAATATAACATTAATGACAATTTTGAAAATAGTCATAATTTTGAATTTTACAAAAATACATAAAAAAATATATTGTCGATTAAACACTTGTAATATATAAATAACATGTAAATATAATCTATAAAATTCTCTCATTATTGTAATTTTATAAAATTATATATATTTCAATATTTTTATAATTATTAGTTTTATATTCCCATAAATTAAATAGTTAATAAATCATCATTGTTTAATCATTTAATAAAATGATTTATTCATAATAAATTTTAAAAAAATTAATTTTTATGATTTACTTTTTAGATTTAAAATTACAATTTTTATTCAATGATATGTTATGAATAACCAAATATTAAAAATTTAATACTTATTTAAAGCATGAGTATAACATATATGTATTATAATAAAATAAAATTCAATAAAATGGTTTATTTCATCAATTAGTCCTCAAGAGGCCATAATATTGGACAAAAGACGATTTTTTTCGACACACACTCATCTATTAAAATTGGAAAATATATTAAGTTAATTTCCTAATATTTTTAATATTAATTTTACTCTTAATAACCCGGTTTACCCTTAATTATGGTAATGAAAATTGTTAAAGATACTATTCATTATGTCCAAAATTAAATGAGACATATTTAATATATTTTTAACTTCTTACACCAAATATAGAATAAATTTTTTTCCTATATAAAACCAAATTATTTAATAAAATAAATATAAAATAATCCCACTAACGGATTGTTAAAATGGGGTTTTAATGGGAAAACGTTCAAAACACAGACCATTTTTATATCTAAAATCAATTTGAAAATTTTCTCCAATGATCTAAATTAGATTAAATGATATAAAAACATATCTATATGTATTATAACCAATTAAAAATATAATTTAATTCAATAAATTTAATATAAAAAATATGTTTTTTCAATTAATGTGAAATATTTTATCAGTATTGATTGAAATAGTAAACTGACCAGAAAAAAAGAAATTCAAAAAATAAAAATTTTGATTATTCTATTTCAATGAGTAAGATTGTTTTTTTAAAAAAATATATAATTTTTAAAAATATGATTTCAAATCTGTATACCACCAAATTGTACTTAAACTTCCTTTTGAAAAATATATTGTTTTACTTCTAAAAATGGAATTCATTAATAACTTATTCATAAAAAGTATTGTTAATGAACATTACTTTTATTTAATAATTTAGTAAATACTATTAAATCCCATATATTTTAGAATCTATGTTATAACATTGATTTATTTAATATACGACACTATATACGAGTGTATAGATTTGGGTAATGTAAGATATTAAATTTAGATAATATAAATTGTAAGCTAAAATTAGGGGGTTTTAAATTAATTTATCCTAAAAATATTTTTCCTCGAAATTTATAGAATATCATAACATAAAATTCTTTGGTTTCTTCTTCATTATAATTTCTTCATGTTCCCACATTGACTATTAAATTTTATTAATTTTCCACAATAGCTTTACCAGCTGACCACTGAATAACATGACACTTTCTCTAAAGTGTCAAGAATATTTATATTCTATTAATAGTAAGACAAATCCTGTTCAAATTCTATTTCTTCATACTTTATTAGACACAGTGAGTCTATAATTTACTTCAATATAAAAGAAGATATAAAATACAACATGTACATTATAAATGATATGTGGAAATTCCAAATGATAATCTATAGTTCCAATTCATTTTAGAATTTAAAATTTTAAAATTTTAAATTGGCTTACTTTCAATTTCCTATCAAATTTTATATCATTGTTCAATGGAGATACCTTATGAAATACATGATCACTCACTTGAAATTCCATATACATCGTTCATTTATCTATAGAAATTATTTACCTAATTTCAGATAATTTGATATCGGTTTTGAATTGTCATTACATTTTTTGTTGTTTCTATCAAATGATCTAGGCCAATATTCTTCCTTTCACCTGCATCATACAAATATGTTTTTTTACATAATCTAATTCCAGATAATGATTCATACGTTTCTAGTTGAATACATAAATAGAATATATTCTTATAAAATACATATACCAGTGGAAAAAATCCCAAATAAATTATATGTTAAATAAAGTGTATATAAAATTATCATTTAATGATTCTATATTCCTTTATAAATGTCCATAAATTTGTAGGTGATAAGAGGTGCTAAAATTAAGTTTAATATCAATTCCCATATTAAGGATATTCTAGTATAATTATGTAAATCATCGATCAGAATGAAAAAAAATTGAAATGGAGAACCATAAATTCATACAACAACATTAATATAGATGCATAAAAGTGGTTCATGTGGAAAATCACTCCTTATTGAGATTAAATATGACTATTTGGTATAATGATCAATAATATCCTATTTTAAAACATTTTTTCATTTGTTCATCAATAGTCTATGAATAATGCCCATAGAAATTTCATCCCATTTCCATGTAGGTGGAGGTGGAGGATTCACTAACCCTCTAGGATGTTGTATTTCAACCTTTTCATATTGGAAAACAAAACATTTTAAGATAGAATCAATAATTTCCTACTTAATATTGTCCCAAAAAATGTGTCTTCAAATCTATATGCACAATTATTCTGATAATGTGTACTGAGAAATTCATCCTATGAAAATTTTCCAATAATTCCCTTTTCATATTGGTTATAGAGTGAATAGAAATCCTTTGTAAAAAATTAGAAATACAATCATTATATATGAATACTGATTTTTTTTATCATTAAAAATGTTAATTTTATTTTAAAATTGAAATCATCAGATTGAGATATTTTTTTATCTTTTCCCATAAAGATCATTTCACAAAAAATTTATGGAGTATTGATGTTTCCACTAAATTAATAATTACAGTATCTATAATACTATAATAATAAATACATGTTCCCCATCAATCCTCATTTTGATCAAAACTCCATGATCCTTCTTGCTCAATACATCTGTTGCCATATTTTTCTTCCCTTTGATACAGTGTATTTAGAAATCATAATCCATGAGTATCCAGATCCAAATACCTTTCATTGTATTGAGTTATTTATATGAGAATATACATTTCATACACTTGTTATCCATATACATATCACCTCTTCAATCGTATAGATCATGTATCCATATCATTAGTCATATAATTATAAATATTAACTCAAATTATGATATGGATAGTTATGTATAATATTTTTTTACTAAACTGATGAATCTAATGTAAATATATCATTTCACATAATAGCTATAACATGCTCATTACTTGATGAATCACAGTAATTACTAAATTGAGTAGGTCATGATGGCATATTCGTGATCGAAGTGTTGAGATATCTTATTCACAATTCATTAAAATATTATTTATATTTTTTTCCATATTAACATATCCCATTTATGGGTGATCATGTTAAATTTCATAGCCAATAAGAGGGAAATATAAATGAATTTCCAATAATAACATTTTAAATATTGATTATATGTAACATGGTTATTCTTATTGGTGCATGTGATTCTTGTATTTCCATATTCATTACTGGATCAACCGTGAATCCATCCTTGTTGAAAATAATTCCAGGAAAACAAATTTTCTGAATCCAAAATTTAAACCTTCTAAAAATACAATATAACCTTTACCTTTTGAGAGTCAAAATAATGATATTAAAAGGATTATCATAGTCGACATAACATTTTTATTAATCTATAATATCATCAAAGAATACAAAAAAATCATAATGATATTTGTCAAATAGTTCTTTTATTATAGCCATAATAAACAATGGTTCATTAGTAAATCCAAATGAAATTAAATAAGATCTTTCAATTTCCATGCCTCATTGGAAAATAAGTCTTTAGAATATATTCATTATTATTTCAAAAAAATTTATATCCAAAATGGGGGAAAATAAACCAAAAAATTTATCTCTATGTAGTTGATCAAATAAATCATTAATTTGGGGTTGGGATACCTATTCTAATATTTTAAAAGAATTTAATTCCTTATAATCAATGCATATCATAGTAGATCCAACATTCTTCTTAATAAAGAGAACATAGGCTCCCAATTCAGAAACATGTGGATGAATAGATTTCCGAAACAATGGTTTATATATGCTGGAGATAATGTATAGTATGTGTTGGTTCAAAATTCTGTACACTAATTATTAGAGAGTTTTTAATGAAAGAGATTTTATAGTTCAAACCGACATATGTTTGGAAAATATTATCATTTAGCACTGTATTCCACATTTTAGGGTCCAAAAAATAGAAAATGTATAAAAATGCTTTTGGAAGAGGGAAATACATTCCTGATTGATGGAGGATTGGAATCATGTATGAAAGGATTGATTAAGGATATATTCATAAATATATGAAATAGTAAATGTGTTCATGAATGATTCAAATGTGTGAGAAATTTAGGTTTTCACAGAAGATTCTAACATGACCAATGTGACTAAAAAATGGGTTCTCTATATTTAAAGTGTAATTTACATGCACAGATGAAGTCAAATAAAAAAAACATATTTGCATGGATGTATATGAATATAAACAGGCTTCTACAACCCACTCACAAAAATTATTTATCCATCGATGATCAGGTTTCACTGCCATGCCAAAAGTCTTGCGTGTGAAAGGGAAAAAGAAACCAAATAATGATCCCAATTAATAACTTAATTATGTACATACTGTGTGAATCTTATGGTGCAGGTGCACAAAAAATAAGTGTTTCAAAAAATTAAGGGTTACGGGTATGTAATCTTGAATTAAAATCCCAAATCTTGCATACAATTGATGGCTTTGCGCTCAAGTGCCAGTGTGTACACATATAATGTCTTGAATATTAATTTTGGTGTATCTGTTATTTCAAATTTCTTAATTAAAAACATTTTTTCTTGTAGTGTCTCATGTTGGATAGATACCATGAAATCAATGTAAATCTATTGATGATACCATCATGTCAATAAACTGAGTATGAATTCTCCAAATATAGTGATCTTGGGGAGTTGATGTAACAATTTCTATGGACATAGTATACTATCCGTAAAAAACATATAAATGCAGTGTTCCTAGAAAAAAGATTCAATTCCTAAACTCTTTTATTAAACAAATAGTTGAGAGTAATGAATTTTTGTATGATGAACACACTTTTTGGAATATTCCCCTTCGACAATCATATATTAGATAACAATTTAAAATTGATGAGTTGTATATCCATATGTGAATTTTTTATTAGTATATGAATCTATCATATATGTTTAATGAGTTCCTACCAATATTGGAATTTGATCCCTCGTGTTAAAAGAAAAATTATGAAACCCCGATTCACCCCTCCCATATTAGGGTGTTCCAGGGTCCTATATAAATCCCATTTTCCCAACTCCTATAATTTTATTCTATCTCCACTAATTATACTATATACATTATATGTGGAGTCATTGATATTGGGCATTCATTAGGGATTAAATCAATAGAAATATCGATGTAACTCTTATTAGGTGTCCACATAATTTCACAAAACATACATCAAGGTATTCCTTTATAATAACTATACACTCAATTTAAATGTTATCTAGTTCATCCCTATATGTTATTTTCTTTTCCTCTCAATTTATTTCATTATTTATAGCTACTAGGTTTGTATATAGATAATAATTTGATTGTAAATTTTATACTCTAATGATAAGGAATTATTATTATTATTCTTTAGAAATTTTATTTTCCATATTCATATAAGAAATATTCACATCATATTTTCAATATCATCCCATACAAAGGATTACATAAATGTAAACCTTAACTATTATTACCACATTAACATGTAAATAGAATTTATTTACCATTAATGGGACTTACAAACACATCTTAATTACAGTGATACTTCCCTATAATATTATGAGAGAGAAATCCATTATTAAATCAAAAGAGAAATGATTTAAAAAAAAATAAATATATGAAGATATATAAAATGTTATGAAAAAAACTAATAATATAGTAGCTATGTCTCTGGAACAATTAATGTACCTTCCACCACATTATTATGAATATCAACCTCGGTAGTTGTGATAATATATGCTTATCCTTTATCCGTTGTCATTTTTTAGGGAACGATCACTATTTCATAGGAAAATCATTTGTATAATGTATTATATACTTATAGATAAATCACTAAAAATTATTGATTTCATTCCTTTAATTTCAATTACATCCTATTTGGTTTTTTTCTCCACAATTCTACGAAACTCCTATCCTCAATAAGAATTTTCTATGATATTTAATTACCCATTATTTTCATGGAAGGAAAATTAAATATTCATATCTTACCCTATTCAACATTTCATTTTATAGATTTTTCAGCTACCCTATTATTATCCTTAATTCCTAAAATTTCAAAATAATTATTGGAATCATTCCCTTTTTTGATAGGACATGAGACATTATCTTCGTATAATGAGATGTTTGGGAGACTAATTCCATTCATAGGAATTGTATTTACCCATATATTAATTGATCAACTTTTCTATTTGGATTCAGTATATTATCCAAAATATAAATTTAAAACCATCTATGGATGAATTAATACTTAAAAATATTATCATCCTCCCTTTTTTTCAGACTCACAAATTTCCTCCTCATATATGATTGATGATTGCAAGAAAAATGATTTTCTAAGAAAAATTCCATAAAATCCTTCAATAAATTGTTTTTTATATCTTCCTCAACATTCATTTTTAAATTAATATCCACCATTAATACGAATTTTATGATAGATGGTAAATTTCTATGAAATCATTATCCCTTTCATTAAATCCAAAATAATGAAATATACATTCTAAAGAACCTATCTATTTCTCAACTAGAAATGGATTTTTAGTCTCATTGAATGATTGAGGTAGTTATCTAATGGGGTGGTATAACATTGTTCCTCTACATTGTGGATTAGTATTCTCCATATACGTAAGGTTATTATTCATAATACGATTCCCTTTAACCACTATAGTTATTATTTTTTTAGTAGTTATTGTAGCTCCAAATCAAATATCATTTTTTTATATAGGAGGGTAGTCACTACAAGGATTAAGTGTGTTAATATAGTTAATGTTTCTTCCCCTAGGGAAAAATTCTATAAATATTTATAAGCTATAGAATATTATAAATCATAATGGAAAAATTAAAACTATTAACAAATTATCAAAAATAACAAACTTATTTAAAATTAATCTATAATTCATAATCTTGGTTACTTATGGAATATTATCAATGACTCGTATAGGGTTTCCTTTAAATTTTCAACATTTTTATAAATCTAGTTTCCAATGTTTTAACAAAACATCCACTAATACAAACATTAAAGACACCAATATTTGTAACCTAGACCGAGTACATCAAATTCTTTCATTATAATAGATACATGATTGGAATTCGAAAGGATTTATCTTATTAATAGGATTTGAATCTAGATTACATATATAAATATTAAATTTTAATTTCTAATTATATAGAAAATATAAATAATTTATTAATAATGATATGATTATCATAAAATAACTAGTAATATTAGTCTTAATCTCTATCATATCATCCAGGAAAAAATAAAATAGAATAAATGGGTGATCTCAGATGATTAGAATGGTTTATATTATAATGAAATATATTTTCAGTAAATAAACTAAAACATTTAGGAAAATTTAATGACTAAATCATAATCCATTAAAACATAATCTTTAGTAGAATATAGAAAAAAAATTTGAAAATAAAATAATTCAATATAAATAATAAAATGTATGTTATAATAATCAAATAATCACAGGAAATGGAAATAACTAATCTAAAAATGAGAAAATTCATAATACCAGACATCAATAACATACTATCAAGTCTTTGAGCCAGACACCATACATAAACTAGTATGTCTCATCCAATACCAAACCTCATTTGTCTAATGAGACCTACTGATCCACTGATGGAATTTTCATGGGCCATATGATCACTTGCTATGACTGATTCATTCCTCAAGTGAAAACCGTTAACCAAAATAACATAAAGCCTCATATTTAAAAACTATCATAATAAATTTGAATAATTTAAATATAAGACATGAATTGTGTAAATATAAAACATCAAATGTCAAACTGGTCATAAATCCTCGAAAACATATAGCACATTGTATCAAAAGGGATAAAACGTAAGTAATAAGGGGGTCCAACCATGTATTTTTACATTGATTAAAATACACCAATAAAATCATTGAAAATTTATTGATTGAAATACACTCTTTAATTTGAAATAATTAATTTAAAATATATTTATTTATAAATGAAATAATTTTAATTGAATATAATATTGTAAACATATAAAAAATGTGAAAATTTTCATTTTTCATTATGGTTGATAATTTTCTCCTATCGTGTAAGTTAAAAAAAGACTCTTCATGTATTTAGATTGAAAAAGTCAAAATGTAATGCGTTTAGAGAATGATAAAATGATTCCGTGTATTTATTAAATAAATTAATATATGATAAAAAAATTATCCTTTTGAAGGATAAAATTAAAAATCTTTCTGAAATCATTTTTAGAAATAATGGAGTTGGTTGAAAATGATTCCACACTGTAGACATGAACATATATAATCCTTTATAACAATGATATTGTGAAGTCACAATTATCTTGTAATTTTCTATAGTTTAATGTAAAATAAACACCTATATGATGGTTTAAATAATGCTATTCACATATATTATATAAATATCCATTTTTATGATATCATATATGATCTTCATATATAATTTTGTTAATAATATTTCATCACCACCCATGTTTCAAGTGAAAACTACATCATTTTCCTATGCCTGTTTTGTCATGTAAGGATAATTTCATATTTATTGGATATATTAATTTTAAATCCAATATTATATTAAGTTTATATATTTATATTTAATCAATATAAACAATTTTTAATCATTCTTGATTGATTATCATTGAAAAGGAATCATTATTCTTCATAGAGATGGTATGCTGTACATACGCACTAGCAATGATACCATTCCATTAATCGAGAAAGGATAAATAATTTTATTGTATATTAATTATAAATAATAAATATCATTTAATACTTGTTATTTCTATATAATATATCAATAATTATTCCAATAAAAATAATATGGTGATGAAAAATAATTACATCACTATTTGGAGATGGTAAAGCATAAGTACGCACAGGCGCTGATTTCTTTTTTAAATTATTGGATAACATGTGGAATATGGTTATACCATTATAAAAATAACATCTACAAATATATATTATTATATTTTAATAACTTTATAATTGAAAAAACATGCATATTAATTATAAGAACAAAATAACATGAATGGGCTGGGAAACAATTACTTCTTTATCGATTGACTTACAATAGATATCTTTAGAATGAATCTATATTTTATATATTGGGAATATCTGGAGCACTATTTGTTTTATAAGGTAGTATTTAGGGGAAAAGGTTACTATTTTTTCAACAAATTCAGGTAAATGTGGTTTTAATTATTGAGTTAGGAGGAAGCCGTTTATAATTTTGGTGAGGGGCATGTTTAGAAATTTTTAAAATATTATATTAATATAATTAAATTTTTTATTAAAAATTGTTAAAATGAAGAAATATGTAATATAATATGATTACAGATCCAAATTATCTCAACCATTTATATTTATTTATGTTTAGATCATACTATTTGCCTAAATTATTTGGCTTTTATCATAAATTGATCTATTTAAATCTTATGGCGATTACATGTGTTTTAATTTTTTATTAGTTAATATAGTTTCTATGTAATTAAAAAATCACCGTAAATGGATTATCTATGAAATTTTTTATATTATCCCTATTATGTGGTAGAATTATTTATTCTTTAAATTTTCTTATCCTTTAATAACGTAATATTTATTTTAATATAACATTAATAGACATTTTAATTAAATTCATTATATTGACTTAAAAAAACTAAAACAATATATATTTGAATAAAAACATATAATATATCAAAATAGTATAAAATAGTTCTATAAATTATAGGATGACAGAAATAATTTCATATTATACCAATATTAATATTTTTGTAATATGTTTTTTTTGATATTTTCTAATTTTATATAATTATTGCCTCATAATTGTGTAAGCTAGGAATGGAATTATTCATTTCCAAAAAACTGAAATCAAATAAAACGAAGTATAAAAAAAAATTAGATCAAAAATTTAAACATATATATAATGACATGTTATTAATAAAAATATATTAATATTTTAATAATTATTAAAATCATCAGTATTACATATTTGGGTTCTTATAAAATCAAATATTATATATGTGATAAAGTCATCCAAGTCGCTTCATGAAGCCATAAAATTGGCCCAAGGATGATTAGTTCTATAATCACTCCTCTATTAATACCCTGAAATGTTTTAGGGTAATTTCATAATATTTATAATATTATTTCTAACTCTTCATTACCCAGATAACCCTTAACGGTGTTAAAAAATTACCAAAGTTACTATTCATTTTGTACAACAAAAATTGGAACATATTTAGTAAATTTTGAATATATTATTTTAAATATTTAATCCATTTTTCGAAATTAAAAATAAATATTTGGATAAAAATATTAATTTTAATCCCATTGATGGAACGATAAAACAATTTAATGTGAAAATATTCACATGATTGAAATGGGTTTATATCCAAATTAAATTATAAATTGATTCCAATTAATTAAATTCGATTGAATAATGAAATATTTTATCTAATTATACATTATATAAAAATAAAAAATATATTTTATTAATATAAAATGTCTATATGAACATTTTATTCATTAAAAATGTAATATATTTTTATTATTCATTAAATCATGGAATATATTTGAAAAATAATAGAAATTAAAAAAATTATATGCTGTAATTCCTCTGTCAAATATAATTATTAATATATTAAACAAATTATAAATGTTTCAAAAAATATATTTAACTTAAGTGTGCCACTAAAATGTAGTAAATCTACCATTATAAAAATAGACAATTTTAATGCATAAAATTAAATTAATACTTGTCTTATAACTACAAAATATTTTTGGTTATGGGTCAAAACATTTCATTTATATAATGGATAGTACTATTCATTCCTTCGATTTTAATATATAGGTTATAAAATTCATTTATTTAATAGACCTCAGTTCATTTGAACATCATGTTGTTTCCAATGAAAGAAACTAAATTTATTTAAAAAAAATGCAACATAAAATATTGGGGTGTTACCATAATGTTTTCATTATTAAAATTCTACATAAAATATAATAATTCCTCTATTATAATATTCAACAAATCTATAAAATCCTAAATTTTTTGACATATGTCAATGCAATGAGCTAGGTGGTTATTTGAGCTAAGGGGCACAACGTATTATGAAATATTTTGTTGATTAGTAGCCACAGTTGAATTTGTAATGTCATAATAATATACTGTGTCTATGAAATAAGTATTGTAGTTGATATTAATAAAAAATTCTAAAAAAATAAATAAGATAATACCAAAATCAATAACCATCCAACACCACACAATGAAACCCAAACAATGAATAACAATATAAATAAACAAATTGTTAATTATTTTATTTATTTTTGGTGTCATGTTTCAAATTATGACCCCAAATTAAATACACATAGAAGACACCAAGTGATTTATATCATAATTTATACATCCTTTATCATTTATCCATCCGAAATCCTATCAAATCCATCTTACATAGGGTTCATTCCCACATCCTTCCTACTAATATAAAAGCTATTCAGGTATCTACTTGGAAACCCAACTTGGGTCTATGTAAAAATCAGTTGGTCACAACCAATGAAAGCTAATAAATATATTTTCCCTAAATTATTATGTATTTTTATATATAATCAAGGGAAAATAAAAATGTAAACATTTTTTTACATTATATTATTCTATAATTAACAATTTAATCCCTTAGTTCATGATGACACCCAAAACAATAATACCCACATTGGACCATGATTGAGTTTGAAGAATCCATCAATGGGATGTAAAATTTCATTCAAAATTGGGCTTCAAATGATCATTTTATTTCTAGTTTCAAATTCATTCATTGGGGTCGTAGAGTAGTAATTGAAAATATTGTGGGTATTCAGAGCAGTAGTCCCCATCCCACATCTCATTGATCATGTGCACTATATATATTTATGTCGGGGACTATATAACTAGTATAGATCACCATTGGTATTTGGAGAGTCAATCCCTATCCTAGAACATATTTTTCACATCATTCACAATTATCACATTCTATGTTTCCACATTCATAATACATTTATTTACCATATTTATAACTATTGTTAAAAAACCTGAAAATATCATTATTTCAAATAAAATCATAATAATGTGAGAAAAATAATTTTCTCAATTAAAAATAAATGAAATTACCCAATGTGGAAATTTATATTTCACAATCACATAAACAAATATTTATGCAAGATTATGTTAATTTACAAGTAGACCACCTACCTTAAGATTGTTTATGAATTCTCATATACATATAATCACTAATGGGGTGAATAATGATTTAAATAAAAATATTGAAAAATATCTAGGATAACAATGGCATTTGAATATCAAATGACACATGATCCATAAGTACTGAGATCTATACCAATTTTCAATGGAGAAAAAATCGCAACACTTTAGCGTTAAAGGGAGATTGGTGAGAGAGAGAAAACCCCAAATGGGAAAGATATAACATTCCAATGAAGATTCAATCCTTCAACCAAAGATTACATTATACTAGATAGTTTTTCTTAGAGACTAAGAATACTCCCACGAGATTACAAATTTGATTTATACAATTTATTTTAATGATGTGGATAATAGAGGTAATAACCGGGGGTTGGGAATTTTAATAAAATTATCTACAGTTATAATCCTTCACAAATGGATTCCTAGGGATATGTGAATGTTTTTTCAAATCGTTCTCCATAACCCTATGAATCTATTGAGGGGGTAAAAAGTTTCTCATTAGTGGAACACAATTTGAAAACCCATGTGACCACAATGAAAATACCTTCTATTTGAGGGTTCACTGTTGAGGGAGGTATGTTTCATGGGTTGGCCACACCATGTGCCTATCATGGGTTACCTATTATGCCTATAGAAAGCGGTCCAAAGTATCATATAGAAAAATGAATAGATATCCATAACCATGCACTAATTATTTATAGACCAATGGGATTCCAAATGTTTCCTAATTCTCTCAAAACCACCCTAAATAATTACCCACCTATGGTAAAATGAAAATTTGGGTGAAAGAGTACATGGGCAGGTGGGCTAGGCATCTTCTAAAATGTAGATATCATACAATATCCCCAAATTATAAAAGATATTCCATGATATTTATTCCATAGGATCTATATGATTTTGAAGTAACAATCTTGTGCCCCTGAACCAATATATCTTCTTACATCTCTGATGTTTCATCCTTCACATAGAGATTTAACTAAAACACTCATAATAATAGAATAGTATTTCTCTACAAAATGTTCTCACTATGATCCACAACATGAATCATATGCTTCTCAATGGATGCATCATGCTCAATATCAACATTATCCATATCGACCAGAGAAGAATTACTAAAGTGCCTCTTAAAAAGGTACAACATAAGAAAAACATCATGATTCACACAACACCTCTGTGGAAGTTCCCATCGGTATTCTACCAGTATGATCATCTATATGATCTCAATATGTCCAGTAAACCTGAAAGAAAATTCCACTATATATAAGTCATATGGTTACCCAATCTAGGAAAAATATAACAGAATACACAATTTAACATTGTATAGTCAAGGGGAATTTGATGTCGATCCGAATATTACTTATGTATCCTATAAGCCATAGAAATATGGTTTGAATGAATTGGATCTTTAAAGGTATCTCTTTTATAATACCCATTCCAAAGTAAAGATAATCACCTAACTCCATCCAACATATAGGAAATATTAATTGAAAAACACAAGATCATCATGTGGTTCTATCTATATAGTCACATAATAACTATTATTACAGGCAAGCACAATAAGTTTTGTGTTCTTCTCCCACGGATAAAAAACTCATAGGAAATAATCATACATTATATCCTCAAATACCAGAATAGTACATTAATACTTCTTATATGTAAATGGGGAAATTTCTAACCACTGCTACCCGAGTTTATATTGCCTTTGGTAAAGCTTTCCAAGAGTGTGAAGAAAATTGTGGATCAAGATTTGAAAAAAATACAAGGTTGTACCTTATGATAATGAACTCTCACATGAATAGATACATCCCCAATCACATCCACTATGAATGTAACATGTGTAGTAAATAAAATGTTTACTTTCAAGAATTATTTAATAATCACCCATATAATGTTATTCCTCTAAAGTTACCTCATAAGAGCCACAAAAAAATCCATGTTGAATTCCTTCAACTTCTATTAAAGAATGGGAATCATATATAAAAAATAGTTCATTTATGATCATCCTTATCCAAAGAATAGTAGTAGAATTTTATCATGAAACCTAAAATATCTCTTTTCATTCTAGTCTTCCAAAAAATTCTACATTGGTTATGGTACATTTTGGTCAAACTAGGATGCATCGACCACCATTAGGAATAAAACTCATGTATTATCTACTCGTGTGTACATGTATGCACAAAAACATAGTTCCAAAAGTTAATGAACTCATCTTAGTTTATGTTCCAATTGGATGGATACTCCCCACCTTAAATTATTTCTATTAAGAAAAACACTCCATATCCTCATTATGTTTCTCCCTAATAGGACTCAGATGTGTCCACTCAACCAATAAGGGAACAATGTTCATTTTCTTTTGGATCACATCAATGTAAATATTTATATCATCCAGCATGGTCATCATCATCAATATATTACTATTCATATGAACTTCTTGAGTATGTGTCTTCCTATATAACGTTTCAGAAACACTAATTCCCTTCTCGAGAAAATAAGCTAGCTCAATATGAAATGATGTAATATATACATCCAACTTCTTATGTTGGAGATTAATATATCTTTACAAAAAGATAAAATTTATTATATTTTGACTAGTATACAATGTAAAATTTTCACCCAATAAAAAATGATTCTTATATATTATGTAATAAACCACCCTATCTAACTAGAGATTATGATCATTGTAATTCTATTATTTTTGGGTCATCTATTGTTACCCATATAGAACATCTCTATCTCTATGTATTAGAAGTAGTCCATGTAGTATCTTAGATTCATCATATAACATGGTTAACTACTCACCCATCATAGTTTGTATCAAAATTGGTGTAGTAGTCAAAAAGTAATTCAAGACATGGAAGACAATAGAAAATGTCATTGACCATAAAAACATATTTAACATATTTATAATGAATTAAATTTGTCTTATAAATGAATCATTTTCCTAATAAACCATTCATAATAACATTCTAACCCCATAAATCATTAAATATCAAAATCATTATAGGGGAAATCCAAAGACACAACTATATGAACATTATGTTGATCCACGGAAATACCATCCTATGTTATGATATGGATTATGAAATATAATCTAGTCATCCATAATTGACACTTGGATATCATGGAGAAAATTTTATGCTCTCTCAGTGTATTCAAAAAATTTCATGATGTTTTTCATGATTATCCTGTATTTTGGAGTAATCCAAGATTTCATTAAGAAAATTACTGTAAAATAATCCATATATTGGTCAAATATTTGGTTTATAAAGTCCAAAAACACAACTTCGGCATGAATCAGCCCAAATGGTATCATGATGAACTCATATAGACAATTCATTCTTCTGAAAGAAGTCTGTTGTATATCATAAATTCTAACATTGAATTGGTGATTACTCAATCTAAAGTAAATCATGGATAAGACACAATCCCCTCCCATATGGCCTAATATATAATTGATAAATGGATGTGCATATAGGATACTAACTGTCATTTGATTCATCTTATAGTAACCAATAATTAAATAAAAACTGTCATCATCACTATTATAAAAAAAACCTAGAAAACCCCATGTTGACATACTTGGGTGAATAATTAAGTTATAAATAAACTCTTCGAGTTGATTCTTATGTTTTTCGAGTATTGTTGGTTCCATCTTATAAGGTGGAATGTAAAACAAATCATTTATGTGAGTGAGAAAAATTAAATTCTTAATATAACTCTTAGGAGGATGCCATGAGATTCCAAGAAGAAACACATCTTGGAATGTTTCCACTATTGGTGGAATTAAATCATTCTTCCCACAATAATCATAAAGTCAAATACTTTAAAACTAGGTGGTGATACCCCCTATGGTCTATTGAACTAGTACTACATGGCCTCCATACACAATCACATTCCCCATGATGAATATAATAGTTCCCCTTAGGGGACATTAATGTCAATCTCATATGGTAAAAATTGATTTGGTGTCTATATGATACTATCATGTGAAAAATATAACCCATGTATGTACGCCCAATGGCATGTCATTAATCTGATCCTCGCTTATACAATCCTCCATTTGACAAAATCTCTCTAAAATATGAGAGTATATAAAATAATGAAGAGATTTTATATCAACATTTTTACTATAATTCTTATAATTGACATGAATAGTGATTGTGACTGATGATTGTCCCACATTGATATCCACAACGATTTTGTGAATATCATGAAACTATCATGCCCCTCTACCTTGTGTTTCTGTTTGAGTTTTCTATGGTGCACTACTCCATAGATTGAAGTTCCCTTTCCATTAAAACTCATGTCCATCACCTCGACCGCTACATCCTACAGAACTCCAGTAGCCTACGAAATATACGATATAAGACCCCATTCTAGTTCTCTATCTCACCCTATCCCCTATTCAATACCCATTAGACATTGATTCATAAAATACCTCTACTTGTGGCCCATGATATGTGATAATTATAACAACATTAGTGCTCGAGAAAATTGATAATGTTAGTGTCCTGACCTACCACACTGGTGGTAGTACACTCTGTTACTACTTTGAGTAACTGATCATTCTCTCTAGACACTATGGTTTCCATCTCCCATGTAGACATACTCATAGTGATTCATCCTAACATAATAAGACATACCTGTTAGTTCTCAACTGTAATATAATTGAATCCCAATAGAATACTTAATTGGGATCCCCTTAGAAATGAGATCATTTATTACTAGATCATAAAACCTATTCATTCCAAATATGTTATACTGGTACATTATCTCACATATAAGAACATCTTGAAAACACCTTCCGTTGTAGTCTCATGTTTTTGTAGAACCGTCACATTAAACTAAATATTACAAAAGAAATCAACATATTGCATCACAATTATATTACCTTATATCAAACCCATAAACTCTACAACCCCCTCCTTCATTAGTATATCTAGGTAAAATTGTTCCAGAAATATATCAAAAAATTAATTAGACACCATATTATCTATCTTACCATATAGAGTCGAAATGTACCACGAATGATTTTCATGACAACATATCATTTAGAAATTTATTTTTTCCATATTATTAGTTGGAATCTATATATTTTCAAGGATTTTTTAAATAGAGTCTATACATAACTCATCTTCTTATCATCCACCATCTCAAATGAAGGATGATGGTTGGTGGAAATATAACTCTCATGTTAAGTCATACAAATTTCATAAAATCATCACTAGTTTTATATCCATACATTTTATAAATCAAGAAGAAATTTCGTGGTGATTTTATCCATCTCTTTCACCCAGATCAATAGGTTCCAGTGGCTCCACTACTGGAGATACATTTCCTCTTAGATCCTTCTGTTATCCTATCAACAATCATAGTCTGGGGGAACAAATATATAATAAAAAAAATAAAAAAATGTCATGTAATTATTCAAATATACATATTAGTGGTTCATATAATTCAATATAATTTCATCCCTAACACACCACCTCATATTCATAATCAATGAACTATTAGTAATCTCAACAATCACTCACATTGGTTATGGTTGACATGGGTAAAAACTTATTAATTATTCCATGTTTTTCATTGGAAACCAATTTTATAGGTAAACACCCATTATTAAAAACATTAATCATTTATCAATTAATCATTAGTAACAATTATTTTCATTTATAAATAATGGAAATCAATTTGATTACCATAATTCACCTAAAACCATCTTTTCTATGCATTTTTAAAATGATACATGTATGAAATGTTCTATGTTCCTTACTTAATGCATGAACACAGACTCTAGTTCCGTACATAGAGATGAGTAAAATAATAAATGAATAAAAACAATGAAAAGTGCATTGCACAATGTGAAATAACTTTAAACCATAATAGAATCCTTCATGAACATCAAGCCCTCTCAAGGTACGTCGGTTTTCCTCGTTCATGGGTTACCTAATCTCAAACATGATTTTTTTGCATGGACTAAGACATCCTAGTCTCCTTTCATCAATTAATAAATATTATGAATAATTAAATGAACTGGAAAATACTTTGATAAAACCTTTTATCATCCCAAACCAGGTTCTACATGTTGTTTTCCCATGTAAGTTAGTTATGTGAGCTCATGTGCGCCTCCCTATAATCAAAATGCTTACAGATAGTAGTGGGGGTTGAATATATATTGTGTGGATACAATAACTTATATATCAAATAAAGATGATAGTAAAATTCAATAAAAAGTAAAAAATGTAAATAATAATTAATGAGCATAATACCATAATTAGTAACCATCCCACTTCCCATGAAGAAATCAAAATAAGGAATATCATTATCCAAAACAAAAACAATGAATATGCCATATCATCTTAATATCGTTTGTCAATTGAAATAACAAAAAAACTACACACTAACAAGTATCATGTAATCCCAAAAACCTGTATAGATCCCTCATCCATACTCCATCTTGAATCTAAGCTAATCCTTATGGGATATGAATCATTACCTTGTCTTTTCCAAAAAATATGAAATCTATTTAGGTATTATTCTTGAATCCTGTATAAGGTTTGACTAAAAATTTATATGATGCACCAATGGAATCTAAAACTATATACACTATATAAGAGTTTTTATATTTCTATAAACATTTGATTAGAAAAATAATGTAAAAAATTTTAAAATTAAATTATTCTTTATTTTACCACATAATCCCTAGGATCAATGTGATTGCATAATCAATAATACCTGATGTGGACCATTCTAAAGTATAAACCATCCACTAAAGGGATATCGCAATCAATTGAGAAATAGACATACATTTATCATTTAGTTTTCATTTTTAAATTCTAACATTGGTGGACTAGAGTTTCATTTTGGAACCCCAATGTTATTTATATATTCATTCCCTATATCAGAACTCTATGATGACATGAAATATATGTATCTAAATATATATATCATGATAAATTTACACATTTCATCATTCCACATTCATAATAAATTTATAAATCATATTAATAACAAATTAATCAAAAAAATTATAATCCCATTATTTATGAAATTTTATTAATCACATTGGAAATATTATTAATTTTTTAAACAAAAATATATATAATTTTAATACATGTAAATTGTTATTTCATCATTATAAAAAAATCAATTTTAATCTATTCTGATGAAATATACAATAATAAAACTGACCATAAGAACATTGATGAATGATTGAAGAACACTAACCCCTAATTTGATGCTAAAATTTAGAAATATAAATGGTTTATAAGATTACGTATCAAAACCTCAGATCATGATCCATCAACATATGATCTAGGATGATTTTGATCTTATCTAATCTCTAATGGTATAAAATTTAACCATATTTATCTAGAAAAAGAGAAGAGAGAGATAAAACATTACAATGAAGAAATAACATACCAATGAGGAGCCAATCCATCAATATGGTAATCTATTCCCTGATAATGTCGTTCGGGGATTGGTGGAATAGCCCAGATAGATTCGGAAATAAATAAAAAATAATTTAATGTTGATCCAGGCTGATTATGGGTAAACAAATGGGGGTTTTTGATTTTTATTAATATTTATGGTGGGTGTAATGACAACATGAATAGTCTCTAGTGTTGAGGAATTGTGTTTTCTAATCTATGTGCCTTAACTATGCATTCCAACTTAGGGGGAACACCTTTAATACACAATGGAACATTGGTTGAAAAATAATATCCCTGAAATGTATATATACTAAATATTTGGTGTTTGTTTTGCGGATAGATGTGTCACTAATTTTCTAAATCATTCACCAGAATTCCTATACACACATGCCTTTATAAAAGAGTGCATGATTTACGGGGGAAAATAAAAATGTTTTCCCTTACCATGCACGAACTATTCACACCCCCATGAGATTAAAATATAATAAACATTTACCAAAAAACAAAAAATGTATATCAACCAACATAAAACCAATAAATTGGTAAAGGAGTATAAAACACCCACATAATGAGTATCCTAAATGGTTGGGACCTTACATAACAAATGTCATTTTTCAAATATAATCCAAATACAATCAAAATGTATGAAAAAATTTAAATGAATAATTAATTGTATATGAGATTTTAATAACCATAACAATGGTAATAGAACATGAAATATTTCCTCATTTATTTAAATAATTAAAATGAATTTATAATTCACTATGAGAAATAATATTTAGGGTGAGTCAGTCTCAATGTTATCGATACATTACCATAAAACCTCTTTAAAATGTTCTGTTGATTTATTTTAAAAACAATTATCTTCCTATTATATGTTTTTATAGATATTTTATAAATGTATTTAAATGGTCAGAAAAGAACAATAATGGATATATTATTTTATATTCATTAAATTTTTTTAAAAAATGAATCAACTCATAGAAATATGAAACATTATTTATAAATGAAAAAAATGTTCAATTTTAATTAATATAGAAATAAGGTTTCTCCTACTATGTAAACATTATTTGATGTTTAGATTACATTATAATAATTAACCTTTTATTAAATAAAAATTTCATTTACATTTTTTTGCTTATTTGGTAGAAAAAATGAATTTGAAGGGAAAATAGAATTCTAATATACTAAATTGTATGTCACATTGGTTTAAATCAGTCTATAAAGGGTATTATTCATGATATTTTTATTATAAATTGAATATGATGGTTTTAGATGTATTATAGATAATGTTTGTGTTGAATATATATTATTTTAACGGAGTATCCCATTATATCTCATTAGTGAGCAAGATATATCATATATGATGGGTGTTCTTAGATAATACTCCATTGAATCTTTAAATGATTATGTTCTTCAAATAACTATACATGGTTATTCAAAAATAATTTTTTTGAATGGGTTATATAATAATGATTTCCCAGGTAACCGACACGGATTTTATATACATTATAATCATTTTTTATTGAAATCTCATGATTTCAAAAGTTAAGAAAATGGCCTTTTTAATGGAAAACCATTCCAATTTTAAGAAAAATGATTTGTCATAGAAATTGGATTTCATGTTTCTTTATAAACTTATAGAAGTATACTTTTTATGTCCCTTACTAAATATTTTATTCACAAATAATGTTCTAATGTGATTTTAATTTTGTTTATAGATGTTTATTAGAATTTATTATGTAATGTTGAAATTCATGATAATTTTTTCATAAGAAAAAATAGAGTATTTTTTATTTTTATTATGGGAAAAATAAATATTAAATATATGTGTATACATTATAATATATGGTTTTTCATGTAAAATGTATGAACTAACACAATAAAAACCTAAAACTAATAGATTTTTGGGAATGAACAATATTTAGTTATAGCATAATGTTACTTGAATATATAATGATTATGGTCAAGTCATTATAGTTGGTATCGAAACAAGGTTTGGATAATAATATTAGTGAGGATAGTGATAGTATAAGACCCTTAAGTGATTTTAATATATGGTTAGGATGAAATTATTTATAATTTAAAGATTAACTTGTTTAATTATCTAGACTATTTTTTTAATGAATTTTTTTTGTAGAGAAAACAATGATCCTTTAGTAGGAACGAACTAAGAGGGAGGTATCCTTTCTAATCATAATACCTGAATGGTTTGAATTCGAATTGAGTAGTTTTTTGTTTTGATTGATTAGTTAATGAATGATATAAATAGTGTTTCAATCCATTTTTTTGATTATAAATATCTATCTTAGAAAAACATGACGATAGTTTAGGATTTCATGATATATCATTATTCAACCTTAGATGGATCTACATATCAAGTGGTGACCGAAATATGGTTCAATGATATAGAAAAAATATTTTATGTCATTAAGTTTTCAAAACTCTAAAAGGTAACCCATTCTATTTATCATTTTTATAATGATGTTATTTTCCAGTGGTCTTTGGATATGAATTAATAAGAGATATATGATTTTGATCCACAAAATATTATATATTTATAAATAACAACCTCATAAAACTTTTCCATTATTTTATTCATTATGGAGAAAAATTCATAGAATTACAGAAAAAGTATGATTACTCTGTTACTGAGTATGGATCGATCGTTACAAAATTAGTGGTGTATAGAATATTTTTTTCGATTTCATGATAGTAATATTAATATACTTTACTAATGGTTTAATCCTATATATATATATATATAAATTATCTCCCCATGATTCCAACAATTATTATAAATTTTTTGGTCTTCCAATATTTTATAAAAAGAGTTAACTAATGATAATATATTCTATGATGATATGAATAAAAAATTATGGGGATGAAAGGCCATGAGGAATCATTACTAAAATAATTCCAGAGGTAAAAAAAATCATATTCTCATATTGTGATATGTTTGGTAAAATTAATCCAATATAATTTCTTATAAAATATGGAAATGGATATCAGTGTGGTGTGTCTGTTTACACTACCCTTGACTGTAATGGAAAGAGTCTTGAACAGTCAACGAATGGGGTAATAATCCACCCCCTAATAGTGTGTTGAATTATTTTCAATGATTATTATTATTACAACAATCACATTTATGTAGTTTGTTTCATAGGATATAAATCATAATGACCAAATGAAAAACAGTGTGGAAAACGAGTTTTCTACTACTATGGATGATAAATGGACATCAAATGATGTAGTGACATGTATGATAATAATTTATTTTATTTATTAAAAAACCACTATTGACATTGGGTATTATCAATATTTAATTATTGAGAAACTTATATATAAACTAGTTGTTGAAAATAATTAAATTAAGAAAATATTTTGTTGAAAACTCTCAATGGAAGAATCATATAAACCCATATTTTTAGGAATATTCAAACTGAAATTTGAGGGATGCACTTCCCTAAAAATAATATTTAACATACCACAGTTGGTTTGTATATTTTCTTGGGTATGGTATGGATTTTATTTTATTTTTATATGATATATTTTTCATCCAAAAAATCATTCATTAAATTTTTATTTTCGTTGATAAAAGTTTATAAATCTAATAATTGATAAAAAAGTGTAGTGAATGATACATTCCAATTGATTTATATAGAAAAAAAATATTATTATATCAGATATTATTGGTTTGAATAATTATGTAAATTTCATTCCTAGTGAATTTATTATTGTTATACCTCACAATGAAGTATAACTAACAATTAACTTATTCCTTTTTGGAATTAAAATTTTTAATGCACCTTATCAAATGGATCATGAAGAACATTTTTAATTTGAAAATATATTACTGCGGTTTCTAGATAATGTTTTAATTTATCCAATCACTTAACCATGGGTAGATCCTATATTTTTTAATATAATGAAATTTGGGTAAATAAAAAATTAATTTTACATGTCCTAGAATAACATCACTATTAAGAACAAGTACCATTTATATCATATTGATGAGTTATTTTACTAGCTATTTGGAGTTTTTTTTTGAATGTTGATCTTTGGATTGGGTACCATTAGTTCATGTTGATTGAGTAAGATATCTCAGAGGCTATATTCTAGAATAGCCATGGTAATTTTGAGTTTGTAGTAACGAACATGGTGTTTTCTGAAAATCATCTAATAATATTGTGACTATGATGAACTTGAAAAAATTATGATGGATGAGACTGATTATATAATATGGATAAATGATTAATTAAAATTCTATAAAAAACAATATATAATGTGTTTTGATTTTGGAGAGATAATGTTTTGTTATCCATGAAATGTTTGAACAACCCAATTATGGTAATTATTTATTGAATTTTGGACTAGAATTTGTGGATGATTGAACTTCGTTTGTTAAGTTTTTATTGTAGGAGAATGATCTATATTAGAACACGTTTATAAAGTTCAAAATAAATACAATGGGTTATTTTAAAATTTATAATTGGTTTATAAATGTAAAATTTATTAATTTAATATTGAATAAAAGTGTTCTGAAATTTTGAATGAGACTATATGTTCCTTATGACCTTGGAGGGTGGAGTATTGATTCAAGATTTTATTTCCCCATTTACTTTTCATCCTGGGACCAAAAATATTTATAGTTAATTTTGTAATTATTTTTGGTGGGATTGAATTAAAATATATATTACAAAATTTACCATGAAATGTTATATTTTTAAACATGTTAACGTACAATTTAAATTGATAAATTGGATGATTTATTATTTACTATAGTCAGAGAAAAAATGGGAAAATGTGCCCATGTATTTCATAGTCGTAATTTTGATAAAATCTCAATATATTAACAAAATTGGGTTTATTGATTATGGATTATGTATATATGTTAATTTCCTTTTAATTTGATATATTATTTTATTGGATCAAAATTTTTGATTTTATCTAAAGGAGATAGTTTGGTTACATTGAATTTATCCCACTATTTTATATGTTTGTGATCCCCGTTCCAAATAATTTTTTTGGAAAGGACATAATATTTCATTAGGAGATGAACCAAATTTGAGTAAAATATGTCAACCTCATACTAATGGAATAAAAAAAATAAAAATCTCTATATTTAATGTAATTAATCATTATAATTCATAGTATTACTATGGGAATTGGTATTACTTAATTTTTTTATTTGATATATCTTTTAATATATTTTTTTACTTCCAATATATATATGGAATCTATTAGGATATATATGGAAAAAGGTGTTAGACTCTATAATTTTGGTATATTTCTTGAATAATGACGTTGATTAGAATGTATATTTTAGAATTAATGATAGATAAGTCAAAGGTAATCCAAAAAAAACTCCTAAATCATATACAAAGATGCAAATTTCTATGGATAACAAAATGAAAGATTAATCTTTTAAGATAGGTGTTCATGTTGTTTTAGTTATTTCCTTGGTAGAGTGCTAATTTTTTTTCTACATTTTATGTTGTGTCCCTAATTCATTAAAACATATTAAATACTAGGTAATGATGGACCATTTTTTTATCGGGTGGGTTTTATTATAACATAATCCTAATTTCACTATATTTTTCATGTTTTTATGTTATGAAAATATGTGACGTATTCAACAAATGTTTTTATCACAGAAGTAGTTTTTTTATAAGATAACAATTCTCATATAGAATAGATTTTATATATATATATATTCCTATACATTTTTAGAAATTGTTATTGAATATAGAAATTCAACAAGATAAGTTCTTTTTGAAAAAACTATATTGTTGAATATGTGATATGGTAATCTTGATACACTATTAGGGAAAGATATCACAAATTTCATAACCCATTGTTGGAATTTCAAGGAATGAAATTCAAAAAGTTTAAAAGAATGCACAAATCTATATCCTAAAGGAATAAGATATTTAATTATTTATATCATTCATTAATTACATATATATATTCATTAAAAATATATTATGAAATATTTGTTTCATAGTAAACAAATTTATTAAACTATTTTATTATAATATTTTACATAAAATATTAACATTCAAATTATAGAACTCAAATTCTTTAAAAATTTAATTTCATTATTTTAATAATCACGTTAAAATAATGTGATGATTAATTTTTGTGAATATTTATGAAATATTACTTTATAGTGATCACAGAAAAAATTGATTTTATTATAGTAAATTTAATTTATTTCAAAATATTTACCAAGAAAAATACTATATTTATGACTTTAAATGTTAATTATTTTATTTTTATATAATATAAAATAATAAGGTTTTTTAATATGAAATCTATAAATTAATTTGGTATAAAAATTATTCAAATTAAAAGGGAATTAGTCTGGATAAATTATTTTTCATCACATTTTTCTAGTTCAATTTTAAATAAATGTCTTCCACTAGTATGAATTCGTTATTGATGATGTATTTCATGGATAAACCTACTAGTTCCACATTCAGTAAAAATTCCACCTTTCTAGTGAATATGGAAATTTACCCTTGAAAATATTATACAAAATTGAAAACTAAATCAAGTAATTAATGATAAAAATAATATGGTAAAGAATATAAAATTACTCAAATTATTTATTATATTATATTTTATAAATCTATATCATCATTACACATAATAAATTTATATTTATTTCCCTCTATCATTTTTATATCTTTATAACCTTCATAATATTTTTTAATGAAATGTAAAATATGTCACTCTAATGTATAATAAATATAATATTATTAAAAATGGGGATAAATTTATGATTGATTTAGTTTGAAATATTATATTAATATATAAATTATTTTAAATAATCATGTTAATTTTAAAAAAAAAATTAAAAAACATTTCTACTTTAGATTCTTACGAAAAAGATGACACATTAATTGTTTAATAAATGAAAAAGTAGAATATATGATACTAAAAATATTTAATGAAATAAAATATGAGATAAATATTATGATACAATATTTTTCATGATTGAAATAAAATATTAGGTATTTATTTTAATAATTTTTTCAAAAAAAATTTGTCTAGATTTTATTAATGTCAAATCAATGAATACTTATGAAAATTAGAATTAATGATATTTTAAAATAAATAGTATATTATTAAATGATAATTAATTCCTAAATACAATAGATTCATCCAATATATTATGATATGGTTAAAGATATATGTTCATGGTCTAATTATGGGATGTTTTTTTAATTATACTAACTATCATCACCCTCAATGAGTAATAAACATGGTTGTCATGGAATGTGTGCAAAAGGTCGAGGGAGAGGGGTTAAAACCAATTTATAAAGTAAAAATGTTATATAAACCAGTACAAAAATTATTCAATGATATAATTTATGGCCTTCTTCAGATTATAATTTAGCACTAAATTTTTTTATATATTATAAAGTCAAAATAAAATAAAATAAATTAATAATTTAATAAATTCAAATAGTTCCCATATCATGTCACATACATGAAATCATTTAATGAATTCTTTCATTTAGTTTCCATCCATTCTCTTAAAGTGGTTTTCAATGCATTTCGGTGGAAATGATGAGTTTCCAAAATATTGGCCAACCCTCAGCCCATTTCTAGAATTAATAATTAATCTTGATTAATCTGTAACTCCTTATTTTTTTTAACATTTTACACCCATTGCATTTTTCAATTTACATCCCCTAGTTTATTAAAACCACCATATCAATTTGTACTCCATAGGAATCCTTAATGAATATAGATTTCAGTTTCTTATTAACGTGTTGGGCCATCCCAAAATCCCATTTCCTTCATTAAAATATATTTTTTAATTAATTAATATCTCATTCATGTATTTCGGTTATTCTATCATTCAATCAATAACACATAACCATGGTGCACCACTATTCCCTCCTCCACCTCTTTGGAGCACATTTTCATCACATATTTTTCAGAGACTTCTATGTATTGCAAAAATAACCCAGATTAGAAGAGGTAAATTAATTCATTCTTAAATCCATAAATTTTAGCATTTTTTGTCCCATTTTTTTTTCATTATGACCTCCTCTGCCTTATTCAAACGTCACTTTAATTAATGGATGTTTTTCAATTCATCTACTGGTGTATTTGAGACGTTTTTTATTAATTTATTTGGGTATGTTTTTATCTCTTCATTTCCGTCCTTATCATGTGGGTTTCCTCCCTCATTCATTTATTTCTAGAGTCTCCAGTAGTTAGGGTATATATATAGTGTTTTATATGGTGCCGTTTTGGTTAACCTCATGGTTTAAGATTTTTTTTCACTTCCTTGTGGTGCGACGGAGGTGCGGTTGACGTTTCCCACTAAGATTCCATGGGTTTCACTTAAAAGGTAGATAATTATTTATATAACCATTTATAGACATGTTACTTTTCATGTTTCATTTTTTCTTCAAGTTTTTATATGTTATTTGTTGTTTGAAAACTGTTATTGATGGATTTGGTTAAGTATTTAATTCTATAGTTGCATTATTATATAAATTGAGTGTATTTTTATGTGAAACACTTATGGTAGTATTTGGGTTATTTTGTAACATATGAAAGTGGTTCAATAAATGTTTTTTGGGAAGCCAATTATCCATTTATAGAGTCTTGGTGTGCTCTATGTTTTTAAATGTGGTTTTTAAGGTGTTTTATATGTAATACCTTGTGATATATTTTGAGAGTATTTTATGAAAATGAGTGTTTTCATGTGTATCTTTTATGTTGTTATCTGAGGTAAATTAATTACACTTTTGAGTGGTTTAAGAAATATCTCTAGGGATACCAATTCTATTTTTGGTTTTTATTGGTGTTATTTTGGCTTGGATAGAGGGTTTTGAAATGGGTTTCGTTTACGAAGCTTGGGTATACTCCTTAGAATTGTTCTATGAATGTTTTGAATGATTTAAGGATTTATATATGACATGAAACCATATTGGAAAACTAATTTGGTTTGTGTATATTTTTAAATGGACCATTTTAAATATTAAAGTGGATGTTTTGTGATGTTTCTCATATTGGAAGTGTTTAATAAATTTTGTTATAGGATTTACTAAAGTGTTTAAGAGATGCGAACGTGGTGTGGGCTGTTTTGTGAGGGTGTGATGTGAAATATGAATTTGGTTGTGAAAGGAGTTTTATGTTACATGGATGTGGTATGTTATTTTATTTTCACTATATTATAATGGTTTTATAAATTGTTTTAGGATATTTGGAGGTGTTAATCAAATGTGAGAAGTGTTGTGGGGTATTTTAGTGTGAGTTTGATTTCAAAATCGATTTGAATAAAAACGGTTGATGATGTGACTTGTGTGATGTACATATGGGATGTTTGGTGCATGTTTGATGTAAAAGTGGTGTTTTATTGTAAAATTTAAATTTCATTCCTTTTTTAACTTTTTTAACACAAGAGGTAATCCCAATTATCTAGCTGGGTGGACACATACTAGTATTCTAGTGATCTCGTGGGGTTTGGCCTCAGTTTCACATAGCTAGATTAACGCTTACAACAGTTAATATATTTTGATGATGATGGGGGGCACTATGTTATGATTATGTTTCATAATAGAACCTATTTAATGGGAATGACTATTTGGGATGGTTACTTTCACCGAGATATGAGGTACGTAGGACCCACAGTGAGATAGTACCTATGGGGTTTTCCCATTGCTTTAGCTCATTAGTTACACTGTGAATATATTCGGCATATGGAATGGTTAGATGAAATATATAGTATTTTTTTAATTTATTTTAAATTTTGTTTTTTATTAAATTTTCCCACTTGAATAAAAAATATTTAGTGTTTCTCTTTTTATAACTTATAGTTTGAATTTTATGTTTCGAAAACATGGATGATTGTCGTCTCTAATTTTTTATCACATAGAATCTATTAGTGGTGTTATCCTACTAGGATTTTTCTCACAAACTACTTACACCATTGTATGTACATAGACTGGGTTGTTTTTGTTATAGGATTGCATTCAATTTTTAGTGCTAGTGGTTTCTGTTTCTAGTAGGTCCTTCATGGTGCTGTTTTGTGGAAATGGATTGAGGGTGATTCCTTATTCCTTGAGAATGATTCTTGGGTTATTATTTTTTTTACTCATTTATTATATATTGTTATAGTTGTTTTAATCTATGTAATTTAGTTATGATATTTTTTAAACGATTAATTTATTATAAAAATCTAGATTTGTTTAATTGGTTTTGTTTGTCCTTTTATGTTTAAAAACTCGGGTAATCATTCTGAATATTCACATTATGATACATAGTAATTTTTTCCAACACTTGGGTTTTGGGAAATCCCTTTGAAACTTTCCTCTGACTATGTCGGGTGCCCATTTTGATGGCTACCAAATCTGGTTCATGAAAAAATTGTATGAAAGGAGGATAAGGTTAACTCTTTTGGAGATGTAATTTATGGAACAATCAGGATATTTTGGAGCTTGAATTTTTGGGACATGGAATTATGGTTATTGTTACCATTCTTGATCACCACACCTCATGATGGGATTCTTGTCACTAAGAGAGTTCAGTCTTTTCTGAGACCATAGTTTATCATGGTTTGATGATGATTAGGGGAAATGAAGAGAGTTGGGTTAATGTCCCCAGTGAGATTGTCGGTCCTAGAAATCCATGTGGAGTAGGGGATATTTCCCTAGAACACTATATGTGATGTTGAAGTGATTGGCGTATGGCCGCCAACCATATTTCCAAGTCACCAACCGAAGCTAGATTCCTCTCGCATTGTCTTGTGTCTTTTAGTATTGAAATCATCGATGTGTGGTTTTAAAAGAAGATTTTCAGGGTTTTTAGAAGTGTAATGTTTTGAGAAATGGTGTTATAATAGAGATGGAATGGTTTTATTTAATAAATGTTGGATGTGAATTTTCATTATTTTCATGAAATATGAAATGGTTTTCTTACACCTCTTTTGAATGAAAAACCTATATTGATGTGAGTTTTGAAAAACTATATCTAATAAAGTTTTCTAAAACTATGAAATGTGTTTTAATGAAATGAGATGTTTTGAAATTCATGTGAATCACATGAAAGTGATTTATTATATTAATGGTTTTGTTTTACTGAAATGTTTTTTCAGATTTTAATTAGATTATGAATTTGAGGTTATCAGTCTTGATTAAAAAGGAAGTATTTGTTAACAGTTTTGGTTTTTATAAGTGGAATGGATTATTGTTTTAACAATTGGTTTTTTCGTGAGAGACCACATGAATGGGGTTATATGGTATGATGGATGGTCAATATAATTACTGGATGTGTATCAAGATGGATATGATGAGGGTTCTCGGTGGCACAGAAACATGCATGTGTGAGGCCCATGGGGTACCACTGATGGATATGCTAACCATTGAACCATTTGTTTTCAATGAAATGTTTTTAAATAAAAAAATTATATCTTCATGACTCATTTATGATGGTTTGTTGTATGTGTATTATGAAAATGTTGATGTTGTGCGATGTTTGGAGTCCAAGAACCCCACATGTTTGAGTGGTGTTTTGGGTTCTTGTTCGGTCTGTAAATTGGGTTTAAGGGTTGGTTAGTGGTATCTTCTAAAAAATGTTTCTGGATTTATTTATGTTAGACCAATTCATGTGTGTGGATTTGTTTTTTGTAAATTTTTGACCAATGGACCAGCTGGTTTGGGTCTTTCGGTTCTCCCATTGGATAAGGTAAACCTCCATTAAGTGTTAGTGCATGACTGATGTGCATCACTAATTTTTTTACCATCAGAATATCCTCCAGTTAATTAACATGTGGAATATTTTTCTCATGGTTTGGGTATTGATTTTTTCCCATTTACTTTCTTTGATTTGTTAATCGTCTTGTAGAGGGAGCGTTATAGTGGATGGTTGAAATAAAACAAAATATCTTACGTTACCTGATTCGTCAATGGTGGAAGTGGTTTGGGATGTTAGTGTGGATGAGTTTCTAGATTGTGTACATGGGGCCCTATGCGTACTTCATAGTATTTTTTATATAGGAGTTCATGTTAATCCACCAGTGTAAAAAATCTAGTAATAAGTGGATATTATTTACACTTTCAGGAATTGTGTGTTGTTTGGGGACATGGCATAAGGTCTCGTTCCATGTACTATTTCTATTAGACGTAATGGTCATGTTCGATGATGACCTGTGTTTTCATGTACTTATTTGACTATATATGTGAATGTTTTTCAATCCTCTGAGAGTCTATGTTATGTTAGAAGTATGTATCCCATGGAAAAAAATAAAAAACCTCCGTTTTAGAGGAATGTGATTCTATGTGTCCTGGAAGTAGATGTTTGGTTGGGTGGGGGGGGCTTCAAAAGCTTAACTATGTAACCAAAGATTCTTAAATCATTTGAGATCCAACCATAGGTCCCAGAGAGAAGCTGGCATGTAGTTAAGGGAAGTCCCCGGTTTGTTCGAACCCTTGTACAATTTTATATCCTCAGTATCAAACATATGATGAGTTTAAACCTATGGTGTCATAATCATGTTCTAGTAGTTCCCATTTGGTGGTATAGGTAGGATGACCTCATTTCCATGTTTTATCCTACGTTAATATTTTCCCCATTTGGTTTCCATTGAGTTTTTTGATAAATATTTGAAATTTGGGCAAGACAGTTTAATGCACACGGTTAGTAGTTATCATGCACCAACCTAGGGAATCGTGCGATAAGAGGCAGTAGATATCCCACGGTCTCTCTATTGTTCGGTGCCTTGGACCATGTAACCATGTGATGTTTCCCCTCTAGGTCGAGTTATCATCATGGTTAGAGCATGGTTTCCCAAACTGTGCGGACTAACTGTGTGGTTGTGCAAACTCTTTAAATTTTGTTGTATTTTCGTGTCAGAATGTGCAAGTCAGGTTTGGTGGTAGGTTCATATAGTGGGGAGACCCACTATGGGTACCATGTAAAAATGTTTTTTGGAAAACTTTAATGATATGATACTTATTATGCTGGAGATTCCGTTCAGGATTCCCCCTTTTCGTGTCCTAATTCTGTCTTGGGAATATTTAAGTTGACTCTTATGGTGAGGATCCCATTTGTGTCTCCCTATATCAGTAACTCAGTTTCCCCCATAATCGTGGCATAGAGATAGTTAGTGTAGTTAAGAGCTATCTAACTACCAACATCTACCTTGGGTAAATGTTGGGATTGAAAGGGGCCCAACGGTTTAGTTATTTAATGCCAGTGTTACTTTGTTCGTTGTTGTTGTTCATTTGGGTAAATTGCTTGAGTCTTGTTCAGATGGGGTATAAGGTGTTTTTTTGGGGATGAATTTGGATTTCCCTTGATTTTTATAGTAATTTGGTGTATGTTTTGAAATTTAATATTATTCATTCCATGATTGATCGTCTAAAGATATCTTTCCTATTTCGGTAGTGGCGAATCCCGGAAAATGAGTTCATTTTGGCCTTTCAGTTGGGTTTGGTTTTTTCCTTGTCCTTGTTGTGGATTTATGGGGTGAAATGTTTTATGGGTGACAGAATTGTAACATACATGACTATTATAAAGTTATTTTTCATTTATTTTTCATCTATTATTTTTTATGGGGGGATTCTATGGATTTTTGTGGAAATGGTGGTTTATCCAAATTTGGGCCAAATCGTGAGCCCATTTCCAAATTTAAAAATAAAATTTGTTTCTATTATAACTCTATTTTTTTAAAACATTTTACACTCTTTCATCTTCTCAATAATCATCAACTAGTATATTAAAACCTCAATATCAATTTGGACCTCATAAGAATCATTAATAAATAAGGATTTTGGGTTTCTTATTATGTTGTTGGTCCTTCCTTAAAGCTCATTTCCCACAATAAAATATTTTTTTAATTAATTAATATCTTATTCCATTTTTATGATTTTTTGGTGATTCCACCTCTCACATGATCCCACAAAATTAAGGCACGCCACAATGTTCTGCTAAATATTTTTGGAGATAATTTTCATAGCTAATAATTGAAGGACTTCTATGGATTTCACAAATATCTCAGGTTTGAAGAGGTAAATTTATTTTTTCATAACTCCTTCTATTTTTTACACTTTTCCTCCCATTCTAGTTCCTACATTACCTCTTCATGCTTACTAAAAACTAAAATTCATTAATGGATTATATTCAATTTAGATAGTAGTGTATGTGGGTCATTTTCTTAAATATTTTTTAAGTTATGTGTTTCTCTCGTCATATATTTCCGTCTCCTTGGGGATTCCTCCAACCTACCTAAATTTATAGAGTTTATTGAAGTTATAGTTCATACATAGTTATTAATTTGGGTTCTTTTAGTGAAATATTATGGTTTAGGGTTCTTTTTAACATCCTTGGGGTGCAACAGATGTGTGATTTTGGTAATGCACCACGATTCAAGGGGTTTGACTCAAAAGGTAGGTTATTCCATGTGTAACCATTTCTTGATGAGTAATTTTTATTGTTATATAAATTTTTTTTGTGTTTAGTATGTTATTTTTTGTGATAAAACAAGTGTTTTTTTATTTGGTTAATCATTTTATTATATAGTTTTATTTTTATATAAATTAGGTTTATTTCCATGTGAAACTATTACGGTTTTATTTGGGTTACTATCTACCATATGCAAGTGGATTAGTAAACATTGTTTGGGATTCCAATTCAGATTTGGTAGGTTCTTGGTGAGCATTTTGTTTTTAAATTGGGTTTTTGAATGGGTTTTATGTGTAAAACCTTTTTATTCATTTTGAGAGTATTTTATGAAAATGTGTGTTTTCATGTGTATCTTTTGCGGTGTTATTTGAGGTGATTTCATGACACTTGTGAGTGGATTAAAAATGCCTTTTGGGCTTAAAATTCTGTTTTGGGTTGGTATTAGTGTGATTTTGGATTTTAAATAGTGTATTGAAATAGGATTCATGTGAAAAGCATGGGTATACTCCTTATAATTTTTGTATGAATGCTTTGAGTGGTTTAATGTTTAATGTAAGAGGTGAAACCATATTTGAAAACTGTTTTGGTTTCTGTATATTTTGAAATGGTGGATTATAAATGTGAATGGGGATATTTTGGGATTTGTTCCATCTTTTAATTTTATTATAAAAATTATTAAAGGGTTTACTAATGTAGGAATGAGATGTGAACTTGGTGTGGGCTATTTTGTGAGGGTGTGATGTGAAAATGACTTTTTTTGTGAAAGGAGTATTATGTGACTTGTTTTTGGGATATTATGTTATTTTCACTATCTTGGAAGGGTATTATAAAAAAATTAATGAAATATTGGAACTGTTAAGGAAATGGTATATGTTTTGTTTTCTAATTTGGTGTGACATATATAACAAAATCAATTTTAATAAAAATGTTGATACTGTGACTTGTGTGAAGTACATGTGTGATTATTGGTGAATCTTTTATGTGAAAGTGGTATTTTCATTTGAAAATTATATTTTTTGGCTTTTAGAACTTGTTTGTGAAAAATATGGAAGATCGGGTATCTAGGTGGGAGGATGCATACTACTATGACAGTGATCCCATGAAGTTTTACCACAGTTTCACATAGAAAGATTGATGCTTATAACAATAAATAAACCATGAAGATAATTATGTTGGTCCACTAGGTTATGGGTATGTTCATACTATTGTATCATGTATAATAACAAATATTTTTTATGGTCACATTCACCAAGATACAAGGTACCTGGGACAGATAGTGAGCTAGTGCCTAGGGGTTTTCCCCATTGATTGTGATCATTAGTTACTTTTTGATTACCCTAGGAATACAATATTTTTGGGTGAAAAAATCAATAGGTTTGGAATTAATTTTAAAATTTTTGATTCTTTAAATCATCCTAGATGAAAACTATTTTTTTCAAGTAGCATATTTTAGAAATTGAAGTTATCATTTCATATTTTGAAAACATGAATGATTTTCATCTCTAAATGTTTATCACAAAGAATATCGTAGTGGTGATATCCTACAGCGATTTTTCTCACACCATACATAAACCATTGGGTGTAAGTAGGCATGGTTTTTTTTATAAGTTTGGGTACAGTTTTTAGTGCCACTGGTTTGGGTTTCTAGTCAGAACATTATGGTGTTGTATTGAGTAAATGGCATTGGGGTAGTTCAGCATTCCAGGTGGATGTATTTGGAAAGTCATTTATTGATTTAATCATTTTTATAGTCTTTTATTGTGGTTTTAAACAATGTTATTCAGTTCTAAAATTATATAAAGGATGGTTTTATTAGAAAAATTAATATTTGTTTTATTTGATTTATTTTTTGATTTATGTTTATAATCATAGGTAATCATTTCGTAATTTTCAGTTAATGATACTATAAAACTTTTTCCAGCCCATGGGGATTTGAAACACCCTTCGGGCCTTTTCGCAGACCGTGTTTGGTGCTGGTTTTGATGGAAACCATATCTGGTGCATGACATACCATCTATTAGAATAGTTAATATATTATTCTTAGTTATTGTAAATTAAAACCCCCTTTGTATATAAACTTATTTGAAAATATAAATTTATAATTTATATCCCCACTTTCAACAGTCTACATTTCAGGAAAAAAACAATCATTGAGATAAGGTGTTTTAACAAGGGGAGAGTTTTCAAATAAGATGTACTGTTTAAACCACATATTTTATAAATGTTTCTTGTTCAAAATAATTAAAATATTATTAAAAAATATATATAAATTATACTAGAATTTTACTTTTATATATGTGTTTTATGTATATAGAAAAACCTAAATACATTTCTAATTCCATAAAATTATAAATCAAACCATGGTTCTTATGTATGATGGATTACCACATCATGATTACATAAAAATTTTATCCATTCCCACCATTTAATATTGTCTATAATGAAAAAATAAATTTATATATACAATATAAATATGACATTAAAAATAATAAAATTATAATATTAAAATTTGAATTATATCTATTCAATTCACAATAGTATGAGAACATTGTTTGGGTGTGTGCACACAGATGGTCTCCTCCATGAGGAGATGTGATTTTGGTTCATCACCACATCACATGGATAATAGATATATAAGTTTTTCAAAAGAAATAATATGGTTTTAACGATATTCTTTTAATTAATGGGTGATAAAATAAAACCTACATTATTACGATAATGATATATTAATAATATATAAAATACTCATGCGAACATATAACCTAATATCCCTTTGATTGAACAAATTTCATATTTTGTAACCATATTAAATAGTTGTATTTAAAGGTATTATTAATTAATAAAAAATATAATTTATTATTATTATTGTAGATATGATTTAATAATTTCCTCGTTGGGAATATTCAACCTATGGAAGTAAATTTAGTCTAATGTACCATATATCCCCAAAACATCTGATAAAAACATCAGTGATTAAGTAACATTATTTATAGAGGTATTAAATAAATTAATGGGAAAATAAAAATAAATATTTTTTTTAAGAATGATAATTATTAATAATATTTTTTTATTATTGATCATAAATTACATACATGGTGAGTCGGAATCAATTTAATTGACTCTTAGAAATAAATACCTACTTTAAATATTATAATTACTTAATTTTTGTGTAATTTTTCCAAATCCCTATTTCGTAAATGTTATTTGTTGTATTTTTTATTTAAAAAGAAAATTATAAAGGTAATTTTTTACTACATTATTATAAAGGTTTTTATATTGGAATATTCTTATGAGATATTTATACATTCATTACAAATGTAAAAATAATCATTGTCTTTTAATTTATACTGATGAAATGAATTTTACACCTCTATTAACATTTTTTATGTATTAATTCATTTAAAATAATTCATATTTAATTTAAAGAAAAACCACCCTACCATTTTTATTGTAATTTTGTATTGAAAATGGGGTGTAAACAGAAAAATGTATTTTGATATTTGAAATTTGGATACATATTGGATTAAAAGAGTTTTCCAAGGTATTTATTCATTATATGGTCTTTTTAAATTGTTTATAAAGGGGTGTGGGCCATTATAGCTCACAGGTAAGAAAGATATATCTTATAATAGGGGATCATCCCTATAACATATATTGGGTGAGCCTTATATTTATTTTATTATGGGTGTCTCATATTGAACACAAAATCATTTGGAAATGACAATATTTTTCAAAGAATTACAGTAAAATTCATCCATATATTTAATTCAATTAAAATAATTTAAAATGGGATCTATGATGATCATGTTCTAAGTTACCACCGAGGAATTTCAATTTTTTGTTATGTGTTTTTTTAAAAATAATATAATTTCTAAATGTTATATAAAAATCCTAAAAAAAGATAAATAATCCCCATTTGGTTCAATATTTATTTTTTTTTATAAAATGGTTTGTTCAAAATTCCTTTTTTTGACTATAAAAACATATTTCATCATTTTAGGTCCCTTTATTATATTTTTATACTCATATAGTATTTTAAAATGGTTTCATACTATTTACCAATGGGTAAGATAATTGAAGATGTCATGATGCAAGCGTCGAATGTTATTCTATAAAGGTAATGATGATTTTTTTAAAAGTATTATGTTGTCAAAAATATGTACTAAATAGATGTTTCTATATTGTAATGTATGTGGTTTTTATATAAGAGTTATGAAATAACAATTTAAATATATTAACTTAAAATGTCATTGGTAACATAAGAAATTTAATTTTATTTTAATGATAATAAAACAATTAATAATTATGGATCAGTCCTTTCATGTATCCTTAGTCCCTGATGCATAAATTTAAACTACATTTTACCTCGGTATATATCACATGACCCTAACCATTAGAGTGATTGTAGTGAGATGAGAAAAATGATCATAAATATTACACCGTTTAATATAAAAAATAATATTAATTACCTAATAATTTAGGACTGAAAACAATAAGGGATTACTGCCATTGAAGAAAATATAAAATATGAACTTATTTAATGATAGGTACTCAATATATCCCACAAAATTATACTATAATGATTAAATTTGTATACATATCCTACATAAATAACTGATTATAACTTGAGCAAAATTAAATCATTTGAATGGTTGAACAAAGAATCCCATTAACAGAAAACATTAGAGATATAAATCATGGATCATATTCAAGCATAAGATATTAATAATGGTATGATATCAGAATCATATCTTATGATTTTGGAATGAAATTAGTCAAAAGTCAAAAGTTATTATTCATTGTTTAAATATTTAAAATATAAAAATACATTTTTCATATCAAAATTGAATCAACAATAATAAATAATGATGCATGAGAAAATATTATATGCATAACACATTTTATAAGAATATTTCTAGAATAATAACCTTATAAATTCATTTCATTAGCTATGTCATATTGCCAATACCATCACCATATAATAAGAAATGACTTATAATTAATAGGGTTAACTTCCCAAACCAATTTCATTCATAAAATATAATTAATTACTGTATTCATAATATTATATTATGATATATCACTCATTAACTAATTCTTTTAAGGGATTTAATAGTCCCACCCATCACATAATGATATCCATATATATGTATTTCATAGTACTATAATAACCTCCATTAATTAATTATATCACATATAATGGAAATGTAGTGGGGTTCAGAGAAATGTCAAGGTCATATTTTTATAATCCATATTGAGAAAGAATGTGCTTGATATGATTAGATAATATCCTTAATGAATCATAAGAAACATAATATGATGATTGAAAAGATGAAAAAAACCATCACAATAATATTGGAATACATTTTTTGAAACAAAAAAAATTATTATATTATTTTGAAAAAAATATAAAAAAATATATTGAATATTTAAAAAAATTTCTTCGTTGAAGGAAGCAATGGGAAAATATAACATAATTCACTATTAAATTACTCATAATAGTGGTGGAAAATGTTATTTATGTTGTAAACCATAAAAAATAATTCCATTAAAACTTTTTTTAATAAATTCATGAATAAATTTTCCACCCAACATTGTAAAATAAATTTCAAAAATTTAATTGAAATTAACATATTTTATGAAATAAATTTAAATAATAACTAAATATTATAAAATATCATTATTGAAATCATTATTTTTAAAATTTATATGAATGATAAATTTCATAGACCAAAGAATAAATAAGGTTAGGTTTTATTAAAAATAAATCCCCAACCAGGTTATGTACTAAATATATGATATTGACTAAAAAACACAAATGTAATTGAAATAATTATAAGAGTATCAAATATTTAGGGTTTATTTTATGAATAGAGTATAATTCCAAAAATGAATATTCAAATGTAAACAATCCCAATTAAAAATGTTAATGCAATAAAAACCCCAACATCAAGTTCAAAATTTTATTGTAAGGGGTATTAATATCCTGTTTAATAATTCATAATTTTTATAAATATATAATAGTAAAACATTTATACTTATATTATAATATAACCTTCCCTTGTACATAATAATTACACATTTATTAAAAATATAATATTAAAATCATTATTTTGGTGTAAACTGCCGCATATTCCAATCATGTTTTGTTTCAACTGTTCTACTTGATGAACTTTTTTGATGGATTCATCATATTATAATTCTTAATAATATTCTTTTTATAATATTTTTTTCATGATATGAAATTTTAGGAGAATTTGTATTATTTTATCATCAAAAATTAATAGAATCACTACATAGATGAAATAATTTATATGTATGAATGAGAAATATTTTCATTTTCCAATGAAATTAATGAATGAATGGTAAATAACAATATTTCTTCATATAATTATAATAATATCATAAATGTAACTTTTATTCATTAAATACTAAAACATGATTGTCTATTTATGGAGAACATGAATAATGAATCAGATCACTTTGGGGTTGTTGAACTCCAAACGTACAAAATAATGACATACTCAATAAGTATCGTATTAAAGGAGGTTTGAAAATGATGTATCATTAACATAATGAAATTTTAGTATATTAATGAAATATATTTATTCATGTCAATATTTTAGTTGATGGTTTATATGATATTTTCGAAGAATGTTACTAAAAACAAATATGTATCAATAGTTACAACTTATTTAAGAAAAATCATTGTGATTACACATTATCCCATTAAATTTTTATATTTTGGAGAGAAAAAAAACTTGAAAGTTGGGATGGATTTTAATTGGATATATATGATTTTCATATAAAAAGAAGAGTGATCAATTTTTGAGAATATGTGAAGGGTGACAGATCCCTTCTATAAGGGATATGGGTAGAACTAATTTAAATACACCACAGAAATAAAAAATAATGAATTGTTATTCATGATAAAGTGGAACCAAGGAAACCCAAACTTAATGATAAGATAACGGTATTTCTATATACATTAATATATTCATATTTATAAATTTTTCAACGGGTCCATTTTAAATATAAATAAAAGGTTATAAAATTGTGTTACTGATTAGGTCCCAAACTTTTTCCTTCATTGTATCAATAATAACACTGTGGATAATGGAAATAAAAAAAGATGGGGTTTGGGATAATAAACTATGAAATTTTATTCCCTACTATAGATTCCGTTACAAAACATCATGTATTATTTTTATTCATGGATTAGCCAATGGACCAAGAATATCATATAATAGATATACTAGGAAACACAAATAAATTGGTAGAATATGTCTCCACCAACCATGATGATGGTTGGAGTGCTGGGAAATTAAATATTATATTAAATTGGGGTTCTTATATGATAGTTTTTTTAATATCATTAAATATTGTTTCTTGTAACCATGTTATCATCAATAATCAGTTGAATCATCTTGTACTATAAACACCATCATAATCTTCTTCTGAATCACCATAAAAATTTCATCTATACAAGTCTTAGAAGAGCATGTGTTGAAGAAGAAAATAAAATCAGGAACTATTCATAGTGGAAAAAGTGTTTTCAAGTTCATTATTTCATTCAACCTTATTTGGAAGAGAAAAAAAGGCCATATTCAATCCTAAGAAACACACTTGATATAGATATTTATTGCTTCTCTATAAACACCATCATTTTTGGGAGACCTACATATATTTTCATGGGGAAGCACGCCGCCAGTTTCCTTTTTAAACTACAGGAAGACTCTATAATGTGAAATGGAAATTATATTTTTTTGATGATTGATGACCAATTTTTAATGGTAGAAATTATTGATTTTTAAAAATATATGAGATTATTAGACCATCCTAATAATCAGTATGTTCCGTAATCAAATGATGCCTTTGATAGTAGGAATGTATGTCTTATTAGGTAGGTTGAAGTTATGGTTCGACCAAAAATATTCAATTCCCCTTCATGAGGATTAAATGAATATATATATTTTACCTACCAACTTAATAATTAATAATGTTATAAATATGAAAAAAAATATCAAACAACAAATCCAATAACAATTTCTATTAAGGGGTTACCCCTATGGAGAAAAAATATATTAGAATGAAAATATAATGATCTGATGAAATATATAAAATTTTTAGTATGGATCTATATCCTTGACACAAAATTCATGATAATGGAGATATGATTCTCCCTAATTGTGTCATGGATGATCCTAATCTCATTTGAAACTGAGTTGTTAATAAACTAACAAATCCATGCAAAGGAATCTGAGGAGGAAGAGTGTCAATCCATTATCGCTTTATATGAACATTATGAAGAGGAAAATATTCAGTTTCAAATATTATTCCTCCATATCAGGGTTTAGTTAATTATTTTATGATATTATTATTCACGGTGGACTTTGGTTCATAGGATCAACCTCTACCAAAATCATATACCACATAAAATTGGGACCACTACGAATTGTTATTCTATGTCTAACATAAAATTTAATTTTTATGAAGAGAATAAATAGAGGATGCATTATTTGATTCTATTGAGGACCCATTTTTATCTAGTTTCAAAACCCATGTTTGGGTTATATTATATGATACTTCATACAATTCCTTATTGGGATGGACTAACCTATAAATACATGTAAATTCCCCCTCTTCGTATAATTATTGTGTTATGTAATCCATCAATGGCTGAGTCGTGGTAATCTATATTGATTACTCTCCATTTGAATCATGTTAATTTTTTTATTATAGTTTTTAATATGATAATAGGTTAATAAATAAACCATTGTATTATTGTGATATTCCATTAAATGATCCCATTTACATGAAAACTACCATAGTTGCCCCATTTGTGAATTTGAGGACACATTCATTATCATGAACCAAATCTGGTTTCCACCAATAACGTCACCAAACCCAGCCAATGACAAGTTTTGAAGGGAATTCCCTATCCCCACAGGTTGGCACAAGTGCCCCTGTATCATTGATTTAGGGTTGGGAAAGATTTACATGAGTATGAAATCATAACAGATTAAAACAATCCATAAAATAAATCTGATAATTTTGAGCCAAACAAGTCTTAATCATAAATCAGAACTGAATAAATTGGTTTAAATAAAATAAAAGTGGTCCAAATACAAATAAATAAATTGGAAACACAGCCCCATGGACTCCACATGACAAGGGGTAATCACCCACAAGTCGTCTCCACAACTCCGCACCAAGGATGGGAACTAACACCCTGAACCACCATAACCCTCAGCCTTTTTTTACTTGAGTCAAACATAACCAAGTATACGTACACCCAATTGGTGTATGTAGGGTGTTATCCTAAGACCAATAGGATACCTCCCAATTATTCCAGATATCATGCAACACAATGTGAAAAAGCAAGAAGTTTTAATAGGCATGGAAAAGCAGTGTAAAAATTCCATGAAATTTATCTTTCATTTGAAAACAATTTTCCATTCAAAATTTTCAGAATTTTCACAAATATAAATAGAAAAGTTATCTACATTAATTTACGGCCAAACACACCTTAAAACATGGGTAAATACTAAAAAACCAATGAGAAACAACATTGGTAAAACCCCTAGGCACTAGGTTGTCGTGGGCCCTATGTACCTCGTACCTTGGTGTAAACTGACTATAGAAAAATTAATTCTTGTCCATGATCCACTAGTAGAGAACATACCCATAATAGAGTGGTCACCAATAATCATCCACATTTTTTATTTACAGTTGTCTTTATCCAAATGCTATGTGAAACATGGACAAAACACATCCAGTCCACTAGCCGTACTAGTACAAATTTTCCCCACCTAGGTACCCAGGATTCCCCTTTTGTGCTTAATCAATTTTGGCATGAGGCATAAATTAAAATTTATATAAAACACCATTACTGGCCAAACACAACCAATACAGTATCTAACAAATTTTATACAAATTAAAACATGCAACAAAACACTTAGATTTTTAATAAAACAATTCATCAAAATCTCGTACTCTTTCAGACACAAAACTCTTTAAAACCCCCACTTGCACACCGTATAAACATTTATAAGTTTCCAAAAAAAGGGAATCTGAATAAATTTCATTGAAAACAGAAATTTCAATTTAGGGTAGCCACATATGGTTCAGTAAATGACATCATTGCAAAACCTCCATCTTTACACAACACAACTATTAGGATTTCATGTGGTTCACAAACATCATTATTACAATATTTCACAGAAACAAACACAAGGTATAATCATTAAAAATAGTATTTTCACCCACATTACAGTTCAATAAAATCAACTAATTACTTTTATAGTAGCCCAAAATAAACATATAAAATGTTTCTATGAAAATCCTACAATTTCACATGAAATTGGTATTTAAGATTCATTTGAAATACAAACACCACTAAATCTATTTTTTCAGAAATAATAAAATTAAATAAGCATGGAAATACCATAAACACAATAGAAAATTCACAAATAATATATACACAATGGAATCACCTACCAAATTATGGAAAACCCTTAAATAACCATTAAAAATTAATTCTCACCACCACCGCAACAATAAGGGCCTAGAAAAAATCTAAAACCACAAAAATTGAAAAAGAAAATCCAAGGATAAACCAGAGGTTCGAAACCCAACCCACTGGTCATTTGGGAATTCAATGAAGGGGGAATAAACCCTAATAAATATAAATGATACCCTGAGCAATTTGAAAGAGGAAGGAAATGAACTCACTTACTTGAAGTATCTAGAAGTAATCACTCCATATAACTGTAGATGAATTTTAAAACTACCACAATTCAATTTTCATTTGATCAAGAATCAGTAGGACATTTGGGAACTAGAATGGGGGAAAATATTAAGAATTGAGAGTGTTATGATAGAAATAAGTCACCTCTTCAAAGCTGGATGATTTGAGAAACCCTATGGAGTTCTGCACCAATTCATGATAAACCAGAGCTCCAAATAAGGAGGGGGAGATTAGACATCTGTCTGGGTTCAATGGGATTTGGTGAGACTTATAATCACCGAAAAGACCAAATATTTAATAATTTATAAAACAAAAAATATTCATTTTAAAAACTAGAATTGGGATTTCAGGCAGGCCTAACCCCTAAAATACAAACCCTAATAAACCTTGGTTATGGATATATAATGTCTCCAAATGGACTTGGTGGTGTTAATAGGTCAGGGTAGGCCAAGTAGAAAATTTAATAGATGAAAAATATTAAAAAACAAATGAGTTATAAAAGAAATATTATTTATTTTTAAAATTGGAATTGGCCTCATGGTTTGACCCAATTGAAGAAAAATCACTCATTCCTCCATAAAATATTAGGAAACCCCCAAAAAAATAATTAATATAAATTAAATGAAATTCTGCACTCAATTAAGTCATGTATGTGACAATTATCCCCCCCTAGAATGACTTTTATCCCCAGAAAGTCAACCTGAAGCTTGATTGGAAAAAAAGAATGGGCACTCTTCCTCAACCCATGACTTTTTCTCCCATGTCTCATGTGTATAATTAACATGCTACCATAGAACTCGAACTAATGGAATAGACTTCCTTTAAATTATCTTCTCTTGGGAGTCCACTATTTTCACCAGACTCTCAACTACAGACAAGCCAGGATCTATCTCTAATTCTTCCCAACTGAACACATGGGACGGCTCCGGGTAGTATTTATTCAACTGAGAGATGTGGAAAACATCATGGATGTACTTAAAATCAGAAGTTAATGCCAACCTATATGCCACATTTCCAATTTTCGTGGTGATCTCAAAGGGCCTGACATACCATGGCATCATCTTACCTTCATTTCATAATAGAAGATGGATCAGATAAGGGGCCACATTCATGAATACCTTGTCACCCACAGAAAACTCATAGTATCGATGCCTACAGTCAGCATAATAATTATGATGACTATGACCTATCAATAAGAATTTCTTGAACAACTTGACCTTCTTAGAAGTCTCCTGCACAAGGCTCAGCCACAACAGTGAAGTCTCTCCTACCTCATCCCAACATAGTGGGGACTAACATGGCCGACTATAGAGCTCCTCAAAAGGTGCCATTCAAGTCAAGGATTGGTAACGATTATTATAAGAAAACTCATCCAACCCCAAATGGATATCCCATAAACCTCCAAAGTCCAGGACACATGCACTTATCATGTCCTCCAAAACTTGATTTTCCCGCTCTGTCTGACCGTCCATCTAAGGGTGGTATGCCGTTATCATATTAATCTGATACCCCAAGACCTTCTGAAGGCCTTCCCAAAATAGAGATGTGAAGTGGAGGTCTCTATCTGAGACAACTGCTGATGGTAATCCATAGAGTCTCACCACATCCTTAAGATACAAATGGCCCAACTCATCCACTTTAGTTCTCTCTATTATCAGAATGAAGTGGGATGATTTGGTCAGAAGATCAATCAACACAAAAATGGAATTCTTACCCTGATGTGTATGATGTAAGACAACAATGAAGTGCATGGAGACCTCATCCAACTTCCAGGTAGGAATGGGTAGTGGTTGGAGAAAACTCGAGGGCCTTTGGTTTACTACTTTCACATACTGGCATGTGTAGCATCTCAAAACAAATTCTGTTATGTCACGTCTCATACAAGGCCACCAAAACTGCATACAGACATCATAATACATATTAGTGGCACTCATATGGACAGCCCACTGAGACTGGTGGCTATACTACATCACCACGTTCTACAGATATAACGACACTATTGAACGGCCCTTGAAGCACAAGATGCCCTTGGGAGACGACGACCAATCTGAGGATGTCTCCCCACCATGAAGTAACTACTTCGACCGCTGACAATGCTCAGCACTGGGTTGTTCTCGCTGAATCAACTCCAATAAAGAACGATTCAACTGGACGCTCACCAAGAATTCCCCTCCACTATGTTCCCTGGCCTCAACATGCATCTGAGAAAAGAGCCACATCATTGTCCACTCATCACTATACTTTCTCAATGCTGGCACTCGAAATATTCTTCTCAAAGCGTCAGCCACCACATTACCCTGGCCTGGGGTATAGACAATGTCGAAGTCGAACCCTTTCAAGTACTCGATCCAGTGGTGCTTCCTCATGTTCAAGTCCTTCTGAGAGAAGATATAAGCTATGATTTTGTAATCAGAGTAGACCACAAGAATCTCCCCAAAGGGGTAGTGAGGCCATGTCTTCAAAATATGCATCATTGCTACCAACTCCAAGTCATTGGTAGGGTGGTTCTTTTCATGTGTTCAGATTTCACAAGAGCCATCTGCCACCATGTGATCATCCTATATAAGCACACACCCAAGCCCCATACCAGAAGCATCACAATAGACCACATATCTCTTTCCAGCCTCTAGATAAATCAGTAGGAGGGTGGTATTCAACTGCCTCTTCATCTCCTTGAACGATGCCTGACAGTCTTGACCCCATAAAAATTTTAACCCTTTATGGGTGAGTGCGGTCAATGATGAAGAAAGCAGAGAGAAATCCCGAACAAATCTCCTATAATAACCAGCTATTCCATGGAAACTCCTTATCTCAAACACATTCTTCGGTTGCTCCCACGACATGACTGCACTAATTTTCTCGGGATCCACTAAAACTCTATTCTCAGAGATCACATGCACCCGAAATCTGACCTGCCTTATCGAGAAAGAGAACTTTGAAAACTTTCCATCGAGGCGGTGATCCCATAATGTACCCAAAACGATCCTCAAGTGATGTTCGTTTTCTTCCCTAGATCCAGAGTATACCATAATGTCATCCATTAACACCACAATAAAGGAATTGAGATACTGATGAAACACCCTATTCATGAGTTCCATATAGACTAATAGATCATTGGTCAATCTTAAGGGCATGACCAAATACTGAAAGTGGTCATACCATCTTTGAAAGGTTGTCTTTGGGACATCTGACTCCTTCACCCAAAGTTGATGACACCCCGAACATATGTCTATCTTTGAGAACCACTTTTCCACCTTTAATTGATCGAACAAATCATTTATTATGGGCAAAGGGTATTTATTCCTAAGTGTTACCTTATTCATCTTCTGGTAGTCAACACACAATTGAATGGATCTATCATCCTTTTTCTCGAACAACACAGGTGAGGCCCAAGGAGATATGCTCAGGCAAATGAATCCTTTGGATTCTAAGTCATACTATTGTATATTTAATTCCCTTGGCTTGGTGGGGGCCATGCGATAAGAGGTCAGAGATATCGGCTATGTTCTCGGTGCCAGATCAATCGAAAACTCCATATCCCGCTCAGAGGGAAAACCTGAAATATCATCCGTGAATACCTCCGGAAACTCATTAACTACCTGAGGTAGTGGACTTTTAGGGGAAATACCATCCTCTATAACGAGAAAAGATAACTGGAAGATAACACTTACCCACTCTGGGAGTGGAGGCCCTTCGTGACCTGACTGAGGATCCAATTCTCCATGAAAAACATGATGACTGCCATCAAGTGTTGTGAAACTCACATTCCTTCTATAGCAATCGATGTGTTCCTGGAAGTGTAGTAGCCAATACATCCTGAGTATGGTATCAAAAAGGTCCATATATAATACCAAGAGGTCCCACTCCATATCAACCCCTAACACAAAAAGCGCTCAAGACAAAAACCTGAGTCCCTACTCATTTCCTAGCAGCGTAACTAGCTCAATCGCAAAAGACAACAACTCAGTTGGAAAGATCAGAATGTCTAAAAATGGGAAAAAATGATTGAAACAGAGGAAACAGTATAAAAAAGAATGGAAAAATAGAATATGCGACAATAATGGTTCCTTAAACTGTCGATGACCCCACCTCTGATCCTACTGGTGCCTGATCCACACCATGGAGATGTCCGGTCTCTGCCTGAGGATGACCGCTAGTCTGTGGATGTGCCCCGAACAGTTTCTGTCTAGAAGATGACCCAGACCTACCTCCATGACCACCTAATCTAGATCCCCCAGTCCTCAATGGATTAGACTATGCAGGCACTCCCCTTGGAGCAACTGACACTGCCCCACTTGGAAGTGGACGTTCCACACCATAGAAACGCTGCAAATTCCCCATACCTCCACACTGGTAACAAGGCTTCGATGGAAGTGGGCATGTTGTTCGGATGTGCCCGGGCTTCCCACACTAGTGGCACAGGAGAAATCTCACATCAGAATCCACTGACAAAAACTTCCTAGAATAGTGCCCTGAACTGCCTCCTCTTTTATTCACATGATCCTCCCACTTTATTTTCTTCTCTGAGGAGATTCCACTTCCCACTGCTGATACTGAACCATAGAAATCATCCTTGAATTTCCTTTCAATCTACACCATGAATGCCCAATCAACAACCTCATCCTAGGTCCTTAGCTTAAACAAGAACACTAGGGAGTATATCTCTGGTCAATATCCTTTCTCAAACTTCTGGGCCTTCGTCTTCTCATTAAGGACAATTTATGGAGCATACCAAACCAACTCATCAAAACAGTTGACATACATCATCACAAATAGATTCCACTGAAAAAGTTCGATGAACTCTCTAGACCTAGCATAAGCCAACACCTCAGGGTAGTACTATTCATTGAAGACAACCATGAAATCTCCCCAGCGCAACTTCTCATTCTTCTCAGCCTGAAGCAATTACTCCCTCCACTTATGGTTGGACCCTCCAACAGAAATTAGGCACACGTTACCCTGAGCTCCTCATGTCTTTCCAGGAACTCAAACATACTCTCGATCTTCTTGAGCCATTCTTCTACTTACTGGGGTTTTGAGCTACCTCGGAAGGTAGGAGTTTTGTTTTTCAGAAACTCTTATGCTTTATATTTTCTAGTACCTATCTCTACTTCCCAAACATGAATAAAATTAAGAGCTGGTCCCTGTCCCAAATCTTGGATAGCCCGAACCACAACCTCCACGAACCTCTGAGTAATCGGTGTGGGAGAACTCTCTACAGCTTCCTACTGTGGGCGCATGGGAGCTTTCTAGGGAGGCATGTTGCTAATAAATGAAATAGTCACAAAATAATAGTCAATACCACAATTATGAACATTTTAATGAAATTCATCAAATATAAATAAACTAAACACATTTTATAAATAAATGAAACAACAACTCCACATCGACTTGATGTCCACACGGGGTCTACATCCCACACGTCTCACCTTGAAGTGAAGTCAATCTATAAATTACAACATCCATGGTGATTCAAGGTCTTCCATAAGTGGTGTGGGTCAGACACCCTACTCACAACCAAAACCCCAAGTCCTGACAGTCATAGCTCATGTCTATCCCGACTCATCCCAAAATATCATTATAACCCAAAACATTTACCTCCTATGATACCATTAAAATTTTCAAATAGATTACTTACTATAAAGGAAAATTTCATTTAATTTCTATTCATTCATATTTGGGGGGTTTAATACGTTTTTATGGAGGAATGAATGAGTTTTCATGAATTGGTCCAAACAGTGAGCCCAATTCCAGTTTTAAAAATAACTATTGTTTCTTTTATAACTCACTCATTTTTCAAGATTTTTCATCCATTAAAATTTCTACCTGGCCTCCACTGACCTATTAACACCACCAATTCAATTTGGAGCCTTTATAAATACATAACAATGGTTTATTTGGGTTTTTATTGAGGGGGGTGGGCCTACCAGAAAGCACAATTCCAGTTTTAAAAATGAATTTTGTTTGTTTTATAACATATTCAATTTTTGGACTTCATCCATGATTCCAAGTCTCACCCAAGCCCATTGAATCCAGACACGCATCTAAGCTCTCTCCACCCCTCTTTGGAGCTATGTTGCATCATGAATTGGTGCAGAACTTCATATGGTTTCTCAAATCGTCCATATTTAAAGAGGTAACTGGTTTCTTTCATAACTCTTTCAATTATTAATATATTTCAACCATTATAGATAATAAATGTACTAATGATTATTGTTCGAATGAACCCTGAATTTTGGATATTTTATATTTCAGATAGTGTAGTTTTGGAGTGATTACTTCCATATACTTCGAGTAAGTGAGTCCATTTCTTTTCTATTTCAAACTACTTAGGGTTTAATTTATTTTTATTAGAGTTTATTCCATCTTCCATGAAGTCTCAAATGACCAGGGTGTAGGTTTTTGAACCTAAGGTTTATCATTGGGTTTTCATTTTCAATTATTGTTGTTTTAGGGTTGTTCTAGGTCCTTATTGGTGCGGTTGTGGTGTGAATTAATTTTCGCATGATGATTCAGGAGTTTTCCTTAAATTGGTAGGTGATTCCATTGTTTATGAAGTATTTGTGAATTTTATACTCTATTTATGGTATTTTCATGCTTATTTAATTTTATTATTTCTGAAAAAATAGTTTTAGTTGTGTTTGTATTTCAAATTAATCTTACATGCCTATTTCATGTGAAATTTGGGGATTTTCATAGAAATGTTTTATTAGTTTATTTCGGGCTACCCTATAATTAATTATTTGATTTTATTGAACTGTAATAGGGCTGAGAATAATGTTTTGATTTATTATCCCTTGTGTTTGTTGCTGTGAAATCTGGTTTTAATGGTGTTTGTGAACCACATGAAATTATGAGAGTTGTGTTGTGTGAAAATAGAGGTTTTGCAATTATGTCATTTGTTGAACCATATGGGGCTGCCCTAAAAATTATTTTGTGTTTTAAATGAAATTTATTCGGCTTCTCGTTCTATTTTGGAAACATAAAACTGTGCACATAGTGTGAAAGTGGGTGTTTTATGGAGTTTTGTGTCCAAAACACTACGGGATTTTTAGGAATTTTTTAATAAATATCTAAGTGTTTTGTTGCGTGTTTTAAGTGGTATAAAATGAATTATCTATATTATTGGTTGTCTTTGACTATTAGTGGTATTTTATATTAATATTTATTTATGTTTCATGCCTAAATTGATTGGGCCCAAAAGGGGAAGCCCGGGTACCTAGGTGGGGCAGATTTGTACTAGTACGGCTAGTGGACCGGATGGGTTTTATCCATGTTTTACTTAGCAGTTGGATAATGACAACTATAACTAAAATATGTGGATGATTATTGGGGACCACTTGGTTATGGTTACATTTTCCACTAGTGTCTCGTGCATGAGAATATATTTTTCTATGGTTACTTTACACCGAGGTACGAGGTACATATGGCCCAAGACAACATAGTTCCTTGGGGTGTTCAAAATGGTGTTGCTCAATGGATTTGTAGTACTTATCCTTGTATTAGGGTGTGTTTGGAAGTAAATAAAAGTATATATCATTTATATTTATATTTGTGAACATTCTGAAATTTTTAGATTGAAAACATGTTTCAAATGAATGTTATATTTCTTGGAATTTTAACACTACTTTTCCTTGTCTATTAAAACAGCTTGTTTTTCACATTGTATTGCATGATCTTTGGAATCATTGGGTGGTATCCTATTGGACATAGGCTCACACCCTAATTACACACATTGGGTGTATGTAGAGTTGCTTATGTTTGAATTAGGTTAAGAAAAGGCTAAGGGTGATGGTGGTTCAAGGTGTTAGCTCCCATCCTTGGTGCGGAGTTGGGGAGATAGCTTGTGGGTGATTACCCCTTGTCATGTGGAGTCCTTGGGGCTGTCTTTCTGCTGTCTTTATTTTTATTTGGACCTCTTTTATTGTATTTAAATCAATGTTTTTAGTTCTGGTTTGTGGTCAAGTCTTGTTTGGCTAGAAAATTTCAGATTTATCTTATGGATTTTTTTAATGTGTAATGCATTCGTGCTCAGGTAAACTGTTCCCAAACATGAATAAATGATACCCGGGCACTTGTGCAAGCCTGTGGGGATAGGAAATTTCCTTCGAGCCTTGTCATGGGATGGGTTTGGTGCCGGTATTGGTGGCAACCAGATTCAGTTCGTGAAATTCTTTGTTTGGATTCACTACCTAAAGGTGATGACCCTATATCCAAAGAAAAATACCATTATTCCTATTAACAATTAGTGTTAATTGATACCCATTACCTATTGAAAAGTACCGATGATACTATTCATAGATAACCTATCATTTATTTTATACTCCAAGGGATACCCCTTTGACATCAACTAGTTCTTACATCATTTCTTTTGATAGATGGGATTCTCCAATTTAATTATGAATAAGAATAATTATTTTAACACTAGGGGTATACCCCTTGATAAAGAACATATTGGATAATAACCTTGGAATTTGTAACCATGTTCCCCATACATCCTGAGGATTATTAATCATATCTTTTTTTAATGAAATGATATTGTATTCAAAAACCTTCCTCATTTTGTGTATTTTGTTTCAAAAAATTATTTAAAAAATTAAAATTTAATGAAACATTTAAAATCATAAATAAAAATTCATTTTCTATATTATATAAACAAGGTGTAATATAAGTTCCATATAAAATCATATCTGTGCATAACAATAATCTTATCACAATAAAACAATTTTAGTATCACCAACCATTACCATATGACTCATCCTTCATATTGCATGTTAAATAATCATATATAATAAATATATAAATATTATAAATATATTATATAACAATATTCATATAAAATGTACATTATATTATTTTTCTATTTTTTCAATTATCTTTCTATTAATAATTTTATATTGAAATGGTTATTTGAGAGAAAAATCTCCATTTTCTATGTGTGATCTCATTTGATGGTTATGGTCAATGCACCATGGTCATTATTTAATTATATCATAAAAATTACTTTTTTCGTATGTGTAATATTTAATTTTTATATGTTGTGTTATAACCATTCATTTATTGTGGTGAGGATAAATTAATTACAACTCCTTAGAGAGATGGTACTTCGTACATATGAAAAGGTAATATTTTTAATTTCTGATAGATGTATGAAAATAATGATAAGAAATAAGTAAAATTTTATTAATTATAAATGTCATATATATTCAATAAATTTGTACTTATGAATATCCATGTAATTATAAAATTACAATAAATCACATGACATTGAGTAGGTGGATTTCCATATGTACATATAAATAAATTTATCAAATTTGAATAGATAATAAAGAGATAGAAAATAAATATTACATTAATATAAAAAGTTTAATTATTTTTAGATAACAATTGAATCATGTTAAAATGGATATAAAACATACAGTTGATATATATGAAAAAGGAACCATTAAAAATGTAAATAATAACATTTTCCTCTTCTTTAGTTATCCTCAATGGAAGATTATCTTACGACTTCTTGGATGAATCAAAGATAAGTATTATCTACTCATGGACATTTCTAAAAAAATTCAATGTATATTTTTCAGTTTCATTGTAAATCTAAAGGACTCATGGGTTGAGGTGAAGTGATAGGATGAGGTTACCTTTTAATAGAGAGGTGGGTGGAAAATATTAAAATGTTAAAAGAATTTAAATATATTAATGTCACTCTCTTTGGAAAATAGATCAAAATTTTCAATTAATAAGAAATAAGAAATTTAATTTCCAAATAGTAAAACTAAAACATTAGATCACAATTTTATAGAAATTTTAAACCATATTACTTTTTTAAACCACTATTTTTCATTATTATGATCATTATAATAGTCACCATATTTTCAGTGTGGTGACTGATCACTATGAAAAAAATAAGATAGCCATATTTACTGTTATTAATTAAATTGAATCAAAAAAATTAATTATCAATTCCTATAGAGGGTAGATATGAAATCTAATATCTCTATATAAAATATATAAAAATGATTTTTAGAGATGATTTATTTGTAAGCATTGAAATGATTTTATTATCATCACATTACTGTTAAAACCAATTAGATGAACTATATTATATATGATTGAATATAATATCAAAAAAATACATTAAAATGATTCAATAATATTGATAATTTAATTTAATAAGTTAAATATTCTTTCTCCACATAATAATATTTCCCTGCAAAATTAAACATTTTACCAATAGGTTAGATTATATTAACTTTTAAACAATTTATAACCCATGTATGAATAATAAATAATTTTATTACAAAACATGTCATCATATTTGATCATAAATTTTTTACCAACCTAAATGGCGAATATATATACAAAAACAATTCCCTAAAATACTGTTCTTTGGGCATAGAATGTTATCATTTTAATTATTTGTGAATTTAGAACTTATTACCTAAAGATTATTTTTTAAAATATCATTATGGAAAAAATTTAAACATGTTTTCCATAATTTTTCTATTGTTTATTAATATGTGTAAATCGAATGTCAAGATTATAATAGTAAAATTTTAAAATATTATATCACATTTTGTTAAATTAGGTTGATGTGTGTAGTAAAAGGTATAAAACTAATAAAATTAGTATAAGGATAAATATGAAATTGAATCCTAGGTTGTCATATCCTATACCCTAATAGTAATTTATCCCCAAAAAAATAAATTACTCATATAAAAAAATTTGGATAATTAATACTTAATATTTCTTATGTTCTCATTAAGATTCCACAAATTTACAATTATACTCTAAAACATTCACTAGATTAGTGGTAATATTCCAAAACAATTTCTATATTTGTTCTGGAATAGACAAGATATTTTCCATAGAAAGAATATAATTATACTATAGTACAACCAATGATTTCAATACATTATAAGGATTTTTTATGCACTATCATAAATGGGATACATGGAACACAATAAGGATATGACTGAGATTAGATGGAAGTATCCATTGATAGGATATAATAATAATTGGATAAAGAATCTAAACAGGATCTATAATACTGGGGATCATATTGTAATTATTTTTAAATATCATAACCATGTTATAAAGATATTTTTATATAATAACATTTCACCAAATTCCATCTCAAGACTTGTCATATGGGTGTGTGAGTGATGATTTTGTTGAATCATAGCTTATGTGATATTCTTATAAATAATTATAACCTTCTCCACAATTTCATTAGTTTTATCATGTCCTAATATCATTCATTTTTTAAATTTATCATAGTATATTGATGTATAGTACTTGCATACAAAGTGGCTTTAATAAGAATTAATCTAATTCCTCTTGTGAAATATGGTATTGTGATATAATTTCTCATTAAAAAATTTAATCACTATAAATTTTGTAATAAATTGAAAAATGTATAATTATATTATCTATAGTTTAATGGTCCACATAGACTGACTAACAATTTGAGGATTACATTATGTACTAATATAATGTACAAACTCCAATATTCTGGATGAATTGTATAAAACGTCAACGTGAAACAATAATATCAATAAGAATAAAAGAATGTGTTACTCCATAAAACCATAACACATATTTAACCTATATATTTTAATACTATCTAGGTAGAACTCATTTATTGTAATAAAACAATCTTAAATAATTTATTGATATAGTAAAAAATATATAAAATTATAGCCTTATGATGATCTGTGGAGTCCTATGATAAAATACTACGTGATTATTCTTAATGTCAAATCCGGTAATGGTAATGGTAATAATATCCTCATAGACATATTTTTATGAGAATTAAATTTATGATATACCAGAAATAAAGACACATTGTCTAAAATATCTCATTTCATGGAGTCTCAAATTAATTACTCATTTAGATTTCAAAAAAACCATTATACTTCCATGATGAATAATCAATGACTAAAAAGATAGGATCATCCATAAAATTATTTTTAAAATAAAGTACATAAGGTATAGAAACATGGACAAAAACAATTATTACTCCATAACAATAATTGTCGAATATAAGATCATTCCCCCCTAATTCTATAGTTTCATGTATTCTCTTCATACCACAATAATCAAAACTTGAATGGATTCATGAACATTCATATATGGAATATATGAATTGTCCCCATTTCTGTATTACTTCATGAACCATTTTCTTAGAATTCATATGTGTTAGATATATTTGAATCATAATCATAGACAAAGTAGAATAGACCTTCAAAAATAGTGCATTATCAACCTTTTTCACATTCACAATGTGCTAATTATTAAGTAGTCATATAATTTAATCAACTATATCCATCAACATATTCCCATATTGTAATAATTAAAAAAATGTATTTTAAGAAAAGTATATATATATATATATATATATCATATCATTCAACATAATTATAATTGAAAAATATTTTTAATGAAAAAAAATTGTTTCTTACTCCAAATTATATTGATATTTTTTCTCACATAACCTCAATTTGAATAAATCATATGTTATCACCATAAAATTATATATCAGGATTCTTACTATTGCCTTTTTTATTCTTCACTATTGTAATAAATCCTTCTACACAATAGGATAGTTTAAGCATATGGGAAATTGAAAAAACTTCTTTTCATCTCCATTAAATATTCATCACATTTGCCTATATAATTAAAAATGCATCCCTTCATATAAATCATTGATATATTATTTCAAATACATGATAACTATATTATGATGAATAAATCATATCGTTCAAATAAAAAAGTTGATCTAATTTACGATTTTTAGTTTTTTCTATTTCATAATAAAATCAAGAGTAAAATAAAGTTAGAATATTTTACACATGAAATAATATTTATACATATATAAATTTATGTTTATGAACATGAAATACAATTCCACATCCATGTGGTTTTCAAAATAATCCTTATATGACATTCATTTATTATTTTTTGGTAAAGAGATGTACCTGATAGTTTTTAACCATGTGGTGCCTCTATGTTTGGGTAAGGTTAAATTATTCAACCATAAAATCATTTATACAACATTCAATTCTCAAATTTCCATATTTTAGTACGATAAATATATCCCAATAAATAATAATTTCTTGGTAAAAATTTTATTCGCATTAATGTTTTTAATGCATTCTAATTTATTGATGTCCCAAATGTATCACTAATGTTATATAAATTTTATGAAAAACAATGTTTTGATTGGATCTATTAATTAATGGAATATTGTTAGAGTTGTATGGAAATAAAACGTAAATAACTTCAACATGGAAGGTTTTAGAATTATGTATCTAATGATATTAGACGATACTATACTCAATTATTTCACATGGAATACTCTAATTTCTATTGACGATTCCATGAAATATCATCAAATAGTTCCCCCAAAGAGATCTTGAATGTGAACATCAATAAAATTTCATCATATTTTTTTGAATCCATGAAACACTATTAAAATGCTATCGTGAACTGTATTAAATATATGTTTTACTGGACTTTTTTTATAAAACGATTATATACAGATTTTCATAACAGAAAATGGAAAGAGTATATTTCATTCAGATGGATGACATACCACCTACCTATAAAATAGATGAAATATAATTATTTTTTTATAAAGTATTTCCTCCACATATTATTCTGAATATAAATAGATATACCTATGTAGATAGTGATTCCGTTTTATCATCATAGAATAACATTGTCTATATCAATAAAAGGGAGTGTTAGGGGTAATAGTTAGAGAACATTTTCATTTTTCATATGTGGTAGTTTAATTTAAGGACACCCTCCATCACAAAATTTTGTTCTATATATAGATGTTGGAGTTAGATAGACTTACAACCTATAATATAACTATGTCAAATAGTTGGGATGAAAATTTATCGAACCATCAATATCTCATTGAAGTACATGTGAAGAAACAACTATCTATTTGTCAAACATGATTTTATGTGTAAAATAATGTACTATAATTATTGTAAGTTAAAAATCTAGTTACATGTGGAATTACATAGAGATTTTAAGAAATGTATGACTATACCACCTCAGAGTGATTTTTTTATCAATATGATTATTTCAATAGCCACCAATATCATTACATATATAATAGATTTATGTGATGGATAGAAATATAAAAATAGTTCACCATTGTTTCATGTTGTAATCACTAATATTCATAGGGTGGGGATTTCATTATAAAAATTTCAAATTTGTACTATGAAAAATTACCTCTCAGATCTTGTAATTTTACATTTTTTATAATATCTAGATAGAGTAAAGTACCTTTTTTTAATCCAAACCTTTGTATTCCTCATATTATACCATGGTTTAAATGTAATATTGAGTGATTTTATTTAGGTGTACCATGTCCCTTAGATTTTAGTTGTGTCTTCAGAACCCACCGTAGCTTCATTCCGGGATTCTTTTACCAATACCTTGGGAATGGACCACCCTATGAAGCATAAGTATTGCTATAAATTTTGAAAATATCAATTCTGTTCATCAAGGATAGAATATCTTCTAGATTTCATCTAACTAATATTCAACTATGTAATCATTGATTTCCCGTCATATAAATTATCCTTAGTGGGTTCTTCAATTTGTGATTGATTGTGTTCTATAAACTAATTATTTTAACATGAATAATTCAGATTGTTACAATGGTAGTATCAAATTATTGATTCAATTTATTGTATAAATGAAGTTGAGGCATGATCAATTTAATCTTCTCTGACCCCCAATATATAATCATAAATTTTTATGAAGACTTACATGGTGATATTCATAACCATATTTATAAACAACATTTATAACGAAACTATAATTATCTTTATTTAAAAATATATAACCTTTCATATTCAGATCCAAAAATGTTATAGTATATATAAAATAATACAAACTTAATCATGGTAATTTCTAAATTATATACTCATTAATTACATAAATATTATATTGGAATTGGTAATTGAAAATCAAATATATATATATATATATATCATATAATCTATACCTTATATAGAAGGTTTGGGTGTAATATTTTTTTACCATCATTGTAAGATATACCATGATATAAATAATTTTGTAATGAATTTTAAATCAATTTAATAGATGAAAATTAACATTGGTTCTTGGTAGATGTAACTTTTCAAAAATTGTTTGATTCATATGTTAATAATAATCAATGAAAATATGAATGGACAAATTATTCTTCATAATAAGAAGAGTAGTTTCACAATGTGGTGACATAGTAGGAAATATAAATCCTCATTAATATTATCCTCTTGTATCTTCTTCTATTACCATTAATAAATTTGAAACATTATATAAATACATTGATATAGGTGAAATACTAGGTAACAGTTCTATTGGAATCAAAAAATCAAGTTTTAGTGAAATATTATGAATATACTCATTAAATAAATTATAATAATCTATAATAATAAAAAAATATTCAATTTATAGATTACCCCAATCCATATGAGATATATATCCCCCATGAAAATGTAGTAATACCAATATAGTAGAAGAAATTTCTAATTGTTTTTCATATTTATCCTCACAAAAATAGAGGAATATAGTATAATTCGTAACATAAAACATGACTTCCCATCAACAATTTTTTATGGGTTCTATATAATGATGAAAATCTATTTCAAAAATAATTTTATGTTCAAATAAATGTTAATAAAATGATTTCCAAGTTATAAATTCCATGTAAATATATCAGAGAGGATTTATATACATGACATGAAATCATCATAACAATATGAGTTTTTACTACTTAATAAAAATATACTAGTTATTGATAATAAGTAATATTGAAAAATATATTTCATGAAATCACAAAATCTATATAACGGAGGTAATATAATATACTTCAAAATTTTAGAAAACCTATGGCCACCACTATTTCAATGTTCCTTACTAAAACCTAAAATTCAACTAAAATTATTAGTGTGAACATAAAACATCATTATCGAGAGTGTGAAGTCATATATAATCCAGTAGTAAAATTTCTTAAATTTCTAATCCTTATAATATTCCTATGAACATTTATGGTCATATGAAATCATAAATTCTCATTGTTATTTATCATAGATTATATATTATAATTATTCAAAATGGTTCATAAGGGTAATTTGAATTAACAAATGTGTATCCCATAGGAATTTTATTTAATGAGTCAAGTTAGAAAACAATTTCAGGTTCAATGTGAAAATTACCTCAATACCTATCAATCTATTTAAGGTTTTTCCCCTAGGTTAATCTACATAGGAGACGATATCTAACTATTCGTATCAAAAAATGGATTTCATTATAATGAAACCTCACAATCTATATTAAATAAAAATTTTAATATGTTATCCCATGTGTAGATGTATATTTAAACACTTTTCATATTAATTAATTCCAAAAATTAACATAACACTACACTAATATGAATTGAAATGTCTTAATCATTACATACATATATATTACTTCATTTATGAATATTTTTCAACACATAACAGAATAGTACACATTCTATAACAATAAAGGTTTTCTTTATTCAGAGCCAAGACACATAATCAAATTATATCATAAATGATCATGATCATATCCAAAAAAAAATATCTTCTCAAATTTTACTCTTAATACACATTTCATTTATTAAATATTTCATTAAAAATTGGTAAATAGAATCGTAAGAATGATTGTGTTTCGATACTCTGAAAGGATAAAAAATAAAGATATAAATCGATGATAAAAAATGGTCATAAGATTTGAATAATTGTAATATAAATTTAAAATTACATATGATTGTGACAACCATTTAGTCTAACATAATTAATTATGTTTCAGAGTGCAACCCACCAATATTTTATATGTATTTACAGTGAAATGAACATATGTTTTTCAATAACATTCAATATATGCAACCTCGAGTCTACATGAACTATGATATAATATGAATATATAACCATGCTCTTAAATTGGAATTTATTAATAAAAATATAAAATTTGAATAAAATTATTAAATTTTTAAATAAATAAAATTAATAAATTTTTAAATAAATAAAATTTAATGATATATTCATAATTGATAAGTACAATATTTGTAGTAAAGTCGTTTTATGGTATGAAAATATGTTTTTTTTCAATATATTTATGAATTATGTAAGGATGCATTATAATTATTTTATATTAATTTCTATAAATTTAATTAAGGTGAATTAATCAAAATTTAAAATAATTATTTCAATATTACCTTACATTTATTGATAATATTCTTCTAAAAAGATTTAATTCAATTGAATAGTGAAAAATATTGGTTCCAATAAAAGATATAATTTAATTTAAATTAATATTCATATTATGTTATAACTATGATTATAACGATTATAATGATATATTTATATAGAAAAAATTTAAATATTAACATACAATTCAACCTTATCCATGATTTCTGTATATGTTTTTTGGGCTTAAGGACACATTTTTTTCTTAATGGAACTTTTAAGCGGGTTATGTTTTTTTATCTTAATGAATATTATTAATTTCAATTGATTAATGGTCTTAATGAAATTTATGGATTAAATATTCAAAAAATTATTATTTCATATGTCCGAGGTTTTTTACATTGGATATAACTGAATTAAATTCACGTTTATTGTTGATAATACATTTTAATAAAAATATATTTTCATTGAATTATACAATCATATAAAGTTTACTAATACACACAAATAAATTTAATATAGTAAAATAGATTAAACATTTTTAATCACAATAATAAAATAATTTTAATAGTGATATAATTATTATTATGTCTAATGACTCATAAAAAGTGTAAATTTTTTACCCTGGATAATGATAAAAATGGTTTAATGAATGTTAAAGCAAGATATAAGGGTAATAATTCCAAAAAAATATTATAATTTTTATTTATTATTAATACTTAAACCATATATTATACTAAAATTTAAAACATTTCCATTTGTAATGACATTAAAATTTTAGTGAAATTATATTATTGAATTTTTTTAATAAATATTATGTGTGTATAATCCATAAATTATAAAAGGTAACATTTTCAACTAATTTATTCGCAAAATTTGAGACATATATCTTTACAATACGAACTATAAAGTTTTTTTTAGATTCCATGATTTCATCCTGAGTACCCCTTTTCATCATTTATGAAAAATAGTTCACAGATTAAGGTATAGGCCAAAAGTGGTTACCCATAACAATGTAATAAATCATTACCATGGTCTTTCAATTTCATTTTTTATTCAGGTATAAATAAACAAATTTATCAACCATATCATGCTGAAAATTGAATAATCATTATAAATATATATTATTATGATTAATTCATATCATTTGACAATATTTTTCTAAAAAATTGAGGATGCATGTATTTCACATGCACAGTAGTGGAAAATTGCATCCTTATAGTTATATGTTCATTTTCCAATACTATATTTAGTGGTTTTATATTTTGGTTTATTTAATATATTTATATATATATATGAATTATTATTATTTTGTTTATATAATTTTTAATCAATAATTGTTATTTATTATATATCTTTATTCCATTTCATCCATCAATAAGTGGAAAAAATTACTTGTATGTATGTACTAACTACTATCTTTATAAAGTAAAGTAATTAATTTATGTTGACTAATTTATATAAAGTTTTATAAATTATTAAATAATGTTTAAATATTAAACATATGAAATGATTTATTTTATTTATATGATAAAACCATACTCATGATTTGAGGAACCTAATATTTGAATAAAAATATTTCTAAAACATAAAATAGTTATAACATTGAACAATGATTTCAATAAATAAGTATTAATAAATATGTGCCACTTCATTGGTTGCATGTTGTTAGTGGTGAGTGGTAAAACAAACTCCGTTATTTGGGAGATTCATGGTATGAATCATGGGAGTCCGCTTTATGGACGTTCCACTCCCCTGGGATCCACCCGTCTTTTCCGGTCACCCTGCATTGACTGGGCGTGAAGAATGAGGTGTGGTCCACTGTTCTGACGGATTTCTTTGATGGTCCATCACCGATAAGGCAGTCACCCTCTAGAACGCTCTTCCATCTCAGCTAGAAACAACTCCTTCCCTCATTGTGGCTCTACATCAGGGAATTGACCCCTTTGTGGTGGAGGGGGGTTACCATGTGTGGAGGGTTTGAAAAGGACACACATGGGAATTCACTTATAAAAATAAAATAAATGTTTTAATAAAAATGTTATAATATGTTATAAATAGAAAAAATTTATTATAGGTATAAATATGATTTTTTATGATAACTATAATATATTAAAATTTATTATATAGTATATTAGAGAGCTTATGAAGAATATAAAACATTATGTAAGGGTTTATCAACCTAATTTTATTTCTCTGAGACATATTTCATATTCACCATTTATTTCATCCATAGTTTTTATATATTACATATTTCATATGTTATATCTTTATTATATTTATACAAGCGGTATATAATGTTTCATGTAATTTTTTTTCTTTTCATTAGGGTAATATTTAAAATAATACAAAAGAGGAATGGTTTTTATTTTATAATCACATTTCTTATTAGGATTGTTTATGTTAAAATTCATGATAAAAAATTTATGATAAATATCTCCCAAATAATATATATATTTTAATTGAAATGACACTAATGTTTGAAATGTATATTTGTTTCTTAAAAATGTTAATTTTACTATGTCACATTAATTAGAACAATAACAGTGTAAATTGAACTGTAACTATAAATTTTCGACCATTATATGACTATTTGTCAATTATTACCAAAGATAAATATGATGGTTGGAAACTATAATAATTTTAATGTGGCAATTTTTTTATAAATATAAATAAAATGGAAAAATAAATTCATAATAAAGAGTTGATTTCCTCATATAGTAGAATTGTTCAATACACAGACCATTTTTTGGATCTCAGGAATGATGTAACGTCCCTGGTCTTTTCCCTATTCCATGCCCAAGATAAACTTCCACATGTTATGATTGAAAGAACTGTCCTATGGGAGACGTTCAAGTTTGAGGAAATTCCCACTCGGGTGATATTATCAGAGCCTTCCAAAGTGACTATAACCATCACAAACCTTACCCTTGAGTCATATAATTGTGTCATAAAAGGTTATATAGCATGTTAATAGTTATTTATTATGTAATATCTTTTTATAAAAAAAATATTAATCCAAAAATTAATTTATGAGAATTTTAATTCTAAAAAATAAAATGAATTTGATTAATTGATTTTCAGGTTAAATGGAATTTTTTATAAATATATATATTATTATCATAAAAAAATGTTTTCGTAATAATGTATTTATAGTTAAATATTCTTATAATAACACTACTCTTAATTATAATTTATGGTTATATATATTACATATTTTTATACTCTATAAATTTATAATTGTTCAGTTTGATAAGTATTATTTTTTAATATGAAAATTAGAAATTTTAATACAATTTCAAATATATAATTTACCTTAGTGAATTGATTGAATTTTGAAATATATAATATTTTATAAAATCTTAATATTAAAGGAATTTTATATAATATGAATTATCATATAATTTTATTGATGTCAATTGTAATTTATATTAATGTTTAAAATCTGATTTTGTTAAAACACATAAATTTCCCATAAATGCATGACTTTTTTTTAAAAGTAGAATTTAAAATATTTAGATAATTTTTTAGATAAATTGAATAGTATTTTTAAAATCACGACATAAAAATAATCCAATGGTTAATTTTTCATAATTTTCTTAGACAATCAATTTTTTTGGGTAAAAATTAAATACTTTTTTAATTTATAATATGTTTTATGAAAACATAATGACCCAATAGTGACATAATAAAATACTATAAAATGAATATTAGTATATATATATTATGAAAATTTAAAATAAGTTTTTTTATAATTTTTTTTATTTTGTAAGGTTTTAGTGAATCCCTCAAGACAAATTAATTATTTTAATATTTTTAAAATCAATTATTCGATAGTATATCTCACCTCCACATATGAAACTGAAATATTTTAATATCATTGGTCAATATACATATAAAATAATTTATACCACTCCCATAGGTCAGAAAATGTAACACCCCCAAGATTTTATGAGATTTATCATTTTTTCATATCTTCTGTTGTACGCTACACCAATATTACCTTGTTCTATACGCAACACCGTATTAGCTTGCAGTATACGCAACACTATTCTTGGACCATGTTACACACAATTTCAAGTTCGTTTGATAGTATTTATTCTACAAAAAATTGAGTATATATATATATATATTCAATGTGTAAATATAATTTGGTTGGATTCTGTTATACAAAACAATGAAAGAGTCTTTCACAACACGCAACCCTTACATGGCTTGCATTACACGCAATCACGACCTTCCTCATTAGCGTGTGTTGTAAGCAATACCAGGTTTCACTAAACAACGATATATTGTTATAATATTATTATGAACTATCTCTTATGAATAGACTCAACAAAATTTTTAATTTTATAATGTTATTATTTATCTTACACGTTTTCTAGAACATGGTATGGGATCAGACTAAATTGTTTCAGGTAAAATAATTATTTTCAAAAAATGCAATTTTGTCGCCTTTTGATGGGGCACCCACATTAAATCTTGATTATGGAATGTTTATAAGTTCAAATTTAAAATATAAAATTCTTCTTTGGAAACAGGATATAAATATTTACTTTGGATAATTTTTTGATATTTTTCTGATAAGTTTCTTATTTTGATGAATAGTAAAAATACGCAAAATTTTAATTAAAAACAACTTTTTTCATCAAGGTAATTTATATGGTTAAATTATAATATTTAAAGGTTTTAAAGTGTAAATAGAATATATTTTTACCATTTAATATAATTCAAGTAATTACTATTAATTTTATATTGAATTCATAGATAAAAAATTTCAATCTTTAACAACATTTTAACTTTTGAAACCCATTTTCTTAACAACGAGATTAGTTTTAAATAAATTACTGCAACTTCTGTGTTTTGAATTTTGAAAAATGGATTCCATATTTGGATTCAGTGGGTCCAAATTATGTTATTATGTTACTTTTATTTTTTTTGATATCATGTATAGTAACTACGGTAATATTTATTTACTACAGTTAAAGGTAAATCAGGTGATTAAGGGTAAATATAATATTGTAAAATTACCCTAAAACTTTCCAAATTTCTATTGGATTAATAAACTTCATATATTATCAATTAAGGGTCTAACTAGATTCATTTCATGGACATTAACCACGAGAATGATGTAATTATTATTAAAACTAAATAAAGTGACAACATGTGACTCTCTTAAATCTTATTAGTATAATAATTTTAATTTACTAATAAACTTAATGAAACATTAAAAATGAATATTCTCCATAAATCTAATACAATTATCTATATGATGGTATTTTTTTTATATTTTTTAGCGATTAAATAATTAACATTAAAGGTGTCACAATAGTAATGTTGAAATTATTTTATTGATTGAAATATCAAGTGAATGGTATTAAAAATATCAAAATAAATATTATATGAACTATTTAATGTTCTCCATGAATTTTATAGTTACATATGACATGTTATTAATCTATTAAAGCTTTTATTTCAAATATATATTTTGTGTGCATTTTCATTAAATTCTAATAAATGAATAGTGTAAAAATTGACACTATTGTTATTTTGTAAAAATAACATAATATAAAATTGTTTAAAAATCCCAAATATATTTAAAATTTATAAATTAAAATTTATAAGGTCTAAAATGTAATAAATTATCCAATTATGGACAATTCACAACACATAAAGAATTATTTATAGCAATTTAAAATTTAGACGTTTATTACCACAAATAAAATTAAATAGATTAAATTATGACAAATCAAGTCGATAAGGTTTAAAATAAACATAAAACATGTCCATATTAAATAGGTTGATGATATTAAAATCATATCTCATATATTATACTAATTGAGTAGTTTTTTGAGGTTTTTATGTGGGGTTTAATTTTATTATTAATTAATATTTTATGTTTTTCCTAAAGTGCCCCTCTCCTCCCTTATAAAAGGGCACCTCCTCCCTCTCCTCTTTACAGAACTTGGATCCTTCAATCTCGGCCAACCACTAAAAATTTATCTTCTACAAATCCCTATTAATATAATAGAGGTCCTGGGCTTCTTCAATGACAAACTTTAGTTCCTTAATATAAAGTTTAAAGGAGGCACTTCGAGGAAGAGGTAATCTCTTCTACCGATTCTTTCATGGTTCATTCTTCTTCAACTTCTTCTTCCTTAGTATTTTCATCATAAAGTAATAAAATCAGAATAAATAATATACTGATAAGTAATTATAAATATGAAACAACACCATTTTACCTTCTATCCATCCTACGGAAAATGAAATCACTGCGCGTGCGTAATTACGAAATACCGTCTCCACGCCGTGGTGTAATCTGTTTTTCCACCACCACGTTACTTGGATGGGTATAATGGTGTATATAATAACTATATATGGTTAATATAACATAATACTGATTATGATGTATTATATCATCCACTCAAATTCAATTCAATGATTATGGGAACGATATCATCGCTCGTGCGTACGTACAGATTACCGTCTCCACGACACGATTGCATTCATTCTTCATGTTAACCACTCAAGAATAATTATAAAGTCTATATAATAAATAATAATGAAATATATGACATGATAAAGAAACTGGATTTATGTTTATATATGTATATATGTTATCTACTTACTTTCATTCAAGTAAATAATGAAAGGAAAACATCGTTCATTAGTATGTACGGTCTACCATCTCCATGAACAATGTATTTCATTTCATTCATCTATCTATTATTTATATTTATATAATGAATATATATGATATATAAATCATTATTTTAATTCTGGAAGAATTTAAATCATGATATAAGTAATAATAATATCAAGAACAACAAATAGAAATAGGTACGATAAATGAGACAATTTTACCCAAAACGCTGTTTTAACATGGAATTTACAAAAGAACGGGTAATATAAAGTCATAATTGAACATATATGATATCATAATAATGAATATGATTATTTAATAAGTCAATGGAATTATTTAAATCATTATACACGAGGTTCGGATATGTACGAAGCATATCAGACCTAAGGTAATGTATAATTTTTCAAATCTCATTTTTATCTGAGATTGCTTATACCTAAGTATTTACTCGGGTTTTATTTTTCATCCATGTCCATAAAAATGTTTTTCATAAAGTGTTTAATATTCTTCCATGTATATTTAATGTAATGTTTACCACACTTTGACTTTTACATTGTGTTATGGAAAGAATGATTCTTTTGTTTACCATACGAGGAACTTTTTGACTTTTCCTACAAAAGTATGGGGAGAATATTTTTTTTAACTTATATGGAATGAACTAATTTTTACGGTTTCATAAAGCCTAATTTTAATGAATCTTCCTCTAAAAGTTTTCATTTTTCTTTTTAATAAAATCCTTTTCTTTTAAAATTGTGTGGTGTTTAGTGAAAAGAAAATTATTTTGAAGAAAAATGGATATTTTCCTCAAGAATTCATTTCAAGTGTTTTATCAAAACTATTTTCCATATAAGATGACATTATTTAGCGTGATCATGTTTCAATTATAATGTATCTATTTATTTAGATGGTGTTATTTTTCTTATAATGAAATGATATTGATTTGTTTTATATGGATTATGTGATGATTGGATGATATTTATGAAACACATGTTATTCGTTGGGTTACGATGAATGTTTTATGTTTATTTTGTGGCACAAGTAAGAATGATTTCATTGTGAGATGGGTGGGACCTATATCCCACTCCAATTCATTGGGTAAGGATTTATATCTCCTGAGATAAACATGGATGGAACAATAAGTTAATCTGGTCCAGTGTTACTGGACTGGAACGAGGAGTGAACTCGATTCAGAAAGGGACTTTGTCCACTAAGATGGTATTCGCAGCAATGCCTTGGATACTATGGAATTAGAATCATGTGCGTAATGGTGTTCCAAAATTTCATGATATATTCACATGCTGTTTTATGATGATTGATGTTCCATTACGATATATGCCTTACGTACTGCCATGTTTTATGTTCTTGCTCAAAATTTTTCTGTTTAAACATTATGTTCATGTTTTTAACTTCAAATGTATATGATTTTGTTTTATTTTATCCATGTTTACCCTTACTGAGCATTTGAGCTCACCATTTATATGTTTTATTTTTCCATGATATATATAAAGGTTTTAGGTAAGAAAACAAAAGCGGATGATCATTATGGGAGATGTTGAAGATCTTTCATCATGATTATAAGATTATGTTCCGAGTTTCCAAAGACATTAAACTACTACAGTCCTTTGGTGTCTGTTTTTGTTATTTTATAAGTATTCTGAGAAAGTAATTCAATGTCTATGTACGTCATGTTTGGGTCTCTACAGTTGGTTTAAGAGGTTCAGTTTAGTTATCCTTTGGAAACTAGGATACAAAAACATTAGTGAGATCCCTAGAGATATTTCAATGGTATGTTTAGGGATGTCCATAAGGATTAGTATAGGTATAGGTTACAGTAATGATCTTATAATTAAACCTATGATTTTATATATTGAAATTACTCCCCGTTTATTATGTTGTTTTCTTAGCGTGTTTTTTGCCTCTCACACTGTTCTTTTTGGGTTTCAGACGATGGTTGGAACCCGAAGGAACTGTGATGATCAATGTAATGAAAAATGTAATGATTGTCCTCCCGAACAACCAAATGGGATGGGAGATGGAGTGAAAAATCGTATTGTTATACTTACACAAGCTATGAATCATTTTGGACTTCCAAATGATCAGAGAAGGTAACAGTATTCTATTGAGGCCTTCATGAGGCAACATCCACGTTCTTTAAATGGGTCTTCTGATCTACTTGTTGCATAAAAATGGATCAGTACCATTGAAAAGATATTTTACATAATTTTCTTTTCAGAACATGAAAAATTCATTTTAGATATTTAACGTTTAGTAGGTAAAGCAAATAAGTGGTTGACTATAATTAATAATACAAGGCCCCAAGATGAAATTGAATCCATGGAATGGGACAAGTTCAAAAACATGTTTTTCAGTAAGTACCTCCCTTGTATTCTTCGAACAAATATAGAAAAGGAGTTTAATGAGATTAAGAAGAAGGATGATGAATCTGTTGGTATATACGAAGTGAATTTTACAAGACTTGCAAAATTTACTTCTGGATTTTTCATCCAACCTGAAAGTAAAGTTGATCGATTCTTCAGTGGCTTAAAACCAATCCGTCAAAGGGAATTAGTGATAAGAGACTTCATTATCTATGATGAAATTATGCGTTGAAATGTCAAGGTATAACTGAAATTTGGTGTAACATATCCATCTCATGGTATTGACAAGAAACAAAATATGGAGATCAATGAAAAACCATAGAAAAATGGGGAAAAGAAGGTGAATGATTCTTTATGATTAAAGTGTGGAAAGAATCATGGTGGAGATTGTCTAAAAGGTACGAGAAAGTGTTTCACATGTGGAAAATAAGGTCATCAATCAGCTGAGTGCCAAATTAATGGGAAAAAGGTTTCTAATGATGTGAATAGAGAAAATACTACAGAGAATACTCCACCAACACTTCAATGCTTCAAATGGAAGGAAATGGGGAATTATTCTAATTAATTCCCTAATCCAAGTGTTAGTGATAATCGACGTGACCAACCTCTTGAGGCAAAGGACAAAGGGAAGTCACATGAAATAACTATTGGAGATGTTGAGTATGACAATGATGTATTGTATTGATTATGTGTTTATATAATGGGATGGAAAAATAATGTTGTGGAATCTAATTTATAGTACTGTGGAAAATTGGAATATCTATGTATTGGTTTATTATGGTTTTCAATAATTATATGGTACCGGTAACCATGAAAAGCAATTCAAATATTTGGGAAATAAGATGATTTGCTCATAATGAAGGGATTTGGAGAAAATATTATGTTTGATAGTATTAATGAGCTCATGACTGATATACGGAAAAAGTGATATCATGGTTTGAGTATATAGAAATTTTGGGATTTTGGTATGTGGAAAGAGTTATCTTTTGACAGCATTCATGTTTTCACTATGTTTCTATAGTAATTCATGTTGCAAGAGAATACAAGATTAAGTTATTCACATTTTTGGAATGTGATCACCAAGATATATCTTATGATATATGGGGGATAAATGATGGTATTCACATAATAGTTTGATGACATTTCTAGTAATAATTTTCTTTATACTATGAGATTTTAAAGATGTATTTTGGATTAGTCTAAATAATGTAATGGATTATGTCATACATCAGATAGTACTGTTTGAGGCTATAAATTTTTAGATATTATTTCTGTAATGTTATAATAGTGATGTTTTAGAAACAACAGAAAACTAGTAGGACAGGATACAACCCGTCGCGTCAGACAAGGTTACAGGAATCAACCCCACAACTAAAGTTTGAAAGGCATTTATCGCCTACCGCTGGCCTACAAGAATTCCCTGGTTAGTGTAAATTAGTTTTAATTTATTATGTGGCATGATATATAGGAACCGTATATCATTAATCTCACTATAGATGAACTTATGTAACTTTTTCTAACCTTTTTTTGAGACAAATGGAATGACATATCATTCTATCGCTTGATCTGCTAACATTTCAAGAAGGAAAAATTCAAATTCATTTCATTAAATAAGAGATGAAGTGGTAATTGTTTATGGAATGACAAACAGTGATATTTTATAGAAGTCAAGTAAGTATTTCTCCTTGTAAAAAATTATTCAACAATAGTAAAATGATCTTGAATACCAAAAATGTTGTTCTAGTACCCTCATATATAATGAATCAGATGGTACCTTAGATCCTCACAAATTTATGTCTTTGTAATTGTTTTCTTATTCATAGCCATGTTCTCTACCACTCTCCATCAGAACATGATGGTTAGATTTCTCTTCCATGTCCATATTTTCACCTATATAATCATCTGTGGAGACCCAGGGATGAGTTACATTGGGTATCTGTTATGCTTCTAACGTTCCTTTTTAAGATGACGAGGTAGTATTCCTTTTTATGATGTGGGTGTCTATAAAAGAAACATTCAAGTAGAAAACCATTTATAACCCCGATGAATTTCGAGGGATAAATTCATTTTAAGGGGGTTAGAATGTAACACACCGAGATTTTATGAGATTTATTATTTCTTCATCTCTTATGTTGTATGCTGCACCAAGATTACCTTGCGTTATACGCAATAAAGTATTAGTTTGCAGTATACTCAACACTATATTGGGATCATGTTACACAAAATTTCAAGTTCATTTGATTTTAGTTATTCTATGAAACATTGAGTGTATATATATATATATATTCAATTTATAAATGAAATATGTTTAGATTATTTTATAAAAAACAATGAAAGTGTCTTTCACAACATGCAACCCTGACATGGCTTTACTGCACGCAATCATGACCTTCCTTGATAGCGTGTGTTGTACGCAATACCAGGTTTCACTAAACAACGATATATAGTTATAATATTATTATTCACTATCCATTATGAATGGTATCAACACCATTTTGAATTTAATAACATAATTATTCATCTTACACATTTTTTAGAACATGGTAAGAGAGAAAACTATAATTTTTCGGGTAAAATAAGTATTTGTTCAAAAAATGCCATTTTGTCGCCTTTTGATGGGGCACCCAGATTAAATATTGTTTTTGAAATGTTTATAAGTTTAAATTGAAAATATAAAATTCTTCATTGGAATCAGGATATAAAAATTTACTTTGGATTATTTTTTGATGTTTTTCTGATAAGTTTCTTATTTTGAAGAAGAGTAAAAATATGCTAAATTTTAAATTAAAAAAACTTTTTTCATCGAGATAATTTATATAGTTAAATTATAATATTTAATGGTTTTAAAGTATAAATATAATATATTTTTACAATTTAATATAATTCATTTCATTACCATTAATTTTATATTGAAATCATAGGGGAAAACATTTCAATCTTTTACAAAGTTTTAACTTATAAAACCCATTTTCTTAAAAAATGATTAATTTTAAATTAATCACTGCAACATATGTGTTTTGAATTTTGAAAAATTTATTCCATATTTGGATTCAGTGGGTCTAAATTATGTTAATATGTTATTTTAATTTTTTTTTTGATATCATGAATAGTATCTTCGATATTTTTTCTTTACTATAGTTAAAGGTAAATCAGGTATTTAAAGGTAAAAATAAGATTTTAAAATTACCCTAACACTTTCCAAAATTCTATTGGATTATTAAAAGTCTACTCGTATTACCTAAGGGTCTCAATAGATTCATTTCATGGACCTTTGACTACGAAAATGATTTCATTATTATTAAAACTAATGAAAGTGACAACATATCACTCTCTTAAATCTTATAAGTAGAATAATTTTAATTTAGTGATAAACTTCATGAAACATCGAACAAGAATATTTTCCAAAAATCTAATAAAATTATTTCTATCATTTATTTATATTTATAGTTTTTAGAGATTAAATAATTTTCATTAAAGGTGACATAATAGTAATGTTGAAATTATTTTATTGATTGAAATATCAAATAAATGGTTTTAAAAAAATTATAATAAATATTATATGAACAATTTAATGTGGTCCATGAATTTTATAGATAAATATTACATCTTATGAATATATTAATGCTATTATTTAGAACATATCTTCTGTGTAGATTTTATTTAAATTCAAATAAATGAATTGCGTCAAAATTGACACTATTGTTATTTTATAAAAACAAATAATATAAAATTGTTTAAAAATCATAAAAATATTTAAAAATAATAAATTAAAATTTATATGGTCTAAAATGTTATAAAGTATCCAATTATATATAATTCACTACACAAAAGTAATTATTTATAACAATTTACAATTTAGAACTTTATTACCATAAATAAATTTAAATAGATTAAATAATGATAAATAAAGTTGATAAGGTAAAAAATAAACATAAAACATGTCTAAATTTTATTTTTTGATGATATTACAATACTATATCATCGCTTATCTGAATTGAGTCATTTTTGGAGGTGTTTAAGTGGAGTTTCATTTTATTATTAATTAATATTTTAAGTTTTTTCTAAAGTGCCCCTCTCCTCTCTTATAAAAGGGCACATCCTCTGTCTCCTGTTTACACAACTTTCATCATTCACGCTTGGCCAAACCCTGCCAATTTCTATTATCCACCTCCCTAAAACATACTAGAGGTCCTGGTCTTCTTCAATGACCATCTTTAGTGCCTTAAGAGGAAGTTTAAAGGAGGCACGTTGAGGAAGAGGTAATCTCTTCTGTCGATTCTTTCAAGTTCTTTTCTTATTCAACATCTACTTATTTAGTTGTTTCATTATAAAGTAAAAACATAAGTATCACTGTTATACTGATATGTTATAATAAATATGAAACAACAACATTTAACCTACTATCCATCATATGGAAAATGAAATCACCGTGTGTTCGTACGTATGGAATATTGTCTCCACACCGTGGTGTAATCTGTTTACCACCACAACATTACTTGTATGGGTATAATGGTGTAAAGAATAAATTTATATGGTTAATATAACATCATAATGATTCTGAGATATTATATCACCCACTCCAATTCAATTCAGTAATTATGGGAATGATATCATCGCTCGTGTGTACGTACGGATTACCATCTCCACAACAAGATTAGATTCATTCTTCATGTTAACCACTCAAGAATGATTATAAAGTATATATAATGAATAATAATAAAATATATGACATGATAAAGCTACTGGATTTATGTATATATATATATATATTTCATCTACTTACTTCCATTCAAGTAAATAAAGAACGGAAAATAGCGTTCATGCGTACGTAAGGCCTACCGTCTCCATGAACAGTGTATTTCATTTAATTCATCTATCTATTATATATATGTATTTACTGAATATATATGATATATAAATCATTATTTACGTTCTGGAAGTATTTAAATAATGATATAAGTAATAATATTATCCAGAACAACAAATCAAAACATGTATGATAAATGAAATGATTTTACCCAAAACACTGCTTTAACATTGAATTTACAAAAGAAAGAGTAATACAAAGTCATAAGGGAACCATATATGATAACATACCAATGAATATGATTCTGTAATAAGGAAATGACATTATGTTAATCAGTATACAGGAGGTTCGGATACGTACAAAGCATATCAGACCTAAGGTAAGAGATAATTTTGCAAATCACATTTTTATCCAAGATTTCTTATACGTAAGTATTTACCGGGGTTATATTTTCCATCCATGTCCATAAAAATGTTTTTTATAAAGTGTTTAATAATAAACCATGTATTTTTAAAGTCATGTTTACCACTATTTGACTTTTACATTGTGTTATGGAATGAATCTTTCTTTTGTTTACCATACGAGGAACTTTTTGACTTTTCCAGCAAAAGTACACAGAGAATGTGTTTTGAACTTATATGGAATGAAATGATTTTTACAGTTTCATGACACCAAATTTTCATGAAGAATCCTATACAAAGTTTCATTTTTATTTTTAATATAATCATTTTCTTTTAAAAATGTGTGGCATTTTGTGAAAAGAAAATGATTTTGAAGACGAAAGGATATTTTCCTCAAGAATTAATTTTATTTGTTTTATCAAAACTATTTTCAATCTAAGATGACATTATTTAGCATGTTTATGTTTCAAGTATATTGCTACTATTAATTTACATGGTGTTACATTTCATACGATGAAATGATATCTATTTGTTTTATATGGATTATGTGAAGATGGGATGATGTTTCTGAAACCCATTTTATTTTTTGGGTAATGATGAATGTTTTATGATTGTTTTGTGGCACAAGTAAGAATGATTTCATTATGAGATTGCTGGGACCTATATCTCTCTCCAATGAATTTGGTAAATATTTATGTATCATGAGATAAACATGGATGGACCGGTATGTTAATCCGGTTCAGTGTCACTGGACTGGAACGAAGAGTGAACTCGATTCAAAAACGGACTTTGTCCACTAATATGGTCTTGGAAAAAATTCCTTGGATACTATGCAAATAATATCATGTTATTAATGGATTTCTACAATTACATGATTTATTCTGATGCTATTTTATGATTATTGATGTTCCATTATGATCTATGCTCTACTTACTTCCATGTTTTATGTCATTTCTCATGATTTTTATGTTTAAACATTATGTTCATGCTTTTAAGTTCAAATGTATATGGTTTTGTTTTATTTTATCCATTATTACCCTTACTGAGCATTTGACCTCACCCTTTATTTTTTTTCTTTTCCCCAGGATATAATGATTGGTTTTAGGTATGAAAACAAAAGGGGAAGATCTTAATGGTAGATGTTGAAGATCTTTCACCATGATTAGAAGATTATTTTATGATTTTCCAAATACATTAAACTATTACGGTCCTCTGGTGTCTGTTTTTGTTTTGTATTAATTTTTCCACAAAAGTAATGAAATCTATTTGTATGTAATGTTTGTGTCTCTACAGAAACCATGGGAATAAACCATTTTATGGTTTTTGGTTCCAATTATTTTATTATGTAGGGTTTAAAACCAAAATAATAATGAAACCCCCTCATTTCCTATTTAAACCCAACAATGATACAATTTCACTTCATTAAAGATATTTGATGCATAGAAACCCTCTACCCCAACTATATATATTCATCCCAAGGATTCCAAATATCCCATGAATCTTCTCCCAAGCCTTTGGGAACACACATCCAAGTATGGTATCTACCTCTCTCTATTGTTTCCAGCACCTCATTTATATCAGGATTTTTAATTTCCAATTTCATGGTTTGAGATATTTTCTTCCATATGAATGTAATTTTCATTTTATGTATACATGATGGAATAATACATCCACTCCCCCTATTATACCTTAATACCACTCATTAATATGCCACAATTTTTTAAGGGTTCCTTCTGTAATCTTTTTTGTTCATGTTTCCATATATTGTTACACCCATTAATTATCCACTAAAAATGAATGTGTATGTTTTATAACCTCCCAAAATAATACCATTATTATGTTTTAAAGATGATGGACCCCATTATTTCACGTTAATCCCTCTCATGTACACCCATTACCATGGAAAAAATTTATAAGAGTTAATCCATTCCTACACTTTCTTCAAGTTTGTTTGTTATGTTATACCATATATTTAAAAATTTCTTATATTAGGATATTTCCTTATATGACCCTATAAATTTCCATTTAATTTATATATGATTAGAGTCGTATTTTTTATAATCAATCATTTCTAGGAATTTTTATTTCACATCGTTGTGCTTCTGAAATTTTCTTACAAATATCCATTATAAAACATTTGTGTAGTGAATGTTGTAATCATTCCATATCAATGGTGTTCAATTACCTGTGCAAATAACTTTTTATATGACATAGATGTAAATATTTTAAACAACATATTCATGGAATAAATTATGAGGATTATTGAATCCATTCATTATTTTCTATGTGGCACAATAAATCTAGAATATGAAATAAATATGACATGTGTGCCTGGAATTATATAGTGATCTAATGAATTTGATATTGTTTATTATCACAATATTTCATGTTTGGAAATGGTATTACCTGATTACATTTTGGAACATTTTCTACTATGATTCCTTGTGTGTTTATCCTTGACCTATGATGTAATGTTTTATGTTGTTTCCAAATTTGCATCATATGAATATCATGGTATATAATGCCATTATGTAAATTTTTATTTTGAGCAACATTTATATCCCTGTTTTATAACAAATATTTTATTCTTATTGTTATTCCATGTTTATTCCCTTACTAGGATATATATATCACCATTTTAATTTATTCCCTCAAGTTATCCCATGAAATATTATGTATAAAAGAATGTTTTGGTCAGGTGAAATATGATTTCAATAAATATATGTATTTAATGTTTTACGTTTTTATTTAATTTTCATAATACATAATGACACTATAACTCTCAATATTATGAGTTTTATTATGTCTATGATTATATAATAAATCAATATTAAAAATAGAAATAAAGAACAGGGTTGTTATAGATTGTATCGATGAATAAGTTTTGGTAACATTGAGATTATGATTATAAACTCTAGTGAATTACATAGGGATAAAACTACATATATGAAAAAAATTCCAATATATTTTTGAGTATAGAGTAAGTGTTTTATCAAGAACATAATTCTTTATCAAGTTATGACGAGGTAGAGGTAGCTCTGTCATAGATGTATTTAGGTGAAAAACTAGTAAACATCACTTTGAACTATACTTGAATGGGAACTAGGTAATGACAATGGGACTTTTTTCTCTCTTTTATAGAATCTCCCAAGGATACGATTTGGGTAATTTATAAGCTTATTATGAAATATTATTAATGTAAAAGAAAAAAAATCACATAGGAATATTTTCTATATAATAGATCATAAATAACCATCTTTGATACATAGGGTATCAAAAGTGAGGATATATTATTTATATATAAGTTTAACATTCAATGTTCAAAGTTATATTTTTTACATACTTATTATAAATGTGTTAAGACCCCCTAATTGTATTTTATTTTTCATAGTTACAATATGGATGGAAGAAGATCACGAACAACACATCTATCTATTCCAAAATAACAACATGGAAATATTATCCTAATTTATTGATTTATTGACTTTGAAAAAACATAATATATCCCATTTACATGAAAAAAACTTTTTGAATCATCTAATACAACTTTTATTTAACGTTTATCTCAACGATCATGTACTACCTATGGGATAATCATTCATTCTCAACATTATTAAAATACTAAGCATGGGAAGTACCATCAGGGTCATTTAAAAATATTCTCGTTATTTCAAAATTATCAGGAACTAAATGATCTTATTGATGCTAAAATAGATAGGGACCTCCGATCATCCAATATATATCAAATTATATGATTTTGTCTATTGAGAAATAACAAATCTTATATACTGAAACGTTATTTTGAAATATCTGAAGATTAACCAGTAATAATTTCTTATAAAAAGCATCTTCAAGAAGGTATATAAAATAAATATAGATGAAATAACATTTTAATGACTTATCAATGCTCCCATTGATAAAATAAAAGATATATTATGTGTTTTGGGTAAATCAAGTAGATAATTTTGAAAATTTCTTTTGGTTCCATAGGGATGCATGAATCCTTTCTACTTAAAGAAAATGAAAATAACCAAGAAAAATACCTCATTGAAAAAGATTAAGGATAAGTACCCTATCCATTATTATCCATAGTATGTAAAATTATAATTTGGGAAAAAATTTATTAATGGGGGATAATGTAATTACATAAACCTTTGAATAATATATTTGTTTCTTGAAAATGCATGTTTTACTATGTAACATTAATTAAAACTATAGAAGTAAATACTAATATGTAACTATAAGTTTTTGACCGTTATGTGAATGTTGGTCAGTTATGATTGAATATAATTATGAAATTTGGAAACAATAATAATTTTAACATTATAATTACTTTTTATAAATAGAAATAGAAATGGAAAAATTAATTCCGAAATAAGAGTCGATGGCATCTACGAGTAGAATTATATCATTATAAGTCCACTTGTCCGAGCTCAAGAAGTAGGTTGAGTCATTGGGCATCACTCAGGACACGAACCAAGAAAAATTTCAACATGTTTAGATTGAAATAAATATCTTAAGAGAGATGATCAAGTTGGTGGTAATCACCAATCAAGCAATTATATCATAGCTGCCCCAAGAGTCTATCATCATCACACACCATACCCTTAGTTAATATGTTGGTGTTATAATGGATTATATAATATTATTTTAGTTAGATATTGTGTAATAACTTTATATAAATGAATTTAATATTCCATAAATATCATTTTGAGAATAGTATTTCTTAAAAATATGAAGAAATTGGTAAATTGATATATCCAGTAAAATTGTACTTTTCAGAAATATATTTAGTACATTAAACTACGATTTTATTAACAATTTTATTGAAATTAAATTGTGTTATAAATACAATTATTTTTATTTTAAATCATGGGTATATCTATTTGTATTTTATTTACACTAAAAATTATTATTTAATCAGTTTGATTTGAATTATATTTTTATACGATAAAATATATTTGGAATTTTTAATTTCAATTAAAGAATATAATTTGGTGAATTAATGGATTTTTTAAATAAATATTATTTTAATAAAATATTATTATTAAAATACTCTTATTAAATATAAATTATCATATAATTTTATGATATCAAATGTCATTGTTATTATGGTTTGAAAACTATTTTTTGTCAAAACCAGTCAATTTTTATGAAATGATAGTTTATATTATAAAACATAAAATTCACATATTTAAAATAATATTTTGATAAAATTAATATTATTTATTGAATTAGGTTGTTAAAATTATGCAACAATGAATTTGTTCATCATTATCAGAGACATTCTAATATTTGGGTAAAAATTATATACCATATCAATATATAATTTGTTTCATGACATTAAAATGACACTATTGTGATGTAATAAAATACTATAAAATGTATATTCATCATAAAAAATGTATTAACATTAAAATATTTTATATTTTATACTTGGTTGTTTTATTTTATAAATATTAAATGAATCCTCCAAGACATATTAAATATTTTATGGTTTTTAAAATCACTTGGTTGAATGTATAACTCACATGCACATAATAAAGAGATATATTGTAATATCTTCTAACCTTATACATATAAATTTTTTTATAAATATATCATTAGAAGAAAAACATCAAAAAAACAATAGGATTGTTTTTTGTTCTGAATATTTTATTGTGTAATGCCCAAAACAAAAATAATATCGAAATCCCATTAATTATTCTATAATAAAAATCATGCTCCCATTTATCATAACTCATGCTCATTTTAGTTAAAAAAAACTCTTCCACCAACTCCCCAGAGACCTCCCAAGGTTCCCCCAATCTCCCAAGAAGCCTATAACATGCCTTGTGTATCACACATCTATGAAATAAATCTACTTCCCTCATTTTTATTGAAGCACATCTTTTATGTATTTCCTTTTAATATCCATTTACAAGATTTGTGATATTTTATTCAATATATAATTTCATTAAATTTTGTTTATAGATGATGGTATCCGACATTAACTTCCATTAAACCCCAACTATGATCCCTTAATCTGACATTTTACTATGCCAAAATAATATAAGGGTTTATTTTTTTCTCGAATCTGTTTATTTTCAATATTATGTTATTCCTTATATTTCTAAATTCCTTATATAGGGAAGTGTATTTATCTGACCCTATTACTATATATTTCATGAATATATTAAGAGAGACATATTTATATCCCATTGTAAATTTTTATGAATTTTAATGTCGTGTTATTAGGATACATAATTTGCACTATGAATATCTATTCTCAAACAATTTTTTAGTAAATACCATACCCCATCCCTATCAAGGGTGTTAAATTTTATACATATATAAATTTTATTGAATAAATACATGTATTTCTTGACACCCATTGATAATGAAATAAATTATTATGATGAATTATTCCATGATTTATGATCTATTTCGCACAAATAAAAATGAGAATCAAAGGAAAATGAGAGGTGCTACTTGAATTATATATCACTATAATTAAATGAGTAATTATTATTATCATGATACATAATGTTGGGATTGGGGAATACCTAATTCATTTATGGTAGGTAGTCCACTATGATTTTTTGGCTATTTATCCTTAAACTATTATACAATGTTTTATATTATTTCCAGATTTGCGGGTTATGAATTTCATGTTATATTAAGACTTTACCTTCATGTTTAATTTTAACTGAATTGATATGCCTATTGACTGACATGTATTGTCTTCCAAATTTTGTGACATTTTTATTCCCATACTGGGCTTTATAGCTCAATTTTTTTATGTATGTCCTCATGTTATCCCATAAAATAATATGTATGAAGGAAATTTGTGGTAATGTAAATTAATTTTTCAATAAGATGTGTATTTCATGTAATAATTTGTTACATAATGTTCATAACACCCATATACACTAGGCCCAAAAATTTATTGAGTTATATTAAGTTCATGTTCTTGTAATAAATCATTTTTATAAGTGTAATATAGAGTTGGGTTGTTATATTATTCTACTCAAATTATTTCATAATATTGATTGTGTATTTTTAATTTTTTTCTCATTAATTATTTCACTATCCTAATGAATCACTTTATGGGGAATTCAATTTTATTCAACCATAATTATGGTATCATTTTATTTTTTTACAATATTTTTTCATAACATTTTTAAAGAAATCATTATCAAATTAACAATTGAAGTTTTTAAAATAATTTTTCGCATGTTTTATTTAATAAATTTTTTCATAAATGAATTATATTATTATTTTCTAAAATTTATATTTTATACTTCTTACTAAAAATTTTAATGTAATTTTTTAAACATGACCCACTTGAAAATATATTCTGAATATCATGACTTTAATTTTCATTGGATCCTACATTTAAATTAAATGATATTAAATTTGAATGAAACTGTTTTACTTAATATTTTTGAGTTTTTTCATATTTTAAATAACTAATTTAAAAATGGAATGTGTATATTCCTCATGAAATGTTTCTATGACCATATAAATTTATTAACATGTATTATTGTTTTAATGTTTCTTAAATTTTACTGGGTATGTGATAAAAAAATTTAAATATTTATCGTTTATTTATGTGGTTTATATTTATTGTGAAGAGAAATTGTTGAATCATGTGTTCATTTATAAGTGTTGTGCATTGATATAAGGATATATTTTGATATTGTGTTATAGATATGAATGTTTTACTATTAATTGATATGTGGGATCAAAATAGATCTCCAATTCACAGGGTAAATATTAATATTTCTATGATCAAAGAGTGGGAAATAGGTTATCAGAACTCCCAAATATTGTATATATGTGGTGATCACATGTACAAAATAGTTTTTACATGAGGTTATACCAAGCCTAAAATATAGTACATGAGAGAATATCACAGGCACGATGCATGTATCGATGTGGTTTTCCATATACTATCTTATGATGAATGACTTGATGAGTATATTTGTCATAATTTTTATGATTATGGTAATTACACTATATATTTAATATTATAATGTGATTTTATTCAAATTTATAGTCTTTGGGGTCATGTTATTTGATTCCATTACGATTCAAGTTATTTAAACTACAAATCATTTTTTGATGATGAGTAATTATTTAAATTGTTTTTTTATAAATTTTACTTTTATAGTAATGACCTCATACTTGTATGATCACGATATTTTTTCATGTCATATTATTAATATATCCTTTATTAAACCTTACTCAGATTCTATGATCAATCATTCTTATGTTTTTGTTTCCCAAGATATGAAGAAATGTGTTATGTATGGTATGTCTAATAAGGGTGGTAGTTGAGAATTTAATAATGGGAGATATTGTAGATATTTTATGTAAAATTTTTTTATTTATCCTAGAATTGAAATATATTATTCATTAATGGTTTTATAATGAATTTTAAATATATATAATGTATATTCATCAAATAAGATATAATATTTTTTTCTGGAATATTTTTTCCACTATATATGATATCATGGCAATTTTTTGGTATTTATTTACATTATGATGAGGAAACAATAGATAGAACACTTTTGATAATACTATGTATAAGAGAAAGTCCCATGTTATTGTAAATAATGGATTTTGGTTTCCCTTGAATACACATTTGAATATGTAGTCTTGGTGGATATTCATGGGATAATTCACATTTTCTATAATACACATTATGAATAATTTGATAAGATAATTACCATTGATAACCATACCTAAAAATAAGGTGTTATAGTTTAATTTTATTTGTGATTTAGATAACCATTAATATTTTTTTGGATTAGATATTTCTGATAATTATTACAGTTTTTGAAAATATATTTATTAGTTTTAGTGAATTCCATGGAAAAGAGGGGACCCTGTTGACATTGAATGTGACATGTAATACAATGATTGTAATCATATGATGAAAAATTATAACAGATATAAACTATGAAATATATTTAGTACTATTTTATAAATTTCTCAATCCATGAATCATATTTAAATTAAAATGGCTAAATTATGGAATAATGTATCATAGAACTCTTGATAAGCAAACATACACCATATTTTAGTAGGTCTAGTAATTCACTAATTATAGGGAAATTTATTATTTTCAATAAATATATATTATTATCTCTCTAGTTATTAGTACATGAACATATTATTTTTTATGTTTCTTGTATATACAGTTTAGTGGATCTTTGGTGGCTATTTATAATGAATAGGAGAGAATATGAAAAAATTGAAAAAATGGAGTGTGATGATATTAGGATATCATTATTCAAAATTAAATTACCCATATTGTAAATAGTAAAACAAATATGGAATTCCATAAGCTGTTCCAGAAGGATGATGAATATATTGTTATATATGTGGAATGTTTTAAAAGGCTCATGAGGTATTCCTTTGGTATTATGATTGAACTGCATATCCAGATTGAATGTTTCCACATCGACATAAAACCAATACATTATGAATCATTATCCATAAAGGAATTCAATAATTATTAATAAATAATTTTATGTTCAGTCAACCATGATATTGAATTTTATTTTATCAATTAATCCATTTTTTTGAGAGAAAATGAAATGTGCATTTCAATGTAAATTGTAAAAAATATCAATGGAAAAAGATATATTATCCTTTATACTAGAAATTTGGAAGAAATATTTTTAGAAACATTATTAATGGTACTATTAAATTATCCATTTCAATAAATTATGGTTATCAGGTAAATGAATTCTATAGAGATGGGAATAAGTATTCTAATTATGTTAATAGAGATAATGATCAATAGAATTCACCAACCACACTACATAGTTATTGTAACAACCCGATATTTTATGATAAGTATTCTTTTTAATTTATTTGATGTCATGTGTTTTATGCTACAACAAGATTATCTTGTGCTATATGCCACACTGTATTATCTTGAAGTATACGCAACACTATTCTTAGATTGTGTTACACACAATTTCATGTTCGTTTTATAATAGTCATTCAACGCAACATTGAGTGTATATATATATATATTCAATGTATAAATGAAATATGTTTGGATTATTTTAGACAAAATAATAAAGGATTCTTTCACAACACGCAACCCTGACTTGTCTTGCATTACACGCAATCGCGACCTTCCTCGATAGCGTGTGTTGTACGTAATACCGAGTTCTACTAAACAACGATATATTATTATAATATTATTATGAACTATTTGTTATGAATATTATTAACTGAATTTTGAATTTTATAACATCATTATTCATCATAAACATTTTCTAGAACATGGTATAAGAACAAAATAAATGTTTTGGGTAAAATAAGTATTTTTCAAAAAATGCAGTTTTGCAGCCTTTTGATGGCGCACCCACCGTAAATCTAGTTTTTGACATGTTTATAAGTTCAATTATAAAAAATAAAATTATTATTTGGAATAAGGATATAAAATTTTACCTTGGATAAATTTTTCATATTATTCTGATAACTTTCATATTATAATAAATAGTAAAAACACACTATATTTTAATGAAAAACAACTTTTTTCCATCGTAATAAATTATGTTTTTAAATTTAAATTTTGAATGGTTTTAAAGTATAAATAGAATATATTTTTACCATTTAATATAATATATGTCATTAGCCTTGATTTTACATTGAATTCGTAGGTTAAATATATTCAATCTTTTGCAATATTTTAAACAAAAACCCATTTTCATTCGACCATGGGATTAATTTTAATTTAATTTTTGCAACTTATGTGTATTGAATTTTGAAAAATGGATTCCATATTTGGAATCAGTGGGTCTAAATTATTTAATAGACTACTTTTTATTTTTGGTATTTATGAATAGAAACAATGGTAAACTTTATTTACCATAGTAAAAGGTAAATTGGATAATTAAGAGTACATATAATAGTATAAAAGTTTTCTAATACATTTATTAATACAATTTGATGATTATAATTTTTCCTAATTCATATTTGGGTCGAAATGGAATCCATTATAACCCACATGGAGTTGATAAAGAACTTTAGTTTATTTTATTTAAAGGAATGTGAAATATGTCTCACTCAACTTTAATAATTAATGTATTTTTAATATAAGTTTATACAGAATATAAATTCGGTTATAAATAATAATTTTAAAGATAAAATGTTTTTCATTGACATGGTAATTTATTTGTAATTTTTAGGAGTTATTTAATTACCTCATTATATTATACATTAATGATGCAGAAATTCTTTATTTAGTGAAAAATCAATAATATAGTTTCTATTGAAATAGTAATTCAAATCAAAAGGCCCACAAATCTTAAAAAAAACTTATTATTAGTGTATATATAAACTCTAATCATCCACGGGCCTAATTTTGCACCATTTGGATCGTTATTAAGGCGATTATGACACTTATATTAATTTATTTTAAATGATGCCAAAGTTGTCACCTTCATAATATAATAAATATACTAATTTAAATATTGCGATTTTAAGATGATAAATTCGATTAAAAGTGTTATTGTTAAAGGAGATACATTTATCTTCATAATAGGATTTTATTTTTAATTTTTATGCACGAAATATGTATATTAAATAATTATACAAAAATGTTGTAGTAATTATTTTATTAAGAGATAAACCAAATAAATAGTGTTAAAATAATAAAATAAATATTATATGAACTATTTAATGTTATCCAATAAATTTCTATATACATATGACCTTTTATGAATCTATGAAATCTTTTAGTTCGAAAATATCTACTTTATATAGTTTATTTAAATTCAAATAAATGAATAGTGTCAAAATTGACACTATTGTTATTTTTTAAAAATAACATATTATGAAATTGTTTAAAAATCACAAAAATATTTAGAAATTATAAATTTAAATTTATATGGTCTAAATTGTAATAATGTATCCAATTATAGACAATTCACAACAAATATGTAATGATTTTTTCTAATTTTATATTTAGAATGTTATTACCACAAATAAAATTAAATTGATTAAATAAGGATACATCAAGTTGATAATGTTTAAAATAAATTCATAACATGTATAAATATTATTTGTTGAGGATATTACAACCATATCTCATCTAATCTTCGTATATGAGTCATTTTAGAAGTTTTTATGTGGGGTTGGGATTTAATATAAACTAATATTTATTATATTTCCAAAGGTTCCCCTCTCCTCCCTTATAAAAGGGAACCTCCTCCCTCTCCTCCTCACACCAATTTGAGCCTTCAAGCTCAGCGAAAACCGGCCCATTTCACTTCCCCACTTCCCTAGAAACATCCTAGAGGTACTTTTCGTCTTCAAAGACCAATTTTAGTGCCCTAAGAGGAGGTCTCAAAGAGGCGCTTCAAAGAAGAGGTAATGTCTGTTACCGATTCATTCAACTTTAATTCTTCTTCCACTTATTCTTCTTTAGTTGTTTCATTATGAAGTAATAACATCAGTATAACTAATATAATGATATGTTATTATAAGTATGAAACAACCCTATTTCACCATTTATCCATCCTACGGAAAACTAAATCACCACGCGTGTGTACGTACAGAATACCGTCTCCACGCTGTGGTGAAATCTGTTTTTCCACCAACACCTTACATGGATGGGTATAATGGTGTAAAGAATTACTATATATGGTCATTATAACATCATACTGATTCTGATATATTATAACATCCACTCCAATTCTATCCAATAATTATGGGAACGATATCATCGCTGGTGCGTACGTACGGACTACTGTCTCCACGACGCGATGAGATTCATTCTCCATGTTAACCATGCATGAAGAAAAAAAAGATTATATAATGAATAATAATGAAATATATGAAATAATAATTCTACTGGATCTATGTATAAATATATTTATGTCATCTATTTAGTTTAATTCAATTTAATAAGGAAACAAAAACAGCGTTCATGCGTACGTACGGCCTACCGTCTCCATGAACGGTGTATTTCATTCATTTTATTGATCTATAATATATATATGAATATGATGAATATATATTATATATAAATCATGTTTTACATTCTGGAATTATGTAAATCAGTATATAAGTAATAATATCAATAACGACAAATCGAAACACATACGATAAATGAAATGATTTTACCCAAAACGCTGCTTTAACATGGAATTTATAAAAGAACAGGTAATATAAAGTCATAAGTGAAACATATATGATATCATAACGTTGAATATGATTCATTAATATGTAAATGACATTATATAAATTTTTATACAGGATTTTCGGATAAGTACGAAGCATATCAGACCTATGGTAAGGGATAATTGTGCAAATCTCATTTTTATTTAAGATTGTTTATTCGTAAGTATTTACTGAGGTTATTTATATCATCCATGTCCATGTTTTATAAAAGTGAATTAATGTATATTTAATGTCCTTTATACCCATTATGACTTTTACCCCTTGTTATGGAAGGAATCTTTCTTTTATTTACCCTACAAGGTACATTTTGAATTTTCCGAAAAAAGTACGAGAAGAATTTTTTTTAACGTAAACGGTATTAAAAGATTTTTACAGTTTTATAAAGCCTTATTTTCATGAATCTTCCTCCAAAATAATTCATTACTATTTTCAACAAAACCCTTTTATTATAAAATTGCATGACATTTTGTGAAAAGAAAATGATTTTGAAGAAAAAAGGATATTTTCCTCAAGAATTCATTTCAAGTGTTCTATCAAATCCATTTTCATCTAAGATGACATTAATTTACATGTGTATGTTTCAAGTATCATGTATCTATGATTTAAATGGTTTCACTTTTCTTATGATGAAATGTCCATTTTTTTAATGTATTATGAAATGATGGGATGATGTTTTTGAAACCCATTTTATTCTTTTGGTTATGATGAATGTTATATGTTTATTTTGTGGCACAAGTAATAATGATTTAATTATGAGATGTGTGGGACCTATATCTCCCTCCAATTCATTGGATAAAGAATTATATCTCATGAGATAGACATGGCAGGAATGGTATGTTAATCTGGTTCAGTGTTACAGGACTGAAACGAGCCGTGAAATCGATTTAGAAAGGGACTTTGTCCGCTAAGATGGTCTTGGAAGTAATGCCTTGGCTACTATGGAAATCATAACATATGCTAAATGGTTTCCACAATTACATGTTTTATTCCCATAATATTTTATCATGGTTGATGTTCCATCATGATATATGCCTTACATACTTCCACGATTTATGTCTTTGCTCAAGATTTTGATGCTCAAATTTCATGTTCAAGTTTTTGTTTTCAAATGTTTATGGATTGTTTCATGCTCTCTATGTTTGCCCTTACTGATCATTTGAGCTCACCCTTATTGATTTTTTATTTTCCCCGGGAAATAAATAATGGTTTTAGGTAAGGAAAAAAATGGGGAAGATCATTATGGGAGTTGTTGAAGATATTTCAACATGATTATAAGTTTATATTCCAAGTTTCCAAAGACACTAAACTATTACGATCCTTCTGTGTCTGTTTTTTTATGTATTAATTATTCCAAAAAAGTAATTTAATGTCCATGTACGTCATGCTTCGGGTCTCTATAGTTGGTATCAGAGGAATGGTTTAGTCAACATTTGGAAACTAGCATATGAAAATGTTAGTGAGATCCCTAGAGATATTTCTATGGTATGTCTAGGGATGTCCCCAAGGATAAGTATACATATAGGATAGAGTCCTAGAACTAGAGGAATGATCTTAGAATTTAACCTATGATCATAGATATTGAGGGTACTCCCCCTTTAATTTGTTCTTTTCCCTAGTATGATTTTTTCCTCTCACACTATTCTTTTTGGGTTTTAGAAAATGGCTGGAAACATGAAGATTTACGATAATGGAGGATAGGACGGACAATGGAATGATATTCGTCATGAGAAACCAAATGAAACGGGATTTGGAAGTCCAAAAAACATTATTATGCCCAATCAGAAATCTCATAATATGATCAATAATCTCAAATTTGGAAAATTTCCCGACTCAGATAATAAGAGAAAGATGGAGTTTCATGATGATCATATAGGAAAGAAAGTTCAATTTCCCTCATGTAAATCATGTGGGAAGAGGCATCAGGGAGAATGTTTCAAAGGAACTGGAAGATTCTTTGGGTGTGGAAAAGAAGGACACAAATCCAGTAAGTGCAAAGGAAAAGGTTCAGTTAACACCGTGGACAAGGATAATGGTATTGCTACGACATAAACAATGATTAAATGTTTTAAATGTGGAATGTATGGGCATTATGCAAACCAATTCCCTAAGGTAAAATCTCATGGAGAGAATTAGAATGGTCATATGAGTAGTATTTATGTGGATGATGATGAAGAGACTACAAATGAAATATGAGATGAAAGAAATGATGAAGCTCAGTCAGTGGTTTAAGAAGTTAGTAGAATGATTGTATGTTTATAAAGAATAATGTATGGTACTATGGAATAATGAATCATATAAGGATTGTTACACTATTGTTTTTTCTAAAGTATTTGAAAGTATATGTTGAATGGTACTGGTAACCATGAAAGGTTAATTCAGATATTTGTGGAAATTAGATGATATGCACATAATGAAAGGATAAGAAGATAATGAGATATTTGATTGTATTCATGATCTCATGACTACTATAAGGACTAAGTCATATTATGGTTTAAGTATATAGAAGTTATAGGATTTTGGTAGGTGGAATGTGTTAAAATTTAACAACATTCATGTTTTCACTAAGGTTCAATTGGTATTCATTCTTCAAGAGAATACATGATTAAGTTATTCACATGTTTGTAATTTGACCAACAAGATATATCTTATGATATATTGGGGATAAATGATGGAATTCACGTGATTGTTATGGGACATTTCAAGTAATCATTTTCTTTATACTATGAGAATGGACCGAAGTATTTTAGATAACCCTAAAGATTGGAATGTATTATGTTGGACATAAGTTAGTGTTGTTTAAGGCTAAATCTTTTTTTATATTATTGATGGGATGTTATAGTAATGTAGTTTTAGAAAAAGGACAACCTACAGGATGGGCGATAGCCCATCGTGTCGAACATGACTGTGGGAATTGAACACACAACTGAAGTGCAATTGGCTTTTATCGCATACCACTGGCCTATAGGAAGTCCCTGGTTAGTAGAAAGTAGTTTTATTTTATTAAGAGTTATGATATATGAAGTATAAGTTCATTTTTGGAATCGTATATGATTAACCTCACTATAGATGGACTTATGTATATTTGATAACTTTTTCTAACCTTTTGTTTGAAAAAGATGGAATGACCCATCATTCTATCATAGGATCTGTTAACACTTCACGAATAACAAATTAAACTTCATTTCTTCAAGATATGAAGTGGAAAATTGTTCAAAGCACGAACATCATTGAGATTATACCAAACTCAAGAAAGTAATTATTCTAATTCAAAAATCTTCAACTTTAGGGAAATGATATTGAAAACCAAAAATGTTGTCCTAGTGCTCTTATATCCGATAAATCAGATGGTACCTTAGATCATAACAAATTTATGGCTTTGTGATTGTTGTCTTTTTCATAGCCCTGTCCTCTACCACTCTGCATCAGAACATGATGGTTAGATTTTTCTTCCATATCCATATTTTCACCTATGTTCTCCTATGTGGAAACACGAAGATTAGTTAATTTGGGTAACCGTTAAGTTTCATACATTAGTTTTTAAAGTTATGTTTTGTTATTTCATTTTACAATGTTTGTTGCAATTAATGAAACTTCCACGTAGAAAACCATGTATAACCCTGATGAATTTCGGGAGCGAAATTTATTTTAAGGGGGGTAGAATGTAACAACACGATATTTTATGATAATAATTATTTTTAATTTATTTTATGTCATGTGTTTTATGCTACAACAATATTATCTTGTGCTATACGCCACACTGTATTAGCTTGAATTATATGCAACACTATTCTTAGATTGTGTTCTAGACAATTTCAAGTGCATTTTATATTAGTCATTCAATGTAACAATTGAGTGTAAATATATATATTTATTGTATAAATGAAATATGGTTGGATTCGGTTATAAAAAATAATAAAGTATTCGTCCACAACACACAACCCTTACTTGGAATGCATTACACGCAATCGCGACCTTCCTCGATAGCGTCTGTTGTACGCAATACCGAGTTTTACTAAACAACGATATATTATTATAATATTATTATGAACTAGACCTTATGAATAGTATTAACAAAATTTTTAATTTTATAACATCATTATTCATCTTAAACATTTTCTAGAACATGGTATCATAACAATATAAATTTTTCTGGTAAAATAAGTATTTTTTCAAAAAATGCAGTTATGCCGCCTTTTCATGGCGCACCCACTTTGAATCTAGTTTTTGACATGTTTGTAAATCCAATTTTACAAAATAAAATTATTATTTGTAATAAGGATATAAAATTTTACATTGGATATATTTTTCATATTATTCTGAAAACTTTCATATTTTAATGAATAGTAAAAAACACGCTATATTTTAATTAAAAATTACTTTTTTCATCATAATAAAATATGTGGTAAAATTTTAATATTGAATGCTTTCAAAGTATAAATAGAATATATTTTTACCATTTTATATAATGTATGTCATTAGCCTTGATTTTAAATTGAATTCATAGGTTAAATAAATTCAATCATTTGCAATGCTTTAAACAAAAACCTGTTTTCTTTCGACAACGGGATTAATTTTAATTTAATTTATGCAACTTCTGTGTATTGAATTTGGAATAAAGGATTCCATATTTTAAATCAGTGGGTCCAAATTATATTAATAGACTACTTTTTTACTTTTGACCTTATGAATAGTAACAACGGTCAATTTTATTTACCATAGTAAAAGGTAAATTGGGTAATTAAGAGTAAATATAATACTATAAAATTATCCTAACAATTGTCTTAATACAATTGGATGATTATAATTTGTTCTAATTCATATTTCGGTCGAAATGGAATCCATTAGAACCCACTTGTAGGTGATAAAGACCATTAGTTTATTTTATTTAAAGGAAAGCGAAATATGTCTCACTCAACTTTAATAATTAATGTATTTTTAATATAAGTTTATACATAATATAAATTCAGTTATAAATACTAATTTTAAAGATAAAATGTTTTTATTTTTCTAGGTAATTTATTTGTAATTTTTAAGTGTTATTTAATTACCTTATTATCTTAAACATTAATGATACAGAAATTATTTATTTAGTAAAAAATCAATAATATAGTTTTTATTGAAATAGTAATACATAAAAAATGGCCCAAAAAACTGCACAAAACTTATTATTAGTGTATATATAAACTATAATCATCCACTGGCCGAATTTCTGACCATTTGGATCCTTATTAAGGCTATTATGACACTTATATTATTTTATTTGAAATGATGCCAAAGTTGTCACCTTCATAATTTAATAAATATAATAATTTAAATATTGTGATTTTAAGATGATAAATTCGTCTAAAAGTATTATTGTTAAAGTAAATTGATTTATATTCATCAAAGAATTTTATTTTAAATTTTTATGCAACAAATAAGTATATTAAATAATTATACCAAAATGTTGTAGTAATTATTTTATTAAGAGACAAACCAAATAAATAGTTTTAAAAATAATAAAATAATTATTATATGAACTATTTAATGTTCTCCACTAATTTTATAGATACATATGACCTTTTATGAATCTATTAATGCTTTTATTTCGTACATATCTGCTTTATATATTTTATTTAAATTCAAATAAATGAATAGTGTCAAAATTGACAATATTGTTATTTTATAAAAATATCAAATTATAAAATTGTTTAAAAATAAAAAAAATATTTAAAAATTATAAATTTAAATTTATATGGTCTAAATTGTTATTGAGAATCCAATTATGGACAATTCACAACAAATAAGTAATTATTTGTTATAAATTTAAATTTAGAATGTTATTACCAGAAATAAAATTAAATTGATTAAATAAGGATAAATCAAGTTGATAATGTTTAAAATAAATTCTTAACATGTCTAAATTTTATTGGATGAGGATATTACAACCCTATATCATCTAAGCTTCGGATATGAGTCATATTGGATGTTTTTACGTGGGGATGGAATTTAATATAAACTAATATTTATTATATTTCCAAAGGTGCCCCTCTCCTCCCTTATTAAAGGGCACCTCCTCCATCTCCTTATCACACCAATTTGAGCCTTCAAGCTCGGAAAAACCTTCCCATTTCACTTCCCCACTTCCATAGAAACATCCTAGGGGTCCTTGTCTTCTACAAAGACAAATTTTAGTGCCCTAAGAGGAGGTCTCAAAGAGGCGCTTCAAAGAAGAGGTAATGTCCGTTACCGAATCTTTCAAATTTATTTCTTCTTCCACTTCTTCTTATTTAGTTGTTTTGTTATGAAGTAATAACATAATTATAACTAATATAATGATATGATATTATAAGTATGAAATAACCCTATTTCACCATCGGTCCATCCTATGGAAAACGAAATCACCACGCGTGCGTACGAACGGAATACCATATCACGCCGTGGTGAAATCTGTTTTTCCACAAAAACCTTACATGGATGGGTATAATGGTGTAAATAATAACTATATATGGTTATTATAACATCATACTGATTCTGATATACTATACCATCCACTCCAATTCTAATCAATAATTCTGGGAATGATATCATCGCCTGTGCGTACGTACCGACAACCGTCTCCACGACGCGATGAGATTCATTCTCAATGGTAACCATACATGAAGGATCAAAAAGTTTATATAATGAATAATAACGAAATATATGAAATAATAATTCCACTAGATTTATGTAAATATATATTTATGAAATCTATTTTGTTTCATTCAATTCAATAAGGAAACGAAAACAGCGTTCATTAGTACGTACGGCTTACCATCTCCATGAACGGTGTATTTCATTCCATATATTGATCTATAATATATATATGTATATGATGAATATATATTATATATAAATCATGTTTTAAATTCTGGAATTATATAAATCAGGATATAAGTAATAATATCAAGAATGAAAAGTCGAAACACATATGATAAATGAAATGATTTTACCAAAAACTCTTCTTTAACATGGAATTTACAAAAGAATGGGTAATATAAAGTCGTAAGTGAAACATATATGATATCATAACAATGAATATGATTATTTAAAAAGTAAATGACATTATTTAAATAATTATACATGATGTTCGGATACGTACGAAGCACATCAGACCTACGGTAAGGGATAATTGTGCAAATCTCATTTTTATCCGAGATTTCTTATTCCTAAGTATTTACTATGGTTATTGCTATCATCCATGTACATGTTTTATAAAAGTGTAATCATGCATGTTTAAATTCCTTTTTACCCATTTTGACTTTTACCACTTGGTATGGAAGGAATCTTTCATTTATTTACCCTACAAGGTACTTTTTTACTTTTCTGACAAAAGTACGAGAAAAATGTCTTTTTTAACATATACGGCATAAAAGGATTTTTACAGTTTTATAAAGCCTTATTTTTATGAGGCTTCCTCCAAAATATTTCATGACTATTTTCAACAAAACCCTTTTCTTTTAAAATTGCATGACATTTTGTGAAAAGAAAATGATTTTCAAGAAAAAAGGATATTAAGGATAATTTTTTTCAAGAAGTCATTTCAAGTGTTTTATCAAAACCATTTTCATCTAAGATGACAATATTTCACATGTGTATCTTTCAAGTATCATGTCTCTATGATTTACATGGTTTAGATTTTCTTATGATGAAATTTCCATTTGATTTATATGTATTATGAAATAATGGGATGATGTTTATGAAACCCATTTTATTATTTGGGTTATGATGAATGTTATAAGTTTATTTTGTTGGAAAAGTAAGAATGATTTCATTATGAGATGGGTGGGACCTATATAGCCCTCCAATGCATTGGGTAATGATTTATATCTCATGAGATAGACATGGATGGAATGGTAAGTTAATCTGGTTCAGTGTTACAGAACTAAAATGAGGAGTGAACTCGATTCCGAAAGGGACTTTGTCCCCTAAGATGGTCTTGGCAGTAATGCCTTGGCTACTATAGAAATCATAACATGTGTTGAACGGTTGCCACAATTACATGTTTTATTACCATTATATATTATCCTGGTTGATGTTCCATTAGGATATATTCCTTACATACTTCCACAATTTATGTCTTTGCTCAAGATTTTGATGTTTAAATTTCATGTTCATGTTTTTGTTTTCAAATGTATATGTATTGTTTTATGTTCACTATTTTTTCCCCGTACTGAGCATTTTAACTCAACCAATTTTGTGTTTTATTTTCCCCCGGAAATAAATAAAGGTTTTAGGTAAGGAAACAAAAATGGGATGATCATTATGGGAGTTGTTGAATATCATTCAACATGATTAGAAGTTTATATTCCAAGTTTCCAAAAAAACAAAAATATTACGATCCTTGTGTGTCTGTTTTTGTTATGTATTAATTATTCGGAAAAAGTAATGTAATTTCCATGTACTTTAAGCTTCGAGTATCAAAAGTTATAATATAAGTTGTATTGGAATTTTATTAACATTATACTGAGTCGACAATTTATTGAAAGTGATCCATATCATAAGCCTCGCTATCAAATAGAAAAAGAGGAATTTACTGCAATATAAAATGATGATGTGGTGTGGGATAACGAATCATTTAAATGTATACTTATGATCCACTCTAGATCATTGAATGTTTTATTAAATTCCAGTCCTATTGAAAATATTATATCTATAAATGACTTAGTCTAGTTTTCTCTATGACCATTAATAGAAATGGAAAATGACAATTCATCATTCTTACCACCACCTTATGTTAGAAGCTCATGAATAGTATTGTGGTTTTAAATATATTATGGTGTAGATACTATACACTAATGACCTATACTAAATATGACGGATGAAAAAATAATATCAAATTTCAGGATGATAATAAACATAGTTAATTCATTATAAAATAACACATGAAGTTTGGAAATTAATAAATCCATTTATGAACATGTTATTACTGAAAATACAATGTTTCCAACATATATCATACAAGGAATAAAATAAAAGTAGGTTAACATGGAAATAAATACACAAATTCCCCATCAAATATTTAAATATCATTCACATTATTGATTATATCCCCTTTTCATGTCCCTGACCAAAGGATATATTATTATAGTAGAAGATTCCATGTCCTAACCTTCTGATTGGATATCATTCCAAGTATAAATTCGAGACTCGAATCAGATGTTAGTGAAACTTGTTAGGCCACCAAAAAGGATTTCAATTTAAAATACTTATATTGATTATAAAATTAGTATATTCTAGGTACTATATGTAAGGACAAAGTTGAAATTTTAAATGAATGTCAATGTATAACATATGAGACATATATTATACTACCTTATTTGGGATGAAGAAGGAATTTCACTAAGAAGGATTAGATGTTGTATTATTATTAACGAATATTGTCCCATGATTCCATATTTAATGACATTCATATCAATTTTAGGGCGTTTTATGAAATTAAAGGATTCAAAATAGGGTTTCATCTGTTATGAAATCATGCCTTATGAGTGTTCATTATACTTATGATACCATACATGGAATTCCATTTCTTAAATACATGTATCACCTAAGAGAAGAGATAATATAATTACATTTATCTTATTATCCCATACAATAATACCACTATAGATACTCATGCATCGTTCATTGTACGACATAATTATATTTAACCCTCGAGCACATCATATAAATTATATATGATAATATTGGTATATCTTATGGAATATAATATTTTCATTCAAACTATGAGTCCTTGAAAGGAAATCCATATATGGAACCCAAGTATCACTCAAGGTGTGATACAATCACATTTAAAATTAGATCAAATCTATGGATTTCCATTTAAGGAATCCATGTACCACAGATGTTATAATATAATAAGAAGGTATATTACATTAAAAATATCCATCATAGGATATTGAAAACATCGTTCCAAATTAAAATTTCAACATATTTGTAATCATTTCATTTATAAGTTCTAAAAAGACCCAGTTATATAGTAATTCCATTTCCATTTAATTAAATATCATTTATCCATAGAAACAGTGTACTATCTAACATGGTCCAAATTTCATGTCATTGACATTCACATTTAATCCAAACAATTTACTACATTTACATAATTAAAAATTTATATATGCCAAATAAGAAGATAAAAATTTTCAAGTGTATTCTACAATGTAGATTTTAAATCAATATATTTTGACACCATTAAGGCTTTTTATTTATAAGACATAGGTGGGGATCCAATGATGATCTATATAACATGAAAATTCATTTGTTTTATTGAAGAAAAATTACCTTCGATGTAATGAAAAAAGGCCAAATATTTAAAACATTAAATTTTAAATTAACATTCCTCTAAAATAAAATAATTAGTTCAAAATAATTATCATAGAAAATAAAAAAAACAATTATGAGGTTTTTCTTATAATTTTAAATGGTCATAATGTCATGTGTCTGAACCCTCCACTAGGGTGGTTTGGGATGAGGTCATCAACTGTAAACAATTTCTAAGGGTGTCAAATCATTTCAAAAAAAAAACAGTCAATGATAAATTTAAGGTATTTTATAATTTAGGATAAACGTTAAATATGTTTTATATTAATCCAAATTACTACTCAATATAAAAATCATGAATTTGAGGGAATTGACAAAAACTACCTACCTCGTGGTTGAGGTTCTTCACTCAGCCATTATTTTTATTGGAATCGACCAGAAAAGAGATAAATAAAAGAATTTAAAATGAACCAAAAATATGTAAAATTAAATTATATTGTAATACAATCCTATATGGAAAATAAATTGGGAAAATAAGGATTATGAGTTGTTGAAAAACCAATTGTGATTATTATTTTATGACTATCAATTGAAATCCTGAGTAAAGGAGTTAAATAAATTCTTAAATGGGGAGGAGTGTAGAGATTAAGAATATGTACGATGTGGGATCTATATAATGTATTTGAAAGAGAATATATGGAATGATGGAGGGTAAAATTGTAAATATAATTTATTTAATGGGATGTGTTGTTTGGATAAATAGTTTTCCAAACAATACAAAAATAGTATAGTTCACACTGTCTTAGATCCACATCCTACTTAGATATTTCCCAAGGTTATTTGAAATATTTTCCAACCAGGGCCTTTGTACTATCAAATACACAAATTCCTCACTTATATGTAGTGAAATGCTGAAAAATAGTGTTCTAAACATGAAAAATCATTTTTTTGGTTCCTCAATATCTCCTATGGATCCCTGATGCGATTACATTGGATGAACAAACCCTTATAATTTATAATGTAGGCCACACTATTTCTTCTACATGGTCAGTTATAATTATGTGAAGACCATTCACCTACGATATATTTAACGAAACACCAATTTTAGTTCCTAAAACCTTATGATGCTCTCAGAATCTATATTACACCATCTGAGGCTCTGTGAAAATGAAATTAAAACACTTATAAGTGTCTTAACATTAGTAATAACATATAAATATCTATTTATGTATTCCCCCATCCAAAAATATTATATTCTTGTTCCATTATAAATATTCAACCTATAAAAATGGATATTACAAACTCATAATTGTTGAACATGTCATCCCATAGAAGCCATGACGAAAAATGAGAACACCACAAGACCTACTTCGGTAGTGAATCACCTATAAAATTTATTATCTTCTCTAAAAACCAAGATATTCTTTTTTAGGTATGGATCTCGTTTTAATGGAGTTTCTAGAAAAAGTGGAGTTTATGGAATTTTAAAGTGTATGCACTGTCTACATAAAATTACATGTCATGTACCCTGTTCTCATGGGTAGTTGTTTACTGTCCATGTAATTACCGAGTACATGGATGTGTGGGGGGACCTGGAGACCGCCTAATGAAGAGGTCAATTAATGCGTGTACATGATGAGTTTGTTAAATGAACATGTAGTGTAATTTTATTTTTATTTGTTATATCATATTGGGGTCGTGTCTAATTGGTATAAATAGCTTCTTCTGAATCTGTCTTTTTTAGGATTGGATATAGAGAGAGATTCTTTTCAGAGCCTCTGATCGACCATTTGTTCTATTAATCAAATATTGTTGATTGCATTTGAATCACTACAGTGAGTTCTTCCTTCATCTAATCCCCAATTCCTTGATTTCTCCTATTTTTTGAGATATCCTTGGTTTAGTGATTCATAGTTTTTTTAATATCTATGCCATTCTAGGATGATTCATGGTCCACTGCCGAAGTATATCGATCGTACAATGACTTGGTATGTGGTTTGTGTATTTCTATAGTTTTTCATTGAGTTATGTGCAAATGTTCCCAATACCCTATATTGGGGTACTGCTTGATTATATATTTTAACCCTATTAAATCCACCTATGCTTTTATTCTTGTGTTAGTGATCTTGTTTATGAATAAGGTTTATTTTCCATGTTATGGATGTGGATTCACATGTCTGATTTGATATTGATTGTGTGGTTTTGTTTTAAATGTTAGGATTCTTGCTTTCCATTCATAGTGTTGTTACTATGGGTTGATTTTTCGGATGTTGTTATATTAATTTTAGTTGTTTAACCAACTAGTACATTTAGGTTTACATTGGCTGCTAAACATTGATTGTGAACAAATTAATTACACAGGGCTATGGGAACCTGGTTTAGTGAGTCCATTGGGGGAATTGATGGTGAGGGGTTACCCAGAGTGTCTATTATTTCTTTATTATTATTCTAGACAATAAGGGGGTTGATGTTGAGTGCTCCCTCAAAATGCCTATAGTTAAAATTACCAGACCAAAGAGGGAATTAACATTGAGTGATTACTTGGAGTGTCTGTAGTTTATTGTGAAAAGACAATAGGGGTAATTGACAATGAGTTCCTCTTTAGAGAGTCATTATTTTGTATGTGACCAAAGGGATTAGACTATGTGATCTCTCCTAGGGAGTAGTTATATCGATTTTAAAAATTGATAAGTTGAAATCGAAGAGTTATGATGTGAGAACATTCACATTGGGTTACATGAGTTTGATTGGTTGAACCAGAGGGGATAGGTTATGAAATCATCCTAGAGGGTTGTTTGTTTTCTCTTAGTGGAATAGTTGATGAATGTCAATTAATGTAATTGAAATTGAAGGACTTTTTACTTTTGAGTACTTCATTGTTTATTGATTCATTTTTTCAATTTCCAGCTTTAAATATTCCCTGACAGTTAGGCATAGATCTTTGGGTGGATTCGTACTAGGATTCATCTCACACCCTGTTTGGTCATGATTTTGGCCCCAAAAAGATTATATTTTTGTAGGTATAGAGAAGAGAGAGCACCCTTTTACCTTAGGTATATGAATTTTGTGGATGTGGGGAGCATGGGACCAAGTTGTGGTTTATGATGATATTGGATTTGTTTACTTATTTTTCTATTGTACATTGGTTTCGTACTGTATTTCATCATTGTAAAATGTTTTTATACTATAATATATATTGTGACTTGAATAATTATATATATATATATGTGTGTCTGTGTGTGTGTGTCACAGTTGTCTATTTGCTATCAGTCTGCTGATGTTCACTATTGTATGGTAATTACTACTTCCACTATTGTTATCTTTTTATTTCTGATATGTTACTCTACCAATGAGGGAATTGTTTCCCCACTATCACACCCAAGGACATCACTTCTAGTTGGAATCCTCTAGCATTGGGGGAAATGCCCTTGACGCCATATGGCCATCCTTGTATGGGGTACCTCTGGGCAGCACCCGGAACCGGGATGTTACAAAGTGGTATCAAAGGAATTATTTTCTTCTTGACTCACTGTTTGGGGACTATAGTCCATGATGGGATTGAATAAGTAGTTTATAATATGCTATGATGGGGAGTAGCTAACTCATGAATAGGTAAAAGCTAATTTACTCCGATTGTTTCATTTTTTCTATTTTTTCAATTATTATAGTTTATTTTATTTCACCATTGGGTGATTCACATGATCGGTGTTGTGATTGATGATATTTTTGAGGTTATATTTATATTTCAAACCTATGAGATGAGGGTATTCCATCTCATGCATCGTATGGGAACTTTCTACAGATCAAATGTCTTTCATTTTTATCAATTCATTTGAGGAGAATTAGTTCATTCATGTAGTTTTGATAGATTATGTGAAAGTTATTCATTCTGTTGCGATATATGCCTTGATCGAATACCTTATTTTTTATATGGTATTGAATTTTGTATGGTTTCATTTGAATGAAGGCCAATATTTGGTTCTCGAGGGGTTATAGGCCCTCATGGATATTAATGTTTTGGATAATTTCACTGTAATGATTGTATATGAATTTTATAAGATGGAAATATTGTATTTACAAGGATCATGGTCCCCCACAGATCTGAATTTGTAACATTAATGTTCATTTCAATGTTTTTTAGGTTCTGTAGTAGTTTCACAAGCATGCTTTCTGGAAAAAAATAGAATACACGATTTGTATTGCTGAATACACACCATGTATCCTTCAATTTGGGAAGGATCTATTTTCCTTATGTACACACTATGTAATGCATGCACACACCATGTAGTCTCTAACCATTTCACATGATATGTGTATAGCGACAAGAGGTTGGGAAATCATTAAGAGAACACGCCGTGTATCAGACATAAACGATGTGTTGTAGGGACCGTGCATCCCCCTGTTTTTGTAATGACATGGTTGGATGAAAAATAGGCTAAACACATTGTGTCATGATTGGACACACCATGCAGTAAAACACATCTATATGGTCATGTGACTAACAACTTGGGTCTGGGGAATACTTCTGGTACATTTCGTGTCTAGCATGAACATGCCGTGTAGTCTCATTCTAGAAGAAACATGTGGGTAAGTCGTATAGAAGAACTCAGGAAGGGGAATATGATTCAATTAAATGTTTTGTCTGGAGAGAACACTCTCTGTGTATGGGGTGTTACACCAATAGGGTTGGAAGGATTATACGCCCATGTGAAGGCTTAAAAACACATCTTATAGGGGTCATACACGCCTTGTATCCATTTTTTGTAAAACATGAATCATATCCTTCTCATGTTTCTTTCTTGAAAATATATGTTTTTAAGTCCATGATAATCTTGATCTAAGGTCTGTGATTGACCTAATAGAGTCGGTTCACTGTGACATACTTCAGTGTTATGCCGGATTCAAGGAAGTGACCAGACACCAGACAAGGTATATCTTGGATTACAAGCATACCATCTCATCATGCCTATCTTGGAACCAGCCGTTATTCAGGATATATGTTCATATGCACAGTTCTGAGAAGGCTTCCTGACATTTATTCAAACCTTCATGGGATCACTGCATCATGCTCCGTCTAGGACAGAGTTGACACAGGTCATTCAGCTGCTACATCCTCCTACATTCATAGGGTATGGAGGACCTCAAGCAGCATAGTCATGGATAGAATGCATGATATTGATTTTCGGGCATCTGGAGACGCCTCTTGAATGGATGGTGAAGTTCACATCAAATATGTATCAGGATTCTTCCCAGAGATTGTGGTATGTGATCTCACATGTAGGATTCCATCAGATTATGGTGGGGGATGAGTCCCCACATACCAACTATGATTACCATTACCCATCTACTTTGAGGGCCGACTTAGCATGAGAGTTCATGCATTTGGAGTAGGTTACTCTATCCGTTACGGAGTTTTATTATCGCATCACAGATCTGCAGTTTTTTCCTCCCAGTCTAGGGGTTGAGGAGTTATTTATGGAAATGAAGATGAAGGATGGTCTTAGGTATGACATCAGATCTCAGGAACATCTTCATGTTGATTTCCATTTATTTTATATTCTATCATGCCCTGATCACTATGTGTAACCTGAGATATTATTGAGTTGTGGGATAGTTTTATTCAGCATCCAACCATGGTTCATCTTTGGATGATAGTAGGAAGCACTACAGGGAGTCTACACATGGAGATCCATGTATGTGAGATACACCTTCAGGTAGGTAGGTGGTATGTTACTATTGTGGGAACGGTGGTCATACAATGTCACATTGCCCTAGATACCTAGTGGAGTGTCAATCATGTGGCAAGATGGGCTATACTCAGTGGTATTCATCAGTTTTTCTCACCATCAGCTGGTTAGAGGGGGTTTTATATGATTTCTTAGTTCAGGATCAGCACCATTAGTTTCCCATAAAACTAAGAACTAGAGTTCATCTGGACGTTCAAGCCTTGGTGGAGGTCATGGCCATTGCATCCAGTTGGAAGGATTTCAGTGAAAATAGGTTGTATTGGTTTTTTGAGGTTAGGAATGGTCATAAGGCTACGGTATAAGCCATATATTTGTAGAGGAGTAGACCTAGGAGAAGAAGGATCCCAGACCCTCTACAATTCTAGGTATGATTCTAGTTGCCTCATTTATATCTTTTACACTTTTCAATACATAGGCATCCTATAGTTTCATATCATTTTCTATTGTGGTGATACTTGGGATCTATATATTTACTTATGATTACGTCTTGAAGCATGAATCTATGATGGGGACTTGAACGACTAGTGTACATCAGTTCAAGGAGTTCCCTCTTGAGGTTGCTATGTGTCACTTATTCTTGGACCTCTATGTCCTAGAGATGAAAGGTTATGATTTCATTCTCCGAAAGGATAGGTCAGTTCCCTTCCAATATATTATTGACTGATATCATCATCAGGTGAGTTTCACATCCCTAGAGGGCACGTAATTTCTAAGTAAGATAGAATGGAATGTCCAGGCGAGCAGAGCGGGACCCAAGCATCTTGGGTTGGGAGGAGTTACATCACAGACTTCTTGTTTGTATCTAAAAAATCTGGGGACATCACAGATGTACTTTCCTCCAATGGTGGATCATTCTATGTATTTCTTTCAAGGGTAATTTTCAGGTTCCCTTATGGATCAATAGGTAGACATTCCTAGTGAGCGTGTGCCCGGTGTGGGACTAGTGTCCATTCGTCCTCATAGTAAGGATAAACCAGAGTTACTGGAGTCTCAAAAAGTTGTTAGAGGAGTTACATGAAATGGGTTTCATCCAAACTTTTACTTCTCCATAGGGTTCAATTGTCCTTTTTTCAATGAATAAGAATGATACCCTCAGACATTATGTGGATGATCAGAAGCTGAACAAGTTGACTGTCAAGAAGCGATATCCCTTATCGGGAATTGAGGATCTCTTTGATCTTCTATGAGGATCCTGGGTGTTCTCAATGATTTAATTGAGATTTTTTTATCATTATTTGCATGATATACCATCGTATATACCTATTATAGACTTTTAGAGTAGGTATGGTCTATAAAAGTTTGTGGTTATGTCGTTCGGTCTCATGAAAGCATCTACAGTTTATATGGAACTAATGAACCCAGTGTTCTATCCATACATAAATTATTTCATGGTTTTCTTATTAGATGATATATTGGTGTACTATCACACTCTACATGCCCATGACAAACATCTTTTGACGTTTTTGACTACACTGAAAGTGCATCTGATATATTATATGCTCTGAAAATGAATCTTTTGGATGGACCAAATTCACTTCTTGGGTAATTTTATGACACCAAAATTTGTATCAATAGACACAATTAATGTGAGAGAAGTAGGTTCATGGGAGAATTCAATGATTATCTTTGATGTATGATGTTTTATGGGGATATTTGGTTACTATAAATGTTTTATACAAGACATTTCATGCTTAGTAGTTCCATTGAATGTCCTGACAAATAAGGGTGTGAAGTACATGTGGAATGATTATTTCGATTTAGCCTTTCACGTGATGAAATGGATGTTAACTCCAGCACATATACAAGTTTATCTAGACCCCGGAAAGTGATATAATATTTATAGTGAAGCATCAGGTATTGGTCTAGAAGTAGACATTTTGCAGGGGAAAGGAGTCCCTCTGTACGGGTCTCAGTAGTTGGGTCCATATGAGAGGAATTACCGGAAACAAGATCTTGAGTTGGATTTTTTTGTTCATGCCTTATGATATTGAATAAATTACATGTTGGAAGATCATTTTTTGATTTTCACTGACCTAAACAGTCTCAAGTATATCTTTACACAATGTGATCTAAATTTGAGACATCGAAGGTGGGTTTAGTACTCTCGTTCCATTGATTTTGGGCTTGCCTACCTTCCTGGGAATGGAAACATAGTAGTCGATGCCTTGAGAAGGAAGTCTCAAAAAAATAAATTTAGGAGGCCACAAGTGAGTGGCATCTTATGGATCTATTCTCAGAGATGCATGTGGAGGTTCCAGAAAGACTAGTGCAAACATTTCATTCTTCTATGACTGTTACTCTACTCTACATAATAGAGTTTGAATGATTCATCAGTTAGACTCTAACGGCCTAGTTATATTGGAGAGTTTTCATGGAGAGGAACATATTCATAGATTGACGATAGCTGAGGATGAGTTCTTGTGTTTTCATGGGCACGTATGGGTGTCAAAAGATATATACGAGGATCTGATCGAGATTTCCATTCGATAGTTTGGGAATTTCATCCTGGAGTCACTAAGATGTATAGATATCATCACCATTTGTATTTGTGGCCTAGTAAGAATAGAAATTTCATAGGTTATGTGAGGGAATGTTTCACCTGCTAGCAGGTGAAGGCAGAACATCAGCGACCAACATGGCTTTTACAGCAGTTACCCATTCCAAAGTGTTTGTTGAATGATGTGTCGATAGACTTCATGATAGTGTTAACAACGTATCCTCAAGGGAATGATGATGTTTGGGTTATCATTTAAAGAATCATGAAGGTTTCACACTTCTTACCAATCAAGGAGACCATTATTGTTGAGGAACATGGAAGGTTATACATCTAGGAGATTTTACATTTACATGGAGTTCAGCACTCCATTGTTTCAGACAGGGATATATGTTTTACTTCTCGGGGTAGGAAGGGACTATAGTGGGTGTTGGGAACATAGGTACTTCTGAGCAAAACATACCATCACCAGAAAGACGGCCAATCCAAGCATACGATACAGGTTCCCTGGAGGAAATGATTTAAACATGCATCCATGAATTTTGATGTTCATGGGAGAAACACATACCTATTTTAGTGTTTTAAAAAAATAGTTTTCAAGCATATATTATGATGGAACCATATGATGATTTGTTCTGTAGGTCATTCCTATCACACCTATGTTGGCTGGAAGCAGGAGAGGCAGTTATGCTGGGACCTCATCTTTTATCGAAGACCACAGAGCAGATTGAGTTGATTCTGTAAAGGATGTCTACATAATAGTCATAGAAAATGTCTTATGCTGATCGACAGAGACAACATCTAATGTTTGAGGTTAAATATCATGTTTTTCTATATGTTACTCCAAGGTTGGTATGAAAGAGTATTGGGATATAGAATAAGAATTCACTAAGATATGATATACATTTCGAGATTTGGGAGAGAGTTGGGTTGGTTCCCTATCAGTTGGAGTTAACTCAGAGGTACTAGGTTATGCACAAAGTCATATACATTTCTCATCTACAAAGTTACTTATCAGACCCATATCAAATTTTTCCACATGATGAGGTTTAGTCGGAGGTGGACACCTTGTTCAAGGAGAATCCCATCTAGATCATTGATCAAATAATGAAGGTTCCACTTTGCCAGTCTGTTCCTCTACTACGGGTGATATGGCAGCATGGGAATGCATAGGATGCGACATGTCCTAGAGAGAGATAGATGAACGATCGTAGTGGCAAGAGCTATTTGAGGATTCATCTTCATCTTCACCACCATTTTAGGTAAATTCCGGGATGAATTTATTTAATGGAGGACATTTGTAAGAACCTAGATCTTCTTTTCAGCATGGATCCCATTTTTGGTGTTTTGAGAAAAAAATTAGTTTATAGAAATTTAAGGTGTACACGTCGTGTATATAGAATTACACATTGTGTACTCAGTTTCCATGGGTAGCCTTGTTCTGACCGTGTAAAGACAATGTACATGGTCATGTGGGATGACCTGGAGACTGCCTAAAGCGGAGTACAATTTATGCATGTACACGGAACGTTCTCTGAATCAACAACTGTTGATTGCGTAGGAATTTTACCATTGAGTTCTTCCATCTTCAAGATCCCAATTCATCGATTTCTCTTCATTCATGACATATCATTGGTAGAACGTTTTAGACGATTTTTGTAGATCTATGTCATTATACGAAAATTCAAGGGTAATTAATGGAGTATATCGATCGTATAACGCTGAGGTAAGTGGTTTGTGTTTTTCCATATTTTGTCATTGAATTATGTGCAAAAGTTCCCAATACCCTAGATTGGGGTATTGCGTGTTTAGGAATTTTAAACATGTTGATGCATGCAATTCTTGTTTTCTTGAGTTAGCGCTCACGTTTGTGAATAGTTTTTTTCATGTTATGGAGATGTTTTATTATTTTTGATTTGATATTGACCATGTTGTCATGTTTTTCATATTAGGATTCTTTACTTCCATTCCTAGTGTTGTTAGGATGGAGTGATTTACCTGATGCAATGATATGATTTGTAGTTTTTTAGACAAGTAGTACTTTTAAGTTTACTATGGCTACTGAACATTGTTTGGGCATGATTTATTTACACAGAGTTAAGGGTACCTTGTATAGTGCGACCATAAGTGAAATTGAAATTGAGGGCTTCCCTATAGTGTCTATTATTTCTTTATCACGCTGCGAGACCATAGGGGTGATTGGAAATGAGTGCTCTCTCATAGTGTCTATAGTTATAGTTACATTACCACAATGTGAATTGACGTTGAGTTCAACCTCAGAGTTTCTATAATTTATCATTATAAGATATTGGAAGAATTGATGGTGATTTCTTCATCATAGATTCTTTGTTTTGTATTATACAAAATGGGTTAGACTATGTTATCAATCTCAGAGTGTTATTATATATTTATAGTTAATTGATAAGTTGAACCAGAGGGGTTAGGTTGTGAGAACATACCCAAAGGGTTACTTGAGATTGATTGGTTGAGCGAGAGGGGATATGATGTGAGAACATCACAAAGTGATTCTTTTTTTTATTTGGATAAATGATTGATGAATTTAAATGAATTTAAATTAAACTATATGACTTTTTACTATTTAGTAATTCCTTGTTTATTGCTTCATTTCTTCGTATTGCATGCCGTATATATTCACTAACTATTTGTCTCTGATATTTGGGTGGTTTTCTATAGAGATTCGCCTCACACACTATTTGGGTCATTCTTTTGGTCCCAAATAGATTTTATGGTTGTAGGTATAGATAAGGGCAAACAACCTTATACCTAATGTACTTGACTATTGTGGCACTGGGGATCATGGGACCAAGGTGAGTCTTGTGATGTTGTTGGAGATGTTTACTTGTTTTTTCAATTTGTATTAGTACTATATTTCATCATTGTGTCTTGTTTGGAAATTTTCCATGATATCGTGACATGTATCATTATTAGTGTATATATGTTGCAGTTTCCTATATACTATTAGTCTTCCAGTGCTGTTTCCCTCGGAATCTGGGGATGACCGCCTTGGTGGGAGGTTCAAACATTCCGAACGGTTTCTAACGGGTTTGTTCGTAGAACCAGAAACATCCAATGATTCCACATCCATTCAGACCTACTATCAAAAGGTAGGTTCTCATTAGTTTGTGGACTGATGAGGCTTAGGAATTTGCATTGGTCGAGAGGATGGGAGGTCGGACTCATCACACCTTTTGAGGGGAATTATTGTCTACTCCAGGACTCTCTTTATAGATTTATGTTATGTTTGGGAATCCTTATTACATTACAAGGTATAAAACGAGATTTCCTTCAGATCTAACAATAAAAGATTAAATATGTAGGAAATTTAGATAATCTATTGTATGTATTCAAGGTTATTCATCAATATAGAATAATCTGAATTTGTTAGAGATTCTTGGTCAATGGTACCCATCGACACATTTATACAGAAGTCTCTTAAACATTATGATGACCATGCTGGTTTTAAAGCCACTTGGTGGGGCACTTGAAGTTTATTGTCATTCAGAAGGACATGGATTATTTTAGAGTTGGGATTGAAACCGTAGACGGGCTACCTATGTATCCTTTGTTTAGAAAAGGAATAAGAACCCACGTGGTTCAAGTAAGGGAGTATGATGTTTATGATTGATGGCTCAAATAAGGATGTCACAATTACTTTTACACTCTAAGCTCACGTGAGTCATGCTCGGTGTGAGAAACCAGAGGTATTGGTAAAAATTAGACAATTGTTCCATGAAAGATGCAATCATAAGAAATAATGTGGGGCTTATGTATGTGTGACTACCCATATAAATGAAGGTTAGGATTTAATTTAGGGAAGAAATATAGGAAAAGGGTCCATAAAGGTATATGTGCTTCATGGAGATTTTGAATACTCTAACTTGGGTTTTACTCTTGAAAAGGAATCCCAGATCAAGGGTAAATTAGGACTGGTTAAGACAATTATGACTGGGGCTTACTCCTGAAAAGGAGACCCATGCTAAAGGATTATGACTTGGGATTATTCATGAAAAGGAGACCTAGGTTAAGGGAATTACGGTTTGGGGATTACTCCTAAATAGGATTCCCAAATTAGGGGATTGGGGCTTACTCTTAAAAATGAGTCCCAAATTAGGAGAAGACTTATGATTGGGTTTTACTCCTAAAAGGAGGCCCAGGTTAAGGGATCTGGGGCTTATTCCTAAATAGGATGCCAAAAATTGAGGGGCTTGGGGCTTACTCCTAAAGAGGATGCCCATATTATAGGACATATGACAGGGGATTATTCCTGAAAAGGAGACCCAGGTTAAGGATTCTCTTATCTTAAAGGGTGAGTTTGAATGAATGAAATCTCAATATTTAGTGACATAGAGATGTATAAATCACTAGGTTTTGAGAAATATTCCACAAAATTCCTTTCAGATAATGAAGTAAAATCAAGAATAAAATGGCTTTGAAGAGTGTCTTGGAGATTGAATCTTGAATAGGAAAGGTGTAATGGCTTAAGATAGGTGAAATGGGAAAGAAAGGCACCCAAAAAGGCAGGGGCATGCAAGTCCTAGAAAGGGTGCTGGTACTACGTGGGTGCGTAAGTTTTGGTTGCACAGGTATACGCCTGCGCGACACATAATGTACTTGCGTGACGGTTAATCAGCAGGGTAATACTTGAGCGACTCTTCATTAAGGCCTTTAGAATCTTCTTGATGTTCTTCTAGAAGAGGGGCACGCAATATCTATTGAAGGTGTAAGGCGGCGCGCATGTGTGGCCCTTTTCCCTTAAGGGTTGGCCACTTAGGCACACAAGTGTTGATGATTTTCAACACTTAGGCCTTCCTCCCCCTCTTTAGATCTCCCGTTCTAGGTATGAAATTACCATAGAAGTGTTTCAGAAGCTTTGAGAAGAGACTAGGGCACTGGGAGCTCAAATCTGAGTTTCTGGAAAAAATCCTCCTCGAATGGGGGGCCCACATGGTCTATTTATAGGCAGGAGAAGACCTCGGGCGGTTACCGGGCGGTTATCACTTATGTAGCGCAAGTCACATGTGTGACCATAAGGTGTCGCGCAAGTGGACTTGCGCGACAGTGATAGAACTTGCGCGGCCTAGGTGCTTTTGATACCTTGTTCATGCCTTTGCCGATTTTTGATATTTTTCATCAAAGGTTGAATCACTTTGAGCTCAGATATTCCCCTTTTCTGATCGTTAGATTCTGTGATGAAAGGAGCGTCAACAAAAGTCCCCCCTCAGAGTTGGATCTGAAAGAAATTAGGATTTGATTCTGAGGAAATCGAAGACATCCAAAGGAAAGGGGGCATGCAAGTCTTGATGGCGCAGAGGGCGGTGCGCAAGTGCGCATCACGCAGGGATACAGCCCTTAATCGCGCAGGGTACGGCGCACAGGGTCCTGACCACATCTATAAATAGAGGGCCTCACTTCCGTTCAAGAAACTGGATTTCCGGACTTCATACCTTTGAGCTCTCTCCGCGCAGGTCACCTTAACCACGCAGATTACTCTGTTTTCCGGTGTTTTCCTTGATGTCGCACTACGGTATGGGTATTTGTACTTGCACGGTTTATACTTGCGCGTCAAAAACTAGTGTGGAACATGAACACTTGCACGCCTTAATTCCTTAGCCATTTTTTCAAATTATTTCATAAATTTTATGAAAAATAAACCAATTTAATATTTTAATTTATTCAACTTTTGTACAGATTCAATGGCTCCTAAGGGAATTAAAATGTCTGATGAACTGGCTAGGAAGCGGATTGATGACATGATGAACATCATTGGCCATGATTACTATGATATCTGTGACAACACTCTCCCAGATTTAGCTATGTAATTGAATAAATATCATCTTAATTTCCCACAGAGCATCTACCTGCCTCTATATGGTCATGATCATCTGCAAGGAGTCAATGTTCCAGATGCAAAGAACTATACACCTGAAATGCAGCTGCACTGCTACTCCTTCATTTCGGTTATGTTGTTCATTAAGAAAAACAACAATGGTGTGAACTTTCAAATTCTTCCTCCATGTCATTTCCTTGCAGATATGAAAATGGAAAACCCATGGTATGAAATGATTTCCAATGCTGGTTGGTGGAGAGATGACAAACACGGTATTAGAGCAATATCTGAAAAGAGTACTCTCTCCAAATGGCTCTTTACATCCAATGCTCTATTCTCAAATCCATGTATCCATCTTCCAAGTATCTTGGACAGAAACAGAGTCAATGTTTGATCGGACGAAAAATTTTCTCAAGCCGCACTCAAGAACATCCTTTTATAATTATTCCAAGAAGAGATGGTATCCCTGCATCTCTTATTGTATCCAGTTGAATGAATGAATTCCAAGTGATTGCTGATGAAGGTCGGGGTGCCGTAAATCAAATGAAGAGTTATGATGAAAACCTTGTGTAATTCTTGAAAAATAGAAGAGACTCCAGTCTGTGGATGTCCTTCTAACTATTGTGCATCAATGAAAAACACTTTCAGATTCACTGATTTGTACCTGCATTATCTTTTTCTACATGATTTAGATTTTACCTAAGCCAATGGGCCTAGTAAGCATAGTTTGATTTTTACTAGGATTAATGTAAATAAACCTTGAAACATCGAACCTTTTAATTGCTCAGTGTAACCTAAATCATAAAAAAATGAATGTTTAGTGAGCTGGGAACTTGACTTTATTCATATTTCCCCTATCTTTTGTGTGCAGTTTAAAGTCATGCACGTCAGACATACAAAGGCTAATGTTTAAGGTCGAAATATCTTTGACCGAAATGGATTAGAATTGAATCAATTCCTTGAAAATTCATCTGAAAACATATTACCATACTCAAGTATGAGGGAAAATATGTAAGCAATGATTTACGAATATTTGAATCTGAGGAATGATATGAAAAAGAGATAAAGGGCATTAGAAGAAGTAGTTTCCATGAATGAAGTTACCATTATTTAAAAAACCCTTAGGGGGTTGAATTATGCAGGGCCACCTATGGGCATTGGCTGCATAGTTAAATAAAATAGTATATTTTGGCTAAAAAGTCTGTTATGTAGACTGTTTATGCAAGGCCACCTATGGGCACGTGCTGCATAGTCAGGGAAAACAACTCTCAAAAATTTACTTTCCTAGTGCTAAAATCCAGTGAATGTTTATGGAGATTCAAATCTTCCAAAGTATAGATTTAGTTGTATGGAAAGAGGTACTTGAATATGGAGAGAATATTTCCAAACAAAATTATTGAAGAACTAGATGAATATCACTCCTACGAAGGTCTGAACCAAATGTATGGAAGGAGAATATAAACCATAGACTTGAATACTTTCAGATCATGAAAAAGGATATGGGGAAAATATGTTAAGGATGGATATTTTTGCGGATCCCTAAATACTGTCATTTAAGAAAAATAAGGACAAAAGAGGCATTCGTCAAGAGAATGAAGTTACTACTATCCGAAAAACCCGTTAGGGGTTTGAATTATGCAGGGCCACCTAAGGGCATTGGCTTCATGGTCAAATAATAGTATCTTTTGGCTAACAAGTCTGTTATGTAGACTGTTTATGCAAGGCCGCCTATGGGCACATAGTACATAGTCAGACAAAAGAACACTCAGAAGTTTGACATTTTTGTGACTAGAAGTCATGAAAAGGGATATGAGGATCTGAAAATATTTTAGGTTAGTATTATAACACATAAAGATGGGTATTGTTCAATTTGTGCAGAGATACATAGATCAATGCTTACTATAACCATGTTGTGGCTGGGTCCTGAAATGAAATGTTGGACTTCAGTACGTATCCCATAAGGATGAGAATCAAGCCATACATAGTTCTTAAACTACAGTTTAACGTATTGTGGGACAAAAGGATTAGAGATCTTAGTTTAGGGTCACAGATCATGGACCATTGTAAGAAATACACAGTGTGTGTTTTCATGGGATCTTTTCAGCCAGGGGAGTGAAAGTGGACTTTGGGGTTAGGCCCAAAGACTTGGGACTGTATTCGAGGGACACTCGAATGTTTCTACTTATCCCATAAGAATGGGAATCAATCCCACGTAGTTCTAGAACTACCATTTGTACAAATTTGGTTCGTACATGTGAAGGGTGAAAGGGGACATTAGTGAAATGATGGTTTAACCCAATATAAAAGGTTTGGGCATTGCGATGTATACACACAGTCTTTGAAATGAAACATGATTGAAAAATCAATGAAAATAATGGTTCCCTCTTAGGTGAGGGTATCAATTAAATTTGTAGTCTATTGTCATACTGGACAAAAGTGTTGTATAGTTTAAAGTCGTATAACAAGGACTAAAGTGAACCAATGTAATGATATTGATTCTAAGGGCGGTTTAACGAATTAACATCGTATGAGATAGAGATGAACCAATCTGAAGAGATTGGTTTTGGGCTTGAACCTTTGGAGGTTTCCTATATACCCAGCCTAGAAGGCAAGGATCAAAGTCCGTGTAGTTCAATTAAAGAATGAATTAATGATCAAGATGTTCTTGGGGACAATGACCTGAAAATGATGTTAGGACTTACACATGGTTAGTGGCCTATAGAGAGTGTTATGGTTGAGGTTTTCTCTATGCTCACGTGAGTCATACTTGGTGTGAGAAAAAAGTGGTAACAACAACCTTAACGATGCGTAGTTTAATGTCATGTAATACATATAAAGGGACTATGCAGTTTAAAGTCTTGCAGTTAGGACTATTGGTGCTGCACAGTATATTATCATGTAGCACGGAAAAAATACAGTTTAATGTCATGTAGGACATATCACGAACATTTTGTACAGTTTAGTGTCATGTAGTTTGGACGATGGGAACAATAGAGTTTAACGTCATGTTGGACGAAAGGGGGGGACTATGCAGTTTAATGTCATGCAGTGAGGACAAAAGAGTGCTCCATTTTAATGTCATGTTGGACGCATAGGGGATTTTTTCCACAGTTTAACATCATTTTGGACGAAAAAGGGACGATACAGTTTAGCGTCATGTTCGACGAAAGTGAAAATAGTTTAAGGTCATATGCATGGACCGTGGATGGTGCAGTTTAATGTCATGTTGGACGGTGGTATAGTTTAAGGTCATACAGGGCCTTTGATGATTATGTAGTTTAATGTCATTTCGGACGTAAGGGACTTTTATACAGTTTAGCGTCATGTAGTTAGGACGTCATAGTTTAATGTCTTGCTGGACGTAAGGGACACGAAAATAGTTTAGGGTCATATGCATGGACCGTTGATGATGTAGTTTAAGGTCATACAGGACCTAGTTGCAGTTTAAGGTCATACTTGACCATTTAGGGAACTTTTTCACAGTTTAACGTCGTGTGGGATGAAAGTAAAATTAGTTTAAGGTCATATGTATGGACCATTTCTGTATAGTTTAACGTCATATAGCAAGGAAGAACAGGTTCCGCATAGTTTAGTGTCATGTTGTGGGGACAAAGTACAGTTTAGTGTCATATTGGACGAATGTAAGGACTTTTGTACAGTTTAGCGTCATGTAGCTAGGACGATGAATGTGACACAGTTTAACGTCATGTTGAACATATGTGCAAATAGTTTAGGGTCATATGCATGGACCATTGCGGTATAGTTTAACGTCATATAGAAAGAAAGAACTGGTTCCACACAGTTTAGAGTCATGTTGCGGGGAAAAATAGGGACTTTGTAGTTTATACAAAATACTTCTTCAAAAATCTGGCATTTGTTGGAGTAGTGATGAGTTTTCCATCCATTGAGATAAATGAATAAGATCCATTGGAGTAGAACATATGTATTGAATAAGTTCCTTCCCATTTTGGCTCAAGACAGGGAGGTTTCTTTCCTGGTATCATTGGAGTTCTGAGAACTAATACCAATTCTCCCTTAGTGAATGAACGAAGAAGAACTTTTTTGTTAAAAGCTCGTGCTATTCGATTCTGATAGACTTCCAAGTGGTGCAAAGTGCACAATAATTTCTCATCTAACCATTCCAATACATTCAATTGCTTTTGAGATTGTTCATCTGTAGATGATTGATCAAAAATGGCAACTCTGAGTAAGGGTAGTTGAAATTCAATGGGCAAGACGGCTTCCATTCCATATAGCAATGAATATGGAGTTGACCGAGTTGCAGTGCGGGTGGTAGTATGATAAGCCCATAAATCATGAAATAGTTTATCAGGCCATGACCTCTTATCTTTATCCACCATCTTTTGGAGTATATTTGAAAGAGTCCTGTTAATAGCTTCTATCTGGCCGTTGGCCGCTGCATGATACCGGGATGAATGGTTGGATTTGATGTTGTATTCTTGATACAACTTCTTCATCTCAGATGAACATAAATTGGTGCCATTGTCCGTCAATATGGTATGAGGGACACCAAATCTGGTAATGATGTTAGACATGATGAAGCTAACAATGCATTTTAGAACTTACTTCCTTGATAGGTATTACCTCTTCCCATTTGGAAAAGAAGTCAGTAACAGTAAGAATATACTTAAACTGCTTAGCCTTAGCCGAAGGGTAAAGTCCCACAACATCCATTCCCCATGTGGAAAATGGCCATGAGTATTTAGTTGTATGAAGCAACTCTAGAGGCTGATGAATGAAGTTGGCATGTACTTTTCATGAATGACACTTCTTTGTGAAATCGACACAATCTCGTATCATTGAAGGCCAAAAGTATCCAAGCCTTCAAACCTGATCAGACAGTCTATGTACATACTGGTGGGAACCACAGACTCCTACATGCACTTCTTTTATGATATCCATTGTAGAGACCCGAAGCTTGACGTACATGGACATTACATTACTTTTTCAGTATAATTAGTACATAACAAAAACACACACACAAGGACCGTAATAGTTTAGTGTCTTTGGAAACTCAAAATATAATCTTCTAATCGTGGTGAAAGAAATTCAATATCTCCCATAAAGATATTATTTTTTTTCTATGCCTAAATCCTTTATTTATGTCCTAGGGAAAATAAAACATAAAAGGGTGAGCTCAAATGCTCAGTAAGGGTAAACAAAAGAAATATCAATCATGTCATATTCATAAGAACATATATTTTGGAAATCTTAACCTACAAAAGAGATCATAATTTCATAACATGGGATAAATCATAGTAGTGAAATGTAATCCCAATAATCATAAATTGAAACATGAAACTTTGTTTCATACACACATAATCATATAGAATCATTTCTTATTAGTCAAGACTCATTTCCAAGACTATCCTAGAGGAAAAAGTCCCTTTCTGAACCGAGTTCACTCCTCGTTTTAGTCCTGTTTTACTGAACCGGTATAACCTACCATTCCATCCATGTCTATCTCATGAGATATAAAATCTTTACCCAATGCATTGGAGGGAGATATAGGTCCCACCCATCTCATAATGATACCATTCTTATGTGTGCCATAAAATCATAAACCATACATCATAGCATAACCCATGTAATAAAAATGGGAATCTTAAACATCTTGACATCATAAAATAATTCATATAAGATAAATGAATTCATAAAAATATGTCCATCACAACATAATCAAATAAATTTAAAAATAGGGATAGAAACAGAACCCTATATTATCTTATATGGAAAATAATTTTGATAAAACTCTTGAAATCCATTCTTGAGGAAAATATCCTTTCTACTTAAATTTTTTTTTCCTTTCTTAACATGTCAAACAATTTTAAACTAAAAGAAGTTGATTAAAAATAATCATGAAAACTTGTAATGGAAGCTTCTTGGAAATAATTTTTAAAAAATCCATTCATGCCGTATAAGTTTAAAAAAACATTCTTCTCATACTTTTGTTGGAAAAGTCAAAAAAGTACCTCGATTGAAAAACGACAAAAGATTCCTTTCATATCTTTTACTAAAAACTCACCGAAGGGTAAAATTGGATTTAATCAATTGTAGGTGGATGGAAATAATATTACATATTGAGGAAACATGTATTTGGATGATAAAATACACCCCATTAAATGCCAAAGTATAAACAATCTCGGATAAAAATGAGATTGTGATATTTCCCATACCATAGGTCTGATTTTCTTCGTAAGTGTCCAGAACTCCTGTATAATGATTTAAATAATGCCATTGACTTATTCCATAATAATACTCATTGTTATGATATCATATATGGTTCACTTGTGGCTTTATATTACCCGTTCTTTTGTAAATTCAATGTTAAAGAGCGTTTTGGGTAAAATCCTTTCATTTGTCGTCCGTGTTTTGACATGTAATTATTCATATGATTACTTATATCATGATTACTTAATTACAGAATATAAAACATGATTTATATATATTATATATTCAGAATATATATATAATAGATCAGTAAATGGAAAGAAATACACTGTTCCTGGAGACGGTAGACCGTACGTACGCATGAACGCTTTTTTCTTTTCCTTATTGAGTTGAATGGAATTAAGTATATGACATACATATATATACACATAAATACAGAATCATTATTATGTCATATATTTCATTATTAGTTATTATATATACTTTATAATCATTCATGAATGGTTAACGTGGAGAATGAATCTCATCGCGTCGTGGAGACGGTAGTCCGTACGTACGCACGAGCGATGATATCATTCCCATGATCGTGGAATTGTATTGGAGTGTATGTATACTATTTAAGAATACATATCACTTTAAAATAATCATATATAGTTATTATGTACACCATTATACCCATCCAAGTAAGGTGGTGGTGGAAAATAGATTACACCACGGCGTGGAGATGGTATTCCGTACGTACGCACACGCGGTGATTTCGTTTTCCGTAGGATGGATAGATGGTGAAATAAGGTTGTTTCATAATTATAATAACATATCGGTATATAATTGATACTGATGTTCTTACTTCATAATGAAACAACATAATAAGAATAAGTGGAAGAAGAAATAAATATGAATGAATCGGTAACGGACATTACCTCTTCTTTGAAGCGCCTATTTGAGATCTCCTTTTAGGGCACTAAAATTGGTCTTTGAGGAAGACCAGAACCTCTAGGATGTAGTTAGGGAAGTGGATAAGGGAAATTGGCAGGGGTTGGCCGAGCTTGAAGTCTCAAAGTGGTGTGAGGAATAGGGGGAGGAGGTTCCCTTTTATAAGGGAGGGGAGGGGTACCTTTGGAATAACTAAAAATATTATTTTATTATAAAGTCAAATTCGGTTTTTAATAGCTCCAAATTGATAAATTTAGAAGATAAGGTGGGTAGGGGTCGAAATCCTCTCATACGATAGAATTTAGACAAGTTTAGGTATCAATTTTAACCTTATCATTTAGATTTAACTTTAAGTTAGATAATTTAACTTTTACCGTGTCTTCTTGTTTTCTTACACTATAAGGTTAATAAACATACTATATCAATCCCAACGAACCCCAAGCTGTTTATTATTAATATATATAACCTTATCTAAGTCATTTTTCCGAACATTAGATTTTATGGAAAAAAATAACAATAAATAATATAATATTTTTTTTAAAAACTATTTTATGTCAATTTTGACACTATTTAGTAATTTATTTTTGTAAATATCATAACAGAATGATTAGTTCGAAACAAGCTACTTACATTAATACTAACATGTCATATTGACCTATAAAATTAGTGTAATTCATAAAAAGTCTCAAATTACATTTATTTGGGTATTTATAACATCAATTATGTCAATATTTCATTAATAAGATAATTACTTCATCATCATTGTGTCATATATAAATTAAGTTATCTAATGTCTAAAAATTACAAATAAAATACCCTTATGTATGAAATATTTTTATATTTATAATGAATTTTTATAGTCTAATTTATCTTATGTATAACCCCATATTAAAAATGATTTACTTATTAAACTGTTATTTTAACTATTTTAACCCTTCTTTAAATAAATTAATAATAAATGTCCTAATCTATTACAAGTGGGCCTAAATGGTCATATTTTATTCCTAAGGTTTTTTTGGTCGAATTACACTTGTACAATAGAATTAGGACATGTGTTAGGGTAATAATAATATCATTTTTACCCTTAATTATCCTATTTACTTTTAACCGGGGTAAAAAAAGTAAAAAGTTTCTATTCACCAAAATATTATTTTCATCTCATTGAACCACATTTTACTTACTGACATTAACCATGTCTCTCAGATTTTCGAAATTCCATTCACAGAAGCGGTAAAATTATGTTTTATGAAAATTTCTTTTTTTAACTACCACTTAGTGGTTTCACTATTCATCAAAAAAATGAACGTTTCCAGAAAAATACCAAAAATTAGGCCTATGCTATATTTGATATTATGAACTCAAAAATGATGTCTATTTTACCAAATTCAAAACATATCAGTTGCATTAATTAATTTAAAAAATTAATTCACGTCGTCAAAACAAATAGCGTGTTCTTAAGAGATAATAACTATCAAAAGATTGACACTTGTTTATGTCTGGTTTAAATGTGAAATTATATTCATTGACCAACATTGCATTAAATTGTAAAAATATATTCTAAATATACTTTAAAACAACTCAAATTTATAATTTATCACATTTAATTATTTCGATTAAAAAGGTTGTTTTTAATTAAAATTTAGCAATTTTCACTATTCATCCGAAAATGAAAGTTATCCGAAAAGTACCAAAATTTCACCCTAAGATAATTTCAATATTCCGAATCTAAAAATGAAGTCCATTTTGAAAAATAAAATTTAAAAAATTTCAAAAAGTGGTTATTACTATTCATAACGGCTTGGTTTAATAATATTTTAATAGCATATCGTTGTTTAGTAAAACTCGGTATTTCGTACTTCACACGCTCTCAAGGAAGGTCGTGATTGAATGTAATGCAAGTCAAGTCAAGGATGAATGTTGTGAAAGCTCCTTTTGGTGTAGTGTACAACACAAGACATTAATGAAAAGAATATTTTTCATAAAATTTCAGGGTGTTACATTCTACCCCCCTTAAAATGAATTTCGCCCTCGAAATTCGTCGGGGTTATAAATGGTTTACTACTTGAAAGTTTCTTTAATAAAAACCCACATCGTAAAAAGGAATACCAAAATCAATCTTTAAAAACAAAAGTATGAAACGTAACGGTTACGCAAATAAACTAATCACTGGGTTTCCACATAGGTGAAAATATGGATATGGAAGAGAAATCTAACCATCACGTTCTGATGGAGAGTGGTAGAGAACATGGCTATTGAAAGGCTAGAAATCACAAAGCCATAAATTTGTGATGATCTAAGGTACCATCTGATTCATCAGATATAAGATCACTAGGACAACATTTTTGGTTTTCAAGATCATTTCCCTAAAGTTGATGAAATTAGGTGAAATACTTTTGTGATTTTGGTATAGTCTCACCGTCAGTCGTTATTTGGACAAAATCCACTTCATCTCTTAAAGAAATTAAGTTGAATTTGTCATCCGTGATGTGTTAGCAGATCATGTGATAGAATGATGGGTCATTCCATCTGTCTCAAACAAAAGGTTAGAAAAGTTATCAAAAAAATACATAGGTCCATCTATAGTGAGATTAATCATATATGGTTACTAAAATGGACCTATACTTCATATATATCATACAGCTAAATATAATAAAACTAGTTTCTACTAAACAGGGACTTCTTGTATGCCAGTGGTAGGGTATAAAGGCCAGTCGCACTTCGGTTGTGGATTCGATTCCCACAGCCTTGTCCGACGCGATGTTCTGTCGCCCGTCCTGCAGGTTGTTCTTTTTCTAAAACTACATTACTATATCATCACATAAGTAATATCAAAAAAAGCTCTATCCTTAAACAATACTAACTTATGGTTAACAGAATCCATTCCAATATTTAGGCTTATCTAAAATACTTCGGTCCAAGCTCATAGTATAAGGAAAATGATCACGTGAATGCCATCATTTATCCCACATATATCATAAGATATATCTTGTTGGTCAAATTACAAACATGTGAATACCTTAATCATGTATTCTCTTGAAGAATGAATACCCATTGAACCTTAGTGAAAACATGAATGAAATCAAAAGTTAACTCTTTCATCATACCAAAATCCAAAAATTCTATATACTCAAACCATGATATAACCTTCTCCTTATATCAGTCATGAGCTCATGAATACTATCAAACATTTAATTTTCTCCTTATCCCTTCATTATGTGCATATCATCTACATTCCGAAAATATCTGAATAACCTTTCATGGATACTGGTACCATTAATCATACACTTTCAAAACTCAAGGAATGACAACAGTGTAAAAATCCTTAGATGTCTCTTTATTCCATAGGACCATGAGATTACTTATACAACATTACACATGATAAACATGTAATCATTCCACTACATTCTTAAACCATTGACCGAGCTTCAACAATTCTTTCATCTCACATATCATTTGTAGTATCATCATCATCATCAACATAAATACTACCCATACGACCATACTGATTCTCTTCATGAGACTTTCCATTAGGGCATTGGTTTGCATAATGCCTGTACATTCCACATTTAAAACCTTTAACCATTGATGAGGTCGTAGCAATACCATTATCTTCATCCCTGGTGTTAACTGAACCTTTTCCTTTGCACTTACTAGCTTTGTGTCCTTCTTTTCCACACCCAAAGCATCTTCCAGTTCCTTTGAAACAATCTCCCTGATTCCTTTTCCCACATGATTTACATGAGGGAAATTGAACTTTCTTTCCTCAATGATCATCATGAAACTCCATCTTTCTCTTGTTATCTGAGTCGGGAACCTTACCAAAGTTGATATTATTGATCATATTATGAGATTTATGATTAGGCATAATAACGATGTTTGGACTTCCAGACCCCATTTCATTTGGATTCTCATTAAGAAAATCATTCCATTGTCCGTCATATCCTCCATTATCATAAATCTTCTTGTTTCCAGCAATTTTCTAAAACCCAAAAAGAATAGTGTGAGAGGCAAAAATCATTCTAGGGAAAACAACATAGTAAAGGGGGGGCACCCTCAATATCTAACATCTTAGGTTAAATTCTTAGATCATTACCGTAGTTCTAGGACTATATCTTATACACATACTTATCCTTAGGGACATCCCTAGACATAACTTAGAAATATCTCTACGGATCTTACTAACGTTTTCGCATCCTAGTTTCCAAAGTTTGACTAAACCTTTCCTCTGATACCAACTGTAGAGACCTGAAGCATGACGTACATGGACATTACATTACTTTTGCGGAATACTCAGTACATAACAAAAACACACACACAAGGACTGTAATAGTTTAATGTCTTTGAAAACTCGGAATATAATCTTCTAATCGTGGTGAAAGATCTTCAACATCTCCCATAAAGATCTTTTTTTTCTAAACCTAAATCCTTTCTTTATGTCTTGTGGAAAAGAAAACATAAAAGGGTGATCTCAAATGATTATTAAGGGAAAACAAAAGAAATATCAATCACGTCATATTCAGAATAACATATCTTTTGGAAATCTTAACCTACAAAAGAGATCATAATTTAATAACATGGGATAAATCATAGTAGTGAAATGTAATCCCAATAATCATAACTTAAAACATGAAACTTTGTGTCATACACACATAATCATAGAGAATCATTTCTAATTAGTCAAGACTCATTTCCAAGACTATCTTAGTGGAAAATGTCCATTTCTGAACTGAGATCACTCCTTGTTTCAGTCCTGTTTCACTGAACCAGTATAACCTACCGTTCTAGCCATGTTTATCTCATGAGATATAAAATCTTTACCCAATGCATTGGATGGAGATATATGTCCCACCCATCTCACAATGATACCATTCTTATGTGTGCCATAAAATCATAAACCATACATCATAGCATAACCCATGTAATAAAAATGGGAATCTTAAACATCGTGACATCATAAAATAATTCATATAAGAGAAAGGAATTCATAAAAATATTTCCATCACAACATAATAAAATCAATTTAATAATAGTGATAGAAACAGAACCCTATATTATCTTAGATGGAAAATAATTTTGATAAAACTCTTGAACTCCATTCTTGAGGAAAATATCATTTCTACTTCAAATTTTTTTTCCTTTCATAACATGTCAAACAATTTTAAACTAAAAGAAGTTGCTTAAAAATAAACTTGAAAACTTGTGAAGGAAGCTTCTTGGAAATAATTTTTTAAAAATCCATTCATGCCTTATAAGTTAAAAAAACATTCTTCTCGTACTTTTGTCGGAAAAGTCAAAAAAAGTACCTCATACGAAAAACGACAAAATATTCCATTAATATCTTTTACTAAAAACTCACCAAAGGGTAAAATTGGATTTAGTCAATTTTAGGTGGATGGAAATAATATTACATATTGAGGAAACATGTATGTGGATGATATAATACACCTCATTAAATTACAAAGTATAAACAATCTCGTATAAAAATGAGATTGTGATATTTCCCTTACCTTAGGTCCGATTTGCTTCGTAAATGTCTGATCCTCATGTATAATGATTTAAATAATGTCATTTACTTATTCCAAAATCATACTCATTATTATGATATCATATATGGTTCACTTATGGATTTATATTACTCGTTCTTTTGTAAATTCCATGTTAAAGAGCGTTTTGGGTAAAATCCTTTCATTTGTCGTCCGTGTTTTGACTTGTAATTATTCATATGATTACATAGATTATGATTACTTAATTCTAGAATATAAAACATGATTTATATATAATATATATTCAGAATATATATATATATAATAGATCAGTAAATGGAAGGAAATACACCGTTCATGGAGACGGTAGACCGTATGTATGCATGAACACTGTTTCTTTTCCTTATTGAGTTGAATGGAATTAAGTAGATGACATACATATATATACACATAAATCCAGAATCATTTTTATGTCATATATTTCATTATTAGTTATTATATATACTTTATAATCATTCATGAATGGTTAATGTGGAGAATGAATCTCATCTCGTCGTGGAGACGGTAGTCCGTACGTACGCACGAGCGATGATATCGTTCTCATGATCGTGGAATTGTATTGGAGTTTATGTATACTATTTAAGAATCAATATAAATTTACAATAATCATATATAGTTATTATTTACACCATTATACCCATCCAAGTAAGGTGGTGGTGGAAATAGATTACACCACGGCGTGGAGACGGTATTCCGTACGTACGCACACGCGGTGATTTCATTTTCCGTAGGATGGATAGATGGTGAAATAAGGTTGTTTCATAATTATAATAACATATCAGTATATAAGTGATACTGAAGTTATTACTTCATAATGAAACAACCTAAGAAGAATAAGTGGAAGGAGAAATAAAGATGAAAGAATCAGTAACGGACATTACCTCTTCTTTGAAACGCCTCTCTGAGATCTCCTTTTAGGGAACTAAAATTGGTCTTCGAGGAAGACCGGAACCTCTAGGATGTTGGTAGGGAAGTGGAAAAGGGAAATTGGCAGGGTTTTTCCGAGCATGAAGGCTCAATGTGGTGTGAGGAAGAGGGGGAGGAGGTGCCCTTTTATAAGGGAGGAGAGGGGTACCTTTGGAATAACTAAAAATATTATTTTATTATAAAGTCAAATTCGGGTTTTAGTAGCTCAAAATTGATATATTTAGAAGAAAAGGTGGTTAGGGGTCTAAATCCTCTCATCCAATAGAATTTAGACAATTTTACGTATCAATTTTAACCTTATCATTTAGATTTAACTTTAAGTTAGATAATTTAACTTTTACCGTGTCTTCTTGTTTTATTACAATATATGGTTAATAAACTTACTATATCATGCCAAACGAACCCCAAGTTGTTTAGTATTAATATATATAACCTTATATAAGTCATTTGAGAGAACCTTATATTTTTAGGAATAACATAACAATTAATAATATAATATTTGTTTTAAAAACTATTTTATGTCAATTTTGACACTATTTAGTAATTGATTTTTGTGAAAATCATAACAGAATGATTAGTTCGAACCAAGTTACTTATATTAATACTAACATGTCATATTAACCTATAAAATTAGTTTAATTCATAAAAATTCTCAAATTACATTTATTTGGGTATTTATAAAATCAATTATGTCAATATTTCATTAATAAGATAATTACTTCATTTTCGTTGTGTCCTAAATTAATTAAATTATTTAATGTCTAAAAATTACAAATAAAATACCATTATGTAGGAAATATTTTTATCTTTCTAATTAATATTTATAGTTGAATTTATCTTATGTATAACCCCCATATTAAAAATGATTTACTTATTAAACTTTGATTTTAACTATTTTAACCCTTCATTAAATAAATTAATAATAAATGTACTAATCTAATCCAAGTGTGACTAAATGGTCATATTTTATTCCTAAGGTTGTTTTTGGTCGAATTTCACTTTTCCAATAGAATTAGGACATGTTTTAGGGTAATAATAATATCATTTTTACCCTTAATTACCCTATTTACTTTTAACCGTGGTAAAGAAAGTAAAAACTTACTATTCACCAAAAAATTATTTTCATCTCATTGAACCACATTTTACTTACTGACATCAACCGTGCTATCGGATTTTCGAAATTCCATTCACAGAAGCTGTAAAATTATGTTTTATGAAAAATGCATTTTTTTTAACTACCACTTAGTGGTTTCACTATTCATCAAAAAAATGAAAATTTCCAGAAAAATACCAAAAATTATGCCTAAGTTATATTTGATATTATGAACTCAAAAATGATGTCTATTTTACCAAATTCATAACATATCAGTTGCATTAATTAATTTAAAAAATTAATTCTCGTCGTCAAAACAAATAGCGTGTTCTTAAGAGATAATAACTATCAAAAGATTGACACTTGTTTATGTCTGGTTTAAATGTGAAGTTATATTCAATGACCAACATTGTATTAAATTGTAAAAATATATTCTAAATATACTTTAAAACCACTCAAATTAATAATTTATCACTATTAATTATTTCGATTAAAAAGGTTGTTTTTAATTAAAATTTATTAATTTTCACTATTCATCAGAAAATGAATGTTATCCGAAAAGTACCAATATTTCACCCTAAGCTAATTTCGATATTCTGAATCCAAAAATGAAGTCCATTTTGAAAATTAAAATTTAAAAAATTTCAAAAAGTGGTTATTACTATTCATAACGGCTAGTTTTAATAATATTTTAATAGCATATCGTTGTTTAGTGAAACTCAGTATTGCGTACTACACACGCTATCAAGGAAGGTCACGATTGCGTGTAATGCAAGGCAAGTCAAGGATGTGTGTTGTGCAAGCTCCTTTTGGTGTAGCGTACAACACAAGAAATTAATGAAAAGAATATTTTTCATAAAATCTCAGGGTGTTACAGCCATTGTCGCTTCACCATTAATGCATCTGAAGAGAACTCCATCAAAACCACGTTTGCAGAGAATTTTCTATAGGTGACCTGGGATACCATAAAGAGTAAAATTAACCACACGTCGTCAGATTTGTTCTTTCTCAGCTCTATCAGGTGGAAGTGTTCTACATTGATTGTATTCCTTGATAGGTGACATCCATCCTATAGTATGACCAAACAGTTCAGGAATGGAACAAATTTCATTAATTTCCTCTGTCATGATTCGAACAGAAGGTGAAATTGCATGACGGTGGGCAATACTGATGGTTGTCTCGTCCCGATTTGGATCTGCCAGAGCTGTGGCTATATTATCCAATGCATCAGCTTGAGCATTTTGTGATATTGGGACATAAGAAAATGTCGGTTCCAAAGGGAATTCAGCCATTAACACTCTGACGTTATCATACAAAGGGATTAGTTATTCTTTTCTAATGGAATAATCCCCATTGACTTGTTTGATTACCAGGTCTGAATCACCTTTCACCTTTATGTGATTCACTTTTTCTTGAAGTGCTAATTCCAAACCTACGATGAGATCTTGGTATTCTGCTTCATTATTGGTACCACATTCCCACAATAAGAAGGAATAAGGTAACACTGCCTTTTCTTGAGAAATGAGAACAATTCCTAAACCAACTCTGTTGAATTTAGGATTTTTCATTTTCCACCCTATCGGACTTCTGGAAGCACCATCAAAATACATTTCCCATGCCTGAGTACATTCTTGAATAGAGAAGACTTCCTCATCAGGGACTTCAGTATCTGAAGATGTTTCTTCCACTGAAGGATGTTCAGCTAGGAAATCATCCAGATCTTGGCCCTTTATCGCCTTTTGAGACACATACTGAATATCGATTTGCTGCAAAATAACTGCCCACCTTGCAAGATGTCCTGTAAGCATTGGACAACTTAGGATAAATTTGAGCGGGTTATTGCAAGATACCAATTGGACCTTATGATGTTGTAGGTAGTGTATCAACTTCTGAACTGCAAAGATTAATGCCAGTCAGCACTTATCAATACTTGACTACCGGGTTTCTGCTTCAATCATGGTTCAACTGAGATAGTATAGGTTGTTTTCATTCCCATCATCATTCTTTTGAGTAAGAAAGGCACCTATTGATCGCTCTAGATTTGTCACGTAGAGGTTAAGTGGTCTTCCTTCAATAGGTGGCATGAGTACCGGTAAACTCAAGAGGTATTTCTTGATAATTTCGAATGATTCTTGACATTATTCAGTCCACTGGTAAGTGACTCCCTTCTTTATCAATTTGGTGAAGGGTAAACTTTTTCCTGCTAAATTGGCGATGAAACGCCGAACATATGCTAAGTTTCCTTGAAGTCCTGTTAATTATTTCAAATTTTGAGGATGTGACATACCAAGGATTGACTTGGTCTTCTCAGGATCGACTTCAACACCACGATGGCGTAAAACAAAGCCGAGAAATTTTCCTCAGGTTACGCCAAAAGCACATTTTAAGGGGTTCATCTTCAAATTATGTTTTCGAAGATTGAAAAATATGACATCCAAATCTGCCATTTGATTATAACCTTGTTTGTATTTAACTACCAAATCGTTTACATAGCATTCAACAAAATTCCCTAAGAAGGTTTTGACGATACGATGTATGGAACGCTGATAAGTTGCACCTGCATTCTTTAACCCAAAGGGAATTACCTGATAGCAAAACACACCCTGAGGGGCTCTAAAGGCTGTAGAATCCTTGTCTTATGGGGTCATTCAGATCTAATTATATCCAGAATATCCATCCATGAAGTAAATTGCTTCATATCCAACTGTTTCATCAATTAGCAGTTCTGTAATCGGAACTGGGAAATCATCCTTAGGATAATGCTGATTAAGATCTCTGAAATCGATGCAAACTCTAATTTTTCCATTCTTTTTCTTTACAGGGACAATATTAGCCAGACATTTGGGATATTGAACTTCTCTGATGAAGTTATCTTTGATAAGATTATCCACTTCAGCATCAATTTTGGAAGCATAAGTTGGGTGTGTTTTTCCTGTGGCTTGCTTAAATCCTCGATGTTTTTCTGGTAAAACCAAATGATGAGTATAAACATCAGGATCAAGCCCGGGCATTTCTATATATTTCCAAGAAAAAATATCTTTATTTTTCTTTATAAAAGAAATATACATATCTTTCTCTTCAAGAGTCATGGCCGCACTGATTAAAGTGGGGCATGGATCTCCTTCTGTACACAGATTTATTTTTCTGAGTTCATCCACAGTGGTAGAGATACCCTCTCCAAATGCTGGAGGAGCATCTCTGAGATCTTATTCTTATTCTTCATCATGTGTTATTTCTTCAATTTCTACTTGCATAGTAGATTATAAAGTATAATTTTCATGATCTGAAGATATGTCATAATTTGCATATTTTTAAGAAGAAGCTTCCATTTCCAACCCGATTGATGATGAAGGGTCTTCTTTGGGTAATAAAGAGGAGATGATGGATTGAGAATCAACATCAATGTTCACCTCCGATGTTGCTTTAAATTCTTCTGGCCTAATTGGCGAAGCATAGACTTGTTGTATTTCAGCAGATGAAATGAAGATGTCACCATTTGTTCTTTCATCACTGCTTGGTAGATTACCAATTTCTCCCATGTTGTCTTTCTCAATTGCTATAATTGAAATTATGGATCTTTCCATAAGAGTTTTTTTATTTTGGTCTATCTTTTCAATTTGACTGATAGGCGACACATAATCTGTACTCACATGTGTAAATGGATTTAATGGAATTTTCTCCAAACCATATGGAGCATTAACTTTGGTAATCTCTTTTGTTATGGATTTCTCCCTTTTCTTCATGTGATAGAATTTTTCCTCAATTTATTGAGACTCACATGTCTTGAACGGGGCCTTATCACCATAAAAAGTCACAACATGACCATTGAAACAATATTTCAGACATTGATGGTATGAAGAAGGGATAGTCGCATGTTAATGTAACCAGGGTCTTCCAAGAAAAATGTTGAAGGCTGAGTCTTGATCAACAACCATGAAATATGAATTGGATACAAGATCTCCAAACAGAGTTCTAAGTGTAACTTCACCCAGTGGTTATTGTTCATTTTTATCGTATCCATGTAGCATCATGGTGGAGGGAGATAAATCAGATTCTGTGAGGCCCAATTGACAAAGTGTACGAATGGTCATGAGGTTGACTCCTGAACCATTGTAAATGAAAACTATTCGAACATCCACACCATTGACTTTTCCACACAAGTACAATGGTCTAATATGTCCATGCACAACATCATCTTCATCTTCATCAGTAAAGGATATTATTGCATGGCATTCTGCAGGATTATTCTCTATGTGATAGACTTCAGCTGCAGCAATTTCAGTTTCAAACTCTTGAGGACTTGACAAAGCCTCGATGAGTGATTCCTGAAGATCTTTTGACAGATTCAAAGCATCCAGAATTGATAAGATGGATGGTACTTGGGCCAAGTGTTTCAATATATCATACTTTTGATCTAGAGGTCTACGTTTCCCGATAGGAATATGTGGTTTAGTAGGTACCATGGAAGCAGATGCTTTGGAAGTTGATGCATATTGTATTGGGATAGGAGTTGGCAATATTCCTGGTTTTGGAAGATTAGACCGATTAGATCCATTTACTTGCTGAGAGGAAGAAGATGGAACCTTAAACCGGTCTTCCAAAATAATGGTTCCAGGACTGAATTTGCTATTGGTAGAATAACTTGCTTGTTCTTGCTGAGCTAGCTGAAGGGCTCTACCACGAGTTTCTGTTGCGTACACAGTTCTAGCTGGGGTAGAATTGGAATAGTGGCTTCTGAAAGATCCACGTCTTCCCCTATATCCTGAGCCCCTGGAACTTCCTCTGATTCCTCTGTTTGATACAGGGAATTCAGGCTCATCAAAATTGAAACTGCGACGGGCATATGGATCTGTTAATTGAATCATATTAATAGAACCAAAGATTAACTCTGCGTCTGATGAAGACTCTGCCTGATTATCCTATTTAGGTTGTGCCATTTGGTGGGGTGGTGCCTGTGGCTTTGAAGTAGATGGCATGAAGTCCGCCAAAGTCAAAGACAACATAGGATTTGACACATACTCAACTTCTTCTGATTCTTTTTCTTTCTTTGAATCATGCCGTTTCCTTGAGGACTTTCCCTCTAACAATGAGGGTTTTTTCACAACAATCATGGCAGAAGACACAATTGGTTTCCTTAATTGTGTTCGCAAAATATCACGAGTTCGATTGATTGCCTTTCAGACCATCCAATCATCATACTTTTGTGAATTTTTTCTTTTGACTTCCTGCCATTCATCTTCCTCCTCTGGAACTGTAGTAGTGACACATGCTACCTAGGCTGAGGAGCCTTTCAATGTGACCTGTCCCGAGTCAACCATTTTTTTCAAGAGGTCTTTGAAGACAAAACACTCATGGATGGGATGCCCCAATATTTGATGAAAAGGGAAATAATTAGGACGGTCTTCATCTCCTTTCTTTTTTGCCCTCTTGGGTATTGGAAATTGAACCAAATTGTTTTCCAGAGACCAAATGAAATAACCAGAAACTTGTTCATTTCGGAAATAATATGTTTTTCTCTTCAGATCCTCAAATTTTTTTTTGTCTTTGATCTTTTTGATCATCTGGATGAAAAGTCCTTTGTTGTTGGCACTCAGAAGGTGGAGCCCTTTGAGAAGATGAAGGTTTTGAGTTAGAAATAGGTACAGGTGCTTGTTTAAGCATAACTGTAGCAGTTTCTGCTTTACCCATTCTCCTTCTTGGAGCTGATGGAATTACATGAGATTTAGCCTTAGCCTATATAAGGGAATCTTCAATCTGCTGAGCGATTGAAGTAAGGTCTTAAAAACCTCCTGTGTATTTCATAGGGATTAACGGTGTTCCTAATTCTTCATGCATATTTTCCACACATATTGGAAAATAATCTTCCTGATGGAGTGCTAAACTCAAGGAATATGTTAATCCCTTCCCTCGAGAAATGAAATCAGAGACACTTTCATTCTCCCTTTGCTTACTGTTTGTAAGATCAAAAACTGTTGTCTTTGGAAAAGTTGAGCTAAACTAAAGGAGGAATTTTTGGCGAAGATCCACCCATATGGTAATTGACCGAGATTGAAAGATTGTATACCAAACAAAAGTTGTTCCTTGCAAGGTTCATACGATGCATCTGAGTTTCACTACTTCTTTCTGCTCCGGAGTTCCCATCATAGGATCACAACAAGATACGTAATGCGTCAAATGTTTTTCCGGATCACATAATCCACTGAAAATAGGGAATATAAGGTTCCCAAAACTGGATGGAGAAGAAATTGAATCAACCCATTCATGGTAATGTTTCTTTTCTGGTTGAACTTGCACACGCATCCCTTCCATAGTTTCTAACGGAGCTGTTAATGACTCAATATTAGTTATTAACTTTTGAGAAACATCCGGTTGAACTTGGACTTGGGTAGGTGCAATGACTGGAGCTTGGACAGATGTGGAGATTGGTGCTGCAACAGATTGTAGCGCTTCCAACTATTGTTGCACTTGACCCATAGGATTAGACCTATGAGGGTGTACTGATAGAGGAGGATATTCATGATCCATCTCAGTAGCTGCAACAAATTTCTTTGGCTGACTAACTCCAGCATTCTCACGAATAAGACTACCCTGAAGTAGTTTTGCATTCAACCTCCTTAATTCCTTCATTTCTTCCTCCTGTTGTGCAAACCTTTTCTCTAGTGAGAGATATTGACATTCTCTAGAGGAAGGATATGTAACCTGGTTCTTTCCCTTCCCTTTGCTCGATCCTTTTCGGAGAGGGGGAAGTGGGTTACTCGAAGGATTACCTACGTTTTGAGTAATACATTGACTTCGTGTACACACACCTTATTCATTTGTATCGGTGCGTACATCTTCTTGAGCATGAACATCTTCATCTGAGTCCCCTGAGTGAGCCTCATCTGGTGGATCAGCAACAACAGCATAGATTACATTGATTGATGCATAACTCATCGCATCCCTTCTAACAGCATTTCTGTGATATTGTCTTCTTCCATGTCTTTGATGAGACATTACCTTTTGTTGATTCAATCCCCCAAGAACTTCTTGATGAACCTTAATTTGGATGGAATCTCCTGATAATTTGGTTCTTCGTTCCACTTGAGGTTTCTTCCCCAAACGAGAAAAGACCGAATTTCTCTGAGGAGGAGATTGATGATTTGAAAAAGTCCCCATCAAGAGGACTGGGGTTGTTCCTGATATCCTCGCTCAACTCCTTGAATCCATGTTGTTGATTTTGAGAGTTGGTTTAAAAGAGTCCCCAGTCTGGCGAGCTGGGGTTGTTCTTGACATGCTATGTCTGAGAATTTCATGAAAGTCCTCCTGATCATGCGAAACATAGTCCAAAAATTAGCTAGATGCATTAATCTGTATCTACTTTTATCACCTGGTTTAACAGACCATTGGATGATTTCCGACACTTCTGTCATTTGGTGACATGCTTTCTCCAAACGAGAGGCCTGTTCAATATTCTCGTTTTCTTGATGCAAGAGTAATTCAACAACTTGTTATCTGTATTCTTGATTTTGAGAGGAACTAGTTGAAGCCTGTTCTTGGGCATGATTTTCATTACATGCAATGCCCATTGACTGTGGTCGTCCATGTGCAATAACATTGCATGAGACCATTATCGGCGGGCTTTGCTTACTGGAGAGCACCGTGAAATGTAGTGCTCCATGAACACCCCATCCTCTGACACGAATACCATATGTGGAATTGGAAATTAACTAATGAAATATTCTTAGTGCGCCAAGTCATGAACGTTGAAGGGATATCTACTTCTTTTCAGCCTTCGGATATCGAGAGACTGATAGAGACGCCAAATCAATCTGACGTTGTAACCCTTATACTATCATAAGATGATTTTCATGGTCATCATAAGATAATAATTTCTTTTTCAACTGAAAAAGTGTTTTCCATATGTTGAGACGAATATCATGAATTTCATCTTCCGTCAACATTTCTGGAATATTATACTAAGAGTCAGCCAGAGGCCAAAACATGACTGTCACTTCACTGTTCGACAGTTGTTTTCTCATATTCAGCATTTCCTCTTTATCATTTGATGAAGATTCTTTTACCTGATTTGAACAGAGTTGGTGTTTCCTTGTTGCTTCATTGGATTCAATAGGATTGGTAGATAAATTATTTATCAAACTAGAAGATGCATGACTTAGGGGTGGTTCGGAGAATGACCTACACCCTGGGCTATCTTATGATTGAGAAAGTATTTCACCTTCTAGCGATGAAGCATCAGACATGACTAGTTTCACATTTTCAAGTGCCTCATGATAAGAGGGCTTTCTCGGCACTACATTGTCCACTAGAGCATTTTCCGGGCAATCTGCATCAATACTGTAGAGGGGACTTTCACAGCGAAATTCATCATCATGGGGAGGACCACCATAATGGGTTAAAGTAAAAGATGGGATCGCTTGGTCCTTCGTCTTCTGATCACACAGAGGGTTCATGTGGCACTCATCCGAAGATGAAACATCGAGATAGACCGAATTGTCATGAAGCAAGAATTCATGAGGAAGTGTCTGTTGAAGACCTTCAGAATTAATATTCCCATTATTGGGAACTAAGGGAGTATAATCTTTAATTCCAAAAAGATATTTGTCTGAGGGCTTCAAGAAATCCAGCATCGAGAAAGGCCTTGTTACAGATTTGCTCTTGATCTCCTGACTGTGTCGGGTGGGTCTTTTTCTTAGACCCCTTCTTACTCGCCTTGGAAACCACTTGGTGACCAAAGTGGCTGCTCTGAGAAGGTGTATGTGCCTGATCAAGAAAGATGGCCAAGTTAGGCTGATGATCTCCTCTCAAATCAGGTGTATGTGCCTGACTTGGTCATCTGTATGATATGGGGGAGTATGCCCCATAACCCTCATGGACTGGAAAAGATGTGTGTGTCTTGTACGAAGTGAATTGTTGATGTATCACTCCACTGGTAGGGATAGATTTATGTTTCTTTCCCTGAGATGCCGCTGAAGTTGTTATAATATCCTGGCAGACATCCAGAATATGAACAGGGATTTTCTTCTACACTATCACCATTGATAGAGTATTCTTGGTGACTTCATCTGCTGGAACGGGAATATACATCCATTCTAGGCTTGGAGCAGGTGTATGTGCCTACTCCTGTCCTCCTTTTCCTATTATTGAATCCTGACAGTACTCAAGTGTGGGGGCAGAGAGTTGAGTCTTCCTCCTATTTGTTGTTAGGGCTTTCCGACTAACTTCTCTGAATGCTACCAAGAAAGACTGTTGGTAGTCTTGATTAATACTAGCAGCTGTATGTTCCTGTTGATTGCACTTCGCCAAACGTGGTTGAAGAGATCCATCATATGTAGTCAGATGAGCCTGCTGACTAGCTGATGATGTATAAACAGGTGTATGTTCCTTCCTATAGTACTCCACCATAATTGCGAGGCAGGATTGGCATGATGCTTCCAGACGAGTCTGCTGGATAGCATAATTAAAGCGGACAGGTGTATGTGCCTTCTCATTACTTTCCATCATGTTAGGTCGGTGGAATTTTCCAGAGATGGCAGAGATGAGAACCTGCTCACTGTTGACCAGATTCCGCCTCTGGTGGTTTGTCTTACTTGCTCGGGTTCTAGGAACCTGAGTCGAATTCCTGGTGTCGGTACCCTCATCATGTTGAGGGCGCACTGCCACAAGAGTCTGTTGGCGATTGTTGAGGGGTGCCCTCAGAAAGGACTCCTGTATGTTTGATTTATGGTCCTGAGGGACCTGCTCATTTACCTCCCCAGAATAAGGGAGCGAATGGTGATTGCGTTCCGGGGATAACGACCCAAAATGGTTGGAGACAGTAGTCAGAACCGCCTTCTTCTTGATCACTAGCCTTCATTGTCCGAACAACCTATGTGAGTTATTTACTTGGAGGGATTGTCGGGCAGCCTCCAGAGCTGGGATGGTACCATGTTGATGGTACTCCTTAACCAGTGTGTTTGATACCCAGCGTTGAAGATGCTGAGTAGGTGATATCATCCTAAGAGCGGACGACGATCCAGTAGGAGTAGCAGCAATGGCATTTGTAGCAGCAGTATTCATAGGTGTGAACTTGAGAGTAGACATTCTTGGAAATGCAGAAGATCTTGGAAAAAGAGTTCATGTTTGATATAACAGACATAATCAAGATAAATTTAGCCACTACATCTTTTGTATGAGCACATATGTCAATGATTGTTTTTGTTGGTCCTCTCATTGAGTATTAAATAAGGGCCTAACGAATAGGTAAAACATCATTTTAACTTGGTTAAGGATTCATGTCGGGTTCACGATTTTTGTTTCCCTCGGAATATGGGGATGACTTCCTTGATGGGAGGTTCAAATGTTCTGATCGGTTTCTAACATGTTTGTTCGTAGAACCAGAAACATCCAATGATTACACATCCATTCGGACCTACTTTCCAAAGGTAGGTGCTCATTAGTTTGTGGACTAATGAGGCTTAGGAATTTTCATTGGTCGAGAGGATGGGAGGTCTGACTCATCACACTTTTTTGAGGGGAATTATTTTCTACTCTGGGACTCTCTTTATATATTTAAGTTATGTTCGTGAATCCTTATTACATTACCAAGTATAAAATGAGCTTTCCTTCAGATCTAACAAGCAATTATTAAATATGTAGGAAATTTAAAGAATATTTTGTATGTATTCGAGGTTCTTCATCAATAGAGAATCATCTGTATTTGTTATATATTCTTGGTCAATGGTACCCTTCGACACATTTATACAGAAGTATCTTGGTCATTATGATGACCATGTTGGATTTAAAGCCACTTAGTGGGGCACATGATGATTATTATCATTTAGAAGGACATGGATTATTTTAGATTTGGATCGAACCCGTAGACGGGCTACCAACGTATCCTGTGTATAGAAAAGGAATCAGAACCCACGTAGTTCGAGTAAGGAAGTATGATGTTTATGATTGATGGCTCAAAGAAGGATGACAGAATTACTTTTACACTCTAAGCTCACTTGAGTCATGAAAGATGCATATAAATGAAGGTTAGGATTTAATTTAGGGAATAAATCCAAGAACAGGGTCCATAAAGGTATATTTGCTTCATGGAGATTTTGAATACTCTAACTTGGGTTTTACTCCTGAAAAGGAATCCCAGATCAAGGGTAAATTAGGACTGGTTAAGAGAATTATGACTGGGGATTACTCCTAAAAAGGAGTCCTAGGATAAAGGATTATGACTGGGGATTATTCCTAAAAAGGTGGCCCAGGTTAAGGGAATTAAGTTTTGGGGCTTACTCCTGAAGAGGATGCCCAAATTAGGGGACTAGGGCTTACTCTTGAAAAGGAGTCCCAAATTAGGAGAAGACTTATGATTGGGTTTTACTCCTAAAAGGAGGTCCAGGTTAAGGGATCTGGGGCTTATTACTAAATAGTATGCCCAAAAATTGAGGTACTTGGGGTTTACTCATAAAGAGGAAGCCCATATTAGAGGAATTATGACTGGGGATTGTTCCTGAAAAGGAGACCCATGTTAAGTATTCCCTCATCTTAAAGGATGAGTTTGAACGAATGAAATCTCAATCTCTAGTGACATATTGATGTATAAATCACTAGGTTTTGAGAGATATTCCATAAAATTCCTTTCAGATAAGGAAGTCAAATCAAGAAATCATGCCATAAAATGGCTTTTAAGAGTGTATTGAAGACTGAATCTTGAATAGTAAAGGTGTAATGGCTTAAGAGAGGTGAAATGGGCAAGAAAGGCACCCAAAAAGGCAGGGGCACGCAAGTCCTGGCAGGCGTGTAGGTACTGCGTGGTCATGCAAGTTTTGATTGCGCAGGTATATGCATGCGCGACACATGATGTAATTGCGCGATGGTTAATCAGAAGGGTAATACTTGAGAGACTCTTCATTAAAGCCTTTAGAATCCTCTTGAGGTTCTTCCAGAAGAGGGGCGCGCAAGATCTGTTTAAGGAGTAAGGTGGCGCGCAAGTGTGGCCTGTTTCCCTTAAGGAATGGCCACTCAGGCGCGCAAGTGTTGATGAGTTTCAACACATAGGCCTTCCTCCCCCACTTTAGATCTTCCATTCTAGGTATGAAATTACCTTAGAAGTGTTTCAGAAAATTTGAGAAGAGAATAGGGTACCGGGAGCACAAATTTGAGTTTCTGGAAAAAATCCTCCCCGAATGGGGGCCCCACAGGGTCTATTTATATGCAGGAGAAGACCCCGGGTGGTTACCGGGAGGTTATCACTTAGGTCGCGCAAGTCACTTGCGCGACCATAAGGCATCACACAAGTGGACTTGCGTGACAGTGATTGAACTTGCGCGACCCAGGTGCTTTTGATCCCTTGTTCATGCCTTTGTCGATTTTTTATATTTTTCTTCAATGGTTGAATCAATTTGAGCTCAGATATTCCCCTTTTCTGATCTTTAGATTCTGTGATGAAAGGAGCGTCAACAAGTGCTCACTATTGTAGTTTAATTACTGGTTCTATTAATATTATCTATTTATTTCCCTTGTGTCAATCTGCCAATGAGGGCCTTGTTTCCCCACTATCACACCCAAGTCCCTCACTGCAATTTGGAAGCCTATAGAATTGTGGGAAATGTCTTTGAGCCAATGTGACCAACCAGTTATGAAGAACCTCTAGGCGGCACATGAAACAAGGATGTCACACCATTAGTTTTTGAACAACCAATTATCATTAATATATCACATTAATCATATAGTATTGATTTTTTTAATATGGAATACAATGCTTTCATTTAGAAATTAAAACTAAAGAAATATCTTAATTGATCCTGACTATACCTAAGACAAAATTTAATCATCGATTATTTCTTCCACTATAATTTCGTACATCCCACTATAACCTCTATGGTTTTATGGTCAATTATAGATTAAAGGTACTCCATCCATTTTAATTTACTACTAAAACAAGTCCATTGCCTTATATGGATCTCATATCATTATTAATAATATATATTTATGGTTATGATTCAATCCAACCAAGATAATGTGGTCTCCTTAGATTTTATGAAAAAATATATAGTGGATATTTACACTATAGTATTCTCATTCAATGGTGTACCAAAAATTGATCATCACCAACCATGCACAAAAAAATATAGGAAGGTAACTCAGACCACATGAATCATGTTATCATTGTTGTTTCTTATCTTCAAAAACTAAAACATCCAACCTAGATCATAATTCCTTTTATCTAGGTTACCCCCATCCCCTTTGAGAATTCTCACTAATGTTCATAATGAAATTCCAGTGATATATTTTGGATGAAAAATTCCTTATTCATATATTATTTTTGTGTCAGTGTTTGAAGACTAGTGTAATATTGATCCTACATCATTTTATCGTAACCAATTTACTTGGATATAACACCCACACATGGACTTCACTCATGTCCTTAATATAACATGTACCTTTAATTCACCAAGAAATATGTATGTGCATTGATATATTTATCTAATGGAATACAGGATAAAAATTACCATCCTAACCATAGTTTTAATGTCCCATTAATATCATCACATTAGGGTTATCCATTAGTTATCACTATCATTCTTCCTACCTTAAGATAATCCTTGAATTTATACAGAAAAAAGAGTTTGCAATTACATACACCCATACTCCTTCAAAATATGGGATCAATTATTGGTATGTCAATGAATATTTTCAATCCATGGTGATAAATTTAAAAGAATCAGTCACTCATTACCACATCCCATAAATGGTTCCCATGGAATTCATTATGTTTGAAATTATATATATATGGACAATACCATCAAATAGTAAATGGTATAATTTGATCTCTATAGATTACCAAAAACCTCTACTAGGACCTAATAACCAAGGAGTCCCTCTATATATTATTAAAATATATTTGATATCATGGATAATATAAGACAATATCTCATTGTAATCATATCCATCTCATGATATATGGAATGATCACCCCATATATGTGATTACACAATTATTCCATAAATAGGTATGTTTCACTCTCAAACAACAACACTAAAAACAACCATAATGAAATTATTTCAAATAACTCCTAACCACACATATCTTTAAAATGAGTGTGATGGTTCAACCAAGTGTTTCAATTCTCATGAAGCTCAATTTAATTTGAAAAATATCCCTGATATCATAGATCATATGTTACTTTTATCCAAATCCATGGGCTTCTATACCCACATATGTTACATTTGAAATTATTTTTCCTTATCCCATACTCAGATGATCTCTGAAATTCCATATATAGCATTTTTCAAGAATTATAGATGCGAACTATATTTTTGATAACATTTATCGTATAATCTCTTATATATGCATTCCTTCCCAAATCATGATCGAATGGTTCATCTATAAATAAGTCTTTGATAACCATTATACATGTAATTTATGTATTTATTATGAATGGATATCCCTTATAACTCTTACACAAAATTGGGCACCTCAAATATTCCATGATTTCTAGATTTATTCCCACTACATGAAATACTTTTAGAAATTAATGTGGCAACAACTATAATATTAATCAACACTGTTAGGAACCCAAATATTCATATCCATCGAAGACTCAATAAAAACACATCAGTAAATATTATTTTTATAAAAACCCAAAGACACTTCATTTATATATTTAATGGCCTATTAAAATCATTTAAATCGATCTTAAAATGATAAAAAAGATGATATAAAATATTTTATAACACTCTGACCACATTCTATTGCACTTATCACTCAATTATACAAACACTACTAACATTATAGGGTCAATGTGAACCCTAACAATGTTCAGGTATAACACATATCCCTAGTGATCAAATATCAAAACAAGACCACTAGGTGCTTCCACAAATCCATAATTCATCTTCCATGAAAAACACATATCACAGAAGTTTCTACATAACATGGAATTCAATACACCATTTACCTCTCTAGATAATTTTAAAAGTAATGACTATCAATAATATTATAAACTTAAATGTATTATCATTATACAAAATCAAATAACAACATCACCATTCATGCACCAGGGTACCCTGAACTGGTCCTATTAGTGAATCGTAAAAGAAGGATTTCTCCTTGGAAGGCCTCATTTAAAATATTAAAAAATTAAGAGCAGAAACTCACTAGGTATCTGTATAAGTAATACCCCATCATAGATCAACATAAGAAACATCCACCCCATTCATAGGGTTTCTATATCAACAAATAATATTCATACATGACTCAACCAAAAAATAATTCCACCCCCCATACCAATATTATTGACTCATTTGTCTACTAGTCTACTGGTCCAATGCATTTTACCACAAAATAATTGTACCCTCATTTCAAACATGGTATTAAAATTTAATTAGAATCATACCGTGATAGCCACTAGGATCTAATACATATCCTCTAAACTATGAAATAATATAAAACAATCCAATCAAGGAAAATAGGATACATATATATTTTTAATCTAGAATTGTGTCAAGGAAACAAGTAAACAGACCCCAATGTAAGAATTTATCATGATCAACAAAAAAATTATTTTATAAATCACATCGAATTATATTTATTATATCATAATATATCCATATGAATATGAATTATAAATTACTAGTTATATAATTAAAATTTTACTAGTCATGTATTTTGATGGAATCTTATATAATGATAGGAAAACATCCTCATTATTTCGTTATAAAAAAATTAATTTATACAGAATTTTTCACAACATGGCACTATTAATGAAAATTTCATTTCATACATATATATAAGAATACACACTTTAGGTTTTAACTGTAATTTAAATTGTATGATGTATACCTATTTTATTTTAAAGGGGGACTTAAATAATATTCCAACATATGGTTATGTGTAACACCTCATGAGTGGTTAAATTCACTTTAAATAACAATTCCACTAGCATAATCATAACCCATAGGGCTGAGAAATAAGCACAAAATAATAATGGATACATATAATGATCCCATTATACATTCTAAGGTAAATTTATATGGTAATCCATTTAGAAATTTATGGATTAATTTCACTATAAATTAAAAATGACATCCCATTTAAGTGAAATTCAATAATAATATAATTTTTATAGTTCTAAAATGCCCTTAGTGGGTTTTTCTCATGGGTTTTTCTTGTATCCCCCTATTCTTATAATTCAAAAATAAATTAGTTATATTGGATTCCCTTACCATGTTATTATGTTAAAAGAAATTATATGTTAAAATTTACTTTCCCTTTAACAGAAATATATGAATTAAATTGAATTTATTAAAAACTAAAACACATCCTCAAATTTTAAAACTGTTGAAAGGGATAATTAAATAAAATTATACTATCAATCTATGAGGATTAAGATAATTATTGTTTTTATAAACACTATTTATAGAAAACCATATATCAAAGTTCATATAGGGAAAATGATAACATCAGTAAGGTATATATGTAGACATGGAAATCAATAAAGCATGTTGTGTAGTTAATAATGATAAATAATAACCCATGAATTGTGTAATGATAATAATTTCACATAACAATGCAAGAACGGTATACAATTAAGATTGATAATGATATATAAATCCTATGTTCCTAAAATAATTTAGAAGAACAACTTATATCTTACCATACTATCTCAAAATGTGGATATCATAAATATGTTGCTAGTGGAAATACACAAATAATTCAGATTTAAATAATAATCAACTATAAAATGTAATCTCAAGAACCTCAGTACTAATGATGTAAACATTATATCCCATAACCCATGGGTTTTATATTCCTAGAAATGGGATATTATTCATGTCCAAACACATTTATAAACTCCTTTATACCAAAACAAAAAAATATTATAAGGAAAAAAGGCTATGATATTACTTTGTCACATTAAATCCCAATTAACTCTAAAAAACTTACCAAAATGATTAGTGACAAGGCCTCAAGCATGAATTACAATATAAAATAGGCTAATAACTAGAAAAAATGGTCTAAAGGGATTATGACAAGGAGACTATACCATTTAGATCTGTAATAAATATTATAGATTCACAAATATGATAAATGGATGTAGGATACTAATAACATAGAAGAAATACAAATAAGACCAAGTTAAATTTCCAAATAATCCAACCATGTAAGGACATCCTATTCCAAAATATAGAAGATTTTCAATATATGATAGATAATTCATACACTATTACTATATGAAAAAGGAAATTAATCAAAAAAGGCCATAACAATATACATAGGTTGAGTAAAATCTCATAATATACCACTATATCAATTAATGTACCATGGGAAACAGCTACAAAGCTTCACAAGATAAGTCTTAACATTTAGTAAGGAGATATGTCTGGGTATCAATCAATATATCTCAAATAGTGCCAATAAAAAACAGTAGGACACCTCTAATGGTATATAATAAAATTTTAGTCCGTGAACTTAAATTCATTACTGTGAAACTAAAAATTGTTATAACATTAAATAAATAAACTATATTAGTCTGGTTTCCCTATAGGATATGCATCTAATACTACCTTATTATTCCAAAGAAAAAATATATCTAAGTAAAAATATTATGTGGGAGTATGACCCAATCATATATTTTCTTAATGATATTTATAATAATAGACTTATATATTTTTGGATCATTAAATATATTAAAGAATTATTAACCATTGGTTATCTTAATAGAAATAAAAATTATATAATAATATTTTACCTATTAGACCAGTAATAGAAATCCATATTAAGAATCCATGTATCATCCATGAAATGACATTATATAAATACATTTAACACATGAGAACAACCATGTTATTCAACATAAGGAACCCATGTATCACTACTAGTATATCGTAATTCCATTCATCCTATGATTTAGTTCAAGGAACTCTAAATCAAAATATAGGTATCCCTCAAGAAATACAACATTCCCAAGGAACCTACAAACCCATCCAAGGAATGTTTTATACAGAACACAAGTATATAAAATGGTGTGATGTAATTCCATGTATCCTCAATTCCCAAAATATAATTTCGTTAGATGTAACTGCAGTATTATTCCAAGGTAAATATAATAAGAAGACACAATGAATTCAATAATAAAACATAGGATATGAATAATTTCTATACATAATTACAATTTCAAAAAATCATCAATAATTTAATTTATATGTGAAAAAATGGCCATGTGACATATACATATCTTTGAAACTTTGTAGAATCCCATATAGTCATTTTCATTACTCATAATTAATAATGTTGCAAATGGAATTACCATAACATTCCATTTCTATATAAATAATTTTATCCTTTCACAGAATTCAAAAATAACATATGAAATATTTTAAATATAAAGGAAAATGTGACGATTATATTTAATATTAAATCAAAATTCAATTTAAATTTTTTTCCTTATCAATTTTAATAAATATGGTTGTATATTGATCATATGTTTTACTAACAAAGTTATTATTTAAATTCAATAAAGTCACTCTTATGTAAAGATAATGGTACCAATACATACAACATTAATTTTCCAATTCATTTACACCTCTATAAATTAAATCGATTATTTAATTAATTATGTAAAATTTTGACAAAAAATAATGGTTATATGGGAATAAAGAAAAATGGTTTCATGTTATATGGTCAAATAATCCCATGATGTGGTTCAAATTATGGTTCGAAACATATAATAATTTAATATGGTGTCCCAAATTATCTTGGTGATCCATTTATGGTTTTACTTATTTTATGATCAAAGCAAATAATTTCTAGAATGTGGAAGAACAGTGAAATAAAACAAATAGTGATACTTTTATGGAAACATATTGCACCACATACATCATTCTTGATAACATTCACTCTTAAATAATTTTTATTTGATTTGAGTTGAAATTCAAATATTCCATCGAGTAAAAAACACAATAAAGATATGGAAAAATGATATCTCATTGGAATATAATCTAATACATTAATAAAGGTGAGAAAATAAGGGTGATAAATTTTATACTGACCAAGTGCCTTCCAACACAACACAATGATATAAATTATAATCCTAAATAAATGATATACATAAATGACTAATAGAGGAAAATAGTGTATCATGAGTACATAAAATGAATGGAATGTGAGGGAGGGGGAGGATGGAATCAATAATGATGGTTGAAACAAAAAATGGGTAAGTCATCCATTTTAAATTGGAACATGATATGGATTCATTATTTTACAAACCACATGACAACCATGAATGTCTCATTATCAAAGAGACACATCATGCATATTTTTTCCAGAAAATTTATTAAACTATGAATAAAACTATAGATATCACTATCACAATACCTCCATACCATAGAAAGTATTATTTACTGGTTAGAAAATTTATTCACTAACCACATGGCTTCATCTGTTGTTCTGCAACATCTCATATTGTTTCATGGAACCTATTTAAGGTTAAACAAAACCATTATCCTTCAAAAAATAGGCTATATGGTTTTTTTAATAACCCAGAAATTACAAGGATATTTTTTTAATTCATTGGAATTTTAAGAGTACTCAGTTTCTGATGGCGCTGGATTCCGAGGCCCAGTGCACTCGGAATCATTTTCTGAAGTTTTTTTTTCAGGTACGTTCAATAAATGTACATGCGGGTAGTATTATCTTTTGAACCGGTGCTCTGAATAGAAATTTTAGGGCATCGATGAACACGCACGCCAGTATTCTCTTATGGCCACCTTTACTGCTGTTTTGTTTTATGCGGGTTGAATGTTATATTTTGAGGAATTTATACTAAATTAACAAAATTGTTGGTACATAATTTTATTATTTAGTGGTGGTTATTTCCTCCCAAAGGGAGTTAGAGGTGGGGCCCACACCTACATAACCACCCATGAGAGGAATTAATGTGGTGGAGCCCACTTGAATCAAAACCCTTCAACATCCGTTAACTCCCCATTAAAACCCCCCTTATTAATTTGAAAACTCCCCTCTCATTTATTATGATGGAGTCTCTCCACCTCTCTCTCATTATGATTTCCAACACAATTAGATTAATGACTACATTAATTAATTGACACATCTCTTTTTGAAATAATTTCAATTGCATGGAAAATATTAAAATGAGGAAGCTTTATTTAAATATTGGCCATGGAAAATATTTTGGATGGGGAAAAACTCTGGAGAATTGGGAGGAGAGCTTCCTCCCTCACCAATGAAGAACACGAGGAATGATAAACTCTCATCCACCAGAACAAGATTTTGAGGAATGCCTTCATCCTTTCTTCCACTTAGCATTGAGGGAGAAGACACCACATGCAATGAACACTGTCTACAACAACTTTCCATGATGCCCGAACACCGCAACGTTTGCCTTCCGTGACCTGTTGACTTGTTCCGCTCTTGTTTTCAAGGTAGGTTGTTTTATAATTTAATTCAAATAAATTTTACCTTTGTTCTTGTTGAATGAAAATGATATTATATGGCTAATTGTTAACGCTTAACGTAGAGGGCGTGGGCCGAATGAACATGGACCGACGACCGTCCATAGTATTTTGATTTTTAATTCGTAAAGGGAGGTGGTGGTGAACGGAGGTGGTGGAGAGCAGAGGCGGCGGCCGCGTGTGGATGAATCGAAGCTCGCAACCATGGGTTGCACAGCTGAGGAAGAACCGGTTGGTCGTAGCCGGCCGATTTGGTTAAACTAAGGCACACCATGGCGATGCTCTGCGGAGAACCACATCCCGCACAAGGTGGGCCACTCCGGCGGAAGAACCGGCCGGCTCCACGGCCATGCGTGCTGAAGGATCCATGACGCTCATAGGCGCCGCGGCGGAGGGATCACAACTCTCAACTGCGGGCCGCTCACACCGGGATGACTAACCGGCTTCGGCCGGCCGGACACGAGGTCAGCGTCACTCGACGCCGCCAATTCGAGAAGTCCCCCCTACCCCCCTCTGCACTGGCTCTGCCAGCTAGCCGAGCTATGGCCCGCCGGGTTGCGCCAGCCACGGGCCGGGTCACCTACGACAGGCCGGGCTGTGCATCATCGTGTCGGGCCGACCCCTTAGATATGTCCGACCAACCGAGCCAGGACGGGCCGACCCGCCAGCCCACCGGGCTTGATGGTCAGGCATGTTTCACTTAAATGTGAATAACATCACAACCGTGTGTCCAATCGACGCGCCGTCTACGACAATAGGACCCATATGATGATGTTGGCCTTTTGTGATACTATAAGTGTGGTTTGGATGACTTTGGAAAATGGCCGGGTTTGGAATGGGCGTAATTCCAATCGGGACCCTAGAACGTAAAATCCTATATCTCTTTGATAGGGCGTCTGATGGACGCATCGTCTATCACATTGGATTCCTTTTGACGAGACGGAACATCGGGATACATAAAATCTGGACTTAGTGATAGTTAATGTATCGACCCGTCGGCTCGAGGACCGGACCCTCCCGGAATCGGGCGTGCTGTGTGCGGGAACCCTAGAGCATCCTGCGACATCAACAACAACTGTACTAGAATCCTCTATGGCTTCGGAAGCAACGACAACAGTACTGGAATCCTCTGACGGTTTCGTAGTGACGACAACTGTACTGGAATCCTGAGTGGTTTTGTCTTCGACGACAACTTTAATTAAATCCTCTGTGGTTTCGACAGCGACGATAACTGTACTGGAATCCTCAGTGGGTTCAGCAGTAAGGACAATTGTACTGGAATCCTCCGTGGGTTCGACAACAACGAAAACTATACTGGAATCCTCTGTGGGTTCGGTAGTAATGAAAACTGTACTGGAATCCTCTGTGGGTTCTCCAGCATAGACGAATCGATGACTACATCTAATTATCTCTATCTCTACATGAAAGATGTATACCTGTGTGAGTTGAGTATTGACAATCATTATCATTTATGTGATTGAATTTACTTCTTGTGTGGATTGGGATGTGCATGGGCTTGAATGTTGGAGTTGAACAGAGATTGTTAACTTAGTTATATGTATGGGAATATACGTAAGTAGAGTTGGTTGATTTTATCGTTATTGTATATTTCATTTTGTGGTTTATCCTTCATGGATTCTAGGAGACCTTCGGGGGTCTCGGGGTGCCTACTGAGTATCAAATACTGACCGCTGCACAAGCTATGCCGGCACTACATTGTGTTGGATGCAGATGACGGACTGCACTGATCGAGGTGGAGGCTTGTGGAGCTGGACGGTACCCAGAGGTGGACCACTTGGTGAGACGTACATGGAGCAGATGGCCAGACCCGAGGGGGTGAGGAGGCCATCTGTATCCACCATTTAGGTGGGATTCCCAGAGGAATACTCAGTGGATTCAATTTTACTTTAATGTAGTTGTACTAGATTTTTAGTTGTACTGTACTTACTATTGGGATTGTATTTCGGCCCCTTTCCTTTCAACACATACATTTGTATTCAGTATTACTTAGTGCTTCCTTTTGTTGCGTACTCTGTTGTGTTTCTTTACTTTTATAAACGCGATGCCTTCCCTTTTTATCGATATTTACGCCTTTGGTGCTAGTCACCATCCCCTGGCCTATGGAAGGCGGGCTTGGGGTAGTCATGGCACGGGCCCAAAGGACGGGTCGTGACAAATTGGTATCAGGGGAGTCGGTTCTACCATAGAACTGAGGAATCTGATCATTTTGTTCTATGATGAAATAGAGTTAACAGTATTTAGTGTGGTTTTTAGTTAAGGGAGTCTAGTGTTGGTGCGGCGGCCGATGTATCCATACACCAGGACTCTGACCTATGATTTCCAACTCAGTGCACGAAAACATTGATTGCATGTGTGTTTCATAAGATTTCATTGTTGTTACTTAGAGTCAGCTCACCAGGTATACTATTCTTGATGTGGTGAACCTATTTCTTTTCAGGATAGCCCCACGAATGCTGCCAGCTAGGGTTCCGAGTTACGTACGATATGGTAGCTAACTGAGCGACGAGGCCTCGGTGTAGGGCCCCATCACAGCGGAGGTACCAGCGGCACCTCTACCCGCTGGACCACCAATACCACCTGCTCCAACAGCAGAGAGTTCACATCGACTGAGTGTGTTTCATGAGTTATAGTGACTGAGGCCTCAGACGTTTCGAGGTGAGACAGATTTTCATACAGTAGGGTGCGGGCATTAGGTTATAGCATGAGTTTTCCACACAGTTGGGGCACCCGTTGACTTGACGGTGTACCGAGCTGTGAGACTCATTCCGGGAGAAGCTGAGAGGTGGTGGAGTCTGATGCTCCAGTTTTACGATAATGTGACTCTCACCTGGGGAGACATCGAGAGACATTTGAGGGCGGATTTTGTTCTAGCGACTCTACGCTCTATGCAGGATCATGAGGTACTGCTCTATCTGCAGGTATTTCTGACCGTAGTGGAGCCTTCTGCAACTAGCAGTAGATAGATGACGCAGATTTCCAAGACGACTAGTCCAACAGGTTGGAAACCCCAAGATACATGTATTGTTGTGCGAGGAACATGAAGTAGAGCCAACCATAAGAGGAGCAGGCAGTGCTATGCATGCGGTGAACAAGGTCACTTGGCTCGAGACTGCCCGACCCATCCTGGAGATGAGCAGGAGCCAGTAGAGGGACCTTCCAGGCAGAGGCAGAGGTTCGACCATGGAGGTCTACCAGGAGTAGAAGGACGTGGCATAGGAGATGGTCGAGCAGCAAGTAGACAGGAGCGGTACTAGCCCTAGACTTCGAGTCCTTTGTTTATGATGCTTCTAGCTTCATTGATGTCATGGTTTTTGGATGCTTTGTTTCATTGTACATTGAGCTGCAGTAATAAAATAAACTTTTTCTTGTGACGTTTTCTTCCCTATTCTTTTTATGTGGTTGATAATGAGAGGTTCCAATTAAAACCGTTGACTTGACTCTCATTTTCGATATTCCTTCTAGAGGAGACCTAGTGACCCCACACTATTGCCAAAAGTTTGACTCGACCCTTGGAGGTGAGAGTAATGATTGGATATCATGGTAATAGCATCGAGGCCATATGACATCGTCTATGGAATGGAATAGTACCTTTAATGTCAGGATTGACTGTATTAGGTAAAGAACGTGGTTCATCCAGGGGATGAGACTGGATTTCTCTTTTCGGAAAACGATAAATCTTAGCAGATCTTGTAGAAAATAAGTGAAAAATGGTGTAGTCGAGTTCTTTCTAAATGGCTAGTTAGACCCATAGTTCATTGAGAGAATGGTTTACTGTTTAGTCTAATCCCAAAAGTCTTAGGTGTGTCTCTCGTAAAAGGACATGGACCTGAGACGATGACGTTGCCTCAAGTTCCTACAATAATATGACATTGAGATAGTCTATACTCTTGGGAAGGGGAACTTTGTAGCTGATGCTCTCAGCATGAGATCAGCCATTCAGCTGCTAGGAGAGGCGACAGAGTAGCTGGCCTCATTGCAAATATCATTCATGGATAGAGATGAAGCAGATTCTCTATAGTCTCTCCCAGTCTCCCCTCCACTCCTCCAACGAGTCAGAGAGGCTTAGTGTGGGGACATTGACTGTGAGACGTGATGTGCTCAGATATACACAGGGAATGCGCCTGATAAATTTTCTAAAGGAAGGTTGCATGGAATCCTCTTCAGGGGACGTACTATGGTACCAGTTTCACTACAGGAAGATGTGTGGAGGGAGTTTCACACATCCCCTCTAGCGGTACATCCAGGAGTGGCAATGATGTATCAGGACCTCAGATGAAAGCACTGGTGGCCGGGTATGAAGAAGGTTGTAGCAGAGTTCGAATCACGATGCCTCACTTGTCGGCAAGTGAAGGCGGAGAAATAGGTACTAGTAGGCTTGGTATTGACCTTAGTGTTCCCAAAGTGGAAGTGGGATGGGATATCCATGGATTTCATGATGGGGCTTCCACGTACATCTAGAGGACACGACTCAATCTCAGTGATTGTTGTCCGAGCCACCACATCGGCCCACATCCTACCAATCATAGAGAAGGGATCAATAGAGAGCTTGGGATGCATCTACATTCAGGAGATCTCATGGCTTCATTATGTGCCATCACCTATCATTTCCGTTTGTGATTCTCATTTCATTTCCTAGCTATGGAAGGGGTTACATGAGGCTTTTGGGATGCATCAACGTCTGAGCACCGCCTTCCAACCATAGACGGACAGCCAGACAGAGAGGACCATTCAGACTCTCGAGGACATGCTCCGTGTATGTGTCCTTGACTTTGGTCGTAGCTGGGAGGATCTTTTACCCTTGGTGGAGATTGCGTATAACAACAACTACCACTCCACCATCGGGATGACACTGGATGAGGTGATGTATGGCCAAGCTTGTAGATCACTACTATGTTGTACTGACCCTGGGGAGTCAACACCTATAAGAGTAGAGATGGTTCAGGCTATGACAGAGAAGGTACAAATCATCCAGGAGTGGATGAAAACTACATAGAGAATACAAAAGTCCTATGTTGAAAAAAGATGGAGACCACTGGAGATTGAGGATGGCGACCACATCTGCTTATGTGTCTCATCTTGATGGGGTCTACGGAGATTTGGCTAGAGTGGAAAGTAATCTCCATGATTCATCGGACCATTCTAGGTCCTTATCAGAGTAGGAAAGGTGGCTTAACACCTTTCCCTTCCACCTCAGTTGCACTGGGTGCATGACTTTTTCCACGCATCTCATCTGAGGAGATATGTGCATGACTCGAACCACATAATCGGCCATGGGGAGATGGACATCAATAACGGGGAGACATTCTTTGAGGTCTCTGTGGACATCGAGGATCGACAAGAGCGGGTCCTGCGTGGATGGTTGATTCCCCTTCTGTGCATTCGTTGGTAACACGAGAACCTTTAAGAGAGCACATGGGAGTGGTAGGCTCAGATACGAGCTCAGTACCTCCATTTGATTCACTAGTGTGTGTTGTATCTTTATGAGGATGTAAAGAACTGAGGTGGGGGTAATGTAAAGACCTGGTAATTTGAAGGATTTATTCCTTAATTATTTGGAATTTTATGAGTACGCTATTTCTAACGGAGCCTGATTCCAAGGCTCGGTGTGCTCAGAAGCAATTTCTGAAGGTTTTTTGGGTACATTTAGTAAACTTATGTGCGGGTTTTCCTATATTTTGAACCAGTGCTCGGAATTGAAATCTGAGGGCACCGATGAACCCGCAGCACCGATATTTGCTTAAGAGGACCTTTACCATAGATGTGTTTTATGTGGGTTGAAAGTTATATTTTGAGGAATTCATACTAAATAAATAAAATTGTTGGTACACAATTTTATTAAAAAGTGGTGGTTATTTCCTACAAAGGGGATTTAGATGTGGGGCTCACAACCACATAACCTCCCATGAGAGGATTTAGTGTGGTGGGGCCCACACAATTCTAAACCCATTCACCTTCCCTTAACACCCCATTAACACACCCCTTATTAATTTGACAATTCCCCTATAATTTATTATGGGGGAGTCTCTCCTCATCCCTCTCATTAATTCTACCAAGACAGTTAGATTAATGACTTCCTTAATTAATTAACACATCTATTTTTGAAACAATTTGAATTTCATGGAAAATATTAATATGAGAAGGCGTTATTAAAATATTTGGCGTTGGAAAATATTTTGGGTGTGGAAAACCTCTGGAGAATTTGGAGGAGAGCTTCCACCCTCCCCAATGATGAACACGAGGAACGATATCCTCTCATCGACCGGAATAAGATTGTGAGGAACACCTTCATCCTCTCTTCATCATAGGGTCAAGGGAGAAGACACCGCTCGCATGGAACGTCGTCTACGACAACGTTCCATGACACCGGACCTCCGCAATGTTTGTCTTCTATGACTCATTGATGTGCTCCACTCTTTATTTCGTGTTAGGGTGTTTTATAATTTAATTCTAATAAATTATACCTTCATGCTTTTTGAATGCGAATGATTGTTTATGGCCAATTGTTACCGCTTAATGCAGAGGGCGTGGGCCGAACGAACACGACCTGATGACCCTCTGTAGTTTCTTGATTTTTAATTCGCAAAGGGAGGTGGTGGAAAATGGAGGTAGCGGAGAGCGAAGGAGGAGGATGTGCACTGGCCGCATGCGGAAGAACCACGGGTAGCACGACCAAGGAAGAAGCGGCCGGCTGTAGCCGACCGGTCTGGTGGAACCGCGACTCCCTACGGCGCCGTGCTGCAGAGAACTGCGGCCCACATAGGGCAGCCCTCTCCGGCGGAAAAAATGTCCGGCTGGGCAGATGGCGCCTCAATGTTCATATGTGCTGTGGAAGAGGGATCTCTACCCGCAACCACGGGTTGCTCGCACCGGGAAGACTGGCCGGCTACGGCGGGCCGGACAGGAGGGCAATGCCGCTCGGCACCGCCGGTTTGAGAAGTTGGTAGGTCGCGCCTAGCCGGGCTGGTCCATGCCCCACCGGGCCGGGCCACACATCCTCAGGCCTGGAGGACCCCTTAGACAGGTCAGACCAGCCGAGCCAGGATGTGCCTACCCACCAGCCCACCAGGCTTGACTGGCCAGGCCCGTTTCACTTAAATGTGTATAACATCATGACCGTGTGTCCGATTGACGTTCCTTTAGTGGAACTAGGACCCTTACAATTAGGCGTCCCATTTATGATAATCTAAGTGATTTTTGGAAGACTTTGGAAAATGTATAGGATTGGAACTTGCGTAATTTCAACTGGGCCCCTGGAATAGGAAAACCTATATCTCTCTGACCAGGCGTCTGATTGACGCACCGTCTATTGCGTTGGTTTCATTTTGATGAGATGGAACATTGATATACATCAACTCTGGACTTCATGATAGTTGATGTATCGAACCCTTGGTTCAAGGAGCAGACCCCCCACCCCCCCCCCCTCCGATATAGAGTGTGATGTGTGTCGGAACCCTAGAGCTGGCTACGACTGCAATGACAACTGTATTAGAATCCTCCATGGGTTCAGTAGTAACGAAAACTATACTAGATTCCTCCGTGGGTTTGGCAGTGAGTAAAACTGTACTGTAATCCTCTGTGGGTTCGGAAGCGATGACAACTGTACTGGAATCCTACATGGGTTAGGAAATGACGGCAATTTTACTAGAATCCTCCATGGGTTTGACAGCGACGACAACTGTACTAGAATCCTCCATGGGTTCGGCAGTGACAACAACTGTACTGGAATCCTCCATGGGTTCGGTAGCGATGAAAATTTTACGGGAATCCTACGTGGGTTCTCCAACTTAAATGAATCAGTTACTACATATGATCATCTCTATCTCTACACAAAAGATGCATATTGGTGTGAGCTGAGTCGTGACTTTCAATCATTATCATCGATGTGATTAAATGTACCTCCTGTGTGGACTAGGTTGTGCATGGTCTTGAGAGTTGGAGTCGAGCTGATATTGTTAACATAGGTACATGTATGGGAATCTACCTTTGTAGAGTTGGTTGATACTTCGTGATTGTATCTTTCCTTTTTTGGTTTATAATTTTTGGTTTCTGGGAGACCTCAGAGGGACTTGGGGTCCCTACTGAGTATCGTATACTAACACCTACATGGGATATGCCTGCACTACGTTGTGTTGGATAGGCAACAGACTGCACTGATCAAGGTGGAGGCTTGTGGAGCTGGACGGTACCCAGAGGTGGACCACTTGGCGAAACTTACACGGAGTGGACGGCCGGACCCGAGGTGCTGAGGAGGCCATCTGTACCCACCCTTCAGGTGGGATTCCATGAGGAAGACTTAGTTGTTTCTGTTTTACTTTACTCCCGTTGTACTAGCTTTTCAGTTGTACAGTACTTACTGTTGGGCTTGAATTTCTGGCCCCTTTCCTTTCACCACTTACTTTTGTATTCAGTATTACTTAGTTCTTCCGTATGTTTCATACTCTATTGTGTTTCTTTACTTTTATAAAGGCGATGCATTTCCTTTTTATCAGGAGTTACACCTTTGGTTCTAATCGCTAGCCCTTGGCCTATGGAATGCGGGCTTGGGGTAGTCACGACACGGGCCTAGAGGATGGGTCGTGTCAATTTTTTTCATCATTATTTCAATAAATGTTCTGAGGATAAATTTTTTAAAACATTGATTTAATTTCCCAAACCCTATGGATGCTCTCATATCCTATAATCCACCATTTATGCCATATTCAATGTCTATGAAAGAAACATTTCTACTTTAGAAAATTCCAAATTTTCTTATGAATCTCAATTTAGGATCTATTCCATAAATAAAATGAAATCGAAAATTCCATAATAAATATTCATCAATTCAAAAACACTTGTTCTTATAAAAATTCTGAATTTTCTTGGTATATTACATTACGATATATAAGAAGAGATGTCGAATTAAAATAAATACAAAAATAATTTTATGATGACAAATATCATGTTTATAAATCTTATCCTATTAATTTTTATGGTTTTGGGTTTCCAATAAATCATATAATTCTCCTTCAGGTTGAATATGATGTTATTTTGGGAATATATTTTCCATCATTACATAAATACCATAATAAATTAAGTGAATTCAAATTTGATATTCACAAAAAACACATCATTTTTTATTAATGATAGCATCAATATAAGATTCAAATTGAAATTACATTCATTATGTGATCCTCAATACCTAGTTAGTGGGGGTATATATATCAATTGGTTTAGGATAAAATCATAATGGAAGATATTTTTATTTTAAGGGTGTTTATTGATATTTTTCTAGAAGAGTTTCCAAGTCATACTACATAACATGGTGATGATTATATAATTTAATTAATACATGGTGCTACAACCATTTCTGAGACACAATATAGAATAGTCTCGATGGGGTTATTGGAATTAAACATGAAAAACCTGTCGAATGAAGATGAAAAATTACGTCATCATAAATTACCTAGGAATGTTTTAAATGACATATAAATAATGAACTGTCATGACTAGAATAAAATCAAGTCATGTCTATATCATAAAATAGAAAATTATTTTCAGACATTAATAAAAATTCAAATGTTAAAAACATGTTAAAATTTTATGAGGATTACATTTATTAAATGGTAAATAAAGTGATGTGTTTTAAAAATAATCTTTCTAAAGAAATTAATATATAAAAATACTAATAAACCATTTATAAAAACAACTACATAGATAAAAAAGATCGTTTCCCAAATTGGAAATATGGTCAACTACTCGTTAAATAATTTTCATGATAAATTAAAAAAATAAATAAATGGAAATGATACAAATAATTGAACACTGGAGGAAAATATTGGGGATATAAAAATATATTTCATATAAAGGATAAACGTGGTATAATTTTCCATAATGAAAATATTATTTTGAGAATTTAAAAATGAAATATATGTGTAACATTAACCATTACAATATTATAAAATTTATAATGAATATACTAATAAATTAAATAAATTCCCATGAAACATTAAATAGGATGAATCTATTGAGATTAGAGGAATAATATTTCTATAGAGAAGTTTATAAACAATATAATTTTTTTTTCATTTCATAAATGGTGGCTCAATGAAACAATATTGAGATAAATAACCCGTATATTAAGTCTTGTATCTCTCCACACATGTTCAAAACTATTATATTCTAAAAATAAAATTTAGCCATTATATTTTATATCTATTTTCATATAAATATTACTATATATTATACACTTATAATTTATAACAAATTGTGCAATGAAAATTTTTCATTAAATATTTTTTAAAAAATGGGTCTATTATCCTTGAATGTTTTAGGACGAATTTTTTTATATTATCACGTTGGTAATAGATTAATCATCTAGAGAATCATAATAATGTCATAAGTATTGTATTAAATGATTATTTATAAATATATATCCACTTATATACTATTACGAGGAAAACCTATTTCCATCACTTCATGGAAATGATAGTCCGTACAAATGCACCAGGGATGTTTCACATTTCGAAGGATAGAATTTAATAATTATACATAATTTATAACTCTTATAAAGTATTTATTATATCATAAATTTCATATTTAATCAATAAATTTATCCTTCATACTATAAATGTATATAACATATGTGAAATTAATCACATTTCTTCTTGGATTTTTCTTCAATATATACACACGAGTGACACTATATTTTTCGGACGGATGTGATGGAGGTAAAAATTGGTAATCTATAGAAATAAAAACATCATCATACAGTGAAAATTATGAATTTAGCAGTGTCATATTATTATATAATATTTTGTGGAGGTTTTTGATGAATAAAAAAATGATCTATAAGAATATGCACCTCTACATTAGGTTGCCTCAATTTAAAACAACATTATAGATTATTAAATGGCACTTTTAGGAATACCAAACCCTCAAGATGTAGATATTAGTCACAGTTAAATGGTTAGGTAAAATTAAAATATCAATGTTTACTTTTCACTTGACAATCTATATACACTCCATCGATCTCATACCTCAACCCTTCACCGCATCCCATAAAAAGATTTTTCACATACCTTAGCAAATTTTGTTTTTATAATTACTATTCTATAAGAGGATATATATTTTCGGATAATTTATGAATAATACGTTTATATTAATTTTTTCATATTTTATTTGTATTTATCAACTTTATTATTTCTCAATTTTTAATAATAATTTATGTATTATGTTTAATAATTTAAAAAATAATTTTTTATTATATGCGTTCAAAATAAAATATTATTTAAATATTAACATTTCAATAATTAATATTGTTAAATATTTTTTACCTATCAAATTCTCTCCCCATTATGAATATAATCCTTAAATTTTTTTTCCGTACTAAAAAATGCTGGTATTTCTCCTTAATAATTTATTTAGTCTCCCAGGTTGAATTATAATTGTTTCTTATTTACCATTAGAATATCATGAGTTTTTTTGTCCTGTTACTCAATTCTGGTTCCCTTTCAATGAGAAATTTGATCCATCAATTTTTAATATATATGTTAATTAAAAATTCCAGGTTAATATTATCTGGTACATATGTTGGGTCTGACTTATATATTTTTCATAGTTATACTAAAAGGCACCATGTATATTGGAAACATTGGGAGGTAGTTATAAAAAATATTAAAATACTCTTACACATATGGAAATATAAAATGCACTAATATAACCTTGAATCATTTTTTTCTTTTCTCCAAAATCACATGACTTCTTTCCATGGTGATATTAAATTAATACATGATCCCCAAGATGAAAATATATTTATGTATTTATATTTTTATTATAATTATTTTAATTAATTAGTGTAGCCTTTATATATTTCCAGAACACATATATCTTCTCTATATTACATTAACAATATCGAGTCTATGTTGTTTTCCTTCTATAACATCCTTATTACATACTAGTGTTTTACACCACATCCCAAATAGTTCATCATAATGATTCATTTTAATACTCAAATAGATACTGTTGTTATAGAAAAATTAACATATTCAAATATATTGAACATAAACCAACTAAAAAACTCTTGATTTCAGCATTAACATATCTTGTGATTCTCTAATAGACCACTCAAATAGTTCAATTTGATCATTTTTTATTGTGATACTGTTTACACATTATTTAAAAAACTTTTGATGGATCCTAAAAAAATGATGTAAATCAAGTATTAGTGCCTGCAATGATTGTATGTGGTCCCACGGGATGTATCAACTCATTTAGAATATGCACATGAGTAATTTTTTTATGAAAAAATCCACTCATTTAAATAGAAATGTGAAAAAATAATTAATATATCAATGATAACATATAAGGAATTTTTTTCTTATGATATATCTGGAGTGATAGTAAAAAAAATCTATAGTTAGGTTTTCATAATTCCATAATGATATGCGATGTAGTTTTATCCCTCATTTGGGTATTTTTTCTCAAACATCACATTATGACTTACTAAACGTAAGATATTATTTTCATAAATAACCCATTTAGGATATTCCACAAATAATGATATCTCACATCTCTATCTATTTTAGAGAATTTGAATGATGTAGTAAACATATAGATGCAAGCATCATCGAACACTATTTCATGTAATCTATAATAAATGTGATAAAAATCATTGTACTAACTATCATTTCTACCTCGAGAACAATATTACTATCAAATAATATCTCATTATTATTTTTCATTATCATTATTAAAAAATAGGATCACATAAAAATGAATTCATTATATATTTAATTAATTATTATTGAAAACAATTTGTGATAATATTAAATATTTGAATTCCCTTATGAATTCTATTTCAGTCCAAACCAATGCCTTGGTCAAAGGATATCTGTAAATATTAATGAATCATGTGTTAATTTCCACATGTTAGTCATTTATATAATTATATATGTTATTAATCTTTTTTTATAGATATGAATAGATTATTTTTATGTGATTTTTTGTCTTGTTATAGACATCGAATTCACTAGGAAAATAATAATATTTTTTATTCTCAAAGGTTCACAATACGTTATCCAAACATCCAAATAAGGTGCATTAAAGGTTATCACATGAACAATATAGAGTTTAATCAAGATTATTCCAATAATAAATGATGGTAGATGAGAGAATATCCCAAGATTGAGGCATATACATATATTGTTATACCAAAACTACATTATGATGTTTGAATTGTTGTGTATCCTTGAAATATAAATTTCATGTTAATGATGATTACCATCTATATTTCTAAAATTCTATTACATATTGTTATATAAATTTAATACTATTAGGAATTATGACCATTGATTCCATTATTTTTTCGTAATATATGAAAAACCAGTCATTATTCCATGACGCATAATTATATAGTTTTTTGGGTATGAATTAAAATATTTCAGTCGTTTCCTCATACTATTATGCTCATGATATTATTTAATATCATCATTATTTAATGTCTCCATTATTTATCCTTACTAGGAATCTAATCTCACCCATTCATATGATTCGATTTCCACATATATGAAAAAATATATTATCTATGATATTTATAATAATAGTGGTTGTTGGGAAAATATTAATGGGATATAATTTTGATATTTTATATACTAATTTTTTATTTTTCCTCTATTAAAATTACATAATAATTTATGGTTCAATAATGGATATCAATTATACATAATTAATATTCATCAAATAATACATTGTTTTTTTAAATATATGGGTTTCTTTAGTTGGTAACATATATTTTTTTTGTATTTAGTTATTGTAGGATGAGGAAACAATAGTTAGGAAACAAAAGATAATACTATGTACAATAAAAAGTCATATGTTATTCGTAATGAATATATTGTGGTTTTCCAAGACTATAGAGTTCTATATACACTCTGGGGGGATATTCTTGGATTAAATCACATTTTATGTAAGAATAATTATGAATAATTGGAGTAAATAATTACCAAGTATAAAATTTGATAAAAATATTGTTTAATATATTTAAAATAAGATTTAATGATTATTATTAAAATTAAATTATTATCATGATTTTATATTTCCGGTTATAATTATAATTTCAGAATAAAATTATATTTAGTCAATGGTTAGAATATGAAGGAACCATGTTATTGATGAATATAGAAGGTGATGTAATGTTTTTCCAACTAAGAAAACAAATGTAAATGGAGACTTAATAAAAAAATATTTTTAGTAATCACATATAAAATTTTCACTCCATGAATAATACTAAGATTCTAAATGATAAAATGAGGGAATGGCGGACTTTTTAACACTTCATAAAGAAAACATACACCCTATTTTAGTTGGAATACTAATTCACTAAAATGTAGATAAATTTATTAGTATAACTACATTTTTGTTGTATGTTTTCCATATCATATAACATAATGTTTTTATTTTAGATATATATTGTACAAGATGTGAAGTGGATCATTCATTATCTATTATCAAGAATAATAGTCAATATAAAGAAATTCACTAAATAGAGTGGGATGAGATTTGGATCTAATTTTTCAAAATTTAATTCACCATATTTTAATTGTTAAATTGATAAGGAATTCCTTGATCTATAAAAAAAGGATGATGAATCTTTTTTTATCTATGTGGAAAATTTTAAATTCTTCTGATGTATTAGTTTTGTAATATAGATGAATTAAAAATCTAGATTGATTAATTCCACATATTAATAACACTAATACACTAAGGAGAGTTATCTATAATGGAATTATTTAGTTATTAAGAAATAATTATTTTTTATATAATAGAGAATAGGATGATTGATGTAACTCATCAATCTAACCATGTTTGTGTGAAATGGATTATATGTTTCAATTGAAATTTTAACAAAAATACATTGAGTGGAGAATATGAGTTATCCTTTATGATAAATCTTTTGAAATTAACATTGTAGAACCATTATTAAAGATACTATTAATTTATCCATGTCTTGAACCGAAGGTCATAGGGTAATTGAATGATAATGGGAGTCAATGAATATTTCTAACAATGTTAATGTTGAGACAGAAATATTGAACTCACCATCAACACTCTAGTGTTTCAAATAAAAGGTATATTTTAATTATATTAACTTGTTAATGAATCCACAATTTATTTATGGTGATTGATATAAAAAAGATCATTATCCCATAAAAGAACAGAAGTATATGGAAATCAATGATTTTATTTTGGGTAAGATAATGAGGAGGTGAAATGTATACATACCATCCTATCTAGAATATTTAATGTTTTATTCAACTCCGTTTTTTGTATACTATATTATATCGTTACATGTCCCCGCCTGGTTTACTCGATGACCTGTAACCCAACTGGTTGATTAAAATGCATCAATCTTACATCCCTATATACCAAAGTCTACTGAATACACATGAGTTTCTAAATGTATTTCTATGAGGGAGACTATACCACGATTATAAGTATAAAATATAGAGGATTCATAAATAATAGAAAATTAGTGTGAGATGATAAAAAATGTGTTGTAGTAATAAATATAGCATGAAGGGTGGAAAATAATTTAACCATGTGTGAACATAATATTACCAAAAATAAAAAGTTATCAACATAAATGAGATAATGAATAAAACTAGAGTAGGTAAACATGGAAATTAATTAAAAATTCATTAACATATATAGCCACCACATGTATATGTGTATCAATAGATCCATGTCATGTCATGTCCTAGAGTATATATTATTAAATTAGTATAATCCAAGTCATAACATTCTATTAAGATATCATCCAACATAACAATTTGAGACTCTAATAGGATGTGAGTGAAAATAAATTAGACACCACCATTGATGTATATTGAAAATAATTCCAATTAATTTTAAATGAGTATATTTTTACTATAATCAGAAGTAGACTAGTGAAATATTCAATGAATTTCATGTTTCCCCAGAAGACACCTTTCAGATGCTGACTCATTTGGCCAAAGATATAATTTCACTATCAAATAACAGTTTGTTGTATTAGTAACAATGGATATAGTACCATGATTCCATCTGTATTGATAGTATTATATAATTCATCATGTTTGATGATAATAATGTCTTTGGAATAAGCATTAATCTATTTTGAAATCATTCATGACATTCATTTTACGTATGATCCCTTCCATGGAATTCCATTTCATGAATCCACATTTCACCAAAGGCATGTCCTAATATAAATTAATTTGACTTTTTATCACATCCATGTAATTCTTGTTTAGAAACACAAGTATCAGTCATTGTATGAAATAATTAAATTTATCCATTGATCCCATCCAAGGAATTCTAAATCTGAATATAATTATATCCTAAGGAATACAATATTATAATTAATCCTATGTTTTATTCCAATTAAATATAAATATAAGGAACTCGTCAGTCAGTCATGGTTTGATATAACCTAATTTCACCATTGATCCCATCTGAGGAATTCATAGTATGGAACCCAAGTATTACTGAAGGTATAATATAATATTATGTTTCATTACATTCAAAAATCAATTATATGATACAATAAATTCTGATGCCAAATTAAAATTTCAAAATATTTATAATCAGATCAGGTATGATTTACAATAAAATATAAATGATATTTTTAAACCATTCACATGTGAGTAAATCTCATGTAGCCATAGCCAATGTTTGTAATCTGACATGGGCCAAATTGCATGTCCTTAACATTCACATTCTAGCAAAAACATTTACTCTAGTTACTTAATTCTGAAAATCCATATGTGAAATAGGTAAATAAACAGGTCTATGAATAATTTAATTTCTAACTCATATATCAAAATATTTTAATAACATTATTCCTTATTATTTATAAGTTATATGTTGTTACAATGATCATCTAAATCACCTAAAAATACATTAGTTCCATTATAACAATTCACACGCATGTAATGAATACTGTCCAAATATTTCAAACATTTACTTTCAAAATTAATTTCCCCTTCAATAGAATAATTTGGTCAATTTATTATCCACGTAATATACAACCACACCATAGAGGTATTTTCCAATACAGATTAATTTTTCTTCAACTATAATCATTGAACTTTCACATGTAGTGGATTTCAATGTTTTCAAAATCATCAATCCATGTATAGGGGTGTCAATGAATTTTTAATCAATGTCTCGTTGATAAATTTAAGGAAATTAATATTTTAGGTGAAACAAAATGTATGTTTCGTTTGCAACACAATGAATAAAATATAAAAATATATCATTGAAAGAAAATTCAAAACAAAACTTACCTAAAGTTTATGTTTCGTCATTTATCCATTATTTTGATATGATTCAATCAGAATATGAGATGAATAAATGGAATTAAAAATGATCACAAAATAGGAAACATGAACTCAAATTATAATGACAACTAATATGATAAATAAATTGGGAATGTAAGGAAGGGCAGTTATTGACTAAACTTGTTTGATAAATTAAAATCTATAATGATGGATTCAAATACTAAACAATAAAGGTCAAACAATTCTTAATGATGGATGAGAGGGGTGCTTGATCATATTCTATGCATTGGATTTGTGGAAGGTAGAGGAAGGAAATATGATTGAATGATGTATGTAAAAAAAGGTAATATAACATCTTTTAAATAGAGGATTGGTTTGGAATATTTTTTTTCTAAACAATACATAACTAGTACGGTTCCACCTATCTATGAGCCACAACCCAGTTGGAGTTTTCACATGGTTATGTTATTCATTTGACAAACATGAATCGAGCTCTATATAATGCCCACATTACTCAAGTATATGTAGTAAAGGTTTATAAATACTATGTTCTATTTGTGAAAAATATTTTTTGTGGTTCTTCACTATCTCACATGGTACCATAATGCTACTACTAGTTTAAAAATATATACTCCTTTATAAAATATTGAAAACTATTTGAGACACACAGTTTGTTCAAATTGTGTGAAATTTGATCACGTAGGCTATCAGTTAATAAAATTCCATTTTAGTTCCTAAAAACAATGTATTCTCCCAAAATAAATTATCATCTATCATTTTATCCATCAAATTTAATGAACAACACATATAAGTTTTCAAACTATTGGATTATATTCTTAATATCTATTTATGATTTATCTAGTTTACCTAATAAAATTCATATTACTTTATAAATATTAAATCCCTAAGAATAAATGGATCTTAAAACCACCACATTATTTGAAAATATAATCCCAATGATTACTTTTGGGACAATTAGAAAATTACATAACCTACTTGTGTCATGAATCATCTCTCAATTAGTTTCATTTTAGTTTTTGGATACCTGACACATAATCACTTGATATGCCTTTCTACAACCATCTAATGAAGATACCCACCATTACATCTAATGTTTTATTTAAAATATAGGATTCAAGGTACTCCCCCCATTGGATTTTACTATGGAAAAATTCATTAACATTCTAGAGATCCTCTCAGCAATATTTATAATATAATTAAAACGAATATCTCCATTTAAAACATTATAATGTTTTCTCAATAGCTTTTATGAATAAATATAATGTTGATTTTTACACGACACCTAGCTCATTCCATGCTATAATAAACATGGTTCCTAACCATCCATATCCAACAAAAAGGATGACAAAAATTCAATCCATGTAAAATATGTTTTTCATAATATTACTCAGCATCGACAACTTATAGATCAAATATCAATCAGGAATCCTTTAATTTGGGATACACTGTGTTCATTTTGATAATTATCGTTGAATTTCATAATGGATGTTTGATTATATATAATGGATAACACATTACATATTCATATATATGTGTTTTGTCATAGTATAACAATTGAATAATATTTATACAACATCTTTGGATCATAACAAGCTAATGTTGGTTTAACACCCACACATGGACTTAACCCAAGTCTGTAGTATACCATATCCATATCATTTACCATGAAATATTGTTATAAAATGATTTAATTATACAATTTAATGTGATAGAAAAATGACCATCCAAAACCAGTCTCAATGTCCCATGAATTTCATCACATGGTGGTTACCAATAATTTATCGATATCATTCTCTCCACCTTAGGAGCATTCGTAGCTTTATAAATTTTTTCCGATTACTAGAACCCATGCTACATCTCTTTTCAGGAATGATGATTTCTATGTCTAAAAATCATATCATTCTACGTCACTAAAATAACATGAAACAATCATACATTCCCACTTCTAAATAATTTTTCCATTGGAATTCATTATGATTCAAATTAAAATGGTGTCCACTAACCCCAAACAACTAAATGAATACACATCACGATATTTCATACCATAAATATCTACATGAGACTAAAAAAAGGAGTACCTCCACAAAAAATAAAAAATATATTTGATAGCATATAAAATAAATGATATTGCTTCAATGTAAATAGGGATATGTTATGATTTATAGAATGAACAACTATAATATACGAGTAAACAAAGATTCTATTAATTTGTTATCTCACTCTGTCGACCACCACTAAAATAAAAAAAGACATAATTTCCTCAATTGACCCCTCAAGGCCCATCTCAAATAATTGAGTGAAATGTATCACTGATGGATCTTCCATCTCATAATGATCGATTTAATTTCAAAAATATATCTATCTCAATTGAAGGTCTATAAATTATTTGTAAATCCCTTGGCCTCCTTATGATCATTTATTATATTCACGAAAAAATATTCCTTGAACAATACATGGTATTTTGTTGACATTTTATATCTTCTAACTAAAATGAATTATAGCTTTGAAATTTAATTTTTATACAGAACATGTGTATAATATAATACAACATATTCATTCCCATATGATGATCCAATGATTGATCATACAACAATTCCATGATACAAATTTAACATGGAATTTTATTTTTAGTTTGTATGGTTCTCCCTTAAAAATCCTCACCAAAACTAGGCACCATATTTGTTCCATGTTTTTTATAATTAATTCCCACACCATGACATCATTTTAGAAATTATACTTTCAGCCACTCAGAAACTCATCAACAAATAATGGAATCAAATATGTCGTTTCTATATAACATTATCTCAAAAAATAGAACTGAATATTTTTTTCATAAAAAACAAGGGAATATTCATTTCTATATTCCAAGGCCAGATAAACTTATTCGAACATTTCTACATATCAGACAAAAACCATGATAAGGATCCAAATTCATCTTTATGACTCAGGAAAACAACTCTTGCAGGTTTAACTCAATTAAACCTATAGTACTAACATACATGGGTACATGTAAACACTAATCATGTATAAATATTTCATATAGTCCTACAGATAAAATCTCAAAACAAGTCCACTAGGTGTATACACCAAACCATGCTTCCTCTTTCATGAGAAACACATGTCAAATAAGTATATATATCATAGAGAATTTAATTAATCTATATGATCTCTATATAGAGTTAAAACTATTGTATAGCATGGTTATCATCAACATACAAGGTTTGTGATCTACAACATATCGTAACAACATCACCTACTATGAATCAGGGTACCATCCACTCATCCTCTATTAGTATTTGTATACGGGGGCTGCTGCCTTGAAATTTCCTTTTTAATGTTATAGGATAATGATATGACAATCATAGATTATCTGAATATGTTAAAACCCGTTCATAGATGAACATAATAGAAAACCACAATCCTTATAGGGGTTGTATTTAAATATCTACAATTCCTACATGAATCTACAGTCAAATAATTACACTCACCATGCCTAGAATATCAACTAATATGTCTACCAATCAACTAGTCACATGGGATTTACAATAACAGTCTAACCCCTCATTTCAACCAGGTCTTTGAAAACTAAGGAGAGTCATTCCTAAATAGCCACTAGGTTTAACAACCTAACATCAATGTCTATAAAAAAATATTAAAAAATCAAATCAAGTAAACTAGAAACATCCATGTTCTGAATCAAGTATGCAACTAAGGAATTGTGGGAACTGACCCCTATGCGAGGGTTCATCAAGATCAACACCCCCAAATGTTTTATTTTATTATTTCACATAAAATCATAGTTATTATATCATAATAGAGGCTCTGGTAAATTAATTAATGAATACTTGTTAAAAAAAATTAAATTGTACTAGTTTTATATTTTCATGGAACCACATATAATAATATTAAAACTAACTCACTATATTTTTTTCATAATAAAATATTTATATATATTTTTTCAGGACAAGGATCTGTTAATGAATATGAAAATTCATATCTTAATTGGAATACACCATTCATGTTGTAACTATAGTTGGAATTTTATGATGCATTCCTCTTGTCATTTTATGTGGACCAATTATGTATTATTCTACCATTAAGATATATTTAGAACAATATAAGTGTCTAAAGCACTTTAAATAACCATCCCAATTTCCTAAAGATAACCCACATGGGGTTGAGTACTAATAAAGTAATAATAAAGTAAAATAATCACGGTCCTATTATGCAAAATAAGATTCAATTTTAAGAGAATCTATTCCCAAATATATGTACAAAATTTACTATAATTTAAAATTTACATCCCATTGAAGTGAAATTCATTAATAGGGATATTTATCAAGTTCTAAAATACCATTTTTGGTTTTATCTAATATTTATACCTTGTTATACTCACCAAAAGGTCCGAGTCAAGCATGTAAAGTCTATCCTGTAATGGTTTCCATTACGATGTTATTATGGTAAGATACCTAATAAGTTGAAATTATAATTCCATTTAACTATATTCTTTTAAAAATAGATTTATCAAAACTAAAACACCACATTAATTTTAAAATTTTTAATTTAGGATTATTCTATAAAATTTCAATACCAATATATGCGGGAAGACAAAAATAGGGTTGATGTGGACACTCAATTTAGAATACCATAAATCACAACTCAAATAATGGAAATAGATCACATCAGTATGAGATATAGGTAGAAATGGATGTCACAAAATAATGGAATATAGTTAAGAATTCTATGTAATCCCCAAAACAATCTGTATTGATAGGCATTGAACATAATCACACAATAATGGTATACAGATAAGAATACTAATTATATATAAAACAAGGGATCATGAAATAAAGTATGATTACACCTAATATAATACAATAATGAATGAAAAGGAGGATCACATAAATTAGTTATCATTGGAAATACATCAATATTACTATGGTTGAGAAAATAATCAAATATAAAAAGTTACTTTATGAACATTAGTCTCATCCAAGGAAACGTGAACATCCCCTTGTGAATAAGTTTTCCATTACTATCCATGGTCTATTTATGAAGATGAAACACATTTATAGTCTCCTATATAATAGTTTCAAACAATATCCTTAAGAAAAAGGGGATAGATTTTAATTTTTGACTTCCCAACTTAGTTCACTCTTCAAATTGTTTCCAAACTAATTGTTGACAAGGCCTTAAGATTTACTCTCCATATGCCGATGTCTATTAACATGAAATGAGTGTCTAATGATTTTATGATGGGGATAATATACCCTTCATATTATTACGAAATATTGTGGATTCATAAAAAAGTGAAAGGGAATGTAGAATAATTACAACTGATATGTAACAATAAATCTAGAAAATCTGTGTCCCAAATAATCCACCCATGTATAGACATGTTATGCCCAAAAATTAAAAGGTAGTCAACATATAATTGATAATTCATACATCTAGACTATATAAAAAAATAAATTAAATAAATAGATGGAATTGTACTATAGTTAGTCCAATCACATGCTCAACTAGTTTTTTTAAATAATGCCCAAGAAAATAGGAAACCATAAAAACCATGACAACAAAGGTATTAACATTAGCCAGGAGATCATTATGGGTAAGGATTTGTAACCTAATCAATGATTAAGTAAAACTAAATAGGTCATCTCTAAGGTTTACTATTACAAACATATTCCAGGAATATAAAATGATTAGTGTAAATGTATAAAAAGTAAGAAAATTGAATAAATAATTCATATCAGTTTGGTTTCCCCAATGGATACCCATCCAAGACTACTTTATTAATCCCAAAAATAATGTATCTATGTAAGAATATTATTTATGGGAATGACTCTTAAATATAGTACCTAAAATAAATTTGAAATTTTAATAATATATATTTATGAATTATTCATGATATTATGAAATTAGAAAGAAGGGGTGATCATATTAGTAATAACAAATGGGTATAATTTCATTGGACAGATGAGACTATCAATGGAAATCCATATTTGGTATCTAGGAATCATAGATACCATTAGATTATATAAATAAATATAACTCATGATAAAATAAAAATAATTTTATATAAGGAACCCACATATCACTCATTGCATATCATAATTCCATCTAACCTCTGATCTAGTTCAAGGAACTCCATATCAGAATCTAGGCATCAGTTAGGGAATAAAAAATAGACATTGAACTATCAATATCAACTAGGTAATTTCATATAATATTCCGAGTATATATCAAGGTGTGATGTAACAAATTTTATCCTCCGATCCCCTAAAATACAATCTTTTTATGGATCCTTAGTATTTTTTTAGAAGTAATATAATAAACAGTTATATTGAATTTGACAATAAACCATATGTTATGAAAAATATCCATTCCAAATTAAAATTATCAAAAATCATTAATAATTTCAGTTATATGTGAAAAAATATACATGTGAAATTTTCATTCTATTCAAACTTCATTAAATCTGATACAATAATTTTCTAGATTTTTAATCAATCAGGGTCCGAATTTCATGGCCATAGAATTAAATTTCTATATAAATTATTTAATCCTTTCACTAAATTGAACAATATCATTTTTTAAAATTATAAATATATTGGGACATGTGTAGATTAATTTCTATTAAATAGATCAATTCCATTAAATAATAATATATAATATGATTTATAAATAATTGGATGGTATTAGGATCAACGATATCACTGGAATATTTATTAGTTTTATTAAATGGAATCACTGTCAAGTACTTGAAATTGTCCAAGTACAAAAAACATGACATTTTACAAATCATTTACAAATTAATAAATTAAATAGGTCACATAATAAAATATGTACAATCGTGATGCACATTAAGGATTTTTTGATCATAAGGTAAAATTGTTATCAATTCATATGATCGAACGAACACATTGGGTGGTTCATGATAATGTTCTAGACATCAAATCATGTATGAGAGTGTATACGATTATCTAAATAGTTTCTTGTTGATCGATTTAACATATTAATTATTTTTGGATCAATTTATGGAATGACTAGTATGTGTCATAATGTAAACATTATATAAAAAATGATATTATCAAGGAAAATTCATAGACCTCCTACCTCATGCATGATACACTTCACTCATTAATTTTTGGTATTTGATTTGAGATGATATGTAAAATAACCAATGTGTATAGAAATAACCTAAAATATGGGAAATGACATCAAATTTAAATAGAATATAATACAATAAAGGGAGATGAGAAAGAGTGGATATGAATTCTAGAATAACCAAGGGTGGTCTAATACATCATAGAGAGATCAGTTATGATCAGGGATAAAAAAGGTACATCAATTATTAATAGTTTAGGATAGGGGAGCTTGAGTGGCTATTCTGGATGTGAACTAAGCGAGGAGGAGGATCAAATCAATATTGAATGTTGAAAGGGGTAAGGGTAAAATAATTAATTAAATAGTGTCACATCATATGGATGCATGGTTTTCTGAATCATGTGACAACCATGAATGTACCATTATCAAAGACAAACAACATTCACATTTTTTGCATTTAGCTTACTATAGTATTAGTAAAACACACCCTTATAAACATCTTAATACAAACAAACCATGATCAATTTTATTTATGGGTTAAAAAGCAATTCCATAAACATTTGACTTCCAATTTTTTTCTTAATTATCTCATATGGTTCCCTTAATCCAGCTCAAGAATTTAGAAAACCATTCTATATGAACAATATTCCACATAGTATTTGCTTCATCATTATTTCTAATAATGTAAATATGATTAAATTTTGAAAACTATGATATGCTATCCCAACACCTCTACATGAGTCTATCTCCTATAACCCACCATGTACACGTATTCAACATCTATATGCAACACTTTTCTATTTTCAAACTCTCAAAATTATTTTTGAATATAAATTTATGATTGATATTTACCTCAAAAATCAAAAATAAATTTCCTTTACAAATTTTCAACAACATACAAAATTAGATCTTATAAATCTGATGAATTTTATATGGGCATGAAATTAAAATTTATGTGATGAGATGTCCAGTTAGAATTAAAAAGCCAAATTGTATGATGATCACATTATAATTTTATGAATCTGCATCAATTAATGGTTATATGAATCTGTTATCTAAATATCATATTATTTTTTCTTTAGATTAATACATTGTTATTTTTGGAATAAATTTCCATTAGTTATATATATCCCATATTAATATTAAAATAAGTGAAGAATCATTGGATATTCTAAATAATACTATGAATATTTAGTATTTTGAAGGTAAATATTAACATCAGCGGAAAATTATTTAAATTCCATATTAATAAATAATAATTTAATGGGTGTATTTATCTTTGATGGTTGGTGTGTAACTAATCATAGAATATATATATATTATATGAGAAATTTTTTTATCTGTTCGGAATATTTTATGAGTCTTAATTTATATCATAGTGTTTACTATTAAATAGAACACAAACATGGTGCGAAAACTATTTCATAGACTCAATATCAAATTTTATGTATAGGGTTATTGAATTTGAAGAATGAAAACTATGAGGATAATGATGAAAAAACACTTCATTAAAAATCAACATATAATGATGTAAAATGTGTGTCAATTAATGAGTATCTATGACTGTAAGAATATATAGTCATATCATTATGATAAAATAACAACTTTTTTTAACACTTTTATAAAAAAATTTAATCACATGTTCAAATTTGTAAATTATCTTCTTAAATAATGTGTAAATAATATGAAGGGTTTAAAAATATTAATTTTCAAAAAAAATTAATATTTAAAAATATTTTAATTTTTTTGAAAAACATTGACATGGATAAAAATTTTCATTTAAAAAAGAATAAAAATGATCAAATTCTTTTCAAATAATTTTCATAATAAATTTGAATAAAAAATAATGTAAAATTGTTAAAATACTAGAATTTATAAGAAACATCATGGAATATAAAAATGCATCAAATATAAAAGATAAAAAACATATAATTTTTTCATATTTAAAATTTAATAGTTAGAATCATGAAATGAAATTAAAATTTCTCATTAATTGTTAAAACATTAAATAATATTGAATTCAGATCTCGTTGAATGAAATAACATCAAATTTAACATTAAATATGATGAATATAATGAGATTTGTGATATAATATGGTAGTTTGGATGTATTTAGACAATATAAAATATATGTTTATTTCATGAATCTTGTCTTAAATATTTTTGAGATGAATAAACATTACTCCAAGTCTCATATTTATGTAAATAAGGAAAAACCTACTATATATTAAAAATAAAATTTTATAAATTTATTTTATAACTATATTCATTTAAATATTACTATATATAATTTGATTATCATTTCATCTTAATAATATTTTTAAAATTATATATGAAATTCATTTTTCTAAATGGGTATGTTTTGTATACTTTTTTTAGTTCAAAAATTTCAATCATTTCACTACAGTCGTCATTTAATCGTCTCTCGAATCATAAATATGTCATTAGTATCATATCACATAATTAGTTACACATTTAAAATCATTCATATAAAATTGTAAGGAATCACTAATTATGTCACTTCATGGAGATATTAGTTTGTAAAAATTGACATGTGATGTTTCACAATTATATGAATGTAATATTAGAGAGATAAAAAACAAATATAAATTATTTATTATATAATAAATTTCATATGTATTTCATATATTTATCATTATGACCATAAATGTATAAATATGTTAAAAATAAATCACATAACTTCATGAATGTTGTACTCCAGATGTATAATTGAGCGACAAAGTAATTTTAAAATTATGTGTTAGATATAGAAAATGGATAATATATAATAATATATTCATATTAGTATAATAAAAAATATGATTCATAATTTTTATTATTATTATTCTATTTTTAAAAGAGTTATCATAAAAATGAAACCAGAAAATGATCAGTAAGAATATATACCTCTTCATTGACTGTCTACTTTTTAAAAAAACATTACAGCTTCTTAGATGGGTATTTTGGGAATACAAAAACCTAAAGGTTGTGGATAACAATCACATATAATTGGTAAGGTGAAATTCAAATACAAATGGTCACATTTTAAATGAAATCTTATATATACTCCAAAAATATTATACATCAACCCATCACTACATTCCTTATAATTTGTATACACATCCCTTGTTAAATTTTCATTCTTTATTTCCAATTTTAGAAGAGTATATATAATCTTTTAAGAATATGTGAATAAAAAGTTTACATTACTATATATATATTGTCTATTTTTTATCAGCTATATTATTTATAGTTATTTGAATCAATATTTATTTATTATATGTAATTCTCTAATGAGATGTAATACTGATTCAATATGGTCATAATAAAATTCAATTTTAAAACATAGAATGCATTAATTAATAATTTAAAATATTTTATGAGATGTTTTGTTCTTCCTGTTAAATAATATAATCCTTGAATGATTTTTCATTCTAAAATTTTTTTATTTTTCTCCTTCATTACTTCTTCAATATCCTTTTTTTATTCATTAAATTTGTAATTTTATCTTAATAGTTTCATGATATGTTTTTTTGTTACATGATATAGGTTCTATATAAATGTGATATTGGATATAACCATTATTTTATGATATATTACGTTAAAATTAATTACCAATTGTTTTTTTATATGTGTTGGGTATTATATATAAATTCATAACAGAGATAAATGTAAGGGATCATGTACAATAAAATCATTTGGAGGTAGTTCTCACTTGTATGAAAATACTCTGATAGAAACAAAAATTTTAAATTTTATAAAGTAGAATATAATCATTTTTCTTTTATTTCAAAGACTCGTGACTCAATTACATTGTGATATATTGTTGAAAACATTATCCAGAAAAAGATATCAGAAGTATTTTCTTAATTTTTTTGAGTAATTATTTTATTGACTCAATATAAGCATAATATATTGTTGGATCATATGTATATTCTATATAGTTCAATTAAAAATGTATGGTTTTAGTTTTTTTCCTTATTTTATTCAGTCTAGCATACTAGATTTTTTACACCACATTCTATATAGTTCGAAATAAAGTTCCATTTGAATACTCTTGTAAAAAATGTTGTTATAGAACAATCATTATATAAGAATATATTGATCACAACTCAGTTGAAAATATGTTGATCTATACATTAACATGTATTATTATTCTTGGAAATACCTCTTAGATAGTTCAGATTGAGGGTTATTTCATGGGATAATGGTTATACTTTCTCATAAATACATTTGATGTCTCTTATTGAAAAAATAAATAAACCAGGTATCAATGTATGAAACAATTGTATATACCTTTCTATGATGTCAGAACACTTATTGAATTCACATATGAGTAATAATTTTAAAATTTTATATCATATAATATAAATATAAAGTTTCGAAAAATTTGTTAACAAATTAATGCAAACCCATAAGTAGTCATTTCCGAAGGATGAATAATGAGGTATAGTAATAAATTATATAGTTTTGTTATTATAATTCCTTAATGATATATGTAAAAGTTTTATCACTCTTTTGTGTATTTTATTCACTTCCTTAATATTATTATATACTAAACACCAAGTTGTATTATTATAGTATTCTCATTTCTGTTATTCCACTAATAATGATCTCTCAGATCTCTATGCATTTTTTTCTTGTATATTATGTAGTAAAATAATAAGTTCAATCTTTTTCAATCATACAATTCATTGAATATATAATACATTTTATTGAAATAATTATACTAATCCTCATTAGTCACTCTAGGATAATATGAAACACAAATAACATCCCATTATTTTTTTGTATCTATCATTTTGAAACATAAGATCATCTCAATATAATTTTCTTATCTTCCCAATAAATTATATTTTTGGAAATCATTTGGGATTGGATTGAATATTTATATTTACCCATGACTTAAATTTCAATCAACACAAAGGCATTAAAAAATGGATATCCTTTTTTTAAACTATATGAGTCGAAGCCTCATTGTATTATTTAAAGAAATGACCTCTTTTGACTGGGTAGAGGGAGGCTCATAACATAGCCCGAAGGCCCAAGGTCAAGTGGCCTGAATACAAGGATTGAATTTCCATTTTTGGCCCAAACGGCCCCTCACTAAATAGTACTGCTACAATACACGAACTACTACAGTACCTCCACAGCTATAGTGTCGCCACCTTTAGAGTTCCACTACTGCCACGGTACTGCTAATAAAATCCCTTTCCATGTATCATATAGCATTATTAAAAAGATAAATTTCTAATTAATAAAATTTAAAATGTAATAAATGGGAATATTTTTGGATATTATCATATCTTCTCTACATTAGGTTGAATATATTATATAATGAATTAGAATTTAATAATTATTTTTATATGATTATGTAATTATAATCCTTATGACCCTATATTTTAAATTCTATTGTTCTCTACCAACTTTCGAAGGAGAAACACATTTGTAAAATACAGTTGAAAAATTACAAGAATGACCCTCCAATCACATAAAAATGGAAACCAACATTCCTTTATACCTCACATATTTTGATAACTCTACCTTAGACATGAATTGAATAAATAAAACCCCAAAATCCTTATAGAAATCAATAATTTATGACAGTTACCAGATTTATACTCTAATATTTCTTGTGGTGTAATCCAAGTGAAGGTTTTGAACGATGTGGTATTTTATTTACTGAATTTTTAATTATATTTTTTATTCTACCCCATTAAAATAGTATTTAAAAATAGTGAAATAATAACATTATAATATTTGATATTCTTTTATTTGGTAATTAATAAATTAAATATTTTTTTAATATCATATTCTTTCATATGAGAAATAAAATCATCACTCAGGGGTTGTTGTTAAATCTCACCTTAGTAAAACAATGTGTTTGTATGATCATCACAAAAATAATATGGTTATAATGATCTATTTAATTAATTTAACTGATAAATTAACAAAATTATGAATTTTTAATGATAATATATTATAATCCTTTTTATCATTAAAATCATTATAAAATGATTTCAGTTATCTTTCGTAGGTGTGGACTACCACAAATATGATGTGATGTGTATTGTTTTTCATGTATGTCATTAATTTTTTGTTAAAAAAGTTATATAATAAAAAGTATAGTTATTAAGAAATTATTGTTTAGGATATTATGTGGAAAAACATGATTTAACTTCGAAAATCTACCAATGTGGTTTTTTAATTATGTATTGTTGGTACTCAAAATTCCATACATGAACTTATGAAATTTATGGAATTTTAAAAAATGAAATAAATTTATAATAATAATTTAGAATTACTAAAAAAATTATTATTAAAATGTAATATATATATATATATTATTTAGGATTTTTCATGCCTACATAATGATTTAGACATGAGATATGGGGTCTATCTCGATACTATTATTCAAATTTTTTATCATTTTTATCAACTTTTCTATCCAAATTCAAATAAATTAAAATATTCTCAATATGTTCCTAACATTCTAAAATTTATTTTTAAATTTATTTTTATGATTTTTTTATTATAAAAGTTCTAAAAGGTTACTTTCAAATATTTTATAAAATATATATTTTTGACATTTTAATAATAGTGTCAAAGATCAATTTCTTAGATTATGAGACATGAGAATAATTTCCAACTACCAGGATCATTTTTCATTAATAATTCTATCCACCGTGATTTCATATCAATTAAAATGATTATATTATTTCCCAATCACATAAAATATTTTTTTTAATTTATATTTAGATAATTCAAATTTTTATGATAAATTTTATTTGAATACAAAAATTATATCTTCCTATTTGTTTAATGAAATAATATATGATATTTTCTGATTGATATTAAATATTTTGTTTTTTGTAATCAATTATATGATCCTTGGGAGTTAATTTTGTTTTGGTGAGCCCCATATATCACTGTAATTCATTGTGTAATTATTATTTTTTAAAAATAATTATATTGAATTTAATTGATTATGTTATTTCATTTCTATGAGTTCTTGTCGCTGTGATTTTTTGAGTGATACAACAATTTTGTCCCTTGGTATCTACTAGAATTTAAAAAAATTTCAATGTATTATTTATTGAATAATTTTAAATTATATTTAAAAATAATGATTTTATGTTCAATGTAATGTATAAGTTATGGGGGAAAGTAGGATTTTCAAAAAAAATGTTTTCATGAGTATTAAGATTTTTACAGAAAGTGCATATGATTATGATTTAAAATTTAATATATATGATTTTATTTTTATGGGAAAATTTTTATTTTTTATTAATATTATTTTATATTTACCAAAATGAAAACATTATATCATTTCTTTTTATATGAAAGGGAAAAATTCATTATGAGATTACATGATTTATAAAATGTACTAAAATGTTTGAATCATTTTATATCCCATTAACATTTTTTTATAATCTCTTGTTTTTAATTTCTCTTTAAATTGATTATGCATTATTAGGATTGTATAGAAAATTATAACCTTCTACTATTAGAATTAATCATTAATGAATCAATCATGTTCATAATTAAATAAATGTTTAAATTAAAGAATAATATTGTTTTTGATAATATTGATATTATGGGGAACAATCCACATTTTATTATTAAAGATTTACATGTATGTATTTTTCCGAATTATAAAATATTTCAAACTGAAAAGATCTTCAAAACGTCAAAAAGTGAAATTTGTTTATAAATCCTATAATTATGATTTGTTTAAGATACAAGGTTTTACAGTTTGTATGAAAGTAAATTGATATATAATGTATGTTTTTAGGTTTCTATTAAAAAAAATTATAAATGATGAAAATATATAGATTATATTATCATGATACATAATTGGGGGTCCCCATCTTACTTAATATAATCAATTCTAGTTTTTGAATTATTTTCGATAGATTATTGTTGGTGAATTAACTTAAAAGGATTCAAGAGTATAACTACATTAAAAATTAGAAATCTATAAATAATTTTAGTGGAATACAATAGGTTTTAATAATGTTAAATTGATTTAAATAAGAAATTAATATAGCATTTAGGACTGCTATATCCCAGAGACAATAGTTATATTAAAAAAATTTATTAATTGAAATATTTATGACATTATTGGACATCATACAAGGGATAGATGACTATATACCTAAATACATAGCACATGATAAACTAATATACATAATCAAATCATTTACTTCAATCATATTACTAAAATTTTTAAATTTTTTTCAATTAGGATTCTTTGGAGAAGGAATGAATATTTTAGTGAGATCATATGATCAGTAATGAAAATAATAATGTAGAATCATTATTATAATAAACATATGATATGTTATATGTAATTAATAAAGGTAATAAATGGATCCATAAATATCATAAAATTAATGGAAATCAATATCCATGAAAATAAATGAAATCCTAGGTAAAAAATTCATTTACTTCATATTAATAGAATAAAGAATTAATTTCATCAAAACATATTGTCATATAATTTGTCACAATATAATATTGTAATGAGAAGGGTGTCGGGAAAATCACAAACTTTGATGTCTCACTAGTCTTGTTTTGGTATTAGTGGGATATATAGTTCTAGTATTAACTAATCACTAGATTATATTTAATGCATTCACCATAATAATCAAAAAACCGTTGAAATAATTAACTAAACAACTATTTTTATATAAATCATGGATATATATATAATTGTTAAAAAAAGTTAAAATACTTCCAAATTCAATATCATAATGTTGTTTTCTAGGATAAAATCACCTACCCAAATTTGAGAATGTGGGGTATCATTTTAGCACCATGATGTACAATAAAAAATTAAATTTTGGCGTGAGGGTAAATTCATTGTGTTATGATATCCATTGAAAATTATTATTCACTTTAAGTTTATCTTTTTCTAGATACCAATGAAATTGTATGATAACCCTTTACCATTATTCAGTATGATCATGTGAATTTTCCAAAGAATATCCCCCAGGCGTGTCAGACTATGAGAGTAGTCTTATGCCAACTTTCCATGCATCAAAGTGGTGACTGATTCAATGATCAACAAGTCATTTTAATAATGCTCACCACTAGTTTAATCCAATACATAATAACATCACTTCATAATATCTAATACATATTTATTTTCTTTGAAATTGAAAGCACAATTATCTATAAAAACATTCAATGTATTTTGAAAATTGGAAAATATTGTATTTTAAAATGAATTTGATAATTATATAATTTAAAAAATTTCTATTAGTTAAATTTCTATTTAATATTTATATTTTTTGAGTAATATTGAAAAAAATATTCCCCATAAATGTATTATATAAAAAATTAAGGTTAATATAATAGGGGTCTAAAATGAAATTTGAGTCAAAAACACATAAATGTTTCATGGATTGAAATTAAATCAAAGTGAATTAAAATATAAGGATTAAAATTGATTTATATATTAAATAATGAAATAATTTCATAACATTAGTCATAATAATGAATGTATATAAACCACATAGAATATTTGAGTTTCATAATACAATACATGTCGCAAATACATGAATTTGGTATTAGAATATGGTTCATATTTTTGAAAAAACCCTGAATATATAATATCATCCTATATAAAAACATAATTTTCTTATTAACTAAATTTATATCCTTACCAGCATTCATTTTCACTATACTCATCATAAATAGAAATTTCCATATGAGTTTTACATGCCTTCTGCCTTACTTATTTATTTTTTTGATCGTAGGTTCTAGATTCATAATAGAGATTTTGATTTCATTATTATTATATCATTTATAATAATATGGAATTATTTTCCCTTTTATTGATGTTAAATAATTATTTCTAATGTTTTAAATTCCATTTCGTTGTTTGTTACTAAATATAACTAGAGTTGAAACTGATAATAATATTTTCAAATTGATTATTAATGATCGAAAGATGGTTAATTAATCAAGGAATTTAATATATATATAATATATCAATAATCAGATTTGTAATAATTATTTAAACAATTATATTATATTATACATGTAATAATTTCATTATACTCATTCATGATATTATTTCGTACTATTTTTCATTTGGTTGTTAATCGAACTCCAGAAGAACACAACATTGATTTCTGAATGGTTATTATGGGGCTTTATTGTAATATTATTACCATAGTTTCATAACGATATCATTTATAACATGTTAGTATAATATATAATAATAATAATTTATTTATAAGAAAATATAATAAGTTTTAACATATAATATAACTCAAATATAAGATTTTCATGTTATTGTTATTATTTTAAAAGATTGAATTTACTATGATTGTTTGTTAATAATATCAATAATATTATCAAAACATTTTTTTAATAGTATAATTATATAACAAAAATAAAAAGAAGATCATGTAATACAATCATTTTTTCTACCTTTGTAATGTGGGGATGTAAATCTAAACATGTATCATTGTGTAGGCTATATTCCAAACATCTCAGGAATAACATTTATCAATATGGAAAATGGAAAAGGTGGCTTGAGTTTATATCCATATTATAACAATATTCAATATAATATATGTAATTATTTTATCATATAGTATTTTGTTAAATATATTTATAATATTATGATGTGACCAAACTTTTTAGGATGATAGATTGAATTTATTTGATCAACATTTATGAGAAAAATATGGGATTTTCATGGATACTAATGTTTGGATAGTACTTGGAATGGAAAATAAATGATATTAGGTGAGTATAGTGAGTTATGTAAATTGGGGGGATATATAGAAATTGATACATGTGTATATTAATTTTATATAGAAGATGTACTATTTTATTATTTATTTTGCCTTTTAATTATCAAAAATTGTAGATACATCATTTACCCGTTATAACCTTAAAATACATTTAAAACCAAATTAAAAAGGGTGAATATTTTATTCAAGAAATATATTATTAGTGTTATAAAAAAATTTCCTTATAATATGAATAGGTATCCATTTAAAAATATTGATTTTTTAAAAAAAATTAAAATATTAACCATTATTTTTATTAATATGATACATGAAAGAATATTTTTATTTGAAAAAATAGTTTTTATATAGTTAGAGTGTTTCTTTTCATTTACTGAATATTATAAATTTAATTTTATTATATATATATATATATATTTTAATATATTATTGTATTAAAATTTTAACGTAAATAGATCTATGTTTTAAGATAAAATAATATAACTCTTATAAAATTATTTCATAGAAAAACAGTTTTACTTTTACCATGGTAAAGAATCATTATCCTTATAAACTTATGTTCAAAATAAAAATTCATGATTGTAAGAGCTAGATATTTATTTACTTATGCAAGATATAATTTCTCCCACATCAAATAAAACATATATTTGCTGAAAAATTAGTTTAATCATTTTCACTCATAAAAACTATTTTTAAGAAAAATCCCTATAATAAATTTTAAGATACTATCATTAAAGATAATTCATGAATTATTTTGTTTAAATTTTCTACATGATATTAATTAATCATTAAAAAAATACATTGGAATAAATAATCAATATGTTTTTCATCATGTAATAGTTTAGGATACCTTTTTTTCTATAGTTATCGTGTCTTATGTTTTACATTATCTCTGTAATTAATCATTTCATCGTTGACATTGTTGTTTAAATTAGTCATTTAAAATATGTGTATACACCTTCCTTATATCTTATTTTAACCCCAATGTTTCATATTATACTATGTGATTTTTATAAATTAAATTCAATAATAGATGTGTTCTTTTATGATACAAATTCAAATCATTGTCAAAATTCTTGATTGTTTTTCTGTTATATAAAAATGTAGTCTACAAATCTTTCCCCTCATGGGAATAATTTCATATGATATTGCATATATTTTATATATAATGAATCATTTCATACATTGTGTGACTTATAAATATAAGTATTCGTATTTAATCATAAATAAAAATCTGAAATTCATTAAATTATTTGAAATGATGAAATTTACTTACATCTTGACATACCTTTATAAATATTAATACAGATTCCTTCAATGGTGAATCATACATTTTTACATGATCTGAAAGATAAAATTCCTTGGTTTTCCAATTATTATAATTATATATTATTTGTCACCGTTGTAATAATTTAATATGATCATGAATAATACATACTTTATCCAGTGTTTCCTCTATAAGATTTAGTGAAACTAACATTCCATTTCATATTCTTCCTAATATGTTAGAGAATGAGCCCTCTCAATAAACCATACATTATATTGTTCTATTAGGAATCAGGAATGGAAAATAATATTATATTTAAATTTATAAATTCATATATTATGAACCCACATATATTTTAGGTCAATAAACCATGATCACAACATGGATTCAAATATTTATATATTAATATTGACTTCCAATGGGTCTATTGTTGATTGAAATATCTTAAATGTACCCAGGTGTGGAATGGAATTAGAAGACACTGCATGTATTTTGATGTTAAACATGGATCCTGAAAAGATATAATTGATGAATTTGTCCAATGAACCCTTGTCATATTGTTGATATATAGATATTGAGACGGAACTCAAGGGGTAGATATTATATAATCACTAACATATCCTAATATGTAGTCATATTAATAATTATGAACATAAATACATTGTTCATCTAAAGTGTCTCTAGATTTCCATTGACAATGTTCCTTATAATGTTTTCCCGCTATAATATACATATAAGAAGAGTTTTCATTACATCTTTGGGAAATTGTATATTATATATTTGGATACATAGTCTATAATTTACCAATTTGTACCATCCCAAAAAAAGGTTCTATTAAATCCCTATGTATATTTGTGGTACCAGTGTGTAGAGAGAAATTTAAGATTCATTCATTATATATAAATTTCATTTCCAATACAGATATTTATTGAACACATAAACTCTTCCCAAACACCCACACTCTATCTCATTATATTAATTCTACATATTCCACACAAATATTTATTTTATTTAAATATTTTAGGACATAAAATTAATTTATCAAGTGGATAGTTTCATAATTTTATGTATAAGTAAAAATGAAACCCCATTAAAATAAATTACGATATCCATAATTTTTATATAGTTCTATACTAAACACAGGTTAATCATAATCATGGTTACAAATCTATGGTTTCATCTAATAAATTGAGTAGATGCCTTATTTAACTACATAGGGCGGTAGAGTATAATGAAATCATATACATTTTGTCATTCCAACCATTTTCATTGAATCATATTGATCCCCTTTTGAGATAGGATATACTCAAAAATCTAATGTTCTGTATATATGTATTATAAGTCCTTATCCACATTGTTAGTGAATCTATATTTTGAAAAAAATATTCTAGATTCATTCACCCATAAATGATTTAGATTGTTAATATCATGGAATTAAAATTAAATGGACACATAATTAATCACCATATAATTATTTATAAGGACACAACTATGTCTGGAAGTTAATGCATCATAGTATATTAAAAATCCTTCAACAAGTGATTGTAATTCTAATACTATTTTGTTATTCATTTTACTATTTAACTCTTCAAAACATTCCTTACAATGCCTTGACTGTGTAAATTTCAACCATTTATACGTGGAATTAGTTAAATAGTTTCCCAAAATAAAAAATATTTAACAAAACACTAACATTAACCTTATAAACCATAGAATATTCAGAAATCAGTTTTTTTATCAGTCTAGGTTATTAATTGAATACCTATTTTGGAGGGTTAATATATATTCAAAATATTGATGTAGTTTAATCAATATAATAATCAAATTGATCCAAAATTCACACTAAATACATTTCTTATATAATTTAACATTTCAGAGGGTCCCCTGTATTATTTTTGGAATACTCTCATGTTCATATATATCAATATAATATCAAGATATCATCAATGAATGCCAAAAAAATGTTATCAAGATACTTTTTATAATTTATATTTATTAGTTCCATAATGAAATATGGTTAATTAGTCAATTCAAGAGGAATTACTATAGACTTATAATGAAAATACGGTGTTTGAAATGTCATCTTCCTTATATCGTTCATCTTTATATATAAATAATGATAACCATTGTGGGGATATATCTTTGGAAAACAACTATATCTTTAATTTTGATCAAATAAAGAATCTATAAATAGAAACAATTTTCATTATTTATATTAATGGCAATGATATTCATATAATTAATGCACCATCTCACAGTCCCATCATACTTTTTCATAACTAAAAGAGGGTTTCTCCAATGTGAAATGGTAGGGAATAAGAATAACTTATCAATAAACAACATTACCTATTTTTTATATTTACCCAACAAATTGGTATCATTGAATATGATGTTTTAGATATATACTTGGAATCATGAATGTATTTAATGGAAAATAAAAACCACACTCTTGTGGATTAAATTTTCTTTCTTCTTGTAAAATAAATGATGATTTCTTAAACCCATGTATGTACTATTTTTTTGATTTCATACATAATAACATATAAATATTGATCTATATGTTTTCCATGGTTTTCATAAAGGGTATAAACTATGAAGGGACCCATATATGATTTTGATGATGATGTATCTTCTATATGGAAAATATATTCCACCTCAGTTGTATGAATCATAATTAGCATCGATTGAAAATATTTATTTTCATTATAAATTGTATTAAAAGTATTTTTAGGGATCATAAAATGTTAATCATTAGTTATGATAACCATGTTATCCGATAAGGTAACCATGTGAACCATTATCGAATATTCATGAATTATATATATTTATATATGTACTAATTTTTGGTAATAATTTAAAAATACATTAATATAATTCTATGTAATCTTCTAATGTTTTTCTAAAACATGGGATATATTAAATAATATGAATATCTCGAATAAACAAAATCATGAACTGTATACGATGAAATGATCAATGATCCTTCTACTGTGTGATTAAGAACACTTTAATCATGGTTTGGTAATAATATAGTATTGTACTTTATCCTTTAAGGTTTTTGGTGGTACATTTAATTGATGTTTGGGTAATTGTTCTGTATAATGTCCTTTCTTTAAATTGCTAAATCATTTAACCTTAACATATGGTTTATTTCCCCTACATTCATTGTATTGATAGACTTTTCATCGAACTTGTTAAATATTCATGTTCCCTTATTATAATACATTGTGTGTTTCTTCTAATAGTTATCACAAGTTTGAAATACTATACTTCAATTTTATTTCTTTTCTACATTATTCTTCACACGATTCTCAATCAACATGTCATTATCTATAGTTCACTTTAATAAAAATTTTATATAAATCAAATTTTTTATCATTATGGATTTCGTGGCTAATTACTCATAATATTAAAATGTCCCAGAGACACATTACCTTTGATGTTTTTGCATGAACTCATTATATGACGGATCAATCCTGATTTTATGTCTACCCACATATTCTAAAACATGCCCATCTTACATAGTAATGTAACCGTCATACCATAAAATTTCACCGTTTTTCTATGATTTTGGAATTGAATTTCTATTTTATATATTTTATCATAGGGTATTTATTTTTTATTAATTACTATAAAACAAGGTATTTATTCAATAATCATTATCCTATCTCCCTATATATTTTATCAAATTAGAAACAAATATTATTTCATATATCCTTTTAGATGATTAACTAATGAATGGACTTCTAAATTTCACTAATTACCATTGAAATAAATAACTTTTCTAGGGACATGATTCATTGTACAACTAAATATCGATAAATAATTTAGTATAATGAATACTTTTTTATCCCATAAATATAACTTATATAGTTGTACCTTTTTTATCAATAGTTTTCTCTATATATGCCACATTATTTCTAATAACATGGGTCATCTATCCATGTATGGATAGGAACCGATTAGACTCAATGATAAAATTATTGGAATTTTCATGTGAATATCCTTACATTGACTGTTGGTGTAGATATGGTTTCCATTCCTACCCATAGTCATTATGTATATAAAATAAAAAAACACATAACTGGATCAGGATATTTAATTATTAAAAATTTCATATTATGTTTTGTCACGACCCACCTTCACCAAAAGGAGGGAAGGGTCAGCAGACTGCCAGACCCATCCTTCATTAAGTTGAAGGAGAGATAATGACCCCCGAAACCCGCCTTCAATAGGTCCTAGAGTGGCGACTAGCACCAAGGGTATAAAATCACACACTAAATGGAATTCATTGCCCTTTTTCTATTTTACATGATCGGGAGATAAGATGATGGAACCCAACAACTCCAAAATTAAAAGAAAACTAAAGCCAAAAGTAAACCATTCCCACATGCATGTTACAAAATTAAAAGCCACAAGGTACAAAAAGGTGACTACAAAGGTAAGTACCAAAGAAAGAAAAACAACAACTGCAACTGCCCCAAATGTCTGAGCTAGTATGGTCCCGCACGACCCCCAAAGTCCTACTAGAAACCTGAAAGTAGTTTTATATACATAGGGTGATCATACAGGTATACTCAGTAGGGAAATCCAAATACTCTCGTGCCCATGTGGGGGAACGTACTAAAGTCCATTGAGAAAAGGAGTAAACCAAACACCTATCAAGGTAAAATATCCACCCAAGCCTCACCAAGGCACACTCCCCAAATAACGCAAGTAAAGTAATATATATAATAAGAGAACATCGATGTTTGGGTACCCCACGCCACATTCCGATTGGTTATTGAGACATACTACGCATCAAACCAATCCCGCCATTCTCACCGCAGTCCCACTACCACACCCGCCCGCACGCACCTGGGCCACAACCGCACGCAGTCTCGCTGCCGAATCCCGCCCATAAACACCTGGGACACAACTGTCACATGTAACCATGTCTATAACCACGTCTTTAACCACCTAGGCCAGAACAACCACCACCATGCCCAAAGACACCCGGGCTAGAAGATCCACTACCATGCCCATTGACACCTAGGCCTCATTCTGAAGATACTTGGGAAACTACGTGCCCACACACACCTAGGCCATAACCACCACACTACCCCACCCAAAGGTTATTTGGCTAATAATGGACCTCAGGCCATCACAGCCTGCCCGAAGATACTTGGGCTATTCGGGAATGGGAGCAAAAAAGGAGCTAATAACCAGCCACTAAGAATAGTGTTGGGAAAAACACCCTCCCCCATGAAATGTGGGTGTTTGGAACTAAGTGATCAACTTGGGTGGGGATCAAATAAGAAACAAAAAGCTACAAGTATATATATAGGTATCAAGAACTCACCCAAAGCTAGGTTTTTCTTCAGACAACCTACAGATCACAACAGCAGTCAAGTCCGAGTCACGACTCCTGCCAACAAAAACCATTTGTCCCATTCTTGTTTCATTTTCAGTGATAATGTTCAAATAAATTCATGCACTACTGGGGAACTAACACCATAAGCATAACAAGGGAAAAGAATCCAGCCAATCATCAATTTAAACATTCACACTCGGTTCTATTGTAATGTTATAACGACAAGGAATAAGTGAGAACACGCGAAGTACTGGAACCAGACAATCCCAAGACACTTCCCCGTGTCCCCTCCCCCAAAAAGGTTTTTCATCAACAGGGGATCCCACCCTAATTTGTGATATAACAAGGTTCCCACCCAGCTGCAAAAATCACAACCACCGAATCTGTAACAATAGGGAATCCCATTCCCAATTCCAGAACCATTGAGAGTATAAAAAAGAGGGATCTCATCCCCTCCCACATCTCCAGCAATCGGCTCGTGAAAGAAAACAACCAAAACACTGCCACCAACACTAAGTAGTTCTCTGCCTGTATTTTCAGATTTAAAAGATTTTACACGCTCCATGATTTCAATTTCATGTTTTGACCGGGGTTAGCACAGAAGGGATTGATCCTGGTGCTTTCAATTTATTCATCCGAGTGTACGTGATTAACCAATTTACTTTTCACTGCATGAGTTTATAATTAGGAACAATCCATTTAAAACACCACGAGGGGTTCATTAGTGCACAAACAACGACCACAAACGACCTCAATTTTCAGAAGGCGCAAGCCGACACAATTCAGAAAGATGATCATAATATAAAACAACATCAATGATCACAACCCCCCTTCTTTATTTATAGAATCCATTAATTTTCTTTATTAGGTCTATTTTATCCAATTCTACAAAAAAAGAACGCTCACCCCGCATGATACACCAATGGGAGAGGCGATGATGAAATTCGCTACTTGTTGGCTCAAAGATCTACGTTCAGGCCGGGGGAGGAAGTTCACGGATAGCGATGCGGCTCACCTGAACGAAAATCTCTTTCTCTAGAAATTCTTAGGCCGGGCGCGGAACTCTACTCATAACGATGAGGCCCACCGGATGCAACAGAAGCTGTTCGTGAAAAGCCTCGATCGAGGAAATAAGAAACCACGCCTAACCCTTAGTTTATATGAGCCGCATATGGTTGAGATGAGAATGTCAAACCGCGTAAGGAGCGGGGGTCGTGGGTTGACCACGCGGTTGGGCAGTTACACACGGAGGTCTCTCGGGATTTTTAGGAATTAATTATGGGATTTAAATGGTTTTTAAAGGAGTAAAAGAATTAATTTACATCGAAACATACGTTACAGGAGCGGAAAAGTCGGGTACTAGAAAAAGAACAAAAGGATCAGTGAAGGGACATGGTGCCACCGTCACAGTGTCACCCTCAAGGTGTCACCGTCACGGTGCCACCGTTTTGGTGGAGCCTCACTTTGAAAAAGTAATGGGCTAGGAGGGTCCGGTCCATTACATTAGATACCTCTTAAATGATTCTCGCCCTCGAGAATCAAAACCACCCATGAAGGAAAGAGATGGTCTGAACAACCACCTCGAAAGATACGTCTTAGAAGTGAACCCATGCTAACTAAAAACACTTCCCTCTCAAGAACCAAGAATCATACCATGCCAAACTGCCTAGGCATGTGGGTTGGAGAGTCTCCTCGCCCGTGTCAAGATATTATCTGCTTTGGGCAGCACTGACTCTCCCGCACGGGTTTAATCACATCCACCATAATGCGTCATGATTAGGGGTCGAGTTCCCTCCTCCCCCATAGCCAGGGCTTTTAACACACAATCAGAGGAAAGGAAACCAGAACATTTCATAACCAAAAGACAAAATGTTCTACAACAACAGGTACAACAAGGAACAAAACTCAAAACAACTCTTGGTACTGGGTACGCATCTCTGATTCCCTCTCCCACGTACTCTCCTCAAGCCCACCATGTCTCCACAACACACAAACCAAGGGAATGGTTCACCCATGAAGCACATTCTCTTTGCGATCCTCGATCATCACTGGTCTCTCCACAAAATTCATGTTGTCCTCGATGTCCAGCTCACCCCAATCAAGGACGTGTGAATCGTTGTGCAGATACCGACAGAGCTTGGACACATGGAAGACTTCATGTATCCTCAGTAGTGGCGGTGGTAACGCTAGCTGGTAAGCCACTTCACCAACCCACCGCAACACTTCGAAGGGTCCGATGATCCTGGGAGAAAGCTTACTCCCCTTGCCGAACCTCCACCACCCACGCCGAGGGGAGACCTTCAAGAACACGTGGCCTCCAACCTCAAAATCCAAGGTCCTCCTCCTGGTATCAGCATACGACTTATGTCGGTCCTGGGCCACCTTCATCCTTTCTCGTATGAGTTGAACCTTCTCTTTCGTGCTCTGCACCACTTTCGGGCCATGGATGCCTGCCTCTTCTACTTCGGTCCAACACATAGGTGAACGGAAGGGCCTCCCGTACACAGCTTCAAACGGGGCCATACCGATGGTAGGGTGGTAGCTATTATTGTAGGAAAACTCCACCAGAGGAAATTACTGCACCCAAGATCCTCTTGAGTCCATAACACATGCCTGCAGCATATCCTCCAAGGTCTGGATGCTGCACTCGGTTTGTCCATCTGTCTGGGGATGGAAAGCAGTGCTAAGACATAGTTGGGTGCCAAAAGCATGTTGTAATCCTCTCCAGACTCGCGAGGTAAACCGTGCATCCCTATCCGAGACTATAGACCTCGGAACTCCATGCAACCGCACCACCTCATCCACATACCTTCGTGCCAAAGCATCCACTACACTCAACTCCCTGATCGCCAGAAAGTGAGCCGATTTCGTCAACCTGTCCACTACCACCCAGATGGTGTCATATCCCCCTTGGACCTTGGGTAGTCCCATGAAGAAATCCATCAAGATGCCATCCCACTTACACTCAGGTACATATAGAGGACGCAGTAGGCCACATGGAACTCGGTGCTCAACCTTCACTTGCTGACACACTAAGAACATGGCCACAGACTCTACCACTTCTCGCTTAACTCCAGGCCACCAAAAATGCCTCTTCAGTCCCTCGTACATCTTGGAATCTCCTTGGTTTCCTGCCAGGGGTGATCTGTGGAACTCACTAAGAACCTTCCCGCGCACCACCTCTGGAACAAACAACCTTCCCTGGAAAAGCATCTGGTTCTGACCATCCTCGGTCCATCCTTCCTGAGCATTTCCCTGGTCAACTCGGTCATGCATCACTTCACACTCCAGGTCTCCCCACTTAGACTCCTCTACATGTTGTTATAGAGATGACTGCACTGTCATCTAATATAGGAAGTCTCTATTGTTATCCATCCTCGCATCCAGGTGTAAAGCATCCAACTCCTCCATCACCTTCTAGGAATCCGCCGACTCTAGGACCACATCCTTCTATGTCCTCCTTCTCAAGGAATCAGCCACTACATTTCCCTTTCCCTCAGTATAAGAGATATCGAAGTCATAATCCTAGAGGAACTCCACCCATCTCTATTGTCGCAAGTTTAGGTCCCGCTGGGAGAAGATATACCTCAAAATTTTGTGATCCATAGAGACCAAAAATCGTTCTCCGATGAGGTAGTGTCGCAATAAATTTAGTGCAAAAATGACTGATGTAAGCTCCAGGTCGTGGGTGGCGTAATTACGCTCATGAGGGCGTAGTTTCCTGGACCCATAATAGATCACCCCTTGTTGCTGCATCAACACACATCCCTGGACCTATCCTGAAGCATCGAAGAACACCTCATACGCCGCCCCTTCTTCTAGAAAACTCAGCACTGGGGAACTGACCAAATTCTCCTTCATATAGCTGAAGGCTGACTCACACCTCTCACTCCACACGAAAACCTGGTCTTTCTTGTTCAGGGCTGTAAAAGGGGATGCAACTCGGGAGAAGTTGGGTACGAACCTCCGATAGTAAGCTGCCAGCCCGAGGAAACTACAGACCTCTGCCACATTCTTGGGTGCTACCCAAGTAACTACCGCCTCATCCTTTGATGGGTCCACCGCTACCCCCTCCTCGGACACCATGTGCCTAAGGAAGTGCACTTCTCATGTCCCGAACATTCATTTTGACAACTTCCCATAGAGATTATGATGTCGGAGGACCTCTAGAACCATCCTCAGGTGCTCTGCATGGTCCTCCTCTAATCTTGAGTAGACCAGGATGTCGTCGATGAACACAACTACGAATCGATCTAGGTACTCCCAGAAGATGGAGTTCATAATCCCCATGAATATAGCCGGGGCATTCGTAACACCGAAAGGCATTACTATGAACTTGAAGTTTCCATATCTGCACCTGAACGCCGTCTTCGGGATGTCGCCCTCCTTCACTCTTAGCTGGTGGTACCCAGACCGCAGGTCGATCTTCAAGAACCATCCTGCCCCTTTTTGTTGGTCGAAAAGATCGTCTATCCTCGGAAGAGGGTAGTGATTCTTGATCGTCACCTGATTTAGCCTCCTGTAGTCTATGCACAACTAGAGACCAACATCTGCCTTCTTTACGAACAAAACTGGAGCACCCCACGGTGATGCACTTGGCCGAACATAACCCCTCTTCATCAGATCGTCAATCTAGATCTGCAACTCCTGTATATCTGAAGGTTCCATCTGGTATGGAGCCATCGATATCGGACGAGTACCGGGTTGCAGTTCTATCCCGAACTTGATATCACGTCGAGGGGGTAGAGTCGTCACCTCCTTAGGAAAGATGTCCATAAACTCACGGATAACCTCTGGCACCTCCACCATCTCAGCATATACTGACCCTACTAACAGCACGACTATCAAGGAGAGGAGGGGTTCCTCTCGCCTGCTGCCCTTCTGACCGCCCCGCTCACTGGTGACGGTAACACGCCAGCCGCCCGAGTCTGATAACACAACCCTTCCTCAGAAACAGTTGATTATGGAACATGCAGAGAATAGCCAGTCGATGCCTAGGATGACATAATACAGCTGTATATATAGCAGGAGAAGATCCATAACAGACTGATGTGGCCCTATCATCAGTCTACATCCTCGACAAACAAACAACAAGTCGGTTTTACCTCTGACTGGTGTGCTCAACACCAGGGTCAGTAGAATTCTCTCGTCATCTAGACCCAAGGAACGAGCTAGACTATGTGCAAAAAAAAGGAGTGTGAACCTCCGGTATCGAACATGCCATAAGAAAGAGTGCTAAACAAACTGATCATACCTCGAACGAGCTTCGGCCTTACTGGAACTGCTGCCTTCGAGGTGTGTAGGTGTCCACGCCCGGATCCTCTACCCCTCGGCTGTTGTCTATCTCCCCGAAAACATCCTGGTTGAGGTCCCTGAGGAGTGCCATAAGGTCTCCCCCCTCCTCCCACGTCTATCCTTGGAGGAGCGGGAGCTCGCTGTCTCTGCTGCTGTTGCTGGAAAGTTATGGCTGGAAGCTACTGCTGGGGCGGGTGCTGGGGTTGTCCGCCACCTCCGTACTACATCGGGTCTGGGAACTGACTCTGGAGATGTCCAGGGCTCCCACAGATGAATCATTGTGGTCCCGGGCCCGAAGGAAAAGGGAGAGGACTAGGGGATCAAAACTGAAACAGCTGCGGTCTGCTCCCTACTGGTCAGAACCTAGAGGGTCCTGACGCTAGAGACCTGGTGCAGACGACCTTCCCCTTCGATGGTCCCAGCTGGATCCCCTCTCATGACACTCCTCCTATAGCATGCATCCTCTCCACCACTTCTTCCTTCTTCTGGACCTCCAAGTACATCGGCAGGGTAAAGTGGGTAACCTCATACTGGAGGGAGGGTCCGAGCGCCTCCTCCAAATTTCTTGCCCGAGACTCCGCATCGAGAAAGAGGTCCGGAGCAAAACGTAGGAGGTCATTGAACTCGTCCCTACCTCCCTCATGGACATACTCCCCTGTTGCAGGGAGAGTAGCTCCTGTATCTTTTCTGACTTCATCATCGAGGAGTGGAATTCCGCCCGGAACTCCCTCTCGAAATCATCCCATGCCACCTCAGCCTCTCTCTTCTCCCCCAGGTAAACCGTCCACCACTGACGTGTCGCTCCCTGCATCTGGATGACGGCCAGAAGAACCTATTACTCGGTCGAGACCCGAATTATGCCGAAGGCTATCACTAGCTTCTCTAGCATGCCTTCTGTCTTTATGTCAGAGGTGCTGCCCGCATACTTCTCGAGGTTCTGTCACCGGAAGGCCCGAAGAGTCTTCTACCACTGGTCATCCTCTTCCTCTTGATCAGCTCTCTGCCGATCGGCCAAAGTAGTCTCCGGGGCCTCGATCGCCTGTACCACACGTGGTCGCCTTCCAGGTGCCACAGCTGCATGGTAAACAAGGAATGCCTACGCCCAAGTAGTGTAGAATATCGTTCTTAAAACTTCTTAAAATTTTACTTTGTTCGTAATTCCCATGACATCCTATAAACATGAGAAAAAAAGTCATTATGATGCATGTGCCTTTCCAAGGGTCTCTACCCTTCAATCAGCGTGGCCTTACTTGGTCGTTCGGTAGGTCCAGAGTCCTTGCATCGGATCACGGGGGGCCCTAAAATCCAGTGTCCTAGCTAGTCTTCCCTAGCCTAATTCACGCACCGAGGTCACCCAACACAGTTGCCTTACCATCCCATGAAATCCTCACTGTTCCTAACTCCAGACACCATCCTATATCTCAACCAACCTCCCTCTAATACCATTCTGTCACGACCCTCCTTCACCAAAAGGAGGGAAGGGTCAGCAGACTGCCAGACCCTTCCATCTTTATGTTGAAGGAGAGATAATGACCCCCGAAACCCGACTTCAATAGGTCCCGGAGTGGCGACTAGCACCAATGGTATAGAATCACACACTAAATGGAAGGCATTGCCCTTTTTCTGTTTTACAAGATCGGGAGATAAGATGATGGAACCCAAAAACTCCAAAACTAAAAGAAAAGTAATGCCAAAAGTAAACCATTCCCACATGCATGTATCAAAACTAAAATCCACAAGGTACAAAAAGGTGACTACAAGGGAAAGTACCAAAGAAAGAAATACAACAACTACAACTTCCCTAATGGTCTGAGCTAGTATGGTCCCACGCAACCCCCGTAGTCCTCCTGGAAACCTAAAAGTAGTTTTATATATTTAGGGTGAGCATGCAAGTACACTCAGTAGGGAAAACCGATGACTCTCATGCACAAGTTCTTGAACGTACTAAATTCCCGTGAGAAAAGGAGTAAACCAAACACCTATCAAGGTAAACTATCCACCCAAGCCTCACAAAGGCACACTCCCCAAATAACTCAAGTCATGTAATATATATAATAAGAGCACATCGATGTATGGGTACCCCACGCCACATTCCCACTGGTTATTAAGACATCCTACGCACCGAACCAATCTCGCCATTCTCACCGCAGTCCCACTGCCACACCCGCCCGCACACACCTGGTCTACAACCGCACGCATTCCCACAACCGAATCCCTCCCGCAAACACCTGGGCCACAACTGTCACATGTAACCATGCCTACAAACACCTAGGCCAGAACAACCACCACCACGCCCGAAGACACCTGGGCTAGATGATCCACTGCCATGCCGGAAGACACCTGGGCCTCATACCGAAGATACTTCGGAAACTACCTGCCCGCACACACCTGGTCCATAACCACCACAATACCCCGCATGAAGGTTCTTGGGCTAATAATGTATCTCAGGCCATCACACCCTACCCAAAGATACTTGGGCTATCCGTGAAAGGGAGCAGAATAGGAGCTAATAACCATCCACTAAGAATAATGTTGGGAAAACACCCTCCCCCATGAAATGGGGGTGTTCGGCACTAAGTTCTCAACTTGGGTGGGGCGTGAATAAGAAACGCAAAGCTACAAGTATATATATATGTAACAAAGACTCACCCAAAGCTAGGTTCTTCTTCAGACATCCTACAGATCACTACAACACTCAAGTCCGAGTCATGACTACTGCCAAAAAAACCCATTTGTCTCATTCTTGTTTCATGTTAAGTGATAATGTTCAAATAAGTTCATGCACTATTGGGAAACTAACACCATAAGCATATCCAAGTAAAAGAATCCAGCCAATCATGAATTTAAACATTCACACTTGGTTCTCTTGTAATGTTACAACAACAAGGAATAAGTGAGAACCCACGAAGTACTGGAACCAGACAACCCCGAGACACTGCCCCATGTCCCCTCCCCCAAAAATGTTTTTCATCAACAGGGGATCCCACCCCAATTCTTGATATAACAAGGTACGCACCCGACCACAAAACTCACAACCACTGAATCCGTTACAATAGGGAATCCCATTCCCAATTCCACAACCATCGATAGTATAAAAATGGGGGATCTCATCCCCTCTCACATCTCCATCAATCAGCCCATGAAATAAAACAACCAAAACACTGCCACAAACACTAAGTAGGCCTATTCCTGTATTTTCAGATTTAAAAGATTTTACATGCTCCATGATTTCAATTCCGTGTTTTGACCAGGGTTAGCACATAAGGGATTGATCATGTTTCTTTCAATTTATTCATCCGGGTGTACGTGATTAACCAATTTACATTTCATAGCAGGAGTTTATAATTAGGAACAATCCATTTAAAACACCACGAGGGGTTTATTAGTGCACAGACAACGACCACCAACGACCTCAATTTTCAGAAGGCGCAAGCCGACACAATTCATAAATATGATCATAATATAAAACAGCATCAACGATCACAGCCCCCCCTTCTTTATTAATAGATTCCGTTCATTATCTTTATTAGGTCTGGTTTATCCAATTCTCTAGAAACAAAAGAACGCCCACCCTGCATGATACACCAAAGGGAGAGGCGATGAAGAAATTCCCTTTTTGTTGGATCAACGATCTACGCTGAGGCCGGGGGAGGATGTTCAGGGATAGCGATGCGGATCGCCTGAATGAAAATCACTTCATCTATCAATGATTAGGTTGGGCGTTGAACTCTACGCATAACGATGCGGCTCGCCCGATGCACTAGAAGCTGTTCGTGAATAGCCGCGATCGAGGAAAGAAGAAACCACGGCTAACCCTTAGTTTCTAAGAGTTGCGGATGGTTGAGATGAGAATACCAAACCGCGTAAGGAGCGGGGGTCGTGGGTTGACCACGGGGTTGGTCAGTTACACACAGAGGTCTCTTGGGATTTTTAGGAATTAATTATCTTCTTTAAATGGTTTTAAAAGGAGTAAAAGAATTACTTTATGTCGAAACATATGTTGTAGGAGCGGAAAATTCGGGTACTGGAAATAGAACGAAAGGATCGGCGTGGGGACACGGTGCCACTGTCACGGTGTCACCCTCACGGTGCAACCGTCAGGGTGCCACCCTCACGGTGCCACCTTCATGGTGCCACCCTCACGGTTCCACCCTCACGGTGCCACCGTCACGGTTCCACCATCACTGTGACACCCTCACGGTGCCACTGTTTGGTGGAGCCTCACGTTGGAAAAGTAATGGGCCTCGAGGGCCCAGTCCATTACATGTTCTATAGAGTGTTCATGAATGAGAATGATGGGTTTTTTTAATATGTTCAATTTAACTTGGTTCCTCAAAAACTAGTACACAAGGTTTCTAACAAACTTATGTGGATAAAAACTGGAAAATAAAAGAATTCAGAAATTAAATCCAATATTTATTTTGTAATATTTGTACATAATATAAGAGTTCTAATAAGATTTAACAACTTAGTAATCTTAAGATACTATAAACTTATATTGATAAAATTCAAAAAAAATTATACAAAAGGGAATAATCATAAAAAATGATTAACTGTAACATCGTAAACCAGATAGATAGATATAATTGTCATTTATGTTCCATGGGGATTGGAAAATGGGGGGACCTCATATCCTAGGTATGAAATAATGTACAACATAATATTTTGTATTAGAAACACTGAATAAGTGCATTATGTGAAATAAACGAATTAAATAAATCAATAATTGTAACACCCTTATATTTATTGATATATATATATTTTTAAAAATAAATTTTATCTTTTTGATATTCTTTTACATGAAAATGAATGTTTATATTTCATTTCATCAAACACCATGTTTAGAAAAATCATGAAATACTGTTATAATATAAATATTTAACATGATAGTTATTATGTAGCTATTGAAATTATAGTTACCAATATAATATTCTAAACTATAAAAATATATAGTTTACAAAAATATATACAACGAACTATTTTTTGAAAATTTATATTGACTGAAAATAATAACCACTTGAAAAAATTGTATATAGTTTTTTAAAAAATATTTTTATTAAAAAAAACTTTATAGAAATAAATTAAATAATTACTATTTAAATAATTATTTCATTTAATTAATATTTTATAGATTCAATCAAATTTTTTAACATACAAATTATTTGTGTTAAACAAGAGATAAGTATAAATCAAATTTCTCTCTTAAAGCCTTATTTTTCTAAAAAGTGGTTCTATAAAATATTTCTCAATCATTTTTTTTAAACATAGAATGTTTATTTGAAAAATTAAAATTAATTTTTAAATTCATAATGAAGAAATTATTTTTTGGTTAATTTTTCATAATATAGATACATGATAAATATTTTTAGGAATAATGAAAAATACTAGTATATATTCGGAATTTTAATTTAATTTAAAGATTTTTATATAATAAGATTTAATTAATTAATTTTTTAAAAGTAAAATTAAAAAAAATTATATCTATTAATCCAATTTAGATTATTTTAAAAAAATATAAATTTGAATTTTTATATGATTTTTTTAATATTTATTACATTATTCTATTAAGAACACCTTTCTCATGACGCCTATGAATTTAAAACTAAATAAATAATTTCCACTAATGCTAATGGGATTTGTAAAAATGACTCTCATAAACTGAATAAAATTTTTAAATTTAATAAAATGTTAAAATTAATTTTATAAATTTAATAAATAATAAAATATGAAAAATTAATTGCTCCAGTTATATTGAAAATGGGTCTATCAAAATGTTAAACTAAAAAGATATGGTGTTAAATGACCATAAAATTATCCAAAACATATTTTCTGGAATATTTATACCATGTCACCACTATAATTTAATCATGTACAATTTTTTGTTCTATTTAAATTTTAATTGAGTCGGTACCATTTTAGTATTTCTAATAATTATAAGTGTGGAAATTACCTCATTTATAAAAGCCCACCTCATCACCTCTCCCTTTTGAAAATCTAAAACTATTTAGATAATCCAGTTTTGGACTAAATAACCAGCATAATAACCCTATATCACCAAATAAGACTTATTTTATCATAATTCCAATCTATGAACCATTTTGTGTCAATCCGAAATTAAATTATCGAAGAAGAAGTGGCCTACCCTTCTGAGAATTTTGTTTTAGTTATTATCTTACCCCATAAATTATTATAAAACCATGATGGTAAAATATAATCAATATTACTAATATATTTATATTCTATTAAGATAATATTTAAACATAATTATAACTGCTCCCTAATCGAGTGGATTTAAAAATCTGCATTAATGTTTATGGAGGAATTCCTCAATATGAATTTTTATTAAGTGGTATTCATTTATATTTTACATGGATGGTAATAAGGATATATAAATGATTTTATATTATATATTTAATATAACTGAACTTATCTAATTATGATATTACATATACCTTCTTCTATTCCATTGTGTGTGTGGTACGAGAACGTCTATTTTTTATACGGCAGACTACTGCCTTTTGAAGCTATGATATAGTTTTTCACTAATTCTTTAAAAGAAAACTAAAAATTAATAATTTATGAATATAATTAATATATATGGAAAAAATTATTTTCTAATGGTAATATAGTATTTAACATTCTTTATATTCATCCTTTGAGGAATTGGAGATAACGTTAATGCACACATTTTGGGCCACAATCTCTATAAACCATTTATTTAATTTTTATATCTTTAGAATTTATGGGTTAAAATAAAAACATAAATATAGAATGAATATGAAATTTTAATAATTATCAACATTTTTTAAATTATATAAATTTTTCTATTGTTATTTCTCTTAAAATTATAAATCAAAACATATATGAAAAACATAGGTGTTATTATCTAAAACTATATTTTAATGATGAATAATTTAATGAAGTGTAATAAACATCACAAGAAAAGAATATATGATATGATAAATATAATTATATTTCATTAATAAATGTATAGTAAAATAATATATGTTATATAGTATGTTCTAATGTGTATTTATGACATTATTTATATTATGTTCATACCTTTTGCTTAGGAGTTGTATACACTGACATATTTAAATTATATATATTGAAACTTATTTTTTTCATTACAATGTATATAATCATTTATTATATTAATTAATGGGGTGTATTATTCAAAAGGGGATGACATTATAAGGGTTTGATGTTAAATTCCCATTAATTATCTATAATATTTATGATTATGATTCTAAATATAAAATCATTTGATCAATATTTCATGAAACTAATGTGTTTTATTATCATGTAGTTACTTAATCATAATACATGATTTCAATTAATTTTAAAATATTTATATACTTAACATTATAAAAGAATCATTTAATGAAAACTGATAATATATCAATCTTCATCCAGAAATCATTTTTTCATTATGGATAATTTTTTTAAAAAAATCATTTTAAAAATTATTATAAAATTCCTCAAATCATTTATTGAATTAACTATATCCTATATTTAAATTTTAAAATAAAAATTTAAAGTATTAATTATTATCCACATATGGCTTCCCTCCACCCCATAATTTGTTATAATATACATGGAATAAATAGACTTTATTATAATAATGTACATGATTTTCTTTAAAACATTAATTATATGTTTCTAAGGTATTTATTAAAAACTTTTGTGAACATTAATTTTTAAATAGTTGAATTTTGAAAATATAAATGTTATTTTTCTCAACAAATGATCAAATTGATCTTTCAAAATCATTTTACATCTAAGTTGATATCATTTATTTTACATTACCTTTACTAGGGATATGATCCTATAATACCATACCAACTGTTTCTATATATATTTTTTATTATAATGATGATATGTTTAAAGAAAATATTTCTTTTCTATGGGTTATTTAATGATATATTCCTTATGATTTTATATCCCATGAACATATGGATTAAGTGATGTGTGGGAACTATATCTATATCCAACACATTGGTTAATGATTGATATTATATGAACTCAAAGGGTGCATTATAGATTATACCAATCCTAAAAGAGGGTACCCATGATTTTAAATCAAACCAAATAAAAGATACATGGTTTGTTATCCCATGAAAAAAAGTGGGTACACATGAGGTTATCTCAAGCCTGAAGTAGGTGCACGTGTGTTTATTTCCACCCTTACATGTTAGGAATTCATTAGTGGATATCCATGAAAATATATTTTATATTTTTATGTATAAGAATAAAATAAATTTCTTATTCCAATGTTTTGATCTCATGGATCATGTTCTTATATTTCATTACAATTTATGTATGATTAATTTCCATTACATATTCTATGACCCATGTTTATAATCTATGATATATATGTTATTTTATACAAATGTTATCCTCATGTAATATTATCCAAATACTCCTGATAATTTGATATTATTCATATATAACCTTACAAACCATATTATCATACCCATAATTTGGTTTCCTTTATATAGCTTATAAAGAAAAGCTTTATTTAGGGTATTTATAAGAAGAATATTACTTGTGATGATCATTATAGAAGATATTATATAAATTTCATGAAAAAATAATATTTTTTGTCGATCCTTGAATGACACTAATCCTATATTGTTCAGGGGAATATATATAAGAAATATATAGAATATAAATCTAAATGAATGTAACATATGCCTTTAGCTCTTTAAATTGTTATATTTGGTATACGAGAGAGTATTTAGGTATCCATTAGATTCCATCATGAGAGAAAATTATTGAGACAACTAATGTTATGCCTATTGGTATACCTCTTGAAATATCTATTTATATGACTAAAGACATATATAAGAATAAATATCTAGTTGATTTAATATATTTGCAAAATTTCATGGTTTTTTATAAAGGATATAGTTAGTGGGTTCTTGGAAATTAAATTCTTTACTAGAAACTGAAAGTGTATGTTGACTTGGTAAATTGAATACAATGAGTAATAACTCAAATAATTGTTAAATTATGTTAACCTGATCATTACCTACTGCGTGAAATTTTTCCAAGAGGCGCAACTAGTTTGGAACTCCTATGGTATATTAGTTTTGAAATAAAAAACCCTTTTTGATACATCATAAATGATTTAAATTGGTGTTTACTATGAATAAACATAGATAAATTGAAGGTTCCAATGTTAAAATACCATTTTTCATTATTTATACATTATATAAGTAAATTTTTATAATTATAAGAATATTTTTTCTCACATAATGAATTTTTGTTTTTTTAATGGTATGAACTACTATGAATTGGATTAGTGTCAAATGTGAGAGATAATATGTAGATGAGATATTTAATGGTTGTAATACTTGTGTGAATGATATATTGATTAATCATATTCTACTGCCACAATATTTGGTTAACCGAATTCACCTAAACTAACTATCAAACCCACCATTAAAGGGAGTGAAACATTTCCATGAGAGTTGAGGTGGTTTATAGAGTATAGGATATAATATTAAGTATCTTGTATATTGATAATGTTTGATAATTCATTCTATGATATTTCTCAAAGGTGAAATAATTTTTTTTTATTTGTGGATTAAAAAAGAACAGAGAATGTTATTGTTGATAAAAATTAAATGTTTAGTAATTAAAATAGATCAGAAAATAGTAATCTCTATACGATAATATCAATTTATGCATGTTTTAACAAAATAATGTATGGGTATTATAAAAATCAATGTCCTACGAAGAATGATAATGAAGAGTGTAATCAAAGTTTTACAATTAAAATATTCTTTTATAATGAAGAGAATAAAAAGGATATATGAAAAGAAAAGCATATTATTGAATATGATCATGAAACATAGTTAATTATTTATGAATAAAGAATAATGATTGAAGTGGAAATGTTTTGGAATTCTATAATTATGATATGAATAAGGATTTAACAAAATTAAGTTGTGCTATAAATTGAATGAATTTTATGGATGATGCTAATAAACAAGAAATGTTTCTTTTTGGAAATGTGATATTTTATTTAAAACTCATGAGTAAGGAAAATTACCCTTAATATGATCCAACTATTTAGATAATAATGTTGGGAAAAGGGGATCATGGATATTAATAATGAAAATTCGAAAGTATTTATGATCTCAAAAATGAATAATTATTTCTGGATGAATTGTCTTCTGTTATCAATGATAGATATTTTAAAATTATTGTATTTATTTCATATATCCAAATATAAACTTTTTGATGCATTTAATAAATGTAATATGTATGTATTTATTAAAAATTTGTTGCAATTACAAGGATTCATGATCATGTATGATCAATTTGTTATAATATTTTGTATTTTATATTAGTAGAAACTTTAGGTTGTTTGAGAGTATAATGAGAAGTTGGTTTTGGAAATATAGTGAATTATTTTGTAAACATTAGGATTTTACTTTCTGAAAAAGATGAAAAATCAATAAGGGTAGCTTTTCATGAAATTAATTAATTTTATTATGGGATTATACTGGATAACTTATGCTAAAATTTATGTTTGGGATTGTATAGATATAGAAGGAATGTATTATAATTATATTATGGATCTTATTATCCATTAGTGGTATAAGAATCCAAAATTCATCAAAAATAGTAATGGGAACATGTGTAAATTGATCATAGAGCAACCCAAAGTATGATACTATTCTTATGAAATAGTGTGAAATCAAGTAAGAGGATATTCCCATGAAAATTACACAACATTAGAAAAGATCCCATAAATAAATTGTTTAACAATTGATTTTATTTTTTTAATGAATGGCCTTTTCACCTATCATTTATTTGTGGGTGTTTGATTGTAAACATTCTCAAGGACATATTCTCCATCAATATAGATCAATATATGGGTTTTAGTTTTTCTTTTCCAATGCAATTTTCACATTCTACTTCAACTATCTAATCTTGAAGTCATGTATATTATATTCAAATTTTCATTCACAATTCGTGTTGGTTATTTTAATGAAAATGTTTTATTATCCATTTTTATGGATATGGGTTCCCACAAATTAATTTTCAAATGTTAAACCCTTATTTACTAAGAACAAGTTCAAATTAAGAAGAAATAATTTTATAATGGGTTATAGTATAACAAAATTATATTTCCTGGCATGTATATTTTTTCAAATAAATTTATTATTATATATATATGTATATTGTTAAATAATTCACTGTGTTTATATTTCAATGTTTGAAACACCTTTTCTAATAAAAAATTGATAATACTATTAAAATTTTATTATTTAGTATGATAGTTATCACCAAGAATTTTGAATGGATGTTTTGAATGTGATTAAATATATTACGAGAATATATGGTTTGCAAATTTGTATAAAATGAATTATTTATCGACCATTTAAAAAGAAATAAAAATAAAAACAATTTAAAAACAAAGGAAAATCGTTTTTGGAAAACTATTTTTATAATAAAAATTGAAACCTTTCACAATAAATAAAATCATTACATTTTTGAAACTTATTTTAATAAATTTTTTATAATGTATATTCCATAACATTTCATAACATTTATATTTTGTTTTTTATATAATGAGAATAAAGAAATCAATTTTTTCACATAAAAACTATATTAGAAATAATTTAATATATTTTTATGCTCTTATTTTAAAAATATATTATTTTTAAAATTTTATAAAATATTTTTAAATAATGATTTATCTTTTATATTATAATTTAAGAATTATATTATGTTGAATATTTTTTAATTTTTTTGGGATGGTAAATGTTTCATCAAATTGTGAATGATACTTGTTTTTATTCATAATATTTTTTTTATTTATATCCTTTCCAAACATAAATATTATTTTATGATGGTTTTTAAATAAAAAATGGAAAAATATATTTTTATTAATTAAATGTTGTTAATTTGATAAAATTAAATATTAAATATTGATATTAAATGTTTTAAACTTTTTAACAATTTATATTTGGAAAACCACACTCTCATAGAGTTTTCGGGATTAATTTTAAAAAATTGTTTATCAGTACTCTAAAAAAAATTAATTTTTTTTTAAATCTTTAGATTGAGAATAATATATATTTAACTATAATTTCACTTTAATTATTTAAAATTGTGAATTATAAACAAAAATCAGTTATAAAGGTTAAAATGGGTTTATTAAGGGTTACTCTAAAATGATAATCAATAAAAAAACTATAAATATCTCCAACAAAACTATTTTTTGACATATTTGATCCTTATATGCTATAAGTTTTTTAAAAATCACATTTTGGAGCCTTTTATGTAAAAAAACCTGGCTAATAATTTTTTCTTTCAAAAATTACAAGTATGACACTCAAATCACTTATAAATGGAGGCACCTACTTTTTCCAATTAAAATATAAAATTCCAATTTTTTCTAAAATTAATTTCTCAAATTACATCCATAATTCATTAATATCATCCTATAATCCTTTATTGGTAATATATACAACATATTATTCTTTTGGGGCTAACCAAAAGATGTTTTTTGACAAATACATAACGCCCCTAAATATGATTTTTTGTAGATTTCGTTCAACACATCTTCCAAATATTATTAAAACATTATTATATCTAATCATATGTTTATTACATATAATTATATCTTATAACATTTAATTCATAACCTAAATCTATACCATATTCCATCAAAATAGTTATGAAATAATCAGTCATGTGTGTGATAGACTAAAATATTGTGAACGGATGTGTTATGTTTTTCATTCCAGTTTTATATGGATGGTAATAAGGATATATTAAAAGAATTTATATGGTATTTTTATTATAATTATACCTTCTAAATTATTATAACATAATTAACTTCTTACATTATATTCAACGATGGATATGATAGCATTGTTCATATGTACGACATATGATCGTCCTGTAAAGCGATGTGATTCATTTTTCACTAAGTCATCGAAAAGAATATGATTAGTGTATATTTAATTAATATATATTTTATATATGACAAAAAACTTAATTTTTAATATTTATATATTATTTACCATTTATTGTATTATTTTTTGTGAAATGGGAAATAATGTTCATGGACACGTACGACCACTCATTTCTGTGAACTGTGCATTTTATTCCATATCATTATACTTTATCAAATAATATAAAAAATTATATGTTGAATAATTGTTATATATATATATCATAAAGAATTTTACCAAAATTATTCAATAATGATCAATTAAATGGGATAAAAAACTAGAAAACAAAACATACATGAAAAACAAATCAGTTATTAATCGAAATGTTATTTCAAAGAAGATATATTAATAAACAGTTATATGTTATCATAAATAAGTCATAAAATTAATAATATATATATGTATGGTTCGGTAATATATTTATAACAAATATATATTGATTATACGATATTATCTAATTTTTATGATCGATGATTAGACTTTTGGTAAGGAATTTCATCTCCCTTTTTACTCAAGTATGACACATGTCATATTCACTTCCAATTTCATTTATCCTTTTCATATATGTACCATAATTTTATTTTTTATTTATTATAAATAAAATATTGTGATTTAAATATCCATTATATAATCTAAATTTCAGGTGTTTTATGGTTCAAATTCCATCATAGCAATAAGGGATTTTGTTTGAATTTATTAAATTCAAAACAGAAGTTATTTAATGTACCTACATTATACTATGATGGGTATGTAAATACCCTTTTACATGTTATATCATGTATAAAATTCATTTTATGGTATTAAATGATATATTTTCTATTATTATTCTTTTATAAGTATTGTTTCAAATATTCTGGATTTCTATCATATTGATTTTATAATCTCATTTTATATGGATATTAATTATGTTCATGAATTATATTATGATATATTATGTTCCATATATCAAGAAACTAATTAATTTTATTAACCATGGATTTTGAAATGGAATTACATGTTTTAACTTCATTATACAGTCTTTATGCACTCATGTGTTGAAAAGAGTGTTTTTAAAGAAAACTGCACATATTTCTCTCTTCCATTAAAAAATAATTATCATCCAAAATCATGTTCTATGATTTTTTTTATTTTTTTCTAAAATCATTCAAATAATTTACTAAATAATTTTCTCCCATGTTTTATACTTTAAAATTTATATTATAATTAATATTTATATTATTTTCTAATTAATTACTGTTTGGATTTTACGAATAACTTGAGAGAAATAATTTTATAAATGATTATGTAATAAAAAAATTATAAAATAATGACCATTATTTATTTTTATTCTTAATTTATATGTTTCAGATTATATTTTAATTGAATATTATTTTCAAAAAAAAATCATCTGTTATTTCTGAAAATGTGATTCAAAAAAAATATATTCCTCTAGAAACAGTAGAAGTGATATTTAAAACTCAATTTCTATCTTGGAATATATCACATTATGTCAAACAATATTTAAAAGTGATATTATCCAATTTTACATGCTTATTAATTCTCTTTTTTATTTATGATTATGACGTAAAGATCACTGTGATAACCTTTTCCTTTTTTGGGTTATATTTTTATAAAATAATTATAATTTGGTGGGACATGAATTTATGGATTACATTACAAGTGGGACATTAATATGCATCTAATGAATGGTGTAATTATTGATATTATATGATCTAAATTTGTACATGGGAGGTTATCATAAATAGAATATTTGATACTAGAGAAGTTATCCCAAGATGAAAATAGAGAACACAAGAGGTTATTATGGGGATGAAAGTGGTAAATATGTGTTTAGTGCAATAATAAGGTGTTATATATGTTTTTCAATGTTTACTTGAAATAATATTTTCTGTGATTATTTTTATTATAGAAATCGATTTCATATTCCAATTATATGTTCTCGTGTCTAAATTTCTTTGAGTTTATTAGGAATCAGGTCTTCTGAACTACCAATGTATATTCCATGAAATAAGAATGTAATTTTTTAATATAGGGTACAAATTTAAAATGTCATTAGCATGTTATTATTCCCTTATTATTGTGAATTTTTGATATTTCCCTTATTTAACATTATTGACAATCTCATTTAACCCTATCTAATATCTCCATTCTTAATGTGATTATTACATGTTATCTGAAGGATATTTCATAGATTTGTACACTGTGGGGGGGGGTATTTTTTGTATATTATGAGATTATTCAATGAATATGTTGATTTTAATTATATCATCCAAATACAACAAAACTTTACATCCCACATGATAGTATTTTTTAAATTTATTTAATATTCATCAAAAAATGAAATAAATAAGTATAATAAGGTTAGGATGTTAAAATAATAAACTAAAAAGAGGGAATGTTATATATATGAATATAAATGAAAATATTGTTCAGAATAATCATCTATGTAATATTAATGCAATGAAAATTTCTAGATAACAAAACATTATACCATGGCCATATTGAATAACAATCATTTTAATAAATCAGACCATTGTTGGCCATTACATTGGGAGAATCCAGTGTTTTTGGTGTTCTTAGAGGCAACAATAAATCATTTCAAGAGTTTTACAAATTTCTAGTTTTTTCATTGGTAGCTCAATGTCAGTAGGTTGGAGTAGGTAGCTTGGTGTCAGTACACTGTTGTTGGTTGTTCACACCTATTGTTCATATTGATAGATCACATTGGCACCTATTATTAGTAGATAGTGTTAGAAAATCAGCGTTGGTTGACCAAAGATGTCGGTACGTCAGTGTGTCAGTAGGTAGAGGCGTCAGTAGGTCACGACATCATTAGTTCAAGTTGTTAGTAGGTCATGGTATCGGTAGGCCCAGGAATCAGTAGGCCAGGGCATCCAAATGTTGAGGGCCTTGTTAGGTCATAAAATTGGTGGGATAATGTCATTAGAATGAAAATGGTGTTAGTAGATTGATGTATCGATCAGTTTGGGCATTGGTAGGTCGAGCTGTCGGTAGGTAGAGGAGTCATTAGGTCAAGGAATCTATATGTTAGGGTGTTGGTAAGTCAGGGCATCCGGGGGCTAGGGCATCGGTGATTCAGGTAATTGGTGAGTTATAGAATATTTTCAACAAGCGACGGTAGGTTATGTCAGTGGCATAGCATCGGTATCTCATCATTAGTAGATCACCGTTGGTAGATCATGATCGATGACTGATTTTTTGTCGTTTGTTTTTTGTTACTCTCCAATCAGTGAGTCATTTTAATTTTAACCTAGTTTATCTAGAATCACCCCTCTTATGTTTTTTGACATAAATTGAGTTGAAAACCATGCATTAAAATTTACAAGAAATTTCAAAAGAAATTTATTATAAAATTAATATCCTAACACTCTCATGAAAATAAAATAATAAAACAAGGTATTCTGGATTTTCATCTGAAATCAATTGCCATTGAACTATTCCGTTCAATTAATATATGATCTTCCTTTTTATAAAGATATGGTCTTATCTTATATTTTATCTTGGTGTGGGTATATCTTTTCTTCTCATATGAGTAATGTGCCTAAGCTATAGTCCCCATGTGTGATTTTCCTAACAGTCTACTGCTTGTGCGACCCAAACATGTTTGTACATAACGAGGTCTGTTGTTCGCCTATTGATACACGTAGGTGTTTCTTTTGTCTCCCCATTGTTGTGTATCATGTCGAGTGGGTATATTTGGGTCCACTCTTTATCATAGTCGAAGCCAATATTTTTGTGTGATATGATATAAATTTCTTATTACCATTGTCATAATTTTGAACTTGTAAGATGTTTATGATCACTTGCCTTTGTCTGATATATTTGATCTGTAATGTGAATTATATGGGTTTTATACCACTCAAAACCATGTACATTGGTCGTTATTTCTTTCACAACCCTTATTCTTTATACTTATTTTTGATTATCTGTTTAGTTATTATAATCCCAAAATATGATTAATCCCCTGTACCTGGTTAAATGAAGATGGTTCCCTAGGATCAAATATGATTATTATTAGCCCTATTTAATAATTATTAATTAAATAAACTTTTTTTGGAAATATAAATACTCCCATCTACTTATGAAATGGTTTTGTGTTGTGGGGATTTTTTTCTCTTTTTTATGAGGATTATATAGTGGTGTTGTTGGTAACATGGTTATTGTAAAATGGGTCGGTATATGTGATGGTTCTCTTAGAAGGGTGAGGTATGTGTGTTCAATGAGGATGAGGTTTTGGTGGTGGTGGTTGTGGGATTAGTGTATGAGGTGGTTCAGGATGTGTGATGGAATGATAGGTTCAAAGATTTATTGATTGTGGAATAAATGTCAGTAATGTAGTCAGACTAGTTATGGGGGGTTATATAGATATTTAAAAATGTTTTGAAGTGGAATTTGAATATATTTGTGTTTTTATTGGGTCAATAAATGTGTTGGGTGTGGTTGTGGTTGTTCGTTTCCCAATTTATGCTGGAATAAAATAAGCGAACATCATAATAATGAATGATAACATGTAAAATGAAGGGGGAAAGTTAATGGTTTGGTTTTTGATGATGTGTGTCTATGCATGTAGGGGTAATAGGAAGGTCAGTTTTTGTGTGGGATGTTAGTTTTTTTAGAAACCAATAGTTTGGGGTGAGTGTTTGTTACTTGTATTTATAGACATGAAGTTCCTTGTGACTTATATATGCACCCGACACATTTTGAGCACTATGTGTCGAACACCCCATTTTTTTGGGAGAATGTGTCATTTCCAAATTCTCAGTGGGTGGATGGATGGATGGTAACTTACATTACCCTACTCCCGATTCTAGGAATTTACCACACAAGACCATTCAAATATGCTTTAATGGATTAATATTTATTTCTAGAATTATGGTATTAGTTGTGAAATGTGTTGTTTGTTTACTAGGTGTATTTAAGATGAGGACCAGGTGTTTTTGAGTGAGATGTGTGGTGGTTGGGGCCTAGGTGTTTGCGGGCGGGATGTGGAATGTGACATAAGTGTGGGAGGGAAAGTTGGGATAGTGGGGCATGTGGAAGAGCGTGGTAGGATCAGGGTGTTTTCCATTATGTATGAGGAATTAGCTAGTTGGTAGTGGGGAGAGGTACCTAAGTATTGATTTTCTTATACTTTACATTAATTGACATTCCTTATTTGGTGATCCAACTATTGTGAGGTTGTGGTGGGAAATATACCATTTTAGGTTCTTTTGTGTGCCTATTGTTTTCTCATGGGGTTTTAATACGCTTAACTTATATGTGAATGGGTGAAATTGGGTTTTCCGTACTAATTATACTGGTATTATCAACCTATTTATATAAATCTATTATCATATTTCTAGGGAGATTATATGGACCATGCCATACCTTACTAGCTTGGATGTTGAGGAGATTTTTTTTCACTACAATATTTTATTTTTCATACAAACATCACATTTTTCCTTTTATTTCTATCATATTATCATTAATCAAGAATGTATTAGTCTTTTTCATTTCAATATATATATATATATAATATGGAGTTATTTTTAGTTGATATATCTTATCTTCTGATCATGGTTACTATAAAAGGGTAACACCTCCCTTTTTTAGATTTATATACCTCTAGTGTTGGTCACCACACCAGGGCTTATTAGAGGTGGGACACGGGGTGTAATTATAACTCCTTCATCTTGAGGACAGAAGGTCTGGACATCATGTTATCCTTTCCCCCATCTAGAAGAAGGCATGACGTGACAAAATGGTATCAATGGAATAATGGTTGAGTGATATGATTGGGTTTGGAGTTAGGGGAAGATAATATTTGTAAAGGATGTTAAGGAAACCATTTTAGGTTTTCGTGGTATGTTACATAAGCTAGGGTGGGCTATCCAGAATGTGGTATTTTGGGGCCCCTCAAGATCTGATTCATGAACTTTAAGCTTATCGAACGACCAAGAGAGGATAAACCTATTGCATCGTAGAGACCATAGGAAACATAATGCATTGTGATTACTTTCATTCTGGTTCGTTTGGGAATTTTCTAGAAATTAAATTAATATATGGGTTAACATTTTCCTAAATAAATTTCATACTACCTGGGTTTAGGAGTATCCATGATGTACTGGTGATTTAGATAATAATTTTTTTGTCCTGGGGTGAAGCATGCAGTGGTAGTGTTTGGGGAAAATTACTAAGTGTGCAATTAAGTGAAAGCTAAGCATAGTGTTGCCGATGGGTTTTTACATCCCATAGATGTCCCTTAGTTAATGTGCATTGACATATTGATGTATATAATCATAATATCACCCAATGAAAATGGATTATGTGATTCTATCTTGGAGGAGTGGGATCAGTTTATGAAATCTTCTCAATTGTAATAGATCAAGGAGTTGAGCATGGTGTATTACATTGCATAAAGTTGAGTTGTTGAGGTGGTTAGGTTCATGGAATTCTAATATCAAACATCTCATATTGGGATTCATGTTTTACCTCACGATCCTAGTGGGGATTTCAACAAGCTTTTGGCATGTAGTTATGCCTCAAAAATGCTTACCACCCATAGATGTATGGATAGATATAGCGGACTACCTCGATTTTGGGGGACTTGTTGTAGGAATGTCTTATGTACCATATTGTGTCTTGGGTGTGACATTTTACATTGGTAGAGTTGTCTTACAATAATAGTTATCATTATTCCATTGGCATGGCTCCATTCGAGGCATTGTACGGGAGGTGAGGGAATTCACCATTGTGATGTATGAATATTGGGGATTCTACTTCTCTTGGTCCATATGTGGTTTAGATTATGAAAAATAATTTTTACCATGTCCATGAGAGGATGATGGAATAATAAGACCATAATCGGGAATATTCAACTCATATGTGAGGGCCCTTGGAGTTCGACATTATGGAAAATATATTCTTGAAATATTCGCTTTAACATGGGTTGTGCTGGTTTGGTAGAGAGAGTAATCTTTCTCCCAAGTTCAATAGACCATTCAAGAGTGTTGGAATGAGTTGGTGAGGTGGAATATCAAATGTAATTTCCACCACTGTTTGGGAGTATCCATGATATATTTCATGTCTCCCAGTTTAATCGGTATTCTCAGGATGACATCCACGTCATTGATTGGGGATAATTGGACATCGAGGAAAACACAACGTTCATGGTGTGACCAGTAGAGAACTATGATCATCGGTAGAATGTGTTTCATGGATGGACCAACCAATCGGTTAATGTGTTATGGAGGTATTGTGGTATTGATGAGATTACTTTGGAAAGGGAGGACTAGATGTGTTCCCATTACCTACAGTTTTTTTCTCATCTGATTACTTTGTGATGTAATGCTAGAACCTTAATTTTTTTGAGATAAGTTGTCTCCCTAGTCTGTGATGTACGATGAAGTACTTACATATGAGGAGTTGAGGACCTGATAAATAATAATGAATCATTAATGAGGATGCTACTAAACCCATGTGAGCGAGTCAGTTCTGCCCGAAAAGTATAGTATATAGGCATGGGGATGGAATTCACAGATTCATATGTTTGAGTTGTGAGACATTTTGTTCTTTATTTGTATATATTATCGTTTATTGGAATCAGAAATCTGATAGAAGGTCTTTATAGATGATTATGTTTCAATCCAATTAGGTGGTTTATCCTTTAGAGGTATCTTATGAGGTGGTTGTTCAAACACCTATTTCATCGGTGTTTGGTTTTTAGTTTCTTGGGGGCATGTATAGTTTCTAAAGGTATCTAATGTAATGGATGAGACATCAATGGTCTTTATATTTTTAAATCTAGAAATTTTTTGTCATTAGAGGCAACAATTTCTCATTTCAAGAGTTTCCAAAATTTATGTTTTTTCTATATCTAGCACACTCTCAGTGGCTGACGTCGGTAGGATGGTGTCGATATCATAGAGTAGGCAACTCATATCTGTATATCAAATTAGTAAATTGTGTTTGTAGCTTGCATTAGTATATCGAATTGGTATCTCATGTCGGTAGCTTAGTGCCGGTAGTTCAAGGGTATTGGAAGTTCAGGGTGTCCTTATTTAACTCATTTGTAGGTTAATGTGTCGGTAGGATGATGTGTTAGTAGGTTATAGAGTCATAAGGTCGATGTAACTGTTGGTCTGAGCATCAGTGGGTCAAGGGAATCTGTAGTTATATGAGTCAATGGTTCGACGGTATCATTAGTTAGAGGGTATTCATAGGTTGAGGAATTGGTAGGTCAGGGTGTCGGTAGGTAATGGCATCAGTAGGTTGAAGACGTGGTAGATAGAGGCATCAGAAAATCGAGGCATCAGTATGTCCAGGTATAAGTGAGTCAGGGAATTTGTAACTCATGGCATCATGTATTTATGTCGTCGGTGAGTTTGAAATTGGTATGTCACATCGTTGGATATGCTTATGTATCTCAGTTTTTGTAGCGTCATGTTGGAACATCAATGTCAATTTCTCAACATTAGTGACTCTCATTAAATTACTTTCTATCAATGACCCACCCATCGGGGTGTCATTTCTAGTTTTTCATATTTTTCCCAGTTTCACCCCACATATGCATTATTTTACATAAATAATTTTAAAAACAATATTTTAGAATTTCTAATGTAATTTCAGAGGATATTAATTATATGATTAATTTCTTAATGATCAAGAGTCCTTGAAATACAGAGTTCTTGTAATCCTAATCATGATCTGACTTTATTGGCATCGAAACCGTTTACTTCCACAGATATATGATGTGTAATATTCGATGGTTGGGGTACTCTCTAATCTTTTCTCATTGTATCTGAATAAATTTATACTAAGATGAATCGTGTACATGGGATATAACCCCCTGATTGGTTTTCCTTAGAGCCACCTGCTCGCGTGACCCCCCTATTTCGGTGTATAGTGGTTTTTTTTCACCTGCTTTTCTAGGTAGGGATTTACATTATCTCTCCTTCGATTGGGTATCTTGAAGTGTGGGAATATTCATGTCACTTGTTAATTACAGTCGAAACCAATTTTTAAGGGTGGTACAGTATAATATAATTTTTTTAACATTGTCCTAAATATGGACAGAGAAGATATTGATTATTCATTGATTTTATCTATTTTTTTATATGTAATGTGAATATTTTGGACTGTATCCCTCTAAAAATCTTGGTCATCGATGTACTTTTCTTGGATACACATAATGCCTTATTCATATTGTTGATTCTATTGGGAAATGAATATAATCATGTAATATTATTAATCATGTATACCTGATTAAATGAAACATATTATTTGGGATTGATTTTTTTTATGATCACCTCTATTTAACAATGTTCAATTAAATAAACTTATTTTGGATATATCGATTGAAATTCATCCTGTTTTTTTTTTGGACATGTGATGTGTGATTTTTTTCCTTTTTTGAGGTTTATTTTTTTGTGTTATGGGTATCTTGGTTGTGGGTACATGGGTGGGAATATTGTATGTGTCTATGAGAAGGGTGTGGAATGTGTGTGTTGTGGGAATATGGTTTTGGTGGTGGTTGTTATGGTATTTGTTCATGTGGTGGTAAATAAGGTGTGATGGAATCTCAGGTTGATAGAGAGATTGATTGTGTAATTCATGGAAATGTAGAGCATTGATACTAATTCTGACTGGAGTGATTATTGATTGATACTGTTGTGCAGTGGGATTGGAATCTAGTTGTGTGTTGGTTATGTCACTAGATGTGTTGCATATGGCTATGGTTGTTAGATTACCAGTTAATATTGAAATTAATTAAGTGAACTTCTTTATAAAAATGATATATTGTTAAAATGAATGGGTGGGTTGATGTTTTGGTTGTGGGTATTGCATTGCTCTGCATATAGGGGTAACATATAGGGCAGTTCTGTTTGGGTTGTTAGTTTGTATGGAGACCCATATCTTGGGTTGAGTGTTTGTTACATAAATGTATAAATATGTATTTCCATGGGATTTATATACTCACCCCAAACGTTTTGAGTATTAAATGATGTACATCACATTGTTTTGGGGGATGGTGTCTTTACTAACATCCTGATGGGAGGATTGATGGGTGGTTACTAACATTACCTTGCTCCCCCTTCTGGGAATTTACTAAAAAAGACACTTTGGGTAGGATACAATGGTATGATGTTTATTACATGATTTATGGTATTGGTTTTGTGAGGAGTGGTTTGTTTGTTAGGTGTCATTGGGAGGAGGCATAAGTGTTTTTAGGTGAGGCGTGTGGTGGTTGTGGCCTAGGAGTTTACGAGTGGGATATGGTGTGTGGATCAGGTGTGTGTGGGTAGGTTGTGATTGTGGGTCCTGTAGGATAGATTGATAGATTAAGGACGTTCCCTTTTAGGGATGAGTAGTTATCTAGTGGTAATTGGTTTTAGGAATGAAAATATTAATTTGATTGTACTCTATGTTACATTAATTGTGTTATTTAGTAAGAATTCCTTTGCACAGTTGGGGTGTATACTATACCTTTTTAGATTGTTTTTAGTTTATGTTGTTTTCTCACAGGATAATTAGTACACTTCTCCAAATTTTTCATGGGTGAAATTTATTTTTCTCTAAAATGTATACATGTATGCTCACCCTACATTTATGAAATTGTTTTCAGGATTATAAGGTGATTACACAGACCTAGATGGATCATACTAACTCACAGGATGGGGACCTTGGTTGTGCCAATGCATAGTTTTGTTTTTCGTAATAAAATTAGAGTTTTACTTATATTTCCCCAGGTATTACACCAAACATGCATGTGGGATGTATTATATATATATTTGTATGTATTTAAGTTATTTGGGGTCGATACGTATTATCTCCAAATCATGGAAACTAAAAAAGGTCAATGTATCCCTTTTGTGTGATCAATATATCATTGTTGTGTGTCCCCAACATGGGGTATATTGGATGAAGGACTTGAGGGTTATTATCTCTCCTTCATCATGATAATGGAATGTCTTGATATGTTTTTATCCCTTGAATCTTATTGATGAAGGTGTTTCACAAAGCGATTATTTTATTTAATGATGTATATATCAAACCGTGCCAGGGATGGTCCATGAAACATATCATGACATCAATGTATAATAATAATTTATGATCCTCCCTTCACATAATTAAAACTAGAACGCCCAAAATTTATTTTTAAAATATAATAAACATTACAACTTCATTAACCAAGACACTAAGATGTATGCAAATTGATAAATATTTTAGAAATATTTTTATTTAAATTCAACCATTATAACGTATTCATTGATTTTATGGATTTAAATATGAGTACACACATTATGAAATATATTTATAATGATTTTAATCAATAAAAATAAAATTATTAACTCACAAAAAACACAAACATTATTTTTAGTTACGCTATTTTAGTATTAAAAATGAATTTTATCCAATAAATATTTTTATGTCATTATTTTTTATAGAATATTTATATTATTTTATGTTATTGTAATTTTATTTTATAAAATAATTATCAAATTTGAATTTATTGTATTATAACTCAATGAGGGTAAAACGTTATGATTTTTATAACGAATATTTGTTTTTCAATGTCGAACAAATATTGGTTTTTGTAATATTATATATTTTATTCACTAAATCAAATAATTTAAAATACACGTTATATTTTGGATTTGGTCTTAATGTTACATACTTTGAGTTTAATTTGAAATAATATAAATTTATTCATTGGAATATATATTGATCTTTATTTTGGTTTATGTATATTATAATGATTTTAAACACATATTTCATTAAAATCATTGTGTTTAATAATTTTTAATTAAATTAGATTTAAACAAGAAACATATGAGGAATCATGTATAATAGATATCATATTTGTAATAATTATTTTACAATTTAGTAAATATGACTGGTATTGATATTATGGATAATAATGGTGATAAATAGTTTTCACCTCAGTAAAGTCAAAATGGGTACCACATGGTTAAAACCACAAGGCAATGTCAAAAAAACAATGCATAAAAATTAAATATCTTAATTTATGGAAAATATTTGACCATAAACATCCCAAATATTTATATAATTATTTTTGGTTCTATTTACACATTAAAGTGAAATACATATTATTTTTGGTGAATATAATTCCAAAATATTCCTCCAGTGACTTTAATGTATTTGAATTTTTTATGTTAAGATATATAGATGATAATATGAAATTTAATTTTTTATATTTTCTAAGAATTACTTTGCATTGCATTTTAAATTTTTTTTCATTTTAATGATGTAAAAATTACATTAAATTCTTACACAATGTCAATATATATTTTATTCAATTAAACTGAAAATTTTTAAAATGATATTCAAAAAATTTAGGAAGAATATAATTTTTGATATTTATTGTGTTTAATTAATTTTGTATATTAAGAAAACATGTATTATATAAATGAAATTTTGTATTATAATTATAAAAAGATCTTATTCACTTTAAAGTCAAATTAAATAAATAGTATAAAAATTATATTAACAAGTTTTTCTAAAAAACATTATATTAGTAATTTATTTGGAGGTAACAAAAATATAAACATGGAAATGTATGATTTTAAATGGTATTAAATTTCATCCATATTACATTTATGTTCTAATTTTGATCATATTTGTTAATTTAAATCCATTTATATTTTAAAATACATTATCACAATTAATGTTAAAATCATTTAATGAAGTGGTTAATAAAAAAGAAAAGGTTAAAAATGATAGAAAACTCTCTCGAACATTATATTTTTTATGTTTTTTTTTGTTGATATTGTTTTTATTCAAATAAGTTTTCATTTTCATCATTTTTCCTAACACTAACACAATTATATATTAATATTATTAATTATTCCAAGTGTGTCCTTTCCCTATATTATATGGGGAGCCTAATTAACCATTTTCATTACAAAACTATGTTCCATGTATTTAGAAACAAACCTACCAAATTATCTTTTAAACATTTGTAATGAGTTTTTTAGGCACCCTTATTCCTAAAATACCATTTCATGGGTCCTTATGAAATGAACTAAAGGATTCATACCAAGAAGTCCAAAGCATCTTGTCTGACCTATATTATGTTATGTATTTCTTTAGCCCATATAAATCGATTATATTTATCAAAAAATAATTATATTAGTGTCCCACATATTCTTAAATATTTTATGGCTTTTTATCAACCAATATCCACCCTCTATAACATCAAATGTGAAGTTAAAGAATAAATAGTATATACATGTGGACTATCGCCACCATGTAGTGATACAATTTATTTCACAAAAACATATTAAATTTAGGGTTATTATTATTTATAAAGTAATTATATATGATATTTATGACAAAATTATACTATATAATTATAATATCATATCAACATTCATACATACAAATCGGTAAGTATATGATTACATCACTCATGCTTATATGTTGACTACCACTACCATGATGCGATGGGTTCAAATTTTATATCCAATTTACAAGGATAGTAATTAAAAAATATATAATTTATAAATTATATATATATATATATATATGATGTTATCATTATTATTTATTTGAAAACTATTATTTTCAATTTATTCACTCCATCAATTGAAAAGTGAAAACAATGTTCATGATTAAGTACAGTCTTCCATCTCAATGAACATTGTAATTATGTGGTCTATATATAAATATATATATATCTTCCATGAATGGATAATATATATATATATATATATATATTATTTATGTAATAGTTATAAATTTTTAACATTTATATATATTATGCAACCATAATCCAACTATAAGGTCTTAAAATACAGAAGAACATTTGTTATAAAAAATGAAACAGTGAACACCAGAAATGGGGAAATTAATTTTATGTTATTAATAATTGTGTGTTATAATTTTTGAATTATATAATTAATGAAAATAAATTTTTATATATTATTTTATAATATAATAATAATAAATATAATTTTTTTATATTATATATTAATTAATATTTGAATAAATAAGAACTCAAGGTAAGGGATTTCTGTGTAATTTTTATTTTAATGAAACAAGTTATATTTTTCACAACTTTTTTATTTTATATGGTGTGTGAAATAAAAATTAATGTATTTTATAATGATTCATTTGATAATTATGGGGATAAAAATATTTATATTTTTTCTCTGTTTCATGTGGTTTTGATTCTAATATTACCTATGTGGTAAAAGATTAATGTTATAATTTCATTGATTATTATGATTATTTGTGATAAATTTACTAATGATGAAATTTCATTATCTTCTTATCAATAATATTTTTAATTAAATAATTTAAATGATATTTTTCTTTACAATAAAATTTTTTATTTCATTTATCTAACATTAAGAAATATTAGGAATTTAAAATTGTTTTCATAGAAAACTAACATTATTTAACCCTTCTATTGAAAATTATTTTACATCAATATCTATTTTTTTAAATTCTTTATAAATTTTATTTATATAAATATTTTATTTTTAAATACATTTTGAACATATTTTAATTTTTAAGAAATTTTTTATGCCTAATATTATAGTTATGATTTTACAATGATACATTTGACCGATGACTAAAAATATGAAAATAAATATTGTTTTATCATAAATGACTTTAATGGAATTTCCCATTGTCATGATTGATCAATATTTTGATTCTTAATTGAATTTTTTCATGTTTTATTTTCATGTAGAATATTTTTAGTATTTTTCTAGATGTTGTTATATTTGTACAAAATTATTTCAATATGGAAATCGTATTTGGGTCATAAAATATTCCATGGGATATTTATAAAAATTTTATTCTATGGAGACATATATTAATTTTACTTACACTTTACTGAAGATCTAATTATGATATACCATACATACTCTTTCTATAGAATTTTTATGATTATAATGATGATTATTCTATGAAACTATTTATCTTTACATGAGTTATGATATATGATAAATAATTTTATATATTATGGTAAAATGTTATTAGATTATAATTTTGTTATTCATGGGATGGAAATTATAAATCCCTCAAATTTAGTTTGGAATGAAGGATAAATAACAATTTAAATATTTTTCTTCAGAATCATATGTCATGGGTTCAATTTTATAAGTGGACATTGTTTTAATGTCCTTAAAATTATTCAACAACCTGGTTTTCATTTTGATATGATTATACATGGATATGGTTTTCATGTCAATAAAATAATTAATGTACCTATTTTCATGTCTATAAATTATATAATACATATATTTAATGTTCCCGGTATAATGAGTGACCCATTTTGTATTTAAAAAATATTAAAATGTTATAATATTGTGTTTTTGAAACATTCATATATCAATTTAATGTTATCAATGTTAACGATATACTATTGGTGATTTTGTGTTGTTAGGAATATTATATATTATTATGATAATGTTTTATAATATGTCTAATTTTTATGATCTATATATATTAGTGTGGTCATTTTAATTCTTTATAATGATAACTTACCCTTGATGTTATATTATTTTCTTATACTGTCAATAATTGATATCTCTTATGTCAACCATTGTTGAGCATCCAAGGTCACACATTTTTATGTGTTTCTATCCAATGTTTATTGGATGAAATTCCCATGTTGTGGTATGGAATATATTTTTTGGTTTCTATGTAATTCATCCATATATTGATAATAAATGTGTTAATATATTTAATATAGATTCTTCTAAGGGATTAACCACAAAAAGTGTTCTCTATGAATATCTTTTCCATTTGTCTTGTTGATGGTGAGTGTGTCTTTACTGCATAGGTAGTTTGTAACTCCTTGTAGATATTCACAGGTTATTTCAAATTTTCATTATTAAACATCATGAATGATTTTAATAGATTTTCAACTTGGATTTCCTAAGATAAACTAAATTTTAAAAAGATTGATTTGAATTTGATAAAATTTATACTTTCATTAAATTATTTTTCAAGGTTATATGGTTTTGACTATTACAATAGTTTATCACACTATACATTTGTTTTATTAATTGGGTAGAACACAAATGAATCATGTGAATTAAATATTTATTGTCTTATGAAATATAAATCATCATGTGAAATCAAATGGATTATGATATATGATGAAATATTTTGTGACTATGGACACCCAACTATCACATGTTCTGAGTGGTATTGTAGCCCTGTAGAACATATGAATCCTCAAAATAGGGATATAGGTTCCATTGAATCTTCAATTATTCAATTTTCATATTCATTATTGAGGACATTTCATCCACTATTTTTCGATTAAATGTTCAATACGATGGAAAATATATTTTATATTCTTCCTTAATCTGGCCGTGAAAAAATTTGTATACCTATTTATCATTTCACTGTTGAAAAGGATCAATAGGGTAATATTAGTATTAATATTACGAATGAGGATAAAAGTAACCCAATAAAATTGAATGATATTAATAAAAAAAAATTTCATTTATTAATTCTCTAGTCTTTTATTTACAAAAATGGCTAGGGAATCCCTTGAGCATAATTATATTGATAATGAATGCAATGGTTCTGATAAGAAAAATATTACAAGGCATTTAATACATGTTTATGGTTTACTCATTATTTATAAAGTAAATATTAATTGGTTCTCTAGTGGTATAAAACAATTCCTTCAAATGTTATTAATCAAAAGGTACATTTGAAGCTATGAGGTTTTTTTAATGTTCACTAAATGAAAAAATAGAATATGGTAACCCTCATGGTTCAAGTGATATTAAATGGAATGTACAGTTCCATGATACCCAGAGTGGTATGTTAAATGGTGTGTATACAATAATTCATCATACTATATTCAAAATACTAGATATAAATGTATGTTCAATTCCTACATAGAAAATTAAATATGTTTGATGTGAGAAATTATTGTACATTGAGTAATATAATTTATTTGTGAAGTTTATATTACTGTAAATAAAATTAATGGACAGAAATATATCAACCTGATATAATTATCACACTTTAGTGATATACATGTATAAGGTTTTTTTAAATTGGGACTCAATTCTCCAATCCACGGGCGAATGAGGATAATGAATGAAATAAAACTTCTACATTAAATGTATAAATGTAAAAATTATACAATCATAGAAATTGAATTTAATCATTATAAATAGAGAAAATGAATCAACCACTCAATATTTGGGGATTATAAGTTGAAATTTTTTTGAATGAGTCATTTGAAAATAATATTTCTAATTCATCAGTGAAATTTTATGTGATTCCAGGAATTGAATAGAAGATTGTACATATATTAAATATAAATTTATGGAATAAGGAAACCATATTTGATATATTGATTCAACCTCTGTTCATCCAATTGTGTTAGGATGACAACAATTGAACCATTATTAGAAATGATTTCATATAATTTAATGAATAAATGGTTATTTTCATTTTAAAAAAATATAGATTAATTTGTTTTTTTAATTTGGTAATTAGTTTTATATTTTTGAATATATAAGTTCATGAAATATATATTTTAGATTCAGATATTATGAGTGATAAATATTTATTCAAGATAAATATCAAGTCGATCATTAAATTATATGATGAAAAATAATTTATATATTATTTTTCATTCTCGAGTAGACATATTTTATTAGAGGATTGTGGTGAAATATGTATTATAGATTAGGATAAACATTGAGAGTTATGATTGAGGCATTATAGGATATTTTATTATCCATATTGGATGAATTGTGATTAATAGTTATTTGGATGATTACTAGAAAATAAATTAATTAATTACGTTACTTTATTTATTTTATGTTCATTAAAAATTTAATTTAGTTTCTTATTCATTAAAAATGAATCTTAAATATTTAAATAATCAATTAAGGGTCAATGTAGAAATTCAAAAAAACACATACAAAATGATGAAATTATACTTGTGAAATATAAATAAATCAAGAATGTACATCATATTGTAATATATATATATATATAGTTGATGAATAACATAAATTTATGAATATTATATTAATACAATTTTTTACTTTTACCTTCATTTCCATTGTAACTATAGTCATTTCACCCTTAAAAACATCATTCATTTATTGAAATTATCATTATCATGACCATGTTCATTATAAATCTATACAATTCCATGGATTATTTTTTCTTCTTTATATATAATTTTTTATCCCAAAAATTTTAACCATTTCTAGAAACCTGATTGTGTTATATTTATGATAACCATTTTATTTTCATTATTCATTTTTAAGCGATATTTTATCCCATATATATACAACATTAATTTCTAACAAAGTATATTACTATTTTGTTCATTTAATGAAAAATATAATTTGATAGGGTGTAATTAATTTTAGTGGGTAGAATATAACTCCTGCGTAATTTAGTTTTAATGAAATAAACATAATATATTTCTTAACCCGGAACAGAAATACTTAAGAAAATTGAGATATAATTTTGTAAGTGAATTATTTAAAATTGTGAATTGTTACTTGGTTATTAAATTGGAGGTTTTAATACGAATAAAATTATTAAGAAATATATATATATAATGACAATATTAAATATAATGTTTTTACAAATTGAACTGAAATATGAACTCAATTGTTTGTAATGTAATTTAATGCTCCATGGGGTATTTTATCTGAATTGATTTTTATTTAATTTCATAAATATAAATGATAATTATTTTTAGAATAAAATTAATTTTAATCTACAAAACAGAAATAAATTTAGAAATTATCTTATAATAATTATCATGTGGTTAGTTTTTGTAATTATTTTTGGAAATTACTGTTTTTTCAGGGATTATTGAAAAACAATGATTTTTTGAATACTATCTTATCATTTCATTATGTCATGTAATTTAATATTACAATTAAATATTTTTTCCATGAAGATAAATGTTTTCCACTTTCATAAATATAATTTAATAAATTTTCTTTGAATTAGTAATATTTGTTATACTTATGTATGTTAATTTTCATACTAGAGAATAGATTTGTCCAAAAAACATTTTGTTTCATTTTAAAAAGTTATATTAAAATTGATTTATAACAATTTTTAAGGATGAATAATAAAAAATTGATACAACATTTTTAAATATTATGATCAATATTTTTAAATAGATATCTAAAATTTTTAGTCATTAAGAATATTAATTGTGATACATATTTATAACACCTATAAGTGTATATTAGTCAAAAAGGATTAAAACTGATAGATAATGTATAAAAATCATTGAAAACATTCAATTATTTAATTTTGTGGGCTAAATTAAAGAATATATATAACAAACCTTGGTTTATGTAATATTAGGTCAAATTTCTTCTGATAGTGAAATTTATAATATATTAAATAACCAAAAATTCAATAATGTAACTCTCTAGAATTTGAATTCAATATTTTATTGTTATTATATAAAGAGATCATATTTATTTTATAAAATTTTATTTCAAGGAATTATTTCATTTATAGTTGTAATTTATTTTTGTTCAATGTTGCAACAATAATTAATGAATTAATAATTAAATAATCATGTTTATTATGAAAATATTAAAACCAATAAAATTTGTGATAATTATTACGTTTCGATATTTTTTAGGTTAAAATAACATAATATGTTTGTGCTAATGGTTTATAGTAAAATTTCAAAACAATATTGATTTTATTTATTCTAATATAAATAAATAGTATATAAATGAAATTAATGATTTTGATTGGAAAAAAAATTATTTATTCAATATTAAGGATCCATAAAATTATATAAATATGAAAATTTGTATAATATTTAGTTAAAAATTACCCTCTTCCATTTATGTGTTATTGTTTAATATATAAGTAAAATTATAACACATTATGATTGAATTTGTTTTCTATAGTTAGGCCTATAATTGGATGATGAAAATCTTCAAAATAATATATGTATTATAATAACATGAAAACATCTCTCAATTTTAATGTATGATGATATTATATACTAAAAGTATTTTTCATTGATTATCTGGCCATTTAGATACATTCTTCAAAAGAATGTCTTAATTTTATGTAATCTTTTTTTTAATTACATGTATGTCATTTACATCTTGTATAAAAGGACACCACATAAATACTTTAATTAACACACTTTCATCAATCTATGTCAGAAAAGACTATCATATTCAAAAATAATATCCCCTATCCACAAATTAGAGGTACTGTTATTCTTAAAAATCAATTACAGTGGTCTTTATGATTATATCTAAATAAGACTAACTGAATAAGAAAAAAACATCGTATAAGAACAATTTATAATTATTCTAAATTATAATTCCATTATATCAATGGTATTAATCATAAATTAGTAAATCTAGAAATAAAAATATATACAAAAATGTTATCATGATTATGTAACAACTAATATCGACTCTCTATTACTTTAAAGAGTAAGTGAAAATATTGGTCATATGTACGTGTGGACTACAGCCTTTACAGAGTGATATGATTCAATTCCAATCCCAATATTTCATTGAAGGTAATTATGATGGTTTTAGTGTTTAAATATAATATATATGGAATAGTATTTCATCTCTAGATATAATATCATAACAACCATATTATAATCCAATTTATTGGAAATTGAAAATGTCTCTAAGGCACATGGGTGGACTACCACCACCACGAAGAGATGTGATATATTTTTCATTTCTTATATTGATGGATGGTAATAATTAAATATTAAATGAATATAGTGTATATATTTTATATGGAATGAATAATATATGGATATATATTTATTTACATTCTTTCATTCTACCCAACAAAAAGTGCTAAAAAATTTAAAGTGTATTTACAGACTACCATTTCCATGAACTATGTAATTTAGTTTTCTATATTTATATTTTATATATGAAAATTAACATACATATGTATATATAACGAATATATATGATATTTATGGTAAGATAAAAATTATGGTGGTGATGGAACAATGATCCTAGTACATGGTCCAAAATTACTGAACCACATTTCTCATAAAAATTGAAATAGTGATTATCCAAAAATGAATATTTAAAAAAACATTTATTACAATGGGGTTATATAAATGTTATAAATTGATAATTTAGGTTTTTACATGTTTCTTAAATAATATGGCATATAATTATAATAAATAAAAATTTAAAATATATAAGTATAAAATATTTTTATGTACGTAAAACTCAAGGTAATGATTTTATCGTCTCACATTTTTTTTCTGAAGAGAATCATTACATATTCAGCAATTTTTTGATTTATATGGTGTATATATATACAATGAATTTATTTTATTAATGTTATAATAAATATTTTATAAAATTATCATCCTTTTGAGGATTGATTTTTCATTAGGCTTTGATTCAAATATTTTATAATTTGTAATGTGTTTATATAAGTATTTCATGGATTTTTTAGATTGTTTAAAATTAGGATTTCAAGGCCAAAATTTCATGATATATCACTCAATTATATAATTATATTTAATCGAATAAATTTATATTTTTAAAATAGATGTTTTACTATCATTTTCATCAATTTTCATTCTAAAATAATTTATAGAAATTGTTTATAAATAATATGAAATTAATTATATCATTTATTGAAAATCATTCTACTTCCATATATATGTCTTCAAAAAATTTCATTTTTTATATTTTTTTTTTGGAATTATTTAAATTCATTTTACACATATTGAAATTTTAATGAAATGGTTAAATATATATATATATATTTTAGCAAGGTACTTTTGACTTTAAAAATATGTCAAATGAATCGTTGTTTTGATGTATAAAAAATGATTAAAATTTCACACCCTCATTTACTCACAATGCATTAAAGATATATTTAAAATTTTCCTATGATATTTTCAATGAAATATATTTCCATAATATATCAGAAATATTATGATATTTATTATCTTATTTATTAATCAAAATACTCTTTTATTCAAGTAGTATTGACCATTTTTATAGAATTATCATTATATATGAATCCTTTGGTGTTTACTATTATTTAAATGGGATGTAATCTAATGATGGAATCCATATTATTTATTTTGATTGATATTGATTAATAAGATAATATTTTTATGAATACTATTTTATTCACATGTTTTATGATATATTTTGAATGAGTTATGATATTATAAAACACATATGAATAATTTATGTTTATTTCATGAGAATGTTTTGAATTATATACCCCTCTAATGAATTTGGAAAATATGGATAAATCCTGCTATAAATTTGACATGTTTGAAATAGATTTTATGTTCAAAATTTGATTCATTGTAATGGTTTTCATTTTAATATGATTAATCATGGACTACAAATTCATGTTTGTATGATTTTTTATGGAAATGGTTTTCGTTTCCGTTAGAAAACATTTAGATTTGGTGTTATGTCCATAAAAGTATCCCATTTCCAAATTACAAGACATTAACATAATGAGTAAACATATTTCTATATTTATATGTTAAAATTAATATAATATTATGTTTTTCCTCGATTATATGACACTATTATGATATTTTGGAACCTGTATAATTATTTATGATTATTCACCACTATGAATACTTTCTATTATTATTATTGTTTTTTAGTTGATAGGTAATGTTTTTGATTTCCAAAATATTGTGTATGATGATTTTTTTTGGAAATGATATTAGACACGTATGGTTATATTATGACTAGATTTTATCATCGATTGATATCATTTCTGTTTGCAGAAAGATATAGTCTGAGCTTCTTTTTTATAGTGTTTCCCTATACCAATGTTAAAGGGAATGATTATATATATTATATACCTAAGAAAATTTTATATGGGAAATGTTGAAGATAATTATTGAAATAATGTTATTATATATATAATGTCTAAATTCACTAAAACATTTTGTTTTTCTAATGTGTAATGAAGATATATATTGAATATGTAACAGAAATGATGTAATATTTTTTTGAAACACATGGATAACTGTGGTAAGTATCTGATAATGGTGTACTGAATATTTAGATATTATGATTAGATAACCATATTAAAAGATCTGTGGACAATTCTATGTATCAGATAATATCCTAAAGTTTTTCTATGAAATTGATTATGTGGGCTTCCAAGTAACACAAACCTATTCGGAAACTATAAGTGGACATGGTTTCACTATAGATGCATCGAGGGTTAATTATAAAATAAATTTCCAGTCGATTATATCTCAACCATCATTCTAGTTCGTGGTTAGTATACTCATACTATAAATCTAGTTAAAAACTCCCTAGGGGTATTCTCAGGTTTATTCGAATTTTATATATAATCCTCATTAGGAATTTTAAATGATGCTAACACATGAAAGCCTAGGTTAAACTAAGGTGTCATGGATGAAAAACAGTATGTCCAAATTTAGTCATCCTATGGATTTTTTATCTTGTTTTATAATTTATTAAAATTACTAATATTTCCCATGCTATATTTTTGGGTTTTATTCAATGGATAGAACCCCATGAAATCTGGTCAAAGAAGAATGTGACAAGAAATGAAATGATTATACTCATGATAAACCTAGTGAATTATGATCACAGATATTATATAGTTTTTATATTCTCACAATACTCTATCATTCTAAAAAAAGTTAAATATATAACATTGAACTCTTGAATGCCTTTGGGATGAACGAAAAATCCACTAAATCGTTTACGAGACCACATCTGACTTCCTTACATGGGTCGAAAAAAGAAATAATATATGATATTTGGAATCAACTTGTGATTATGCGTTAACGCAAGGATTAACCAAATGGAAATATTGTTGGAATATATGGGATATTATTTAAGTAATTATAGGTGAATTGTGTTTTGGAGTCATATATGTTGTCATTGGGAATTCTGTTTGGTAAATTTGGATTATATGTTGGATAAATATATGATCATGGTATATAAATTTAGATATAAGACAAAGTTAGTAATTAAATTTATTTCATGATAATAGTTATGTTTATCATGGAAGGAAAGAGGATAAAATCATTAAAATATTTTGGTTTTAGTATTGGTTGGAGATTTTTTTCAAGAGCATTGTAGTTTACTATACATAAAATGAATAAAGTTGAACATTTAGTTTTATTGATGATTTTTTTAGGGATTAAGGTATTATCTATATTGGATAAATAATATAATCCTTTTAGTTTTATTGATAAATAGATAGTACATGAATGAATAATTATCTTTTTTTTTTGATAATATCATCTAATAAACCAAAATTTTATTGCTTTATTAATGAAAACATTACCGTGAATATTAATTTCTTGGATTACAATATGATGTCAAAATCACTGCGGAATAGTAAAATATGAAAATTGTAATTATGTGACAGAAAGAAACCATGAAACTAAAATATATATAGTCATGCATTAGATATTAAAATTTATCCCCCATTATTCGGAAAATGATCCTAAATATTTTCATCCTTTTACATTCATTTTATATGAATTTATGGTCTCATATCCGAGAAAATATTTATTTTTTGTGTATATTATCTCATTTGGACCATGAACTCTATCACTACCTACTTTTCTATATATACTTATTTCTTGTATATATTTATATATATGTGTGTTCATAAAAATCCTTATATATTAACAAGATTATTTGGTATTTTATTTAACCTCTATATTCCCCACTTTATTTATTTAAAATACATTTTATTTCCCCTCTATATGATGTTGGATTTATATAATTATATATCAAAATATTGAAAATTTATAATTGAGATATATTTATTAGGATGATATTTATTTATTCATGGGTGGAGAATATAACACTATTTATATATTCTTTTAAAAAATAATATTCTTCATATATTTCATAACATAAAACATCGAGCCTTAAGAGAATTGAGATATTTTATCAATTTGTTACTTTTCAAATGTTAAAATTTCAACATAATTATTGAATTAGTACGTATGAACAATTGTAAACACACTGTAAGATATATGGATAATGGTCTTATATAATAAAAATCTATTAATAAAGTCATAAAAAGTGACAACATCTTTTTACTAATGTTATTTATTCCAAATAATAATAATTAATTTTCATTTATTAATGTAATTTAAATGTCCCATTATATATTTTTATTAATTTAAACTATGATTAATTTTATATATAATTATTTAATTAATTCTATTTTAATAATTAATATACATGATTTTGATATATGTTATATATTATTTTTAAAAATAAATTTTTTAAAAATACGTTTAACATTTTGTTTTACAAATTTAGTTTAAAATTGATTCCATTTACTTATGTAGATTGACTCGTAAATTATGGATACTATATTTTTATTCATAGGGTTAATATTTTTAGAATATTACCCCTTTATATTTATTCTACTTCTAACTATAATGTTGAAAAATAATTATCACCACAATAATGGTGATGTGGGTAAAATATAGACCAAGCAATGAGACAAGTTCTCAAAATCAATCAAAAACATTCATGTATTTTGTCTAATTGATTAATTTATACTATAAATATACTAAATATTATTATATGTATTTTTTGTCTAATTTTAAAATGATAATTAAATTTATATAATTTAAATTACTAAAAATTAAAAATTGTCAATCTCTGGACATTTTAGATGATTTCTTTTCAAATAAAAAAAACTAAGATTTATTAGGTTATAAAAATTATTATAAATTATAATAATTTTTTAAATCTTAACATAATTATTATTCTTAGTAATTGAAAAATTTATTTAATTTATTACACAACACCAACTCAGTATTTCATAAATTATTTGGAAAATAAATTAAATAAATTTAATAATATTATTATAAATAAAATTTGGCTAAAATATTTTGTTCAAAAAAAGTAGAGATGAATGTAACATTTTAGGTTTCTATAAATGGTTCTATTAAAATTACATGAGTATCTTGATGAATATAATCCAATGTAAATATATAGAGTAAATAATATCATCATTTTTATTTTTTATCAAATAAAAAATTTTTAATTTATTTTAATGTTATAAAAATCATACAAGATAAAAATTAGGATTATAAATGGTCTAAAATTTCATGTGATTCACACTAATGATCTAATTATTATCTTATATGTAAATTTTCAACCTTTAAATATTGAAAATATGTTAACATGATTATGATTAATGTCAGCTAATGAAAGGGGTTTAAAGAAAAATAGTAGATTTATAATTTCCCCAAATCCTATATAAATTTAATTGGATGAGGGAATTTATAGATTATGTTATTTTAATAAAATATATGTCAATTAGAATCACTTTTTGGAGAAAAAATTTATTATATTTTAGTATTTTTCAAAATTCGAATTATTCTATATACCTCTCATATAAAAGGTTACCACTAACGTCTTCTATTTACACCACATTGATCAATTCCTCTAAAACAAAACCTAATCAGTTTTATCATAAACACAAGTAGACAAGAATTTGGTGTATTTATGATCATATAATATAATACTAATAATGATAAATAAATTAACTAAAGGATGGATTTTGAAGAAGAAGCAACTGTCTTACCCAACCTCTTTCAATATATTTATTTATCTACCTTATATAGAATTATTAACATCATCATAAAAAATTAAAAAAGTTATAAAAAATGTATTTTAAAATTATTTATATTGTTCAACAAATAATATGTTACATCTATTCAATCAAATGGGGAGAAAAGGTATCACTCATGACTAAATGTGGAATACTGCCTCATCATCAAGATGCATTTTTTTGAAAAACTTATATCATATATGAATACTATATTTGATTCAAAGTTTATATTTATATATATAAATAAAACATTCATTATGTTATCATTATTATAATTTTATTATAATATAATTTATTCCTTTCTAATTTCGTACATTATGGAGAATGATAAAGTCACTCGAGCATACCGGTGGGCTACCACATCAACAAATACATGAAAATAATTTGAAATTACTAAATTAAAAGGATAGTAATATGGAATATTTTAATTAACAAATATGATATATATATATATGTATGATATTAAAATTATTGATTACATGTGAATTATTTAACATTCTTTTAAATGATTCATCAATAAGTGATAAACATGCATGCATACGTAAAGCCTAAAGTCTACATGAATTGTGTATTTATAGTATATAACTCTATATTTTATGTTCCATATACATATATATATATATATCATTAATATATAATATATTTATATCATGAATAAAATTATAGAGATAATATAACCATTAACCATGATTAGGGACTGGAATTATCGAATCAAATTTTTTCAAAATAACAAATATGTTAACCCCCAAAATAATGAATTTAATAATTATATATTTATATATTGGAGTTATAAAAATATAATTTGATCATATATTATTTTTTAAGTTTTTACATTACTCTAATATAGGATATAACAAAATAAAACTTTTTTACAGGAGGTTCATGTGCTTTCCAAGATAGAGAAACTGAAGGTGAAGTATTTTTATCACAATTTTATTTGTTTAATAAAAATGAAATGTTAACCACTTTTTTAATTTTAGGGGTATATATAACACAAATGAATGAATTTGATATTATTATATAAAAAATTAATCTTATATAAATATAAATATATTGTTATCTTTTTCATAAGTTTGTTATTCAAAAGTAACAAAAGTTAAATGTGATTTATTTTATAATCTAGTTTATTATCATTATTATTTAAGATTATGTTTCCAAAAATGAAATTAAATATTATATCTATCCATAATGTCATGAATTTTCTTATCCAATTTATAATTAATTAAATTACACTTCTAATTTCATTTAACACACATAATGTACTCAAGGGAATGATTGTTAAATTTTAACGTATGAGGGATTTATTTCTATATAGGACGTAGATAATTTTTTTATATTTTAATATTTTATTAAATGGATTACATGATTGATATAAAAATACTCTATGAAAGTTTAATTATACCCATTTTTAAATTTTATATTTTTTAAAATGATTATTCGTACTATTTTTTGAATTAAGAAATTTTTAGATTTTACCATAAATGTGCAAGGAAAATTTGACTAAATGTATATGAAATCAATGAAAAATTCAACAAGTATGAAAATTCAACAATTTTTATATTTTTTTAATTGTTTGAAATGATCTTCACAATTAAATTTTCAATAATATATTTTAAATTTTTTTATATTTCAAAAATTAAATTTAAAGTAAAAAATTCCAATTTTCTAAAAAAATATCTAGGAGGTCTTTTAAAAGAATTTTCATATAGGATGGAATTTTTTTAAATAACTTATATTTTACTAGGAATATGATCCAATTCCACCATAATTATTAATTATTTGTATGATATTTATTTATTATAATGATATGTTTATGAAAATAATTGTGTTTCCATAGGATATGACATATCATGAATGATTTATGATTTTATAAATTGATGACGAGTGTATTATGTATATAGATATAGTGGGACAATATTAATATATACCTTTAATGTATTATCTAATGAGTGATAACAATGGATATAAATATGTTATGAATGAACATGATTCCATGATAACGATCTTAGTCATGGAACTAGATTTTATGACCAAAACATTATACAAGGACCTCATTTCATTTTTCATGATGTTATGTATGGATATGGTTTTAATGTCAAAATGATTATTCATGGAAATCGGTTCATGTCCACATGTTAACTGGAAGAAATATTTCATGTCCTTAATTAAATTAGTGATCCTATTTCTATTTACATATCTTCATAATCTTATAATATTTTTCTCCACATTCATATGATTATGTGGCAGTCTCATGTAGTAATACTTCTTATCAATGATTTCATATTATTATCAATATTATATATTATTATACTAGTTTTTTATACCATGGATCATGTTTATGATCTATGATATATTATGTATGAATTTTGTAATTTTTTTATCATGATCTTATTATTAATTCATAATTTACTCTCATTTATGACTACTGTTTGATATCCTATATGTTCACCCAAACTGATAATATGAGCTAACTATTTCTTATTTATTTTCCATTATGCAGTCATGAGGAATGGTATTAATTAATATATACCAAATAAGAGTTCTATATACGATACATCATAGATATTTCATGAAATAATAATATTTTGAATATAGTGTCCAAATAAACTAAAAAATGATGGTGTTGTCTTATTTTGTATTGTTATGTATTGAATTATTATTTAAATGTATGGAATATATATATATATATATATTAATGGCAAGGACCACTATATTTAGTCTATTTAATTTTTTACAAGTATCATCATGAAAATTCAAATCATTATCCATGTAGCATCTCACTAAATAAAAAAGGATATGTATATATAGTGAAAAAATAAATCATAAAATTCCACATTTGAATAGAATAATGATAATATATAATAGATAAAACATTATTCAACTATAATGATGTGGGGTATTGTCATAGATAATTAATAACTTTCATCTAAAAATATAGGGGTGGGTAAATTTAATTTTTTATGTTAACCATGGTTGATTTTATATTGTTTTTAATTGTTTTAATTGGTTTAAGACAAAAGTAATAGTAGAAAACATCAATTATCATAGTTAATTGAGAGAGTTGTAATATTATAAATCATATATCCAGAGAGTGTCTCTCTATTTATACTGTCTTAGGGCCACTCCTTTTGCACCAATGTGAAGATTGAGTCAATTCTCAACCATCCCTTTATAGGAAAATTACACATAAGATCATATATATTATAAAAATACCCTTTTCCTATATCTGGAGAGGAATGTATTTTATATGTAATTACAAACACATTATCTTTTCCAAAAAATAGGTTGTATTTTCTACTCAGAAAAAGATTTTGTTTTTTAATATATATTGAAATTCATGATTCAAAGTAATTTGAGATATGTATATGAATATATAATTATAAATATAAAATATATAATTATTTATGTGGAAAAAATAATTAAATGTCAATGTATGACCCACACAAAATATAATATTTGATATATATACCACGTGTCCCGTTGATTGATAATTGATCTTGAAAATCCTGAAATTTTTCATGGGAGGAAATTCAATCAAATCCCATAGAAAAATAGGGAATAAAATTTATCAATAAATGGTATGAATAATTAATTATCATGATAGATCATCTTACATAGTTATTATAAACATTACATATGTATGGTAGGTGTATAATACCAAATAAGATCTAACTATATATATTTGAGAGGAAAATCAATTTCCACTTTCTATAACTTCATCAAGTCTTCATTAAAATCCAATATCACAAACATAATCATGTTACTCAAATAAATCAAATGATTAATCATGTCCATTATTATTTATATTCTTTATAAATAGTCATTTTCTATATGAATTAAAAAAAATTAAACATCATATGTTTATAGTTTTGATTATTTGTATTACAAGTTCATTTATGTTACCTATAGTGATGTGTACTAATTAGTTACATTGTCTCTAATTCTTATCATGAGTTTTTTACTATTTATTCAATTTGATGACGTCAATAACAAACATGGTTTAGTGAATCCTTTCAATTTAAGGATTATTTATTTACATATGAATTTAATATTGACATTATATATATACATATGTAATTAATTATTTGTAAATTTATTTTATTTTATACCTAGTATTTTTATCCTACATTAATATAAGAAAACAATTCATAGTATGTTTCATGTAGGATGTTATAAAAACTAAGACATTAAAATTTTATAATATAGTGATATATATTGATGTTTAATTAATATAAAATCATTATTAAATATCATAATGATCATAAATTATATTTACCAATTTGATATATCAAAATATTAAATAAATCAAAATGGTAAGTGATTGGTATAGAAATTTAAAAAAAAATTATTAAAATATATTCCTCTTAGTACATATATTTTAAAGGGGTTAATCAATGAGTTTTTTTAGATTTTATCACAAACATGTTCATGAATTTTTATATAAAATAATATATTTTTTTTAAAAACATAATTTTTATACATTAATCTAATTCATACATATTGCCTTTTATGGTGGTGATGGAAATCAACACTTGTTAAATTTTAGAGGTGGTAGTTTGTAAAACACATGAATGATGGTTTCATTTTTCATAATGTATTAAGAAAATATGGTTTGTGTATATCCAAAAAATTCATATATATCAATAATCTATAAATAAAAAATTTATCAGATAATATTATCATAAATAAATATCATATAGAATTATAAATTTAAAAAACTATAGGAAATGGATTGATCTTATATTTAGATATATGTGGTTCTCTTGGAGGGTTCATTGGTCAATAGGGGAATGTATGATTCTATAATTATTGCAATAATGTCATAGAAAAATGAAATTATAGTTGATGGAAGTATTTTAGAATTTCCATAGGTATCCAATTTTTTATAGTATCATTTAATTGTTTTTCTGAGACCCATATAATATATTAAAATTGGGGATATTTCATTGATTCAAAATATATGAAGGGTAGGAATGAAATAAAATTATAGAATTATGGGGATTGTTAGTTTTTTGAATTGTATTGATAGATTCTATGATAAAATTTTTATATGGTTTTCATAAATAAAAAGGCCATGTATACGTTCAATGTCACAATTTAATTATTAAAAATTGGATATACCTCATTGAATATATTTTCTATTATTAAATATGATTAAAAAATTAACCATGATAATAATTATACTATTAAAATTGTAATATTATAATTCTTATAATATTACAATGTGGATAATATTAAATTTAGAATCTTTATATCTTAATAAAATTTAATAATTTCAGAAAATGCAATTTTATAAAAAAACATAAGATAAAAATTTATTCATAAGTATTATATTATATATTGTGTGACTTATATTCTTATTTCATATGAACACATAATTTAATGAGTGTTTATATATTTTTAATTGTACAAATGTCATATTATATTCATACATTAAAATATATTAATATAATTAAATTATTAATAAAATTTATAACTCTTATAAAATTAATTATTTGGAAATAACTATTGTACTTGTACCTATATAATTCAAAATTATAATTATTTAAATATTTTAAATACCTTAAAATATTATTTGAATAATTACATAACATTTCGCTATTAATATTATAATTATACACTATTTTATCGGTTAAAAATAAAAAATATAGGTGCTAATATATTTATCATTTTTCTTATAAACCCAATTTTATAAATATAAAAAAACCCATTTTAAAAAAAATATTTTTTTGAGAAATAATGAATTATTTTTAATTTGATAAAATTAAATTATAACATTTAAATATTTAACTTTAATAATATAATTTTGAAAAAATTATCTATATTGTTTGAAAAATGTGATGGTTTTTTATATATTTTTTACCTAACACAATATAGTATTAGGTATTAAATTAATATTTTTACCAATTATAGAGATCAACCATAAAATCTATAGTGGAAAATATTCATAATGTAGAATTTCATGAAATATCATCGTCTGAAATTTGGTGGAACCATTGATCTCTCAGTATCCAATGGCTTGATCAATGATTTTGAAAATATTTTTCGGGATTATACTTGTTCACAACATCTAAAAGTAATTATATCTTTTTATCTTTTTGAAGTTGAATCCAACTGGTGGTTGTATTTGATTAACAATACCAATGAGGAAAAATTCATTCAATTATGTGGAAATATATCAATGAATATTTATTTGGGATTTATTGTACAATGTTTTTGTTTATATATTAATGAATTCAACATTATTTTTTCTAAACAAAAAGTATGAGGTATTTTTCATTTTATATGTTGATAATTTGACAATAATTTATATTTATGAACCAAATGTAATTTGTTTCCATGATTGTTAGCTTATCAGTTTTACATAGGACTGGAACAATGTTTCACATAGTAATTGACCTCTTGAATACATAAATTATATGATAATTTATTATAAATTCATAATAAGGTGGAAAATTATTTGTTTAAGATAATGAAAATAAGTGTGTGGTGTTGAATTAAATGGAAATGTATCAATCATATATAAATATATATGGAAAAATTTCAATATAATAATATGTGCGGTAATAAGATTCAAGGGGAGTGTCTTATTAAAATTTTAATTTTTTATCAATGTGGTATCTCATGAAATTTAGTATATCGTGGAAAATAAATTAATCATGTCATTAGAAAAGAAAAAATATTATATTTTTTTAGTGAGATGTTTTAAATGTAATGAGATTGGCCATTATGTTGGTTTTCTTCTAAATAAAACCATCAATAATAGAAATCATTGAGAAAATTTGAATAAGGTTATGAAAATTTTATTGGAGATGATGGTAGAAGATTTTATACCACTAACTGAATTGGTTATGTGTGCATTACTTGTTTTTTCAGTTTATTGAAAATTCAGATTAAATTTCAGGTCAAAACATTTGTGTATTTTTATGAATAAGCTAATAAATTGGTAATATTGCATCTATAACTGACTAATAGAAAATTATTATTAACAAAAGTAGAATTAATTATGAAAATAATATTTATATGAACTTTCTGACGGTTATCGGTTGAATGAATTAACAAAAAATATTATTTTATTGACTATAATTGAGTATGATGTAATTTTTGGTATGGTTTGGATTTTAGATTATAAGGTTTTTATTGATTTCAACGTTATGTATTATTCTTAAATTTTTATAGTATCTTTTTTTATATATGATTGAATTCATACCTATTATTTCATTTCATATTGTTTATAAATAGATTAATGATGGAAATTAATGTTTTGTTCCTATATTTACGAAATGAGGGATGTTATTTAGAGTAATGATGTGTCAATAGAAATTTAATATATTGATGTGTATGATTATAATTTTTCAGGAATTATTCTGATTATGATATTTAATTTATTATTATTTTGATTTTCTGATGGGTAGAATGATTCTTAACCTACTTATAAAATAAATCCATTATATTTATTAGAATTACAGATATAATTCTAGAGTTACCTGAAAAGGTTATTGTTCATCTTTTCAAATTATAATTGGGAGTTCCTAATTTTATGTTAAATATATGAATAGATTAATGATTATTTTCTATGATTATATATCACTCTGTAACATTTCTTATGAAGAGAAAGTATCTATATCCTAATATAGATTACATTTGGATGTGACTTAGGGAGGAATGTTTTTAATGATTGAAATCATTTAAAAATACTGTTAGATAAAATATATGGATGATAATGTTTTGATTAAAATATTCAATAATAGTTATGATTATTATGATCTTATGGTTCTAAAAATAATTTCAACTAATGCAACAAAAAAAATCATGTGTATTATAAATATATATTTCAATGCGTATTTTGATAAATTTGTAGATTTTTTAATTGATTGTATTAATGTTTATTTCAATTGATATATGGACAATAAATTAAATTATGGATTTGAATGGTGAATAAAAAATTTATTTAATATAAAATTTATTAAATTATAATATTAGTTATAGTATAATCATTTCTTTGGAAAAACCATCTTTATTGATTGTAGAACTGTCGATGATTATAAAATAATGGTGGTGGAAGCGTATCTAATATTTATTAATTTCTCTTCTATTGTATGTTTTATTGGTTTATAGGGTTACTAATGATGGGGTTTTAAAAAAAATCATTTATCTAGACACTATCTATGTTCATATGTAAAGGGATCAAAATTCATTTAGATTGAGGAATATGATTAATTATTTTGAAAAATGAAAATTATTTTAGTTAATGCTTCTGTTTTATCCTTTAGATTTAGATATTGTTAGTTTCTTATCATTAGTGATCCTTATTTAAATGGTATTAGTTTTTTATTCATATTAGATGATTTTATAATTTCATATTTTTCCCATTAATTAACAACCCACGAATAGAATTACCCCTCACATTATCTTCAAATAACTTTACTATTTTATTTTTTAAAAAATATTGAACAAAAAATTTATCTCTAGTAAAATGTAAAATTATTAATAAAAATTAAATTTTGAACCCAATTTTTATTGAAAAATTGTTTTTAATGGTTAATATAAGATGGGTTGAAATTATAATCAAATTCTATAAAAAAAATATATTACCTAGGTAAATAAAATAAGGTATCTGAAGCCTTCTAGTGTAAATATAATGAAATATCATCCATGATATTTTTACCATGAAAAATTGTTTAATGATTCAATTAATTTTTTTCATGAAATATTTCAGATTCCTACAACCACACTTTGTGTTTAGTTGTTAATATATTCATCCTTTTCTATTAAAATAATCCATACTAAAAATAGATATCATGGATTACAAGAAATAGTAGGTCTGTTAAAAAAGGATATTATATCTATGTTTTTTTTAAATATATGTTATTATAATAAATATAAAATGTTTGTGTTTTCCATTTGATCCACATTTTAAGATATATTTTTTTATTGATTCTAATGACACATGATTTTTAATTCTTCTTAGATGTAATAAGACGTACAAAAAACATTGTTAATATTATTGTGGGGAATGACGAAATAAGGCAATTGATAGATTTTTTATGAAACATTATTATTTATAATATGTAACAATGGTAGAAAAATACCAAATGGGTTGATTTACAAATTTATAGTGACTGAATATAAATGGGTGATTATATTCAGGAATTATGTGTTGGGACTACCAAATAAAATTTTAGGTAATAATTTTCTCATTGTTATTATTGATAATTTGAGTAATTATGATCATTTTATGTTAATCTAGATAATATGTTTTTAGATCAACTAGAAATGAATTATTTTAATGATAATTATAGATTAAATGGATTCTCTATCTATCAAATATCTTTCCATGATTCAATATTTAGATAAAAGTTCTATAAATGATTTAACATATCATTGGTTACTGAATTAAGTTTTGGTATATTTATTATCCTCAATATGGTTGATAGTTAGAGAGACGGATTTATATTTTTTGATATTTTACTGCTATTTTATCACAATATTAAATGGGATATTGGGAAAAATCATTCCATATATTTATTTTTTGTTGATAGTATTAATTCTAGAATTAATATTGAACCTTAAGAGCCATTTTTTGGAATGTGGAATCAAAATTGAACAAGATAGGATAAAGTCAGTGAAATGAAGTTGTTTTCACTAGAATTGGTTGTTTAAATGGTATATAGAGTTATCAGAGTTCATGAAAAAATGGTGAAATCTAAAACCATGTATAATAGTTATGCATATTACATTAGAAATGAAAACTAATTTGAGGTAAAAAATATTGTCTTTCATAAAGAATATCCTTGAAGGTGTCAATCATTTAAACAAAAATTGAATTGATTGAAAATGATTTATTATTTTGTAGTAAACTAGATAATCTAGGATTATTTTAAAAACCTTTGTCTTTTCCATCATATTTATCTAATGGGTATCATCTAATTCATATTTCATTATTAAACATATATGATCTTAAGGAGTCTCATGTTTTGGACTTTGAGGTAGTATATTTGGACAAGTTAAATATACTGAATATAATATATTTTATAAATATTGTGTTATATAATATGTTAACTCTCCTTGTAATAATTTTTTTGAAGTACCACGTGATTGAGGAAGCAATATGGTACGTGAAATGAATATATGGGAAAAAATATTATAACTAATAAAGTCATAAAAAATTATAAGAATGAAATTTCATTAAGAATGATAGAATGCGACTAAATTTTCAATGCTAAAAATATATCAATTTTTTAATATAAATTTTATTATTATATTTATGTAGTTATATTTATAATAATAATTTTATAGAAATTACCAATCCAAAAAAGAAATAGATTTATTCTCCCTAAAATTATTTTTGGGTATGATATGATATAATATTATATAAAAATTTAAAATTTAAATATATTTAATTATTAAATATTAAGTTAAATTTTCATAACATTTTAAATACTATATACCAGTTTAATATTATGCTAATTTTCAGAATTGATTGATTTTATAGTAAATAATGAAAAACTCAATGTTTTATAAAATATATCAATTATATTCATTATATAAACATTTTCAAATCTAATTTTTTTTTTAAAATTAGTTTTATTGTATCATGATATCTATTTTATTAAAAATAATTTATATAAATCAATATGAATGACAACAATATTTCACTTTTATATAACTTCATTTCTATGATTAATAACATAATTTTCTATAAAACTATTTTTTTGTAAATTATATAATAATTAATTTCCCCCATATAAAATTAAATACTTTAAAATATATTCTTTATGTTCAACTATTTTATTCATATTTTGTATTGACGTTAATATTTATTGAAATTATTAATATAGACCTCAGTAAAAATGTGTCTCTCTAATTAGGGGTAAATTGGGTCAATTAAGGTAAATATATTACGATAAGAACACAAAATGTATCATAAATATTAGTATATGATTTATTTTAATCCCCACATACATTGTATAATTTCTTTCACACATCAATATGTGTGTCTAATTTATAATATTCCATACACTATAAAAATTACTTATGTGTCACTCTCCTCCCTTTTAAAAGGTTGAATCCTCTCATATTTTCCTCAAATTGATTGATAACTACAAATTTGATAAACCCGGTATAATTTGATCAAAAAATACATCCCCATTTATTATAGGTATCAATATTTCCAATAGACCAATATAACAAGGATAATGTGTAATCACTTAAAAATTTTCTATAGAATAGCTATAATTTATTATTGATTGTTCCGTGCTTATTTCTTATTTTTCCTTCATCATATAACCTTAATAAAAATATAAATAATATCACTACTATATGGCATCCACTAAAATATTATTATGATAATTTTAAAACCCCTTTTTAATCATTCACTATCCCATGGAAAGTGAAATCAAAATTTCTCGATTAGTGTGGATTATTGCCTCTATAGAGTGACATGTTTAATTTTTCATTTCTACATCACATGGATGGATAATATATTATACTAATAAGTATCCATGATATTAATTATATTATTATTATATAATAATATATTACTCACATTCCTATTCTTACATTCATGGGAAAATTATAACATCACACATGGGTAGGTGTGGACTATCACATAAGAAACGATGTGATTCAATTTCCATTAATTTCATTCTTGGATGATTATAAAATTTTAGTTAATTTATAATAATTATAATTATGTCATTATTAATATAAAATATTTGATATCTCTATGATCCCATGGACCTTGGTAAACCTACCAGTTTTTTTTTGATTAAGACATTTACATCGTGATAACATCCAACAGGAACATAAATGGTTTAATAACTACAATGGAAACATATTGAATGAAATATAACTGAGAATAATAATATAGTACAAATAAAAAATTATCTAAATAATTTATTAAATTAAAATATTTGTTTTACAATGGACTGAAGGAATATTATTGGAGTTTCATACATGAGGTAGTGTATTTTTCACTATGACATTTATTTATAGTATTTATATTTATCAAATTAATTTCATCAAAATTAATGTTTTAAAACATATTTCATCATTTTGATTAATATAATTTCATATATGTTGGATTTAATTTTAAACCATGTTTTTTATTATTTATGATTGTTTTAAATGAATACCTTTTTCCATTTTTAAAGGTTTTTTGGAATTTTTAGAATAGGTATAAATATATTTTTGATAAAATATATGCAAATTTTATAATTACATGATATCATGATAATTATGGATTTAGATGAATAATTTTACTTTTTTCTCAGAATTCAGAATAATATATTATTTTTGATTCTTCTCTGTATGTTTTATTTATTAATTTTTTATTAAAAACAATTTACGTTATTTTTTACATAATGCTAGAAGGTGATTCTAAATATGTTTTAAATATGATTGTTTATGGATTATAGTTTTAAAATAAAATATAATATTTTATTATGTATATTATATTACTTTTATATTTTTCATCATGATTGATGAGTTTTATATTTCTCTCTAATGATTTGGGAAATGATTGTGTTCTCTTAAACATTATTTCATAATTTAAAATGTATGTTATTATATATGAAAAACTTATTGTAATAGTAACTATACCATGATAGGTAGAATTTAAATAATGGTAATTATTAATGTTAGAAAAAACATTCTTCACACACTTTACTTATTTACAATGTTTTTGACGTTTTCCATGCCTCTTTATCAAGGAGGACCATAATGATGGTGTCTACCTTACCAATTCCATAGAATCTCTCCAAAAAAATATATCATGTGAAACTTTTAAAGTTACTACCCATAGTTCTTTCACTACAACATAAAATATTTATCCATGGATGTCTTGTGTTCTACTACATATTCTTCTTCTAAACTTATATTTTATACATTGTGGATTTCTATAACACTAAGATTTTGGGAATGGTTGGATTTCTTACCTATTTTGGATCATTTGATGTGGACCATAGTGAGTATAAAGCTCAATATCATTTGGGTCTTGTGGGGTTATTTGATCACAATACTCCATTGATATCCTTATTTTCACATCTGTGGCCTCATAGATCATCAATATCTTAACATTGGGTCTATATATATATATCAAATAATACCATATTTTTTTAATAATATTCCCTTGAGTACGTTGAGAAGGAATGGTCATGGTATGGGTGGGTTTTCATAGGAAGGAGGGTTTATGTTCCATGATGGTGTTGGATTCCCAAGTAGGGAATGATTTTGACTCTATGTATTTTTGAGTAAACATCATTTTCTTCATCTATTTCGTCATAATCCTTCAATTCATCAATGTGTAAGTGATGTACTGGGTGGTTTCATTATACTAATTAAGATATATAAAGACGTTAGTTGTCCTTAGTGCCACACATATACATTGATGTGGAACATTCTACATCTCTATTGATCCACATTCAGGTTCATATAAAACATTTATTTATATTGTGGATTCATGTTTCTCTTGTGGAGTTAATGATTCTACAAAGATAGATTTATAAATGGTCATTTAGTATCTTTTTTTCTGGAATATGACTTTGGATAAGTGAAAGTTTCCTTTGAATGGTCTTCCAACTAGTGGGATATCTCATGAATCATTTTGTTGGTGTTATTGGTATAACATGTTCATAAATTCATGAAAATATGGTTTATATTATTGTTACATGATCTACATTATGTTCCTTAACGGTTGAAATTTTCTGACTGAATAGTCTTCATTGATAATGGTTCTTTACATTCCATTCATTAAGACACCTTCTGACCTGGGTATGTGTTATATTGAGTATCTAAGGATGTAAAGGTGTTTAATTTTGATGAAAAATACCACCATCCAAAATGGTCGGTGACCACTAATATGGGACAACAATGAGAGTTGTATCGGTCTAAATAAATTATAATATGTGCCAGTGACTGGCCAAAGATAAATTATAGTGGCATTTTGAATCTAGTCTTCCAACATGGATATAAATATCAGATATAATGTTTTGGAATAAAAAAGGGTGGGAATATATATAAGATTTGTTTTGAATTTTTAATATGGGTTCTTACATTTGAATATTATGATTTGATGACATCCCCATGGACGTAGGTCACTCAATTAAACCACATTAATATTTGGGTTCCCCTCATTTATTTTTTTTCAATGATATTTTGTAGGAAACTCTCACACTATAAATAATTTTTCAACATTGTATGGATCTAGTTGAATATGGGTGGGGTATGGATCTATGCCCCACTTTGAAATGGTTGTGGAAATTTATTAGGTCTTTTGGGTGTGTGAATGTCAAAAAGCTATTTGTGGATATGTGAATGAATTAATTTTTTTTAAAAAATTTGTGGTGACATATTTTTTAAATAAGAATTATTTGACGGTGTGAAATATTTTGAGTTTGATTTTTTTGGATTTTATTTAAAAATTAATTTGAATAAATTTTTTTCATTCATTTCAGATCTGATTTTGGTAATAAAATAGTCAAAAATAGTGTTTTTTTTACAATTACATATTCATCAATGCTATCTATTTTATGGAATTATGAATTTTTATGGATAATCCCATGTAAAAAGTATTATGTCACCAACTCATGATACTTTTCTATATACTTATAATTACATGGTTCATTACGATCTTTTTTCAGTTAATAATAATGATTCAGGATGCTATCGTGATATTTTGGTAGTTAGAAATTTATCCTGTGGATGTTTGTTTTGGGAGAAGTGAGTTATGTACCTCATACACAAACATGTGATTTTATTCCACCTCATTGGGATAAGAATGATGATATTAGAATATAGTTATGATATTTTTTAAATTGATAAATATGTGTTATAATTTAGATTACAATGGGTATCCAGAAGGTAGTTGTTGTAGAAAGATTTGTTTTTGAAGATGTATGAAGTTTTTTAGAAGAAAAATGGTGATAATTTTCATTATGATGGAGATAATTGAATGCAGTGTGAAATACCAACACCCAAATTGGTGGGTGACCACTAATATTGTCCAAAAGTGAGAGTTGGTTCTATATTTATAAATTACATCCAGAGTTGGTGACTACCCAAAGATAAATTATAACGTAATTTTGAATCCACATTTCTTCATTAGCTATAAATATGGGCTATAATTAGTGGGAACGATAGGGGAGTTCCCATATTTAATCTATGTCTACAATATTTAATCTATTTTATCCCATTTTTATATAATAATTTGAAGTGTTCCCCTTGGATGTAGGACACCCATCCAAAACATGTAAATATTTGTGTACTCCATATTTTATTTGTTCTGATTTTGTGTTTGATCCTTATAAAGGGGTGACTTCACATATAAAATATTATTTTTTGTTGATATTACCCTATATAGGTTCATTTTTAGTTATTTTTTCTCTTCTGTTTCCCCATTGTAGCCCAGGTTCACCAACATGTATACCGCTGTCATAGATAATGTTTTATCTATAAATAATTAAATGAAATTTATGATTTCTAAAACATTGTACATAACATTCTGATCAGAGGTATATGTTACATCTCACTTCAATCAATACTTATTCAGCTACAACCACTTTTTAGTATTATAACTGTTGGATAAATATAAAGATATGACACCTTCTATGTTAGTGAATGAAATTCACATCAAGCATCATCTATATTTGGTTTTCTATTGTAGGAAAAATCAGTACAATTATAGAGAAGACAAAAACTTTTTTTTATTCCTGATAATCATAATTCTAATGTATGGTAGGAAAATAGATCGACTCTAACAAGTCTTCCATTATTAAATAGAATGTTAGGTGCCTCGGGGATCAGGCCAAGTGCACCGATATGGAATCTGATTATTAGAATAACTGTGAAAAGAATTGTTATTTTCAAAAAATTTAGTGCTTATATAATTTCTTCATGGGATTCTATTAAATACGATTTTTTTTTGTATGGGAAATGTTTTAGTGGAATTTTTGGAGATTTATTCTCCACACATTACTAAAATAGTGTTATTGGAATGATACTCCCTAATTGTTGTAACACCATTAGTTTGGTAAATTTTTTTGAATTAATTAAATTTCATTGATGTAGTCCAGTACCAACAAAACCATTTCATTCATTCTCTACACATGAAATTGGGTTATCTAGTGTTACACGCATCACTGAGTTTTAAAAACACCATGATATATTTTTAACATGACCATTATAATATAGCAGTTAAAAATATTTATATGAATTCTAATTTTTAATTTTGTAAATATAATGTATATTAAGGTTTTAAATGAAAACATTATGATAATAAAACAAATAATAATTCTTTACACTATATATATTAAAAAATATTTTTTTTCAAAAAAAAAATTATTAAAATCATTTTGTAATGAATATTAAAAATATTTTTTGAAACTTTTATGAAATTAATTTGATAAAATGAATATTATTTCTAAAATTATAAGTTCAATATCATCATACGGTGAATTATTTTTATTTTTTTCAAAAGTTTAATCAATTGAGGAATAGTGAAAACTAATGAATTTTAAATGAAAACAATAATTTTTTAAGTTGTTGATAAAAATAATTTATATTTATAATATTGATTAAAGAAATTTTATTTAATTTATACATATATTAATCCTCTATTTTTCATTTTGATCAATGTTATTGATATTACAAATATGAACATTTGCAACTTTTTGATCATATTCTCTTAAAAACTACACATTTCATTACATCTATGGGATTTATTTTAAATTAATAATTTTAAATTATATGAATGGAATTTCTAAAAAAACATTCCATGTTTTAAATTTAAATAATTTATAATCTCTAATATGTATAAGCTAATTTTGGACCATAATGAATAGTGAATACAACCGTAATTAAGTTCCACAGTTACAGTAATTGTTTTTTACCGGGTTGTTAAACTAGAATGTAAGAGTGAAAATGAGCTAATATATCATCTTAATTTTACTGAATGGCTTTATTGCAACCCTTTCTATCCATTTTTCTAATTTATGTTAATTAAACGCCACATTCTATTGAATATGTCCTTTATAATATATTATGTAATGAAAAATTTAAAAATATTATTTTTATGCAATTATGATCAATAAAAATGTGGGATTGTTAGAAACCATATTTTAGATTAAATTATATATTTTAAAAAAATTACTTATTTATCATGATATTTAAATATAATTTTATATATGAAAAAATAACGTTATATGTGTATGAAATCACAACAAAATAAATATTTAGTAAATAATAGAAAAAATTAAATGATATCGAGGATATTAAAAGTGATGTGACATAAATGATTTATTTTGATACATTAATTTTTTTGTTGAATATACTATAATAAACATGTGTAAAAATAATTTTTTATAATTTCATTATTAGCTTGTTCATTTTTCATAATTTACATTAAATTAATAATGTTGAAATTGAACTTAATGTTATTTTTTAGATAAATTCTATTTCATTAAAAATTTAAATCTAATAAAATACCCATATTGTACAGAATGATTTTTAATGGAAAAAATAGAATATATTCCATTTCAAAAAAATTGTTCTATAGTCATAAAAAATATTTTCCATTATATTTATTATAACTCCATTAGTACGGTTAAGGTTAACATGATATTTTTTACTTTACATTCACTTAAGATAATATTATTTTATAAAATAATTTAAATTAGTTTTTAAAATATTGAATTATATATTTAATCAACATGCCAATTTATCAATTACAAGTTAAATTAATTTTTAAATAAAATGATAAATTAATGATGTTACAAAACTAGTTTACATTATGAAAACTCGAACTCTTAAAAATATGGAAATTTGGAAGTTAAGGATCAAAATTAATAAATATTTTTTTATTGAGATTAATACATGTTATTAGACCATAGAAATCCTAGAAATATTCAATAATTACTTTGAGACATTTTTTATATTATTCACCTCCCAATAAGAAAATTGTATTGGTATTTTAAAAACTACCACTCCGAAAATATAAAAATCCACCTCCTCTTCTAACCTCTTAAATCCATAAAACAACATTGGTTTATCCATTCCTTTCCCAAATAACACTCAAACATCCATATTCTCATCCTAGAGTCATTATTTTTTTTTGGGAATCTATCCTATGAATGATATATTCTAAACCTATTTAGGATACCCAAAGAATACGCAATAATTTTCTTTGAGGTTATTGATTATATTTATATCAACTTATCCTTAATGTATTATTACTTAATGATTATATAATAAAATTAATATCTTATATATTATAATATTGTTTTACAATTTTTGGAATTACTAACATTCATATCTATTTCAATCAAATTTTTAATGAAATATTCATTGTTGTGTATAAAAAACTATCACCTCATGAATCGGTGTCATCAATTTTTCCATTACCACTTCGTAAGTATATAAATAATTATGGAAATGTTATTTATATTATATATATATAATATATATTATTTTATTTTGAATTTTTAATTTTTATATTAGAAGTACAATAATGGTTTTTAATTTTTTTGAATATAATAAAACAATTCTTTAGTATGATAGACCACGACCTTACAATGTGATGTAAAAATAAATTCTTTACATGGAATTTATTTTTATGGGATTAAATGATCTATGTGACATGTTTTATATAAAAGTTTTTATCTATTTATATTATATGTACATAATTTAAATTTTATTATTCAATACTGATGTCAAAATGAAAAAGACTGTTCATATAGCCAACCATCTCTTATAATGAAATTTTTTTTTCAATAAATATAATAAATTAATCTAAATACATATATAATGAAAATTGATGATGTTAATTTCATAGATAATTTTTTTATATGATGAAACAATTATCAATTTTAAAGTACTGTGAAGTGACACTTTAAAAAATTCATGGAATGTAAAGAACTTATCGCCTAAAATGTGACATAAACATGGTATTGATTAAAATATTTTAATAAAATAGAACAATAAAACCATATGTGGATGGATATATATGAATATTTTTCTTTAAATGATTTATAATATAAATATATTTATTATAAATGTTGATTTAATGTGCATGATGGAATCCATGACTTAAGAAAAAGATATTTCTAGTATCACATTTATTTTAGAGAGACCAAAGACATACTAACCATTAATTTATTTTTTGTTGGGTATATACTTCCATAAGACATAATATATCACTAATATAACTCATTTAATTATAATTAATGTTTCCACTAATGTTATTAGGTCACGGTTGTTATGATTCAAAAGTTACTAAAGGAGTAACGAATTTATGTATCACTTTATAATTCCTAGATTCACATGCCACATTCACCACATATATCATTTATGGTTATAATTCACAGAAAACAAACATAAATTATTATTATTATATTTATAGTTGTATGTAATTATATAAAATATTAAGGATATCACCTTCATAAATTTTGTGTTCAAAATATAAAATATATATAACAAATTTAGGTCTCAAATTTATTTTTTTAGGATCTATATTATGATATCAACCTATATTCATTCCCGAGGATTATATAAATCATATATGACATGAAATATCATGAATTATTTCACATGGGTTGTATTTTAGGATTAATTATATTTTATTTCTTAATGATGATTATGATTCAGTGTTACGAATGTTGCGATAATCTTATGTTATAATATGATCCTTTATCATTATAATTTATGATTAAGATGCTAATTTTTAAAACATAGGATCTAAATCTCTTGATTTTCCATGAATATTATTTTCCTATAGTTATTCAAGATATCATCACATAATGGTACGATTTTTTCACTCACTTTTTCTCAACAAAATTCGTACATTTTAGTTAGGAAAATCTAAAATTATTTCTCTCATCAGTCAGAAATATATTTTCATCCAAATCCATGACGTCCAAAATGATTTGATATTTTTTAAAATTGAAATTTTAACCAAATATTTATGGAAATTTATTTTGATATTTTTTCATCTAAATTAAAATCTGATTTAAATGATTTTGATCGAGTCCTTTTTATTCTCCAATGTTATTTTATAAATAAAAGGGTTACAAATATAATATTTAGTTTAATGAGGGTTCTATACAATTTCCAATGATTCTTTAATAGTATTTAAAGTATATTTCAATGAAAAATATTTTCATAATTTTCTATATTTAAAATTTATATTGAATGATTATAAAATAATCATGAATAAGATTTCGATGATACTTTTAATGAAATGGGGATCAAAATTTTTTTATAGATTTAAATTTGTTTTAAATAATTATCAATGTATTTATTATTTATTACAATGTTTATTTCCAATGAAATTTATTTTTAATATTTTTAATCATTAAATAAATTTAAATGATATTCAATGAATCCTTTATATATTTTCTAGATAATTATTAATGAAAATGGGTTTCGAAATGTTTAATGTATTTTTAAATATATGTTGATAATATATTTTCCATGGAAAATGTATTAAAATATTGGTTAAAATAATTAAATATATTATATGTACACCTTTTAAGATAACATTGATATATTGTAACAACTGGACCCATGTGAAAACACAGACACCGCACCTTAACATGGCATTCGGGTCCTAGCCCACCAGGTACCATCATACCTCATCAGTCCAAGGATAGTGGTAATTGCCTGGTTGTGGCATTAGGCCCTCTATAATCGATAGAGGATGAGTTATCCATCAGCCGAGGGTTCAAAATGTTTTACCCCAACAATAAATCCGGGTTTGAGTTGAGTCTGTTTTTCTGTGTTTTCCTTATGATTGAGATGGATCACTTTATAACATAGGTATATGTATGGTCATATGCCTATGTAATGTTGTTTGTTGATTTCAAACAATGTGGTTTATCCTTGTAGGATTTTGTGAGACCTTGAGGTTCTCGGGGTCCCTAATGAGTATCATTATACTCACCCCTACACGGGATATGCCCGCACCTCATTGTGATGGATGCAGATGACGGAAAACACTTAACAGATGCTGAGAGTACTAGGATTAGACGGTACCCAGAGGTGTACCTTACTACAAGTCGGTACACAGTGGAGACTGACAGACGTGGAGTGCTGAGGAGGCTATCTATACCTACTTTTCATATAGGAATCCTCAAGGATGACCCAATAGTTTTTTTCCTTTCCTCGGTTGTATTATAATTCCTGTTCCTTGTACTTTATAGTTGAGATTGTATTTCTGGCCCCATTTACATTTCAACACGCTTTTGTTATAAAGTTTACTTAGTGTTTTGTATCTAGTGGTGTTCTCTATTGTGTGCGTTTATAGGTTATAAAGTCATTCCCTTCTAGGTTTTAGGGAATTACGCCTTTGGTTCTAGTCGTCAGCCCCTGTCCTATGGAAAACGGGCTTGGGGTAGTCACGGCATAGGCCCTAGGGGACGAGTCATGAAAAATTGGTATCAAAGGTGGTACACAACATTAAGTATTGTGCAATTCCTGGGTTGAGATGTGGGGCCCACAACAATGATGTTGTGCTCTACAAGGTGGGTGATTGTAACACCCCAGAATGATAAAGGGTTAAATGATTAAATGATATGACTAATGTCAACAAGGTGCACATTCTTTTTCGGGAGCCTGCCTGATTAAAACTCCACAGTTAAATGTGATTGGTCCGGAGTAGTGATTAGGATGGGTGGCCTTCTATGAAGTTTCCAGTGTGTGTTTGAGTGATGAAAAAACACACTATAAATGACATGTGTTGGAATGTGGGGTGTATGTGCTATCAGTGGGGCCTAGTTGTCACATTTGGCATCGGAGGCATAATTTCATAAAAAAGCGAAGGCATTTCCATTCTAACATGTAAACACAGGAAATAGAGCACATGCAGAAAAAACACTAAGTAAAACTGTATAAAAAAGTGTGCTGAATGTTAATGGTGTTTGAAATACAATCTCAACTATAAAGTACAAGAAACTGAATGTACAACTGATGAAAAGAAAAATTGATGATGGGTCGTCTTCTGAGGTTCCTACTTGAATGGTATGTAAAAATTACCTCATCCGCACTCTAGGTCTTCCCATATCCTCCATTAACCGTCACTCCCTATGGTCCACCTCCAGGTACCATCGAGTCCTGGTTTTCTAGCCTCAGTGATCATTGTCTGTTGTTTGCCTCCAACACAACAATGTGCGGGCATAACCCATCTTTGGGTGAGTATAACGATATTCAGAAAGGATCATGAGACCCTCAAGGTCTCACAAAATCCATGACGAATAAACCACAAAGTATGAAATCAAAATATAACCCCACTTTGATATATTCCCATACATATAACTATGTATGAAAGTAATCCATCACAATCATGAGGAAAATAAAAAAATTATTAACTTAGGTCAACCAGGATATTTATTCAAATTATCAAAACCATGGCTGCTAGAGAACTATATGTTGTGTCACATAGAGGTGTTCCCCACCATCAATCTACTACCACAACCAGGTGCTCACCCCCATAGGCTATAGAGGTACTTCTCCTGTTGAGTACCGCAGGTCTTCCACCACAACCAGGTGCTCCTCCGCTGTGGGTCTGCCGCCACAACCACGTGCACCTTACTGGGCTAGTCACGTAACTCCGAGTCAATCTGTCTGTAGTTTTCACGTCTTTTCAAGTTAAGTATGTGGTTTATTTCCATGATAATACATTCCTTGTTTTATTTTGTGGTTATTTGTCATGACCCGTCCCCCAGGGCCCGGTGTCGTGACTACCCCAAGCCCGCCGTCCATAGGCCAGGGGCGAGCGACTAGCACCAAAAGCATAATTCCCTAAAACTAGGAAATAATTTCCTTTATAACATATAAACACAAACAACAGAGTACAATATGGAAACCAAAAACTCATAAAAAGTGTATAAAAAAGTGTGCTGAAAGTAAAAGGGGCCGGAAATTCAAGCCCAACTGTAATGTACAAAAACTTAAAGTACAGCATAAGAAAATAAAATCTATCGTAGGGTCATCCTCTGAGGTTCATTCCTGAAGGGTAGGTATAGATAACCTCCTCAGCACTCCAGTTCCGTCCGTCTCCTCCGTGTATCGACACGCCGTTTTCTCCACCTCTAGGTATAGTCTGATCCTAGTGCCCCCAGCCTTACTCAGTACTACTATCAACTGTATCCAACACAACGAGGTGTGTGCATATCCCATGTAGAGGTGAGTATAACGATACTCATTAGGGACCCTGAGACCCTCAAGGACTCAAAAAATTCAACAAGGATAATCTACAATGTTTAAAATCAACAGATAACCCCACTTAGGTATATGCTCATACATATACCTAAATTATCATGTAATCCATCTCAATCTTGGGGAAAACACAAAATTTACAGACTCAGCTCAACCAGAATTATTATTCATATTATCGAAACCATAGCTGCTGGAGAACTCCTCCTCATTCGAGAACATTGGTCCTTCCTCGACACTAAGGCTCTTCCCACTAACCTTGTACTGCTGAGGTACTGCTCCTGTCGAGTACCATGGGTCTGCTGCGGCACCTAGGTGCTCCCCACCGTGCGTCTGCCACCACCACTAGGTGCTCCCTCTAATAGGCTACAGAGGTACTCCTTCTATTTAGTACCTCATATCTACCTCCACTACAAGGTGCTCCTCCGCCGTGGGTCTGCACCACAACCAGGTTCTCCCCACTGGGTTAGTCGAGTCACTTAGAGTCAATCGGTCAACAATCGTCAAGTCTCAGCCAGTAACTAGGTCTCTGCACTCTGTATGCTCATCTCTGGAAGGATATGTTCCCCGAGCTACCGGTCGATAATACAACTGTCATGATGTACCATGAAAAAGTATCTCAAAGGTCCGCTACATCATAGAGGTCTCAACGCAATAGACGGTGCATCAATCAGATCCTTGGTCTATGAGTTATTCACCTTTTAGTCTAGGGGGCCCGGTTGGATTCGTGCACGATCCAACCTGATCGTATCTCAACTATACCCCAAACTCTAGTGGGGTATACTCAAATGTACATTCATGTTCCTTGATTACCAGGGCCGCTGATAGTTCCTCAAACCAACACCAGGTTCCAAATATATGGCAAAAATAATATAAAGTGTTGTAGTGGGCCCGGGTCCGGCTGACCAGGACGGACTTACTCACCCACACTCAGTCTGGACCTACTCGGTCAGGGTCGACCTGACCTATCCTATTGGGTCTAGCTTGGCCCGTTAGGCGGGCAATCTTGTTGGGTTTGGCCTCGCCCTTTGGGCCCCGCCCATCAGGCCATGAGGGGTCGCAGAGGGCTGCGAAATTGTGGACAAATCACGAGGGCACAGACCTACTACTGTTCGGCATGAGGGAGGTTCCCCATAGAGGTCTCCACATGGGCGTCTCATCCTAGAGGGCACCGTGAGGGCGCGATATTGTCCGGGGACTGGGTGGTGTGGCCGGGGCCGGGAGGCTGGCTCGGCCGGCATGCCACGGGGTGCGCGGACGGTAGAGATGTGGGCCATGCGGAGGCCGGTGTCCTATTTGTACAATGGTAATGTAGCATGCATGGGGCATGTGGGGTGCCTGCGGTGCGCTGATGGAAGAGTCATAGGGCAGGCGAGGCTCACGCAGAGGCCGACACGGCCGAGGCTCGGGAGGGCACCGTGAGGGGCGTGGGAGGTGCGACAGCCAGGAATAGGGCGCGGTGCTGCCGGAGTAGGGCTCAGCTGGGGTGTGGCGTGGCTCAGGCCGGTTTGGCCAATGGGCGGGGAGGCCGGCAGGTGGCGCGACCGGGGCGACTAGGTTTGGCCCAAGGCGGTGGAGTGACGCGGGGCGACACAGGTTTCCTTTGTCGCCTTGTCGTCATGTCAAAAAACATTACAAAGAAGAATGGAAAGGGGGGGTTGGGACATGATTGTTTTGGGTGAACCATCCATGTTTATGGTGGTAGAAATTAGTTAATCAAGAACATAATCATATAATGATCATGGAAGATATTTTGAAAACATCAATTCCCAATAATTCATCATTAACAAAAAAAATCCCAACTCACAGGGAAAAACATCCTTCGATCAACATGATAATAATTTGGTCTGCGTTCTTTGATTTGGTAGGAATGAAAAAAGATAATAATATCATACTTAAATAAAATTAAACCCCTACCTTTTTGGTTTTTCGTTGACAGAGTCGCGGGGAAAAAGACGAAGTGGTTGTCATTTGTGACATCCACCATACAATTCAAATCCCATGCTCGTGTGTCAGTTCGTTGATGATGAAGAGGAGGTAGGGTCAATCATCGAATACATCCCACTCCATTTGCTTCTGCAAGGTTCTTTCGAGGAAGAAGTCGAAGATGCTCCTTTTTAGCTTTATCCGTTGGAAGAACACGATATTCGTTATTCGTTGGTGAGTGCTTTTCTCTCAATAACACCTTCCTACTTTTCCCACAAAAGAAAAGGTTGCCAAGAATAATAGATTATAAAATCTATTAATTCATTATCATGTGAATTCAAATTGGGTGATTTAATTAAGTTGGATCATCTTAATTAATTCATGAGGTTGGCACAAATAAAAGTGAGAAAGGGTTGACACCATTAAAGGAGGAGGATGGAGATACACTCCCTCATTAATGGGGGAGTTTAAAGGTTTCCTCCATTAAATAGGGGGATTTAGTCCCAGGTGGTCCCCACACTGTAACCTCTCGTGGGAGGTTAGGTTCGATTGGGCCCCACCACCAAAACCTCTCAGGGGAGGATAAGGTGTGCTGGTCCCCACTTCCAACATCCACTTGGGTGGTTATAGGAGATAAAAATAGAATAAAACAGGCATTGATCCGCGTCTTCCGGTCGCACCAGCCACCGGCCTCCGAGCTTCCCCAGCCGCGCTCGCCACTAGCCTCCCATGCCCCCGGCCAAACCCACACCCTCATGCCCCCTGGGTCGAGTCAGCATCTCGTGCCCCACACGACACCCCAGCTGATTCGGCCTCCCATGTCGACCCACGTCCGGTCCACGCCCTCACAGCTGGTTCATTCAATCACGGCTGGTCTGTGCCCTCTCGGCTCTCTATAGCCCTTCACAGCTAGCTGGGCAAGGCCCAATGTCCCGGGCCATAACCAATGGGTCAGGCCGGTTCTACTCGAACAAGGTTGGCCCAGGTTGGGTTGGGCCGGGTCAGTCCAACCAAGTCAGACCAGACCCAGGCCCACTACGACCAATTTGTTCTTCTATTGGCCATATATTTGGCACCGAACATCTATTTGTTCAAAATTCAATGGCACTGGAATTTGTGGAGCATGACAGTCCCTTTGAGTGTATCCCACAATATTTCGCGGTATAGTTGAGATATAGTAAGCTTGGATCATGCACGAATCCAACCGGGACCCCAGGACTAGAATTCTAATAACTCACAGACCAGATATCTCAATGATGCGCCATAAGATTCATTGATACCCCTGTGACATGGATGAAGTTTGGTATACTTCTTCGTGGGACTTCGTGGAAGTTGGAGAATCAATTGGTTGCTTATGGAGCATATCTTTTAGACACACGAGAGCATTTTTGTGTGAACCTAATAGCTAGCTAGTCTTGACAACTGGTGACCGATTGACATAGAGTGACTCGACTACCCTAGTGGGGAGCGCCTAGTTTTGGTGGCAGACCCATGGAGGAGGAGCGCTAGGTTGTGGCGGCAGATCCAAGGAACTCGATAGAAGAATTACATCTGCAGGCTCTGAGGGGGAGCTCGTGGTTGTGGTGGGAGACCCATAGTGGGGAGCGCCTTTGTGTGACGCAGCATACCCACATCATTGGATAGGAGGAGTACATCATCAATCCATGTTTAGTGGAAAGCACCTGGTTGTGGAAGAAGGCCCACTGTACTTGATAGAGGAGGAGTTCTACAATAGTCGAGGGTTTGAAATGTTTTTCCCCTAGAATAAATCCTGGTTTGAACTGAGTTATTTTTTTGTGTTTTCCTCAGGATTTAGATGGGTCACTTGATAACTTAGGTATATGTAATGTAATATACCTATGTATGGTTATCTATTGATTTCATACTTATTGGATTATCCTTGGTGGATTTTTTGAGAACATGGGGGTATCGGGGTCCCAACTGAGTATCGTTATACTCACCCCTATATAGGCTATGCCTACACCATGTTATGTTGGATGTAGATGACGGACTACACTGATTAAGGATGAGATTACCAAGAATGGATGAGACCGGAAGGTGGAACATACATCGACTTAGTAAATAGAGGAGACAGACGGAAGTGAAGTGCTGAGGAGGCAATCTATACCTACCCGTCAGGTAGGAACCTCAGAGGACAATCCAGTAGCTATATTCCATTATCTTCAGTTGTATTTCATTCCATTTGTACTTGTAATTTCCAGTTGGGATTGTATTCTGACACCTATTTATATATTTTACTCACTTTTTTACTATACATATGACCTACTTCTATATCTTGTTGTGTGTCTGGATGACTGAGATTACAAGTTATAAAGGAATTTCATTCCATTTTTAGGGAATAACCCTTTGGTGCTAGTCACCAGCCCCTAGACTTTAGAAGGTGGGCTTGGGGTACTCATAGAATGGGTATCATGGGATGGGTGGAGAGATGCTAGCAGAGCACTCAAGAATAGAGGCAGAGGCTGACTAGTGCCCTCATCATGAGGCCTCCAGAAGAAAGCATAGGGTACGCAGTCTACTACGATGCATCAGGGACCACACTTTGATGTTCCCTCAGGTAGGAGCGATAAGTGATTTCATATGGCTCTCATCATCTAAGACAACATGAGTAGAACTATGCTACCCATGACCTGGAGTTAGAAGTAGTGTTTTTTTCCCTGAAGATGTGGAGATACTATCTTATGGGAGAAAATTTTATCGTGTCCTCTAATCATAATATTCGTGGTTATATCTTCTCTCAGAAGGACCTGAACCTGAGATAGAACCGTTGGCTTGTGTTCATCTGGGAGTATTACATCAAGATAATCTATACTTCTGGGGAGGTGAACTTTGTTGCAGATGAAATCAGTAGAAGAACTATTATAAAACTGCTTGGCGAGATGACAGAGCAGATTGCTACTTTACATATAACATTTTGTGATAGAGATGGATCATCATTCCTTCAGTGGCATACATTCACTCCTCCACTTCTACAGCATGTCAGGGAGGTGCATAATGGGGATGTTGACTGGGAGACATGACGTGCTTAGATATCCATAGGACAACAACCTGTTAAATTTTCTGAAGGTGGAGAGAATTCCATCCTCTTCAGAGGAAGTACTATGGTACCAGTGTCACATCAAGAGGAATTGTTGTGGGAGTCCCTCACATGCCCTCTAGTGGTACATCCAAGAGTGGTGAAAACGTACTAGGATCTTCGAGGACAACACTAGTGACTGAGAATGAAGAAAGAATTTGTAGAGCTTGTTTCTCGGTGCCTCGCTTATTAGAAGGTGAAGGTGTAGTCGCAGGTACCCACATGATTGGTTCACCCTTTAGAGGTCCCTGAGTTGAATTGGGATGTGATATCCATGGATTTCTTGACAGGACTTCCACATACATCCAAAGGTAATGACACGGTTTGGGTGATCATTGACCAACTTACCATGTCGGCCCACTTCATACAGATCAGAGAGTAGGGTTAAGTAGAGAGATTGGGATGCCTCTATGTGCATGATATTGTGTGGCTACATGGAATACCCAAAACTATTGTCTCCAATCGTGACACACTTCTTAATTCCCATCTATGGAAGGGGTAGCATGAAGCTTTCGATATACAGCTTCCATTGAGAAATGCCTTCCATCCATAGACATATGGTTAGATTGAGCAGACCATTCAGACCCTTGATGACATACTACATTCCTATGTCCTCGACATCGGTCATAGCTGGGAGGTCCACTTACCTTTGGTGGAGTTTTCATACAACAACATTTATAACTCCACCAAAGGGATGGCACATTTTGAGGAGTTTTACAGGCGACCTTGCAGATCAACTTCGTGCAGGACTGACCCATGGGAGTTAGCACTAGTGGGACTAGAGATGGTACAGGCTACCACAGAAAAGGTGCAGATCATCCAAGAGCAGATGAAGGCTGCACAGATCAGGCAGAAGTTGTATTCTGATAGGAGATGGTGACATCTGAAGTTTGAAGATGCCGACCACATCTTTCTACGGGACACACCTCAATGAGGTATACAGATATTTGGCCGAGGAGGAATGATATATATGAGATTCATCAGACCTTTTCAGGTAGTCAGTATAGTTGGTGAGTTGTATTACCTTTTAGATCTTCCACCTTAGTTGCATCGGGTTCACGATGTCTTCCACATATCCCAGCTGAGGATATACGTGCACGACCCTTCCTACATCGTTGTCCATGGTGAGCTAGACGTCATCATTGGGGAGACTATTACAGAGGTTATAGTAGATATTGAGGATCAATATGTGTGGTTCCATCTTGGATGGTCGATACCTTTTGTGCACGTTCGATGGTAGCACGGGGGCCTCCAAAAGAGCACATTGGAGCAGGAGGCTCATTCGTGCTATGTATCCCCACTTGTTCCCTTAGTTATAAGTTATAGCTTAAAAGGACGTAAAGCCATGATGTGGGGTGAATATAAAGACCCATAATTTCCATGTAAATTTATTTTTTTAATTAAATGGGAGTTTTATGAGTTCGCAATGATTGGCAACGCAAGATTCTGAAGCCCGAAGTGCCCAGAATCATTTTATGAAGTTTTGTTTGTGTACGTTCATTAAACATACTAGTGGGTATTTATAAAATTTTAACTGGTGTGTGTAATTGAAATATGAGGGCACCGTTGAACTCACAGCACCAGTATTATATTAAGAATACATTCACCTCGATGGTAGTTAGTCGAGGGTGGAAGATAGTTTTTGGGTGTTTCGTGGGATTAAAAGAATTATATAAACACATGTTTTACATTATTTTTATCTTTTATAACAACCTAAGTGGAAGTTATAGGTGGGGACCACCAAACCATCACCTCCCATGAGAGGTTATGGTGGTCGGCCCCACCCAAAACTAACCATCCACGATATGTTACACTATGGGGACCACACGGGACAAAAACCCCCCCTAATAATCGTGATAGAAGAAAACCTCTCAACTCCCCTCATTAATTAGGAACAGTCTCTCCACCCCCATCCTTTAATGGGGTCAACCCTTCCTCTCATTGAATTGTACCAATCTCATGAATTAATTTAGTGGAGACAACATAATTAATTCACCCAATCTGGAATTCTTATGCCAATGACCTAATAGATTTTATAATCTATTATTTTTTGCTACCTTTTTTATGGAAAAGGAGGAAGGAGATTTTGAGAGAAAAGCTCTCACCAACGGAGAACGAAGATCACATTCTTCCAATGAAGAACATCAGCAAGGAGAATCTTTGAATACTACCTCAAAATCACCTTTCAGAAGTAACCGACGTGGGATGTCTTCGATGACTGACCCTCCATCCTCATCTTCGTCAACGAATAGACAGACGAGCTCAAGATTGGATGTGTGCGGAAAACGCGACGAATGAAAACAACTCAGTCTTATTCCCCATGACTCTGTCAATGAACAGAGAACTCATGTAGGGATTTATTTTTATATAATTATGATATCATTCCCTTGTTAATTTTCTTCCAAAACATAGAACGCGGACCATCTTATTATCATGTTGATTCGTGGATGTTTTTCCTTACAGGTTAGGAATATATTGTTAATGAGGGATTATGGGAATTTTTGTTTTTAAGATATCTTCCATGTTCATTCTTAGCTTAATTCTTGTGAGCCCATTGTTATCACCCTAAATGCGGAAGGGTGCAGACCAATCCAATGTTGTCTGAACCCTCCACTGATCTTTTTTGTGATGTTATTCGGCATGGCAATGAGGTGACGAAAGCAAGATGCACCTCCCTCGCGACGCTCCAGTTCCCCAGGCTGAACTGCCCCACCCTATGGCTTTCGAGATGCCATGTCTGTGCTGCCCGCCAGCAGTGCCACCCGCCGGCCGAACCCACCGAGCCATGTCTCACCCTGGTCGAGCCGCACTCCAGCTGCACTGTACCCCAGCTCCCGGCCGATGTGCCTTCTGAGCCTCCTACACTACTCGGGGTGCCCTCCGGGCCGAGATGCACCCTCATGGTGCCCACTAGGGTGAGCCTCGCCCTCACGGTGCCCTATGGGTCGATCCATCCACGTTGCGCCCTCCGAGCCGAACCACCCTCATGTCGACCCATGGGTTGTCCGTGCCCTCACAACCTGTTAGTGCTCTTGGGTCCCTCCATGACCCCCCGTGGCCTGCTGGGCTGGGAAAAACATAATGGGCCAGGCCAGACCCAATGTGTCAGGATGGGTTAGCCCGGACCGGTTTGGTCCATGCTGGGTCGGGCTGGGTCAGACCGGACTCGGGCCAACTACAATCCTTTACATTCTTTGGCCATATCTTTGGCATCGGGTGCCCGTTTGATAAACCGTCAGTGGCCCTGTTATTCTTGGACCATGGATGTACATTTTGGTATAGACCACTAGAGTTTGGGGTATAGTTGAGATATGGTCATGTTGGATCATGCACGAATTCAATCGGGTCCCCAGGACAAGATGGCTAATAACTCATAGACCTGGCATCTGATTGACACGCCATCTAATGTGTTGAGACCTCTATGACAAATCAGACCATTTAGATACTTATTTTTGGTACTTCATGATAGTTTCAGTATCAACCAGTAGTTCATGGATTGGATCCTTCCAAAGACAAGCAGATAGAGTGTGGAGACCTTGTAGCTGGCTGAGGCTTGACGTCTGCTGACTGGTTGACTCAGAGTGACTCGACTAGCCCAGTGGGTAGTGCCTAGTTGTGGCTGAAGACCCACAGTGTAGAAGCGTCCAGTTGTGGAGGCAAACCCACGATACTCAACAGGAGGAGTACCTCTGCAGGCTATTAGGGGGAGGGCCTAGTTGTGGCGGCAAACCCACGGTGGGGAGTGCCTTGGTGATGATGTAGAGCCATGGTACTCGATAGGAGGAGTACCTCAGCATCCATGGTCAGTGGGAAGTACCTTTGTTTCATGGCCAGCCCACTGTACTCGTTAGAGGAGGAATTCTCCAGCCGTCGTGGTTTCGATAATGTGAATAAAGATCCTGGTTGAGTTGAGTGATTAACTTTTGTGTTTTACTCATAATTGAGATGCATTACTTGATAACATAGGTATATGTATGGGAATACATCTATGATGGGTTATCTTTTGATTTCAAACATTGTGGTTTACCTTTGTTGGATTCCATGATACCTTGAGGGTATCAGGGTCCCTACTGAGTATCATTATACTCACCCCCCACACGGGTTATTACAGCACCACGTTGTGTTGGATGCTGATGACAGGAAGTGATGATTGTGGCTGAGAGTACCTGGACTGGATGATAACTGGAGGTGGACGTTACAGCATGTTAGTTCATAGAGGTGACAGACAGACGTGGAGTAAGGTGGAGGTGATCTGTACCTACCCTTCAAGAAGGAACCTCGAAGGATGACCCAGTGGCTGTTTTTCCTATTTCTTCAGTTTTACTTGTACTTTCAGTTTCATGTACTCTCTATTTGGGCCTGTATTTTGGCACCAATTTACATACTGTACTCACTTGTTGGTTATTATATTTACTCCTGATCATATCTTATGTGTGTGTTTTCAGATTATAAAGGAAATACCTTCCCGTTTTTGGGGAATTATGCCTTTTGAGCTAGTTTCTAGTCAATTCCCTATGGAAGGAGGGCTTGGGGTAATCACAGCATAGGCCCCATGGGATGGGTCGTGACATATAGAGTCAGTAACATTTTTGTTTCCATCATTATTGAGATGGATTACTTGATATCTTAGGTATATTAATGGGAATATACCAATGCGGGGTTATCTGTTGATATCATTCTTTGTGGTTTATCCTTGTAGGATTTTTTGAGACCTTAAGGGTATCGAGGTCCCTACTGAGTATCATTTTACTCACCCCTTCACGAGATATGCTCCCACATCGTTATGTTGGATGCAGATGACGGATAGCGCTGATCGAGGCTGAGTGTTCCAGGACTGGATGATACTTGGAGGTGAACCTTACGGCATGTCGCTACACGGAGGATATGTATCGACGTGGAGTGATGAGGAGTCGATTTGTACCTACCCTTCAAGTAGGAACCTTGGAGGATGACTTGGTGGCTTATTTTCCTATTTCCTCAGTTGTACATGCACTTTTAGTTTATTTTACTCTCCAGGTGGGCTTGTATTCTGGCCCCTTTTTTCTTTTTGTACTCACTTCTTGGTTATTTATTTTACTCATGATCATATTTGATGTGTGTGTCTACAGGTTATAAAGGCAATGCCTTCCCAGTTTTAGGGAATTTCTCATTTGTCACGACCCGTCCCCCAGGGGCCTGTGCTGTGACTACCCCAAGCCCACGACCCATCCCACGAGGCCCGTGATGTGACTACCCCTAGCCAACCATTAATAGGCTAGGGGCTGGAGACTAGCACCGAATGCGTAATTCACTAAAACATGGATGTAATTCCCTTTATAACCTATAAACGCACACAATAGATCACACAGCTGGATACAAAACACTATGTAAACTGTTCAATAAAAGAGTGCTAAAAAGTAAAATGGGACATTAATACAATCCCAAATGTAATGTAAAAGGAATAGTACGTACAAGTACAAATGAAGAAAGGAAAACAGTTTTTGGGTCATCCTCCGGAATTCTTACCTTTATTCATTTGATGTCGTATACGTCCCCATAAGCCACAAATCATACTAAGGGAATAAGTGGGGGTAATGTAGAGTCCCGAAATTTCCATGTAATGTTTCTAATTAAATGTGAATTTTAGGAGTCCGTGAAAATTGATGGCATGTGATTCTGAGGCCCGGTTATCCCAGAATCAATTTATGAAACATTGTTCGGGTACATTCTGTAAACGTACAAGCGAGTTTTTATAACTATTGAACCAGATCTAGGAACTAAAATCCGATGGCAGCGTTGAACTTGCAGTGCTAGTATTCTCTTAAGGAGACTTTCACCTCGACAGCAGTGGGTCGAGAATAAAATATAGTTTTTGTGTTTTTCATTGAAATTAATAAAATAATATTAAATACAATTTAAAAAAATGTAACAACTGGGTCCGCAGACACGTGGTCCCCACCCTGGGGTCTACCCGCGTGCCTGAACGGGTTATCTAACTAATGACAGTCCCCACAGGCCAACACATGTCCTTTCTAGTGTGTTTTTTCTTCACTCGCACACACCCTGGGAAACTTCAAAGAAGGTCACCCATCATGATCACCACTCCAGGCCAAACACGCTTAACTGTGGAGTGCTAATCACACATGCTCCCTAAAAGGATGGGTCACCTTGTTGATATGAGTCATATAATTTAGTCATTTAACCTTATATAATTTGGGGATGTAACAATCACCCCCATTAGAGAACAACATCCTCGTTGTGGGTCCTACATCTCAACCCATGTAGTGTACAACAATTAAGTCCGGGTTCCTCCTATGATACCAAATGTAACAACTAGGTCCTGCCCACTAGTTGCCCCACATACATGTGGTCCACACCTAGGGGCCCACCCTCGTGCCTGAACGGGTTATATGACTAATTATATTCTCCACAACCCAACAAGTTTCCTTTTCGGTGTGTTTTTTCCTCACTCGCACACAACATGAGAAACTTCCCAGAAGTTCAACTATCTTGTTCACTACTCCTGGCCAAGCACGCTTAATTGTGGAGTTCTAATCAGACAGGCTCCCTAAAAGGAAGGTGTACCTTGTTTATATTATTCGTATCATTTATTTATTAATCATTGTATCATTTGGGGATGTTACAATCACCCCCCCCCCCACAATGTTTCACAACCCGTCCCCTGGGGCACGTACCGTGACAACCCCATGTCCGCCTTGCATATGCCAGGGGCTGGAGAATATCACCAAAGGTGTAATTCTCCAAAACTGGGAAGGAAGTTACCTTTATAACATGTAAACGCACACAACATAGCACCCAACTAGATACACAACTCATGGTAATCTATATAACAAAAGAGTGCTGAAAAGTAAAAAGACCAAATATACAAGACCAACTGTAATGTACAATGAACTAGAAGTACAAGTACAACTGATAAAAGGAAAAACATGTGATGGGTCGTCCTATGGGATTCCTACCTGAAGGGTAGGTATAGATAGCCCTCTCAGTACTCCACGTCTGTCAGTATACTCTGTGTACCAAATCGTCGTAAGGTCCACCTCCGGGTACCATCCAGTTCTGGTTCTCTCAGCCTCAGTCAGCTCTTTCCATCATCTATATAAGGCCCCGACCTTAAACCATACTTAATATTGAATTAAATGAATAATTCTCGTTGAGGATCTTTTCAGGTTTAGAGTTTTAGAGAATTAGAACATAACTATTACATCTCAAAAGATTCCAAGTAGTCACTTCTACTAAGTTTCCATAATAAAAAAAAACTCTTAAAAAGAAACGTGTCTACTTCAATGTTTTATGTAGGATGACATTCCCTTGATCCCATCCTTGACCTTATTCCACATTAAGTCCTGTGAAAACATTTCAAAAAAAAACTTGGGGTGAGCATAAAAAGATCAGTAAGGGAAACAGAAAGAATGAAAACTGTTAGTCTTTCAAACATCAAGTAAACCATATATACTCTATCAAAGTAATACCTTCACCTTCATGAAGTAGTAAAAACTCTTCACTAAATAAAGTATCATTACTTACTTTTTTGTAACCAAAGGATTAGAATAAAACCCATAAAAAGAACACATAACATATATAAAGGTAACTTGGGACATAAACATACTTAAGTGGAATAACCATACGGTCGACTTCCACACATATCACTTAATGGAATAGCCATACGGCCAATTTCCATACATACTTAATGGAATAGCCATACGGCCGACTTCCATACCCAATGCATTGGAGGTTATAACGTAACCACCCATCCTGGTTTTCACGGCACCACCCGTCATATGGTTTATAACGTAACCACTCGTTAAAATGTCCAAGTACCAATATAAAATCATAAAACATAAAACCAATATAAAGTAATGATAACATTTCCACATTTCAATCACAATATATCATAAATATATTGACATAATAGAATCCCTTTTTCAAAACCATTTTCAATACCAAAATACATAACAGAGTATATGGTATTTATTTTATTCTAAAAACATTACGACTTGTTGAGAAAGCCAAAGACCAAATAATACTCGCGGCGGCGGAAAAGGTCGTTGTCGCCGCGTACGTTAAAGAAAACCATTTCTTTTTGTCGTTTTGTAAAACTCTTCGTAGAAAAATATTCCTTTTGTATAAAAGTAAAATTCAAAGGGGTTTATACACCGTATAAAAGAAAGTTGTGTGTAAAACGAAATATTCCTCAATGAAAGGAGATTGAGACGAAGTCCCTTACCTCGGGTCCGACTTGACTCGATCGTTCTTTAACGTCCTGAATAATAACCTTGAGTTAATTTATACTTTATTAAGAATATTTTTAAAGTTTATTATTACATTTATATCACTTATATACATGTTATAAACATTATGTAACCATTTAAGTTAATAATGTTTGTTTTGTCAATATTTGGTTCTTAAGTCGAAAGTGGACTTCTTACAATTACATGTTGTTCGTGTGGTCAAAGGTTCTTTATATCCAGAATGAAATTCACGATTTGGATATAATATGTATCATATATATCCATCATATTCATGTATTTATAATATTACATAATCATTTAGAGGTAATAAATGAAATGCACCGTTCATGGAGATGGTAAGCCGTACGTACGCATGAACGCTACTTTCATTTCTTTGTCATATTAATGGAATTAAAACTAAATGAGAGGTATGTATATTTTAATTCCAGAATTATATTCATCATTTAGATATATCATTAATTATATATATCCATTATATACATGTACTTTTAATAGTACATTACATTTGGGGATAAGAAATGAAATGCACAGTTCATGGAGACGGTAAGCCGTACGTATGCATGAACGCTACTTTGATTTCTATCTCATACTTTAATGGAAAGAAATAATAATGATATATAGGTATATTATATTTCCAGTATAAAATAATATATAATAACTTTAAATCCATCCTTTACACGTCCCACATATGGCATTAACGAATCACATCACTTTGAGGGGGCGGTAGTCCGCACTTCCTTAAATGAAGATATCGTGTTTACCCATAATGGAAACCATAAAGTTATGCCCAAAATGAAAAATACAGAAGCTTAAAGAAAACATAAACATATTATATATCATATATAAAAATAGTGACATCATAATGGCCACCCTTGAAGGTGTTAAATGAGTATTGAACAATCATCGTTTCGGGAGGCATAATTTCGCCATCCACGGAAACCGTATGTTCTTTAACCATTTGATGTAGTTGTGTGAGAGTGTAGCTCAAATAAATCTTATAAAAACATCCTAGTATATTGAAGATACTGGTGTTTTTACAAAATAAGTAAATAAAAAGAGTTTAGAGGGTTGGAGAAGCAAAATAATACAAATGAACAAAAGAGAATGAATTACCTTTAAAAGTGTAACTCCTTTTGATTTGAGCCTAAAGGCTTCCTTTGAAAGGATTATGCCCAAATGGAATCCTCTAGGATGAGGAGAGGGATGTGGAGAGAGTAAATGGGCAGGGGTTGGCCGAGCCAAAGGCTTGAGGAGTGTGTGAAATGAGGTAGAGGTGGGGGCCTTTTATAAGAGGAGAGGAGGGGCACTTTTGGAAAGTAAAGAAATATTACTTTATTTGAAAATGTGTTTCGGTTTTAAAAGGTCCCACATTGATATAATTCGTGGCTAAGGTGATAAGGGTTCGAAATCCACTCATCCAATAAGTTTTTGACATGTGTAGTTTTTAGATTTTACATTATCATTCCATTTTATTTAAATCGTTAAATAATGATGTCATTACTGCATCATTATTATGTCATAAATAATTTAATTTATTTAATGTCTAAAAATTATAAAAAAATACTATGATGTAGGAAATATTTTTATCTTTCCAATGAATATTTATAATCAAAAATATGATCTTTATAACCCCATGTAAAAATTGTTTTCGTAAAACATATTATGTTTGTGTCATTTTTACTTTTACATTGAATAAAAAGTTATTTATGTCATTTCCCAACCAAAGTGTCTCCATGGGGTCCCCAAGTTGACCCATGGCTTGTCTTGGTCGGCCATGAAACAACCAATTAGGGTAGGACATGTGTCAAGATAATCTTATTTTATTAAAGCATTATTTTTACCTTAAACTACACTAATTACCACTAATCGCGATTAAGAACTTAATAAGTTACTATTCACAAAAAATTATTATAATCTCATTGAACCACATTTTACTTCTTAATGAAAACCATGTATGTCGGATTTTTGAAATTCAAAACACAATGATGGAAAAATTTCATTTAAACGGAAAATCAGTCTTTATAAGTACCACTTAGTGGTTTCACTATTCATCGAAAATTGAAGTTTTTCAGAAAATTACCAAAAATTCACCCTAAGCTATATTTGATATTACGAATTAAAAAATGAAGTCTATTTTACAAAATTCAAATCATATAAGTCACATTAATTAATTTAATAATTAATTCCCGCTGTCAGAGCAAATAGCGTGTTTTTATGAAACAATAAGTATCAAAAGATTGACACTGGTTTCAGTCCGATTTCAAAGTGAAATTAATTCCAACGACCACTATTGGATTTAATGGTAAAAATATTTTCTAATTTCACTTTAAAACCAATTCAAAAGATAATCTAATCATATAAATAAATTAGATTAAAAATAGGTTTTGAATTAAAATACAACATTTTACACTATTCATTAAAAAAACTTTATCAGAAAGGTACCAAAAATTTACACAAAGTAAATTTTGATGTCCCGATTCTAAAAAAGAGTTATATTTGGTCCAATAGAAATTATAAGATCGATCAAAACTATATTTAATGATGGTTCTCCGTCAAAAGGTGATAAGTGGACCTTTCGTGAAAATTAGTGTATAAATGCCTAAAATTGAATTCTTTCCGTATTTTAAGCCTTTATCTTTTATTGGATAAATATAAAAACATTTGAAAACATAGATAATCATATTTTAGTTATTTCTATCCCTTCCCACCAGTACAACGGAAACTCGTTTACTAACATTTAAAATAATATTATTTTATTACTTGTGTGCAACGTAAGTTTTCAAAGAAACTCATCGTTGCGTACCGAGTACGCTATCGAACGTAGAAACCTCTTTTAATTAAAATTAATATTTAATTCGTAAATATTAATAAATATGAAAATTCTTTATTCTTTATTTACCTGGATGTTACATCCTTCCCCCCTTTTGGTAATTGTGTCCTCGCAATTTTATTCATTTATCAAAATAAAATTGGGTATTTATCCCTCATAGCATTTTCAGATTCCCACGTTTCCTCTTCAAATCACACGGTTTTTCCACAAAACCTTTACCTGATGAATCACCTTATTCCGTAACACCTGCTCCATGTGGTCAAGAATCTGGGCTGGTTGTTCTTCATAAGATAGGTTCTCTTCCCGCTGAACTACCTCTGGACTCAAAACATGAGATAGATCTGGCATATACTTCCTCGACATTGAAACATGAAAAACATTGTGTACCTAAGATAAACTCGGAGGTAAAGCCACCCGGTATGCAACTGATCCAACTCTCTCCAGAATTTCATATGGTCCCATAAACCATGGACTCAGCTTTCCTTTCTTACCAAATCTCATCACAATTTTCCGAGGAGAAACCTTGAGAAAAACATGATCACCTACCTCGAAAGATAGATCCTTCCTCCGGTTATCCGCATAACTCTTCTGCCTGCTCTGAACTGTTCTCATGTGCTTCTGAATCAACTAAACTTTTTTTTCCTTCTCTTCTACCAATTCTGGTCCCATCAGCTTCCTTTCACCCACATCATCCCAAAATGATATAGTTCGACCCTGCTTCCCATATAATTCCTCAAATGGTGGCATCTGTATACTGGAATGAAAACTGTTATTATAAGAAAACTCAACCAAAGAAAGATGTTGGTCCCAACTCCCCTGATAATCCATCGAACAAGCTCGTAGCATATCCTCCAAGGTCTAAATTGTTCGTTCTGACTGCCCATATGATTGAGGATGAAAAGCTGTACTAAAATTTAATTCTGTACCAAACAACTTCTGAAGGCCTTTCCAAAAGTTATATGTGAACCTGGGATCACGATCAGATACAATGGAGAGAGGAACTCCATGTAACCTGACTATCTCTTTATGATACAAACGGGAAAGTTGATCTAGAGAGAAAGTATCTCGTATAGAAAGAAATTTAGCAGATTTGGTCAAGCGATCAACAATAACCCAGATTTCATTATTACCTCAAGATGTCCTCGGTAATCCCATAACAAAGTCCATGGATATGTTTTCCCATTTCCAATCTGGCACTGGTAAAGGCTGAAGCATCGCTTTCGGTAACTGCTGATCTGCTTTAACCTGTTGACATGTCAAACACTTCACAGTAAAATCAGCAATATCTCTTTTCATTCCATCCCACCAGTAATACTCCCGCAGATCTCTGTACATCTTAGTACTGCCATGATGAACTGAAAACGGGGAACTATGAGACTCACATAACAACTCATTCTTCAACTGTGAATCACAAGGCACACATAACCTCTTCCCAAACCTCAAAACACAAACACAAACTTATCCATGAACTCATGGAAAATTTTATTCATAAGGTCCATGAATACTGCAGGTGCATTGGTTAACCCAAAAGGCATAACTACAAATTCATTATGGCCATATCTAGTACGGAACGCAGTCTTCGGAACGTCTGCTTATTTTACTTTCAACTGATGGTACCCTGACCTCAAGTCAATCTTCGAAAAATACTGAGCTCCCTGGAGCTGATACCACTTCATTTGATTGCCCATCATCTGCTGAAGTTGTTGCAAAGTATTTTACCCCCCCTTTCTGCTTGTAGTCTGGCTGCATTCCCCCAGTTGAGTTCTTCTTTGGACACTCGTTTGCATAATGACCCATTTCATTACACTTATAACATCTTACCGTTGGCTTTTCATTTCCTGCCTGATCATCTTCCTTACAGTTACGAGCAATATGACCAGACTTACCACACCGAAAGCAGTTACCAGACTTGGATAAACATTCACCAGGATGCATTTTACCACACTTCTCATAGGATGGATATTTGGTTTTCTTACCTCCTTGGTTCTTTGATGAATTCTTCCCCTTTTCCTGCCAACTAGACCTCTTATTCTGTTGTTTGTCATAGATCACTTGATCATCGGCAAACTCCATTTCCACCTTCTCTGCACATCGAACAAGTTTTTCATAACTTTTGAAATCACGAGAAGCTAAAGCTCTTAGATACTTTGGCTTTAACCCTGAGTAAAAACGGTTTATTTTACTATCAAGATCTCGTATGAAGTTTGGAGCATACCTTTCCAATCGAGTGAACTTTTCTTCATAAGCAGCCACTGAATCATCCTCCTGCCTCAATTCTAGGAACTGTTTTTCCATCCTAAGACGAACCACCGTAGGAAAATATTTCTCAAGAAATATACCTTTGAATTTATCCCAGTGAAGATCCTCAATCTCATCACTATCCCTTATATTTTTCACCATCGACCACCACTGATCAGCTTCACCTTCAAAACGTTAAACAGCAAGACTAACCTTTTGATGTTCTGAACACCCCATGACATCAAAAATCTTCTCCAGTGCTTTAATCCACCCTTCAGCTTGCACAGGGTCAGATGATCCTCTGAATGATGGGTTATGTTTCCTCATGAAATGTTCCACCACTGACATGTTCCTCTGCGGTTGATTTGGCTGATCTTGTGCATGGATACCACCACCATTTATAGCCTGATTCAATTGTGCCATCACTGCAACAAACTGTTCAGTTCCGATTCTGACCATCTCATGTTGCTGATTTGGAAGGTTATCTTCTTCCTGATGTCGTCCCAACATGGCTGCTTTGTTTCATCTACGGAAAACCATTCTGAACACAGAAATATCTTAGGCGAAGCAACATGGTACTCCGTAAATGCTATATCATTTCAATCATATTATAATTTAACACTTTTCTAACTCCTGAAGTTTTCTAAACTGACCTCTAATACCAACTATAAGGCCCCGGCCTTAAACCTTACTTAATATTGAATTAAATGAATAATTCTCGTTGAGGATCTTTTCAGGTTTAGATTTCTAGAGAATTAGAACATAACTATTACATCTCAAAAGATTACAAAGTAGTCACTTCTACTAAGTTTACATAATACAAAAAAAACTCTTAAAAAGAAACGTGTCTAGTTCCATGTTTTATATAGGATGACATTCCCTTGATCACATCCTTGACCTTATTCCACCTTAAGTCTGGTGAAAACATTTCAAAAAAAACATGGGCTGAGCATAAAAAGCTCAGTAAGGGATACAGAAAGAATGAAAACTTTTAGTTTTTCAAACATCAAGTAAACCATATATACTCTATCAAAGTAATACCTTCACCTTCATGAAGTAGAAAAAACTCTTCACTGAATAAAGTATCATTACTTACCTTTTTTTAACCAAAGGATTACCATAAAACCCATAAAAAGAACACATAACATATATAAAGGTAACTTGGGACATAAACATACTTATGTGGAATAACCATACGGTCATCTTCCACACATATCACTTAATGGAATAGCCATACGGCCAATTTCCATACATACTTAATGGAATAGCCATACGACCGACTTCCATACCCAATGCATTGGAGGTTATAACGTAACCACCCATCCTGGTATTCACGGCACCACCCGTCATATGGTTTATAACGTAACCACCCATTAAAATGTCCTAGTACCAATATAAAATCATAAACCATAAAACCAATATAAAGGAATGATAACATTTCCACATTTCAATCACAATATATCATAAATATATTGACATAATAGAATCCCTTTTTCAAAACCATTTTCAATACCAAAATACATAATAGATTATATGGTATTTATTTTATTCTAAAAACATTACGGCTTGTTGAGAAAGCCAAAGACCAAATAATACTCGCGGCGGCAGAAAAGGTCATTGTCGCCGTGTACGTTAAAAGAAACATTCCTTTTTGTCGTTTTGTAAAACTCTTCATAGAAAAAGATTCCTTTTGTATAAAAGTAAAAGTAAAAGGGGTTTATACACCGTATAAAAGAAAGTTGTGTATAAAAAGAAATATGCCTCAATGAGAGGAGATTGAGACGAAGTCCCTTACCTCGGTTCTGACTTGACTCGATCGTTCTTTAACGTCCTGAATAATAAACTTGAGTAAATTTATACTTGATTAAGAATCTTTTTCAAGTTTATTATTACTTTTATATCACTTATTTCCATGTTATAAACATTATGTAACCATTTAAGTTAATAATGTTTTTTTTGTCAATATTTGGTTCTTAAGTCGAAAGTGGACTTCTTACAATTACATGTTGTTCGTGTGGTCAAAGGTTCTTTATATCCAGAATGAAATTCCCGATTTGGATATAATATGTATCATATATATCCAGAATATTCATGTATTTATAATATTACATAATCATTTAGAGGTAAGAAATGAAATGCACCGTTCATGGAGACAGTGAGTCGTACGTACGCATGAACGCTACTTTCATTTCATTGTTATATTAATGGAATTAAAACTAAATGAGAGGTATGTATATTTTAATTCCATAATTATATTAATCATTTAGATATATCATTAATTATATATATCCATTATATACATGTACTTTTAATAGTACATTGCATTTGGGGATAAGAAATGAAATGCACCGTTCATGGAGACGGTAAGCCGTACGTACGCATGAACGCTACTTTCATTTCTATCTCATACTTTAATGGAAAGAAATAATAATGATATAGAATTATATTATAATTCTATTATAACATCATATATAATAACTTTAAATCCATCCTTTACACGTCCCACATATGGAATTAACGAATCACATCACTTTGAGGGGGTGGTAGTCCGCACTTCCTTAAATGAAGATATCATGTTTACCCATAATGGAAACCATAAAGGTATGCCCAAAATGAAAAATACAGAAGCTTAAAGAAAAAATAAACATATTATATATCATATATAAAAATAGTGACATCATAATGGCCACCCTTGAAGGTGTTAAATGAGTGTTGAACAATCATCGTTTCGGGAGGCAGAATTTCGCCATCCACGGAAACCGTATGTTCTTTAACCATTTGATGTAGTTGTATGAGAGTTTAGCTCGAATAAATCTTATAAAACATCCTAGTATATTGAAGATACTGGTGTTGTTACAGAAGAAGTAAATAAAAAGAGTTTAGAGGGCTGGAGAAGCAAAATAAAACAAATGAACAAGAGAGAATGAATTACCTTTAAAAGTGAAACTCCTTTTGATTTGAGCCTAAAGATTCCTTTGAAAGGATTATGCCCAAAGGGAATCCTCTAGGATTAGGAGAGAGATGTGGAGAGAGTAAATGGGTAGGGGTTGGCCGAGCCAAATACTTGAGGAGTGTGTGAAATGAGGTAGAGGTGGGGGCCTTTTATAAGAGGAGAGGAGGGGCACTTTTGCAAAGTAAAGAAATATTACTTTATTTGAAAATGTGTTTCGGTTTTAAATGGTCCCACATTGATATAATTCGTGTTTAAGGTGATAAGGGTTTGAAATACACTCATCCAATAAGTTTTGGACATGTTTAGTTCATAGATTTTAAATTATCATTCCATTTTATTTAAATCGTTAAATAATGATGTCATCGCCGCATAATTATTATGTCATAAATAATTTAATTTATTTAATGTATAAAAATTATAAAAAAATTACTATGATGTAGGAAATCGTTTAATCTTTCCAATGACTATTTATAATCAAAAGTCTGATCTTTATAACCCCATGTAAAAATTGTTTTCGTAAAACATATTATGTTTGTGTCATTTTTACTTTTACATTGAATAAAAAGTTATTTATGTCATTTCCCAACCAAAGTGTCTCCATGGGGTCCCCAAGTTGACCCATGGCTTGTCTTGGTCGGCCATGAAACAACCAATGAGGGTAGGACATGTGTCAAGATCATCTTATTTTATTAAAGCATTATTTTTACCTTAAACTACACTAATTACCACTAATCGCGATTAAGAACTTAATAAGTTACTATTCACAAAAAATTATTATAATCTCATTGAACCACATTTTACTTCTTAATGACAACCATGTATGTCGGATTTTTGAAATTCAAAACACAATGACGGAAAAAATTCATTTAAACGGAAAATCAGTCTTTATAAGTACCACTTAGTGGTTTCACTATTCATCAAAAATTGAAGTTTTTCAAAAAAATTACCAAAAATTCACCCTAAGCTATATTTGATATTACGAATTAAAAAATGAAGTCTATTTTACAAAATTCAAATCATATAAGTCACATTAATTAATTTAATAATTAATTCTTGCTGTTAGAGCAAATAGCGTGTTTTTATGAAACAATAAGTATCAAAAGATTGACACTGGTTTTAGTCCGATTTCAATGTGAAATTAATTCCAACGACCACTATTGGATTTAATGGTAAAAATATTTTCTAATTTCACTTTAAAACCAATTCAAAAGATAATCTAATCATATAAATAAATTAGATTAAAAATAGTTTTTGAATTAAAATACAACATTTTACACTATTCATTAAAAAAAACTTTATCAGAAAGGTACCAAAAATTTACACAAAGTAAATTTTGATGTCCCGATTCTAAAGAAGAGTTATATTTGGTCCAATAGAAATTATAAGATCGATAAAAACTATATTTAATGACGATTCTCCGTCAAAAGGTGATAAGTGGTCCTTTCGTGAAAATTAGGGTATAAATGCCTAAAATTGAATTCTTTCCGTATTTTAAGCCTTTATCTTTTATTGGATAAATATAAAAACATTTGAAAACATAGATAATCATATTTTAGTTATTTCTATCCCTTCCCACCAGTACAACGGCTACTCGTTTACTAACATTTAAAATAATATTATTTTATTACTTGTGTGCAATGTAAGTTTTCAAAGAAACTCATCGTTGCGTACCGAGTACGCTATCGAACGTAGAAACCTCTTTTCATTAAAATTAATATTTAATTCGTAAATATTAATAAATATGAAAATTCTTTATTCTTTATTTACCTGGGATGTTACATCCTTCCCCCCTTTTGGGAATTGTGTCCTCGCAATTTTATTCATTTATCAAAATAAGTTGGGGTATTTATCCCTCATAGCATTTTCAGATTCCCACGTTGCCTCTTCAAATCACACGGTTTTTCCACAAAACCTTTACCTGATGAATCACCTTATTCTGTAACACCTGCTCCTTGTGGTCAAGAATCTGGACTGGTTGTTCTTCATAAGATAGGTTCTCTTTCCGCTGAACTACCTCTGGACTCAAAACATGAGATGGATCTGGCATATACTTCCTCAACATTGAAACATGAAAAACATTGTGTACCTAAGATAAACTCGGAGGTAAAGCCACCCGGTATGCAACTGATCCAACTCTCTTCAGAATTTCATATGGTCCAATAAACCATGGACACAGCTTTCCTTTCTTACCAAATCTCATCACACTTTTCCAAGGAGAAACCAAGAGAAAAACATAATCACCTACCTCGAAAGATAGATCCTTCCTCCGGTTATCCGCATAACTCTTCTGCCTGCTCTGAGCTGTTCTCATGTGCTTCTGAATCAACTGAACTTTTTTTGCCTTCTCATCTACCAATTCTGGTCCCATCAGCTTCCTTTCACCCACTTCATCCCAAAATGCTAGAGTTCGACACTGCTTCCCATATAATGCCTCAAATGGTGCCATCTGTATACTGGAATGAAAACTGTTATTATAAGAAAACTCAACCAAAGAAAGATGTTGGTCCCAACTCCCCTGATAATCCATCGAACAAGCTTGTAGCATATCCTCCATGGTCTAAATTGTTCGTTCTGACTGCCCATATGATTGAGGATGAAAAGCTGTACTAAAATTTAATTCTGTACCCAACGACTTCTGAAGGCCTTTCCAAAAGTTATATGTGAACCTGGGATCACGATCAGATACAATGGAGAGAGGAACTCCATGTAACCTGACTATCTCTTTAAGATACAAACTGGAAAGTTGATCTAGAGAGAAAGTATCTCGTATAGAAAGGAAATGAGAAGATTTGGTCAAGCAATCAACAATAACCCAGATTGCATTATTACCTCGAGATGTCCTCGGTAATCCCATAACAAAGTCCATGGATATGTTTTCCCATTTCCAATCTGGCACTGGTAAAGGCTGAAGCATCCCTTTCGGTAACTGCCGATCTGCTTTAACCTGTTGACATGTCAAACACTTCACAGTAAAATCAGCAATATCTCTTTTCATTCCATCCCACCAGTAATACTTCCGCAGATCTCTGTACATCTTAGTACTGCCAGGATGAACTGAAAACGGGGAACTATGAGCCTCACATAACAACTAATTCTTCAACTGTGAATCACAAGGCACACATAACCTCTTCCCAAACCTCAAAACACAAACACAAAGTTATCCAAGAACTCATGGAAAATTTTATTCATAAGGTCCATGAATAATGCAGTTGCATTGGTTAACCCAAAAGTCATAACTACAAATTCATAATGGCCATATCTAGTACGGAACGCAGTCTTCGGAACGTCTGCTTATTTTACTTTCAACTGATGGTACCCCGACCTCAAGTCAATCTTCGAAAAATACTGAGCTCCCTGGAGCTGATACCACTTCATTTGATTGCCCATCATCTGCTGAAGTTGTTGCAAAGGATTTTACCACCCCTTTCTGCTTGTTGTCTGGCTTCATTCCCCCAGTTGAGTTCTTCTTTGGACACTCGTTTGCATAATGACCCATTTCATTACACTTATAACATCTTACCGTTGGCTTTTCATTTCCTGCCTGATCATCTTCCTTATAGTTACGAGCAATATGACCAGACTTACCACACCGAAAGCACATACCAGACTTGGATAAACATTCTCCAGGATGCATTTAACCACACTTCTCATAGGATGGATATTTGGTTTTCTTACCTCCTTGCTTCTTTGATGAATTCTTCCCCTTTGCCTGCCAACTAGACCTCTTATTCTGTTGTTTGTCATAGATCACATGATCATCGGCAAACTCCATTTCCACCTTCTCCGCACATCGAACAAGTTTTTCATAACTTTTGAACTCACAAGAAGCTAAAGCTCTTAGATACTTTGGCTTTAACCCTGAGTAAAAATGGTTTATTTTACTATCAAGATCTCATATGAAGTTTGGAGAATACCTTTCCAATCGAGTGAACTTTTATTCATAAGCAGCCACTGAATCATCCTCCTGCCTCAATTCTAGGAACTGTTTTTCCATCCTAAGAAGAACCACCTTAGGAAAATATTTCTCAAGAAATATACCTTTGAATTTATCCCAGTGAAGATCCTCAATCTCATCACTATCCCTTATATTTTTCACCATCGACCACCACTGATCAGCTTCACCTTCAAAACTTTAAACAGCAAGACTAAGCTTTTGATGTTCTGAACACCCCATGACATCAAAAATCTTCTCCAGTGCTTTAATCCACCCTTCATCTTGCACAGGGTCAGATGATCCTCTGAATGATGGGTTATGTTGCCTCATGAAATGTTCCACCACTGACATGTTCCTCTGCGGTTGATTTGGCTGATCTTGTGCATGGATACCACCACCATTTATAGCCTGATTCAACTGTGCCATCACTGCAACAAACTGTTCAGTTCCAATTCTGACCATCTCAGGTTGCTGATTTGGAAGGTTATCTTCTTCCTGATGTCGTCCCAACATAGCTGCTTTGTTTCATCTACGGAAAACCATTCTGAACACAGAAATATCTTAGGCGAAGCAACATGGTAATCCGTAAATAATATATCATTTCAATCATATTATAATTTAACACTTTTCTAACTCCTGAAGTTTTCTAAACCGACCTCTAATACCAACTATAAGGCCCCGGCCTTAAACCTTACTTAATATTGAATTAAATGAATAATTCTCGTTGAGGATCTTTTCAGGTTTAGAGTTTTAGAGAATTAGAACATAACTATTACATCTCAAAAGATTACAAAGTAGTCACTTCTACTAAGTTTACATAATACAAAAAAAACTCTTAAAAAGAAACGTGTCTAGTTCCATGTTTTATATAGGATGACATTCCCTTGATCCCATCCTTGACCTTATTCCACCTTATGTCCGGTGAAAAAATTTCAAAAAAAACTTGGGGTGAGCATAAAAAGCTCAGTAAGGGATACAGAAAGAATGAAAACTTTTAGTTTTTCAAACATCAAGTAAACCATATATACTCAATCAAAGTAATACCTTCACCTTCATGAAGTAGAAAAAACTCTTCACTGAATAAAGTATCATTACTTACCTTTTTGTAACCAAAGGATTACCATAAAACCCATAAAAAGAACACATAACATATATAAAGGTAACTTGGGACATAAACATACTTATGTGGAATAACCATACGGTCATATTCCACACATATCACTTAATGGAATAGCCATACGGCCAATTTTCATACATACTTAATGGAATAGCCATACGACCGACTTCCATACCCAATGCATTGGAGGTTATAACGTAACCACCCATCCTGGTATTCACGGAACCACCCGTTATATGGTTTATAACGTAACCACCCATTAAAATGTCCTAGTACCAATATAAAATCATAAACCATAAAACCAATATAAAGGAATGATAACATTTCCACATTTCAATCACAATATATCATAAATATATTGACATAATAGAATCCCTTTTTCAAAACCATTTTCAATACCAAAATACATAAAATAGTATATGGTATTTATTTTATTCTAAAAACATTACGGCTTGTTGAGAAAGCCAAAGACCAAATAATACTCGCGGCGGCAGAAAAGGTCATTGTCGCCGTGTACGTTAAAAGAAACATTCCTTTTTGTCGTTTTGTAAAAATCTTCATAGAAAAAGATTCCTTTTGTATAAAAGTAAAAGTAAAAGGGGTTTATACACCGTATAAAAGAAAGTTGTGTATAAAAAGAAATATGCCTCAATGAAAGGAGATTGAGACGAAGTCCCTTACCTCGGGTCTGACTTGACTCGATCGTTCTTTAACGTCCTGAATAATAAACTTGAGTAAATTTATACTTGATTAAGAAGCTTTTTCAAGTTTATTATTACTTTTATATCACTTATTGCCATGTTATAAACATTATGTAACCATTTAAGTTAATAATGTTTGTTTTGTCAATATTTGGTTCTTAAGTCGAAATTGGACTTCTTACAATTACATGTTGTTCGTGTGGTCAAAGGTTCTTTATATCCAGAATGAAATTCCCGATTTGGATATAATATGTATCATATATATCCAGCATATTCATGTATTTATAATATTACATAATCATTTAGAGGTAAGAAATGAAATGCACCGTTCATGGAGACGGTGAGCCGTACGTACGCATGAACGCTACTTTCATTTCTTTGTTATATTAATGGAATTAAAACTAAATGAGAGGTATGTATATTTTAATTCCATAATTATATTAATCATTTAGATATATCATTAATTATATATATCCATTATATACATGTACTTTTAATAGTACATTGCATTTGGGGATAAGAAATGAAATGCACCGTTCATGGAGACGGTAAGCCGTACGTACGCATGAACGCTACTTTCATTTTTATCTCATACTTTAATAGAAAGAAATAATAATGATATAGAAGTATATTATAATTCTATTATAACATCATATATAATAACTTTAAATCCATCCTTTACACGTCCCAGATATGGAATTAACGAATCACATCACTTTGAGGGGGCGGTAGTCCGCACTTCCTTAAATGAAGATATCATGTTTACCCATAATGGAAACCATAAAGGTATGCCCAAAATGAAAAATACAGAAGCGTAAAGAAAAAATAAAATATTATATTTCATATATAAAAATAGTGACATCATAATGGCCACCATCGAAGGTGTTAAATGAGTGTTGAACAATCATCGTTTCGGGAGGCAGAATTTCGCCATCCACGGAAACCGTATGTTCTTTAACCATTTGATGTAGTTTTATGAGAGTTTAGCTCGAATAAATCTTATAAAAACATCCTAGTATATTGAAGATACTGGTGTTGTTACAGAAGAAGTAAATAAAAAGAGTTTAGAGGGCAAGAGAAGCAAAATAAAACAAATGAACAAGAGAGAATGAATTACCTTTAAAAGTTAAACTCCTTTTGATTTGAGACTAAAGGCTTCCTTTGAAAGGATTATTCCCAAAGGGAATCCTCTAGGATTAGGAGAGAGATGTGGAGAGAGTAAATGGGTAGGGGTTGGCCGAGCCAAAGACTTGAGGAGTGTGTGAAATGAGGTAGAGGTGGGGGCCTTTTATAAGAGGAGAGGAGGGGCACTTTGGGAAAGTAAAGAAATATTACTTTATTTGAAAATGTGTTTCGGTTTTAAAAGGTCCCACATTGATATAATTCGTGTTTATGGTGATAAGGGTTTGAAGTACACTCATCCAATAAGTTTTGGACATTTTTAGTTCATAGATTTTAAATTATCATTCCATTTTATTTAAATCGTTAAATAATGATGTCATCGCCGCATCATTATTATGTCATAAATAATTTAATTTATTTAATGTATAAAAATTATAAAAAAAATTACTATGATGTAGTAAATCGTTTTATCTTTCCAATGACTATTTATAATCAAAAGTCTGATCTTTATAACCCCATGTAAAAATTGTTTTCGTTAAACATATTATGTTTGTGTCATTTTTACTTTTACATTAAATAAAAAGTTATTTATGTCATTTCCCAACCAAAGTGTCTCCATGGGGTCCCCAAGTTGACCCATGGCTTGTCTTGGTCGGCCATGACACAACAAATGAGGGTAGGACATGTGTCAAGCTCATCTTATTTTATTAATGCATTATTTTTACCTTAAACTGCACTAATTACCACTAATCGCGATTAAGAACTTAATAAGTTATTATTCACCAAAAAATTATTATAATCTCATTGAAACACATTTTACTTCTTAATGAAAACCATGTATGTCAGATTTTTGAAATTCAAAACACAATGATGGCAAAATTTCATTTAAACGGAAAATCAGTCTTTATAAGTAGCACTTAGTGGTTTCACTATTCATCAAAAATTGATGTTTTTCAGAAAATTACCAAAAATTCCCCCTAAGGTATATTTGATATTATGAATTCAAAAATGAAGTCTATTTTACAAAATTAAAAACCTTTAATTCACATTAATTAATTTAATAATTAATTCCCACTGTCAGAGCAAATAGAGTGTTTTTATGAAACAATAAGTATCAAAAGATTGACACTAGTTTAAGTCCGATTTCAAAGTGAAATTAATTCCAACGACCACTATTGGATTTAATGGTAAAAATATTTTCTAATTTCACTTTAAAACCAATTAAAAAGATAATCTAATCATATAAATAAATTAGATTAAAAAGAGGTTTTGAATTAAAATACAACATTTTACACTATTCATTAAAAAAAAGAACTTTATCAGAAAGGTACCAAAAATTTACACAAATTAAATTTTGATATCCCGATTCTAAAGAAGAGTTATATTTGGTCCAATAGAATTTATAACATCGATCAAAACTATATTTAATGACGGTTCTCCGTCAAAAGGTGTTAAGTGGACCTTTCGTGAAAATTAGGGTATAAATGCCTAAAATTGAATTCTTTCCATATTTTAAGCCTTTATCTTTTATTGGATAAATATAAAAACATTTGAAAACATATATAATCATATTTTAGTTATTTCTATCCATTACCTCCAGTACAACGGCTACTCGTTAACTAACATTTAAAATAATATTATTTTTTTACTTGTGTGCAACGTAATTTTTCAATGAAACTCATCGTTGCGTACCGAGTACGCTATCGAACGTAGAAACCCCTTTTAATTAAAATTAATATTTAATTCTTAAATATTAATAAATATGAAAATTCTTTATTCTTTATTTACCTTGGATGTTACAATCTACATCCAACCGAATGAGGTGCGGGCATAGCCCTTGTAGTGGTGAATATAACAATACTCAGTAGGGACCCTAATACCCTTAAGGTCTCACAAAATATCACATGGATAAACCCCAATGTATGAAATCAATAGATAACCTTAATTAGGTATATGTCCATACATATACCTAAGTAATCAAGTGATCCATCTCAGTCATGAGGAAAACAGAAAAGTTACTAACTCAGCTCAACCGGGATTTTTATTCACATTATCCAAACCAAAGCTGCGGGTGGACTCCTCCTATGTCGAGTACAGTGGCCAGGTTGTGACACCAAGCACGCTTCCCACTAACCTTGGACTACTGAGGTACTTCTCCTATAGTGTACCACGGGTCTACTGCGTCACACAGAGGTACTCCCAACTATGGGTCTGCTTCCACAACCAGGCAGTTGCCCTCATAGGATACAGAGGCACTCATCCTGTCGAGTACCACGTGTTTTCCACCATAACCAAAAACTCCTCCGCATTGGGTCTGCCGCCACAACTAGGCGTTCCCCGCTAGGCTACTCGAGCCACTCTGAGTCAATCAGTCAGCAGTCGTCAAGTCTCAGCCAACTACTATGTTTTCGCACTCTGCCTTCTCGTCACTAGAAGGATCAGCTCCATTAGCTACTGGTCTATACTCCAACACTAACGAAGTCCCATGAAGAAGTATCTCAAAGTTCTTCCACATCATAGGGGTATCAATGCAAAGAATGACGCACAAATCGGACGCCTGGTCTGTGATTAATTATACTTTTAGTCTTGGGGGCCCGGTTGGATTCGTGCATGATCCAACTTGAATGTATCTCAACTATACTTGAAACACTAGTAGGGTATACTAAAAAACACCATCATGCTCCATGATTACCAAGGCCATAGATTGTTTTTCAAATGGATGTATGGTGCCAATGATATGGACAAAATAGAGTAACTGGTTGTAGTGGGCCCGGGTCCGGCCCAACCCCTTCCAGGTCGACCTGTTGAGGTAGGCATGGCTCGTTGGGTGGGCCAACCCGTTGGATTCGTCCCAGACCACTAGGCCCAGCCCATCAGGCTGTGAGGGGCTGCAGAGGGCCAAGAGGCGATGGACCAGCTGTGGGTTGGTGTGATAGTGGTTCGGCCCGGAGGGCGCCGCATGGGCGATGCGGCTTGGAGGCCATGCGAGGGCACGAGCCATTTAGGTCGGGGAACCGCGAGGGGCACGGGAGGCCAGTTCGTCCATGGCGCCGTGAGTGGTTTGGGAGGCCAGCACTGTCGGGGTACCTCCAAAGGGCATAGGAGGCCAGCTCGGCTGGGGCGCCGCGAGGGGCACTGGAGGCCACAGATACGGGTTTGGCCGGTGGGCAGTGCAGCCAGTTCGGCTTGGCCCCACCTGGGATGGATCATCCCGAAGGGAGAAGATCGCGGGGGGTGGTTCGGAAGCTAGTGGGCGGTACGGTTCAGCCATGGGCGGTAGAGCCTGTTCAGCCGGGGCGCCGCAGGGGTGCCATAGTTCGTAGAGGCCGCGGGTGGCGCGGTCATTGAAATTTTCGCCTTCACTACTATTGTCGCTTTCCTCCATCTCAGATAACACCGCAAAAGAGAATGGTAGAGGGTTCAGGCCATGTTGATTTGGTTTGCACCAACTGTGTTTAGGGTAGTAGCATTTGGATCACAAGAACAATGCACAAAAAACCCTCTCACAATGATCATTACCTAAAAACGTAAAAGGAAAATATTTGCGGATAAAAGAGTTAAAAGATTATCCATGGTCTTTGTTTTAGAAGGAAATAATCACCGGAATATAAAATCAAAAACACAACAAAAAATTCCCAAGCTTTGTTTGCTTGATTCCTTTTGCACATGAAGGAAACAGGTGAGGTTTTCGACATTCGTCTCATCCACCACACACCTCTAATTACTGGATTGTGTGCCAATTCATTGTAGTCGAATATTTGGATGTCCCATGTCAGACGAAGTCCCAAGGATGATGGATGAAGGATGTCTGCATTCCTCATCAGTGGAAAGTTCTTCTTTAGAGAGTGTAATCCTCCAAGTATTGGGTGTCAGGAAACTTTACTAGCACTTCTTCACTTGGTTAAGCCATCCCATATCTTCCTCCCAAGCTCCATATATATAGGAGAGGGGGGAGGTAGGTAACAATTGGTGGAATTTATGATGGTTCATTTATTAGGAACCATTCTAAATTCCATCGACATTGTTACTTAATTTAAAAAGTGGAAATCCAATTAATTAACATTGGCATAATAAAGTGGTGTGTTGGTGCCAATGATGCGGTTGGAAAGATTAATGGTATGTGCGTTATCAAAATTAAGGTGGAGGAGGTCAAGAGGCTCTTCCTCATTAATTGTGGTAGTTGAGGGTTTATTTCAAATAAAGGGGGTTTCATCTCAGGTGGTCCCCACCACCACAACCTCTCATGGGAGGTTATGGTGTGGGTGGTCCCCACCACCTTATCCTCTCATGGGAGGGTATGGTCTGGTGGTCCCAACATCTAACATCCACATGATGGTATAGTTCTGGTGGACCTCACCTGAAATATCCACATGGATGCTAAAAATAAAATAAATTTATGTTTGTTTAATTATATTATTTCCATGACAAACCCAAAAGACTAAATTTCTTCCTCGTACATCTTTAGTCAAGGTTAATGTCTCCATAAGCGAATATTGGCGCTTCAAGTTCATTTGTGCCCTTGAATTTCAATTTGGAGCACCGGTTAGAATGTTACAAAGTGCCGATCGCACGTTTAATGAATGAACCTGAAAAAATGTTTAGAAAAATATCATCTAGACGGTAACTCGTATTGAAAATCCAAGAGTACTATTGAGATCATTGGGGTGTGTTTTACCTAGGTAGAGCATATCCTCGATGGGCATGGTTAGAAATCCTTATTGAGCTGAGTCAGTAACTTTTGTGTTTTCCTTATGATTGGGATGGATTACATGATAACATAGGTACATGTAGGGGCATATACCAAATTTGGGGTTATCTGTTGATTTCATGATTTGTGGTTTATCCTTTTTGGTTTTTGTGAGACCTTTGGGGTCTCGGGGTCCCTAATGAGTATTTCTATACTCACCCCTACATGGGATATGCTTGCACCTCGTTGTGTTGGATGTAGATGATGTACAACGCTAACTGAGGCTGAGAGCACCAGGACCGGACGATACCCAGAGGTGGACCATACGGCGTGATTGTACACGGAGGAGACAGAATAACTTGGAGTGCAAATTTGGTGAGTTGGCATACCGCTTAGCTCTTCCACCTCAGTTGCACTAGGTGCATGACGTGTTCCATGTATCCTAGCTAAGGATATAAGTGCATGACCCTTCTCACATCATCCACCATGGAGAGCTGTACATCAATGATAGGGAGACTTTTATGGAGGTTCCAGTTGAGATTGAGTATTGACATGAGTGGGTCCATCGTGGACAATCGATACCTCTGGTGCACAATTTTTTGGTAGCATGGGGACCTACGAGAGAGAACATTAATGCGGGAGGCTCAGATGCATGCTCAGTACCCCCACTTGTTCCCTTAGTATGAGTTGTGGCTTATTGGGACGTAGAGACCTAAGGTGGGGAGAATGTAATGTGTTGGAATTTCCAAGTAATTTTATTAAATAAATGGGAATTTTATGAGTCCAAAAAAATTTCCGACACGTGATTTTGAGACCTAGTGTGCCTAATTCAATTTCTAATGTTTTGTTCAGGTACGTTTAGTAAACGTACGAGTGCGTTTTTATATCTTTTGAACCGGTACTCGAAACTGAAATCTGAAGGCATCGTTGAACTTGCATCACCGGTATTCGATTAAGGAGACATTCGCATCGACGATAGTGGGTCGTGAATAAAACCTAGTTGTTGTGTTTTTCATGGAAAATAATATAATAAAATGAGATACACATTATTTTATTTTTGAGCCACCATATAAAAGTTGGAGGTGGGATGCACTGGAACTAAACCTCCTTGTGGGAGTTGAAGTGTGGGGGACACCTGACCATTACCTACCATGAGAGGTTATGGTGGTGGGGCCCACCCGAACCTAACCTCCTGTGAGAGGTTACGGAGTTGGGGACCACCTAGGACTAAACCCCCATTTTAATTGTGGAAAACCTCTCAACTCCCTTCCTGAATGAGGGAGAGTCTCTCCACCCCCTCCTTCAATGGAGTCAACCCTTCCTCCCTTTAGATTGTGCCAACCACTTTAATTAATTAAGTGGAGAAAGATTAATTAATTCACCAAATTTGAATTATTATTCCAATGAATTAATAGATTTTATAATATAATATTCTTGGATACCCTTTTCTTTTGTATGAAAATGAGGAAGGATATTTTGAGAGAAAATATCTCGCTAACAACGAATAAAGAACGTGTTCTTCCAATGAAGAACTCCGACAAAGAGCATCTTCGACTTCATCCTCGGAAGCACCTTGTGGAAGCAACCAATGTGGGACTTCTTTGATGACCGGACCTCCCTCCTTATCATCATAAATGAACCAATACATGAGCTTGGAATTGGAGTTGTGCGGTAGACACAATGAAAGATGACAACTCCGTCTCCCTACTCGCGACTCCGTCAGCGAACAATGAGAAAAGGTGGGGTTTTAAATTTATTTAAGTATGATATTATTCCATTGTTACATTTTTTCCAAAACAAATAATGTGGAACATCTTATTATCAAGTTGATCTACTGATGTTTTTTCCCTGTGGATTGGTAATTTTTTTGTTAATGAGGGATTATTGGGAATTGGTGTTTTTAAGATATCTTCAATATTTGTTCTATGATTATGTTCTTGATGAACCGATTCCTACCACCCTAAACACAGAGGGTGCGGGCCAAACTAACATGGCCTGATCCCCCCACCCCCTCTGAGGTTCTTCTTTGTGGTGTTTTTTGGCCTAGAGACGAGGAAATGACGGCGATGAAGGCAACCTGCGCCGCCCCTGCAGCGCTCTGCCGCCCCGGGCCGAACCGCGCCGCCCCGGCCGCACTGTCTGCTGGCCGTGCCACCCACCGGTTGAACCAGCCCGAGTTGCACTACGCCTCGGCTCCTGCCTTCTGCACCTCCCATGCCTTATGGCCCCCTCACAATTCCATACTGAGTCAAGGCCAAGCCATCCTTTGAGCGCACCCCGCGCGCCCCACGGCTCCGCTGTCTATGTACCGCATGTGCCTCGCGCACTCCGTACATCCAGCGCACCCTACACGCTCTACACACCCCACACACCCCGCATCGCCACTTGTTGATCTGGTCGACTGCCTCCTCGTGTCCCGCGTACCCTGAAGCTTATCCGTCTTCGCGCCCCACAGCGCGCCGGCCGAGACGGCCTCCCGGCCCCATCTGCACCACCCAGGCCCCATGCCAAGCCGCCCCGATTCGGCTCTTCATGGTGCCCTCTGAGATGAGATTCACCCTCACGGTGCCCTACAGGCTGAGTCGCCCTAGTGTCACCCTATGGGATGAACCATCCTTGAGCCGACCCCCAGCCATTCCGTGCCCTCACGACTGGTCTGTGCTTTCGCAGCCCGCTGGGCTGGGCCCTGTAGGGCAGGCCAAACCTAACCAGCAGGACTTCTTAACCGACTGGGCAAGACCAAATGGGTCAGGCTGGGTCGACCCGGACCGGGTCGGCCCATGATGGGTCGGGCCTGGTCGGATCGGAACCAGGCCCACATCGAACCTTTATCTTCTTTGGCCTTATATTTGGCACCATGCATCCGTTTGATGAACTGTCAGCAGACCTGGTAATCTTCTAGAAATGTAGTAAATTTGGGTATACTCCACAAGAGTTTAGGGTATAGTAGGGATACAGTCAGGTTGGATCATGCATGAATCCAACTGGGCCCCTGGGAATAAAAGGCAAATAACTCACATACCGGGCTTCCGATTGTCATGATGTCTTTTTCTTTGAGAACTCTATGACGTGGAAGACCTTTGAGATACTTTCTCATGGGACTTCTTGACAGTTGGAGTATCGACAAGAAGCTCGTGAAGAGGATCCTTCCAGAGTCTAGAAAATAGTGTGCGGAGACCTTGAATCAAGATTAGACATGACCACAACTGGCTGATTGACTGGGAGTGACTTGACTAGCCTATTGTGGAGCGCAAGGTTGTGGAGGGAGACCCACGATGGAGGAGTGCCTGGTTGTGGTGGCAGACCCGCAGTACTCAACATGAGATGTACCTCTTCAAGAAATTTGGGGGAGTGCCTAGTTGTGGCGGTAGACCCAAGGTGAGGAGCGCCTCTGTGTGATGCGCCAGACCCACGGTACCTAACAGGAGGGGAACCACAACAGTCCAAGGTTAGTGGGAAGTTCCTTGGTGTCCCGGGATGCCCATTGTAAACGATAGTGGAGAAGTTCTCCAGCAGCAGAGGTTTCGATAATGTGAATAAAAATCCTTTTTGACTTAGTTAGTAACTTTTGTGTTTTCCTCATGATTGAGATGGATTACTTAATAACATAGGTATATGTATGGGCATATACATATGTGTGGTTATCTTCTGATTTCATACTTTTTAGTTTATACTTGTTGGTTTTTGTGAGACATTGAGGGTCTCGGGGTCTCTACTGAGTATTATTATACTCACCCCTGCGCGGGCTATTACTGCACCTCGTTGTGTTAGATGCAGATGACGGACATCGCTGACTGAGGCTGAGAGCACTAGGACCAGATAGTAACATGAGGTGAACCATACAGTGTGATGGTACACAGAGTAGATAGACGGACCTGGAGTGCTGAGGAGGCGATCTATACGTACCCTTCTGGTAGGAACTGCGGAGGATGACCGAACAAAAGTTTTTATTTTCTTCAGTTGTACGTTCTATTTCTTTTACTTCATAGTTGGGCTTGTTTTTTCAGCCACTTTTACTTTCAGCATAATTTTTTATACAGTTTTACTTAGTGGTTTGTATCTAGCTTTTGCTCTATCGTGTGTGTTTACAAGTTATAAAAGAAATGCCTTCCCAGTTTTAGGGATTTGCATTATTGGTGCTAGTCGTCAGCCCCTGGCCTCTGGAAGGAGGGGTTGGGGTAGTCAAGACAAGAGCCTTAGGGGACGGGTCATGATATATTTGTAGAATATAATCTAATGATACCATCCAAATTATTTCTCCAAGCTGTTTTTATTTATTTTGAGAGGAGGATTAAGAATCCTATGTGGGATCCAAGGCCTTTCAAAGATAGATGGTAGAAACAATGTCTATTTTTTATTTTTTTAAATTCTCACCAGGTATATGAGGGAGGTTTCATGGTTGGTGATATTATAGTAAAAGTTAGACACCATGTTAAATTAGTTTCATTTCCTAGGGGCTTCTATATTTTATGGTCCAGGGTTAGAGTTGTTTTTATAAATGGACAATTTTACACATAAAGGATATAATTTTAAATTCAAATATTAAGTGGGTTTTCAAACATGAACGAAAGTGATGTTTCGGGATCATCACATAAATATATGACAATGTTAGTAAACATGCACAAGATTTTTAATTGCGTTAATAATGGGTCATCATGATAAGATGATTTACGTGCTAAAGGTGATATCAAAATGAAGAGTTCATAAAAAGTGGAAACTAGATCACAAAAAGGAAGGTATGAAAATAGCATAAGAATATGTTCAACTATGTCGATAAATAGGCAGGAAACCCAATAATATGAAATATCTTTTCCACAAAAAATTTCGTTTTCTATTGTGGGAATGGATATTATATTATAGATATCCATGACAAAAAATTCTACACATAAAACATACCATGTCTAAAATGATCAAGTGAATCATCTATGTGGATTGTGTAATAGAAAAAAATATTGAAAAAAAACTAACAAAGATAACAGAAAAAAGTTTATTTCACAATAGATCATAAGTTTTACGACTAGAATCATTTGAATATATGGTATAATTGAACAGTTCATTCATATTCATCAAATCAATATTAATATTCTGGTAAAGTCTTATGTTAGCAACAAAAATATTTATAAATAAAAATACACTAATGATACTTATAATTTCTTAACAAGTGTAATACTACTCCCAAGTTAGGGAGTTAGGAGTTGACGGATGAGACTTGAGGGAGGATGTGTTCTATCAATATATGTATTTTAAAGAAAGTGTTAATGGTATATAGTTACTATGTCAAATAATTGCAACAAAAACATGTAAATTCTAGTGTATTTAGTTATGACTGAAACATTATTAGTATATTCTCCACATACTATCCTTATAGGTGGACCATGTAAAATTGAACTATTCCCAATTTCCATATGATTGTTTAAAAACTACACAATTCAATCAGATGATTTTTTGACAATTACCTACAAATTTGGGAATAAAATCTATTATTTTAAATTTAAATGCAGACACACTAATTCACCCCTCACCACCCAATGTTCCCTATGGTCCTAGAAGTTGTATCATAGCCAATAAGTTATTAGTTTTTAATATTTCATCAATGGGTTTCTTAGATAATTGAGTGACTTTTTTGGGGCGTTGTCATATTTTATGAATAAAAAATGTTCTTTTGAAAAAATATGATGATAAAACATATGATTTCTCTGTGTATTGATGTTAATTTTTCCAAATCAAATGTAAATCATGTCACTAGGGTGGAAAATATTTTATGACTAAAATAGACTGGAAAATGAGTACTGAATTTGAAAAATCACACTATATGCTTATTATTTCCTTATCTGACCATATATATATAATCATGATAATATTAAATCATCCATAAAGATGTTGGATAAATTATTGAATATGTAAAATTTTGATAACAAATGGATGGATGTCAAAAATCCATGTTTTTCAAAATATGTTAAATTGTAAAACAATTCAACTAAATGAAAATGTATAGTGTTTTTAACAGAATTTCAAATGATGTTCAAAAAATTCTATTAATTATTGAGGATATTAATTATATTTTTATTGTAAGGAATATCATGAGAAGGCTTCCACCCCTATACTATCCAAAACTATCATCTTTTATAGAATCATATCTGAGTAAACATTACATCTATGATCTAATAAATATTTTAGTGGTTTATGAAATTTTAGTCAAACATGAAGATAAAACAAACCATGTAACCAAGGAAATAACATTAAAATCAATCTAAAACCATGAGATTTACTGAGATAGTGTTGATGGTGATAAATTCAAATACGAACATCAATTTATTTTTCCCATGAAATTAATGATATGAAATTTAAAATTTTAAGGTAATCATCATATAAACTATTTTAGAAATGATACTATTTTTCACATTTACATTTAATTGTCACGGATTTTTTTTATAATTACTGTAATGATTTAATAATGAAGAAGCATCATTAATGGTTCCCCTAAAAGGGAGACATAAAATTCAAATGAAATTACATGGAAATAGTTTAGTCTGTAAAGAATAATATGATGATAAATATTTTTTGGTGGTTTCAAAACAAGATTTCAAATATGTACGTACAAATCCTTGATGTAAACATTTGAAATGGTAGAGCCATAAAATGATAAACAAAATGAGTTGTTTGGTTTTTTTGACCTTATGTTCGAAATTGAGGGTGCACATGATAATATTGTCATTAAATAAAATATAATCATAAAGATGACCTCTATAGATGACTCATCAGTGTATTTTGATTGGAGAGAAGAATAGATTGATCAATAATAATTAGGGGAAGAAAAAACATAAATAATTATTGAAATTTTAGAAGTATTTGCGAACATAATATCCATATTGAGGATAAGTTAAAGTTCTTCAATGAACTAACAACAAGACTAGGGGAGAATCCTATTTCCACTAAGGTAATTAAATAATTATTTTTTACATTCAAGAGTAAATAGGAAACAAAATAAAAAAAGGTAAATTAATAATAAATTAAGGTGTAGAAAATTATCATATGTAGAGCTATTTGAAAGAGTTAAACATAGATCTGAAAAATTAATGAAGGCATTGAATTATAAAAGGTCTATATGTGTTGGGAAAAGTGGAATTGGATAATATGTAGAAATATCAATGAATGAAAATTGTTTGAGGAAAAATATAGGGAAGAATAATGTTTCACACATCACAAAAAAAACTTGATGTCCCAAATAAATAAGTCATTGAACCCCACATAATGTCAAGTTGAAAATAATATTAATTTTACATGAAATTATAAATACCAATAAAACAATACAACTGAAGTATAAATGGGGAGTCATGTTGGTTAAAATATTTTTCATATTATTAATTGTTAAATAAGTTTTTAATGGGCCATACCATTTCCTACTATGATCTAGAAAGGATCAGCATAAATGGGTTGTTCTTGGAAGTAAAAAAAGGAGAATAAGACCACATAATATTCATGAAGAATAAATATTTTAAATGTAAAATGTTTTCATTGTTCTAACTATGGTCATTAGACTATTTCTTGTAGTCGGAGGAAATGTGGGAACAGTAACTACAGATCAACAATGCATTGAAATAACCATCAACCAATAAGAATATATCCTGAAAATATTTATTATCCTCTGAAAGTAGATTATAAATTTGTAAATTCCATGAATACAAATTAGTTATTAGAATTGTTTTCTTTTTTCAATCACCAAATCTTGTGTCTCGTGGATGAAAAATATGAAAATTGAGAAATCAAACCTTTTAGAAATATCACACCATGATACAGAGAATAGTAGAACCTAGAATCTTATTAGTGCATACTCATCACATGTAATAAAAAATATAGATTTAGTGAATTATTCGAAGAAATATGTTGATGGAATAGTGAGATTCGAAATTGATGATTCTGTAATGATAAATGTTAGTGGAAGTATAAAACCAAAAAAATGATGACCCACTAAAAAGTGAAGTTATCTAACTAAACGTTTTTCATAACAATCTACTAAGTAAAATTAAAATATTTCACTTAGGAATGATAGTCACATTTAATGAACTAGGGTGAACTATTAATGTATGAATTATGTAATTCAATTATTAATGGATTCATAACGTATGAAAATTTATCCATGTTTGATTTTAAAGATAAAACATGTTACTTAAAAGTTGAATAAGGAATGAACTATTGGATATAGTGGTTGGGTGACATTATTCAAGGGATCATATAATAAATACCTAATAATAAAATAGTTGTAAACATTACAAATCGAAAGGACATGCATGAGAAGACATGTGATCCATGAATGGGAGGAAATATTATTGGTATTTAAATTTATCTGAAGAACAAAATGGTGTTGAATCTACCTGATCATATCCACATAGACATATGTGGTCCTAAAAAAGTGGTAGGCATACATACAAAGATGTAATTCATTCTTATTATAGATGGTTATAGTAATATGTCTTATGTGATGATTATTCTGCGATAACAACAATTTCTTGATTGCATGTGGTGTTATATTAAAATTGGTGAGCGTGAAACTGGTTGCACAATCAAGATGATATGATCTGTCAATGGAAGATTATTAACATCCATTTAATATGAAAAATACCTAGAAAACATGGAAAATGAATTAGATGGTAGTAATGACCACCCAATATTAAAGAAGATTAATTGAATTCATAGATTTATAGGGGAACAATATGGTTATAACATTGATTAATGTGAGTTATTTTTATTTTCATTACTAGAGTGTGTGAATTCATGTAGTTTTGTGCACTCAATATCAAATATGGCTTCATCATTGAGAAACATAGAATCAATATGATTTATGTTATGGAATAAAGCCCCCTATAAAGTATTTTCTTTATTGATGTAAATTTTATATCTGAATCAATAAATGTTGAGAAAATAATTATTTTTATGTTGTAGATGATGGAATATTCCATAGAAATTCAATTAAGAGTAAATGATTTAAGTGTTTAAACATTATTATTGGTTGAATTGTGTAAAGCATTAATGTCATGATCATTTACGATAAATCCATTAATAACTCAAGGATTTCATATGTTGATATGAAAGATGAGAAAGAATAATTTAGAAAAAGGACAGATTCCAATGTAAAAAAATTAATGAATTAAAAAAAACTAATGGATGACAAAAAATGATGATCTAGAAGAATAATCAGTATAAGAAACAATGTATAAATAAATTTCATTAAAACCTAAAGAATTGATATTCAATAGAAGTAATTGATCAATCATACATCATTAGTTTTTTGTAAAACACCAACATAGAAATGGATATTGATGAATGAGAAATATTATTACTTCCTAAAATGGTGGAAACAACATTATTGGAGAATATTCCAAGGATGAATCATGGATTAAGGCTCTGCAAGGATAAATATATTTGATTAACATGAACCTTCATTGTGGTCATGTTAGTATACCTAAAAAATATAATGTGATTTCAAAAAAGTGTATCCTTATAAACATATTTAATGAGAATGAATATTGTGTCAATAGGAATGTTTTATGTGTAAACCATATATACATGATGAAGGTGTTGATGTTGAAGAATTTCATTCTCCAGTATCTAGACATGAGCCAATCATGATCTTTAATTCTATGGTAATTCATAGTGGTTATAGTGAAATTCATATGTTTTTCATAATTAAATTCTTAAATGGATTCCATGATTAAGAGTTCTACATTGGAAATTTTTTTTATTTATTATAGGAAAAGTTAATGGGATGGTTTACATATTACAAAATAATCTCTAGGGTCTAAAAAAGGCACCATAAGAGTTATATTTTCTACATGATGCATTTATAAAAAAGCATCAATTAAAGAAAAGAGGTTTCTATAATAATAATTATGTGAATCAATCATAAAAAGTTCAATTTATTTCGATTTTGTATGTTAATGATTTTATATTTGGTGGAAATGGTCATGGATCACTGGATGAATTTTTTAATCACATGAAATAAGAATTTTAAATTTCAAGGATTAGTGAACTCGAATAAATTTTGAAGGAATAGTTTCATCAAAACAAGTATTTTGACTTGATTTATCTAAAAATATTCATGAATAGTTTTCATGAAATTCATAACATTCATGACTCTAAAACATTGTCAACTCCAATTAGATTTTAAAAAGGAAAATTACGAGGATGGTAAATCTATGGATCACACCCTTTATAGGGGATTCATTTACTTCTTAAGATACATGACTGCACCAGCACCATATATCATCATCAAAACATGATTAGTGGCCCTCAATCAAATTAATATAAAGAAAGATCATTTGGTAGCAGTTAAATGAATCACAATTTATATTCATGGTTCACCACAATATTTCTTCCAATGTTATTATTAAAGAGATTATAAATTATGATTATTTTCTATTGTTTATGGGATTGGTTATGTGGTGGATTAAATTCTCAAATGTTTGGTTAATTCATCATAGGAAAAAAAATGTTTGTGATGGTTGAGAAAGAAATAAGAAAGAACCTCTCTTAGTATGGTTGAGGACACATATATCTCTACTACAAAGGATCATACATAACTATTAGAGATGAATAAATAACAAACTTGTATTGGTTATGGGATAAAATAGTTGATTATGATTCACTATGATAACAATATTTTGATATATTACGAATATTTTGATTCAACACATTCTTACAAAACATATTGATATTAGATATCACTTCATAGATGAACATTTCGAAACAGATGTGATTAACATGGATAATGTTTTAATAGATTACCATGTGGATGACATTATGACTAAGACATGGGCAATACATGTGTTTGATAATCATTGATTGAATCTCAATGTTATGTAACATCCCAAAGAATGAGTATGGTATAGTGGTACCTATATATCTATATTTTATAACTATTTTACTCAATTTGTGGACATAAAAAATTTTTATGGGGGAGATACGATCTATAGGGAGTATATTTTGATCTCTACCAGAACAAATGAAGGTTAAATGGATTTATTTACAAAGGGGTAGAATAGAAAAATTTATTATTACAAATTATTTTTCATTTAATTATTTTGTGAAACCATGAAATGATTCAGTGACATGATGATAATTAGGTTTTATGGGTAATCATATCCTTTTTATCAAATAATCACATAGAAGTGATTATTAATTCCAAAACACTATAACACATTTCTTAGATAATACATAGTTAAGAATTAAAATACACTATAACCTAATTCATTCTTAGAGTATTGTTTTTTACATAGATATAAGGTCATGTAGACTATAATTTTTGGATGAGTTGTTTCTCTCCATTTTTTTCAATGTTGTTGCTTTAGTAAAATTATCTGAATGATTTCAGTAAAACCTAGAGGAAAATAATGTTTCAACAAAGGAATTCTGTAACTAGAATATATAAATTGATTTTTTTTATGTTTTTTGTCACTCCACACCAGTTTGATCTAGTAGTTCATAAAATTTATGAAAAGTGATGGTTAGGGATCGATACATAAAAATAATTAAAAGGATTGAAACTCTAAAAAGATTTATATTTTTAGGAAATATGGGTTTTCAAAATTATATGATTTGTGTGAAAATAATAAGGTTATCATTGAAACAACTCACTAATGGTGACATGAAAATTAAGTGTTTATCATAGGAGGAAACTAGAGTACACAATTTATGGTACACACATAACTTCTTCATTATTTCATTCATGTCTATCTATATTATGAAACCCCTTCATTAGAAGTATATTTTCCAATAAATATTCTATGCCATTTTTGTGGGAAATAGTTATGCATCATATATTTACTAGTTTAAAAATTTTATACAAAACATTTATTATTCCTAAAAAAATCTAATAAACCATATGAGTTATTTTCTCGAATGATAAACTTATACAATAATAAAATAAAATGTTTAATACATGAACGTGTTTTGTGAGTATGTTCATTAGTTTTGTGACTAACTTGTTTTATATATATTGTTAATGTGAAATGTGAATTAATTTTATTTAACTTATTACTATAGGGAATGTAGTATATCATGATATTTTGGTACAAATACATATATTCCAATCCACATAAGTTTCTTTCATTTTGATAATATGAGTAAGACTTTTTCCTAGGTCATGAGCATGGGGAATATACAAAATTTATCCAAAGGATGTAGTGTACTATCACTAAATGTACTATTAAGGATGTTTTCTAGGAATATAGTGACTTTTTAAATACATTTCATCCAAAAAAACTACTTACTCATATTGGATTTATGTATGACTAAAAACATTTAAAATATGACCCATTTACTATCTCTTAGTGTTAAATTTGGTAATCCATACATGTTGTCTCTATGCATATGATGGTTCAATAAATGAATGAGTCCATCATATTGATCTTATAATTTCTTACTAATATGGGAAAATTTATCTAATGGTTTAAATGATTAAGTTGACTACCAAATTCACCCCTCCCCTATCAGGGTTCCTTAGGGTCCTAGGACAAGTTTTCTTTTCAGGGGTTATTCCGTGATAAAATTATTATAAATCCTTATTTTCTTCAAGGGTAATTTTATGCAAACTTAATTATGAAATCTATCTATTTTATAGATCTTATAATATTATGAAATATTTTTTATTTCCATTTCATTTCATGGGTTATGATATGGTGAATATTTATGATCTAATGGCACACATTAATTTGTTTTTTGTCATGTGATTGGTGGGAACTATATATCCAAAAAAAATTGGGTAATGATTTTAAATCTCATGTAATAGATAGTAAGGGAATTTGTAGTGAACCTGGTTTAATATGATAGGGATATAATGGAGATTAAACATAGTATATTAGGACATGGCTATATTTGGTAGTGTACATGGATCAATATGTGACATTATCTCCTATGTCTATCTTCGTTGTAAACCTTGAAAAATGTCTAAATTATCTCGTATACTTTTTTGTGTGTCATTAAATTCTTCTTTATGAAAAATCTAGGCTCAAATTGATCATGGAATTTGATTAATTATTGTTAATTTCATATGTTCTACAAATAATTGTTCCTTGATTCAAGTTTATAATCATTATTTTCAATTATTATGATCATGTTCCCATACCCATATACTTTTTTATGATTTTTTATATCAATTATTTCTCATTATAGAGCATCTAACCCCACCCATTGTTATGATTCCTATACATAGGTTATGATGAATTTTTTATGTAGGGTATATTTTTAAGAGTTACCAAATGGGATTATCTTTATTGATGGAATTTATGATATTTTAAAAGAGTAATAATATTGTATTTCATGTTTCAAAAGGAACTAACCTATTATAATCCTCAAGTGTATGTCTTTTCAATTTATTGAATATTCATTTGAAAATATACAATATACATGTATGCAATAATTTTGTTTCAATAGTTATTATAAAATGAAATGGTATGTCATCCTTTATAATCTATGATGATAGATCATTACTAAAATAAAAATAAATTTATGTGGATATTTCAATGGATGTATTTAAGTATAAGATTAATAATGAGTTAATGCATATGAAATTGTCCTTGATTTTTTTAAAAGGATATAGTGGGTGGTTCCCAAAAAATTATATCCCTACAAAGATACTAAATGTGGATCTAGCTCTGCTGCAGATATAACATTGGGTAACAACCCTAATGACAATTTATTGATGTAGACTCCAAAAAAACTAGTGCATGACCATAAGGCTTACTACACACGTAGTTGGGCAGTCTAATGGGAGATGATGTGGAAATTAAAAATCTATTTACAATCCATCATTATGTATTTAAATTGATGATGAATATGAATGATCTAGGATAAAATGACATCATATATTAATAAGAATGTGTCATGATTTATAACTCCAAAATGATTTTTCACAATATGTGATTTGACATTATCTTTAGTATCACACACAATATTATTTATATTCATAGTTAATGGAATAAACCACATGGAATTGGAAAAAAAATATTATGATGGGTGATTTTTCAATCAATAGTGAAATGGGTTTGTTACTCCAATAGGGTTTGTAGGGATTATGCCTAACTAGATTTCATGGAACATGATTAACAACATGTACCTTATCCCACTTTTAGACTCCACAAACAAGAGATGAAATGTGTCCACTGAGTGTTATATTGAAGATTACAATTGGGGAAGAAATATTTTTTTCTCTATGTATCATGAATTTTTTATGAAAATCCATAGTTGATGTATTATAGAAACATGATTATGTATATATAGTTTTGAAGGATAGAAATAAAGTAAATGAATATGAAATATAAATACATAAGTTAACACAATGGCTAGAAATAGTGGTCTGATTATGGTACTATTGATAGATAGATCAATTAAATTTGGTAGGTATGTCCATTATGATAATATGTGTTCTGTTGTGAAATATTATAGAGAGAATCAATATTGTCATATGATCAATAGTTATGTTAATGATGATGAAAAACCTATATATTAGATGTTAAATAAATGAGGTATTAATGATTAGGATAATGATTCATATATAATTTATTGAGAACATAATTGAATGAATGAATTATTGATGTATTATAATTCATTAATTATGTTAATGTAATATTTAAATATAAAATTATGGTTTAATATATTTTTTGGTTATGGATTTTATATAATATTTCGAATGATAGTGATAAAATAATTAATTTAATGAAGTTGATATGTTTTATAAAAATTGCATGATTAAGGTAACATATCCATTGATTAGATTAATATGCTGAAAATGGTTTTAAATTTGAAAAAAGATAATTGTTATAATAATAATGTAAATGGGATAGTACTAATCACCTTGGAATATGTTATAATCAATTGATAAGTTGGTCTATGACTTCATTGATGGAGTTAAAATAATTTTCATATTTATCAAACATATCCAATAAATTATGTTCTATGTAATGAATAAAGAAGAAATGCTTGAATTGAATATGGTTTTATAGATATTCAATTTATTACAATGTTTCATGATAATAAATTATGAAGGTATTTACATGTTGGGAATGTAATAACAAATTTATATACAATTATATATGGGGGATCAATGATTCACAGATTTTGAAAAAATTATTGACCTTATTTATAATGTTTTTTATTTTCATCATTCTGAATGCTCAAATGGTTAACCATTTATGAGATGGTTTATGATGAAAATCGAATAATGCTATATTGATAAGTTTATTATTTCACTATGTGATTATTTATGAATATTGGAAATGCTATGATAATTATTTTATTTATGATAACTAAAGATAGAAATAATAATTAATCATTCCATATATGGATATTATGATCTATTAGTTCATAAGAATAGAATATTAACCATCATTTATTAGAGTAATATATTAATTGTAAGTTGATTGCGACACTAAAAAATGGAGATATTGTTCTTATTTAATGGAATTAATTCATCTATGTGTATATTATCATGAAAAATTTTCCATAATAGGAAAATGATATTTAAATAAAATTACATAAATTTATAATATTTTTTGATGATATAAATAATATTTTTCATGCCTATGTGGTTTATGCCTTTGTTTTTTTTAAAGGTTGGGGAAGAATCCTCATTTATTATTAGAATAAACCAAAGACCTCTTTAACATGGTAGAGGGTGACCCATTACATAGCCCCTAGAATCCTACTATCTTTTACAAGAGGATGTTTTATTGACACTTTTTATGAAGTGGGAGTCTAGGAATGGAAATTTAAAGTATTACTCCTATGATGAATGAGACTAATTTCTATGTAGAAGATCATTTTGAGGGGGAATAATGTAACACCCCTTGTTATTATGAAATTTTTATGAATTAATTTAATTTAATTTATGTATTCTATATTAATAGAAACATTTTAATCTTTCGAAACATGCAACATTGGCATAATATGCATTACACATAACATTACATTTTAAAATAATTCTGACATATTATAAACGTGATCATTTAATCATATTTATTAATTTTATTGATATGATTAGTAATAAATAAATTTAAAATATTAATCTTATTTGTTTTATAAAAATAATACATGTTGATAAAAATAATACAAAATCTTTTATTATGAATTTACATGTTTCAAAAATAAATTTCATCCAAATAAATGTATTTAATAATTCTTTGTAAAAAATAATAAAATTATTTTATGAAAATTAAAGAAATTTATTTGAATAAAAAAAATTATTTTTGAATAGAAAATGTTAAAATTATCTTAGGGTGATTTTTTTAATATTATCCTCAAAATATTCATTATATGATGAATAGTAAATAATGTAGATTTTTTATTAACAACCCCATTTTCATTTAATATATTTATATATTGATATCATATTTTCAATATTTTTAAAATATAATTTTTTAAATTATAGTTCTATTAATTTCATTTACTTCATGTGAATAAATCTCATATCTGAAATTGTTTGTAAAAACCTGAAATACTTTTTAATGATTTTACTTACGGAACCCACCTTCACATTTTGACTATATGATTAATATTAACTTATTTTTTTCACATAAATTAATATATTCTTTATAAATTCATTCTATATTTTGAATAATAACAATTTCTAATTTCTAATTAGGCCAATTTAATTTTTTTTCAAAATGAATGGTGAATGTAGTTACATATAATTAATGCAGTTAAGTTAAAACTATGTTTACCATGAGTTTATATAGAATGATTATAGTGAAACAACAATAAAATATTATCATAATTATTTATGGAGTTTATTTATGGATTTTAGATCAAATTCAACCATATATGGAAATTCCATGCTATATTCCCTTGAATATGACACATATAATTATATATGTAAGGTAAATTTTAAAAAAAATTACTTTTCATTATTTTAAGATAAATAAATCATTGGGATAGAGAAAAATATTATATGTTTGTTTTTATATATTATTTTTAAATATAACTGATATTTTATCATGATAATTTATTTTAATTATTTAGAAAATAAATAATTACACTAAATACGTAAAAACCCTAATAAATGAAATATTGTATTAATACTTAAATAAAATAAATTAGGATAAAAATATTATATGCGATGTAAATTTAATGTATTATTATGTTCAGTTATTCATTAGATTAATATATCATGTGACACGGGTGTGAACAAAATAGATTCAAATTCAATTAATTTATTGAATTTTTAAAAAAATTAATTTAAATAAAATTTTCCAAAATTGACATTATTGTGATATTTTGATAAATTATACATTATTAATGGATTAAATTAATAAAAAATCTATATTATTACTAGTGATTTTAAAATTTCATTTACTATCAACTATATTCTATTCATGGACTAATATTTCTTTTATAATGAATATATTGACCTATACAAAGTAAAAACAATGTTATAGTGTTTATAGTTAAAGTAGTGTTTTTCCACATTACATGAACTTGTATAAAAATAAAATTCAAACACTCAATGAATTTCTTTATTAAAATTACATATTATAAATATATGTTGTGATTCTAAATTATATTGTATATATCATTTTATTTTATTCTTAAATGATAAATTACATAGGTTATAAAACAAGTTACCATAATGAAAAACTAATATGGTAAAAATAATGAAATGTAGGGGTTTAAGAATTATTTTTTTAAAAATGTGTTTCATTGTGTTTTGGAGGATTGGATATATCATAAAATACCTAAAAAATATTTATTATATATTTTAGAGACAATTTAGTTTTAATTGTCCTCAAAATAGTTAATATTATTGGGTATTTAATAAAACACCACTCCTCCATGACTATAAAATACACCCCTCTACACCTTTATTCAAAACATTGCACCAATTTGGTTCATCCAATACATTCAGAAATAACTTCCAAACAATCTTATTATCATCCCAGATGATTATAATTGGTCAAAAAACTATAATACTAATGATTTGTGATAACCTAAGTTGGATATGTGTAGAATAAGTATCGTTCTTCATCATGCATAAATATTTTTTTATATCTCTACCTAATTAAATATTTATTATAAATTTTTTATATAATAATCCCAGTATATTCTATAAATATATATATTATTTCGTGATGTAAATGGCATATAACCTTATCCATTTCCATTAAATATATTCTGAAATCAACATTCAGGATTATGATGAACTACCATTATGTGAACTGTTGTCATTTATTAGGATTCTGAATATAAATATGGTTCTATAATTGATTTAAAATAAACTAATATTTACTATACTGGATTTTTTTATGTTTATTATGTAACTCAATACTTATGTTAGGTGTATTTCTATTCTCACTGTTATTTCTGAGAGAATGATGACTTATTCACAAATCATTTCTTTTGTGTGTTATATATGTGAACCTCTAGAATGATATATAATTAATATAAATATTTTATGAAAAAATAATTATTCTATTTCTCATATTTATTTAATTGGTATTATTATTGAGATTTAACTCAAATAGTAAGATATTTTAGCTCACTCTTTACTTCTAGGAGACACATGTCGTGTTCACGACACATTTCATTTATAGAGTGTTCTTACAGTTTCTAAAATTATTTTAGGATAATTATAATGTGGATTTTATTCATTTAAAAATCTATTATGTTATCCAATTTTCATGGGTTTTACACTACCCAAGTGAAAAAATCTATAATGGATTTTGGTGTCAAATAGCCTTCCTTGCGACCTAATTATTGTTAAGAAATCTTATTCAGACATGAAGTGTATACAGTAGCACATTCACTTTAATAATGATGGATTTGTTCATCCTCATTGTATTAAATTTTATATTTAATGATATTCATTCATGTGTATTATGATTCAATTTTACCAAAGTGTAAAATATTTTATGTTACAATTTCACTGTTTATGTAGGACCCAAACTTGATGTACATGGAAATTACATCACTTTTGCAGAATATATAATACATAACAAAAACAGACATCCAAGGACCATAGTAGTTTAGTGACTATGTAAACATGGAACACAATCTTCTAATCATGGTGAATGATCTTCAACATCTCCCATAATGATCTTTCCCTTCTGTTTTATTACCTACAAACATTCATCATATCTGGGGGAAAAAATAAAAAGGGTTAGCTCAAATGCTCAGTAAGGGTAAGCATGGAGAAAATAAAACAAATCACATACGTTTGAACTTTAAAACATGAACATAAGGTTTAAACATTAAAAAAATTAGTTGTGACATAAATCATGGAAGTACTTAAGGCATAGCTCATAAAGGAACATTAATAATGATAAAATAGAATGAAAAAACATGTAATTGTGGAAACCCATTATGCGCATGATATTATTTCTATAGTAGCCAAGGCATTTCTACTAAGACCATCATAGTGGACAATGTCCATTACTGAACCAGGTTTACTGGTCGTTCCATCCCTGTATTACTGAACCAGATTTACTTTCTATTCCATCCATGTCTATCTCATGAGATATAAATATTTACCCAATGCATTAGAGGGAGATATATGTCCCACCCATCTCATGTTTATATCATTCTTATGTGTTCCACAACACAATCATAAATCATTCATCATAACCCAAAGAATCAAATGGGTTTCATAAACATCATACCATCTTAACATAATCCATATAAAACAAATGGATATCATTTCATCATAAGAAAAATAAAAAAACATAAAAAATGTAGGCATTATACTTGAAATATAATCATACAAAATAATGTCATCTTAGATGGGAAATAGTTTTGAATAAACACTTGAAATTAATTCTTGAGGAAAATAACCTTTAATCATCAAAATCATTTTCTTTTCTCAAAAAGCCATGGGATTTTAAAAGAAAATTATTTTGTGAAAATAATCATGAAATATTTTTTAGCATGATTCATGGAAATTATTTTTTATTAAACCGTTAAAATCTGTTCATTCAGAATAATTTAAAAAAACATTCTCCTCATACTTTTAATGGAAAAGTAAAAAAGTGCCACGTATGGTAAAAAAAAGTATGATTCATTCCATAACACAATGTAAAAGTAAAATATAAGTAAACATGTTTTTAATCATACATTTAATAAGATTAAACACATTATGAAAAACATTTTTATGTACATGGATGTAAAATGCAACCCCAGTAAATACATAATTATAAACAATCTCAGATAAAAATGAGATTGCAAAATTATCCCTTACCTTTTATCCAATTTCTTCTGTATGTGTTTGAGAAACCTGTATAGTGGGTTTAGACATATTATTAAATTCTAACAAAAACATAATAATATTTATGATATCTAATATGATTCACTTATGACTTTATCTTACCCATTCATTTATCAATTTCATGTTAAAGCCGAGTTTTGGGTAAAATTGATTCATTTATCATACGTGTTTGGAATTATTGTTCTTAATATTGTTATTACTTATATTATTATTTACTTACATGATGAATTTAAAACAAGTAATTATATAACATATGTTTTCAGTATATATATATATATATATATTAGATAGATAAATGAAACGAAATACACCGTTCATGGAGACGGTAGACCGTACGTACGCATTAACGCTGTTTTCATTTCATTATTGAGTTGAATGGAAGTAAGTAGATGATATATATATATATATATCCAATAGAATTATTATGTTATATATTTCATGATTATTTATTATATATATACTTTATAATCATTTTTTAATGGTTAACATAGAGAATGAATCTTATCGCGTCGTGGAGACGGTAATCCGTACGTACACACGAGCGATGATACCATTCTCATAATTATTTAATGGAATTTGAGTAGATTATATAATATTTTATAATTATTATAATGTTATAATAATCATATATATTTATTATTTACACCATTATACCCATCCAGGTAAGGTGGTTATTGAAACAAAGATTACACCACACCGTGTTGACGGTATTCCGTACGTATGCACTCGCGGTGATTTCTTTTTTTGCAGGATAGATAGAAGGTTAAATGAGGTTGTTTCATATTGATAATAACATATCATTATATTAGTGATATTTATTATATTACTTTATAATGAAAAATTTAATGATAAGGAAGTTGAAGAAGAAGAAAAAACATGAAAGAATCGGTAGAAGAGATTACCTCTTCTTCGACACAGCTCATTTAAACTTCTTCTTAAGGAACTAAAGTTGTTTTTTCAAGAATACCAGGACATGTATTATGTTTCTAGGAAAGTGGAGAAGAGAAATTTTAAGGGTTTGGACGAGCTTTAAGGCTCAAAATGGTGTGAGGAGGAGAGGGAGGAGGTGCCCATTTATAAGGGAGAAGTTGGGATTAATTTATAATAAATTCATACCCCACTTAAAAACCTGAAAATATGACTCAAATAAAAATATTAGATGTGATATTTTTGTAATATCATTAACAAATAAAATTTATACATGTTGGGAAAATATTTTAGACCATATCAACTTGATTTATCCTTATTTAATCTATTTACTTTTATTTGTGGTAATAATATTATAAATTATAAATTGTTTTAAATAATTACTTATGTGTTATGAATTGTCCATAATTTTATATTTTATGAAATTATAGACCATATAAATTTCAATTTATAATTTATAATTTTTTTTGTGATTTTTAATCAATTTTATAATATATTATTTTTATAAAATAACAATAGTGTCAATTTTGACACAATTAATTTATTAGAATTTAAATAATGTTCACACAGAAGACATGTTCGAAATAAAAGATTCAATATATTTATAACATTTCATATTTCTCTATAAAATTCATGGAGGACATTAAATAGTTCATATAGTGTTTATTTTAATATTTTTAATACCATTTATTAGATATTTCCATCAATAAAATAATTTCAACATTATTATTCTTTAATAATTAATGATAATTATATAATCCCTAAAAATTCTAAAAAAATTCACATGATGTATATAATTTTATTAAATATCTGGAGAGTATTTATATTTGATATTTTATAATGTTTATCACTAAATTAAAATTATTACACTTACAAGATTTAAGAGAGTGACATGTTGTCACTTTCTTTGGTTTTAATATTCATTATTTACCTTTCATGGTCCAAATTCCATAAAATGAATCTATTCCGACCCTTAGGTGATATGGGTCATCTTTTATTCATCCAATAGAAGTTTGGTAGGTGTTAGGGTAATTTTATAATCTTTTTTTACCCTTAATTACCCGATTTTTCTTTAACTGTAGCATAATATAAATTACCATAGTTACTATTCATAATATAAATAAAAAAAGTAACCTATTAACATAATTTGGACCCACTGAATACAAATATGGAATCCATTTTTCAAATTTCAAAACACATATGTTGCAGTAATTAATTTAAAATTAATCCTGTTGTAAAGAAAATGGGTTTTAAAAGTTAAAACAATGTCAAAGATTTAAACGTTTTTACCTGTGAATTCAATGTAAAATTAATGATAATGACTTAAATTATATTAAATGTTAAAAAAATATTCTATTTATACTTTAGAACAATTAAATATTATAATTTAACCATATAAATTATATCGACGAAAAATTATATGTTTTATTAAAATTTAAAGTATTTTTACTATTCATCAAAATATGAAGGTTATTAGAATAATCTAAAAATTTATCCAATGTAAATTTTTATATCCTGATTCCAATAAAAAAGTTTAATTTTTCAAATTGAACTTATACACATGTCAAAACTATATTTTTTGTGGGTGCGCCATAAAAAAGAGGAAAAACTGCAATTTTTTAAAAATATTTATTTTACCCGAAAATTTTATTTTGTTCTCACACCATGTTCTATAAAACGCATAAAATAAATTATAATGTCATAAAATACAAAATTTAGTTTCTAATATTTCTAACTTCTAGTTCATAATAATATTATACCAATATATCAATGTTTAGTGAAACTCAGTATAGCGTACAACACACTCTGTTGAGGAAGGTCTTTCTTGCGTGCAACACAAGCAAATAATAGTGTTTGCATATACTACAAGAAAATACGGTGCTCTGTATAGATCAAGTTAATCAGAGTTTAGCATAGAACACATTGAATCAATGAAATTAAAAAGAATATTTTTCATATAATTTAGGGGTGTTACATTCTAACCTCCTTAAAAAGAATTTCACCCGCCAAATTACTTAGGGTTATAAATGGTTTTCTATTTGAAATTTTCTTTCATAGAAACCCACATTGTAAAACGGTATACTAAAACATAATTTTGAAAACTAATTTATGAAACATAACCGTTAGCCAAATTAACACATCAATGGGTTTCCACATAGGAGAACATAGGTGAAAATATGGATATGGAAGAGAAATATAACCATCAAGTTCGGATGGAGAGTGGTAGAGAACATGGATATGAAAAAGATAACAATCAGAAATCCAATAATTTGTGATAATCTAAGGTACCATATGATTCATCCGATATGAGGATAATAGGACAACAATTTTGGTTTTCAAGATCATTTCCCTACAGCAGATAAATTTTTGCATAAGGTGAAATACTTACCAGATTTTAGTAAAATATCACCATCGGGTATTCCTTGAACAGTTTCCCCTTCATATCTTAAATAAATGAAGTTTAATTTGTCATTAGATGTGGGTTAGCATATCGTGTGATAGAATTATGGGTCATTCCATCTATTTCAAACAAAAGGTTATCAAAAGTTATTAAATATACAGAATTCCATCTGTGGTGAGATTAATTGTATATGGTTCCTAAAATGGACTTATACATCATCTATCATATAGATTAATAAAATAAAACTAATTTCAACTAACGAGGGACTTCTTGTAGGCTTTTTGTAGGTTATAAATGCATGTCGTACTTCGTTTTTGGGTTCAATTCCCGCAACCATGTTCGATGCAATGGGTTGTCGCCCATCCTACGGGTTGTCCTTTTTCTAAAACTATACTATTATAACATTTTAGAAATAATATCAAAAAGTTCTGGCCTCAAAAAATATTATATGATGTCCAACATAATCCATTCCAACCTTTAGGCTTATCTAAAATACTTTTATCCAATCTCATCGTTTAAATAAAAGGATGTGAATACCTTAATCATGTATTCACTTGAATCATTAATTACCATAGTACCATCATGAAAACATGAATGCTATCAAAAGATTTCACTTTCCACATACAAAAATCCCAAAATTCTTATATACTCAAATCATGATATCACTTTGTCTTTATATCAGTCATGATCTCATGAATACTATCAAACATATTATTCTCTCCTTATCCCTTCATTATGCACATATCATCTTATTTCCAAAAATATTTCAATCACTTTTAATGGTTACCCGTACCATATTCTTATAGAAAACCACAATGGACCAATATATTGATATTCCAATATTCCATAAAAGTATCTCAACAAAATTATTCTTTAATTCCAATATATAATCCATTCAACCCACCCTCTTCAATTATTGGCGTGGAATATGTCCTTCCTCGATTTAGAAGTAACCTCTTAGGTCAGGGAATTGAGTTGGGTAATGCCCATGTTCTCCACAGATTAGACATTGGACTCCATAACATTCTGTCACTCTATGTCCATTTTCCCCACATTAATAACATCTTCCCCTCTATTTGTGCTATTCCTCAAGGTTTCATCCCTTCTATAGAAATCTCAATCTTCCTTTCTCTGTGCTCCTCACCATGAAAACATGTATAATATTACATCTTCCTTTTATTTGATGAATTATGAATACCATTAAAGTTCACCTTGTTAATCATATATCGTGATGTCTGATTCGGCATAATAACTATATATTTCTCTCTAGGAATTACACAATTTCACTGCTCATAGTCACCAATTTGTCCATTGGATTCAATCTTAACCCAATTCATTCTGTTTACCTCCATTAACTAAAACAAAATACCATTGTGTAAGAAACATATTAAATAACGAGGAACCCCATAATCATAAAAACACACGTAAATGATGTATAACTTATGACACCTTTATTAACCTATGACATCTTAGGTTCACCCTAGGTTATTCACGATCGTCAAAATAATTCTAGGACTGTAACCTATAGTTATACTAATCCTTAGGGACATCCCTAGACATACCATAGAAATATCTTTAGGGATCTCACTAAAGTTTTTGCATCCTAGTTTCCAAAGGATAACTAAACCTTTACTCTGATACCAACTATAGAGACCCAAACTTGATGTACATGGACATTAAATTACTTTTGAAGAATACATAATACATAACAAAATAGACATCCAAGGGCTGTAATAGTTTAGTGTCTTTGGAAACAAGGAACACAATCTTATAATCATGGTGAAAGATCTTCAACATATCCCATAAAGATCTTTCCCTTTTCTGTTTCTTACCTAAAACCATTCTTTATATCTTGGGGAAAAGAAAACATAAAAAGGGTGATCTAAAATTCTCAGTAAGGGTATGCATGGAGAAAATAATACAAACCATATACGTTTGAACATAAAAACATGAACACCATGATTAAACACTAAAATATTGAGTTGTCAAATAAATCATGGAAGTATATAAGGCATAGATCGTAAATGAAGATTAATAATGATAAAATATCATGGGAATAAAACATGTAATTGTGGAAAACAATTATGAGAAAGATATTATTTCCATAGTAGACAAGACATTTATTCCAAGATCATCATACTGGACAATGTCCATTACTGAATCGGGATTACTTGTCATTCCATCCCTGTATTACGGAACCGGATTTACATTCCATTCCAGCCATGTCTATCTCATGAAATATAAATCATTACCCAATGAATTAGAGGTAGATATAGGTCCCACCCATATCATATTTATAACATTCTTATGTGTTCCACAACACAATCATAAATCATTCATCATAACCCAAAGAATCAAATGGGTTTCATAAACATCATACAATCTTAACATAATCCATATAAAACAAATGGATATCATTTCATCATAAGAAAAATAAATCCATGTAAATAATAGAGACATTATACATGAAACATAATCATATTAAATAATGTCATAGTAGATGGGAAATAGTTTTGAATAAACACTTGATATTAATTATTGAAGAAAAATATCATTTCTTCATCAAAATCATTTTCATTTCTCAAAATGATGTGGAATTTAAAAGAAAAGTATTTTTTTAAAAAATAATCATGTAATATTGTAGAGTAATCTTCATAAAAATATAGTGTTATGAAACCATATAAATCTGTTCATTCAATATAAGTAACAAAAAATTTCTCCTCGTACTTTTAACATAAAAGTTAAAAAGTACCATGTTTGGTAAACAAAAGAAATATTAATTCCATACCACAAAGTAAAAGTAAAATAGGGGTAAATTATACTTTAAAAATACATGGATGAATATTAAAAACTTTATGAAAAACTTTTTTTATAGACATGGATGAAAAATATAACCCCTCTAAATACTTACGTATAAACAATTTTAGATAATAATGAGACTGAAAAATTATCCCTTAACATATGTCCAATTTCTTCTATATTTTTCCAAGACTCCTATATAGTGGGTTTAAACATATTATTAAATTGTAATAGAACCATAATAATATTTATGATATCATATATGATTCATTTATTACTTTATATTATCCGTTTATTTGAAAATTTCAAGTTAAAGTCGTGTTTTGGGTAAAATCGTTTCATTTATCGTACGTGTTTGGACTTGTTGTTCTTGATATTATTATTACTTATATATTTATTTACTTACTTAATGAATGTAAATAAATTATTTATATATCATATATTTTTATTATATATATATATATATATAATATAGAGATATATGAAATGAAATACACCGTTCATGGAGACGGTAGACCGTCTGTATGCATGAATGTAGTTTTCATTTCCTTATTGAATTCAATTGAAGTAATTAGATGAATATATATATATATATATATACAGTATAATTATTATTTATTATATTTAATTATTATTTATTATATATATACACTTTATAATCATTCTTGAATGGTAAACATAGAGAATGAATCTCATCGCATCATGGAGACGGTAATCAGTACGTACGCACGAGCGACGATATCGTTCTCATAATTATTGTATGATTTTTATTAGATTATATAATATCTCAGAATTGGAATCCTGTTATAATAATCATATATAGTTTTTTGTTACACCATTATACCCATCCAACTAAGGTGGTTGTGGAAAAACAGATTACACCACAACATGGATACAGTATTCCGTAAGTACGCACACACGGTGATTTCATTTTCCATATGAAGGGTAGAAGGTGAAATGGAGTTTTTTCATATTTATAATAACATATAATTATATTAGTGATACTTATTTTATTAATTTATAATGAAAAACTTATTAAGAGGATGTTGAAGAAGAAATAATCTTGAAAGAATCGGTAGAAGAGATTACATCTTCTTCGACGCTCATCCTTTAATCGTCATCTAAAGGCACTAATGTTGGTATATGAAAAAGTCCAGGACCTCTAGTATGTTTCTATGGAATTTTATAAGAGAAATTTTCATGGTTTGTCCAATCCTGAAGGCGCAAAATGGTGTGAGGAGGAGAAAAATGAGGTTCCCTTTTATAAGGGAGAAGAGAGGGAACCTTTGGAAAATAAGAAATATTAATTCATAATAAATATAAACCCCACATAAAATTCACCAAAAATGATTCAAATCTAAATATTAGATGTTATAGAGTTGTAATATCATAAAACAAAAAAATTTGGACATGTTGGGATATTATTTTATGCCTTATCAATTTGATTTATCTTTACTTAGTCTATTTAATTTTATTTGTTGTAATATATTTCTAAATTATAAATTGTTATAAATAATAACATATGTGTTGTTAATTGTCCATAATTGTATAATTTATGTCATTTTTTACCATATATATTTAAATTTATAATTTTTAAATATTTTTGTGATTTTTAAACAATTTTATAATATGTTATTTTTAGAAAATAACAATAGTGTCAATTTTGACACTATTCATTTATTTGGATTTAAATAAAATACACACAGATGATATGTTTGAAATAAAATATTTCACTGATTTATAACATGTCATATTTATCTATATAATTCCTAGAACACATTAAATAGTTCATATAATATTTATTTTAATATTTTTAAAACCATTTATTTGATATTTTAATAAATAAAATAATTTCAACATCACTATTATGTCATAATTAATTATAATAATGTAATCCATAAAAATTATAAATAAATTTATATGATTTAGATATATTTATTATATCTCTGGATACTATTCATGTTTGATGTTTTATTATGTTTATAACTAAATTAAAATTATTAATCTTATAAGATATAAGAGAGTGACATGTTGTCACTTTTTTCGTTTTAAAAATAATTATCCAATTTTCATAGTCCAAAGACCATGAAATGAATCTATTCCCACCCTTATGTGATATGGGTCATTTTTTATTATCCAATAGAAATTTTTAAGGTGTTAGGGTAATTTTATAAACTTATTTTTACCCGTAATTACCAGATTTACCATTACCTATAGTAAATAAAAATTACCGTAGTTACTATTCATAATATCAAAAAAAAATTAACCTATTAACATAATGTGGACCCACTGAATCCAAATATGAAATCCATTTTTCAAAATTCAAAACCCAAAAGTTGCAGTAATTAATTTAAAATTTATCCCGTTGTTAGGAAAACGGGTTTTAAAAGTTAAAACATTGTCAAAGATTGAAATGTTTTTACCTAGGAACTCAATTTAAAATTAATGCCAATGAATTACCTTATATTAAATGGTAAAAATAGATTCTATTTATACTTTAAAACAATTATATTTTATAATGTAACCATATAAATTATCTCGATGAATTTTTTTTTAAATTAAAATTTAGCGTATTTTTACTATTCATCAAAATATGAAGGTTATCAGAATAATATCAAACATTTGTCCAAAGTAAACTTATATATCCTGATTACAAGGAATAATTATTATTTCTCAAATTTATCTTATAAATATTTCAAAAACTAGATTTAATTTGGGCATTCAATCAAAAGGTAGAAAAACTGCATTTTTTAAAAAATACTTATTTTTCTAGAAAAATTTAATTTGTTCTCATACCATGTTCTATAAAATGTATAAAATGAATTAGAATGTCATAAAATTGAAAATTGAGTTGTGAAATAAATCTTGGAAGTACATAAGGCATAGATAATAAAGGAACATTAAATATGATAAAATAGCATGGGAATTAAACATGTAATTATGGAAAACCATTATGCACATGATATTATTTCCATAGTAGCCAAGGAATTTATAAGAAGACCATCATAGTCGACAATTTCCATTACTGAACCAGGTTTACTTGTCGTTCCACCCCTGTATTACTGAAACATATTTTGTTTCCATTCCAGCAATGTCCATCTCATGAGATATAAATCATTACCCAATGCATTGGAGGGAGATATAGGTCCTACTCATCTCATATTTATATCATTCTTACATGTGCCACAACACAATCATAAATCATGCATCATAACCCAAAGAATAAGATGGGATTCATAAACATCATCAAATCACAACATAATCTATATAAAACAAATGGATAACATTTCATCATAAGAAAAATAAAACAACGTAAAAAATAGAGACATTATACTTGAAACATAATCATACAAAATAATGTCATCTTAGATGGGAAATAGTTTTTCATAAACACTTGAAATGAATTCTTGAGGAAGATATCCTTTATTCTTCAAAATAATTTTCTTTTCTAAAAAATCCATGGGAATTTAAAATAAAATAATTTTGTATAAAATTATCATGAAATATTTTAGAGGAGGATTCATGGAAATGAGTTTTTATGAAACTATAAAAATCCGTTCATTCATTATAAGTTAAAAAAACATTCTCCATGCACTTTTAATGGAAAATTAAAAAAGTACCACGTCTGGTAAAAAAATAATGATTCATTTCATAACAAAAGTAAAAGTAAAATAGGGGTAAAGATGACTTTAAACATACATGTATGAATATTAAACACTTTATGAAAAACATTTTTATGGACATGGATGAAAAATATAACCCCAGTAAACACTTACGTATAAACAATCTCAGATAAAAATGAGATTGCAAAATTATCCCATACCTTATGTCCAATTTCATTCATATGTGTCCGAGACTCCTGTATAGTTGGTTTAGACATATTAATAATTTAAAATAGAAACATAAAAATATTTATGATATCTTATGTGATTCACTTATAACTTTATCTTACCAGTTCATTTGTCAATTTCTTGTTAAAGCTGAGTTTTGGGTAATATCGTTTCAATTATCGTACGTGTTTGGAATTACTCTTCATGAAATTTTTATTACTTATATCATGATTTTTATACTTGAACAATGTAAAAAAATTAATTATATATCATATATTTTCAATATATATATATAATATACAGATAAATGAAATGAAATACACCGTTCATGGAGACAGTAGACCGTACGTACGCATTAACACTGTTTTCAGTTCCTTATTGAATCGAATGGATGTAAGTAGATGAAATATATAATATATATATATATCCAATAGAATTATTATTTTATATATTTCATGATTATATATTATATATATACTTTATAATCATTTTTGAATGGTTAACATAGAGAATGAATCTTATCGCGTCGTGGAGACGGTAATCCTTATGTACACATGAGAAATGATATCATTCTCATAATTATTTAATGGTATTTTAGTTGATTATATAATATTTTAGAATTAGTATCATGTTATATTAATCATATATATTTATTATTTACACCATTTTACCCATCCAGGTAAGGTAGTTTTGGAAAAACAGATTACACCGCAGCGTGTAGACGGTATTCCGTACGTACGCACACGCGATGATTTCTTTTCCTGTAGGATGGATAGATGGTGAAATGGGGTTGTTTAATATTTATAATAACTTATCAGTATATTAGTGATATTGATTATTTTACTTTAAAATGATACAAATAATTAAAAAGAAGTTGAAGAAGAAAAAAACTTGAAAGAATCGGTAGAAGAGATTTCCTCTTCTTCGACGCACCTCCTTTGAGCTTCCTCTTAAGTCACTAAAGTAGTTTTTTTAAGAAGACCAAGACCAGTAGTATGTTTCTAGGAAGTGGAGAAGATAAATTTTAAGGGGTTGGTGGAGCATGAAGGCCCAAAATGGTGTGAGGAGGAGAGGGAGGAGGTGCCTTTTTATAAGGGAGAAGAGGGGAACCTTTGGAATCATAAGAAATATTAATTTATAAAAAATTCATACCCCACATAAAAGCATCCAAATAGGACACAAATAAAAATATTAGATGTGATAGGTTTGTAATCTAATCAACCAATAATATTTATACTTTTTGGGAAATTATTTTAAACCTTATCAACTTGATTTATCCTTATTTAATCTATTTAATTTTATTTGTGGTAAAAATATTATAAATTTTAAATTGTTATAAATAATTACTTATGTGTTATTAATTGTCCATAATTTTATATTTAATGACAGTTTTCGACCATATAAATTTCAAATTTTAGTTTTTAGTTTTTTTTGTGATTTTTAGACAATTTAATAATGTATTTTGTTTATAAAATTACAATACTGTCAATTTTGACACTATTCATTTATTTGAATTTAAATAAAATCCAAACATAAGCTATGTTCTAAATAAAAGATTTAATACATTAATTACATGTCATATTTATCTAGAAAATTCATGGAGAACATTATATAGTTCATATAATGTTTATTTTAATATTTTTAACTACATTTATTAGATATTTCCATCAATAAAATAATTTCAACATCACTGTTGTGTCATAATTAATTATAATTATTTAATCCCTAAAAATTATAAAAAAATTCAATTGATGTACATATTTTTATTAAATTTCATGACACTATTCATTTTTTATGTTTTATGAAGTTTATCACTAAATTAAAATTATTACACTTACAAGATATAAAGATGTGACATGTTGTCACTTTCTTTGGTTTAATAATAATTATATAATTTTCATGGTCCAAAGTCCATGAAATGAATCTATTCCGACCCTTAGGTGATATGGGTAAAACTTTATTCATCCAATAGAATTTTGGCAAGTGTTAGGGAAATTTGATAATCTTATTTTTACCCTTAATTACCGTATTTATCTTTATCTATAGTAAATAGAAATTACCGTAGTTACTATTAATAATATTGTTGATGCTCCTTTCATCACAGAGTCTAAAGAATGGAAAAGGGGAATATCTTAGCCCAAATTGATTCATCCTTTGAAAAAAAATATCAAAAATTGACAAAGGAATTAATTAGAATAACATTGCACAAGGGTCGCACAAGTTCAATCATGGTCGCGCAAGTACACTTGCGCGCCGCATTTTCGGTCATGAAAGTCACTTGCGCACCGTATGTGATAACTGCCCAAGGTCTTCTCTAGCCTATAAATACCCCCGGTGGGCCCCCCATTCCAAGAGAATTTTTTCCAGAATTTAGATACAGAGCTCTGAGCGCCCAAGTCTCTTCTTCAGGTCTTCCGAACAGTTCTAAGGTAATTCTTTACCTAGAATTGAAGGTATAAACAATATCAGTAAGGTCTAAGTGTTATAATTCACTAACACATGCATGCCTATGTGTTTTACCCTTAAAGGAAATGGACACACTTTCACGGCTCCCTACTTCATCACCATAACTTGCATGCCATCTTTTATAAATCCTCTAGGGATAATACCAATTGTTTGGGCCAAGTCTCCCCCAAGTATTACCCTAAGGGATGAAAATCGCGCAAGTACCCATGTGTCGCGCAGGTATACCTACGCGACTAGGACTTACACACCCACGCAGTACCTACGCGCCTGTCATGACTTGCGCGCCCTTTAATTTTTGGGTGCCCTTATTTCCCAATTAACTCCTCTTATTTCATTCCACCTCTCCTATTCAAGATTCAGTATTCACGATGCTCTTCAAATCCATTTATGGCATGTTTTCTTGATTGAATTCATTATCCAAAAGGAATTCCATGAAACATCTCTCAAAACCTAGTGATTTACACATCTTTATTTCACTAAAATTAGAGATTTCATTCATTCAACCTCATCCTTTAAGATGAGAGAACCCTATTATTGGGAATCCTCCTTAGAAGTAAGCCCCATGTCCTCATTTATCCGGGCCTCCTTTTTAGGAGTACGCCCCAGTTTCAAATCCTCTTAATATGGGAATCCTCCTCAGAAGTAAGACCCAACCATAATTCCTTTAACATGGGATCCCTTTTCAGGAATAAACCCCAGTTTTAATTTTCCCAAATATGGTCATCCTCCTTAGGAGTAAGCCCCATGTCCCTTAATTTTTCAAAACCCTTAACCTGGGTCTTCTTCTCAGGAGTAAGCCCTAGTTTTAATTTCTCTTAACCAGTCTTAATTTCCTTTTTGATATTGGCTTCCTTCTTAAGAGTAAAACCCAATCATAAGTCCCCTCCTAACTTGGATATCTTCCTTAGGAGTAATCCCCAAGATTAGAGTATCCAAATCTCCATGAAGCACATATACCTTTATGGACCATGTTCTTGTATGTCATCCCAGAAGTTAATCTTAATCCTCATCTATCTAGGAAATCGTACACACATAAGCCCCACATCATTGCATCTTCCGTGGCATGATTGTATGGTATCACCAATACATCTTGTTTCTCACACTGAGCATGACTCACGTGATCTTAGAATGTAAAAGTAATCATGACATCTTTCTTTGAGCCATCAATTATGCATAAACATCATACTCCCTTACTAGAACTATGTGGGTTCTGATTCCTTTTCCAAAACAAAGGATATGTATGTAGCCCATCTTCAGGTTCAATCCCAATATTGAAATAATTCATGTCCTTTTAAATGAAAATAAACTTCAAGTGCCCACTGAGTGGATTTAAAACCAGTATGGTCATCATAATGACCAAGATACATTCATTTATTAAAGGATACCATTGACTAAGAATCTCTAACAAATAATAATGATTTTCTATCGATGAAGAACCTCAAATACATATAAAATATTCTCAAAATTTCCTACATATCAATCATTGATTTTAAGATCTAAAGGAAAGATGATTTTATATTTGGTAATGTAATAAGGATTAACGAACATAACTTAAAACTATAAAGAGAGTCCCGAATTAGACAATAATTCCCCTCAAAAAAGGTGTGATGAGTCCGACCTCCCATCGTCTCAAACAATGAAAATTCCTAATCCTCATCAGTCCTCAAATAATGAGAACCTCCCTTTGGAATGTATGATCAAATGGATATGGAATCATTGGATGTTTCCAGTTCTACAAACAAACCTATTAGAAACCTCTTTGAATGTTTGAATCTTAAATCAATGAGATCATCCCCCATTCGAGAGGGAAACAAAAATGGTGAACCTGAAGTGAATCCTTAACCATGTTTAAATGATAGTTTACCTACTTGTTAGGCCCCTATTTAAAACTCAATGAGAGGGACAACAAGACAATAAATAACATATGTGTTTATACAAAATATGTAGTGGCTGGACTTATCTTGATTATGTCTGTTATATCAAACAAGAACTCTTTTCCAAGATCTTCTGCATTTCCAAAATGTCTTCTCTTAAGTTCGCCCCCGTGAATATGTCTGCTGTAAAAACCTCTACTGTGAATGCCACTACTGCTACTCTTGCTGGATCGTCATCCGCTCTGAGGACGACATCACCTACTCAGCATCTTCAATGTTGGGTATCAAACGCAATGGTTAAGGAGTACCGTTATCACGGTACCATTCCAACTTTGAAGGCTTCCTGACAAGCCCTCTAAGTGAACAACTCGCACCAGTCGTCCAGACAACGAAGACCAGTGATCCAGAAGCAGGAGGTGCTAACCAATGTCTCCAACCGTTTCGGGTCGTTATCCCAGGAACGCAATCACCATTCACTCCCATATTCTGATGAGGTGAATGAGTAGGCACCTCAGTGCCTTAATTAAAAGAAACAGAAGTTCTTATAAAGGGATCCTATCAAAAATTACCTCCATACTCGTTCTGTAGTGCGCCCTCAACATGATGAGGGTATCGACTCCAGGCGTTCGGCTCAGGTTCCTCGAACCCGAGCAGGCAAGACGAATCACCTGTGGTGAAATCCGGTCAACAGTGAGTAGGTTCTTATCTCTTCCATCTACAGAGAAGTCCATCAACCTAACTTGGTGGCAAGCAAAGAGCAGGCACGCACACCTATCTGTTTTAATCCTGTTGTCCAGCAGACTCATCTGGCAGCAGCACACCAATCCCTCCATGCAATTCCGGCGGAGTACTATAGGCAGGAACATACACTTGTATATACGTCATTAGCTAGTCAGCAGGCTCGTTTGACTACATATGATGGATCTCATCGACCATGTTATGCGAAGTACAATCAAAAGGCACATACACCTGCTAGTATTGATCAAGCCTACCAACAGTCTCGTTTGTTAGCATTAGAAGAAGTCAGTCAGAAAGCTCTGGCAACAAATAGTAGACATACTCAATTTTATGCCCCCACACATGAGTGATATCAGGATTCACTGACTGGAAAAGGAGTACAGGAGAAGGAACACACACCTACTCCGAGCATAGAATGTATGTATATTCTCGTTACGGAAGCAAAATTCACCAATCACATTCTGTCAATCGTGAAATATCATAAGCAAATCCCTGCTCATATCCTAGATGCCTGTCAGGATATTATAACAGCTTTAGAAACATCTCAGGGAAAGAAATGAAAAAATATCCCTACCAGTGGAGTGTCACATCAACAGATCACTCCGAAGCAGATATATACCTCTATTCATGTCCAAGACGATTGTGGGGCGTAATCGCCATATCATATGGATAACCAAGTCAGGCACACACACCTGATTTGAGTGTAGATCGTCAGCCTAACCTGGCCATCTCTCCTGATCAAGCGCATACACCAACTCAGAGTAGCCACATTCATCAACAAGTAGTTTCCAAGGTGAGTAATAAGGTGTCTAAGAAGAAGACCCGCCCAACACAGTCATGAAATCAAGATCTAATTTTTAACAAGGCCTTGCTCGATGCTGGAGTTCATGAAGCCCTCAGACAATTATCTGTGGGAATCCAAGATTCTACACCCTCATTTCCCAATATTGGGAACATTAATTCTGAAGGTCATCAACCTACACTTCCTCATGATGACTTGCTTCAAGACAGTTCGGTCGATCTTGAAGTTTCATCTTCAAATGAGAGCTAAAATAACCCTATGTGTGGCCAGAAGACCAAGAATCAAGAAATTTCATCTTTTGTTACAACCCACCATGGTGGTCCTCCCCATGATGATGAATTTCGCTGCGAAATTCCTCTCTGCAATAGTGATGCACATTGCCCAGAAAATGGTCCAGGGGACAATATAGTTCCGTGAAATCCCTATTATCTTGAGGCACTTGAAAATGCAAAACTAGTCATTTCTGATGCTTCATCGATAGCAGGTAAAATACTTTCTCAATCAGAAGATAGCCTAGGGTGTTGTTCTTTCTCCAAACCACCCCTTAGTCATGAATCTTCTAGTTTAATCAGTGATTTCTCTACCAATCTTGTAGAATCCGATGAAGAAAAAAAGAAGCACCAAATCTGGTCAAATCAGTTAGAAGAATCTTCATTGAATGACAAATAGGAAGGGCTAAATATGAGAAACAAAACTGGCAAAAGTTGAAGTCCCAGTAATGTTTTGGCCTTTGGCTGACTCTCAGTATGACATTCCAAATGTTTTGATGGAATATTGTATTAAAGACATTCGTCTCAACATATGAAAAACTCTTTATCAGTTGAAAAATAAAATATTATCTTATGATGAATATAAAAAGAATGCCATGATAATAGAAGGATTACAACTCCAGATTGATTTGGCATCTCTCTCAGTCTCTCGATATCCGATGGCTGAAAAGCATCAGAGATCCCTTCAGAGTTCAGGCCTTGGCGCACTATGAAGATTGTTCCAGTTAATTTCCAACGCCCCATCTGGTATTCATATTAGGGGATGGGGTGTTCATGGTTCACTAAACATCACTGTGCTCTCTAGTCAGCAAATCCCACCGAAAATGGTTTCATGCAATGTTATTTCCCATGGTCGGCCAAATTCAATGGGTTCTGTTTTTAATCAAAGGCTTTCCCAAGAACAGGCTTCAACTATTTCCTCTCAAAATCAAGAATACAGAGAACAAGTTGTTGAATTACTCCTGAATCAAGTGAATGATAATATTTAATAGGCCTCTCGTATGGAGAAAGCACATCATCAAGTGAAAAAAGTGTCAGAAATCATCCAACGGTCTTTTGAGCTGGGTGATAAAAGTGGATGCCGATTGATACATCCAGCTAATTTCCGGAACAAGGTCTCCAAGGTCAAGAGAGATTTTAATAAAGTCTCAGATATAGCATGTCAAGAGCCACCCCAGCTTGCCAGACTAGGGAATATTTTAACCCAACCCTCAGAATCAACAAATAGGATTCAGGGTGTTGAGCGAGAATAGCAGGAACAGCCCCAATCCACTAGACTGGGGAATTTTTCAAATCATAAATCCCCTCCTCAGTGAAAGTTGGTCTTCTCTTGATTGGGAAAGAAGCCAAAAAAGCAACGAAGAGCCAAATTATCAGGAGATTCTTTCCAAATTACGGTTTTCCAAGTAGTTCATGAGGGGTTAAATCAACAAAAGGCAATGTCTCGTTAGGGGCATAGCAGAACACAATATCACAGAAATGTTGATAGAATGGATGTGATGCATTATGTATCAATTAATGTCATTAATGTCGTTGTTGCTGATCCTCCAGAACATGAGGCTCACTCAGGGGACTCTGATGAAGAGGTTCCTTCTCAAGAAGTTATACGCAAAGACACAAATGAAGAAGGTGTGCGTACATAAAATCAAAGGTTTACCTAGAATCTGGGTGTTATTTCAAATAACCCACTTCCCCCTCTCTGAAAGTGATCGAAAAAGGGAAAGGGGAAGGATCAGGTTACATATCCTTCATCTGGAGATGGCCAATCGTTCTCACTATAGAAAATATTTGCACAACAAGAGGAAGAGATGAAGGAATTGAGGATGTTAAATGTAGAACTACTTCAGGGTGGTCTTCTTCCTAAACGTGCTAGAGTCAGTCAGCCAAGGGAGTTAGTTGCAGCTACTGAGATGGATAAAGAATACCCTCCTATATCATTACACCCTCACAGGTCTAATACTACAGTTCAAGTGCAACAACAGTTGGTGGTGCTACCATCAGTTGCAGCACCAACCACCATACCTATCCAGACTCTAATTATTGCACCTTCCCATGTCCAAATTCAACCGGATGCTTCTCAAATGTTAATAAATAACATTGAGTCATTAACAGATCGGTTAGAGACTATGGAAGGGAAGCGTGCGCAGGTTCAACCAGAAAAAAGATCTTACCCTGAATGGGTTGATGCAATCCATCCACCATAACGATTTGGGAACCATGTATTCCCTATTTTCAATGGATCAGGCGATCCTAAACAGCATTTGACGCATTACGTGTCTTGTTGTGATTCTATTATGGGAAATCGGAGGCAGCAAGAAGCAGTAAAACTCAGATGCTTCTTGTGAACCTTGCAAGGTCCAGCTTTTTCGGTATACGATCTTGCAATCCCGGTCAATTACCGGATGGGAAGATCTCCTTCAACGATTTCTTCTTCAGTTAAGCTCAACTTTTCCAAAGAAAATAGTTTTTTATCATAAAAACTGTAAGTAATGGGAGAATAAAAGAGTCTGAGATTTCATTTCTCTTCACAAGGTATTAACATATTCCCTAATCATAGCACTCCCTCAAGAAAACTATTGCCAATCTGTATGGAAAATTTGTGTGATGAGTTACGCACACCACGGATCCCTGTGAAATACAAAGTAGGGCTTCAAGACCTTACTTCAATCTCTCAAAATATTGAATATTCTCTTATAAAGACTAAGGATAAAGCTCATGTAATACCATCAGCTCCAAGAAGGAGAATGGGTAATGTAGAGACTGCTACAATTATGCTTAAACAAGCACATGTACCTTCTTCTACCTCAAAACCGTCATCTTCTCGAAGGGCTCCACCTCCTGAGCATCGAAAACAGAGGTCATCTCATCAAGAAGATCAAAGAGATCAAAGATGGAAATAGTTTGATGTGTTGAAGAGTAAAGTTTATTCTTTCCTAAGTGAACAACTTCATGTTTACTTCATTTTGGCCCTGGAGAATAATTTCGTTCAGATGCCGAGGCCCAAGAGGCCAAACAAGGAAGGAGATGAAGACCGTCCCAATTATTTCCCATTTCATCCGATATTGGGGCATCCCATCCAATAGTGTTTTGTCTTCAAAGACCTCCTGCAAAAGATGGTCGACTCGGGACAAGTCAAACTAAAAGGATCTTCAGCCCAGGTAGCATGTGTTATTGGTACTGTTACAGAAGAAGAAGAAGGCAAATAGCAAGAAGTTAAAAGAAAAAATGAACAGAAATATGATGATTGGATGGTCATAAAAATGATCAACTGAACTCATGGAATTTTGCGAATGCCATTGAATAAACCAATTCTGTCTTCTGCTATGGATGCCACAAAAAAATCCTCTACATAGGAAAAATCCTCAAAAGGGCAGAATAATTCCAAGAAAGTGGAACAATTAGAAGAAGATGACTATGTGTCAAAGCCTAAGCTATATTTGACTATGTCATATTTCATGCCATCTACTTCAAATCCACAGGTACCGCCCACCAAACGACACAACATAAATTGGCTAGTCAAGAAAAAGTCTTCATCGAATGAAGAGTTAATCATTGGTTCTGTTAATATGATTCACCTAACAGATCCTTATGCCAGTCGTGGTTTTTATTTTGATGAGCCTGAATTCCATATATCAAATAGAGGAATTAGAGGGAGTTCCATGGGTCTGGGATATAGAGGAAGACGTGGATATCCCAGAATCCACTATTCCAATTCTACCTCTGCTAGAACTGTGTACGCAGTAGAAACTCGTGGTAGATCCTTTCAGTGAGCTCAATAAGAGCAAGCTATTTCTTCCACCAATAGAAAATTCAGTCCTGGCACAGTTATTCTGGAGGATCGGTTGGGGGTTTCATCTTCATCCTCTCCACAATTAAGTGGATCTAATCGGTCTCATCTTCCAAATCCAGGAATATTGCCAACTCCCATCCCGACACATGATACATCAACTTCCAAAGCATCGTCTTCCAAGGCACTTGCAAAACCACATGTTCCTATTGGGATACGCAGACCTCTGGATCAAAAGTATGATATATTGAAACACCTTTCCCAAGTAGTAGGAAAGTTATAAATTCTAGATGCTTTGAATCTATCAAATGATCTTCGGGAGGCACTCATTGTGGCTTTGTCAAGACCTCAAGAGTTTAAAACTGAAATTTTTGCAGCTGAATTCTATCACGTATAGAATAATCCTGTGGAAATCCATGCAGTGATATCTTTCACAGATGAAGATGAAGATGACATCGTGCATGGACATATTATACTGTTGTACTTATCTGAAAGGTCAATGGTGTAGACATCAGGAGAGCTTTCATTGATAATGGTTCAGGAGTCAACCTCATCACCATTCACAAACTTCGTCATTTGGGCCTCAAGGAATCTAATTTATCTCCATATACTATGATGTTACAAGGATATGATAAAAATGAACAAGAACCACTGGGCAAGATTACACTCATAACTCAGTTTGGATATCTTGTATCCAATTCAAATTTAATGGTTGTTGATCAAGACACAGCCTTCAACATCTTTATTGGAAGACCCTAGCTACATCAAGATGCGGCTATCCCTTCATCATACCATCAATGTCTCATGTATTTTTTCGATGGTAATGATGGGACATTGTATGGAGATAAGGCCCCGTTCAAGACATGTGAGTCTCAATACATTGAGGCGGAATTCTATCACATGATGGGATAAGAGAAATCCACAACATGGGAGATTACCAAAGTTAATGCTCCATATGGTTTGGAGAAGATTCCAGTTAATCCATTTGCACATGTGATTACAGATTATGTGTGGTCTATCAGTCAAATTGACAAGATAGACTCAAATAAAAATACTCCTATTGAAATATCCATAATGTCAATTATGGTAATCGAGCAGGACAACATGGGATAAATTGGTAACCCACCAAGCAGTGGTGAAAGCCCAAATGGTGACGTATTTATTTCATCTTCTGAAATCCATCAAGTCTATACATTTTCAACTAGGCCAGACGATGTGATAGCAACGTCAGAGGTGAACAATGATGTCGATTTTCAATCCATCATCTCCTCTTTATTACCCATGGAAGACCCTTCATCATCAATTGGGTCGGAAATGGAAGCCTATTCATCAAGATGTTCAAATTTTAACATCTCTCTTAATCATGGAAATTCTACATCATCATCTACTATGCAAGTCGAAATAGAAGACGTAACACATGTTGAAGAATAAGAGGAAGATCTTAGAGATGCTCCTCCAGCATTTGAAGAGGGTATCTCTACCACCATGGATGAACTCAGAGAAATAAATCTGGGTACAAAAAAAGATCCACAGCCCACTTTAATCAATGTGGCCACGACTCTTGAAGAACAAGAGATGTATATTCCCTTTTTAAATAAAAATGGAGATATATTTTCTTGGAACTATACAGATATTCCATGGCTTGATCTTGATGTTTCAACCCATCGCTTGGATTTTCCTGAAGAACATCGAGGATTTAAGAAAATCATGAGAAGAACACAACAAACTTATTCTTCCTAAATTGAAGCTAAAGTGGATAAGATTATCAAATCTAACTTCTTCATAGAAGTTAAATATCCCAAGTGTTTGGCTAATATTGTCACTGTGAAGAAGAAGAACGGACAAATTTGAGTTTTCATCGATTTCAGAGATCTTAATCGGCATTCTCCTAAGGATGATTTTCCAGTTCCTATTACAGAATGTTTAATCGATGCAACAGCTGGATATGAAGCACTTTCCTTCATGGATGGATATTCAAAATATAATCAAATATGAATGGCTCAAAAAGATGTGGAATCCACATCCTTCAGATCCCCTCAGTGTGTGTTTTTCTACTGGGTAATGCCCTTTGGCTTAAAGAATATAGCAGCAACATATCAGTGTGCAATGTATCGTATCTTCAAACCCGTCTAGGGAAGTTTGTTGAATGTTATGTGGAATATTTGGGGGTTAAATCCAAAAAAAAATTCTAATCACTTGGATGATTTGGAAGTCATATTCTGTAAGCTTCGACAAAATAATTTGAAGATGAACCCCTTAAAATGTGCTTTTGGGGTAACCTCGGGAAAATCTCTCAGATTTATTGTATTCCATCGTGGTATTGATGTCGATCCTAAGAAGGAAAAGTCAATCCTTGGTATGTCACATCCTCAAAATTTGAAAGAATTAAGAGGACTTCAAAGACACTTAGCCTATATTCAGCGTTTCATCTCCAATTTTTTAGGAAAAATTTTACCCTTCACCAAATTGATGAAGAAGGGAGTCACTTACCTGTGGATTGAAGAATGTCAAGAAAAATTTGATATTCTTAGGAAATACCTCTTGAGCCCACTGGTACATATGCCACCTTCTGAAGGAAGGCCACTTATCCTCTACGTGACAGACTTAGAGCGATCATTGGGTGCCTTTCTTGCTCAGAAGAATGATGGTTAGAATGGAAACAACCTTTACTATCTCAGTAGGAGTATGCTTACAGCAGAAACCCAGTATTCAAATATTGAGAAGTGCTGCCTGGCATTAATCATTGTAGTTCAGAAGTTAAGACACTACCTGCAACATCACGAGGCCCAATTGGTATCTCGCAATAACCCTCTCAAATTCATCCCTAGTCGTCCAATGCTTACAGGACGTCTGGCAAGGTGGGCAGTTATTTTGGAGAAATTTGATATTCAGTATGTGTCTCAAAAGGAAATAAAGGGCCAAGATCTTGCTGATTTCCTTACTGAACATCCTTTAGTTGAAGATTCATCATCAGATATTGAACTATTTGATGAGGAAGTCTTCTCTATTCAGGATAGTCATCAGGTATGGGAAATGTATTTTGACGGTGCTTCTAGAAGTCCAACAGGGAAGAAAATAGAAGATCCTAAATTAAAAAATGTTGGATTAGGATTTATTATTATTACCCCGGTAAAGGAAGTGTTACTTTATTCCTTCTTATTGTGGGAAGGTGGTACCAATAATGAAGTAGAATACAAATCTCTCATTGTAGGCTTGGAGTTGGCGCTTCAAGAACAAGTGAATCACTTAAGGGTGAAAGGTGATTCAGACCTGGTAATCAAACAAGTCAATGGGGATTATGAAATTATAAAAGAATAATTGATCCCTTAGTATGATTACATCAGATAGTTAATGGCGGAATTTCCTACAGAATTGACATTTTCTTATGTCTCGTGATCACAAAATGATTAAGCTGATGCACTGGCTAATATAGCCACAGCTATAGAAGATTCAAATCGGGACAAAACAACCATCAGTATTGCTCACCGTCATACAATTTCACCTTATGTTCGAACCAAAACATAGGAGATCAATGAAATTAGTCCCATTCATGAACCTTATGGTCATACTACAGGATGGATGACACCTATCAGGGAAACCTTCAAAATGGAAAACATCTACCTGATAGAGCTGGGAAATAACAAATCTGCTGATATGTGGTCAATGTTACTCTTTATGATAGTCCAGATCACCTAGAGAAAATTCTCTACAAGCATGGTTTCGATGGAGTTAAATTTAGATCAATTGATGGTGAAGAGACAATGTCTGTAATGAAATAAGTGCATACAAGAGTCTGTGGTACCAACCAATCTAGACATAGACTGTCTAATCATATTTGAAGTCTTGGGTACTTTTGGATTTCAATGATACAAGATTGTATTGATTTGACAAAGAAGTTTCATTCTTTCCAAGTACATGCCAATTTCATTCATCATCCTCTAGAGTTTCTTCATACAGCTAAATACTTGTGGCCATTTTCCACATGGGGAATGGATGTAGTGGGACCCTACCCTTCAACTACGACCAAGAAGTTTAAGTATATTCTTACTGATACTGACTTCTTTTCCAAATGGGTAGAGGCAATACCTCTCAAATAAGTTATTTATAAATGCATTGTTAGCTTTATCAAGTCTAACATCATTACCAGATTTGGTGTTCCTCATACCATATTGACGGACAATGGTGCCAACTTCTGTTCATCCCAGGTGAAGAAGTTGTATCAAGAATATAACATCAAATCCAATCATTCATCTCGGTATCATGCAGCGGACAATGGCCAGATAGAAGCCTTCAACAAGACTCTTTCAAACATACTACAAAATATGGTGGATAAAGATAAGAATTCATGGCCTGACAAACTCTTTCATGATTTATGGTATTATCGGACCACCACCCGCACTACAATGCAGTCAACTCCATATTCATTGGTATATGGAACAGAAGCAGTCTTTCCCATTGAAATTCAATTATCTTCACTCAGAGTAGCCATTTCTGATCAGTCATCTATAGATGACAACTCTCAAAAATGATTGGATGAATTGGAACAGTTAGATGAAAAAAGATTGTGAACACTGCACCACTTGGAAGATTATTAGAATCGAATATCATGAGCTTGCAATAAAAAATTTCATCTTCGTTTATTAATTCAGGGAGAACTCGTATTAGTTCTCAGAACTCCAATGATACTAGGAAAGAAGCCTCCCAAGCTTGAACCAAAGTGGGAAGGAACTTATTCAATAACTGAGGTCTACTCCAATGGAGCATATTCATTAATCTCGATGGATGGAGAACTCATCACTACTCTAACCAATGCCAGAATTCTGAAGAAGTGTTTTTTATAAACACAAAATATATCATCATTGGTCTGGTATAACCTTAAAACTGCTCATCACATCTAGAAAGACGTTAAACTGCATAACCAACGGTTCATGCATATGACCTTAAACTATTCACATTTTTCGTCCAACCAGACGTTAAACTTTGAAAAAGTTCACTAATTCTTCGAACATGACGTTAAACTGTGTCCCCTTCATCGGCCTTGCTCTATGACGTTAAACTATACAGCAATGGTCCGTGCATACGACCTTAAACTATTTGAATGTCCCTTACGTCCAGTACGACGTTAAACTGTGACGTCCTAACTACATGAAGCTAAACTGTAAAGAAGTCCATCACGTCCAGCAAGACGTTAAACTGCATAACCAATGGTCCATGAATATGACCTTAAACTATTCGCATTTTTCGTCCAACATACCTTAAACTATGAAGAAGTTCCCTAATTCATCCAGCATGACGTTAAACTGTGTCCCCTTCATCATCCTTGCTATATGATGTTAAACTATACAGAAATGATCCATGCATAAGACCATAAACTATTTGCATGTCCCTTACGTCTAGCACGATGTAAAACTATGATGTCCTAACTACATGACGCTAAACTATAAAGAAGTCCATCACGTCTAGAAAGACGTTAAACTTCATAACCAATGGTCCATGCATATGACCTTAAACTATTCTCATTTTTCATCCAGCATGACGTTAAACTTTGAAAAAGTTCCTTAAATCGTCCAACATGACGTTAAAATGTGTCCCATTCATCGTCCTTGCTATATGACGGTAAACTATATAGCAATGGTCCATGCATATGACCTTATACTATTTGCATGTCCCTTACGTCCAACACGACGTTAAACTGTGACGTCCTAACTACATGATGCTAAACTGTAAAGAAGTCCCTTACGTCCAGCAAGACTTTAACAACATAGCCAATGGTCCATGCATATGACCTTAAACTATTCACCCTTTCGTTTAACATGACTTTAAATTGTGAAAATGTTCCCTAATACGTCCTTCATGATGTTAAAATGTGTCATCGTTTTTCCTTACTGCATGAAATTTAACAACACAGTCCTCTTTTTGTCCAACATGACATTAAACTATATTGCCCACATCGTCGTAAATAAATGACACTAAACTCTACCGAAAATACTTTAATATGTCTTACATGACATTAAATTGTGCATAGTTAAGGTTGTTGTTACCTCTTGTTTCTCACACCGAGTATGAGTCACGAGAGCTTAGAGAAAACTTCAACCATAACACTCTTTCTGGTATACTAACCCTATGTAAGTCCCAACACTATTTTATTAGAACGTTGTCCCCAAGAACAATTTGATCACTAATTCATTCATTAATTGAACTACGCGGACTTTGATCCTTGCCATCTAGGCTGGGTATGTAGGCAACCTCCCATGGTACATGCTCAAAACCAATCTCTTAACATTAGTTCACCTCCATCTCATGCGATGTTGATTTGTGAAACCACCCACAGAATCAATATCTTTACATTGGTTCACCTTCATCCGTGTTATACGATGTTAAACTATACAATACTTTTGTCATGTATGACAATAAACTAAAACATTCTTTGATACCATCACCTGAGATGGAGTCATTATTTAAATTGATATTCAATCACATTTTATTCCAAAGACTATGATCATACCTGGAAATACCCAAAACTTTTATTATGGGTCAAACCTTTATTGCACTAAAATTCCCTTTTCACCCTTCACATGTACGAACCAAATATCTATAGATGGTATTTCTAGACCTATGTGGGCTTTACTCCCATCCTTATGGGATACGTAGGAATGTTTGTGTGTCCCTCGAATCTAGCCCCGCGCCTTTTGGGCCAAACCCCAAATTCCACTTTCAATCCCTTGGATAAAAAGTCCCCATGAAAACACACACTGTTTATTTCTTATAATGGTCCGAGCTCTATGACCCTAAACTATGATCACCTATACTTTCGTCTTGCATGACATTAAACTGTATTTCAAGAACTATGTATGGCTTGATTCCCATCCTTACGGGATACGTAGTGAAGTCCAACATTTCAATTCAGGACCCAGCCACAACATGATTATGGTTATCATTGATCTGTTTATTTCTGCATGCATCTGCACAATACCCATATTTATGTGTCATAATCCTAAACTTAAATATTTTCAGGTCTTCATAACCCTTTTCTTAACTTCTAATCACAAAAGTCTTGAAATTCTGAGAGTTATTTTTCCTGACCATGCAGCATGTGCCCTTAGGCGGCCTTGCATAAATAGTCTACATAACGGACCTGTCAGCCAAAAGATGCTATTATTTCACATTGTATCCAATTCCCTTAGGTGGCCCTGCATAATTCAACCCCCTGATGGGTTTGTTAAATAGTGGTAACTTCATTCTTGGGATAAAAACCTCTTTTGTCCTTATTTATCTTAATGATAATATGTAGGGATCTGCAAAAATAGTCATCGAAAACATATTTGTCCCATATCCTTTTTCATGATCTGAAAGTATTCAATTCTATGGTTTATATTCTCCTTCCCTATGTTTGGATCAGACCTTCATAGGAGTGATATCCATCCAGTTCTTCGATAATCTTGTTTTGAAATATCGTCTTCATATTCAAGTAACTTTTTCCTTACAGAAAACTCTATAATTTAATAAATTTGAATCTCCATAAACTTTCACTGGCTTTTTAGCACTATGAAAGTAAATTTATGAGAGTTCTTTTTCCTGACTATGCAGTACGTGCCCTTAGGTGGCCTTGCATAAGTATTCTACATAACGGACTTGTCAGCGAAAAGATGCTATTTATTTGACTATGCAGCAAATGCCCTTAGGTGGCCCTACATAATTCAACCCCCTAACGGTTTTGTTAAATAATGGTAACTTCAATCTTGGGTACTACTTCTTCTAATGCCTTTTTTAGCTCTTTTTCATATCATTCCTCAGATTCAAATTTTCATACATTATAGATTACATTTTTTCCTCATACTTGAGTATGGTAATATGTTTTCAGATGAATTGTCATGGAATTGAGTCAATTCTAATTCATTTGGTCAACTCTATATCGACCTTAAAAATTAGCATTTTTATGTCCGACGTGAATGTCATTAAACTACCCAGAAAATAAAAAGGAACTATGAATAAAAGTCAAGTTCCATCTCACTAAACATGCATTTTGTAGGATTTAGGTAATATTAATCAAATACGAGATTCAAAGTTTGTAGGGTTATTTATATTAATCCTAGTAAAAATCAAACTATGATCACTAGGCCCATTGGCTTAAGTAATTTTAAAGAAGGTAGTATGAAAATACATGCAAAAGTGATTGTTGATGAATGCATTATTTCCATTTGATGCACAAGAATTAGAAGTACATCCACATATTGAAGTCTCTCCTCTTTTCCATGAAATTATAGGAGGCTTTCAACATAAGTCTTCACATGATGTACAACATCCCGAGCATCATCAGCAGCCACATGAAGCTCATGCACCTGAACAACTTCACTCTTTTCACCTCGATGGAGTGCTTTCTTGGCATCTGCAATGGATTTCATACCATTTGTTTGAGCTCCCTCTAGTGAATTACTGAGTTGGTCAAGTTCCCCACTAACATCATCTAACTGTTGCTGAAGGTGTATCTCTTCAATGGCATTATCTTTGATCTTATGCTTCAGCTCCTTCATCTTGTCAGCATAGTATGCCTTATCTCGGGATACCGAAGCCTCAAATTTGCTAATATTGACTAAAAACTTCACCCTGGTCATATCTTCTCGGCACTTTTTCTCATGCTCACTTCTTAAGATGACTTGTTTCACCGCAGTATGGATCTCTTTGTATCCAAAACTGTTAAGTCCTAGCATGCAGAACTGAGGAAACAATCGGGAATTCTTTGATGACAGCTCGTCAATAGTAACTTCAAATATGATTTTCAATATGTTGTTCTATGACTTGAATCGTGAAAATATGAGCACCTTAAGCACCTCTGGGTCTGAGTCGACATCATCATCACAGGGGGGAATGTAATCTGGGATTAATGAACTTATGGATGTGCCATATTCTACTCTTTCCCCCCTGATCCTAGTTGCTTCACCTTCTACTACTATTTGGGAAGAGGTTTAGGATTTACCTCTAGTTCTACCCATTGATGTTTATAGCCCTGTTTGATCAATTAAAAGTATGGTTAGTTTCATAGAAAAATGGAAGTTAGTTGTCTATCTTGAAAAATTAGTACAATCATTACCTAAAAATAGATCAGCAACATGAGAAGACTCCTCCCCATCTTTCCAAATTTCAATAGGATCATCAAGATGGGTATCAGGAAGGTTTACTGGGTTTAGCTCCACTAGAGCTAATGGTTCTTCAATGGTATGGTTGACATCAATGTCCACACCCTCTTCAGGAATTGTCTGTTCAAAAGATTCTATGGATGGAACTGCATATTATTTTCAGTCATGATTAGAAGTGTAAATTATAAGAATCTTTACTGGAAGAAGGATAACACTCACACCCAAGGTTTTATAAATCACATGATAAAATTTCATGATCATAATATTCTTCTAAAGACATGCCACGATTCATCATTTCATCCAATGATATTTCAGAATCATGGTTAGTCTCACAAGTGGGAGCATCTAATCTGTCCTCTTGGTGACCCTCATTCGGCATCCCCTGACCCTGGACAGCTTCTTCAAGAAGGATGGAAGATTCAGTTGTCAGGGCCGCTAATGATTATGTAGTAGGTTCTTCTCTACTAATTGTAGAAGGAGGAGAATTACAGGGAATAGATGTTGGCTCTTTTTCAGAAGCAACCAAGTTAGCCTGAATTTTCATTTGTTCCATATCACCCTCGGTTGTCCTCAAAGGAGGATCAGTCCTTTCCCTCAAAGTGGAAATTGAAAAATCCCCTAAAATCCCAATGAAAATGACCAATCTTTTTCATGGATTAAAATTTCATGATTATCCGATGGACTTACCACTACTGATAAAGGGTTTAGCGGTGGACTTCCTCCTTCGTCGCCTTTGTCCTTTTGGATTTTTGGGAGTATCAAAAGTCTCCATTATAGGAAATTGAATGGGAGAATGTAAATCCATGTCCAACTCCTCGTTCATGGCCTGCTGGCCTGGAGATATCTTGCCCGACTCACAGGGAGATTCAGCAGCAGCCCCGATGGCAGTACCACCAGGGCTATATTGTGGCGATGGAACGTCCGTAGTTCATTTCTATGCAAGCATCCAGATGAAGATAATAATTTCCTTAAGTAACAATTCTTCTACTGAAATCAAGTTGCACTGAAAATAATGGAGGAAAACTTACATCTTCAGGAGCCACGTACTCATTCCACTCCTCATCAGTGGCACAGTGATTCATCATTTCATTCACATGATGGGTGATATGGATAGAATCATCATTGGCATATATATAGTTCCTCAATTCTTTGACATAGGCTCTTACTTCATTAGGATTATCCTTGAAATGAATATTTGCAGGAGCCTGAAGATTCCCTATTCTAGGAAGATGCATCCCTTCACATAGTTCCAGCCAGATAGTTTCAGTATCACAATATACATCCCGCCATGTCTGGATGGCCTCTGGTCATAGATATGTAGGTGTACTAGAAGGCTACGAAGAGGGTCCTACAACCATGGATTTTAATTTCATTCTAGATCCTGCATCTATAAAAAGAGAATGAAAACTGGTTACTCTATAATGTAACTGGGAATTAAATTAGCCTCAATAAAGTAACCCACTTGGAGTTTATGGAGTAGCTCTCTTGATTCTGACAGGAGGATCATATATGACACGTGGCCACTTTGAAAAATGTTGTTTCTCCTATGGATCTGATGAACTAGCCTCGGTTGAAGAACTCGGTGAACCAGCTTCAGGAGTGGAAGAATCACCAGCCACCTGAATTGTTTCTTTCTCAATGGTTCTCTTCTTCATCCCAACCTAATAAATAGGTTTATTCAATATGGCCTCAGGATATGAAGCTATCCAGTTTTCAGAATACCATATGGTCAAATTGTGTACCGCTTCCGTATCTGGTAAATCAAAGACTACCCCAGTCCATTCCATAGACATTAGCAACCATTGTTGCTGAGCAACCATTGGATGCTTCTCTGATCTGACGTCCACTGGGGGAGATACAACAGTTATCTGCAGACACTTGAATTGGCTTGCAAATCGATATGTAGCATAGGACTCACATATAATTTTCCCATAAATTCTGGTGGACAGCACACCATCTCTGCATGACAACAAGTAAGACCTCTATTCCAAGATGGCTGATACATCATCATCAAATCTCCATGTCGGTGGATTTCCATAGGGAAAGAAGTGGAATTCTTTTTGAATACCCAGTCTTGGCCTAATATCATAGGCATTGAGGGCCAAAGGACAAACTCTAGAGAAGGCATGAATAGACGGCCTGAAAAAACTTCCGAGAATCTATATTTTGTTCTGAACATCTTATGTCTGGAAGTGAGTGGCGACCAATCCCCATAAAACGTGGAATGGTCCCACTAACCTCAAAGGAGACTTACCCATATAGACATGGAGTATTCTCCTGTGAATCTTTGCCAAAACTGGGGTAGCCAACCCCACCATCTTCCTCTCAGCCAACTTTTCTACGATAACAAAGGCCCATGGCCTGACGCCTCCCTTCGAATCTCTGAAGAGAAAGAGATAGACATTGAGCCATAAGGCTAAAAAGCCTTCCAAACGAGTCTTCTCCAGGATTTTATGATTCACTTCATACCCCCATTTCTCAAACTCTCTTGCTTCCATAGTTGGCCATAATGTGCCCGGAACACCTCTCTTATCTGCTCTAGGGCACCTAGTAGGACGAGTACAGGTGGTCCCCTTTTCCCTCTTCTCCTTGAGAAACACATCCATCCATTCCTATGGGTGAATTTCCTTCTAGAATGGGTCTTTGAAGCCTTTGAGATTTTGAGTTTATGATAAATCTTCAATAACTCTTGAACCTAATTCAGAGTCTTCTCCGGATCATTCAAATTTTCCTTTTGAAGGATGAATTCGCCATACATATCACCCAAAATTGGAAGCCATGAGATCTTGTAGACATCCCACAAACTAATTCCAACTTCTCCATGGGTCAGATGAAAAGAATTAGTTTCTGGGCTCCAACGGCTAAGAAACTTCGGTGCAAAATTATCATTTCTATAATCATACATCTGCCCAGCCTAGACAGCTTCATAAATTGCATCTCCCTTTAGATCCTCTACAAACCCTTCACAAGTTTATCTCACCAAATAATCCCACATCCATGTTAGCTTCACCCCTCCTCTAGAAAGGAATTCCCATTTCTCCTTACAACCTTTGGATTGATCCATCTGAGAATTTCGAATGATTGAAGGATAAAAATGTGGTTGCATCTCAGGTTTGTGAGGTTTCAGATCTGGTGCACACGAGCTATGATGCATTACATAGGATTTCTTTAATGTTCCATCATTAGAAAATGTTCCAGTGATTGAGACATATTTTGAAGATAATTTGGTATATGACCGAAACCAGGAATGTGGAAGATATTTCTTTGCCTCTAGGATATTGACATCTTGCAGATGAACATGGCCATACAGAGGCAGATAGATGTTGTGCGGGAAATCAATGTGATATTTCTTCAGATACTTGGCTTAATCCAGAAGTGTGCTATCACAGATGGAATAGTAATCATGGCCAACAACGTCCATCATATCTTCAATTCTATTGCTTTCCATTTCATCAGCCATTCTGATTCTCTTGGTAGCCATTGGATCTACACAAAATTCGAATAATTAACTCTTAAAATAAGTTAATTTTTAATAAAATTTGTGAAGGATTTTGAAAATTTGACAAAGGAATTTAGGCGCACAAGTCCTATAGTTGGCGCGCAAGTCTCTTATGGTCACGCAAGTATTGGGCGCGCAGGTATCACCATGCAAGTCCAAATACCTTAATAGAAGCATGACACAAGAAAGAAGAAGCGCGGACGAGAAGCGCGGACGAGTGAAAGCCGGGATTCCACATGCGCACCGAGAGAAGAAAACAAGTGAGAGCCGAGTTCTTTGCGCAAAGTGAGGTCGTATATTTATATATGAGTCCATACCCCTGGGCGCCCGAAGCTCATTTCTACGCGCCGGACCCTGCGCACCCAAACCCCATTTGCGCGTCATACCCTGCGCACCCTAATTTACTTTTGATTCTCGATTTCTTCAGAGTCAAATCCTCATTTCATTTTGGATCCAACTCTGAGGGGGGACTTTTTTTTACGCTCCTTTCATCACAAAGTCTAAATACTAGAAAAGGGGAATATCTTAGCCCAAAGTGATTCATCCTTTGAAAAAAATATCAAAAATTGACAAAGGAATGAATAAGAAGAACATTGCACAAGGGTCACACATGTTCTACCATGGTCGCGCAAGTACAATTGTGCACCGCATTTTCGGTCACACAAGTCACTTGTGCGCCCTAAGTGATAACCGCTTGAGGTCTTCATGAACATATATATACCCCCTGTGGGCCCCCCATTTCATGAATAATTTTCTAGAATTCAGATACAGAGCTCTAAACGCCCATGTCTCCTCATTAGGTCTTCTGAACACTTCTAATTTAATTCTTTACCTAGAATGGAAGGTCTAAACAAGATGAGTAAGGTCTAAGTGTTAGAATTCACTAACACTTGCGCGCCTAACTATTTTACCATTAAGGGAAATGGACACACTTGCACGCCACCCTACTTCTTCACCATAACTTGTGCGCCATCTTCTGGAACGCATCTAGGGATAATACCATGGGTTTGAGCCAAGTCTCGCCCCATGTATGACCCTAAGGACTGAAAATCGCGCAAGTACCCATGTGTCGTGTAGGTATACCTGCGCGCCCAGGACATGCACGCCCACACAGTACCTGCGCGCCTGCCAAGACTTGTGTGCCCTTATATTTTTTGGTTCCCTTTTTGCCCATTTAACACCTCTTATGCCATTCAACCTATACTATTTAAGATTCAGTCTTCAAGACACTCTTTAAAGCCATTTATGGCAGGTTTTCTTGATTCAATTCCTTATCCAAAAGGAATTTCGTGAAACATCTCTCAAAACCTATTGATTTACACATCTTTATTTCACTAAAATTTGAGATTTAATTCATTCAACCTCATCAATTAAGATGAGAGAACCCTATTCTTGGGCATCGTACATAGGAGTAACCCCCAAGTCTTCATTAATCTGGGCCTCCTTTTCTGGAGTAATCCCCAGTTTCAAATCCTCTTAATATGGGCATCCTCCTCCGGAGTAAGCCCTAACCATAAATACTTTAACCTGGGCACCCTTTTCAGGAATAAACTCTAGTTTTAATGTTCCCAAATATGGGCATCCTCCATAGGAGTAAGCCCCAAGTCCCTTAACTTTTCAAAACCCTTAACCTGGGCCTTATTCTCAAGAGTAACCCCAATTTTAATTTCTCTTAACTAGTCTTAATTTCCTTTTTGATCTGGGCTTCCTTCTCAAGAGTAAAACACAATCATAAGTCCCCTCCAATCTTGGGTACCTTCGTACGGAGTAAGCCCTAGGATTAGAGTATCCAAATCTCCATGAAGCACATATACCTTTAAGGACCATGTTCTTTTATTTCTTCCCTGAAGTAAATCTTAATCCTCATCTATTTGGGCAGTCATACACACATAATCCCCACATTGTTGCATCTTTCATGGAACGATTGTCTGGTTTCACCAATACCTATTGTTTCTCACACCGAGCATGACTCACGTGAGCTTAGAGTGTAAAATTAATCATGACATCTTTCTTTGAGCCATCAAATATGCATAAACATAATAATCCCTTACTTGAACTACATGGGTTCTGATTCCTTTTCCAAAAGAAAGGATATTTATGTAGCCTATCTATGGGTACGATCCCAACATTGAAATAATCCATGTTCTTCGAAAGGACAATAAATTTCAAGTTCCCCACTGAGTGGCTTTAAAATCAGTATGGTCGTCATAATGACCAAGAGACTTTCATGTATTAAAGGATACCATTGACTAAGAATCTCTATCAAATACAGATGATTCTCTATCGATGAAGAACCTCGAATACATATAAATGATTCTATAAATTTTCTACATATCAATCATGGATTGTAAAATCTAAAGGAAATCTCATTTTATACTTGGTAATGTAATAAGGATTCACGAACCTAACTTAAATCTATAATGAGAGTCCCGGAGTAGACTATAATTCCCCTAAAAAAAGGTGTGATAAGTCCGACCTCCCATCCTCTCGACCAATGAAAATTCCTAAGCCTCATCAGTCCACAACTAATGATCCCCTACAATTGGGAAGTATGTTCAAATGGATATGGAATCATCGGATGTTTCTAGTTCTACGAACAGACCCGTTAGAAACCGCTTGGAATGTTTGAATCTTAAATCAATGAGATCATCCCCCATTCCAGAGGGAAACAAATATAAATGAAAAAAGTAACCTATTAAGAGAATTTAGACACACTGAATACAAATATGTATTCTATTTTTCAAAATTCAAAACACAGAAGTTGATGTAATTAATTTAAAATTAATCTCATTGTTAAGATAATGGGTTTTAAAAGTTAAAACATTGTCAAAGATTGAAAAGTTATTACCTATGAATTCATTGTAAAATTAATGCTAATGACTTATATTATATTAATTGGTAAAAAATATTCTATTTATACTTTAAAACAATTCAATATTATAATTTACCATATAAATTAACTCGAGGAAAAATGATACTTTAAATTAAAATTTAGCGTATTTTTACTATTCATATGAAAATGAAGATTATTATAATAATATAAAAAATATATCCAAAGTAAATTTTTATATCATGATTCCAAGGAAGAAGTTTTATTTTTCAAACTGAATTTATAAACATGTCAAAACCAGATTTATTGTGTGTACGCCATCAAAAGGTGGAAAAACTATATTATTTGAAAAATACTTATTTTATCCAAAAACGTTATTTTGTTCACATAACATGTTCTATAAAATTATTAAGACGAATTATAATGTCATAAAATTCAAAATATAGTTACTAATATTCATAACTGCTAGTTTATAATAATATTATACCAATATATCGATGTTTAGAGAAACTCAGTATTGCGTACAACACATGCTATTGAGGAAGGTCTCTCTTGTGTGCAACACAAGCCAATAATAGTGTTTGCGTATACTACAAGATAACACGATGCTCAGTATAGTGCAAGTTAATCATGGTGTAGTGTAAAACACAAGGCAACAATGAAATTAAAATTAATCTTTCTCATAAAATTTTAGGGTGTTATATTCTACCCCCCTTAAAATGAATTTCACTGGAGAATTTCGTTGGGGTTATAAATGGTTTTCTACTTGAAAGTTACATTCATAGAAACCCACATTGTAAAAAGGAATACTAAAACATAATTTTGAAAACTAAAGTATGAAACGCAATGGATACCCAAATTAACTCATCACTGGGTTTCCACATAGGAGAACATAGGTGAAAATATGGATATGTAAGTGAAATCTAACCATCATGTTTGGATGGAGAGTAGTAGAGAAAATGGATATAAAAAATAAAAAAATCACAAATCCATTAATTTGTGATTATCTAAGGTACCATCTGATTCATCAGATATGAGGGTAATAGGACAACAATTTTGGTTTTCAAGATCATTTCCCTATAGTTGAAAAAAAATTTCCATAAGGAGAAATACTTACTTGATTTTAGTAAAATCTCACCATTGGTTATTCCGTGAACAATTTCCACATCATGTCTTAAAGAAATGAAGTTGAATTTTTCATTAGTTGAGTGTTAGCAGATCATGTGATAGAATGATGAGTCATTCCATCTGTCTCAAACAAAAAAATTTCAAAAGTTATTAAATATACAAAATTCCATCTGTGGTGAGATTAATTATATAATGTTCTTAAAATGGATTTATACCTCATCTATTATACAGATTAATAAAATAAAACTAATTTATACTAACGAGGGACATCCTGTAGGCTTATGGTAGGAAATAAAGGCATGTCTTACTTCGGTTGTTGGTTCGATTCCTGCAACCCTGTCCAACGCGATGAGTTGTCGCCCGTCCTACGGGATGTCCATTTTCTAAAACTATACTATTATAAAATTTCAGAAATAATATCAAAACGTTTTGGCCTTAAGCAATATTATATAACGTCCAACATAATCCATTCCAACCTTTAGGCTTATCCAAAATACTTATGTCCAATCTCATAGTATAAATAAAACGATGTGCATACCTTAATCATGTATTCTCTTGAATCATGAATTACCATAGAGCCTTTGTGAAAACATGAATTCTATCAAAAGTTAACTCTTTCTACATAACAAAATCCCAAAATTTTTATATACTCAAATCATGATATCACTTTGTCCTTATATCAGTCATGAGCTCATGAATACTATCAACCATATTATTTTCTTCTTATCCATTTATTATGCACATATCACCTTCTTTCCAAAAATATTTCAATCACGTTTCATGGTTACCCGTAACATATTCTTATAGAAAACAACAATGGACCTATATATAGATATTATAATATACCATAAAAGTATCTCAACAGAATTATTCTTTAATTCCAATATATAATCCATTCAGGCCATCCTCTTCAATTATTGGCATAGAATTAGTCCTTTCATGATTTAGAAGTAACCTCATAGGTCAGGAAATTGAGTTGGGTAATGCCCATGTTCACCATAGATAAGACATCGGACTTCATAATAGTCTGTCACTCTATGACCCTTTTCCCCACATTAATAACATCTTCCCCTCCATTTGAGATATTTATCAAGGTTTCTTCCCTTCTATAAAAATCTAAATCTTCCTTTCTCTATGCTCCTCACCATGAAAACATGTATAGAAGTCCATCATCCTATTATTTGATGAATTAGGAATACCATTATAGTTCACCTTGTTAATCATATACCGCGATGTGTGATTCAGTATAATCACAAAATATTTCTCTCTAGGAATTACACAATTTCGCTACTCATAGTCACCAATTTTTCCATTGGATTCAATCTAATCCCAATTAATTATGCTTACCTCCATTAACTAAAACCAAAAACTATTGTTTAAGAAACGTATAAAATAATGAGGAACCCCATAATCATAAAAACTCACTTAAAGGATGTATAACATATGACACATTTATTAACCTACGACAGCTCAAGTTCACCCTAGGTTATTCATGATCATCAGAATAATTCTAGTACAATAACCTATAGTTATACTAAACCATAGGGACATCCCTAGACATACCTTAGAAATATCCTTAGGGATATCACTAAAGTTTTCGCATCCATGTTTCTAAATGTTATCTAATCCTCTCATCTGATACCAACTGTAGAGACCAAAACTTGACGTACATGGACATTACATTAGTTTTTCAGAATTAATAATACATTACGAAAATAGACATCCAAGTACCGTAATAGTTTTGTGTCTTTGGAAACTTGGAACATAATCTTCTAATCAAGGTGAATGATCTTCAACATCTCACATAAAGATCTTTCCATTTTGTTTTCTTACCTAAATCCTTTCTTTATATCATGGGGAAAAGAAAACATAAAAAGGGTGAGCTCAAATGCTCAGTAAGGGTAACCATGGAGAAAATAATACAAACCATATACATTTGAACTTAAAAACATGAACATAATATTTAAACATTAAAATATTGAGTTGTGAAATAAATCATGTAAGTACATAAGGCGTAGATCGTAAATAAACATTAATCATGATAAAATATAAGCGGAATAAAACATGTAATTGAGGAAAACCATTATGAGCATGTTATTATTTCTATAGTTGACAAGTCTTTTCTTCCAAGACCATCATAATAGACAATTTCCATTACTGAACCGGGTTTACTTGTCGTTCCAGACCTGTTTTACTGAACCAGATTTACATTTAGTTCAAGCCGTGTCTACCCCATGATATATTGATTTTTAATGAATGCATTAGAGGGAGATATTGGTCCCTCCCATCTCATATTTATATCATTCTTATGTGTTCCACAACACAATCATAAATCATGCATCATAACCAAAAGAATAAAATGGGTTTCATAAACATCATCCCATCTTAACATTATCCATATAAAACAAATGGATATCATTTAATCATAAGAAAAATCAAACCATGTAAATAATAGAGAAATTATACATGAAACATAATCATATTAAATAATTTCATCTTATATGGGAAATTTTTTTGAATAAGCACTTGAAATGAATTCTTGATGAAAATATCCTTTCTTCATAAAAATAATTTTATTTTCACAAAATATCGTGGTATTTAATAGAAAAGTATTTTTTTTTTGAAAATAATCATGTATTATTATAGAGGAATCTTCATGGAAATAATTTGTTATGAAACCGTAAAAATCCGTTCATTCTGTATAAGTTATAAAAAAATTCTCCTCGTACTTTTAACAGAAAAGTCATAAAGTACCACGTTTGGTAAACAAAACAAATATTCCTTCCATACCACAAATTAAAAGTAAAAGAGGGGTCAAAATGACTTTAAACATAAGTGGAAGAATATTAAACACTTTATGAAAAACTTTTTTATGGAAATGGATGAAAAATATAACCCCTTTAAATATATAAGTATAAACAATTTTAGATAAAAATGAGATTGAAAAATTTTCCCTTAACTTATGTCCAATTACTTCCATATGTGTTCGAGAATATGGTATACTGGGTTTAAACATATTATTAATTTTTAACAGAACCATAATAATATATATGCTATCATATATGATTCACTTATGAATTTATCTTACCCGTTCATTTGATAATTTCAAGATAAAGCCACGTTTTGGGTAAAATCGTTTCATTTATCGTACGTGTTTGGACTTATTGTTCATGATATTATTATTACTTATATCTTGAATTACATACTTCCTGAATGTAAAAAAATTATTTATATATCATATATTTCCAGTATATATATATATATAATAGATAGATAAATGAAATGAAATACACCGTTCATGGAGACAGTAGACCGTCTGTACGCATGAATGTTGTTTTCATTTCCATATTGAATTGAATTGACGTATGTAGATGAAATATATATATATATATATAGAAGAATTATTATTTCATGTATTTAATTATTATTTATTATATATATAATTTATAATCATTCTTCAATGGTTATCATAGAGAATGAATCTCATTGCGTCGTGGAGACGGTATCAGTATGTACGCACAAGCGATGATATCATTCTCATAATTATTGTATGATATTATAGTAGATTATATAATATCTCAGAATTAATATCCTGTTATAATAAACATATATAGTTATCTTTACACAATCATACTCATCCATGTAAGGTGTTTGTGGAAAAATAGATTACACCACAGCATGGAGACGGTATTCCGTACGTACGCACGCGCAGTATTTTCATTTTCCATAGGAAGGATAGAAGGTGAAATGGGGTTGTTTCATATTTATAATACCATATCAGAATATTATTGATTCATATTTTATTACATTATAATGAAACAACTAATTAAGAGGAATTTGAATAATAAATAATCAAGAAATTCTCGGTAGAAGAGATTACCTCTTCTTCGACGTACCTCCTTTAAACTTCTTCTAAAGGCACTATGGATGGTCTATGAAGAAGACCAATACCTCTAGTATGTTTATTGGAAATTAGAGAAGAGAAATTTTCATGGTTTGTCTGAGATTGATGGCTCAAAATGGTGTGAGAAGGAGAGAAAGGAGGTTCCCTTTTATAAGGGAGAAGAGGGGCACCTTTGGAAACATAAGAAATATTAATTCATATTAAATTCAAACCCAACTTTAAATCCTAAAAAAATGACTTAAGTATTAATATTATATGTTATAGAGTTGTAATATAATCATCCAAAAAAATTGTACATGTTGGGAAATTATTTTAAACCTTATCAACTTGATTTATCTTTATTTAGTCTATTTTATTTTATTTGTGGTAATAATATTCTAAATTTTAAATTATTATAAATAATTACTTATGTGTTGTTAATTTTCCATAATTGTATACTTTATGACAATTTAGAACATATAAATTTAAATTTAAATTTTTTAATTTTTTTTTATTTTTAAACAATTTTGTAATATGTTATTTTTGTAGAATAACAATAGTGTCAATTTTCACACTATTCATTTATTTGAATTTAAACAAAATACACACAAACGATATGTTCGATATAAAATAATTAATTGATTTATAACATGTCATATTTATCTATAAAATTCATGGAACACGTTAAATAGTTCATATAAAAATTATTTTAATATTTTTAGAAACATTTATTTGATATTTCAATCAATAAAATAATTTAAATATCATTATTGTGTCATAATTAATTATAATAATTTAATCCATAAAAATTCTAAATAAATTCAGATGATGTATATATATTTATTATATATCTAGAGAATATTCATTTTTACTGTTTTATTAAGTTTATAATTAAATTATAATTATTAAACTGATAAGATATAAGAGAGTGACATGTTGTCACTCTTTTTGGTTTTAATAGTAATTATATAATTTTCATTTTCCAAAGCACATGAAATAAATCTATTCCAAACCATAAGTGATATGGGTCGAGTTCTATTATCCAATATAATTTTTGTTGGTTTAAGGGTAATTTTATAATCTTAATTTTACCCTTAATTACTAGATTAACCTTTAACTATACTAAATAAAAATTACCGTAGTTACTATTCATAATATCAAGAAAATAAAAGTAACCTATTAACATAATTTGGACCAACTGAATCCAAATATGAAATTTATTTTTCAAAATTAAAAACACAAAAGTTATAGTAATTAATTTAAAATTTATCTCGTTGTTAAGAAAACAGGTTTTAAAAGTTAAAACATTTTCAAAGATTGAAATGTTTTTACCTATGAACTCAATTTAAAATTAATTCAAATAACTTACATTATATTATACGGTAAAAATAATTACTATTTATAATTTAAAACAATTCAATATTATAATTTAACCATATAAATTATCTTGATGAAAAAAGTTTTTTTGATTAAAATTTACCATATTTTTAGGATTCACCAAAATATGAAGGTTATCAGTATAATCTCTAAAATTTATCCAAAGTAAAATTGTATATCCTGATTCCAAGGAAGAAGTTTTATTTGTCAAATTGAACATATAAACATGTCAAAAACTAGATTTAATGTGGGTATTCCATCAAAGGTGGAAAAACTTCAATTTTTTAAATACTTATTTTACCCGAAAAAATTATTTTATTCTCATACCATGTTCAATAAAATGTTTAAAATGAATTATAATGTAATAAAATTAAAATTTTAGTTACTACTATTCATAATGGCTAGTTCATAATAACATTATAACTATATATCATTGTTTAGTGAAACTCAGTATTGCGTACAACACAAGCTATTGAGGAAGGTCGGTCTTGCGTGAAACACAAGCCAAGATTAGTATTTTCATATACTACAAGCTAATATGATTTTGTGTATAGTACAAACTAATCATGGTGTAGCATACAACACAAGACATCAAAAAAAGTTTAAAATAATCTTTCTCATAAAATTTCAGGGTGTTACAGTTTACGTAGAATATTTATAATTAATTATCCAATATTTTATTATTAATATTTACATTTAAGGACTTTTCCTTAATTTTCTTCAACTGTGATTTTTTATTGCATCATGAATTAATAGAGTAATTTTTTCAACTCTTATTAATAAATATATTCAAAAAAATTATTTTACAAACATCAAACATTATTTCACTCTTCAGTTGGATATCTGTCATCATCCAAAGTCTTTTATAGTAAAAACATTAAATATTCATTTAAAACAATTTTCATGTAATATGACAATGAAAATTATTTATTTTTTATTTTTAAAAATAATATTAAAATAATAATTTATATGCTTTAATGGTAATTTTCAAGGATATATATTTTGAAACATGTTTATTATTTTTAAAAGTTCATTAAATGATTTTAAAATCCTCCATTACATATTTAAAATAATACATTGAATGAAATGATTTTTGAAATAGTTTTATGGATAAAAGTGTTCAAATTTGTTTTTGGAAGAATCATTTATATATTTCTGAGGTTATGTCAAAGTAACTTGATTTTGGAATAATTTTATGTTTTTATAAGTGTTTTAAATTATTTTTAAAGATTACAAAATAAGTTTCCAATGTTTTTATAATCTAAATTATTTAAAAAATGAAATATTTTTTAATATTTATTTCAAATATATCTAAACATTCCATTATATTTTTCAGTGTTATAAGAAAATAAAAAAATTTAAAATATCATTTATTATTTATAAATAGATTTTTAATGAGGAAAATATATTTTCCCCAATAAATAGTTTAAAATATATATCAAAATAATTATGCATCTTGGATGTGCCCCAGAAATGTTACCTATGCCTTACTATGTATATTATCTAGGGATAGAATTATTATTATTTCATTAAATGGATCATTTTTATTATGTAATATTGTTAAGAAACTAATTTCTCATCCATGAGTCATACCGTGATAAACTGATTATGAAACATGGTTCTTTTCCCAAGTTATTTTATTGTGAAATTATTTTGAGTCTTATATACATTATACAGGTTATGATATGATAAAATGATTATGATAAACATTTTCTTTCATATGTTATAATATAATGAATTATTATAATATTTTGGCATAAATAAATATTTTTTCTAATTGTGTGTTTTGTTGGGCATATATCTCTATATAATGGAATTAATATGATTTATATCTCAAGAGATAGACTAGAATGGAATTGTGTGTGAAAAGTTTTCCTTAATATTGGTCCAAAATGGGGCGTAAACCTAGTTCAGTATGATATGGCTAGAATAGGGAGTGAACTATGTTCGTTATGTGAGTCTTCCCACTATGAGAGTTTTGGATAAAAATCCTTGATTACATATTAGTCATGTATTATAAATTATGAATATTTATTCCATGATTCATGGTTATGATTTTTGTTATGTAGGGTTTTATTTTCAAATGTTATGGCTATGTTCTCTACACTTATGATAATTTTATTGTTAAATATCCCAATTTTTTACACATACTATGAATCTATGTTAACCCTAACATATTTTTCTATTTACAAGGTTATGAATATAGGATTATGTAGGTTATTTTTTGAGTATTAAAAAAATAAATATCTTTTTGGGAGACATTGATGATCTTTAAAAAAATTAAAGTGTTTTTTTCACACGTTTCTGATGGAAAAATCTTTTATGGTCCTCATGATAATGCTTTTTAATGTATTTAATATTTGTCAAAAATATGTGTTATATACCTTAATTGAAACCCTATGTTTTTATATATTTAACCTTATTTTATGTTATATGTTATCCCAAAAAAATGGTGGAACTTTGTTAGGAACTTTCTTCATTCTATATAGGGAACGTAACCTGGTTTTTTATATATATTTAAATAATTCCATCATCTTGTTAGATAAAAAGGGAAGTGTAGATTCAAATTTCAAAGTGATTCATGATTTTAATGGTTTTATTATTTTAATGGACTTATGTACATTGGATTGAGAAAGATCCTTTCTAACATTGAAATTATAAAAAGATGAAAGAGATATTTTGGTGTGGGTTCGAATAATTATTTTCCAAACATCATGTGGTTGATTCCTTACCATTTATTAGATTCATGTATATCCCCTATTTTCCATTTTAATAATATTGAATTTTAGTAAAACATAAGAGGTATGTGAAAAAGGTTTAATAATATATGTCATTTAGTTACCTTGGACAAGCATGAAAGTTTCCTCCAAATAGTGAGATATTTCAAGGACCAACTAGTGAGGGCGTGGTCAGGTTGAGTCATAATGATTAACTCTAGAGACTTAGATTCCATCATTAGAAATGGAATACAAATATCCTGAGTGATTATTGCTTCATGCATGTTAGTAGATATGTAAATGGATTTATTGAATAAAAAATATGTGAGAACTGGTATGAAGACCTACTTTCCATGATGGTGAAAAGAAAATATCTCCATTATATAATGATTTCAAAAATTTGGATATTAAAATAGAAAAATATAGGTCTCTTTGGTTATGTGAGGGATACTGGAACAAGAGTTTCATCTATTCTTGTTTAAAGGAATAGACTACTGTGATAAACATCGATATCCATTTTGGTGATGTATCATACTATAGGGATGCATATGTGGTTTGAAAGTGGGAAGAATGAATTTTATGGATATTTTATCCAATATGAGATCTTTTGATTATGGGGAGTGATTTAGGGGGAGTGTAATGAGAGTAAATTAGATATAATAATATTTTTTGTAGATAATCAGGATAATTATGAGGTGGATGTTAGCCTAGATAATAAGGATGTAATATAATTTATCTTTTATCTGAATGAAGAATGTGACCTTGTTCTGTGTGGTTTTATTAGGTCCATTTGTATTATTGTGTGGGATGTTATTCAGACTCTAGTTACCTATGTTGTGCAAGATTATTTCTAGGGGTCATATTTTATCATTTTTTGTGTATCTAGGATTGTAGTAAGACCATATGTCTAGATTCCAAAAAATATAAAACTATATTGGAAATATTTTATATGTAATTTCTTATATAAGATTACTACTAGTATAATAAATTTGTTTTTGGATTGGGTTCTTCCTAATATTATCTTAGAAAACCATCATGGGATTACTTAAGGAAGTGGAATATATGGAATATTGGGACTCTAAAGGAGATAGTTGATGATGTGAACAAGAAATATCTATTCACTAAAATCATGATTAGGAAATAAATTGATAAGTCTTATGATAGGATGGATTGGGGATTCATTTCTTCAGTCATGGAATGATTTGGTTTTATGGGTCTGGACTATGATCTATTGTTTAGATGATACGAAATTCCTCTAGTTCTTATCTCATTCATAATAATAGTATTTTGGTTCATTAAATCATTCCATGGTCAATTGTAGTGTGATTTTGGTTTACAATAGTTTTTGAATTTTTTCCCATGGAGAATTGACATGAATTTTCGATTTTTAAATAATTTCAATGAATATCGATCCTTTCAAGAACAAGAAATAGGACACTATTATTTATTACATAATATTAACTGATGATATGTTATTCTAAATTAGTGGTGCAGAAAAATAAACTAATGTATTTAATGAAATAATTTAATCATATAGTTGTTGGAGTGGGATAATGTTCAAACCCCCAAAGTGTAACCTCAATAACATGAATGGATGTTTGAATCATCATGGATTTTTTATTCAAGTTATATTAGCCATCTAAAGATTAATAAATAATATGATCTATTTATGATCTCTTTTTTAAAAAAAATAAAAAGTTTATTCTTTAGGACATGACCTTTCATTATAATACCTACATTATCAACTAGAAAAAGTATCTTATATTATTCAAGGGTATGATCACTTTGGTTAATAGTGATATTTTTTCCATTAATAGGAATACATAATTTTTTATTAAAGCTCAAAAAGGAATCATTTTTGTTACAGAAAAAATATATAAATATTCAATATGGGACATAAAACATGAGTAAAGGATCCAAATGGATTCATGGAAAAGAATATTGAGATCCATTATAGAAGGAGGACTCAACTTTAAATTTTTTTTGAATACCATGCATAGAATACATTGAAAATCATCATAGGATATTTTTTAATGGAAATCTATGTTGGAAATATATATAAGGAATAATTTCATTGTTTAATGGGGATAATTGAAGTTAAATATTGGTATATTATTGGGACATTCCTGTGGAATGCCCATCCATTTTTTTGATTTATTTTATATAGTGTGATGGGTGATTTAGAGAGGGGATATCAATTAATAGAGATCCATTAGGGTAGGATCTATACTTTTATTCCAATTGTTTTATAGTTCAAGAGGATACCTTAAAATATGACATTCATTATCTATGATTTATTTTGACCCCTATTTATGAGGACATGTTTTATATGGTTATTCTTGAGGTTAACACCAATAGTTGTGTTTTCATGAATTCGTCTTCTATTTTTGTCTTACAAAAATACTTCTCATTTATTAATTCATTGTGGGAGATCAATTAAATGGTTACCAATTGTTTTTTAATGACAATATCAGATAAAATAAATTTTCTATTATAGAGAATTCATAATTAGGTCATCCCAATGGAGGAAAATATTTATAATAAATGAATTCAGATGGATTATAGCATTATGTGTCTTGATGGACCCATCATTGATATGGAATGGTACTTATTTTAGGGTGGATGGGATGGATTTTCAAGGGAGATGATTGGGAGAATGTTCATAATTACCATGAATGGTTGAGGAATCTGTAACAATCTATCTTTTGAGTATCTTCGGGCTGACCACTGATCTCATGAGGTATAACATCATGTCACGATGTTCAAAATTATATATCGAGTGACATGGTATGCTCATATTATGTGTCACAAAGGAAATATTTTCTCCCATATTTTCTTAATGTGAATATTTTTTCTCCTATAATGGATCTTGGTTCCTGTATCCCTAGAGATTAGAACATAATTATTAAAAGGGGGATTCTAAAAAGGGTGGTGGATAATCATAATGGAAATAGACCTACAGCTAAAAGAAGTGTGGTTATGGGAGACCACCAAGAACTGGTCCTAATATGAATTTTTATGGCTCATTTTCATATAGAATTATGAGACAAGGAGGCATGTTTTTTTATTCTTAGGGGCCTATGGTGTTTGGTTACTATCAATATAATGGATTGAGAAGCTACATGGAGGTAGATGTTTAATCAATATATAATGTTCTCAATCATCGGAAGATATAAAAACTTATAATTTCAATCATTGATTCGGACTATATGAATGGGATAAATTTCTTTTATGATGGTGAAAATGTTCGATGGAATATTATTTACCATATTAAGAAGGGTGTGTCACTTATTGGTCCTGAAAGTGTGATTTATCACATGTTGGGGTATGGTAATTTTTATAGGTCACTGTGTTATAAAAGTGAAACCATAGTAGTCTTAACTTTTACATTGATTGGATCTCTTCCTAATGATTCTATCCTAATATTCAGTGATGAATATTTTGGGATTCTCTGAATTTGACCCCATGAGACTCCTGGTTTTTTTAATAATGTTTTATTTGTGGGTGAGTTCTTATAAGAGTGGTTTTAAGAGTGACATAAGGTTTATTTCTCAAGATACCTAAAAGATAATTCTATTCATCAAATGGAGTTTTTTTGGAAGTCAATATAATTCTTATGTAAATAAAACAAGATTATGTTTGAAGAAACTCTAATTCCCCTTTAAATCATAAAACTTATTCCATTAAAATGATTTGATGGGTACCGATATCATTGAAGAAAAACATTATTTTTTTATTTTTCGTATAATATTTATTATGAAATTTTAACTAAAATTAATTATGTTGTGAAGTTTATTTTAGGATTTGGGTAAAAAATATTTTAACATAATTTTTGTTTTATAAAATAGAAATATTTTTTATGGGATTATATTATATTAAAAATTGAATAATCTATTTCTTTATTTTTATGTCTCATACAATGTTTTATTCACATCCTATGATTTCAAATATTTATCACTAGGCTAGCGAAATATTGTTAAACAATAAATGTATATTACATTACATAATATCAATTATTCATTAAAATATTATATCATGTATTTAATGGAGTTAGAGTTTACAAAATTTCCATACATTGGGGAAAATTTTATATAGAATGTTATGTCCACTTTAATTTTATTGGTGTGATCTGTATCGATTTCTTTCTTATTTATCTAATTATTTAAGTCAAAAATATAATTTTTCAATGTGAATATATTCATATAAATGATGTAGTTATATATCATTTAGTTTACAAGGTATTAAAATAATGATCCTCCTAATAAAGATCCATCCATATATGTTTTCCCATTTTAGCTCATTTTGTGTGAATATATACACTGTAAATTTCTATTTAAATAAGGACATAACATAAATAATATCATAATTTGGTTTAAATCATGAACTCACATTGTGAATAATTTTATGTTTATATTTATTGATAGTTAGGTTAGAAGTATTACATATCATCCCATAATCGTACAAAAGGATACTACCAAATCAGTATCTGGTTTCCCCTCCAAAGGAAATCCTTTTAAAAATAAAAGATGATTTCTTTTCGTGATAATAATATTATTGACATCCTTCTTTTTTCTTACTCATCCATATTACTTATGAAAAAAATTTAAAAAAATGGGATGAGAATAAAAAAACTCAGTAAGGGATGTAAAATTAAAAATGAAAAATATTTTTCCATGAATAGTATAAACCCATGAAATCATAAATTTTAGTATTTAAATATATGCTCTTCATAATACCTCATGAATTCATAAGATTCTAGAAAAAATGATAGATATAAAAAATCATAAAATTCACTTGTGTAATCCAAATGGTACATAAATTGATGCTTTCATTGATACATATGTAGTACCATCTAGTTTTATGTTTGGAACACCCATCACAACCAATTCTCTATACCTCTTAGGGGATACCATAACATTTATCTTCATCTCATTACCCAATACATTTCAGATCTATCACAGGATCACCCACCCTTAGTTTTTCATGGTATGACCTGTATAGATATGAAATTTATAATGAAAAAAACATATTAACCACACATAAATAATTTATAATGAAAAAATAACATTTACACATGGGAATCAAATGATATCATTTCATGATTTTGATATAATAAATCCCTCATAAAACCCATTTTTTATAAAAAAATAAAAAAACGTAATATTATATTGAATTTTCTTGTTTAATAAATTAATGATTATAGATGAATCCAAATATCATATAATTGTTACAGTGGTAATGAATTTGTTTCACTATATTCAATAAAAAACATTCTTTTTGTAATTTGGTATGAAAATTCAAACACGCAATATAAAAATATTCTTTTAAAAATACCATTGAATTCATTTAAATATGTAAATAAAATATAAGATATTCAAAAATTAATTTCACATGTGAAATATGAACAACATAATAATCAAGTACAAATTTAACCTAATGAATTGAAATTAGGTTAAGAAAATTGATTACCCTGAGTATGAATAGTCACATATAATAGTTATATTCTTGAATAATAGAAATAGATTAATATTTAATTTTTTGAGAACATTTTTCAATTTAATTATTTCTTTTATATAACATATTACCATGATATAAAAATTATATAATTACATATGTTCTTACCAGATGTTATGTTGATATTCTTTACTTGAGTCAAAAATGAACATTCTATAATGTAAATTGTCAATGTGTTCATTAGTCCTTTACCTCAACAATATAAATAATTATATAAATATCTTATAGAATAATTATATATGTATTTATAAAAATATTTTATGACAATAAAAACACACCATTCAGGGATACGGTAGGTCGTATGTATGCATCAATACTATTTTCATTTTTACTATCGTATTAGAAATAGTTAAATTAAATGAAATGTATATAAATATTTATATATATATATATATAATAAAATTATTGTAGAATTAATATGTATTTTATATCATATTTTTTTACTGAAGCAACCCTTAATGCATTACATGTTATGTGTGAATGAATCGCATCATTTTGAGGAGCTGTAGTCGACACATCCCCAAACAATGTTATCATATAAAAAATTATGGAATGAATTAAGGAATGATTAATATAACATATATATAATAAAAAATATGTTATAATATAAATTATATAATATTATTTTACTAAAATAATATTTTTAAGACCTTCCATGAATGAAGTAAATGAAAAATATACAAAAACATTATTCTTGGAAGCAATTATCTTGAACAACATGGAATACAATTTAATTTATTTGAAAAATTGGTTGTGAGAAATGAAAATGATTTTAGATATTATATTAAAAAAATAAAAATCCAATATATAAATTATTCTAGAGTAATTACTCATTTATTGATGTAGGATATCAAGATAATGTATAAAAACAAATAAATTATGAGAGGAAAATGGAAAAAATTACCTCGTGAATATCCCTCCTCGAAAGACCATTGAGGACCAAGAATTTTGTCTTTTGGGGAGAAAATAAGAATATTGACAAGGGGATACTGAGAATGACATGTTTTGGTTTATATTTATGAGCCATATTCTTTTTTGGGTTTAAATATTGTGGTGGAGAAGTTGTATATTTACTTTAAGAGAGTTGGTCCAAGTGATTATTTTATTGATTATTTTATATTTAAATAAAACCATATATAGGTGGAATAAATTTCAATGACTTTATATTTTAACTAATGTTGAATAAGATTCATAGGGTGAATTCGTGACACACAAATACATTAATTATTTTAGTTTTTAGGAATTTTATTCTTTTATGTTTTAACTTTAAACCCTGTAAAACTATCTCTTTTACAACGTTATATACATTTTTGTACCAGGGTACCTTTTTCATACCTAAAAATAAAATTTACCACTAAATATAAGTTAGAAAATATGATTCCAAAAATTTAATATATTTAATCTACTTAAATTAACCTAATTTGGAAACATTTATTTAAAAATAATTCCATAAACATATCTAAAAACACGTTTTTAAAGTCAAACGTTCAAATGATTGAAATGTTGTTATATCTATTTTAAACATGAAATTGATTGTAATGAAATAATTTTTATTAGATGATAAATAATTTTTTAAATTACATACTATTGAATATTAAAATTATTGTCTAACTATATAATTAAATTATTTGAACAAAACATTTTTGAATTAAAATACATGATTTTTCACTATTCGTTAAAATATAAATGATATCAAAAAATAATAAAAATTTATCCAATGTTGATTTTTATGCTCCTATTCAAAAAAATATTTTTATTTTTTCATATAGATCATATAATGTTTAAATAATATTGATTTAAAATTGGGACTCTATTAAAAGGTGGTGAAACTAACTTTTAATAATATTATAGCATTAAAACATACAATTTGATTTATTCTCATATTAAGCCTATAAAATTTACGTATGAATGTAAAAACAATTAATAAACATGTGTAAACCTAAAATAGGTATTCCTATTCATTCAATCCCATACTAAGGCTAGGAGATAACTACTATTTTGAATAATAATATTAATAATGTATTGGTTTCTGTACAACTCAACCATAAGGGTAGAAAAAGATTTAATAGAATCTATTATTGTGTATTGAGAATGCTATAAGACATAATATCCCCATTAAAGTAAAATTAATAACTAATTCATAAAAATTAAAATATTTGAAAATGACTAATTTAATAATTACCAATGATTTTACATCGTTACACCCTTAGTGAAATTAATTTCTCAGAATTTTAATTCACTTATTAAATAAGGGGCTATCTCTACTTCATATAATTTTATGTTTCTCTTGTTTCCTCTTTGAAATTATGGTTCATACACAAAACAATAAATTAATGAATCAAAATATTCCAAAACACATTCACTCTACAGTCTTGAATCTAGACTGAACATTCATAATAAGAATTATTCTCTTCCATCTCAACTACATATGGACTCAATATAGAAGATGAATCTGAAATATGATTTCTTAACACTGAAACTTGAAAAAAATTTACCTAGAATAAAATAAAGATAAATCCACTCAGTAGGAAACTAATAAAAATTAATCTAGAATTTCATTGGGTCTACTAAACAATAGTCTCAGTGTCCCTTTCATACGTAAACGCTTATCACTTCTCATGGAGAAAAATTTAGAAAGACTTGATCACCTACCAAAAAATTATTGATCATTCCTTTTTTTATCAGCATTAATTTTACACATACTCTGAAATTTCCTCATATTCTTCTAAATCAACTAAACTTTTATTCCATCTCATTTACCTATTATGGTCCCATCAATATCATTTTCCCTACTTCATCCCAAAATCATGAGTTTGACACAAATGTACATATAATTTCTCATATTTTTTTATCAGTATAATATAAGGAAAACAATCATTATAACAAAAATCAACCAAAGGGTTTTGTTGATCCCAACATCCCTGGTATTCCATTGCCTAAGAACTTATAATATCATCCATATTAGGAATTGTTTTTTCAAAATTCTTATCTGATTGAGGATGGAATGATGTAAAAAAAATTAATTTAGTACCAAATGACATCTGGAGATCATTCAAACATTTATAAGTGAACTAGGGATCATAATGAATTGCAATAGATAGAGAAACTCCATTTTAACTAAATATCTCTTTATGATATAGCTGATAAAGGTGTGATATAGATAAAGTATCTCGAATAAGAATAAAATGATAATATTTAGTCAATTGAACTAAAATAACAGAGATCACATCATTACCTCAAGAATTATTTGATAATACTACTAAGAAATTAATGGATATATTCCCCCATTTCCACTATTTCACTAGAAATGGATGAAGAATCACCTTTAGAAAATGTAGTTATTTATGAAACTACTATCATGAAAAAAACTTCAAAGTATAGTAAGAAATATCTACTTTCATTACATTCCACCAGTAATACTCCAGATGGTCTCTATAAATCATAGTACCACTATGATAAACTGAAAATAGAGAATAATGAGGTTCATATAACAAATATATCTTCAATTGTGACAAGGCACACATAATATCACACAAAGTCTAAATACACTATGTTTATCAAAGGTAAATTCTGGTAACCTACCCTTTAGAAACAATTATATGTTTTTCTAAATCTCACTACATTCCTTCTATGCTTGCTTAATTATTTCAGATACATATGATTTCACTAACACCGGAATCAAAATAGTGGAATTTCCTAAACCAATAACATCCATTCCAAAGTTTATTTAATCATTTATCAAAGGTTCAAATTCCAAACAGAGCGTAGTTATTGTATTATTACTTCTCTCAGTCAATGAATAATCCCATTTATATAATATTTTTCTACAATGTAATGAATAATTAAAAAAATAATCCTTGATTAACTCATGACAACTTGTCTGTCTCATGATCAATTATTTCTGAGTTAATAAATACTTCAATCATTTTTTGATTGTATATATTCCAAATTGTACTCCATATTGAGGATGCCGCCGTCTTTTATAAACATAAAACAATAGTATCTAATTTTAAAAAAGATGTTGTGTAATTTATCTCATGAATTTTAAACTATGATGAAGCATAAAAAAATATGTAATCATTATGCATTAGAATACAACCAATTCCATTTAATGAAGCATCATTTTATATAAAAAATCACCACATCGGGGAGGTAGTTCCAAAATTGAGGCTTTCAAGAGTTTCTTTTTCAAATCCTAAATCAATCATCAAATTTTTTATCCATATGAACTTAATTTAATATTGAGTTAACATAGTAAATGATCTATATTGCATAGAAATTTATTAAAAAACATCTAGTAATAGAAATATATACCAAGAAAACTATGAATCACATTTATATTTTTGCGTCTTGACCATTCTTGAAAAACATTCATTTTAGTCAGTTCATTAGTTATTCCATATTTAGAAGAAATGTGATTAAGGAAGGAAATTTTTAATATCCAAAACATACGCATTCTAAATTTTCCATATTGTCCCTTTTCATTCCTGTTTTTCAATGTAACCATTATCTGACATTCATGCTTCTCATTAATTTTAGAATATACAAATATTTCATCAAAAAAAACAACAACCAACATATCTAATAACTCATAGAATATTATAGTCATAATATATATGTATATTGTAGGTTCATTAGTTGACCCAAATGGCATAACTACAGATTCATAATGTCCATATCTAGTATGAAATTCAGACATCAGAATGTATTTTTCAGTTACTTTCAATGGATGGTACCCTAACATCAAGTAAACAATTAAATAACATTATGCTCCCTAGATTTGATCAAAATAGTCATCAATATTAAACTAATGATACTTATTCATAATAGTTATGTTATTAAAGGCTCTATAATAAATCCAATGTTTAATTGAAACATCTTTATTTTTAACAAACATGTTAGGAGAACCCCATGATGATGTGCTAGGTCGAATGAAACCATTATCTAATAACCCCTGAAATTTCTTCTTGAACTTGAAATACTCCAATAGAGCCATTAGATAAAGTGTTCTTGAAAATTTCATAGAATAATGAACTATTTCAATAAGAAATTCAACTTATCAATCTGGTATAATACTAGGAAAGACATAAATATCAACATGAAGATTCTCATTTACCATTAGCACATCATTAATATAAATAGTTCCTTTGTTTTCAACAATATGTGAATGATATCATTCATTTCCATATATAAATAGTTTCTAAATATATTGGTATTTTATCAATGGTAATCATCCATTCTTTTACCCAAATTTAAATCATTTCTGAAAAGGAGCCACTTTTTCTCTACATTAAATCACAACATGGTATATAGAATTCCAATCCAGACCCAAAATAACATCAAACACTATTAGTGGGAAACCAAAAGTTTTGAACGTATTTCTTTTCCACAAGAAAATATAGGATGATTCTTTTAATTTATTTTTTATCAAAATTTATCTTATTTGTTTTTTAGATAACTTTTTCATTCATTTATTGAGGTGGAATCTACAATTTATTAGAAAAAATTATAGAAATGAAATAATTTATAGTCCCTGATTCAAAAAACTCATTGGAATAATCTATTTAAATAGACAATGTTTCTGATACCACTTCATATAATGACCTAACATTTGTTGAAGTAGTCTGAATAGATTTCACCACATCTTTTTGCTTAATGTCTAACTATTTACATTCATTCGTGTTCTACATCAGTCGCTGATTTTCAAAAATGATACATACCATTACACTTAAAACAATTATCATACTTTAAATTATATTTTTTCATGAATATAATTATATTTTTCAGTGAAATAAAGAGCCTTATTACTAATTTTACCACATCTAAAGCACTTACCATAATTCAGAAGCCATTCACTATTGTGTTTTTACCACTATTTTCAAAAAAACTATAAACTTATTTTTCATACCATCACTATTTTATGATGAATTCATCCTATTCACCTAATCCCTCAACCTATTATTCTTCTACTTTTCAAAGAACACACGATCATATGAAAATTGCATTTATAACTTACATGCACATCGAAAATGTTTTTTATTAATATGAATGCATGAGAAGAAAATGATGTTCGATACTTTGGTTTTAACAGTATGTAGAAACTATTTATTATAAGATTAATATCCCAGATGATATTTGGAATATTAATTTACATTCCAGTGAATGTTTCCTCATAATAAGAGACTTATTCATCCTCATGCCTCGATTCCCTGAATTGTTTTCCATTATAACTCAATCCATCATTGGTAAAATATTCTTAAGAAGAATATTTTTGAATTTGTTCCACTAAAGAGAATCAATATATTAATGTTCCTTCTTATTATTAACCATTTATATCCAATTATTAACTTTAACTACATATGGTAAAAATCAAAAGATTCATTCATAGTTTTTTAACACCCCATGAAATAAATATTCTTATCTTGTTCTTCAATCCTCCCTTTCATCTAGTACATGGTAGATGATCCATTGGATGATGGGGTATGTTTCCTCAATATATGTTCCACTACATACGTGATCCTCTTTGGATGATCTGGATGATCTTCTGCAGATACAACCACCATTTATATCTCGACTTGAATATGACACTGGTGCCATAAACAGTTCAGTTCTTATTCCACCATCTCATGATACTGATTTGGATGGTTTTTTCATGTACATGTTGTACCACAATAGCTTCCAAGTATCCTCTACAGGAAAAAAAATTCTAAATAGACATATCTTAGATGAATCAACATGGTAATCTTCAAATTATATTTAATTTCAATTAGATAATTAATTAAAAATCATTTATAAATATTCTATTTACAATATTCAAGCCCCTTATGTCATTTAAACCAACCTTTATACTAAATAGAGGACCCCAACCTAAATAATTTCTTAATCTTAATTTATGTCAAGAATTAACATTGAGTATATTTTCATGTTTAGAGTGTATATATTATTATCATTATTAATATGCATCGTCCTATTATCATACAAGATGATATAACCAAAATATTATGCATTTTTCAACCTATAGTAACAGTTTTAAAAATAGAAAAATGATTTATTTTATTGTTTAAAATATTGATGACTTCTTCTATCCTCATAATCATACTAACACATTGTAAAAATATTTTTAAAAATTTATATGATCACAAAAAAATCATTATGTAATTTTAAATAAATGATGAAATATGCTCGTCCATGAATACTATAATCCAATGAAACAATTATTTTCACTCGTAAAACAAAAGCTCTTCAATACACATTATAAAATAATAATATATATAAAATACTTAATGAAATCAGTTATCATAATTTTAACTTTTGGCAGACATAATATTATTATATTGTAGCTTTTAAAGCTGCATATGGAGAATCCTCTATTGAAATTTTTGGAATTCCCATTACAATACAATAACTAAATATCATAGGAGAAAAATTATCATTTAACTATATATCATTACCCCAAGAATTGGAGAGACACTTTTGGCTTACACACCATATGTTTATAATGGAACCACCTTATACATTAGAAATTCCCAATAACCAAAACACAATCACAATAAATATATCATGCATAAATAGAATATAAAGTTACCACATGGAATTCACAAGATATCATTTCAGATTTTTGATATAATCAATCCCTTCAAAACCCATTTTCAATAAAAAATACTTAAAAGTTAAATATGGTATATATTTTACTTTTACAAACATTAGTTCTTATCGATTAATCCAAATATTATATAACTTTTATAAAGGCAATGAAGTCATTTTCACCATATACATTAAAAATCATTCCTCTTTTACTTTTGTAAAGAATGTAAAATGATAATATACAATGATTTATTTTAAAAAAATTAATTAAATTCAAGAGATAAAAAAATATAATATATTTAGAAATTGATTTCAAATTTTAGAGTTTATGAACATAATCTATAACTTGAAATTTAACCCAAAGAATGGATATTGAGTTATGAAATTCAATTATCGTGAGTCTGACGCGTCACATAGAATATCAATATTCTGGAATAATAAACTTAAATTAATTTATATATTATTCAGAACCTTTTAAAAGTTAATTATTTAAATTATATCACTTATTACCCTGTTATAAATGTTATTTAAATATTTAAGTCTATATTGTTTTTTTGTTGATATTTATTGCTTGAGTCGAAAATGAACATGGTATGATATCAATAGTGCATGTGGTTATAATTCCATTATCTGTATAATATAACACATTATATAAATATCTTATTTATTAATTATATATGTATTTACATTATTATTTTTATAATAACTAAACCCCCAATTAATGGAAATGGTAGGCCATATTTATGTATAAATTCAATTTTTGTTTTCCCTAATGCTTTTGGATGAGTAAAATTGAATGAAATTTATATAAATATGTATATATATATAATATAATTAAAATATAATTATTATGTCATTTATATCATATATTTTTATGTAAACATTCATTAATACATTCCACGTGATGTGTGAAGGAATAAAATCTTTTTTAGAAGTTGGTTGTCCACATGTCACAAACGAAGCTACCATGTAACAGTAATGTGGAAACCAGATGTTATGTTTAATATTACATATAAATAAAATGAAATATTTTATAATATATATATTATTATATTTTTCTGACAATTCTAATTTTAATACCATCACTTAAGGTGATAATGGTAAAAGAGAAAATATTTTTCATATAGGCAATTAACTGTCATAACAAGGTCAATAATTTGATTTATTTGAAAAAGAGGATGTGAGAAATGAATTTATTTGAGATATTCCATTATAAACATTAAAATATAGTATGTAAATTAATCTATAGTAATCATGAATTGATGGATGAAAGATATGATGATAATGTAGGAAAAGAAATAAATTATGTGATATCCCCTCTGTGAAAGACACACGAGGATGTTGGATTTAGTATTTTGGTGATGCAAGAAGCACTTTTCAATGGGGAGAGTGAGAAGAAGTGGTTTGGTAATAGATTTTAGGATATTTGAGTATTTCTGGTGAAAATAGGGTGGTGGATAGGTGGTATTTATACTTTAGGAGTGGTGGGTTCATGTGATAAATTTATTGATTATTTTATATTAAATTCTAATCATATAAGGGTGGGATAATTTCCATGACTGAGAATTTTAATGATTGTTTTATACAATGGTCATGGTAGAGACACAAAACATAAAACCAATAAATGTTTTAGTTTTTATTGTTGATAACCTTTTACCTTTTAACTTTAGCCCTTGTCAAAATCTAAACTTTACAATGTTAAATAATTTTTTACCATAGTAATTATTTATACCTAAAAATAAAAAAAACATAAAAAATAATTTGAACCTTATGATTCCAAATATCGGGTCCATTATATCCATCTTTGTTCATATCATTTGGAAGATGTTATTCAAAATTAGTTCTACAAACAATACTAAAAAATTGGTATTTAATTTCAAACATTCAAAATGTTGAAATGGGTTTATATAAATTTTCAAATTGTAATTGATTAGAATCATATAAATTGTATTAAATGATAAATAAATGGTTTAATTATACCATATAAACCAATAAATGTAAAATATACCTATTTAATTAAATTATAAGAAATATAATTTCGAATTTAAATAAATTATTTTTCACAATTAATTAAAATATGAAAATTTTCAAAAAATACCTACACTTTAACCAAACTAAATAAAAATATAATGTTTTAACCGAAGAATTTTATCAATTTAAATATAATATATAACGTACTGAACATGTCTATTTAAATTGGGTTCATCGTCAAAAGGTGTTAAAACTACCGTTTAGACGTATTATAGATTATATTCATAAAATTAGATTTATTATAATTTTAATCCAATGTAAGTAATTAAATTAATAAAAAATAATTAAAAAACATGATTAAACATAATATATATGGATATATTTATTCCCTCCAATTCGATAGCAAGGTGATAACATTAATTTAAAATAATAATTTTAATAATGTATCATTTTTTAGAATGACATGTTCAGGTGGGAAACAAAATATTTCAGAGAAACCCATTGTTGTGAGTGGGGTATGGTATCAGACATAGAGTCCCCATTAATGTCATGTTAACTTCAAATTAATAAATATTAATTGATTGTAAAATGAAAAATTTTATAATTATATGGGATGTTAAAAATATATATATATATATATATAACACATCCCCTAAAAAATGTTTTCTCCATTAAATTTTTGAAAAGAAGATATATGATAACCCCAAATCATTGGAATGATAATTATTATCATTATTATTTTTCTATCATGATTCAATGGAAATAAAAATATCATTTTTTATGAGTACACAATAATGACGATTTCATGCTTAATCACATTAAATGAAATGTTTTCCCCAATTTGATGGTAAAGTTAAGATAATGGAGTTAATTATCCTCTTATATAGGTCAATGAATTTATCTTTACAGTAAATTATCATGGAAAAAATAAATACATTTTGGGATAAGACGGTATGTGGACTAGATATATATGACCTATTTTACACAAATTATATATTTTATACCACATAACAACATTATTATGAATCTTAGTTATAGTTGTAGGATGAGTCTAATCTTCAACATACATTTACTTTTTTGGATCAAATATTATTTCATCACTAGTCATAATATGTCCAAAAAATGTGGCTTTTTATTACCAAAAAATCCTATTTTCTAAATAAAAAATATTATTATCTTTCAAAAAAATGTTAAATAACCATTATTTTATTTTACTTCAAAACAATAATTTTAGAATTTTCCCTATTAAATTTTACATATACTATCCAAAGTTTAATAACATAGTACCTATTACGATATTAATCACAAAATTAAATATATATGATAATAATTTAGGAATAATAGAATCACTACAAACTCATAAGGTATAAATAATTTTTGAATAAAAAAGTTTGCATATATTATTTCCTCACCCTTAGATTATATAACATCTAATGGAAGTCACTAATTTTGATAAAGTGATCAACCTTTCGGATATAACACCCTAAACACACAATAATTGATATAATTCTCACTAACAGATACCTTACTTATTCAATTTGATACATACACGAGTGTATTAGATAGATCTCTATAATAATTTCTTTTTTTAAAAAAGTTATTTCATTACATATATTCACAATACCATTTGAGTTTATATATTTACTGAATTTTGAAAATTCATAAATTACTCAAATACAACAATTTATCAACTAATGGATATTTTTTATTCAATATATCAATTTAAAAAATTCAAAATATATATTAAAAATATATAATAAATTATCCTAATTTTAATCATGTCAAAACTATCGTAGTTAATTTGTCTATTCTATATCTTGAATAAATTATAACTTAAAAGGTGTGGTAATAAATTCCTAGTATGGGAGGAAATAAAACTAAGGAGATCAAAAATGAATCATGTAATTAATATTTTTGTGGGAATAAGTAATTATAATTCCATATTCAACTGAAAAAATTCTATTTCAATTATAATATATGAAATAACGAATACTAATTAATATTAATCATATACTGATGGAGTATTATAATTATATCTATTAAAAACATACTCTCAAGGCCCTGTGAGAGAGATACTATGGATATGCAGAGAGGCACACACCAAATCATATATCGTTTTTTCTCATGATAATTATCCATTCATCGTGGGGATACATAATTTTAGGAACCATCCATTAATTGATTATGTAAAATGCATTAACTCGGTGAATTTAATGAAAATTTATAAATATTCATCAAATAAAAGTATCATTCATATGATTTTAGAAAGTAATAAAAAATTAGAAACCAAAATAACTTTATAATGAAATAAATAAATATCATGAATTATAATACATCCCAAACAAATAAATAAAAAAACAACCATGGTGAAAATCTTCTAATATCATTTTTTCAAAATTACTCATTCATAAAATTTAGAAAATGGAGTATATGGTGATGTCAATTAATGAAAAATAGGTTATATCAAATATATAAAACGAATGTTCAGAGATAAAAATTAAAATTTCAATCGAATAATAAATGTACCATAGAAGGATTTATAGATAAATAAAAAATACCCTCACAATATGAAATCCTTCATTTGTATCACAAAATAAGTGAAAAAGCATCATATTTATTAATAAAAGGAGTGAAATACACAAATTAAAATTATATATATTATAAGATAAATGATGAATCATAAAACAAAAATTGTTAATTTTTTTTAAAAATGATATGGTATAGAGATGAGAAAACATAAAATATAATTTTAAAAAAACTTTCAACGTTAGCGTAAAACAAAATATTACATTTTAATTCCAATGGTGTAATTTGAAAAGATGACTTGAAATATTTTGATTTAAATTTAATGTGTAAACAGTCAAAAATAATTGATAATTTAAATGATAGAAAATTATTATTTTAAAATTTCTAAACTTTATAAATGACTAGTTACTATGAAATGAGAAACCCATTTTATTATTGTGAAATTTTTTTTAAACAAGCATAGAAAAATGAGTAAGAAAAACTTAATTTCTATTAAATATTATACATCCTCATAGATATATATAAATATAAATATACATAAATATTAATATCAAATAACTAATTTTAGAAAAAATAATTTCATGATATAAAATTACCCAAGGATAACAAGGTTATCAATATCCATTATTGGTTGTATACTCCATGTTGTGAGAAAGATTTCCAAAAATATTTTTCTATTTTGAAAATATAAAAAAATAAAATTCAAAATGAATAAATCAATTTGTTGTGTTTACCCTTGTGATGTGAAATGTGTTCAATAAAAATTTTCATAACTCTATCAATGATAAATGAGTTACAAAAAAGGCATTCAATTTTCTTAACAATTGAGAAAAATTAAATTTGATGAAAAATAACTTATTTAGAAATTTTATGCTATAAAAAATATATTATAAATATTAATCCATGATAATTGAATAAACCTAATAATATTTTTCATTTAAATAATGATTTTCTCAATGAATAGAAACTCAGAAAAACACTATGATATAATTGGGTGTAAGTTTAAAATGTTCATATGATCGATATCCTAAAATCATTAATAATATTTCATTTAAACTATGATATCCATTATAAATTATTCATATGTTTCTATAAATACACAAAATTAAATATATGTATGGTTCACAATATCAAACAAGTATTTTAGAATAGAATATTGAAACAAATAAACCATAGATCAGTTTTTATTTATTATGTAGCTACATCAAAAAGTCTAAAACTTTTGAAACTTTTTATCTAATTTATAACCATGATCATTATTCAGAACTATAACTATTTATTATCTTAATTTATAATAATTTTATACATATATATTAGTTTGTTTCTCTATTATTAAAATTGGGTATAAGTAATCATTGTCGTTTTGAACTAGTTTCAAAAAAATTATGTCAGTATCTATTCTAATCAAATATGTATTCATTACAAGACCAGAAAATATCAGATAATGGATGATCTTATATATTAATAAGGGTTTATTTGTATTCCTTGTAAAATTTATTTAAAATAAAAGAATATAAATTCAATGCTGATCTTGTTTTAGTTAGTCTAAACAATAAGGTCTTTTATTAATTATTGAGTTGAATAATAATATAAACATTATAAAACCAAAAAAATAGAATTTATATTTTAATATAATATTATACTGGTAATTATGTTCATATTTTCATCCATGTCATAAATCAAGGACATTATTTATGTAACTTATTAGATGAACCTAAATATAAAAATACTGTGGTTAATGGATAATTATGTGGTGGTTCAATAGTAATATCAATATTTCATTTTGATATAGCCATTATTTAAAATTTATTACTTTCATATTAATAAATTTTAAATAATTATAAAATTATGATAACATATATTATGTTATTTCATAAAATGGTGAAATAATTAATTAATATTACAAGGCTCTTATGGACTACTGAATTTACCATGACTGTTTATTGTTCATGTTCTTAATAGTATGAAAAAAATTTACTTACCAATACCTTATAATTAATTAGAATAATATTTACCAATTAAACCCATTATATTAACATTAAAAAAATGGTGGTTATGAAAATAAAATTTTAATCCAGTCATTTCATGTAGGTAGTAGTCCACACATATAAATATATACATAAAATTGCATCTAACCTTTTTATTACAAAACTGTAAATTAAACATTACAAACAGAGGACCTTTAACGAATATCATCTTAGAAAAACGGAATACCACACATGAAGACTAATAATATTATAAGAATTAATCATTTTTTCATCCAATATACAATTAAACCAACTCCTAACATGGGGAAATACATCATTGGAAAGGGTAAAAAGAAGGCCTAGTATAGATAACTATTGAAATAGTTTATCTATGAACCAGATAGATATCAATAAGGACATGATGAACTTGGTAAAGGAATGATAATTTTTCATATAATAATAATAATAATAACTTGATTAATAACATAAAAATGTGTCAATATAATTTAATTTTAAAATTCATATTCTTATTACCAAGGATCATCCACAATGTGTCAAAAAGATTACCATGGTTATTAACAAAGGTATCATAAAACATGACATCAATAGAGATTAATTTTTTCACCCAATGCATTGGAGATATGTTTTGGTGAGCCCTTAATATGTCTTTATATTCATGTGGTCCACATATATTGTATTAAAATATTTCATACATAACCCAAATAGAATAAAATAATTGGTTTATATATCAAATTAGGGACATTTTTAAAAGTGCTTAAAAATTATCAGTATGTCATTTATAACCCATGTAATTGGAATGAGGTTTTTATGCAGGTCAATTATAGAATAAAATATTTAATACTTATGTCTTCATAGACACTTCTAGATATGGAATAATTTTTTTATTGAAATAAATAAAATAATAGAGTTTCCTGAGAAAAAGATAATGATTCTAAGATGACGGTTCTGTATCACAACGGCTATGCAACATGGTTTTATAAATTATTAAAAAGAGAGGGTACATAGGTCACCCATTTATAAAAAAACAAATAATATAGTAAAAGGACATAATAAAATAGAATTAATAACTTGGTAAAAAAACATAATGTACATACCACATAAAAGAGAACAAGAATTGATAAAAGAGAAGTTGAGAATTCCCTTACCTTAATGAGTAATTTATGCAACACTAAGATTAGGACCATGTGGGCTAGAGGAAACCATGAATGTATTAACAAGAAGAACAACTTTGACAATGAAATCTTAATTAATATAAATGAAATAATGTCTTGGTATTTAATGTAAAATATAGAGAGTTTATTATTATTTTTAAATGACTCCTCATTGTTTTTGTTTTCCAAACAGTGGTCTTTCACATGGTATTTTCCCATGAGTTTGGCCACATAGGACAACTCATATAATATTTTAATCCACATGAGTATATAAGAATTTTAAATTACATAATATGTCATTATGATGACAAAAAAACACTGAAATCTCAAAAACTATATTTTTAGTATTCACCAAAAAACAAAGCATTTTATAAAAATATAATAGAATCAACATATCATAATATAAGTGATATGAAATAAAAAATGAAACCAATTTTATTAAAATAATTTTATAAATATGATAATTTTAATTTTTATGTAAAATGACTACTTACATGAAATAAATACTAATACCAACCTAATAATTTCTAAACTAGGTATTTTTTTATACTATTATAGGACATTACCATTCAGGATTCCTAAATTACATTTATATATACATCTGTTAGATTACTATTTCTTTGATCATATTTTTTCCCATAAGGGTAATATTATTATTAATATGTTACTTTTCACCAAAAACTTAACTTGATATTATCATACTCTAAATGTATTCCCAATCAGAACCGTGTATATCTATTTTTCAAAAATCATTTCATTGTAACAATTATTTAAATTTTAAAAAATTGAATTTTTTTTAATATTCATTAATAATATGAAAAATATTATAAAAATACTAAAAATTCATCTAATATTAATTTTCACAATTTAAATTAAAAAAATAAATATGTTTCAACAATAATAATAAATAATAATTATATTTATAAAATTGGATTGAACAAGTAACTATGTCCTCATTTCATAACACCTTATAACACCTTTATAGGACAAATGAGTATTGTGTGAAATACTTATAGAATATTGGGACAGCTTAGCCATCATTTTATGAGTTTCAATTCCTAGACACATGAACATCTCCATTATGTGATTTCATTCAAGCCTATGATGACGATGCTCGGCAAGGTCTTGGACTAGTGAATGGCCAAGTGATTTTATCTCCTACCTATGTTCTTAAAATGCGATTTGTATGGCATGATTCTACTCATAAATTCTATCAACTATATTTTTTTCATTCTTTAACCATTATAAATTCTATTTTTAAAAAATAATTATAACATAAAAACTATTATTATTCCAATGGTCATATTAACCAACGGTCATATTAGGGTCAAAATAGGATGGTTACATTTTAATTATACTTAAATAGTTTAATAAAATTTGACTTAGTAATCCATACATTTAAAGGAAACAAAATACCATTAAAAATTATAAGTCATTACCATTTAAAAGTGTAATATTCATATGTTTTGGGTGTAATTATAAAATGATTTGTCTTTTTTTTGACGGGGAATTGGTGATAATTGGTATTGAAATGGAATTATTAAATTTTAAAATGTAAATATGAACATGAGGTGTTTAATGTAATGTAAATTGGAATTTTGAAATAATATTTGTTACTTTGTTAGAGTTTTTATCATGTCTTAGGTTTTTTGCTTTAATTTTATTGTGAATTGGGTGTTGGGTGTGGGAATTGGTTATTTTATATGGTTTGATTATTATTTTTCGACTGTTGTGTTTGGTGGGAAATTTTGTTTTGGTTATATAAAATGGTTTTCATGTATTTTCATTTGATAACATGGATTCATAATGACTTACATTGGATGTGGACACATCCACATGGGCATATAGTTCCAATATGAATGAGAAATCAAGTGAAAATTGATTTCCAAATTGATTTCCACCATAAACATGAATTTGAAAACATCATTCCTTCTTCTTCCTCCAATTACCTAAACCATCACCTTAAATTAGAATCTTCTAAGGTTTAATTCCTTCATGATGGTTCACTATTTTCTAAATGGTCAATTTTCTTCTCATTAAATGAAGGTTGGTTTAAATTTTTTTATAAATAATTGACCATTTTAATACATAAAATATGGTTTGGTTTCCAAATGACATGAACGACCATATGAAAACATTTCTGGGATTCGTGCATCTTCCTTTGATTTGTAAATTAATTTTTAATAGTATATTTGGTATGGAAAATCTATCGAAATGGTTGATACCTTGAGATTATATCTAAATTGATATCAGAAAACATATTTTGTAAATGTCTGGTGGGCCAAAGTTTGTTTCTTGTTGTTAGATGGGAACCTCGATGGTGGACCCTCTGATGATAGGGTTATCAGATAGGTTGTTTTGATTTTTTGGTATTTGAGATAAAGGTTACTATGGGATATTTGTTTGATCTATGGGTTTGAAGACCTCTTAATACACTGTGTACTATTAGAATAGGATTTTTAGGCATCAAATATAGGGTTCAGTGAAAATTTCTTATCGACTAGGATTAGTTTGGTTGGTATCTCACAGATTGGCAGAGATTCTTGTTGGGTTGTGCCTCTAGACTCTGTAGTTTAGAGTGGGTATTTGGTTATTTACTAGGTTCATGTACCACACACTCATAGGTGAGTCTGAACTGAATACATATATCGATTTCTTCTAGATATGTTTAGGATATTAACAAGATTTTCTATATATATATATATATATATTCATATTTATCTCTGTTGTTCTTGGTTAATAGGTCAACTTTTATCATCCTTCTTGTATTTTCACTATTATTCTCTATTTCCGGTTGTGATCCTTTTTTTAATATTTATTTTGTTGTAGTAAAATCAAATATAGTTTATATTTTTATTGATATCCCATTTTAACTATTTTATGCAATGTACTCTATTTCAGTTATTTTATTTTGGGTATTTATTAGAATAAAATAATTCCCTTCTTTAACTATATTGGATATCTTGTGTGATGGGGTGGGAGGTAGTCATGACCCTCAAAATTATATTTATTACTCCTACACTAGTATAGTAGTGCAGGGTCGATCCACAGAGAAGGCAGATGAGAATTCTAGGTTCTATTCAAAAGTAACTCAACTTTTGTTAGTAGTGAAGCGAGTGTGCATCTTTTTAGTTGTTTTTATTTTACATTATTTTATTTACATGATGAAGTTGAAACAAGGTGAGGAAACAAGATTTTCTAAAAAGAAACTAATATTTAAACTAAGTACTGCAAAGAAACTAGATAAATATAATATACTATTATTAGGCAGCAAGACAAAGAAGCAAGATCAACAATGTACTTGGGGATTTTAAACTACTGGTTGTGATTGAATGTTCTCTCCAAAGATTACAATCCAATTAAAAAACAAGAAAAACTGAAGAATTCCCCTCACCATGAAACTGAACAGGCAGATGATTCGGTTTTGGAGTTCACCACACCAAGACTTAATAGAACTGCATCAATGTTTTTAAAAGATAACATTTGGAAATGAACTCGCCATAAAATTACAATTTTTAAGATGTTAATGCTTTGAAAGAAAAGTATTCAAGATCAACCTCTCCAGTCGATATTAAAGTTTGAAATTTAAAACATTGAAGTACGAACGATCAAAATATTAGAAACAGAATCAGTCTCGCCAACTAATTCTAATTTCTTAAAAAGATAAGCTAATGAAGGTTTAAAGAACTTAACCATAAGGTTCTAAAATTCCTGAGCTAAGAAGATTCAACCTATGATCATATTGATTTATATCAGTGAAATACATCCAAAAACAGAGTACAAACATAATGGTCAAATGGAAGAAAAACTCCCCAAGTGACACTCTACCTTCGGGATCCTTAGACTTTGGCTCATCTCCAGTGTTGCTTCCATATATCTGCTCTTGAGACTTGTGTGTTTAGGAACGAATGAGCATCTTGATTCACACTCTTCTGATGTGATCATGGAATGAATGAGTGTTCCTCCAAAATATGCTCCTTTCTATGATTAAGTATCATCTATCATCTGCTACAGGTCACTGCAACATCTTCCACCTACTTCAAAAGTTCTTCACCCACGCACGAAAAAATGTGCGTTTTTTCGTGACAAACACGTCCCACTAAAATTTCCCATGTAACTAACTCTAGCTGAGTTTGTTGAATGCACCTGGAAGGGTTTAAGTCCCTTGAATGAAACTACAAAATATAAAATAAAATATAAAAATAAATAAATGAGATGCAAATAAAAAATAATAATTTTTTTAATTAAATTGTTATATTAATCGTTAAAAATTATAATAAGTTAATTAATAAATATCTTAATTGATTATTATTCTTTACTTTTATATAACATTATTATAAATTTATCAAATTCTATTGATTTAATTAATAAATATAAATATTAAAAACTAATTTTTTTAGTTTATCAAATTTAACTAAATCATTAAAATTTAACATCATAGGTAAATAAGTAATTAGAAATTTAATAATTTAGATTGTATAAATAACATAATTATTACCATTTAAGAAATTATGTTACTAGATTAATCTATTAATTAGTTAATTTTAATTAAGTAAATAGAACTTAATAATTTAATTTTAAATATTTTTATATTAATAAGTATATTTTATAGTTTATTTATAATTATTATTAATTATATATTTACTATAATCAATAAATTAATTTATTATTTAAATTTATTATAATTTTAGTTTTACATTTTAATTTTTAATTTATATGTGTCTTTTATTATTATAGTTTTAAATTTTAACTTTTATAAATTTAATTATATTAATTAGACTTTTAAAAGTACACTATAATTTTAACTTTTTCTTTTTCTTTTTTTTCTACTTTAATTTTATTATAAATTTATGTATTATGAATTATTTATTATTTTGTTATCTCATCTGCTTCTTCTTCCCCAGTTCTCCACGACGCACAGGAGGGGAAGGTAGGGCTTCTAATCATCTTCGGCGCAACTCTACAGCGGCAGATCTTCTCTGCATCCAAGAACCAGGTCGAACTCTTCCTTTGAACCCGCCGGCATGTAGAATCTAGTGAATGGTGAACAACGACGTCTTCTACACAGCGCAGCAGGGCATCACCCTCCTCAAATCAGCTAACCGTAGTATCTTCTTCTGCGGAAAACAGTATCTACTACTTCAAAGCAGCAGCCTCCTCTACACAACACAGTGGTGCAGCACCTACGGACCAGTGGAAAGGCTCCAACTCTTCCTTCTCAAGAAGTACCATGTCATCCTCTATTAGCAAAAACTTCCAGCAGTGCATCTCTTATTCTCCAATGGCAGCGGTGAAGGCAACTCTACTCTAAGCAAGGTAGCGGCGGTCCGGCAACATGCGGCTCAGCCTCTCAACAGACCTCGTCTTCCAACAAGGAGGTGCGTGGTGTTGGAAGCTGAAGCAGATAATGTAGTGTGTGGATAAGAGGTACTGTGTATGATGATGAAGTTGTGGTGAGATCTACGCAGAGGTTTGAACCGTTGTGAGGAAAAGAGTATTGGTGAGTCGAAAATAATAGTGTGGGAAAGAAAGAAGGGTTCCCGTGAGGTTGAGTGAGAGTAACGGCGAGGTAAAAAAATATCAGTGAGGTAAAGAGGGTTGGAAGTGTAACTGTGAGGAATGAAAGAGGATGGATATCGGTGAGGGAGCAACTGATAGAGGCAGTGGAAATGAGTGAGGAGCAGCATGAAAAAACCTAACGGTGAGGGTGAGATATTGGTAGCTGGAAATACACGAAACACCACCATAAACGTTAATTTAATTATAACTCAAATGAAGAATTAAACTTAATATTAAATGATCTAAATCATTAATTAATTTAAAACAAATAAAATTTCAACAGACCTAAAAAAAACTAAAATATTAACTACGTAAATTATTTTGAAATATTAAATAATACAAAATTAAAGAATGAATTAAAACAATAGAATTAAAAGAATTAATTGAAATAAGAAATTAAACTGCATAAAACATAATTTATTTTAAAATATTAAAACAAAAAACTTATTTAATTAAATATCTCTAAAAAAGAACATTAAGTTATATTAGAAACTAAACCAAATTTTTTAAGCAGATAACTACACTATTGAATTAATAAAGATAATTTATTTTAATGGAAGAAAATAAAATTAAATTAATAACTAAATTATACCAATGAAATTAATGTTAGGAAAAGGAAACAGTCACAAGGTCACCTGTAAAAGTGAGGTCACTAATACAAGCAAGGTCACTGATACAACGAAGTAACAGTATGGTGTGGATCAGTAGAAAGGCTACTGATAGAAGTGGATTTAACGGTGAGAAAAGAGTATTGGTGGGGAAAGGGAGTTGCATGGGGTCACCGCTACAGAAAAATAGATAAGTCACCAGTACATAAAAACAAAAGCTCACCGATGCGTGGAAAAAATAAAAGGGTCACTGTTAGTGATTGTATACCTCACCGGTAGACTAAAACAAAATTTGGTGACTTAATAAATAATCTGAATGCATAAAATAATAATGTTAATGTTTAATTAAATCTTAATTAATTAATTAATTAATGATTTGAACACCTAATATTAAAAGTGAACAAATTTTTATAATTAAAAACACATACTATATTCATAAATGACTAGCAGGATGTATAAAAAAATTAATTAGAAATGCTAACCTATTCTAATGAAATCAAAATAAATGATAAAATATTTAAATAAAATCTAACTTAATTAAATTGAATTCCATTGATTATAGAATAGATTAAAATAAAAATTAACTTATTAAAAAGACAATTACATTTAACTTAAACAACCTTAATACTCACTGTTATTTATCAAATTAAAGGTTCACTGGTAGCTAAAATTAAATGTTACCGTTATAAATAAATGAGATCTATCAGAAGGAATGAATTGCGGTGAAAAAGGTTACCAGTATAAAAAAGGTCACCGTTACATCTCAAAACAGGCTACCGGTAAGAAAAAAGAAATCAGGTCACCATTAGACCGTATCGGTAACCTGGCTATCGATAGAGCAAATGTGACACTGCTATTTGTAGCTCAGCTAATGATAGTCTGGCAAGCGGTAACTAAGTTACCACATGAGTAAACATTTAAAACTAAAAGTAAATTATTTAGCAAACTCAATAATTATTAATAATAAATAGATAATGATTAATTAGAATAATTTAAAATTAGTTATATCAAAAACAAATAAAATATAAATATATTATTTAAGGTTCCATAATTACATAAATTGTTATAAAAAATGAATATTTGACAAATTTAATTAAAAATATACAAAAGTGCATTTATTAGATAAAACTTGTCAAAATATTTAATTAAATCATTAAAAATTAATAAAAAGGATGTGGAAAACTGTGTAAAAATAAGGCCACATCTAATTCCCCCACATATAAGCATTGTTTGTCCTCAAACAATCCCATTCTTTATTATCTTTGAAAAATACTAAAATATATTTATGATTAAGATCACACTGTAACATGTCCAACTTTCATAATAGAGGACAATATATAACAACATGCTTTTAGAATATGATTTACTCATATGAATCTTACTTAAAAAAAATTGTCAAGGGTAATTAAGAACACAAATACCGTCCATCAAAGAAGATGTCATACCTCATATGTGATGAAAATTAGTGATTAACTTCAATCCAATATCATGTTATTAATCTAGGAATGACAGGAGATAAAATATCAATGGAATTAATTCCATAACCAAGGTACTCTGAACTTTGAATTTTTCAACTAGGTTCCAAAAATAATTAAATTTTTTGTGAATCACCTCAATGATACAACCTAAATGATTTCCAAAAAACTAATTGATCCCTTCTTCATCTGGCATTCATCATTCTCCTCACCTAAATGAGATGATTTTTAATCCTAGACACCTTATTTATTTTTCCCAAGCCATGTACCAATGTGCCTAGCACTGAAAAATGCAACAATTCAAAGTGTACAGAGGGATTTTAGTAAACAGAAACACACCCAGCATTTAGAGTCTCAAAGATTCACCGTGGGATCCCAAATGCCCAGAATACTCTAGTTTCACAAGATTTTAATAAAAACCATTTATATTGGCTCATTAAAGCAATTTCATTTAATAATTAAAAGATAGAAGATGCCCCTAGAATCAAAATTAAACTTCCAGTTCAAAAGGTTATGATATTAACTCCATAAACATAAAACCCATATCACTTCCAAAAATAGTCTCTAAACCAAATTTCCATCAAATAACTAAGTAAGATCATTCAGAAATCATCCAAACTCACTAATTCCATGTTCAAAGCAGTTCTTAAATCCAGCACGGAACATTTCCTAAGGAAAGACCCAATTGAGCAAAATGAAAAGCCTACAATTGTGTAAGAATTTTGAAAACATTTATCCATTTTTTACAAAATGTTTATGTTGCAGTGGGAATTGATGGGATTTCAACTAAGCACAGTTGGGCACTGTCAATAATTGCCCCCTACCCCACACATAGAACCCAACTTTATCCCCAAAGTTGACATCTAAATATGGAGAAGAACAATTTGATAATTAATTATCAAAACAGATTTTCAATTTAGTATATATATGACATGTTTTTTAAGGGTCTCAATGACGTTCAAAGATATTGTTTGCCACAATAAATAAATAATCAGCAGGTTCATTAACAAGTATATGCATTAACATTTATGTCTAGTGACAATGATTTTCAATACAGCTCAAGATATATCATGTAATATGTGGGTGCACAATTAATTAGGTGTAAGAAAGATTACCAAAATTTATTCAGTTATATATTCAATAAAGTAGAAAAATTTCATGCTAAACACCCCAACTTTAATAAAATTCAAAATACCATCAGCATGTACCCCCCCCCCCCCACTTAGTTTCAAGCAGTTAAAAGATTTTAATAACAATGAAACTCAATTTCCAGCAGTGAAGTGCATGTAGTTTTTATGAATTCATCATGCTGACATGAAGCAGATTTTTTTTTAGTATATGCATTCTATACAACCGATTTTCAGCAAACATGTAGCATAATTTTTAAACAAGATGAATTTTATTAGCAAAAACAGGAGCAGAAATGAATGTAGAAAGTTGAATTACTTCCCTGACTAGTTCTTGACCAAAAATTATCATGGGAATTACACTCCTAAAATGACACATCAGTATCATCCTAGATACATAAAGCATGAGAACATGGAAAAAATATCCAGCAGGGATAGAGAATATATAATATAACAATGAATCACTTTATTCATATTCAAACAAGAACAGAAAGAATATTAAATTCAAATGAAATAACATGGATTGAATCCCACGAAGCACTGAATTTAAATTCTTCAGTAAGACTTTATTTAATTTCAAAAAACAATTATTTATTAACACAACAAAAACCATGGGTTGCCTCCATACAGTGCTAGATTTATAGTCCCCAGCCAAACTCACCTAGAAACTAACCATAGTCACTAGGTGGATGTGATTTCATTAATATGAACCACAACATGTGTTTAGCCCAATTATTTTTAACAAAAAGATGAATTATGTGGGTATTAAGACCTAACAAAATTGTAACTAAACTCTCATAGCCTGAATTAACCCATAAGAAGAACCCTTTAACAATTGTGAGAAAAATGTTGTCCACTTCCTAAATTATTTCAGAATTTCCAATATTTTAATACACATGAAGGGACAACATTGTATAATATGCTTTAACAGATGTGGCATTGACCTCAGACCTAACTCTCTTAACCTCAATACTACCAGCTTCACATTCTAGGGATCATATGGGTAAATTATGATTAGAATATTCAAGAGGAGAATCAATTAAGTACTGAACAGAATCATGGACAAAGGAAATCAAGACTGATTCTACCTCTGGACTACTATCGGTATCATGAAAAGGCTCAGCACCCTTCACAAGTGAGGATGGAATTGATAGGCAAGGAAGAGAATTTATTTTATCACCTACTGATTCAGGTTTAACAATGTTATATACCTCTTCCAAAAGATACCCATATGTTAAATCACACTGAACATCTGTGGCTTCAATAAAATCAATTCTGCAACCATCATATAGTGTGTGTTCAACCTCCCTTTCAAGTTCAAGTTCCAAAGGATCACTTTCTAAAACCAATTTAATTGAGTTTTAGAAAGAGTTTCAGTAAATAGAAGTGATGTCAAATTCATCATCACTAAACTCATTTTCCAGAATATTCAAATTAAGACAATTCTCCTCAAGTTGGCTAGCACTGATTTCTATCTCATTGAACAATGATTCAGAAAACCGATTACTATGAGAATAGAGAGATGAAAACTCATCAATTAGTATTTCTTAAAATGTCATTCCCTCATCCTCATCATCCAAAAATATTTTAGTGATTATTGGATTTGGAGTTTCAAAACATAGAAGAGTAGTTTTCAGTTCAAGTTCAAATATTTTAGCTTCAATGTTATCCAGTGCAATGTTCTCATCCAAATTATACCCAATATCATGTTCAGAAACAATATTCATGAATTCAGAAATGTTGGGTAAAGAGTTTTTTACATTCAAATTTTCATTCTCATGTTTTGCTACAACCCGAGTGACTTCATTCTCAAAAATTCCAAAACATTGTTTTTTCTCCAAAAAATGAATGATATAATGAACTGGGCAATCATTTTCAATATCTTTTAGTTCATCATCAGAATTTTACAACTCAACGGCATTAATGTTCTTTATTCATTTATCATTAATGTGTTATTCATTAAGTGAGTTGGTTATCCCCATGTTTTGTTCATCAATTTCAGATTTTTCAAAGAAAAAGTTTTGCTGCCCAGCTTCACAGTCACTATCTTCTTCAATATGTTTTCTAATCTTTTATAAACATTTTATTTTTCATTTTCATCAAATTCTTCTTGTTCTTTATCCCTTTGTTGTAATTCCTAGGGCATGTTTTTTTATTTTTTTCATTCTTTGATCTCGCTATTCAGAATCAATATGTTTAATTACATGGGTTTTAGTTAACCAATTTTTAATTAGCCCCACACTAGAATCCAATTTAGAATCAATTAATTCAATTTTAACCAGGGTTTCAGGACTGGGCTCAATGTTTTTATTTTCTTCAATGTAAAAATCTTGTTGTGGCTGATTATAGACACACTGCCAAGTAGTATGCCCATAATGTCCACAACACACAAAATGTGGCCCATGTTAATTCTAGTTTATATGATGTTCTATTTTTTAAAACTATAACAAGTGAGTTTAAACACACAAAGTTTAAAGTGAAGAAAATTTTCTTTAAAAACTATATAGGCGGCAGAAACAGTTCACAATAGTTTTTTTAATCATTTTTTCTTTATATATTATTTTTTATGTTTTTTTATTCATTTTTTTAATTTCTAAACCCTAGACTATCAGTGCATAAAATCCCTGGCAACGATGCCATATTTTGATGTAGTCAGAGGTCTTCACGGCCCTCAAAATTACATTTATTATTCCTATACTAGTATAATAGTGCATGGTCGATCCACAGAGAAGGCAGATGATAATTCTATGTTCAATTCAAAAATAACTCCACTATTGTCAGCAGTGAATTGAGTGTCCATCTTTTTAGTTGTTTTTAATTTCCATTTTTTATTTACATGATGAAGTGGAAAAAGTATGAGGAAATAAGATTTTATAAAAAGTAACTAAAATTTTAACTAAGTACTTCAAAGAAACTAGAGAAATATATTATACTATTATTAAAGAGCAATACAAAGAAGCAAGATCAACAAATTACTTGGGGATTTTAAACTACTGGTTACGATTGAATTTTCTCTCCACAGTTTACAATCCAATCACATGTCAAGAAAAACTAAAGAATTTATATTTCCAAGAAACTCAACAGGGAGTGGATAAGGTTTTGGAGTTCACCACACCAAAACATAATCGAACTGTATAAATGTTGGTAAAAGATAACATTTGGAAATGATCTCACCATAAATTTCCAATGTTTAAGATTTTAATGATTTGAAAGAAACGTATTCAAGATCAACCTTGATAGTCGATATTTAAGTTTGAAATTATAAATATTGATGTGTGAACAATCAAAATATGAGAAACATAATCTGTATCACCAACTGATTCTAATTTCTTAAAAATATATGCTAATGAAGGTTTAATGAAAATAACCCGAAAGTTTTAAAATTCCAGAGCTATGAAAATTCAACCTATGATCATATAGATTTATAGAAGTGAAAAAAATTTAAAAAATAGAGTAAAAACATAAAGGTCAAAGGGAAGAAGAACTCCCTAAGTGACACTCTGCCTTCAGGCTCCTTAGTCTTTGGCTCGTCTCTAGTGTTGTATCCAAGTATCCGCTCTCGAGACTGGTGTGTTCGTGGAATGAATGAACATTTTGATTATCTCTCATATGATGTGATCGTGTAATGAATGATAGTTCCCGAAAAATATGTTTCTTACTCTGTATAAGTATCGTCTATCATCTGTTACACGTCCCTATAACATCTTCCACCGACTTCATAAGATCTTCACCCATGCAAAGAAAAATTTGCTTTTTTCACGACAAGCACATCACAATAAAATTTCACTTGTAACTAACTCTAGCTAAGTAAGTGGAATGCACCTAGACGGTTTTAAGTCCCTTGAATGAACATGCAATGATAAAATTGAATAGAAAAATAAATAAATGAGATGCAAAGAAAAAATAATTATTTTTTATATAAATTGTTATATTACTCGTTACAAATTAACATAAGTTAATTAATAAATATCTTAATTGATGTTTATTTTTTTATATAACATTATTATAAATTTTTCAAATTCTATTGATTTAATTAATAAATGAAAATACTAAAAAATAATTTTTTTAGTTTATCAAATTTATCAAAATCATTAAAATTTAGCATCATAGGTAAATAAGTAATTAGAAATTTAGTAATTTAGATTGTATTAATAACTTTATTATTATCATTTAGAAAATTAAGTTTCTAGATTAATATATTAATTAGTTGATTTTAATTAAGTAATTAGAACTTAATACTTTAATTTTATATATTTTGAAATTAATAAGTATATTCTACTGTTTATTAACAATTGTTATTAATTATATATTTACTATAATTAGTAAATTAATTTATTATAATTTTAGTTTTAATTTTTTATTTTTTATTTATCAATGTATTTATGTTATAATTGTTTTAAATTATAACTTTTATAAATTCAATTATATTAATTTTACTTTTTAAAGTTTACTTTAATTTTAACTTTTACTTTTTCTTTTGTTTTTTTCTACTTTAAATTTATTATACTTTTATCTATTATAAATTATTTATTTATTATTATTTTCTAATTATATCATCTTCTTCTTTTTCCCCCGTTCTTCACGGCGTACAAGAGGGGAAGGTAGGGCTTTCAATCATCTTCGATGCAACTCCAAAGTGACGGCTCTTCTCTTCTTCCAAGCACCAGCTCGGCCTCCTCCTTTGAACCCAGAGGCATGAAAAATCCAGAAAATGGTGAACAACGACATCTTCTACACAGTGAAAAAAGGGTTCGGCCTCCTCAAATCAGAGGATAGCAGCAGCTTCTCCTGCGGACGGCTATAGGTACTCCTTCAAAGCAGTGACCTCCTCTGCACAACACAGTGGTGCAAGACCTACGAACTTATGGGAAGGCTCCGACTCATCATTCTCCAGCAGTACAACGTCTGCCTCCATTAGAAACAACTTCTAGAAGTGTATCTCCTCTTCTCCAACAGTAGCACAAAGGCAACTCTACTCCAAGTAAGGCAGTGACGGTCTGGTAGCTTGCAGCTCAACCTCTCGATAGGCCTCGGCTTCTAGCAAGGAGGTGTTTGGCATCGTAAGATGAAGCAGATAAGGCCGTGTGTGGATAGGAGGAATAGGGTAAGATGATGATGTTGTGGTGAGAACGATGCAATGTTTTTAACCAATGTGAGAGGAAGAGTATCAGTGAGGAGAAAAAAACCGTGTGGGAAAGAAAGATGGGAACCAGTGAGGTTGAGTGAGAGTAACAGTGAGTTAAAAAAATATCAGTGAGGTAAAGAGGGTGGGAAGTGTAACAGTGAGGAATGAAAGAGGATTTCTATCGGTGAGGGAGCAACTGATAGAGACAGGGGAAATGAGTGAGGAGCGGCATGAACAAACCTAAAGGTGAGGGTGAGATATTGGTAGCTACAAAAACACAAAACACCACCACAAACGTTAATTGAACTACAACTCAAATAATGAAGTAAACTAATAATTAAATGATCAAAATCATTAATTAATTTAAGAAAAATAAAATTTCAACAAGCCTAATAAAACTAAAATATTAACTCATTAAATTATATAGCAAGATTAAATAATACAAAATTAAAGAATGAATTAAAACAACAGAATTTAATAAACTAACTTAAATAAGAAATTAAACTCCATAAAAAATAATTTTTTTAAAAGTGTAAAAAAACAAAGTTAATTAATTAAATATCTCTAACAAAGAATATTATGTTATATTAGCAACTAAACCTAAATCTTATAAGAAGATAGATATACTACTAAATTAACAAATTTATTTTATTTTAATGAATGAATATAAAATTAAATTAAAAACTAAATTATATCAATGAAATTAAATTCAAGAAAAGGAAACAGTGACAAGGTCCCCAGTAAAAGCGAGATCATCAATACAAGCAAGGTCACCGATACAATGAAGTAACAACGAGGTGCAGATTGGTAGCAAGGCTACCGATAGAAGGGGCAGTAACAGTGAGAGAAGAATATCGGTGAGGAAAGACAGTGGCGCGGGGTCACCGCTACTGAAAAATAGATAGGTCATTTGTACTTATAAACAAATGCTCACCATTATGTGGCAAAATTAAAAGGGTCGCCATTAGTGCTCGTATACCACACCGGTAGACTAAAACAAAATTTGGTGACTTAATAAATAATCCGATTGCATAAAATAATAAAGTTAATGTTTAAAAAACTCTTAATAAATTAATTAATTAACTATTTGATCATATAAAATTAAAAGTGAAGTAATCTTTTTAATTAAAAGCAAATACTATATACTTAAATGACTATGAGGACGTCTAAAAAAATTAATTATAAATGTTAACCTATTCTAATGAATCCAAAATAATAGATAAAATATTTAAATAAAATATAACTTAATTAACTATAATTCCACTGATTAAATAAATGTTTAAAATAAAAATTAACCTATTAAAAAGAAAAGAAAACCAACCTTAATTGTCACCAGTATTTATAAAATTAAAGGTTCACTGATAGTTACAATTAACGGTAACAGTTATACTTAAATGAGATCTACCGGTAGGAAAGAATAGCGGGGACAAAGGTTACTAGTATAAACAAGGTCACCATTACATCTCAAAACATGATACATATAAGAAAAAAGAAAGTAGGTCACTGTTAGAAAGTACTGGTAACCTGGCTATCGATATAGCAAATGTAACCATGTTATCGGTAGCTTAGTTACTGATAGTCTGGAAAGCGGTAACTAAGTTACCGTATGAGTAAACTTTTAAAATTAAACGTAAATTATTTATAAAACTCAATAATAATTAATAATAAACCGATAATTATTATGTAGAAAAATAGAAAATTAGTTATATCAAAAACATATAAATAATAAATCAATTTTTAAGGGTCCATAATTACATAAATTGTTATAGAAAATGAATATCTGACAAATTTAATTAAAAAAATACAAAAGTGAATTTATTAGGTAAAAACTGTAAAAATTATTAATTAAATCATTAAAAATTAATAAAAAGGTTGTGGAAAACTGTGTAAAAATAATGCCACATCATTGTGCTAGAAGCAAGATTGGTAGTATCATGAATACCACATGATCCTTGTCTCAGAATGGTTCGAGTGTTATGTCGGATAAAATCTTGTCCTGGTTTGTGAAACATTGTATATTCATGTAAATAATTTATTTTATGGATAAATATAATTATTGATCACATAATTAGGTAATGTATAATGTTTTAAATTAAAAAAAATGTTTTGAAGGTCTTTTGAAAAGACTAATATTGATATGTGTAGAGGTATAATCCAAATCCTAAGATTTGTTTCTCATCATACCTAAGGATTCAATTTGATGTAGTATAATTTCATACCCAACCATCACCTGGTTATTTATGATACATTCCCCATAAAAATGAATGAATAATACCACGTATTTTAGGATTATACTAATCATATGTATTACGAAAAAAATAATACAACGTATTTATTCATAATTAACCTATTTTATACGTAGATATACTTTAATAATACAAATACATCATGATGTAATAAGTAAACTGTCTCATTAGGTCAAATTCCCCCAATATGAATTTTGTGTATTGAGATTATCAAAAACTGAATATTAATGTGTACACAGTTTTTTAAATATATGAATTACTTGATCATAATCAATCCAGATAAATAATTTTAATAGTTACAAAAGAAAATATCCATGGATAAATAAAATATGCATATAAGTATGTTAAAATAAATTAAAAACATGTCACACGTCATGATTTTATGGAAATGTTTTATGGAATAAATTAAATTTTCATTGATATTTTTCATTTCACATGGTTAGAAATTCCATTCACATAGAACCTGATTGATATGTAATACACACAACAATGACTTTATGTAAGATACATGCATCACCAACATGTCGTTCGTTACACACAACATTTAGTTTCAACAAAACATCTTTTTTTGTTATAATTATTTAAATGAGATAATTAAAAAATAACCATTACAAATGTTTCATGAATAGTGATAAATATATTTTAAATATTTTTAATATTCTTTGTATATAAATAAAACACATTTATTATGAAATATTTAATTATTGTTTAAGTCATTATATATTGATAAATAATATTTTCTCAAATAAACTACATTTTATGTCCTTCTGTAAAAAATTGAAATTAATTTTAAAAACACATATAAATCTAGTTTGATAAAATATAATTCATTTTATAATATTTATTGTCACATTTATCATATGATATATATTTGGTATTTTTTTGAGAAACCATATTTTTGGGTGAATAATGGGAAATGGAAAATTAATAATGAAATCTGTATTTTCATAAAATTTATATAAAATAATAATTATTTTCATTTATATTTAAAAATTTAATTATATCATATTATATTAAAATAATCAGATTTATGTAATTGGAATTAATTTCCCATTGTAATTTTATGTAAAAACCTTGGAACCTTTTCTATGTTATTTCTTAAAAAATTTCCATAGTTTCATCCCATCAACAAGCATTAATTTATATTAATTTATAGAAATTATAAGATGGGAATTTATAAGAATTGATTAATATTTGGAATCCACATAATGTATTCTTTATAATATGTTAATAATAGTTTTTTTAGAAAAAAACCTTAGTGAATGTTATTCCATTTCATTATAATGAATACGGTAAAATCATGCATAATAAAGGACTAATCATTAAACTTAAGGGTCCAAATGACCTAGAAAAATATATAAGGGACAATGGATGGCCATAATTCAACCCTATCCTCCTTTTTGTAAAATTTATTCCATGAATTTATCTCCTAGTAATGGAAGAAATGTGCTTGTAATTCTTTTTACCAAAATTTACATGTGTGGCAGTCCTCCTCCACTATAAAACTCTACATATCATGTTGCATCCTTGCATCAATCATTACAAATTTTCTATATAAATATAATCACAATTAGTTCATAAAAATAACTAACCTAAAAAAATAATCCACCCATTTGGTAGAAAAAAGTCCAATGAAACCCTTTCACACAAATAAAAAGGAGTTACCCAAGTAGGAGGTAACATTCTTCCCCATGTTTTTATGTTATTTACATTATCCACACATAGAAAGATTCTTATTCCATTAATATATAAAATCATTATCCTCAAAATAAATGGATATTTTTAGATTTATTTTTCATCTTATACTTACGTATACTTCTATCTAATAGGTAAAAAACACATCATTTACTTTTATGGTGTATTACCACCTCATGAAATGATGATTATTCATTTTACCATTATCGCATCCTATAGAGGAAATTATGATGGAAAATTTATTTATATATATTATATATTATATTTAATATTTATTTAATATTATTTAATATTTTTTTTAAACATATTTTTATAATTTCTATTCTACTTAAATACGGTAATTTCATTTGAGGATTTGTGGACCATTGCCTCTTCAATGAATCATTATTAATTCACACACTACGTGGAATTAATTAAAGATGTTTTCATTGATCATATGTGATATATATGATATAATAATACTATATTATGTATTATATGTATTCATATATTTACATACTTATAATTCATGTACACTCACTCTTCCAATACGACTATAAAATTGAAATAGTGTTAATGTGCATATAAACATACCACCTCCATGAATATTGTATTTCATTCCAAACACACAGATATATATATATATATTATTATAAAACTGAAAATATATATAATATATTTTATATTAATATCATGGTACACATTCTATAAATAATTATATAAGTAATATGACTTATATATTACAAATTTGGACACATATGAAGAATAAAGCGGATATTATCTCAAGTGAATCCTTAAAATAGAATTATTAAGAAGAGGGTAATATAAAGACATAATAGTACAATATATGTTATTATATGTAATAAAATTATTATTTACAATATTTATGTTAAAATTACATTTATTATAAAAGAAGATGTTATGAGTATGAAGAGTGTCAATACATAAAGTATGGGGATTTCATCTCAATTTTTATATTCATGAAAAACATATCATTTTCACTGTTTTTTCATTTTTTATGATGTATATATTGTCCATAAATTTATTTTATTATTATTATTATAAATTTAATGTTTATTTTTATATCCATTATATTATATTTACTTTGTCGATGTTAATGATTCAGAAGATAAGAATATGTAAATTAGTATTTTCTCAAATTTTCCCTCTTTGAGACACATGTTTTTTATACACCTATGTTATTTAAGATTATTTATATGGTTTCAACTGACATGTTTTATAATTTTTATCCCTCTACTTCATGATATTTTAGGCTCCATTTAATATCACTTTCTTTTAAGGAAAATTTTATACAATGTTACAAAGTTGTAAGAGTTTTTTGAAATTATCTCATCATTTATCGAGAGTGTTTATGATTATGAGTCTATTGATGAAATATTATTGTCCATATCTTAGCAACACTAATTATATTTATTCACCTCCATTTATTGAAGATATATCAATGTATTAGAGTCTATTTTCCACTCATTTTTACATATGTTCATTAATATATGGATTTTAAGAAATATATTAACATAATTATCTCTTTATTCGAAAATCAATTTTATTTAAATAACCATGATTTCAAAAAATAAATCATTGAATAATAGATTTAAAAATTTTCTATGGTTTTCAATTATTCTTGTATATGTTTTAAAAATTATCTTCAAAGAAAAACTATTTAAAATTTTTTATGTTTCACAAACTATTTCTCAATGTCAAAAGAATATTATCCTCATGTAATATTATTAAATGATATATGAAAATTATTTTTCTTTTATGATAGAATCCATTTATGTAACTCATGATTTTATAGGGAAATTATTCAAATTTTCCATTAATATTATTTCAATTAATGTTTCATGTTTTGATAAAATGATTTTTATGAAACCAGTTTATCATTCACTGTTTATATTATTTGAAACATGGTTTTTTTCTTGAGATATTTTCCTGATGATATGACTATGAAACCTATATCTTATTCCACAAGTTATAATATGATTACATAAATATGACACTGATTTCATTTCATGGGTTATGATATGATTTCTATTGATCATAGAGAACATGTATATACTATTTAATTATGTTATGGGTGGGATATATATATCCCTTTAACCTATTTAGGAAATATTTGCATCTCATGAGATAGACTATGATGAACATGGGAGGGAACCATGGCTACTATGATTTCCAAGTGAGTGAAGCATAGCTACCAATAAGGATTGAGGATTGATCTCATGCAACTAATATAGTCATGGGAATGAACCCTAACTACCAAGATGATATAAAGAGTAAACCCATACTACAATGAAGGTATTGGAAGAAATTGATTTATTACATTGGATATCATATTATATACTAATGTGTTTACAAATATTCTTTTTTTATTCTTATGTTATGAATTAATGGATTCTGTTCTTCATTTAGTCTGGATTAATTTTTTATAAACTACTAATATTGATTCCATGATTTTTGTATATGATTGTTGATATGCAGGGTATGTCCATCTATTGTCATTTTCATGTTATCATACCCCTATGATCTAGTTTATTCCTATAGGTCTCCATTTTTACATTTAGTGAGCATCTGTGGTAGCCCATTTTTAAGTTCCCTCCCCCTTGTTATGAAGATACATATTGGGTTCTATATTTAAAAGGTGATTTCTATTCAATAAGAACCTAGTTTGAGATAATACAGATCACTTATATACCAATGTTTTTATCTCCATTTTCTGAAATGAAATAATCATGTATGGTGTTTGGGCGTCTATTTGTATATTGACATTATAATTATGTAAAAGTTATTTAATGTTATTTAATGAAAAACGATTGTCACTATAGCTGGTAATAGATTAAATCTTTAGTTATCATTTGGAATATAGGATAATAATACCTTAGTGATAAACCTTAGTGATGTCTAAAGATAAGTATTTCGATAATAAATTTAATAGGAAAATGTCCTATAGTTTTGATAATGTATTAAGTGAGTTGTCTCTAAGAAATATGTCCCTATATATATTTTACAAGGGGATGTGTCACTAGTACAGATGTAAAATGTGGTAAAAACGCTAACATAATGTCCTAGGATTGACTCAAGATAATTTGGTACATGAAAACAGTCTGTATGTCACACCTGGATTGACACTCCCTAGTGATACGCATCATGAATTTACAAAAACTTCATACTACATCAGGAATGATTTAAATAAATTTTGTCTATGAATAATATATTAAAATCATTTGGTTTCATATATTAGATAAGTTTTAATAATTTATAAATATTATTAGTGTCTTTTCATGATTATGTGTTTCTTAAATATGATAATTTTTTCATACAATAGTCTTTTCAATTTATTTATGAATGGAACTCAATGAAATGCATTAATAGTGATTTTAATGGAAATTGAATGAATTTTCATCCTAATAAATTGAATTCTGTGTGATCAAGAATGAAAAACCTCATTTATATAATCATACATCACTCTCAAAAAATGAATTATGGATGAATTATATATTATCAAATGAGTAAAAAATATATTATTGATTTCTGCATGAAGAAACATCATCATTATTTTAATGGGACTTTTAATAAAATTGTTTCAAAAAAATGGATATGTACTACTAATGATATATTCTCTATTATCCAGTGTTTGGAGAATGAAATAGTTATTCTATATATTTATCAGTTAGAAGGAAAAGATGGATATGGGTGTACTCTAATGAAGAATATGTGGCAGTAATATGAGATTGAATCCATGGATTGGGATGAGTTCAAGAACATATATATCAATAAGTAAATTACATGGATTGTTCACACTATGATGGAGAAATAGTTTATTTAAATGAAGTAAATTGACGATGATTTTTTTCATACATATGATGCTAATTTTATGAATCTTCTGAGGTATGATGTAGGAATAATCATCCAACCTGAAATTAAAGTTGATAAATTCATAATTTGATTAATGAAAAGTATCATAAGTTAATTGGATATAAGATACTTTATTAACTATGATGATATTTGTTACTGTGAAATCAATGTCGAAATGGAGGATGCAGTAACATAACAGTCCCATGATTTTGACAATATAATTAAGATTGATATTAGAGGAATATCCAATAACCCTGATGAGAATATGAATATATTCCATTTGTTTTCTATGTATAGAAAACATCATTGAGTAATTTTAATTTTGGTTTCTAATAAGTTTTTTATGTCTGGATGATATGGTTAAGAGTCATTTTATATCAAAAGTGATGGGAAGATGATAGAAAACAATGAAAATGAATAAAAAGAGAAAAAAATTATCCTCCCATTATTCAGTAATACACGTGTAATGAGAAAGCGAATTATGATAATCACCTCTTATATCCTAGTCCTGGTGATATTGATCAATTTAAGAACACTCTTATATAAAAGAATAAGTTGAAATATTATGTTCATTCTATTTTGGAATGGGGGTGCAATAAATACGAGGTAAAATTTACACTTACAATCAGCTATAAAAAATATAATTTCGTATATAATTCTAGAACAATTAACTCTTTCATATCTAAATAATTATATAAGACTTTTAATATTCCCCAAAAAAACAAGCTATGGAAGAATCTATGAAAACCAATAATGGTAAAATGATTGCATGAAAAGAATATTATTCCTCTCGGTTGAAGATTCTTTGAATTTTCCTCTTGATAATTGTTTCATTAATCCTTATGTTTAATCTGATTTCATCATAGGCATGGATTTTCTCTCTCTATATAAATCCATCAAAAATTATTGAGGAAGGGAAGCCAGATTTGATACTCCAAACCGTCTGATAATTATATATCAATGTGACAATAAGAATGATCATCGTATAGAGATTACATCTAGTGTATGGGTATTAATTTCTAGTAAAAAAGAGTTCTTATACTCTAATGGATGGGGAGAAAATTTATATTCATGAAATCCATGTTTTTCTTGAATTTTTTAATATCCTTCTTGAAGTGTTTCTTATCCTTCCAACAAAAGTGATTTTTATATGTAAATAGAACACATAACTTGTTCCACAAAAATATAAAATAATCTTTATAGAATTGACCCTATCGAGTTGAAGGATTTGAAGAAGAAAGTCCATGAAAACCATTATAAGGGAATCATTCAGAAAATTTTTTCCCCTTGGGGTGACCATATTCTCTTTGTGAAAAAAATTGTTCAACGTGACTCTGTATTGATTTTCGGTAGTTAACAAAGATTATAATCAAAGAAATTTGTCCTCTTCTCTATATTGATGACTTGTTTAATCAACATTGCGGGTCTCAATATTTTCCATGATTTACGTTCACTCTAGATATCAGAACACGAGGTTCAATGTAGAGGATATACCCATGATGGATTTACATACAATATATTTACACTATGAATATATATTTATTCCTTTTTGTCTTCAAAGTGGTCTTTTTTTACTAATTAAGAAAATAGATCATTATATGATTATGTGGACCAGTTTGTTGTTGTATTTATATATGGAATTATTTTCCATTGAAAAAAGAAAGTACAATGATCAAAATCACATGATAATTGTACTAAAGACACTATTGAAGGATAAAATATATGAAAAATTTTAAAAATGTTAATTTGGGATAAAAAGGGTAATATTTTGTGGCCACATAATCTCAATCAATGGTACACTAGTAGATCCGTCAAATTTGGAGGCTATTGAATGATGTCATAGTCCAACCATAGTGACTGAGATCCCTAGATTTTCTAGTTTAGTTGGACATTATGGATGGTTTGTGGGGAATTTCACATGACAATTTAAAAATCTGTCTAAGTTTATATGGAAGTGTGTCAAGATCATATGGACAAATGAATGTGAGGAAAATGTCAAGGAACTAAATAAAAGGAAATTCATCACAACTGTTATTATTTTACCATATAATAGAGAAGGTTTTTAAGATATAATGATGCATCCATGATGGGATTGGGATTTTTTCTTAATTAGAATAACATGGATATATATTATTCATATTGTTAGTTCTAGATTCATGAGAAAAATTACCATACTCATGACTTGAGTATCGAATTGGTAATTTTTTAATTAAGAATATAGAGGCATTATACTTATCTAAAAATGATGGATATACATATCAATCATAAATGTATTATCTATATATTCACATAGAAAGAGTTGAACAAGCCCTAGAGAAGACAGTTAGATTAGAAAAAGGATTATGACTACTCAATAAATTTCCACCATTGGAAATCCAAGAAGGTGGACTTTACTTTGATTTAGAAGGATCATGTAAGAATATCAATGATAAGGATCACAAAATATCTAAAATTTATGGATTTTAAAATTAAAGATATAGAAATCATAACTAAAGGTAAAAATAATATCCTTCTCAAATAAATGTCCATCCCTCTTTCCATGTGATGATTAAATAGGTGGAAAGGATTATATAGTTTATCAAAAGAATGTTATAAATGATTCTCATTTTGACATTTATTTGGATGGAATCATAATGTTTAAGAACCGTGTATGTTTTCTTTCCATAGAAAATTTTTAAAAGAGATGTTAGGGGAAGATCATAGTTGTATATTTCAATAAAACATGAAATTATGATGATGTGTAGGTATATGAATGAATACATCTTTTGGGATGGAATGAAGATACACATCACATAGTTTGTATCTGGATGCTTGGTATGAAAAATAGTTAAGGATGAAAGACAAAATTATAATGGGATATTTAAACCATTACCCATACTAGAATGAAAATGGTAGAACATCACTTTGGATTATCTCATTGGACTACACAAACCATCTAAATGTTTTAAATATATATGGGCATTAGACAACCACCTTACAAGGATAACACACTTCATTTCTATTAGATAAGACCTCCCTATAAATTCACTTTACAAAATATTAATTAATGACATGTCAATGATGAATGGAGTACCAAATTATATTATATTATATTGGGTCTTTAGGTTTAACTATATGTTTTGTAAAATGCTTCAGCAAGAAATTGATATAGAATTGTTTTTTAGTATGAAATTTCATCTTCATGGAGATGGTCAGTCTAAAATAAAAATTCTTACCATGGCAGATATGTTGATATCTAGTTCTATAAATATTAAATGTGGTTGGGGTAAAAATCCAATTTATGTGTTCTCTTGCAAAAATATATAGCCCTTAATCAATCAAATGACACTGTAAGAATCCTTCTATGGGAATAATTGTGCTGATCAAATATTTTTGTATGATGATAGATAAAAAAAGATATTATTACATGATATCTTTTATGTAATGGTAGGGATGTTTATATAAATTCAATCATATATCATATAATCTAAAATTTCAAAGAAAATTCTTAAAGGTAACCAACAGTTTGAACTATTACTTGAGGTTAGAGAAAATGTTTTTGTATAAATATTAACTGAGAAAAATGTTTTGATATTTTGGGAAAAAGGGAATCTAAGACCTAGGTATACTGATCCATTTGGGAGACTTTATAAAATTGGGATTGTATCCTATCACTTGGAACATTCTCAAAAAATGTCTCAATATCATGACGTGTTCCTTTTTTCTCTCTATATTATGTAAATACCACAACCTTCCCGGGTACTGATCTCAGAGGTCATATCATAGGATCTTGATCATTCTTACGAGGAACAAACAATTGAAATAATAAATTGTATAGAGAATGTAGTCTCAAAGAAGACCACACACCTGGTGAATGTGATTTGAAAAAACACTAGTTAGTGGATTTTACATGGGAACTTGAGGACATGATGAAGAAGATGTATCCTCATTTTATCACCCGAAAAAATATTTCATGCGGAAATTCATTTTATGTGGGCTAGAATGTAATAACATAATTTTTATGGTCAATTTTGCCAAAAGAAATTAAATTTTCATTGATATATTACATTGAAATAATATAAAAATTCATATTCCAAACAATGTAATAGAATATTTTACCTACAACACCAACTTGGTGTTAGTTACTAGAAACACTAACTTGGTGTTTGTTACAAACAACACTTAGTTTCTAAAATACAATTATTTTTGACATAATTGTTTATATAATATAACTATAACCTATAAATAAAATATAGAAATAATAATATAAATAACTACTTTTCAAATATTTTTTATAATATGAATAAATATATAAAACACATTGATAATGAATGAAATAATTTTTGGTAAATTCGTAAAATGTTAAAAAATATTATTTTCTCAAATTAATCGTTTTTCATGTCCTTATGTGAAAAAAATAAAATTATTTATAGAAAAAAGTTGAAATTTAATTTAATAAAATAAAATTAATTATTTAATTTATTATGTAACATGTATCATTGAAATATTTTTTTTAGAATTTTTTAGAATCTATATTTTTTGACGAATAATGGAGAATGCTGATTTTTTATTCAAAACATGTTTTTCATATAATTTATTTGCAACGATAAATTATATTTTATAATTAATTAAAACTAAATTTAGAGAATATTATTATAAATTAAATAGATATGTGTCATTGAAATAAATTTCCATTTGAAATTGTATATTATAAACAAGAAAAAAATTAGATGTTTTACATAAAAACCTCATAGCGTCCTACGATCATTAGTTTAACATTAAATTAATTTAGTTTGCTTCATTATATGGAATTTTGAAGATGGATTCCAAATATAGAATCATAATAGTACATTTTATCATATATTTTCACTTAAATTTTGACAAAAAATATGAGTTATGGTAAGTAAAATTAATTACAATGATTATGTAAAAATTAAGCTTAATAAGGCTCTAAACATTATTCTTATGGGACCCGATGACCTATATAAATTTTCAAGATCCATTCAATATCAATATTTAGACCATATACTCCCTTTTATTGAATTTTATTAATTATTAGATCCCATTGATTGGGGAAAACATAGGTAGAATTATTTTTCCCAAAATTTAAAAGAGTGTCACTCCTCCCCTATAATAATGAATCCTCTCCTACCACATCCTCATTTCAATCAATACACATTGTCTCAATCAATATATTCCCAAATAAATCAAAAAAATGCATCCTGATACCATATATGACTCCCATTGGGATGAAATTGATTCAAGTAGTCCATTTATTGCAAACCAAAATATGTTACCTGAGTAATAGGAAAAATTATCCATGAATTTCTTTTACATTATTTACATTATACACTCCAAAAGTCATATTATTCCACTTATTCCAAACAACACTAGTATCCTATATATACTATGATGTATTTATTATAATTTTTTACCTACAATTACACAAACTTCGATATAATGTGTAATGAAAATATTGTTTACGTGTGTGGTGAAATAGTACATCACAAAAAGATAAATGTTCGTTTCCATTTTACTCATTTCATGGTGATAATTATAATGGAAAATATTTTTATATCTTTTATATATTATATTTATTATTTTTTAATCTATTCTAATACTTTTAAAATAAATATTTTTATGCGTTCCATTTTATTTAAAAACAAAAAATTTTTTTGAGGAAGTGTAGAGGATAACCCCTTCAAAATGATGGGATCCATTCACACACTACATGGAATGTATTAATGATTTTTAATTGAAGATATATTAATTATATGATATAATAACGATAATAGAATAAATAAAATTATATATATATCGATACTTATATTTCATTTACACTCTTTCATTTAGTACGACAATAAAAAGGAAACATTTTTATGCCTATATAGGATCCACCATTTCCATTAATGTTGTATTCAATTAAATACATATATAAATTATATATTATTATAAAAAAAATATAGTGAATATAAAATAAATTTATATCATTTTATACATTCTAAAAACATGGTATATGTATAAGGACAAAAGATATAACAAATTAAGACACATATGAATAGTGAAGATGATATTACCGAAAGTGAAACAATAACATAGAATTGTTAATAGAAGAATAATATACTGTCATAATCAATCCATATATGTTATTATATATATTATTATTATTATATAAAATATTTATTACAAAATTAATTTTATAATATTGGACAGTAGTATAAGTATGAAGAGAGTTAAGACATAATGTGTGGAGATTTCATCTATATTTTTATATCTGTGAGATACACATCATATTCACCAATGTTTTATTTTTTTGTTCTGTATATATTTCCTAGGAATTTATTATATAATGATTATTAGAAAATATATGGATATCTACATATTAATTCTAGGATCATTCATTCTAGGGTGTTAATGATTCAAAAGATACCAAATCCATAAAGTATTTTTCTCTCAATATTTCATTATTGAGTCACATGTTTTTATGTAGCCATTTCCTTTAACTATGTGTATATGATTCCAATTGACATGTTATATCATGAATATTATTATATTTTAGGGTATTTTAGGCTCCATGTAATTTAATTTTCTTACATTGGGAGTATGATTCAATGTATCCAAGGGGTAAGAGTTTATTGAAACAATCTCATAATTTATCGAGACTACTTATGATTATTAGTTTTTTTTATGAATAATATGTTCCATATTTTGAATAGATTAATTATTTTTATTTTCTTCTATTTATTAAAAATAAAACCATTTATTAGTAAAAAATTTTCCCTCTTTAGTGCATAAGATAATTTGGAAAATGTTTCTGATAAAAAAATTTATATATCTCTTGCTTTGACCAAAATATTATTTTATTTAAAACATATGGTTCTAAAAAAAACTCCATTAAAATTAATCATAAAAATGTTTTATGTTTCTCAATGATTTCGTTATATTTGTTCAAATTTATTTTCAATGAAGTTTTTTTAAAAAATTATTATAGGTTTAAAAAATTATATTTCTAAAGATAAAGAATGTTTTCCATAAGAAATTATTTTAAAGGATATCACATAATTATTTCTGAAATGGGATTAAATAAATTTATGTTACTCATTCTATTTTAGGTAGATAGTTCAATATTTCAATTCATGTTCGTTAAATTTATGTTTTACATTTTTATTTAACAATTCTTATGAATCCAGTTTCCCTTTCACAGGTTATATTATTTTTATGCCTGCTTATTTTCAAGGGAAATTCATTTTATGAAATGATTAGGAAAATTGTATCTTTTCTCATATATTATGAAATTATTACATGTTTATAATACCCATTTAATTACAAGGTTAATTATATGTTTTTTAATTATCTTTGGACACATGTATGTAATATTTCATTATGATATGGGTGAGACCTAAATATCCCTCTAATGCATTAGGTAAAGACATATATCTCATGAGATAGACAAATATGGTCACATGAGATAAACATGACTAATGAGACAGCCATTTGAGTAAACCATGACTACCTAGAGGTATGAGGTTTGAACTCATGCTACTAAGATATCCATTGGAGTGAACCTTGACTACCAAGATGGTTTTCTAGTGAACCCATAGTATAAATATGGTCTTTGCATTAACACCTTGATTATAATATAAATCCTATTATATGATTAGGTGTTTTCAATAATTCCAGGTCTTGTTATTATGTTATTCATTCATGGAATATGTTCTTCATTTCCTTGGGATTATTCTCTTATTAACTGTGAATATTTATTCCACAATTCTGTTTTATGATATTTGATATGTAGGGTGTGATGTTTCATTTTCATGATCACCTTCTCAAACCACTATGATCATTTTTATGCTTACATGTCTCCCATGATTACCCTTATTGAGCAAATGAGATCAATATTTATATTTTTACTTCCTTATTTTATAATGATATGTGTTATGTTTTATATTCTTAAGAAGGGTTCTAGTAACTAAGAACCTATTATGGGATAATATAACTCACATATCTACCAATATTTATGTTTCCTTTTTTACGATGGCAGTAAACTATAACGGTATTTGGGAATCAATTTGTATATAATTTTCTATATTCCACAAAATTTATATAATTTTATTGTATTAAAATAGAGTTTTTTTTTAAAACACATTACCAAGTTGAATTTTTTGATAAATGTCACAAAATATTTGATCCTGAAATGAGTAGTTTGATATAAAATTTTCCATCTGAAAAATGTTAAAAAAAGTTTCTAATGGATAAATATTTTTAAACCATCATAAGTGTAAATATTTATAAAAAATATAATTAAAATAAAACCAAAAAAATTAAAAATGATTATTTAAATAATTTTTAATAAAATTGTAAAATAACAATTTAAATATGATTTAAAAACCAATTTTTGAAAATGTGATGTAATAGAATTTAAAAAAAATTAAATTTATAAATAATCTCAAATAATTGGGAGTTTATATTACTTAATTCTTATCATGGAGATATTAAGTAAGGAAAATAGTAATATGAATGTAAAATTAGGTTTTTACTTTTAAAATATCATTGTTCAAAACAAACATTTTAAAGATTGTAAAATAATCATTTCAATCAGAATAATTTTCTTCCATGTAGTTATAGAGAATAAAATTAAAAAAATTATTTTAATATATTTATAATGGATGAAATAAGATCATGTTGAAATAATATAACCCATATAAATGAAACATCATGTATTATAATCGCGTTTAGGAACTATCATACATAAAGTAATTAAATGTATTAAAATTTGTATTTATGTAGTATAAATACATGTAAATAAAAAAAATTATATCCAAACATATTTTGTAAATAATCTCATTTAAATAAATTCTAGGGAAATGATCATAACTTTTTGAAAAAATTGAGTTACAAAATAGTTTTTATGTTTTGGAAAAAACAATGTCAAAATCTATTTGAGGAATGGAAATTATCAATATTAGTAATACCCATGAATAACAATAATTTTTTTTTGGAAAATATACATCCATTAGTTGTTAATATATTATAAAATGGAAAATATTGTGCATAATAAGAGTAATTTTCTCAATTAAGTGAAATTGGGATATAAAAGATTATTTCATAAGGGATATAAGAGTAAAATGTAAATGATAAAGATATCAGGCAATGGCAATTTAAGTATTATGGAAAATGTGATACATATTATAAAGGAATGAATTAATATATTTAATACATTGTATTATAGAAATCACGTTCTATAACGAAATAAATAATTAAATTTTATTTATAATCACTATTAATGATAATAGTGGTAAAATTAATTATCTCGACAATGGACGTACTCTAGAAGGAGCATTTTCACATCGGTTTTTTGTTAATTTTTATATAAGTTGTTATGTGGTGTCATTGCGGTTGACATTATAAATAGATTTTTGTCTTTGGTTAAAAAAATTTAAATGAATATTTTCTTGGTTTATAACTAATTAATATAATAAAAGGTGTAAAATAACAAACAATATGGGGTTTCACATTAGTGAATTCATAATGGACATTAAATAACATCATGATTAATGGAATATGTCATCAAATAAGCCCAAAAAATCATGAAATCCCATTTATAGTAATTATATTTCATGTTAGTTATTATATAACTAACATGAGAAGGAATTTGTAATTTATTATTGATATCTATTATTAAATATTCAATGTGATGTAATTAAATTTTTTTAATTTTATTTTCCCATTTCTTCTCTAATTTATAAATTAAAAAAAACAAGAAGAAACCCAAATATATCTAGTAGAAAAACAATAAAAATCCCATACCAATTTCAATATAAAAAATTAATATATATCATATAATTTAAAATCCATCAACAATTATAATATTAATTTACCATATAAACACATTTAAATTTTAAACTTTTAATGTAACAATATACAGTACCAAAAAACTAATGTCCAACTACACCTATAAAATTATTTTTAAATTAAATTTGGAAGTGTCTCATTTCTTATAAACTATAATTTCAAGAGTCATAAAAAATAAACAAATTAAAAGGAACGAAGATAACTTATAATATAAATATAATGATTGAAATAGTAAGGGCATGTTTGTAATGAAATCTAACATATTGTAACTTCATAATATTCATAATGGTCATTTTTTGTACATAAATAATTACACATAGTATCCAAATAAAATTATGACATGATTTTTTTGAAAATAATATTTAAATATGTTTTTAAATTCAAAATAAACCTGTTATGTAATATATCAAAAAATTACTAATTACAAGTGAAAAATCAGTTTTTGTCTTGCCTAATTGATCTTGGTGGTCTTCTTGTTTATTGTTTCTTTTAAAAAAATTAATTACCTGTTTGAAAATTATATAAATGAATTAAATTTAAAATATATTATAATATAAAAAATTATTGAATAAAATTCAAACTGGTGTTTCAAATACAGTCATAAATTATTTTTCCTCTTCAATATAGATAGAACAAAACTGGTAAAGTGCCTTATCCCTTGGGTAAAAACACATAATATCCAATGGATAATTTTATTAGAAAAATATAATGTTTGTGGTTATTTTTTTAATATGTATATATATATATATATTAATCACATTGTGAGATATAGGTTTCATAATCTGAAAGAAACAAATCTTCCAACACTAAATAATGTAATCATTTCGAAATATTTTAGAAATAAAACCTTTTCATCCTTATTCATTCAAATTTTTTGAGTTGTCAATATTCATTAATTATCATCACTATATGTGAATTAAAGTATGGATCCATAAATGTAGATTCATTTTTCTTATCATGAACCATACACATTATATAATGATACCATATAAAAATAGACATAAGTTTAAATTTTTAATTAATTAAACACAATGAATGATTTTGGTTATAGATTAAATAGAACAAACACACATCATGGTGATTCTAGTCAATAATCCATTTACAAAATCTATTATATCATATTTCAAAATTACAACTATCATTGAATTATAACAAACAATATCTTCAATTTTAATATCATAAACATACAAAAAAATTTATGAATTTCTTGACAATCTATATAGACTCTTAGATTTTTATCTAATTTCATAATCCCTTATATTTTCTATTTTTTATAATTTATTTATATACTATTAGTTTATTCACATAAAAAATATAGATAAATATATAAAAATTAAAATATTAAAAAAATGTTCATACCGAAATAAAATAAAAGATAAAATATACGCACACCTCTATGGTAATATTTCACATAAGTCTAGATGGCCAAAATTAAATGTGACTCATACACTATCCAACTATAATCACCTCAAATATAGGTAATACTATTATATATAACTTATCTATAATATCATTTATAGTGACTATATGATGATCTATATTTATTAGAATATGATTAATGGAATCTCTAATATAAAATATCATCCCATATTAAGTAATATGTTATTGGGGGATATAAACATATTAAAAAAAACAATTTTGGAGATGTGGAGGAGTGGTGTTAGAGTAAGATAAAGAGTGAATCCTACAGGTGGAGATAGAGGAGTGGGAGCTACTTGTGTAGGTGTATATGTGGGAGTTTCCAGATGAAATATTCTTTGTATGTGAGAAACAATTGATCGTTTTGAACCTCTGATCACGTACTTCATTGTCACATAAATATTCTGATCATTATCCTCCAAATATTATATTTTCCAAATCACCCTCCATTAAAGAAGCTGTAGAACATGGAAATGATTTATTCATGGATACACGCACTTGTATCTTCCAACATGACATAGGTTTATGGGATTTCTTATTAATATTGCTAAAATATCCCACCTACCCTCATGTAAAAGACCCCATGTTTTCTTTTCTCCGCATTATAATCCCCTATAATATATTAGATAAAATCAATAATGAATAAAAATATATAATCACTTTAAATAAATTATATATATAAATATATTCAAGATTATATGATCAACTTTTAACTAAAACCCTCAACTCCACCTTATGATGTGTCCCTTTTACCTCATCTGAGACCTCTTTCATTTTTGATGTCTTAATGTGGTATGGAGAGGAAACATATTCATTTCCTGAAGATACATCTCTTAGTTTTTGAAATAATCATTCACAATTTGGCCAACATATATTATATACCTTCCCATAGATACAATATAAGGGTATGTGTTTCTATACTGAATAAATGATTATATCTCTTCAATATATGTAAATTAATAAAAATGTAATTCTTGAATTAAAAATCAGATCAATAATATTAAAATATTCTAAAAGGAAACATTTCACTTACCAAATATGTTATGTTTCCTTTAATATCAACAAATTTCATCCATTATTGTTCACATATACATAGTGATATATATTATGTAGATTATGGTGATGCTTATGCCTGGAAGAAGGGAAAATATATATATATTAGTACAAAAATATCAATATATCGATCATAATAAAAGCGATCTTACAAAAATGATAACCCACATGTGAGATTGTCTCAATTTTTCAACACTTCTCCAAAAATAAATCAAAATATGGAATGATCTTTTATCCAAATCTGATTTAAACGAATTGAATTTTTTTTAAAATTTTTCCTTACGGAATATAATTTTCACCATTTCCTACCGGTATACTCTTGTCCTAGATATGGGAAGATAATTATTTTTTAAAACGCGTGCTACCTCAGGAACCAACACTCAAAATCATCATTAGCCCCAACAGAGTGGATGCATCTTGTAAAGAAGGAGGTGCCCAATAAAGAAGAGAATATATATATTCACCCACTTCAAATGTAACAGTACAATCATATAATGAATTATATTGAGGAAAATTTATTTGTTTTGTCATTATCCTACTACTCACTAAAAAAAATAATACACAAATATTTAAATTAAAATATTATAACACTAATGAAAATATAAATTGAAAATTTGTCCAAGGAAATTTTTTCAAAATTAACCTTAAATTATTTTTATTCATATTTTATAAAGTTATATGAAATTATAAAAATAGTAATATGATAAAAAATTTCATAATGATGAATGACAACAAAATCAGAAAATTGTCTAAGAATAGTAAAAATGCACAATTCTAATAAATTATATTTTACAAAAAATAGAATATTATTTAATATACTATTATTAAAAAATTAGTTTTATTTTACATATTATATTTAAAATAAATATTTTTTCATTAAAATTATGTAATAGATATGTTGCATAATAGTAATATTTTGAAAAAAAAACTAAACTAATATAAATGAATCATTTTACATATGACTTATAATATGTGTTTTAACAACCAAAATTAAATTCAAATATCTAAAATTTCTTGATCTTTAAAATTTTGAACAAGAAATAAATAATGTTTACATATAATAATTGGAATATAAAAAGGATTTTTCCCAAATTCCATTCTTATGATCATTCAATATGGTAGAAACCATGTCTATGATGTCCTCATCAATATTATTTGTAATCCTAATGTAAATATAGTAATGTTACAGAAATGACTATCTTCATCTTGTCTATATTCACAAACATACTTTTTTCCCTTTTCAAATAATAGAAAACTTCATATAAAATTGATCAAGAAAATATAAAATTGGGTTTTCATGTGTATTTTTCAAAACGATTATACCTTTATTCTAATCAATTCAAATTAACATGTTCAAAAAAATCATTGTGAAGAAAAGTTTGGTTAATGTTAACCCATTTACAAGAAAAAAAAGAAGAAAAAAATTAAAAATAATAATCTCCGATATTTTTTAATTAGTCCATAATATTCACTAGAAGTAAAAATTGGGTTTTTCATCAGTATCACTAGAAAAATGAATTACGTCTATTAACACAACTTTGGTTCTATTCTAAACAACATTTCCCATTTCATGATTATTCTTTTGAACTATTTTGAATTAATGTCATACAACGGACCAAATATCAAATTTTATTTTGTAATAACATTTAACCATGTAAATGTTTTTGATATATTTAATTTACTATGAACTATCTCTTTAAACCATGACAAAAAAGTTTTGTTATGATCATTCCAAATCCACATATATTTATTTTTTAGATAAATTTGTTTCTAAAAATTAATATGAAACTTTATATATTGTATAAAAATGTTTGTGTTATTTATGATATATAAATTTACCGCATTTTTCTATTAACCAATAAACAATTTTCCTCTCAAGCCACAAATCACATTTCCTAGAAAATTATCTCATTTTGGGTGAGATAGAGTAAAAATACTATGGTCAACTATAGAGATGTAGTTTGAACAAAAATATGAAAAATCCTTATAAATATACTTCTCAACAATGGAGGCATATGTATGATATATATTATTCACATACCCCTTCAATATTATCATATATCATTTAAAAGTATACATTGAACATAGATATAAAAATATTGAATGCTTTAATTATTATGCTATATAAACCCTTAAATTCTCAATGATATCAAAAATCATAGTATAAAATAAATTTCTAATGGTAAAATATAGAAATCACTATACATTAATTTTTTTGTAGAAATCAGAACAATTACATTATAAAAAATTTAATTAGAAAAAAACCATCATGATAATCATTTTGACATGTATTGGAAATTTTCATCACAATTAAACATGTAGGATTTTTTTCTTTATAACATGAAAATCATGATATTTCATAAATGTCAACATAAAATCCTCTAATGAAAAAAGTTATTTACTTTTTAAGAATATCCCTATAGAAAATTAATGTCATGAAGTCACTGAATAAACTAATTTTCTAAATATTGGATAATGAATGAAAAATTCTAGGGGAAAGAATGTTCACTTTTCATCTAGAGTGGGAGGTAAATCTGAAAATATCCACATTGAGAGTAAGTCCAATATTTCATTCAATCCATGTTTAATATTTCTTTTTATAAATTTAAAATATCCATCCAAGTAGTCACAAATATTTTTCTACACAAAAAACAAAGAAATTTTAATTTTTCATCATGATATATCTAATATTTTAAATCAATAAATATAGACTATTTTTTAAAATATTTATATTATCCCAAGATTTATGTTTATTTATGAATATAATATCAATGGTTTCTTCCCTCTAAAAATAATGACCAGTTTATAATTTTTTTGGAGAAATATCAAAATAATTTCAGAAATGGAATTTATTTTTTATTCTTCTATAATATTGACTCATTGAAAAATAATTTTTATGAACAATTTTTACAACTTTCCTTCCATTAAGTAGTTGATAGTAAAAAGTCTTTATTTCTAATATTAGACACACATTATTCCCCTTAACCTTGTATCTAAAATATATTTACATACACTATGAAGTTATTTATAGTGAACATAATCATTGTATGATATTTAAAATATTCCATTTTATGATAATCATAAACCCTAATAACATTCTTTAATGTGAGTTTAAATAATAAATTATTTTTAATAGATAAACATCGATATAATTTTCAGGATATCTTGGTCAAGAGTTCATTCAACTCAACATTATATAATTTCACTAAATAAAAAATTAAAGAGATATGTTTTAAAATAATAATAAACTATGTTATGAAATATGAGTGGTACTAAGGATTTTTTATGGATTCATTTTTTCTATAGAAAATCTAAGTATTATATTTTTAACTTCATTTATTAATATATGAAAATGTTGATCAATTTTCATCAATTGTGGAAAATCAGATGGATTCCAAATTTCTCCATCAATTATTTGTTCATCTACAAGTAATATTTACCTTTATGCATCATGACAAATTTCAAATAAATTTTTCAAATAATGAATAATAATAAGATACCAAAATTCATTTGCATGAGTTCATGTAACTGAAAAAAATTCATTTAATTTTACTTCCAACTTATTCTATGACATACCAGATGTAGGACGCCTTGATATAAATTCATATTCACTCATATATAGAGAATATTTATTAGGGATGGAATTTTTTAGCCTAATCCCATTGGTAATAGTATGGTCAACGCTTTATAATGTGAATCAGTAAGATCACTTGGTTATAGAAGAATATATTACATCAATTGTATCAAATAGAAAAAATTCTTTTGACTCCAAAAATTTTCACCTTCATGTCTATCAATTAAAACACTGATGATAAAACATTAAATTTTTTACAAACTAGACACAATGTGTTATTTCCATAATTGACATATAGGCGTCATATTTTTGGTTATTTATCAATTGTCTCCACATAAATGTCATGAATCATTAATTCAATTAGATTAGAGTTATCATCATCCATGGAATCATAATCAATAAATCCAAAATTATAGCTAGTTTCAATATGCCAAATAGAAGTGTTGTGACTTGGCATAAAACTGCGACAAAATTAATGTTCTTAAATCTCTTTTCTTTTCCACTTCTTCATAATTAAACATTTTGATCATGAACCAAAAAACATCTCATTGTGTGAAACATTTCTTAATGAAAATAAAAATATATATAAAAACTTTCTTCGTATTAATCACTTAAATGATTTTCCATAATCCTACTTTGACTCAATATTATATAGCTATACTATAAAAATTAAATTTAAAAAAATTCAAAACAATATATGGTTTTTTAAAGTTATTTAATGGGGGATAATGTATTATTTAAATGACCATAAATATTGTAATGTAATAAAATGTAAAATTTAATAACCACGATAACAATATAGGGTCTTAAATATGATTATATATTTCTAATATGTCGGAGGAATATAATAAATCCACCCATTAAATATTGAATAAAGTGATTTTTTTATAGAACACAATTGAGAAAATAATAATAATCTTAAAATATAATATAGAACACAAAATAAATAAATTTAATTTAAAATGTTTTTTCTAAAATTTGGTCATAATACATACTAAAGCATATTGTTGGATTCATTAGATTATAAATCATGTAGAGTATAGGAAACATTAAATGGTGTTGATGTATATGAAAATTACATTATAATAGTAGTATAAAATAATATTAAAAAATATTAAGGTATTAAATTATTATATTTTATAAACATTAAATACATAGATACTAATTTATAAAATGTTGATATTAGAAATGAAACTAAAAAATAAAAAAAAATGAAGGGAATCATTATATTTAAATATAAGATTTTAATAAGAAATACGATCATACAGATATGATTAAAGAATATTCATAAAAAATATTTTTGTAAATACAATGAATATTAAAAAATTTAATTATAAAAGAAACCAACATTAAATTCTATTAATTATTTTTTCATGTCATATAGACAAAGTTTTCAACAAATTATAGCTTATGTTTTCACTCAAAATAAACTAGTAATAACATTTAAAATTCCTCTAAAAATAGTTTCTATAAAAATACTTTTGAAAAATTAATTTCCTAATTCAGTAATAGGATATAAATCATTTTATATTGAATAAATAATTCAAATTACTCTATCAAGATATGTCGAAAATTTCTATACACTATTAGCTTTTCTCCATTAACAAAATATATTTTCTGTGATTATATTTCATATGCAAAATATATTATTATAACCCCCTTACAATGAAAAAATATTGGATCCTAAATAATATTAGGTATTTTTATTCGAAATCAATATCACTTGTTTATGTGTACCTAAACACCCCAAATTAATAGATATTCATAATTTATTTAAATTTTTTTTGGAATATATTATCAAATCATTATTATTTTAAAATAAATAAACATTACAATAAATATAATAAAAAACAACTTTATTACGACTTGATCCTCATGCATGTTTGAGTGAATTGAAGTTCTTATGATTATAAATTTCATAAAAATGTAAATTTAAATGAAAAATTAATTCATTAATCTAAACCATGTTACAATATCATATATATACCTGATGTGAATTATCTAATAAGGGTAAATATCCAAAGATGGAAAAATTGATGGTTTCAAAGAAAATGCATCGAATATATTCTTAAAGAAAAGGAGACCACTAAAATATAGAGAAAAAATCTTTAGATAAGGAATGGTAATAAACACTTGTTGGTTTAAATAAATTACCAATTGGATAATGTTATATAAATTTATCATGAAATTACTAAAGAAATATTTTACCACAAGTTCTAGATCAATATCATTATAAAAAATAAATAAATTTTACTACAAATGGATTATGTTTTAGATGAGAATATATAATTTTTTATGACACATTTTAATTTTCTACAACACATGATATTATTTGTGATGATTAAAAAAAGATAACAAGTTTTATGATAATCCAAATCGGGATCAATGAAAATATTTAATCTATTTTGAATTCCTCTGACATGAGAAAAGTTAGGTTATTTAGTTTATTGTAACAATATGTAATGTGATTAAAAAATATAGTTATAAATAGATATTAGTGTGAATATGAAATAAAAATAATAATGATAAGAGATATAAATAATTTTTTTCTAAATAATGATTCTCACTAAGATATAGTATTGATATTAATGAATTGTGATCTATTATAAGGGATATGACAACCATTGGATACCACATTAGGATTTTAATACATGTGTAACATAATCAATGACTATTAAAAAATGTGACTACATATCTTTATGTAATACTGATAACAATTTTAAATTTAATTAATAGATCGATTAAAAACGACGGATATTCAAGACATCAAGAGAGAAAATTGGATATGATAAAATCAATATTTTTTTTAATAATGAAGTGGATGATGAATCCAAGGGTTGTATGAAGCTGGTAATCCGATAATAAAGTCCATAGAATCAGAAAAAATAGACTAAGGGATTTCCCACCATGGAATTACTGAAAATAGATAAATGTAAATGTGAGAGGCATACAAGAGAGATTATCTTATCTATAATTTATGAAAACGGTTGAGTCTGATAAAAAATTAGGGTGTATAAAGAACATAAAATGATATATAGTTCTGATAGGATGAAAAAAAGATATATTTAGGTATCCTACATGAGATAAACAAGAGACACTATTGGGATAATGTAAGTGCTTGAAATGGTTACATTAATAAGTCATTATGTTTTAAAAGATATATAACATTGGTTATTTAATAACCAACATGATTAGGATATGAAGACTCATTTTTCATATCAGCTATCTAGAACTGACCAGAAACATTATTGAATAATGGATTTTTATGATTTTTCTTATAAACCCAATATAAAAAATATATTAAAACATATATTTCACAACAGTTATATATAAAAATATTTGATTTTTTTAATGATTTACACATTTTCTATGAATAAATGATGTTATAAATGAGATGTTAGAACGATTTTTTATACATTTGAGGGTAAATCCATTAATTATGGATAAAAAATAATGTTCTATAGAATTAAACATATTTCCAACATATTTTTTAATTTCAATATATGAGAATAATTTATTCATATGCATCCTAAAATTTAATATAAGGAATATTGGTCCCATTTTCCTTTGATAATAATATTTAAAATAATTTATGTAATGGAAATTTAAAAATGGAAAACTATTTCCTTTAAATTTTTCATACATTGTCATATAGGGAAAAAAAATCAAGATGAATATTGAAGGTTATAATGATACAAAATATTTTATTTTTATGATAATATTTTATTTCTGATATAATTTATTATTTAATTACGTTAAAAACTATAAATTAAAAAAACAATTCTTTTGAAATCCTTCGAGAAATAAAAGTATATAATTTGATAAACAATAAAAAATATATTTATTTTAGATTAATTATTATTAAATAATAAATAAGGAGTAAATAATAACATATTCTTTATTATTCAAAGGATTATATTCTAGCTATATATTTTCTATTGTAGATATTTTGTCAAATTTTATGAATAATTCATTAAATAAATTTAAAAGTATTCTATGTTGAATAATATTTTTTAAATATTATTAAAATAAATAAAATATATTAAAAAGAGTTCTTTTAGGATTATAACCTCTAAAAAACATCAAAAATTGTCCATTTACAATGAAATTGATATATTATGTTAAATGTTATATTTCTATAAAAATGATAAACTTGTTATTATGGTTATTGTTAAAATCTATTAATATGGGGATTATATGAAATGATATTTTTTAAATAACAGTTAAACCTATCGTATTTTAATTATATTAAGCTATTTCAAACATTATTTTCTGACATAATATATTAGTTCATACATATTCCTGGTGATTTATTGTTAGAGAGGGGTTAAATATTTTACACAATTCTCTATGTCACTGTCACCTTTTTTTAATTAACAAAAATAATTAATCGTTCATGCATCTGTAACTGGGTATTGACCATATTTCTATTGTTAGTTGGTCAATTGGGGTTTTAGAAGAAATTCCACTTATATACACATATTGTTCATGGTTATAGGAGGTTTGGATCATCAAACCAATTGTGGGGAGATTTTTCTTACCCTTGGAATCTCTTAAAAAATTATCTAATGTTAATTAATCTCTTCCTGGTCCTAAAATGCAACAAGATAACCTTCCCAATTTATCATAGGTTAAACACTTTTTCATATGAAGGGGACATTCAACATGTCCATATATATATATAAGGTTTTGAATCTATTTCTCACTAGTGGATATCTATTTATATGTTTAAGTAATAAAAACAAACACTCTAGGAGGATGTTAATATGATTAAGATGGTAATCCATTTTTACATGGTGTCAAACATATCCAAATAATATCATTGGTAATAACCCAAATTTTCATTAAACCCATGACTTTTTTTGTCATACAGTGAAGACTTATATGAAGGAAATCTGGCTCCAAGATATTTGAATCCATCATCAAGGAGCCTTTATTCAAATCCATGTCATAGAATAAATCAGAGTCATAATAGTTACATATAATTTCTTAGTCCACTAATGGATGTGGTAGAATGATCATCTAGTGGGATTGTTTGGGTCCTATTGGTTGAAATATCTGATAATTGGGGGGAATTAAACTATGGTAAGGGTATATCTGATCTTAGGATATATGACTGAGTTCTATATATTCTTGTTATGGAAAGAATCAAAAGCATTTTAGTTTTGTATATTGGGACTCACGAGTAGGTTTTTTTCTCACAAATGAGGGAATTTATATCATTCCACTGATTGGGGCATACAAAGGGGGGTTTAAATAGCTGGTGCAGATTCATGATGTGAATGATATTACTATTGTAACTCCCTAATCTTGCACAATATATACTCTTTGTTAGAAACAAGGCATAAAAAATAATATTTTTTTAATTGTTAGTGGATCATGAATAATTTAATATGACAACCCTTTGAATGGATAAAGTAGAGTCTGATCCTTGAAACAGTTTCCAACATATCCTCTTTATGGTTGGTATCAATGTCGTCATTGATAAGCTTCATCTCATTTAACTGATTTAGGATAAAGACTGATCATGATGTGGGAAATATTAGGTTTCGACAATTGAGATGTCAATGAAATGAAAGGACTTATACTATGGTGGATGCCTATTTTTTCATGACCCCTTAACTAGTATTCATATATAGGATGATTATTATATGAATCAATGATTTCATAGTTTGTTGAATCATGGTGTACAAAATGAATTTTCCCTTATTTGGAGGTCAGATAATGTTATCATGTATAGGGATTCCTTCTAGACCTATCCTAGTTGGCATTACGACTTTCTTGATTATATGATTGAGTTTCCTAGAGGATGATTGGATATGTCTTGACATATTGTGGACATGTCCAAATATAGTCACATAAACCATGTGAATTTCTAGAGTGACATCAACTAATCTAAATCAAATGTATAAAGGCCATCATGTAGTTATGAATGACTATTCAATAAGACATCACAAAACCATACATCCTGAGATTGTAGGCCTTCACATGATCTTTGAAGATAGGTATGGAATGCATCTAATGATCTAGTTGATCTATCCTAGTTCATCATGGATGTCGACACACATGTTCGGAGGATGTCTCAAGACCCATATAAATTATACCGAGAACATTACACAACAATGATGACACATGTGGGGGGTGCCACAATACCGGGATAACATTTGTATTAAACATCACCAGAGCTAGTGGACAAGTATAGAGGGGTAAAAAACTAGTTATCTTTTATATTAAAATTTTGAGAGGCAGTTGACATTTCCTTATTCCATCACAGTAACAAGAATCCATACACAGGTTCCCCAATATTTTTTGGTAGGGATTCTTAGAATAAATAAAAAATTCAAGAAGGATACCTATGATAGTTTAATGAGACTTGGCTGTCATTCCTAGAGGATTTTCAAAACATTAATTAACATGTCTAGGGGGCATCACATGATCCAAAATACATACTAATGGAGTTTCATTTTATCTATTTGTTATGTCTCAGTGGTGTCTCATGACCTAAAGAGTTCTAGGGAGGTGTATTAGGATCAAAGTGTATGTTCGTTGTGTATGCATTCTACCATTTTATTCCATTTTACCATTATTTTATTTCATTCAATCCTTATAATTTTTATTTCTATCTGGTTTATGAATAATGTTATTCAATAGATATGTAGGATTTCATTCACATAATCTACCATAATTCCATCATTGGATATTAATTGATAACATGATTTATCTAAGAATACTCCACCATCCCCATATTGTTCCTCGGATTTTAGAATATGAGAAATCCTTACTATTGTGATATTGGATACATAGAGAAGTCAAATATAATGCTTTGATGCTCCGGTATTTGGATCCGAGGATGCATTTTTTCAAGATGGGGTGGGTCATTTAAAATACATTCCACCCCAATTATAAGCTTCTCCTTTCATCATGTATCTCACATATCCAGGATGGTTTTAGTGGGGGGGTGATGTTAGGTCATTTTCATGGTCCTACTGTACATCATCCCATAGGTATTGTGTTTTTTTGGTTTCCATAATATCATATCATTAATGCCTCAATTATTTTTTTTGGACAGTAAATTTGGAAATTCCAAATCCTATTTACATGATAATGAGATTCTATAAGATCAATATGACTTTTACAAATTCCCTTGAAATATTATTTGTCTTGTTGAATGTCTTACCCAAGATCCCAGTGTCTTCTATATGTTCGTCTCTAATACAAATGTGGAATGTCACTATGATATTTCTAGAAGTATGTGGATTTCTGGGGGGTTATTTTTGAAGAAAAAATGGATTACCTTGGGGTATTTATGAGACATATGTGTATTTTCATTAGGTTCATTGCGAGGTAGAGAATACAAGCTAGGTGGGGTGGGGTGGGGGGCTCTTTTGATCAATGGTGATCACTTGGGGTGTATAATTATATTCAGATAAGATCAAAATTTCTAACCATCGTAAGAAGATGTTACCAATTAGAATTTTATTTACTTGATTATTTTTTTAGGTCTGGGGATATCAAGATTTTTTATGTCTATTGTTGAAGGAAATTCTATTACCTTGATGTGATGTGTTGTGTGACAATTTTTTTTCTCCAATTTATCTATTTGAGTTTTCAATGGAAAAACCCATTCTGTTAGACTATGGATATAGTGAGGCGTCCAAGACCACCTTTTAATGCCTGATGCTCTTCACATAATATGAGTGTCATTTCCTCAATATCATTCATGATAAGGGATAAATGTATTCAAGGATTTTGTGGTTTCTTGTGGATCAAATGGGTGCATATCAAGATGTTTACAACCATGAAATTATCTTGTATATTTTATATTGGACTTATTTATTTTAAATATAGATTTAGTATCTTTTCATGGGCCAACTAGTTGACAAATTTCATGACATTGGAGAGTTTAACTACATTCCATAATGTGATTAGAAATTTTATGGGGTTCTGTTGCAAGGACAATGCTCATTTTTCAATTTGGATTCAAAGGATTTATACAAGGTCATGTAATGTGCTTGGATCCTTCAAGTGTAATTTTAAAGGTATCATGATAGTGTGTATTTAAGAGGATTACATGATCCATGAAATCTAGCGACATTCTCTTATATTTATTTTCTATGAAAAAAATAAACATATTCAGTGATTTCAAACTCATTGTATTTTTTTAATTTCCATTTGGATGGAGTATATAAATAGAACCCCATAGGAGATACATCTATGAGGAAATGTTTTTGGATATGTGTAATGCAAATTCCCACATGAGGCTTCGAGGCTTTACCCAATAAATTACATTACGAAAATGTGTTATTCTAGGTGATGTTTTGGAATTTTGTTGTATTACATATTAATATGGGAGAAAATGATAGCTTATTCACCAGCTACCCAAATCATTGAGATCTTCTAATTCATCTATATTATCTGTCCTTTTCCATTCTATAATTCGATAAATAATCATGAGATATAATTATAATACTATTTTTTGGGAAATTGTTTTTAGGATTTATTATTCAAATTTTATTGTTAAAAACATCCATGAACATATCTTCAAAATTTTGTTGATAAATTTACATTGGTCATGCATTGTTTTTGGAGAAGGTTTCATGAGATTTACTGTCTTGGACACATGACCACTCGAATAATTTCTAGATAACTTTACCATGTTTGTGTCTCTTGATCGAGTGTATCATGATATATTGTCGAATTTATTGGGGTTTTATAATAATGAAAATATATATACAATATATATTATATATTTTTCTTAAATTTAATCATTAATTGACTTATAATTAATGTTATGATCCCGAGATGTTGGGTTTATGCATTTTATTTGATGGTAGATTAACTTGTTGGACATTGTGTTATTAATTTTATTTAGATGTCTTCCAACTCTTATCATACATATATAAGTCACCAAATAAAATTTCAATTACACTGTTGGCTCACTAGGATTTTAATGTAGAATTTGTACATTCTACTAGATACTATGCTATTTGTTCATTTAAAATGATTCTGATAGACATGATGGGAGTGATATTTTGGGAACATACCCTTTCAAATATTCTCATATAATGGTTTTTTCATATCTATTACACTTCTATTAATTTTCCATAGTCATGAATCATACCTTATTATCATATTTCAATGACCCAAAACACAATTTGGGGGATCATATCCCAAATAAGAAAATAATTTTCTTAGGGGGAATGATAAAATGGTCACAGAATGAATTTTATTCACAATGAAATTACCCGGAGGAACCATTATCATATTTCAGAAGCCCATATATAACATTCTATAATTCATAATTCCACCTCGAGCCGTAATTCATGGTGGGTTACTAACTATTAAATTCGATCAAGGGCGACTGTTGAATAGATTTATGTATGTCACTTCATGGTTCAATATAATTATTTTTGGTTTTCTATGTAGCTGAATTAGGTCTGGAATTTTGAAGCCATCAAGATCTCACTAACAATCACTTTTAGAAAAATGGGCCAGATGTCGGAAATCTTCATCCACTAGAGTTTTGACTTAAACATATTTTACTTAATGTATGTTTATGTGGGACTAATACTTTAGTACATTGATAAGATATTTACTTCACCCATATTTAGAGTAATGATTGGTGTATTTTGTCATCTATGGTTTATTGGGATGACATAGAGAGGGATCCACCTCTCATTTTATAGATGATTAATCTAGATGAAACTTCCCTCCTAAAGAATCCAATTCTAGGAGATGATATCCCATTCCAGAGGTGTCTTGGATTCTTTATCAATAAAGCATATTCTAAGATGAAATCCAATAATCCAAAAGAATTTTTTATGAAGGGATACTTTATTCATTGAGGGTTCATTGAGTCCTACTATTGAAGATTCTTAATATAATGACTAGGGATGGGATTTCATCCCTTGTATTGAATAGATTGTCCATCTAGATGGTTTTTTTATAATGTACATGAGTGGGTACCAAGTCCTAGTGTAATAAAATATTGTAGTTATGGTCTCCACATTGTCGATAGGGGATATCCATGGTAGGAGGGATGTGTGTCGAGTTATCCATCAAAAAAGTCTCTAATATTTACATCCTTTTACACCATATTAATAGTTGTGAGGCCCCTGATAGATTATTGGACCCCTTTCACATTTTATGGGGTTGGATAGGGGCACATTTAGGGGGATATGAGTTTTTTCAACATATAGAACATACCCCACATATGTTTCAAAAAAAAATATATTTTCTTATCACAGTAAATTCTGTTACACTAATGGAATGGGAGGTTAGGGACTTCATGTACCATGATGAACACTTCACCTGAAAACACTATGGGTCATTTCCCTTTAGTAATATGGATGTTAAAGTTGGTGTCCATTTTGAAAATACCAAATATCATATTTTTCATCTTCATGGAATCATTTTAACACACATTAATTGGGACCTCCTATATGGATGGAATGTAGCCTACATGTTTTGATATGAATTCCAATATGTCTAGTTGAGACATATTATGCCCATTAATGTCCTTTCTGGGGAGCTCTAATAGTGGCTCATTGATTTTGGTTGATGTTTTCTAGGTATGAGGCTCGATCAAAGATAAACCATCCACCATGTGATGTATAAATTTTTTTATCATGGAATTAGGCTGATTTTTGGATATTTTCAGATGGTAATGAGTATTTATACATATTGTTATGTGAAAATTCCGAATTATCTCCAGCTGGGATGGATAATAAAAGTCATTTATAGAAAACAGTTTTTAGTGGACTAACATTCCCAAAACTATACTACATAGAACTATGGAACTTACCATTACCAACATTTCCAAATGGCATGATTACTGATACGACCACAATAAGAAAAATTCTATATTTTTATATTGAATTGGTATTATTATTTCATATCTTATCTCTATAGTGGAAAATTAAAATATTTTTTAACCTAGATTATGAGCTCTTGGGAATACCAAGTGCATCTGGGTGACCATAGGATCGTCTTTATGACATCACCACCCCTCTGGGAATCATTTTAAATGAACTTGAAGATAAGGTTAAGACATATTTTGAGACCGTGATGTAATTTTTAATCTATGAATGATTGTTTTTTCTATTCTCATCTAGATCATCAAATGCTTGTTCTGGGTAACCTATAATTGGTAATGGATAGACAAGGTAATCCATTTATACAGACATTGTAAGGATAAAATAACCCCTATGATTAAAGGGTTCTTGTTCCATTTAAACAATAATTATGTCATTTTTTCTTTTAATAGTTGTTCTATAATGAATATTGTATATTATTTCTACCCTTTATGTAGTCTCCATGGGGAAAGGATGTTCGAGATGATTTTTGTAGTTATCGGTGGACAAATGTTGAGGGATTCCTTAGATAAGTGTCATAGATAACATGGGTTATTTTCATTTATGGAAATGAAAAGTTATCTTTATTACCTTCTAGTGGGAATTAAATATAACTCATAAAATCAATACCATTTATTGAGGTTTCCCTAAAGGGGTAAGGGGAAAGGAAGTGTTCTGAGTTTCTAGAGCCTTATCCCATGGAATCATTATGTATGTGTGATATTTCAATATTTTTTTTATTTCAATTTTATCATTGAGAAAGATAATATAATTTTCTAAAAATGTGTATGTCTCTTCGGAGCACTCTTATTCCAGAATTTATTTTCTTTTGAGTATATAGGATATAATTTAGTTGAATTGTCATAAACTTCCCTATTTGGGAATGGCCCATTAAAAGTTGAGTAAGATAAGGTGCTATTGCAATCCCATGTGCTTATTCCTGCTTATTTCCTAGAAGGTGGACAATTTGATTCAGTGTTGTAATACATGATTATTGAGGATGTTGATATAGGTATTTGTCTAGATATTGAGTTATCCTTGATGGTGGAGAGTTTTCAAGAAGGTAAAAAATTATGAAGAAACTATACAATTTATTCACTATGTTTCATGTCTCCATACATTATCATTTCTTTAAAGATATCCAGGAGGCTATTGATTTATGTATTTCGGGATGCCCCCTAATGTCCCATAAAGCCTCCCATAAAATGAACTTTTCTCCTCAACACCATAAGATATGGTTGGATGAATAGATGACATTAGTAATGTAATAGATAAAGGTATGTTTCTAAAATCATTAATATCTGTTGTTTTCCTAATGATATGATATCATATATCATTTGACTAGTAATCCCTTTTTCCCCTTGTTATAGTGTCATCACCCAAAAACTTTTAGCATCTAGTCCCCACTCTCTTTAGGGATCGTCGAACTAATACAACCTATATAGGGACCAAATATTTTCCCATGTAATCTAAGACCATGAACATGATTATTTTATAGAGAAACCTAGTGCCAATATAACACCCTAGGATTTTACATTACATTACCTCTGTAATGTAATTCAATAGCCTGCACTACACACAACACTGAGTTCGAGCACACCATAACTTACCAAACTAACCGTTCAAAATGTGGTTATGAATAGTATTAACTGCATCTTGAATTTTTTAAACTCCATATAATTTTAACATCCATATTTTGTTTTTTATAGATAATATAAAATCAAATTCAATATTTCATATAAAATAAGTAATTTACCATATTGATATTTTAATTCCGTTTAAAGGTAAACCATTTTTAAATACAAGATTTGTAACATTAATTTATTAAATTTGACAATATAAAATTCTTATTTAGATGCAGGACATAAAAATTCAGTTCGGATTATTTTTTGGTGATTTTATTATAATATTCATAGTTTAATGAATAGTAAAATGATAATAAATTATAATTGAAAACAAATTTTTTAATAAAAATAATTTAAAGTGATAAATTATAAATTTGATTGGTTTTGAAGTATAATTAGATTATGTTTTTTATCATTTAATCCTTTTTTGGTCAGTGAAAGTAATTTTACATTTAAATAGGACATAAACACATATAAATATTTTGATAGTGTTTACTTCTAAAAACTCGCTTTTTGGTTTTGAGAATAGGAAATAATTTTAAATTAATTAATCAAAATTCTATATTTTGAAATTCGTAAAATAGATTTCATTTTTTAATTCGAAATTCCAAACATATATTAGGGTGAATTGTTTTTATTTTTCTGAAAACATTTAGTTTTTGATTAATAGTGAAAAACAATGCATAATACATAAAAATGACTTTTTAATTTAAATAATAATTTTTAATTACAAATTTATCATAAAATAAAAGCATAATACATATATTAGTACAATTTAAGTCATTGAAGTCATTTTATAATAAAATTATATATATATAATTTTATTGAACCATTTTAATGTCTTTTTACCCACCTTCTAGGAACATTTACCCAGCTTATAGATACATTCAAAAATTTGTATAAAACATAATTTTATAGTTTTTTAGAATTTAATTTCAAAAATCAGAGAGACACATTTGACATGATTAAGTAAAATGTGTTTCAATAGGATGAATATATTTTTTGGTGAATAGTAATTTTTGATTTTTATATACCACACTTAAAAGTAAATAAGGCAATTAAAGGTTAAAATAATAAAAAACATTACCCCAACACATTTCCTAATTATATTGGATATGTTTATATATTCCAAAATAAACCTTAGGATAAAAATAAGATTCTTTGGTCCATTTTGGATAGAGTAAGACATTTATTATATTTTATATAAAGAATAGATAAAAGTATTAAATTGAAAGTTTAATAACTAAAATATTCATAATATAGGGTTAGACCTATGATTTATTTTTATATAAATATTAATTATAAAGATAAAATTATTTTATATGTCATGGTATTTTATTTATAATTTTCAAAAATTAAATATTTAAATTTAGTTATTACACACTGATGATGTATTAATTACCTTATTAATGAATGATTAAAATAATTGATAATATAAACATAAAAATAAATGTAAATTAAGAATTTTTTTTCCATACAACAATTTTTTATCAATATTACAATTTTATATTGTTTTAATATATTTTTCATCAATTTAATAATCTTTTTATGACTTCAGAAAATCTATTGAGTAAATTGTGTCATAATTGACATAATTGTGTTTTAAAAAAATACTATATTATTAAATGATATAATATTCCTAAAAATATAAGGTTCATCCAAAAGAATTATATAATGATATATATCTTATTAACCAACCACTTGAGGTTCCCTTGTAATTTTATAGTATGTATATTAACCATGTATTATAATAATACAAGATGACATGGTAAAAGTTAAACTATTTAACTAAGGGTAAAATCTAAAAAATAAGGTTAATATAGAGACCTAAACTTGTCTAAAACCTATTGTATGAGAGAATTTAGAAGCATACCCACCTTATACCCAAAATAAATCCTTTATGAGATATTAAAAACCAAAAATAATTATAGAATAAATTAGTATTTTAATCCTTTTTTCAAGTGGCCCTCACCTCTATTATAAATGTGTAGTTACCTTCTCATAAATTCCCACGTCCAAATCAATTTATCTCAGCCAAAACCATCTCAAATATACTCCCAAATACCCTGAATTCAAATTATAGACCATACATATATTATAAATCCATACTAAGGATCCATTTCTTTCAAATCAAAAGGAAGAAATCGAAGAAGAGGTTCTTATTTTATCACCTCTTTCAATGTTCTTTTCTTCTTCCACTTCACCATTATTTATTTTTTCCAAACCAAAATAATAACTCTTGTACCTTATAAATACTAATATGTCATTATAAATATGGTACAACCATATTCATTATTCTATACATTCTAGGAATGACAAAGTCACTATATGTGCATACATACGGCTTACCGTCTCTACGTAGTGTTGTAGTTTGTTATTCAACACTTCATTATTTGGATGGGTATAATAATGAGTATAATTGATTTAAATATTAAATATATATTGTTAATTATTCTGAATATATTATATAACATTCACATAAGTATTATTTTACCATCAATAAAATGATATAATTTCTCATTCGTATGTACGAATTACAGTCTACACGATGCGATTAGATTTATTTCCACGTTCACCATTCAATGATGATTAAAAAAATATATATTATTTATAATTATTTAATATATGACATAATAATGACATTTTCCATATATATATATATATATATATATCTCAATCACTTTCTTCCACTCAATACGATATGAAAACAGAAACCATGTTATGTGTATGTACAACCTACCGTCTCCATAAATGATGTTTTACATTTTATATATATATCTTTTATACATATTTATTCACTAAATATATATGATAGATAAATAATTTTTTATATTCTGGAAGTAATTAAATCATGATATAAGTGATATGGTCAAGAATAACATGTTAAAACACGTATGATAAAGAATGTGATTATTACACAAAATATTATTTCAACATATTAATTATTATTAAATGGGTTGTATAAACCCCTAAATTAATAAATTATGATATCATAAATATGAATGTGGTTATGGTATAATTTAATAACAAACTATGGTCATTATACAAGATGTTAAACATACCCATGAACAAATGAATGTACAAGGTAAGGGTTAATTTCTCAATCTCATTATTAAAATAGATTATTTATAAGTTAATTTTTATTGGGATATATTTATTATCCATGTCCATTTTTTATAAATGTGTTTTCAAAAAGATTATTTTTGAGGGACCCTTTAAACTAATGCATCATTTTAAATGATATAAATATTTATTCTTCGAAATAATTTTCATCAATGTCTATGTTTTCAAATTGGTTTTAAGGATTAATTTATTTTTACGTGAATATATTTCAAATGTTATTACCTTTACAAATATTACAAGTGGTATGTGAAACATTGATTAAAAAATGTTTTTTAAATGTATTCCTTCTTAAATTGTGTGACTTATAAATGATTTCATGGAAAATAGATATTCTTATTAAAGATTTTTTATGATCATTTTCAACAATGTCAACTTTCATTATTATATATTATTCATGATTGAGGTTTTTTATAATAAAATGTTCTATATTGTATTGAATTATTTAGGATATGTTTGAAAAAAGTTGTGTTGTTTTTATACCATTTTGGGTTTATGATTAAATTATTGGCATTTCGTATGATAGTTTTAATACCAATGATTATGTTATGTTTTACCCTTTTTATATGATGAATGTGTTGGATATAGTAAGAGTTGAGAGGGGCCTGCAATAGCCCCGTGATGCATCGGTAGGTCTCATGAGGCAAACTATTGTCTTGTTAAAAGTCCATGACTAAATTTCAAATTATTGTCTTGGTACGATACGTTGACTATGTGGTTATGATATTCGATATTATGCATTTCCTAGTAATGAAATTAGTAATTACATGTGATTATTCTACTAGTGGAATATCTATGTTTTTGATTATCTGGTAATGTTTTCTTTTTTCCATATTATGTTCAAATTTTTTATTGAAAGCATATCTGTACACATTTTTAAAAAAAACGTTTATAGCTTCATCTAAATTTTTTACCCTTACTGAACATCTGAGCTCACCCCTATCTTATGTTTTATTTAGATAGGATTCCAAGATGTATATTATGATTGATATGTATGTTTGAACCAGGGGAATAATGGCGTTATCAAAGTATTATTTATGTTTTGTTTTATGTTAGAATGTGTAATATAATTTTCATGTTTGTAATATATATTCCAAGACTGATAAAATGATCGGTCTTTTGGCACTTGATTCTTTGTAATAATGATAATGTATTAAAATAATGTGCTGACTCTGTGATTTTGGGGTCGGGGCTATAGATTTTGTATCAGAGAAATTTTATAAACAACCATGGAAATAGATTTAAGTAAACTCTAATAAGTATACATTACCATTATATAGAAATCGAGGATTTGTATAGAAGAACATCCAATTTTTTTATATGAAAATATGATGTGGTTTTTCAAAAATATAAATTGTTGTATTTATACTACAAGTGGGAGAGGTTCAAACACAGATACACCTAAGAGTGAAAACTCTGACAAGGAGTTTCAGGCTTGACCTAAGGTAACCTAGTACACGTAAACATGCCTTCTTATGCACCTGGTTTGACAATACTAGGGCATATGCTTAGGATAATTCATATTTTCATTACAAACCATCATGAAGGATTTATGTGTAAATATGTCAGGAAAGAATCCATTTTTATGATTATGTGACTGGATGGGTGAAAATATTCAGTTAATTTTAATAATTTTTCTAGTTTTTCAATTATAAATTATGATATAATATAACCTAGTGTATTTTTCCATTTAGAAATAGTGGCCAGTAGAAGGAATGAGAACTTCCATAATATGCATGATCCAAGGAGTAAGAATGATCATATCATTCATGGTCTTAATAAATCTATCAGAATGGAATTAGTCATCCACGTATTCTCATCATATGATGAAATGCTACTATGTGTTAATATGATTGGTAATGAATTCTTTGAGTCTTATTTATTTGAAGGGAAATAAGAGAATAGTATGATGGAAGATAAAAAGATGGATAAAGGTAATAAGGGAAATATGGATTTTCCCACATGTGAAAACTGTTTGAATAACCAACATGCTAAATTATTGAAGGTAATGGGAGTTTGTTATACTTTTGGAAAAAAATGAAACAATGTTGGTGATTTAAGGGTAAGAAAAATATTTCAAATGTACAATTCTTCACATCTAATGGGTTGGGACACTACATGAATCAATGTCCACATCATCAGTGTATACCCCAAATTATTTTATTGGATAATAACCAAGTAATGATACTACCACTGATGAAGAAGAATGAATATTGATATTATGCTTTTATTAAAGAATTATGTCATTTGAGTATTGTATTAATGTTTTACATGTTATAAAAATTATTGAGTATATAATGATTATATTGTAGTATTATTACATTGAGGATTTGAGATTCTATGGTACTATAAAAAGTGACTCAATAGTAAGTTAATATTTTTAGAAAATACATGGTTGATTGAAAGATAAACAATAATATTGTCCTGATACTTTGGTTGTGATTTTGGAATAAGCGATGATTAATTTGAGTAATAATATTGGATATTCTTGATATCATTGAAATAAATTATTTTTTTGTTTATTCTATCATTGTTTGAGGTTTCAACTTTTTTGTATATAATGAGTTTATCCAATAATCATTGTCTTACAGAAGGAATAAGGAAGTATATACAGATTCAAATAAGGTTTTATGGAAATTCAGGTTGTTACCATGTTTTATGAGAATATATGATGAAGGTATTCACCTGTTATTATGTGGAAAAAGAGATATTAATTATGGTTACCTTATAAATTTTGGATTTTGATTTTGGAAAGATGTTTTTTGGATAAGTCTAAAAGATGGAATGTATTACGTTTGACATTAGATACTATTGTTTAAGGTTAAAACATATCTTTTTTTTATTTTTTTTTATTTTTATTAAAGGACAACCCTGAGGTAGGGTGAGAACCCGTCGCATCTGGAAAGGCTAGGAAACATAAACCCGGAACTGAAGGGCGACAAGGGTGCATCACATACCACTGACCTACGTGATTTCCTAGTTTTAATAATGTATTTTTTTTTAAAATTGTTTTACAGATAAATTAAATTTCATTTTTTTGAACCCTATATGATTAGGATAAATAGAATATTTTTTATTTTTATTATATTTAGGAGTGAAAGAAGAGTTTTTATTAGAAATTAGTAGAAGGTTAAAACTCGTCTTCTCATGAATTTTATTCTCTTATTATAGGAAGAAATTAATTGTTAAAATTTAGGGAAATGATCTTAAAACCAAAATTGTGTTATCCTAATACCTTATGTTTTTTTAAATAGAAGATATTTTACATCATCGTAGATTTATGTACTTGAGGGCCTCAATTTTATAATTATTATTCACATGATTATGATTGATGACCTCAATCACTCCATATTAATATTTACATTTTTTCTTACAATTATTTGTCTTTAATATCATCCAATGTTATCCTATTCAAGATCATAATTTGGTGGTGAATTTTTCAATTCTCTTTCCCTATTATTAAGATTATAATTTATTAACCCTATTTCCGTTTTGGGTTTTCAAAGAAGGGATTTTCTATTTTTAACCTTTTATTTTGGAAAAACAATTTCAAATTACGGGGATGAAATTTATTGAAGGAGTGTAGAATGTAACACCCAAGTATTTCATAGTATGTTTTATCATTAATGTAATTCAATATGTTGCGCTACACGCAACACCAAGTTCGAGCACACCACGACATAGAAAACTAGCAATTAATAAAGAATTTATGAATATTGTGAACTAAATTTTGAATTTTATAAACTCTATATAAATTTATCATCCATATAATGTTTTTATTAGACATAATATAAGAATAAATTAAATTATTTAGATAAAATAAGTGTTTTAGGAAAAAAATGAAATTTTACCGCCTTTTAATGGTTAACCCTTTTTAAATCAAATATTTGTAACTTTTACATATTAAATTGGACAAAATTGACTTATTGTCTAGAAGTGGGACTTAAATACTTAGTTTGGATTAATTTTTTTCTAATCACTTTCATATTTTTATGAATAGTCAAAAAAATAATAAATTTTAATTGAAAACAACTTTTTTAATCAAAAAAATTTATAATATGAAATTATAATTTTGAATTGTTTTTAAGTATAATTAGATAATATTTTTATCATTTAATCCAATTTTTGTCATTGGAAGTAGATTTAGATTTTAATGGGATGTTAACACATATAAATCTTTTGATAGTTTTTACTTCTCAAAAACCAACTTTCCGGTTTTAACAGCCAGAATAAATTTCAAATTAATTAATGTGAAATATATGTTTTAAATTTGGTAAAATATACATCATTTTTAATTCATAATAATAATATTATCTTAGTGTTAATTTTTGTTATTTTTCTGAAAACATTCACTTTTTGAAGAATAGTGAAAAATACTACAAAGTACATAAAAACGAACTTTTCTGTGTAAATAATTATTTTTAATTTAAAATTTATCTTTAAATAGATAAATAATACATATATTAGTAAAATTTATGTCATTTTATAATAAAATTATATATATATAATTTTATTGAACCGTTTTAACGACTTTTTACCCATCTTTTAGGCACATTTACTAACCTTATTGGCACATTAGAAAATTTTCATAAAATGTAATTTTACCATTTCAGTGAATTTAATATCAAAATTTTGAGATAAATATTTTACATGATTAAGTAATATTCAATTCAATATGATGAAAATAATTTTTGTTGAATAGATACTTTTGAATTTTATTTTCCACGGTTAAAAATAAAAAAGGCAATTAATGGTAAAAATAAGTTTAAAATTACACCAACACATGTACTAATTATATTTGATAATTCTATATAGAAAAAAATAAACCTTAGGACAAAATTAATATCATTTTTATCCATTTGGGTCATATTACATCATTTATTTTATTTTATTTAAAGAAGATTTAAAGGTGCTAAATATAATGTTTAATAACTAATCAATTTTTAATATAGTAGTAAGAAGAAGATAAATTAGATTATTAATATTCATTAGAATGATAAAAATATTTCCTACATCATTGTATTTTATTTATAATGTTTATACATTAATTAATAAAATTTATTAATGACAAAATGATGATGCATGAATTACCTTATTATTGAAAGATTAAAATATTTGATATTATAAATAAACAATAAATGTAAATTGAGATTTTTAATTCCATCCACGAATTTAATAGGTTAATATTACATGTTAATATTGATTAAATATATATTTTTCTAAGTATCCAACCTGTTATGACTTTCAAAAAATCCAAATACTAAACAGTGTCAAAATTGACAGAAATTAGTTTTAAAAACAAATACTAGATTATTAAATGTCATAATATTCATAAAAATATAAAGTTTGGCCAAATGACTTATATAATTAAATATATTTAATTAATAAACCACTTAAGTTTATCTTGGGATTTTTTTGTATTTTTATTAACTATGTATTATTATAATACATGAAGACATGTTAATAGTTAAACTATTTAACTAAGGGTTAAATCTAAAAGGTAAGGTTAATATGGTGACCTATACTTGTCTAAAACAACATGGTTGATAGGATTTCGACCTATCCCAAACATAACATCAATATATATCCTCAAGTAACAATTATAAACCGAATATGACTATAGAATATATTAATATGTCAAGTGTTTCCTAAAGTGTCCCTCACCTATCTTATAAATGGGTGCTTCCCCTTCTCTTAAATTCACACCTCTAATTCCATTTGGCTCGGCCGAACCATACTAAATTATCCTCCGAACTACTCTAAATTAAATCTAGTGGCCTTACATTGATAATAAATCCATTCTATGAATCCATTTTGTTCAAATCAAAAAGAAGAACCCGAAGAAGAGGTAATTATTTCATCACCTCTATCAAAGTTCATTTCTTTTGCACTTCCTCCTTCATTGATGTTTCCATAAAAATTAATAAATAAATTACATTATACATACTGAGATATTATTATAAATATTGTATAACCATATTCTCTATTTTTTCCATCCTATTAATGACAAAGTCACCATACGTGCGTACGTACGGCTTACCATCTCCACATCATGGTGTAGTGTGTTATGTAAAACATAATTATATGAATGGGTATAATAATGAGTATAATTGATTTAAATAATAAATATAACATGTTAATTATTGTTTATATACAATAAAACATCCTATTACATATGGTTTCACCATCTATAGAATTATATCATCGCTCGTGTGTACGTGTGACTTACCATCTCTACGACGCGACGAGATTAATTTCCATGTTCACCATTCAACGATGATTATAAAAATATATATTATTAAAATATTATGTAATATATGACATAATAATTAAACTGGATATATGCATATATATATATATATGTATATGTATTTACATAAATCTCATTCACTTACTTCCATTAAATATGATATAAAAACAGAAATGACACATATGCGTACGTACGGCCTACCGTCTCCAAAAACAGTGTTTCCCATTTCATATATCTATCTTTCATAGATATTTATATTATGAATATATATGATAAATAAGTGATTTTTTTAATGTAATTAAATCATGATATATGTGATAAAATCAAGAATAACATGTTGATACACGTACGATAAAGAATGTGATTATTACCAAAATTGTTATTTTAACATAGTAATTATTATTAAATGGGTAGTATAAATAAATAAATCAATAAATTTTGATATCCTATATATTAATGTGTTTCTTTAAAATTTAATAACATATTATTGTCATTAAACATGAGGTTAAATATACCCTTGACCAATGGAAAGTACAAGGTAATGGTTAATTCCTCAATTTCATTACTATCCGAGATTGTCTATATGTAATTTTTTACTAGTACATATTTATTACCCATCTCCTTGTTTCATAAAATAGTATTAAAAATGATTATTTTTAAGGTAACATTTATCAAAAATATCATTTTAAAAGGTTTGAATATTTATTCTTCTTAAATAATTTTCATTAATGTACATGTTTTTCAAATGATTTTAAGGATTTATTTATATGGACATGAATATTTTAATATGATAATTACATTAAATATTTTTGAATTAGAATGGGAAAATTTTGTTAAAAAATGTATTTTATATGTCATCCTTTCAAAATTGTGTGACTTTTAAATGATTAAATTCAAAGATATATTTATATCAAAGAGTTTTACTAATCATTTCAAATTATGTCAACATCCTTTACTTGATAGTATTCATAATTTATTTTTATTTATTATAATAAAATTTTCAATATATTATTGAAGAATTTATTATATGTTTTACTATTGATGTGTTGTTTCTATACCATTCATGGTGTATGTTTAATGTATTGAAATTTCATATGATTGTTTTAATGATAATGTTTATGTTGTGTTTCACCCTTTTCATATGGGGAATGCATTGAACTTAGTAAGTGAAGGGCGGGGCCCGCTATAGCCCCTCCATGAATTGGTAGGTCTCATGAGAAAAACTAGTATCTTGTAAGAGGGCCTTGAAAAAATAATATAGTCTTGTTAAGAGTCCTTTACAATGTGGTTATTTTGTCTGGTATTATGCATTCCCTCATTATGAAATTAGTTATTACATGTGATTATTTGACTAGTAAAATATCCATGTGCATGATTATAAGGTAATGTTTGATTTATTGTTATCATATAATGTTCAATTTTATTATTTAAAGTTTGTTTTATTTACTACACATTTTTCCTTACACTTTTATAGCATCCTCTATATTATTTACCCTTACTAAGCATCTGAGCCCACCCCTTTAGTATATTTTGTTTTCCCATTATTCTAATAAGGGTATTATGATTGATATGCATATTTATTCTTAGGGAATAATGGAGTTATCAACAGATTATTTATGTTTTGTTTTATGTTTGATTGTGTAATGTAACATTAATGTTTGTAATCTATTTTTCAAGACTTCTAAACTTATAGTTATTTCGGTACATGATTACATTTATTAATGTCAATGTATTAAAGTAATGTGTCGGCTCTAGGATTTTGTGGTCAAGGTGTTACTGCCAAAACCTATTCAAATTTTCAATATGTGATTATATTAAGGCCTAAAAACTTATTCATTTTACAATTCAATTAGGAGGAAACTGTATAGGGAGATATAGAACATAGTTTTGCATGCCCTTTGGAAGAAATAATTGATTGGTTGGGAAACCGTCAATTTATGTTTACCACCTTTAGAAATGAGGTATTCAACTATAACAACCTTCATGGCTTTGTGATGGAGGTTTTATCTATGAAATAGGATAATAAGGCCTTTTATTTGAGGGTGGAATCCACTAAGTGTTTCACAATAGTGAAAAAATATGAAATAAAGGAATAAATTTATTTTCATGGTGTGTAGTATAGGTGGATAATATGCTGAGAGATGGTTTGTGATGGGAAGGATTTGATTGACCTTCTATAGTCTATAATTGATTATCTTCAAGAAGAATTATCCTTGTTACTAAAAGATCTTCATATTTCATATCATATTGTGATGGATTAATAAGAACTCTTTGACATGGAAAATAAGGTTGTACATGAGATTATATCTAGGGTGGAGGAGTTGCATTAGACTATAGAGGAAAAAAATGAATATATTTACCAGTTTCTCTAATCCATTGTCTTCCTATAGTAGATGTTTTTAGATCTCTATGGATATTTTGTATATTTTTATAACATATTTTTAAATTTTCAATAATTTTTAAATTATATATTTATAGTAAAGAATAATATATCATGATTCCTACTTCTGTATGTTCTCCATGAATATATCTTATAATCTTTATGTGGTTTGTCTAGTTTTCTTTCAATCAGGAGATGAATAAAAAAATTTATCTGATGTTGCATGAATAATATAAAATAATCATTCTTTTCAAAATATCAATAAAATAATGAATACCAAAATTTGAATGATTTAATTCTTGTATATCTATCTCACATAATTCTCATGAATCCCAGTAACACGAGATTAATTATTGATATATTTGTTCCCACTATCATGACATATCCTACATTAGAAAAGAATAATAGGGGTAGACTATATGTCATATATAGAGAGTTATCAATATTTTTCAGTGTTTGATGGGCTTGGTGAGCATAGAAATATTTTTTATGAGGCCTTATATTGGCCCTCGAAGCATTGTATCTTTTCAATTTTTAGTAGACTAAATAGTTGATGTCATTTTGTTGGGGTTTTTTTAGATCGATCATCATATAGTTTTTGTTTCTTTATTTCTATATTGGATCCTTTATCATTGATGTGATGTTATTTTAGCATGGTAATTATTATTTTTTATTTTATGTTCATTCATATAAAGAATTTATCTTTGTATTATAGGGTATTTTTTCCATGATTGCCTTATTGTTGTAGTTTTTTTTATTTTTTTCATGGACCTTTTTTTTATATATATGTTAGACAAAATTACTTATATAATGATATCACTATCAAGTAGAGTTGATATTTACTCTTTTTGAAGTGAATGAGACATTTTTGTACGCTTAAATATTCATATGATGATGTTGGGTAAGGAAACATATTCTATATAGAAAGGGTTCTTACACTATTGGATAGTTTATATTTTTATTGGAATCTTGATCCCTATTCACTATTATTTTGATTCACAAGGAGTGGGACTAATAAATTTGCATGAATAGAGTTTCAGAATATTTATTTGACAAATTATAGAATACACAATGACATGTCATCGAGGTTTTCAATTCCTCATGAATAGTCCAGTTGAGGGAATTTGAAATCACAATCCCTGGTGCTAAGGTCATTATAATGGTATAGTAAAATCATTCCATGAATGACCTAGATCACCCTTAGGTGATGAGTTCTTCCACATTGATGTTAGCTCCACAAGAATTAGATATACTTTTTTATATATCACATATTTATCTTGTTGGTAGTTCTAATCACTTATTAATCAATATCATAGAAAAATAATGATATATCATTTACATATCATGGGATACAAATGGTTTTTGATGATTTAGGGTTCTATAATCATTGAGTGGGATTTATGGAAATTTAATATTCATGATGTTTTCTAGAACCTTAACGGTTATGTATACAACTAGTGATAACATTATTATAGTGAGGAGAATTTAAAAATCATTAATCTATCTTTTTCCCATACTACGGTGACCAAAGTGCATATCTAGGATTTTACTAGTTCTAAAATGTAGGATTTATCATCTTTATGAGATACATATTTTCTATGTATTTTTTCCCTCTACCATATAGATAATGACTTTTGTGAAAAGATACTAGATTTATTCTAAATATTACCATTGGGGGGTTTTAACCTAACATTTCTTTCCCATTCCTTGGAATGCTTGTGACGTGTGATTTGGACTTAAATAGAAAAAAAGTATTATGTTCATACATAGTTGACAAATGTGAATTTAGTTTAAGATCATGATGCATGCCTAATATATATGGGGGAAATGATACAAAAGATCATAGTTAGTTCACCTAGGGTAATTTTTATTACAATATCGTTATGTCTTAGACATAAAAATGATTAAAATCATGGCTCAATTTTCATCAGTCAGGTAAAATAATATTGTAATGCCATACTGGGGATAGCCCATAACACCCTCAGGTGTTGAGTTCCCCTATAGTGACATCAATATCAAAAGTATAAGAAATATCTTCTTCCATATCAAGGAGATCAATGGTTGTTAGTTGAAAACCCATTTGCACATATATAATGGGAAAATATATAGATATCTCTTTCATTCAAAGTGCCATGAAAGTGTTTGTGGAATTCTAAGGCTCACAAAATATGAATTGTAAATTTTTAAATGACATTACTAAATAGGTTTGTAATAACCCTTTACTCTTGTTGAACAGGTTATATATATTGTAGTACATTGATATGGGATGATAATTGGCTATGGAATTTTCATTTTAACATCATGTAGTGGGGGTCTTTCTTTTATCCATTTTTTATTTCCGGTGACCATGCAATTTTCATTAAAAGTTATCATTGTGTGTTATGAAAATAATTGTTTCCATATAGTTTAAATTCATGTTTTATGGATGTGGGAACCAACATGAAAACATTTTCAATATATATTAAATGAAAAATAAATCCATATAAAGGCCTCACTCGTATATATGAAAAATTAGCTTTAATGATTCATCCTCTTTGTTGTTTTTGAATTTTATCATTGGTTAATTGAGCTAAAACTAGGATAAGAGATATGAAAATCACTACATGTCATGTGATTATGGTATTCAAGACACACATAGTCCTTAAATGGGAAAAACTCTACAAATTCTAGACCCATTTTCCAATTTGGGCATTGTTCATATTTATTATTACATCTAGGACCATGATTATAGATAAGGGAATCACTAAGTATACATTAATGACCGTAATATAACAAAACAATGATATTCATAAGATATATAGTTTATCAATATGTGTTAAGGAGATAAGATCCCTTACAAGAATAGGGAATACAACAGATCAACCTGATACATGAGATCATGGTTTCACTATGTAATCCTTAATGATAAGAATATATCCACAATTAGCTCTTGATTAGTTTATCCAAGAATATTTCAGAATATTGTGCATTTAGGGGAAATTTTTAGTACAACGGTGCTAACGCATCCTCTAGAACTAGGGGCGACAGTTTCTCCTACACCTAATGCAGATTCAGGTGTTAGTGGCACGACGGGGCTCAATGAAATGGATCCCAGAAGCGGCAGTGATGTTTGGAATTTCGAGCTCCTCCATATGCCGAGTTCCTCTACCTTGGCATAATGAGCTTATTCAGTCAAGGATTGTGGTTTATTCAGTTGTAAGAATAGATCTGATTTCATCCGGTCAAGGCTATGGTTTGAAATCCAGAAATGTGTAAGGGTTTCATTGTGATTTATGATGTTGGATTTCTAGTCGGATTAAAAAAATCAGGATGTGATATTCATGCATTGTTACACATTCATTCATGATATGAATCATGTTTAAAAAATTTCTTGAAAAAATGTGGTGCTCTATTTTATTCAAAATAATAGTGTTATTCACATGTTAGTTTCACAAGAATGTGTCCTTTTATATCCTACAAGGGATATCAACCTCTATGAATAATGTTTTATGTTTTGGAATCACAGTGTTCAATTTACATTCTTTCATTTAGGATCATTATAACCTTGTCTTGAGATGGTATGCTTTCTTTATGTGGGGGATCCCATACCCCAACTTGAAAGATCACATGATCTTGTATGGGTTTGTGAAAAAAGGAATGGTAAGTGATCCTCTATCCATACATAAGAAATTTAGGAGATGACATGGGAATTTTATATCATGGTGTAGCTGGCCCACGATATATGATTTATACATCACTACATATATCAATAAATTGAGAATCACGTTTTAAGTTATTATATAAAATTATGTTGTTTACTATGATGTTGGAAGGAAATTTGTTATTATGTTTTACATCTTTTGAAAAGGTTTTGGGTAAATTCATGAGAAATAATTTGAATGTTGAGGATCCGTATAATATTACATAAAATAGTAAATACATATTCCCTGAAGTTTAGTGGATTGTGATAGGGATGCGGGTCACTCGACATTGAAGAAAAATAATATTATAGTTTTCCCCGTGAATGGGTTTCAAGTGTCCCTATGTATCTTGTGTTGGTAGGAATCAACCCACACATATTTTTTTGATGAATAAATTCCACATGTGGATATAAAAATTCCAAAAATATGTATGAATTTCATTTTTCATTCACACAAATTATGATTCTTTGTAATGAATTTTAGGTGAGATGATGATAATTTTTCAACTTAACATCATGTTTTAAGGACATAATCCATGAAGGTTAATGTCTTTTTCTAAGGAATGGTGGGTCACCCGATAAAAATATTTATTGAAATTTGGGATACGAGCTATTTAATGTCATCTAGGGAAGAAAAATCATGTTGTTAAATTTATTAACTTCCTACCAGGACATTTTCCATAAAGATCAACCATTTATTGTTATGATGTATTATGTTTACTGTTTATCCTCTTGATTCGACGACGTGATCCATTTAGTTTACATCATATAGTAAATATGTTTCATCCTAGTTTAACATAATGTTACTACGATGTAATTCATATAGTTTTAAATCATGTGTTTAGTTCATGATTTTGTAGTTTAACATAATGAAAAAATTAATATGTGATCATTATGATATCTATATAATGTATTTTAACAATTAAATCATTTGATGGTGGTATGACATGTTTCTTATCAATTGTGGGTAATTAATATGGTATATTCTGATAGATAATATGTTTGAAAAATTTATATTCATATTTCTGTTCATGTGTGTGATTACTATTTTATAGTTTTATATTTATATTGATAACCAATTCTAATTATCGATGAAAAGATGTATTGAGGTTGGAATTTTTATTCAGGGTTCATGTGATCTGATACAGATGGAAATTTAGGTTATGCAATTTTCAAACCCTTTTCTAATATAGTAACTCTATCTCATCATACCATTGTTGTGAATTATAATCATATCAATGTAGTTTGCAAATTGAAATTTAGAATGATAGAAACCAGAATTATACATCTAACACTACATTTGTCTGCTAAAATAATAAAAATGGGTTTTCTTGTGTAGCAGTTCTTGTGGTAGTACAAAAATACAATAAGGAAAGGGGGATATTCTCCATCTAGTACATATTTTCTATATTCATCATCTACTATAGATTATTTGACAAATTCACATTGAAGGCCTACATTCATCATTTTCTCACAGCATGAAAGTGATATTAGTGAATGGACTGAATACAGTACTCCAAGTTTAGATAATTCAACACTATAAAAGATAGCATGGTTCTACTATTCTACAATATTATGTTTGGGACCATGATCCTCCTATTGACTTGGAATTTTAAAAAATTTATGATTCTATTCATTGAAACATAATTGGGTGTATTTCATCAACCCATTTGGAATGTAATCCATAATAATTAAGGATGTACTTGAATGGTAAAGATTTCATTGGGGATATGGTTTGAAAATATCCACCCCCATATGACAAGAAACTATTAATATTTTGTTGTATGTATCAATTATATGGGATGATGGATGGTGTGATCATGATTCTAGAATTCATGACTTTTCCCGGTGATCTTTACATAGTCATGTATCAAAGTTTATCAATATTATCTCAACACCCTAAATTAGAGTTAAATCATGGAACCGGACTGATGAGCGATGTAAGAGCCTAGATAGAATTTTTTTATGATGACAATAATCACTATTTTCTATATCCATCTGATATGGATTCAATTAAATCCAAATTATATAGGTATTTATTCTCAATTATTCCATTCTAAAGGGTAATTTTTTCTGCTCATTACCGAGTTTGTTTCCATCCAAGATGATGATCGATGATACCATTTTTCAATTTGTGATATAAGATATTTCATCCTCCAAATTATTCTTTTTAAGGACATTTTCTGTATTATATAATGAGTTATTGGGAGTATTCTATTACTGGTAAACATGATGCAATATCACTTCCAAAGAGAACTATTACATCAATCCCCTAATGTAGCAAGTGAGAGGGCCTAGTTATAAATTATTGGAGGAATATTAATCATTTATATTTTGTATCACTATATTTTAAACCCCATTTATATTTTGTAGTCAATATGAGGAAATATAGATTGTTCTTTTCCAGCAATAAGGTCGTTGTATTTGGCCTCATTATTCATGAATCCTTCAGATACTGCAAATTAGTAGGGGAAAATTTATTTTTTTGGAGAGAGAAATAAAATCCATAAGAAAAACTAGTTTAGTGTCAAATTTTAAGTAATTTCTCCAATTGGAGTTCAATATGTAATATCAAAATATATCTCTCATGTACCAGGTGTGTCATGGGAATAGAAATCCTCTTCCTCGGGAAACTCAGTGTCCTCTTCTATACAATCTCGGGAAGGATGTTTCATGATGAAATAATACAAGCATATCCATTTCAATAACATAAATGATACAATACACATGTCATATTACTAAAAAATGACTTCCCATTCATTCGAATTCCCAAACAGAATGGTACAATGAAATTTATACATTAGTCAGGTCAATATGAGTGACAAGATGGAATATTTGATGTTGTAAGTAATTCCTCGTTTCAGTAATTTAAATATGAGTTCTAGGAAGTTATTTTCGACATTATAGTATCATGAGTTAGTACATATAATAGCTTTACTGAGGTATTTGAGCCTATTTTTAATGTCCTTATAATACTTCAATGTTAGGACGGAATCAAATGACCACTCCATAGTAGCCACATATTAGATGAATAGTTTCCCTTTCACTGGAGGAATAAGATCCCATGGGTGTAGTATAATCTACATGGTACTATTTAATGGTTATTGAATGCCATCATACCATTTATAGGAAATCCATCTTTTCACAAACATCAATGATACATTATAATTTTACTATTACTAAATAATGACTGCTCATTGGTCTAAATTCCTAGTCAGAATGGGATGACCAAGGACATACTTTTGTTGTACTATATGAGGGACATGGTGGATTTTTTTATGACTTATGTAATTATATATATTTTCAAATTCAAATATGAGTTCTAGGATATTCTTTTTGAGATAGTAATATCATGTTTTAGTACCTAGCATAGTTTGACTAAGGTATTTGAGGCTATTTTTATTCTCATCAACACACTTTTATGTGAGGAGGGAACACAGTGGCCCTTCAATGGTGGCCACATATTAGATGATAGGTTTCCCTTCATCTGGAGGAAACAAAACCTATGGGTGTAGTATATAAGGCATGAGAATATGTAATGTTTATTTAATTTCATCATCTCGTTGATCAGTTATCCACTTCTCCATTTTCATGGTGAAATGGGTTTGTTTTATACCGTGGTTGGATATGAAATGTAGATCCAAGGTGAGATTCCCTTAGAACACCCTTTGTTCATTGGGTATTTTAGGAGGTGAAATTTCTAATATAAAACTATTATTTTATTGGAAAACCTCGACGCTATGATGGTACACCGAAAATCTATAGAACAACCCTGATGTCACATAAAAACCACATTTCAGTAGACTCATCTTATTATTGTACAATAAAAAACATTTCAAAAAGAATTTAATTATCTTTTAGGTGATCATATTGTAGTCTAGATCTAAATACTAGGTCTTTGACACAACATTTACTAATTCATCTAAATAATCACTTAATGTTATTATTCGTTCTATGTTGATATGTATATCTAATTTTTGTTAATCCAAAGTGAATAAACTAAGATAAAAATACCACTCATGATTTTATGAATGTAGTGGATTCCCCATATTTTTAAGATATAATTATATTATTGTCCTATTAATACTCTTCAATGATTTAATGGTCTTTGAAGACAACTGTTTCATCGATCAAGTGTTGTATGATTATTAATGGGAATGTATCCTTTTGAATATTTGGTATAAGGTCAAAAACATTAATACAGACCCTACTATACCCATTATTCATCTTGAAATGGATTCTTTTTGTGGTCCATCATTGGGTATATCACTTCCTATGAGAATTTGTCTTAGAATAATTTTTCAAGATCCACCGATAAATTGGTATTATTAGAGGGGTGAATCCTTCTAGAATCCCACTTGAAATTTTAATGTTTACTGGGTAAGCTGAGATGGTGTGTAGCCACATATATATTCAATCTTCATATTTCTATTTAATTAACAGAGAAAACAAATCACTACATTTTCAGAAATGTGATATATATAACTATTTCTCCCCAAAAGGCATGGTATCCCAAATATATATAGACTGTTTTTTTTATTTTGTTTTCATATTGACTTGACTGAGCTCATCATCAGTGTTAGAGATAGCTTCCCTATATGTGGGAGAGGTATTCATGAGGCCATATTCTTTATCATCTACCTCTGAGTTGACGGAGGCATTTATAGATAATTTTATCAATTTGGGAGAATCAATATCACTTTTCTAGGAGAGAGAGGTGTTGAGAATATAAATTATCATCACTTACATATATATTAATTACATAGAGATTCTAGATATGAAATATTTTACTCTCCCTATTGGGAAAGAATGGGATGAGACATATGGGATGAGGTCTATTTGTTGAAATTTACTTACATGGAGTATATTGTCTCTATCGAAAATAATATATGGATTTACAGGGCTGGTCTCGAAGTAATGGGTAGGATAAATAATGTATATCATCATCAACTATTGGTTGATTCCATCCGCTTTTTTAGAATACTTCTGCATCATATATGGATTGATAATTTTTATAGGAGTAACTATCTTTACGTAGTATTCCAACTATTCAATTGACGGGTTATATCAAACATTGATGGAATATTTATGGTATTATGGTGTAGATGTAGAGTTAGAGGATTCCATGAATGACAGTATATGTGATGTTATACAATATATACATAAACATAGATTTTTATTTGATATCCCCATACTGATATTTGATCTTGATCTTCATCTAAGTTCACTACTCAAGCTTACAATACACATGAATTGTTATTTTTCTTGGGTGGAAAATTCCCATCTCTATACCCCAAACGTCATAGGGTATGAATTGGGAAGATATTGATCAGAAAAAAACTTTTAATAACATCACTTAAAATATAAAAATTGTTTAGTATACTAGGGAAATATTGGGAATCCATGTGTTCCTAAATTACCACTTTCTAATCATGCTCTATGAATGATATTGTGACATCGAATTCTGATGGCATGGTATCAACTAGATAAACATCTACTACAACAACATCTACCTTAAACACTAATGGATCTAGAGGGGTTTAACAAGTTCCTCCCTATTTGGTTTCCAAATATCGATTGCATCTAGGATTGAGAACATGCTTAGCGGTGCCATTGGAGAATTCATAATTTCAAACATTTATGCATGAAGTTACGACTCCCTGAGGGTGGTATTAATTCTAATTAAGATGCTCAAGAGTTGAGGAATTTTAATTATATGGGACTAATTCTATTAAAAATGTAATTGTAGAATCTTCTACAAATTTCATCACATGTTCTAGGTTATTCGTATATATGGGATGATCAAATAATCACACCCCTTTTAGGAATTCATTTAATATAACTGGGGTTAGACAACCAGTAGAGCATTCATGGAATCCTCTATATATTTAGGGTTATTGGAGAATCATTTTAAGAAATATTGGATTTTTATATTTTCTCTGGGGGCCTATGACAAAAAATATTGGTTATGACCATGATCATGTCAATCCGTGATTCATCGTCTCATGTACAAGATTCCTCAAGTTCCTTAGTTAGGTGAGGAAAAATCATACATAGTGGAATAATCATCATCGTAGAAGGGTTTGTTAATTTGTTTCACTGAAATTGAGATATATATTATATAATTAGACAATAAGTATCTCATTATTTTTACGCTCTATGTGCTCCATATGTTATAGGGAAGAAATATGCATTAGTTAGAGCATGCATTCCAGAAAAATATGACTATTCCTTTTATGTATCTTCATATGTCAAATAATCATGTCCACTTTCTAGAGACATATTCAATGTCATATCCATGAGTGATAGAGATTTTGTGGGACTATGATGCAATTAATTAAGGGTATCCTAAGCTAGATCAAATATATTTTGAGTCATCCAGTTGTTGATCCTCTTACCCTGACTTTCTAGAACATTTGACCAATCACCTATTTCATTTGACTGGTAAATTTTTCTAATGATCACATACGCTAAAGAGTTTTCTAAAAACACGTATCTAGAATATTCATTACATCGTAGAACATATTTAAGGATGAAATAATCCTAGATTTTATGAACATTAATTTTATGGAAAATATAGTAGTCATGATGATTAGTGAGGTTGACCTCAATGGAAGAACTGGGTTGTGGAATATTGAGAATTTTATTTTTCTTATTCTAAGGAAATCCCTTGGGACTTGATTTTTTTGTAAGAAGTATGTTTTATTTATCCATTCCACAAATCATAAGTGGACATGATCTCTTCTAGAAACTACACGATGTAGATTTTTAGGTTTTTTTCTCTCGATAGGAGGGGGTGGGCACTTCAATGAGTTCCTTAGATCATGAACGGGAAATGATTATTGTTTGATAGTGGTTATAATAATATATTTCCTAATTATCCACATTGCATATGCTTAGTACATGGGATGATATTTTTATTGGATTTACTGAATGGCGTCTTCCATACGTAGTGTCATTTATGAAAACACATGGAACCCACCTTGATACTTCTATGAGATCATATGTTACTATAACTCCTCAAATAGATTTTCTTTATAGACTTCCAGAAATTTATCCAATGATATAGGGATGTTTTTTGAGTAGTTAAATTATTTCCATATTGGTGTGATGTCACATTCCATATTATATTCACATGGCTTATAAATTTTGATGTCGATAAATTTAACCTTCATCTATGTGGTGGTTAATTGGTAATGTAGAGGATGAAGAATTTCTTCCAATCCTGTAATGTATCATTCTAAAAGGAAACTATATCATTTTATGCTTATCCCTAACAGTTGCTATAAAAGTAATTTTATCCTTTTCACCTCTTTTATATCTCAACGAACCGTCATTAGACCACATCGGGATATGAAGTGAGTGATATGTTGTTTGGGGTCTCTGAAGACATCAAAGGTGGAAAGGGATAGATTCCACAAAAATGGTGGAGGAAATGTATCATCCACCTATTTGGAATATAAATTCCACTAAGGATTTTTAGGTTCATGTCAATATAATATGGACTCCATTCACATTTCTGAGGACCTGATGGTTTTAAGTTATTTCGTTGGTACTTTTATATGAGACACCACCCATGTATAGTGTAGAGACCCGGTTTTTCCTAATAAGACATTGAAATATATGTAAAAAAATATCTACAGTTGGTCACTGAGATTATGTGCATTTTCGTGGCCCGATGTGCCTGGAATTAATTTTCATGAAATGGAAAATGTTTTTATATTATTAAAACTTGGTTAACTAAATGAAAAATGTATATCTCTTAAACGGTTGATCAGATCAAAAACCTTAGACCATAGTTCGGTCCAAAATACAGTTTTTCCCCTAAACGTGACATAAAATAAGTCAGCATGCGAGGTTCATACCCCTCGATCATTGGCAGTTTTTTAAATGGATAAATTAATTTATAAATTTTTTCATTTAATAGCTCAAACCCGAATTACTCATGAACAGAAAATCAGATGAAAAATCTGAGACCACCGATCAGCTCAAGAACATAGGATTTACCCTAGGAAGGGTATTACCATTGTTGGTATCTGGTGTTCAGATTATGTGCCATCATGGATGATTAATCAAATAATTAAATAATTTTCTATTTAATAATTTGAAGGTTTTGTTTTATCCTAATTTGAGATTATAAATTTATGGTTAAAAGAGGTTTGGACTCACAATTCAGTTTGTCCTATGATAGTAAAACCTCCTTTCTTCTAATCTACACCTCTTCCAGTTGACAAATGATGAACTAAGAGGAAATTCAAGGATTGATGCAGGACAAGGAGCGGTGAATGCAACAGCTCCCCCGATTATAGTGCAAGTGTGATCTACGTCAACGATGACCAAACCAATCCAAGAAGAACTTGTATTTGATATTCTTATTATGTGCATTAAAATTTGAGCATATTGTTTTCTTTTTTTTCAATATGATCCTTTTCATGACTACAAAAATTAAATTATGCTATGTTTATCGATTAATAAATTATTGATGTTGTTCTCCATTTTATTATAATTACGATTAATCAAGTCAAAACCGAACAAAAGACATGGTTATTAGAAAAATTTGTTGCTCATGATTTTGTTCTTTGTTCATCCTCCTTTCATCGATGTCATTTTTTTGTGGATGGTGGTTAAAAATATATGTGAAACCGACCATTGACACATCTGATTATTTATATGGACACGGTTTTCTGACCAATTGAGGGGAGATAATATTTGACAAAAGTTTGGAATGGATTTAAGATCAGTTGAAGAGTTTTTGTTCTTAATTTGGGGAGGTGGTCAGGGACTGAGTGGGTTCTCATCATGGTGGTGTACAGTTCAAGCTGGGTAGGACATGGCAGAAGATGGTGTATCTAGGCGGCGAGGAGGCCGGTGGCATCCGGAAGTCCAAGGCGGCAACATGAGCGGCTGTCGTTGGTTGTTGGAGGGGAGGGTAGTGGCCTGGTGGACACAGTTGTTGATTCGAAGAGAGGGATATCTGGTGTTTACAATGTGATATTTGGTATCAGATTGTTTTTTTCAAGAGGTTGTGTGTCTCTTGTATTGTAGTGATGTGTGATTATGATGGTTCTCAATAGGGATGCAGGTGCTGTGTGAAATAGGTGTTTCAAAATTTAGGGAATAACTGATTGGAGAGAAAAATTAAAAGATAATTATGATAATAAAAATAGAGAAATAAATAATAAATGAGGATGAAATCATGAAAGAATGTGCACTGAACATGGAAATCAATGATTTGAGCATGAGGCTCCGATATTAAATAATGTGGGATTAAATAAATATAATAATAATATAACAATGTTTTTATTATTTTCATGGGTAAAACACTATTTTGATTATAACTTCTTCATGCAACATTGTTTCTACGAACCATCAGTGGCAGTGTGACCCTGAATTTGAGATGGAAAATATATATCCAATATTGGATGTCTTTTTTGGGATTTTGGATAGGGTACCTGACACAGTCAAATAAAAATAATATATTATTATTATAAAAAATTTGATCTATCCTAAGTTCCACTTGCAATGTCTGATTGAATTGTCGTCATCAGGGACATAACCATCCATTTATGATGGTTTATTGAGGTATAATTTTTAACATTAAATTTAATTTCATGGATTGGGTCCACAAAGTGGATAATAATAATATCATTATTTTTGTTTCAGAATATTGTGTCGGTCATAATTATCCCTTACGTTATTAGATTGGAAAGCCGTCAGTGCTGTCATGACACTGACATTGAGGTGGAATTTTGAGGACTAAATTCAAAAGTTTAATCATATGATTGGGATCAGACCCCATGAATCCCATTCGCACACATTACTGTGGAATATGAGTGTTTCACCAAGTATGCATTAATAGTGAAAAATTAATGGATCGTGGTAGTTTTTCTGAGAGGATCCCAATGGCGAAATCCATATTATTTTTTTGGGACCATGATGTTGGTACCACATGACGTCATTCAAATGCAATGCGGTGAAATATGACTTTTCCATTGAATGTTCATTCAAAGAGAATGAGTAGTCAACCTTGTGTGGTTTTTATCCATGGATCGAAAATGTGTGATCTTTTTGGTTATTTGGACCCTTTTGAGAAGACCTACTAGTTAAAGAATGTTTTCACCCTTTGGTTTAACAATGGGCAATGCACGCTTGTCAACGTTTTACCTAGAGAGGTCATGTAATCTGGGAGTAAACTATCATGGATATGGGTAAATAATTTGTAGTTTAGTACTCCAGTATGGATAGGAACACAAAAATGTGAAAAGGTGGGTCCACACAATGTGTGGGACCCACACAAACCATGTACCAAATTATGAATTATCTATCTCTCATATCTACTTATTTTGGACTCGAATATTGGCATATGAGTAGATCATCCTTAGTGTTTTTTATGGGTATAATGAGATAGTTCCCTACATAGTGGATTATGAGATACGATGTGATATGTTTTGGGACTGAATCCTACCCGGGGTGACACACTATGACTGCAGTGCTGTTTTTTTCAATACGTACCATCTAGTGTGGATGACCAAAGTTCCTCGATGCCTTTTTAAGATGTATCATCTATCAGGGATGATCAGAGTTCCTCACTGCCTTTTGAGATGTACCATCCTATTGGGATGATCAGTGTTCGTATATTATTTTTCTATGTGGTTTCATCAACTAGGATTTTTTGGTATCCTCAGTGCTTTCGGAGAGGTACCTTCCCGAACGGATGACCAGTGCAGTTCTGGGAGGACCCTTTCCACCTAGTCGGGTATCGTAGTCCCCTATGAGATTTCTAGCTGACCCAGAGCATAGTCCCTGAGGATTTACTAGGATGAAAAAGAGAATATTCCCTAAGGAGATATTGGGATGACCAAGAGAATAGTCCCGGAGGAGATACCGCACTGACCTAGAGTGTTGTCCCCAAGGATATTTCAAGATTACCTTATGCGTAGTCACTAACATGATATTTGGTCGACCTAGAGCATAGTCTATGGGGAGATACCAGGTTGAACCACATTCCAAAAATAGTTATGTAGTCCCCTTTGGTTCAGATAAGACCCTTAACCGTGCGACATAGTGGTGAGGTTTTGTTCTACATACCAAAGGACCCCCAAAGAAGAGGGGCACCTTCCCCACTAATACATTTCCTAGTGACCCAACCTTAAACTGTGCAGGTGAGACATTGATACCAAAAGAGGATAGTGTCAATTTGTTGTGATTTTGGCCCCTTTTACTTGGGAATCCTAGGAAAATGCGATGAGATGTATGGAATCATATATGATTTTACACGGAACAGTTGGATACTCACTTTCTTGGGCAGAGTTGTGAGATGGAGATCTCATTACTCCCATGTTTGGGTTTCGTTGACTGATCATATATATATATATATATATATATATCATGTTTCTAGTGCACACTCCTTGGGTTTTGGAAACTCCCCTTCTATGAGAGGCAAAGGCACGTGGGGTATTCCACGTGCATTCGGTTTCTAGCTTCTCAAGGTTGTACAAGTCTACTCTCCTATTATAGGTAGCGGAGATTAGACGGGGACTTCATCTCCTCACATTTTTGAGCTCCTTGGTTTTGGATGAGTCTAATTTTACTCTCTTTTTTGGTTGAGCTATAATCCTGATCTTTTTTACAGCACTTTTTCCCACACTCATCTTCTTATGTTATATCTCTTACTACTACCCTCTTATGTACCTCTCTTGAAACTCCCACGAGCCTTCGAGGCATCCAAATTAGTATTCTCATACTCAACCCTACATGGGAATTTCCAACATTTAGTGTGCCCTTGTAGACCACAAATAGGTTTATCATGACATCTGTAGAGCATAGGGATATGGGGTTCTTGTACAATGTTTGGTGGTTGTAGCTTGGTATTCATGAGTGGGACAATCCCAATTGTTTTACTTTTTCACCTTTTTCCAGGTTGTGGCACTTTTCTAGTCGTGTGTATACTTTTTCACTTCCAATCTAGATTTATCGTACATGTACTTGTACTATTTATAGGTCGATGAATATATGTTTGGTTTCCCTTTTATAGTATTGTGGTATCTTGCTTTCATTTCCTCAATAGTTTTTCATTGAGTTGGATGGGTGTGTGTTTATAGTTTCATAGAAAAAGGCATCCCCTAGTGTTTTGTACTTATAGAGCTAGATTCTAACCCCTAGCCTATGACGGCGGTCTTGGGGTATTTGTGGATCGAGCCCCGACATGAGTTGGGTCATGAGAAAGTGTTATTAGAGATAGTTTTACCCTTGGTATGTTGTTCAGACATTTCCCTAAAAAGGTCTCAGTTGGGTTCCGGGATACAGTTTCGAAGGGTCTCAAGGATAGCACTTAGGCCAGGGATTCCATTGATGGTATGGGTGGATGAGGTATCCATTCACCAAGACCCTATTTACCTACTTATCGATTCGTCACCCTCAGACACTTCTTATAGTATACAATTGTACATGCATCTTATTGGATCGAGTTTTTGATTTTCCTTCTATAGTTAGCTCCACGCTAGTGTTGAGGTATATATATATATATATATGATCATCTGACCGCGATCCTCCATGATAACATTTGAGATGTCTCCGTGATGACAGCTAGCTTGAATACTAGCTACAATTCATGACGACATTTTCATGAGCGAGGAGGCCTCATTTCGGGACCCATCATGCAAGCCCCTTTCTCCATGTGGGAAAGTAGTAGCACTCCTAATTGTTGGGCAGTAGACAACCCCAATAGAGAAGAATGAGGACTTTGGCAGGCTGAGTGCACTTCTTGAGTTCCACTTCCAGTGACCGTTATGGTTCCGTGGTGAGCTATACCCAAGGACAACAATGTTTTTGATAGAGTCAGTGCTTCACCTCTTCAGGCTTTTACGAACCCTGGGAGATTAGATGGTGGATTTGGAAGAAGACATTTTCCCTGGAGCAGCTAGGCGTTTGTGGAGCTTTGTTACTCAGATACATGATGAGTTTTCACTATTGTATGATGACTAATAGTTGTTGTTTCATGAGAAGTTATACACCGGCTACTGGATATCCATTCAACTTCATGATATCCTCTACTTAAAATAGGGAGGGATGACGAGGACTGAGTATGAAAATATGGTCACATACCTTAAACAGTACTCCATCGGCATGTTCTATAATGGTTACATCTGATCACGGAAGTCCAAAAAAAGGTACTCTATAGAGAGATATGTGCTATCATTTCACCATTATGCATCCTCTCCCTATGGCGAGGTGATGGGTCAAATGTTGCAGACGGGGAGCTTTTTCAAGATGAATCCTTTACAACTGGTAATGGTAGTGAGGTCTACCGAGCTGAGATGCCTACTTCACCTAGTGGACTCTAGATGACGAGATCTCAATGTAATAGATCTTCTCATGATCTGTATTTTGAATATGATCATATGTGTCTCAGATACTGGTGCAGAAGTGTGGTGGAATAGATGTTTTGACTTTTTCTCTTATGTTTCGGTTGTGTAGAATATTCCCTTAGTGGGAAGTGTTGGAAGTCCAAAACTCACCAAGTGTAAGAAGTTTCAGAATAGTTATCTTTCCTACAGCTGATCCATGTGGAGCAGTATGGTATAACGTTTCTTCAGTAGACGGTGTTGGATCCTTCACTTCTTGAGTGCATAAGGGAGTATCAGTTTTGAGGTTCTGACTGTGTAATCCTGTGTGACCAGATATCCTCATGTCTTTCACAATAAAGATATTATGAAAGAGGAAATCATGAGACCTTGTTATAGTGAGAAATGTTATTCCAGTTGTCACATGGGATGCCGAGGATTGTATAGGGAGGAAATATATCCCCCTGAGTTCTATCAGGTCACTTGATATTGTGCAAGGAGATGGAGAGGTATCATACAGCCTTTCCTTACCCCCAATAGTTGGAGTGGGTACGCGACATTTTCCTCATGTCGCAACTGAGGAGATACATGTTTGTTCCAACAAACGTCTTCAAATAAATAAATCCTTACAAGGGTGGACCATCACATGGGATCAAATTATATGGTAGCACGGAAACATACAAGTTTCTTTGGTAGCAGGAGAGCTATGTGTGGGTTCGGTGTCCTTAGTGGTTTCCCTATTTTTACTTTTCGAGGATAAAAAACGTGAAAGACGGAATAATTTATGGACTTTGTTTTTTCTTAATAAGATGTTGAAATATTTCTAAAAAAAATTTAGGGTTTTGCACTAAGACTACAAGAAATTATGATGCCCAGTGTGCCCATAATTAATTTTTTAATAATATTAATATTTTTTATATTACACATTTTTGACTAACTAAAAAAATGAGATATCTCTTAAACCATAGATCAGATCAGAAATATGAGACCACAATTGGGTCCGGAAGGTAGTGTTTCCCCTAGACGCGACATAAAATAAGTCAGTGCAGGATATTTGGACCCCTCACTCATGGGAAGTGTTTTAAATGGATAGATTAAATTATAAATTTAAAAAATTTATACATGAAACACAAATAACTCATGAATGAGGAATCAGATGTAAAATCTGAGACATCCAACGAGCTCTGAACATATGATTTTACCCTAGTAAGGGTATAAACTTTTTCAGTGTCAGGTGTTCATCTAATGTGCGGTCCCGAATCGTCCATCGGGTCCCATGTTGTGACTGACCCAAGCCCACCTCCCATAGGCCAAGGGCTGGAGAATATCACTACAATAGTATTCCCTAAAACTGTGAAGGTTTTTCTTTTAAAACCAATAATATCATGCAAAAAAGCACACAAAAAGATACAAACAGGAGTAAACTGACAGCAAAATGATTGTGTATAGTGAGTAAAAGGGGCCTAAATACAAGCCCAACTAGAAAGTAAAATAAAATTGTTCAGTATAAGAATGATGAACATCTTCGGTGAACAACCACCAGGAATCCTACCTGAAGGGTAGGTATAGCTCTCGAACGTTCGTCTTATCACTTTGCCTCAACTGAGGTCCACCTCTGAGCTGCCTCAAGTCCTAGTACCCTCATCCTCAATCAGGGATGTCTTTCATCTACACCAAACACAACAACGTGTGGGTGTATCCCATGCATGGGTTAGTATAACAATACTCAGTAGGGACCCCGAGACCCTCAATGTCTCACAGAATCAACAAGGATAAACCAAAAGGCATGCTAACCGGTGAGAAACAAACTTAGGTACATTCCCATACATATACCCAAGTTATCAAGTATACACAACTCATTCATGAGGAAACTCAAGGCCTAAACCCTTAGTTAAAGTACAACTGGTACACGAAGGAATGAATAACATGAATGTAACACATAAAATGTAAGTACCATAGAGGTACACCACACAAAATAACACCACAAAAGTATCACCACAAATATAAGTACCACAAAGTTACGCCACAGAAAAGATTAACACAAAGGTATCACCATGAAGGTAAGTACCACAAAGGTACTCTACACAAAAGATTATCACAAAGATTAAGACTCATCTCACACCAGGTATAACATAGGTACGATAGTAAATATGATCATATGTAACAACTAAATCATCTTACTTTGTTAAGAGGAAGACCCACAAATGATCCTAAATCATCATACCCACATAAGATCCTAAATCATCATACCCACATACAATCCTAGTACATCATCAGAACCATATATGATCCTAGTCTAGAAGACCCATGTATGATCCTAGAGTAGTCCCATTTGGATTCCAAGATCGGATCCAAGTAATACTCCCAAATATAGACCCATAAAGGATCCTAAAGCACAGACCCACATTAGATCCATTTCTAATGTTACAGCCAGCTATAGGGTACCCGCACTAAGATCGCTTCATTTCAGGAGGTTCCACTCCATGAGCCACATGTCGAATACCCCAAATGACACGACATTCCACGAAGAAGTATCTCAAAGGAATTCCATGTAAATGGGGTCTCAATGTAACAAACATTGCGTCAATCAGATGCTTTGTCTATAAGTTATTAGCCTTTTAGTCCTGAGGGCCTGGAAGGATTCATGTTCGATCCAACCCGTCCATATCCCAACATTATCCAAAAAGCATGTAGGTTATACCAAATGGACCAACTCGAACATAAGTTTCTGACACCATAGATGGTTCATCAAATAAACACATGTAGATCAAGATACCGCCAAAAGAGTGAAAAGGGTCGAAACTTGTCTGGGTCTAGTCCGACCCAGTCAGCCGACCTGGCCCAAACCGGACCGAGCCAACCTGACCCGATTCGGTTCGAACCGGCCCGACCTGGGTCTGTCCCTATGTCTGGCCCAGTCCGCTGGGTCCGACCCGTCCCGCGGGGCGGACCGCGTGAAGCGGCCCACTAGGTCGTAGCTGGCTGGACAAGCCGCCTCCTCCTCCACCATGTGCGGTCACGTGATGCGCCTCTACGTGTGGCCAGCTCAGCCGGCTACCCTTGCATTTCCACCACAGCACAGGTCTGCTAATCTCGCATGCCGAGCATTGCGGACGTGAGCTTCCATCCCCTTTGCGTGGCCATCCAGAGTGTTAGCTGTCTCCCTTTCTCTACCAAGGCCAATAGGCCACAACACTTCTATGGTGGCGTGATCGTGCCGCCGCCTTCGTTACGGCTGGCCGCCACACCAGAGTCCCACCGGTGACGATCTTCGGGTCACCAGGTGCGTCTAGTGTCCCATTCATCAATCTGAATATTTATGCACTTGACTTAGAACGTCACTATCATTTTAGGCCCATAAAAATCCACAAATGTTGCAGGGAGGTCCGGCCATGTTTGTTTGGCACGCTATCTCCGTGTTAGAATGAAATCAATCGGCTTATTTTCTCTTGAATCCTGAAGAACGACATGACCGGGTAAGGAGGTATTCAAACAACAATAAATCCAACCATTAAGGTTCCTTAAGAGGAGGCTCAAGGAAAAAGATGAAGTCTCTAAAGAGTCAGTGTTCGTTGCATCCATAAGGCACTTCTGATCTGAGCTTGGGGACAGTTCCCCATTCTTCATTGGAGAGACGTTCTTCATTGGAGAAGCGCTCTTTGTTGGAGAAGAAGAGTTACTACAATGTTCTCCCCCCAATTCCCCTTTATCCAACCAATCCTCTCAATGGTGAAGGAGATCCAATATAAATTAAATTATGTTTAACATCTTTAATTATGTTGGAAAAAAATATTTTTTGCACAAATAATTGCACATTGAACTACATTGCATTGTTCCAATGAAATGGGATTATTCCAAGAGGCTTCCACGCATTAAATAGGGGTTCGGGTGGTCCCCACCACAAAAATTCACTTTGGTTGTTTTCAATTTCGGGTTGTCCCCACCCCTATAACTCAAAAGGATGGGTTTTAATATAAAAATTAAAATATTAAATAGTTATATTTTTCTCCTCCCATTAAAAAATTGAAAAAATAATTTCCACGCTTGACATATTGAGGTCGAGGTGAAGGTCTCTTTAAGTGAAAATCACGTTGCGAGTTCAACAGTGTCTTCAAATTTCAATTCTACGAAGTGGTTCAGAAGTTAAAAATACTTTCTCACACATTCACTGAACGTACCTAAAAATATTCAGATATTCATTCCAGGAACACAGGGCCTCAGAATAATTCACCCTCAATTTTCTCATACTCGTAAAATTCCCATATAATTAAAAAAAATTACGTGGAATTTTTGGGACTTTTCATTTTTCTCACCTCAGGGTTTTGCATCCCCTTAATCCACAACTCGAACTAAGGGAACATGTGGGTTTACTGATCCAGAATCCGAGCCTTCCGCTCCCATATGCTCTCCTGGAGGTTCCTGTGCTGCCAACATACACACACTAAAGGTAACTACCTCTCCCGAAGGACCCACTCCTATCGATCCTCAATCTCCACATGAACCTCCATAAATGTCTCCCCATCATCGATTTCAAGCTCGTCATGGTGGATGACATGAGATGGGTTGTGCAAATATCTCCTCAACTAGGACACATGGAAAACATCGTGAAACTTGTGTAATTGAGGAGGATGTGCTAGGATGTAAGACACCTTGCCAACTCTGCTGAGGACATTAAAGGGTCCGATGATCCTTGGAGATAACTTGCTGCCCCAACCAAATCTCTGCAAAACATTTCAGGGTGAAACCCATAGACATACATGGTTACCATTATCGAACTAAAAATGTATCCATATCCTATTTACATAAGAATTATTCCTACTCTATGAGGTCCTCATCCTCTCTAGGATGATATGCACCTTCTCTATGCTAGCTCGTACTATAACACCCTGAGATTTTATGAAAAATATTCTTTTAATTTCATTAATGACTTGTGTTGTATGCTACACCAAGATTTCCATGCGCTATACGCAACACCGTATTAGCTTGCAGTATACGCAACACTATTCTTGGATCGTGTTACACACAATTTTGATAATAGTTATTCTATGCAACATTGAGTATATATATATATATTCAATGTATAAATGAAATATGTTTGTATTATATTATATGAAACAATGAAGAATTCTTTCACAACACACAACCCTGACTTGTCTTGTATTAAACGCAATCGCGACCTTCCTCGATAGCGTGTGTTGTACACAATACCGGGAGTTACTAAACAACGATATATTATTATAATATTATTATGAACTAGCTGTTATGAATATTATTAACTAAATTTTTAATTTAATAACATTATTATTCATCATACACATTTTCTAGAACATGTTATAAGAACAAAACAATTTTTTCGGGTAAAATAAGTATTTTTCAAAAAATACAGTTTTGTCGCCTTTTGATGGCGCACCCACTTTAAATATAGTTTTTGAAATTTTTATAAGTTCCATTTGACAAAATAAAATTATTATTTGGAATCAAGAAATAAAAATTTACTTTGGATAAATTTTTAATTTTATTCTGATGACTTTCATATTTTAATGAATAGCAAAAACACGCTATATTTTAATTAAAAACAACTTTTTTCATCATAATATCTTATGTGGTTAAATTATAATATTGAATGGTTTTAAAGTATAAATAGAATATATTTTTACCATTTAATATAATTTATATCATTATCAATGATTTTACCTTGAATTCGTAGGAGAAATCAATTCAATCTTTTGCAATGTTTTAAAGAAAAACCCGTTTTCTTTCGATAACGGGATTAATTTTAATCTAATTTCTTCAAATTTTGTTTATTGAATTTAGAAAAATGGATTCCATATTTGGAATCAGTGGGTCCAAATTATGTTAATAAGCTACTTTTTATTTTTGGGCATTGTGAATAGGAACTACGGTAAATTTTATTTACTATAGTTAAAGGTAAATCGGGTAATTAAGGGTAAATATAAGATTATAAAATTAGCCTAACACTTTTAAAAATCCTATTTGATGACTAAAATTCGACTAATATCACCTAAGGGTCAGATTAGATTCATTTAATGGACTTTTTGCCATGAAAATATTTTAATTATTATTAAAACCAAAGAAAGTGACAACATGTCACTCTCTTAAATACTATAAGTATAATAATTTTATGTTAGTGATGAACTTCATGAAGCTTCAAACACTAATAGTATATAGAAATCTAACAAAATTATCTAAATCATGAGAATTGATTTAGTAATTTTTGGGATTAAATAATTATCATTACTTGTGACTCAATAGTGATGCAGAAATTATTTATCTAGTGAAAAATCAAGAATATAGTTTTATTAAACTAATAGTGACCATAAAAGGCACAAAACCCTGACCAAAACTTATTGGTCATGTAAATATAAACTATAATCATCCAATGGTAGAATATTTTACCATTTTGAGTCTTATAAAAGCAATTATGACACTTATATTATTTTATTTTAAATGATGTCAAATATGTCACCTTCATAATTTAATAAATCTAACAATTTAACTATTGTGATTTTAAGATGATAAATTCGAGTAAAAGTATTATTGTGAAATTTAATATATTTATATTCATCATATGATTTTAATTTTAATTTTTATGCAACATATATTTATATTAAATAATTATACAAAAAATATTTTGTAATTATTTTATTAAGAGACAAAACAAATAAATGGTTTTAAAAATAAAAAAATAAATATTATATGAACTATTTAATGTTCTAAACTAATTTTCTAGATACATATGACCTTTTATTAATATATTAAAGCTTTTATTTTGAACATATCTTCTGTATATATTTTATTTAAATTCAAATAAATGAATAGTGTCAAAATTGACACTATTGTTATTTTATAAAAATAACATATTATAAAATTGTTTAAAAATCACAAAAATATTTAAAAATTATAAATTTAAATTTATATGGTCTATAATGTTATAAAGTAAACAATTATGGAAAATTCACAACAAATAACTAATTATTTGTTATAATTTAAAATTTAGAATTTTATTACCAAAAATAAACTTAAATAGATTAAATAAGGATAAATCAAAATGATAAGGTTTAAAATAAGATCCAAACATGTCTAAATTTGATTTATTGATGAGATCACAACCCTATCTCATCTAATCATCTAATATGAGAAATTTTTGGAGGTTTTTATGTGGGTTTAGATTTATTATAAATTAATATTTTTAAGAATTCCAAAGGTGCCCCTCTCCTCCCTTATAAAAGGGAACCTCCTCCCTCTCCTCCACACACCAATTTAAGCCTTCAAGCTCGGCCAACCCCTGAAAAATTATCTTCTACACTTCCCTAGAAACATACTAGAGGTTATGGTCTACTTTAAACACCAATCTTAGTGCCCTAAGAGGAGGTTTCAAAGAGGCGTATCGAAGAAGAGATAATTTCTTCTCCCGATTCTTTCAAGCTTCTTTCTTCTTCAACTTCTTCTTCTTTAGTTGTTTCATTATAAATTAATAGCATCAGTATCACTAATATACTGATTTTTTATTATAAATATGAAACAACCCCATTTCACCTTCTATCCATCCTACGGAAAACAAAATCATCACGCGTGCGTACGTACGGAATATCGTCTCCACGCCGTGGTGTAATCTGTTTTTCCACCAACACCTTACATGGATGGGTATAATGGAGTAAAGAATAACTATACATAGTTATTATAACATCATACTGATTCTGATATATTGTATCATCCACTCCAATTCAATTCAATAATTATGGAAATGATATCATCGCTCGTGCATACGTACGGACTACCGTCTCCACGATGCGATGAGATTCATTCTCCATGTTAACCATTTAAGAATGATTATAAAGTATATATAAGCAATAATAATGAAATATATGACATTATAATGCTACTGGGTTTAGGTATATATTTATTTCATCTACTTAATTCCATTCAACTCAATAAGGAAACGAAAACAGCGTTCATGCGTACGTACGACCTACCGTCTCCATGAACGGCGTATTTCATTCCATTTATCGATCTATTATATATATGTATATTCATAATATATATTATATATAAATAATGTTTTATATTCTTAAATTATGTAATCTTGATCTAAGTAATCATATGAATAATTACAAGTTCAAACACGGACGACAAATGAAACGATTTTACCCAAAACACTCTTTAACATGGAATTTACAAAAGAACGGGTAATATAAAGTCATAAGTGAACCATATATGATATCATAACAATGAATATGATTATATAATAAGTCAATGATATTATTTAAATCGTTATATATGAAGTTCGGATACATACGAAGCATATCGGGCATAAGTTAAGGGATAATTTATCAATCTCATTTTTATCCGAGATTGTTTATTTTTAAGTATATACTGGGGTTATCTTTATCATCCAAGCCCATGTTTTCTAAAAATGGTTTCATGTATGTTTAATGTCCTTTGTACCCATTTTTGACTTTTACTACATGGTATGTAAGGAATCTTTTTTTTACGTTACGAGGTACTTTTTGACTTTTCTGGCAAAAGTACGAGAAGAATGTTTTTTTTAACGTATACGGCTTGAAATGATTGTTACGGTTTTATAAAGCCATATTTTCATGAAGCTTCCTCCAAATTATTTCATGACTATTTTAAACAAAATCTTTTTCTTTAAAAATTTCATGACGTTCTGTGAAAAGATATTGATTTTGAAAAAGAAAGGATATTTTCCTCAAGAATTAATTTCAAGTGTTTTATCAAAACCATTTTCCATCTAGGATGACATTATTTCATATGTGTATGTTTCAAGTATAAAGTCTCTATGATTTATGTGGTTTCACTTTTCTGATTATGAAATGATATCCATTTCTTTTATATGGATTATGTGATGATGGGATGATGTTTATGAAACCCATTTTATTTGTTGGGTTATTATGAATGATGTATGTTTATTTTGTGGCACAAGTAATAATGATTTCATTATGAGATGGGTGGGACCTATATCTCCCTCCAATTCATTGGGTAAATATTTATATCTCATGAGATAGACATGGCTAGAATGGCAGGTTAAACCGGTTCAGTAAAACAGAACTGAAACGAGGAGTGAACTCGATTCAGAAAGGGGCTTTGTCCACTAAGATGGTCTTGGCAGCAATGCCTTGGCTACTATGGAAATCATTACATGTGTTTAATGGATGCCACAATTACATGTTTTATTCGCATGCTATTTTGTCATTCTTAATGTTTCTTTATGATCTATGCCTTACATACTTCTATGTTTTATATCAATTCTCAAGCTTTTGATGTTTAAACATTATGTTTATGTTTTTAAGTTCAAATGTATATGGTATGTTTTATTTTATCCATGCTTACCCTTACTGAGAATTTGAGCTCACCCTTTTTATGTTTTCTTTTCCCCAGGATATAAAGAATGGGTTTAGGTAAAAAAAAAGGAAAGATCTTTATGGGAGATGTTGAAGATCTTTCACCACGATTATAAGATTACATTCCATGTTTCCAAAGACACTAAACTATTACGGTCCTTGTGTGTCTGTTTTTGTTATGTATTAAGTATTCCGCTAAAGTAATGTAATGTCCATGTACGTCAAGCTTAGGGTCTCTATAGTTGGTATCAGAGGAAAGGTTTAGTCAACCTTTGGAAACTAGGATGCGAGAACTTTAGTGAGATCCCTAGTGATATTTCTAAGGTATGTCTAGGGATGTCCCTAAGGTTAAGTATAAAAATAGGTTATAGTACTAGATTTACGGTAACCCAAAAATGTTAGATATTGAAGGTATTCCCCCTTTATTATATTGTTTTCCCTTGCGTGATTTTTTCCTCTCACACTATTCTTTTTGGGTTTTAGACGATGGCTAGAACCCGAAGGAACCATGTTGATCAATGTAATGGACAATGCAATGATTGTCCTCCTGAACAAACAAATGTTATGGGAGATAGAGTGCAAAATCTTATTGCTATACTTACAAATGCTATGAATCATTTTGGACTTCCAAATGAGCAGAGAAGGGAACAATATTCTATTGAGTCCTTCATCAGGAAACGTCCACCTTCTTTCAGTGGGTCTTCTGATCCACTTGTTGCGGAACAATGGATCATTACCACTGAAAAGATATTTTCAGTTATTCAATGTTTTCAACAAGATAACGTCATCTTAGCAGTATATCGTTTGGAAGGTGAAGCTGATCAATGGTGGAATCTTATCAAGAATAAAAGGCCAAGATATGAAATTGAGTCCATGGAATGGGATGAGTTCAAGAACTTATTTTTCAATAAGTACTTCCCTCGTATTCTTCGAACAAAGATGGAGAAGGAGTTTCTAGAATTAAATCAAAATGATGATGAATCCGTTGGTATATACGAAGTGAATTTTACAAGGCTTGCAAGGTATGCATCTGGATTTATAATCCAACCTGAAAGTAAAGTTGATCGATTCTTCAGTGGATTAAAACCAAATCTTCGAAGGGAATTAGCTATAAGAGACTTCAGTAGCTATGATGAAATTGTGCATTATGCTATTAAGGTAAAAATGGACGTTGGTGTTACTTATCCATCTCATAGTTTTGACAAGAAACGAAAGATGGAGTTCAAAGAGAAATCTCAGAATAATGGTGAAAAGAAGTTGAATGTTTCCTTATGCTCAAAGTGTGGAAAGAAGCATGGTGGAGATTGTCTTAAAGGGACTAGAAAATGTTTTAAGTGTGGAAAAGAAGGTCATCGAGCAGTTGAGTTTCGAAGTAATGGGAAAAGGGTTTCTAATGATGTGAATAAAGAAAAGACTGCAGAGAATGCACCACCAACACTTCAATTCTTCAAGTTCAAGGAAATGGGGCATTATGTTAATAAGTGCCCTAATCCAAGGGTTAGTGATGATCGAAATGGGCAACCACTTAAGGCAATGGACAATGGGAAGTCACATGAAATCACTATTGGTGATGTTGAATATGAAAATGATGTGGTGGAATGATTAAGTGTTTATGTAATGGGATTCCAATATAATGTTGTATATAGTATCGTGGAATATTGGAATATTTATGTATTTGTCTATTGTGGTTTTCAATAATTTTATGGTACTGGTAACCATGGAAAGGGATTGAGATATTTTTGGAAAAAAAATATGATATGCGCATAATGAAGGGAAAATGAGAAAATGAAATTTTTGATAGTATTTATGAGCTCATGATTGATATAAGGACTAAGTGATATCATGGTTTGAGTATATATAATTTTGAGGATTTTGGTATGTGGAAAGTGTTAACTTTTAACTGCATTCATGTTTTCACGTTAGTTCAATGGGTATTCATTTTTCAAGAGAATACATGATTAAGGCTTTCAAATGTTTGTAATGTGACCAACAAGACATATCTTATGATATATGGGGATCAACGATGGTATTAAATCTCTAGTAATCATTTTCACTATATTATGAGAGTGGACTGTAGTATTATGGATAAGCCAAAAGATTGGAATGGATTATTTTGGACATAAGTTAGTATTGTTTAAGGATAGAAGTTTTTTCGATATTATTGATGGGATGTTATAGTAATATAGTTTTAGAAAAAGGAAAACCTGCAGGACGGGCGACAGCCCATCGCTCGGACAAGGTTGTGGGAATCGAACCCACAACAGAAGTGCGACTGGCCTTTATCGCCTACCACTGGCCTAAAGGAAGTCCCTGGTTAGTAGAATGTAGTTTTATATTATTAATTAGTATGATATATGAAGTATAAGTTCATTTTTGAAACCATATATGATTAATCTAACCATAAGATAGACTTATAACTTTTGCTAACCATTTGTTTGAATGAGTTGGAATGACCAATCATTCTATCACATGATCTGCTAACACATCACGAATAACAAATTCAACTTTATTTCTTTAAGGGATGAAGTGGAAATTGTTCAATTCACGAACAATAGTGAGATTGTACCAAAATCATGCAAGTATTTCTTTTAATTCATCATCTTTAGGGAAATGATCTTGAAAACCAAAAATGTTGTCCTAGTTCCCTTATATCTGATTAATCAGATGGTACCTTAGATCATCACAAATCAATATCTTTGTGATTGTTGTCTTATTCATACCCATGTTCTCTACCACTCTCCATCAGAACTTGATGGTTAGATTTTTCTTCCATATCCATATTTTCACCTATGTTCTCCTAAGTGGAAACCCCGTGATGAGTTAATTTGGATAACCATTACATTTCATACTTTAGATTTTAAAATCCATGTTTTGGTATTCCTTTTTACGATGTGGGATTCTATTAAACAAACTTTCGAGTAGTAAACCTTTTATAACCCCGATGAATTTCGAGGGAGAAATTCATTTTAAGTGGGGTAGAATGTAACATCCTGAGATTTTATGAAAAATATTCTTTTAATTTCATTAATCTCTTGTGTTGTATGCTACACCAAGATTACCTTGCGCTATACTCAACACCTTATTAGTTTGCAGTATACGCAACACTATTCTTGGATCGTGAACACACAATTTTGATAATAGTTATTCTACGCAACATTGAGTATATATATATATATATATTCAATGTATAAATGAAATATGGATGGATTATGTTATACGAAACAATTAAGGATTCTTGCACAACACGCAACCCTGACATGGCTTGCATTACACGCAATCACGACCTTCCTCGATAGCGTGTGTTGTACGCAATACCGGGTGTTACTAAACAATGATATATTATTATAATATTATTATGAACTAGCCGTTATGAATAGTATTAACTAAATTTTGAATTTTATAACATTATTATTCATCTTACACATTTTATAGAACATGTTATAAGAACCAAATAAATTTTTCGGGTAAATTAAGTATTTTTCAAAAAATACAGTTTTGCCGCCTTTTGATGGCGCACCCACATTAAATATAATTTTTGAAATGTTTATAAGTTCCATTTGACAAAATAAAATTATTCTTTGGAATCAAGAAATAAAAATTTACTTTGGATAAATTTTTAATTTTATTCTGATGACTTTCATATTTTAATGAATAGTAAAAACACGCTATATTTTAATTAAAAACAACTTTTTTCATCGTAATATCTTCTATGGTGAAATTATAATATTGAATGGTTATAAAGTATAAATAGAATATATTTTTACCATTTAATATAATTTATTTCATTAGAATTGATTTTACCTTTAATTCGTAGGATAAATCAATTCAATCTTTTGTAATGTTTTAAAGAAAAACCCATTTTCTTTCGACAACGAGATTAATTTTAATTTAATTTCTGCAGCTTTTGTGTATTGAATTTGGAAATATGGATTCCATTTTTGGAATCACTGGGTCAAAATTATTTTAATAAGCTACTTTTTATTTTTGGTCATTGTTAATAGTAACTACGGTAAATTTTATTTACTATATTTAAACATAAATCGGGTAATTAAGGGTAAATATAAGATTATAAAATTAGCCTAAAACTTGGAAAAATCCTATTGGATGAATAAAATTCGACCCATATCACCTAAGGGTCGGATTAGATTCATTTAATGGACTTTTTTCCATGAAAATAATTTAATTATTATTAAATCCAAAGAAAGTGACAACATGTCACTCTCTTAAATACTATAAGTATAATAATTTTAAGTTAGTGATAAACTTCATGAAACTTCAAACATTATTAGTCTACAGAAATCTAACAAAATTATATACATCATGATAATTTATTTATAATTTTTTGGTATTAAATAATTATCATTAATTGTGACACAATAGTGATGCAGAAATTATTTATCTAGTGAAAATTCAAGAATATAGTTTTTATTAAACTAATAGTGACTACAAAAGGCACAAAACGCTGACCAAAACTTATTTTTCATTTAAATTTATACTATAATCATCCAATGGTCGAATATTTGACAGTTTGGAGTCTTATACAAGCAATTATGACACTTATATTATTTTATTTTAAATGATACCAAAGATGTCACCTTCATAATTTAATAAATACAACAATTTAACTATTGTGATTTTAAGATGATAAATTTTAGTAAAAGTATTATTGTGAAATTTAATAGATTTATCTTCTTCATAGGATTTTATTTTTAATCATTATGCAACATATAAGTATATTAAATAATTATACAAAAATTTTGTAGTAATTATTTTATTAAGAGATAAACCAAATAAATTGGTTTAAAAATAATAAAATAAATATTATATGAACTATTTAATATTATCCACTAATTTTATAGATACATATTTCCTTTTATGAATCTATTAAATCTTTTTAGTTCGAATATATATTCTGTATATATTTTATTTAAATTAAAATAAATGAATAGTGTCAAAATTTACACTATTGTTATTTTATAAAAATAACATATTATAAAATTGTTTAAAAATCACAAAAATATTTAAAAATTATAAATTTAAATTTATATGGTCTATAATGTTATAAAGTAAACAATTATGGAAAATTCACAACAAATAAGTAATTATTTGTTATAATTTAAAATTTAGAATTTTATTACCACAAATAAACTTAAATAGATTAAATAAGGATAAATCAAAAGGATAAGATTTAAAATAAGATCCAAAAATGTATACATTTGATTTGTTGAGGAGATTACAACCCTATCACATCTAATCTTCGAATATGAGTCATTTTTAGAGGTTTTTAAGTGGGGTTAGATTTATTTTAAATTAATATTTTTAAGAATTCCAAAGGTGCCCCTCTCCTCCCTTATAAAAGGGCACCTCCTCCCTCTCCTCCACACACCAATTTGAGCCTTAAAGCTTGGCCAACCCCTGCCAAATTATCGTCTACACATCCCTAGAAAGATCCTAGAGGTTCTTGTCTACTTTAAAGACCATGATTAGTTCCCTAAGAGGAGGTTTCAAAGAGGCATATCGAGGAAGGGGTAATTTCTTCTCCCGATTCATTCAAGTTTATTTCTTCTGCAACTTCTTCTTCTTTAGTTGTTTCATTATAAAGTAATAGAATCAGTATCACTAATATACTTATTTGTTATTATAAATATGAAACAACCCCATTTCACCTTCTATCCATCCTATGGAAAACAAAAACACCGCATATGCGTACGTACGGAATACCGTCTCCACGTCGTGGTGTAATCTGTTTTCCACCAACACCTTACATGGATGGGTAAAATGGTGTAAAGAATAACTATACATAGTTACTATAACATCATACTGATCCTTATATATTGTATCATCTACTCCAATTAAATTCAATAATTATGTAAACGATATCATCACTCGTGCATACGTACGGACTACCGTCTCCACGATGCAATGAGATTCATTCACCATGTTAACCATTTATGAATGATTATAAAGTATATATAAAAAATAATAATGAAATATATGACATTATAAAGCTACTGGAATTACGTATATATTTATTTCATCTACTTAATTCCATTCAACTCAATAAGGAAACGAAAACAGCGTTCATGCGTACGTACGACCTACCGTCTCCATGAATGGTGTATTTCATTCCATTTATCGATCTATTATATATATGTATATTATGAATATATATTACATATAAATCATGTTTTATATTCTGAAATTATGTAATCGTGATCTAAGTAATCGTATGAATAATTACAAGTCAAAACACGGACGACAAATGAAACGATTTTTCCCAAAACACTCTTTAACATGGAATTTACAAAAGAACGGATAATATAAAGTCATAATTGAACCATTTATGATATCATAACAATGAATATGATTATATAATAAGTCAATGACATTATTTAAATCGTTATACATGAGGTTCGGATACATACGAAGCATATCAGACATAAGGTAAAGGATAATTTATCAAGCTCATTTTTATCCGAGATTGTTTATGTGTAAGTATTTACAGGGGTTATCTTTATCATCCAAACCCATGTTTTCTAAAAATGGTTTCATGTATGTTTAATGTCCTTTTTACCCATTTTGAATTTTACTACATGGTATGTAAGGAATCTTTTTTTACGTTACGAGGTACTTTTTGACTTTTCCGGCAAAAGTACGAGAATAATATTTTTTTAACGTATACGACTTGAAAGGATTGTTACGGTTTTATAAAGCCATATTTTCATGAAGCTTCATCCAAATGATTTCATAAATATTTCAAACAAAATCTTTTTTTTAAAAAATTTCATGACGTTTTGTGAAAAGAAATTGATTTTGAAAAAGAAAGGATATTTTCCTCAAGAATTCATTTCGAGTGTTTTATCAAAACCATTTTCCATATAAGATGACATTATTTCATTTGTGTATGTTTCAAGTATAATGTATCTATGATTTATATGGTTTCACTTTTCACGTTATGAAATGATATCCATTTATTCTATATGTATTATGTTATGATGCGATGATGTTTATGAAACCCATTTTATTTGTTGGGTTATTATGAAAGATGTATGTTTATTTTGTGGCACAAGTAAGAATGATTTCGTTATGAGATGGGTGGGACTTATATCTCCCTCCAATGCATTGGGTAAATATTTGTATCTCATGAGATATAAATGGCTAGAACGGCAGGTTAAACAGGTTCAGTAAAACAGGACTGAAATGGGGAGTGAACTCGATTCAGAAAGGGACTTTGTCCACTATGATGGTCTTGGCAGCAATGCCTTGGCTAATATGGAAATCAATACATGTGCTTAATGTATGGAACAATTACATGTTTTATTCCCATTCTATTTTTTCATTCTTAATGTTTCTTTATGATCTATGCCTTACGTACTTCCATGTATTATGTCATTTCTCAAGCTTTTGATGATTAAACATTTTGTTCATGTTTTTAAGTTCAAATTTATATGGTATGTTTTATTTTATCCATGCTTACCCTTACTGAGCATTTGAGATCACACTTTTTATGTTTTCTTTTCCCCAGGATATAAAGAAAGGTTTTAGGTAAAAAAAAGGGAAAGATCTTTATGGGAGATGTTGAAGATCTTTCACCACGATTAGATGATTACGTTCCAAGTTTCCAAAGACACTAAACTATTAATGTCCTTGTGTGTCTGTTTTTGTTATGTATTAAGTAATCCGCTAAAGTAATGTAATGTCCATGTACTTAAAGCTTAGGATCTCTACACGTACCATATCTGGTCCCATGAGTGTTGACTCTCCATGGTCAGTCCACCACAAAAGAGATCTGCAAGTTCAGCCATACAATGCCTCGAATGGTTCCATCCCAATGGTGGAGTGATAGATGTTGTTTTATGAAAACTCTACCAAGGGAAAGTGGTCCTACTAGCTGTGAGCGAAGTCGAGGATGCAAGAACACATCATGTCCTTGAGGTTCTGAATGGTCCGCTCTGTTTGGCCATTCTTCTAAGGATGGAAGGTGGTTCTATAACAAAGTTGTGTCCTGAAAGCATCCTTTAACCCCTACCATAGCCATGAATTGAAATGTTATTCACGATTGGATACAATCATCGAGCGTAATCCATGTATCCACACAATATCCTCCTCATAAAGGCATCCCAAGCTCTATATTGGACCATGCTCTCTTATTGGTATGAAGAGGGCTGACATAGTGAGTCGGTCGACGAACTCCCAAATAGAATCATGTCCCATAGATGTATGTGGATGTCCTGTCACGAAGTCAATAGATATTCCATCCAAATTCCACTCTGGTACCTCTAAATGATGAACTAATCCTGTTGGTACCTGATTCTCCACCTTCATTTGATGACAAGTGAGGCACCAAGAGACATACTCTGCTACCACTTTCTTCATTCCCAGCCACCAGTTCTGTCAAAAAAGGTCCTAGCACATCTTTGCCACTCATGGATATACTGATAGAGGGGATGTTTGGATCTCCGTCAACACTTTCTCTTGAACTGACACCAGTACCATGGTACGTCCCCAGAAGAGGTTGACATGCTCCCCAACCTTTGAAAATCCATTAGGTGAATGTCCTGTGGATAACTGAACATGTCGAGCCTCGCAATCAGTTCTACCACACTATGCCCCCTTACTCGATAATGATTTGGGGGAGTGATAGTAATAGACTGAAGAAAAGATACTCCATCTCAATCCAAAAAGGATATCGGTAATGCATCCATCTGACTTGTCTCCTCACCTAGGAGTTGTATACAAGTTCTCCTGCTAAGTGCATCTGCTACAACATTCCCCACCCCGGAGTATAGACTATATCGAAATCATAGTCTTGGAGGAACTCCCAAAAATGTCATTGTCTCAGGTTTAGTTCCTTTTGAGAGAAGATATATCCATGACTCTTATGATCTAAGTATACTGTAAAATGTTCTCTAATAAAGTAATGTCGCCATATCTTCACGGTGAAGACCACTGCTGCTAACACCAATACATGAGTAGCATAGTTCTTCTCATGTTGTCTCAGCTATCGAGAACCATACGTGATAACTACTCGCTCCTACATCAGGACACATCCAATCCCAATCCCTGATGCATCGCAGGAGACGAAGTACCCTATGCCCTACTTCGGATGCCAAAAGATAGGGGCACTAGTCTGTCTCTACCTCAGCTCTTGAAAACTACACTAGCATCTCTCTGACCAAACGAAGGGTTTCCTCTTCTTTTTCAACACTGATAAAGGTGCTGAAACTCTGGATAAATATGGCACAAACCCTTGATAGTATACAGACAAACCCAGGAAACTTTGTACCTCCATTACACTCCTGGGTGGTTCCCAAGCAAGTATCGCCTGAATCTTCGCTGGATCCACTGCAAGTCTAGCCTCTGAGATAAAATGTCCTAGAAGGTGAACCTCTCAGATCTAGAATTGGCACTTCTAGAGCTTACAATAAATATGGTTCTCTCAGAGTGTGTCAAGAACTATCTGTAAATGATATGCATTCTCCTCCTCGGTAGCCGAGTAGATCAGAATGTCTTCAATGAAGACTACTTCAATGCGATCATGGTATGGATGAATGATCATGTTCATGAGTCCCATGAACACTGTTAGAACATTGGTTACACCGAATGGCATAAACATGAACTTGTAGTGTCCATAACATCATTTGAAGGCCATATTTTTTACATCCTCTTCTCGTACTATGAGATAGTGATAGCCTGTTCTACGATCTATATTCGAGAACCACCATGCTCCCTAAGGCTGATCAAGGAGGTCCTCAATACTCATAAGTGGGTACTTGTTCATCACGGTCACCTAATTTAGGCACCGATAGTCAAGACAATGTCTCAAGCTCCCATCCACTTACCTGGAAAACAAAATTCAGGGCTTCCCAAGGAGAAACACTAGGCCTAATGAACCCCTTTATCTACAAGACCTCTAGCTATACCCACAGATCACGAAGCTCTATGGGATCCATATGATACGTTGGTGTAGATATCTATGTCCTCCTGGGGTAAAATTTTTTGTAAAGGTCCACCTCTCTGCAAGAAGGTAGAATCAGAATGTTATCAGAGAAGACATTCATGTATTGGACCACCACTACATGGAAAATCAGACTCTCCACATCAACCGCTCCAAGGGTAAGGCTAGCCAACTGATGAGGGATTAGTTGCACACTTCTCTGGGTGTGTCCATCATGTGCTGTAAAGGATCCCTTCTCACCAGTGAAGGTAATATTGGTCCCATCAATGCAGCCACACCGCAATTTGTTCGTAATACTATCAATATGAGCATGGATTGTTGATAACGTGTCCATACCAAAGATGACGTCGTAAGGCCTCGATGGCGCTACTAGGAGATCCCTGTAGAAACGCTCACCTCCTAGAGTAATATCCCACTACTGAAACTATTGTTTAATCATCGAATCTGCTCACGTTGGATTCTCTAGCCGTAAGGATCGACTCAAAAGCTCTGTCAGAATTTCTGAGCTCCGAACGGAGGCAATTGAAATAAAAGAATGAATGTCACCTATGTATATTAGTACTACTTCTAAGGTGTAGTAGGCACATATCATACCTCTTATCATCTCCAGAGCGCCATGGTCATAGGAATCAACTGCCACAATTTGAGCTCCCCCCTATCCTCCTGCTCCACATGCTCGGTGTGGACCACCTAGTGGTGGTGATGGTAACATCTCGAATCGTTGCCAACCACCATTTGCATGACCAACTCCTCTCCCACGTCTTCCTGTAGCTTCATGTAGAAGACTAGTTGCAAGGATCACCATGTGATCATTTGATGTCCCTACCTGTCAAGAGACTATCACCATGGCCTCAAACCAATCCTCAGTCGCATGTGGGTCTTTCTCGCCTCGGAACCTCGGTGGCCTATGCAGCTTGAACTCATGAAACACGCTCAAGTGGTGTGATCCCACCACTGCTGAGGCTGGTGGAATCAGTGGCCCAATTGGTAATGGTACCGCTAGTTCCTCCGTTGATTCTCCTACGGATAATGGGCCTTGTACAGAGGCCTCGTTGCTCAGTGGGCTATCAGCACGTATTATACCTGGAACCCCAGTTTGATGTCTGTGTGACGGAATCCTGAAAAGAAATTGGTGTGCATCAACAAATATGTTATATCTGGTGATCTGACTCAAATGGTTCACAAGAAGACATTTTGAAACACACTCACAGTCATTGTTTTCTTGCAATGAGTTAGAAATCAGAAGTCAGGATCATGGTGTATGGAAACGTTGGTCGTGTCATGACCCAACCCTACCAGGGCTCGAGCCAAAACAACCCCAAGCCCGCCTCCATAGGCCAGGGGCTGGCGACCAGCGCCGAAGGCACAATAACTCGGGGAGTCCTTTTCCTAAGCACCTGTACACACACACGCAGCAAACTCAATGCAACAATGTAGAGTAAAAGTAAAGACAAGCAAAGAAAAGGAAAGGGAAACTGCTATATATATACCATAAAGTTCAGTGACCTCTACAAGTACAAGTAAAGTGCTAAAAAGGAAAAAGGGGAAAAACACGCGCCCAACCAGAAAATGTGCCACAACCCGGCAACAGGTAAACAAAAAGGAATAGCTGACGGGTCTCCCACCTGGATCTCGACCATGACCACCACACGCGGTCCAAGCTCCCAAGCTCCTACGCTCCACTGAAGTCACGCTCCACCTGTCAGTCGTCTGCAAGGGCACACCAAGTGCGGGAAAAGGCCAAGCAGGGGTGAGTATAAAAATACTCTGTAGGATACCCCGAAGGCATGAGGGAGCAACAAAGGAGGTACCGAAGGGTGAGAAGTAGAGCAAACAAGGAATATAAAGGAGTACAACCAAGGGTGCAGTAAAGAGTAACAGCTCAACCTAACAAGAGAGAGATAGAAGACTCGTCCTAACACAAGGAGATAGGAATGGTGAGAAGATTCACTTCTCATCGAGCTTTTGCTGCCTATAGCAGGAGAGTAGACTCATCCAACCACGAGAATCTAGACGCGGAAAGCACGTGGCATACCCCGCGCGTCTTCACCTCTCCTGGAAGGAGAGTAGCCAAAACCCAAGGAGTGGGTACTCGAAACATGGGATATACAAATCCATATACTCTGTCGAGAAGACCGAACAACATCATAAGGGGATCTTCATCCCGTAGCTCAGCCCAAGAAAATGAGTCGCCAACAGTCCAAAAAGAAACACCATCATCGATGCCCAGCATCCCACACAGCTGCCCTAAACCGCAAGCCAAGGGGCTCAATCACCGCACCTTGATACTATCTGCTTTGGGCGGCACTGAATCGCCCACACAGTTTTAGATTTCGTCACAAGAACACGTCTCAGTGGGGAAAGAGCCCCTCATACATGAGAGTTCAAGGGAAAGTCAAACCACATCTTGTCACTGCCCTATAGTCGAGAGGTCTCCTCAAAGTCAAGCTGTCACAACACTGACCCGTATAACCAAGGGTCCCTCTCCGGTAATCACTGAGGTAAGACACATACTAGCCTAGTCGAGAGGACTGAGTCTGGAATGCCAACCGGTGTTCCCACTGCCCAGCCCTACTGGAGGGTAATTCATAACCAGATATCGGGTGACCCACTGCCCAGCCCTGCTGGAGGGTAAACCCTAATACATCATCAGGCGTCCCACTGCCCAGCCCCGTTGGAGGGTAGACCTTAATAAGACACTGGGTGACCCACTGCCCAGCCCTGCTGGAGGGTAAACCATAACACATCATCCGGCAACCCACTGCCCAACCCCGCTGGAGGGTAGACCTGGAATAAGTCGACAGGCGAACCACTGCCCAGCCTTGCTGGAGGGTAGACATGGAACTAGACGACAGGTGACCCACTGCCCAGCCCTGCTAGAGGGTAGACCCTAAGAGGTTGTCGGGTGACCCACTGCCCAGTCTCTGCTAGAGGGTAGACCCTAAGAGGTCGTCGGGTGACACACTACCCTGTCTCTGCTGGAGGGTAGACCCTAATAGTGTCGGGTGACCCACTGCCCAGTCTCTGCAAGAGGGTAAACCCTAGAAGTCAGTGAGCAACCCACTGCCCAGCCCTGTTGGAGGGTAAGCCCGAGGAAGTCGATGAGTAACCCACTGCCCAGCCCCGTTGGAGGGTAAAACTCAGAACCGCTCTGCCATCTCTATAGGATGGTACAACACTGGCCGACCGAACATGGAGTGGGTGTCGCTCAACCACCCAACTCTAGAACAACTCTCCTAAAATAGGTGTTGCATTTTCCCCAACACTGGGTTTCACTAGCACCGATACCGGCCAATCCATCGAGAACAAAACCATGGGGAGGCCACTCAACCCTGCTGGTCAACCAAACACACAGAGGGACACTCTACGTCGCGAGGGGTCGAAGTATGAAAAGCCGAACAAGGCACTCACATGGGGCCCACACGATGTGTGGCGCCAAGTCAACCCCAACCAAGCACCTGAACATCTTGGGTACAAACTACACGTACCTCCAAGTGCTCCCGTATACTCCCAGAGTATACCTCGTTCCAGCCCTTAGGCTATCATGCACCTGACACCCAACGTCAACGTGAATGCGTGACGTAACATCTCCAACTCAAAGGCCCAGTCACGGCCAACCACATCTTGTGAACCACTTACATCAGTCTCCCAAGAGTGCGCGATCACACGCCAAGGGCCCACTATAAACAAAGTAGGACGAACCACCACCGAATCACCTTTCATGATCCACATTCAACAAGATCGTGCAAGAGGCTTTGCACAACCAAACGGATTGAATCGTTGTAATCCTCTCCGAAAAACACACGAGATCGACTACTTACTCGCCTTGAACGGATATCCGACGGAAAAGTCACCAACACCGCCTCACGCCCGAACGGCGTCCCATGATCCCGATCCACAGCCCCGAAAACCGTCGGGCGCATCGCACCATTGCGATCCCCTCAGGAAAACACGTCATAATAACTACTCACATGAGTGCAATGGATATCCAGAGAAAAAGATGCATTCTGGCGCACCGCACACGAGCGGTGCCACGTGGGACCCGCAACCCAGTCCCGAAACTCAACGAACGGATCGCACCGTTGCGATCCTCTCGAAAAATAACACAAGATGGACCACTCCCTTGTCCATAACGGTCGCCCGGTGATAAAGATGGAAAATCACCGTCGATGCCCAAACGGCCCTCGTCGGCCCTACACCATCGTGCCGAATTAGGGCGGGCGGATTGCACCATTGCAATCCCCTCGGAAAAACACCAAACATCGACTGCTCGCACACCCCGAATGGACGTCCGAGGAAAAAGTCGCTAAAAGTTGCACGCAGCTCAAAAGACGGGTTGTGGGGCCCATGCCACAACTTCGGCTTCAGCTCCCAACACCACCCTGGAAAACTTTGCCCCAGCGCCAGGGTCGCAACGCCACTGACGGCGCTCAAAATGGACGTCAGATGCGTCTGTGCCGCTCAAAACAAGATTCCCGGAAAAACGACATTCCACTTTAAGACGCGTCGCGCCTCCGAGGCCCATCGTCTCATGAATTAAAAATTCCCAAAACCACCTCAAAAAATTGCCCTCGACACAAGGTCCGCGTTGCCACTGACGGCGCACAAAACGGACGCTCGTAGCCCGAAATACGGGCGTCTGAAGACTGAGGGGCAAAGCCCCTTGGGCCGGACCAGCCCGGTCCGGCTGCTCCGCCCTACTTGGGTCGGCCCGCGCCGGCCGGCCCGCTCGACCGAAGCCCAGCGGCTGGGCCCGGTCCTGCCGAGCTGCGGGCTACTGCTCCGTGGCCGACTCCCCTTCACACCCGCGCGCCCACTGTGCGAGATTCTCCACCGACCGGCCACGAGGGCCGGTCGCACCTTCCACGCAACGACCCGCAAAGTGTGGGTTGTTGTTGCGCCACACGGGGCCACCGCCTCGCGGCCCCTCTCCCTCTCGCCGGTGCCACCTGCCTGTCGTCGCTGCTCCAAGCGCCGACGCGGACTTCCGAAGTTGCGGCCACTGCGCCACCTGCCCGGAGCCGCCGGACCATCGTGCCGCCTCCGCATGGCAATCGCCGGACCACCGCGCGGCCACCACTGGACACCCGCCGGACCACCGTGCCGGCCAAAAAACCCCAAAAACCCGCCGATCTTCGCCGAGCCGCTGCGGAGGCTTCATAGGTCAGATTTCGAATCTGAGATGAGCGTTGGAAAGCACGGATAACGTACTACGTGATCATGGGCATCGATCGACGATTGGATAGCAGTTCGACGCTATGGACTGGGATCAAATATTGTGGGAAAAATAAAAAACGATAACGATAACCCCTACCTCGATGGGCGTAGCTCGACGCTTCGTCGTCAACCCGCCGGGGTGGTCGCGTATCGCTGGAGCGGCCTCGCCGGAGCTTCCTCTCCGGAGGTGAAGGAGAGGGTAGGGATAGAGGAAGAAGAAGGAGAAGAGGGGAGGGGATGCGTTTAAGTAGAAAATACTTAAACGCCGCCCGATAGCCCTGAACCTGAAATCTCGGAGGGGTTGGGATTAAGACTCCCCTAGTCTAAAAACCAAGCTCCGAGCGCAACGGCGGTCTCAGAAATTTAATCCGAGACCCCATTCAAATGTTATAAAACTCAATTCCCAAGGGCGCCAAATTACGAAAATGCCCCTAGGACCATTTTTTCACAAACGGGCCACGCCTGCAAAACTAATACCCCTCCTAGGGTAAAAGACACGCTCTGAACTCAACGGTGCTCTCGGTTTTCCGATCTGAGCCACCATTTAAGAGATACTACCATTTAGCCAATAGACGAATAAATTAATTAATTAATTTATCCGTTTAACATTCCAGAAGCGGGCGAGGGGTCCAAACATCCCGCGCCGACATGTTTTATGTCGTTCCAAGGGTAAACACCCCATTCCGGACCCATTCGTACAATCGGATCTCTGATCCGAAACTCCGTTTAGGAGTTATCCCATTTATTTAGCGTTTCCATTGTGAACGCACTGAAAATTTAATTTCGGCCACTACGGGGCTCGGAATCGCACGCCGTCCGAAGGCGCTGCTCTGGAATATCATCAAGAATATTACAAAGTATTTCTTAGCAAAAACAAGGTTCTTACATCATTACCTCCTTCACGATTTGCATCCTCGAAAAGCAAAACTAGGGAGCAACACATGGTACGAAGCCCACACCTGGCTTCCCCATACCCAGAAGAACCCACGCACAGCTCTGCGTCACCACACACAGACCCAAGGATTGATCTATTCAGGAAAGGTTGGCCCATGCCGACGTCGTGCACCCACTCCAGACTTTGGGGTTAGGGAAAGGCGGTAGGGTACCTCGCCATCCCTTTGCACGGTCTCAAACGGCCCGAAGGCCCTCGAGGGTAGCTCACCTCCCCGGTCAAACCTCTACGTCGCACGCCGTGACTGGAATCACCGCCCGCACCTAAAACAAGGCCCAGTGATTCCCTCCTTCCGAATATCCATATGGTGAAACACCCAAGGATATCCAGTCATACAGGATTCCACAATCGATGTCTCTCAACCAAAGCTCTCTTACACGCTCGGAAGCGGAGTCACACCATCGACTAAAGGGAAAAGGTCTCGCGCCTTTTTCCTTACCAACACAGGGTTACACCCGATGCCCTGCGTCACCCTGGTAACAGCTCAAACAAAGAGCAGGGAGAAAATCCTTTCACACGCAGAGCCTAACAATTATACTACAAGAAGTAGAATAGTCGCAAGGGGTACCTCTCACCATCATGTGCTCTGCAGGATCGTAGACATCCAAGCTCACAGCTGTCTGCGATCCTAACTGTTAGCTCCCAGAGCCTGACGTGGACCGACTAGTGGTGGTGGAAAGACCTCGTAACGTCGTCCTCCACCACCAGCTCCTCCCGCTCCTCTGCCAGCACCACCTCTCTGGGAACTACTCCGATCACGGCGCTGCCTCTGCCGTTGGGGTGCACCTGCTGCCTGCCCGATGCTCTCAGCAACTCGAGTCGGGCAGTCTCGTGCCAAGTGACCTCGTCCGTCACAAGCATAGCACCGAATCTCTCTGGGCTTCACCGGTGCCCTCCGGTTCCACTGTGGTGTACGACCATGCCGATGAGTCTGGTTGTCAGTAAGCCACTTTCGTCGAGGTTCTACTTGCCAACTCCCACTAGCTGCGGCAGACGTCTCGGCTCCAACGTGCCTACTGCCACCACCGACACTAGCACGCGACAGGAATCCCTCTGTCACCAGCACCTGCTCTAGCACCCCAGCATATGTGGAAATGCCCAAGGGTACTATGACAGCACGAATCTCTCGGCGGAGACCCTGCTCAAACTTCTGTGCTCGGAGGTTGTCTTCATGGACCAAGTCTGGGTAAAAGCGTGCACGGTCTGCAAAACTAGTCGCGTACTCGGCCACCATCATCCCTCTCTGCTGAAACTGTAGGAGCTCCTGAATCCGAATGGAGCGCAAGTAGGAGGGGAAAAATTCCTCACAGAGCAACAACTGAAATTCGTCCGACGTAAGCAATGACTTGTCAAGAAACTAAGTCACCAGACTCCACCAATGTTGAGGTGCTCCATGAAAAAGGCTGGCTGTTGTTGATGCTCCATTCCGTCACAGAGTCTAAACGACTAAAAAAAAAGAAAATACCTTAGTCCAAAATGGTTCGACCTTTGAAGAAAACATCAAAAATCGACAAAGGGATGAACACAGAGAAATTTTCCCATATGTCGCGCAAGTTTCTTCATGGTCGCGCAAGTGGACTTGCGCGACGCACTTTGGCGCGCAAGTAACTTGCGCGACCTAATTGATAACCACCCGGTAACCGCCTGGGGTCTTCTCCTGCCTATAAATAGACCCTTGGGCCCCCCCATTCAGGAGGAATTTTTTCTAGAAACTCGGATTTAAGCTCCCGACGCCCAAGTCTCTTCTCAAAGCATCCGGAACACTTCTAAGGTAATTTCTTACCTAGAACAGAAGATCTAAAGAGGGGGAGGGAGGCCTATGTGTTGAAACTCATCAACACTTGCGCGCCTGAGTGGGCAGCCCTTAAGAGAAATGGCCACACTTGCGCACCGCCTTACTCCTTCGATAGAACTTGCGCGTCCCTTTTCTGGAAGAACCTCAAGAGGATTCTAAAGGCCTTAATCAAGAGTCGCTCGAGTATTTCAATGCTGGTTGAACATAACGCAAGTACACTACACATGTCATGTAGGTATACATGCGTGACCAATACTTGTGCGCCCACGCAGTACCTGCACGCCTTCCAAGACTTGCACGCCTCTGCCTTTTTGGGTTCCCATCTTTCCCATTTTACCCCTCTTAAACCATTACACCTTTCCTATTCAAGATTCAGTCTTTAAGACACTCTTCAAATCCATTTATGGCGTGATTTCGTGATTTAACTTCCTTATATGAAAGGAATTAAATGGAATATCTCTCAAAACATAGTGATTTACATATCTTTATGTCCTTAAATATTGAGAGTTCATTCATTCAACCTCATACTTTAAGATGAGAGAATCCTTAACTTGGGTCTCCTTTTCAGGAATAATCCCCAGTTATAAGTCCTTTAACCTGGGCATCTTCCTCAGGAGTAAGCCCCAAATTCTTAAAGTTCCCAAATCTGGGCATCCTCCTTAAAAATAAACCCAAAACATTAATCCCTTAACCTGGGCCTCCTTTTCAAGAGTAAGTCCCAGTCATAATCCCTTATTCTGGGCCTCTTTTTTAGAAGTAAGTCCCAGTCATAATCCCTTAACCAGGGCCTCTTTTTTAGGAGTAAGTCCCAGTCATAATCCTTTAACATGGGCCTCCTTTTCAGGAATAAGTCCCAGTCATAATTTTGGGGCTTCCTTTTCCAGAGTAAGCCCCAAGTCCCCTAACATGGGCTTCCTTGTTAGGAATAGGCCCCAGTCATAAATTTTGGGCTTCCTTTTCAAGAGTAAGCCCCAAGTCCTTTAATTTCTCTTTAACCAGTCCTAATTTACCTTTGATTTGGGATTCCTTCTCAGGAGTAAAACCCAATCATCAATACTCTCCTAATCTGGGTTTCCTTTTCAGGAATAAGTCCCAAGTTAGAGTATTCAAATCTCCATAAAGAACATCTACCATTATGGACCCTGTTTCAGGATTTTCTCCCTAAAGTAAATCCTAATTTTCATTTATCTGGGTAGTCATACATACATAAGCCCCAAACCATTTCTTGTGATTACATCTTTCATGGCCCAATTTTCTATTTTATTACTAATACCTCTTGTTTCTCACACCGAGCATGACTCACGTGAGAATAAAGGGTAAAAGTAATTATAATATCCTTATTTGATCCATCAATCATAAACATCATACTCCCTTACTCGAACTATGTGGGTTCTGATTCCTTTTCCAAAATAAAGGATACATATGTAGCCCATCTGCGGGTTTGATCCCAACTCTGAAATAATCCATGTCCTTCTGAATGACAATAAACTTTAAGTGCCCCACTGAGTGGCTTTAAAACCAGCCTGGTCATCATAATGACCAAGAGACTTTTATATAAATGTTTTGAAGGATACCATTGACCAAGAATCTCTAAATGAATACTGATGATTCTCTATTGATGAAGAACCTCAAATAAATATAAAATATTCTCTAAATTTCATACATATTAAATCATTGATTTTCAAAATTGAAGGAAAGATGATTTTATACTTGGTAATGTAATAAGGATTCACGGACATAACTTAAATCTATAAATAGAGTCCCAGAGTAGACAATAATTCCCCTCAAAAAGGTATGATGAGTCTGACCTCCCATCCTCTCGACCAATGAAAATTCCTAATCCTTATCATTCCTCAAACTAATGAGGGCCTACCTTTGGAAAGTAGGTCCAAATGGATGTGGAATCATTGGATGTTTCTAGTTCTACGAACAAACCCGTTAGAAACCGATCGGAACATTTGAATCTCCCACCCAAGAGGTCATCCCCGAATTCCGAGGGAAACAAAAAATGGTGAACCCTACGTGAATCCTTAACCAAGCTAAAATGATGTTTTACCTATTTGTTAAGCCCCTATTTTAAACTCAATAAGAGGGATAACAAAAACAATCATTGACATGTGTGTTCATCCAAAGTATGAAGTGGATGAATTTATCTCGATTACGTCTGTTATATCAAACATGCACACTTTTCCAAGACCTTCTGTATTTCCATAATGGCTGCTCTCAAATTCACACCTGTGAATACTGCTGCTACAAATACCACTGTATCTATTCCTACTGGATTGTCATCTGCTCTAAGGATGACATCACCTACTCAGCGTCTTCAATGATGGGTATCAAATGTGATGGTTAAGGAGTGCCGTCAACACGGTACCATCCCAACTCTGGAGGCTGCCCGACAGGCCCTCCAAGTGAACAACTCACACAGGTCGTCCGGACAACGACATCCAGTGATCAAGAGGCAGGCGGTGCTGACTACCGTCTACAACCGTTTCGGGTCGTTATCCCCGGAACGCAATTTCCATTCGCTCCCTTACTCTGAGGAAGTGAATGAGCAGGTCCCTCAAGGCCTTAATTCAAAAAGACAGGAGTCCTTCCCAAGGGCTCCAATCAAAAATCGTCACCAGACTCGTGCAGCAGTGCGCCCTCAACATGATGAGGGTACCGACTCCAGGAATTCGGCTTAGGTTTCTCGATCCCGAGCAAGCAAGACGAACCGCCAGAGGCAGAATCCGGTTAACAATGGGCAGGTTTTCATCCCTGCCATCTCTAGAGAAGTCCGTCAACCTAAATTGGTGGAAAACAATGAGCAGGCACCCACACCTATCCGTTTTAATTCTGCTATCCAGTTGACTCGTCTGGCAGCATCACGTCAATCCCGCCGGGCAATTCGGGCGGAGTACTATAGGCAGGAAAATACAACTGCTTATACATCATCAGTTAGTCAACAGGCCCGCCTGACTACATATGATGGGTCTCGTCAACCGCGTTTGGCGAAGTGTAATCAGCAGGCACATACACCTGCTAATACTAATCAATCCTACCAACAGTCTCACTTGGTAGTGCATGGAGAAGTCAGTCAGAAAGCTCTGACGACAAACAGGAGGCAAACTCAACTCTCTGCCCCCACACATGAGTACTATCAGGATTCACTGACCGGAAAAGGAGGAAATGAGCAGGCACATACACTTACTTCAAGCCCGGAATGGACGTATATCCCCATTACGGTAGTAGAAGTCACCAAGCATATTTTTTCAATGGTGAAATAGCAGAAGCAAATTCCTGCTCATATTCTGGATGCTTGCCAGGATATAATAACAGCTTCATCATCATCTCAGGGAAAGACACATAAATCTATCCCTAGCAGTGGAGTGACACATCAACGATTCACTCCAGAACAGACACACACATATGTTCCAATTCAAGAGGGTTATGGGGTATACTCCCCCATATCATACGGACAACCAAGTCAGGCACATACACCTGATTTGAGTGGAGATCGTCAGCTTAACCTAACCATCTCTCCTGATCAAGAACATAAACCTACTCAGAGTAACCACTTTCGTCAACAAGTGGTTTTCCAAACCGAGTAAGAAGGCATCTAATAAAAAGATCCGTCCAGCACAGTCAAAAGATCAAAGGCCAATCTGTAACAAGGCCTTTCTCGATGCTGGAGTTTTTGAAGCCCTCAGACATTTATCTGTTGGAATTCAAGATTCTACTCCCTCAGTTCCCAATAATGGGAACATTAATCCCTAAGGTCTTCAACAGACACTTCCTCATGAAGGATTTCTTCGTGACAATTCATTCAATCTTGATGTTTCGTCTTCAGATGAGAGCCACAGGAACCCTCTGTGTGGTCAGAAGACCAAGGAGCAAGAGATCTCATCTTTTTCTATAACCCATTATGGTGGTCCTCCCCATGATGATGAATTTCACTACGAAAGTACTCTCCGCAGTAGTGATTCACATTGCCTGGAAAATACTCTAGTGGACAATGCGGTGCCGAGAAATCCCTCTTATCTTGAGGCACTTGCAAATGCGAAACCAGTCATGTCTGATGCTTTATCTCTAGCAAGTGAAATACTTTCTTAACCAGAAGATACCCAGGGTTTAGGTCATTCTCCGAACCACCACAAAGTCATGCATATTCTAGTTTGATCAATGATCTCTCTACCAATCTTGTTGAATCCGATGAAGCAACAAGGAAACACCAACTCTGGTCAAAACAGGTAGAAGAATCTTCACTTAATGATGAAAAGGAAATGCTGAACATCAGGAAAAAACTGGCGAAAAGTGAGGTACCAGTCATGTTTTTGACTTTGGCTGACACCCAGTATGACATTCCAAAGATGTTGACGAAAGATGGAATCCATGATATTCGTCTCAACATATGGAAAACTCTTTGTCAATTGAAGAAGAAGGTTTTATCATATGATAAATATGAAAATCATATTATGATAACAGAAGGGCTACAACGTCAGATTGATTTGGAATCTCTATCAGTCTCTCAGTATCCGAAGGCTGAAAAGCAGCAGAGAACCCTTCAACGTTCATGCCTTGGCGCACTAAGAAAATTGCGTCAGTTAATTTCCACTGCCCCATCTGGTGTTCATATCAGAGGATGGGGTGTTCACGGAGCACTAAATTTCACAGTGCTTTCCAGTCAGCAAAGCCCACCGAAAATGGTCTCATTCAATGTTATTTCCCATGGCCAGCCATAGTCAATGGGATTTGTTTGTAATAAAAAGCTTGCTCAAGAACAGGCTTCAACTAGTTCCTCTCAAAATCAAGCATATAGAGAACAAGTTGTTGAATTTCACCTACATTAAGAAGGAGAGAATATTGCACAAGCCTCTCGTATGGAGCAAACACATCATCAATTGATAGAAGTTTCGGAAATCATCAATCGTTCTGTTGAACCAGGTGATAAAAGTGGATACATGTTAAAGCATCCAACTAATTTCCGAACTAAGATTTGCAAGATCAAGAGAGATTTTATGAATATCTCAGGCATAGCATGTCAAGAGCCACCCCAGCTTGTCAGACTGAGGACTCCTTTAACCCAACCCTCAGTATCAACAAATGGGATTCCAGGAGTTGAGAAGAAACAGCAGGAACATCCCCAGTTCACAAGACTGGGGACTATTTCAAATCATCAATCCCCTCCTCAGAGAATGTCGGTCTTTTCTCGATTGGGGAAGAAGCCTCATGTGGAACGAAGAGCCAAATTGTCAGGAGATTCCCTCTAAGTTATGGCTCATCAAGAAGTCCCTAAATGATTGAATCAACAAAAGGCAATGTCTCATCAAAGACATGAAAGAAGACAATATCACAGAAATGTTGATAAAAGGGATGCGATGCATTATGCATTAATCAATGTCATCGATGTCGTTTTTGTTGATCCACCAGAGGAGGCTCACTCAGGGGACTCAGATGAAGAGCATCCTGCTCAAGAAAATGTACACACCGATACAAATGAAGAAGGTGTGCGTACACAAAGTCAAAGGATTACTCAGAACCTAGGTAATCCACTTCCCTATCTCCAAAAAGTATCCAACAAAGGGAGGGGAAAGAATCAGGTTATATATCCTTCCTCTGGAGAAGGTCAATCTCTCTCATTAGAGAAAAGGATTTCACAATAGAAGGAAGAAATGAAAGAATTAAGAAGGTTGAATGAAGAACTACTTCAGAGTAGTCCTCTTCTTAAGAATGCAGGAGTCTGAAAGCCAAAGGAATTTGTTGCAGTTACTGAGATGGATCAGGAATTTCCTCCTTTATCAGTACACCCTCAGAGGTCTAATCCTACGGGTCAAGCGCAACAACGGTTGGTAGTACTACCATCAGATGCATTACCAACCACCACATCTGTCCAACCTCCATTCATTGCACCTACCCAAGGCCAAATTCAACCGGATGTTTCTCAAAAGTTATTAACTACTATTGAGTCATTAAGAGGTTGGTTAGAAACTATGGAAGGGAAACAAGCACAAGTTCAACTAGGAAATAAAGTTTACCCTGAATGGGTAGATTCAATTTCTCCTCCATCCAGTTTTGAAAACCCTGTTTTCCCTACTTTCAATGGATTAGGAGACCCAGAAAAACATTTGACACATTACTTGTCTTGTTGTGATCCTATGATGGGAACTCCAGAGAAGTAAGAAGCATTGAAACTCCGATGCTTCGTGTGAACCTTGCAAGGACCAGATTTTGTCTTGTATACAAGCATGTAATCCTGGTCAATCATCGGATGGGAGGATCTTCGCCAAAAATTCCTTCTCCTGTTCAGCTCAACTTTTCCAAAAACGACAGTTTTCGATCTTACAAACTGCAAGCAAAGGGAGAATGAAAGATTCTCTGATTTCATTGCTCGCTGGAAGGGATTAACATATTCCCTGAGTTTAGGACTCCCTCAGGAAGAGCTATTGACAATATGTGTGGAAAATTTGCGTAACGAATTACCCACGCCATTGATCCCTGTGAAATACACAGGAGTGTTTCGAGACCATACTTCAATCATTCAGCAGATTGATGATTCCCTTATATAGGCTAAGGATAAATCTCTTGTAATTCCATCAGCTCCAGGAAGAAGAATGGGTAAAGCGGAAACTGCTACAGTTATGCTTAAACAAGCGCATGTACCTATTTCTACTTCAAAACCTTCATCTTCTCAAAGGGATCCACCTCATGAACGCCAACAACAAACTCCATTTCATCCAATTGATCAAAGATATCAACGACGAAAACAATTTGAGGATTTCAAGAGTAAAACATACTCTTTCTGAAATGAGCAAATTCTTGGTTACTTCATTTCAGCTCTGGAAAATAATTTGGTTCAATTACCAGTGCCCAAGAGGCCAAACAAGGAAGGAGATGAAGACCGTCCCAATTATTGTCCCTTTCATCAAATGTTGGGGCATCCCATCCAGGAGTGTTTTGTCTTCAAAAACCTCCTGCAAAAGATGGTCGACTTAGGACAAGTCAAGTTTAAAGGTTCTTCAACTCAGGTAGCATGTGTTACTACTACAGTTCCAGAGGAGGAAGGTGAATGGAAAGAAGTCAAAAGTATAAATGCACAGAAGTATGATGATTGGATGGTCAGAAAGATAATCAATCGGACTCATGCCATTTTGCGAACATAGTTAAAGAAACCAATTGTCTCTTCTGGCATGAATATTGTGGTAAAACCCTCTTCATCAGAGGGAAAGTCCTCAAAGAAATGGCTTGATTCAAATAAGAAAAAAGAATTAGAAAAAGATGAGTATGTGTCAAAGCCTAAATTGTCTTTGACTCTGGAAGACTTCATGTCATCTACTTCAAAGCCACGGGAACCGCCCCATCAAACGACATAGCCTAAACAGGCTAATCAGGCAGAGTCTTTATCAGATGAAGAGTTAATCTTTGGTTCTGTTAATATGATTCAATTAACAGATCTGTATTCCAGTAGTAATTTAAATTTCGATGAACCTGAATTCTCTATATCAAATAAGGGAATCCGAGGAAGTTCAAGAGGTTCAGGATACAGGGGAAGATGTGGATCTTTCCGAACCCACTACTCCAATTCTACCCCTGCTAGAACTGTCTATGCAGCATAAACACGTGGTAGAGCCCTTCAGCATACTCAAAAGGATCAAGCAAGTTCTTCTGCCAATAGCCAACTCAGTCTTGGCCCAGTTATTTTGGAAGACCGATTGAAGGTTCCATCTTCTTTATCTCATCATGTAAATGGATCTAATCGGTCTAATCTTCCAAAACCAAGGATGTTTCCAACTTCTATCCCAATACAAGATACATCAGCTTCCAAAGCATCTGCTTCCAAGGTACCTGCTAAACCGCATATTCCTATTGGGAAACGCATACCTCTAGATCAAAAGTATGATATATTGAAACACTTGGCCCAAGTACCATCCAAGTTATCAATTTTGGATGCTTTGAATCTGTCAAAAGATCATTGGGATGCACTCATCGAAGCTTTGCCAAGTCCTTCGGAGTTTGAAGCTAAAATTGCTGCAGTTGAAGTCTATCACATAGAGAATAATCCTGAAAAATGCCATGCAGTGATATCTTTTACTGATAATGATGAAGATGATTTTGCGGATGGACACATAAAACCTCTATACTTATCTGTCAAAATCAATGGTGTAGATATCCGAAGAGCTTTCATTGACAATGGTTCAGGATTCAACCCCATGCCCATTGGTACGCTTCATCAATTGGGCCTCACGGAATCTGATTTATCTCCTTCTACCATGATTTTAAAAGGATATGATAAAAAATGAACAAGAAACACTGGGTGAAGTTACACTCAGAACTCAGTTTGGAGATCTTGTATCCAATTCAGATTTCATAACTTCTGATCAAGACTTAGCTTTCAACATCTTGCTTGGAAGACCCTGGCTACATCAGCATGCGGCTATCCCTTCATCATACCATCAATGTCTCAAATACTGTTTCAATGGTCATGTTGGAACATTGTATGGTGATAAGGCCCCGTTCAAGACATGTGAGTCTCAATACATTTGAGGCGGAATTTTATCACATGAAGGGAAGGGAGAAATCTAAAATAAAGGAAATTACCAAAGTTAATGCTCCATATGGTTTGGAGAAGATTCCAATAAATCCATTTACACATTTGAGTACAGATTATGTGTTACCTATCAGTCAAATTGACAAAATAGGCCCAAATAAAAATACTCTTATGGAAAGATCCATAATGTCAATTATGGCAATCGAGCCAGACAACATGGGAGAAATTGGTAACCTACCAAACAGTGATGAAAGCACAAGTAGTGATGTTTTCATTTCATCTGCTGAAATCCAATAGGTCTATACATTGCCAATCAGGCCAAAAGTAGTTATAGAAACATCGGAGGTGAATAATGATGTCAATTCTCAATCCATCATCTCCTCTTTATTTCTTAAAGAAGACCCTTTATCATCAATAGGGTCGGAAATGGAAGCTTCTTCTTCAAAAAGTGCAAATTTTGACATCTCTTCTGATAATGAAAATTTCATTTTTTCATCTGCTATGTAATTAGAAATGGAAGAAATAGCACATGATGAAGAGGAAGAGGAAGATCTTAGAGATGCCCCTCCAGTATTTGAAGAGGGTATCTCTACCACTGTGGATGAACTCAAGGAAATAAATCTTGGTACAGAAAAAGATCCACGCCCCACTTTAATTAGTGCGGCCATGACCCTTGAAGAGAAAGAGATGTATATTTCTTTTCTAAAAAAAATAAAGATATTTTTGCTTGGAACTATACAGAAATTCCTGGGCTTTATCCTGATGTTTCTACTCATCATTTGGGTTTACCAAAAGAACATCGAGGATTTAAGCAAGCCGCGAGAAGAACACACCCAACGTATGCTTCCAAAATTGAAGCTGAAGTGGATAAGCTAATCAAAGATAACTTCATAAATGAAGTTCAGTATCCCAAGTGGTTGGCTAATATTGTCCCTGTAAAGAAGAATAACGGACAAATTAGGTTTTGCATCAATTTCAGAGATCTTAATCGGTATTTTCCTAAAGATGGTTTCCTGGTTCTGATTACAGAACTCTTAATTGATGCGACGACTGGTTATGAAGTACTTTCCTTCATGGATGGATATTCTGGATATAATCAGATCCGAATTGCCCCAGAAGATGACGAATCCATATACTTCAGAGCCCCTCAAGGGGTGTTTTGTTACCGGGTGATGCCCTTTGGTTTAAAGAATGCAGGTGCAACATATCACTGCGCCATGCATCGTATCATCAAACCTTTCTTATGGAAGTTTGTTGAATTCTATGTAGATGATTTGGTGGTTAAATCCAAACAACGTTATAATCACTTGGCTGATTTGGAAGTCATATTCCACAAGCTTCGACAACATAATTTGAAGATGAACCCCTTAAAATGTGCTTTTGGGGTAACCTCATGAAAATTTCTTAGCTTTGTTGTATGCCATCGTGGTATTGAAGTCGATCTTGAGAAGACCAAGTCAATCCTTGGTATGTCACCTCCTCGGAATTTGAAAGAATTAAGAGGACTTCAACGAAACTTAGCCTATATTCGGCGTTTCATCACCAATTTGGCAGGAATAAATTTACCCTTTACCAAATTATTGAAAAAAAGGAGTCACTTACCAGTGGACTGAAGAATGTCAAGAAGCATTTGATGTTCTCAAGAAATACCTCTTGAGTCCACTGATACTCATGCCACCTATTGAAGGAAGACCACTTATCCTCTATGTGACAGCTCTAGAGCGATCATTGGGTGCCTTTCTTTCTCAAAAGAATGATGATGGGAATGAAAATAGCCTCTACTATCTTAGTAGAACTATGCTTGAAGCAGAAACCCGGTATTCATGTATTGAGAAGTGCTACCTGGCATTAATCTTTGAAGTTCAGAAACTGAGACAATACCTGCAACATCACGAGGTCCAATTGGTATCTCGCAATAATCCACTCAAATTCATCCTTAGTCATCCAATGCTTACAGGACGTCTAGCAAGGTGGGCAGTTATTTTGCAGCAGTTCGACATCCAGTATGTGTCTCAAAAGGCAATAAAGGGCCAAGATGTGGCTGATTTCCTGGCTGAACATCCTTCAGTGGAAGACATGTCTTCAGATATTGAACTCCCTGATGAGGAAGTTTTCTCTATTCAAGAGAGTCCTCAAACATGGGAAATGTATTTTGAAGGTGCTTCCAGAAGTCCAACAAGAAATAAAATAGAAAATCCTCAATTCAACAAAGTTGGTTTAGGAATTGTGCTCATTTCTCCAGATAAGTCATTGTTACCATATTACTTTTTATTGTGGGAAGGTGGTACCAATAATGAAGCCAAATACCAAGATCTTTTCACAGTCTTGGAGTTAGCGCTTCAAGAACAAGTTAATAACTTAAAGGTGAAAGGTGATTTAGACCTGGTAATCAAACAAGTCAATGGGGATTATTCCATCAGAAAAGAAGAATTAATACCTTTGTATGATTACGTCAGAGAGTTAATGGAGGAATTCCCTTCAGAACCAACATTTTCTTATGTCCCAAGATCACAAAATGCTCAAGCTGATGCACTGGCTAATATAGCCACAACTCTAGCAGATCCAAATCGGGATGAGACAACCATCAGTATTGCCCACCGTAGTGCAATTTCACCTTATGTTCAAGCCAGAACAGAGGAAATTAATGAAATTAGTCCCATTCCTGAACCATATGGTCATACTAAAGGATGGATGTCACCTATCCGGGATTACCTTCAAATTGGAACACTTTTACCTGATAGAGATGAGAAAGAACAAATTTGGCGATGTTTGGTCAATTTTACTCTTTATGATAGCCCAAACCACCTAGAGAAAATTATCTACAAACGTGGTTTTGATGGAGTTCTCTTCAGATGCATTGATGGTGAAGAGACAATGGCTGTCATGAAAGAAGTGCATGCAGGAGTCTGTGGATCCCAACAGTCTGGACATAGATTGTCTGATCAAATTCGAAGGCTTGTATACTTTTGTCCTTCAATGATACAAGATTGAGTTAATTTCACAAAGAAGGGTCATTCATGCCAAGTACATGCCAACTTCATTCATCAACCTCCATAGTTTCTTCATACAACTAAATACTCGTGGCCATTTTCCAAATGGGGAATGGATGTGGTGGGACCTTACCCTTCAGCTACGACCAAGAAGTTTAAGTACATTCTTACTGCTACTAATTTCATTTCCAAATGGGCAGAGGTAGTACCTCTTAAAGAAGTCAGTTCTAAATGCATTGTTGGATTCATCAAGTCTAGCATCATTACTAGATTTGGTGTCCCTCATACCATATTGATGGACAACGACACCAACTTCTGTACTTATGAGGTAAAGAAATTATATCAAGAATACAACATTAAATCAAACAATTCATCTCGGTATCATGCGGAGGCCAATGGCCAAATAGAAGCCTTTAACAAGACTCTTTCAAATATACTGAAAAAGATGGTGGATAAAGATAAGAGGTCATGGACTGATAAACTCTTTCATGATTTATGGTCTTATCAGACTACCACCCGCAATGCAACGCGGTCAAATCCATATTTGTTGGTATATGGAACGGAAGCAGTCTTGCCAATTGAAGTTCAATTTCCCTCACTCATAGTAGCCATTTGTGATCAGTTATCTACAGATGAGCAATCCCTAAAGCGATTGAATGAATTGGAACAGTTAGATGAGAAATGATTGTGCACTTTGCACCATTTGGAAATCTATCAGAATCGAATAGCACAAGATTTTAACAAAAAAGTTCGTCTTTGTTCATTCATTCAGGGAGAATTGGTATTAGTTCTCAGAACTCCAATGATACCAGAAAAGAAAACTCCCACGATTGAGCCAAAATGGGAACGACCTTATTCATTACATAGGGTCTACTCCAATGGAGCTTATTCATTAATCTCGATGGATGGAAAACTCATTACTACTCCAACTAATGCCAGGTTTTTGAAGAATTATTTTGTATAAAATACAAATTACCCCTAAGATGTCCCTGCAACATGACACTAAACTGTGCGGCACCAGTTCGTCCTTGCTATATGACATTAAACTATACAACAATGGTCCAGTATGACCTTAAACTTCTCCTTGGTCCAGTATTACCTTAAACTATTCACAAGATGTCCCCGCAACATGACACTAAACTGTGCGGCACCAGTTCGTCCTTGGTATACGACGTTAAACTATACAGTAATGGTCCAGTATGACATTAAACTGCAACTTCATCCCACACGAAGTTAAACTATGAAACAGTTACCTAAAAGTTCACGTATGACTTTAAACTACACCATGGTCCTGTATGACTTTAAACTACACCATCCATGGTCCATGAATATGACCCTATTGTCCCTAATCTGTCCTCACTGCAAGACATTAAAATGCACAGTCCCCCTTTCGTTCAACATGACATTAAACTATATTGTCCTTGCAACATGACATTAAACTGTGTAGCACCAGTTTGTCCTTGCTATACGGCGTTAAACTATACAGAAACGGTCCATGCATAAGACCCTAAACTATTTGAAAGTCCCTTACGTCCGGAAAGACGTTAAACTACATAATCATCAAAGGTCCTGTATGACCTTAAACTTTACTTATGTCCAGCATGACATTAAAATGCACCATCCACGGTCCGTGTATATGACCTTAAACTATTCTCCCTTTTGTCCAACATGAAATTAAACTCTATTGTCCACATCGTCCTAACTACATGACGCTAAACTGTACAGAAAGGCCCTTTATACGTCCTAAATGACATTAAACTGTACTTTGTCCCTGCTACCTGACACTAAACTGTGCAACACCAATAGTCCTAACTGCAAGACTCTAAACTGCATAGTCCCTTTATATGTCCTACATGACATTAAACTATGCATCATTAACGTTGTTGATACCTCTTGTTTCTCAGATCGAGCATGAATCACGTGAGCTTAGAGCAAACCTCAACCATAACACTCTCTTTGAGACGCTAACCATGTGTAAGTCCCAACAACATTTTTTTTAGTTCATTGTCCCCAAGAACAACTTTATCATTAATTCATTCTTTAATTAAACTACACGTACTTTGATCCTTACCTTCTAGGCTGGGTATGTAGGCAACCTCCTAGGGTTCAAGCCCAAAACCAATCTCTTCACAGTGGTTAACCTCCGTCTCATATGATGTTGATTCGTGAAACCGCCCCTAGAATCAATATCTTTAAATTGGTTCACATTCGACCTTGTTATACAACGTTAAACTATATAACAATTTTGTCCGGTATGACAATAAACTACAATAATCTTTGATTTCTTCAATTGAGAGGGAACCATTATTTACATTGATTTTTCAATCACGTTTCATTTCAAAAGACTGCGTGCATACATGGTATTGCTAACCATTTTATCTCGGGTTAAACCATCATTGTACTAAAGTCCCCTTTCACCCTTCACATGTACGAACCAAATTTGTACAAAGGGTATTTCTAGAACTATGTGGGCTTGATTCCCATCCTTATTGGATATGTAGGAACCTTCGAGTATCCCTCGAATCCAGCCCCAAGTCTTTTGGGGCTAACCCCAAATTTCACTTTCAGTCCCTTGGCTGAAAAGTCCTCATGAAATCACACACTGTGTATTCATTATTATGGTCTGAACTCTATGACCCTAAACTAAGATCTCTCATACTTTCATCCTTCATGATGTTAAACTGCATTTCAAGAACTACGTATGGCTTGATTCTCATTCTTATGAGATACGTAGTGAAGTCCAAAATTTCAATTCAGGACCCAGCCACGACATGATTATGGTTATCATTGACCTATCAATCTCTATATACATTGGAAAATACCCATATTTGTGTGTTATAATCCTAAACATAAATATTTTCAGATCTTCATAACCCTTTTCATGACTTTTAGTCACAAAAATGTCAAACTTCTGAGAATTCTTTTGCCTGACTATGCAGTACGTTCCCATAGGTGGCCTTGCATAAAAAGTCCACATAACAGACTTGTTAGCCGAAGGATACTATTTATTTGACTATGCAGCCAATGCCCTTAGGTGGCCCTGCATAATTCAACACCCTAACAGGTTTGTTAAATGATGGTAACTTCATTCTTCGGAAGAATGCCTCTTTTTTCCTTATTTGTCATAAATGACGGTATGTACGGATCTGCAAAAAAAATAGCCATCCTTAACATATTTGTCCCATGTCCTTTTTCATGATCTAAAAGTATTCAAGTCTATGGTTTATACTCTCCATATTCTTCATCCCTACATTTGGGTCAGACCTTCGTAGGAGTGATATCTATTAAATTCTTCTATAGCCTTGTTCGGAAATATATTCTCCATATTCAAGTACCTCTTTCCATACAACAAACTCTATACATTAGAAAATTTGAATCTCAATAAACTTTCACTGGCTTTTAGCACTAGGAAATGAAATTTCTGAGAGTTCTTTTTCCTGACTATGCAGCACGTGCCCATAGGCGGCCTTGCATAAACAGTCCACATAACAGACATGTCAGCCGAATGATTCTATTTATTTTACCATGCAGCCAATGCACTTAGGTGGCCCTGCATAATTCAACCCCCTAACGGGTTTTCTTAAATAATAGTAACTTCATTCTTGGAAACTACTTCTTATGATGCCTTTTAGCTCTTTTTCATATCATTCCTCAGATTCAAATATTCTTAAAGCCATAGTTTACATATTTTTCTCCCTCATACTTGAGTATGGTAATATGTTTTCAGATAAATTTTCATGTAATTGAATCAATTTTTATCCATTTTTTTCAAAGCTATTTCGACCTTAAACATTAGCCCCTTTATGTCCGGCATGCATGACTTTAAACTGCCAAATTTCTTGTTTTTCTTTTCACCTCAGAGTAAAATCCTCTTTTCTCTCCAGATCCAACTCTGAGGGGGGACTTTTGTTGACGCTCCTTTCCGTCACAGAGTCTAAATGACTGAAAAAAGGAAATACCATAGCCCAAAATGGTTCGACCTTTGAAGAAAACATAAAAAATCGACAAAGGGATGAAGAAGGAGAAATTTGCACATATGCTGCGCAAGTTTCCTCATGGTCGTGCAAGTGGACTTGAGAAACACGCTTTGGCGTGCAACTAACTTGTGTGACCTAATTGATAACCGCCCGGTAACCCCCTGGGGTCTTCTCCTGCCTATAAATAGACCCTGTGGGCCCCCCATTCAGGAGTAATGTTTTCCAGAAACTCGGATTTAAGCTCCCGACGCCCAAGTCTCTTCTCAAAGCTTCCGGAACACTTCTAAGGTAATGTCTTACCTAGAATAGAAGATCTGAAGAAGAGGAGGGGGCCTAAGTGTTGAACATCATCAACAATTGCACGCCTGAGTGGCCAGACCTTAAGGGAAATGGCTACACTTGCGCGCCGCCTTACTCCTTCGATAGAACTTCCGCGTCCCTTTTCTGGAAGATCCTCAAGAGGATTATAAAGGCATTAATCAAGAGTCACTCAAGTATTTCAATACTGGTTGAACATTTCGCAAGTACCCTACACATGTCGTGCAGGTATACCTGTGCGACCAATACTTGCACGCCCACACAGTACCTACACGCCTTCCAAGACTTGCGCGCCCCTACCTTTTTGGGTGCCCATCTTGCCCATTTTACCCCTCCTAAACCATTACACCTTTCCTATTCTAGATTCAGTCTTCATGAAACTCTTCAAAGTCATTTATGGCGTGATTTCTTGATTTGACTTCCTTATCTGAAAGGAATTCTGTGGAATATCTCTCAAAACATAGTGATTTACATATCTTTATGTCACTAAAGATTGAGAGTTCATTCATTCAACCTCATCCTTTAAGATGAGAGAATCCTTAACCTAGGTCTCCTTTTCAGGAATAATCCCCAGTTATAAGTCCTTTAACCTGGGCATCTTCCTCAGGAGTAAGCCCCAAATTATTAAAGTTCCCAAATCTGGGCATCCTTCTTAGGAATAATCCCCAAACCATAATCCCTTAACCTAGGCCTCTTTTTCAGGAGTAAGTCCCAGTCATAATCCCTTAATCTTGGCCTCATTTTCAGGAGTAAGTCCCAGTCATAATCCCTTAACATGGGCCCCTTTTTTAGGAGTAAGTCCCAGTCATAATCTTTTAACTTGGGCCTCCTTTTCAGGAATACATCCCAGTCATAATTTTGGGGCTTCTTTTTTCAGGAGTAAGCCCCAAGTCCCCTAACCTGGGCATCCTTGTTAGGAATAGGCCCCAGTCATAAATTTTGGGCTTCCTTTACAGGAGTAAGCCCCAAGTCCCTCAATTTCTATTTAACTAGTCCTAATTTACCTTTGATTTGGGATTCCTTCTCAGGAGTAATACCCAATCATCAATCCAATCCTAATCTGGGTTTCCTTTTCAGGAATAAGTCCCAAGTTAGAGTATTCAAATATCCATGAAGCACATATACCTTTATGGACCATGTTCTTGGATTTTCTCCCTAAAGTAAATCCTAATCTTCATTTATCTGGGCAGTCGTACCAACATAAGCCCCAAACCATTTATTATGATTACATCTTTCATGCCCCAATTGTCTATTTTATTACCAATACCTCTTCTTTCTCCCACCGAGCATGACTCACGTGATCTTAGAGGGTAAAAGTAATTATGACATCATTCTTTGAGCCATCAATCATAAACAACATACTCCCTTACTCGAACTACGTGGGTTCTGATTCCTTTTCCAAAATAAAGGATACGTAGGTAGCCCATCTGTGCGTTCGATCCAAACTCTAAAATAATCCATGTCCTTCTGAATGAAAATAAACATCAAGTGCCCCACTGAGTGGCTTTAAAACCATCCTGATCATCATAATGACCAAGAGACTTTTATATAAATGTTTTGAAGGATACCATTGACCAAGATTCTATAAATGAATATAGACGATTCTCTATTGATGAAGAACCTCGAATACATTTAAAAGATTCTCTAAATTTCATACATATTTAATCATTGATTGTTAAAATTGAAGGAAAGCTCGTTTTATACTTGGTAATATAATAAGGATTCCCGAACATAACTTAAATCTATAAAGAGAGTCCCGATGTAGACAATAATTCCCCTCAAAAAGGTGTGATGAGTCCGACCTCCCATCCTCTCGACCAATGAAAATTCCTAAGCCTTATCAGTCCACAAACTAATGAGCGCCTACCTTTAGAAAGTAGGTCCAAATGGATGTGGAATCATTGGATGTTTCCGGTTCTACGAACAAACCCGTTAGAAACCGATCAGAACGTTTGAATCTCCCATCCAAGAGGTCATCCACGAATTCCGAGGGAAACAGCTGCCAAAGCCACTCTCTGATCTGTCGGCATCTTCACAAGCCTGAAAAGGCGAACCACTGCCTCGAGCCAAACCTCTGCTGCCTGAGGGTCTGGCTCACCACTGAACCTCAGCGGTCTCTACCGCTGGAACTCGCGGAGCGCGGTCAACCTACGCTCATGATTAGCCTGCTCTACTGAAACTACCTGCTGCTCAACAGGTGGGGGTGCTGCTACCGGCCCACCCGGAGAAAAGGGCTCGCATGATGGGTTCTGTAATGTTGCCTCGTAGCTTACAGGGTCATCGTCACTGACCAAAGATGGTATCTGGGATGGCTATCTTCGCGGAGACATCCTGAATATTATCAAGGAGTGTCGTAGTCAGATGAGAATACATGTATATACCAATAGAAACGATGGAGAGCTGACTCAAGAAAGACAGTCAAAGACTCAGTACTATGTGATGCACAAACAAATTTTCCCTGCAACAAGTGTCTCAGCATGCCGAGTCGACAAGAGGGTTATCAAGGTCCTGGTGAATGGATACGTCGGCCGTCACACCCTCACTGGACTCCCTGGCCTGAGAGCCGCTCTCGAGACACGTTGACACTATTTCCCTAAATCCCAACCAATTCCTCTTTTAGGGACGTCCGAACAGCGTCCCAAGGAACGAACCACCTCTGATACCACTTTTTCATGACCCGACCCTACCCGAGCTCGAGCCGCAACTACCCCAAGCCCGCTTCCATAGGCTAGGGGCTGGCAACCAGCGCCGAAGGCACAATAACTCGGGGATGCCTTTGCCTAAGCACCTGTACACACACACGCAGCAAACTCAATGCAACAATGCAGAGTAAAAGTAAAGACAAGCAAAGAAAAGGAAAGGGAAATTGGTATATATATACCACAAAGTGCATCGACCTCTACAAGTACAAGGAAAGTTTTAAATAGGAAAAAGGGTCAAAACATGTGCCCAACCAGAAAAGGTGCCATAACCGGGCAACAGGTAAACAAAAAGGAACAGCTGACGGGCCTCCCACCTGGATCCCGGCCACGATCACCGCACGCGGTCCAAGCTCCCAAGCTTCTATGCTCCACTGAAGTCACGCTCCACCTTTCTGGCGTTTGAAAGGGCACACCAAGTGCGGGTAAAGCCCAAGCATGGGTGAGTATAAAAATACTCAGTAGGATACCCCGAAGGCTCGAGGGAGAAACAAAGGAGGTACCGAAGTGTGAGTAGTAGAGCGAACATGGAATAGAAAGGAGTACAACCAAGGGTGCATTAAAGAGTAACAGCTAAACCCAACAAGAGAAAGATAGAATACTCTTCCTAACCGAAGGAGCTAGGAACGGTGAGAAGATGCACTTCTCGTCGAGCTTTCGCTGCCGATAGCAGGAGAGTAGACTCATCCAACCACAAGAAGCTAGACGCGGAAAGCACGTGGCATACCTCGCACGTCTTCATCTCTCCTGGAAGGAGAGTAGCCAAAACCCAAGTAGTGGGTACTCGAAACATGGTATATACAAATCCATATGATCTTTCAAGAAGCCCGAACAACGTTGTAAGGGGATCTCCATCCCGTAGCTCAGCCCAAGAAAATGAGTCGCCAACAGTCAAAAAAGAAACACCATCATTGATTCCCAGCATCCCGCACGTCTACCCTAAACCGCAATCCAAGGGGCTCAATCACTGCACCTTGACACTATCCTCTTTGGGCGGCACTGACTCGCCCGCACGGTTTTAGATCGCGTCACAAGAACGCCTCTCAGTGGGGAAAGCGCCCCTCATACTTGAGAGTTCTAGGGAAAGTCAAACCACATCTCATCACTACCCTGTAGTCGAGAGGTCTCCTCAAAGTCAAGCCATCACAACACTGACCCGTATAACCAAGGGTCCTGCTCCGGTAATCACGGAGGTAAGCCACAGACTAGCCTAGTCGAGAGGACTGAGTCTGGAATGCCAACCAGTGTCTCCACTGCCCAGCACTGCTAGAGGGTAATTCATAACCAGATATAGGGTGACCCACTGCCTAGCCCTGCTGGAGGGTAAACCCTAATACATCATCAGGCGACCCACTGCCCAGCCCCGCTGGAGGGTAGACATTAATAAGACACTGGGTGACCCACTGCCCATCCCTGTTGGAGGGTAAACCATAACAAATCATCCGACGACCCACTGCCCAACCCCACTGGAGGGTAGACCTAGAATAAGTCGACAGGTGACCCACTGCCCAGCCTTGCTGGAGGGTAGACCTGAAACTAGACGACGGGTGACCCACTGCCCAGCCCTACTGGAGGGTAGACCCTAAGAGTTCGTCGGGTGATCCACTGCCCAGTCTCTGCTGGAGGGTAGACCCTAAGAGGTCATCGGGTGACCCACTGCCCAGTCTCTGCTGGAGGGTAAACCCTTGAAGTCAGTGAGCAACCCACTGCCCATCCCTACTGGAGGGTAAGCCCGAGGAAGTCGATGAGTAACCCACTGCCCAGCCCCATTGGAGGGTAAAACTCAGAACCACTTTTCCATCTCTACAAAAGGGTACAACACTGGCCGACCGAACATGGAGTGGGTGTCACGCAACCACCCAACTCCAGAACATCTCTCCTAAAAGAGGTGAAGCGTCTGCCCTAGCACTGGGTGTCACAAGCACCGTTACCGGCCAATCCATCAAGAGAAAAACCAGGGGGAGACCACTCAACCCTGCTGGTCAACCAAACACACAGAGGGACCCTCTACGTCGCGATGGGTTGAAGTACGCAAAGAAGAACATGACACGCACATGGGGCCCAGACGACGTGTGGCCCCAAGTCAACCCCAACCAAGCACCCGAACATCTCAGGTACAAACCACACGTACCTCCAAGCACTCATATATACTCCCAGAGTATACCTCGTTCTATCCTATAGGCTATCATGCACCCGGCACCCAATGTCAACGCGAAGGCGTGACGTAAAATCTCCAACTCAAAGGCCTAGGCACGGCCAAAAACATCTTGTGAACCACTTACATCACTCTCCCAAGAGTGTGCGATCACACGCCAAGGGCCTGCTACAAACAAGGTAGGACAAAACCACCACCGGAGCACCTTTCATGCTCCACATTCAACAAGATCGCGCAAGAGGCTCTGCACAACCAAACGGATTGCACCGTTGTAATCCTCATGGAAAAAACACACGAGATCGACTACTTACTCGCCTCAAACGGATATCCAACGGAAAAGTCACCAACACCGCCTCATGCCTTAACGGCGTCCCGTGATCCCAATCCTCGGCCCCGAAAACAGTTGGGCGCATCACACCCTTGCGATTCCCTCGGTAAAACACGTCAAAATCACTACTCACATGATTTCAACGGATATCCGGAGAAAAAGATGCATTCTGGCGCACTGCACACGAGCGGTGCCATGTTGGACCCGCAACCCTGTCCCGAAACTCAACAAACGGATCGCACCATTGCGATCCTCTCGAAAAAGCACACAAGATGGACCACTCCCTTGTCCAAAACGGTCGCTCGGTGATAAAGATGGAAAATCACCGTCGACGCCCAAACGGACCTCATGGGCCCTGCACCATCGTGCCGAATTAGGGCGGGCGGATTGCACCATTGCAACCCCTCGGAAAAACACCCAACATCGACTGCTCGCACGCTCCGAACGGACGTCCGAGGAAAAAGTCACTAAAAGATGCATGCAGCTCAAAAGAAGGGTCGTGGGGCCCGTGCCTCAACTCCGGCTTGAGCACCCAACACCACCCTGGAAAACTTTTTCCCAGCGCCAGGGTCGCAACGCCACTGACGGTGCTAAAAACAGACGTCGGATGCGTCTGCGCCGCTCAAAACAAGATTCCCGAAAAAACGACATTCCACTTTAAGACGCGTGGCACCTCCGAGGCCCATCGTCTCGGGAATTAAAAATTCCCAAAACCATCTCAAAACATTTCCCTCGACGCAAGGTCCGCGCTTACACTGAAGGCGCGCAAAACAGACGCCCGTAGCCCGAAATACGGGCGTCCGAAGACTGAGGGGCAAAGCCCCTTGGGCCGGACCGGCCCGGTCCGGCTGGTCCGCCCTGCTTGGGCCGGCCCGTGCCGGCCAGCCCACTGGACCGCGACTTAGCAGCTGGGCCCGGTCCGGCCGAGCTGCGGGCCGCCCCTCCGCGGCCCGCTCCCCTTCACACCTGCGCACCCACCGCGCGGGATTCTCCACTGACCGGCCACGAGGGCCTGTCGCACCTTCCACGCAATGACCCGCAAAGTGCGGGTCGTTGTTGCGCCGCACGGGGCCGCCGCCTCGCGGCCCCTCTCCCTCTCGTCGGCGCCCTGCCGACGCCATCGGCCTGCCGTCGCCGCTCAAAGTGCCGCCATGTCCTTCCGAAGCTGCCGCCGCCGAGCCGCCTGCCCGGAGCCGCCGGACCACCGTGCCGCCTCCGCCTGGTGATCACCGGACCACCGCGCCGCCACCGCTGGACACCCGCCGGACCACCGTGGCGGCCAGAAAACCCCAAAAACCCGCCGATCTTCGCCGAGCCGTTGCGGAGGCTTCGGAGGTCGGATTTCGAATCCGAGATGAGCGTTGGAAATCTCGGATAATGTACTACGTGATCATTGGCATCGATCGACGATCGGATAGCAGTTCGATGCTATAAACTGGGCTCAAAGATTGCGGGAAAAATTTAAAATGAAAACGATAACCCCTACCTCGATGGGCGTAGCCCGACGCTTCGTCGTCAACCCGCCGGGGTGGTCCAGTCTCGCCGGAGCTACCTCGCCGGAGCTTCCTCATCGGAGCTGCCTCACCGGAGCTTCCTCATCGGAGCTTCCTCGCCGGAGGTGAAGGAGAGGGTAGGGTTTGAGGAAGAAGAAGGAGAAGAGGGGAGGGGATGCGTTTAAGTAGAAAATACATAAACGTCGCCTGATAGCCCCGAACCCGAAATTTCGGCGGGGTCGGGATTAAGACTCCCCTAGGCTAAAACCCATGCTCCGAGCACAATGGCGGTCTCTGAAATTTAATCTGAGACCCCGTTCAAAAGTTATAAAACTCAACGCCCGAGGGTGCCAAATTACGAAAACGCCCCTGGGACCATTTTTCACAAACGGGCCGCGCCTGTAAAAATTATACCCCTCTTAGGGTAAATGGTACGCTCCGAACTCAACGGTTCTCTCAGGTTTCTGATCCGAGCCACCATTTAAGAGATACTAGTGTTTCACCAATAAACGAATTAATTAATTAATTAATTTATCCGTTTAACATTCCAAAAGCAGGCGAGGGGTCCAAATATCCCGCGCCGACTTGTTTTATGTCGTTCCTAGGGTAAACACCCCATTCCAGACCCATCCGTACACTCGGATCTCTGATCCGGAACTCCGTTTATGAGTTATCCCATTTATTTATTATTTCTAGTGTGAACACACTTAAAATTTAATTCTGGCCACTCCGGGGCTCGGAATCACACGCCATCTGAAGGTGATGCTCTGGAATATCATCAAGAATATTCCAAAGTCTTTTGTAGAAAAAACCAGGTTCTTACAGGTTGTCGTACCAACACGGGATTCCTTAAACTGATAACCATACTCACTACACATAACACTATTTCCATTAAGAAGATTAGATTCCAATGTTATACGGTAGAACAAACTTCTCTAATAGAAATTTTTCACGAGCCGTCCCCCGGGGCCCATGCCGTGACAACCCAATGTGTGCCTTTAATAGGCCAGGGGCTGGTGACTAGCACCGAAGGAATATTCTCTAAAAATGGGATGGAATTTATTTTAAAACATTTAAACTCACGCAACCATGAACATAGAAAGATACATAAACAAGTAAACTCATAGTTAAAAGAGTGTGTACATTTGGTAAAAGAGGCCAAAATATGAGCCCAATTGGAATATAGAAGAAAACTAGAAAGTACAAGTAAGATGAATAGCTCTAGGGAACACCCAGCAAGGATCCTAACTAAAGTGTAGGTGCAGCTCTTGAACGATCGTCTCTACAATATTCCTCATCTGTCTGCCATATCTACCAAACACAATAAGGTGCGGGCATATCCCCTACAAGTGTGAGTATAATGATACTTAGTAGAGACCCCGAGACCTTCAAGGTCTCACAAAATCCATAATGTATAAAACAAAAATCATGTAAACAAATGAAAACCCCACTTAGGAACATGCCCATACATATACCTAAGTTATCAAGTATACCCATCTCATTCATGAGAAAACTCAATGCCCAAACCCTTAACAAAAGTACAATTGTTCCGCGAAGGATAGAATACCACGAAAGTAACACCACAATGGTAAGTACCAAAAATGCACACCACACATTAGAATACCACAATAGTATCACCACAAAGGTAAGTCCCACAAAGGTACACTACACAGAAGAATACAAAAAAGGTATCACCATGAAGGTAAGTACCATAAAGGTACTCCACACAAAATATTACCATAGAGGTAAAGACTTAGCTCACACCTGGTATAACATAGGTACGGTAGTAATGATGATCAGATGTAACTATTGAATCATCTTACTCTATTAAGAGGTAGACCCACAAAGGATCCTAAATAATCAGAACCACATAGGTTCCTAAATCATCAGACCCACATAGAATCCTAGTACATCATTAGACCAATATAGGAACCTAGTACAGTAGAACTGTTTAGGATCCTACAGTAGTCCTAAGTGGATTCATAGATCAGATCAATGTGAGACTCTCGAACACATTCCCACAATGGATCCCAAAGCACAGACCCACATAGGACCCCTTTCTCATGTTACAGCCAGCTACATGGTTCCCGCACAAAGCTCATTTGTTTCCGGGAGGGTCTGATCCTCGAGCCACATATCGAATACTCCATCTACCACAAGGACCTATGAAGAAGTATCCTAAAGTACTACCATATTAATGGGGTCTCAACACAATAGATAGGGCGTCAATCGGATGCCCAGTTTGTAAGTTATTGTCTTTTTAGTCCCGAGGGACAAGATGGATTCGTGTTTAATCCAACCCGACCATACACTAACATTATCCAAAACTCAAGTGGGGTATAACAAATGGACCATATACATCCATGTATTTAGAAAATGCAGATGGTTTGTCAAACAGACGTGCATTTCTCATGATATGGCCGAAAGATCAAAAAGGGTCGGAACTGGTTTGGGACCAGTATGACACGGTCGAACCGACCCGGGCCGACCCATCCAGGATATACCCTACCCATTTCAGGTCGACCTAACCCGATCTGGGTCCAGCCCTTTGTCCGGCCCGATTTGCCAGGTGACCCATGGCACGACGGTCTGCTGGCTTGCGGCTGGCCAGATGACTCGCCTCCTCCTCCGCACGGCACTGTCGCATGCTGCGCCTCCCCCAGCAGAAAGCTTGGCCAGATGCACTCATTTCATCCCCATGGAACAAGGCCATGAATCTCGCATGCTGAGTGGCATGGAGACATGCCGTACTCCCCTTCTCAGGATGTCACAATCATTTGAAGCCCATCAAAATTCACAATGTTTGTAGAGAGGTAGGTTCGTGTTTTTTTGGCCCACTCTATATGCATTAAAATGATTGAAATCACCTTATTTTATCTTGAATCATGAATAACGTCAAGAACCAGTAAGGGGTATTCCACCAAAAATAATCCCTACCTTGAAGGTTCTGTATGATGTGGAGCATGGAAGAAAACGAATTCATTGAAGACTCAGCGTTCATTTATTTCGCAAGGCGCTTTCGATACGGGCACAGGGTCGGTTCCTCATTCTTTGTTGGAGACACATTATTCATTGTAGAATCATTCTTCATTAAAGAAGAAGAGTTCCTCTAATGTTCTCCCCCAATTCCCATTATTCCATCCAATCATCTCAATGTGGATGGCGAGAAAATATAAATTATGTTAAGTTTAACAAATTAATTTATGTTGGAAAAAAATAAAGTTGGCACAATTAATGGCGCAATTAATTTCATTGCATAGGTACAACTAAAGGGGAGGATTACAAGAGAATTCCCCACATTAATGAGGGGCTTGGGTGGTCCCCACCACCAGAAATCAATTTGGGTGTTTTATATTTTGGGCGGTCCCCACCCCCATAACTCAAAATGATGGGTTTCAAAAGAAAAAAAGTTAAAAAATATTATTTTTCTCTTCCCACGAAAAAATTGAAAACTAACATCTACCCTTAACCTACTAAGGTCAAGGTGAAGGACTTCTTAGCTGAAAATTAGCGCTGCAAGTTCAATGGTGTCCTCAGATTTTAATTCCTAGAACCGGTTCAAAAGTTTCAGAAAACCGCACGCATGTTCACTGAACATACCTAAAAAAAAGTTTAGAAATTATTTCCTAGAACACTGGGCCTTAGAATCACATATTGTCAATTTTCAAAAACTCTTAAAATTCCCATATAATAAAAAAAATTATCATTGAATTTCTGGGTCTTTACATGCACCATTGTAATAATTAAATAATTAAATAATTGTTTATTTAATTATTTGATTAATTTCATTTGACCTAATATGAGCTTATAAAATCTTTGTTAAGAGGGGGTTGGCCTCATAATTCCATTTGTCCAATGACAGAAAACCCTCCCTTATTCTCCCCTTCTCCTATTTCTATTGACGAATGATGAATGACAAGGAATATCTTAGATTGAAGTAGAACAAGGAGCGACTAATGCAACAACTTCTCCCAGCTGTTGCGCATGTGCGATCTTCATTAATGGTGACCGAACCCATCCATGTAGGACTCACCATTGATATTCTTTTTACATAGATTAAAATTTGAGCATATTGATTTTCCTATTGTCAGTTTGAGTGCTTGTGTGACTCTAGAGAATGAATTAAACTATGTTTATCGGTTAATTAATTATTGATTTTGTTCTCTGTTTCATTCTAAAGATGATGAATCAACTCAAAACAAAACAATAGTGAAGGTTATTAGAAAAAAAATTTGGTAAATATTTTGTAATTTGTTCTTAATCCATTCATTTATGTCCTTTTATTGGGGTTAGCGGTTTGAAAAACTCATGTGATGCTGATCCTAAACACATCAGATTGTTTATGTGGAAAACCTTTTGCGATCAATTGAGGGGAAGTACTATTTTACTGAAGTTTGTATTGTATTGAAGACCGTTTGAATTTTTTTCATACTAAATTAGGTTAGGCAGTCAGGGGATGAGCAGGTTTTCAGCACGGCGGTGCACAGTTTTGGAAGGGAAGGTCGAGGTGGAAGAATGAAGATCCAGGCAATGAGGCAGTCGGCGGTGTCTGGTAGTCCATTGTGGCGGCATGAGGTGTAGTCTTCAGCTTCCAGAGGAGAGGGAGGAAACCAACTTGGTGTTGTGGTCGATTCAAAGAGACAGAGATCTGGTGTTTGTAATGAGATATCTAGTATCGTTTTCTTGTTTTCAAGAGGTCATGTGTTGTTTTTTTGGTATTGATACATTATTGAAGTGGTTCCGAATAGGGTTGTAGGAGTTGTGTGAAATAGGGATTTCAAAATTTGCTGTAGAAGTGATTGGAGTGAGGAATTAAATTATATTAATGATAATAAAAAAGGGAAATACATGATAAATGAGGATAAAATCATGGAACATGTGTGTTGAACATGGAAATCAATGATTTTAGCATGAGGCTCCCATATAATATAATGTGGATAAAATAATAATAATAATTATATAATATTAATATTATTTTTTTGGGAAAACACTTTTTTTATTATAACTTATTCATGCAACTTGGATTTATGTACCATCATTGGCAATGTGACCCTGACATTGAGAATGAAATTTTATTTACAATATTGGATATCTATTTTTGAATTGTTGATCGTGTACCCGAAACCATCAAATAATAATATATTATTATTATTATTATTATTAAATATTCGATTCGTCCTATCTACCACTTGTGATGTCCGATTAACATGACGTCAGGAAGGACGTGACTCTAAATTTATGATGCTTGAGTCATGCATAAATATTAATATAAAATTTTAGTTTGTGGATTGGGTCCACAAAAATCCGAATAATAATATCATTATTATTCTAGCGGAATATTGCATAAGTCTTAACTCTCCCATACATCTTTATATTAGCGAGTCGCCAGCGGCGTTGTGACACTAACATTGAGGCGGAATTTTCAGGACTAATTGTAGATGTTTAAACAATAGATGAGTTGTGTACCCCAAAAAGCCGGTTCACACGTATTATAATCAAATGTGACTTTTTCACCACATATTTGTTCTCATAGAACATGTATTAGATCTTTTGTTTTTTTCTAGGACGATCACATTTGTGTGATCCATATAAATTTTTTCGGGACCAAGATGATGGCCCCACGTGATGCTATTCAAGTGAAAATGCGGCGATATAAGACTTTTCCATCAAATTTTGGTTCAAGGAGAATGAATAGATAATATTTGTATTCTCTAAGGATCGCAACTATGTGATACGTTTGGATATCTAATTCTAATTGAAGAATCATACTAGTAAAATCACGTCTTCTCCCTTCTGTTTAAAACGAGCTAGGTGTGCTTGTCAGCATTTTGGCTAGAGATGGAATTTACTCTAGGAGTAATATAGGATTGATAGGGTTACTTGATTTTTAGTTTAGTACTTTAGTATGGTTTGTTACATGACCTGGCGATGATGCAGAGTCACACGATGTGTGGGTGCCACATGTACGGTGTACCACATTAGAAATTCTGTATCACTCATTTCTCATTCTTTTAGACAAAAAATTTGGAAAATGAGTAGCCTATCCAGAGAGTTTTTTTCCGTAGAATGAGATGGTGCCATCCATAGTGCCTTCTAAGATATGAGGACAAATGTTTTAAATGTGACTCCTACCCGAGGTGACAAATGATGACTGCCATAGTGTTTTTTTCGAGACTTACCATCCTACGGGGATGATCAAAGTTCCACGATGCCATTTCAAGATGTAAAATCCAGTGAGGATTATCAAAGTACCTTGATAGATTTCAATACACACGATACAATGAGGATGATTCAAGTTCCTAGATGCTTTTTATGATAAGTGTCGTCCAGTTGGGATTATCATTGATCCTCAATGCTTTCTAAGAGGTACCATCTTGATGGGATGACCTGTGTAGTTCTTGGCTGACCCTCCCTTCAGGCCGAGTACTGTAGTCCCCAAAAAGATACTATGATAACCTAGAGTGTAGACCATGAGGAGATACCTAGATGACATAGAGTGTAGTCCTCTAGGAGATATTGGGATGACCTGGAGCGTAGTTCCCAAGGAGATACTGATCCGACCTAGAGTGTAGTCCCTGAGAAGATACTGGGCTGACCAAGAGCGTAGTCCCCATCAAGATACTAGGTTGACCTAGAGTGTAGTCCCCAAGGATATATCAGCCTGGCCCTCCTTTTGGGCCTAGTAGCACTGTCCCCTATGGTACAAAGAAGTCCCTTGACTATGCGGCATAGTATAGAGGTGTGGTATGACTTACCTACAGACCCTTAAAGAAGAGGGGAACTATCCCCACTAAGACTTGTCCTTGTGACGTGACCTAAAACCATATAGGAGATTCAGTGCCTCCCATAGAGAATATTGTCAAGGTGAAGTGATTTTGACCCTCTCTAACTAGGGATTCCGTGGAAAATGCGACGAGATTCAGGGCATCATTGATGATTTTACTTGGAACTGTTGGATACTCACTTTCTTAGGCTGAGATATGTGATAGAAATAACCTTAATCCCTCATTTGGGTTTCCTTGATTGAGAATATATATATATATATTCTTTCTAGTGCCAACTCTTTGGGTTTTCTATAGTCCCCTTCCCGAAGAGGCGAATATGCGCATGGTATGCCACATGAATTCGGTGTCTAGAATATCGTGGTTGGACAATTCGACTCTCCTATTATAGGTAGAAAATATTCGATGGGGAGTTAATATCCTATCCATTTCAAGCTCCTTGAGTTTGTATGAGTCTACTTTCACTCTCTTTTTGGGTTGGGTTGTACTCATGTTCACTTTTACTCTACATTGTTCCAATACTATTCTTCGTCTTTTATAACTCTTACCACTCCCCTCTTTAGTACCTCTATTGCTACTCCCTCGAGCGTTTGGGCATCCTACTATGTTTTCTCATACTCACCCAAGCTTGGGATTTTCTTCTATTTGATGTGTCCTTGTAGACGACGACAGGTTGATCAGGATATCAGAGATTATTAGGCATAAAAGGTTCTTGGACCGTGTACAGTGGTCGTAGGTTGGGATTTAGGAGTGGGACTCTCCCTGTTATTTTACTTTTTAACATGTTGTCATCTTGTGGAACTTTTCTATTTTGGTGTGTATATTTATCCTTCCCCTTCATCTTTACCATTCTCATACTTGTACTGTTTAAGGGATGATGGATATTAATTTGGTTTCCCTTATGTAGTAGTGTTGTATCTTACATTCTTTTCCTCTTCACTTTTTCAATGAGTTGGTTTCATGAGGGTATATAGTTTCTTAGGAAAAGTCCTCCCAATGTTTTTTGTGCCTTCATCGCTAGTTTCCATAACCTTTCCTATGGAGGTGGTCTTGGGATAGATGTGGCCCAAACCTTAGCACTGGTCGGGTCATGACATTTCGGTAATGGTAGGGTCCATGTTAGGTCTGCTTGATTTTATGTCCAAATAATTATCTATTATCATGAATACTAAATTATTACATTTTTGATGGGGTAGTTTTCTCTATAATGTATTTATGGAATAATCATTTTCAACATAAAAAATTTATATAAACTCATCTCCTAGATCCATATCTAGTCAGATACAAATTGATGATACTCTTTCAAGTGCAACAGATCATTCCAGATAAATTGGATTAGGAATAATCAATTTCTCCTAAATAAGACACCCAATTTGAATATTTACCACGAATAGATCCTTTTTTGGTTTGTTTAATAGTTTTTATCTCATTCTGAAATATTGATAAATATTCCAATATAGATGGATTACTAGTTATTATAGGCGGAGTTTGGGATTTAACCACAACATTACCTTTATCATTGGAATTATTCATCAATAGATGTGATATAATCATATTTAGAAGTGCCAGATTTTGGAGCCTCCTCTAGATATAGGTTCTTACAACCTCAATTGGTGTATCCGAATCACCCTATTATTGGGAAATATATTCATTTTTCCCTTCTATATTTCCATCAAGATATTTATTATCTTCTCTATTTCAGCAATAAAATTTACATAGGTGTATTGGGCAATGATAGTTGATTGGTTACTATAAAATCAATAGAATGATTCTACTCTTCCTTCCCTAGGAACATTTCATGAAAAATTTGATATATTTGTCTGTTTTTTGGATTTGTGACCCTTGTAAAGTTTGATTACCTTTTCTTGGCATGTGATTAGTTACCATGAGAGATTTTGCATTCATGATCGATCAAGGGGCCCAATATAGAATGGATTTGTCTAGTGGTTGGAGAAATGGGTGGGATTCTTGGCATCAAATTTACCACTCATCCTAAAGTAGAATGATTCCCTCTATTGTAATAAATAATATTCCTACAATACCTATGGGTTGGGGCCGTTTTGAGGCCATAATTAGAATTTGTTTTATCGTGATATTGAGGATATTATGCTTCTAGTTTTGGATTTGATGATTCCTAGGGAAAGAATTGAGATATAAAAGCCCCCATACCAGAGGGATAGGGTTGATTTGGAACCAAGATAGTGTTACCCAGGACCCCCATAGGGGATTCGGGAACTGGTAATGGTGATTGAGATAAATATACCCCATACACTATGATATTGGGTTTATTTTGAGTTTCTAACGACATTTGCAAGATCTTCTCAGGAATTGATGATGTGTTGGATAAAGCTATGTTATTATATTCCGCTTGATCAATGGACATGGTTCTCTCATGGATAGAAAATATTGTTGTTGTTGTTGTTGTGTATTTTTTATATTTTGTAGCAATTTTTTTGTATGATCCCTGAGAAATGGTAGCCCATGATCAGTGTCATCTCTTTCATGATATTTTATAGTTAATTCGAACTTCTTATTCCATTGATAAAATGAATTCATATTGTATTGAGGGTCCTCGTTCAATTCAATATAGAGTTTTCTCTCCCACCTTTCATAATGTTATGGCACCATTGAATAGGATGAATTTTGTTGTAGTAGAAATCATTCATAAGAATTATAGGGGTCTGTGATATATTCTGAGGATACTGAATTACACGATTCCATGTCTGAGAGATTCTACTATTATATTGGTTCAGTGGCCTGTAACACTACATACATTCCCCATCATTGGATAAAAATTCATAGTGTGGCCTCACTGATCAGCTTTCCAAGGATTGTTATGGAATGAAGGTTACTGAGTTGTATATTTTCAATGGGTTTTCTGGTTTTATAACCTGAGAAAGGAATATAGAATCCATGTTTAAATGGGAATATAGTATCTTTATGGTCTTAAGGATACCCTCATATTAGCTATAAGTGATGTTTCTAGGCTTCAATCTATTTTGAGTATCCCACATATTATTTCATATATAAATAATTAAATCATTTTCTATATCATCTGGTATATCATATTCAGATTTGGAATGGGGCCATAACATAGTTTGGAGGTTGGTCTAACTAACTCTTTTGAAATGTAAATTTCATATTCATATTTATTAGTCTTACATGCCTCAATATCGTTAGAGGAGAGAATGTGCTTCTTGAGGTTTCCAAGATACTAGAGTTTGGTTGTTCAAGTAGATGATGGGTAACTATATATGATTGACCATGATTTATCGAGAAACTCTTTATTCAAATGTGTATGGGGTTCTTTACTTATATATATTGATAATTATAGATAAGGGGAGGATATAGTTGTTTTTTGGATAGATGAGCATCGAGATATAGACCATGGTCGATGTTAGGAGTACATTCCCTATGATCCATATCCACACTAACATAAGGCATAAAATCATAGTAATGATGTCTTTCTACTTTGGTGGATGACTAGAAAGTCCCATGGGGTGTGGATAATGATACTCTAATCAAGACACTGTATTTGATATGATTATGGATAAGAGTATCATTTTGCATCAAAGCTAGAATATAATATCCATATTTTGGAAATTGTATAGGTATATAAGACCATTGTAGGATAACTACTTGAACTTTTCGATAACCTTCATATTCTATTGGAATATGATCAAAATATAAAGAATCTAATTGACTATTCCAATGAGAATCTTTGTTATGAACAAGAACATGTGCAAGTCCTAAGGCATATTCCTCTCTCACATGGTGAGCCTCATTTATAAGGTGGATATAAGCATGATTCTGAACATTTGAACTATTTTTTGTGAACTTTTTGACTGGGAATGATCTACAAAGATATTTTAGGATGATTTACTATCATAAATATGATCCCTTATAGAGTTATATTTGATTCTCACATGGTGATCCACGAAAAAAATAGTGATATAAGCATGATATTTGGAATATAGAGTATGTCACTGATATTTTCTAATTGGAATATGATCATGTCATAGGTTTGTCCCAATCTCACTAGGTGGGACACATACTAAATTACAATCTATACCTAATCACGGGCCCTTGGAATATGTCACATTGATTTTGTACTAGGGTTTTGAGCTTTTTCAGTGGCATCTGATGCTCCCACATGGTGGTCCCTGATTGGAAGGAAAATTTTATCTCAGTTCAGTGCTTCATACTTTGATATAATAACAAAAAATAATTCTAGATTCGAACAACAATATGTGATTTTTTTAAAAGGAGACACATGGTTATAAGAAATAGATTGTTTTTTTCAATGATGTAGAGGTATGGATATGTGGATTGACCAATAACTATACCATTTCCCAAATATACCATAACAGTTCATAATATATTTCTAATATGTAATGAAATTTTAGAAAAGTTTTTGTATGGATATAACCCTTATATTTTATTGTCTTTATATAAAAAAATGATATCTTTTATTGTAGTGGTAATATAATCCATATTATATCCTCTTTATGCAACCATAATTTGGTGATGGTATTTATAAATGGGTGAAGGGATATGCACATACCCCACCCTGACAATAAGAATATGACCTTATAATTGATTCATGTGAGTAGGGATATGATTCATCCCACTATATACAGTCAGGATAAGAAAATAGGAGTTTTAATTGGATGTGGGGATATGAATAAAATACTTGATATATATATATATATATCCTTATTCTCTCGATTTGTGTACCTTATTTATGATGCATTGGTATTATAAGTGGAACTATGTCGGGTAATAAAACATTTGGTGACTAAAATGTACTGGTGGGATAGGGTTTTAGATGTTGGTTAAAGGTATCCCTCCTTAGTGGCCGCCAAACAAGAAGGGATACTTAGTGGTCACATTTTTTCACATTCATCAGATAATAATGTTGGTGATTATGATGCTTTGAGGATAATCTCTCGAAGTATTTGTATGTGGCTACAGGGGCCACTAGCTTTAGTGCAACTGTCATTTAATGAAGAAGAAATATAGTTTAATTACCTGAATACACTATTGGAATGACTCAGGGGGAAGGATCATTACATGTCGATGGTATTTATATAACATATAATTTTACACCACATGCTGATGATGTCAGGAAATTGAGGTCATTCTGAGACCGATAGGGGTTGTAGTTGCAGTTGATTTTCCAGAATAGTCACTGGATGAATACATGATGGATCATGTTGTTCATTTAAAAAGAAATATCCATTATCACAATGAATATACGAAATAAGGACATCTATTTGTGCTTCATTATAGGCAACATTGATGGTGAATATGACACGCATTTGAATCAAAATTTTCATATTATCCCAAATATGACCATTTTACTATCACTGATGTGTCCATTCAAACATGTATATATTTTGTAAGGCCACATATTTAAAAGATCCTCCCAATAGATCATGTCAAGATTTATAGTTTTTTCTACATAATATATAAAAAATGTCAAATTCATTTTCAACCAATCATTATGATATTTGAGAAATTCACATTATATTCCCCATTTTTTGTTTGTGTACAATAATAAAATATAAAATCCCAACCATGATAACCCAATAATTCTTTTATTTGAGTGGTTCACTCTAGGTTCATCATTTTAATTTAGATGATAAATTTTGGTTCATGAAGATTCAAAATGATTTATTGTGAGAGGGGGAGGGGTGAAATGTGACGAATTGTTATTCCCATTTGGTCGAACATATTTTTGTTTCTCAAAATCTCTTAATGGTTCATGAATCCATAACTGGGTAATTTCCTACATCACAAATGTAAGAAGAAAATTAGGGTTCAAACACAATGATACATACAAAAATCTATTTGTTGAGAGTGTGGGATGTCAGTTTAATCACACACATTTAAGGGGAATATTTTCCAACTCATGGAATCTTTTTTAGATTTATTATATTTTCAAGAATCTATTCCTAAAAATGATACAAAACCTATTACAAGAAAAAACATAGAATTGGATAAACCCTTTTTAATATTATGTTAGGGAACTTTAATTGATTCCAAATACATCTATCTGAGGTTATTCATCATTTTCTCAATTATGGTTACATAACTATATAATTAATTTTATATAACCGAACTCTTCCTAATTACAGTTATCTTTCAGGGTTTTCAATATGTCGAGGAAGGGATTAAACATTTATAAGGATTCTTATGTACCTTACAATTTTTAAGAATCACATCCCACATAGTACGTTAATCAGTTGTTGTTTTACATCACAAAGAGTGTATATATATGAGGGAACCTATGTTTTGGGTACTTGGTATCTAACCTCAATAAGAAATCCTACATATCCATGTCACAAAAGTAATCAGATACATTACAGTTCAATTGTATTGTTCAGTCCACTAATGGATGAGGAAGAATAGTCATCCCATGGCAGTGGTTGGGTCATGATGTTTTAGATGTCGTAGACAAAAGAGGGAATACATTGAGGTAAGTGTATATTTGAGAATGGTAATTCTGAATGCATTTTATATATCATGATTATGGTTGTAATTAAATTCATTTTAGGTCAATGGATTTTGAATTATATACTAATGTGAAATGAATTTTATGTAAGTCATAACATTATGCTGACCAGGGCTTAAATAATGGGGTTCCACTAGCCGGTAGGGATTAATGATGAGAATGATATAATCATTACAACTAATTATTCTATGATAAACTATGCTTGGTATGAGAAAATGTGATGATGAATAAACAGATTCACTACATATGGATTTGGGAATTTTGTTCATGGACATCTTTTTGGATGAATAATATAGATATAGGTTATTACAATGACATTCCAATTATCTGATTTATGGCTAGAATCAGAGTTGGTATAGTTTAGTTTCCATAAAATTTTACGATGGATGAAGAAGAATAATCTTATAATGGGAGAGATTGGGCCGTGATGGTTAAAATATCAGAAACATGACATAAATTATACTTATATGGATGCCAATTTGAGATCAGGTCATTAAGAAGTCATCCTACATATCCTAGTTATTGTATTAATTGGAGTTGTCACTGTTTACTTGACCAGTGATTAGACATTATAGTTTCCTTTTAATTGAGGTTGGACATGATTATAATATACCATGAATCATTCTTGACCTAGAATTTTCATTTTCCTAGAATTATTTATTTTATTCCTGAAACAACTTTAGGATGTTTCTACATATCTAGTAATGTCATGGACATGTATAAAGGCAATAATATGGTCCTGTTTACAATCCCATGGGACATGAAATAATATTAATTTCATGTATTAATTATATATAATGATCATGGATGACATGATTGGATGACATCACAAAACCTAGATGTCTTGTTATGGAGGAAATTACATGATCTTAACTAAAATGCTTGGAGGACATCAAATGATCTTGTTAACCTATACAACTGTCATTGTGGAAGCCAAATAAAATGTATGGAGGACATCACATGACTAGGATGAATTATCCAAATGACATTAGGAAATCCATTCAACACATGTAGAGGGTGATACATGACATAGATGAATAGTTTTTAGGATTTCATTTGATCCATATTAGATTTTGGGAGGGTACGACATGACCTAGATTACTTTTCTAATGGAAATTGTGAGTTCCTATTTAAATACCCCTGGTACTATCGCAGAATCTAGCTGATATAAATTGGTCCAACTAGATTAATTAGGTGGCATGTGTAGACTATATCGCTTGACCTATATGGAGAGACTAGAGTGTCTCGTGAGTATGGTGTGGCATACTCGAAGGGTATACATGACATGATTATACATTTCACAGGTAATTAGATGATCCAGTTGATCTACAAATGGATTGTCACACTATCTGGGTGACATGTCCTAATGTGGTAACATAAACTGAATGGTTCGGGACATGTGAATAATGGTCATCTTATATATTCATCATGTAAGTATTACACCCTTTTTAGTCATTTTTCCTGCCATTTATTGAATGAATGCCTTTTTTATTATACTATTATCTAATTTAGGGACCAATGGATGAGTAGATAAAGATTTTTTTTCATTACAAAAATAATAAATATGACCACTATGTGATCATAAATGATCACACAATATGCCTACGAATGATTCGTGGCCCCCAAATTGATTCATCGATTTTACCTAATAAAAAAAATTGTGATTGTGATATTGGCTTCTCAGTGATTTCTTCTCCAATGCATTGGTACTACATTTCATATATCCGTGGATTAAATATTTCAATTTTGGGTTTCATATTTATAGGCCTCATCACCCTGATTATAATATTTCTTGCATGGTGCATGTTTCACGAATCCAAAATTGAGTTGGTGGAGAGTATTGATGTTACACACATTATCTGGTATTTTCGTAGGTCATATCGAGGTTGTCATATTATTTTCTAAGACAACAATAAGATCTTTTCAATTTCAAATTCAAATTATTTTGGATCGTCAATGAGGTCTTACATAATCATGTGGACATGCCAATGAGATTCTATAAGATCGGGATGATAGGTCCACCCCCTCCCCCCAATAAGGTCTATTGGCCTATTGAATTGATTATGCATGATATCAAGTGACTTGTTTTGAGAAATCCATGTGAAAAAATGTGTCATTATAGGGGCCATTGGAATATAGAATTGGCTTCCCCGAGGGTCATAATGGGATAGAGGTGTCTTTCATGAGGATATTTAAGCGAGAGAGGTGGCAGGCCAGGGGGAATATTGAGACTGATGTGGCTCACTACGGGGGCTTCACCTGGCCAACAGTGATCACCCAATGTGTATGACCATGTTTTAATATGATTAATGTATATCACCCTTGTATGAATATTCAATCATTTAATTTTTTATTTCCTTTATTACTTTTCAAAATATTGTGGAACTTGTGAGATTTTATGAGTTTTTTTGAATAAAATCACATTCCCAATAGGTGATGTCTTGCATGCCAAAATGATCATCTGCTGATATTAGATAATATCATGGAAGAACACTTTTGTCAGAATTTAGATCTGATGAGGAGTGTGGTAACTTTAGTAAATGTTGGAATCTCATAATATGATGATGTTGAAATGTAGGTGGCCAAATTCCTGATAAGAAGAACACTTCACATCTGATTTTGCAGTGTCTTGATGAAAAGTTGTGGCTAATACACAGTGTGTACTGTTAATGAACATGCCATGTAGTTTTATTTTTTATTTGATAAATCAAAGTGGGGTTGAATCTGATCTTCATAAACATCTTCTTATTATAGTGGTTCGTACAAGATAACAACAGAATAGATCTCAAACTCCACAACCCACCTGATTCACTTTCCTAGCTCTGATTGAGACACTATCAAGTGCATTAGAATCCCCAAAGGAAGTCCTCAATTCCTCTAGATCCATTTTTCATTATTCCTCTCATCTTATGATTTATTCAAGGTGTGGAAGTTTTATCCATATTGAAGATCTAAGCTGATCGTGGCTGATTCAAGGGAAGTATTTCAAGAATATCAATCGTACGATATCATGTTAGGTGGTTTTTTCCTTTTGTTGTTTGTTATTGGATTATATATGAATAAAGTGTTTCATACCCATGTTTGGGTATTGAATGATTTGGTATTTAACATTGTTTATCACTTGTTATGGATTATTTAATTGAAAAATGGTAGTTGCATATGTGTAAGGTTTGATACCTTGTTTATGGGACAAATAGTACTTTTGATTTCCTCATTTATTTATTTCTGACCGTTTGGTTTAAGATGCCTTTTAGGTTTGATTTTTTCTCCATGCCTTGTTTTATTCAGATAGAGTTTGATTTGTTATATGAAATTCATGGGATATGATTTGGAATGATTTTCCATGTAGTAGTTTCAAATTACAATAGATGCTTTGATGTTATATGCGCACAATTATTAAACAAGACCGTGATAGCCTTGGTGTAGATGATTGACCCAGGGGTATTAACCATGAGAGCTACCCAGGATATAATTTGTAATTACTTTATGCTATGTTTTCCCAGGGGTATTGACCATATGATCTATCTATGAAGTCATTTATAATTTATTAATTCCTTTTTTACCCAGGGGAATTTTCCATGAGATCTACCGAGGATGTCATTTATGATTTATTAATGCCATGTTGACCCATGATTATTGACCATGAGAGCCTCCTAGGTGGTCATTTTTAAATGATTAGATCTATGTTATACCAAAGGGGTTATACTGTAATATATTTATACAGGTTCATTATATTAATGAATTGGTGTGATGTTAAATTAAAGAGGATATCCCATTATATATTTTTAGAGGTTTGTTTATGAATGATTGAATGACTGCGATGAGTATGCCAAGGCAAATATATAAAATGAACAATTTCTAACTATATTGTTTGTATGGTATTCTAAAACATCTGATTTGTTACAATTAAACAATGTATTCTAAGAAAATGCTTGATACTCGTGTTGCTTGATTCAAAAAATTGAAAAATTGATTACTGTAAATGAATATAATTAAAAACTATAGGATTATTCAATTTATTTGTACTTCCTAGTTTATTTTTTCATTTTTCATATTACCTTATATATATAAATATTCCTTGATTGTTAGGTACATATCTTATGGTGGTTTCCTACTAGGATTTATCTCACAGCAGGTTTGGGTCATTATTTTTGACCAAAAGAGATTAAATGGTTGCTGATATAGATAAGGGAAAGTCCCATTCATTATCAGGTACATTATTGCTATTTTAGGTTGAGAGCATGTGACAAAGCTCAAGCTTGTGAAGCTGTTGGAGTTTTATTTATATGTTTACATTGTTTTCTATATTGTTTTTCTAGTATTGTGATTTGTTTGGATTCCTTCCTAGACATATGTTACATGCATCATTTTTATATATGAATCCACCTTGATTACTCTACGTTGATTATGAGAATCCCTCATCGAAGGAGGAGGAGCATGAATCACCCATTTATAAGGTGGTGTGGATACCACTCCCCCCATGTGGCCTTTTCTTTGTGGATTCCTAAGAGATAGGGGTCAGGTAATGAAAAATCATGCATTCTAGGCCTAAAGTTGAAATTATATTGATCATGGCCTAGAAAAGGCCATTAAAAATGGAATCAAAGATAGTGTATATTTCAAGTTCCCATGAAGTCGTCGGTCCCATATAGGGGGTATAGATTTTGACAATACCTAATTGAAGGAGGCAAATCATACATAACTCCTTTATATGGTGGTTTGGATACCTCTCCCATCACGAGTACTTTTCTTTGGGGATGCTTGAGGGATAGAGCCTGTGGAATGGAAAACCTTGCAGGCAAGACCAAAAGCCGAAAATATCCTGATCATGGGATAGACTGGACCATTACATTTTGTGTGTAGTAATATCCACCATGTAATATAAAATGTCCATTGAAAGATTTAGTGGATTAAAATTAAAATTTAGAATTAATGAATGGAATTAAATAATTTAAAACAATCATTAACGAAATATGAATTTAATTTGATTGTACATTTCACTATTATTTGACCTATATAATATTCACCTAGAGACAATTCAGATACAAGATATATATTTTTTCCTTATTATTAGGGATATATCCCCGTACATATTGAAGTATCTAATTGTACCAATGCAATTTTTTTTAAAATGGTGACCCCATGCGACTATGTAGAGTATAAAATGTATAACAAAACATTGTAAAGTAACCTAGTTGACCACATATACATGAAATAGTTTGCCCCTCAGTGGAAAAGCGATTTACTGCCTAGGCATGCCTCACTGGAATCATGTCAAAGGGACTATTAAAATTACTATAAGATGTATTGAAGAACCCTTGTATATCAAACCACCACAATAATATTAATGACATATATTCTATTTCTGAGAAACAAATGAACAACTATTTGGAGAAAAAGTAACTCCCTTCAACCCTAACATACCTACCAGTACTTGTTAGACCGTCAAATCCATATTCAACATGTGAGTTGAAGAATATAGGTTCATCGTGAAAAACTGAAAACATATATCATATCAGAGTCCCATATTGATACATCAAGTCTTTATCTTCGCAATCGATACAATATCATTTGAAAACTACAAAAGCTCTGAAAATAAATTTTCATATTCATTTATTGTACATTCCTATAATGCTATTGTAAAATAACCCATAGCCTTAGCCTACACCATATATTTTAGATAAATATGGTCAAATTAAATCACATTAATGTCCTTCCACTATAAAACCTTTTTATTCATTACTGTCATCAAATATTTCTCATCAAATACATCAATTTTTTTGGATCATTAGAGCCTTGAAACTCTATTGGAGTCTATAAGAAACTCAAATTCCTTTTAATGAGATTTATCCCTCTGATATTAATATCTGGACAGTTAATGGGAATATGTGATGGTGTATTCCCTTGGTCTTGGAACACACAGACACAATCCTCAACCAGATTCTGGTCCACATGTGGATTTTTTTCATTGTGGATCATCCATAGATTCCACATATAACATCTTCACTGATCAAGTTGTGGGTAGGATAGAATATAACAGTTGAACAAATAATTCATAAATTAAAACATTACTCTGATCAACCACTCAAACATGATAAATTCGGAAATTAATCCCATCAAACATATAATAAAAATTTTGATTTCATCTAATTCAAATAATAATAAGGTAGAATACAATAAATAATACTCAAGAGACCTTTCCCAAACCACCCAAGGTGACATAAGTATCATTGTGATGATTTTTGGATAGGAAATCACAAAATATTAACACCAAGGTCACAAAAAGACATTTCAAACTACATACAAACATCATGTCAATATACTAAACCTACAAAATCGATAACACTTTGTCAAGAACCGGTATAGAAAACATAGTACCCTAATAAATGAGATGAACATGGCACATATTGGTGGTTGTTCCAAATCCCTATGGGTTGGTTGGTATAAATTGGATTTATACTATTTATATCATGATTTATTTACGAAAAAAAATTGTGGATGATAACTTTATATATATATATATATATATATATATCAAAAATCCAAGAGGGGATAGTACCAAAACCCAAATAGTACTATCAAATCCAAATATATATATATAAATAAAGTAATCAATGTAAAAAAAACTCTATGTCCCAAAGAAAAATTCACCTCAATCCCAAAGGGATCAAGAAAATCACCATCTCACATAATTTTATATCCCTTTACATGGACATGAAATTATAAAATATACAAACACACAATGTCAAATGTAGGATGTGAGTTAAAAATTCATGTATATTCCCATGAAGAGTTACATAAAAATATAGTAAATTTTTTAAAAAATAATTCTTTAATTTTTAATCAAATTGTCATGGTAGTATAATTTCTTTTTTATACCAAAGAATTATTCTTATTTAAAATGATGTATAACATTTCAACGTGGATTGAATATTTTTTTATAAAATAGATTATATAAATCAATTGGAATGAATATTGAAGTTTCATTGTTAATATTATTTATATTCAAAATAGATATAATAACACCAGGTTTATATATCAAGTTGTATTATAGTTTATAGTTTTAGGATCTCCACACTTTTCATATCAATGAAAATTGATAGTTTTTGTACAAAAATAATGTAGGCTCGGGATGAATATGACTCACCAACATCCTATCGGGGATAATCACTACCAATCTAAGTTATTATCCTTGTTTTCAAACTCAATATATTTCTATGGAATTATAATTCTCGTGTGATTGTCCCAAATAACCCACTATCTATATTGCCTCAGATGTTCTCAATCAATCAATAGAAAAATAGAAAATCATTTCATATCAAATAAATCATTATTTAGACTTCAATTTCTTATATTTTTTTAGAATCCAAAATTATTTTCCAAAACAAAATACTAGTTATTCATTGATTCATTCCTTTTAAAAATTACACCAACTATATTTATTCATAAATACAATATAATAAATATTATTAAAATCAATTCAAAAATAAGTTCCCAATTTCAATTAATTTCAAAATATAACCAAATATACAATTCTGTTTGAATTTGGGTGTTTTATAAAAATTCAGACTATATCAATCTCAGTCCTAATTCGCTTCAAATTTGGTTATAAAAAAATTCAAATAAAATTCAAATAAAAATAAATTTATTGGTTAATAAATTGTCAATAATAAATAGAACTATATAAATTTTTCATAGATTCAAAATGGTTTCAATTAGAATTACCAAAGGAAAATGTAGGCCTATAAGATATAGGAATTATCCATTGAATCATGATTCAACCACACAGAGTAATGATCCATCAATACCCTAAAATATATATATCTCTATCAAAGAAAAAGTGTATATATAAAATACAAGAATACCACTTATCTGGAGAGATAGATCATAATCAACAAGATGACCAATCACTGAACAGATGATCCAGAGGGATTAGTGATCCCCAAAATCCCCTAAGAAGAGCCTCTAGGTCAACAGAAAATAATCTTGAATGAGTGAAATATTAATTTCAACAGATCTATATTCATAACACTAACTATCATTAGTTTATATAGTGCATAATCTCATTACATGTCATTTAAATTTTTATACTGATATATGATGAAAACCCATCAATATTTGTTAAAAATTTGATTTGTAAATTTTTTAAATCATTTTAACTAAACATGGTGTGTGAACATGCATAATGTGCAACCATTTAATGGGATCTTCTAGGTGATTATTACATGGTGTGTATCCCTATAACACGACATGTAATTACCCACTAGATATTATTAAAATTCAGTTTTAAAGATAATGATTCCAAAAAAATACAATCCTCGACCATTACATGTATCCTACAGAATCCTAATCAGCATTACCCATCCAATGAAAATGGAAAAAATGAAAATTTCAAAAAACACCTAACAAAATGTTAATGGGGAATTAAATATGGTGATAAGTATTTAATGACTAAATTTTTAATATATATATTTTTCATTACATTAAAAATTGTATAATATAAATTTTCACAAACTATTCAATAATTGAAATTTAAAAGTTTTCATAATACATTAATATATAGGGTTAAATTGGATAGTTTTTGACACTAGATATTGAAACCTATTCCCAACTTCCATAAGATGGTTTTATCGAAAACCATAAAATTCATCTTCCTCTTTCCAATGAATAGGATTATATTGTTTATATTGATATAAATTATTACTCCAACTATCATATATTTTGGACAACACTATTTTATTCTCTTACATACTAAATATCATATCAATGGTAGTAATATAATTATGAACCATCTTAGTATATGGAATTAATGTATAATTTTTCTATAAATTTTTATTATTTATTGATATACATCTATAATTTCATCGTACATTCTTATTTAGTCTTATAAAGTAATACAAGACAATTTCATCATATATATGGAAATGAAAAAAATGTTTTTTTATAAATTTGTTCAGTAATACTCTCTTGGGATAATGTTGGTGATTCCCTAGTATGTATTTTGTTCCCATACTCATCACAAGGACCTTAGTTGATGATAAAACACTTTTTAATTTATACAATATATATATGTATACTATATGTCTTTGGGTCACTATGGATATTTTATCTTAACTATGAAGAATGTGGGATATGTTTCCACTCCATTGTGGGAGTTTATTGAGATGTTATGGGCTATTATTACAACACAACAAATCATTTTTCAATTATATAATTTTCTTTGATCAAGTTGAAATTTTTTGGATTATATAATATATACAATAATATCATTATTTATGTTTGTATATATATAGAGGTTTGTATATGTGTTTTCATTATAATATTTTTCAAATGAGTTACACTATTTCTTTTTTTCATTTTTTATATCAAAACTATGTGTGATGAGTCTTATATTTTTCAATGAATTTGTCAATGGAAATTTAATATAATAATTTGTGTAAATTAATAAGAAAATTATTATTCTAGAAGGATGGAGATAATCACCATATATTGGGGACTACTACGAAATATTGGTGATGTAGATGAAAATTTAGGATCTCATATGATCATTTTGGTATTGTATGGAACAAACTCATATTATTGAGATTTTACGATTAAAATATTTTTAAATTTTCTTTTATATGAGCATTTACTATGAATATTTTAGAATAAACCATTATAAATTCCTTATGAACCACATTATAGATAAAAAAATATTTAAATAATCATTTCATAGAAATTAGTATTATATGGAGGATTTAGTGAGGGATTCTCTTATATATCATGGGTAGGATGGAATAAAACATGAGATATATATATTGATCATTATTAGGATTCATCCTCTATTTTTCCAGGCATCATGTTGAACATTTTCATGTATCCATATGTACTATTTGATGATATACATCATTATTTTTTATGGGTTTTATATTATATTTTTATCTTATTGTAGGTTTTTATTAACAAGAGACATATGAAAATATATATGTTGTAATTACTTATATATTATCATTTTTCATGACTTGGCTTATATGATACAATAAATTTATCAATTATTTACATACACATTCATAATTACATTATTATAGTGGATTTAGTTTTAAGAAAACATTTACCAAAACATTACATTATATTCTTATAATTTGTTGAAAACATATAAATTTTCTATTTTTTAGTTATATTTCTTATCCATGAATAAAACATATGTTTTTAGATGTTTTTTTCATTTATGAAGATATGTATATTCTTTATAGTAATTCATTCAAAGAAAGAAATACATAAAATGTCTGTTCTATATAATTTTATTATGAATTTTCATATTAAATTATATCTAATATGATTTGAGAAATAAAAATAAAAATGAATATATCAAATATGTTATTTATTTGGTCTTAAATATTATCCAATTATAACTAGTTTCCTCTTACAATTTTGACATTTTTCAATATTCGATGATATAGTACTAATATATTTATATTTTTTTAGTCAACAAAATATTTATATAACCATTAGTATTATTAACTAAAATAGTGATATTTTTTGTGAAATATATTCCTCATGTCAATAAATTTTTTCAAACAACTTTTTATTTTTATAGGAATGTATGTTTCTGAATATTAAAACAATATGTCATTTGATAGAATATCTTAGACCGATTTTTGTTATATCTCTTCAGAAAAGGATGATCTGAAAAACATGTAATTTACAAAATATTTGTACATATAATTTAAATTAAAAATTGAAATTAAAATATTATATAATTGGTTTTTTCATATAAATGTATTATTTAAAATTTACTATATTGTTTTTGAAAAAAATGGTTCTTTAAAAAGATACATCTACTAGTATCTCTGATGAACAGAAATAAAATTACTGGTTGTTAATGTTAATAAATTATTTAATATTTTGGTATACTATTTCTTAATACATAATATGGTTTGATGATGGTAATTTGATAACAATTTTCATTGTAAATTATCAATTATTATTTTATTTTTGTGGAATATAAGTGTCTAATATATGTTTTTGTAGTCAAAAATTGAATGTATGATAAATCATTTCTGGATGTGATTTATTTTTTACTTTTTTTATATTTTTGAATAATCGGTATTTAATTATTTTAGAGGTATTTGATGTGAAATTTTTTGTTATTAGTGATAGGTATTTGTTTATAGATATATCTATTAATAATATTTCTAATGACTAATGATGTTATTCAGAGAGGATATTAGATTTAGTAAGTGTTATATAATAATTTCCACATGATTTTAAATTTAGAAATTGTTGGTTTAGTGATTTTTTCATTGATTTTGATGTTACGGTATTCAGATTTAGTAGATTACTAGGTAATTGTAATATTGAATTAGGGGTAGTGAATATGTGTGTATGAATCCCCAATAAATTCTCAATGAAATAATATTTTATTTGTGTGATTAAATTACACATTTATTTGTGAAATTAATTAATGAATTTATGAATAATTAATTGATAATTAAGTATATTTAAATTTTGGATTAATATGAAACGAATGTTCCATCTGAAGGTATAAATTATTTATTTGGCAATAAGATATATAATTAGGTGTTTAAAGATAAAATATTATTTATATTTTGGTATGTAAGGATGTTTCAATAGATGTTTTGAATATTGAGTTGGGTTTCATGAGTTTCCCATAATGGTTAGATATGAAAAAATTTGGTCGCCGATTTGATAAAAATCATTACCCTCATGTGATTCCTCTTGATGTTTTATGGTAGAAAGGTGGATATGATTATATTATACATCAATGGGGTTATTTTTCGTTACCTAATAATAATTTTATATATATATAAAATAAAGTTACATTCAATCTAGGATTCATTTCAAAAAAATAGTATAATTTTTAATTTATCATTATTCACATAAAATGATTACCACTTCATAAATTTTCAATTTGTAGCTTGTTTGAATGACCCCATTTCCCCCTATTTCATACATCATGTATTAAAAATATCAAATAATTATGACGAAAGGAATGAGTATATTATTTTATGGAAAGGTCTTAGTTAATTCCATATATCATTGTTCTTTGAACATCACATAATTTTTGTAATGTTAATTTATAGTAAATGGGTTCATAAATTATTATTTCATGATGATATTAGTTATATAAATTGTAACGAAATTAATTTATCTATTCTATGATTGAGGATACCTTATAAGAAATCATTCATGTTTCTTAACTATATTAATGGGACTCCATGATGAATTGTTTCCGATTCATTTTCATGATTACAACCATGATTTAGGGATTACTAATATTACATTGTTTGGATATTTCCTTTTATTGATATATAAAATTATTTTTGGTAATTTCATTATCGTTTTTATGGATGGATAAATATTTTTTCTTAATATTGAAGATTTAGATTAATTTTATTTTAGGGGAAAATATATAATAACTTTTTATTTAGAAATCTTTAAAACTATTATTTCTAAATTTGATTTTTTTTTTGAAGTATTATCCAATATAATATAATGGTATGCTATATATAATAAACTATTGATTCATGGGATATTCCTAAAAATTTATTCCATTAACTTTCTATAATTTACTAAAAAAATTATTTGTAGAAAAATGTTGAAATCAATTTTTATTCATATGTTCATAAGATGTGTTAATTTTTGAATGTTTTTATTGGATTTATGAAATAATTATTTACTTATGGTAATTTAAATTTTATCGTATAGAACATGTGATTTTTATTTTTCAAATCATTGAATGACTTAGTATTTTTTCATGAAATATATTTTCATGTGAGATTTTTAGACCACGAAAAATTTTTACACAAAAACATATTTCTTAAAATTGTTGCAAAGGAAATTTGATATTTCCCTAAGATAAAATGGTTTCCTATTCTACCATTATGATTAATAATTATTAATATATCCTGTAAGATTAGTATTTTTCATCGTAAAACTCTTTTTTTAATTTTTTATAATATGTAAAATTTAATTGAGTCTCAATTATATTCTATAATATAAATCATTAAATCTATCTAATCCTATATGAGTTATAAATCATTGAGAAATTCAATTGTAAAGGTCAAGAACATTAATTAATGATAATGTGGTGGATTTGTTTATGTTTTTAAAAATTCTGATTTTAAATGGTAGGGACAATGGTTTTTAATATAAAAATACTCTTATACCAATATTGTAATGGTCCGGACCTATTCGGCCCATTACTTTGTCAAAAAGAAGGTAACGAAGTGTTCTGGAGGGTGAAATGGACTCTTCCCACACTTTCCAGAATTTTGAAACTACACGTCGTGTAGTGTTAGTACACGCCGTGTACCCCCTCGTCGGGTATACCTTGTGTTGAAGGCCATGTCCTTTCTGTGTGAAATAATTATTACACGCTGTGTGTCTAAACTACAATCCATGTAGTCCCTCCCTGCATATGTGTTACCCTCAAACCGTGTGTTGAACAATCAACGGTCGTGGAGCCGTGTTGGAATTCACGTGGAGACCGTGTAAAATAACCAAGTACATGTCGTGTACCATAAAGTAAATTCCATGTACTTTTTCTTTTCTCACCTATAAAAGAAGGGGTCCCCTCCTCCTTTTAAACTGAATCCTCTCGTCCCCTTTCCTCTGAGCAAGTGCTCTCCCAAGAGACTCGAAGGCTCCTTTTATTCCATAACTTCTTCATCCGAGCTCCGATTTATGATCTGTCAGTGGCCACGAGATTGTAACGACGAGGTAGAACTTCCAAAATTAGATTCTTTGTCTTTCATTTAGGCCTTTCCTTTCAAAATCCACCTGAGGAGGTTTTTCCGGGACCCGACAGAAGTGACGGACGCCGACAGACGACTTCTATGGTTGATCCGGGGGAGTGTTGCGATCGGAACCTGTTGAAGTAGGGATCATACCTTCATCTCCATAATTTTTTCAACATGCGGGGTGGGTTTCCTCTTTTTTACGTGAAACAGTTTTGAACCGGTTAAATAAATATAATAAATGGTTAAAGAACATGGATGGGGAAGTTGTTATGTTTATCTTTGTTTATCCCATTGATATGTTATGAATTTAATATGATTATGGCTACTTAAAATCATGGTCGTTGGGGGACTTTGTTTGTTCAATTAAATGTTGCCCTATCTTTTAGACCGTTTTGTGGATGAAACCTTGTTGAATGTGGAAATTGGTTAATCATGTAAAGTTGGCTGATTAAATGAAAATATGGAACCCTTATGTGATTACCCTGGTTAAACAAAAAATGAAATAATGAACATGTGAGTGTTGGCTTGGATACGTGGCATGTGATGGGGGTGTATTGTGGGGTGTTGTGAATCGGGTGAGCAGTGGGATGCGGTTGGTTTGGTTGTGGGTTGGTGTTAATGTTGTGTTGGTGACGGGCAGCGGGGCTACGATAAATGGTATTAAAGGGATAATGATGTATAGTGCAGTTGTGGTTATGGTGGTTGGCAGCGGGGCTGCAGGGATGGGTTGGAATGTGTATGGACTATGGGTTGTGAATAATAAAATTTAATGAATGGTGGGTCATGGTAATGGAACAGGATTAATAATCAATGGGTTGGTTGGTTGATAAGAAGTACTTGGTTGTGTTCTTGTGTTTTCCTAACTTGATTTGTTGATGGCAGGGATATGTTATACGAATGATCGATGTGGTTGGTTGTGGGTAGTTGACTATTAATTAAGGAACTAAATAAACTAATACTGCTGAAACATGAAAACCTAAATGGGGTTGGGGTTGTTTGTTGTATGCATGCTTCGTAGTAGCAGTGCCAATGCACATGCTCAGTTTCTCTGTTTAGAATCCATAGGATGGGTTGTGTGTTTGGTATACATATATATATATATATCGTAATGTTTTGTGTTTTATCACACCCCACCCATGTTGGGCACTTAGTGCCAAACACTCCCATTTCATGGGAGATGGTGTTTTCCCTTAGTTACTAGCTCTTTCCTACTCCTTTCTCCTAGGTTGTGATAGCTTGAGGCGACCTTACACCTAAGACCCTTCAGGTAGGTTTCGATTGGGGTGGTTTTAGCCCAAGACTCTTCTAGCAGGTTTTAATGTTTCCCAAGAACCTTTGGGATGAGGCCCAGTTGTGTGCGGGTGGGATACGTGGTTGTGAGGCCCAGGTGTGTGCAAGCTGGATACGTGGTTGTGAGGCCTAGGTGTGTATGAGTGGGATACGTGGTTGTGAGGCCAAGGTGTGTGCGGGCAGGATGTGTGATTTTTGAGGCCCTGGTGTGTGCGGGCGGGGAGAGTGTGGCAGCGTCAGGATGTTCGCCATTAGGAAGAGAATCTAACTACTGGTAAATGGTTTGGGGTACCCAATACTCTTGTTTCATATATACTAATACCTTTTGTGTTTGTGTTTTGCTGAGTGTGGCTGGTGAGGTTGGGTGGATATATTTCCTTGATAGGTTTCTTCTGTTGTTCTCACGGGACATTAGGATGTCTCCCCACTTGTGCATGAGAGCTTTATGTTTCCCTACTAAGTATACTTTTATGCTCACGCTACGTTTACATTCAGGTTTTCAAGAGGACTACCATGGTCGTACGAGACCCTACTAGTTGGACAGTTGGATTTGTTGCAATTGTTGTTCTCTTGTTGTGTTTTGGTATTGTACTTTGACCATTCTTGTACTTGCACCTTATTATAAAATTATTTAAACATGCATGTGGGTTTGGTTTGGGTTTATTTATATGCACTTATTCTTTTACTTTTTTGGTGTTTGACTTGTCCTATTTACCGATCCTAAATAAATAAAAAGGGCAATTCCTCCTATATTTGTTAAAACTCATACCCTTGGTGCTAGTCGCCACCTCAGGGCCTACTGAAGGCGGGACTTGGGGGCCATTATCTCCCTTTCACCATTGCCAACTCAAGAGGGGCATCTTTGGTGGGAGGGGGTCATGACAGAATGGTATCAGAGGTAATGGTTGAGAGTTAGGATGGAGTCTGGAGTTAGGCATAGTGAGGATTGCATGGGATGGTAGGGAAACGGTGTTTGTTAATCTTGGTGTGTGACATAGGCCAGGGAAGACAGGCTAGGACACAGGATTTTAGGGCCCCCGTGATCTGATGCAAGGACTCTGAGCCTACCGAATGACCAAGTGAGAGTATATTTATTTCAGGGTAGAGACCCTAGGGAAGGTACATGAATCATCATGATTGTGTTTTACTTGATTTGGGTGCTCTGGGAAAGAAATTGAAATAAAATGATTAAATAAAACATTGAGATTTTCCTTACTACTTGGGCTTAGGCGATCCTTGTTTACTGTATAGCTATGGCACCTGGATGTCGTCCCTGGGTGGCTCAGATGGCCAAGGCCTAGCAGATTCAGGCAGTCTATCTGTTGAGGATTGACCGAGATAAGGAAGATAGCCAGTGGCAGAAGACACTCCGTTCTTTTCAGCGGCAGAACCTCAAGAAGTACTAGGGCAGTACTTCAGATACGAAGATGGAGGGGTGGCTTGAGGGGCTAGGGGTGGCTTTTAACTTGATCCGTGCTCCGAGGGAGTACTGGGTTACCCTAGAATTCAGTCAGGTGAGAGGTGTAGTGCGACAGTGGTGGGCGCTCTACCTCAGAGAGAGGATAGAGGCAGAGGTTCCATGGGCTGACTTTGAGAAGGAATTCCGAGAGGAATTACTTTCTTCCATGATCAAGGTGGAGAAGCGTAATGAGTTACTCTCCATTCAGCAGGGGAGTATGTCAGTACGAGAGATGGGGATCAAGTTCAAGGACCTCCTGTTCTTTTCTCCGGATTTATTTTCAGATGAGGAGTCTCGGGCGAGACGTTTTGAGGAGGCGCTTCATCCTTTACTCCAGTATGATGTCACCCCCTTCACCCTTATGACGTACTTGGTGGTACATAAGAAAGAATAGGTTGTAGAGAGGATGCACTCTCTAGGAGGTGCACCCCGAGGGGGGATCATGCCGGGCTCGTCGAAGGGGAAAGCAGTCAGCAGCAAGTCTCTTGCGACGGGGCCTTCTAGGTTCAGGCCAGTGGGAAGCATGCCACATCAGTTCCAGTTTAGATCTTTGGGTCCTCGACCCTTTTTCATGAGTTCAGGACTGAATTGTTTTTCTTGTGGAGGTTTCGGGCACATCCAAAGTCGGTGCCCGTCCCGAGCTCAGTACGGTGGAGGTGGGCAGGTTCAGCGCCCACATTAGCAGCACTAGTTGTCGGTGAGGCCCTTACAACAGAAGTATGACCATGCTCTTCCAAGGGAAGACTTTGTGGGAGGAGGCCGAACTCAAGGTGCTCCTTAGGGACCTCGACCAGGGCCTGGTCGGGGAGGTGGATGACATCAGAGAGGCAGAGGAGCTGGGTGTGGACAGTTGCACGCAGCAGAGTTGATAGCTCCGGTAGGACCAGAGGTGGTGCGAGGTACAATTTGTTTGTTCAGCACTCTTGTTTCTTCTTTGTTTGATTTGAGTGCTTCGCACTCCTTTTTTCACCTTGTCTTGCCCATGATTTGGGAATATACGTAGAGAGAATTTTTGTACCACTGGTGCTGAGTACACCAATTGGAGGCCATACCAGCATATCTTTTGTTTTCCGGGTATGTGGGCTGACGTTGGGACCACATCGATCTAGTGGGGACTTTATTCTGTTACAGATGCAGCCATACGATGTCATCCTAGTTATCGACTGGTTGTTTTCTGTTAGTGTTGTTATCGACTGATTCCGGAGAAGAGTCGTGTTTTCCGACGTGGATGGGCAGTGTGTAGCTTTTGTTGGCGAGAGGAGCTATCATGTAGGAATCCAGCGTGTGGAACCTCTAATTTCTTTATTAGGTGGGCTATCAGGGGTTCTAGATGATATAGATATGATGGAGGTCCTGGAGGTTGTTGGGGAGTTCCTCGATGTTTTTCCTGAGGAGGTTGTGACTCTACCCCGCCCCACCCAACGTGAAGTTGAGTTCGGGATAGACTTACATCCTGGTGCCCTTCCAATTTCGATGACCCCTTATCAGATGGCACCTTCGGAGTTGCAGGAGTTGCGAATTCCGAATGACGATATGATGGAGAAGGGTTTTGTTTGACCCAGCGTATCACCATGGGGTGCTTCATTTTTGTTCGTGAAGAAGGCAGATGGGGGTCTCAGGCTATGCATAGACTACCAAATGTTGAACCAGGTAACGGTCAAGAACTGCTACCCCCTCCCAAGGATAGATGATCTTTTCGACCAACTAAGGGGAGAAGGTTGGTTTTCCAAGATTGATCTATGATCTGGATATCATCAACTGAGGGTAATGGACAGTGACATCTTGAAGATGACTTTCAGGTGTAGGTGTGGGCACTTCGAGTTTGTGGTGATGCCGTTTGGAGTTACGAATGCACCGACTGTGTTCATGGGACTTATGAACTTTGTATTCCGAGAGTTTCTGGACCGGTTCGTAGTTGTGTTTATCGATGACATCATGATCTACTCAAGATCAGAGGAGGAGCACGTTGAGCATCTCAGGGCATTCTTGGAAGTCCTTCGACACCACCAGATTTAAGGGAAATTGTCGAAGTGTAATTTCTTGACGCACGAAGTACACTTCCTTGGGAACGTAGTGTCTTAGCAAGGAGTTTCAGTGGACCCGTCGAAGGTGGAGGCAGTTTTTTCTTAGGATGCACCCAAGAGCGTGGCAGAAGTTTGTAATTTCATGGTGTTAGCAGGTTACTATCGGAGGTTTTTTTCGATCTTCTCTCGATTTTCTGCTCCATTGACATCTTTGACTAGGAAGAAACATGTCTTCTTATGGAGCAAGCAGTTCCAGAAAAAATTCGACTACCTGAAGGAGAAGTTGGTGAGTTCTCCCGTACTCCTGTTTCTATAGGAAGGGTTGTTGTATGTGGTGTTTTGTGATGCTTCTGGCTTTGGTCTGGGGTGCATGCCAATTCAGTAGAAGGGATTGATCTATTATGGGTCTAGGCAGTTACGCCCTCAGGAGCATAACTATGCCACCCATGACCTAGAGCCTACAACAGTAGTGTTCACACTGAAGTTGTGGCAATATTACCTCTTTGGGGAGCGCTTTGTGGTCTTCTCAGTTCACAAGAGCCCACGTTATATCTTCTCCCAGCGCGACCTGAACTTATGACAACAGAGATGGGTCGAGTTTCTCCATGACTATGACATTGAGATCTCTTACACTGAAGGTAAGGGCAACGTTGTGGCTGATGCCTTGAGTAGTAAGTCACATAAGGGAGTGGTTCGGGAGTCAACTGATTCTTGGAAAGCGATTGGAGAGTTGGTCGCCTTGCACTTGGATTCCAGGGTAGAAGGTGTTAGAGGTTGTTTGTTTCAGATGACGATGCATTCCTCTTTTTTTCAGTAGGTGGAAGAGTCTCAGTTGGGGGACTCTGAGGCGGAAGTGATGCGGGATCGTGTCGATTAGGGGAACGCTCTAGAGGGATGGTCAGTGGACAGCCGACATAGAATGCTTTTCCATGGAAGGTTGTTTGTTTCAGAGGCAATGCGTGAGGGAGTTCTCAGTGAGTTCCATAGCTCAGCCTTGGGGGTACATCTAGGAGTTTTAATATTGTACTGAGGCCTGAGGGAACAGTTTTGGTGGCCCGGGGTGAAACGGGTAGAGGCAGAGTTTGTGGCTGAATTCCTAGTGTGTCAGCAAGTGAAGGCTGAACACCGTGTTCCTAGTGGGTTGTTGCACCCTTTATATGTACCCAAGTGGAAGTTGTTGTACCCCACACTCTTTGATTTTCATGATCACAATCACTTTCATATGTGTTTAACTTTGTTTTTAAGTGTTGTGGATGATAGGCAAAAGATTGCCAAAGGATTGGCCCAAGAATGGACAAGAAATGGACTGAAATTCAGTCCACCGGCCAACCGGTGTGATAGCACTGGCCAGCCGGTGGAACTGGAAGAGGGATTGCCCACTGCCAGGTTCCACCGGTCGACCGGTGGCTCTGTCACCGGTCGACCTGTGGCACCCAGCCCAAATAGTGTTTTCTACTGTCTTGCCACCGGCCAGCCGGTGGCTCCTCCACCGGTCAACCGGTGGAGCCTGGATCAAGACTCTTCTTCTCTACCAAGGCACCGTCCAGCCGGTGGCTCCTCCACCGGCCAGCCGGTGAAGCCTGCACTCAAACCTCTCCAAATTCCCAAAGCACCGGCCAGCCAGTGGCCCTGTACCGGCCAGCCGGTAGCCCTGGTCAAACTAGCCGTTGGCTTTGACCAGTCAACCTTCTTTTGGCCTCCAACGGCTCCGAGGACTTCTCCAACGGCTCCGAAGGCCCCCAATGGGTTCTATGCCTATAAATAAAGGCCAAGGAAGCCCCGGAACCAAATTGGATCACATACAAAGCGCCCGGACATATTGTTGCACATTTGGCGAACCTCCGGCGCTCCACCTTCAAGGATCCACAAGTGCTCCAACCATTTTCCAATCCAAGGAGCACCTCAAGAAGCTTGGGAGAGCACGCTACATCATCTCCATCATCCAATTGGCACCCAAGTCTTCCTCCAATACAGTTTTTATTTTATATTCATTTTGAGCTTAAAATTGGGTTTGTGCCTACAAACCCCAAACCCTTTTTTCATCCCCCTTTCCTTTGGGTTCTCACACCACCATTAAGGTGTGAAGAGGTTTCTTCAAGCCTTTCCTTTTAAAAGGCTTGTGTCACCGGTGAGCTAGCCTTCACCCGTTAAAAAGGCTAGTGGGTTCTTGTTATTCCATTGAAAGCAAGTGGGTTCTTGCTAAACCAATAAAAGCAAGCTGTAATAGGTCCTAGTGCTACCTCAAAGCCTAGTGGGTTTCTTGCTAAAACCATTGAAAATCAAGCGGTAGGAATCTCTCAACGGTTGAGTTGGGAGCAGAGACGTAGGCCGGGTTTTGGCCGAACTCCGTTATCAATTTTGTGTGTCTTGCCTCTTTATTTCCGCTGCACTTTCACTTTGATTTTTAATTTGTTAATCAATTTTTTAAAAGGCAATTCACCCCCCCTCTTGCCATCTTTTCCCCGTTTGTTCCGACCCTACATTTGGTATTAGAGGACGTATTTGAGTAATTCCCTAAACCGGTTTCAAATTAAAGATCCTATTTTTTTTTTGATGGCTTCTACCGCTTCTTCTTCTCAAACTCTTGAAGGACATTCTTTGGATCGTGCTCCATTCTTTGATGGAGCCGATTATAGTTTTTGGAAAACCCGCATGACCACATTTCTTAAAAGCATTGGTTATCCAATTTTTAAAATTGTTATGCAAGGATTTTCCCTCTCCTCTCCCGATGAGTCTAAGTGGACCCCCGTAGACATTGCAAATTTCGATCTTGATGGCAAAGCCATGAATGCTCTACATTGTGGGTTAGATCGTAATGTTTTTAATCATATTTCTTCTTTCTCTACTTCGCATGATATTTGGAAATATTTAGAGCTAACCCATGAAGGTACTAGCAAGGCTCCAAAGCAAGAACCCGGTGCAAAATCCGTACCCAATTGCCCACTCCACAAGAAAAGGGCCAAGAAAAAGGGGAAGAAGAAGGCTTCAAAGAAAACTTGGAGTGATAGCTCCTCCTTCTCTTCTTTCTCCTCGAGCGACAATGGTAATAATTGCCTAATGGCAAAACATGAGGTATCTTCCTCCTCCTCCTCCTCCTCCTCTTGCTCTTCAAATTCAAATTCTTTAAATCATCTTTCTTATGAAGAACTCTCACACGCTAGAGATCAATTAGAAAATGGTTTTCATGCCTTATCGTCAAAATTTGTTTCTTTGAAAAAGAATTTCAAAAAACTCTCTTCCGAAAAAGAACAACTTCTCAAAGAGAAGGAAGAGTTGACCCTTAAAATCCAAAATTTTCCAAATGTTGATTCTATGGAATCAACCATCAAGGACCTAAGGGAGACCCTAGCTAAGTTCACCCAAGGGGAACAAACTTTGAACAATCTCCTAGGTTCCCAACGAATTTCTAGGACCACTCAAGGACTTGGCTATACCAACCAAGCCTCCTCCTCCCATGCTCCAACTGTTTTTGTAAGGGGGAGCTCTAGTTTCAAATTTTGCAATTATTGTAAGAAACTCGGGCACCTAATTTATGAATGTAATTGTAAAAACGCCCGGTATGGTCAACCCAAATCGATTTTTTATTCGGATGAATTCTATAGGAGAAGACCCGCTACAAGGCAAGTGTGGATTGAAAAATCCCTTCTTGCGAGTCTCCCCGGGCCTAAAATTGTCTCTTTTCAAAATCCCTCTCCCCGGTGACTTATTGTTTTCATTTAGGGGGAGATTTTTCAAAACCTTGTCTTAGATTCAAACTTTTGATTTCATTTTCAAAATTTTCGATTCCAACTTTCAATTTCAACACTTGGTATCAAATTTTTCATTTCAAAATATTCAATTCGAATTTCTCACTCAAATCACTCAATTCTTTTTTGATTCAAAAATCTCAATTTCAAAAATTTCATTTGGTTTCAAATTTCAAATTTCAATTGATTTTTGATTCAAAACTTTCAATTCAAACTGTTATGCAAATTTGTATTTCAATTTTCATTTCAAAATTTTCAACAATTGATATCATTTTCAATTGATTTAAAATCTCGTTTTTCATCGCTTCCCTCAATCATGTTTTATGCCCCATTCTATTTTGATAATCACAAAGGGGTAGAAATTTCTTGATTGATTGGGGGAGAATCTTTTCTCTCATGCTTAGTATTTATTTTCAATTTATCATTTAAAGCATGCCTTTCATTTAAGTTTTTACATTGCTTAGATAAGTGATTGTGATCATCAAAATAGGGGGAGATTGTTGTACCCCACACTCTTTGATTTTCAAGATCACAATCACTTTCATATGTGTTTAACTTTTTTTTTAAGTGTTGTGGATGATAGGCAAAAGATTGCCAAAGGATTGGCCCAAGAATGGACAAGAAATGGACTGAAATTCAGTCCACCGGCCAACCGGTGTGATAGCACCGGCCAGCCGGTGGAACTGGCAGAGGGATTGCCCACTGCCAGGTTCCACCGGTCGACCGGTGGCTCTGTCACTGGTCGACCTGTGGCACCCAGCCCAAATAGTGTTTTCTACTGTCTTGCCACCGGCCAGCCGGTGGCTCCTCCACCGGTCGACCGGTGGAGCCTGGATCAAGACTCTTCTTCTCTACCAAGGCAGCGGCCAGCCGGTGGCTCCTCCACCGGCCAGCCGGTGAAGCCTGCACTCAAACCTCTCCAAATTCCCAAAGCACCGGCCAGCCGGTGGCCCTGTACCGGCCAGCCGGTAGCCCTGGTCAAACTAGCTGTTGGCTTTGACCAGTCAACCTTCTTTTGGCCTCCAACGGCTCCGAGGACTTCTCCAACGGCTCCGAAGGCCCCCAATGGGTTCTATGCCTATAAATAAAGGCCAAGGAAGCCCCGGAACCAAATTGGATCACATACAAAGCGCCCGGACATATTGTTGCACATTTGGCGAACCTCCGACGCTCCACCTTCAAGGATCCACAAGTGCTCCAACCATTTTCCAATCCAAGGAGCACCTCAAGAAGCTTGGGAGAGCACGCTACATCATCTCCATCATCCAATTGGCACCCAAGTCTTCCTCCAATACGGTTTTTATTTTATATTCATTTTGAGCTTAAAATTGGGTTTGTGCCTACAAACCCCAAACCCTTTTCTCATCCCCCTTTCCTTTGGGTTCTCACACCACCATTAAGGTGTGAAGAGGTTTCTTCAAGCCTTTCCTTTTAAAAGGCTTGTGTCACCGGTGAGCTAGCCTTCACCCGTTAAAAAGGCTAGTGGGTTCTTGATATTCCATTGAAAGCAAGTGGGTTCTTGCTAAACCAATAAAAGCAAGCTGTAATAGGTCCTAGTGCTACCTCAAAGCCTAGTGGGTTTCTTGCTAAAACCATTGAAAAGCAAGCGGTAGGAATCTCTCAACGGTTGAGTTGGGAGCGGAGACGTAGGCCGGGTTTTGGCCGAACTCCGTTATCAATTTTGTGTGTCTTGCCTCTTTATTTCCGCTGCACTTTCACTTTGATTTTTAATTTGTTAATCAATTTTTTAAAAGGCAATTAACCCCCCCTCTTGCCATATTTTCCCTGTTTGTTCCGACCCTACAGAAGTGGTATGGCATCTCAATGGACTTTGTCACATGACTACCCAAAGCTCAGGGTGGTTATGATGCTCTCTGGGTAGTGGTGGATCAGCTGAAAAATCAGCACACTTCTTAGCAATTAAGGAGTCAGGCCTAGTGAGTTCCTTATCACAGAGGTACGTAGACCAGGTGGTGCCTTTTCATGGAATCCCGAATATTATCGTCTCAGATCGGGATACTCGGTATACCTCACGAGTCTTGAGGGGGTTGCAACATGATTTTGGCACACAACTACTCCTTAGCACTGCTTTACACCCACAGACCAATGGTCAGATGGATCGGACTATCCAGAAGTTGGAGGACATGCTACAGGCTTGCGTTCTGGATTTTAGAGGATCATGGCTACGACACTTGCCTTTAGTAGAGTTTTCCTACAACAACAGCTTCCACTCTACTATTTCCATAACACCATTTGAGGCTTTGTATGGGAGACCATGTCATTCACCTATTTTCTAGACAGAGGTTGGTGAGACAGGTGCTCTTGGGCCAAAAGTAGTGTAGAGAACCACAGAGAAAGTCTAGCTTGTACGTGAGAGGATGAAAGCGGCTCAGGACCAAGAGAAGTCATATGCTAATCGTCGGAGGAGGCCCTTGTAGTTAGAGGTGGGAGATCATGTGTTCTTGAAGGTTTCCCCTCGATGGGGGCAGTGGAGGTTTGGGAAAGGGAGAAATCTCTCACCTAGGTTCATCGTACCTTTTGAGGTGTTGAGGCGAGTCGGCGAGGTGGCATATCAGCTGGCCCTACCACCCTAGTTGGGGAAGGTTCATGACGTCTTCCACATCTCCCATCCTCATCGGTACCTACAAGACGACTCCCACATTATCGATTAGGGAGAGTTAGATATGGGAGAATACGCGACCTTCGAGGAATGACCAGTCAGAATCGTGGATCATAAAGAGAAGGTGCTCCATGGATGAACCATTCTGTTGGTTTGTGTGTTGTGGAGGCATGGCGGCCTTGAGGAGAGAAATTGGGAGCGGGAGATCTAGATGCACGATCAGTACCTGGAGTTGTTTTGACTTGTGTTTTCCCTTGTTCTTCTGAGCTTTGTGTTGATGTTATACACTGTACCTTTGAAATATGGAATGCTTGGCTTTTCGGTTGTGAGACCTTTTGTTTCCTTGTTCCTTGGTAATGTGTAACATGTACGGATGTGTGAGGAATGGGAAAAACATGATCCTTAATCGAGACGCATTAATGCGGATGCGATTGAACCCGTGCAGGTGAGTCAGTGCCGCCTAAAGTGGATAATATCTCAACATAGGAGAATGAATTTTTTCCCAAACCACATGTTTGGGGTGGTGTGTTGGTTGTGTGGTGTTGGGGGAAGTTCAAGTTTGAATATCCTAATGTAAAAAAGTGGGAAGACCCAATTCATAATCGAGACACATTAATAAGGATGTGATTAAACCCATGCAAGCGAGTCAGTGCCACCTAAATTGGATAATATCTCGACATAGGAGAAGGAATTCCTAACACATATGATTAGGGTTGTTTGTTGGGTTCCTGTTATAACGAGAGCCCTAAGAGGTATCTTGTAGGGTTCCTCTGGGTTGGTTTTTGAATTCTTAGGGACGAGAATGTTTTAAGATGTATCTGATGTAATGGACCAGACCTATCCGGCCCATTCATTTTTCAAAAAGAAGGCCACGAAGTGTTCTGGAGGGTGAAATGGACTTTTCCCACACTTTCCAGATTTTTGAAACTACACGCCGTGTAGTGTTAGTACACACCGTGTACCCCCTCGCAGGGTATACCCCGTGTTGAAGGCCATGTCCTTGTTGTGAAAAATAATTATTACACGCTGTGTGTCTAAAATACACATCGTGTGGTCCCTCCCCGCGTATGCATTACCCTCAAACCGTGTGTTGACCAGTCAATGGCCGCAGAGCCGTGTTGGAAGCCGCATGGAGACCGTGTAAAATAACCGAGTACACACCGTGTACCATAAAGTACACGTCGTGTACTTTTTTTTCTCACCTATAAAAGGAGTGGTCCCCTCCTCCTTTTCAACTCACTCCTCTCCTCCCCTTTCCTCTGAGCAGAGCTCTACCAAGAAACTCAAAGGCTTCTTTTCTTCCATAACTTCTTTGTCTGAGCTCTGATTTACGATCCGTCAGTGGCCACAGGATCGTAACGATGATGAAGAACTTCCATGCTTGGATCTGTTGTCTTTCCATTGGCCTTTCCTGTCAGACATCCACCCAAGGAGGTTTTTCCGAGACTAAACAGAAGTGATGGACGCTGACAGACGTCTTCTAAGGTTGATCCGGGGGTGCATTGCGATCAGAACCTGTTGAAGTAGGTATCTTACCTTCGTCTCTCTAATTTGTTCAACATGTGGGGTGGGTGTCCTCTTGCTTATGTGAAACAATTTTTAACTGGTTAAATAAAAAAACTGGTTAAAGAATGGGGATGGTGAAGTTGTTATGTTTATCTTTGTTTATCCAATTGATATGTTATGAATTGAATATGATTATTACTACTGAAAATCACGGTCGTTGGGGGCCTTTGCTAGCGCAATTAAATGTTTCCATATCTTTTAGACCATTTTTTGGATAGAACCTTGTTGAATGTGGAAATTGGTTAATCATATAAAGTTGGCTGATTAAATGAAAATATGGAACCCTTCTTTGATCACCCCGGATAAATAAAAAATGAAATAATGAACATATAGGTGTTGTCTTGGATACGTGGCATGTGATGGGGGTATTTTGTGTGTTGTTGTGAATCTGGTGAGCAGTGGGATGCAGTTGTATTGGTTGTGGGTTGGTGTGAATGTTATGTTGGTGACGGGCAGCGGGGCTATGATAAAAGGTATTAAAGGGATAATGATGTGTGGTGCATCTATGGTTATGGTGGTTGGCAGCGGGGCTGCAGGGATGGGTTGGAATGTGTACGGAAAATGGTTTGTGAATAATAAAATTTAATGAATGGTGGGTCATGGTAATGGAATGGGATTAATAATCAATGGGTTGGTTGCTTGATAAGAAGGACTTGGTTGTGTTGATTGTGTTTTCCTAACTTGATTTGTGGATAGCAAGGATATGTTTTATGAACGATTGATGTGGTTGGTTGTGGATAGTTTCCTAGTAGTTAAAGAACTAAATAAACTAATTCTACTGAAACATGAAAACCTAAATCGGGTTGGGGTTGTTTGTTCTACGCATGCTTCGTAGTATCAGTGCCAAGGCATGTGCTCAATTTCTTTGTTTAGAAGCCATAGGTTGGGCATTGTGATAGGTATATATATATATATATCTGTATCTTTTGTGTTTTATCTCACCCCACCCATATTGAGCACTTAGTGTCGAACACTCCCATTTCATGGGAGAGGGTGTTTTCTGTTAGTTACTAGCTCATTCCTGCTCTTTCTCCCTTAGGTTGTGATGGCTTGAGGTGACCATACACTTAAGACCCTTCAGGTAGGTTTTGATTGGGGTGGTTTTAACCCAAGACTCTTCGGGAAGGTTCTACTGTTTCCCAAGAACCGTCGGGATGAGGCCCAGGTGTGTGCAGGCGGGATACGTGGTTGTAAGGCCCAAGACATTGCGGGTGAGATACGTGGTTGTGAGGCCCATGTGTGTGAAGGTGGGATGTGTGGTTTGTGAGGCCCAGGTGTGTGCGGGCGGGGAGAGTGTGGTAGCGTTAGGACATTCACTATTAGGAAGAGTAGCTAACTACTGGGAAATGGTGTGGGGTACCCAATACTATTGTTTCTTATATACTACTACCTGTTGTGTTTTTGTTTTGGTTAGTGTGGCTGGTGAGGTTGGGTGGATATATTTCCTTGATAGGTTTCTTATGTTGTTCTCATGGGACATTAGGATGTCTCCCCACTTGTGCACGATAGCTTTAGGTTTCTATGCTGAGTATACTTGTATGCTCACCCTATGTTTACTTTCAGGTTTCCAGGAGGACTACCAGGGCCATGCAGGACCCTACTAGTCAGATAGTTGGAGTTTTTGTAGTTGATGTTCTCTTGTTTTCTTTTGGTATTGTACTTTGTGCTTTCTTGTTCTAGCACCTTGTTATAAAATTGTTTAAACATGCATGTGGGCTTGGTTTGGGTTTATTTATATACACTTGTTCTTTTCCTTTTTTGGTGGTTGACTGGTCGTATTTTCCGATCCTAAATAAATAAAATGGGTAATGCCTCCCATATTTGTGAAAACTCATACCCTTGGTGTTAGTCGCCATCCTAGGGCCTACTTGAGGCGGGACTCGGGGGTCATTATCTCCCTTTCACCATTGCCATCTCAGGAGGGGCATCTTTGGTGGGAGGTGGTCATGAAAAATATATATATAATGGTTCTAATCAATATTTCTATTATTGTGAGTGTTATAAAAATGTAGATTTTTTACATTCTTTATTTGGAGTGTAAGATTACCATATTCATTCCTTCCGTATTAATTTTGAATATGTGTTTCTCAATGGAACAAAATTATACTCTATCTAATGTGGAGAACATAGATAAAATTATGTTATATAAGGTAATGGTCTTAAATAGTATTATGACGGATTGATTATAAAGTGGAAACATGGCCATAAAAAATTTATAAAAAGTGTCAGTTCCAAACATAATATTTCTGTTTTAGGTATGAACATCCACTGTTTTTATAGAACTATGAAAATTATAACCATGTTTATAACCATGTTTATTTTTATTCACATATTATTGAAGATATTTTAATAAATATTATTATGTTTTATTGGTTCCCACTAATTGTTTATTTGGAGTTGATCATGAAAAATACTTTTGATTAATTCAGTAAATAATAATTTACCTATGTAATAATATGATAGGATATATGGCTGAATTATATTTCACATCTCCATGTCCAAATTTCTTATTTTTTAATTAGATATATGTTTGATTTTATAGTTCATCAAAATTTTCAGGGATAATGTGTATATGTGGAAAACAATTCATTACATTATAGTGAAAGGAATGGTGAATGATATTAGTAAAGTCATCATAAAAAAATAGAAACTATTTTAATTGATTGTATGCATGTTATAATGGGAACATGGCTATATTTTTTAATTATATGAATGAATACTACTTTGAATAAGGAATTATAATTTCATTGACTAGTGTAACATATATATTTTTATAGAAATATTTACTATAAACTACATAGATTGATCCATTAACCATTAAATTATTGTTTTAATGTTACATTATTTTACCCTAACAAATTTATACCCAAACCACACATCTATAGGGCATGATTTTGACTTGATGTTGTTTACACTATCCTATATCTTTAATATGAGTCTTTGGGACCTAACATTGTTGTTTCGTCATGGAATCCGGGAATGACCTCCTGGACGGGAGATTCAAATGTTCCGATTTGTTTCTAACGGGTTTGTTCGTAGAACCGGAAACATCCAATGATTCCACATCCGTTTGGACCTACTTTCCAAAGGCAGGCGCTCATTAGCTTGTGGACTAATGAGGCTTAGGAATTTGCATTGGTCGAGAGGATGGGAGGTCGGAATCATCACACCTTTTTGAGGGGAATTATTGTCTACTCCGGGACTCTCTTTATAGATTTAAGTTATGTTCGTGAATCCTTATTACATTACCAAGTATAAAATGTTCTTTCCTTTAGTTTTAACAATCAATGATTAAATATGCAAGAAATTTAGAGAATCTTTTATATGTACTCGAGGTTCATCATCAATAGAGAATCATCTATATCTTTTTAGAGATTCCTAGTCAATGGTATCCTTCAAAACATTTATATAAAAGTCTCTTGGTCATTATGATGACCAGGCTGGTTTTAAAGCCACTCAGTGGGGCACTTGAAGTTTATCGTCATTCAGAAGGACAGAGATTATTTCAAAGTTGGGATCGAACCCATAAATGGGCTACCTACGTATCCTTTGTTTTGGAAAAGGAATCAGAACCCACATAGTTCGAGTAATGGAGTATGATGTTTATGATTGATGGCTCAAAGAAGAATGTCATAATTACTTTTACACTCTAAGCTCACGTGAGTCATGCTCGGTGTGAGAAACAAGAGGTATTGGTAAACTTTAGACAATTGTGCCATGAAAAATGCAATCATAAGAATTTGTTTGGGGCTTATGTATGTATGACTGCCCAAAATAGATGAAGGTTTAGGATTTACTTTTAGGGAGAAAATCCAGGAACAGGGTCCATAAAGGTATATGTGATTTATGGAGATTTGAATACTCTAATCTTGGGGCTTACTCCTGAGGAGTATGCCCAAGTTAGGAGGGGACTTATGATTGGGTTTTACTCTTGAAAAGGAAACCCAAATCAAAGGTAAATTATGACTGGTTAAGAGAATTTTAAGGGGGCTTGAGGTTTATTCCTAAAAAGGAAACTCAAGATTATGATTGGGACTTATTCCTAGAAAAGAAGGCCCAGGTTATGGGACTTGGGGCTTACTCCTGAAAAGGAAACCCAAGGTTTATGACTGAGTCTTACTCCTAAAAAGGAGACCCAGGTTAGGGGACTTGGGGCTTACTCCTGAAAAGGAAACCCAAGGTTATGACTGGGACTTACTCCTAAAAAGGAGGCCCAGGTTAGGGGACTTGGGGATTACTCCTGAAAAGGAAACCCAAGGTTATGACTGAGACTTATTCCTTAAAAGGAGACCCAGGTTAAGGAATTAAGGTTTGGGGCTTACTCTTGAGGAGGATGCCCAAGATTATGACTGGGACTTACTCTTAAAAAAGAACGCCCAGGTTATGACTGAGTCTTATTCCTAAAAAAGAGACCCAGGTTAGGATCCTCTCATCTTAAAGGATGAGGTTGAATGAATGAACTCTCCATATTTAGTGACATAAGGATATTTAAATCACTAGACTTTTAGAGAGATTCCACAGAATTCCTTTCAGATAAGGAAGTCAAATCAAGAAATCATGCCATAAATGGCTTTGAAGAGTGTCTTGAAGACTGAATCTTGAAAAGGAAAGGTGTGATGGATTAATAGGGGTAAAAATGGGCAAGATGGGCACCCAAAAATATAGGGGCACGCAAGTCTTTCAAGGCGCGCAAGTCTTACGTGGGCGCGCAAGTATGGTCGTGCAGGTATACCTGCGCGACACATGGTGTACTTGCACGATTTTCAACTAGCATTGAAATACTTGAGCGACTCTTTTTTAAACCCTTTAGAATTTTCTTGAGGTTCTTCCAGAAAAGGGACGTGCAAGTTATATTGAAGGAAATAAGTCGGCGCGCAAGTGTTTGAAAAGTTTCAACACTTAGGCCTTCCTTCTTCTCTTTAGATCTTCCGTTCTAGGTAAGAAACAACCTTAGAAGTGTTCCAGAAGCTTTGAGAAGAGACTTGGGCGTCGGGAGCTTCAATCTGAGTTTCTGGAAAAAGATCCTCCTCGAATGGGGGGCCCGCAGGGTCTATTTATAGGCAAAAGAAGACCCCGGGCGGTTACCGGGCAGTTACCACTTAGGTCGCGCAAGTCACCTGCGCGACCAAGGGTGTCGCGCAAGTGTACTTGCGCGACAGTGATAAAACTTGCGCGGTGCTGTTGCTGTCGATCCTTTGTTCATGCCATTGTCGATTTTTGATGTTTTCTTCAAAGGTTGAATCACTTTGAGCTCATATATTCCCTTCTCCGATCTTTAGATTCTGTGACGAAAGGAGCGTTAACAATTGTATAAAAAGTTATTCAGAAAATATTGTGTTAAGGAAGAAATGTGGTATTCTTCTATAATTTTCAATATTTTCCTGATGCAGGAAATATATTTACAGGAAACATAATATGATGGGATATAACATTTGATGTTTTTATAATTACTTTTTACGTTAATAAATGATTGATACATCAAAAATAATTTCTATATTTAAAAAATAAATTATTATTGTATTTAAAAGTAATTTATTTTTTTCTTGATAATTATAATAACTTTTTCTAAATTGACTCATTTTTTTAGTGTGTTTTCAAGACACAACACATTGTGAAAATATTTGTATTATATTTGACATTATGCCTAGACACCCCAATTGACTTACAACACCTGTAATACTTCATTTCATCAAATCACATGTGCACAAGTAGATTATAGGTATGTATAGACATTTTTTATGATTATCATGGATGTTATATAGATAAATAGACTGGAGTTAGATATGAATAGAGTCATTGGAAAAAAGTATTTACATGTCACCCATTATTCATTTTTTTCTCTTCTGTGTTATTCCCCAATATCATTTAGTTTTACTATATAATGTTTATATAATGTACACTATAATTTGATTTTTAATTAATGCATACATATTAATTGTTTTGGTTTATTCAATTTTTTTTAATATTTTATGACATATAATGTCTTGTATTTTGGTCTTTGTAATGTTTAATTGAATATAATGTCATATATAATTTTTTATAAAATCAATATATTACCATATACTGTAACAATGAGTGTAAAAAATTGGAAAATTATATTTCATTAACTATTTTTATTGTTGCAATCCATGGAGGATAATGGTGTTCTCCATGGGTAGTAACACTTTTCTTTGGGTGAAAAATGAGAAACCAAATATATGAAATTGTATTATTAATAAGAAGACTATATTTACATCCAATTTTACCAATCATTATATGTTTATTTTCAATTATTTTTGTGTTTCATATGTAATTTATGTTGTTTAATTGTATGATAGTTTTATATTACTTGTTTTTATCAATATACATGTATCAATTAATAATTAATAAAATAATTTAAATATGACTTGTGAATGAAATTAATGCTTAAAATATCAATTTATCATCAGAGTATTGGTTAGATAATGATAATGATATGGTTTCTAGAAGATTGTCTCCAAAAAATGTCTTTTAGAATTATATTGATTTTTGGAGAATGATATTAAATTTATCTAATATTCATATAAATAAATTGTAATTATATAAAGAGGATGAATATTTTTATTCTTTGTCTATCAGATAATTTTAGAAAATCTTTATTTTGAATAGAATGGGGAATGGAATCAATTAGGATATATTATCAAAAATAAAAAAAATAAAATTAACTTTATAAATAAAATCATGATGAAAACATATGCTCTACGAAAATATTTTAAAAATATTATGAAATGATATTATTTATTTCTTATTATAGAAAATGTTTTTCTATGATTGTTTCTCATGTTGGTAAATACTGATTTGGAATTTATTAAAAATTATATCAACAATAAATTTTAAATTTCAAAATATACATAAGTATGGGGAATTTTAACATTCATTTTAGTATATCCTCCATTTCATTTGTCAATTAATAATTTTTTATATTGTCTATGTTGATATAAATCCAATTTACAAATCATAGTTTTCTAATTTTGAATAAATTTATCTAAAGGAACATTCTAACTCTTTTAAAAGGGAATACTTTTTCATTAACCAACATTATTATATATTTTAAATGGTTATTATTCAATTAAATTTAGCCTTTCAATAACATGACTAAAATTATGTACAATCATATTAAATAGTTTAAAATATATGTGATCATTACTAATAATAATTTCTATAGACGAATATTTGTTGAATTATAATATTACAAGATTCATTGATGGGATAATTTTAGCTCCATCATCATTGTATATAGTTAAATTTATTTATTGTAAGTTTATTTTATTTATATATTTTATGAGGGATATTTTTTCTACTATTTTTCTTCACACATTATCAATAATTCAATTAAAACATTCAAATATCATTTTTTGTGATTTATTTAGAAAATTATTTTCACATATTATAAACCATATATATTGATAATTTTTAATCAATTTTAAATAGTGTTATTAATAATTGATAATTAACCATAAAAAATCATTGAAGACCTATTCCTTTATGGTAAAATGTATTTAAAATCACCTATATAAATTTTAACTAAGTTTACTTATTTTGAAGTTAAATTTTAATATGATTCAATTTTTTATTTTATATTTTTTAGGAAATTATTTTTTTGACAAATGATTTATTTAAACTAATAATGAGAATTGGTAACAAAGATATATTATATATATATATATATATATATTGAAAAAAATAATGAATTATTTTCTTTAGGATTTTTTTAAATTAAAATAACAAAAATAAATTTTAATAATAAATGATTATGGTTGGTACTTTCCAACAATTCATTATGAAATTATATTAATTGTTGAATTAATAATTATTTAGATATAAATAAATGTAATATAGAAATACCTTTTTTATAAGAATATTACATATATTTATTATTGTTTTTAAAAGATAAAAAATTATAATTTCATTCATATTTATATTATGGGTTCAAAACTATTAATAAATATTGTGGTCATTAAATTTCATGTTTTTAGAATATGATAAATATATATTTTTCTTAAATTTATAATAATATTATATAATACTATGTTTTTTTTCATGTTCCCTTTTATATATTTTCGTTATATATCTTGAATAAATATTTAAATATAAAAGTAATATTTTGAATTCTTTTCATTGTTATTAATGTTGTTTTTTTGTCAGAACTAATATCGTATCTCTATTAAATTTTATAATTGATCAAGGTATTTATATTTATAATATTATAATTTTAATATTATTGATTTTAATAAAATATTAATCCTTAATTAGAACATTTTATAAGTTTATTTATAGAATTATGAAATATTAGATTTTTATAAACATTATTATTAATAAAATTAATGGAAAATTACTTATAAAATGAATCCATATGTGTAATATTTCACAATCACCAACATGAATAGAAAAATTTGAATGTACACATATCATATCATGATACATTATAAATGATGGAATTTTTGTCTTATAATGATGAACTAGAGTTCCATTGGATGAGTTATTATATGGTGGTTCTCGACAACTTAGCCTATGAAGGATTCTTAAGATCACAAGAGGGTGAGTGTATGAGAATATTTTTATGCACCTATATTATTTCACTCATATAATGGTAAAAATATTATGATTTAATGTATTATAATATTTTATATTAATTACCATATATAATGTTATAGTTTTTTAAATAATTTTATTTACTTATAATGTGGAGTTATTATAAATGGAGAAAATTCCATAATTTTTTTTTTCATTTATACAAAATTTACTAGTTATTAATAAAAATAATTTGAGTGATGTATTCAAGGATTATTGAATCTTAAAATAATGTATTTGTGTTGTTAGATAATATAGAGAATAAAATTTTATTATATCAATGTTTCTATGTCAATATATATAAATTGATAGCTATTGTTTATTTTGTTAATATATAATTGAATTCAAATATAAGTCATTTATCAATAGTATTGTGCAATTGAAATTCACAATATAGGAGATCTAATATTTTTTTAGATATATCCAAAAAACCCACTACTGAAATATTTAGTAAAATACTATTAATATATATTAATAAATATAGGTTTGATGCAAAATTTTATATAATTTATTTCATAATATTTTTAGATCTCGATATTGAATAATATATATAGTAAAGATCAAAAAAAATCATGTAATAGTATAATGATTATGTTGGTGTATATATATTGTTAATTATTTTTTCTTTCCCTTAACTATTTTATAATATTTTCCCCTTTCACATAATGAAAAAATAAGATCTCATGATAATATACTGGTATGCATGTCAAAATCATGAGAAAGGGAGGGCCATTAATATTTTGATAGAGAATATTTTCATTACATGAACTGTTTAATAGTTTATGTATGTATTATAAAATCATTCATAGAAACAAAAAAAATTTACATTGTATTAATTATATTTTATAATAAAATTTAATATCATTATTTCAATTGACTGATTTTCCCTTATTCATTTTAAATAACATGGCTTGTATTTTTTTATTTCAATTTTGTACTAATCACTAAATCTCATGCCTATATAATGTTTTTGTGTAAAATGTTTCTCTAAAATCTAATGATATATTGTAATGATATATTGAATTTAATTACATATATAGTGGTGTGAATTTGAATTCATCATATTTTAAATATATATGTGAGGGAATAAATCATATAGTGGAATGAAATTTAATAATAGACAGTATAATTTTTAATAACATAGATCTGTTATATCTAAATAGGAGAAGTAGTTTATTATTGAGTTTATTTCTATCAAAGAATTCATAAATAGACTATCATAGAATTTAGTATCGTATATAAATACATAAATCAAATTTTGTATTTTATTTCCATAAAATAACGATTCAATTTATATACATTAAATATTAGGGACATAATTTAAGGTTAAAATATATTATCTTTTTATAATTATGCTATATAAGAAAGATTATTTTGTCATGATGGATCTTGGGATCCCTTAGTAATTCATGATGGTTTATTATAAAATTTTGGTACATATAAGATGGCGAAATAAGATAATAAATATTTTATTACTATACATGATGTTAAATTAGGTCATTATAATGATTTCTATTTTCTTAGATGATGAAGTGGATTTCCATATAGTTTAGTTCAATCAAAAAAGTGTTTAATGTTAATAAATATTTATAGATATACATGATATTAAAATGCATTCTTAAAAATATTAATAACATCCACAATGAATTGAAATTATTAAGTGAGTGTTAAATGATTTATTATTGGTGTGATTTTTTATAATGTGGGCTTCATATATATACTTGTTTTATGTATTAGAAACCCATAAAGTTTAATCCATTTTTTAGTTAAATTATATTGTGTGGTTATCATTATTGAAATGTTAGTATTATAATTATTTGGATATAAGTATGGTAATGAAATTATTTAACACCCACCTAAAATATTAAAAATAATAACATTTATTAAAAAGGGGATTAAGGGTCGTGAAACACTGGGTTTTATATAGAGGATAGATTTCAGAAATTATATATTTATAGAAAAATTGATAATCATCATTCAATTTGATTTCCCTACACATTTAATCCAATGTAAATAATACATATGTATGGAATTATTATACGTATTTCATAGCTGAGGCCATGAATCATAAGATTATGGAACGAACCATGTGGTTGTTTAAGGTAAACATTGGTGACTAATCCCTTGATATTAAAATTTCATGAAAAAATGTGGTTTACAATATTTGTAATATTAATAAAGGACTGTTATAATGGAATTAATCCTTAATGTAATTTGATTTCATAGTCATGGGAAATTGAGGGGGTTATAACAGAGTGTTTCTTAATGATTCTACATTATATCCGCAAATAAATAGAAGAATCTAATGTTGTCAGAAGATCCATGGGATATCTAATATGAGGGGTTCTTGAAATATGGGTATTATGGTTTTAACCCTGTCTTGTAAACCTAGGATAGAAAAGGTGGGAGGTGGGTAACGCACTATAGGAAAATTTTCTACTTTAATAATTTTTTTAAAAAATACACAATCCATTCATGGAATTGTACTACCTCACTAATTGATAGATCATTTTTGGGTTTCATCTGTTCATGGAGTTCACCAGTAGGGTACATGATTAGATTGGGTTCACCTATCTCATATCATATTCCCAAGCTACATACAAACAGATACCCTAATTATGGATAAAATGTCTTTTATTCTATTGTTATATCGAATTCATCACACTATCAATTATACTGTAATGAAATAAAAGATATAATTAATTATCTAAATAAGTGGTGGGGTGGAGAATATTTTTCAGTTTTAATAGATGAGATAAACATTAATTATTTGTACCAAGTGGAATTAGAGTAATAAAAACATTAGAATAATCTAATCATATCTTTATAATATTATGTCATTATATGAAATAAATATAAACCTTCATTTCTTTTTAATATGTTCCTTGGCATATAGTAATGGGGTGATTCTATAATTTTTCATGTCAACATTCAACAAGTAATTTTAATTTGACTCCATATCAAAATTAATAGATGCACACCATTTCATATATCATGGTGTTATTTATAGGAAAAAATTTCTATGTATTCCTACAATGGAATTCATAAGTTTTCATTAAGAAAATGTAATAAATTATGATATATGTGAATATATAAGTATGAATACAAATAAAAAATCATCATTTATATAAAAATACCATAACTTATATTATTATATTTAATTGAGTGTTATACCAATTTTTGGGCCCTTTAAAATGACATCCCAATAATAGTGTACATTTATAGACCATATATGGCCAAATTATAAGGGAAAAATAAAAATGAGGGTGTTTTGAAAATTACAATTAAATTTGAAGACTATGTGGATATTAAAATATTCAACAATATAATGGATCAAATTCCTAGAAATATTCATCGATTTTTATGATGAGTAAATATTTTATTTATAAATATGGGATTATATAGATTAAATTCCCTATATTTCATTATTCTTTTTTTGAATAATATTTTATGTTTTTACTCTATGGGACTAATTGGAGAAACAAGACATTATTTATAGGGTGTTAAATAGTGGGAATAAATGTATGAGGATATAGGCATAAAAGATATAACATATTTAACCAACATTATAAGGATTTATAATATATAAAATGTAATGATAAATGATAAAATGACTTTTACAATTTTTCGATAATATAAATTCAGCAATCTCAATAAATTCACCATCTCAGCACTAGCTCAAAAATATCAATTAAATGGTTTGATAAAACTAATATATTAATAAAATATATTTCATTGAACATGAATTGTACCATACATGATTATAAAAAGACCATGGTAATCTTATTGAACTGTCCAATATTTTAGATTGTCAATAATGGCCCCTTAAACAACTACCCATCTCTTATTCACTAGTAATATTTTGGTCAAAATTATCCATTGGAATTTGTAATTGGATAGGTATTTTGAGTCTCAAATGAAATAGGACTACTAGATCAATAGATCATTTTTTTATTTTCAAGTAGATTTAACTTCAAAAACACATTATAACATTGTACATGTATGGCAGTCAATCACCAATAAAAATCACCAAATTACTATAAAATCTTTGGCAAGAACATCTTGAAATTAAGTACATTGAATAATATTTATTTTGAAAAGTCACTTAATAGTTAAAAATATATTATATGTTAATTTATCTCTATATTATGGAATATTTTAGTGAGTTCCTATATATTTCATCTTCATATGGTTTTGAGTAGAAAAAATACATTTCGGATAATCAAATATTTATATCTTTATAAAATACTAAAGACAAGTACCATGTTTTACACAGTGAAAATAGTTTTGGAACATTGGTAGAAATATTTTAGTAATTATATTGTAATTAGAATGACTTCACAATTATAATAAGATGGAAAACCAAATAAATAATTTTTATAAGGCGATATGAAGGCATAGATATGAAAGTGTATGCTATGAGGCCTAGGGATAATGTTGTTCCAATTGAGTACAAAGAAAAAAAATTACTTTGGTTTCAAGTGACGTTTTTGGGAAATAAATTTCATCTCATTCATGATTCACAATATAGAGATATGATGGTCATATTTTTAATGCCCACCCAACACACCCAAAATGAATACTTAACATTCTCATTTATTAATATAAAATATATATCGTATTATATATAGTTTTAATTATACTATCGATTATTTACAAATAATCAGTAAATTATATTCACTATGTGCGATGACTATAGGACACATAAATTAATATCAATTTATAAATTTATATTTAATTTAATGTCTAAGATTCTGCCTATTAATTTATATTTTAATTTTAAACATTAAATATTTTGAGTGAAAATAGGGAAATCGATTCATATGGGTATCTCTATAGGTCCATGTTTATATAATAATTTGAGGCTTCAATAACTTTATCGAAAATGAGGAAAAATACAATTATGTGGGGGATAAAAATTATTTTCCATTTAGGATGCAGTTATAGTAGTAAAAATCAATAAAAAATCTATTCTTAAATCCCACTAACCATAATTATTAAAAAATTAATTCATGTGTTTCAGATGATTAATATGAGCATTTAATGACGTTTTCGGAGTTAATAAACAACCTATGGTAATAAAAAAACATTATTATATCTATATGAATGAAAACATATGGATGTGAATTACACTTATACAAATAGATTTTATGATATTTCTCCCTAAAGATTAAATATTTTTCTTGAATCATTTCAAACATGGATTAATTTAAAAAGTATTCATTCCCTTGATTATTGATGTTTACCACTCTTTACATAAGGCATGTATTCAAAGCATAAATAAACAATGTATTTGTTTAGGATAACAATTGTATTCCTTAGTTAATGTAAAATAATACGAAACCATTTTAGGGATATGATTAGCTATTAAATGAAATTTCATGACTAGTAATAAGGAAGGATCAGGATACAGTAGTAGAGGAATCTCCAACACAACGAGTAATGTCATTATAATAATTTGATACTTCAAGGAAAATATTATTATGCTTTTATAAAAACAATACATATCAACATATTTTAAATATAATTATTTATGAAAAATGTATTACTCTAATAGATAAGCACATCCCTTTGAGTTATTCTAATTTTATTTTTAGATTGTATTAATTTTCTCAAATATTTTGTATATCATAAAAACAATTAAAATTTACACACCATTATATAAAAATGATATCTTATAATATCATTTTATGTATTAGGTAGTGGCTTCTTACATGGATTTCTTATACACCATGTCATTGTGGTTTTATGTTGTTTTTAGTGATTCTAAAAAATATTGATGTTTAAGAGGATTATTTCTAATACAAATGAGTAATAATACCATTTTTCTATCATGGTCACTACTCATTAAAATCCATTTTTTGAAAATAATCCCTGGACTTCCAGATGTTTTTGACATTTAGAAATTATTGTCTCATAATTATAACATAGAGAGATCAATAATTATTCTTGATGTAATATCTTATGGAAATATAGATATATTAGAAGAATTTACCATTATTATATAGTTGGTGGTTTAGGTGACTAATGAATGGAGTGTATTTCTAGTTCCCTTTAACAAAAAAAGATTGATGTCGTGTAACATCATGAGAATTTATGAAATATTTCTTTTCATATACATATATTTTATTATACAATGTAATTCATGGAACCCCATGTATAAATGAATATAATGTAATATAAAATTTTATCCAAGCCACTAAATTTACAGTACTTATATGAAAAACAAACATTTAAAAAAATTAGCGATTAAATAATGAAATATTTTTGTTATGTTTTTATTATATAAAAATATAAATTATTTTGTTAATATATTTTCCATTGTTTTTGTGAGGATTTAGTATAAATAATTTTTCATCAAATTTTAAAATAATAATTTTAATAAATGAAATTAATTTATTAAATTATGATTAAAATAGCTTCATATGGTGAATTTAATAGAATTTTATTATTACATTACTTTTTCGATTAACAGTTGAAAATACAGATTTTAAATCAAAATTTAATTTTTAGTTAATGAAAATAAAAAGTTAATGTTTCTTTAAAATGTTTTTAAAGCCTCATTAGATAATTTATATTATATTAAATTTAATTTAGGCAATTTGAATCAATTTTTTTTTAAATTATGAAATAAAATATTTTTATTCTTATGAAAACATTTTCATTGAAAAGTAATTCATTGAATTTATTGGATTAATATTAAAATACATTTTCTGACTTATATGATTAAAATTCATTAAAATGGATTCCATAATTTGAATAAAAATAAATTATTTTACTTTATATGGTTAAAATAATTTTATTCTATAATAAATTTTAAAAGAATTGCACATCAGTTGTAACAGCCCAAGATTTTATGAAAAATATTCTTTTTAATTTCACTATTGTCTTGTGTTGTACGCAACACAAAAAGGAGCTTGCACAACACACATCCTTGACTTGCCTTGCATTACACGCAATCGCAACCTTCCTCGATAGCGTGTGTAGTACGTAATACTGAGTTTCATGAAACAACGATATGCTATTAAAATATTATTAAAACTAGCCGTTATGAATAGTAATAACCACTTTTTAAATTTTAGAAATTTTAGCTCTCAAAATGGACTTCATTTTTGGATTCGGAGTATCGAATTTAGCCTAAGGTGAAATTTTGGTACTTTTCGGATAACTTTCATATTCTGATTAATAGTGAAAATTACTAAATTATAATTAAAAACAACTTTTTTAATCGAAATAATTAATAGTGATAAATAATTAATTTGAGTGGTTTTAAAGTATATTTAGAATATATTTTTACAATTTAATACAATGTTGGTCATTGGATGTAATTTCACATTTAAACCAGACATAATCAAGTGTCAATCTTTTGATAGATATTGTTTCTTAAAAACACGCTATTTGTTTTAATAGCGGGATTTAATTATAAAATTAATTAATGCAATTTCTATGTTATGAATTTGGTAAAATAGACTTCATTTTTGAATTCGGAATATGAAATATAGCTTAGGATGAAATTTTGGCATTTTTCTGAAAACTTTCAATTTTTGATGAATAGTGAAACCACTAAGTGGTAGGTTAAAAACTGAATTTTTCATAAAACTTAATTTTACCGCTTCTGTGAATGGAATTTCAAAAATCCGAGAGACATGATTGATTTCAGTAAGTAAAATGTGGTTCAATGAGATGAAAATAATTTTTGGTGAATAGTAACTTTTTACTTTTTTTTACCACGGTTAATAGTAAATAGGGTAACTAAGGGTAAATATGATATTACTATTACCCTAACACATGTCCTAAATCTATTGGATAAGTGTAATTCGACCAAAAACAACCTTATGAATATAATATGACCATTTAGGTCCACTTGGATTAGATTATGACATTTAATATTATTTTATTTAATGAATAGTTAAAATAGTTAAACTCAAAGTTTAATAACTAAAACATTTTTAATATGGGGTTATACATAAGATAAATTAGACTATAAATATTCATTAGAAAGCTAAAAATATTTCCTACATAATGATATTTTATTTATAATTTTTAGACTTTAAATAGAATAATATATTTATGACACAACGATGATGCAGTAATTACCCTTTTAAGGAAATATTAACATAATTGATGTTATAAATGCTCAAATGAATGTAATCTGAGACTGTTTATGAATTCCACTAATTTTCTAGGTTACTATGATATATTAGTGTTGATTTAATCAACTTGGTTCGAACATATAATTCTGTTATGACTTTCACAAAAAATCATATATCAAATAGTGTCAAAATTGACACAAAATAGTTTTTAAATCAAATATTATATAATTAATTGTTATTTTATTCCTAAAAATCTAAGGTTCGGCAAAATGACTTAGATAATAATATATATATATTAATAATAAACAATTTTGGGTTCATTTGGCATGTTATAGTAAGTGTATTAACCATATAGTGAAAGAAAACAAAAAGACACGGTAAATGTTAAATTATTTAACTTAGAGTTAAATCTAATTCATAAGGTTAAAATAATACCCTAAACATGTCTAAATCCTATTGGATGATAGGCTTTCGACCCATCCCCACTTTAGCTTCCAAATAAGACCCTTTGGAACCATTATAAACTGATTTTTACTTTAATATAAAATAATATTTTGAGATATTCCTAAGGTGCCCCTCTCCTCCCTTATAAAAGGGTACCTCCTCCCCCTCCTCCTCACACCAATTTGAGCACTCAAGCTCGGAAAACCCATGCCAAAATCCCTTCTACACTTCCCTAGAATAATCCTAGAGGTCCTGGTCTTCTTCAAAGACCAATCTTAGTTCCCTAAGTGGAGGATTCAAAGAGGCGTTCCAAAGAAGAGGTAATATCCATTACCGATCTTTTCAATTTCTTTCTTCTTCAACTTCTTCTTCATTAGTTGTTTCATGATAAAGTAATAACATCAGTATTACTTACATACTGATATGTTATTATAAATATGAAACAATTCTAATTCACCTTCTATCCATCCTACGGAAAAATGAAATCACCGCGCGTGCGTACGTACGGAATACCGTCTCCACGCCGTGGTGTAATATATTTTCCGTCACCACCTTAATTGGATGGGTATAATCGTTTAATTAGTAACTATATATGATTATTATAAAGTGATATTGATACTGAAATAGTATACATACACTTTAACACAATTCCACGACCATGGGAATGATATCATCGCTCGTGCGTACGTACGGACTACCGTCTCCACGACGCGATCGATGTGATTAATTCTCAATGATTAACCATTCATGAATGATTATAAAGTATATATAATAAGTACTAATGAAATATATAAACTTATAATGATACTGGAATTATTTATATTTATATGTATGTCATCTACTTAATTCCATTCAATTCAATAAGGAAACGAAAACAGCGTTCATGCGTACGTACGGACTACCGTCTCCATGAACGGTGTATTTCTTTCCATTTACTGATTTATTATATAAGTATATTCTGAATATATATTATATATAAATCATGTTTTATATTCTGGAATTAAGTAATCATGATCTAAGTAATCATATGAATAATTACAAGTTAAAAACATGAACGACAAATGAGACGATTCTACCCAAAATGCTACTTTAACATGAATTTACAAAAGAACGGGTAATATAAAGTCATAAGTGGACCATATATGATATAATAACAATGAATATGATTCTGGAATAAGTTAATAACATGATTTAAATCATTATACAGGAGGTTCGGACACTTACAAAGCAAGTCGGACCTAAGGTAAGGGAAATATCACAATCTAATTTTTATCCGAGATTGTTTATACTTTAGTATTTACTGGGGTGTATTTTATCATCCACATCCATGTTTCCTGAATATTAAATATTATTTCCATACACCTACAAATGTTTAAATCCAATTTTACCCTTCGGTGAGTTTTTAGTAAAGTATATGAAAGGAATATTTTGTCGTTTTTCATACGAGGTACTTTTTGACTTTTCCGACAAAAGTAAGAAGATTGTTTTTTTAACTTATACGGCAAGAATGGATTTTTAAAAAATTATTTCAAAGAATATTCCTTTATAAGTTTTCAAGTTTATTTTTAATCAACTTCTTTTAGTTTATAATTGTATGACATGTTAAGAAAAGAAAGGTGCTTTTGATGTAGAAAAGATATTTTCTCAAGAATGGAGTTCAAATGTTTTATCAAAATTATTTTCCATCTAAGATAATATAGGGTTCTGTTTTTATCCCTATTATTACATTGATTTGATTATTTTTTGAGGAAATTATTTTTATGAAGTCATTTACCTTATATGATTTGTTTTATGATGTCATGATGTTTCAAGAATCCCATTTTTGTTACATGTGTTATGCGATGATGTATGATTTATGATTATGTGGAACACATAAGAAAGGATTCATTATAATATGGGTGGGACCTATATCTCCCTCCAATACATTGGGTAAAGATTTTATATCTCATGAGATAGACAGGGCTGGAACGGTAGGTTATACCGGTTCAGTGAAACATGACTGAAACGAGGGTTACTCGATTCAGAAAGGGACTTTGTCCACTAAGATAGTCTTGGCAATGAGTCTTGACTAACAAGAAATGATTCTCTATGATTATGTGTGAATACCACAAAGTTTCATGTTTTATGTTATAATTATTGTGATTACATTTCACTACCATGATTTATCCCATGTTATGAAATTATTCTCTCTTTTCAGGTTATGATTTCCAAAATGTTATGTTCTTATGAATAAGATGTGATTGATGATATTTCTTTTGTTTACCCTTACTGAGCATTTGAGCTCACCGTTTTATGTTTTCTTTTCCCCAGGATATAAAGAAAGGTTTTAGGTAAAAAAAAATGAAGATCTTTATGGGAGATGTTGAAGATCTTTCACCACGATTAGAAGATTTTATTCCGAGTTTCCAAAGACACTAAACTATTACGATCCTTGTGCGTGTGTTTCTGTTATGTACTAAGTATTCCGCAAAGGTAATGTAATGTTCATCTACGTCAAGATTCGGGTCTCTACAGTTGGTATCAGAGGAAAGGTTTAGTCAACCTTTGGAAACTAGGACGCGAAAACGTTAGTGAGATCCCTAGAGATATTTCTACGGTATGTCTAGGGATGTCTCTAAGGTTAAGTATACGCATAGGTTATAGTCCTAGAATTGCGCTAACGATCTTAGAATTAAACCTAAGATGTTAGATATTGAATGTACTCCACCTTTATTATGTTGTTTTCCCTAGCATGATTTTAGCCTCTCACACTATTCTTTTTGGGTTTTAGACGATGGCTGGAACCCGAAGGAACCGTGTTGATCAATGCAATGGACAATGCAATGATTGTCCTCCTAAACAAACAAATGTTATGGGAGATGGAGTGAAAAATCTTATTGCTATACTTACACAAGCTATGAATCATTCTGGACTTCCAAATGAGCAGAGAAGGGAACAATATTCTATTGAGTCCTTAATGAGGCAACGTCCACCTTCTTTCAGTGGGTCTTTTGATCCACTTGTTGCTGAACAATGGATTAGTACCACTGAAAAGATATTTTCAGTTCTTCAATGTTCTGAACATGATAAAGTCATCTTAGCAGTATATCGTTTAGAAGGTGAAGCTGATCAATGGTGGAATCTTATCAAGAATACAAGGCAAAGAGATGAAATTGAGTCCATGGAATGGGACGAGTTCAAGAACATATTTTTCAATAAGTACTTCCCTCGTATTCTTCGAACAAAGATGGAGAAGGAGTTTCTTGAACTAAAGCAAAAGGATGATGAATCTGTTGGTATATACGAAGCGAATTTTACAAGACTTGCAAGGTATGCATCTGGCATTATCATCCAACCTGAAAGTAAAGTTGATCGATTTTTCAGTGGCTTAAAACCAAGTCTTCGAAGGGCATTAGCTATAAGAGACTTCAGTAGCTATGAAGAAATTTTGCGTTGTGCTATCAAGGTAGAAATGGAAGTTGGTGTTACATATCCATCTCATGGTTTTGACAAGAAACGAAAGATCGAGTTCAAGGAGAAATCTCAGAATAATGGTGAAAAGAAGATGAATGTTTCCTTATGCACAAAGTGTGGAAAGAAGCATGGTGGAGATTGTCTTAAAGGGACTAGAAAATGTTTTAAGTGTGGAAAAGAAGTTCATCGAGCAGCTGAGTGTCGAAGTAATGGAAAAAGGGTTTCTAATGATGTGAGTAAAGAAAACACTGCAGAGAACGCACCACCAACACTTCAATGCTTCAAGTGCAAGGAAATGGGGCATTATGCTAATAAATGCCCTAATCCAAGGGTTAGTGATGATCAACATGAGAAACCACTGAAGGCAAAGGACAAAGGGAAGTCACATGCGATCACTATTGGCAATGTTGAATATGACAACGATGTGGTGGAATGATTAAGTGTTTATGTAATGGGATTCCAAAATAATGTTGTATCATTGAGTATTGCAATATTTATTGATGTGGTATTCAAAGTAATTGAGATATTTTTTGGAAATAAGATGATATGTGCATAATGAAGGGAAAACGAGAAAATGAAATGTTTAATAGTATTCATGAGCTCATGATTGATATAAGGACTAAGTGATATCATGGTTTGAGTATATAGAATTTTGAGGATTTTGGTATGTGGAAAGTGTTAACTTTAAACTGCATTCATGTTTTCACTAAGGTATTCAAGAGAATACATGATTAAGGACTTTTAATGTTTGGAATGTGACCAACAAAACATATCTTATGATATATGGGGATCAACGATGGTATTAAATCTCTGGTAATCGTTTTCACTATGTTATGAGAGTGGACTGCAGTATTATGGATAAGCCTAAAGATTGAAATGGATTATGTTGGACATAAGTGAGTATTGTTTAAGGATAGAAGTTTTTTTTGAAATTATTGATGGGATGTTATAGTAATGTAGTTTTAGAAAAAGGACAACCTGCAGGACGGGCGACAGCCCATCGCTTCGGACAAGGCTGTGGGAATCGAACCCACAACCGAAGTGCGACTGGCCTTTATCGCCTACCACTGGCCTACAGGAAGTCCCTGTTTAGTAGAAACTAGTTTTATTATATTAATAAGTATGATATATGAAGTATAAGTCCATTTTAGGAACCATATGTGATTAATCTCTCTATAGATCGACTTATGTATATAATTTTTGCTAACCTTTTGTTTGAGACAGATGGAATGACCCGTCATTCTATCACATTATCTGCTAACACTTCACGAATAACAAATTCAACTTCATTTATTTAAGAGATGAAGTGGAAATTGTTCAAGGCATGAACAACAGTGAGATTGTACCAAAATAAAGAAAGTATTTATTCTAATTCAAATTTTCAACTTTAGGGAAATGATCTTGAAAACCAAAAATGTTGTCCTAGTGATCTTATACCTGATGAATCGGATGGTACCTTAGATCGTCACAAATTTATGGATTTGTGATTGTTGGCTTTTCCATAGCCATGTTCTCTACCACTCTCCATCAGAACATGATGGTTAGATTTTTTTTTCCATATCCATATTTTCACCTATGTGGAAACCCAGTGATTAGTTTATTTGGGTAACCGTTAAGTTTCATACTTTTGTTTTAAAATATTGGTTTTGATATTCCTTTTTACGATGTGGGTTTCTATTAAATAAACTTTCGAATAGTAAACCATTTATAACCCCGACGAATTTCGAGGGCGAAATTCATTTTAAGGGGGGTAGAATGTAACAGCCCAAGATTTTATGAAAAATATTCTTTTTAATTTCACTAATGTCTTGTGTTGTACGCAACACAAAAAGGAGCTTGCACAACACGCATCCTTGACTTGCCTTGCATTACACACAATCACAACCTTCCTCGATTGCGTGTGTAGTACGTAATACTGAGTTTCATGAAACAACGATATGCTATTAAAATATTGTTAAAACTAGCCGTTATGAATAGTAATAACCACTTTTTAAAATTTAGAAATTTTAGCTCTCAAAATGGACTTCATTTTTGGATTCGGAGTATCGAATTTAGCCTAAGGTGAATTTTTTGTACTTTTCGGATAACTTTCATATTCTGATTAATAGTGAAAATTACTAAATTATAATTAAAAACAACTTTTTTAATCGAAATAATTAATAGTGATACATCATTAATTTGAGTGGTTTTATAGTATATTTAGAATATGTTTTTACAATTTAATACAATGTTGGTCATTGGATGTAATTTCACATTTAAACCAGACATAATCAAGTGTCAATCTTTTGATAGATATTGTTTCTTAAAAACACGCTATTTGTTTTAACAGCGGGATTTAATTATAAAATTAATTAATGCAATTTCTATGTTATGAATTTGGTAAAATAGACTTCATTTTTGAATTCGGAATATGAAATATAGCTTAGGATGAAATTTTGGCATTTTTCTGAAAACTTTCAATTTTTGATGAATAGTGAAACCACTAAGTGGTAGGTTAAAAACTGAATTTTTCATAAAACTTAATTTTACCGCTTCTGTGAATGGAATTTCAAAAATCCGAGAGACACGATTGATGTCAGTAAGTAAAATTTGATTCAATGAGATGAAAATAATTTTTGGTGAATAGTAACTTTTTACTTTTTTTTTACCACGGTTAATAGTAAATAGAGTAATTAAGGGTAAATATGATATTACTATTACCCTAACACATGTCCTAATTCTATTGGATAAGTGTAATTCGACCAAAAACAACCTTATGAATATAATATGACCATTTAGGTCCACTTGGATTAGATTATGACATTTAATATTATTTTATTTAATGAATAGTTAAAATAGTTAAAATCAAAGATTAATAACTAAAACATTTTTAATATGGGGTTATACATAATATAAATTCGACTATAAATATTCATTAGAAATCTAAAACGATTTCCTAAATAATTATAGTTTATTTATAATTTTTAGACTTTAAATAAAATAATTTATTTATGAGACAACGATGATGCAGTAATTACCCTTTTAAGGAAATATTAACATAATTGATGTTATAAATGCTCAAATGAATGTAATTTGAGACTTTTTATGAATTCCACTAATTTTCTAGGTTACTATGATATATTAGTGTTGATTTAATCAACTTGGTTCGAACATATAATACTGTTATGACTTTCAAAAAAAATCATATATCAAATAGTGTCAAAATTGACAAAAAATAGTTTTTAAATCAAATATTATATTATTAATTGTTATTTTATTCCTAAAAATCTAAGGTTCCGCCAAATGACATAGATAAGGATATATATATTAATAATAAACAATTTGGGGTTCATTTGGCATGTTATAGTAAGTGTATTAACCATATAGTGAAAGAAAACAAAAAGACACAGTAAAAGTTAAATTATCTAACTTAGAGTTAAATCTAATTGATAAGGTTAAAATAATACCCTAAACTTGTCTAAATCCTATTGGATGATAGGATTTCGACCCATCCCCACTTTAGCTTCGAAATAAGACCCTTTGGAACCATTATAAACTGATTTTGACTTTAATATAAAATAATATTTTGAGATATTCCTAAGGTGCCCCTCTCCTCCCTTATAAAAGGGTACATCCTCCCCCTCCTCCTCACACCAATTTGAGCACTCAAGCTCGGCCAACCCCTGCCAAAATCCCTTCTCCACTTCCCTAGAATAATCCTAGAGGTCCTGGTCTTCTTTAAAGGCCAATCTTAGTTCCCTAAGTGGAGGATTCAAAGAGGTGTTCCAAAGAAGAGGTAATATCCATTACTGATCTTTTCAATTTCTTTCTTCTTCAACTTCTTCTTCATTAGTTGTTTCATGATAAAGTAATAACATCAGTATTACTTACATACTGATATGTTATTATAAATATGAAACAACTCTAATTCACCTTCTATCCATCCTACGGAAAAATGAAATCATCGCGCATGCGTACGTACGGAATACCGTCTCCACGTCGTGGTGTAATATATTTTCCGTCACCACCTTAATTTTATGGGTATAATGGTTTAATTAGTAACTATATATGATTATTATAAAGTGATATTGATACTGAAATAGTATACATACACTTCAACACAATTCCACGACCATGGGAATGATATCATCGCTCGTGCGTACGTACGGACTACCGTCTCCACGACGCGATGAGATTCATTCTCAATGATTAACCATTCATGAATGATTATAAAGTATATATAGTAAGTACTAATGAAATATATGACCTTATAATGATACTGTAATTATTTACATTTATATGTATGTCATCTACTTAATTCCATTCAATTCAATAAGGAAACGAAAACAGCGTTCATGCGTACGTACGGACTACCGTCTCCATGAACGGTGTATTTCATTCCATTTAATGATTTATTATATATGTATATTCTGAATATATAGTATATATAAATCATGTTTTATATTCTGGAATTAATTAATCATGATCTAAGTAATCATATGAATAATTACAAGTTAAAAACATGAACGACAAATGAGACGATTCTACCCAAAACGCTACTTTAACTTGAATTTACAAAAGAACGGGTAATATAAAGTCATAAGTGGACCATATATGATATAATAACAATGAATATTATTCTTGAATAAGTCAATAACATGATTTAAATCATTATACAGGAGGTTCGGACACTTACAAAGCAAGTCGGACCTAAGGTAAGGGAAATATCACAATCTCATTTTTATCCGAGATTGTTTATACTTTAGTATTTACTGGGGTGTATTTTATCATCCACATACATGTTTCCTGAATAATAAATATTATTTCCATCCACCTACAAATGTTTAAATCCAATTTTACCCTTCGGTGAGTTTTTAGTAAAGTATATGAAATGAATTTTTTGTCATTTTTCATACGAGGTACTTTTTGACTTTTCCGACAAAAGTAAGAAGAATGTTTTTTAACTTATACAGCAAGAATGAATTTTTAAAAAATTATTTCCAAGAATCTTCCTTTATAAGTTTTCAAGTTTATTTTTAATCAACTTCTTTTAGTTTATAATTGTATGACATGTTAAGAAAAGAAAGGTGCTTTTGAAGTAGAAAGGATATTTTCTCAAGAATGGAGTTCAAATGTTTTATCAAAATTATTTTCCATCTAAGATAATATAGGGTTCTGTTTTTATCCCTATTATTACATTGATTTGATTATTTTTTGAGGAAATTATTTTTATGATGTCATTTACCTTATATGATTTGTTTTATGATGTCATGATGTTTCAAGAATCCAATTTTTGTTACATGTGTTATGCGATGATGTATGATTTATGATTATGTGGCACACATAAGAAAGGATTCATTATAAGATGGGTGGGAACTATATCTCCCTCTAATGCATTGGGTAAAGATTTTATATCTCATGAGATAGACAGGGCTGGAACGGTAGGTTATACCGGTTCAGTGAAACAGGACTGAAACGAGGGTTACTCGATTCAGAAAGGGACTTTGTCCACTAAGATACTCTTGGCAATGAGACTTGACTAACAAGAAATTATTCTCTATGATTATGTGTGAATGACACAAAGTTTCATGTTTTAATTTATGATTATTGTGATTACATTTCACTACCATTATTTCTCCCATGTTATGAAATTATGCTCTCTTTTCAGGTTATGATTTCCAAAATGTTATGTTCTTATGAATACGATGCGATTGATATTTCTTTTGTTTACCCTTACTGAGCATTTGAGATCACCCTTTTATGTTTTCTTTTCCCAAGGATATAAAGAAAGGTTTAAGGTAAAAAAAGGAAGATCTTTATGGGAGATGATGAAGATCTTTCACCACGATTAGAAGATTTTATTCCGAGTTTCCAAAGACACTAAACTATTACGATCCTTGTGTGTGTGTTTCTGTTATGTACTAAGTATTCCGCGAAGGTAATGTAATGTTCATGTACGTCAAGCTTCGGGTCTCTACAGTTGGTATCATAGGAAAGGTTTAGTCAACCTTTGGAAATTAGGATGCGAAAACGTTAGTGAGATCCCTAGAGATATTTCTACGGTATGTCTAGGGATGTCTCTAAGGTTAAGTATACGTATAGGTTATAGTCCTAGAATTGTGCTAATGATCTTAGAATTAAACCTAAGATGTTAGATACTGAATGTACTCCACATTTATTATGTTGTTTTCCCTAGCATGATTTTAGTCTCTCACACTATTCTTTTTGGGTTTTAGACGATGGCTGGAACCCGAAGGAACCGTGTTGATCAATGCAATGGACAATGCAATGATTGTCCTCTTGAACAAACAAATGTTATGGGAGATGGAGTGCAAAATCTTATTGCTATACTTACACAAGATATGAATCATTTTGGACTTCCAAATGAGTAGAGAAGGGAACAATATTCTATTGAGTCCTTCATGAGGCAACGTCCACCTTCTTTTAGTGGGTCTTTTGATCCACTTGTTGCTGAACAATGGATCAGTACCACTGAAAAGATATTTTCAGTTCTTCAATGTTCTGAACATGATAAAGTCATCTTAGCAGTATATCGTTTTGAAGGTGAAGCTGATCAATGGTGGAATCTTATCAAGAATACAAGGCAAAGAGATGAAATTGAGTCCATGGAATGGGACGAGTTCAAGAACTTATTTTTCAATAAGTACTTCCCTCGTATTCTTCGAACAAAGATGGAGAAGGAGTTTCTTGAACTAAAGCAAAAGGATGATGAATCTGTTGGTATATACGAAGCGAATTTTACAAGACTTGCAAGGTATGCATCTGGCATTATCATCCAACCTGAAAGTAAAGTTGATCGATTTTTCAGTGGCTTAAAACCAAGTCTTCGAAGGGCATTAGCTATAAGAGACTTCAGTAGCTATGAAGAAATTGTGCGTTGTGCTATCAAGGTAGAAATGGAAGTTGGTGTTACATATCCATCGCATGGTTTTGACAAGAAATGAAAGATGGAGTTCAAGGAAAAATCTCAGAATAATGGTGAAAAGAAGATGAATGTTTCCTTATGCACAAAGTGTGGAAAGAAGCATGGTGGAGATTGTCTTAAAGGGACTAGAAAATGTTTTAAGTGTGGAAAAGAAGGTCATCGAGCAGCTGAGTGTCGAAGTAATGGAAAAAGGGTTTCTAATGATGTGAATAAAGCAAACACTGCAGAGAACGCACCACCAACACTTCAATGCTTCAAGTGCAAGGAAATGGGGCATTATGCTAATAAATGCCCTAATCCAAGGGTTAGTGATGATTAACATGAGCAACCACTGAAGGCAAAGGACAAAGGGAAGTCACATGCGATCACTATTGGCAATGTTGAATATGACAACGATGTGGTGGAATGATTAAGTGTTTATGTAATGGGATTCCAAAATAATGTTGTATCATTGAGTATTGCAATATTTATTGATGTGTTATTCAAAGTGATTGAGATATTTTTTGGAAATAAGATGATATACGCATAATGAAGGGAAAACGAGAAAATGAAATGTTTAATAGTATTCATGAGCTCATGATAGATATAAGGACTAAGTGATATCATGGTTTGAGTATATAGAATTTTGAGGATTTTGGTATGTGGAAAGTGTTAACTTTAAACTGAATTCATGTTTTCACTAAGGTATTCAAGAGAATACATGATTAAGGACTTTGAATGTCTGGAATGTGACCAACAAAACATATCTTATGATATATGGGGATCAACGATGATATTAAATCTCTAGTAATCGTTTTCACTATGTTATGAGAGTGGACTGCAGTATTATGGATAGGCCTAAAGATTGAAATGGATTATGTTGGACATAAGTGAGTATTGTTTAAGGATAGAAGTTTTTTTTCGATATTATTGATGGGATGTTATAGTAATGTAGTTTTAGAAAAAGGACAACATACAGGACGGGCGACAGCCCATCGCTTCGGACAAGGCTGTGGGAATCGAACCCACAACCGAAGTGCGACTGGCCTTTATCGCCTACCACTAGCCTACAGGAAGTCCCTGTTTAGTAGAAACTAGTTTTATTATATTAAGCAGTATGATATATGAAGTATAAGTCCATTTTAGGAACCATATGTGATTAATCTCACTATAGATCGACTTATATATATAATTTTTGCTAACCTTTTGTTTGAGACAGATGGAATGACCCGTCATTCTATCACATTATCTGCTAACACTTAACGAATAACAAATTCAACTTCATTTATTTAAGAGATGAAGTGGAAATTGTTCAAGGCATGAACAACAGTGAGATTGTACCAAAATAAAGAATGTATTTATTCTAATTCAAATTTTCAACTTTAGGGAAATGATCATGAAAACAAAAAATGTTGTCCTAGTGATCTTATACCTGATGAATCGGAGGGTACCTTAGATCGTCACAAATTTATGGATTTGTGATTGTTGGCTTTTCCATAGCCATGTTCTCTACCACTCTCTATCAGAACATGATCGTTAGATTTTTCTTCCATATCCATATTTTCACCTATATGGAAACCTAGTGATTAGTTTATTTGGGTAACCGTTAAGTTTCATACTATTGTTTTAAAATATTGGTTTTGGTATTCCTTTTTACGATGTGGGTTTCTATTAAAGAAACTTTCTAATAGTAAACCATTTATAACCCCGACGAATTTCGAGGGTGAAATTCATTTTAAGGGGGGTAGAATGTAACAGCCCAAGATTTTATGAAAAATATTCTTTTTAATTTCACTAATGTCCTGTGTTGTACGCAACACAAAAAGGAGCTTGCACAACACGCATCCTTGACTTTCCTTGCATTAAACGCAATCGCAACCTTCCTCGATAGCGTGTGTAGTAAGTAATACTGAGTTTCATGAAACAACGATATGCTATTAAAATATTATTAAAACTAGCCGTTATGAATAGTAATAACCACTTTTTAAATTTTAGAAATTTTAGCTCTCAAAATGGACTTCATTTTTGGATTCGGAGTATCGAATTTAGCCTAAGGTGAAATTTTGGTACTTTTCGGATAACTTTCATATTCTGATGAATAGTGAAAATTACTAAATTATAATTAAAAACAACTTTTTTAATCGAAATAATTAATAGTGATAAATCATTAATTTGAGTGGTTTTAAAGTATATTTAGAATACATTTTTACAATTTAATACAATGTTGGTCATTGTATGTAATTTCACATTTAAACCAGACATAATCGAGTGTCAATCTTTTGATAGATATTGTTTCTTAAAAACACGCTATTTGTTTTAACAGTGGGATTTAATTATAAAATTAATTAATGCAATTTCTATGTTATGAATTTGGTAAAATAGACTTCATTTTTGAATTTGGAATATGAAATATAGCTTAGGATGAAATTTTGGCATTTTTCTGAAAACTTTCAATTTTTGATGAATAGTGAAATCACTAAGTGGTAGGTTAAAAACTGAATTTTTCATAAAACTTAATTTTACCGCTTCTGTGAATGGAATTTCAAAAATCCGAGAGACACGATTGATGTCAGTAAGTAAAATGTGATTCAATGAGATGAAAATAATTTTTGGTGAATAGTAACTTTATACTTTTTTTACCACGGTTAATAGTAAATAGGGTAACTAAGGGTAAATATGATATTACTATTACCCTAACACATGTCCTAATTCTATTGGATAAGTGTAATTCGACCAAAAACAACCTTATAAATTTAATATGACCATTTAGGTCCACTTGGATTAGATTATGACATTTAATATTATTTTATTTAATGAATAGTTAAAATAGTTAAAATCAAAGTTTAATAACTAAAACATTTTTAATATGGGGTCATACATAAGATAAATTCGACTATAAATATTCATTAGAAAGATAAAAATATTTCCTACATAATGATATTTTATTTATAATTTTTAGACTTTAAATAAAATAATTTATTTATGACACAACGATGATGCAGTAATTACCCTTTTAAGGAAATATTAACATAATTGATGTTATAAATGCTCAAATGAATGTAATTTGAGACTTTTTATGAATTACACTAATTTTCTTGGTTACTATGATATATTAGTGTTGATTTAATCAACTTGGTTCGAACATATAATTCTGTTATGACTTTCACAAAAAATCATATATCAAATAGTGTCAAAATTGACACAAAATAGTTTTTAAATCAAATATTATATTATTAATTGTTATTTTATTCCTAAAAATCTAAGGTTCGGCCAAATGACTTAGATAAGGATATATATTTTAATAATAAACAATTTGGGGTTCATTTGGCATGTTATAGTAAGTGTATTAACCATAGAGTGAAAGAAAACAAAAAGACACGGTAAAAGTTAAATTATTTAACTTAGAGTTAAATCTAAATGATAATGTTAAAATAATACCCTAAACTTGTCTAAATCCTATTGGATTATTGGTTTTAGACCCATCCCCACTTTAGCTTCGAAATAAGACCCTTTGGAACCATTATAAACTGATTTTGACTTTAATATAAAATAATATTTTGAGATATTCTTAAGGTGCCCCTCTCCTCCCTTATAAAAGGGTACCTCCTCCCCCTCCTCCTCACACCAATTTGAGCACTCAAGCTCGGAAAAACCCTTCCAAAATCCCTTATCCACTTCCCTAGAATAATCCTAGAGGTCCTGGTTTTCTTCAAAGACCAATCTTAGTTCCCTAAGTGGAGGATTCAAAGAGGCGTTCCAAAGAAGAGGTAATATCCATTACCGATCTTTTCAATTTCTTTCTTCTTCAACTTCTTCTTCATTAGTTGTTTCATGATAAAGTAATAACATCAGTATTACTTACATACTGATATGTTATTATAAATATGAAACAACTCTAATTCACCTTCTATCCATCCTACGGAAAAATGAAATCACCGCGCGTGCGTACGTACGGAATACCGTCTCCACGCCGTGGTGTAATATATTTTCCGTCACCACCTTAATTGGATGGGTATAATGGTTTAATTAGTAACTATATATGATTATTATAAAGTGATATTGATAATGAAATAGTATACATACACTTCAACACAATTCCACGACCATGGGAATGATGTCATCGCTCGTGCGTACGTACGGACTACCGTCTCCACGACGCGATGAGATTCATTCTCAATGATTAACCATTCATGAATGATTATAAAGTATATATAATAACTACTAATGAAATATATGACCTTATAATGATACTGTAATTATTTATATTTATATGTATGTCATCTACTTAATTCCATTCAATTCAATAAGGAAACGAAAACAGCGTTCATGCGTACATACGGACTACCGTCTCCATGAACGGTGTATTTCTTTCCATTTACTGATTTATTATATATGTATATTCTGAATATATAGTATATATAAATCATGTTTTATATTCTGGAATTAAGTAATCATGATCTAAGTAATCATATGAATAATTACAAGTTAAAAACATGAACGACAAATGAGACGATTCTACCCAAAACGCTACTTTAACATGAATTTACAAAAGAACGGGTAATATAAAGTCATAAGTGGACCATATATGATATAATAACAACGAATATGATTCTGTAATAAGTCAATAACATGATTTAAATCATTATACAGGAGGTTCGGACACTTACAAAGCAAGTCGGACCTAAGGTAAGGGAAATATCACAATCTCATTTTTATCCGAGATTGTTTATACTTTAGTATTTACTGGGGTGTATTTTATCATCCACATCCATGTTTCCTGAATATTAAATATTATTTCCATCCACCTACAAATGTTTAAATACAATTTTACCCTTCGGTGAGTTTTTAGTAAAGTATATGAAAGGAATCTTTTGTCGTTTTTCATACGAGGTACTTTTTGACTTTTCCGACAAAAGTAAGAAGAATTTTTTTTAACTTATACGGCAAGAATGGATTTTTAAAACATTATTTCCAAGAATCTTCCTTTATAAGTTTTCAAGTTTATTTTTAATCAACTTCTTTTAGTTTATAATTGTATGACATGTTAAGAAAAGAAAAGTGCTTTTGAAGTAGAAAGGATATTTTCTAAAGAATAGAGTTCAAATGTTTTATCAAAATTATTTTCCATCTAAGATAATATAGGGTTCTGTTTTTATCCCTATTATTACATTTATTTGATTATTTTTTGAGGAAATTATTTTTATGAATCCATTTACCTTATATAATTTGTTTTATGATGTCATGATGTTTCAAGAATCCCATTTTTGTTACATGTGTTATGCGATGATGTATGATTTATGATTATGTGGCACACATAAGAAAGGATTAATTATAAGATGGGTGGGACCTATATCTCCCTCCAATGCATTGGGTAAAGATTTTATATCTCATGAGGTAGACAGGGCTGGAACGGTAGGTTATACCGGTTCAGTGAAACAGGACTGAAATGAGGGTTACTCGATTCAGAAAGGGACTTTGTCCACTAAGATAGTCTTGGAAATGAGTCTTGACTAACAAGAAATGATTCTCTATGATTATGTGTGAATGACACAAAGTTTCATGTTTTAAGTTATGATTATTGTGATTACATTCCACTACCATGATTTATCCCATGTTATGAAATTATGCTCTCTTTTCAGGTTATGATTTCCAAAATGTTATGTTCTTATGAATACGATGTGATTGATATTTCTTTTGTTTACCCTTACTGAGCATTTGAGCTCACCCTTTTATGTTTTCTTTTCCCCAGGATATAAATAAAGGTTTTAGGTAAAAAAAAGGAAGATCTTTATGGGAGATGTTGAAGATCTTTCACCACGATTAGAAGATTTTATTCCGAGTTTCCAAAGACACTAAACTATTACGATCCTTGTGTGTGTGTTTCTGTTATGTACTAAGTATTCCGCGAAGGTAATGTAATGTTCATGTACGTCAATCTTCGGGTCTCTACAGTTGGTATCAGAGGAAAGGTTTAGTCAACCTTTGGAAACTAGGATGCGAAAACGTTAGTGAGATCCCTAGAGATATTTCTACGGTATGTCTAGGGATGTCTCTAAGGTTACGTATACGTATAGGTTATAGTCCTGGAATTGCGCTAACGATCTTAGAATTAAACCTAAGATGTTAGATATTGAATGTACTCCACCTTTATTATGTTGTTTTCCCTATCATGATTTTAGCCTCTCACACTATTCTTTTTGGGTTTTAGACGATGGCTGGAACCCGAAGGAACCGTGTTGATCAATGCAATGGACAATGCAATGATTGTCCTCCTGAACAAACAAATGTTATGGGAGATGGAGTGAAAAATCTTAGTGCTATACTTACACAAGCTATGAATCATTCTGGACTTCCAAATGAGCAGAGAAGGGAACAATATTCTATTGAGTCCTTCATGAGGCAACGTCCACCTTCTTTCAGTGGGTCTTTTGATCCACTTGTTGCTGAACAATGGATCTGTACCACTGAAAAGATATTTTCAGTTCTTCAATGTTCTGAACATGATAAAGTCATCTTAGCAGTATATTGTTTGGAAGGTGAAGCTGATCAATGGAAGAATCTTATCAAGAATACAAGGCAAAGAGATGAAATTGAGTCCATGGAATGGGACGAGTTCAAGAACTTATTTTTCAATAAGTACTTCCCTCGTATTCTTCGAACAAAGATGGAGAAGGAGTTTCTTGAACTAAAGAAAAATGATGATGAATATGTTGGTATATACGAAGTGAATTTTATAAGACTTGCAAGGTATGCATCTGGCATTATCATCCAACCTGAAAGTAAAGTTGATCGATTTTTCAGTGGCTTAAAACCAAGTCTTCGAAGGGCATTAACTATAAGAGACATCAGTAGCTATGAAGAAATTGTGTGTTGTGCTATCAAGGTAGAAATGGAAGTTGGTGTTACATATCCATCTCATGGTTTTGACAAGAAACGAAAGATGGAGTTCAAGGAGAAATCACAGAATAATGGTGAAAAGAAGATGAATGTTTCCTTATGCACAAAGTGTGGAAAGAAGCATGGTGGAGATTGTCTTAAAGGGACTAGAAAATGTTTTAAGTGTGGAAAAGAAGGTCATCGAGCAGCTGAGTGTCGATGTAATGGAAAAAGGGTTTCTAATGATGTGAATAAAGCAAACACTGTAGAGAACACACCACCAACACTTCAATGCTTCAAGTGCAAGGAAATGAGGAATTATGCTAATAAATGCCCTAATCCAAGGGTTAGTGATGATCAACATGAGCAACCACTGAAGGAAAAGGACAAAGAGAAGTCACATGCGATCACTATTGGCAATGTTGAATATGACAACGATGTGGTGGAATGATTAAGTTTTTATGTAATGGGATTCCAAAATAATGTTGTATCATTGAGTATTGCAATATTTATTGATGTGGTATTCAAAGTGATTGAGATATTTTTTGGAAATAAGATGATATGCGCATAATGAACGGAAAACGAGAAAATGAAATGTTTAATAGTATTCATGAGCTCATGATTGATATAAGGACTAAGTGATATCATGGTTTGAGTATATAGAATTTTGAGGATTTTGGTATGTGGAAAGTGTTAACTTTAAACTGCATTCATTTTTTCACTAAGGTATTCAAGAGAATACATGATTAAGGACATTGAATGTTTGGAATGTGACCAACAAAACATATCTTATGATATATGGGGATCAACGATGGTATTAAATCTCTGCTAATCGTTTTCACTATGTTATGAGAGTGGACTGCAGTATTATGGATAAGCCTAAAGATTGAAATGGATTATGTTGGACATAAGTGAGTATTGTTTAAGGATAGAATTTTTTTTCGATATTATTGATGGGATGTTATAGTAATTTAGTTTTAGAAAAAGGACAAAATGCAGGACGGGCGACAGCCCATCGCTTCGGACAAGGCTGTGGGAATCGAACCCACAACCGAAGTACGACTGGCCTTTATCGCCTACCACTGGCCTACAGGAAGTCCCTGTTTAGTAGAAACTAGTTTTATTATATTAAGAAGTATGATATACGAAGTATAAGTCCATTTTAGGAACCATATGTGATTAATCTCACTATAGATCGACTTATGTATATAATTTTTGCTAACCTTGTATTTGAGACAGATGTAATGACCCGTCATTCTATCACATGATCTGCTAACACTTCACGAATAACAAATCCAACTTCATTTATTTAAGAGATGAAGTGGAAATTGTTCAAGGCATGAACAACAGTGAGATTGTACCAAAATAAAGAAAGTATTTATTCTAATTCAAATTTTCAACTTTAGGGAAATGATCTTGAAAACAAAAAATGTTGTCCTAGTGATCTTATACCTGATGAATCGGATGGTACCTTAGATCGTCACAAATTTATGGATTTGTGATTGTTGGATTTTCCATAGCCATGTTCTCTACCACTCTCCATCAGAACATGATGGTTAGATTTTTCTTCCATATCCATATTATCACCTATGTGGAAACCCAGTGATTAGTTTATTTGGGTAACCGTTAAGTTTTATACTTTTGTTTTAAAATATTTGTTTTGTTATTCCTTTTTACGATGTGGGTTTCTATTAAAGAAACTTTCGAATAGTAAACCATTTATAACCCCGACGAATTTCGAGGGAGAAATTCATTTTAAGGGGGGTAGAATGTAACAGCCCAAGATTTTATGAAAAATATTCTTTTTAATTTCACTAATGTCTTGTGTTGTACGCAACACAAAAATGAGCTTTCACAACATGCATCCTTGACTTGCCTTGCATTACACGCAATCACAACCTTCCTCGATAGCGTGTGTAGTACGTAATACTGAGTTTCATGAAACAACGATATGCTATTAAAATATTATTAAAACTAGCCGTTATGAATAGTAATAACCACTTTTTAAATTTTAGAAATTTTAGCTCTTAAAATGGACTTCATTTTTGGATTCGGAGTATCGAATTTAGCCTAAGGTGAAATTTTGGTACTTTTCGGATAACTTTCATATTCTGATGAATAGTGAAAATTACTAAATTATAATTAAAAACAACTTTTTTAATCGAAATAATTAATAGTGATAAATCATTAATTTGAGTGGTTTTAAAGTATATTTAGAATATATTTTTACAATTTAATACAATGTTGGTCATTGGATGTAATTTCACATTTAAACCAGACATAATCAAGTGTCAATCTTTTGATAGATATTGTTTCTTAAAAACACGCTATTTGTTTTAACAGCGGGATTTAATTATAAAATTAATTAATGCAATTTCTATGTTATGAATTTGGTAAAATAGGCTTCATTTTTGAATTCAGAATATGAAATATAGCTTAGGATGAAATTTTGGCATTTTTCTGAAAACTTTCAATTTTTGATGAATAGTGAAACCACTAAGTGGTAGGTTAAAAACTGATTTTTTCATAAAACTTAATTTTACCGCTTCTGTGAATGGAATTTCAAAAATCCGAGAGACATGATTGATTTCAGTAAGTAAAATGTGGTTCAATGAGATGAAAATAATTTTTGGTGAATAGTAACTTTTTACTTTTTTTTACCACGGTTAATAGTAAATAGGGTAACTAAGGGTAAATATGATATTACTATTACCCTAACACATGTCCTAAATCTATTGGATAAGTGTCATTCGACCAAAAACAACCTTATGAATATAATATGACCATTTAGGTCCACTTGGATTAGATTATGACATTTAATATTATTTTATTTAATGAATAGTTAAAATAGTTAAACTCAAAGTTTAATAACTAAAACATTTTTAATATGGGGTTATACATAAGATAAATTAGACTATAAATATTCATTAGAAAGCTAAAAAGATTTCCTACATAATTATATTTTATTTATAATTTTTAGACTTTAAATAAAATAATTTATTTATGACACAACGATGATGCAGTAATTACCCTTTTAAGGAAATATTAATATAATTGATGTTATAAATGCTCAAATGAATGTAATTTGAGACTGTTTATGAATTCAACTAATTTTCTAGGTTACTATGATATATTAGTGTTGATTTAATCAACTTGGTTCGAACATATAATTTTGTTATGACTTTCAAAAAAATTCATATATCAAATAGTGTCAAAATTGACACAAAATAGTTTTTAAATCAAATATTATATAATTAATTGTTATTTTATTCCTAAAAATCTAAGGTTCGGCAAAATGACTTAGATAAGGATATATATATTAATAATAAACAATTTGGGGTTCATTTGGCATGTTATAGTAAGTGTATTAACCATATAGTGAAAGAAAACAAAAAGACACGGTAAATGTTAAATTATTTAACTTAGAGTTAAATCTAATTGATAAGGTTAAAATAATACCCTAAACATGTCTAAATCCTATTGGATGATAGGATTTCGACCCATCCCCACTTTAGCTTCGAAATAAGACCCTTTGGAACCATTATAAAATGATTTTGACTTTAATATAAAATAATATTTTGAGATATTCCTAAGGTGCCCCTCTCCTCCCTTATAAAAGGGTACCTCCTCCCCCTCCTCCTCACACCAATTTGAGCACTCAAGCTCGGAAAATCCATGCCAAAATCCCTTCTACACTTCCCTAGAATAATCCTAGAGGTCCTGGTCTTCTTCAAAGACCAATCTTAGTTCCCTAAGTGGAGGATTCAAAGAGGCGTTCCAAAGAAGAGGTAATATCCATTACCGATCTTTTCAATTTCTTTCTTCTTCAACTTCTTCTTCATTAGTTGTTTCATGATAAAGTAATAACATCAGTATTACTTACATACTGATATGTTATTATAAATATGAAACAACTCTAATTCACCTTCTATCCATCCTACGGAAAAATGAAATCACCGCGCGTGCGTACGTACGGAATACCGTCTCCACGCCGTGGTGTAATATATTTTCAGTCACCACCTTAATTGGATGGGTATAATGGTTTAATTAGTGACTATATATGATTATTATAAAGTGATATTGATACTGAAATAGTATACATACACTTAAACACAATTCCACGACCATGGGAATGATATCATCGCTCGTGCGTACGTACGGACTACCGTCTCCACGACGCGATCGATGTGATTAATTCTCAATGATTAACCATTCATGAATGATTATAAAGTATATATAATAAGTACTAATGAAATATATGACCTTATAATGATACTGGAATTATTTATATTTATATGTATGTCATCTACTTAATTCCATTCAATTCAATAAGGAAACGAAAACAGCGTTCATGCGTACGTACGGACTACCGTCTCCATGAACGGTGTATTTCTTTCCATTTACTGATTTATTATATAAGTATATTCTGAATATATATTATATATAAATCATGTTTTATATTCTGGAATTAAGTAATCATGATCTAAGTAATCATATGAATAATTACAAGTTAAAAACATGAACGACAAATGAGACGATTCTACCCAAAATGCTACTTTAACATGAATTTACAAAAGAACGGGTAATATAAAGTCATAAGTGGACCATATATGATATAATAACAATGAATATGATTCTGGAATAAGTTAATAACATGATTTAAATCATTATACAGGAGGTTCAGACACTTACAAAGCAAGTCGGACCTAAGGTAAGGGAAATATCACAATCTAATTTTTATCCGAGATTGTTTATACTTTAGTATTTACTGGGGTGTATTTTATCATCCACATCCATGTTTCCTGAATATTAAATATTATTTCCATCCACCTACAAATGTTTAAATCCAATTTTACCCTTCGGTGAGTTTTTAGTAAAGTATATGAAAGGAATATTTTGTCGTTTTTCATACGAGGTACTTTTTGACTTTTTCGACAAAAGTAAGAAGATTGTTTTTTTAACTTATACGGCAAGAATGGATTTTTAAAAAATTATTTCCAAGAATATTCCTTTATAAGTTTTCAAGTTTATTTTTAATCAACTTCTTTTAGTTTATAATTGTATGACATGTTAAGAAAAGAAAGGTGCTTTTGATGTAGAAAAGATATTTTTTTCAAGAATGGAGTTCAAATGTTTTATCAAAATTATTTTCCATCTAAGATAATATAGGGTTCTGTTTTTGTCCCTATTATTACATTGATTTGATTATTTTTTGAGGAAATTATTTTTATGAAGTCATTTACCTTATATGATTTGTTTTATGATGTCATGATGTTTCAAGAATCCCCTTTTTGTTACATGTGTTATGCGATGATGTGTGATTTATGATTATGTGGCACACATAAGAAAGGATTCATTATAATATGGGTGGGACCTATATCTCCCTCCAATGCATTGGGTAAAGATTTTATATCTCATGAGATAGACAGGGCTGGAACGGTAGGTTATACCGGTTCAGTGAAACATGACTGAAACGAGGGTTACTCAATTCAGAAAGGGACTTTGTCCACTAAGATAGTCTTGGCAATGAGTCTTGACTAACAAGAAATGATTCTCTATGATTATGTGTGAATACCACAAAGTTTCATGTTTTAAGTTATGATTATTGTGATTACATTTCACTACCATGATTTATCCCATGTTATGAAATTATGCTCTCTTTTCAGGTTATGATTTCCAAAATGTTATGTTCTTATGAATAAGATGTGATTGATATTTCTTTTGTTTACCCTTACTGAGCATTTGAGCTCCCCATTTTATGTTTTCTTTTCCCCAGGATATAAAGAAAGGTTTTAGGTAAAAAAAAGGAAGATCTTTATGGGAGATGTTGAAGATCTTTCACCACGATTAGAAAATTTTATTCCGAGTTTCCAAAGACACTAAACTATTACGATCCTTGTGTGTGTGTTTTTGTTATGTACTAAGTATTCCGCGAAGGTAATGTAATGTTCATTTACGTCAAGCTTCGGGTCTCTATAGTTGGTATCAGAGGAAAGGTTTAGTCAACCTTTGGAAACTAGGATGCGAAAACGTTAGTGAGATCCCTAGAGATATTTCTACGGTATGTCTAGGGATGTCTCTAAGGTTAAGTATACGTATAGGTTATAGTCCTAGAATTGCGCTAACGATCTTAGAATTAAACCTATGATGTTAGATATTGAATGTACTCCACCTTTATTATGTTGTTTTCCCTAGCATGATTTTATCCTCTCACACTATTCTTTTTGGGTTTTAGACGATGGATGGAACCCGAAGGAACCGTGTTGATCAATGCAATGGACAATGCAATGATTGCCCTCCTGAACAAACAAATGTTATGGGAGATGGAGTGCAAAATCTTATTTCTATACTTACACAAGCTATGAATCATTCTGGACTTCCAAATGAGCAGAGAAGGGAACAATATTCTATTGAGTCCTTCATGAGGCAACGTCCACCTTCTTTCAGTGGGTCTTTTTATCCACTTGTTGCTGAACAATGGATCAGTACCACTGAAAAGATATTTTCATTTCTTCAATGTTCTGAACAGGATAAAGTCATCTTAGCAGTATATCGTTTGGAAGGTGAAGCTGATCAATGGTGGAATCTTATCAAGAATACAAGGCAAATAGATGAAATTGAGTCCATGGAATGGGACGAGTTCAAGAACATATTTTTCAATAAGTACTTCCCTCGTATTCTTCGAACAAAGATAGAGAAGGAGTTTCTTGAACTAAAGCAAAAGGATGATCAATCTGTTGGTATATACGAAGCGAATTTTACAAGACTTGCAAGGTATGCATCTGGCATTATCATCCAACCTGAAAGTAAAGTTGATCGATTTTTTAGTGGCTTAAAACCAAGTCTTCGAAGGGCATTAGCTATAAGAGACTTCAGTAGCTATGATGAAATTGTGCGTTGTGCTATCAAGGTAGAAATGGAAGTTGGTGTTACATATCCATATCATGGTTTTGACAAGAAACAAAAGATGGAGTTAAAGGAGAAATCTCAGAATAATGGTGAAAAGAAGATGAATGTTTCCTTATGCACAAAGTGTGGAAAGAAGCATGGTGGAGATTGTCTTAAAGGGACTAGAAAATGTTTTAAGTGTGGAAAAGAAGGTCATCGAGCAGCTGAGTGTTGAAGTAATGGAAAAAAGGGTTTCTAATGATGTGAATAAAGCAAACACTGCAGAGAACGCACCACCAACACTTCAATGCTTCAAGTGCAAGGAAATGAGGCATTATGCTAATAAATGCCCTAATCCAAGGGTTAGTGATGATCAACATGAGCAACCACTGAAGGCAAAGGACAAAGGGAAGTCACATGCGATCACTATTGGCAATGTTGAATATGACAACGATGTGGTAGAATGATTAAGTGTTTATGTAATGGGATTCCAAAATAATGTTGTATCATTGAGTATTGCAATATTTATTGATGTGGTATTCAAAGTGATTGAGATATTTTTTGGAAATAAGATGATATGCGCATAATGAAGGGAAAACGAGAAAATGAAATGTTTAATAGTATTCATGAGCTCATGATTGATATAAGGACTAAGTGATATCATGGTTTGAGTATATAGAATTTTGAGGATTTTGGTATGTGGAAAGTGTTAACTTTAAACTGCATTCATGTTTTCACTAAGGTATTCAAGAGAATACATGATTAAGGACTTTGAATGTTTGGAATGTGACCAACAAAACATATCTTATGATATATGGGGATCAACGATGGTATTAAATCTCTGGTAATCGTTTTCACTATGTTATGAGAGTGGACTGCAGTATTATGGATAAGCCTAAAGATTGAAATGGATTATGTTGGACATAAGTGAGTATTGTTTAAGGATAGAAGTTTTTTTTCGATATTAATGATGGGATGTTATAGTAATGTAGTTTTAGAAAAAGGACAACCTGCAGGACAGGCGACAGCCCATCGCTTCGGACAAGGCTGTGGGAATCGAACCCACAACCGAAGTGCGACTGGCCTTTATCGCCTACCACTGGCCTACAGGAAGTCCCTGTTTAGTAGAAACTAGTTTTATTATATTAATAAGTATGATATATGAAGTATAAGTCCATTTTAGGAACCATATGTGATTAATCTCTCTATAGATCGAGTTATGTATATAATTTTTGTTAACCTTTTGTTTGAGACAGATGGAATGACCCGTCATTCTATCACATTATCTGCTAACACTTCACGAATAACAAATTCAACTTCATTTATTTAAGAGATGAAGTGGAAATTGTTCAAGGCATGAACAACAGTGAGATTGTACCAAAATAAAGAAAGTATTTATTCTAATTCAAATTTTCAACTTTAGGGAAATGATCTTGAAAACCAAAAATGTTGTCCTAGTGATCTTATACCTGATGAATCGGATGGTACCTTAGATCGTCACAAATTTATGGATTTGTGATTGTTGGCTTTTCCATAGCCATGTTCTCTACCACTCTCCATCAGAACATGATGGTTAGATTTTTCTTCCATATCCATATTTTCACCTATGTGGAAACCCAGTGATTAGTTTATTTGGGTAACCGTTAAGTTTCATACTTTTGTTTTAAAATATTGGTTTTGGTATTCCTTTTTACGATGTGGGTTTCTATTAAAGAAACTTTCGAATAGTAAACCATTTATAACCCCGACGAATTTCGAGGGCGAAATTCATTTTAAGGGGGGTAGAATGTAACAACCCAAGATTTTATGAAAAATATTCTTTTTAATTTCACTAATGTCTTGTGTTGTACGCAACACAAAAAGGAGCTTGCACAACACGCATACTTGACTTGCCTTGCATTACACACAATCACAACCTTCCTCGATAGCGTGTGTAGTACGTAATACTGAGTTTCATGAAACAACGATATGCTATTAAAATATTATTAAAACTAGCCGTTATGAATAGTAATAACCACTTTTTAAAATTTAGAAATTTTAGCTCTCAAAATGGACTTCATTTTTGGATTCGGAGTATCGAATTTAGCCTAAGGTGAAATTTTTGTACTTTTCGGATAACTTTCATATTCTGATTAATAGTGAAAATTACTAAATTATAATTAAAATCAACTTTTTTAATCGAAATAATTAATAGTGATAAATGATTAATTTGAGTGGTTTTAAAGTATATTTAGAATATATTTTTACAATTTAATACAATGTTGGTCATTGGATGTAATTTCACATTTAAACCAGACATAATCAAGTGTCAATCTTTTGATAGATATTGTTTCTTAAAAACACGCTATTTGTTTTAACAGCGGGATTTAATTATAAAATTAATTAATGCAATTTCTATGTTATGAATTTCGTAAAATAGACTTCATTTTTGAATTCGGAATATGAAATATAGCTTAGGATGAAATTTTGGCATTTTTCTGAAAACTTTCAATTTTTGATGAATAGTGAAACCACTAAGTGGTAGGTTAAAAACTGAATTTTTCATAAAACTTAATTTTACCGCTTCTGTGAATGGAATTTCAAAAATCCGAGAGACACGATTGATGTCAGTAAGTAAAATTTGATTCAATGAGATGAAAATAATTTTTGGTGAATAGTAACTTTTTACTTTTTTTTACCACGGTTAATAGTAAATAGGGTAACTAAGGGTAAATATGATATTACTATTACCCTAACACATGTCCTAATTCTATTGGATAAGTGTAATTCGACCAAAAACAACCTTATGAATATAATATGACCATTTAGGTCCACATGGATTAGATTATGACATTTAATATTATTTTATTTAATGAATAGTTAAAATAGTTAAAATCAAAGTTTAATAACTAAAACATTTTTAATATGGGGTTATACATAATATAAATTCGACTATAAATATTCATTAGAAAGATAAAACGATTTCCTACATAATTATAGTTTATTTATAATTTTTAGACTTTAAATAAAATAATTTATTTATGAGACAACGATGATGCAGTAATTACCCTTTTAAGGAAATATTAACATAATTGATGTTATAAATGCTCAAATGAATGTAATTTGAGACTGTTTATTAATTCCACTAATTTTATAGGTTACTATGATATATTATTGTTGATTTAATCAACTTGGTTCTAACATATAATACTGTTATGACTTTCAAAAAAAATCATATATCAAATAGTGTCAAAATTGACACAAAATAGTTTTTAAATCAAATATTATATTATTAATTGTTATTTTATTCCTAAAAATCTAAGGTTCGGACAAATGACTTAGATAAGGATATATATATTAATAATAAACAATTTGGGGTTCATTTGGCATGTTATAGTAAGTGTATTAACCATATAGTGAAAGAAAACAAAAAGACACAGTAAAAGTTAAATTATTTAACTTAGAGTTAAATCTAATTGATAAGGTTAAAATAATACCCTAAACTTGTCTAAATCCTATTGGATGATAGGATTTCGACCCATCCCCACTTTAGCTTCGAAATAAGACCCTTTGGAACCATTATAAACTGATTTTGACTTTAATATAAAATAATATTTTGAGATATTCCTAAGGTGCCCCTCTCCTCCCTTATAAAAGGGTACATCCTCCCCCTCCTCCTCACACCAATTTGAGCACTCAAGCTCGACCAACCCCTGACAAAATCCCTTCTCCACTTCCCTAGAATAATCCTAGAGGTCCTGGTCTTCTTGAAAGACCAATCTTAGTTCTCTAAGTGGAGGATTCAAAGAGGTGTTCCAAAGAAGAGGTAATATCCATTACTGATCTTTTCAATTTCTTTCTTCTTCAACTTCTTCTTCATTAGTTGTTTCATGATAAAGTAATAACATCAGTATTACTTACATACTGATATGTTATTATAAATATGAAACAACTCTAATTCACCTTCTATCCATCCTACGGAAAAATGAAATCACCGCGCGTGCGTAAGTACGGAATACCGTCTCCACGTCGTGGTGTAATATATTTTCCATCACCACCTTAATTTGATGGGTATAATGGTCTAATTAGTAACTATATATGATTATTATAAAGTGATATTGATACTGAAATAGTATACATACACTTCAACACAATTCCACGACCATGGGAATGATATCATCGCTCGTGCGTACGTACGGACTACCGTCTCCACGACGCGATGAGATTCATTCTCAATGATTAACCATTCATGAATGATTATAAAGTATATATAATAAGTACTAATGAAATATATGACCTTATAATGATACTGTAATTATTTATATTTATATGTATGTCATCTACTTAATTCCATTCAATTCAATAAGGAAACGAAAACAGCGTTCATGCGTACGTACGGACTACCGTCTCCATGAACGGTGTATTTCATTCCATTTACTGATTTATTATATATGTATATTCTGAATATATAGTATATATAAATCATGTTTTATATTCTGGAATTAATTAATCATGATCTAAGTAATCATATGAATAATTACAAGTTAAAAACATGAACGACAAATGAGACGATTCTACCCAAAACGCTACTTTAACTTGAATTTACAAAAGAACGGGTAATATAAAGTCATAAGTGGACCATATGTGATATAATAACAATTAATATTATTCTTGAATAAGTCAATAACATGATTTAAATCATTATACAGGAGGTTCGGACACTTACAAAGCAAGTCGGACCTAAGGTAAGGGAAATATCACAATCTCATTTTTATCCGAGATTGTTTATACTTTAGTATTTACTGGGGTGTATTTTATCATCCACATACATGTTTCCTGAATATTAAATATTATTTCCATCCACCTACAAATGTTTAAATCCAATTTTACCCTTCGGTGAGTTTTTAGTAAAGTATATGAAAGGAATCTTTTGTCATTTTTCATACGAGGTACTTTTTGACTTTTCCGACAAAAGTAAGAAGAATGTTTTTTTTAACTTATACGGCAAGAATGAATTTTTAAAAAATTATTTCCAAGAATCTTCCTTTATAAGTTTTCAAGTTTATTTTTCATCAACTTCTTTTAGTTTATAATTGTATGACATGTTAAGAAAAGAAAGGTGCTTTTGAAGTAGAAAGGATATTTTCTCAAGAATGGAGATCAAATGTTTTATCAAAATTATTTTCCATCTAAGATAATATAGGGTTCTGTTTTTATCCCTATTATTACATTGATTTGATTATTTTTTGAGGAAATTATTTTTATGAAGTCATTTACCTTATATGATTTGTTTTATGATGCCATGATGTTTCAAGAATCTAATTTTTGTTACATGTGTTATGCGATGATGTATGATTTATGATTATGTGGAACACATAAGAAAGGATTCATTATAAGATGGGTGGGACCTATATCTCCCTCCAATGCATTGGGTAAAGATTTTATATCTCATGAGATAGACAGGGCTGGAACGGTAGGTTATACCGGTTCAGTGAAACAGGACTGAAACGAGGGTTACTCGATTCAGAAAGGGACTTTGTCCACTAAGATACTCTTGGCAATGAGTCTTGACTAACAAGAAATTATTCTCTATGATTATGTGTGAATGACACAATGTTTCATGTTTTAATTTATGATTATTGTGATTACATTTCACTACCATTATTTATCCCATGTTATGAAATTATGCTCTCTTTTCAGGTTATGATTTCCAAAATGTTATGTTCTTATGAATACGATGCGATTGATATTTCATTTGTTTACCCTTACTGAGCATTTGAGATCACCCTTTTATGTTTTCTTTTCCCCAGGATATAAAGAAAGGTTTAAGGTAAAAAAATGGAAGATCTTTATGGGAGATGATGAAGATCTTTCACCACTATTAGAAGATTTTATTCCGAGTTTCCAAAGACACTAAACTATTACGATCCTTGTGTGTGTGTTTCTGTTATGTACTAAGTATTCCGCGAAGGTAATGTAATGTTCATGTACGTCAAGCTTCGGGTCTCTACAGTTGGTATCATAGGAAAGGTTTAGTCAACCTTTGGAAATTAGGATGCGAAAACGTTAGTGAGATCCCTAGAGATATTTCTACGATATGTCTAGGGATGTCTCTAAGGTTAAGTATACGTATAGGTTATAGTCCTAGAATTGCGCTAACGATCTTAGAATTAAACCTAAGATGTTAGATACTGAATGTACTCCACATTTATTATGTTGTTTTCCCTAGCATGATTTTAGTCTCTCACACTATTCTTTTTGGGTTTTAGACGATGGCTGGAACCCGAAGGAACCGTGTTGATCAATGCAATGGACAATGCAATGATTGTCCTCTTGAACAAACAAATGTTATGGGAGATGGAGTGAAAAATCTTATTGCTATACTTACACAAGATATGAATCATTTTGGACTTCCAAATGAGTAGAGAAGGGAACAATATTCTATTGAGTCCTTCATGAGGCAACGTCCACCTTCTTTCAGTGGGTCTTTTGATCCACTTGTTGCTGAACAATGGATCAGTACCACTGAAAAGATATTTTCAGTTCTTCAATGTTCTGAACATGATAAAGTCATCTTAGTAGTATATCGTTTGGAAGGTGAAGCTGATCAATGGTGGAATCTTATCAAGAATACAAGGCAAAGAGATGAAATTGATTCCATGGAATGGGACGAGTTCAAGAACTTATTTTTCAATAATTACTTCCCTCGTATTCTTCGAACAAAGATGGAGAAGGAGTTTCTTGAACTAAAGCAAGAGGATGATGAATCTGTTGGTATATACGAAGAGAATTTTACAAGACATGCAAGGTATGCATCTGGCATTATCATCCAACCTGAAAGTAAAGTTGATCGATTTTTCAGTGGCTTAAAACCAAGTCTTCGAAGGGCATTAGCTATAAGAGACTTCAGTAGCTATGAAGAAATTGTGCGTTGTGCTATCAAGGTAGAAATGGAAGTTGGTGTTACATATCCATCGCATGGTTTTGACAAGAAATGAAAGATGGAGTTCAAGGAGAAATCTCAGAATAATGGTGAAAAGAAGATGAATGTTTCCTTATGCACAAAGTGTGGAAAGAAGCATGGTGGAGATTGTCTTAAAGGGAATAGAAAATGTTTTAAGTGTGGAAAAGAAGGTCATCGAGCAGCTGAGTGTCGAAGTAATGGAAAAAGGGTTTCTAATGATGTGAATAAAGCAAACACTGCAGAGAACGCACCACCAACACTTCAATGCTTCAAGTGAAAGGAAATGGGGCATTATGCTAATAAATGCCCTAATCCAAGGGTTAGTGATGATCAACATGAGCAACCACTGAAGGCAAAGGACAAAGGGAAGTCACATGCGATCACTATTGGCAATGTTGAATATGACAACGATGTGGTGGAATGATTAAGTGTTTATGTAATGGGATTCCAAAATAATGTTGTATCATTGAGTATTGTAATATTTATTGATGTGGTATTCAAAGTGATTGAGATATTTTTTGGAAATAAGATGATATGCGCATAATGAAGGGAAAACGAGAAAATGAAATGTTTAATAGTATTCATGAGCTCATGATAGATATAAGGACTAAGTGATATCATGGTTTGAGTATATAGAATTTTGAGGATTTTGGTATGTGGAAAGTGTTAACTTTAAACTGCATTCATGTTTTCACTAAGGTATTCAAGAGAATAAATGATTAAGGACTTTGAATGTCTGGAATGTGACCAACAAAACATATCTTATGATATATGGGGATCAACGATGATATTAAATCTCTGGTAATCGTTTTCACTATGTTATGAGAGTGGACTGCAGTATTATGGATAGGCCTAAAGATTGAAATGGATTATGTTGGACATAAGTGAGTATTGTTTAAGGATAGAAGTTTTTTTTCGATATTATTGATGGGATGTTATAGTAATGTAGTTTTAGAAAAAGGACAACCTACAGGACGGGCGATAGCCCATCGCTTCGGACAAGGCTGTGGGAATCGAACCCACAACCGAAGTGCGACTGGCCTTTATCGCCTACCACTGGCCTACAGGAAGTCCCTGTTTAGTAGAAACTAGTTTTATTATATTAAGCAGTATGATATATGAAGTATAAGTCCATTTTAGGAACCATATGTGATTAATCTCCCTATAGATCGACTTATATATATAATTTTTGCTAACCTTTTGTTTGAGACAGATGGAATGACCCGTCATTCTATCACATTATCTGCTAACACTTAACGAATAACAAATTCAACTTCATTTATTTAAGAGATGAAGTGGAAATTGTTCAAGGCATGAACAACAGTGAGATTGTACCAAAATAAAGAAAGTATTTATTCTAATTCAAATTTTCAACTTTAGGGAAATTATCTTGAAAACCAAAAATGTTGTCCTAGTGATCTTATACCTGATGAATCGGAGGGTACCTTAGATCGTCACAAATTTATGGATTTGTGATTGTTGGCTTTTCCATAGCCATGTTCTCTACCACTCTCCATCAGAACATGATCGTTAGATTTTTCGTCCATATCCATATTTTCACCTATATGGAAACCTAGTGATTAGTTTATTTGGGTAACCGTTAATTTTCATACTATTGTTTTAAAATATTGGTTTTGGTATTCCTTTTTATGATGTGGGTTTCTATTAAAGAAACTTTCGAATAGTAATCCATTTATAACCCCGACGAATTTCGAGGGCGAAATTCATTTTAAGGGGGGTAGAATGTAACAGCCCAAGATTTTATGAAAAATATTCTTTTTAATTTCACTAATGTCTTGTGTTGTACGCAACACAAAATGGAGCTTGCACAACACGCATCCTTGACTTTCCTTGCATTAAACGCAATCACAACCTTCCTCGATAGCGTGTGTAGTACGTAATACTGAGTTTCATGAAACAACGATATGCTATTAAAATATTATTAAAACTAGCCGTTATGAATAGTAATAACCACTTTTTAAATTTTAGAAATTTTAGCTCTCAAAATGGACTTCATTTTTGGATTCGGAGTATTGAATTTAGCCTAAGGTGAAATTTTGGTACTTTTCGGATAACTTTCATATTCTGATGAATAGTGAAAATTACTAAATTATAATTAAAAACAACTTTTTTAATCGAAATAATTAATAGTGATAAATCATTAATTTGAGTGGTTTTAAAGTATATTTAGAATATATTTTTACAATTTAATACAATGTTGGTCATTGGATGTAATTTCACATTTAAACCAGACATAATCAAGTGTCAATCTTTTGATAGATATTGTTTCTTAAAAACACGCTATTTGTTTTAACAGCGGGATTTAATTATAAAATTAATTAATGCAATTTCTATGTTATGAATTTGGTAAAATAGACTTCATTTTTGAATTCGGAATATGAAATATAGCTTAGGATGAAATTTTGGCATTTTTCTGAAAACTTTCAATTTTTGATGAATAGTGAAACCACTAAGTGGTAGGTTAAAAACTGAATTTTTCATAAAACTTAATTTTACCGCTTCTGTGAATTGAATTTCAAAAATCCGAGAGACACGATTGATGTCAGTAAGTAAAATGTGGTTCAATGAGATGAAAATAATTTTTTGTGAATAGTAACTTTTTACTTTTTTTTACCACGATTAATAGTAAATAGGGTAACTAAGGGTAAATATGATATTACTATTACCCTAACACATGTCCTAATTCTATTGGATAAGTGTAATTCGACCAAAAACAACCTTATGAATATAATATGACCATTTAGGTCCACTTGGATTAGATTATGACATTTAATATTATTTTATTTAATGAATAGTTCAAATAGTTAAAATCAATGTTTAATAACTAAAACATTTTTAATATGGGGTTATACATAAGATAAATTCGACTATAAATATTCATTAGAAAGTTAAAAATATTTCCTACATAATTATATTTTATTTATAATTTTTAGACTTTATATAAAATAATTTATTTATGACACAACGATGATGTAGTAATTACCCTTTTAAGGAAATATTAACATAATTGATGTTATAAATGCTCAAATGAATGTAATTTGAGACTGTTTATGAATTACACTAATTTTCTAGGTCACTATGATATATTAGTGTTGATTTAATCAACTTGGTTCGAACATATAATTCTGTTATGACTTTCACAAAAAAATCATATATCAAATATTGTCAAAATTGATAAAAAATAGTTTTTAAATAAAATATTATATTATTAATTGTTATTTTATTCCTCAAAATCTAAGGTTCGGCCAAATGACTTAGATAAGGATATATATATTAATAATAAACAATTTGGGGTTCATTTGGCATGTTTTAGTAAGTGTATTAACCATATAGTTAATGAAAACAAAAAGACATGGTAAAAGTTAAATTATTTAACTTAGAGTTAAATCTAATTGATAAGGTTAAAATAATACCCTAAACTTTTCTAAATCCTATTGGATGATAGGATTTCGACCCATCCCTACTTTATCTTCGAAATAAGACCCTTTGGAACCATTATAAACTGATTTTGACTTTAAGATAAAATAATATTTTGAGATATTCCTAAGGTGCCCCTCTCCTCCCTTATAAAAGGGTACCTCCTCCCCCTCCTCCTCACACCAATTTGAGCACTCAAGCTCGGCCAACCCCTGCCAAAATCCCTTCTCCACTTCCCTATAATAATCCAAGATGTCCTGGTCTTCTTCAAAGACCAATCTTAGTTCCCTAAGTGGAGGATTCAAAGAGGCGTTCCAAAGAATAGGTAATATCCATTACCGATCTTTTCAATTTCTTTCTTCTTCAACTTCTTCTTCTTTAGTTGTTTCATGATAAAGTAATAACATCAGTATTACTTACATACTGATATGTTATTATAAATATGAAAGAACTCTAATTCACCTTCTATCCATCCTACGGAAAAATGAAATCACCGCGCGTGCGTACGTACGGAATACCGTCTCCACGCTGTGGTGTAATATATTTTCCGTCACCACCTTAATTGGATGGGTATAATGGTTTAATTAGTAACTATATATGATTATTATAAAGTGATATTGATACTGAAATAGTATACATACACTTCAACACAATTCCACGACCATGGGAATGATATCATCGCTCATGCGTACGTACGGACTACCGTCTCCACGACGCGATGAGATTCATTCTTAATGATTAACCATTCATGAATGATTATAAAGTATATATAATAAGTACTAATGAAATATATGACCTTATAATGATACTGGAATTATTTATATTTATATGTATGTCATCTACTTAATTCCATTCAATTCAATAAGGAAACGAAAACAGCGTTCATGCGTACGTACGGACTACCGTCTCTATGAACGGTGTATTTCTTTCCATTTACTGATTTATTATATATCTATATTCTGAATATATATTATATATCAATCATGTTTTATATACTGGAATTAAGTAATCATGATCTAAGTAATCATATGAATAATTACAAGTTAAAAACACGAACGACAAATGAGACGATTCTACCCAAAACGCTACTTTAACATGAATTTACAAAAGAACGGGTAATATAAAGTCATAAGTGGACCATATATGATATAATAACAATGAATATGATTCTGGAATAAGTCAATAACATGATTTAAATCATTATACATGAGGTTCAGACACTTACAAAGCAAGTCGGACCTAAGGTAAGGGAAATATCACAATCTCATTTTTATCCGAGATTGTTTATACTTTAGTATTTACTGGGGTGTATTTTATCATCCGCATCCATGTTTCCTGAATATTAAATATTATTTCCATCCACCTACAAATGTTTAAATCCAATTTTACCCATCGGTGAGTTTTTAGTAAATAATATGAAAGGAATCTTTTGTCGTTTTTCATACGAGGTACTTTTTGACTTTTCCGACAAAAGTAATAAGAATGTTTTTTTAACTTATACGGAAAGAATGGATTTTTAAAACATTATTTCCAAGAATCTTCCTTTATAAGTTTTCAAGTTTATTTTTAATCAACTTATTTTAGTTTATAATTTTATGACATGTTAAGAAAAGAAAGGTGCTTTTGAAGTAGAAAGGATATTTTCTCAAGAATGGAGTTCAAATATTTTATCAAAATTATTTTCCATCTAAGATAATATAGGGTTCTGTTTTTATCCCTATTATTACATATATTTGATTATGTTTTGAGGAAATTATTTTTATGAAGTCATTTACCTTATATGATTTGTTTTATGATGTCATGATGTTTCAAGAATCCCATTTTTGTTACATGTGTTATGCGATGATGTATGATTTATGATTATGTGGCACACATAAGAAAGGATTCATTATAAGATGGGTGGGACCTATATCTCCCTCCAATGCATTGGGTAAAGATTTTATATCTCATGAGATAGACAGGGCTGGAACGGTAGGTTATACCGGTTCAGTGAAACAGGACTGAAACGAGGGTTACTCGATTCAGAAAGGGACTTTGTCCACTAAGATAGTCTTGGCAATGAGTCTTGACTAACAAGAAATGATTCTCTATGATTATGTGTGAATTCCACAAAGTTTCATGTTTTAAGTTATGATTATTGTGATTACATTTCACTACCATGATTTATCCCATGTTATGAAATTATTCTCTCTTTTCAGGTTATGATTTCCAAAATGTTATGTTCTTATGAATACGATGTGATTGATACTTCTTTTGTTTACCCTTACTGAGCATTTGAGCTCACCCTTTTATGTTTTCTTTTCCCTAGGATATAAAGAAAGGTTTTAGGTAAAAAAAGGAAGATCTTTATGGGAGATGTTGAAGATCTTTCACCACGATTAGAAGATTTTATTCCGAGTTTCCAAAGACACTAAACTATTACGATCCTTGTGTGTGTGTTTTTGTTATGTACTAAGTATTCCGCGAAGGTAATGTAATGTTCATGTACGTCAAGCTTCGGGTCTCTACATCAGTTACAATGCTTAAATTTAGAATATGTTTAATATGGTTACACAAAATATATATAGGATTTGATAGACTAAAAAATTTAAAATTTATTTGTTGTAGATATATTTTTACCATATAACATCTATGATTCATTAATGGTCTATTTTTACCTATTTTAACTAAATAAATTGTTATTATAAATTATTATTTTTCTAAAGTCATTGAGGGTACTCCCCCCCACATATCATTGAATACACACCCTCAAATTTTGTCCCGACTCCATGAGACAATTTTTCCAATGATTACCTAACCAAAAAAATTTCATAAATTCCTCCCAATGTTCTAGATTCCATAGTTTGATCACAAAATCATCTTAGGAACCCCATGAGTATAAACATAAATAGTATTTTTGGATAAGTGTTCTATATCGTAACCAAGTGTCTTAATTTTATTTCTCATTATTCCTTCATAATATAGATTAAAACCATGATTATTAAATAACACATTTTTCCTAAATATAAAAATATATTTTAATTTAATGTAGTGGCCTATATCCATTTATTATTCCATCAAATATGAATATAAACTATGGATATTATGAACTATGAATTACTACCCTACCAACAGATATAATTAATTATCTATCTACACCTCTAACATCATGACATAATTATGGATTTAATGTTTATACATCAAATTTATTAAACAATTATTCTTTTAAATTATATTTTTACATCAAAATTATTACCTTCTAATTCACTAGAGAATGATAAACTCTCTCTTACGTATGTATGTACTACCACCATTATGAAGTAATGTGATTAATTTTTTCATTAAAATTTCACATGGATTATAATATGGATTATTTATATCAGTATATAAAAATTTTATGAAATAAAAACAATATTATATATATATTTTTATGAATACATACCTTTTTTCGACCATCAGAATATGAAAAAAAACATTCATGTATATGCATGACCTACCATCCCGATGAATAGTGAAATTCATTTTTCTAACTCAAATTTATATGGATAAATATTAAAATATAAATATTGAATATATATTTATCCGATATAATTACTTTCATTATTAATTTTACATTACCAGGATTAATATACAAGGACCAAAACCACTGAATTTAATCATACATGAAAAATGAAGGAGTTATCACATAAGAAAATAATATTAATTTACAATTCATGATAAATTGATGATAAATGGTTATAAGAAATAATATATAGTCTCATATAATTTAATTTGAATATTAAAATATTTATCATAAATATATATATACTACAACGAATGTTTGAAAATGTTTGAAGGAGTTCAGACTTGAGGGAAGGGTATTATGATACCCTCTCATTCTCTATCAATAATTATTATGATTATGATTCTGATGATAAAATTTTACAATATAAAAACCAATAATATAATGAATATTACTATCATGTGTTCAGATATGGGCATCAAATCTTTTTGTTTTATATATCTTTATCTACTCAAGTGACTAAAATATTGATTTTAAGTAAAATTGATGTTATTTCTCTCTATGGAGGAAAATAATTTTCCATCAATGAGATTGTTTTCATAAAAAGTAATGAATAATTTTTTTACTAATATCCAATGTGTTTTAAAATTATATTTTCACATGGTTTACTTATAAAAAGTTTTTTTAAATTGTTGATTCTAGTCATTTCTAAATGAGTCATGCTGGATATTTTAGAAATTTTTTGTAAAGTATATTTTTTAATATGTATATGAATGTAACATAATTTCTCTACATAATGAATGATAAATTATTTGAATCAACTAGTATGTGACTGTAGGATTATTTTTAGGAAAAAAATTCTCATTATTATTTCAATAAATTCTAAATAAATTATTTTAATCTAAACATATTAGTTTCCATATTAAGTGATCCAAGTGATACATTATATTATTTTTCCTTTAAAGTTGTAATTATTGGACATTACATATTCATTACTATGTATATATCATAATTATACCATATTATTCATTATATTAGGGATAGAAGTTTATTATTATAATGTTATGATATTGTTGGAAAACATATTTTCTTTCAATATGTTTTTTTAAGTTGATATTCATAATTTTTATGAAAATGTAGAAAAATTTATATGATTTTCCATATGATATGGATTTTACCATAATTATATATAATTCTAATGAAATTCGTTAATTAATGATATTAATTAAGAAAAATAAGACTTTAATGTAGAGTGATCTAAGTTCAGTAAGAAGCTATTTCCCCTACGATAGTCATTGGAGTGAACTTGACTACTACGATGGTATGGTGAGTTATCCCAATTCAATATGAAAGTATCTACCTAATGTATTCACCACATATGAAATTATTTTATACACTTGTCTGTAAGATACAAAACTATTCCTTTTTCCCAACATATGGTATCATGGAACATGTTATTTGAACACTTTATGAATAATTTCATATAAACATCCAAGCATTATATCATTATTAAATATTATGATTATTTTAATAAAAGATAATTTTATTAAATTTTATGTTCTGGTTTCAAATTTTTTTATTATGTTATGTTTATGTGGAAATTGACTTCTCTGTTTCATAACATAATCAAGCATCAATGGTTTCTATTTCTTATGTTTTATTCTTCCATGTAATGAAGAATGTAATAATAAATGATATTTTTTAAAAGGGTTCTAATTATAAAAACATCGTGGGGGATTATGTAGTAAACTTATAATCAAGTTATTTATGTATCCATGGTTCGAATTGAACTAGAACTATATGAGTTATAATGAATAATTATGGTTTGGTAATAAACATTCAACTATTAAGACGTGATATCTTTATATGAAATGTATCAGACATTTTAATTGGTTTTATAGTAATGTTTAGCTACCAATAAAAACTATTACGAAGAAAATTTATTATGATTATTTAGGATTATCCTAATTATTGGAGGGTGCCATATGTTACTTTATAAAATTAGTGTTTTCCCTAATAATATATTTATATAGTTATACAAATGGATGGGGATTTTTCATAGATGAAGCTTGTGGTAATTATCCCTAAAATGACTTGGTCGAGTAAACCTCTTCCATAATTGTAGCTCATAGTTAATTTAAAACAAATGAGAACCTATTTTGACAATACGAAGGGTTATTTTTGGGTTAATTCACTATATTGTAACTAATCATTGTAATGTATTTTAATTGTTAATAATCATTAATTACCTAGGTAAAACCTAATGTGTCATGGATTGAAACGAATATTTCATGATTTATACTTCCCAAATTTTTTTTACTATAATGTTTTCATCAATTTCTATTTTTCACCCTATAGTATTTTGTTTTCGTAAATGGATAAAACCTAAAGAAACTGTGATGATGATGAATGTGAGAGAAAATTCAATAATATCACTCTTGAGAAAACAAATGATATTTAATCAATAATGGAAAATCATATTGATATTCTTACTCAAATTTATGAATATATTGTTTATTTTTGAATTAAAAATAATAAATCTAGGATAGAATGAAATGATGAGTACTACATAAGGCCACAAAAATCTTATTTTTAGTAATAGTATTTGTCAATTAGTTACTATGTGATTAATTTTAACCATCTAAAAGATAAATTCTATTATCCAGTGTTCATATCCGAAAAAAAATTTAATATCTATAATTTGCAATTATAAACTATTCAAATGTGGTCTGTTATCAAGATTTTGAGTAAATTATAATGAATTGAATCTATGGAATTGGTGATGATTAAGATAATAATTTTCAATAATAACAGTATTTCTATTCTTCCATTTATAATATAGAATATTTTCAATCATATAATGAATAGGGATGAATAATCCATTGGTGAATATGTGGAAATTTTTACAATATTTGTATGTTTTCTTCTTGTATTACCATGCAACTTCAATATATTTTCAATCAATTCTTTGGTGTCATTAAAAATGTATCCAATGGTTTTATCCATATGGTTCATAAGTAGTTATGAATAATTCATTCTTTGTTCTATAATGGGGTAAATAGAGATCATATTGACTAATTAATATTATACTTTATATAAGAAAACAATTATGTAATTGAATGAAAATTCTAAAAACAATGGAGAGACGATTGTTATAATGCCTTTATAATCTATGTGTCGATGAATACATAAATGAAATTACTGAAGGTGAATAGAAAATGATTTACATTTAGAATGTAAGGTTATTGGACAATTTAATGGAGATTTTATGTGAAGAACATAAATGTTGATGTTAATATAGATCATTAAAATGTACCATAGTAAATCTAGTGTCTCAAATGAAAAGAGTATTGTAATTATCGTATGTAGTTCTCAAATAAAAAGGATAATGATGATGAACAGAAAAAAAACCTATTAACAATTTCCAAAATAAGATATATCATCTAAACATTATTTCTGATGAGGGTATGATAATTATATGGGTAAAGGTACACTAACCATTGAATCCCAACTATCTAAGCTCTTATTTGACTATATATATAACCACTCTATTATATAGAATGAATTTTATAAGCATATTAAAATAAAAGAACAAAAAATCAATCTTTAATTATTATTGAAATTAGAAATACTATTATGATTATATATCAAGTATATGATTATTATCTTATATATTATTGAGTAAATTATTTAATTTAAATATCACTATTATCATTATATATGAATTTGATGTTATAGATCTTATTCCTCCATATAAATCCATCATAATGGTTAATGTAAGGGATGTCCATTTTTATATTTTGAAGAAAAATATTATCATATATTAGTAAAATGATAAATATAAAATTCTAAAAAAACATTCATTGTATGGGACCTGATTCTTATTAAAAAGATGTGTTTATTTTAAATGGTTTTTGAGAAACTCAACATTAATGATTTTAATATTATATATGAGGATATTAGGTTATTCTATAATATTTCCCTATTCATCCACTAAATCATGATTCTGATTTGAAAATATAAATCATACATGGCTACATGAATATTTCATTGAATCTATATAAAATATTCCCACTTGAGTTGTAGTTATTGAAGAAGAAACTGTATGAAAATCAAGATAGGGGATTAAATCATAAATGTGCATCATCTTATAGTGAATTTTTTTTATAATCCTGAAGAAACAGTTATCAATACAATATTTCTTAAATTATTGTTAGTTAAGAATCTTATAATAATAAAAACACTTCTATTTACAAAATGGCTAGTTTGTTTAACTTCACATAGACTAATACTTTTCCCAATAAAAATTTTCTCCAATTTTCCACAATTGAGGGTCAATAATATGAATATTCCAAAGGTATAATTTCATAAAAGCTGTGGGAACTATGATATATATTTTACAACTATCCATAATAATTTTCACACTATATTAATTGATTTAATGAATATAAGAATCATAAGTTACATTGATTAGATTTTATTAGTGTGTGTATAATACTTTCTAAAAGATTAAAATAATAAGCAAGATAATGAAGATCACATAAGAATTATATTTAAGGCCATAATAAAGGTTATTTTTTAATAAATATTTACAAGGTGACATTTGTTTTGAAAAAATTGATTTATGGGTCATATATTCTTAATAGAGGTTATATAGGTGAGTCCACCAATAGAAAATGTTTTTGACTGCTGGACAAGGAAAAATACTTTGAATGAGATCAATATTTTTCTATATTTGGACAGATATTTTTGGTACATTATGATTATTTTTTATAACCATTTACTTAGTTTTTATGTTCTCATGGAAGGGATCCATATTACTTTAAAAAGATGAATGTGATGAGAGATTTTACGGAAATAAAGTGAGGTGTTGTCAACCAAAAAAAATAACTTTACCATTTAGCAGAGAAGGTTTTATAATCTATAGTGAAGGATCAATGAAGGTATTGTGATGTATTAACCTAAAGAATAAAATGGTGATATCTTATAAACTGTGAAAAATGATGGAATATGAAGAAAATAACACAAATCAGGATTTCGAGTAGTTGTGTTAAATTGTTCATTAATGTTATGGATTTGGTATATTTATGGGGAAATGTGTTATATATATCATAAAATATTATTGTATATATACACCAATAATTATTTATGTATTCTTTATTTATTATGGTTGGTTTCTATTAATGAATGATACATCTCAATACATTAGAACCCTAGACAAGAAAACATGTTAGCTAATGTTGTGAAATAAAAGGATCATGCCTCTTTATCGAAGATAATGGTAAAATATATAATATTTAAAATCATAAAATGGATATATCTATAAATTCAAATGGAATTGGTGGAATCAAATCGTTTCTAAATTATTATTGAACCCTCTATCCAGATGTGGATTACTGAGTGGACAAAATAAGATATTGGTGTACAGAATAATGTGGTTAATGTAACTTGGTCCATACTTTATTATGAGGGAATGATATGGTTCAACAAATATGTATGTGTTCCATCCAAAATATATTTTTTTAATGAGATATTAGAGGTGTATCATAGTTATTTATTACCCCATCATTATAGAAGTATAAAAAATATTGGGATATTAATGAATATTTTTGTTTAGACAACATGAAGAGAGATAGTGAAGTGCTTGTATTTTGGAGCATGGAATTCGTGAAAGGTTAAGAATATAGATTGTAATCTCATGTTATATTACAACCACTACACATAATATAGTTAAAATGGGACCACAAAACCATATATATTATCATTATAATCAAAAAATGTTTATAGTCCGTAATAAAATTTTGATTATAGTTAATAGAATTACAATGTATTCTGAAATTGTTGGTATCACAGAATATTTCACTCTTGATAGGATATACATAATATTCATTATGGAAGTTTTAAGGATTCATGGAGTTCCACATTATATTTTATATCATTTATATTCATAATTTACCTCAATATTATAGATAAGTCCTCATAAGGTTCTTGATATATAGTTTTAATTTTCAAATTTTATCTCTATTTGATAGGAAATCATTTCCAGAGAACCATTTCTACATTATCTAATACATATAGATTTTTATAATTATTTATAACAATATTATTCGCAGTGAAATTATTTGAAGATCAACATTATTGAATAAAGTATGAAAATATAGGCTATCTGTACTAGATCTAGCTATTAAAATTGAAGATAATGTTACAACAATACGATAAAAAACTCAAGATTGTTATGTAATGTTCTATGTTTCGGTCTATGCCGAAAATTACAAGTGACCTAAAAAATTTCTTGATTTTTTGGATGTTCTTGATCTGAAACAAATATTCAAAACACAATTCTGAGTATTTAATCACACAATAATATTTCAATTGTTATGCTATAAAACACATGAATTTCCCTAGGTGTTCAATTGGGTTTTGGATCCATTGGGATTTTAATGCACCTGTTATTAGGGAATTGGAATGAGGTCCATGGTTAAGGAATGTATAGATTAATCATGAAGATTGATTATGGGTGCCATTTTCTAAAGAGGCTCAATTTTTTAAAACCCTACAACCTCGTAGGAGTAAACATGTTCCATGATGTAGGTTTGTAGGGTCGAATTGCACGAGGTAGCACAAAAGTTCTTAAATAGTTTACCTATCAACACAAAAAGTCCATCCTAACTAGTATCACCACACAATTAGAACACAACTAGACAACACTATCAGACATAATAGTGTACGGTGTGCCTTCATGGAAGAGGAGGATATATGTTTGATGTACTATTTTAAAAACTACGGGTTCAAACCTTGTGGGTATTTAATAATTTAAAATACACAATTTTCCATTCATCCATTATGTTAATTTTTCCTGTTTTATATACCATTTTAATCATAGAAGGGGTCTCTGTAGCCTTCTTTCCCTCCCACTTCATTGTTGGGATCACATATTTCTCTTTTCTGAAGCATGAAACTTTTGTTGCATTAGAACTATATTGGTATACTATCAAATTCACCTTATTATATTCATTAATTTTCTCTCCATGCATAATATAAAATGTTTTTGATATATTTTTCCCTATTTTCAATTAATATTACAATTCATCTATTTTTTTATGTTCCAATAAAAATAAAAGTCCAATATAAAATTTGTAGAAAATCATGAGCATAAGGTTAGTGTGGTATATTATTTTCCCAAAAAGATGAATTTTATATATAATAATTCCATTATAATTCATGGTGGAATTTCCATGTTGTAATCATAATTAATAAGAAAAATAAAATTATATGCTTATATAATAACAATAATGTTACATAGTCCCATTTACATTGATAGAGATTGAATCCCTCTACCTGCAAAACCTCATATGGAGAGTGCAACTAATTATTTGATGTACTACTCTTAAATAATAAATATACTACTCGTTGGGTGTGTTATTAAGTTCTCTACAATATTTATAATGTCTAATATTAAATAAAATTGGTTAGGTAAACCACTAGGTTGTTGGTATTCTACTTATTTCTTGACATTGTGACATTCCTTGTCATTTTAATTGTAATTGTACCCATTTTATAATAGAGATATTTCATATATAATTATATTATAATTATTTATGTACATGGATACTTGTTTTATCCAACTAGAAATAAAGTGTTTCATTCATATAATCATGGAAATATCATGGTACTCATCTTTAAAATATTCAAGTAAATTTATATTTTTTGATTGATACATTGATTACATAGATATAATTCCATAAATTTCTTCATGGGATATTTTAGACTATAGTAACACTTGAATGATAATGTGTTCCACAATAGATTTGTTTTGCTGGGATTAGAGGGTAATGTTGTTATACTATTCAAAAAGTGATAGCTAGTTCCCTAGTGGGTTACCAAATATGATCAAAGTGGGTCATACCCATGTTTATACACTATTACATATAATGGGTTCATGATAAGGAATATCCTGCATATTCCCATTTGTTTCTTAATGCCTATTATTTTGTTACTTTTTCATGGAATCCGATATTGGAGTTCATATATGAGACCATAATATTGTTGATATTATTTTTCATATAAGGTATTTTTGATTCACTATACGATTAACTTAGTCGAGCTTAGGGATAAATGATGTTATTCCATGACATAAGTGATACTTGGTTGTTTATGTGGTATAATATTGCTTGGATTCTAATGTTACCCATCTAAATATTCCATGAGCGATACTTGGATTCCAAAATAAGAATTCCAATGATGGGATTATAAGATGTTAAATATATTATACACTTCAAGCGATACATGGGTTCCATATTATATGAATCCATTGAAAGGATCATATGACGAATTATTTATATAATGCATTTTCTTATTTTATATGGATAATGGTTCCACTTTTTTTATTTTTCATACATCATTATGTATTCATGTGATTATATCCATAGGTCCTTGGATATCATTGTTATTATAATTATTATTTTCACATTTATTATTGTGTGTATGCCTTAGTTACCTAATACTTAATGTATATCATTATAATGTCTATTTCTATATTTTTGTAGTCATATGTCATTATACGTTAAATTTAGTACTTAAGTAATTTGTCTTAGGATAAACCAGGAATGGTCATCAGGTTTTCCTAGAGTAACCTTTACCCAACCTATTTACATTATTTTATTTACATCCATAGTATGATATAACTTCAAAATTATTTATTGTATATACATGGACATTATGAAACATATTCATCCATTTGTGGTGGCCAAGTAATTATTCATAAAAATATTTTTGGGGTACCATTACACTGATGTACACAAATATATATCATGATTAAAGGTTTTGTTTCATAGTCGGTGTATTCATAATAATATCAATTGTGTATATGATAGGATATAAGACCAGAGGGTCAACATTGTGTTAATGATGATATTAAATACTACCAATGAGTCTTTAAATTTTTTATTTACCTATTATTTGTATGTATCACCTACTATATGTCTATATGTAAAGTGAAGCATTTTTTTGCACACTCATTTATTCCTTCAATTATAATTACCATATGTTATTATAGTACACCTATTTTATTTAATTATTTTCGAATTTTTTTATTTATGATCTGTTACTTATAGTCACCCCATTGAACCACCATTAGACTCCCTCAATGTTTTGGAATAAATTGGTATACAAGTAGGGAATCTTGAGGCCTAGTTTTCAATCGGATCTAGTAACCATTATAGTAGTTATTGGTTCAAGACTCTACATGTGGAATTAGAGGTTAAATTTCATATTTAGTCTTATTATTTGGGGGTGGTTTATAGGATATTAGTAATGTGTTATATCTTGGAATATAGATCATGTCTAGGCCTGACCACCCCTTGCATGAGGAAATGATATATTTAGCTGGAAAGGAATACCGATTTTGTTACTATTTATGTTGATCATTATTTTACCTTGGGCGATAGTTTCTATGCCACTAGTTTTTAATATATGTATTTATTTTATTTTATCATTGGGATAGTTTTTCATCAGGGTATTTTTATCATTATTCGAAAACTGGGATTCACATTACATAATTATTCCAAGGCATGTTGATTTATTTATAGTTGTCCAAGTCCATGATGATTTTTTAACCCTGCATGGTGATTATTTTGAATAATTTATCTATACCATGTTAGTTTTTTTATATATACCTATATATATATATATATTACATTTTGAGTTTTTCCTTATTATATAGTAACCTTACATGTTTTTTACATGTCTACGTTCTTTAATTTATTGTAGTATTATGCCTATGGTATTCAAGACACAAGGATGATTAAATAAAATGTCAACATCATCCAAAAACATGTTTCATATATATCATTAATGTGTCATTACATTAAAAATTAGTTAATAATTGGTTTTTATCCATGGAATATTATATTCATGAGTTGAATATTTGATCGTATCAATAAAATGGATTCTATATTATTAATGTATAAGATGTATATAAACCTTAAAATTGAGAATTAAACCCCATATAACAAAAACATCATATATGGTATAATTATATTTTAATAAAATTAGTCAAAATCTATATATAGCTACATCAATTCTAGTTTTATAATATAAATTAATGATCCATTATAATTTGGAAATGGTTATTCATCTAACATGATAAATATGAAGAATAAGATGTTTTAAATAATAAATTATGAATGATAATTAATTGAAATAATCTATTTTGGACCATAAATGGTAATATCAAATCCTTTTTTGAAAAATATAATCCATTACTTATTAATGTATTCTAAAATGATATATTCAATATTTTTAAAATGGTTTTACCTCAAAAAGTTTTTTTCTGAAGTCGTGTTGGAATAAATTATCAAATAATCAACTAGACCTGTGAATTCAAGTTAGGGAAATTTTTTTTGATAATACCATAGGGGAGTGATATATTTAATTAAATACCTATGAGTAAATGGACTTATGTAGTTCAGTTCGGCCATGTTTCTTATGAAATAAACCACACTCCACCCGAGTAGGTCATTATTTGACTGTTTCATATGAGATAAAAAAATTAATATTCTTGTGAAATTTAAATAATATACTATTATAGGTTTCAAATAAATAGGATTCTGATTTTAATTTGTAGTGTTTTGACTCTTCAAATTTGAATTATATGCACATTTAATTAATCTCGAATTATTAGGGGTGATCCCTCCTTGGTCAACTTAGTCATTATATGACATGATTCTTTACCCCATGGGGGTATGTTTATATCAATGTTATAGTTATTTAATGGCACTTAAATCACCTTATATTGATATATATAATAATATGTTTGAATATTTCTTGAATGATCACATTAATTAATAATAACATTATTGTTTACATATGAGATTGACTATTATTATGTGTTAGATTATTGAATTTAAAATTACAAGTTATTGGTTGATTTATTTTATAGATTTTAAATTTATACATCAATTAACAAATCATTTTTTTAAAATAGGAAATAAAAAATTATTACAAAGGAAATTATAAGAAAATTTTCCACAAATAGTGTATGATTTATGATACTTATTGTCTTTAATAATGTTTTTTAAATGATACATTAAATACATTAAATTTTTGTTAATTAAAAAAACTAAATAAGTTACTTTAAATGCTGTAATATTCAAACATGATTTGGATTTTAAAGTGTGATGTGTCTAATAAGGATTAATATAATAATTTTCGTATGAAGGGAATGTGAATGTATCTTTTGGAATTTGGTGACTTTACATGTGATTTAGTTATTCTATTGGTTAGATAGAAAATATTTTTGATCATTACAATAATGACCATAATTTTTGGTATAGGACCTGTATATGTAATAGGCCAACCACATTTTTGTAGAACCATATGATTTGAAGGAATTGATAAATTATTCCTCCTAGTTTTGAAATGATAGTTTTATTTATTATGGTAGTTATTTTGATGGGGACTTTTACACATTAGAAACTATACACCCTATGTGATAGGTTGGTTTCATAGAAAGATAATACTTGAGGGGGAATTTCTATATTATGATTCATGGTGATTTCATGTTCTTTTACATTGAAATGACATCATTACCTATTTGGGATGATGATGTTTCTTCCAATTATTGTTTCACCACTTTTTGGTATACCTTTAAATAACATTATATGTTGTGAAATAAAACCCCCATATTTCAGTTGTGTTTGTCATGTGAGAGACCGTTATCGATAACTCGGATCCTAGTAGGTCATTGTTACATTTTTTATGGGAATCATTTCAAATATGTTGGCTAGATGTTTATAATAACTTTTTCTTAGGAGTTATTCCTTTATACCACTTCAATATATATTTACAATGAGTGATTTGATTCTATGTAATAGGAATAATGATGCAGTTAGAATTTTAAGGGAACCATTAGTTCTTGGATTTTGAAACTATATTTTATTGGAATGACTATTCGGGTGCCTATCCCAAATGACCATTGGTTTTACTAATGATGCTTTTCTGTTCGAGAAAATTATATGGGGATAAAATGATTCGACTTAAAATTTTCATAGTTATGTTATTTTTTCTTATGATGATTTAAATGGAGTTACTAGAGTATTTGAAAATAACATTCCTTGTAACATAATCTTCTTGGCCTTTTTTATTGAATGCCAATGAGAGTGTTATTGGATCTGGAACTAGGTAATATAGTAGTGTACAACCATTATGCATTGAAATTATGGTACATACCAGTTTCATGGGGTATCGTTTGAAGGTATATCCCATGATAACAACTATCCTATAACAAATTTTTGGAACCATGGAGTAGTTAACCAATTCTTGAACATAGAAAATAATGGTTGTTATATATGGTGTGGGGTTGTATCATGCTTTCAATATGTATATGGTTTGGAACGAGTAGTATATTACTAATAATAATAATTTTTATGTAATCCATATCCAGAGGAAATGATGAAACCAATATTAACTTCTTCCCGAGTATGGTGAGAGAGATCATTGTTTGTATTCCATGAAAAGAATATAATTCTATTTCTATTTTGATTGATATACTTGAGGATATTATTGTCAAGGATAATTTTATATAAATTCAAATAGTATGGATGCCACCATAGGTTGTTGGTAGATATACCATTTAAAACAAGGGTTGATTTATTGTGGGAATAGTCATGGGATGATCATTTTTTATATTTTATTCAATTTAATAACTGATATTTGAAATATTCGACTAAGATATTCACCATAAGTTGCTTATGGGATTCAATGATTGTTCTCAATAAAAATTAAACTTATATATTGTTATATTAATTGTGATGTATTATTTGAAATTAAATGATTGTGTAAATGGGTGTTTTTGGGACTTTTTTCTAGATGTGGATCGATAAGAGATCATTAAAAAATTCTTATACCATCATTCTGTAACTATATTGTGAATACCTTGGGTTTATGTGGTTTCATGGAAATTTTCATATGGTATTTTCAATGGAATCCAATGAGTTTCATTTTCTACTTGGTTAATAATATTTACCATTGAGATCAGTGTGGGGGCCATGAGTAGTTTTGTCGCTATTAGTTTAGTGCAATGCATTGAAAAACAGGCAAGGAGAATTGTTATAATTCTAGAGACATTCTTAGATAGGAAATTATGATTTTCATGGTTTTAATCATAGAATTTTCCATTCAAAGGATATTACCTAATGTGGGTACTTCCTTTGTCTTATTGGGAAGGTAGATGATTATGGGATTCTGTCATCGGTTATAATTAACCATTTATGAAACATCTATATGTTTCTGCCATGATTTTGTAAAATTTTAATTGTATTGATGGATTATGTACTATTTTCTTAATTTTAGTCTTGGAAGTGCATTGGGGAGACACAATTTGACCATATGAGTGTCGATTCATGATCATGATAGCTCTGGAATTGATTAAGTTTTTTCAAAAGGAATCTCTTGGATGATATGTTCTATGGTGGATATATTTTAACATCTCATTCTCTGAATAAGGATGAAAATTACATTTATATTTAATTATTTAGCATGATATACAATTTTAGGTGATATTAGTATCATAACCCCAAATAGTGAAGAAAATTAATTTGTTTTATTATGATAATTTTAATAACCTAATAGGTGTCTTAGGTGATTAGTTGAGTTTCAAAAGCATCATTCTCTGAGAGAAATATATTTTATTTATTCAAAAGGGGGAACACATTTGGGTAAAAATTAGTTTAAAAATGAATACCAATATTATGGAAACTTTTATAAAGTGGCACAGTTTGTTTAAATCATGAACCCTTAGAAGCGTCATGCTGTTATGGTGAAGGTGTGGATGGAGGACATAAAGGGCCTGGATGATTCATTCCCAATCCATGAACCTAGACCACACCCTTATTTCCACATAACCAGTAAAACCACAAGTTTGGTTCACAGTAAGGTCATAAAATGTGACAAAACTATTTAGAGTGTGTATCTAAGGAAAATGTTTTCTTAAAGTGGGCTCATGATTTTCAAAACCCTAAGACCAAATTGTAATATTATTTAATAATCTAGAATAACCATTTCATCATGATAAACTTTATGTTTTATTTTCCTCTATTAATTCATATTTCACAATCTACATGTGGGAGCATGACCTCATTTTTCATTCACTTTAATGTATTATCACTTACATCTATTATTATAATCTATAGTATCATTGTGCATTATAACCATATTTTTATCCTCAAATTCCCCATGATCCTCTTTTTAGTTTATCTCGCAATACTGGATGGTAAATCTATGTGATATAGTTTTCCCTATGTTCATAGAATTTTAATATTCCTATAATTGTATAATTAAATCCTAGTTTAAAACCCAATATTGGATCACTCTACCGTCCTAAATATTTGGTATATAACCCATATACATTTCCCTCAATGATTCATTTTTATATAATATTTTCAATGTTCCACACATCGGTATTTAAATGTGATTCTAAAAAATTGACAAATACATTTATCTAAATGATCATATCATAGCCATGATGTTCATTTGAATCCATTACATGGTTTGAGATCCACAAAATCAATGCAAACGAACTCTTATATTGATATCTACTACATACCCCTCATACCATTATTGGATAATGAATTGACCAATTATTGGGTTTGTTTGTAAGTTCTGATGAATATTTATAAATGCCTCAATTAAATAAAATATGTATGGTAAACCACTTATTCGATGATTATAAATATATTTTTGACGTTATGACTTCACCAGTATTGTTATTAGTAATTGGTTAGATATTATAAATTTTATCTATGATGGTGATCTACCATTTTCATTCTTAATTACATGGCCCCTTTTTTCCAAACATGATAAAAATGAGTGTCATATATGTGGAGATTTCCATATATTCTACTCATATTTAAATGAATAAATCAACTACATAATATATCTTAGATAATTATATTTCAAATTATATGAGATCATGAGAAATTTGAAACTATTATACCATCTGAGTGAAATTATGATTCCTAGTTTATTTCCTTAGTTGAACTCAAAGGTAAATGTTGATATATAATTCCATGACCAATACTAGGCTCCCTATAAGGTTACCAAGGACTGGCTCATATGGATATACATTTTTTAAAATACCTAGAATGATACTAGATTATTGAAATAGAATACCTCGGAAAAACTCCTGGGTTATATAATCTGTTTTATGAATTGAAGGAAACAAGGATTCCCAAAGTGTAATTCCTTATATGGGATCAGATGATGGTTTATATTATAGCAAAAATTTGTGATACATGGTTCCCAAGTTGATTAACATGAATGTTCTTGGTGAGAAATTATGTTACACCATTCCATAGCAGATATACTTATTCCTATGTGGTGAACCATTCATAAGATTAAACCATAATGCCTTTAAATTTTCCTTAAGGGGTACATGGATTCCCATATTGAAATTCTATGGAGGGGATTAGATAATTTTTTCCTAGTGTTTCTCCTTGAGCGGTAATTGTATTCCTTATTAAAAGACATTTTTTGATGGGATCATTACAAAAATTATTTATATCAGGTATATTTATTATTAAATATGGTAACTGGTGACCCTTCTGATAGTGTTTTCTATATCCTTATAGAATCCTAGGATTATATCCAGAGGTCCTTTGATAATAAAAATAATAATATTGTTATCATGTGTTATATTGTGTTGATTATTTATATTTTTGGGTGAATTTATAGACATTACTATGCATGTTTCCATTTTATTAAACTCTTATTTCTATATAGTTTTACCTTTGTTAAGAGGTACCCCATATTAATATGAAGTAGGAATGGTCAACTTGGTGTCCTTTAATAACATTAGACAACCATTTTTACTTTTTTAGTTTCTTTATTAGCCGAAAATACATGAAAAAAATCATTATTCTATATACATGGAGTGAATTATAAAGTAAACACCATCGGTGGTTAAAAAATGTGTCTAATAAAATCCATATTCAAGACACAATTTCAATGGAGTATACAACCATATCTCATGATTAAATAAACAGGTTCATGGTTTGCGTTTTCCTTCTGTTATCTTTTAGGGATAAAATGGAGTAAGGGAGATGATGAGAGAGATAGTTCTCATGATTCTATTTGAGATAGCCACTAAAAAATTTATTTTTTACATATATGATATATTTATGTATCACATGATATATATCTAAAAGTATGTTGTCACATATTCATGTATAATTATTTAATCATTCCTTAATTCATCTTAGATGATAAAATATTGTGCTTCATTGATTTTTTGATTCATCCACTAATTATATTTTCTATACTGAGGTTATAGTATTTGCAATACAACTCTTTTAAAACCTCACTTCTAGTTGTATGCCTCTAGAATATGGGGAGGAATGAACGAGGCTATGTGACCAACAAACATGTGACACCATTTTGTTAGATCTTGGGTGGGTACTCTATATAGTTAATATTGATAAAACATTTATACTGATAATCATATGTGATATTTAACAATATATTATAGAGAGAGAGTTTCTATATTAATTTTTCATTGGAATAAGATTATTAGAATTTAGAATAAGGGAAATATAATCAATAACATTATTTTCCACTTTCAGATTCATCATTCAATTTGGATGGTATGTTATCACTTAGTGCATCCAGTAAACAAATCTAAAGTTAATTATGTGTTCAATTCATACATTTTGAGTATTACTGTATATAATCCATCACATTAAACAAACATATAATTCATAACACATGATAATGATCATTCTTATGAATAAAAACCAATATAATTCTTGGACCATAGAGATATTGTTTTATGAATAATGATTATTATAAAGATAAAAGTACATTGGATGAATTATTAAATTCATGGTTTTACTCCATATCCAATTTATATATGTAAAAGAATATATATGTATTTTTTATATCATAGTGATATAATTGGTAAGGTGGATTTGTTTATATTAGTGGTACAACACAACACCCTAGGAATTTTTGTTATATTTTTTAAAAATAATTTTTCTATTGAACTCAATTCACAAAACATCTTGTATAAAAGTAATAAAATATAGTATAACATTATAAAATTTCCATTTAATTTGTTATATAAATAGTAATTAAATACTTTTAAAAAGTTGTAAAATTTGTTTTCGTAAATAAAATATATTTCTAGTAAATTCATTATATTTATTAATTATTTTAAATTTCTATTAAATAGTTTTAAATTATTTTATGAGTAAGTCACATATATAATTTTATATAATGCTATTATAAAAAATATCTAACAAAAAAGTCATTATTTTTAATCACTTGGTGAAAAATATATTTGATATAAATTTTTAAAATTTTCCACAATGATTAATTTTTTGAAAAATAAGGAACAGTTCTACTATTAGTTAAAAATTATTATTCTATTAAATGAATTTATGAAGTTCACTTTTTTTATAATGGATTTAAATTTAAAATTAGTTCAAATATAAAAATATTATTCTAATTTGGTTCATTGGAAATGATTTTTCATTTTATTTATATTTAAATACTATTCAATCATTGGAAAATATTTTTTTAACTGCTTTTCCCATTTGTTGCAGGTTTATTTATGTAATATATGTTTCCAATTATATGAATTAAATTTGGTTAAATTAATTCCATATTTATAATAAATAAAATTTATATTACCTTATTGGGTCAAAATAATTTTTAGTTATAATGAAAATTAAAAGAAGTAAAAATTTATTACAATTGTAAAGTTTATGACTGGTTTATCAGGGGATAAAATAAAGTGATAAGGGTTAAATTATCCTAAAAATGATAATCCAAAATTTATGAACTATTAATGTGTGTTGGTATCATTTTATATAGATATTTCATTGGTTTTAGTGGTTTTATAACTAGGATGGATAATATCATCAACCATGATATTCAATAAGAATGAAGACCAATAGTGTACATGAATTGAGAATTCCTTGGTCATGTTCCATATAAATGTAATTGTAAAAAATCATAACATATAAATAAATCCAAGGGAAATCAATAAAAATCATTCATTAATGAAAAATGATAGGATAACAGAACACCGTAATATTTTGTGAAACATATTTTTTCATATTAATTTAATCCTTTTTATATTTTTTATTCTATAGAACGTTGAATATTTCTTTCATTACATAAAAGAACTATATATTCATAGATTATTAAAGAACACCAATTTAATATATAAATAAATACAAAAAAATTATTTTATTATGATACACACAAAAATATTTTGGACCCCTAATACACACAATGTCAAGCTCCATCAATATATTGCATTACAGTTAATGATGAGTTTTACTGAACTATATTATTCTGTTAATATTTTTATTAAATTATTATTTTACATTCCAATTAGCAATTATTATGTATGTTATGAATACAATTGACAAAATTTTATTATAATTTTCAAAAATTTATATAAAACAAATCCATTGGATATAAATAAGAAATAAATGAATGTATGAATTACTTGAATATAATTATATTTCTTTTATAATAAAATATTTTTCCATCTACGAAGAAAATTACCAACAAATAAATTTAAAAAATGTGACTTATTCTAATAATATTTATATATTATATTTTGAATCATATTTTTTACACCTATCATATAGATTTAATAAGAATAAGATCAGAATAAATCCAATTTTTAGAAATATATAAAGTATTTTTATAAAAGGTATATTTTATACCATTTAATAGAAAACCTATATTAAATAGAATTTTTTAAATTATATATTTTTTTTAAAAATAATATATATTTTTTTAATTTAAATATAAAAATTTACTTTTGGTGAAATTTCTATATAGTTTTGAGATGTTTAAATTTTTGATGAATAGTGAAAAACACTAGATTTTATCAAACATATATTGTTTATCAAAATTTGGATATTTATTTAAATATATTTTATTTATTTTTAAATTATAATTAAATAATGTAAAAAATAAAACTTATTTCATTTAAATAAATTTCACATTGGAATTGGGTATAAAAACATTTCGATCATTTGAACTTTTTATTTTAAATATACGCTTTCACATCATGTATGCAAAAATAAATTTAAATTAATTTCTGACCATCCGTAATAGAAAATTTTAAAAATGGATTCCATATTTTTATTCATAATAATTTTTAATATATATTATATTAATTTTAGTTTTTACCAAAAAATAATAGTTAATGAAATTAAAAAAATACAGAAATTAATCTAAAATCCAGTTTACATAGTTGTAAACATTACCTTATAGAGACAAATAATGTATAAAAATTCCCAAATGAAATTAAATGTACTGATTTATAACATGTATTCCATAATTTTTAAAATTTATATTTATTTGAGGAATATTTTTTTAGGGGATACATCTCAAGAGTGTTTACTTATTTATATTGACAAGAATACCAATACACATCCACTATAAAATGGAACTAACCTCCATCACTTATTCAAACCTTATGAGACTATTAGATAATAAAAACATTCTAATAAAATATAAATAAAATCCCTAATTTCATCTTAGATGGGTCAATATGGGAACAAATCCAAAAAAGTATTCTCTTTGGTGGAATCCAAAATGTGTTACCTGAAGAAAAGTCTATGTTGTTCAATTGGCACTTTTTTTATTTCATCCTCCACCAATTAAATTATTATTTTATGAAGAATATATAATACCATAAGTGTACTAAAAATAATGAGATGTTTTTTATGATTTATTTATGAACTAAACATAGAAAATGTCCCATTAACTGGGATATGCAATAATCATTCTTATGTAAGGAAAACCATCGCGTCACCAATCAATATCGTTCATTTTCTCAATACCACCATTCATTATTGAGAATAATCATGAAATTAATATTTTAATATGATATATAGTATATTTATGATTAAATAATTCTGTTTTAATTATTATATAACAAATAAATTAATGTATTTAATTTTTCAAGAATTTGATAAAAACTTTTTTGAATGTCTGGACTACCGCCACCCCATACCAATGACATTCTATTGCACATTGCAGGGAATGCATTAAAAATAGTTTTAATAAATTTCAATGATACATTTGAAGTATTAATCCTAATAAATTTATAATATAAATATTTATTGGTATATTATATTTAATATTTTTCTTTCAATATAGCAAGAAAAGGGAAACAACATTCATTTGTAAATACGGCCTAACGTCTCCATGGATGGTGTATTTCATTTCATATTCTCATATTTTATATACAATTAAAAATAAATATAGAATAAATTTATATTAAATTTATATAATTATTATCATTAATGAAATATTTATATAATTATTTTATTAATGAGATCAAGAATAAAAAATAAAAACATATTACAAAACTAATTAGATATTACATAAAACATTACATTAAGGAAGAGTTGTGAATAAATGGGTAATATAATGTTATTTTAAAAAAGTATATGGAATGATATATAATAATATGTTTATATGGTTTATTTACAAGGAAATAATGTTTATTATATAGGAGGATTGAATTCTAATAAATAAAGTCAATACATAAGGTAAGTTATTTCTCATCTGACTTTTACTTCCTTGAGATATATGCTATATTCAACACATATACTTATTTTTGTGCTTCTAAAATTCACATGAAAAGTTTTATTATGAATTGAATTTATATAATAATATTAAAATTATTAATTTTTATATTATATCATCTAAATCTCGTTTCAAATGTTACTCTAGTAGTAAGGGGATTTTAACAATCACTTATATTTCATTGAGAATTAGGTCAATTCACCAGTAGATTATTTTTTTATCGTATATAATACTCAAGAATGTATTATATTATTATTATAATAAAATTTAAGTGTTTAAAATATTCATTTTATGATATGTCTTTAATTGGTATTACAGTAAAAAAATACCAAATCCGTAATGTAATTTTCTCTCTATTTTCCTTCGGGAAGATACATGTTTTATTATGAACCTAAATTATTTTACATGGTCTATATACATAAATATGACATGTCATAACATGAATCACATAATTTTAAATATATTATATTATTAATAAATTTTAATTCTTTCATGGGGATTACAATTCAGGGTTAGCAATGTGGTATGAGTTTTATGTTACAATCTAACTTTTTATTATGATTATTTATGATTGAGTCTCAAATGTTTTAATATCATGACGTCCCTATCATGGTTATAATTAATCATATTTTTATTGGTTTATTCAAGATATATTCATTTAATTTGTCCATTTTTGGAGTCTTTATATGTTATAAAATTAGTAAACTGTATTTATGAAAATGAAAATTATTAATTATTTCCATCTAGAATTAGTGTCCTTTCAATTCAGTGTTTTCTAAAAATGATTTAAAATTGTTTTAAATGATTATTTATGATCGTTTTAAATGTAATTGATTATAAAAATGCTTTAATTTTTAAAAATAATTTTCACTTGTTTTCAAAAATTTATTTATATGTTTTCAAGATTATTTTCAAAGATCCTGTTTTTCAAAATGTTTTATGATTTAAAATTAATTATTCATATGGAAAATTTTATATTCCTATATAATAATTTTAATATTATTTTAATGGATACTTCATATGATTTAAAAAAAAAGAGATAAGTATTTTTAGAATGTTTTATTTCTTAAACAGAGATTTTCAATGAATGGTTATTTTCCCTAAGAAACCCTCCATGTAATATTTATAAATCCTACACTATCAAATATGAAATCATTTTATATAGTTTATGATAGGCCCATGTTTTTATCCATAGAATACATTTTTATTATTTATTTAAATTTATTAGTTTTAAGATAAAATGTTTTTTATGAAACCTGTTTTTTTTTCACGGGTTATTCCAATAAAAAATGAATATGAAACCCACATCCTTTAACAGGTTATTCTGGAATGAAATGATTTTGAAACATATAATATTTCCCTTGGTTATGATATCATTAGATTTTTATTTTAAACATTTCATTTCATCAATTATGATACATTTTCTATAAAATACATCCCTTTTTATGGGCGATGATATTGTTAATATTCAATTTTCTTGTATAACAAGTATATAATATTTCATTATGTGATAGAGGGACCTATATATCCTTCCATTGAATTAGTTAATTATAAATGTTATATGACATAATATTCTACATAGGTTATAGTACAATCACATAAACAATTAGGATCATGTGTTATATGGAATTCCATAGAAAAATTGGGTACATGTGTTATAACCCAATCTCAAAAATGCGAGGATACACTTGTTGATAACCTTTCCTGAAAACAATATGGTACAAGGATTGTATATCAATCCTAAAATAAGTTGGGTGTATGGGTCTTATCCCATTTCTAGAAATATGAGGGTACATGGGTTGTTATAGATGAAAGAAAATAAGAGGGTACACAGGTTTTATCCCAATGCTGAAAATATGGGGGACATTGGATATATTCCATGCCTAAAAATAAGTGGGTTTATGGGTTTGAATCCAATGGCCGAAGAAGTTACACGAGTGGTTAGTTGATTAAAAAAATCTAATGATGTTCCTACTATTTATCCATGAAATAATATTTCCTATTCTTATGTGTACACCGCAATTTGTTGTCTAACTCATAGGTTATGCTTTCAAGAATTATTATTTTTATTCCCTTGTGATTTATGCCTTAATAACTACACATTTTTATTCAATGACTCTTTCATATGATATTATATATACAAGTTATGATATTATAACAATCTTATCATTATATCATAAATTTATGGTTGGGATATGCTATAATATCACCTTTATTTAAACTTTTTGATTATACCAGTCACCATTTCGTGTTTTCTAACACCCATTGTTATAAAGAATGTTTTTATATAGATTCAAAAAAGGTGGAGGTCTTTATGTATATATGATTACACTTGTTCAGTAAATTAAAGGAATGTGTTGAAAAGATTCCAATTTTACTAAGCTATTACTGTCCTCATCCATTATAAGAATCGATATCTTCTTTTCAGGTATATTTTCCATTTATGGCCATTTTTGAGAAAAGGAGGAATTTCTGGAAATTTTCAATGTACAAGTCGTGTACTTTATGAGTACACGTCGTGTGATGTCCATTTAATGGCCATGCACACAGCAATGTTGGGGTGACCTCAAGGCCAGATAATGCATAGTATGAAAATAGAATGTACAGGAAGTGTACTTCAAAAGTACACACCGTGTATTTTCTATTTTTCATTAAATGCACCACGATCACATCTAATCGACAGAAACACCCCCTTCTTCATTCATTTCATACAAGAGTGTTTTACGGCCACAGATCTTTGACAGACCCCCGAGCGAGCATCTGTCCTCTGAATTGAACACTGTCGATTGCATTGTAATTTCATCGTTGAGTTATCTTTTCTCCAAGAGCACCATCTTCTGATTTTTCCTCTCTCGTGAGATATCATGGGTTGTATGTCTGAAACGTTTTTTTTATATATACTATGTTCATGGTAGATCTGAGGGATGAGTCCGGTGTATATAGATCTCTCAAAAACGTTGTAGGTGGTTTTGTGCCTTTCTATTGAAAGTATTTGAGTTATATGTGCAATTTGGTCCAATACACTTAATTAGGGTATTGTGTGTTTACCGTTATACCCCTGTTAATGGTCTTCCAGGATTGTATGATTGAGTAGAGGTTATTTGGATATTAATAGGGCTGATTTATATGTTTTTGATTTGTTTTCCCATGCTTGTTTTGTTTATGATTGTCTGGTCCGACTTAGCCTTTTTTTCCGCCTTCCTTGTTTTCCCATGCCTAGTGTTATTAGGTGGAGTGTTTGTTTTTTTGACATTCTTGATATACAATAGACCGATTAGAAAATTAGTTCTTGTGGATTACATTTTCTGTATTTCATTTATATGCATGTTGACTTACATAGGGCCATGAGAACCTCGTATATTAGACTATAAGGGGAATTGACCAAGTGATCTTCCTCAGAGAGCCTTTGAGAACTTTAGGTTTTAACGGTAATTTACCGAGGGAGCTTTCTCAAATAGTATTTAAACCATTTTAATGAATAAGTGGAATTGACTGAGTGATCTTCCTTAGATAGTCTTTGTCCACTTGTGGCTATAAGGGGAATTGATAGTGTGAGCTTCTCAGATAGTCTCTAACTACCGTAGAAAATACGATGAATTGACCGTGTGAGCTTCCTTAGAGATTATTGAATCAATTTTGCATATAAGGGGAATTTTCTATGAGTGCTTACACAGTGAGTCTTTATATATTCATATAACTGAACTAGAGGGGATAGGCTATGTGTAATTTCCAGAGGGTTACCTATGTTTTTAGATGCTAACATGATATGTGTATTAGTTGATTGCTTAGTACATTCTTGTTTACTACACCTTTGCTTATTACCTAAAAAATATATTCACTGACTATTAGGCACAGATCTTTTGGTTGTTCCTTACTAGGATTTAGTCTCCCACCCTGTATGTGTCATGTTTTTGGGCCCAAACATACTATATTGTTGTAGGTGTAGATAACGGAAAGCGCCCTTCTACTTCAGGTACTTGACATTCTATGGAGCTGGAGAGCATGGAACCAAGCCATAGCTTGCGATTCTAAGGAGTTATTTAGTTATATTTTCCTCTATACTTTGGATTACTATTATACTCAGAATTTTGATTCTTTTGACTACTTTTCTAGATATATGTATCATGCATCATTTTATATATGTTCTCTTGTTGTTTCATTATCAATATTCTACTATTCATTATTGTATGGATTATGACTATTTCTGATGTTGGTAGTATTTTTCTTCCATTGTGTACTCTACCAATGAGGGCGTTGTTTTCCCACTATCACACCCAAGGCCCTCATTGCAATTTGGAACCCTCTAGAATTCGGGGAAATGTTCTTGAGGCCCTATGACAAACTGGGTACCGGGTGCTCTGGGTGGATTCTGGAATTGTGACGTTACAAAGTGGTATAAGAGGTGTTATTTTCATTTTTTGTTACTGTGTAGCTAGAGAGCATGGGACCAAGTCATGGCTTGTGATGATGAGGAGTTATTTTTCTTATTTTTCTTTTGTATATTGGATTAGTATTGTACTCATCATTGTAGTTTGTTTTTATGATTTCATAGACATATATATCTTGCATCATTTTATATATGTGCTCTGGTTGTTTCTTTATTAGTATTCAGTTGTTCTCTTTTGTATGGATTATTATTGTTTCTGCTATTGCTACTATTTTTCTTCCCATGTGTACTCTACCAATGTGGGAAAAGTTTCTCTATTATCACACAAAAAGGCCCTCATAGCTAGTCGGCAGCCTCTGGTGTTCGTGGAAATGTGCTTGAGGCCATGTGACCAACTAGGTACGGGGAACCTCTATGTGGCTTCCCAAACTAGAAAATTACAAATTGGTATCAGAAGAAGGTTGATGTACGAGCACAATGGCCAGAGTTGTTCGAGGATTCTTCTTCTACGCCACCTTTCTAGGGAAATTTGGGGAAGAATTTCTTTAATTGGGAAAGTTTTTACAAACCCAGATCTTCTTTTAAGGTATGTTTTCTTTATAGGGTAGTTTTTTAGAAATTGATAAATTTCTGGAAATTTTCGTTGTACATGTCGTGTACTTTATGAGTACACACCGTGTAATCTATTACCGTAGGTAGCTGTGTGCTGGCTCTATAGGTCCATTCACACAGCAATGTGAGGGTGACTGAGAGGCCGCTTAAATTAGAGTTCAAAAACAGAAAGTACACACTATGTACTTCAAAAGTAAACGCCGTGTATGTTCTTTTAGTACATTTAATGCATCGGGGTCACGTATAACTGACAGAAACACCCCCTTCTTCGTTCATCTTGTCCATGAGTGTCATACAACCACATATCGTTGAAAAACCACTGAGAAAGCATCCTTCAACTAAATAGAACACTGTCAGTTGCGTTGGAATTGAATTGGTGAGTTCTATTTTCTCCTAGAGCACCATCTTCTGGTTTCTCCTCTCTCTTGAGATATCGTGGGTTGAATGTTTTAGTCATTTTAGTAGATCTAATCCATTATAGGTTTATCCAAGGGCCCAAGTCAGAGTATATCAATCTCACAACAACAAGGTAGGTAGTTTGTGCCATTCTGTTGAATTTCGTTGAGTTATATGTGCAATTTTGGCTAATAACCTTAATCGAGGTTTTTGGCGTTTATTTTGTTTACCCATATTAATTGTATACCATGATTATATGCTTGATTAGATGTTATTTGGATATGAATATGGTCGATTTCTATGTTTTGAATTTGTTTTCCCATGCATGTTCTATTTATGACTGTTTGGTATTGCATAGCCTTTTTGGCCTCCTTGCCTATTTTCCCTTGCCTAGTGTTTTAGGGTGGAGTGTTTATTTTCAGACATGCTTGATATGTTGTAGAATGATTATCCAAGTAGATATTGAGGTTTACATTGGCCATATTGAATTTTAATTCTCACTGATATACATAGTTCCGTGAGAACCCGGTGTAGTAGACTATAAGGGGAATTGACCAAGTGAGCTTCCTCAAAGAGCCTTTCATCACTTTATGCTATAATTATAATTGACCGAGTGAGCTACATAAAAGAGTCTTTGAACCATTTTAGAACATAAGAGGAACTGACCGAGTGATATTCCTAAGAGAGACTTTGAGAACATGGGGCTATAAGGGGAATTTATCATTTGAGCTTCCTCAGAGAGTCCATGACTACCTTAGACTATAAGGGAATTGACCGTGTTAGCTTTCTCAGAGATTCTTGAATCACTTTTGACTTTAAGGGTAATTGAATGTGAGTGCTTCCTCATAGTGTCTTTACATATTCATATAACTGAAATAGAGGGGATAGGTTGTGTGTACTTCCCAGAGGGTTACCTGCATGTTTAGCTGCTTATGTGATATATGGAATTTTTTATTAATTAGTACTTTCTGGTTTAGTGCACTTTTTTTATTACCGTCCATATATATTCACTAACTATTAGGAGTAGAACTTGGGGTAGTTTACTATATGGATTTAGTCTCACACCCTGTTTGGGACATGATTTTGGGCCCAAACTGATTATAGTACTCCAATTATAGATTAAGGCAAATGCCCTTCTACATGAGGTACTTGAATTGTTATGGAGTTGGAGAGCACGAGACCAAGCCATGGCTCGCGATGTATAGGAGATATTTACTAATTTTCTTCTTTACTTTTGATTAGTATTGTACACTTAATTTTTGTTTGTTTGGGTAATTTCCTAGGCATATGTATCTTTCATTATTATATATATTTTCTCATCTTGTTTCTTTATCAGTATTCTGCCATTTTGTATGGATTATTATTGTTTCTGTAGTTTCTAGTATTTTTCTTCCATTGTGTACTATAAAAATGAGGTCATAGTTTCCCCACTATCACACCCAAGTCCCTCTCTACTAGTTGGTAGAATCTGGCATTTGGTTAAATGCGCTTGAGGCCATGTGACCAACCGGGTACATGCACCTTTGGGTGGATTCTAGAATCGGGACATTACAACCATCTAATTTTGTAATGTGATGAAAATTCATCTAAAATGATATAATATCCATGTATTTTAATCCTATTTCAATATAGTTTGAATGAAATTAATGGTTTAGTAATCCTTTTGAAACAATGATGAGAAAAAAAGAGATATTCCTATGGATAATTGGAGAGATATGATAAGAGATGTATCTAAAGAGAACCCTATGACTGAGATAATATTTGGGGATAATATCATGGTATTTTGGAAATGTTTAGATAAAGTGGGTTACTAGAAATACATCCATTTATAGATTATTAAAGTGAATTAGGCTCTATAAAATACATACATAGGGTTAACAATCCAAAAAACACTGTAATGACTAAAAAATGATCGGGAACTAGTGCATGACAATGGGACTTGATGCACACCTGGTTTGACTCTCCTAGTGGACATGATTTTTGAATTCACAACCTATTTATGGAACATTATGATGTTTTTAAAAATAATATTACAATTAATAACAATGTTTAAGAATAAGGGTTCCATTAATTGACATAATGTGTTAGGATTTTACACCCTATATGTACTTATTTGGATTTTTTGATTTTATACTATTATATGTGTATTTTATTCTACAAATTTGGCATTTTTTAATGGTTAGAATAGAATGGAACCATGATAATTCTGAATATAATTTAAAATAAAATTTTCTTACATAATAGACACTAAATGTTATGGGATTAGTAATAGAGAAGAATGTTACTATGCTCACAAATACTTCTTATTCGATGAATTGTGATGAACATCAAAAAAAATAAAAGTGGAAAAAATTTCTATTTAATCCTTAATGAGGAAATATATACCTTCTGATCGGGGTTCCATTGATCCACTAGTTACTGAGTAATGTATAAGTAAAACTGAAATGATATTTTCCATTCATTTTTGTTCATATCATGAAAAAATAATTTTAGATTTTTATCATTTAGATGATGAAGTAGATTTGGTTTGGAACATTGTTACGAACCCAAAGGAACAAAAAAACTGAATATATTGAATTTGAATAATTTTAGAGGATATTTCTTAGTATATAAATACCTTATATTCAACAAAAATAGATGAATATGGAATTTTATGATCTTAAAATTGAGGGTTATGAATCTATTGAAGCCTATGAAGAAATTTGTTTATGAAATTCTAGGAACTCCATATGTATTACCATTCACCATAGAAGTAATGATAGAATATTCTTAAGTGGAATAAAATAAAATCCACAATGGTCATTCTATATAAGGGAATTGGTATTCTATGAGTAGATTGTTCTTTAAACTAATAAGGTGGAATTTGATGTCGGAGTATGTATCAACTTAATGGTTTTAATAAGAGTAGATAAATGGAATTTGAATAAAAACATATGAACCATAGAGAGAGTATGATAAGATATACTTTATGCTTAAAGTGTTGTACGAAACATCGATGGAAATTTTTTAATAAGAATAGTAAACATTTTAAGTGTGTAAACAATGAGCATAGAGAGAATAAATACCAATGTGATTTGAAAAAATTATTTAATGATGAAAAAATGGATAAATTTCCATAGATTTTACCTCCCACACTTCTCAATTTCTATTATAGGTAATTTCAGTATTTTTCAAAAAAGTTCTTAAATCTAATCATAAAAAATGGTGATCAACTCAAGAAACTTATAAAGGTAATGGGAAAGAGAGATCTTATGAAATAATAAAAGATGATTTGAATAATGATAATATAGACACTCCATGTGGAGGAATTTCATGTGGGATTATTTGAAAATTACCTCTATGGTAATAATTGGTTCATCCATTAATTGAAAAATGGTAAGATTATATGAATTGATTATCTCTCTCTAAACATATTTTGGAAAAATGAAATCACAATTAAATTATACTAGAATAAGGATAAACCCACGATTCTAAATGTAAAATTTATATATGATGATATCGTATTTAAGGAATGAAGTGTGGATTTTCATTTCGAAGAATGAATGTTTTTAGTAATTGTTTATTGTAATTATCCTATTTTTACATATTACATGATAATGGTATTCACATGTATGATATGTGAAAAATATAAGATAATTTTTGATATATAGGATATTAATGTCAAAATTATTTCAATAAATATACTGAAATCCATACTAATTTATTATAATTTCATATTTGAAAAGGTTTATATGATTCAAAATTTATGGAATGGTTTGTGTTAAACATCAAATGATGTTTTTGAGATTAAGTTAATATCTCACCACATAAATATTTGTGCATAAAAGATAACTGGTTCTGTCATTTTTTAATGATATATAAAGAAATATGTAATTATATATCATTCTATTTATGGATTACATGATCTACAAATTCATCAGGATTGAAAAATCGACTTATTTTCATTGAATAATGGATAAAATGAAAATTGATAAAATCCCATATCAATGGTATGATTGTTCTTATGAAATTTAATGAAATCATTTAAGTATATTTCCTTATGAAAATACATCATATTTGGGAGATTTGTATTGATATAAAATATGGCCCTGTTTTCAACATTTTCTATGATATCAATGTCACTTTTTAGTCCCCTTTGGGATATATATTTTTTAACACAAAATTTATCCTAACCATGTTCTCTATCATCCTATATAAAAAAATAATATTAGATTTATCATCCGTGTCCATTTTATCATTTTCCACCATTGTTCATTTATGTGTAAACCTAGTTATGAGTTACTTTGGGTTACAATTATGATTAAAAATTTCCAATTATAAAAGAGGTTTTAATATTCAGTTTTATGATTTAGGATTCTATAAATAAATAATTAAAGTATAAAGGAATATTAAAATCATATGAATTTGGAATGAAAAAGTATTTTTAAGGGTTGTATAATGTGACACTCCATGATTTATGTAAAAATTAAATATTTAATTTATTTTGATATTTCTCATTTCACACAATATTGAATAAAACATTATTTATACAAAACCACATAGTTTGGATTGCATTATATGGTACACTTAATTTATATTTCACTAAAAGATATAGTTATATTAATTTTCATTGTTTAAAGAATTATTTTTAATCAATGTTACATAAAATTCCATGTTATATTGACGTAATGTGTTTAATTCAATGTGGTGTTTCTCTAAAGTAAACTATTCTGTTAATGTTGCTTCTAAAATATTGTTATGGTTACAATCAATCTGTTGGAATTGAAGTTGGTAATAAAACTATATGAATTTTAAACATATTATAAAAACATTTATATGAAACGAATCCTTTGGTTTTCAATTTGTGAGAAATGAAAGTAAAAAATATTTGAATATATAAAAATTAATTTACTATGAAAACTATTTTATATAAAAAATGCAATCTCATATCAATGAATAATAAAATTTGAAATTTTTAAAATAGATAATATATATTAAATTTTCAATATTTTTTCTTTAAACTTATTGAATATATTTTATATGCATAAGATAAGAAAAAATCTAATTTTTTAAAAAAAATTGAAATTTCTAAAAGGTATTTAATTTTCTTTTAATGGTGTACAATTTTTAAATCTAATATATGAAAATTTTATAAATTTTAAATTAAAAAATAAACATATATTTTTAAATATAAATATAAAAATTGATTGTGGGTGAATATATAATATTTTTCTGAGAAGTATAAAATTTTATTGAATAATGAAAAACAAAAAATATTAATTGAAAAAATATTTTTAATCTATCATATTTATATAATTAATGTTTATATTATATATTTTAAAAATTATAATTATTTAAATTAGAAAACTCTAAATCTAGTATATGTAATAAGAGCTAATTTCACATTAAAATTGGATAAAAAAAAGGAATTCTTTTGTAATTTGTAAATTACAACCCTAATTTCTGGTCATGTCTGCTGGATTAATTATATATATATATATATATATTTAAATTAAGTGATTTTATTTTTGTGAAATGGATTCCATATTTATAATTGAAATTTTTTTAAAAAAATTATGGTCAAATTAGTTTTTTATCAAAATCAATGTGTCGATGTAATTAATGTTATTTATAGTGATCAACGTAAAATACGAGTCTTCTTGGGGGATTAACATTATATTAAGGGTCCAAATAACATATACGTGTGTCCATATTCAATTGAATGGAAATATATATAAATATAATACCTTTCATCAAAATATTTTCTTCTATATTATGCACATTATATAAGGGATACCTCTTAATACTATTTCCCTTTTTATATTTACATGAATTCCACTCTTCCTACCATATAAAAGGTCACTTAACTCTCTCAATTTTTATCACATATAAATATGTTGGAATAATCCAAAACATGTCTATGTAATATCCCAAAATCCTTCCTCTTAATCTATTAGCCTCACCTTGGTAATAAATACAACAGAGAAATCTGATTGGTGGAAACCGAATTAAGTTTTTAAAATAAGATGTAACATTCTTTAATGAGAAGTTCTAATATATTTATTTCTCCAAAAGTTCTATTATTTTTTTACAAAAAATATATGATTAACATAGTATCATAAATATTCTAAAATAGTTTTATTATATGTGTGTTACATACACTCAAACAGAGTTCCATGAAATGTTATACACCATCATAGTTTGTGTGTATGGAAAACAACCTTCATGGGAACTGTTGTCGTTCATTCTTACAATAATAATTTCCAGAGTATGGAACAATAATGAATGAAATTTTTAGTAAGTTATTTATTATATATATTATGTATTAATGGTTCTATAATTATTATATAACACACAACATCATGACTTCTATTTTTTTGGTACTTTGACTTTGGTCTTGTGGACTACAACCTCCTAACAATAATGTTTATGAGTATGTACAACCTACCATATTCCTTAATGGTGTATTTCATTTCATATTTCGATGATTATAAGTCCATTAAAAAAATATTTAATAATTATATATTATATTTTTATAATTATTGAAATTTTTTAAATAAATAAACCATTATATAAATAAATAGATCAAGAATAACAAGTCATCACATGTAGAATAAAAAATATAGATTTTAAACAAAAAAATACTATCAACACATAATTGAAAATAAAAGTTTAATATAATGTCATAATAAAATAATATATGGTATGAGATATAATAATACTATTCTTTTTTATATTTATAGGAAAATTATATTTATTTCACCGGATCCCTGAGTATCTACAATGAATATCAATGCTTAAGGAATTTTATTCCTCGTCTCATTTTTATTTTTTTGCGATATATGTTATATTCAACACATATTGTTATTTTTTGGTGCTTATAATTCCCTAGGAAATGATATATAATAATTTTATATTATTTTATAATATTAAAAATTTCAATTCATTTTATTCTTAATGGATATCATGATTCAAAATCACACAAGCAGTGGGGCAATTCGAGTCTAAGATTTATTTCTGTGCGAATATTTTCATAATCACTACTCATTTCTTTGGTGTGAATTATATACTACCCCTAAATAAAATATATTATTAATATCCTAAAATTTTATTGTATTAACTTGTTCATTCGGTTATCTCACATTCATGGGGTTTATGTTTCAAAATATACCGAATCGGTAATGTAATTTGGTGATAATTTTCATCTGTTGAGATACATGTTACGTTATGAATATAAAGTATTTAACAAGGTGTATATAATTAAATATTCCATTTGAAATAATTAATATAATACTTATACTATAATATTAGGGTTTATTAAATGTTTTTATCTCATGGGAATTTCAGTTCAAGGATACCAAAGTAGTAAGAGATTTATGTTGCAATCTCGCTATTTATCAGGATTGTTGATGATTAATTTTAAAATGAGGACATCAAATTATATTATATTATACTATATTGTATTATATTATATTATATTATATTATATTATATTATATTATATTATATTATATTATATTAGGCTATATTATATTATATTATATTATATTATATTATATTATCTGGTATTGTAGTGTGTTATGTTCTTGGGGGTACAAATACTCCAAACATATACCCACCACACACACAGTCCTGTAGGGTATGTTAGCGTTCCCTAAGGGATAACCCACCCAACTACCTTCTTTATTGAATCATATATTTGGCCTCATGACCCAGTGGGCATGTATCCCATTACATGGACCATAGGTCAAAAAATTTTGTTCTAAGACCCATTTTATGAATAGTACTACAACTATACCTTCCAATACAACATTCCCACTACTACTACTGCTAAAGTGTCTTCCTCCACTATAGTTCAACCATTGATACAGTTCCTCTACTACAATAGTAATGCTATAGTTACTACACCCAAATGGTTTTGAACCACATTTTTCTAGTAGGATTACGAACTAATTGACACTAAGCCAATCCACAACTTAAATGGGTATTTAGGTTACGAAATATAGGTGCGACCTTGACCCACATGGGTTTCACAGTTCCCTAATGAGGCCCTAGGTGGCCAACCTTTGGATTTAGATAGTTTCCAACCCAGTAGAGGGTCTATGAGTAATTATTTAAGTCATCTAAGGCATTACCTTCCAATGAATCGAACTCGGAACCATAGGGTCAGGCCGCTATAACCATAACCACTCTAACATGCTCCATGGGGAATTTAAATATAATGATATACATCAATAAATTCTAATGAATCAAATTATCTATTGGGTTTTAATGATAAATTCATGTAATGGATAAAAGTTTCCACTCTTTGATAATTAATATAATTAATAATCTTTTTTAAGATAATCCTAATTTATTTCTCTCTTCAGTTAGAAATCATAATCCTTTCAGAACATTCCTGTATAAAAACTATCCAAAAAATTTAAAATGTCCTTTTAATATCATTTTCAATTAAATATTACTTTCAAAATGTGTAATGTTTGAAAAGGTATTTAATATTCTTTGTCAAACCATCAATTATAATTTATCAAGGTTATTTTTAAAGGAAATAGTTTTTCGAATGTTTTAGGATTTAAAAAATCAAAGAGGAAAAATATTTTATTTATGAATTTCTTTATTTGATTTTCAAAACATGATTCATATGTTTCCAAATTTTGTTCAAAGATAAATTTATAGAAAATGATTTTTTTCTTAAAAAATAATTTTCTCAAAAATGATGTTATTCATATCAAATTATTATTGTGATATTGTACAATCCTTCTCCATCTATGATGACATAGTTTTATATAAATAATGTTTTTATAGGGTTATTATAAAATGAAACCATTCTTATAAATTAATTTAATTATTTTTCTTACAATGACATGTTATTTATGAAACCTATTTTTATTACCCATGTTATATGATGATAAAAAGATTACGAATCCTGCTTCCTTTTACAAGATATTCATAGTCAAAAATAATATGAAACATATATATTTTCTGTAGGTTATGACATGTTGAACTATTGATGATACCCATTTCATTTCATGGGTTATGATATGATGTTTATGAAACCCATGTCTCTTTATGGGTCTTCATATGATGATGTTTTTTTATTATCCAATGTAATATGGTTGTAAAATTTAATTTTGTTATTGGTTGTCCCTATATATCCATTATATGAGTTGGGTAATGATAAATGGTATATGAAATCATATGTTATACATGTTGTTGACTATGCCTAAAAATATTATGGTACATAGTATGTAACATATTCCCGAAAATAATAAGGTACATGTACTGTATCCTGATCACTAAAAGAATGATGTACATTGGTTTTATCCCAATCCAAAAAACAAGAGATTACATGGATTGTAGGTCAATACTGAAAAAATTGTGTACATAGTATATATCCCAAGCCTAAATATAAGAGGGTGCATATGTTTTAGCCAAATTTGAAAATAAGATGGTGTATAATTTATATATGATTTCTTAAGTAATATGGTATATGGGTTGTAGACAAATTCTGAAAATAGTAGAGCACATGAGTTTTTTCTCAATCCAAATGTAGGAACATGGTAGATTAGGAGAATAATAACATGATATGAATGTATTGGTAGGTATTATGGACATAAGATTCTATATGTTTATGTGCATACCGTAATTTTATGTCATATTCTTATTTTATGATATAATGTATTATGATATTGATTCATTAATGATTGAGGTCATATGAAATCTCTATATTTATTACATTACTCATGTATAAGATATTTGATAGTCAAGAAATGAATAAATATTTAATTTATTAAATATTAAATGTTAATAATTCCACTAAAATTAGAGTGGAACCGAATTATATTAAACTTAAATACTATGGTGAAACCATATTTTAAGACCAATGAAGTGGTAAAATAATTTTACTTGTTCATTTTCTAGGGAAAATAACCATTTTACCCCACATGATCATGTGATAGGAAAAAACAAATATAAGATAAAAATTTCATTCCATAAAAACACAAGAGCTTACAATATTCCAAAAATAAACCTCCCCATGTATAAGAAGAAATGGTTGTATGACTAGAATCCTTAATCTCATTGAAAACATCTTTACAACAAGTTGTGTAGATAGTTCAACTACCAAACACATAGATTCCACAACCATCTCTAACGTAGAATACATCTAACTATAATCGATATGGCACTCCCCGCAAAAATAATTCCATAATCGTCATTATAAACCAAAATACGAGACCAAAATCCCATGAAAAACACCAAATTTCAACTGAAAATGGGGTTAAACCCCATCAAATGGCCAATTGTGCACTCCCCACAATATGGATGACCATAGAATATTCCCCAAGAACCAAATCAATAGGATCCTTTTACAAACAAAGAAAGATATTTAAATTTAATATAAGCTTAGCATAGAGATTATATTCTCTCATCATACTAATGATTATTTCAGGATAGAGCAGGATCATATCTATCCAAAAGCACACTAATATTCCCTCAAAATATGTTTACATCTTTTTATATGGAAAGCTCACAAAAAATCATTCCATATTTTTCATTAACCAACACCTGAAACTATGTCAACCAACAATGTGTGTCAATGTTAATCCATGGATCATCCATTTCATGTACACTGATCCATTATGATATCTCCACTATAAAAGGAAAATATTCATAATTTTAACCACACCTTTTAGAAAAAATGGCTACTGGATGCCTTAAAACCATCGGTTCTCATGTCACACCCAACCCCTATCAGATTCATGATTTTTCAACACAACACTCAAATGTTGTATAACTTTATAAACATAATCATACATTAGTGAGTCTTATGGTGTAAGGATTTCTGACTGTTATATATGATATTTCAGTCTCATAAATTGAGAATCTCCCCTGGAACATATATTCAAAATGAGCACCTCACCTATGCCACAATCTATTCAATGAACTCCAGTCATCGATCAATATTTCTTTCATCAAAATCTACCTTCACAAAATCTATATTAAAAATAGAGGATAAACTAGTTAGTAAGTCTAGTAACTTGATTAGTTCTCCACATCCAAGAAATTCATGACACCAGAGCACCCATGTTCTTATAAAATTCTAAATTCCTCAAATTTCGTGTATTGAATACTTGATCACCTACCATGAAATATTCTAGAATTGAGAATAAATCAAATATCACTACTGAAAAGTAATCGTAAAACACATGATAAACTCTCCATCATTGGTTTCCTTTAAACAATGTTTACATTGACCTACAAGTGTCTAATTCAAAAATAAGGGTCCCATGGTCTCACATATATCCCTATAGATCATGTCCCATAACAGAGTCATACTCTCTATCAACCTATCCCAAAGTAAAAAAACTACCCAAATTTGGAAATAATCACAATAAACTATGATGTTCAATACTGAATAAATGGAATAAAATGGTGAAATCCTTATAGAGAATCCTCATAAGAACTGATCAATAGATTTTATCATATGAATGAGAAATAAATACTAAACTAATAGGCACTGGGAATTCATATACTATAATACACCTCGATGTATGTTTCATGAGAGAAAAACCGATACATATCATCATTTTACTAAGTGATCTTACTAGATAACCTTGAACATTGAAACAACACCATAAAATGGGTACATAAAAAGGTAATCATATGTTATTCTGCATACCATGGTCACTGATCATCCAAGGACATTGGATTTGGTCATCATCCACATAACCAAATGCCTCAACATAGATCCACATTACAATGTCCTAGAATGAAATACATATTAATGTTGTGTAAAATGAATATAATTACACCAAAGAACTATATAGGAAAACAAAATTAATGTTTTTTGAAATTATAATAAATTGTTTGGATTTCATAAGAAATAATCATACACTATAATTCTTATATGATTTAAATCATACATGTGAAATATGGTTCAAGTTAAACCTCATTCAATTGTTTTCCCATAATAAAAATAAAAATATTGCTTCCTGCTAATAGTAAAAGAGAAATAAATACCAAATAAATCACAACATTGGAACAACATGTGTGTCACTAAAGGATAAAATCTTATAAATATATAAAATCATAGATCAAAATAGAAAGCCCATATCCATGGAAACTAAGACTATTATTAAAGCTAGTGTCATCAATGAACCATTCTAATTACCATCAATGGTATTGAAACATTCCTGATACTCTTATCTAAAATTTCCGAAATACTAAATACAAGGGAAAAAACTACTCTGATACCAATTTTTATGATCATGACAAGTATTTTACTAAACCGGTGTTCCGATCTGGATCATTACGATGCTCCAAGAACATCTCAGCAAATTCTAGAGGCTACCCAAACAGTAGTGTGGGCATAATCTATTATAGTCGGGAGACTATATCTTCATACAAATAAAATAAAATATTGTAAATATCTATGTATCATACACAACTATAAAAAAATTGTAGTTATAAGTTGTCAATAATTTTAAATAGAAGATTCTATAAAATCAAAAGTAATTCTAAAATGTGTGAATAGCTTGGCAATACATAGAAAACTACTCAATAGTTGGGATAACCATAATGATATAGGAATAGAATGGATTTAAAAAATAATTCTAGGACATACTACAAACAATGATACAGACCATGTACATTGTCTCTTGAAACTATCTAATAGCCCCAAACTGATCAAAATAACCCAATTGAGTAACCTAATATGATAAATAAACAATAGGACTCTCCCAAATCCACAAACTAACTTCTCACAACATAAAAACCAAAATTATGGTCTACATTCACACTGAGGTTCTTGTATATGTGTGATAAATAATATCATATTGATACCTCATTTATGAACATATAAATACACTCCTACATGAAAATGAAAATCATTATAATCATCCTAGATGATATACAAGTGAAAAGATATGTAAAAAATATCCTTGGGCCATAGTCGACCCTCAGGTCTGTAATCACGGTGCACTATAAAAATTTATATATAGGATATCCATATTTATTTTATTTTTGATGTTTTGTCCCATACATATAAATATATAATGACATATTAATATTATAGAGAAAAGTGAATTGAATGAAATAAAAAAAGTAGTTAATCATTGGGCTTGAAATCATGATTGTTTGGATATTATATTGATGGGTATCAAACTAGAAATCTTGCCTCTAAATCCATTTGTTATTAATTTGATCTCTGGGTCCATAATCCCTATAGACATATATATATTTCATCTATCACTATAAATGTCTCCGAGAAAGACATGTCACTACATGGGGAAATTATCATACACCTAAGTCCACCTGTACTCACCTCCAATCACTATAAAAAAGTATTACACATAAGTACATAATAAAAATCATTAAATATGAACTGATCAAGAATCAATATTCTTATTCCATAGAGATAAAATATAATTCCTAAACCCTTGGTGTCATGAACCAGGATAGGTCATCATCTGATCTAACGCCCGACCTGGTCCGCGACATGTCTTGAAGGGCATTCCTGATACCCACGGGCTAGCACAATTGCCCGGATATCAAAACTATCTCATTGGAACGATTTACCCAAAATGGTAAACATAAAACAACTGAAAAGATAAATAAAAACACTGAAAATAGACAACTAAAATAGACCGTAAACTAAAATCAAATTTTATGGTGTACAACATGAACCAACATCCAAAAAATAAATGACAAAAAAAGAAACTAAAACTCTTGATCAATCCTCAATGCAACAAGAGAGGTGTAACATCAACATGCCACATACACAAACCAATACAAGAAGACCATCAATTTCCAAAACTACCATCGTTTAGCTCAATGCTTCGACTTGGAATAACAATGAATCAGAAACTACATACACCGAAAGGTGTATGTTGGGTTTTATCCAAGAGCCCAGTAGGAAGTCACCCAATAAAAATGTTCCATGCATAATTATTGAATGACAAATAAATTTTCAATTTTAATTAAAAGAAAAAAGAAAATTCTTGAATACTTTTAAGGAAAATGGGATTAATGAAAAACATTTTCAAAGGTAACAACTTTAATTAAAATAAACACACCCTTAATTTTTAAAATTACACATGTGTCGCACTAATGAGCATAAAGTAACCAATGAGAACCAAATATGGGAGAGGCCTCATGGGTGTTAGCTATCATGGGCCCATATATCTTCGTGTCTCAGTGAAACGTTGCTTAGAAGGCCACGACCCTAAAATGTGTGGCTTAGAAGGCCAATACCCTCATAAAATGTGTCTTAGAAGGCCACGACCCTCATAAAATCATATGTTTAGTTATTGATTCAATCGTTAGTCCTTCCAGTGAAACCGGGCCGAGTCGCCTCCAGAACACTAGCCCACTATCCTAGTTAACCATCCTTGCTAACCGGGCTTCCCAGTTTGTGCACAAACAAGTTTCATGTTCATGTCCCATGTCATAATAATGCGTAAAAGACAAACATGATATTTATGGACGTAAAATCACAATTTCACACCCAAACATGATTTTAAAACCATACACACACCAAAATATTTTAAAAACTTAATCTCCATAGCTTACTTAGTCGACTAAACCATCTAGACAATTTAGAAGACACTCACCACTTAACGAACCACCACATACACACGTAAACACAATTTTGAAATAAGGTGCACAATAAAATATTTTTCAAACAAGTCTTACACCATTTTTATAACTAAGTAAATAATAATATATATTTATATATATATGTGTGTGTGTGTGTAAAGAAATATTAAAAGGGTGTCACATGGGTTTGAAAAAACTAAAGTAACCATTTATAAACTCAGCACATTCACACATCACACGCACTCAAATCAAATTTTAATGTGTGACCTTGTCCACATAAATAATTTGATGGAAAACATTACTCCATATGAAAAACACAATTGCATAAACCACATAATATAACAGGCCATAAATAAAATTTTATAAAACAATTTAGAATAAATCACTTATCTTTAACCAATAAACCCACACAAACCCCTCTTTTAAAACTAAATGCAGTCGATGTCATGTCAAAAACACAATTTTCACGTCAAGGACCAATTAATAAGATAACTACATAATTAAAAAAATCACTAACAACTATCTAGATACAAGTTCACAATAAAAACCACACACATAACATAAACATGGTACTAAAACATTTGAACATGAATAAAACATCAATGAAAACCCACTTCGAAATACAAAAAATAATTAAATATCATTTTAAACAAATTATGCTTGCAAATAAATTCATCAATTTATATCATAAAAGGGGAACCACCTACCACACATGGTGAAACGTATAAAAAATCAGTAATAACATATTTTCACCACATTCTCACCATGAGGATTGAATAATCCACCATAAATAAGAGGATTGATGCCAAAAAACCAAAATTAGAACCCTAAAATTGGATGCCAAACCCGCTGGAAAAATAAAAACCGAAAATCGGAAGAGGGTTTTACTGAGAGGGGCTGTTAGAGAGGCGCACACAAGGAGAGGATTGCGCACCTGGTGAGGTAGAACAAGATAGGAGAGCCCACTGACTGTGAGGATTCTTCATACAAGGCTTCTACGGAACACGGGACGGACAGGGGGAGGTTCAGCGCGAGGGGTGCGGAATGCAGCTAGCAAGGGAGGCGCACAGGGAGGGGAAGTCATGGCTGTGCAAGGCGATCGTCAGAGGTGAGAGATGAGGTTGGAGGTCTGGTAGCTTGCCGAAGAGCTGGGTGACAGTGAGTGTTTGGGGAAGGGTGGCACAACGTGATGGGAAATCTGGCCAGGGGGTGCGGGGTGCGGTCAGTCTGTTGAGTGGTGCGCGAGACGATGGTACGTTGTTGGAAGAGAGGGCGGAGAAAAGAGAAAGGTTGGGGGGGTGTTCAGTGCTACGGGAAAGGGGAGAAAGGATATGGTGTATGGTGCATTTGTGTTGGGTGGAGAAGATGGAGGTGTGGTGCCTGGAAAGGATGGTCAGGGAGCTACATGGTGCGACATCAGTGACGGCAGAGGGCTGGGCATGGGGGAAAGAGGCGGCGCGATCCAGGTGATTCATGGGGGGGTTCACATGACATAAAATGAGAGGGGTAAAGGGGAGAGGCCCAAAAAACCATAATAAAATAAAAATAACCATAATAAAAATAAAAAAATTAAAAATAAAATAAGAAGAAAAACCTTAAATAAAACCTATAAAATAATAAACTATTAATTATAATTATAAAAATATTAATCATACCACTAATAACTTAATTAAAACACTAATAAAAAAATTAATAATAATAATATTAATTTTAATTAAAACAATAATAATATTTATAAACAAAATAACTTAACGTCCATCATTAATACAAATAATAATAATTCTTAATAATAATTAATAATATATTCAGATAATAATATAATCAATATCTATAAAAAAATTCCTTAAATTTTATCACACTCTTATTATTTTATCTTTATTTCCATTTAATTACTCATCACAATTTTATTATTCTATTATGTATTAACTCATTTCTGAAATATGGGCAGACAATAATGCGCTGGACGCAACCAAAGGTGAATAATCTATTTCTAACTAAGAGATCTGAAATTTTAAGTTGGGCCTCGACACGACTATCTGATGTCCAATAAAAATACATAAATAAATAATATAAAAAGGACCCCTGTGACAATTCTCCCTACTATAAATCTTTCCATCCCTAGAAATCCACAACTAAGGATAAGACTCAAAGTAGGAAACGACGACCCCTTAAGTCTCAAAGAGGATCCCCACAAACAACAAGCGAGAAGAGGTAAACACATCATGCTTATAGAAAGTGACATGATTTTTTTTATGAAACTCGTAAGAAGACTTCTAGATATGTGTCACCCACCTAAAAGAGCTATAACACCTCTATTTGATTAAAAATGGATATGAACTTTCACACTCCCGAAAACCATCCTCATGTAAAAAAACACCTCAAACACCATATGATGAAAACCCCACCATTGTTTTGGAAGGAACAACCAAAATTGAATAATATCCCAAGAAAAATCTCTTCACCTACTACCAAGTCACATCTAGGAATAAGACCCAAACACCAACATGTCTAAATTCCGAAGGGCTCCCCACCGTTAGAAACATACCAAGCATGAGAAAAATTGGAAAATAGACATTAGGAGGTATGAGAGGGCTCCATACTATCTGAAGTTGGACAAGATTGATTCACTCCAAAGACATTTGAGTAAGATCTATCGTGGGTCTCCCCACCGTTAGAACTAACAGAAGATACAAATCCCTTGAAATGTTTTTTCTAGATACCAAGAACACCACCACAAGGGACTGGGAGGGTTAGGTCCAACTACTGTGTATCAAAACCACATCCAGAGACAAACCAACATCTCCAAATCCCTGGATGATCATTATTCATATTTGAAACTGATTTACCAAAAAAAAATCCCATAAGGACCACTAAAGCAATTACCTCCAGTGGAATGCATCCCCCAATACATTAAGGCAACGAGACGAACACACCTCCACATAGTCACGGAAACCATACACAGACAGACACCTTTTTTGGAATGGAACAACCATAGAAATAATTTAGCCTGCCTCTACATTCAACACTGTTGACATAAATAATTTTGGGGTCCCATACACTTCTGGGGTTCTTGACCATGCGCCAGCTTCACACTGAGGCCTATGGCTGGAGCCCTAATGTTTGAAGCATCACCTTCATCGTCGTTAGGTATTGAAGACTCTCGATTTATGATTTTCCTTTTGGTGTCACACACAACCATACCACAACCGAGACAACACCAGAAAACACAACACACCACAACATCCAATTACTCTCTCATGGAATGTCAACCAAACATGGGTTTAGATGATACACATGCATCACCTATTCACTTTCACCATGAAACATATGAAGGAAGGGCGCACGACGAACACTAACCTTTGAAATGAAATCAAATATCACTCCCCAAAAGAAGGACACACTCCTATGAAGACAAGGATTCTCGAAGGGTTCTATGAAATCCACCTTTACTCTTCAAGAGAACTTATATTGCAATATGTCACTAAACATAACCCTTGAGGCCGATGATATCACTACAAGCCTTTAAAAACATCGTTCATCACCGTTAACTCCAAACCGCCTTCACCCTTTCCCAGTGGAATTCCTTTCACCATTTCCGGGGGAATCCTTTCGACGCATCAATGTAAAACTTCAATCCAGATGATTCAGACAACTCAAAGAGACCAAAACTCCAATAAATTACCCTCATGTTTTTCATCTCTCTATTAGATGATCCATTTGAATTAAAAGAAATAGAAGAATAAACTAAGCACTATCACTAAAAAGGAAGAGTGATTGCCCTAATCAACTGGAGTGTCGGCCAATGGAAAATTACCTTTAGCTTCACTTCAATTGCATGTTAATGATTTATGGGGGCCTATCCTAGTTAAGAAAGAAAACCATGGACCCTGTAAAACAGGTCCAATGGACAATAAATATCGCAACCGAACACTAAACGTGCTAGGGGAACCACTACAGGGGCTTCCTGAAGCATGTTTCAAAAGAATTAACATCCCACACACTTTCACACCAACTTACGAATAAACATAATACTCATACACAATTCAATCAAAAAGGATTCTCAGCTCAAAATTACTCACATACAACATGTAAAAAAATGGGCTCGCAATATAATCACTAGTTACTAAAACACCAAATTCTCATTTAACAAATCATTTTGAACATTAGCAGAGTTTGTGGGAAGCAGAAACACCAACTGTGTCCAATGGGCCTCAGACATGCATGTTCACATGGAACACTGACACCCACCTCATGGCCATCCAGGCACTCATTTTCTCATACCATTAACCATTCCTATTTCATTATACACTCATTCATGTGGTTTCCCATGAGAACACAAAGGATCAAAACCAAACCATTCCAATTTTCAAAACCAAATAATTCCACCCATGCTTTTCAAACATTACTCATTGTTTTCTTTTTAAAGAGATTCATTTAAAAATATTTTCCATGATGAAATCATTTTTACATAAAAAAATTATTTCCATGAATCCAAAACAAAGAGGTGAGGAATGATACAAGAGCGAACTAATGTCAACAGGTGACTGGGACGTATGGCTGGCAGCCATATGCTGGGTATTCTAGGATAGCGTCCCCAACTCCACGTGGCTTTCCAAACCCTGCGAGCTCACTGGAACCACTAAACCTACTCCGTTATCATTTCCCCTAAACATGATCAATCATAAGGACTAACAACTCAGACAAACATCAACATAATTTGGTAACTGGAGTCCCACCACGAGGTGTGATGGTCAGAAACCATACTTGTAGCCAGGATGTTGATTCTCGACAACCTAAACTCCAACATATCGTGACTCTATCCCAAAAGAACACAAAACATGAGCACAAAACTCCTTTGATATCATTTTTTCATGAACTAGATCGGGTCTTCATCCGATCTGGCACCCGACCTTGTCCGTGACATGGCTCGGAGGGCGTTCTCGATCCCCACAGGCTGGCACAACTGCCTGGGAATCAAAACTAACTCATGGAAATGATTTTCCCGAAATGGAAAATGTAAACAAACTAACAAGATAAATAAACTTAAACTGAAAATAGACAACCAAATTGGACCTTAAAATAAAATCAAATTTCAAGGTGTACAACTTGAACTAAAATCCAAAAAAAAAACAACAAAAAAACTAAAACTGTAGCTGAAACCTCCTAGAAACCAGAGAGGCGCAACATCCACTTGACATGAACACCAACTAGCATGAGATGACCATCAATGACCAAAAATACCATCGCTGAACTCAACGCATCAACCGGGAATACTAAAAAATCAGAAACTACATACACCCAAAGGTGTATGTAAGTTCTGAGCCAAAAGCCCAGTAGGACATCACCCAATAAAAAGGTTACATGCATAATTATTAAATGAAAAATAAATTTGACAATTTAATAAAATAAAATAATCCAGTTCATGAATAGTTATGAGGAAAACAGGATTAAAGAAATCAGTATCAAATGAAACAAAATAAATTAAAACACACACACCCCTACTTTTTAAAATAAGAAATGTGTCACAATGGTGAGCGTAAATTAACCAATGAGAACCATATATGGGAGATTCATCATGGATGTTATCTAGAATGGGCCCCTAGATCATTGTGTCTCTGTGAAATGTGACTTAGAAGGCAACGACCCTCAGAAACATGGCATAGAAGGACCCACCTCTCAGAAAACATGGATTAGAAGGCCACGGACCACAGAAAAACTTATGTTTAGTTAGTGTTGAAATCATTAGTCCTTCCAGTGAAACCGGGTCGAGTGAACTCTAGAACACCATCCCACTAGTCTAGTCCATCCTCCTTGTTATTCGGGATTCCTGGTTTGTTCTCAAACATTATTCATGTTCATGTAAAATGTCACACTAATGCATAAACCCCAAACATGATATTTACGCATGAAAAATCACAATTTCACACCCAAACCTGCTTTTAAAACCATACACACACCAAAATATTTTCAAAACATAATCTACAATGGTTACATACTCAACTAAACAATCTGGACAATTTCAAAGACACTCACCACTAAACGAACCACCACCTACACACGTAAACACCAATTAGAAATAAGTTGCACACTAAAACATTTTTCAAACATGTTGCAAACCATTTTCATGACTATGTAATCCATAAATATAAGTGTGTGTGTGTGTAAAGAATTAGTAAAATATTGTCACCTGACTTTGCACAAACTAAAGAAACCATTTATAAACTCAGCACATTCACACATCACATGCACTCTAGTAAAATTTTAAAGTGTTACATGAACCATCCAAATAATTTGATGGAAAAAATTACCCCAAATGAAAAAAAATTGCATAAACCACATAATTTATCGGGCTAGAAATAAATGCTTATAAAACAATTTAGAAGAAATCGCTTGGCGTTATCCACTAAAATCACAAAACCCCTCTTTTATGACTAAACACACCCGACATCATGTCAAAAACACAATTATTACCTTTTCCACCAATTAATAAGATGACTGTATAATTAAATAAAAAAATCACAAACAACAAACTAGATAAAAGTTCACAATAGAAAAAACACTCTTAATATAAACATAGTACTAAACCATTTCAACAGGAATCAAAATTATATAAAAACCCACTTTCCACTACACAAATTAATTAAATAACATGTTAAACAAATTAAGCTTGTAGATAAAATCGTCAAATAATAACTTAAACGGGTAACCACCTACCTCACTTCGCGAGACATCCAAAAAATGAGGTCAAAACCCATTTTCACCACATTTTACGTAGGAGGAGAGAGTAAGACACCATAAAAATAGGATTGATCCCAAAAAACCAAAATTGGAACACAAAATTAAGACCCCAAACCCACTAGAAAAATAAAAAACCAAAATCAGAAGAGGGTTTTACTCTGAGGGGTTGTCGAAGAGGAGAGCGCAGGGAGAGGAGGGCGCAGCTGGCGAGGTAGCGCAATGGAGTAGAGGCCGCTGGCTATAGGGATTCGTCATAAGAGGCTTCTACAGAACATGGTCTGTCCATGGGGAGGTTCGGCGTGAGGGGTGTGGGATGCAGCTAGCAGAGGGCATCACACTAGGAGGGGAAGTCGTGGTTGTTCAAGGAAGTCACCAGAGGTGAGGGGGGAGGTCGGTGGTCCGACGACAGGCCGAAGATCTGGGCAACAACAAGTGTCCAGGGAAGGGTGGGACGATGCACGGGGAAGGCCGGCTGGGGAGGTGTGGGGTGCGGCCGGTCTGGCCAGAGGGGAGCATGATGTTGATACATTGCTAGAAGGGAGGGCCGAGTGCGCAGCTTTGTTAGGGGAGGGGGTTTCAGTGCGACGGGATAGGGGAGAAAGGCTACGGTGCATGGTGAATTTGGGTTGGGTGGAGATGATGGAGGCATGGCACCAGGAAGGGATGGTCGGGGAGCTGCAGGGTACGACGACGCGGAGCACAGCACACTGGTCATCGGGGAAAGAGGTGGCACGATCTAGGTGAGTCCAGGGGGGTTCACGTGATGTAAAATGGAAGGGGTAAGGGGGAGAGGTCCGAAAAACCCTAAGGAAAGAAGAAGAACCAAAATAAAATAAAATAAATTATAATAAAATTAGAAGGAAAACCTAAAATAAAACCAATAAAATAATAATAATAATAATAATAATAATAATAAAACTAAAACAAGAATAATAATGATAAACAAAATAATTTTTCTGCCATCATTAATCCAAATAATAATAATAATCAATAAAAATTAATAATATACTCAAATAATAACATTATCATTATCTGTAAAAATATTCCTTGAATTGTATCACAGTCTTATTATTTTCACTTTATTTCCATTTCATTACTCACCATCATTTTATTATCACTTCACGTTTTAACTCATTTCTAAAAGCTGGGAAGATAATGGTGTGTTGGACGCAACCAAGGGTGAAACATTCGTTTCTAAATAAGAGCTCAGAAATTTTATGTTCAGCCTCGACCCGACCATCCGATGCCGAATAAAAATGATAAAATAAATAATATAAAAAGGAAGGGTGTCATAGCTGGTACCAGTATATGTTTGGTTATGACATTTGGTACTTTGATAAAATCTAATGGAAAGGCCCTTAGGAGACCTGTAGGGAGATCTCCCTGTTGAGATTCCATGAACAACATGGGAGGTCTCTAATAAAGAATATAATAATCATACCAATAATATAGAATACAATAATTATTCTATGTATCCACCAATGTGAAACTACATGTTTAGAACAAGGATCAAGTAACTGATTAGTGAGAGTATAGTCATAACTAACTTTCCAAGGGATAGAATAATCTTCTATGACTATTATCAGGCCAGTGAGAGTTTAATCATGTTCATAAAATGTAAAATAAAGTATATAAGAATAATTATCATGACCAAGGATAGAATAACCATAAACATGTATTTATAATATGGACTACATGCATGTATATCATAGTAGTTGGCTCAATAGAAAGAATAAAAGAATAACCTCTGAAAATAAAAATAATATAATAATAAAATGCATTAGCTCATTAAAAATGTACTATGTTGTACCACTAGGTATAAGAAAAATAAAGAAACAATGATGATGAAAAGTCAGATCCGTGGAAATTACATCTAGGAATCTATATAACATAATATGACATATCCAAGGAAGATAACAGGGCATCCGAAATAGTAAATTAAGACACATATATTACATCTCAATAGACTCAAATTAGAAACAACCTCTGGTGATTATGGTATAATAAACAGTAAACATATGAATGTATAAAAAATAGTGAGGGTGTCCAAATAACTAAACCCAACACTACAACCACATCTCCCTAGGAATAGATGTTTGGAGTGGGATCTATGGTGACATCTACAACTATCTCAACCCAAAGCCTATATACTAGATCATGGTTGTTCCAACATCACATAACCCACTCGGTCTCCCAAATAATTTATTGAAAGGCATCCTACATAGGTTCTATGTGTCTAAGATTAATAACAATCATCCAATTTGGGATCCGTCGAAGAGAATCGAAAAAAGGGAAACCTATATGGGATCATATAAGGGTATTTAAACATACATATCAGATTTTAGACCCTCATAATGGTACATAAGAATGGGAATCCAACATGGGACCCTCAATAATGGTATAAGAAATAAAGTCATCCCACCTAGGATCCCCAAAGGATACACATAAAACATGATCATACATGGGATTCCTTTGATTATATATTATGGAAAGGCATCACATAAGAGAACCATTCTATTATTAAAAAGACTGATTCGTCAATAAAAATATCCTTTATGGTGAATCATAATTAGAGGAATCCTACAAGGGATCCTTAGAGTATTATTATTCCCACATCATCTTAGATAAGAAAGGAAAATATTAAATGGGTGTTGTCTGAAAAGAAAGAACTATAAATGATTATTTAAAGATAAATAGCTCATGAATCATCATAGAACAATGGTTCTGACTCTTAGGAGACAACATGAATCAAATACTATACTAAGAACCTCTATGTTTATGAAAATCCTGAAATTCCTTCCAGGAGTCCTCAAACCCCTCATGTATTTTTCCAACATAGTGACCATGAATTTTACTACGAGTCAACTAATATTATTTCAAAATATATTTACAAAGTATAAAATCAGAAATTAACCTCAATGTGAGGCAAAATAGGTGTACAAAGGGTGTGAAAACCATAAATTGCGTGTTCCCTCTTGTCCTTACGTGGTTATTTATTTCTTTCCATATATAGGATATTAATTCCCATGTACATTGTGTGTTTTTAAATTACATAGCTAGTTCCCTACATGATGTACCAGACCATACACCTCATATTTTTTAGCGATGTATCTCTCTTTACTATGTTCATTTTTAGGATGTGCAACCCACATGGGGTCTGTTCATGTACATTATGTGGCATGTAACACTTCACCCAGATAGCCTATTTGGGTATTCTGTTGCAAGGAAGAGTCTTTATAAATTTTTTATAAGACTCATACATTACTTGTGTATAGAATTTTTTATCTTCCACAATTATATTCAACACATTGAATTTTTTCCCTGATCCACGTGGCAAGTAGATGACTTTCTCACAACAGAAATCCTCTAAATACATATAAAACCAACATTTTAATCCCAAAAGTAATTGATCAACTCTATATGGGTACTAAGAATGAATTGGACGTTTTTAAAATCGGATAATGTTTAAAATATGGTGATTTATAGTGATTCTTAAATAATTCTACCTTTGGGAATAATCTGCCAAAGCTTCGCCAATTTCCACATTTGACTATTACCACATAACGATCTGGTACGTCTTGAGATCTATTGTGGCACCTCCTTACTCTACCCTATATCTGTATGTCCCTCTCCCATTTCATTTCTTTTCAAGAGAAGGGTGATCCACCATGGTAACTCATGAAAATCCATTGGATAAGGAAGAATGGATAGATGAAAAGAATGAAAAATAAATAGAATGAAACAAAGAAAAATAAAAAATGGGCATAGAATGGCCGTCATACCCAACCATAGTTTATTTGTTTCCTAGAAAAAACTCCCTATTAATGATTCAATGGATTATACATAATCTTAATATTATTCTTTATTATAGAAATATGACTGAATAAACTTATTCTAATGAATTAATATTAATTTCTTTAAATATTGAATTTAAATTATTCTACTAAAATTACAATGGCTCTGGATTCCCCAAAACTATGGTCCTAGGTTAAAAAACATATTTTAAGTCCATCTTAGTGGTCATAAAAAAATTATAATTCGTCAAATATGGTAAAATTACCATTTTACACCTTACAAGCATTTTAAAGCTAAAAATCAATAATGTTTCTCTAATTATATGTCGAAAAAACACGGGTCCATAAAAATATATCCCCTTGTAGGTAGTAAAATTTTATGTGAAAATATATATGGTTTACCAAGGGGTAATATTAAGAAAAAGACAAATTTATCTATAATCTATCACCACTAGGATCATAAAAATGATTCATTTCTTTACACCTCATTTAAACCACCTAGGGGTATTCATTTTTATATTTAGAAGCTCACCATGAGTAATTATTAATATGAAATTTGGATATTCAACAATATGTTAATAAATATATCATGGATAACATATATTGAAACATAGAAACTCATATTATAAGTAATATATTACATTTAAGGTTTATCTATTTAATTTTATTATTTTTCCATTTATGTATTTCATTTTCTAGAAATTTTAATCCCTAATATTACTATTATTATTTTTAATTAATTAGAAATAGTTTGAATAAACGAAATAAATAATGTGATCAAACATATGTGCACTACTCAATTGAAATTCACATGTTTATGGGAGATTGTGTTAGGAAATTCATGTAAATACATTCATAATTAAAAAATTAGTTAAACAGAAAAATGAATTAGGGGGAAGCACATCTCTATAATAAAGTGAAAGAATCAATTGATAACCTTGTGTCATAAAGGTATCCTACCTTCAGTAAATATTCTGATATATTAATCATAGATTAATGTGTAAATTCAATTTATTAAATCATTTATTTCCATCAATGATTTGGTAAATTGAAAGTCTTTTTTTACAAATGGAGTAAGAAGAGAGTCAATTATGGAAGATGAACATAAATACGACTATTAAAGATGATATCAATGAAATTGGGTTAAAAGGGATCCATAAATTGTTTCTAATACATATTTTAAATTATAATTATAACATTAAATATACGAATATTCATTTTTCATCAAAAAAATGATATATATTACATTAGAACATCTGGGGAATACATCGCATGAATTTCACGACATGTATAGATATTTTTCATTTACATAAAACAAAATGTTTACCAATACATTTTTGTGATAAATCCCACACGATAAAAAGATTTTATGATTCAATATTTGGAAAACTGTAACAAAATTTTCATATGTTCCCTCAATATCTAAATTGATATAAAATAATGTTAAGGGTATCAGTAGTTAGGCCATAATCAGAAGAGAATGGATTTTAATTCTACTGTAGTGATAGAAAAGACTCATGGGGGTAAGAAATTATAATAAAAAACTTATAAATTTTGGGGGTAGAAGCCACTAAAAAAATTCTATATTGGACTTTTAAATACATAGATTATGTGAAATAATGGATCCTTTGTTGGGATTTTTGATGGGGGAAACCCTCCAATGAAAGGTAATAATTGAATGCTCATGTGAAACCTCATCATATTTTAAAATTTTTTATTTGTAAAGAAAAAATATATTATGAGAATCAATTCACTATGCCAAGGGTTATATATTAAAACTAATAAAAGAATTTATCTATGTTAAAGAGTGAAATTTTATATTTATTATATCAGGAATGCTAATGTTGTTCCTGAAAATGAATCTTTGACAGGTATGATAATTATTCATTCATGGATTGAGATTGTATTAGTTTAATATGGTTATTTATATTATTACATATTAGGCTAGTTTACTATAAATTTTCAAACACTACACAAATACATTGAGATGGAGATATTGACAAAACAAAAAATGATGAAGTAATTACATCCCATGTATATAAATCCTTCTCTATAAAAACATTTGGGATTTATTTATTTTAAATACTTATGATACAATAATTAAAATAATTTTATGAATCCTTATGTGTGTACTATACTTAATTTTATGGAACTATCGTATATTATCGAGAAAAAGAAATCACCCTATGTATATAAAAATTTCCACTATTTCTATACAACTGAGTGTAAGATGATGACTCATTGTTTTTATCAATATATTCAAAATTGATATTATTTCTTGGTCATTAAGTGTATCTATCAAAAATTAATGATACTATTTAAAATATCATCCATCATGAAATTCCCATTGTATGGAAATTCATCATGTGTTTTGTAAAGAATATATTGGTTTTCCACATAGATAATAGGTTGAGTAATTGATCAAACATATACATTGATCATTTTTGATATCGAAAAATATATATAAGGTTTCCATTTTTTATCATGAGAAAAAGATTAAATACATATATTATATGTTATATAATGTTTTTATGTAATTATTTACTTCACCATTTTGTGAACTAATATTGTTCATCAAAAATAAGGATGGGTCACTGCACCTCTACATTGTTTATCGTGAGCTAAAAAACTTAAAGTATATGTATCCTTGTCCACATATTGATAATTTTTTTGATCATGAATATGTATCCCAATAATTATATAATGGTGATATATATTGGGAATATAATATTGTAATGGTGTAGAGAGAGGATATCTCCAAGACTAATTTTTATATATGTTTTGAGCAAAACATGTTCATAGTAATCCAATAAAGAATACATATTTCTCCAAAAATATTCATTGAAACATTTAAAATATTATTTATTTAGTACCTAGAATTTTTTTAGATTCGTTTATATAGGATATTTTCTTCTACCCCAAATGTGATTATATACACAAGGATCATCTGGATTATGTAATAAGGATCATGAATAAGGAAAATATGTACAAAAAGTACAATAAATGTGATATTTTGATAGATAATGTAATATTCATAATGAATATTATCACTAGTAAAAGGATATATAATGATTCATCATGGAAAATGATTTTTAAGGATGTCCCAGACCATCATATATAATAAAAATATGAATCACCCTTTGATTAGATGGGTACTATCATCAATATGTGAGAAACATATCATTATTATCAATAACACTAACAAAGATAAATCAAAAGGGGTTTATGTTTGTCTATAAATAAAAATTTTATGAAAAAATCATAGATTTAATGATTGATCTTGTCACTTCACAAAATCAAACATTAATCACCATTGGGTAAGGAACCACAACCACCTCTCTATATACTCACGCTTTTCCTTATTTTTATTTTTCTGATGCTCCATACAAGGTTGGTTTGTTTGGGTAATTATCTAAATGGTTTTGGTATGTTTAGTTCATGTAGTAATCTGTGGACTATGAGACCTGACCACAATTGGTATCTCTTATTCCTTAGTGTTTTAGATGATCATGCTTTTGAAGTATCATGTTTTATATAGTAATATAAATTTCTGAGATAGATCTAGGTTCTTGTTCAGTGATGGTGGAGTCTACTTTTTATGGACTCTATACATTGTTTATGAAGTGGTGGGATTATCTCATTGGTGTTACAGTTGATGATGAAAATGATATAATTTTTGGTTGGATGGATAAAAAATTGAGGTAAATAAGAATGGCTACATATTGTTGGTTGATAATTTCATAAATTTGTTTTTTATTTTTAAATTTTTAAACGTGGAGTTGTATTGAATTGAGGGGTGGAGGTAGATGATTGAGTTTTTGAGTTTTTAATTTTGAATCATGATTTTAGAATGATTTTGAATTCTCCCAAGATAGTTTATAGATAACTGATGTGTTATTTATTTGATTCAACCAGATTATTTATTTCTAACTGGTTCCCACTCATCCTAAATTAGGATTATTATAAAGTAAGGAAAAAAAATTATTTTGAGGAATTTATTCATGAAATATGACAATATGATATCCCATTACACAATAATTAATTATCAATGACTAGAAATACACACCACATGATTTATAATTGTTTGTATTGATATTAATGTTGATGATTTCATAACATTGTTTATATAGGGAGAAGGATGACATAAATAAATGTCATAAAAGGATAATGTATATATTTACAAAAACCTAACTCAATTTAATCAATCTAATTTGGTTATATATGTTCATGGGGTTTTATTTTTCAACCCATTACATTCTTTCGATCGTGAAAAATTGGTCGATTCCTTGAGTACTAAGGATCGTGAAACCCATTCCCGGATGATAAATAAAAAGGGTAAAACAATTTTGGATGTAAAGAGAATAGAAACAAGGTTATTAAAAACCCATCATCCTACCTATCAAAAATTAATTAACAACCATCAATTCTTGAAAGCATAAAATTGGTTCAAAATAATTATGAGGTGATATTGAAAATGGAAGTTAATAATATAGAATTCAACTTTACTAAATGTGGAAATATAAGGATTGGATCATGGATATGGGTCCCATAAATATAAGACATTGAGAGGTATTTTATATATGATTCAAATAACATATCCTCCAATATTTATCTTGTAATTGCTATGATATATGAACATATTAATGAAAAAATATAGTTCGATAACATGAAGAAGAAGATTAAATAATTTGGATCATAATGCTTGATTTTCCAAAATATAAAGGTTTAATGATATAAATCCAAGGGTATGATTGATACCTTTTCCAAACTAGTATGGAAATAGGAAATCAATAAAATAGATTTCAATATAGGTATCCCTATTAAACATAATTAAGGTATTTTATTTCTCTTTGTAGTAAATCACCCAACCATGTTTGTGAGTTTCATGTCTATCAATAAAGAAAAATATATTCAACAAGATCCAATAATATAAAAGAGGTATTTGTTAATACCACATTAAGTAATACGATATATTTTATAATATAGAGATCAAATTGTTACCTGGAGGTTTCAAAGTATAATATATCAATATAGGGATATATAATTGAGGTATATCATTTATTATCTCTAAAAGATTGATGGTTATTTTGATAGAACCATTCAAACTATAGTAAATATTTGGAGTTTTTTTTAATGATTAACAATGTATATTTGGACTACAACCATATCCTAGTGGAGTAATCATTTAAAAAATCCATATTAGAATTAAAGAGGAACATATGATGATCTATATGTGGGTAGTTGGCATACTCTAAATAACTAGAATAAATATTTGGAGAATAAGATGATGGAACATGATATTATCCATGAGATGACAGTGAAATTGTTATCCATTTTTTTATCATTAAATCCTTAAATAGTCCCCTTAATATATATGTAAAGAACCATCAATGATCCATGGAGATTTAGATCAATGATACTGTGTTTCTTCTTATTTTTCTGTGAGTTATATTTATGAGGTTTTGTTTTAAGGGAATTTTGTTTCCAAACTAATATCATCCCCTTATTGATACATGAAAACATTAGAGTGGTGGCCATTCCACCCACACTCCCATTTATCTTCTCTCAATTACTTATGTGTTATCTATATCCATATTGATGAAGTACATACTAGAACAGTTATATGTACTAGAAATATTGGTCGTACCATTTTAGAATAATAATTTATATTAATAAAATCTGAAAATGATATAAGATCATAGAGAAAATGATTCATGAAGAAAGAAATCTCACCTTTCCAATGTGTTGTGTTGGAACCACATGTTTGAGGAGGAGACTTGGGAACTAGAAGACATGATAATGTATAAGTAACATCATTTGTTATAGTATTTAAATATATTTTAATTGTGAAATTTATGATGGGAGAATAATGTAATGAATCAATAATTTATAAATGAAATTCAATTTTAAATGTATAAATTCATTATTTATAAATGATATTATATAATATAAATACACTGATTTAGTTATTTTTTATGTTATATGTGAAAAAATATTGGAAATTAAAACACATTATGAACCATTACTATTTAAAGTACAACAATTATACATTGATCACATGATTAGATTATATATTGGTTTTGATAAATCTCATTGACAAAAACCAAGGATATAATGGCCTCAACCAGTAGGATTGTACCATATAATGAAATATAAAAGATTTTATGGGAGATATAATCAATGAGTTATACATTAAAAAATCCAAAGTTTAGATAGTTTGACAATGGAACAATAGACAATTATTTTGGGAGAAGACAAGGATCATTGAGATCATGGACCATACCTTGATCACCAAACCACTCAATGAAAATATCACCATCACAGAACTTACCCATTAGGTATTCAATGAATTAATAAAGGGAATTTTATTTTGAAACCAACAGTCTTTATTTGATTATTTTATATAAATTTATGATGTGATTTATATTTAAATAAATTATAATAATTATTATATTATAATTTTGATAAAATATATATTTTGATATGATGAGGAAAAAAATTGATCATTTGGGATATATATTGTATTAATCCTTATAAAATATAAATGAATTTAAAAATTATATAAATATATTTTATTTTAATAAAATATTATTATTAATAAATAACATTTAAATATAAATGATTATATAGTGTTATGATGTCCAATGTAATTTATAAATGGGTTAGAAAAATGTTATTTAATAAAAACAATTATTTTTAAATCAATAGATATTTTCGATATAAAATTTTAAATTATCATATTTAGATATAATACTTGATAAAATAAATATTATTTCTGAAATCACCACTCCAATGTTTTCTGACATTGATTTTATCATACTTTTTTGAGGTAGTCATATTATTTTTGAAAACATAATAATATAAAATTATATGGTATGTGTTATGACATCATAAAATACCATAATTGATATAATAAATACAATAATGTGTATAAAACCCCAAATTTATGTTTCCCCTTTCATATAACATATAATTCAATATATTTATTTAAATTTATAAACCCTTAATGAGTCCTCCCAAACAAATATTGTACATTATGGTTTTACAATAAATTCTCTAAAAACATGATTCACTTCCACAACACCAGAATTAATATTTTAATGATCAATTTTTTTATTGTTATACAAAAATGAAATCTATTCGTTATTGATATAAATGATTTTAAAAATCATGGTATGGTTAATGTTTAGAAATAATTTACCATATAGAGTCCCAAACATATTTTTTTAAAGTAAGAAATAGTTATCCTATGTTTTATATACAATCCTTACCAAAATCCCATTTCTATTCAGTAAAAAATAATTGAATAAAATTTTACTCTTAATTTGTTTCTTTTTCCCCATGGTTCCCAAAGAATGTATATAACTCCAAATATTCATTAATAAGTGTCTTCTCAAGGTAAGGGATCCTCTCTTTATATTTTTTATTCAGAAACCTTGTTTATATTATTCCTTTTGATGGAAATTTTTTTTTGGATATTTTTTTACAAATCATGTAACACCCCAACCACAAAATCCCAGAGCCAGTGGATTAATTATTTTATTGGAATGATTAAATGGAGTAAAATACCAATGTAAATATCAGTTTATTAATCTAGAAGAAACTAGATACATACATGTAAATCATATTACCTTGGAAGAGGTAACAAAATACAATACAGAACAAAAACTAATAAAACGACTCTATTATAACTCAATAAATGGTATCCTTTTCATAACATATTGATGGTAAACAAATGAAAGGGGTGAGATAAAATTATTATTAAGGGTTAAAAATATAGGTTTCATGAATCAATAATAATTGAATCATAATCAAATTGGCATTATCAATATGACATGTTGAATAAAAGAAAAACACACGCCATTATAAAAAATCCAATGAAACAACATCCATAGATTTTTTTATAGTGAAAGAATCCTAGATAGTAATAACTAAAAATGAATAAAGAGAATGATTATTATTTAGACTTCATGTATCTGGTACATGATACCACTATACCATTGAAACTATTTAATTCTTTGGGTAGATACTTGTCTGATTCTGTTTTGGAAACAAACTCAATGGGTTTGTCACCAACTAACATGTATCATTATACATTTTCATGAATTGAGGGTATTTATTGGTCCCCAATCATCACTAATATTACAAAGAATTCTTATACATATATTTAATATATAATCAATATTCCTTCTCAATATCTGTATCATGTAGAGGAAACTAATTCATCAAATCTCCATAGTTAAAACTACATTCCTCATAAATACACTATTTAAAATGGTCTATTGATTAAAAAAATAATAATATCCATGAAACTGTAATATGGAAATATAATATATTTACAAATTGAAATGAAAAATTATTTAAAATGTGAAGTATGTACATAACATAATAATTATTCGGTGCACAATACCATGTAAATCAAAATAAAATGGAAATCAAAACAAAGTCCCTTACAACATTTTAATCAATTTTGTTACTAATAATCAAATAAATTGAAAAATAAAAATAATATTATGGTAATAATGATATTATATATAAAATTTCCATAAAAATACTTGACATACAAAAAATAAGTGGTGAATAATGGTAATCTCATCGAAATAAAAGTGATATGAGAACCCCCTTAATTTTTTCCTAAATTTGTTCTTAAATTGATTTAAATGACCTGAATAATCATATTTAGATATATGAATTAATACTTAAAATTAAATATTTTAAATTTAATTGATTAATTATAGCTTTATTTTGTTCATTTTTTACATTTTTATGGGTTTAATAAATTCAATTTTATTGTTTTGGAAGCATTTTCTTGCTTGATTATTATGATCAGTTTGCTTATATTCATGAATGGAAGTTCATTTGTAATGAGGTTAAACATATTAAATTGTTAATATAAATTATTATTGAAAAAATAGAGATACACAATATCTTTTAATGATTTTTTTTATATACCATTATGATGACTTGTTTAATAAACGATAATGATAAATTCTTGGATTAACTTGGCAGTTTTGTGCATAATGGATTTCTTTTGTATTATTATTTTATATTATGAGTGTATAAGGATTATAAAACCTTAAATAAGAAACAGTACATATATAATTTTATGGTTCAACCATAAAAATATTTTCATTACTAGAATTTAAGATGATAATAAAAATCGGAAACAGTCGTCCTTGATTGTGATAAATTAACAAATCTCAGACAATGTTTTCATGTTCAGTATAAGAGGAGTCGGAAAACATATATGATGATGAAATTTTAAATTATCATAATAAAATTATAGTTCATATAGGGTAATGTAATTATCATATAATATTGATAAGAGTAGGTGAGGAGAGGGCAACAATGGAATGGATCTTGTAAAATAAGTTGAATGAAAAAGTAAGAGTGGTTCACCTCTTAAGTACTCCTCATTGAAAATAGCCTTAAGGCCTTTGTTTTTTTCCAATTAGTGAAACTATAAGGTCATGGATTTGGAGGTTTACTTGAGAAGTATGTTTGGTAGAATATATATAGGGTTCAAATATTTTTTAGTTTATGAGGAAAATAGATTATGGGTGGTTTATATAATGGAGGGGAGGAGGGTCGTCCTAATATCTTAAACATTACTTTATCATTTCCTCAAAGATAAGAAATAGCGATGTTTTCATTACCAAAAATAGTAATAAGTTAATGTTATTTCACACCAAGTGTTCATTCCTTAGTAGAACATCATCTATTCCTCAAAAAATCATGTATTTAGCATTTATTGTAATGTATCATATTTTATTATCACATAAAATTATTTTATTTTAGAAAAATACAAAAAAAACACTCTAAACATTTTTAGATGTGTAGAATCCAAAAATTTACTCTATAAATCAAATATAATTTACTATATATGAGAAACTTAATTTTTAATTAAATTCATCATTTATCAGAAAATACCAACACATAAAATATTCATCGTAATTATTAAGGTTCATAAATATTATTTACACATTCATGGGCATGTTTAAAATTAATAAGTGCCATATTACAATTCATAAGGGTATTTTACTATTCATAAGAGCATGTTAAAATTCGTAAGGGTGAGTTAATATTCACCAAAAATTATGTTGATTATATTAGATCCAAAATATCACCTTGATCACAACCATGTATGTTTATTTTTTGAAATTTGAAAAAAATGTGGAAAATTTTATATTAATGTCTAGGTTCTGACTTTATAATAAATATCCGAGTTTTGTTTAAAAAATTAACAGTGCATTGTGAAATATAGTCTATATAATATATTGAATATATTTAAGGAAACTAACCATAAATTGTACATGGTATTATATTTTTCCTACCTTAGGGAATTTTGTCCTTGGAATTTTTCATGTATAAATACCTTTGAAAATATGTGGGTGGTTATTCTTCATAATATCTTTAGGTTACCACGATTCTTCCTCCAATTTATTGTTTCCCCAAATATCCTTTACTAGCTGAATTATCCAATTTTTCAATACCTGCTCTCTTCTGTCCATAATCTCGATAGTCTCTTTAGAAAAAGACAAATCAGGTTCCATATCTATTTCTTCATGGGTGAGTACAAGCATTGGGACTAACATTTATTTCATTAAAAATGATACATGGAACAAATTATGAACTTTGTAGGGACATAATAATATTTCTAAATAGTAAGCTACAACTCCAAAACTTTCATGAATTTTGAACTGTCTGATGTACATGTGGCTCAGTTTCCCTTACCAAAAAAAAAAGACACCCTTCCATGGAGATACTTTTAGAAATACATTGTATTATAAATTAAATTCCAAATCAATAATCAAGATGTCAGTATAACTCATTTTCATACTTTTTTCTACATTAATATGGGCCTTAATTTTCTTTACCTTTGTAGTTGTCTCTTTTATATGCTCTGGTCCTATATGTTTCCTCTCGACAGTATCCTCCCAACATGTTAGTATGTGGCACATGTTTCCATATAATTCTTCATGTGGCTTCATTTGAATGATAAAATAGAAAATAACATTTTAGTAAAATTACACTAAAGTCATGTATTGATCCCACATACCATTAATATAAAGAGATAATGATCACCGTTGTCTAATAGTTTATGAACAGTCTTATCAGACTGTTTGTCGGATTGAGGGTGATAATAAGTACATATATGAAGTTCAGTATCCAAATCCTTATAGATACTTTTAAAAAACATTTATGTAAATTGGGGATCTCAATCAATTACAATTAAAATAGGTTCACCATGAAGTCTTATAACTTCATTAATATAGAGTCTACGCAGGTGATCAAGTGTGAAATTCTCTCTTATATCAAAAAAATGTGCTGATTTTAAAAGGCGATAAGAAATTACCTATATTTCATCCTTCATTCTTGGTTACCTAGGTATTCCAATTGAAAATATACATTCCAATTACACACCACTTCCACATTGTAGTAGGTAGAAGTTGCATGAACCCTATAAATTGGGTTCTCTCATCCTTCACTTTTTTGTAAAACTAGACACATTGACACATAGTCAGCATATTCATGCATCATGTTATACTACCAAAAATGTTCAATCAGATCACTATAAATATTAGTTATACTATGGTGTATAAGAAAATTTTTGTCATGATAATTGTCTAAGGGTTCCCTTTTTATCATTATTTCTGATGGAACACGTAACATCTTTCCAAATTTTAGAACTTCATCCTCATACATGATGTCTGTCATTCTTCCATCCTTAATACCCTTAATTTTATTTTGTTGAGTTTCATAAATAGATTGAGATGTTTTTTATCATATTAAGAAAAGATGGTTTAGAAATCATTGGAAATGTATAGGTGTTTCCTCTTCCTCAAAAATTCTTATATCCATATTTAGTAGATACATAAATATCATATCTCTCTCAATCCTTATTTGGGTAAGAAGTCCATGATTATTCCTGTTTAATGCATCTGCCACCTTATTTTCCATTGCAGTGTGGTAGTGTATTGAACAATAATAATCCTTGAGTAAAAAAATCCATCCACTTTTCCTCATGTTGAGTTCATTCTATATAAAAAGGTATTTCAAACTCTTTTGAACCATATATATATATATATCAAATCATTCACCGTAAATATAATTTATCCATATTTTTAGAGAAAGTATTATAGAATCTAACTCATGATTAGAAGTAGGGTAATTTTTATCTTGTGTCTTAAACTACATTGATGTATAAACAATAAATTTATCATTTTTAAAATGGATGAAACAAATTCCATTATATGATGCGACACTCTAAATCAATAATCCCTCATTTTCGGATAGATGAGTCAAAATTGAATCATTGACCAATCTTCTATTCAATTCATCAACTCGTTTTGTATAGTCATTATTCAATAAAAACATATCCCATTTACACATGAGATTGGATAGAGGGTTATCCATATAGACAACATTATGAACGAGACACAAATACTAACCTTCAAATCCAATACAAGATTGTACATCAATAATGTTTTTTAGCATATTCCATTCTTGGATTTCCTTTGTCTTCATAGGATCAACTATGATTCCATCATTAGAGAAGATATAGCCCTGAAAAGAAACTAACTGAATCAAAAATTCACACTTACTAAACTTCCCATATAATTCATTTTATCTAAGAGTTTTTAGAATAATCCCAATGTGATTGTCATGGTAATTTTAGATTTTTAGTACACAAGTATATCATCGATAAATATAAAAAAATGGCATCAATATATTCCATGAAAACCCAATTACTTAGATCCATTAAAATGTATGGTTCCTTAGTTTTTCAAAAAGGAATTACTGTAAACTTGTAATTCCCATACCTAGTCTGAAAATCTATCTTTTGAATATCTTTCTTCCTCACACATTGCGGATGATATCCAGATCGAAGGTCAATTGTTGTAAAATATAGGTCTCCATGAAGTGGATCAAATAAATCCTCAATGTGTGGAATTGGATACATGATCATTAATTTTGTAGCATTTATTTCAATGTAATCAATGCATAGGCTCAGGTATTAATCATTCTTCATGACAAAGAGGATCGGCTCTCCCTAGGGAGAAACACTAGGTCAAATAAATCCTTTTTTTATTCAATTCCTATAGTTGTTTCTTCTGCTCCACTAATTACACCTTGTCCATTCTATAGGGAGTCATTAATATAGGTCTTAAAACAATAGTTAAATCAATAGTGAGCTCAACTTCCCTATTTAGAGGATGTCCTGGTAAATCCTATAAAAATACATCAATGTATTCATTCGCAATATGACATATTCAATTTGAATATTTCGTTCCTCTCCCATATATATTGTGTTATATTCCTCCACAAGAATTGTATTCAGTAGGGATATTGTGGGTGGATCTAGAAATGAATTATATGGGGAGTTTTCATCTCTAATGATATGGTATTCTTAATCATTCTCATAAATTATTACTTACATTTTCTTGAAATAAAAATTTTCTTCATAATTTGATAGCCAATTATTACCAAGAATTATATCTATGTCGATCACTGGTATGATGATATGGTTAGAAACTAAAGAAACATTATTTTTAACGAGGAGGACTTATTGAAACATCTTTTTTGCAGTGATACATCCCCTAAGAGTTTTTACTGACAACTCCTTTATTAAATCAAAATGGAGATGTCTAATTTTCTTGGAAAATTGTAAGATATAAATGAATGTTATTATCAAGAATTAAATAAATCATTGTAAAATATTGATGAAATAATTAAAGTATATTCCACCACATCATTAGGAATTTCATCTTACATAGTTGTATCATCATAAGATTTCTTTTTATCTCATGGCATTTTCCATGGAAACCTTCCATGGAACATATGAAACTCATTTAAAAAGCGTTAAATATATCTATAATTGTAGCATCGAACATCATTTTCAAGTCTCTTCTTCATTCATTCACTAAATTTATTACCCTTTTCTACACTTTTATAGAAAACTCACATACCTTTCAAGCATTACCCAGGATGATTCATTACACAGTTCGTTAATAATGGAAACTTCTTCATTACATTCTTCCATATTGGTGAATTCTCTTTTCCATGGATATTAGAAATCCTCTTCTTATATTGATTTCCCATGAAAAAAATATAATTATTAAAATTAATTCCTTATTTTGATTGAACATAGTACAAATTCGTCATATGTAGAATTTTTTTGAGAATCCAGTTTCCTTCGATGATGTGTATTATGTCCTTAAAAGTAACGATCGTTAATGTCTTCTATGTCATGTATTTAATCTATATAATACCTGGCTAATATTTTGATGGTTTCATAATACACCACAACACTCTCTAGTTATCTTTTCTTTAGGCTATGGAATTTCCTCTTAGTTTTATTTCATTTTTCACGAGGTAAATATTTATTGAAAAATATTCTCTTAAAAGTTGTCATTTAATATCTTCTATTTCTTCTTACTCTAGGGTATTCTGGATCAAGGACAACCATTGATCAGCATCACCCTTGAGGCTATATATTACTATTATTAAATTTTCATTTTCATAACATATTAATTCATGAAATATTTGTTCAAGGGACATTGATCCACTTCTTAGATACCACCATATTAGTTGTCCCACTAAAATATGTGTGCTTATACCACATAAAATGATCCAATACAAGTATAACATGGTTATTCAACCCAACTTGGGTGAGTTTTACCAATATGGTATTGATATGATATACTCATTCCCTGACGGTGTTGACTTTATCAATGGGGTAATCCAAGCATTATTTGTGGGTATTGATTCCTACTCGTCCTTTTGTCACCATCCCTTAATAATGGAATACACTAAATTAGGTCATACATCATAATTTCTAATTAAAAAAACATAAGATAATCTAAAAATTTACGATCAACTAATCTCATAATCATAAATATTGTATACATTTATTTTCTTTCATTCATAATGTATTTTAATGAAAATGTTAATTATCAAAATAATTTCCCCCAAAGAGTGTCAAACAAAGTTCTAAATAAGGCTCATTATCATGTTCTTGGTTAACCCGGCTGATGCCCAAAACTCCTTTTCAGAGATGATACTCCTATATACATCTATGACTAAACCACATCCACATGTAGTTTCCAGAATGAGATTTATTTTCTAACAAGACCCATGTAATCCCAACATTACCAAATCTATAGGATGTTCTTATATTCTTATCTACAAAGTCTATCTTAGTGTTATGTCCTATAAATTATGTTTCCAAAATATAGTTTTCATCATTTCTACTATACATACTCTGATACCAACTATAATGTCCAACCCTAGATACATGGATCCAATCCATTAATTATTACATAGACGTGATTAGAAGGAATAAAATCCCCAAGGAATGGTCATTTTAGTAGTCTTGAAGAAACCATATATATACATGTAACTCATACTACATTGTAAAAGGTAAAAAATACAATACATAACAAAAACAAATATACTGCATCCAAGAGAACTAAACAAATGGTCTCATCTTCATGACTTATTTAAGGTAAAAAAATGAATGTGATGATATCAAATGATTAGTAAGGGTTACCAAAAGTAGAATATTGAATCACTAATAATTGAATCATAATTGAATTGGAATATTCAATATGTCATTGTGAGAAAATGAAAAACCCATTCCATTAATAAACAACAAATGAAGTTGCATTTGTAGATTTTTCTTAGTGAATATCTGATGGATATTAATAACTAAAAATGAATAATGATAATTCTTATTAATTAGATGTAATGTATCTAAATCAATATAACACTATATTGATGAAACAATTTAATTATGTGGGTAGATAACAATCTGATTCTATTTTCGAAACCAACACAATGATTTTTTCGCCAACTAACCTGTCTCATGAGACCTATTAATGAATTTAGGGGCTATATCAGACCCCTGCCATTTCTTAAAGACCATAAAAACCTTTATAAATATATTTAATAGAATAACTATATGCCTAATAAATTTATTTACAGAGTATAGGATAAAGAATCATCAATATTTTATTAGTTATAACCACATTCCAAATAATCAACATTTTTAAAAAGGTATACAACATAAGAAAATAAAAATATACGTGCATTCAGAATATGGATATATAATATATTTACAATTTATAATGAATAATTACCCCAAAGGGTAAGTTGGTACACAACATCAGAGTAATTAGTTGCCCCAAACCATGTAAATCACTATAAAATGGAAACTGAAACCAAGTATCCTACAAAATTTTATTCAATAGAGTAAATAATCATAAAGTGAATCACTAAATACCATGAATATAAATAGAGTAATTATATTATATATCATGTGGTAGTAAACATACATCACATACATGAAATAATTATTGAACACTTGAAATCTAATGGAAATAATATTGTGAAGAGAAATACCTTACCTTATGCACAAATGTGTTCTTCGATTGATTAATGACTAGAATAATCAAATTTAAATTCATTAATTAATAATTTAAAGACCTAATATACATTAAATTAATTTATTTCAACCTTATTATGTTTAGTCATCGTATTTTTAGGGGTTTAATAGTATCAATTTTATTATTTTCGAAGAATTTTTTCCTTGGTTTTCATGATTGGGTTACTTATATTCATGAATGGAAGTTCATTTGAAATGGGGTTAAACATAAAGAATTATTAATATATATTATTAGTGACATAATAGATATATACATGATCTTATAATGAATTTTTGTATATACCATGAGGATGAACTTTTTGATAAAATATAATGATAAACATTTGGATTATCGTAGCGGTTTTGTGCATAATATTTTTTTATATTATTATTTTATTATATGAGAGTGTATCAACTAAACAATGTTTTATAAGATGAAATACACATATTATTATCTTGTTAGACTACAAAAAATGGTTTCATGTCCAGAATTAAATATGTCAATAGAAATTATAATCTTTTTATCCTTGAATATGATAAATTAACATATCTTGGATGGTGTTTTCATTTTTAATATAATACCAGGGGAAATAGAGAAAATGAGGAAATATTCCATTAGAATAATTAAATTACAATTCTGTTAGGGCATTAAAATTATAATAGGATTTTGGATTAGGGGAGGTGAGGAGAGGGGAAAAAATATTTTAACTTATAAAACAAGTGGAAAGAAAAAGGAATTGATGCTCCCCTCTTGAGTACCCCTCCTTGAAAATATCCTTACGGCCTTTGTTTTTTGGTCTTTTGGTGAGACTAGAAGGACATGGACATGGGGTAAATCTTGGGATGTTTATTTAGAAAACATAGGTAAAGCTAAATCTTGAGATGTGTGGGAGGAAGTGTGGTGTGGGGTGGTTTATTTTGTGGAGGTTTGGAGGGTTTTCTTATTATTTTAATCAGTAGTTTATTATTTTTTTTCTAAGACAAGAAATAGTTATTATTCCATGAAAAAAATTTACTATTTGAATTTGAGTTTGAACAAATTATTCTTACCTCAGTAGAGAAACATCCATGACTAAATAAATATATTTATAGAATTTATCTTAATTAATCATATTTTACTATTAACCCAAAATTCAGGTATTTCAGAAAAATCCCAAAAAATTCACCTTAACTATTTTTCGATGTGTAGAATCTAAAAATGAATTCAATTTTCAAAAATAATTTTCTGAATATGATATATGTATTTTTTAATAAAAATCATTATTTAATTGAGAAATAACAACACTTAAAATATTCAAATTCATTTTTAAGGTGCCTCAATTTTAATTACACATTAATGGGTATGGATACCATTAATATGATTTATATTACAATTAATAAGGGTTTGTTTCTATTAATAGGGTATTCTACTCTTAATAATGTCATGTTACTATTCAATGAAATTTAAGATGATTCTATCAAACTCCAAATATCACTCTGATTGCAACCGTGTATGTCTATTTTTCAAAATTCAAAACATAGAAGTGGAAAATTTATGATTAGTGAATAGGTTATGACGTACTCCTAAATTTGAATGTGTTATTTCAGAGACACATAGTTCATTATTAAATATAGGCTATATAATGAATTAATATTATTAAATAAAAACGTACTATAAAATTTTTTGGTGTGCTATACATCCATATTACAATCATAATTATCTCCAAATGGTTATTTTCCTCTTAACTATCACTAAATCATTCTGTGAATCATTATGTACCCCCGTTATGATGCTAAATTTATCTGGTGTTTTATTATTTCTAAACATTTATGTAGTTAATACCCATCCCAATTTTCACTCATTGTAATTCAAATAGATGTATGTATCATTAATTTATTTAGGCAATCCTTTAAATGAACCACACTACATAATAATGGGATTAAATTTTATGAAATACATCTTAATTCATTATGATTAAAGTGGAACACTTATAAATATATATGATATGAATGTGACGAGTGGTCCTTGATTATATATCACATTAATTCAATAGGAATTGTTTTTATCTCATGATATTCCATAGATTATGTATGTGAGGTTATCCAAAAAAACTATTTTATTATTTCTTGGTGGCTAGCCCTGAATTATGCTTATGATATCTTGTTTTAAACTGTCACTACATTCACAATTTTAATTTTTTCTATCAACACTCAAATTTATTATATGTCCAAGAATACAATTCTCACCCCAATTTATTTACCATGAAATTCCTATTGAGTAACATGTATTACATTCATCATTTGATTATTTATATACTCCCTTACAGGGATTTATATCTCACCCCACCATTATATGCCATTTATTTTTAGAAGACAATTAGAATTTAGGGATTCATATATATTTTTTGTTGATTTATTTACATTTTTGATTCATGTTGTTATTATATGTACCTAATTAACCAAATACACTATGCCTCATGATCTTTAGGTTTCAGATTATGTGTATTTTTATGTAATAAATCATATAATAATGTGTATCAAATATATGGGTTGTCATATTAATTCTAACAATACTATTTATTGTTATAGGTTATTCTTACAACTAGAATAAATCATAATAATAAATAAATTATATGGATAATGAAATTATTTACCACATAATAAAATGAATATTATAGAAAATCAAATGAATAATAATTCTATTATGCTCATGAAATAATCTATGTACATGAATCTCATAGATCATTCAATCGATCAATGGAGGGAGCAATATACAATTTTAACTTTCGATAGAAAACATCCACCTTCATTTAGTTGGTCTTCTAATTCAATATAATTTAGACAATGGATTAACTTCACTGAGAATTTTTTTTTATTCTATAGTTCCTATAAAGTGTTAAATATTTTACTTAAATTTTTTTTCAATATGATCCTACATGATGAATTTGACTCCGTGAAATAGGTTGACCATAATTGGAAATGTTTCCATAGTAAATTCATTCTTATTCTACATTACAAGATAGAAAATGACGTAGTTGATCATAACATATAGTTGATTAATCCATTTTTACCCTATAGTATAATATAAAAAGACTATGATCTTATTATTCTAGTTTAATAGAAATTTTACAATGAAAAATTGATCAATTGTTTGTTGTATTAAATCCAATTATCTAAAAGTTTTATATTAATAGGGAAATTAATATCTACAAAAAACAGGTTACGATCTCTATATGGAAATATATGTTTCATATTCCTATCATTCACCTATTTTTTATAAGAATATTAAAAATATTGTATTGAAAAATAAAATATATTACATATTTAAAATAAATTTTCATACCTCACATTCCATAAATATACAACGAAAAACCATGGGAATTTATTTAATGCAACTAGATGAGCTTTAACTAGGGATGGGTGGGTCATAAAGAAAATGAATTTTAAAAGATGAATATTTAGCCAATTCAAACAATAGATGAATATATGATGCTAACATATACCATAACCACACTCAAATGCATCAACTGTAATGTGTATAGGAATTACACTAGAAAATTAATTAATATATTTGATTATGTGGATAATCAACATAAAAAAACTACTATTCAATAAGATAAAATAAAATTTCATCTGATCATTGATATAAAATTGTGTTATGATATTAACTTTATTATGGAACAATTATCAACCACTCAAGAATATATAATGTCTCATTTAATTTTTTAACTACCCAAACATTTATATATATGTATTTTTCAAAGGGTAACACATTATAACCTCTACAAGTAGTTGTTGAGTTAGTGGTGAATATTGTTTTGGTTTGATTTCACATAACAAGTTTATATTTCTTCTGATATTGATGTTTACGGGATGCTAATTTCTAACATAATTTTTATTTTCCCAATATATGATTTTATGTGATAATGGTAAGGATTTGTTTTAATTATATTGACTCCAAATTAATTATTGAGTTGGGGTAATGACATTACATATTCTGAATGAATATAGGATCATTTATCATTATGAAGATGCATAGAAACATATAATAAAAATATATTCAATGTTATGGATAATAATTCTTATAATTAAGGATATCTATATGATATGCTTGAGTAGAAACTCTCCATTAAGGATATAACTATTATATGAATTTTTTATGTTGTATTTATTTTAGATTCCTTTATACCTCCCCTTAATCATGATGTTGAGTTCTCAATATAATGTTTAATTGTTGTTATAAATATTTCAATGGATCATTCTATAATAGCTACAAAATATTTTAATGAGTTTATGAAGTTAATCTCGGAGAATCTTAATAAATAATTCATACACATTTGTGTCACTATGGGACGAGAATATTATTTTGCATAAGAATAATAATGGGTCAGTGCATATTTTCATTGAATATCTAGAACATAACAAGATTACAGTGAATAGAAATTATTCCCAAACTACAAATTGATCATTTATTTAATGAATTACAAGGAGATAAATAATTTTTTATGATTGATAATAGTTTTAGATATCAAAATTTGAGGGTTGAGATGGTGGAAATAAATAATTAATCATTTTAACCTAGGTATTATAATTATAAAATTATAGTGATTCAATTTAGACCCATTAATTCCCCTACAATCATTATTGTTTTGATAAATATAGTCTTAATAAATTAACATAATCCGTTTTTGGTTCTTTTACACATAATATTCTTATATATTTTAAGATAAATGAAGACCATTGAGAAAATAATTGGTGTATAATTAATACCCTGAAAAATGAGAAGTAATATGATAAATTTAGCATATTTTGATTTCAACTTTTGAATTATTCATTCATTGGAAATATTATATAAATTTTGGGTATGTTAATAGATCCATCATATATATATATGTATATATTATTGAGTAATATCCCATACCCATCATTATAACCCATATATATAGTTTCCTTGGGATATCTACATACTATCAAATATTTTTTGATATATCTAATGATTATATAATCATCTTAGAAACATGATTGAATAGGGGGTTATGTTCCTTTGGAATAATGAATGTGATTTGAATTTTATGGAGAGGTGGAATTTTTTTAACTAAAACTATTCACACAATAACATTAATAGTGTTTGTTTGATGATCTATATCAATGAATAAATGTTTGAAATGGGGTTTTTTCAACATGAAAAATTATTTGGTGATAGTATATGGATCATACAATTAAAAAGTAATGGGAAACAATACCTAACTATTGATTTCTAGGTAGATGTGGTGATATTTTCATTGATGTTATAGAAGATTTACCAATTTTTAGTGATGTAACATTTATTTATATCATAAAAATTGAAGTATATATTGAAATAGAATGATTTTAATATGCACCAAAGGATATGGATAGGGTAGAATACTATTTTTGACTACTCATTACACTACAACCATGGGTAGGTGTACAAGGAAACTGATTTCTAATTAAGAATTTCCATTTTGGTTTTTCTATGATGGGGATTGATTGATTTTCCACACATGTGAAGTTTCATTGGATGTAAATTAAAACCATGGGAAATAGAACCTATCATATCTTTATCATATTAAAGTTCATCCATAATTGAGGTGGGTATTAAAGAGGTGGAAATGAATGATGTAGAACTGTAAATAAATGTGAATAATATTCAAGTGTTAAATAATGATTTTCATAGGATTATAAGTATTTGTAAAAGTGTATGTATAAATTATATAATATTGGAATTTGGTGAAATTAGATGAATCACATAGTTCAAAATTATATATTCTTCCTATATGTAGAAATATGTATAAAGATGAGAATAATTTTATTCTTGTTGACATTCCTAAGGACATTTTATTGTATTTATCATGATTTTTGGTATTTCAATGTGTTATGGTTGATGACCATTATCAATGTCGATGTTAAACCATTACACATACCTATATGGAAATGGAAAAAAATTATTATATATTTCTTCAGGAGACATCAAGAAAAATAGAAAAGAAACAATGATATTTTGTACTAATTCAATAACATTATGAATTTAAAAATAATAATTGAATTCATTATATATATATATATAATATTTCAATAAAATAAATTAATAATATATTTATATTTAAAAGTGTACCATATTAAATTGTATCTCATCATGATCAAAGTTTTTCGTCGATTTTTTTGGAGAAGTCATCATCAGTCACAGGATATAGTGTTTAGGTTAATTATTTTATATCATCCTTAAGAAAAATTCAATTTCAGAGAACCATTAGAACCCAAAAATATATCATTTGGGTATTATTTATATATATTAATGTTGGTTTAGATAAACTCATATCAATGGTCTTGTTTCCATAAAATAATTAATTTCATTCAATAATTCAGAAGTATACATTTGAAGACCTCAAAGTATGGATGTTGTGAACAAAAATTTAGTAAGATAATTTAAGATAAAGATAGATATTAATTCTTACGAATGATAAGGATACCAAATAGAATGTTTTAACTAATAAAGAATAAATAAAATATGTTTATAGATGGTAGAAATTTTTATCTTTCAATAATTAATGAGATCTATATGTTAGAGTTGTGGAAAAATATTAATATAAATATATCCTTGTAATAAGGTTATGGTAATTGGAAATAAGGTAATGGGATCTGAGGATGTATTTTCCTTTATTAGATTCTTCATAGCATGGGGACAAAAACTTTTCATTTTTAACATCAACTAAAACTCTTTAAATTTCAGGATATTTTCCATGGGTTTCTTTTGAAGAAATACATTCATGATCCTCCACAAGTACTCTCTTCAATGGATTCACCATTGAACAAATATATCACATATAATGAAAAACTGGTGAAAATATTTGATTGTAGAGTGAAATATCTATGAATGAAGACCGATCACCCTCTAACTATTTTTGTGGAAGAAAAATAATTAAAAGTAATATACATGGGAACATGAGGATGTGAAGAAGTATAAGTGTCTATAGTGTATTAAATTCGAGTTATGGAATTTAATGTTATAATCGCATATAAATGGTTAAAATGTATCAACATATAATTATATGATATAGTTCTCAGTAATTAAATTTAATATCATTGATATCATTATGTATAGGGAACATTGACGTTTAAAGAACCATGATATACTATTAAAATATTATAATATAATTTGGATTATATCACTTAGAAATAATATTGGAGAGTATTAAGAATAATGAATTAATTATGAAATCATAATTTTAAAAACCTGTGTAAAATTAATTCATTTTTTATCAATTAGTTAGAAATATAGTTAAAATCATTTGATTGTAAAATAGTTGTTTTTTTTCTAAAAAATTATTTTGATTCACATAATGTGCATTCAAATAATAAATAAAATCAATATATATTTCTGATTAATTTTATTGAAACAAAAAAATTATATATTAATTTAAATTTCTTAATTTCTATCTTACAGTTTTTATAAGAATGAATGAAGAATAAGTGAAATTTTATTTATAAAACTTATTGTTTGAAAACCATTTTCATTGAATTTTACATGAAATTTTGTAAAATAATTTATATAAATTATTGAAATTTAATACATATCTTCATTAAGATTCATTAATATAATTTAATAAGTACAAATTTCTTGGGTCATTATAAATAGTAACCATGTTAATTATTTTTGACTTCCGTAAAGATTTCACTCTTGGATTAAATAATGGGGAAATGATTTAAAATATCAATAATACAATCGATTATCCCCTGAATTAGATTTGTTAAGAGGAAGATATTTATAATGAGTTAAATAATGTATTTTAAGACATTATTCTCATATAAAAAACTCATGATTGACTTTGGTGAAGTGAAGATATATAATATTAATTTTTATAACTATATTTTTATATATCTGTTTAATGAAATAGTTATAAATTTCCACCCTAATATTTATTTCTCGGAAAGATTAATATAATATAATTATTTTTTAAATTAAATTATTTTTTTAAAACAATTATTTTTCTTTATATAAATGTAAATTTATTTTTACTCTAAAATCTATTATTTTCCAAAAAATATTACATTTATTATTATTATTTTAAAATAATATATATAAATTGTAATAATAAAATAAGATAAATTATATTTTAAATTTAGAATAAAAACAATATAATTCCCCTTTTATGTTTTAAATAATTTTTATTTATCATGGAAAAACATTATATTATCATGGTAAATGATGAACCGAGTATAAATTTATTATCTATGAGGAGTGGATTAATATTATTCCATCACATTCCCACATAATAATTTTTGATTTTAGATCAACCTTATCACACATTATATCCTACATTCGGGTTCATTAGAGCATTTGGATGTCACTATACAATATATGTATATATATTATTTTCTCTACTAATTAATTCAATGTGTGTCTATTCCATTAATTATAATGGATGAAAATCTTATCTTCATTATTAAAATTGGTTGAGCCTTCCATCTCAAAAATTATCAAACCTAATATGGTCCCATATTCAAAAACAATTTCTTGATGTTGTTTTATTTCAGAAATTCAATCCTTTGAATGATAATGTTTTGATCAAAATGTGTTTTCTCATTTAGGATTTATAACAATATACCTAGTAACATTAATTTTACTACTTCTATTTCCACTTCTCAATATATGGAATTTAATATAACATTTTTTTAAAAATAAGTAAATTAATATTTATTACAATAATTTGGGGACCATTATTAACTTACATTCTATCAAATGGTATATTAAATAAATTCCCATGAATTTTTATGGACAATCATCTATTCAATGTGATGAGTTTTTTATCATAAAAAATCATATGTAATTGTTATACAAATGGATTTAATAATTATATATATGATGTTTATGATATTATAATATTTTTATAATGGGAAAAAATTATTGTTTTGTCTAACCATAAATAAATGTAAACACCACTCTTGTGTCTATTCGTACTACCACCTCTACGTTGTGATGTAATCCTTTTTTCACAAATTCATTATATGAATATTTATTAATGTGTTTATATCAATTATATATGACAATAAAAAATTAATATAATTATAGATATTATATAGCTATGATAAAATTATAGGGTCTAGAACTATTGTACCGAATCATGCGTTAAAAATTAAGCATTTATAAAAAAAATTTAAAAACAAATATTTATCAAATAGGTCATATTATAAAAGAAGTATATCATATATGTTATGTTGTAGATGAATTTGAATCTATAATAGAATTATAAAAACAAATTATTTAATATATGGGATGATCTAACAGATATGATGAATGATGATCCATAAGTTAAGGGTTTATATTACAATAATATTTCATTTCAAGACTATTTATTAAATATTTCAATTAATGGTTAATTTTTCGATATTATTTATAAAACAAAATAAATATTCCCTTGTTATAGTTTATTTTTTTATTTCTATTAGTTTATTAAAAAAATTATTTGTGATAATTAATTTGACACAGATTTTTTTTAAATGTTAACCAAATTTTCCCATTATTTGAAAAATATTTTCTTCCAAGGCAATGGTCATCAAAATTTGTGTATGAAATTTAATATCTAAAAATTAAATTTTTATAAAAGTAAATTTATTTAAAAATATATTAACATGAATCTATAGAAGTGAATTATTTTCTAAAAATTTGATTTTTTTTATAATGTTTTAAATAGAATGATTTCATTTTACACATATGACATGAATTGTCTCTCCCAAAGCCATAACTGTTCTCTTATATAAATATTTTTTCTCATATTTCTTGATAATTTATACATAAATTTATTTTCTTAGTATTTATTTAAACTTTATTTAAAATGTTTTGAAATAAAAAGTATACATTCTTTTATTCATATAATGGTTAAATGATAATTGAAAGTTATTTTCCATATATACTCACACCCTTTAAGGATATTTATTCTTCAACAAGAATATTTTAATATTATTCTAGCCACATTTTTTGATGAAATATGAAAATTATTATTAATGAATGATAATATGAAACTAGTTTCATTAACATATTAAAATTATTTTATAATAAAAAATATATAGAAAACATTTTTTCAAAAAGCTATTTTATGATTAATTGAAGAAATTTTTATGAATCTCATTGAATATCCACATGTTTTGATATGTTGTAAACAAGGGATGACTTATGATATTGTGAAACATATATTCATATTTTTTAGTATGTGATGGGTTTGACTGTAAAATCCCTTCAATACACAAGGTAAATCCTAGTATATCATGATATTTTATGAGAAAATTATTTTTTTACCGAACCACTAAATAATAAATATTGGGATACCTAATCTACTATTATATGGGAAATATTTGGTGAATCATAATCCAATATGATATGGTTAATATGTGGTTATTCATAATCATCTATGATATGAGAAATGTGTATTGATTCTTAATTCATAGTGATATTATTGTCTTAGTAGTTAACCATGACAATAAAAACGATTTGTATTATTTTAAAGGATAAACAATATTATAATATGATTTATTGAATGTTATTTGATCATACTATTCATGAGTGACTTATGATGACCAATCACTCTTATTATTCCTTCCTTTTTGAAATGGTAACATATTAATCCATTAATGAAGTAAATGATCTCTGAAAAATGGGTAATAACCTTTTATGTTAGGATCATGATAATATAAAATTAAATGTAACATATTCATACACATGATTTCAGATCCATATCCCCCATGTTTACCAATACTATGAGTATTATTTCAATGTTTCCTATGGTTCCATTCCATATGTAACAATGAAATATTTTATGTTGGGTTAGTAAAATAAGGGAATAATGTGTGTTTATGATTATTGAACATGTGGAATATATATAATGAAATAATTTGTTTATGTACATCGTATCTAAGTAAAATAATATCTTTATAGTTCCTAGGTATGAACATATAATAATTTTATTTAAAATTTATCACAAATTATTTAATATTTATGTATGAAATATTTGTGTCCCCTCAAGGAACACATCACATACCCACTAATTTATAATTTATAAAGACATAAAATTAATGATTCACTCATGAGAATCCATATAAAGGTAGAATGTAAATCTATTTTATAGAACTAATTTCATAGATGTGATACATTAATGTGTACACAAACCATTTCTTGGAAGTCACAGATTAAACTGTACAACATATATTTTCTAGTCACATGATGTAAAACTACATGACACAATGTCCATAATGCTAGACCATATACTTTGGGACATCATATGATACATATAACAGAAATGATATTTAGATTCATGTTGAAGAAATTAAATCTCCATGTATACTGGTTTGAACAAATATTGGGAAATTTTCTTTAATGAAAAACACATGGAATGAATTAAATTCTTTTGATATATTTAATGAAGTAAATAAATTTTCCCTAAAAGCAACCAAAATTTATAAAATGTATATTTTTCCAATTCAAAATTGAACAAAAAAACATATCAATATATCTCAGTATTCAATTTGTCACTAATTTTTTTTGGTTATTTTTCTATTTCCTCATCAAGAAGATGACATCATGCATCCTACACATATTAGACCGATGTGATGATTCTATTCCATAAGACATTAAAGAATATTTTTAGCAACCCCATTAAATAAAGATAAAAATGATAATGTATTTCCTTAGTACAAGATTATAATTTAATATAAAGTTACCTTTCATTATCACCACTTTCTGCCCAACATGTGAGGTGGATCCATTTAGAAATCTTAAGAACTCTGTTATCTTATGCCTAATTGTACCAATTCCCCATATTCATAGAATTCAAACTAAACCAATACATGTAATTATTACATTAAATAACTATTAGTTGTATTTATTCCAATTTATATGGTATAGATAGTGACATCTACATACACTACCACGCACCAAACAACATTCCCATAATTAAATTAAAAAAATACCCAACTTGTATATCATCTCTGTCCACAAATGGAATTTTGAAACATATTCTTTCCCTTAAGGACCACTAGTTGAAAAACAAAATTACCAAACACCCTATATTTTTGAACTATCTTTGTATGGTTGTTTTCATTTAAAGGATACATATGAAAATTGATTCAATTCAATAAATTATACAAACTACCTCATAGATATCATAATCATAGAGACATTTATAATGCTCAATGAATAGGTAACACTTTTTAATATCCCTTATATATGATCCTGACATGTGAATAGGTCAAATTTACATTTTTAGGAAGTATATATGTTCAAAATTATCTCCATAGAGTTTATGTATTGATTACCAAATCTGAAATCCATGGTACGTCCACGATTTGGTAAAAATACCATCTACAAACAAAATAGAATGATCTAATCAAGAATAATTCTATAAATAAAATGGATAATATTTCTTCATATGAATAAAAGCTATATACTAACATCCAACCCTCTATCCTAGGAAAAAATTGAATATGAAAGGAAAAAAAAGTGCATCCCCTTCCATATTTTCATGGTCTATACAACATACTTCAAAGAAAAGAACTATTTATTGCATAATTCCTTGACATTTAAGATATGTATTAAAGCATGGGTGTATTATACATGGACTATTTATAACATTTAAACTATGATATCCTTCAAGGGTTCTAGTTCCTTATAATGATTAATAATATAACTATATAATATTTCATCACCTTCCAGATAGTCTCCCCATTTAGAGGTATTTAACCAAGAAGATAATGGATAAATTCTATTTCGATAAGACAAATCCCCTACCCCCTTCATCCGTAAATATGATAAATAAATGTATAAGGGAGACTATATTGATTCTTTTAGTTGTGTGTGTCATAGTCAAAAAATAATAATTCCTATCAACGGACTCCTTTTATAATTGTGTACTAGAAACCGCAAATTCGATAAAATAAAATGTTATATGGTTAAATACATTTTAAATTTCATTACATATGACCAACATATATTTTTTAAAAATTTAATACATGTTTAATGAGTTTTGTCTATATATGATATAATTTGATACATGAATTTTCTATCCAAGGAATATAAACTAGTTTAAGAAGATGATTCCCCCTTATATCGTAGTGTCTGAACCCTTTTGGTGATAATTCACTTTCCCAATAAACCTAATATATGGTAAGAGTCAATATTCATTCACTACAGATGATCTATATCAGTATTAAAGAGTTCTTAATAATATTGTATGGGGAATGATTAATTTAATTATACACATATATACAGTATATCTATATTTTTAGGAATATAAGTAATATATGTGGGATTATTTCTATCCCTCTAAGATATGTATTGATACTCAGATTGTATTTCTTCTTCCAAGATTCAATTTAAAAAATACATCTCCCCCTCCCTCTATGGATGATCTATATGTATATAAAGGGGTTTCATTAAAAGATATGTATATTTAATGATGCCCATATTTAAGAAATTCATATCAATTCATAAATGGTTAAATCCATAGATATAAAAAATTCCCCCAACTCATGTCAGTGCTCGATGAAATCACTCATCATTTATAATGAGTATAATCTATTCTCTATGACAGGATGACACGCATTAACATAATAAAAAATATGGTTTTACCAAAAAATTCAAAAACATCATAACATTTTTCTCCTAAATATTATCCAGATCAATGTGTGAGTCCACAGTATAAGTTATCACATATATGAAATTATCTAATAGTAATTCTTTCAAATCAATTTTTAGACATTTTTTTCTAGAAAACATTGGTTATTCTCTAACCACCTCTTCTTTCTCAAAATATTCACAACTCATGTAAACAAGATGATATATGTTGGTGACCCCATATTGTGTGACATGGAGAATCATGACTAAATATTAGAGTAAACATTGATCCAACATTAAAGAAAATTATCCATATCAAAAATGATCTACTCAAATGGACAGACATTGCTTAATGTTATATATATATATATGGTTTTCTATAATGTGAGTACAATTTTGGAAAAGTGGCCCTAAAATATAAATATTTGTCCATATAGTTTTTTAAAAAATTTTATAACCCCATATCTCACATCAAAAGTTATGATGATAAAAAAATGTGTCATTGGGTTCCTCCCCCAGATTTCTAATTACCAGAGTCCATATATTAAATATTGTGTCTTGAGTGCATATGATTACAACCAACCATCAATGAACACTATTGATATGAGTCTATATTTAATGGAATCTATACATAACTATAATCATTTAACACTATACTATCTATATGATATCAAATATTATAAATCATATACTAATTTTCTATTAAAAATGGTTCTTTAATCATAATTATCCCTAAGAACATGGAAGTGGGTTATTTGACCTAGAAGTTATTCATGGTCTTCCCATAGGATTTTGACCATACCCTTAGTCATGATATGATAACCTTGAGAAATGATATCAAATATCATCAAACAAATTTATTGTTTTTTAAGTTCTCTTGACAATGGTTTCCTTAGTAATGTTTTTATTTTAGAAAACTTTTATTAACCCAAACTCTAGGGACTGAAAGCTGATATATATATTTAATTAGTTATACAATGTATAATAGTTCATGATGGATCAAACTATTTTAATGAATTGGATGACCAATTACATGATAATAATATGTAAAAAAACATAACATACATCATTAATAATTTTTGAGAACATGATTATCTCTTCTAGCTTATCTTTGAAAATTACATAATTCTCTTCTAGGATATCTTGGAATTAAAAATAAATAAGTCTGGAATAGATGATTAGTAGAGAGTTACATTTAATCGAATCATACATAATAAAAAAATTTATTAAGTGATATGTAATGATAAAATTAACAATATCAATAATAATTTACCAAAATAATTAGAACAATATATCAGTGATAATAAATAAACTAATGGATAATATTATCAATTAATATTATATAAATGGAATGAATAATTTCAATAATAAAAACAAATTTTATATTTTTTAAGTAAAAAAGAAATATTAAATATCAATGAGTAAAATTTCAATATATTTTACTTAATTGGGAATGAATAATTAAAAATTCTAAATAGTTTTGGTCTCGTGTGACTAATTGATGAATTGGGGTGATATAATATTTAAATCCCCACACATCATATGACTATGTCCATTGAATTATCCTTTGTAATCCTCATGTACATTCAGAAACTTTCTTAAAGAAACAAATACTAAATAAAACATGGAGATACGTATAATGAAAAGTTTTAAAATAAATTACTTCTCCAATAAATATAATAGTTTGTAAGTCCTAATGAATATCCCTTAATGAATATTGATTCCATGGGGAATCATAAATGTTATAACTTGGACACTTATTAATTAAATATATGGGATATGGAACACTAACAAGGTTGGGTTAGGAATGAAATATATTAATTAGGTTTATTATATTTCATTAGTATGATAAAAATGAACTGATATGAAATATACTTCATCAATATTTGATTAAGATCATGTGAATTTTTAAAATTGTTTCATACAGGATTGTCTCACCATTTGTGTTGTCCTAAGATCACTCATTATTGATTAGGGTGATTATTGAGTCAATTATAAAATAACACTGTCTATGGTGATTAAACATAGGTGAATATTTTTCATAGCCACTGCCACATCCATATATCCAAATTTGGTGGTATATTCTATCAATTTACACACACTATTACATTACAAAAAAATGATTTTCAAATTGAAACATGTAATTCATATATTCAATTAATATGGGATGTGTAAAAATATATAAACATTTTAAACCCTTATATTTCATGAGTATCAAGGAAAATATTCATTTGTGGAACTTTTTTCTGCAAACAAAATATAGTAGGAGTTGATTATAACATGAGTCCCAAAATTGAAATAGAAATCACCACGTATGTCTTTCATAAAAATTTATTCATAAAACCACGCAATAAATTGATTAAATATGATCATAATCGAAATAGACTATATATTTCATGATGTAATAATTAAAATAAAAATATATATACATCATAAGAAATAAATTAGTTTCATTATATCATAAATAACTCAAAAAGTGGAATTTGAGATGGAATTCTCTAATATCATCAATTAATTTCAATTACCATTATTTATCCTCATGTATAATAAAAATATATATATTTTAATATATTTATTCATAACCTTATTCATTCCTTCATTCATTCATACACTACATAAAATTTCATTTTTCTAAATGAACTCTTTTTATTTTCCACGTCTATTTTTACAGATGTCATCATTTGTACGAGTTTCACAATAACAATGTTTTTATCCATTTTTCATCCAAATAAAATTACTAAGATATAATTATAATTTTTAGGGTATAATTATTATTATTTAGTATGTTTATAATCCCATTCAATTCTATTTTAGACCACATCTTTAAATATGGTGTCAATAATTATCATGTTTTGAGTAATTCTTAGGAGTGAATGTTTTTTCGATAATTGTAAATTTGGAATTGAAATAATTAAATATCTAAATAAAATGATTATTTATATATATAAATCATTTTATACTAGTTAAAATTATTATATATTCATCAAGGATATAAATTCCTTCTACTTTTCATGTATGTGGATAAACTGACTGAGACATTAGCATACACTTATTTAATGAATGATTATGAATATTTTTTAGGGTAATTTAATTTTATGATAAGAAAATTGATATTATTTATAATTTATTAGTTTGATATATATTATGTTGAATTAATTAATGGAATACATTGATAATTTTGAAATCAAACACCATTTGAGTAAAATATTATCTTCTTAACATAATTATTTTTGAATGATAGAACAATGTATGATAATTTTTTTGACATTTAAATAATGGGATCATTATTTACCCATTAAAAACCCAAAATGATTCCCTAAAAACATATTTATCTTATAATAATATATAAATATATATATATAAGTATAATTTATTGAAGGAAAATGAATCACATTACATCATTGCTTTTGTAGTCAACACAACACATGAACAACATTTTTACTTTAAACAAGGTATGTGGTATATGTATAAATCATTATAGTGACGTATATAAAGTATCCTATGATATTTTAAGGTTATTAGTATCAATATAATAATTTTTATAGAACCCATTTGAAAAAATATAATTAAGAATAAAACGATGATTTTGATAATACTCATGTTGGGATATTAATTTTCCCTAGAAGTTTTTGTGAATTTAAAGGGTGTATTCTAAATATTGTTGACCGGATAATGGTTTTATTGGGATTGGGTTATAGGGAAAGCTAAACATAAATCATTTAATGTATATATTTTAATTATTTGGGAGTATTTAAATGTTGAAGATTTTATAATTTTATGCCTAAAAAGAAGAGTTATTTTCTCAGTAACCCTTATATTTTCAATAATATAATGTTACTATTCAATTATAGAAGGCCAAAAAATGGGAAAACATAGGGAGAAGAAGTTATTTTCATGAAATACAAACAAATTAATTTTTTGAGCATTTCTAAGTATCTGGTTCATTTTCTTTAGTTCAAAATCCATTTTCCATTTTGACTTTTACAATTATAATTAATTTGTAACAATAGTAATTATTTTTTATAGAAGGATTATGATTTATATTTTCGCCTAATTAGAATCATCTATTTCACAATATTAATATAATATTTTCAAAATAAATTTCAATATATGTAAAAAATAGGGTTAATATAAATAATCTATTATATAAATTTTTTTAGTAGAAACCATCTTTTATGCATTAAATATTCTTGTATGATAATATTAAAATTGAGACAGATTTAAAATCCAACATTTTTTTTATAATATATATATATATATTAGTATTTTAATGAATTACAATATAGAATCTACCTATGAATTAAATAATTTGAATAAAATATAAAATTAATTTTCAATAAAATAACATATTTGTTTCCTATAATAATATACATAATTGTATTTATAAAATAAAATAATTATTGAAAATAAATATAATTATTTAATTACATTTTATTTCATTAAATAAATTTTTTCTCACAATCTAGGTCATTATTAATTCATATCAACATTAAAAATAAAATGTTTCATGAAATCCATATGTTTTGACTAAAAATCCGTCTATGAAAAAGCTCAAAATCACATACAAATCTAATTTGGATAAGATGAATTAAGTAAAATAAAATTATTATATAATATAAAATTATTAATTTATTCTATTAAATAAATTCATATATAATTACACATTAATGGACATATTCGATGATCATTTAGTATATGATGTTTTCCTATTACATGTGATTCTGGGGTGTTAAATTCCCCCATAGTTTATTTCTTATATGAAAATGGTGTATATAATTAATTTTAATTATTTTGGATACTCATTCATTTTACTTCTTTGAGATCATTGGTTTCCTCTACTAATCTTCAATTTCTCCAAATAACATTCACAAATTTAGTTTCTTCTTTCAATATGAAATTCAAACTAGATCAAAAAACATGATAGGATCCTCATTATGTGAAAAGTTATGCTCCAAAACAATTATATAATATGTGGGAAAATGTGTTTTATATGTTATTTATTTCCATAGTAATGAAACATGGAAGAAATTCTGAACAATAAAAATGATGGGTAGAGTTACTAATACGTATGATACGATGCCAATTAATTCTTGCATTTTAAGAGGTGAAATATAAATTAGTCTTAATATTCATTATTACAATGTCAAATAACAAATTTTTTGGTGGAATCAATCTATAAAACATGATCTATAACTTGAAATTTAAAATATTTCTTTTGATTAACAGCGATGAACATTTACCTTCTCAAGTATTTGTTAATATGATCACAAATAGATCCTTATTAAATATATATATCCTCCCTAATATATAGGAAAACTAATATTCTTTATCCATCATCTTCCAAATTTTTTATTATATGAAACCACTTACCATATAATGTTTCTTAGGATTCAATCTATATTTTTTAATTAATTATATTATTTTAAACAAACTACATTAAAGGTAGATAATTATCTGATATATCTTATATTTCATGAGTAAAAAATATCATCCTATCTCCAAATTAATAGATAATTCATTTAGACTACCCAATAGACTACAGATGATAGGATGTTTTTAAATTCATCATGGAGTTTACATTCCTTTTATTAATATTTTATAATGTTTATGTGAATAGAGGGTCACTATCATATATAGTAGATAGTGGATCCCAAAAAACCATTATAATTGTGATAATACAGAGTCATAAAAGTTTAGTTTTTTTGCATATATTCTATTAAAAATAATAAATGAGAATATATTTTATGGAAATAATTGAGGAATGATTTAAAATATTGCTTCCATGGAGTCATTAGGAAACTAGTGGAACATTCCTATTTAAAATGGTGCCACTTAAAGATAGGTATAGGCCCAGGTTGTATGAATCTTATTATTTTATGTGTTCCTGTAATTTGATAACTATATATTAATTATCTCAAAAATCATATTTTATTTCTCATATGATTCCATCCCCCCATTAACGGTATCCTAATTCTCCAGTCATCTATATTATAATCAGGTGTATAGAGAAATTGGAGCTATGTGATTCATCTAAGATTTTTATATTCACCACTATTAGGGATGAAATTCATTAATTATTCACAAACATTAACACCCATCACTATTAATTATGTTTTTATATTTCCTATATTTTATATCATTAATCAACCTATTTTTAATATCATATATACATGAAATCTCTATTATTTATAGAAAATATGGATTTTTTTAGAAAGGTATGATAGATCCCCATTCTTTGAAATCACCATATCCATCATTACAGAATCCCTATATATGGGATTACTGTTAATAATCATCATGGAAATTACTCTATGGTCTGCTTAACTCAATTCCTCAACCAATACTTTTTCTTTCCTTGTGTGGAATTTTATCTTGAAATTGATGTCTTGGAGTATTTACAACTGTCTTCATCAACTAATGTTGAGATCCCTATAATCAATATTATTCTTTAAACACTTATTCTATAAATAAATATTTGAATTTATCAAATCATTAACCATAGTGGTAGTTTCTCTATTATTTCAATCAAAATATTACCAATTCATGACCAATTTTATGAGTTTGATAGTTCTTTTGACGAATATTGATCTCCCTTGATCCAAATGAAATCACACATCCATTATAAAAAATGACACAAGAAAATAATTTCATCAATAAGTCACTATGAATTATAAATAATACCTTAACTTGTAAGGCCTTAACCCTAGTTACCCATAATTGGTGAATTATTACATAACATTTCCATTATACAAGGAACCATGTCTTGAAAGACCGATCAGTTTAGTAGCCTTGGAAGTACTAGATACATATATAAGTTTTACATGACATCATGAAACAAAAAAACAACATTGTGTACCCTTTGAACACTCTTATATCCCTTATCCTATTCCTGCAGGTCAATCGTAAAATATTTCATTGCATCTTGGAAAAAATAAAACATAAGAAAGGGGTGATCTCAGATTCTCACTAAGGATAACAATATAGAAGAATGATTCATATATAATAATAAAACATTAAAGTAATGTATAAGACTAGAACACAAGCCTTTTAATCATAAACTTCAGCATAATATGGAAAAGATAAATCAAATAATTACATTTACTTATTCACATGGATATTATACTTGTCGAATAATCATATTTAATATTAATAACTAATTTCATAATGATGGGATATATTATTAAAAACATCATAATCACATACTCAAATCCTTTTTCCAAGACTACAAATAAGATTTTGTCAAGTCCTTGTTCCAATACACTATATTGTCTTTTGAGACCTACTAATGAATTAAGGAGCTATAATGGGCTCCACCCATCACTTACTAAGTCCAATGCATTCCTCATATGAAAATAATTAAACATAACCTAAACATTCGTATTAAAACTAGCATTCAAAATGTCAATATTTTATCCATAAACCATGAATGGTGTAAAAATATCACAACCACATTCAATCGTATCACAAAAAATTCAATATACTATGAATGATTTGTATCATAATAAATCAACCTCTATAAAGAATAATACCCCATAAAGGATGTTGACATTGTTGAAAATGATCAATAAAAAACTTTGAGAGGAATATCCCTTTCTTAAAACTATTAAAAGTCTCAATATTTATCAAGTAGCTGTTTAAAATAGATTTTTAAATCAAAGTGTCTCATAACACATTGAAACGTATAAATGTAATTCCAATTTTAAAACATTAATGTATATATAAATAAAACTTTAAAACCATTTTTAAAACATCGAAATTAATGAGAAATATTTAGAAGAATTAATTATTAAAACATTTAAAATAATATTTTAGTTTGAGTTCTTATCAAAAAGAGAGATGCTTAAATAAAAATAATTGAAGTAATCAAAACATTATAAAATCTTGAGAATAATGGGATTCATGAAATATTATTACAAAGTACAGTATATCCACTAAATAAAAGTGAATTGGCGCATAACAATAGATAAGTCTCAATGGAATGTAAGTTGAGATGAATTCCTTTATAAAGACCATATCCTTAGGTTAAGGATAAATCAATGAAATAATTGTGTGTGAAAAATTAAATAAACATAATATGATTGGATATTCAGTGTAAATGAATCATAGGACATTCAGAAATATTATTGTAAAAACAACACCAATGACTTTGATGTTTAACACACTGAATAGAAATTGTGTTAAAATTACTCTTATCAAGGATATATCAATGACATGAGAATTTTTCAACAGAGTGATTATGTGTATAAAAATAATATCCAATCAAAGGGTAGTCTAAATTACTACATAAGTAAATAAATAGTGATTTCACTCATAATCATGGAGTTAAGTAATCAATAATGTTTGTGTAAGAACGAATGAGAGGCAATTGAAACATGAAATTCCATTATCGATTTGGTAACATATGAAACATACACCCCAGTAAAAAGGATCATCAAATAATGATTTGAATACCCAAAAAATTAATTTATATTACAAAATTATATAATCATTGGTAGTACATACACCATACAAATGGTAATAATGGAAAATATAGCATGAATATCATAGGAATAAAAGTGGGATGAAAACCCCTTACATTGTACTTTTCCTTAGTATGGGGTATCTTAATCTCCCATATAATGGTGAAATCATTTTTATTAAATTATACAAAATCAAAAAACCTAAATATCATATCATATAAAATCTTTTAATATTTCATTGTTAATGATATCTCAATAGTATCATTGTTTTGGTTGTTAACTGATTATTTTTCCATTAAATTTTTTGTTACATAAGTCATGTTTGTTACATATAATCTATATAAGAATCATATATAGAATTATATTAAGTTATTAAAAATCGTTTTTAATCATAAAATAAAAATTATTCGAGAATTATTACAATGGGGAATGAATCTCATCGCGTTCATGGAGACTGTAAGTCGTACATATGCACGAGTGACAATATCATTATATTGGTGAACAAATAATATATAATTGGATGATATATCATATATAAATATTAATTAACATGTTATATTTATTATTTACATCAATTATACTCATTATTATACCTATACATATAATAATGTGTTTGAATAACATACTACACCACGACGTGGAGCCGGTAAGACGTACGTAAACACGTATGGTGACATTGTCATTTATTTGATGGATAGAATAACAAATATAGTTGTACCATATTTATAATAACTAAAAGTATGTAGACGGTACTGGATTTATTATTTTCATATGGAAACAAAAAAGAAATTGGAGGTGGATGAAGAAAAGAACATGAAAGAGGGTGGTGAAATTATTATATCTTCACCGGGTGTTTCCTGTTGAGTTGATCAAAAGGGTTCCAATGGTTGGATTTCTGATCAAATTAATACTTCTAGGTTCATATTAAAGAAGTTGGAAAGATATTTTTGCTGGGTTTGGCAGATACAAATGGCTTTGGAGGTGTGAAATTAAGAGAAGGGGAATTACCCTTTTATAAGAGAGGTGGAGTCAATTTAGGAGAAGCTTGAAATATTATTTTATAATGAAATTAATTTCGGTTTCTAATGGCTCAAAAATTATTTATTTTAAATATAAGGTGGTTATGGGTGAAAATACACTCAACCAATAGGTTTTATATATGTTTAGGTTACCATTTGAACCTTATATTTTAGATTTAACTCTTAGATAAATAGTTTAACTTTTATTGTGTCTTCTTGTATTATTACACTATATTGTTAATAAAATTACTCTAAACTTTAAAAAAAACCTAAAGTGGTTAATTAATGACATATATAATATTATTTATGTCCTTTGGCAGAACTATACATTTTTAGGAATATTATATCAACCAATAATATATTATTTTTTAAAAAACATAATTTGTCTCCATTTTGATACTATTTGGTATTTTCTGTTTGTGGAAGTCATAACACCCATTTCACTTTTAAAAAAATAATATAATCAACAATACAAGTTATATTAACCTATAAAAGTCTTGTATGTCACAAAAACTTTTAAATTATATTTATTTTAATATTTATAATACAAACTATCTTAATATTTTATTGAGAAGTTAATTAATACATCATCATTTTATCATAAATACATTTAATTATATAATCTCTAAAAATTATAAATAATACACCATTATGTAGGAAATTTTATTTCACTTCTAATTAATATTTATAATTTAATTTATCTAATGTATATCCTTATATTAAAAATTATTTATTTACTAAACTTTGAATTTAACACTTTTCACTCTTCTTTAAATAAAATAATAATAAATGTCATAATCAATTCTAAGTGGAGGTAAAGAATCATATTTTATTACTCAAGCTTCTTTTGGTCCAATTACACTTATCTAATAGAATTAGGACATGTGTTATTGTCATTATAATAACATTTTTACCTTTAATTTCCCTATTTACTTGTAACGGTGGTAAATAAAAGTCAAAAGTTACTATTCATCAAAAAAATATTTTCCATCTTATTGATCCAAATTTTCCTTACTATAATTAATCACGATTCTTGGATTTTTTAAATTCAAATCAATGAAGTGGTAAAAACATGTTTTATGCAAATTAGCAAAAGCTCCTAGAAGGTGGGTAAAAGATGGTAAAAAGTTCAATAAAATTTTATACATCTAATTATATTTTAAAATGAATTCAATGAATTACATTGAACTTATATATGTATTATATATCTATTTTTTCTTAAAATCAATTTATATAAAATAAATAATTATTTAAATAAATGTTCTGTTTTAAACTATAACACAATATTTTTCACTATTCACCAAAATTTGAATGTTTTCCGAAAAATACCAAAAATTTACCCTAAGATAATTTTGAAATTATTAATTATAAAATGAATTATATTTTACCAAATTAAAAACATTTTTGTGGAATTAATTAATTTAATTTTAGTTACCTTGGTCAAAACCAAAAAAAGCAGGGTTTTAAAAAGTAAAAACAATCAAAATATTGACAACTGTTTATGTCAAATGTAAATGTAAAATTACTTATAATGACCTAAATTGTATTAAAAGATAAAAATATAATCTAATTATACTTCAAAAACATTCAAATTCATAATTTATTTCTATAAATTATTTCGATTGAAAAAGATTATTTCACTTTAAATTTAGAATTTTTCAGTATTCATCAAAATATGAAAGTTATCAGAAAAGTACCAAAAATGTATACAAATTAAATTATTATGTCCGGAATCTAATAAAGAATTTAATTTAATTATATTGATTATATTAAATTGTAAAATTTTGGTTTTAAAAAAGTGTTTCCCAAAAAAAGGAGGTAAAATTGCATTTTTTTTAAAAATACTTCTTTGATATAAAAAATAATAATTTGTTCTTATATTATTTCTAAGAAACAAATAATATGGTTCAGAAATTATATAAAGTATATAGAATTAAAAATTCAGTGAACACATTCATAACCTCTTTTTGAACTTCTAGTTGGGTAAGTCGTGGTGTGCTCAATCTCAGTGTTTCATGTAGCTCAAGATATTAAATTACTTTAATGAAAATAACATACTATGAAATATTGGTTTGTTAAATTCTTCCCCCCATTGTGAAATTGAGTCCTCGAAATTTTAAAATTGGGCTTCAAAACATCATTGAAATTCCCACATTGAGAAAAGAGTCAATAGAACTATCACTTTAAATGAAAGAATGATAAGTACAAAGATCACCCGAGATAACCCACACTAGTATTCCATGTTGGAAAACATTGATATAGAAGATTAACCAAGTGTATAGTTCTGATGGAGAGTGATAGAAAACATTATCCATATAAAGTTAATAAGAAGAAAACCACAAAAGTGCGATGGGATAAAGGGTGATTAGGTTCCCTGTAGAAAATTTAAACGGACAGCTTTTTTTTGTTTTAAGTTCCATTTCATGCAGTTGAGGAATTTATTTTTGAGAATGAATAAGGACATAAAGATATATAGTGTCTTTTTAAGTATAGTTTCATCCTTTAAAAAATTTCTACTACTAAATCATCTTATTTTAAATGATGAGTATTCAAGATGACTTGGTCATAGCCGAAATTCTAGAATCAACATCGAGAGAATCACATAATCCACAAAGGATAAACTATATATTTACCATGAATTTAGATATTAACCAAAACCAAAATGGTTAGTACAATAATAGATGATCCCCCTAAAGGATAATCTTTTAGAGAAAGAAATACTAATCATAATTTCTAAAATCAAACCAACAAAACCCATAGTTCAATAAATACCATTCAATAAACAAGTGACCTTAAAATCCATCAATATAATATAAATTAATATTCAAACCCAAAACATTGAATTATTTTATTACATAGACTTACAATTTAAATTGTATATCCAAATAACATCAACTACTCAAAACGTCACATACTTAAAAGTAATTAACCTAATAACATATTCTCTATGATAGGTTAATCATTTCCATAAATAACCCAAATCTCAAAAAATCTACAATAAAAACATCGATAACAATAAACCATTACTCCTCAAATGAAATCCCAGAGAATTATTTTTTCCATAGGCATGTACTGTTCCCAACGGAAAAATCATCTTCCCAAATAACATTTATCACTTGATCACCTAATCATTTTCTTATGCTATATATATCCATTTGATAAGAAATAAGTTCCAAAATGAACTTATTATTGATAAATAAAATAATTTAACTAAAAATAATTAGTCAAATTAACTACGGACTTCACATAATCCAGTCGTAGGTGATAAATCCCAATCACACTCTAGTTGTGGGCATGATTCCCACAGCTTTGTCCGATTTGACGGGTTGTCACACAGTCTTTGTGTTGTCCTTTTTCGAAAAATATACTTTATAACATTACAAAAATGAGATAAATTACTCAAAATAACCATAAAACAATTTCACCACAAATGTTATCTCATACCTAGAATTTTCATCCCAAAATTTAATAACATGTAATTACCTAAAATTCAAGGATCATATAATCGCAAATTGTTATTTATAACTATATCAGCAATAAAAAATATAAATCTTCCTCAAATTTTATTTTCACAAAAAAAAATACATGGTTACACATACAAGGGAAAATTCATTCAAAGTAATCCCATCAAAAAAGATCACTAAGACTTTTAAAATTTTCACCATCCATTTATTTCCACATAGGGTCTTTCTTGACCAAGAGCTTATCCTATAGAATAGGTCATTCACTCGGGTAATGCCTAGGTTCCCTAAATTTATGTAAAATGAATTGTTAATGGATTTTTAGGATCGTTTTTATTTTCTTCTATAGTACTCTTCATTTTTCCTCGACAATGTTTTACTTTATGCCATTATTTCCCTCACATAAAGCATTTAATTTTTTCCATTGAGACACTTTCCTAGGTTTCTCCTTCCACATTTACTACAAGATGGAAATTGAGCTCTACTTTCTCTATGATCTTTACTGATGGATCTCTTATCATTCACTTCCTTTTTCTTCATTGTTGAGTCTGGGAGTTTATTAATACTTATGATTTTATCATATTTTGGGAAAACTAATTTGACATGACCATGATATGTTTCACACCTATCAAAATTCCATTTCATTGCCCATTTCCATCACCGAGACAACCTTGTACATCGTGTTCAATGTTAAAATGACTTTCATGGAATCTAGCCATTGACTAACACAAGAAATAATAGGGTGTGTCATAAAATCATTTAGAAAATATCATAACATTTTATTTTCAATATAAAACATCTTAGGATTAATCCCGGTTATTTATTCTCATATTATATTAAAATCCATCAAATCAGTTTGTAAATAAAATGTGAATTATCCTAAGAATGTTCCCTAGTATTTTAATAACCAAGAGTGCAGAAAGGCCCATTTTCGTGTACCAGGATACCCCAGGTAAAGCCCTGCAACTCCTTGTCAGTGTTTTAACTCTTAGGTACATCTGTTCCAGGTCCACCTATACCTGCTCATATCCAGACATGGATGTATTTCATTGAAAAACCACATGATATTTACATTAACAATGTTTTTGGATGTTCTTATATACTAATACTCAATGTCTATATTAGGGTAGTGTTCGCTAAGTAGAGTTTTTTTTCTAAATCTTGATTCCAAGATTTGTAAAAAAACATTCGCTGATACAAATTATAATCCCGCAACCCCAGTTACTAGAATTGGTGCATTATTACATAAAATTGGTATGATACAAGAAATCGTGTCCGAAAAGACCGATCAGTTTAGTAGCCTAAGAAGTAATAGATACATAAATATGTTTTACATTATAACAGAAGATAAAAATTAAAAAAATTGTGTCCCCTTTGAACACTCTTATATCCCTTAGCCTATTCCTACAGGTTAATCATAATAAACATATTTTCAACATAGGAAAAATAAAACACAAGAAAGGTGAGAGATCAGATTCTTAGTAAGGATAACAATATAATAGAAACTATCATAAATAACAAGAAACATTTAAGGCAATGTATAAGACTATAACAGAATCCTTTTAAACATAAAATTCAACATAATATGGAAAATATAATTCAAATAATGACATTTTATTATTCACATAGATATTTCACATGTTTAACAATCACATGTAATATCAATACCCAATTTCATAATGATGGAATCTATAATTCCAGACCTCAAAACCACATAGTCATGTCCTTGTGCCAAGACTACAAATAAGATTTTGTCAAGGCCTTTTGCTAAGAAACTATATTGTCTCATGAGACCTACTGATGCATCGAGGAGCTATATTGGGCTTCAACCTTCACTTACTAATTCCAATTCATTACTCATATGAAAAGTTTTAAGCATAAAATTAATATTCATATTAAAAGTAGAATACGGAATGTCAATACATTGTCCATAAACCATGAATGGTATAAAAATAACACAACTGTAGTCAATCATATCACAAAACCTCCAATATAGTATGAAATATTTGTTCCATAGTAAATCAACCTTGGTCAAGAATAATTTCTTGTAAATCATGTTCACATAGTTGAAAATGATCAGTTATAATCATTGATATAAATAACCCTTTTCTATGAAAGCATTTAAATGTATCACTATTTATCAAGATGCTGCTTAAAATAGATTTTTGAATCAAAGTGTACCAAACCACTTTAAATAATTTAAAAAAAATGTAAAATTTAAATCATTTATGATCATATAAATAAAACCATAAGAAAATTTTTAAAACATGGACATTAATGAGAAGGATATCAAAAAATAAATTTTAAAAAAAATCAAATGATGTTTTAGTTAGAGTTCTTAACCAAATGATAGATTCTTGAATAAAAATAATTGAGGTAATAAAGAAATTATAATATCATGAGAATAAATGGATTCATGATATACTGTGACGAAGTACAGTATATACACCAAATAAATGTGAATTGGCGCATAACAACAAAGATGTCTCAATAGAATGTTAGTTGAGATGAATTCAATTATAAAGACTGTATCCATTGGTTAAGGTTAATTAAATGACATAATTATGTGTGAAAAATATAAATACACTTTATATGAATGGATATTCAGTGTAAATCAATCAGGGGACATCCACACATATTCTTGCAAAAACAAACCCAATGAAGTGTATGTTTAACTCAATGAAAAAAAATTGAGTCAAAAATACTCTTATTAAATTTATTTTGATGAATTGAGAATTTATCAATGAAGTTATTATGTGTATCAAAAGTATATCCACCCAAAGGGGAGTATAAATTAATTCATAAGTAAATAAATAGTGATTTCACACTTAATCTTGGAGTAATGTAATCAATGAAGCTTGCGTAAAATCGAATGAGTGGAAATTTAAATTTGAAATTCTGTTACCGATTTGATAAATTACAAAAAATACAACCCATGAAGAAAGGATCATCCCTAGATGATTTAAATACCCATAAATTATAGTATATTACGTAAATAATATAATCATGGGTAGTACATACACCACAGAAAAGGTAATAGTGTCAAATATAGCATAAATCACACGGGAATAAAAGTGAGACGAAAACCCCTTACCTTGTACTTTTCCATAGTATAGATTTTGTTAACCTCCATTATAATGGTGAAATAATTGTAATTAAATTATTCAAGAACCAAATACATAAATATGATATCATATATTCTCTTATAATATTTCATTGTTAATGATATTTCAGTAGTATCATTGTTTTGGTTGTTAATTGATACATTTTTATTTATATGTTTTGTTATTTAAATCGTGTTCTTTTTATCTATAATCTCTATTTGATTCATAAATAGAATTATATTAAGTTCCTAAAAATTATTATCATAAAATGAAAATTATTCTAGAATGATTAGTATGTGTAATGAATCTCATCTCATTTGTGGAGACGGTAAGTCGTACGTACGCACAAGTGACAATACCATTATATTTATGGTGAAATCATATGTAATTGGATGGTATATCATATATAAAGAATAATAAACTTGTTATATTTACTATTTAACTCAGATATATTCATTATTATACCCATCCAATTAATAAAGTGTTTGAATAACAAACTACACCACGGCGTGGAGATGGTAAGTCGTATGTACGCACATATAGTGACTTTTTCATTCATAGGATGGTTAGATTAATGAATATGGTTGTACAATATTTATAATAAAATCGTAGTATTTAAAATTTACTAGATTTAATATTTTGTTTTTTTAATCAAAAAATAAATAGGAAGTGGAAGAAGAAAAGAACATGAAAGTGGGTTGTGAAATTATTACCTCTTCTTCGGGTGTTTCCTATTGAGTTGATCATAAAAACTCCATCAGTTGGATTTATGATAAATATAAGGCCATAGGGTTGATGTGAGTGATGTTGGTAAGATATTTGGTCTGGGTTTTGCCAAGATAAATGGCTTTGGAGGTGTGAAATTAAGAGAAGGAAAAGTACCCTTTTATAAGACAAGTGATGGTCACTTTAAAAAAAGTTTAAAATATTATTTTATAATAAAATAAATTTCGGTTTCTAATGGCTACAAAATGATTTATTTCCATGATATGGTAGGGATGGGTCAAAATATTCTCAACTAATAGGTTTTAGAAAATTTGAGGTTACCATTATAACTATATCTTTTTTATTTAGCTCCAAGTTAGATAGTTAAACTTTTACCATCTCTTTTGTTTTCTTACCTTATATGGTTAATAAAAATACTCTAAATGTCAAAGAAAAACTTATGTGGTTCTTTAATGACATACATAATATTATTTAAGAACATTGGGTGAAGAATAGATTTTTAGGAATACTATATCAACCACTAATATAGTATTTATTTGAAAAACTAATTTAGGTCAGTTTTGACACTATTTATTATTTTGTTCATGTGAAAGTCAAAAAATTATGTCACTATGAAAAATATTTCTAATAAACCCTTACAAGTTATATTAATCTATTAAATTATTGGATTTCATCAAAACATTTAAATTATGTTTATTTTAATATTTATCATTTAAACTATTTTAATATTTCATTAAGAATTTAATTACTGCATCATCCTTGTGTCATTAATAAATTTAATTATATAATATCTAAAAATTATAAATAAGATACCATTATCTATGAAATATATTTATCATTCTGATTATTATTTAAAATCGAATTTATATTATGTATAACCCTATATTAAAAATGATTTTGTTAATAAACATTGAATTTAACACTTTAAACTCTTATTTAAATAAAATAAAAATAAATGCCCTAATATAATCCATGTGGGCCTAAAAATCATATTTTATTTATAAGATTTATTTTGGTAGAATTAAACATATCCAATATAATTAGGTTATCAGATAAGGTAATTATAATATCATTTTTTCCTATAATTACCCTATTTACTTATAAATGTGGTAAATATAATTCAAAAGTAACTATTCACAAAAAATTATTTTCATTTATTGAACCATATTTTACTTATTGATATTAACATTTTCTCTTGGATTTTTTAAATTCAATTCACTGAAGCGGTATAAGTATATTTTATGAAAATTTTCAAATGCTCCTAGATATTGGGTAAACGACGGTAAAATGTTCAATAAAATTTTAAACAGATTATTTTATTATAAAATGACTCTAATAAATTACATTGAACTGATATAGGTGTTATAAATATATTTTTAATTAAAATAAAATAAAATAAAATAAATAATTATATAAAAAAATTTAGGTTTAAACTATAACGTAGTGTTTTTCACAATTCATAAAAATTGAATGTTTTCAGACAAATACAAAAAATTTAAACTAATATAATTTTGATATTCTGAAATACAAAATGACATATATTTTTACAAATTCGAAAAATTTAAGCGGCATTGTTACTTTTTAAATAATTCTTATTGTCAAAATCGAGATGCAAGTTTTTAAAAAGAAAAAAATATCAAAAGATAGACATATGTTTATGTTAAATTGAAATGTGAAATTAATTATAATGATAAAAAATTTATTAAATGATAGAAATATAATCTAATTATTCTTAGAAACCATTAAAATTGATAATTTAACACTATAAATTATTTTGATTAAAAAAGTTTTCATTTATTAAAATGTAGTATTTTTCAGTATTCATCAAAATATAAAAGTTATCAAAAAAGTAATAATAATTTATCCAAAATAAATTTTTAAGCCCCAATTCTAAGAAATAATTTATTTTCATTAATTTGAATATATATAAGTGTCAAAATTTGATTTTAAAAAATAATTTTCCATTAAAATGTACTAAAATTGCATTCTGTAAAAAATACTTCTTTTATTAAAAAAATGAATTTGTTCTTATTTTTTAGGATTAAGAAAAATATTATAGGGATTATAATATTATATGGAGTATATAAAGTTCAAAATATATTTATTACTATTCATAACCTCTTTTTGAATGGCTAGATTAGTAAGCTATTGATGTGCTTTAAAGAAAATAACATACTATGAAATTTTGGCGTTTTACATACCTAATGTTTAATTTTATTCTATTTAATTTCGATTTGTTTTTTATGATAAGTAGAAAAATCCAAAATGTGAACTAATCCTAAGAATTTATTGCCTTTTTTTGATAACAGGGTCAATGGGTTGGACAATCAGGACAAAACAAGAATATTCTAATGATATTAACATGATTTAACCTAAAAATATCATATAATAATCAATTTTTTTATATTGGAACACTAATTTTTAACATTTTTCATTGAAGTTTCAACAAACATTCCACCCATAATAAAAATATGACCATTAAAAGACACTTCATTTGAAAAAAAGTACATACTATAAATTCCATATAATTAATTTTTTTCTAATTGTATCTAGAATTCTATATACATGACTATCATTCAAAACATTGATAATATTTGAAGATATTATCTTTCAATAAAATGATTATTCTATCAATACAAAACTTGAATAATATATTCATCATATCCAAGGGTACTGAAGGTGTATTACTCAATGAAATATAATTTAAGTAAACTCACAGTATACCTAATGTAACACCATTATATTTTATAATATGTCTCCTCGTAAATAAATTTAACTTATTCTATAACTTATATTTCAAGCTAAAATGGGTCTAAACAATCCTTGATATAATACTAAATATTATTATTTTAAAACAAGTTGTTATGATTGGGTGGATAAATAGTATTAACCAAATTATGAAATTCATATATTAAATATTCAATAAAATGTTTTAACATTCATCCAAATAATTTTTTTGTCAGTACATAATAATGTATTCAATTATATACATTAATAACCTATATGTTTTATAAAGTCAATTATACCACCTTTTAATAGAGAACAGACATTAAATCCATTTTTGACACATTTATATATATTATTTGAAAAAATAGAAATATTATATTAAATAATTATATAATATTTACATTGGTTTATTTTTTAGAATTTTTCTATGAGATTTTTTTGAGGAATAATGATTAATATTTAATTTCAATTCAAAATATCATTTTCAAATAAATTATTTATAGAGAAAATATATGTGTTCATTACATTTTTATGTCGAATTAAAAAAACATATATCATTTGAACCAATTTAGGTCATTGGAATAAAATTAAAATAAAATATTTATATTAAAACATTGCAAACCATTGGACGTTCTTACTTTAGATCATCTATTCATCTCATCTGTGGGATTATAATTACATTAATTCATCTAATCCTATGAATTGAATATTGAAAAATGTACCGAAAATGATGTAATCAGTATAAATTTCTTTGTTTAATAAGATCAACAATGTTTTCACCAAAACTGTAAGTAAAATTAATTGCAATTAATTATAGTGATTAATGGGAAAATTTTGGAATTATGTTTATAAATAATTTTATAATCATTAAAAAGGTACAAAAAATTTATTATTATTTTATATGTTGTTTTTTTATTAAAATCATTGTTCGAGTGATTTAATGGAATCTTGGATCCACCTAGATAATTTATGGCTTTTATTTTATTTTATTTTATACAATATCCAATATGTCACACTTTTCTTTTATATGAGTATGATATTTTTATATATGGTTATTCAGAAGGAATATTGGAATTTAAATACAATTTTTAAATATAAATTTATAATATTAATCATGTGATTTTTAAATTTTTTATGGAATAATAAAATTAAATTAAATTCTTGCATAATTATGATGCATTTATTATTTAATTAATCGAGGAACAAGATAAATTATATTAAAAATATTAAAATAAATAATATATTATATAGTTAATTTCATCTTTTAATTTTATAGATTTCATAGACATGTTTGTGTTTAGTTAAAATAGTTGGTTTGACTATATAACGTTGTTAATATATTTTCAAAAGGCATGTTATGAATAAGGTTAAAATTGAAACTAATTATATTTTAAATTAAATAATTTTATATTAAATGATATTAACTTAATAAAATAATAAAATCTCACAAAATGATTTTTATAAAGTAAAATATTACAATAATGTTCCATTTATTGAACGTTTTTCATTTTAGAGTAACTACATTAAATCTTATGGAATAAAAACTGTTGTTGTCATTGTAAGAGAAAAAAGGGTAAATATAGGTTAGTAACAAAAGATAATGGTATAAATAGGATCTAAACGTGTCTAAATAACATTTTATGAATTTTATTAATCCCTTATCAACATTATATCTAAATTAATTTTTTTTAATAGACACATTTCCATGATAATTGATTACATATTACATCAATCAAATATAATTACAAAATGTCATTATATTTTAATTTTCCATCTTTTATTTCTCATGTATGGAAAAAATCATAATATCAATGACAATAAATTTCAATATTCATATTAATGGGATTATATTCATTATATAATATTATCAATAAAATTTAGAAATTATATAGTTAATTAAAATTATTTTTCATTTCTAAAATATAAATTATTTAAATATATAGTAATAAGATGATTTATTTTAAAAGTAATAATTGTTATATATTTCTATTGATTTAATATTTATAATTACCTATCTAAACTTATATCATATAATTTTTATCTTCGAAAAAATTATTTTCTAATTACCACATTTTCATGATGTATTTAATGTCAAATTAGAAGAATAGTGTCAAATTTTAAATATAGATAATTTATTGAATAATATATATTTTTTTTATTTAAAAAACCAAAAATGGTTATCCTAGAAAAATTAAAAAATTTGATATAAATTTCATTCAAATATTATTTTGTATGTCATTTTTTAATCATTTTATCTAATAATATCAATATTATATTGTAATATTTTGAGGATTTTGGAAAGTACCCCCACCACAATTATAAAAGGGTACATCCTCCCTCACTTTCTCACAAACATTTATATCATATATAAGTACCAAAATCATCCCAATTCACACTCCAAAATACTTATCCATGATCAAGTTGTTCTTATTGTTCAAAAATTAAAATTTTAATATCTTAATAACATATCTAATGGAATTCCATAGAGGAAGACGTAATAGTATTTACTAACATGTTCTAGTTAATATATTCTTCTACTAATGTTTTATGTGTTTTTTCCATTATAAAGACTTAAATATGTATAATATATATTTTTATATGTTATTTTTATTATTGGGAAAATATCACCTTATTAATATAACTTACTAATAACTAAAACTCCGCACGTGCATGCATGCAGCTTACCATCTCTATTCCATAATTATATTTGTTTTTCATTCACACATTATTTGGAAGAGTATGATGAAAGAAATAATTCATTGATATGATAATTATGAGATTATTTTGATTATGTAAACATTAATATAACACACGCTTCTTTAATAAATCCCCATTAAGGGAATGATAACATCGCTTAGTCGTGAATACTGCCTACTATCCTCATGATGCGATGTGACTCATTCCTCATGTTATCCATTCACGAATGATTACAAATAGTCTATAATTAGTAAATATAATATATATGAACTTATTATAATTACATATATTATATATATATCTTATGCATAAATAATGAAATTTACAATAAATAAATCATAGTAAAATTATGTAGTTAACTACTAAGACAAGTTTACTAATGGATTTTTTTTTAAATCATATAAGAAAATCATATATGATATCGTAAATTTGGATACTTTTAGGGTATAATTTAATAAAATGTTTTAACAATTATATATGAAGATAATTCATATTTAATTAATGTAATGTAATGTGTAAGGGGTAATTTCACATTTTCAATATTATTAAGGATTATTTATACGTATCTACTAAGAATAATTTTCATCCATTTCCTTGATTATAAAAAATATTGTCCAAAAAATATTTTCAATTATGATACTGCTATTTTATGTCTTTTACCCATGTAATTTTTTTTATAAAATAGGTTGAAAATAATCTTTCCTCTATATTCCAAATGATGTACTTTGTGACTTTCTTGTAAAAAATATTAAATGAATGATTATTTGTAACTATATGAAATGGGAGGATTTTATCACCATCAGGTAGATTTTATGTTTTGAATAATCCTTTAAAATATTATAAATTTATATTTAAATAACATATTTTTTTGTTTATAAATGACCTACTTTAAATAAATCATTTTAATGTGAAATGTTTATTTATCTCAACATAATTTTATAGATTTTTTTGAGTTTCTTCTTGAATATCAAAATCCATTGTTGAATCTCAAATTTTTTTGAGGTTTATATTTTCCTAACAATATACATTATTTTACTAATGTTTTTATGATCATTTTAACTATTTATGTGCATTTTTTTATTCAATTAATGGTTTATAGATATAGTATCTTGTTTCTTATGATAGTTTTTCAATTCAAAACATTATGTTGATTGTGTTTTTATATGATGAATAAATTGGACTTAATAAGTGATGGGGGAGTAGCCTACTATATCCCCATTATGCATCGGAATATATGATGAGATTTAATAATTTGGAAAATAAATTTTCACATTTTTTTTCAATAATTTTATAATTTCTCTTACAGTTGATCTTGACGCAAATAAAATGTGTTTCTACCCGCACACAAAATCAATTTTAAAGATTAAATGTGAATGTAAATATCTTTAGGATATATATTGAAACTGATTCGGTAAAACATTATTCATTCCATCATTATTATGATTCCATGTGATTATTGTATCATTTATAATAACTATAGAAATGTTTCCTAAGTCATCTGATTATTAATATGGAATTTATATCAGTTATTTACCATCCTATATTTTTAATGTCATATTTAATCATAGATTACACTATACACATACCCATGCTCTGCATATGTGCTCATAATTTTATGTTGTTTTATTTTTATCCAAGATTCGAATATATGTATTATGACTGATATGTCGGGTTACAGTAAGTGTATTAATTTAATTCCAAATAATTTTTTTCGTATTTTTTTTATAAAAATGTAATTTTGTTTTCATGTAAGTATCTAGTTTACCAATACTACATAACAAGTTGGTCCTATAAAATTTTATTTCTAGTAATCATGCCAATGAAGTAATGTAAGGAACTAGCTAAGGGAATCTATGTTTAGAGCGTTATAGTTTGTATTAAAGGATGGTTAGTATAAACAATGGAAAATATTTCTAGGATATCAAGTAATATATAAATCAATCTTATAACTAAATTTGAGAATAAGACAATGTATAAGATATCATCATATTGATTTGGTAATATAAATGGATAACCTAGGTTAATCCTATGGGCTCACAGATTGAGAGAGTTATATCATGATTTAGACACACAATAAATGATTCATCATAACTATGTAACTATGATTTGTTTTTCTCACACTGTGCATAGGTTTTAATTAAATAATTAGAATCATCGTTGTTATAAAATTTGGTTTTATTCTGTATTGGGAATATGAAAGCCAATAAAAAATAATACAAAGGATTTATTATTGAATTAGATGATGAAACGTAGAAATTAGATTATGAATGAGATATAATGATTAGTGTTTATCTGTATTTTGATTCAAGAATTTTTTCATCAATGATGCTCTAATTATCATAATAATGAGATACATAAGTATTTTACTCTAGTACTACATTATTAAATATTTAGATGCTTGAATCATTTCATTTTGTTCTTTTTTGGTAAAAAAATATGTGGTATGTAATAATAATAGATATATTACATTATTTGTGGAATCTGATGATAACATTGATTTTAGAAATTTAGTGACCTTTTTGGGAATTTAATTTCAAAAGATGTATTATTGTCAATTATTATGTTTGGAATTGTTCAAATTGAACATTGGATATTATTGTTTGAGGAATAAGTACTATTTATTAAATAACCACTAAAAACCATTTTCATGTTTATAATATGATATAGTCGAAGTATGAGTTATGGATCATTTTATAATTATTACGTAGGAATAAAATTAATATTGATTATCAATCTTTTTAATTCTCAAATTGATGTGGAAATAGATCGATTCACGACAAAAGATTGAGGATATTTTAATAACATGGAATATAATCAAGGATGTTTATTTTCTTGAATGATTTATCAATATTTTATAATAATCCTTAAAATATAATAATATAATTTTGAATGTTAAAAACTATTTTTTAATTATCATACCAAGAAATCAATGGACTATAAAATACATCAAGATTTATGTTGTTTTGATGTAATAATTTCTAGTGACCACACTCCCTATTACTCTCCATAAGAGAATGATCTTTTCTTTTCTATTCCATTTAAATGTTTTCACTTCCCACTAAATTTAACCCATTCAAAAGCCTAATTTCATGAATAACACAAAATTTTCATTTCCCACTTATTGAAACAATGTTTTATTATAATTTTTTCAATTGTGGGTTTCCCACGAAGAAATTATCATGTATAAAAATTTGGTTTCTAATGTTTAACATCCAACTGAGTGGAAGAAAATTTATTCACAAAGAGTATAATGCAATACCCCTTAATTTTATTATATTTCTCTATTTAAATAAATTTAATTTCATTGATATATTTCATTTAAAATAATAGTTGTCTTAAATGTATAGTGATATATAATTAAATTTTAACATTTTTACACTGAATTTTATATTGGAGGGAATGAATTATATTACCCAAATTATAAAGTGTATATGATATATATGTAATAATATGTATTCAAGATCATCCAAATTAATTTATATGCATAGGATAATAATAAATCAAATTATATGAATTAAAAATATATATTTATATAAATTTAGTTTTACAAATGTTTATTGGATACCTAATTTTAAATACAATTGTAACACCCCATGGTTTAAAAAATAAATTTAAATGAAATAATATTTATTTTAATTATAGTGTTATAAATATTCTTTAAACAAAATTTTTCCACATATATGATATGAATTTCAAAAAATGGTCATATATAGTTGTGATAAGACTGTTATTTGGAGTCTGATAGAACCAACAAGTTTAATGTTAAATTGTAACCTATCCTTATGAATAGTAAGATTAATAGTAATTTGCCCCTTATGAATATTAAATCATATTATTATTTTATTTTCATAAGGTTAAAAGATAATCAGAAATTGATTAATTTTTCAAGGTTATAAAAAATCAGTTGTAGTTTTAAAATTCTTATATTTTTTTAATAAAAATTGATTTTTATTAAAAAAATATTAATCATATTTATAAAATTATTTATAAAAAATGGAGTTCATTTTTTTATTCTAACTATCAAAAAATGGTTAGGGTGAAATTTTGGTATTTTTTTGAAATTCGTGATTTTTTTATGAATAATGAAATACGCTAAAATACATTATAATAAAATTATCAGTAAAATACACTATTTTTAACATCATTATAGATTTAAGCCCACATTTTTCAAACTCTCATGCTCTATTTAGTATTTCTATAATATTTATTAAAACTATTCGTATGCTTTAACAAAAATAATATAATAATGATTAAAATAATGAAAAACCCCTTCTCTTCTCCACTATGAATACCATCCTAAATCTCATATTCCTCTCAAAGCTCATATACCTTTGGAATTGCCTTTTTTCTACCATAGTCCCACCCCAAAGATCTTCAACATCCAAGACCTATTGGTCTCACAAAAAGAAGAAAACCAAAGGCCTTAATGATGACTTTAAGGATTTCTGTTGAAGAGGTAAGAATCATCTTTCATTTTCATGTGTTTTCTTTTCAATTTTTTTATTATAATATCATCCCCTCCCCTAATTCATGATGTATTAAATCTAAAAATCATATATATTTCTTATGTTATCATTTTCATATAAAAAATTCTTCATCTTTTTTCCTCTCATCATCTTCTTTTTCTATATAAAAATTAAATCACCATTCGTGATGTGTTCATTACCAAAATTTTGGATGATGTGCTTTTAATTTCCATTAAATTCGTAAATTATAATCAAAAAACAATTTTAATGGTATATAAAGAATGAAAATCATATAATGTAACATATTTTATGTTTGTTAATGATCATTAATACATGAAATTATATTTTACATAGCATCAGGTTCATGATTATCGAGGAACTTCCAAAAATGATCTAAACCATTATATTAAATGTTTTATCTAATTATTCATCATAATATATGATAATAAAGTGATTTTTGGTGAAAATAAATATTATGTAAACCTATGAGTACCCTTTCATTCAAAATCTATAATTTCATTTTTATACGACAAAAAAATCAAATACAAACCAGCTATGGAAATCATTTAAAGAACACTCAAAAAACAATGGAACGAACAAAATACTAATAATTAAAGGGTGAAATTATGTTATGAACAGATTATATATGTTTTTATAAAAAATTATATGTTTTTTAATATATTAATAACATTATTTTAACCATTATAATGGAGTTTTAAAAAAGATTCATGTATGAGAATCCTTGGGTAAGAGAATTCATAACTAAAGTCCCATTATTTGGTGTAACCTTCTACATCATTATTTAATTGGTATTAAAATTATTTTTGTGATGAATAGTTATTATATTCTGATTAATTATGTTTATTTATAGGGAATAAAAATATTCCATAAACACAATTATGTCCTTCTTCAATTATATGATTTTAAGGGGCTTTTCTTTAATAATATTATTTTAAAATTCTATTTTATTGAATTCAATACAAATGTTTTTATGAAATTATTCACATATTATGATTATGTTTTAGATCATGGTAATTGTTTATGATGCAGTTTTGGAACTATATCTCCAACCAATTCATTAGGTATGTGTAAGTTTTAGGTCAGTTGTATTGTTACTCCCAAAGTAACAACAATGTTTACACAATAAGGTTGTTGCGAGGGTTACATTTCAAGGTAGTCGTGAGAATTACTAATTATAAGGTAAATGTGATGGTTACCAGATTAAGGATGTAATTCCAAAACAAAATATTATGTTTCTATTTAATTTCTATTTTTTTGGGAAACTCATGGAAATCAAAATTTTAAGAAAGTATGTTTATTTTGGTGACAAGTTTGAATTTTTTAAAATGTTCTCACACATTACTATTATTCATGGTGTATTGTTTTGTTTCATTAATTTTGTATCCAATTCTAATAATTTTGTTCTCATCCCATGTATCTAAATAATTTTCACTGGTTATAAGTATGTGTAAGAGAAAGAAGGAATCCAACTTAATTGTTGTGATGATTTTTCAATGAAAACATTTTTTATTTGAAAAGTTTTATATTTTGGATGTAATGGATTCAATTTTTTTAGTATCTATTATATATAGATGTGGAATGTTATGTATGTGATATATCCCAATTATGTAAAAATCTAAATTTTAAATGATCCTCAATGTGAATCGAAGTGTGTTGTTGACTAAAATTCAATATTATGTAATGTAAAATGTTTGGGTCCTTATATTTGGAATCATAATATAGATTAGATATTATTAGGGGTTGTGATAATATTAATAGAATACCATAAGTTTACATTAATATATGAATAATTTTAAATTACATATAATTTATATATCACCATATTTCTTTTACTAAGATATGTTTGTTCGAAATGGTTTTCCACTAAATAAGTAAAGAAGATGACATAGAAAGGGAACGACATAATGATATCCATTTGAATCTAAAATATGGAAAGGTTGGGATTATATATGAGAAGATTGTGACAGTAATGGATCAACTGAAGCTATAAATAAATGGTGTTAGAACCCATGCATGAGAACAAACAGATCTACCACAAAGGAACATGATGATGTTGAAACATTTTATGTGGAAACACCCTCTTTCTTTTAGTGGATCTTCTGACCTAGTAAAGGTAGAATTATGGATTAATGACCCTGAAAGGATAATCAATATTTTGGGGTGTTTATATAATAGAAAGGTATGTCATTCCATTGATCATTTCAATAGTGAATATGAGAAATAGTGGTCAATGGTCATGAATAACAGTGATATAGAGTCAATTTAATCCTTAGATTGGCGTTAATTTAAAAGTAACATCCTTGAAAAATATTTTCTAAATGTGATTTGACATAGGATTGAGAAAAAATTCCTTTAATTGATTGATAAAGAGGAGGATTTAGTGGTCATTTATAAGAAAAAATTCATCTTATTGGGGAGGTATCATCCAAATCATATTATGGATATCGATATAAAAATCAACAATTTTTACTCAGGATTGAAGGCAAGGTATCAAAGGGAATTAGCCTATCCTAAATTAATAAGTTATGATAAATATTTATGATGTGTTGTGATGGTAAACTGGGGGTTTACTAATGATCATGTGCACATTGAAAACAATGAGAAGAATATTTCCAGATGGAAATAGATGGGTAAGAATCAATAAAATAAATCCAATGGTAAGAATTTCCACTTTTTATTTGTGAAAAGTTATGAAAAAGGAACCATGAGGAATGCCTTCCCAAAACAGAGAACGTTTTTCAATGTGGATTGTTTAGACAAATGGTATGATACTTTAATGAAATTAAGTCTAATACTAATCCATATAATAAAATTAAATGTTTTTTAAATTTTTTCAGATGAGTCATATGAAAATTCTTTCTTAATGAAATATCTTAATGATGAAATAAATGAAGACTATAATAACATTAGTGTAGTGAAGCCGTTTGTATCTATTTTTGTATACTCCATCCCATAAAATAATTTTAAATTAGTAACCCTTTTGTTTACTCGTATTTTTCTAATATTTTGTTGATTATGTGGTATACACATTCGTTTATTTCATTAATGTTTTATAGTAAATTGAAAATATCACATCAAAAAAGGATACCTGAACTTTTTGATAAAATAAATAGGGGAAAAATATAGCTAATTTCAATTAGAAGAATATTTCTTAGGTGTTCTGTGGAAATATATTACCTGAAAACCTTTTTGTTTTTCCCTTAATAGAGTTTGATGTCATTCTGGGTAGGGATTGTATTCATTATTATCATGATAACATTTTTTGTAGAGATAATAATTTTTTTCATAGAGAGTTTTAGTTTTTATACAATAATTATACCATACAATTGATAACATGTCAGGAACATGATAATCTTTTGAAATCTGGAAATGAATGTCAGCTTTCTCACATTTTTAAACACAAGATAACCATTTAGATAAATGATGTGATGGTGGTAAATGAATATCTTGATGTTTTTCATGATAAAATACATAATTTTATACCTAATCACTAACATTAATTCAGAATTGAGGTAGTTCCTGGTGAAAAGTCCATTTTAAAAGCCCATTAACAAATGACTGAAATCGAAATTTTTTAGTTGAAAATCAGTTTCATGATATTCTGGATAAAACATTCATTCATCGTAGAAATTTACCACGAGGCTCTCTATTTTTAAAAAAAAAATTAAGATGGTTAAATGATACATTTCCCTAATTATAGATCATTTAATTTAATCATTATTAAAAACATGTATCATTTACCACATATTGATTAGGTGTTTGATCATCTCCAGGGAGCTCTGTAATTTTCAATGACTGACTTGTGATGTAGATACCATTAGAAAAACGTGAAGGAGTATGATATCCCGAGAACGAATTTTCAAACTAGATATGAGCATTATATATTTGTTGTAATTATATTTGTGTTAACTAATCCACCTTCTGTATACATGAATATTATAAATAGAATTTCTCCTGAGTTATTGGATATGTTTTTTGTTGTGTATATTGATGAAATTTAGTTATTTTCTAAGAGTAAAGTGGAGCATGTAAAACAACTAAGTATTTTTTTACTAACCATAAAGAAAAATAAAAAAAATTGAAAATTAAGAAATTTTGATTTTTTTTGTTGCAATAGATATCATTTCTAGGAAATATTGTAAATAATGATTGAATAATTATTGATCCTATGAAAAAAATATTGATTTTTGAATGGAAAAGACCTTCACATTTTTCATAGATTTGTAATTTCCTTTTATTTGGAGGTTATTACCGATGGGTTGTCAGAAACATTTCATTGTTATCAAACCGGCTATCTATGTTAATAAGAAAAGTTGTTACATTTTTTGGACTTAATAATGTGAAGTTTGTATTTTTGGAACTGAAAAAAAAATATTGGTGAATTATCTTGTTATTTCATTGTCTACCCAAAATGGGGAGTCTTCTATATACAATGATGCTTCAATGAAGGGGATTGGATGCGTTTTGATACAAAATGATCTAGTCTTAGAATAATATTCAATACAATTAAAATCTCATGAGTTAAATTATCCCTAACATTATGTGGAATTTTCATGTATGGTATTTTCTTTTTAAATATGGAGGTATCATTTATCGAGAGTCAAATTTAAAATTTATCATGACCATAAATGTCTGAAAAATATATTCACTAAGAAGGAATTAAGTATTAGGTAATGAATATGGATTGAATAGATAATTTATTATGATTGCATGATACATTACCATCTAGTAAATGAAGACGAAGTGGAAGATTCATTGATTCAAAAACATCCTAAAACATTAACCAGGTTACATTTATATAATGACCCCTATAATAATGATTTGATAAATTTAGGTTCAGAAGTTTTTTGGTGCATGAAATAAATCTGTTTTTCTTCAGGTTTTAGTTTAGTCATCGTTATCAGATAGAATTAAGCAGGAAGAAAAAGAAAATTGTATGCTATTGAAAAAGGTTTAACTGGTTATAATGGGTATGTTTCCAGAATATAACCTTGAAATAGTTTATGTTTTGATATTTCTATAAAAATTGTGTGTTCCTTGTGATTCCCATTTAGAGAAATATTTATTGAATAAAGCACATATTTATCTATTTTTAGTTCATTCCAGTTGTACTATGATGTAAAAAACCATAGGGAGTATTACTCATGTGATGAAATGAAAATAGATATTGTAGATGATACTATGAATTGTTTGATAGGTCAACAGGTTAAAGTAGAGAAGGAGATACAAAGGGGAATGCTTCAACCTTTACCATTTACATAGTTTTAATGGGAAATTATAACCATCCACTTTGTTGTAAGACTAGAAAATTCTTCTTCATATAACAATACAATATGGGTTATTGTAGACTGACTAACTAAATCAAAACATTTCCTTCCTATTTGAGATATAATGTATTAAAATCACCTTTTGAGACTATACTTGAATGAGATTGTTAGGTAAAATATATTTCTATGTTCCATTGTATCTAGTTGGGATCCCAGGTTCACTTTTGTTTTTTAATGGGCCTTCAAATTTTTGTGTGCATAAAATTAAATTTGAGTACATCTTTTCATTCTCAATCAGATTAAAATTCCGAAAAAATGATTCAAACTTTGCTGGATATGATTTGATCTTTTTCAATGGACCACATTGGATGTTGGTATCATCATCATTATTCAAATGATTTTTCTTATAATAAAATATTTCATTCTAGTATAAAGATGGAACCTTTTGGGATATTTTATTTGAAGAAGTGTCGAGCTATAGTTCTTTAACATTAAATCGGGGACATGAAGTTTATGGGACAAGTATCAATAGCGGAAGTGGTTGAGAAAGTGAATATGTTCTAGTATCACCTGAGAACATCATAGAGAAGCAAGAAAAGTTATACAAAAAATAGTTTGATTGAATTCTGTAATGAATATGGTGATCATTTTTTCATAGAATCTTACCATGTGAAAATGTTATGTGTTTTGATACCAATGAAAAGTTAAGTACATGATTCATTGAACAATATAAAATTATGGGGAATATTGAACTAGTCTCCTACCAAGTATATTTTCCACTATGTTTATATTATCTAAACAATGTTTTTCATGTTTCGATGTTGGGAGAGTATGTTCCAAATTCATCTCCTATCTTGATCCTATGAAGTAGTTCAGCTAGAATAGTAAATTTATTATGATGATTAACATTCATAGAATCTTGATTGAAGAAAAAAATTATTGTAGAATATGGTAATCCACTGGGTAATGTATTTTTTTAGATAACACATGGTTAATGAAGCAACATGGAAATCTTAAAAATCTATGAGATAAAGGTACCCTCACTTGTTTTATAAATAAATAAACTTTTTAGGAAGCAATTTGTAGAAGATGGGGAGAATTTAACAACCACAGATTTAAAATAAATTGAAATGCATTAATTTTGTTTATGTAGATAGTTATAACTATTCTTTAATCAAAATATTTTCAGTTTTATGATATGAATTTCAAAAAATGGTCATTTACGGTTGTGATCAAAAAGTTATTTAGAGTCAGATAGAACCGACTTGATTTTTATATAATAATAACATACCATTATTAATAGTAATATGAATTGTAATATAATCCTTATATATAATAAATCATATTTGTTTATAGTTGTTTGATATTGATATGCATATTTAATTTTTGAGGTAATATAATATCAGTTCTAGATTTGAAATATTATTATTAATTGGATAAATTATAATTTTATTTAAAAATTAAATTTATCCTATTTATAAAATTATTTAAAAAAAAGGGATTTATTTTTTGAATTCCACAAGTCAAAAAATGGTAAGTGTGAATTGTTTAAATATTTTTCATATTCGTGAATTTTTTATTAATAGTGAAATATGGAAAAATACAGTATATACAAATTATTATTTATATTCATTATTTTTTACATCATGTTTGATGTAATCCGACATTTTTTGAAATCACATTATCTATTTACTATTTTTATCACAAAAATGAAAATTATTCATACTCATGGACAAAAATATTAAAATAATGATTAAAATAATGTAAACTCTCTCTTCTCCTACACTATAAGTAACGCCCTAATTTCCCTCTTCCTATCACAACTTTAAAGCCTATAGAATTGTCAATGTTCGACCATATCCCCTCCATAAGGATTTTCCCCACATAAAAGACCTATCTTTCTAATAAAAAGTACAAAACCTAATGTACAAAAGTGGATCTTAATGAGAAAATATCCAGAGTTAAGAATAATAGTTCATTTTCATGTTGTTTTCTTTCTATTCATTTATTTTCATATACTCTCTTCCCCTACCTTTACTCAAATGGTATGAAATATTTTTGAATCTTATATATTCTATATTTAATCGTGTTCATGTATTAAAATAACATCATCACTCAACTCTATGTCGTATTATTAAAAGAAATTAAAAACAACATTTGTGATGTGTCATTTACCAAAATAATGGACGATGTGGTTTTAATTTCCCTTACATCATTCAAAGATGATAATAAAAAAATTAATTATTAAAACATAATGTAGCGTGTATATTTTAACCAAATTTATGTTCTACGAGGAACATCTATTAATGACAATAAATTATGGAATGATTCATGTTCATGATTATCGTGGAACTGCAGTAAATGATCTAGAAAACTATCATTAATTATTTATCTAATGATTCAGAATCATATATGATAACAGAATGATTTTTAGTATCATTAAATATTCTGGAAACATATGTATACCATTATATTCTACTTCTATAATTTCAAATCTATATGACATGAAAATCAAATACAAACCGACCCTGAAAATCTTGCAAATACCACACCCAAAAACTAGAAGGGAAAAACTGATAACAATTAATGGGTGAAATGTTGTTATGAAATGATCATATAACATTTTATAAACATGAATATTTTTATATAACATATTAATACTACTATTTTAAACATTACACATGAATTTTAAACAATATATAAGAATTAAAAACCTAATGTAAGGGAATTCATTACCCTATTTCCATTCATTGGTGTGACCTTCTACTTCATTATTTAAGTGGTATCAAAATTATCTGTGTTATGAATTTATTTTATATTAAGATTAATAATTTTTATTTATAGTGTATATAAATTTTCTATCCTCTCTATTATGTCCCACTTCAATTATATGATATATTTAAGGGGCTTTCCTTTTAAAACCATGTTTTAAAATTCTGTTTTACAATTTTCAAAAGAAATGTTTTTGTGCAATTATTCATGTATTATGATTAGTTTTTGGATATTGGGAATTATATATTATTATGGGTGGGACATATATCTCCCTCCAATTCATTGTTTATGTGTATTATAGGGGTCACACATATGTTCACTCAAATCGTAACTACGATGGTTACATAATATGGATGTCGTCATGGTTACATTATTAGGTAGCCATGATGATTAAAAATTAAAAGGTAGATGATAGTGTTACATGATTTTTTACGTAATACCATAAGATAATTTTACGTAATATTTATGTACTATATGTTTTTTGGAAATATTTTTGAGATATCATGTTTTACAAAGTTGTCTATATGTGTGACTTGTATGAATTTCTCAAAATATTTTCATATGATACATGTATTCATAGACTACTATTTTCTTTCCTTAATTTTATATCTGTTAATGTTATTTTTGTTCTCATCCCATATTTTAAAATTATTTTCATTGGTTATATGGATATATTAGACAAAAAGGAAGCAATGTAAAATGTTATGAATATTAGTCAATGAAAAAATGTTTTGATAGAAAATTTTATATTTTGGAAGGGATGTAAAATATTTTTGTTATCTCTTCTATGGAAAAATGTTGAATCTTATGTATGTGATGTATCCAAATTATCATAAAATCCCAAAACGAAATATCCTCAATGTGAAAGGAAGTGAGTTATTTACTAAAATTTATTATTATTTAATGTAATAAGGTCATGTTCTTGTCATAATTTTGACACGTTTATATGAATTATTTAAAAAAAATCTTATTTTAGAATTATAATATTAAAAATACTGTTACCATTTATTTTTATTTTTATGAGATGTTTAATTTTTAGATTAATACAAAAAAATGCTTCTTTTTAGTTCCAAAACTACATTTTCATATATATTATTAAATAGTTACATTATACTTTGATTTGGTTTTATAGTATAATTAGACCTATTATATATCAGTTCATCAAATTTAGGACACTGGAAACCGTTACGTATTACATTTAGATATAAAAATATGGCCATTATTTGGAAAAACAAATTCATTACTCGCTTTGTTGTCATATCGGCATGATTAGAATTAAATATAATTGTGCCACATATGTGATTTAAATTTTAAATAATAGACATACATGGTTTTATTAAACATTTAATTTGTATTATAATATGATTAATTTAGTTTTTGACCCAAAAAATAAGAAAATGTAATAAAAATTATTTACTTCATTTTATGGTAAATCATGAAATAAATGGTAAATGTAATATTATAATCAATTTTAAATTTACCAAACACTTTTCATAATTTAATTAGAGGAGTGATTTTTGAATGAAATCACCCTTGGGATGATTTTATGTCCTCTTAGAGTCACATGGATGACTTTAGCACACTTATATTTTTTTATTCTAGGTACACTCTAATATGTCAAACTCTTTATTGTAAATGTATTAAATTTCTATAAATTGTTATTCATAAATATAAAATATCTTTTAAAATAAAAAATGTTATTCCAAATCAGGATAGTTTATTTTCAATTTTTGGAAGTAAATAAATCAACATAATATGAAATGATGAAGTAGTAATTATTTAATTAATAAATGTCACAACCTATCCTATAGGGCCTAGACATGACTACCCCATTCCCACCTTCCATAGGCTCGATGTTGGTGACTAGAACCTGAAGGATTTTCCCAAACAGGGAATGCACTGCCTTAGATAATTGTACACACAAAAAAGGGAAACTGAAGTAAACATCCAACAAAATAATGGTATATCAATGAGAGTAATGTACAACCAAAATTACAACAGTAAACTGAAAACAGTGGCCCAGAATAAAAGACATAGAAACTAAAAAGAAAGTAAACATCTGTTGCATCTACAATAGATCTCTACCTAGATTATAGTAGCTATAAGTCTGAAGTAAAACAAGAGGATCTCTATTGATCCCATCTAACCAATATTTACTAAGTCCCGAACCTCCGATGTCTACCGCGAAGAATCAGTAGTCTGAACCAGACACACATGTGCAGGAAGTGCCCATGTAGGGGAGAGTATAACAACTCAGTAGGGGACCCTGATACCCCCGAATGTCTCTCAAAAAATATAAAAAATATAAAATAACAATAAATACAACAATGGTAATATCACGAGCATGATCTAGATCATTAAGAACAATGAAAAAGTTATAGATCAGTCTAACGATATAAATTCAAGGTTACTAGGATAGGGATGACTAGTTGTAAAGCCAGATCATCCTATCCAATGTAACAATACCACCAACCCATATAGGTCACTGTATGATGACCCATATTGGTCGCTAGATGGTGCCCTGAATTGGTTGATGGTGTTGACCCATATTGGTCACTGGGTCTAACCCGTATTGATTTCTGATGCTGACCAGTATTGGTCACTGGTGCTGAAACATATTGGTAACTAGTACAGAGGTAGAACTGATTATTCGTACAACTAGATCATTCGACTCTAATGTTTCTGATGTTGACCCGTAATGGTCTCCCTTCTCCTTCAGGTCACAGCTAGCCAATGGATTCCCACATAAAGAATTTTTGATCTCTGGATGACTCTACTCCGCAAGCCATTGATCATATTTCAACTAGTACAAAGTCCTAAAAAACTCAATCAAAAGGTATTGCCCGGTCATAGGGGTCTCGACGTGACATACAGTGCATCGATCAGATGCTCAGTCTGTGAAATATGTGAAATTTGGTAAAACGGTCATGGTTGTATTCAAATATGATCCAAATCAGGACGCACGTCAATCTCTGCCAAAACTTCCTTATAGTTCCTACAAAAGACCGCATTGTCACAAATGGTCCTTATTCAACAAACGGTGCATCGATCGGAACCTTGGTCTGCTATTTACATCCCATTCAGTGAAACAGGGGTGATCACACCTTGGTCCGGACCAGCTCGGTCGGGACCGTCAGAATGTACCAAAGGTACAAATTTTAAAAAGGGATCCCAATGCCACTAAAATCGGGTTGAATGAACACTTTTTTCATCAGTTACAAGATTTTTTTTATTTGAGAGATGATTGGCTCTAGTTCAGGTTCAACTGAGTCAGGATGGCCCGACACAACGGGTTGCATTTTTTACATGAAACTTCATGTGTCTGGCCCGTTAATGGTTGGACCGATTCACTGAGTATATCCTGTCGGGGTCAGCCCGAATAGTTCGCGGGCTCGGGCCGCAATTGTCTCGGCCCGCTGGGTGAGGCTTGGTATACCCGCACTGGCCCCCGGGGCCACAGGTCAGGACCATTCAGTCGACTCGGTCCACCATAAGGGGGACCGTGTCTCTAGATTTCCACACAGACATGGTTCCATTTCATCTGATCGATGGGACCCAACCCCCCCCCCCCATGTGCAATGGTTTGCAAGGTGGCTGCCCGGTCTCCAGCCTATGTGGTGCGGAGCCATGCCACCCCCTCTAGCTATGTTAGATACCAGCAACGGTGACTATGGGCACTGCCCTATTCCCATGAAGCCTGTTCAATCCAACAACCTCAAGGCACCACGGTGAGCGATGGCACGCCACCTTCCAACCACCTGCAGCCAGTTTCTGTGGGTCTCCTTCGATGACCTCCAGCAACAGCTGGCATGGAGAACCAGTGGTTCATTCCCTGGGCCACGTGACATGCTCCGTTAATCTGTTCTTAGTGTTTTTTGGGATTTCGAGCCTCATGGGTCAACGCTGCCATTGTGTGGCCCATATATCTACCTTATCTTTACATTTCCCAGACGTGCATGGGAAATATAAGAACAACAAGATCGGTAGAGGATCGATGTTTTTTTCATGTTGGCCCATTCCCATGGCATTAGCAATTTAACAAGGGGTGTTAGCAAAAATCAGAAAATTTAGAAATAACTCCCAACATGTAACCTCACATATACCTCCCTTGTCTAATGAACAATTCATATATCAACCCTTTGGTTAGTTGATCATTTTTCTTCGTATAAATAAATAACGGGGAAAGAGGAATATCAAAAAATCAAAAACAAGAACCCCTATCTCTAGATTAGCTGGATGTGTCGTGCTCATAGAGGGAGGAGTGTCCACATGGGATGGAGTCGTCAGCATTCATCAATCCCATCTAATTTCCGCCCGATCCTCCATCCTTCATTGGTTGATGTCTCTATAGGACATCGTGAGAGTTTTCTCACCTAAAAATTTCATGCCAAAACCCCAACATGAGTTCAATTTAAATAGGAGGGGGAATGGTGTGTATACACAAAAAGATAATAATGGGGTTCATTTAATGAATGATACACTCAATTACCCGATGATGCAGTTTCAATAACACGGAGAGTCAAGCCATTAATTTTCTTGAAAATTAACTGATCCCCACTCCCATCGATCATCTTCTAGAGAAAAAGAAATAAAATAACATGTTATGTTATTTTATTATTTCCCTGTAAAGTCCCAAATTTTACATTTTCTCCTGACCTACTACCATTGATGTGAAGATTCCCTTATGTGAATCCGGGTGCTACAGGATCAACAGTGACCTCTTATTTTTAATATGAGCACCGATTTCAATGATAAAACATGTCTCCCACACGTTTAGTAAATATACCTTAAAAAATCAAAAATTCATTACAGGCACATCGAGCATCAGATTCACGCGTCGTCCTTTTCTGTAGAATCAAAAAAATCAAAAATAGTATAAAAAAGTAAATGGAATTTTTTGGTCATTACATTGTCCCCGCCATTGGTCTTTACTTCCCAGATATCCAAACATGGATACACAAGAAACGAGGGGTACTGGGCAGACATATGAGTCTCTCACTTCCATGTGCTCTCTGGCAGATTCCCATGCTGCCCCAGAATGTATACTAGAGGTATCGACTACCCACGAATGATCCACTCTTGTTGATTCTTAATCTCCACCAGGTACTCTCAAAAAGTCACCCCAGTTTCAATCTCCAGCACGACATGGTCGATGACATGAGATAGGTCATTCACGTATCTCCTCAGTTGGGATACGTGGAAGACGTCGTGAACTCTCTACAACTGTAGTGATAGTGCCAAGTGATACGCCACCTTTCCAAACCTCCAAATTATCATGAATGGTCTGATAAGACTATGTTGGATTTTTCCAACTTGGCCAAATAATTGTACTCCTTGTTGAGGGGAGACTCGTAAGAATATGTGGTCCCCCTACGAAAACTAATGTGGTCTCCGTCACCAATCATCTTAGGACTTCTGTTAGATTTGTCCAGTCTTCATCTGCTCTAGGATGACCTACCTTTTCTCCGTGGTTGTCGATACCATCCATGGGCCCACAAGTGCAGGCTCTCCAAAATATGTCCATTATAAGGGTGATCTGCATGGTTATTCATAAAATTCCTCAAAATGGGCCATACCAATGGTAGAGTAATAGATTTTTTTATACACGAACTCCACCTATGGTAGGTGGTTCTCCCAACTACATCCAATATATAGGACACATGTAGGAAGCATGTCTTCCATGGTCTAGATGGTCCCCTCATCTTGACCGTCTATCTGTGGGTGAAAAGCTGCGCTCAATTGAAGTTGAGTCTCAATATCCTCCTATAATCCATTCGATAATAGGAATGTGAAGTGTGTGTCATGTTTCGAGACTATAATCGAATGTACCACCTCAAGTCTCATGGACTCATGAACGTAGACGCATGCCAATCTCCCTACTGAACCCTTATTTTGAATAGAAAGGAAGTGTGCTGACATTGTGAGTCTATCAATGATCACCTAGATGGTATCGCGAACTCTAGACGTACATTGTAACCCCATCAAGAAGTCCATCAATATCCCCTCCCACTTCCACTCTAGGATCTCGAGGGGCTGGGTCAAGCCTGCTTGTACCTGGTGACCATCCTTCACTAGATGGCATGTGAGGCATCTAAAATCAAACTCCACCTTAGCTTTGTTAATCTCTGGCCACTAGTACTGATCCCAGAGGTCATGATACATCTTCATCATGACTGGATGTACTTTCAGGAGGGATTTATGGGACTCCATAAGCACCTCCTCTCATAGCCCAACTAGTACAACATTACATCCAATGAAAAGGATAGCATGCTCCCCACCATCAGAATATTTGTCGGGTGCATGGACTGAGGATTTATGAGCACGTGTCGTATCACAACTATTGTCTCTGAAAGGAGGTTCCCTAACCCATTGAAGGATTGAAGGGAAACTACCATTGACTATAGGTAGACTGTCTCATCTCTATCCACGTAGGATATCTGATTCGAGTCTAACTACTCTGATGCCACATTCAGTAGATGGGAACTAGATCTCCAAATAAGTGAATATAGCACAATGTTTCCCTTCCCATGATTATAGACTATCTCAAAGTCATAGTCCTGGAAGAACTCCAGCCATATTGACTATCTCAAAGTCTGATCGTTTTCTGTGAAGATATACTTGAGACTTTTGTGGTCATAATAAATGATGAACAACTCACTCATCTTGTTGTGTCACCATATCATCATTGCGAATACCACTACTACCAAATCTAAGTCTTGAGATTCATAATTCTTCCCATGATCCCTTAGTTGTCATAAGATTTAATAAAACACTACATCATCCTGCATTATGATGCAATTGAGTATGGTCCCTGAGGCATCACAACGAACCACATAGTCAGTGTCTTCCTCCTGCAACATTAAGATGTGAGTGCTGGTCAAGCTCTCCATCAGTTGTTTAAAGCTCTTTTATAATGTCTCTAACCACAGGAAGAGTTTCCCCTTCTTTTTCGAGGAAGTCATAGGGGATTCTACTCTAGAAAACATTGGGTACGAACATCAGATAATAGCTCTCTAATCCAAGGAAGCTCTTCTCCTCAGTAACACTCCTAGTTGGCTACCATGAATGTGCTTCCTTGATCATCACTGGATCCACTACAACTCTAGCCTCTGAGATGACGAGTCCCAAAAATTGGACCTTCCATTTCCAAAAATCCCACTTCGATGTATTCCTATATAACTAGCGCTCTTGTAGTGTGTCTAAAACAATCCTCATTTGTACAATGTGATCTTCCTCAGACGCTAAGTACAAATAGATGTTTTCGATGAAAACCACCATGAATCGATCATGTTATGGCTGGATGATCATGGTCATGAGCCCCATGAGGATTACTGGAGAGATGGACATGCTGAATGGAATCACCAAAAACTCCTAATGGCCATACTAACATCTGATGGTTGTCTTCAGTAGATCCTTGTTTCATACCATAAAATAGTGGTATCCTTATCTGATTCTATCTTTTAAAACAGACGATCTCCCTTTAGTTGGTCAAATAGATCATCCATCTTTGGCAGAGGATACTTGTTTTTCATGGTCACATAGGTTAGGTGCCTGAAGTCCACGCATAGCTTCAAAAGTTTTTCTTATGTATTGGTAAACTACACGATGGATTCCTATGGGTAAACACAAGGCCTTACAAATCCCTTCCTCTATATTCCTCCAACTATACACTCGTCTCCCGAAGCTCTTCAGGGGCCATCCAATATACTGTTGTAGATATCGGTGTTGTTCCTGGGTACAAATAAATGGGAATGTCAACCTCTATACCAAGAGGTAGTCCTTGGAAATCTTCTTTAATAGTGTCCTCATACTCAAAAAACACCACCAGGAAGTGTGGACGCATCTCATTCATTGTGTCAATGGTAATGCAAGAAAACTGGTATGTAAACGACTTCACCCTCTTTAGGGAAAGTCCATATCATGATTCTCTATTTTCCTTCTCACCAAAAAAGGAAAATTGGATTCCATCACTTCATGTACATCTCAAGTAGTAAATATGTGAGTGAACTATTGATAGATATCTCATTCATTGAATGTTGTTCTAGGGTTTCAATGGCGCTACTAGAAGATCACATCTGAAACACTCTTCTCCAATAGTAATATCTCACTAACGGCACCAATGTGTGACCGCTAAATATTTTCCCGTATGAGTATCAAAATGAAATGGTCGATCTAAAAGCCTAGTAAAAATATAAGAGTTCTTAACTATCTCCGATGCAAGGAATGAATGGAAAGCACCCATGTCGATAAGCACTACTGCTACAATAGAGAAGATATATATAGTACCTCATATCATATCAAGGATATCAAGATCGTGAGCCTCTACAGCTTATAGTTGGGAATGTCCATGTCCATCCACCCCCTCAGCTAGAGATTGACTGCCAGGGGGAGGTTTTTGTAGTGCCTAGTGACCCTGACCAGCTCCCAATTCATATCTCTCTCCCTTGCCTCATCTGCTACCTGGCGGACTCTTATGCTCCAGCAATTGCTGCTACCTTGGTGGCCCCTCTACCATCTTCTGATCCTTCATGCGGGGAGTCAAAAATTCACGAGCTTTGAGACCCTATCCCCCACATGAAAAATAGATCACACCTCACTTGTGGCTCCTTTGGCCTCTCGATCCTCTCACCTCTGACCCTACATCCCAGTGTGTCCCTCTGCAAGGTATATCCCACTTGGGTTTCAGCGTCATCTATCCACTTCCCAATGCAGATGACTCTACTACCATTCATCTGGTAAGGGCACTCTCTGTTATTGCCTGCTCGGCAATGAATCTCTACATCAACAAATCATTCTCGAGAACCCTATCATCTGTCAGGATGTTGAGAGAAACTTTCTTACCTATAATCTCTTGTCGGAGCCCCTAATCAAAGGTTCAAGCCCAGAAGTAAGGGTACCATAAAATGTCGGTAGAGTATCAGTAGTGGTCTGTAAATCTCATCGAGTACTGAGCCACATTATAGCTGCCCAATTGCAGATGAAACAACTCCAAAATATGTATAGAGAGTAGTGTTGCTGGAATGAATTCCACCATAAAAATTCTCTCAATGTCCATCTAGGTGAGGGTCATCTCCTTATGAACCTAGAGTTATGAGATCCACCATTATCATGTGGATCCCTAAATATTGATTGCGGTCAAGATCAACATCGGATTGACAAATGTCTCTATTAAGATAATGATATGTGAAGCTACATCATGCCATTCATATGCTTCCTGGGGGTCTAATTCGCCTCAAAACCTTGGAGGCCTCTCTCTCTAAAACTCATAAAATGCCCTCAGCCGGCATGCATGATCCACCGGTATCATATGCATATCAACAGGTGGTGGTGCTACAAGTACACCACCCGAAGGTGCCATCACTATGAGTGGTCCTTGTATAGACGCCTCTTTGCTAGGGGGGGCACTATCAAGATCTCTGTCGGGAATCCTATCTGTCTATCTTCATGGAGGAATCTTATAAGAAACATATGTGCCACGTTCAATAAGTTATTCCTGGTGATATGACTCATGAAAGAACTAGAAAACTTTCCAAAACACTATAAACTGGTGTTTTCTTGTATAGAGTCTGAAAACAGAATTCAGGGTCATGGTGTATGGATATGTTTGGCACTGCACCAAAAAAAGACTCCCTATACTAAAAACCGCAGTCAATATAATATACACCATTACCTCATTAAAAGTAGAGTCTTAGTTCTTCTAGTAGAGCTGACCGGAATCTAATACCACATTATCGTGACCTGTCCCAATAGGCACATATGTGACTACCCCAAGCCTACCTTTCTTAGGCTATGGGTTGGTGACAATCACATGAAGGCTTTAATCAAACAAGGATGGGTTTTCCATAGAGATCTGTACACACTCAGAAAGGGAAATTGTATTAAACCAAAAAAAATGTACGGTATAACCATGAGAGTAAAGTATAACCCCAAGTGAAACTGTAAACTAAAAACTTTGGGCTGGAATACAAGCCCTAGAAATTGAAAATAATGTAAACCAATATTGAATATTCCATAGAGCCCTACCAGGAGGGTAGTGGCTATAAGTCTGATATCGAAGAAGAGGATCTCGACTGCTCCTATCGCACCAAGCTCCACCTTGTCTCAAACCTCCAAATCCTTCATCGGAGCGTCTATATTCTGCACCAGTCACACATTTCAGGAATATCTTATTTAGGGGTGAGTATAAAATCTCAGTAGGTGACCCCGAGACCCCATATGGGCTCTCAGTAATTCACAAAAGGAAACATAACAAGAAATACCACAATGATAACATCACAAGCATGATCTAGAGCATGAGGCACAAAGTAAAAGAGATGGCTCACTCTAATTTTATAACTTCACAGTTACTGGGATAAAAATTAATAGTCATAAATCTAGATAATCTTATCTGTAGTAACTCTACTACTGACCCATATAGGTCATTATATGTTGACATATATTGGTCTCTAGATGTTGACCAATATTGGTCACCGGTGCTGAACTGTATTGGTCGCTCGTGCTGGCCTGTATTGGTCACTGGTACTAACTTTTATTGGTAACTAGGGATGACTCGTATTGGTCATTGGTATAGAGGTAGGGATTATTAGTCATATAGCTATATTATCTCACTCTGGAGTTTCTGATTCTGACCCATAATTTCCCCTCTTCTTCTTCATGACACATCTAGGCACAAGATTCCTAGAAGATTCCTACCTGATCACCAAAAGACTATGATCGTCAGTCCATAAGTCATATATCAACCAGTATGATGTCCCAAAAAAATAACACCCAAGGAACCTCCCTTTCCTAGGGGTCCCAACATGAAATATTGTTCATCGATCGCACATGTGGTCTATGAGATATAGGAACTTTTAAAGAAAATTACATGTTGGATTCAAGTCTAATGCAACCTAGTTCACATGTCAAACTCTGAAAAAACTCTCTTAGAGAATCTCCAAAGGACCACCTAGTCACAATGGTCTATATTCTATAGATGGAGCGGCGATCAGATTCTCGGTCTGTTAGTTACACCCATTTTGGTGAAACGAGGGTGATCACACCTCGGTCTAACATCGCTCGGTCAGGGCCTCCTGAATAAGACAAAGGGACCGATTACCAAAAGTGGTCCCAATGCCACTAACGGCGTGTCAAATGGACACCAATTTCATTAGTTATGGGTGTTTCTTTATTCTTGTGACGGATGGGTATGGACCTGGTCCGACTCGGTATGGTCGGCCCGACGCAACGGCTTCCAATATCTACCTGACCCCGCCCTGGTCTGGCCGGTTAAGGGTCAGCCCAAATAATTGGGTCTAGAATGTCGGGTCATCCTTGCTGGTTTGTGGGCCCGAGCTGTAGTTGGACCGTCCTGCCGGGTGGGGCTCAGCCCACCCGTGCATGCCCACTGGACTTTGGGTCCAGCTCAGCCCGCTGGGCATGTCCATCCAATTCTGTCGGCCCCCTACCTGCCTACGCTAGTTCCGGTATGGCTAAAGACGGACAGTGTCTTTAGCTGGCCTCACGAACATGGGAACGTTTTATCCGGTCTGTGGGGTGCATCCCCACTGTGTGCAATGGACGACCAGGTGGATGACCAGTCTCCAGTTGGTTCTAAGCAGTGCGGGGCCACGCCACCCCATACTACTACAAACCATGGGCTGCGGCTGCTTCCGCTGATGGCGCCTACTATAAAGACCCGAATCCTGACGTACATGGACATTAGATTACTTTTTCAGAATACTTAGTACATAACAAAAACGGACACACAAGGACCGTAATAGCATAGTGTCTTTGGAAACTTGGAACGTAATCCTCTAAACGTGGTGAAAGATCTTCAACATCTCCCATAAAGATCTTCCCCTTTTTTTAAACCTAAATCCTTTCTTTATGTCTAGGGGAAAAGAAAACAAAAAAGGCTAGGCTCAAATTCTCAGTAAGGTTAAACAAAATAAATATCAATCACGTCATATTCATAAGAACATATCTTTTGGAAATCTTAACCTGCAAAAGAGATCATAATTCCATAACATGGGATAAATCATAGTAGTGAAATGTAATCCCAATAATCATAACATAAAACTTGAAAATTTGTGTCATACACACATAATCATAGAGAATCATTTTTTATTAGTCAAGACTCATTGCCAAGACCATCTTAGTGGACAAAGTCCTTTTCTGAACCGAGTTCACTCCTCGTTTCAGTACTATTTCGCTGAACTGGTATAACCTACCATTCCAGCCATGTCTATCTCATGAGATATAAAATCATTACCCAATGAATTGGAGGGAGATATAGGTCCCACCCATCCCATAATGAAACCATTCTTATGTGTTCCACAAAAATCATAAATCATACTTCATTGCATAACCCATGTAATAAAAATGGAATTCCTAAACATCGTGACATCATAAAACAATTCATATAAGATAAATGAATTCATAAAAATAATTCCACCACAACATAATCAAATCAATGTAATGATAGGGATAGAATCAGAACCCTAAATCATCTTAGATGGAAAATAATTTTGATAAAACACTTGAACTCCATTCTTGTGGAAAATATCCTTTCTACTTCAAAAAAACTTTTCCTTTCTTAATATGTCATACAATTATAAAATAAAAGAAGTTGATTAAAAATAAACGTGAAAACTTTTAAAAGAAGATTCTTGGAAATATTGTTTTAAAAATCCATTCATGCCGTATATGTTAGAAAAACATTCTTCTCGTACTTTTGCCGGAAAAGTCAAAAAGTACCTCGTACGAAAAAGGACAAAGGATTCCTTTCATATATTTTACTAAAAACTCACCGAAGGGTAAAATTGTATATAAACTAATGTATAAGGATATAAATATTTCATATTGAGGAAACATGGATGTGGATGATAAATATTTCCCTGTAAATTCTGAAGTATAAACAATCTCAGATAAAAATTGAGATTGCGAGATTTTCCCTTACCTTAGGTCTGATTTGCTTCGTATGTGTCCGAACCTCCTGTATAATTATTTAAATAATGTCATTGACTTATTCCAGAATCATACTCATTGTTATGGTATCATATATGGTTCACTTATGGCTTTATATTACCCGTTCTTTTGTAAATTCCATGTTAAAGAGCGTTTTGGGTAAAATCATTTCATTTGTCGTCTGTGTTTTGACTTCTAATTATTCATATGATTACTTAGATTATGATTACTTAATTACAGAATATAAAACATGATTTATATATAATATATATTCATAATATATATATAATAGATCAGTAAATGAAAAGAAATACACCGTTCATGGAGACGGTAGACCGTACGTACGCATGAACGTTGTTTTATTTTCCTTATTGAGTTGAATGGAATTAAGTAGATGACATAAATATATATACACATTAATCTAGAATCATTATTATGTCATATATTTCATTATTAATTATTATATATACTTTATAATCATCCATGAATGGTTAACGTGGAGAATGAATCTCATCGCGTCGTGGAGATGGTAGTCCGTACGTACGCATGAGCGATGATATCATTCTCATGATCATGGAATTGTATTGGAGTGTATGTATACTATTTCAGAATAAATATCACTTTAAAATAATCATATATAGTCATTATTTACACCATTATACCCATCCATGTAATATGGTGGTGGAAAATAGATTACACCGCGGCGTGGAGACGGTATTCCGTACGTACGCATGTGCGGTGATTTCGTTTTCCGTAGGATTGATAGACAGTGAAATAAGGTTGTTTCATAATTATAATAATATATCTGTATATAAGTGATACTGATGTTATTACTTCATAATGAAACAACCTAAGAAGAAGATGTGGAAGAAGAAATAAAGATGAATGAATCGATAACGGACATTACCTCTTCTTTGAAGCGCCTCTTTGAGATCTCCTTTCAGGGCACTAAAATTTGTCTTTGAGGAAGACCAGAACCTCTAGGATGTTTCTATGGAAGTGTAGAAGGGAATTTGGCAGGGTTTGGCCGAGCTTGAAGGCTCAAAGTGGTGTGAGGAATAGAGGGAGGAGGTGCCCTTTTATAAGGGAGGAGAGGGGCACCTTTGGAATAACTAAAACTATTATTTTATTATAAAGTCAAATTCGGTTTTAAATAGATCAAAATTGATTAATTTCAAAGATAAGGTGGGGATGGGTCGAATTCCTCTATTCCAAAATAATCGTGACAAGTTTAGGTTCCTATTTTAACATTATCATTTAGATTTAACATTAAGTAAAATAATTTTACTTTTACCTTGTCTTCTTGTGTTCTTATACTATAAGGTTAATAAACATACTATAAGAAGCCAAAATAACCCCAAGTTGTTTATCATTAATATATATAACCTTATCTAAGTCATCTGACCGAGGCTTAGATTTTGAGGAATAAAATAACAGTTAATAAAATAATATTTGTTTTAAAAACAATTTTATGTCAATTTTGAAACTATTTAGTAATTGATTTTTGTGAAAATCATAACAGAATGATTAGTTCAAAAAAAGTTAATTAAATCAATACTAACATTTCATATTAACCTATAAAATTAGTTTAATTCATAAACAGTCTTAAATTACATTTATTTGGGTATTTATAACATCAATTATATCAATATTTAATTAATAAGACAATTACTGCATCATCATTGTTTCATAATAAATGATAATTATTTAATCCCTAAAAATTCTAAATAAATTACTATGATGTAGATAATTGTATTACCTTTCTGGAGACTATTAATGTTTGATGTTTCATGAAGTGTATCACTAATTTAAAAGTATTATACTTATATGATTTAATAAAGTGACTTATTGTCACATTCTTTGGTTTTAATAATAATTAAATTATTTTCATGGAAAAAAGTCCATTAAATGAATCTAATCTGACCCTTAGGTGATATGGGTCTACTTTTAGTCATCCAATAGGATTTTGACATGTGTTATGGTAATTTTATAATATTATATTTACCCTTAATTACCCGATTTACCTTTAACTATGGTAAATAAAATTTACCGTAGTTACTATTCATAATTCCCAAAAATAAAAAGGAGCTTATTAACATAATTTGGATGCACTGCTTCCAAATATGGAATCCATTTTTCCAAATTCAATACACAATAGTTTCATAAATTAAATTAAAATTAATCCCATTGTCGAAAGAAAACGGGTTTTTCTTTAAAACATTGCTAAAGATTGAATTGATTTATCCAAAGAATTCAAGGTAGAATCAATGAGAATGAAATACATTATATTAAATGGTAAAAATATATTCTATTTATACTTTAAAAACATTCAATATTATAATTTAACCATATAAATTATTGTGATGAAAAAAATTGTTTTTAATTAAAATATAGCGTGTTTTTACTATTCATCAAACTATGAAAGTTACCAGAATAATATGAAATATTTATCCAAAGTAAATTTTTATTTCATGATTCCAAAGAAGAATTTTATTTTTTCAAATTGAACTTATAAACATGTCAAAACCATATTTAAAGTGGGTGCGCCATCAAAAGGCGGCAAAACTGCATTTTTTGAAAAATACTTATTTTACCTGAAAAATTTATTTTGTTCTCATACCATGTTTTAGAAAATGTGTAAGATGAATAATAATGTTATAAGATTCAAAATTTAGTTAATACTATTCATAACGGCTAGTTCATAATAATATTGTAATAATATGTTGTTGTTTAGTAAAACCTGGTATTGCGTACAACACACGCTATCGAGGAAGGTCGCGATTGCATGTAATACAAGCCATGTCAGGGTTCTGTGATGTGCAAGAATCCTTCGTTGTTTTGTATAACAGAATCCAACCATATTTCATTTATACATTGAATATATATAGATATATACTAAATGTTGCGTAGAATGACTATTATCAAAATTGTGTGTAACACGATCCAAGAATAGTGTTGCGTATACTGCAATCTAATACGGTGTTGCTTATAGCACAAGGTAATATTGGTGTAACATACAACACAAGACATTAATGAAATTAAAAGAATATTTTTCATAAAATCTCGGGGTGTTACATTCTACCCCCCTTAAAAGGAATTTCGCCCTCAAAATTCGTCGGGGTTATAAATGGTTTACTACTCGAATGTTTGTTTAATAGAAACCCACATTGTAGAAAATAATACCAAAACATGGCTTTAAAAACTAAAGTATGAAATGTAATGGTTACCCAAATTAACTTATCACTGGGTTTCCACGTAGGAGAACATAGGTGAAAATATAGATATGGAAGAAAAATCTGACCATCAAGTTCTAATGTAGAGTGGTAGAAAACATGGCTATGAAAAAGGCAACAATCACAAAGCCATAAATTTGTGATGATCTAAGGTACCCTTTGATTCCTCGGATATAAGGGCACTAGGACAACATTTTTGGTTTTCAAGATCATTTCTCTAAAGTTGAAGAATTTGAATTAGAATAAACACTTACTTTATTTTGGTACAATCTCACTGTTGTTCATGCATTGAACAATTTCCACTTCATCTCTTAAAGAAATGAAGTTGAATTTGTTATTCGTGAAGTGTTAGCAGATCATGTGATAGAATGACGGGTCATTCCATCTGTCTCAAAAAAGATGTTAGCAAAAGTTATCAAAAAATACATAAGTCCATCTATAGTGAGATTAATAATATATGGTTCCTAAAATGGACTTATACTTCATATATCATGCTGCTTAATATAATAAAACTAGTTTCTACTAAACAGGGACTTCCTGTAGGCCAGGGGTAGGCAATAAAGGCCAGTCGCACTTCTGTTGTGGGTTCGATTCCCACATCCTTGTCCGACACGATGGACTGTCACCCGTCCTGCAGGTTGTCCATTTTCTAATGCTATATTACTATAACATCCCATCAACAATATCAAAAAAAAGTTTTATCCTTAAACAATACTAACTTATGTCCAACATAATCCATTCCAATCTTTACGCTTATCTAAAATACTTCGGTCGAAGCTCATAGTATAAAGAAAATGATCACGTGAATGCCATCATTTATTCCCCATATATCATAAGATATATCTTGTTGGTCAAATTAAAAACATGTGAATACCTTAATCATGTATTTTCTTGAAGAATGAATATCCATTGAACCATAGTGAAAACATGAATGCAGTTAAAAGTTAACACTTTCCACATACCAAAATCCTCAAAATTCTATATCCTCAAACCATGATATCACTTAGTCCTTATATCAATCATGAGATCATGAATACTATCAAACATATTAGAGTCTCTTTATCCCTTCATTATGTGCATATCATCTGCTTTCCAAAAATATTTCAATCACTTTTCATGGTTACCGATGCCATAAAATTATTGAAAACCACAATACACCAAAACACAAATATTCTAATATTCCCCGATACTATATACAACATTATTCTGGAATCCCATTATATAAACACTTAATCATTCCACCACATCGTTATCATATTCAACATCACCAATGGTGATCGCATGTGACTTCTCTTTGTCTGTTTCCTTAAGTGGTTGCTCATGTCGATCATCACTAACCCTTGGATTAGGGAATTTTTTAGCATAATGCCCCATTTCCTTGTACTTGATGCATTGAAGTGCAGTAGGTTCATTCTGTGTATCCCTTCCTTTGTTTGCATCATTAGGCATCTTCTTCCCATCATTGCGGCATTCAAATTCTTATTGACCTTCCCTTCCACATTTGAAACATTTACTTGTCCCTTTAAGACAATCTCCACCATGCTTCTTTCCACACTTTGATCATAAGGAAACATTCATCTTCTTTTCTCCATTATTCTGAGATTTCTCCTTGAACTCCATCTTTCATTTCTTGTCAAAACTATGAGATGGATAAGTAAAACCATCTTTCATTTCTACCTTGATAGCACAATGCACAATTTCTTCATAGCTACTAAAGTATCTTATAGCTAATGCCTTTTGAAGATTTGGTTTTAATCCACTGAAGAATCGATCAACTTTACTTTCAAGTTGGATGATAAATCCAGAAGCATACGTTACAAGCCTTGTAAAATTCGCTTCGTATATACCAACAGATTCATCATCCTTTTGCTTTAGTTCAAGAAACTCCTTCTCCATATTTGTTCGAAGATTACGAGGGAAGTACTTATTGAAAAATAAGTTCTTGAACTCGTCCCATTCCATGGACTCAATTTCATCTCTTTGCCTCGTATTCTTGATAATATTCCACCATTTATCAACTTCACCTTACAAACGATATACTGCTAAGATGACTTTATCATGTTCATAACATTGAAGAACTGAAAATATCTTTTCAATGGTACTGATCTATTGTTCAGCAACAACTGGATCAGACGACCCACTGAAAGAAGGTGGACGTTGCCTCATGAAGGACTCAATAGAATGTTGTTCCCTTCTCTGCACATTTGAAAGTCTAGAATGATTCATAGATTGTGTAAGTATAGAAATAAGATTTTTCACTCCATCTACCATAACATTTGTTTGTTCAGGAGGACAATCATTTCATTGACCATTACATTGATCAACACGGTTCCTTCGGGTTCCAGCCATCGTCTAAAAACCAAAAATAATAGTGTGAGAGGAAAAAATCATGCTAGGGAAAACAACATAATAATGGGGGAGTGCCTTCAATATCTAACATCTTAGGTTTAATTCTATGATCATTAGCGTAATTCTAGTACTATAACCTATATGTATACTTAACCTTAGGGACATCCCTAGACATACCTTAGAAATATCTTTAGGGATCTCACTAAAATTATCGCATCCTAGTTTCCAAAGGTTAACTAAACCATTCCTCTGATACCAACAGTAAAGACACGAAGCCTGACGTACATGGACAATACATTGCTTTTGTAGAATACTTAGTACATAACAAAAATAGACACACAAGGACCGTAATAGTTTAGTGTCTTTGGAAACTTGGAACGTAATCCTCTAATTGTGGTGAAAGATCTTCAACATCTCCCATAAAGATGTTCCCCCTTTTTAAAACCTAAATCCTTTATTTATGTACTAGGGAAAAGAAAAGAAAAAAGGGTTAGCTCAAATGCTCAGTAAGGGTAAACAAAAGAAATATCAATCACTTCATATTCATAAGAACATATCTTTTGGAAATCTTAACCTGCAAAAGAGATCATAATTTCATAACATGGGATAAATCATAGTAGTGAAATGTAATCCCAATAATTATAACATAAAACATGAAACTTTGTGGCATACACACATAATCATAGAAAATCATTTATTATTAGTCAAGACTCATTGCCAAGACTATCTTAGTGGACAAAGTCCCTTTCGGAACCGAGTTCACTCCTCGTTTCAATCCTGTTTCACTGAACCGATATAACCTACCGTGCCAGCCATGTCTATCTCATGAGATATAAAATCATTACCCAATGCATTGGAGGGAGATATAGGTACCACCCATCTCATAATGAAACCATTCTTATGTGTGCAACAAAAATCATAAATCATACATCATTGCATAACCCATGTAATAAAAATGGAATTCTTAAACATCTTGACATCATAAAATAATTCATATAGGATAAATGAATTCATAAAAATAATTACATCACAACATAATCAAATAAATGTAATGATAGGGATAGAATCAGAACCCTATATTATCTTATATGGAAAATAATTTTGATAAAACACTTGAACTGCATTCCTGAGGAAAATATCCTTTCTACTTTAAAAAAAGTTTTCCTTTCTTAATATGTCATACAATTCTAAAATAAAAGAATTTGATTAAAAATAAACTTGAAAACTTGTAAAGTAAGATTCTTGGAAATATTGTTTTAAAAATCTATTCATTCCGTATAAGTTAGAAAAACATTCTTCTCGTACTTTTTCCAGAAAAGTCAAAAAGTACATCGTACGAAAAACGACAAAAGATTCCTTTCATATCTTTTACTGAAAACTCACCGAAGGGTAAAATTGGATATAAACTATTGTAAAAGGATATAAATATTACATATTGAGGAAACATGGATGTGGATGATAAATATCCCCTGTAAATTCTGAAGTATAAACAATCTTGGATAAAAATTGAGAATGCGAAATTTTCCCTTACCTTAGGTTCGATTTTCTTCGTATGTGTCCAAACCTCCTGTATAATGATTTAAATAATGTCATTGACTTATTCCAGAATCATACTCATTGTTATGATATCATATATGGTTCACTTATGGCTTTATATTACCCGTTCTTTTGTAAATTCCATGTTAAAGAGCGTTTTGAGTAAAATCGTTTCATTTGTCGTCCGTGTTTTGACTTGTAATTATTCATATGATTACTTAGATAATGATTAATTAATTCAAGAATATAAAACATTATTTATATATAATATATATTCATTATATATATATATAATAGATCAGTAAATGGAAATAAATACACCATTCATGGAGACGGTAGACCGTACGTACACATGAACACTGTTTTCTTTTCCTTATTGAGATGAATGGAATTAAGTAGATGAAATACATATATATACACATAAATCCAGAATCACTATTATGTCATATATTTCATTATTAATTATTATATATACTTTATAATTATTCATGAATGGTTAACGTGGAGAATGAATCTCATCGCGTCGTGGAGACGGTAGTCCGTACGTACGCATGAGCGATGATATCGTTCTCATGATCATGGAATTGTATTAGAGTGTATGTATACTATTTCAGAATCAATATCAATTTACAATAATCATATATAGTTATTATGTACACCATTATACCTTCCAAGTAATTTGGTGGTGGAAAATAGATTACACCACGGCGTGGAGACGGTATTCCGTACGTACACACGCGCGGTGATTTCGTTTTCCGTAGGATGGATAGATGGTGAAATAAGGTTGTTTCATAATTATAATAACATATCAGTATATAATTGATAATGATGTTATTATTTCATAATGAAAAAACCTAAGAAGAAGAAGTGGAAGAAGAAATAAATATGAAAGAATCGGTAACAGACATTACCTCTTCTTTGAAGCGCCTCTTTGAGATCTCCTTTTAGGGAAATAAAAATTGGTCTTTGAGGAAGACCAGAACCTCTAGGATGTTTCTAGGGAAGTGTAAGAGGAAATTTGGCAGGGGTTGGCCGAGCTTGAAGGCTCGATTTGGTGTGAGGAAGAGAGAGAGGAGGTGCACTTTTATAAGGGATGAGAGGGGTACCTTTGGAATAACAAAACCTATTATTTTATTATAAAGTCAAATTCAGTTTTAAATAGCTCCAAATTGATTAATTTCTAAGATAAGGTGGTTATGGGTCGAAATCCTCTCATCCAATAGAATTTAGACAAGTTTAGGTTCCTATTTTAACCTTATCATTTAGATTTAACATTAAGTAAAATAATTTTACTTTTACCGTGTCTTCTTGTGTTCTTATACTATAAGGTTAATAAACTTACTATAAGAAGCCAAAACAACCCCAAGTTGTTTATTATTAATATATATAACCTTATCTAAGTCATTGGTCAATCCTTATATTTTTAGGAATAAAAGAAAAATTAATAATATAATATTTGTTTTAAAAACTATTTTATGTCAATTTTGACACTATTTAGTAATTGATTTTTGTGAAAATCATAACAGAATGATTAGTTCTAAATAAGTTAATTAAATCAATAATAACATGTAATATTAACCTATAAAATTAGTTTAATTCATAAAAAGTCTTAAATTACATTTATTTGGGTATTTATAACATCAATTATGTCAATATTTCATTAATAAGACAATTACTGCATCATCTTTGTATCATAATAAATGATAATTATTTAATCCCTAAAAATTCTAAATAAATTACTATGATGTAGATAATTGTATTACATTTCTGTATACTATTCATGTTCTATGTTTCATGAAGTGTATCACTAAATTAAAATTATTATACTTATAAGATTTAAGAAAGTGACATGTTGTCACATTCTTTGGTTTTAATAATAATTAAATTATTTTCATGGAAAAAAGTCCATTAAATGAATCTAATCTGACCCTTAGGTGATATGGGTCGTCTTTTAGTCATCCAATAGTATTTTGACATGTTTTAGGGTAATTTTAAAATATTATATTTACCCTTAATTACACAATTTATCTTTAACTATGGTAGATAAAATTTACCGTAGTTACTATTCATAATTCCCAAAAACAAAAGTAGATTATTAACATAATTTTGATCCACTGATTCCAAATATGGACGCTATTTTTCCAAATTAAATACACAAAAGTTGCAGAAATTAAATTAAAATTAATCTCGTTGTCGAAGGAAAATGGGTTTTTCTTTAAAACATTGCAAAAGATTGAATTGATTTATCCTACGAATTCAAGGTAGAATCAATGCCAACGACATACATTATATTAAATGGTAAAAATATATTCTATTTATACTTTAAAACCATTAAATATTATAATTTAACCATATAAATTATTGTGATGAAAAAAGTTGTTTTTAATTAAAATATAGCGTGTTTTTACTATTCATCAAAATATGAAAGTTACCAGAATAATATGAAAAATTTATCCAAAGTAAATTTTTATTTCATGATTCCAAAGAAGAATTTTATTTTGTCAAATTTAACTTATAAAAATGTCAAAAAAATAGAATTAATGTGGGTGCTCCATCAAAAGGTGGCAAAACTGCATTTTTTGAAAAATACTTATTTTAACCGAAAAATTTATTTTGTTCATATACCATGTTTTAGAAAATGTGTAAGACGAATAATAATGTTATAAGATTAAAAATTTAGTTAATACTATTCATAACGGCTAGTTCATAATAATATTATAATAATATATCATTGTTTAGTAAAACCCGGTATTGCGTACAACACACGCTATCGAGAAAGGTCGCGATTGCGTGTAATGCAAGCCAAGTCAGGGTTGCGTGCTGTGCAAGAATCCTTCATTGTTTCATATAACAGAATCCACCCATATTTCATTTATACATTTAATATATATATATATATATATACTCAATGGTGGGTAGAATAACTATTATCAAAATTGTGTGTAACACGATCCAAGAATAGTGTTGCGTATACTGCAAGCTAATACGGTGTTGTGTATAGCGCAAGGTAATTTTGGTGTAGCATACAACACAAGACATTAATGAAATTAAATGAATATTTTTCATCAAATCTCGGGGTGTTACACCTACAGGAACCACCCTTTTCCCATACAGTTGGATCGTTTCTGCCACCTATGGCCACCACGGCGTGCAACTGAACGCTACCTTCCCACCGCCCAGGGACACCTACCATAGGTCCTCACCGGCCACCACCTGCCTCCATCGGCATGGTGAACCGAAAGTTCTCTCTATGGGCCACATGACGTGCTTCGGTGGTCCGTTGTTGGTGTCTTTTGTGCCAACAAACATCTCTATCAGTACTGCCCCCCTGCATGACCCCTATTGTTTCTTTTTCATCACATTCCCTGACTGCGCATGTGAAACACAAGAACAACACGATCGTTGGAGGATACAGGTCTTGTATGGATAGGCTCTCACCCTCCGCGTCAGAATTTAAACAAGGGGAGTTAGCAACAAAATGAGAATTTAGAAATAACTCCCAACATGTAACCCCACATCATCCTCCCGTGTTAAAAAAGATCCATGAATCAACTCGCTAGTTGGTTAATCCGCGTTCTTTGTATAAATCAAGAATGGGGAATGAAAATTTTTCTCAAAATCAAAAACAAAACACCTACATTGAGATTCTCTAGAGGTGTCATGGTCATGGCGGAACGAGCATCCACGTTTGATGGAGTCATCAGCGTTCATCGATCCCAGATCATTGTCACCTAGCCTCCATACTCTCTTGGTGGACATTTCCACATGACTTCTCCATAGTTTCCTTTCTTGAAGAGGCCATGCCAAAAACCCACCCTAAAATCCATTTAAATTGGAGGGCGAAAGGTGAGTAACGCACCAATGAATTAATGAGGTTTATTTAATTAATGAACCTCTTAATTCCCCAACAGTGCGGTTTTAAAAAAAGGGTGAGTTATGGCATTAATTAGATTGACAAGTAACTGGTCCCCACCACAAATTCTCATCCACTAGAGAAAGTGAAATAATATAACATGTTATGTTATTTAATTATTTTTCTATAATTTCCAGAATTTATGATTTTCTCCCAACCAACTGCGGTCGAAGTGAAGCTTCCCTTAAGAAAGTCCGGGTGTTATAGATTCAATGTTCTTTTAAATGTTTAATCTGAGTACTGGTTCAAAAGATAGAAAACTCCACCTATGCATTTAAGAAATGTATCTTAAAAAAAGTTCATTAATTCATTCTAGGCACCCCGGGACTCGAAATCATGGACCATCAATTTTTGCAGACTCATAATATTCAAAATAAATAAAATAAACTACATGGATTTTTTTGGCCTTTACAATAAAAAATTCAAATAAATATTATTAAAACAATAAAAATAAATTTTATTTTATATAATTAATTTCATTGAAAAAAAATCTTGATTACTTTTAAATATAATTTATTAGTCATATTTGTTTTGGAAGATATATGATTATTTTAATATTTTTTTAAAAATTCAATTAATTAATTGGTTAAAAATTCTGAAAATTGATATTTTTAAAAAAATTAATATTTTATTAAATGATATTAAAATTCTAAAAAACTAATATTTGAAAAAATGAATATTATTAAATATGTCTCCAATGTTTCATTTATGTCTCTCTTGTAATTATACAGTATCTATATTTACCTTTATGGAATAATTGCTAATGTAATCATGATTTGTGTTAGGGAGGTTGTATAAGGGTAAAATCCATGAAGTTAAGGGTAAGAATCCGACCTATAATTTTCTATAAATTAATACATAAAGATTATTCATTCTTCATATCCTAAAGATATAATTAGATTATTTTGAAAGATATGATTCCTTGATAATAACTTGTATATTATTATAATCAACGATAGTTACAAAATGACAGTATCTTTATATTTAATATCATTTTTGTGTTCAGATAGGCTCAAATAATGATATGAAGGAATATAAACTTCTATTTTGATCATAATGAAATAATTTTAATTTTATAATTTAGTTTTATGTTTTAGAAAATAAATAATTACATAAAATTATTTTTCATTGCTAAAACATTAATTATTAAATTATAAAAAAATTATTGATTTTAAAAGTTGTAAATTTATTATATTTAGGATTCTATAACGTTGCTATTTAGTTTTATAATCATATAGGATATAATATATTTGGTTTAGAACATTAAATTATAATTCCCTATTTTTCCTTATGTATTTAGAGTTTTATTAAGAGTATAGTATAAAATTTTACAATAATGATATTTTATTGAATTATAATGTTGTTTAATTATTTAAAAAATTGTTAAATAATAACTAATGGGATAATATATGATTGAAAACTTATTAACTTATTCTTTTATAGTCCATTCATATTTCTTTTTATTTATTAATAGCCTCATTATATTTTAATATTTTGAGGAATTCAGAAAGGGACCATCACCTAAATTATAAAAAGAGTTCCTCTTCTGTCACATCCTTATACCAATTTGTGAAAAATAGGCCAAAAAACCTCATCCCATGTATCTATAAAAACTTAGTGTGAAACTAGTAGTGAACTAGTTTCTTCCAAATTACAAAATGAACATCCCTTAAAACAGATCTAATTGATGTCCACTGAAGAAGAGATAATCAATTTATTAACACGTTCATGTTCATTTTGTTTTCAACGTCATCTTTTTGTGTTGTTTAAATTTTTAGTTAATAAATATAGTATAATATACAATCTAAGATTTTATTATTATTATGGTATATACACAATCAATGATTTTTCCATCCTACGAGAAATGAAAACATTGTGCATCTTTATTTAAGACATTCCATATACAGGCCATGGTGGAATTTATTTTTCTTCACCACATCATCTGGTTGGGTATAATGATGGAAATAATGATTATATATTTTTATTATGACATGATATTGATTCTAGATAAAATAATACACCGTTAAAATCTTTACCCAATCACAATTAAGGGAATGATACCATCACCCTTGCATTCGAATAACCAATCATCTCCACGATGTGATGGGATTCAATTCTCATGTTCACCAATAATAAAAAATTAATTTTTTTTATATAATTGGAATATATAATATCTATTAACTGTTTGTCATTATTTATATGAATTGTAAATATATAATATTCATAATAAAAATGTATTAAATGAAAAAAAACATGCTTAGGAATGTGAGGAATTTAACAAACAAAACGTGGCTAATAATAAAATATTATTAAAAAATGATAGAAGAAGATTGTATTTGATATCATAAATGTTGAATTGGTCAGATTATAAATTAATACTTTTTTTAAACCACTTTATATGAGGATAAATCACATTCAAATAAATGAACGTACACATTAAGGGGAAATTTCAGAATCTCATTATTATTCAAGATTATTAATACATAAGTTTCTACTGGGGAATATTTATCTTCCATGATAAGGTTTTATATAAATATTTTCCAGTATAGTTTTTACTATAATACTAAAAATGATTAAATTACATTAATAATGTTCAAATATTCCTGAAATGGTATAAAAATAATTGTTTTATCATTTTTTGAATGTGGTATGTTATGAATTTTATGAAAAAAATACGGATGGAATGTCTATTTTATCTTATACAACATTATTGGATTTTATCTAAATATTAAATTCTTAATGTTTTCAGGATTCCATTATAGGGTTAATAAAGTTATATTTTATTATGTACATAATTTTACATATTAAAATATTTTAAATAAATTATTTCATTTTAAATTATTATTTTTTTTAATGACATTTATAATGATTTTATTACAGTATTTTCATTCATGTTATCATCCTTTGTAGAATATTCTATTTGATTGATGTTGCTATCTTATGACATAATATAAATTATTTTTTATTGGTTTTAGTATTAGTTTGACTATAGATGTGCTATTTTCATACCATTCATGTTTTATAGATATGTATTTACATTTGATATGCTAGTTTTCCAATATGAATGTCTATGTTGTTCATGTTTTTATATTAGTTATGTGTTTGTCATAGTAATCTATGATCAGGTCCCACTATATCCTCTTGATTCATCATTATTTCACATGAGACAAAATTATTTGGAAATAACCCTTCACATTTCATTCCATGTAGTTTTAAAATACCAAGAGTATATATATTGACACAAATCAGAAGGGTTTTTACCCATAAGATTAAATTTTTAGGAGGATAGATCTTGATCATAACTATCTTGAGGATAGATATTGAAAGTTAAAAATACAATCTTATAAATTTTTTTAGTATTATTACTCCATGTTATTACTATTTTAGTCATAATGTACAGTGATATGTTTCATAGAACACATGATTACATAAATGACATTAGAATCCATTATTTATCTTTACATATTTTTTATCCCATATTTACTCAAAAAATTTACTGTATGGTTTTCGTTAATGAGAATCAATTATGAACCCTTTCTTGTGATATATAATTCATCTGATTCCAATATGTGTTTTATGAATGATATATATGATGAAACTAAGTTGATTAATGGCATTCTATATGATTTTACTGGGTATTTTTGGTTTGGAAATGAATGTTTTTTTCAAGTATTTATCAACATTACTAGGACTAGTAAACTATCTAGTTCTTAGAGATTTGATTCCTTGTAATCATTCCAATGTAATAATTAGAGGTAGTGGAATTGGGTTTCTGGGTTCGGGAAGTTAGACATACCTTGTTCATGTTTTAATATTCATTATTTTATCCTTATTTACTCATAAAAGATGATAACTTGAGTGTTTTTTAATATTTTAAATTGATTGGTCTCCAAGATTTTGATCAAATAATAGAATAATTATTATTTATAGTAATTTTATTTAACCCTAATATTATCAATATAAAATTTTGTTGGAAAATTCAATGATATAAAAATAAAATAGGGGATTCCCATGGAGAAACACAAGGTGATATAAATCCGTTATTACACAATCAAATAACTATTTTTCAACTCAATAATCTAAATTAATTATATTTCATAAGGATAATTGAATTTTTTTCATACATGAAGAATATGTTTAATAGAAAACTCATCTTTATTCTTTGGTGGATGAAAAGATAAATATTATCAAGAAATATAAATGATTTTTTTTATCAAATGGGAACATCTTTTATCTTAAGTATATCTTCAATTTACAGAGATCAAAAATGGTCTTCCTCTACAATGTTCTAAATTTTCACCCACCATTTACCTATATATTTCATTTTACGATAGACGACCATGATGAATATTTCCTTCTCATTACACCCAGAATAAATAAATATATTGTAATGTGTCTTGGTCTATTATTTAACATCCAATAGATTAGTACTCCCACAAAATATTAGACGTTTTCATAACATGAAGTGGTCTAACATAGTTATGCAATAATGTTGATAAATAAGAAAATCTATGTGGTGGACCTGAAATTTCATTACATGGTTAAACTATAGTAATATGGGTTTAAGTATATTATGAAAATCAATTTCCTCATTGATTATTTTTGGGGAAATATATAGTTATTCAATATAGGTTTTAATATAGTTCACATTCCAATAGTTTGTATCTATTCATCTTACTATGGTGTAAAAATTCCTAGATCTGGTTGTTTATTTAAAAAATGTAATTATAAATATATTTCCTAGAATATTACACATAAATATTGAGGGGTATTATAATAACTTATTAACTTACATTAGTCATCAAAATATTGTCCCTGAGGTTCCCACTTGACATCTCTTTATACCACCAATAATAACCTTGGCTCAAGATTCTCATATGTGATTTTTATATTACATTTTTAGCATGAAGTACTATATTTTAAATAAGGTGAAATATGTCCTTAGTTTTATAGGAATAAATATATTGAAAAATTAAATTTAAAAACATATAATATAGAATAATCATATTGTGATTACATCATTATCCCTTCCACCATATATATAAAAACTATCCAAAATCCACTAATTGGTTTAATGGGGAATGTACATACTTTTTGTTATCTATTATTCTTATTAAGGGGTGACAAAAAATGGATTATTATATTACATAATCCTGGAATAAGGGATTTTTAATGAACAAATGATTAACATTACATCCATAATCATTTGAACCAAAGGGAATGAAATATCCATGAAAATAAATAGAAAAATGCATATGAATCGTCATTGATCTAATGTAGAATGAATCCATAATTATAAACATCAAAAGATTATTGTCATTTCAAATTATAAAGAAATTTTACTTTTCATTGAGACTATATGTAATTTATTATGTTGAAATGGAATGACATACACCAAATACCAATAACTGTTTTCCCCTATGAGTCATGATGAGACATCATGGGGTCATGTAATTTTGGGCCACACCCCCCACATTATTAAGTAAATTTAATTCAATATAAAATTCATCATCAACATACATACCATTATCCATGTAACCTATTATTGAACAAAATATAGTTATGTAAAAATGAAAACTATATATCAAATACCTCTAAATCATCATAATATAGGGGATGCATAAATTAAAACCCCTAAATTAGCTAGGAATTTTTGTGGTATCATCATTTTAATAGGTAATACCCTTTTCAATGATATATAAAATAGGGGTAATTTTGATTTGTCAGTTTATCCATCAATTATATTAATTGAGTTCAATATTTCGTATTGGTGATAAATCAGGGAAATGGTTGTAAAAATCCTTCATAATTGTTTCATTATGAGTGTGTGAATATTCCAAAGCATATCCCCAATGAGGTTTTTTCTATTCTTCATGTCTTATCACACTCCTAGTTCATCTGGTTAATGAATGCTTAAATAATAAAAAAACATTTTAGGTGGATTACACATAGGTTCATCTATTAAAAAATTATAGTTACTTGTCCTTATCCATATTCATATTTTTTTCTGGTTATATAAATTCAAATTTAGTTTACTAAATTCAAGGGTGGATTTAACAAAATGTAAATGGTAAATGTTGAATAATATCCATATGATGGAGGGATAAAAACATATACATTTTATTCATCTAACTTTTAATGTAATATGGGAAAATTTCTTCCATGGGAATTTATGTAACAAAAGAAACAATATAGGGGTGGCTATAATATGATACCTGGGATTGATAATTATGAAGGAAACACAGTCATACGGATTGGGTAGAAATGTTATCATAACCTATTAAATGGGTGGAGTTATATTAGATAAAACAATACCATTAATTAAGAAATATACCAAGATAAAAACTTTTATTGGTATTATTTTTACACCAAATAAAGGAAATTACATGAATCATACAAAACATGTTTCAAGAATATTGATTTTTTATGGAAACCCATTACCTATTGTCCAGAATTTAATGTGCATATATTATCCACCTGTATAATAAGAATATCTATCATAGTCACATAATTTGTAACCTTACACATATGCTTATTAATTAATAATCATTATAAAAAATCATTTACCACATGAATTCTTTTGATTCTCAATGTTGTTGTTTTTATATTTGATCATTTGTAATATTTTCAATGTTGGGTGTTCAAATACATTATTTTGAAAATTTAAAATTTTCATTGTTCAATTTTTTTTATTTTTTGGAATTATATATAATGATAGATGTTGGTTTTGATTCCTTTCATGAGTTTTTTATTCCTTATATGTTTGGTTGAAGATGATAACAACCATGTTTTTTTGGTTCTCAATGATGTGGGGTGTTTCCCCGATTCTATATTATGATAATAATATAATACATCCATAAACATAAAATATAATTTTTTACAAATTTATATAATATTATAGAATTATATATTTTTCCCTAGTCATCCATGGATTAAAAACATATCATTGTTTAAGTAGGTGATCAAACTGATTGAGGCTTGAAAATTCCATGGTTTATTATATAATTTTGAGGAACTTTTTTTTAATATAATTACACTATAATAATAATTATAATAATTATATTTCATATTGATATATTCTGACTTTAATTAAATCAATTTAAAAATTATTAATACAAAAAATATTACATTACTTGAATAAATTATTATTTTAGTAAAATTATTATTTTATATGATTAAATTAATGATGGTGGATTATTTATCATATCATTAATTTATATTATAATATTATATACCATTACTATATTGATATAATAATAGTAATATTTTTCATTTTATACTATCACCAAAATTAACCTTTTAAATAAATAATGAAAAATGAAAACATATAACATTGTGGAGGAAGTAGTTTGAAAATCAAAAGAACAAACATGTTTTCACATTATATAATTGGTATATAACTAAATGATGATAGTAAGCTTAATATATTAACATTAATATATTTAAATGTTAATATACCAAAATGGAACTTTTATATAATAAATATTTATGATCCTAATTTAGAATAAAATCATGGAGTTTAAAGTACTTATATTAGAGATATTATTGTTCTATTTAAATAGAACTAAATTTGATGGTCGTATTCTAATTATGAAGTGATTTGGAAATAGGTTCATGATATAGGGATATAGTGATACTAAAAAGAATTAATTTCATGTATATGATCAAATTATTCACATGTTTTTGTGGTTCTAATGAATATACATTAATATGGGAAGGGAAGTTTTATTTTGAGAATAATAGTATACAATTGAAATATCTAAAGTTATTATTATTACATTAATAAAAAAATAGAAAAATTATTTGATAATAATTTATTATTCTAAATGAAAATTCAACAATTCTATTCAATGGACTTGTTTTATATAATTTTATATTTCATGCTATTTGAATCTCAATTAACACAATTTATTTTAACCGTGATAATAAATTATTATCATTATTATTAAATTTTAATGAAAAATATTATGATTAACTCTTTACATAATATGGTTCTTATAATTTCAAATTTAAATATCATTTTATCAAATAATATTTAGAGCCTTTTGAAAAGTTATATTTAAAATTTTTTAACAGATATAAATATCTTAAATAAACAATTTATAAATATATATTGTTTCATAATAAAAAAATGATGTTGTAAATATATGAGGGAAATAAATAAATGAATATTAATTTGATATAATTTATTTTCATAGTTTAATAAATGTAGTAATATTATTATATCAATAATATCTGAAAATATAAAAATGTTTGGCATAAGATTTATAAATTCGACGAGAACATCAAATATATATATTACTGAAATTCATTTTTTACATAAAAGGATATATAAATATATTTATCATTCATATGAAATGGTAATGGATGAAAAATAAAATTCTTCATGACTAACATATATATATAAATAAAAAATATGTTTAAAAAAACTCAATTTTATTATTAAATTAATTTATAAGAGATAAAATAAATTCTAATGTAATTTCGGTCGATTCTAATGTTTCAAATAAATACATTTTATATATTAAAGGATAAATTCTATTTTAAGAGTTACTTCTATTGATGTTTAGGTAATTTATTTGACATACTATAGTATAATTTCATGTGTTAAAAATCTTATTTATATTTTATCCACACATCCTGAGCTTAAACTATTTTCACATTGTTAAATGTTTTATGAAAAAATATTATATTTATTAATGATAAAACACATATTTTCCTTAACTTATATTAAGGGATAAATAATAAATTTATGAGGTGTTTTCTGAGAAAATTTTAATTATATTCTTTTAATTCTCTTCATATTAAGAGCATGGAAAATTGTTAGAATGAAAATCAGAATTGAAACAAATCACATAGAGATTAGTCCATGAACATATAGAAATATGGTTCATATGTTATTGAAAAATTAAGTCTAGAAATAATCATTAGAAATTTATTATCACATTCATTTTACTTGATAAAATTATTTGTAGACAATAACATAACATATAAGGTAACAGAAAATTCTTTTTATAGGATATTGTATGAAACTTCCTTCATTTCCCATGTAAATTAAAATCTATGAAATCCATGGATAATATAAATAAGTTTATTAGGCTTTAGGGAACCCTCTTCTCAACTCTGTATATAATCCCCTTGTACTTATATATTATTCTATGGACTATAAAACATATGTTTATTTTCACTATAAAAAACGATCCTTTAATCCATATGATTCCTGGAATTTTTGTAGGGGAATTATAATTCATGGGGATAATTTAATTTGTCCCTAGAAATCTTGAAAATATCATAAAACTCAATCCAAATCAATTATGAAGTGATTTACATAGTCTATAATTGAACTATTCATGTGGATATGACATCCATAATATCATCTCAATTTATATTGGACCATTTCTCATTATAGGGATGTGGTAACTTAGTCACAAAACAATTAGTGGTCTTTATCACATGACCCAAAAACAAATGACATTGGTTCTTATGTTCATTACAATAATCTGAACAACCCATTTTTTTATGCTTACTACCTTAAAATGTATAATAACCAAGCATTTATAAATTATAATTGTTTATTGAAATAAATGTTATTTATATAATATTATATTATATTTTAAACCTAAAAATTGTAAATAAAAAATAAAAAATTTATTTAGTTATTTTTTAATAATAATATGAAAAACTGAACAAATTAAATTTTATAACATTAAAATTAGAAAAATATAAATTAAGATTAGTGGAATGAGAAAATCAAAATCCGTACAATATATAGGAATCATTGTCCCCAAAAACAAAACTATATAAAAGAAACATAATATTAGTAATTCAGTTGAAATTATATAAAATTTTAATGTAGGACCTTAATATGAGTTAATTTTAATAATGAATGAATCATTTATGTAGAATTTATTTAATGCATTGTTACCAATGGAATTTTAATTTGACAATTATAATAACAACCTTACCATTTGAAAGTGTAATTTGGTCATCGAGAATGATAATAAAGCCTTAAAAATAATAATTGTATCTTAAAAAAACATAATGTGTCATTAATAAAGTTATTCTATATTAATTTATTAAAATGTTAATATTATACAATCATAAAATAAATATCATAATTCAAAATATCATATATAAGAACATATTTAATAAACTGTATAGTAAGGTAATTCAAAGAACCCAAAATGTTTGTAATACAAATTAAAATATACTATGTTATAAACATTTATAAGAAAATAATTTTATTTTATTAAATCATTAAGATGAAATATTAATTTTTAATTTTTATAAACACTTCAATTTTAAGGTCAACAGTGGGGAGAATTTTTTTTTAAATTGATACATTTTAATTTATATCATTTATGAATTTCTGTTGAGATAATCAATTATTGAAAATTTAGCCTGAGAAATTATATTTTATATTTCATACATGATTTTTTAAATATTATTAACATGTTTTATAAAATGAAAAACTATTTTCCAAAGTCTAAAGTTTAAAGTATTCCATTTAAATAACAAATTTTCAATCTCTCTAATTTCAATTTCTAAAAACATTTAAATTAAAATTATAATGGTATTTAGAGTGTGATAACCAATTTAATTAACTAATAGTTGATTAATAATTTCATTAATATCACTATTATATGGTTAAACACTGTTATTTTATTTTTTCCCAGTGTTTTATTCTTAAAATACCTTTATCCTTAAGTATAAACCCCCCCCCCCCCCCCGTGGGAAAAAACTCCTACAATACCAAATAAGACTTATTCAAAAAATCCACTATATTATTCCTTTTATAGTAAACTTTTATGTTCTAGATTAAACCAATAATAATAATCATGTGAGTTTAGTGTTGGACAAGATATGTTACACAAAGGCAAGGGTATTTTTAATCATCCTTTTTTCCATTTTCCTATACTCTTACTATTTTTATCTATCCATTTCAAAACCAAATCCTCGAATGATAATAAGATATTATGTTAATTTTATATTAATAATTTATTAAATAAGAAATAATTATAATTATGTGTTATTAATATATCATAAATTTCATTCACATCATTCGGACAATGCCCCATTAAAAGTTAGTTGATCACAAATGAGGACATTGCGAAATATTATATTACCACCAACCATATGGATGATTAAATTAAATTATTTAATATATATATAACTATCAATATATCTATTTAACTCATATTAAATTAATTATACATATAATTATTGACATTGAATAAATTTTAAAAATGGAATAAAGAAGAAATGTTTTTATTAAATACATAATATCAAAAATGTTTGAAATTTTATGAAAAGGAATTAGGAAATAAAAAATAATTATAATTTATAAATAGTTACTAAAAACTCAATAATTCCACTTTTTTATATTTTTTAATAAATATATGTCAATTATATTGTAGGTGGGAAAGAGACCAAACAAATAAAGACTAAAGGTAAAGTTATTCTTAAACCCAATCATTTATTTTCAATTATCTTTAATTTCACATTAGTTTAAAAATGAATGTTAGTTTAGTTTCAAAAAATATGTCCATTAAATATTCATTTATTTTCTGTCTATGATATCCATGTTTCAACAGATTAAAAATGTCTTCTAATCCATTTACAATTCATTATTAAAAATTATACAGTTTCAAAATAATTGATTCCCATGGTACTGTTTCTATTTTCATATATTAAAAAGACTCTTTTGGAAATTAAAATCTCTTATATTTATATAGAAATATTAGTTTTCATTCGATAAAGTATTAAATTAGAAACATTTTAAGAAAACCATTCATTTTCATGTGTTATTTTATGACTACAATTTTTATCCTTCCATGAAGAATGAAAGAATATTAGAATTACATGATGTGATGTGTGTAACCAAAATTATATATGACTATCAAAAATTGGGTAAGGTTGATTATCTCATGAGATAATATTTACTATTCTTCAACACAATTATATATTTCTTCAATTTAATGATGTTATGATTTATGCCCATATGTTATTCAAGAACATGACGTAATCAGTTTTTAATTATTTTTGTTGTAATTGATCACTACATTATGATGTTTCAAAATAATACATATAAGGAAATCCATGATTTTATATAATATTTACCTCTTAAATATGATGATGATACATTACTTATAATTTGATAATTTTTATTATTCTCAACCATGTTATATTGATTCATGTCTACTAATCATCCCAATTATGGTCTTTTAGCTCATCCCTTTCATAAGTGTATATCCTCAGTTTAATTAATTTACTATGGATATTTTGAGATATTTTAAAGGATGAATAATGATTATTAAATATTATTTAGGTATATTTATGTAAATTGGATGTGTGAATCTAATTTTACAATATTATAAACCATTGGAGTCGATAATTTATAGCTTATTCTTTAAAAAAATTAAAATATTATTCATGTAAGAAAATATTGTGGTGGAAGTGTATTTATCTTACAATAACATATTTTAATTTTTTATTTATTTTTATAAAATAATAGTTGTAATCAAAACTACATTGCAATGTATAGGTATGCATCCTATAAAAATTATTTTTTATAAATTATAAACATTGAGATCCCATTAGATATGTATTTAGAGATAGTCTTCACAAAAAAAAATATTCATTCACGATTTTAAACTATATAATTTTTTTAAAACAAATATATATTTTATAAATAGTGGGATCAATTAGAAATTATACTAGAAAACTGTGTGTGGTAGAATGCAATGTTAATCTAAAAAACATCCCAAATTCATAGGGAGGATGAGTTATAATCATAAATGGGATTCATAAATAGTTATCTCAAGCAGTGAAAACTACACTAAAAAATGTGAAATATATATGTTCACAAAATAAGTATTAATAATATTTCAATACATTTTGTGGGAATGACCACCAACATTTAGGTAGGAATTTGGATCATGTTGCCGCTGAATAGTCGGTAAAATCCATGGTGAAGATATTTTTTATCCAATGTTATGAGAAATAAAATGTGAATTTGGACGTTTAACGTTTTCATGGATACATTGATAAATGGTGGGAATTGATAAATAACACATTGATGAAGGATTAAATAGAAAATATGGAGTGAAATTAGTTTTTTGAATATGTATTTTAACAATTATTTCTCTAGATCCCTGTGAACAAATATGGAGATAGATTACATATATCATAAGAACAAGGTGCATGAATTGATCAAATCATATATGGAAAATGTCATATGTATTACAAGATACACCTAGAGGTTTGTTATCAAGAACTATGGTATGGGAGATAGATTCTATAGTGGTTTAAAATCACATATTCGAAGGCTATACCTATTTTATACTTTGGATGTTTCAAAAAAGTAGTTTGGTGTCCTCTAAAACTAAAGATGGTGTTTAGAGTGTGGTCACATGGTTATTTATATAAGAGTATAATAATAGAATTTAATGATTGTGGTTTAATTGAAAATAATAAAAACAAGATCAAACTAACAATATCTCAAAAACCAGGGAATAAATATCCTTTGAATTTCATCAATGGGATAAAGAAATTCATCAATTATTTGATACAAGGAAACAAAGATGATGATTGATTAAAACACATTTAGAAGCATAAAAACTAGATTGTGGATTGGTATGAACATTCGAATATATAATCCATCATCCAATGTATTAACAATTGGTAATCAGTAAATAATATAGTCGATTTTACTAAACCACATGTCATTGATATAAATCAGTATTAGAAAGCACTAAATCCAAAGGAGTCTGGGAAAACATGTCATAAATAATGAAAAATAGTACTGTGAAAATAAATTCATACAAGTTAAACTATAAATTCATTCAATAATGTAAATTTTTTTATTTCTTATAGCTCCATTTGTTTCTATATACCTTCCATGTTTTTTATATTTGAATAATCGAAGGCCCAATACATTTTAGTAGATATATCTGTAACTTTCATAGTAGTTGGATCACTATAAAACATGTGTTTTAATCTTATAAATTAAATTACATTGGACAATTCATGATTCAAATCAAATAATCATTACCTCTTTTGCAACATGATACTAAATTGGGTGTGTTTTTTATCTTGTTATGTATAGTACACACCAACAGTAATGAAAAATAAATCTATTTCTATATTCCAAATAAATCCAATATTCCAATATAAATTCATGGATTATCATCAGTAGTTTTTAGAGAATCCCCCAATAGTGTGGCTATTTGAATTGTTATGATAAATTATAAATTTCTGAAATGGTTGAGTCAATGGAAGGTATCATCTTGGATGAAAAATTCCTTTTTAGGGAATAAACTGATGTTTATGCATAAGTGATAAAAATATTTCTCCCCATGCATAAGGTAGAGTTATTAATTGATGTTATACCTAAACATGCACTTATTTGGAAATTACCCTATATAATTTACCTGATAAAAATGGATCTGTTTGTAATATAGCAAAAATATCATTTAAATAATGAGTTCATACAGCATTGGATGTTACCATGGGGGATCACCAGTGTTCCTTTTCAATAAATGGACTGATCATTCTATATTGCTATAAATTTTTATAAGCTCTTGAAGATCAACATAAATAAAAAGTACCCCTAAAATGTATTGTCTAATTATTCAATCAACAATGAATATAAAAATAATTATCAAAGATGGATATTCTTTGAGGATATTAATATTTGAAGGGGAATAAGGAATATATTTAAAAGATATCATTTTAGATATTCTATTTGAACTATGAGATCAAAATTATTCCCTTCTAAATTACTAGATCCCTATATATATTAATTGTTTTGATGAATATAGTATTTAGATAGGTTTGGGACACATTTTTTGTTTTTTTATCAACAATATGTTCAGTTACAATCAAAAAATTAATAAGAGGAAAAGTAAATATGGATTTTTCTATAGTCATTATTATATGTGAAAATTTACACTATGACTAGAAAGTGTGAATTTTGGATATCAAAGGTCACATTATTGGGGTAATTGACCATAATTAAGGTAATTTATATTAGATCATCACTGAAAAAGGAATTTTTGGATTTTTGTAGACCTAATAATGGAATGAAAATAAAATTTCTTATTAGGTTTAAGTGCACTTCCATCTTTATTTTGAAATTTTCCATGATTATCAAAACCAAACTAAGTTACCCTAAAGAGGGGAAACATATCACTACTCTATAGAGTGAGATTATTTTCATAATTAACCTAATAATAGGTTATTCACTAGAAAATACAAACTATAAGAGAATATTTAAAAGGTTTTGTGATATTTATTAATTATTCAATGAATGTCATGGGTTGTTTAATCGTGGAGAATGAAAAATTGGCAGTCAAAGAAACACAAAAATTAAGATTCATGTGAATAAATATATTATATATGATATGTAACTATAATCTATGAAATTAACTATCATTATATAGAGGTAATATCTATTTGAAATGAAGGGTGTCATATATTCCATTCTGAATATTTTGATTTATATATTCCCCCAGATAGAGTTAGAAATGAATAAATGAATAATTTTCTATTTCAAAAAGGACTGTGATTTCCCTAATCACTACCACTAAGAATAACTGAACATGGTAAATGATTCTACTGTATGAAAAAGAGCATCTACTATATCCATGGTGTATATTGTGAAATACAATTTCTATATGAATATAAAAAGGATGGATCTAGAAATCACAATCATTAAGAATGAATCCTTCCTTAATGAAAAGATTTTATAATAGACTATCAAATAACAAATCAAGGTGGAATAATTTAATGATCTTGATCATTGTAAAAGGATATAAAAAATAATGGTAATAATAATTTAAGAATTACATGTTTCTGATAATGGTGTGATTTAGTTTTGAACAAGAATTTTATCACTTAATCGCAAGAGTTAAAGAATGGGTTGTTGTATATTTAATATAACTCATCATTCAAAATACATACATAAATAAAACTATTGTATCGTGGTCTCTAACAAAAAATAAATCGTGTCATTATAAATAAATATATTGTTAAGAAAACATTTATATTCTATGTATGTGATTAATATAATGAAGAATAAAAAAACACTAAGAGGATGATTAAAAATGTTTCTATTCCCACATGGAAATGGGAGACCACCAAAATGTTATTATTCCACTATATCTCAAGAAAATTAGAAGGAAACAATGGGATATGGGTTGGGATAGACCGAATCATAGAGGATGAAAACTTCATTATTATTCGACAAGATTTAACACTGCAACAATATGGTAAGATATACATAATCTATTTAGTTAGGCTTCTTGGTGACCATATTCCACAATCTTTAATCAATATACAAGTGTTACATTTAGACACTTGTAAATTCATCAAATTTATTTGAATAGTGACTTGAATAATAATTTGGCCTATCACCCCCAATGATTGTAAATATGAAAATATCATTATTACTCTCACAAATATTTTATGATATAACTCAATAGAATTTAATAGGGGATGGGATAAATATATCCCATTGGTTTACATCCTATATGACAAGAACATCACCTTAGGTATTCCTATGGCCCCATATGTAGAGAAATATGGAAACTGTTTTATAACTCCAACATGTTGGGATGTGTTTAGTGAAAAAAATCCAATTGGAAAACATATTTTGGAATAGTTGATATATGAGGTTCAAGAAATAGAACAACATATAAATGATTCTAAGAGTCTTCAGAAGATATATTATTAGATAAATCTAAAGAGATACAAATTTATAATTCAGAGATAACTATTTTAACTAAACATCATTATGAAAAGAAATAATTATATTTTTAATGAATGTGAAGCTTAGCCTTAGGTAAACTGTAACACCCCAAGTAAATAAAGAATATGAAATCTTTATATTTATCCATATTTGTGAATAAAATATTAATATTACTTTAAAGGGGATGCTATGCTCGATGGCGTACCCAATACGCAACAACGAGTTTCTTGGGAATCTTACGTTGCACTCTAATAATAAAATAATATTATTTTAAATGGTAGTTAACATGTAGCCGTTGTATTGGCGGGAATGGATATAAATAACTAAAATATGATTATATATGTTTTTAAATGTTTTTACATTTATCCAATAAAAGATAAAGGCTTAAAATACAGAAAGAATTCAATTTTAGGTGTATATGCCCAAGTTTTCACAAAAGGTTCACTTATCGCCTTTTGATGGCGAACTGTCATTAAATATAGTTTTGATCAATCTTATACATTCTTTTGGACCAAATAAAACTATTCTTTATAATCGGGACATTAAATTTTACTTTGTGTAAATTTTTGGTATTTTTCTGATAAAGTTCATTTTTTTAATGAATAGTGTAAAATGTTGTATTTTAATTCAAAACCTCTTTTTAATATAATTTATTTATATGATTATATTATCCTTTTGATTGGTTTTAAAGTGAAATTAGAAAATATTTTTACCATTAAATCCAATAGTGGTCGTTGGAATCAATTTCACTTTGAAATCGGACTTAAACTAGTGTCATTCTTTTGATACTTATTGTTTCATAAAAACACGACATTTGCTCTGACAGCAGGAATTAATTATTAAATTAATTAATGTGACTTATATGTTTTGAATTTTGTAAGATAGACTTCATTTTTGAATTCGGAATATCAAATATAGCTTAGGGTGAATTTTTGGTAATTTTCTGAAAAACTTCAATTTTTGATGAATAGTGAAACCACTAAGTGGTACTTATAAAGACTGATTTTCCGTTTAAATGAAATTTTGCAATCATTGTGTTTTGAATTTCAAAAATCCAACATACATGGTTGTCATTAATAAGTAAAATGTGGTTTAATGGGATAAAAATAATTTTTTGGTGAATAGTAACTTATTAAGTTTTTAATCGCGATTAGTGGTAATTAGTGTAGTTTAAGGTATAAATAATGCTTTAATAATATGAAATGAGCTAGACACATGTCCCAAACTAATTGGTTGTTTAATGGCCGACCAAGACAAGCCATGGGTCAACTTGGGGACCCCATGGAGAAATTTTGGTTGGGAAATGACATAAATAACTTTTTATTTAATGTAAAAGTAAAAATGACACAAACATGATATGTTTTACTAAAACAATTTTTAAGTAGGGTTACACAGGTCCAAATTTTGATTATAAATATTCATTGGAAAGATAAAAATATTTCCTACATAATATTATTTTTTTATAATTTTTAGACATTAAATAAATTAAATTATGTATGACATAATAATGATGCAGTAATGACATCATTATTTGACGATTTAAATAAAATGGACTGATAATGTAAAATCTATGAACTACACATGTCCAAAACCAATTGGATGAGTGGTTTTCTAACCCTTATCACCTTATCCACTAACTCTATCAATGTGGGACCTTTTAAAACCGAAACAAATTTTAAAATAAAGTAATATTACTTTACTTTCCAAAAGTGCCCCTCCTCTCCTCTTATAAAAGGCCCCCACTTCTACCTCATTTCACACACTCATCAAGCCTTTGGCTCGACCAAACCCTGCCCATTTACTCTCTCCACATCCCTCTCCTAATCCTAGAGGATTCCCTTTGGGAAGAATCCTTTCAAAGGAAGCCTTTAGGCTCAAATCAAAAGGAGTTACACTTTAAAAGGTAATTCATTCTCTCTTGTTCATTTGTTTTATTTTTCTTCTCAAACCCTCTAAACTCTTTTTATTTACTTCTTTTGTAACAACACCAGTATCTTCAATATACTAGGACATTGTAATAATATTTATTTGAGCTACACTCTCACACAACTACATCAAATGGTTAAGGAACATACGGTTTCTGTGGATGGCGAAATTCTGCCTCCCGAAATGATGATTGTTCAATACTCATTTAACACCTTCAAAGGTGGCCATTATGATGTCACTATTTTTATATATGATATATAATATGTTTGTGTTTTATTTAAGCTTCTGTATTTTTCATTTTTGGCATACGTTCATGGTTTCCATTATGGGTAAACACGATATCTTCATTTAAGGAAGTGCGGACTACCGCCCCCTCAAAGTGATGTGATTCGTTAATGCCATATGTGGGACGTGTAAAGGATGGATTTAAAGTTATTATATATGATGTTATACTGGAATTATAATATACCTCTATATCATTATTATTTATTTCCATTAAAGTATGAGATAGAAATGAAAGTAGCGTTCATGCGTACGTACGGCTTACCGTCTCCATGAACGGTGCATTTCATTTCTTATCCCCAAATGTAATGTCCTATTAAAAGTACATGTATATAATGGATATATATAATTAATTATGTATCTAAATGATGAATATAATTCTGGAATTAAAATATACATACCTCTCATTTTGTTTTAATTCCATTAATATGACAAAGAAATGAAATTAGCGTTCATGCGTATGTACGGCTTACCGTCTCCATGAACGGTGCATTTCATTTCTTACCTCTAAATGATTATGTAATGTTATAAATACATGTATATGATGGATATATATGATACATATTATATAAAAATCAGGAATTTCTTTCTGGATATAAAGAACCTTTGACAACATGAACAACATGTAATTGTAAGAAGTCCATTTTCGACTTAAGAACCAAATATCGACAAAACAAACATGATTAACTTAAATGATTAAATAATGTTTATAACATGGTAATAAGTGATATAAAAGGAATAATGAACTTTAAAAAGGTTCTTAAGGAAGTATAAATTAACTCAAGTTTATTATTCAGGAGATTAAAGAACGATCGAGTCAAGTCGAACCCGAGGTAAGGGATCCTACAACTCTCTTTCTTTTTAAGTACACTCTTTTATGTCATATCTTTTAAGCTCATATTTCTTATGATTGGGATGTTCTTTTATATTAATACTGCTGTAATTTTTATGATCATGTGATGAGAGACCCTATTCTCTCTCATCAATCCATTTTGGAAGTTTTGAGTGGCGCCGTTAGGCTGCCGAACTTTCGTAAGAGATCTAACCTCTCTCTTTCTTTTTAAGTACTCTCCTTTGTGTCACTTCTTTTAAGCTCATCTTTGTTATTTTGGGGTATTTTCCTTTATATTCCTCTTGCTGTAAATTCTATTGTAATATTATGGGATACTCTATTTGATCTTATCAATCCATTTTGGAAGTTTTAAGTGGCGTCGTTAGGCTGCCGAGTTTTCGTAAGGGATTTTTCATCTCACTTTTATTCCCGTGAGATTTATGATACATTTGCCACAAGTTCCTTTGAGTGGTGTATGTACTGACCATTATTTTACTCATTGTGTAATATTATTTCATTTATGAGTATTTACATCAATTATTTATTGTCCTTCTTTCACGGGGCGTATATTTCGAAAGATACCCATGTCGGTAAGGGAACCTTTCACCCTCCTCCTTTTAAAGGACATCTTTTGTTGGGTCTTTTAATTTACATATTGTTATGTTGGGATATGTTCTCATATATCATTATTGATGTAAAGTTTATGTCCAAGTGATTAGATACCCTTTTTTATCTCTCATCAACTCATTGTGATTTGATGCCGTTAGGCCGTCAAGGGAACTTTTTAATCCAATTTCGATTTTATTGGGTTCAACATGTAGTCATTGAATATGTCATCCATTGAATATGTGTGAATGTCCTTTTATTGTTTTACACTTAATATCCACTTATATTGGGTGTATTTATATTTGTCACACATATTTTTGAGATTGATTTGTTCTTAATTTAAGGATACCTTCTTTATAAGGGATTTCATCACATTTGACTTTTCTATTGAGGGTTCATTGTTGTTATGCACCAACTCACTATTATATGGTGTATATACTGTCCTTTGGAGTATTATATCATGAATCCATTTATTCTCATGATATTATAAAGTTCTGACTAAATTTTATTCCTCAATTATTGTATTCAAGTGTCACTAATTTTGGTAAAACCCCTTTAACCAAAATATCGTTTTAAATGTTTTAATTATTTGTTCTTATTAATATCCATGTTTTCAAAATGGTTTTAAGGATTTATTTATATGGATATTAATGGTTTAAAATTTTAAGATTCAAGGTGGTATGGTACACTTTGATTCAAAAATCTCTTTTAAATGTTTTAAATGGTTTTGAAAATGGTTTTTTTTATGGATTCATTATTTCAATATCCTAAAATGTTATATTGTGATTGAAATGTGGAAATCTTATATTTCCTTTATGAATGTTTTATGTGATACATTTATGTTATGGTTCTTGGGCATTGTTATGAAAACGGTTGGTTCCGTGATAAACTAAGGGCGGGTGAGCCCGATATAGCTCCCCAATGCATTGGGTAACGCGAAGGAGTGAAACGTTAAGGTTTCTCCAAAGAGATTTAGGGAATATACTGTGATGGGTATTCCAAACGTAACCAAGAGGGTTACTCCCTACGTAAGAATGTTATGAATGCCTCAAGTTACCTTTATGTCTTATGTTTTCTATGATTTATTCATGATTTGGTATGCCTATGTTCTATGGGTAAAGTGTGATTTCATTCTAATGTATATATGAACTCATGTTTCCTTTCCATATTTTTTATAACTCTTACTGAGGTTTTTATGCTCATCCCAAGTTTTTGAAATGTTTTTCACAGGTCAAGGGAAAGGTACATGATGTGATGATGGTGTCAAGGATGTGTCAAGAAAGAATCCGTGTTATAATTTAAATATGATTCCGTTGATGGGAAGAATGAATGATGTCTTTTATGTAACCACTTTGTTTAAATGTGGAATGTAATGCAAGTTTCATGATCTAATTCTCTAAAACTCTAAACCTGAAAAGATCCTCAATGTGTAATCTTGTAATAACTCAAGATTAAGTAAGGTTTTAAGGCTGGGGCCTTATAGTTGGTATCATAGGTCGGTTTAGATAACTTTAGAGGTTAGGGTATTCTTCAAGCATAAGTGACATTACCATAATGGTTAGGATTTCAGAAAGAGTCCTAGTTTTAGATAAAGTGAATGATTTAGTGTATCTTAGTGTTTACCTTCCTCATTAGTACATGATGGTTTTGTTGATATACTCACACTGACATTTCAATTTTTAGTGAATGGATGGATCTAGCAGGCACCAAAGAGACAACAGGTTTGAAGGAAACTGTGGTGGTTCTCTGATTAAGATACTAGATAGAATGGAGGATTCAATGAGGAAACTCATGGTTGTTCAAAACCAAATATCAAGGAGTCGTGATCAACCACTTCAACCTTGGTGATTTCTCTAATGCATCATGTACGAGATGGCCAACTCGATGTGGAAATTCAGGTAATAATTATTAAGGTAACCATTAGGGTTTATATGATACTTAATTTTTAGGTAATTATGGGTTACTCTATGATATGATGGAAAATGAAAGGAATGAGATAAACTTGAGGTTAAAATATGTTATGATTATTCTTGAATATTTTCTCTCATTTTGGGGAATGTTTTATGAAATATATAGTTTTGAAAAAAGGACAACACGCAGACCATGTGACAACCCGTCGCGTCGGACAAAGCTGCGGGAATCGAACCCACAACCAAAGTGCGACTGGTATTTATCGCCTACCACTGGACTACGTGAAGTCCCTGGTTAGTTTGACTGATTCTTTCTGGTTTTATGATTTTATGAATTAAGAGTAAGATGATTTTGGGTTATTTATGAAAATGATTAACCTATCATGGAGGATATGTGATTAGGTTAATTACCTTTCAATACGGGACATTAGGAGCAACTGATGTTGTTTGGAGATAAATGTTACGATTTAACTTGGAAGACTATGTGACTAAATCATTAATATTTTTGGGTTTCAATCTTATATTGGTTTAATTTGAAGAATTTGATGGACAAATTGATTATAGAATGGTCCTTGTTGAACTTTGGGTTTTGTTGGACAAATTTTGGAGATTAAGAATAGATTTTCTTTTTATAAAGGGTTATCCTTTTCTGGATTATCTGATCTTGTAATAGCCTTTTTGGTTTTGGTTTTTCTTAAAGTCTAAAGACATGGGAAGTATATAGTTCTATTTTGTGGATTAGGTGATTCTCTAGAAGTTGATTATAGTACTCTTAATGTGAACAAGTCTTCCTAAATACTCGTCTTTTGGAGAAAATATGAGTTTGTGTAAGGAATCTAATAAAAGTTGAAAGTCAATATGATAAGTGATTATGTTTCCTTATGAATAAATTCCTCAATAAAAAGTAACTTAAAACAAAAATATTGTCTATTAACTTTTCCTACTGGGGAATCGAATACCGTTTAACCCATCACAAGTTTGTGATTTTCTCATTGTTAACATTCTCCTTAACATGTTTTCTGTCACTCTCGATCAGAACATGACCCTTTGCTTTTTCTTCCATGTACATGTTTTCCTACAAGGAATCCTATTATGGGTTAACTCGGGTGACCTTTGTACTTATCTTTATTTATTTTAAAGTGATTGTTTTACCAACTCTTGTTCCGATGTGGGACTTTCAAGGATGTTTCCAAGCACGATTTTAAAATTGCGAGGACGCAATTCCCAAAAGGGGGGAAGGATGTAACACCCCAAGTAAATAAAGAATATTAAATCTTTATATTTATCCATATTTGGGAATCAAATATTAATATTACTTTAAAGGGGATGCTATGCTTGATGGCGTACCCAATACGCAACAACGAGTTTCTTGGGAATCTTACGTTGCACTCTAATAATAAAATAATATTATTTTAAATGGTAGTTAACATGTAGCCGTTGTATTGGCGGGAATGGATATAAATAACTAAAATATGATTATATATGTTTTTAAATGTTTTTACATTTATCCAATAAAAGATAAAGTCTTAAAATACAGAAAGAATTCAATTTTAGGCGTAAATGCCCTAGTTTTCACTAAAGGTTCACTTATCGCCTTTTGATGGAGAACTGTCATTAAATATAGTTTTGATCACTCTTATACATTCTTTTGGACCAAATAAAACTCTTCTTTATAATCGTGACATTAAATTTTACATTGTGTAAATTTTTGGTATTTTTCTGATAAAGTTCATTTTTTTTAATGAATAGTGTAAAATGTTGTATTTTAATTCAAAACCTCTTTTTAATATAATTTATTTATATGATTAGATTATCTTTTGAATTGGTTTTAAAGTGAAATTAGAAAATATTTTTACCATTAAATCCAATAGTGGTCGTTGGAATCAATTTCACTTTGAAATCGGACTTAAACTAGTGTCAATCTTTTGATACTTATTGTTTCATAAAAACACGCTATTTCCTCTAACAGTAGGAATTAATTATTAAATTAATTAATGTGACTTACATGTTTTGAATTTTTTAAAATAGACTTCATTTTTGAATTCGGAATATCAAATATAGCTTAGGGTGAATTTTTGAGAATTTTCTGAAAAACTTCAATTTTTGATGAATAGTGAAACCACTAAGTGGTATTTATAAAGACTGATTTTCCGTTTAAATGAAATTTTGCAAACATTGTGTTTTGAATTTCAAAAATCCGACATACATGGTTGTCATTAAGAAGTAAAATGTGGTTCAATGGGATAAAAATAATTTTTTGGTGAATAGTAACTTATTAAGTTTTTAATCGCGATTAGTGGTAATTAGTGTAGTATAAGGTATAAATAATGATTTAATAATATGAAATGACCTAGACACATGTCCCAACCTTATTGGTTGTGTCATGGCCGACCAAGAAAAGCCATGGGTCAACTTGGGGACCCCATGGAGACATTTTGGTTGGGAAATGACATAAATAACTTTTTATTTAATGTAAAAGTAAAAATGACACAAACATGATATGTTTTACTAAAACAATTTTTAAGTAGGGTTACACAGGTCCAAATTTTGATTATAAATAGTAATTGGAAAGATAAAAAGATTTCCTACATCATTGTATTTTTTTTATAATTGTTAGACATTAAATAAATTAAATTATGTATGACATAATAATGATGCAGTAATGACATCATTATTTGACGATTTAAATAAAATGGAAAGATAATGTAAAATCTATGAACTAAACATGTCCAAAACCAATTGGATAAGTGGTTTTCGAACACTTATCACCTTATCCACTAATTCTATCAATTTGGGACCTTTTAAAACCGAAACACATTTTCAAATAAAGTAATATTGCTTTACTTTCCAAAAGTGCCCCTCCTCACCTCTTATAAAAGGCCCCCACCTCTACCTCATTTCACACACTCCTCAAGCCTTTGGCTCTGAAAACCCCTGCCCATTTACTCTCTCCACATCCCTCTCCTCATCCTAGAGGATTACCTTTGGGCATAATCCTTTCAAAGGAAGCCATTAGGCTCAAATCAAAAGGAGTTACACTTTAAAAGGTAATTCATTCTCTTTTGTTCATTTGTTTTATTTTGCTTCTCCAACCCTCTAAACTCTTTTTATTTACTTCTTTTGTAACAACACCAGTATCTTCAATATACTAGGATGTTTTTATAATATTTATTTGAGCTACACTCTCACACAACTACATCAAATGGTTAAGGAACATACGGTTTCCGTGGATGGCGAAATTCTGCCTCCCGAAATGATGATTGTTCAATACTCATTTAACACCTTCAAAGGTGGCCATTATGATGTCACTATTTTTATATATGATAATAATATGTTTATGTTTTCTTTAATCTTATGTATTTTTCATTTTTGGCATACCTTCATGGTTTCCATTATGGGTAAACACGATATCTTCATTTAAGGAAGTGCGGACTACCGCCCCCTCAAAGTGATGTGATTCGTTAATGCCATATGTGGGACGTGTAAAGGATGGATTTAAAGTTATTATATATGATGTTATACTAGAATTATAATATACCTCTATATCATTATTATTTCTTTCCATTAAAGTATGAGATAGAAATGAAAGTAGCGTTCATGCGTACGTACGGCTTACCGTCTCCATGAACGGTGCATTTCATTTCTTATCCCCAAATGTAATGTCCTATTAAAAGTACATGTATATAATGGATATATATAATTAATGATATATCTAAATGATGAATATAATTCTGGAATTAAAATATACATACCTCTCATTTAGTTTTAATTCAATTAATATGACAAAGAAATGAAAGTAGCGTTCATGCGTATGTACGGCTTACCGTCTCCATGAACGTTGCATTTCATTTCTTACCTCTAAATGATTATGTAATGTTATAAATACATGTATATTCTGGATATATATGATACATATTATATCCAAATCAGGAATTTCTTTCTGGATATAAAGAACCTTTGACCACACGAACAACATGTAATTGTAAGAAGTCCACTTTCGACTTAAGAACCAAATATCGACAAAACAAACATGATTAACTTAAATGATTAAATAATGTTTATAACATGGTAATAAGTGATATAAAAGGAATAATGAACTTTAAAAGGTTCTTAAGGAATTATAAATTAACTCAAGTTTATTATTCAGGAGATTAAAGAACGATCGAGTCAAGTCGGACCCGAGGTAAGGGATCCTACAACTCTCTTTCTTTTTAAGTACACTCTTTTATGTCATATATTTTAAGCTCATATTTCTTATGATTGGGATGTTCTTTTATATTAATCCTACTTTAATTTTTATGATCATGTGATGAGAGACCCTATTCTCTCTCATCAATCCATTTTGGATGTTTTGAGTGGCGCCGTTAGGCTGCCGAACTTTCGTAAGAGATCTAACCTCTCTCTTTCTTTTTAAGTACTCTCCTTTGTGTCACTTCTTTTAAGCTCCTATTTGTTATGTTGGGGTATTTTCCTTTATATTCATCTTGCTATAAATTCTATTGTAATATGATGGTATACTCTATTTGATCTCATCAATCCATTTTGAAAGTTTTAAGTGGCGCCGTTAGGCTTCCGAGTTTTCGTAAGGGATTTTTCATCTCACTTTTATTCCCGTGAGATTTATGATACATTTGCCACAAATTCCTTTGATTGGTGTATGTACTGACCATTATTTTACTCATTGTGTAATATTCTTTCATTTATGAGTATTTACATCAATTATGTATTGTCATTCTTTCATGGGGCATATATTTCGAAAGATACCCATGTCGGTAAGGGAACCTTTCACCCTCCTCCTTTTAAAAGACTTCTTTTGTTGGGTCTTTTAATTTACATATTGTTATGTTGGGATATGTTCTCATATATCCTTATTGATGTAAATTTTATGTCCAAGTGATTAGATACCCTTTTTTATCACTCATCAACTCATTTTGATTTGATTTCGTTAGGCTGTCAATGGAACTTTTTAATCCAATTTCGATTTCATTGGGTTCAACATGTAGTCATTGAATATGTCATCCATTGAATATGTGTGAATGACCTTTTATTGTTTTACACTTAATATCCACTTATATTGGGTGTATTTATATTTGTCACACATATTTTTGAGATTGATTTGTCCTTAATTTAAGGATACCTTCTTTATAAGGGATTTCATCACATTTGACTTTTCTATTGGGGGTTCATTGTTGTTATGCACCAATTCACTATTATATGGTGTATATACTGTCCTTTGGAGTATTATATCATGAATCCATTTATTCTCATGATATTATAAAGTTCTGACTAAATGTTATTCCTCAATTATTGTATTCAAGTGTCACTAATTTTGGTAAAACCCCTTTAACCAAAATATCGTTTTAAATGTTTTAATTATTTGTTCTTATTAATATCCATGTTTTCAAAATGGTTTTAAGGATTTATTTATATTGATATTAATGGTTTAAAATTTTAAGCTTCAAGGTGGTATGGTACACTTTGATTCAAATTCTCTTTTAAATGTTTTAAATGGTTTTGAAAATGGTTTTTTTTATGGATTCATTATTTCAATATCCTAAAATGTTATATTGTGATTGAAATGTGGAAATGTTATATTTCTTTTATGAATTTTTTATGTGATACATTTATGTTATGGTTCTTGGGCATTGTTATGAAAACGGTTGGTTCCGTGATCAACTAAGGGCGGGTGAGCCCGATATAGCTCTCCAATGCATTGGGTAACACGAAGGAGTGAAACGTTAAGGTTTCTCCGAAGAGATTTAGGGAATATACAGTGATGGGTATTCCAAACGTAACCAAGAGGGTTACTCCCTATGTAAGAATGTTATGAATGCCTCAAGTTACCTTTATGTATTATGTTTTCTATGATTTATTCATGATTTGATATGCCTATGTTCTATGGGTAAAGTGTGATTTCATTCTAATGTATATATGAACTCATGTTTCCTTTCCATATTTTTTATAACTCTTACTGAGCTTTTTATGCTCATCCCAAGTTTTTGAAATGTTTTTCACAGGTCAAGGGAAAGGTACATGATGTGATGATAGTGTCAAGGATGTGTCAAGAAAGAATCCGTGTTATAATTTAAATATGATTCTGTTGATGGGAAGAATGAATGTTGTCTTTTATGTAACCACTTTGTTTAAATGTGGAATGTAATGCAAGTTTCATGATCTAATTCTCTAAAACTCTAAACCTGAAAAGATCGTCAATGTGTAATCTTGTAATAACTCAAGATTAAGTAAGGTTTTAAGGTTGGGGCCTTATATAAACTGTCCTGAAAAGGATAATTGATCACATATTAGTAGTGGTATATGATCAGTCACTACCACAAAATCTGGCTCGTGTTCATGATTTTTACTATATATCGCTTTGGAGGAAGAAAATAAAAATATTCACACATGTTCTAAATCAATAGGTTGTTGATGATAAAGAAACACCTCATTTGAGAATTATCTTGTTAAAACTTTATACTATATAGAAACTTTTCAATAAAATAAGATAATTATCCTTATCATTGTTCTTTGGTGGAAACATAAATAAGAAGTTGTAAGTGGTAACAAGAGGAAACAATGGTATATAAGTACCCTCACCTATTACTAACCAAGAATATTTTTGAAATTATCAGGTTGAAATTTATAAATAGTGATGAATTTGACAACACATGTTTTATAAAAGATATTATTTTTGAAATAAATGTTTATTATATTATATTATATAGTATTATATGATAAATAATATTACAAAATCAACAAAAAATAGTTCATTAATGAAAATTATTAGAATAATTTGAAACTAAAACATCAAAAACTCCAAAAATTATAATGGGAAAGAATTATTAATTATTTTAGAATTGAAATTTTTGTATCCTTCCAATAAACTAGAATCCTCAACCCCATTAAAAATTAAAAATTAAAAAAATATTTTTTTATTAAATCATCATTATAGAAAATTGAAAATAAAAAATTTATATGAATTGTGGAGAATAATAAATGTGTGAATTAATTTGTATTTATTTAATGATATATTTCTACTGTAATAACACTGTAACTATCAAAATATTATCACGATCATTGGTAACAATAAACTAATTATTGAGAATAGTTACCATATACCATTGGAGTACTATTATGAACTCTTAATAATTGAATATAATATTTATAATATATAACATGAATAATTTATGTAAATGTAAATACTATACATCTGTAAAAAAATATAACGATTAAAAACTCAATGAATATCTAAATGTAGTTTTAAGAAATTTTATTTGTATTTATTATGTTAAAATAATTTTTTTTAAAATAATTATAATAATTTGTGATAGAATTTTATTCTCAGAGAATGAGTTTCATTTTTGAAATAAGAATATCAGAATACTAATTGAGTGATTGTTTTTAATTTTCTAAAATACTTCAATTTTTTCGTGAGTATTTGAAGTACAATTTCTTCATAACGTATTAATTTTCAGTTATATATTTTGTATGTAATGATTACCTAATAAATTCTAGAAAAGATTTATTGAACATTAAAATATTAAATTATATAAACACGTAATTTCAAAACAATAAATATGTTTTCTAATACTAAAATATATATTTCCAATTACTACTATATAAAAGTATTTTAATTAAGAATTCATTTTTGGTTTTTCCACATTTATGTAAAAAACTATTGAATTAGAATTATAAATGTGTTAATTATCCTTAAATCAATATATTTCATTGACATATGATCCATAATTTAATATATATCACCATTTCATGGATTAACCAGGGTATATAACATAAAAAAATATATTATTTAAAAAATTACCCTCTTCTCATTTATAAAAAACTCCTCTCCCACTCCTTGGAAAACCACTACTCCCCTACATACCAAAGAAAATATTAATCCAAAATCTACTCTATTATCGAACATAAAATATATATCCTTTTTCTATATTAAATCAACTACAATCATTAATGTAATTTTGTGTCTTATTATAGAATATATCATGAGATAAGGTATGTCTCCATCAACTATTCTTTACCCTTTAATTTTATATTTCTATTTTTCACTATCAATTTCAAAATAATATTATATTACAATAATTATGAATTATATTAAAAATATATTTATTAATAAATCCTATGTTACAAGATATAATTATATTCAATTAATAATTCATACATCTCTTGCACAACCTCTGGACAATGTCCTATTAATTGCATGTTGGTAGCCAATAATGAAGTTTCAAATTCTATCGGCATAAATAATCATATTGTTGGTTGTAATAAATTTATTACTTTATAGAAATTTATAAATTCTTATATTGTAATTTTGTATTAATAAATTTAATTATTTATAAATTAATTTTAAAATACTGAAGAATCCAAATAGTAATATAAATTTATAAGAAAAAAATAATATTCAATCATTTTAAATTTCACCACGAGAATTAAAAATGTTACCCCATTATTAGAATTCAGAACATTAAAGAAAAATGAACTAAAATTAACATCGGGATCAATGATTTATTAAACAACTATTTATTATTCAGTAGGTTGAAAAGAAATAAAATAAATCGGGATATCAAGTATGGGGATTCTGAAACCCATAATTTTTTAGGATATCTCATATTTCCCACATGGTTTAGTATTAATGATCCTCTAATATATTAATGTTTCCAATAAATTTATATTATTTATATTGGCGTATACTTATTTATACCCTTACAAAATGCTCTTTTTACCCATTTCTAATGATTTTTTATTGGGCTTCGATTTCCAAAACATCTTAGGAATCATACTGAGTTGTTTATAATGTAATAAAATAAGATGGAATATTATTCCAATGTATTATATAAATTATTTTTGTATAATACTAATATTCATTTGAATTTGTATGATATTTGAAATGTCTTATGAAAATAATTTCATTACATGGTTTATTTCCGGACAATGATTTGTATCCTTCAATACAGACGACTTGATTATGTGCATTTTACAATGTGAGTGATGGACACAATATTATATATACCACCAATTAATTGTGTATTGTGGTTTATATCATGTTATAATGTTCATTGTTTATGAACATGATTCTATAATTTATCACATTTATGATATTTCTATTTATGAACATATGTTATCCATGAAAAATATGTTTTCATTGATTACAGATTTTTGTGGTTCCTAGAATATTAGTTATGATGTCCCATTGTTATGAATATATCACATCATAACAGTTTATCAAATGTTTTTTTTACATTTTTAGGATTATTATTTTATTTTTATGTTCTGATGATGTTCATTATGATCTCCCATAATCTAAGTACCCATGTCCTTTATTACTCATCTTACTTGGATTTTATCTCAACACATTAATTGATGTATACCCTAAGGTGACATAATCTAACTATGATATTTTGTTTGAATTATTAGAATAATGAGGTATTTATATTAATATTGATTAATTTTTATATGAAACTAATTTTTTCAAGGTACTAAGGAATTAGATCATGTATGGTAGAACAATTATTATTTTTTATTTTAAATATAATGTATTGTCCATGAATAGAAATGTTATATTTCTATTAAATAAAAAATTCAATCAAATCATGTTATAATTGTAACATTCCATGAGGGAAATATCTTGGATTCTAGAACCCCCATTAGGTTGAATTTTCTACATTCCCTGCAACATATATCATGTGTCTGAATCTATAAGAATCATTAATTTCCTTCAGAAAAAATTTTATCCAGATTTAGGGATCACTCTACTTGACTATGAAAATAATCCCCTAAAGATGAATATAATCACAATACTATGATCTATATGTTCCTTTACATATAAAATGGGTCTTTGGAAACATGAGATCCCTAACAAAATTGAATAAAATCTCATCAGGTATGATTGGTTATTGTGTATCCCCGTCTGTAAAGCCCTATGATTTCTAGATTTTGAAATATGAGCATAAATTTGAATTATTTTTCTCTGGTGCACACGGTGTGTAACATATTCAGTTTTCCATATATAATGGACCTATATATTTTTTCTAACCATGGAATAAGTCCAAAATATGGTGTTTACTTTAGAAGATGAGTTTGGTGGAATCTCAAGCAATTGGAGTTTTGATCGAATATTTAAAATTTAATTAATTATATATTGAATTAGTTGATTAGTTTTGGGTGGTTGTATCTCTTAAATGGAGTGTCAGATTGAGATTCAATATATATGGTTGATTCTATAATGGGGGTGTTTTTTGGAGAGATATAAACTCACTTTGGGTATCAGGAATTGGGATGGGTTTTAAATGGATGATTAATTAACTAATTATTTAATTAAATTTGAGGATTCTCCCCACCACCCAATTATCATTTTCAGACATAGTAAGGGAGGGGATGGAACCTCCCTCACACATGATGGTTTAACAATGAGGAGGAGGAGGGGAGATGCTTCTTGAATTCTTCTTTGGCGTTATTTAGGACCAGATCGAGGTGCAGTAGCTTCTAAAAGATTATTTGGACACAATGTTTTGACCTATATGGAATGATTCAGACCATTATGGAGTTTTATGTCCCAAATCCTCATATATTATATTTCTTCAAGTTTTAATAACATATTACGACATCAATGAACCCTATTGGGGTAACTCTACGATTATTGAGGGATAAATGGGATTTTAGGAGTGTTTTGTTGGGTTTCCCATCAGAAATCCTATTAAACTGGCATTTGGTTCATTGAATACACATTGTGTTGTCTTCCAATTTGAGTAATTATGAGTTTTAAAAAGTACTCTGTATGTGGATTTACATGGTCGTGTGTCTGGCAGTGTGAAAATGACCACTAAAAGAAGGTTTGTGGGGTGTAAATATTTTGTACTTTAATTACACTCAATATAGTGTTACACAGGTTGACCCCATGTATCTCTGGTCATGTATAAGTATATTTCCAGGAATATGGATCATATTACACACCATGTGAAATCTATTACATTCTATTTAATTTTTCCATCTCAGAGGTTTTGGGTATTTTTTACCTTGATGTCCGAATTGGGCGTGCAAGTATTATATTTTTAGGGTTTTTTCAAGTAGATAACTATACTGGGATAATTTTGATATATATTGGTTATCAAAATGGAATTTAAAAAAAATAAGTGGGATTTCCATTAGTTTTGGATTCAGGATCCTTCAGTTGGTTGTGTTTTGAGCTTCGAGACCCGGGTGAGGGTTGTGAGCCCATTGTTTGATTTGACTTATTCATAAATTATTTTAATGAGGTTTAATTGAAGAATCTAAAAGGATATTATTTTTTTAGTATCTATATGATGATATTGGTTTTCTTTACTAATCAGTGCCAATTAATCAAGGTTAGATCACTTGATGCTTATATCTAAAATTTGAGGATCGTGGTGGATAGATCCTTTGGAGCTATGTTGACAAAATCAAATTGTGGTTATAGCAGAGTTTTATGGTGTTGATCAGTTGAGTCTGAGGTACTCTTGATGATTACCTTAGAAGGTTCTTTTCTAGTTATGTGATCATTATATATCATGATAAACAGTTGGGAATTCACGTGTGGCATGGAGTTGATATTAGATACATTGGTTGAATGTTATTGATCAAGGATTGGTTGGAGTCTATTGAGGGATCCTTACATATGATTCATATGTTAGGGTTTGGAAGTATTTTTTTGGGAATTTCCATTTTTTATATATTATGTGTTTTTTGGATTTCCTGTTTTAAAAATCCAATAATTTTTTTCACTATCTATGTGTGGATATAGAGGATCTTTCATGGTCCCAATTGATAGGACAATCACGAGCAGGTTCATGTGGTGATGTAGTTTGTTTATGGGTGATCCTTGGGAACCATGATGATGTATGACCCAAAGGGTATAACATGTTACTGGATCATATGGATATATAACCAGTCATTTTCATGATTTACTTGTTGAGTATGAGACTTTGATTAATCCCACTAGGTTTTTTTAGTTGGGTTTCCATATTTTGGAACCCGATTTACTAGTAGGGATAGTGATGTTTGAGATATATGGAATGATGGTCCATGGGGATGGTTCCATGTGTCCATGATTGAAATAATTTTACTGAGTCTTTGTGTTGATACAAATAGATGGTTTATAGTTACATTTCTATAATGATGTTCAATGAAATTTGATTTATATTATTGATTATAGTGGACGTGATGTCACAAGTATGTGGTTAGAGCTAGAATTGGGCTCTCAGAAGGTGTTAATTAATTTTTGGTTACGTTTCAATATTTTGTTGCATGAACCAATGATGTAAATTATTTAATGATTGCTGATGGTAGGATATAGCGTTCTGAGTCTTTGTTGGATTCATGGTCTAATTCTCCACTCCATGCCACACCATGATTTTCAAGGTAATGACTAACTCCCCTTAGACAAAGGGTATGAGAATAAAATTACTTATCAATGATGGGATGGTTGATCATGATGTTCTGAGGACAGGTTAGATTCATGGATTGATGTTTTGTGTTTTCCATCTTATAGCCTATTAGTTGGTATGTCTGGACACAGCGTACCATATTCCAGTTGTACACATATACAGAGGATCATTTTTTGTCGAACAATGACCGTTGTAATTTATTTTTATGATGTTGAACTAATTCTCCAAGAATCAATGACTTTATATATACGGTTTATGTGATGGACTGATGCATCATGAACTATAGTTATGATACATGGTATATATGATAGACGGAAGTTCTGGGCTTGGTAGTACTCTCATGTGTAAATGGTGCTAGATGATTCAAGTTCCCAATTATGAGGAAATTTTGGGTTATGTGATTAGGGTATGGGATGGCTTATTTTATAATACTGATTGATATGACTACTAGAGGATGGGTTTCATGTTTTTTCAAGATTGTTATGGATTTAAATAGTATGGAGATGCATGTTTTTTGGGATGCATGGTCTTTGATAAATGCTCAGAGATATTCTAAAATTTAATGAAGCAGTTATTGTCAATCATGGTCATGGACATATAAATCGAGAGTTGTTTATTTAAATTTTTCCATATTTTATATCGACTACTCTGAGAATATTCCTTGATCATGCACTTGTTGAATCATCTTATAGATTCATCATTTGGGTGGGATATTGGGATTAATGTCTCAACCATGTTTGTACACCTCTGTGTGCATACATACCTTCCATTTTCGTCCATGTTGAGTATGGACGCACTGTTGATCCAGATGAGGAAAAGGTTGAATGGTTTAGTAGGATGATAGTGTTGACTCTTACAGTTGGGATATATTTTCATGACAATGTATTGATGATCAAGAATGTGGTATTTTCCCGATATTGATAGTGGGGCATGATTAATTTAATTTTTAGTTTTTTTGTAAATATTATCATACTTGTGGCTGATAGTGGTTGTATGTATTACATGGACGTTCAGGCCTCTACTACATTTTCCTTTTTACTCAAAAACCCTTATCTTTTAGTATATTTATTTTCCTATATTACTATGTTATGTATGTTATATGGTTATATACATCTGGTTGTGCACATTGATATGGGAGTATAGTCTCCTCACAATTTCATCTTTAAACCCCCACTACTAGTCAGTATCCTCTAGTATATGAGGTGGCATTCTTGATGAATTGTGGAAAATAGGTTCAGAACACTATTTTCTGGGTACTGGTTTGAGATATTACAAAGATGTGTCATAGGAGTTACTTTGATGTTATTTTATTATTTGGGGTTTGGTAGACTAGAAATATAGGATTGTATCATAGCATGTGATGGATACCAAGTTGGTTTGTTGTGAACATCTATTCAAGATGGAATATCATGTTACTAGGAACTTGTATTGATGTTCTAAATTTGTGATATTCTAGTAGTATATAATTTTCTCCTCATTTGAAACACATGTTGTTTAGATTTGACTATCTATGATGGACATCAGGCTCCTGGCCCGTTAGATATCAACATGTGAGTTGGATTGGACCTTTGGCCTATAGAGGTATAAATCATCTCATGCATCATGATCTTCATGAATGAACCACATGTTATATGCGTTTTTGGTGTGTGATTTTATGTATTTTCTTCTTATGGTTTTTTTTGGATCTACGGTGACATGTTGGGGGTGGGAATGCTGGTGAGGTTTATTGTTTTTCTAGTATAGTTTAGTTTTCTATTGGTGTAGTGAACTATGTGGGATAATACGGTATAAATTTAGGGTTCTATACCCCTTGTAGATGGTTTCGGTTTTGGCCAGTAGTATGTTTCTGTTTTTGTAAGGAGTGGTGTAAGGTTAAGATGATCAGAGATGACATACGCCCTAGTTGTGGGTAGTTGTATGTTATATGACACCTTTATAGTGTGGGACCCTACAGATGGGTTTCTTGTCTTATTGATGTAGTAAGATGATTTTAGGGGTTCTTGTGGATGTTGTATGTGTAGTTACCCTCATTGAGTTGTCATAGACATACATAGTTAGGTCTAGTGTCTTCACATGAGACTTGTCCTATAGGTCTTGGTGGGAGAGTGTAATTTCCTTTCTGACATGACTCCAGAGTAGGCAGTCAAGTAATGTTTTTCTATCTATGGTCACCCACGAGAGGGTTTGACTGATTTATGAGTTCTTTATGTTATGTGAGTAATATAATAGTGTGTTTGACTCGTAAAATTGGTGTACTAAGGGTGTATCTAGGTTTGTTGTTTTGGAATTACGGATGAATTTGTTTTTATATGGTTTTCTTGTGAACTAGGGTCTATTTCATGTTTTAGGTTTTGAGAGGGTATGTTTGCTTATGTACCCTTCTAGTAAATGGTTGAACAGGTTAGTTAAGCCTAGGGGATTTGGGTTAGATCGAGAGAGTAGAAAGTGATCGAGTTTTCATTGTTCTGGATTTTGAGCAAAGTCCGTGTGATATGTGGCACAATGGAGGCAGAGAAGGTTTTTTGTCGAGATTACACAATAGGTTCTAATAATTATTTGATAGAGGAAACATGGAGATTCAAGAACTAGTGATGCATTGTATCATCTAATTTTTGATTAGATGTTATATAAGTGTACGCTTGATGTCCTATAGTTGGGATAAATGTTGTTAGCAGTCTAAGAAATGATTGTGTGTGCGATGAGAGGCTTGTGGACATGGTTAATCAAGGACTTAGGATATAACATGGGTGTTATGGATTAATGATGTTTTGATGGTGTTCATCAATGGAATCATAGTATACTAACAATTTAATGATGATCATGACCAATATCGCGACATCATCCCGAGTATTCTAAGAGATAATTGGATTTATACCATTATATATATATATATATCCTTAGGTTGACAACGGGCCTCTTGGGAGGTTGTTCTCATGAAGCAGTGTGTGTGAAACTGCATGGTGGGGAGTTCACCATCGGCTTCTATAAATGAGGTTCCTTGGATGGGTCAGATTTTGATGGATACAATGGATTCCATTATTAGATTCCAATAATGGGAAATAGTATATGCTTGGTCATGGTACACTAGAGGTATTTTGGTGGCTATATATAGATCATAGGTTGGTCATGACTGGGGTATGGGGAGAGAAAGGAATAAAAAGAATATTTTTTATGACGTAATGATAAGGATAATATATTGGCAGAGAGTACCTGGTCATGTATGGTGGGTTTATTTTATATTGGGTAAGGTCATTGATGTAGTGAGGACCTTGTTGAGTGGGTTTTTTGAATATAACGAATTTTTTGACTGTTGACTACTATAATGGGATAAATCACGGGTTGGAATTTGTAATAAAAATTTACTTCTATGGTCGGTGAACCATGAGTGCGATGATGTGGTTGACATGGTTATGTTAGAATATCAATACAAATGGATAAAATTATGTATTTTTTAGTGGTATTTTAAAGGTGGAAATCTCTTGCTTAACCGTTGATGGGTTGTCTTCTCTCTCTTCGAGGATATGTTGTGAGACATGGTTAAAAACTTTGGGTAAAATAGAAATATTAAATCATATTTTGAATAAAAATGAGCGCCTAGAAGTGTGGTTGGAAGATAACAAATTATTATTAAGGATTAGAAATCTATGGTGGGTAGTTTTGGGAGATCTGAGATTTAGGGATTTTAAAATTCAAGAGGAAATTTTTTTCCCCATGTTCTCATGAGGGGTAAAGTTTTTCGTTTTTAAGAGAATATTGTCTTTTATATACTTTATGACAAGCCTACTTGTCCTAAAATAGGGTTCTCACACTAGTATAAGTGCTAGGTGGAATTCAAAGCAATTGGAGTTTTGGACGAATATTTAGTATTTAATTATATAAATTTGAAATTATTTTAGTGATTTTTTGTGGCTATATCTCTTGAACGGAGTGTCAAATTGAGATTTTGACTATGCCGATGAGTCTGTAATGGGGGTAATTTTTAGGCAAGATATAAACAAACTTCGGGTTCTGAGGCTTGGGATGAGTTTTAAATAGTTGATTAATTAATTAATGGCTCTCCCCCGCCCATTTTAGGTTCTTCTTCATAGAATTATATGGTATGGATCCTCCCTCATGGGCGATGTTTAGACCCAGATAATGAGAAGGGTATATGTCACTTAAATTCATCCATGGCATAGATCGGTACTAGATAATGGTGCAAAAACATCCAAGAGTGGATTTGGAGATGAATCGTAGTCATGTACATGACAATGTAGGACAATTTCGAGTTTTATGCCCCAAATCACCAAAGATTCGGTTTTCATGTTTTAATTTAATATTATGACTTCTAAGGACACCATGTGTTCGATATATGATAATTCGTGGAAAATATGGATTTCAAGAGGGTTGTGAGGGGTTTCCTATCAAAAATTCCATATACATGACATGTTTCTCTATGAACACCCACCATGTTCAAATACTATTTGAGGTTGTAATAAATCTCATAAGTTCATTCCATGTACTCTGATTTCCCTCCATGTTGTGTTAGATAGCCATATTTTCGACCATGTGAAAAAGAATACAGTAAGATGTTTTTTTGGAAATAATATGCCATGTACATTATGTAGACACCGTTTAGTAATAAAAATGAATGTCCCATGTAACTCATTACATATAAAATTACATTCCCAGAAAGAGGGATGATATTACATGCTTTTTTCACAAATATACATTCCATGTTCATTTTACAGCTTATATGTTTTAGGAATTTTGTGCCCTGGATGTCAGAATTGGGCATGTGAGTAGTCCATTTTGATCATTATTCTACATAGAATGCGATGGTGGGATCTTATTGGCATTATTATGTTATGAAAAGGTTTCATATGCATAATTATTATAGAATAATTATTTCCATGATTTTTGGATTTAGGTTCATTTAGTAGATTGGGTTTTGATCTGGGAGTCCCGGGTTATGGTTATGAGATCAATGTTTCATATATCATGAGAATAACAATTTATTTTTCATGAGTTTTATAGGATGAATCCTAGATGATCGGATTTGGGTAGTATCATTTGAATGAACTTAGTTTTCCATGTAAATCAGGTCTGGTATCTCTAAGTTGGATCTATTGTTGTTTAGATCCTAAAATTCATGATCAATGTGGATGGACCCATTATAGCTAGGTTGAACCAATAAGATTGTGGTTATCGAAGATTATGAGTGTGTTTTTTATATGAGTTTGAGGCACCCTTGATGATACCCTTGGTGGGGAGGATACTGGTGAAGTGATCATTGTATTATGTGGCTGAAGGATGAGAATGCCTATGTGGAATGGTGTAGACATTAGATTCCTTTGTTGTATGTCATTGATCAAATAACTGTTGGAGTCTACTGAGGGATGCATGATGGTGTTTCATGAGATAGGTCTTGAACCAAGTTTTCAATGGTTTACATGGTTTAAAAGGGATAAAATTTCTTGATTTCTAATTCTGAAGATCGAAGAGGTGATGTCCTTATATATGAATCGATCCATAGGATCATGCATGGGACCATTTGATAGGAAACCCCCGAGTAGGTTCTTGTGGTGATGTAGTTCTGTTATAGGTGTTTCATGGGACCCAGGACGATGTATGGGCTAATGAAGCTGACATGTTACAAGTTTAGATGGATATATATATATCCATTGTAATGGTTTACATGTTGAGGTTGGGACATTGATTATTCCTGTATAAATATTTTTTGTAGTTGGGATTCCATGTTTTGGAACCTGGATTTCTTGTAGGATTTACAATGGATAAGAGTGCTGGAAATTTGATCCATGGGTATGATTCCATACATCCATGATTGAGATTTCAAGACCGAGGATCTCTTTCAATACTAATATATGGTTTATTTTTTGATTTCTGGACAAAGGTTCTGGGAACGCTGATTTATATTATTGAATATAGTCGATGTGGAGACACATGTTTTTGGTTGGTGTTAAACCGAGGCATCATGAATATGTATATTATAGAATGGTTTATTTTTCATAGTAATTATCTAGGAAGCACAGATGTTATGTATTGAAAGTTTTGGGATGTTCAGGCATGGAATTCTATGTATCGGTTGGATTTATAGACTGATGCTCTATGTATGAAGACTTTGGATTAATGGTTATGTGAGTTTTTAATAATGACCCAATCCCTAGATAATAGTGGTTTTTAGAAGAGATAATGACATTACTGATCCCAAGGGTATGTACATGACATTCCATGTCGAGGTTCGGATGGTCATACAAGATGCATTGAGTCCAGGATGGATTTATGGACTAATGATCCATGTTATTGGACAAGTGACCAAATGTTTAGGATAGCTAGACATATCATACCAGATCTACGATGGACATACAGATTGGGGATCTAAGTGTGTTGACCAATAACCTTTTTGAATTATTTTTACGATTCCAGACTAATTCTCCATCCGTCACAAATTTTAATTTTATAGTTTATGTGATGTACTGATAATTTAAACTCTATGCTTATGATGAACGAGATAGATGTCAGACTAATGGTATGGGCTTTATAGTACTATTATGTTGAAAGGGGAAAAACGCCCCAATGTACCAAGTGTGAGAAAATATATTCTTATGAGATAGTGGTATGATATTTATTATATAAAATTCATGATTTACAAGACTACCTAAGGGTGGGTCTCTTTTTTTCCAGTTTAGATGTTTTTTCCCTGGGTACAGAGCCATAAGTTGTCTAGGATTCACTGTCCTTGATATGAGATCAGATATATTTAGGAATTATTCAATGCAGTTATGGTCGATCAAGGTCTTGGACCTTCAGATTGATGGTTGTTTATTTATATTTTTTCCCTATTATATATCATCTATGGTGAGCATATTTCAAGAGAATTCACATATATCAATAGTTTATAAGTTCACCATTGAGGTGGCCTACTAGTATTTTTTTCTCACCCATGTACATGAACCTTAATGTTCAGATAAACCATATATATAATTTAGGTGGAACATATATGTACATTTTATTTGGCTAAGGACCCATGTTGAAAGGTTGAGCGGGATACCCATGTGGAGTCTTCTAATCTGGCTATAGCAGCATGATAGAGTGCAAGAGACTGGGTATGTGTAAATGAATGGGCTTCGCAGTGGGGCTTGTTTCATTTAATTTTCTCTTTTTTATTTCTATATATATGATTCTCCAAGTGGGTGATTGTGTTTATATGTATTACATGTCTGTTCAGGCTTTTACTACATATTATTTTTTTACTATGACACACTTTTGTTTTAGTTAATTTATTTTTTCACTGTACTATGATATATATGATATTTTTAAATTTACCAATGGTTTTGAACTCTGATATGAGGGTATGTTATACTCATTGTTCAACCTTTATACCCCTTCTACTAGTAAGAATCCTCTATCATATGATTAGGCACACATATGGTCATTTGGTGAACCAAATCATAGCACTGGATTACTGCTTAATGATCCATAATTTTAAATCAAAATTTTTCCCATCACATTATCCTCATTTAAATCCAATTGATTTATGTTTCACATATTCCATAGTATATAAATTCAAGTGTATTCCACATCATCAATGATATTTCAACATATATCAAAACCTTTATTTTAAAAAGGGACAAAGAGAGATAAACCGATTCTCAAATACTCATATCTAAAGCATGGATTCCGGGTTCTGTGATACGTCTTAAATATTCTTCCATAATGACCAAATTCATTTATTGGGCACCTTAATCCCCAAAATATTATATATATAAACTGAAAAAAAATAATTTACACTATCAATGTACATTATGAATGACAACTCATGTCATCCCTAGGATCCTGGATATGATCCCATGACTTATCAACAATATGTGTCTCCATATTGAAAAAAGTCCATATTATCCATTCATGACCGATAAATGTTTTAGTGGAAATTTTCACCCCAATGTAATTCATGATCATCCATTGCATGTCAGTCCCAATTGATCTTCTAGATTCATTATCATTGAAACATGAAATCTTGGATTCATGGAATAATATTTTTTACCCATATATGATCCATGATATATTATCATAAAATACAATAAAATATAGTTCATGTGATATCATCTTAATCTATAATGAAATATGTTTTATGTTATAGGACCATAATCTAAAACAATAGTGGTCGATGTTGTTTAACCTAAAACATCATTAAATCCTAGGTATGACTTTTATAACATTAATGAACCTAAATAATGTGAATAAGAACATTTTATATTGAATATACCAAATAGTGATCTATTAAAAATTCATGCATCAGCCCACAAGGCGTATTTTATTATATACAATGCATTTTTAAGGGAATAATTTTAAATAAACTATTTTTATTTGAAAAATAAAATGAGCCATGAAATAGTCGTTATATACTCTCTATACATCAATCCCAGGTAAAATCTATATAATTCCACATTCATGACATATTCACCAAGGGAACAACATTGAACATGACTATATCGAAAGGACATTCCTAAATATGATGAATGTGGGTTTTGTATTATTGTTTGACATTGAGCCATACCTAGTATGAATATACGCTAAATTGTTATTTTGGGATCATATTTGGGTTCCCTAAATATTATGATAACGATTTATGTGATTGATTATCTATATGATAACAAGTCATTCCGGTGGAATTAATATTGTAAAAATGGGTGAATAATAAATATGTATTATAAAATACATGGAATTTTAAAATTTTATTTAACAAATATTTTAAAAAAATAAGGAGAAATCGACATAACCTATAGTCACTAATATAATACCACATATAGAGCAATCCTTCTAGGAAGAATAAATGTATGAATAAAAAGGAATATAAGACCTTACATTATCAAATAACTTCTTCCCCTAGAAGTAATGTATTTTTGAAGCTGACATATTGTCATATTATCTACCATTATGTCCTATTTTAGTGCCTCTTATTTAGAAATAATATTTGTCCCATCATTCTCTTACACTACCATATGTTCATGTTCCTCTTCCATCATATTATTCATAAATATATGCACATAATGAATATGGTATACCTCATTTTAAATCCAATTAATAGTGGTCTTCCCAACATTGACCAAATCGTGATAAGACACTTTTCTGGTTGCACGATATGTGGCTAGACATGGAGTGTAATTTTAATGTAGATTTGATGAGTACTATTCTTGTAGTATAGATAATCACCGCTCATGGTCCCACTTCTTCACCCTCATGGTAACTGGCTTCTTAACACGTTCTTGAAGAGATTGACAGTAAAACTCTCAATTACAAAATTGTGAAAACGTATACTATTTCTAGCCCAAAACGTCCTTTTCACTTGTAAGGGGCCATTTTGGATCATGTACCCAATCCCCCAACACAATTTTAGATACCTACTTATGAAATTATACATGTTCTGATTGTCAAATCAAGCATAGTCTAAGAGGATTTCATTATTTTTGTACAAATTCTCTATAAAGAGACATGTACATGCATAAATTGGTTTTTTAGTCATATAAAAGTTATTTGATTCTAGTTATTATATTGAAAATTATATCTGAATTAGAGATTTATTGGATTTGTATGATATGAGGTAGACCTAATTTGATGAAACACAAAAAAAAAATATTATTTTTCTTATATATTCTGTTGTTTTAGAATCCAAATTCAGAATAATCATTATGAATATACATATATTAAAGACATCAGTGGATTATACATCCATATAAACTCCAACTTCATGGGTGATGAAATTATATTCCTTTTGTACATAACTGCGATTTATCAATTATATTAATTATATATATGTAGTTTTCTTTTATACATGAAGGGATTTAATCATAAATGGATGTTATAGATCATAATAAATTCATGAGGATATTTATCATTTACAAATAATTTATAACCCTCTCCCATTGATTCATCCAACATGTCCTGGTTAACATTATAGTATTTTTCAACATTAGGATCATAAAAAATTGAAATAAATCATGCCAGTTCAAAGGACTTGAGGGTTTGGGCATCGAAAAGTTTCTCCATGCTATACCCTATATGGACTCCGACCAATGTTGACTGTCAAAGTAACCAATATGATTACTAAGGTCGTTAAAGTGTTATAGAATTTTTACCCCCTTATTAATAGGTTTCATTTTCCCTTAGGATACCTGAAGAGAACATGTGTTTGTAAACACATATATATTATATGAATAAATCATTTAATGACCGATGATCGTTAGAAATTTATAATAATACATTTTTAATGGAGGGCATTTTTTATAACTTATATTTGAAGCTTCCACTACATAGTATCCTTTTTGGACGAAACACATAAGGTTCTAGAGGTGTAACTGTTAGTTGAACATGTATTATTGATTCTGGTTCAGTGACCACATTATGTATCAGGTCCATCTAACATGATGATCCCTTGTCATTAGCCTCCCAGTCACTATCTAATTCACCTTTTACTGTCATTTCACTAAGTGAATAGATTATGGTGAGATGTGACTAAATCACCCCAACAACCAAAAATATTCAATGTAATAAAGAACCAAATAAATAAAATAATAATCAAGGAATATGATGTTAGTGAATAAATATATCATACTTCTTAGCAACATTGATGTTGGAATCCTCCAAATTCACCTATCATTATTGTGGGTTGAATAATAATTATAATCTCCTCGTGTGTGTACTACACATAAACCATAAGAAATATGAATTTCTTAATTAAAGTCATAGTTTAATTTTTTGACTTCATAGAGCTATTTATCAAGTGTAATACTATCAGGATTGGTGATATTTTAAATTCCAACGAACTCCACATCCTCTTGAAAAAAGACCCTAAATGTCAGGGAAATGAAATATAATATCCCTAATATATACATTTCAAGAATATAACTATAAATTTTCTCATAATTGGATACAAATATTGGTATTCTATAACATCATTCACATCCAAACCCACATTATTTCATTCATTGGTACATTGAAAAATAATATAATTGATTACACACACCTTGTTTTCTTCATTTCTATATACAAATATCTATATCTGTATGCTGATAAATTATTACTAGAACTATGGTTTTTTAAGCCACTAGAGACATTTTAACTCCATCACACACCATTGTGGTTATTTACATTTTCTTCATCACCAACAGATTCAATCACCCAATAATGGATAACTAGACAAAAAAATGGGTATATGATAAAAGAGACCAATTTTCACACCAATTAAGAGTATGTTCAAGAAAATATGATTCTAAATTATGCTGTAAATTAAAAAATTTAGTTAAAAACCAACATATTTTTATAATCCAGATGTGTTTTGGGTTAGGAAAGAATATTTGAACACACCGTAATAAATACACAAATCTGGAGGCTATATTTAACATAAAAGTGATAATTTGTGGGAATTGAGTCTAAATAGTACCCTATTGGATATCTTCTTGAAAGTCTAATTCCTACAGATCACACTGAATTTTTTTATAAATTTCAGAAGTTGGAACCTCATACCACATGAGGAGATAATTGTTATACCCGTTCAACATATATTTTATTTCATAATCCTATATATTTGTGTGCTAATACCAATTGATACCCATCAAAAATTACCAAAAAAATGTAGCCATCATATCATGGGAAATTTTAATTCATTTCCACCATAATGGTCCCATATCTAGCCATATAAAACTTTAAAAGTGTTTAAGATCATCTATAGTTCCCCTACATGGTTAATTTGGTGCATTTGATGATATGAAGTTTCAACCATGGAAACATCCAAAACCAAAATTTTAATAAAATGTTATTTTCACCAAAAAAAATATAGGGACATGAAATTCAATCTTCTTCCTGAAAAATAACATATACATACCCTAGTAAATTCACATAATGATGGACAACATATAATATTAGTATCATTAAGAAGTGACCATCCACTGAATTCATTTAATTTCTCTTCTTCGATTATTTTATAAAAGAAACCCTATAGGTCCTGATATTATAATAACGGAATTTCCATGTGTTTCTTCAAATGGGGTTCAAGAAGAGTCATGTGGATGAATTATTCATCCCAAATCATGTATATAATATTCACCCTAAGATATCTATCTTTCAAAATGGATTTAATGGAAATTAATATAAACTTTATATCATTATGATGGTTTTTTATACATCATTTCAATAAGGGGAGGGGAGCGGGAAACTCATATTACATATCTCCTTGAATTTCAACACCATATATTATATCGACATCATAGTGACTAATATCGATGTCAACATGCATCATGTTGACCATTTTCATATAAGGGATCTATTGGCAAACCATGTCTATTATCATACCTCTATTGAAAAAAACAAGGTTTTGTGATTCCTACATGTCTTCATATATTTTTATCTTCTCCAGTTTAATTGAGATTTATATTGTATTACATTAAAACAAAAAAATGTATCCAACTTCCCTTCAAATCTATTTACCAGAATGAATATCCATTAGAGAAGACCACTTGATGCTATGATTGGATACATACACCATGAATATTCACTAATAGACACAGATGTTTGTTTGTATGAGTGGTTATCTTAGTTGGGGGGGGGGGGGGGGGTAATTAAGTACCCAATTAAAAAATTTATCTAAAATTTATTACATTGAAATCACCCAAATATTTATATACATAATTGTTTATAAAAATAATTATGAGGATATAGATATTATCCTTTCTTACTATTTCATTAAATATTTTTCAGGTCGTTGATGAATAATATAGAATATTATTGGATCATTTGAAATAAATTTTCCTGTTCAAAATACAAAACGAACATAAATTATGATAAACTATCATGTTATATGTTTTATAATATAAAATATATTATTGTATTAATGAAATAAATAATGTAAAATAAAATAAAAACATAGTGCTGAATTTTTGAATACAAGAGGATTCGTCTCATGTTCACACATAGACCCCTTCACATGGTGATCACCCACCAATATGAATTTTATAAAAAAATATAATCTAGAACCTATATTGGGATTTATATACTAGTTTACAGTTATCCATGTCACAAACTACATCTTCTATAATTATACATGTTTGAAATGTAAAAACCTACATGATGACTTATACCACTCTTATCCATGGGAAAACAATTATTGAATGTGTTTGATAGGTTATCGAGTATCAACCTATTTAAAAATGGAGACATTGATAATGTGATAAAATAGTTTATGCACACATACTAATCGAAGTGTAAAAAATATAAACAGAATAGAGAAATCTAAATGGTTAGTGTTTAGAACTTCTCAGTCTATTATAAAGCAGCCTGTGACTCTTGATTTGATTTGGAAGTGATCCATGAGTCGTGTAATTTTAAAAAATTCTAGAAAATAAAGTTTCAAGATCTCATGTTTTTCAAATACATGAAATAATCAAACGTGAACGTGTTGTTAAGATTCCACATCACAAACCAGCCTGAGTCGACCCTGAACCAGTCACTCAGGCCAGCCCGCGACATGTCTCGAGAGGTGTTTCCAATCATTCTTGGCTAGAAACAAGAACCAAGGTCATAAATATAGAAAAAAATTGAATGATTTATCTGAAATAAAAAAATAATACAAACCGTGGAAAAAAACGGAAAACCCAAAATACATTTACATAAAAAAATGAACTGAATATTATTCGTAAAAGAAACTGATAGTACAACTAAACCAACAAATCATCCGACGAAACCATATAACCAAATAACTAGATCTGACAACACATGTCACTCTATAAAACAATGATCACACTTCTCCCAAGGTGATAAAACTTAATCTTAAACCTACACAAGGGATAAAAATAAAAATGGACTATAGGCGTGAGTATTAAAACACTGTTGGTTACACTTATATTCTATTCCCAATGCACTTCTATTAAAATAAATGAATCATAAATTTTCAGTTTTAAATACATGATTTAAATGTTTTTTTTTCAAATTAGGTTCCATGATATAACAATTATCAGACAAAAACATGCATGTTTTATAAAAAAGAATGCTAGTAACAATTACTCAAAGATATAAAACCTAAAAATGAAAATAGTTTTCAAGTGGAATGCAATTAAGAAGGTAAATTTTTAAATAAAACACACATCATACTTAATTTACCAACTTAGCAAACCATATGCCGACAGTGAGTACAAAATAGCCAATCTGTATGAACACGAGACATTAGAAGGAGAATAATCCATAACATAGTGGCCCCAAAAATTATAATTGTCATATATTAGTTTATGTAGTCATCATCAAACATTCTACATGAAACAGGGACAAAACCCCGCCAGATCACTAACATAAAAGTACATGTCTTCCCACCTAAATACCCGAGTTTTCCATTTTTAGCATAAAAAAGATACACATAAATGAAATAATATTTTCTCTTGTTTATTACATTTTAATATAGTAAACACATCAAATAGGGCACTCACATGTCAAACATTTCCTTCACAGATCAATAAACCAAAAAAATTTCATAAATTGTTATCATGAATTATAACATGCCCTTGTAGAAAATATCCAATAAAATGATATTTTAGAGGAAAATTACATAAATACCATATGAATATAGATTATTCAGCCAAAAAATCAAATAATAAATTAATTTCATGAACCTTAAAATGGCCCCGAAATATAGAACAATAACTCTACATGGAACCCAATTTTATAGGAAAAAATTCCAAACAAGCCTTTAAGCCTTTCTCAAATCTAACATTTGACAAAGATTAGCATTTCACTTTTATTATGTAGGTATATATGAACCATTTAATGTAGAAAAACACATTCATAAATCCCTCAAAATAGTCGGGATACATATAAAAAACACAACCATTTTCATAAGGATGTGAAACATGCCATTTTCAAGCAACTTGGGCAAAAACATGTTGTAAACCAAAATTTTTTTTTGTAAAACCAAATACACATTGGAAATCCAATAAAGGAATAATAAATTACATTTTTAATTCTTTTAATTAATTTATAATTACCATATTATAATTTTTGAATCAGACTTAATAGATAAAAGCCCACCGAGCAATTTACTGAAAACATGACATGATCATTTAAAAAAATTATTTTAAGAAATTAACAAGGAATAAAAGGTCAATTGTATGCCATATATTATTCAAGATAATAAAAACAATTCAAGATACCAAAAACCAGGTTCTAAACTTCCACAAATTGGTGCTAAATATATCATAATATTTAATCAAGCATTTGGTGTTCATTATTATGACAAAACAACACTACCTTTCACAAAACAACACTTAAAAAACCATTTTCCACACCAAGAAATTTATAAAAAGTCTGAAAAACAATAATAAACATATATATCATGTTATAAAATTATGAAAATTATAATATATAAATTATAATTGAATGTTCATGGGATATCCTACGTCAAATCCTTTAAATAATGGAAACAAACACCCGATATCACCATCTGAGGGTTTATAAACCCAAAACCTTGGAAGGTCATCCCCAAACGAAAAAACCCATAAAAATCATGTTATAATAGAAATTTAGGTCAATAATGACTATAGGATAATATACATCCAAGAAATTATTAAAAAAGGAGGAAGAGGGAGGAGAAATGCGAAAGAATCTCACATTGTAAACTAGAAAACTCTTCATCTTCCATTATATTTTCACCAATAATGGAATGGTGATGTCTTGAAACTCCATGGAGTGGCTCCCACTGTCTGGAAGATCAATGGAAATAATATTTTTGGAAAAATTAGTACGAATTGAATTATTTATGAACGATACAAATTTCCTTTGGAAAATATGAACATTTTGAGAAACATTGAGAATATTTTCCTTAATCTGTGAAAAATATTAGCTCCAAAGAGGTAAAATGGAAGATGGTGGTGCGAATAGGGTTATAGTTCTATATTAAGAGGTTGAAAACACAAAAATTATACAAAAATAATATTATATAAAAGAAACAATTTTTTTTAAATCGAAATTAGCCCACGGGATGGCCCAATATATGATTAAATAACACAAAATTCACCAGGCTTATTAATTTCAAAGGGTTCCAAAAGGATAGGTTGGTTTTAGTATATTAGTAGAGGTCATGTGGGATTTGTAAAGTGTGAATAGTGTTGAAAAATAAAGGTGTTAATAAATAAACAAATTTGGTTTTTAAATTAGGAAATTAGCTCATAGTTAGCAAAAATCATGTAGTAACCACCCATTTCTCCAAAACTCCAACACAAGCTATGGGGAACCCAATAAAGTATGAATAAAAAAGATGGAATCTAAAAACAAAAAATTAATCTCACCTTGAACCCAATAAATGTATTTGGATTTCCAATTAACTGGTTCAAACCAAGACATGAAAAGAAAAAAAAACTGGGTGAGGAAATTCTCCGCACCATTATAGATTTCCACCCCCGGGAAGCCATAACACCTTACAGCTGAAAAAAAACTAAGGATTATATATCAGTTTTATCCAACCTCTCATGACTAGGAAATATAATTTACCATCAATAGAACTTAATCCCCTTTCCCAAACAAAACACCAACTCACAACCTCTTCCTCAGAATCAACCGAAAGATCAAGACACCACCTCCACAATAATTCCAAATACCAGATTGTTGGGCCTTATACCAATTATAACAATGATCACCCAAACCATCGTTCACTCACGAAAATAAAATCAATTTGGGGGTGGTTGATGTTAGAACGTACTCCCCACTATTATATCATGACTACTATACGAAAAATATTTAATGGAATGATCATTTAGACCCATAATGGGTCTCCCCACCATTGATGTCCAACTAGAAATTTACACAAAAGAATTCAAAATTAACTAAAATTAGGGCTCACCCACACATACCCAACAAAAATCTCCACAAAAAACAATAAAACCCAAGTTATTATGGTTATAACATGATCAGCTAAACCACTGACTCCCGAACAGAGGGGACAAGAACCGGGTCAACATGTTAGGCATAGATCTAGACCTATAACACTCAGATGGGTGGGGGGTAAGGGACCAAATAATTAGGCCACTGAAAACACAAATGAATAAAATGAACTATCCAACACTCTCCCATACAAATAGGTAAAATAAAGACCACCCCGGATTTACACAGGCAGTCCACATAGGGACATTGATCAGAAACCTACATCCATGAAGGAAGAACCATAGACACTATGTGAGGGGTAAGTCCACCATGCTCGTTAGAACAATATGAAATTCACAGTTATGAGGAACCACAATAGTGTATGAACTAACATTCCAAAATGGTGGTGGTATGATCCTAGGTGATCTCTCTACACCTATATCAATTTCTTAACTGCATGAAAAGCTTCACTCTGAGGCCTATGGCAAGATCCCTTATTCATGAAACATCGAATGCACTGCAGTTAGGTTCTAATGATCACACCACTAAAAAAACTCACTTGATCAAAAAAACCTTAATATAAGTAGGAACTAGTAGATATATAGAAAAATTATCTCTCACTCTAAATGAGGAGCCGAATAGACAAGGAATACAGTGAAAAACATCAACATCACTGAACAGAACTGCTAGATCCAAAAGAATTATCACACCCAGGAAACACTTTAAATCATTCCAAAACATCTATATAATTCAACGAAAATTTCATTGCATCATTCAATGAGGTGTATTTCACATTTTATATGAATTCTTAAATTGATCAATAGGATGGTTTTATAATGGAAAACTATCCATAGACACATCAAAACATCCAACACATCTTTAGAAACCCACATTACATTTCTCCAAAATAGACACAGAAAAAATATCCCATCCCACAAAAAAACAAGAGTATGACTCCAAGATCACAAGTACACTAAATAAAAAAATCTTCTAAGAAATAGACAAATCAAGACCCATAACAATAAGTTTATCAACAAATTCCACAATATTTCATCTGAAATCATTTTTGAAAAAAAATCTAACAAGGTGTATTTGAAAATTCATCAATGGGGTTTCATCAAGTCTGACTCACATGAACATTTCCATGCCAGCCTAGGAACCATCCACTAGGATAGATAGGCCATCCATCCAGATATCAGCAAAAAAATGCATGTGAGAACCCATGAAAACAACAAAGGGTCAAACAAAACTACAAAATTACAAAAATCATGTACCTTCCAAAAGAACACTAACCATAAAGTAAAAAACCTTTTCAGATTTCACAAAAAAAACCACTCATCATCAAGATGCATTTTATAAAAAAGCATACCCATTTTTATTTTTACAAAGTGAAAACCAACCTTGTTACTCCAAAAAACCATTCCCATTTTATAAAATTCAACAATGTATTTTTAATAATCTCCTGGCTATTTAGACCAATACAAATTATAAAAAAAACCAATTTCTCAAAACCAATTTCGAAAACATAATCATTAGATTCAAAAACTTTTCAATATCACAAAACACCCCATTTAAGACAAATATTCAGGATCACCTTAAAAAGATTCACTTTATCCAAAAAAATTATTGCCACAAACCACACGTTTAGATTAGGGATAATCTAATAGAGTTAAATCATTTTCACCTCCTCCTGAAAAAATTTGTTTCACAAAAACACATCCATCCAAACCCATTATTATATTTAATCTTTGGAAACCACTTTATTACACATTTCAAAATCATATCCTTCCATAAGGACCCATTTCCACAATTTTAACCCAAGGATTTTCAGAAAAAAAAATTCAGAATTTTAGAAATATCCAAGAGACCCACAAAATAGAACTACTGTCGGTGGGGGACATGACCATATGTTTGGAAGCCATATTTCTTCGACAACACTAACATGGATGGAATTATTTAGACCTTTCCCCGACTCTACATTGATTCCCAAGCCATACAAGCTCACGATGGACAATAGTCAGATTCCCCTTATCATATCCCAACACTAAATAACCAACAAGAACAATGTAAACTAATAAAACTAGACATACCATGGAAACCCGTGGATCAGAACGAACAAGATTTTTTGATGATCTTCCAACACATACCTCTCATGTCCCAAAATTCCAACTCCATATACATTGAAATCCAATAAATAACAAGGGAACTCTAAAAATAATGTTCTGGTAGAAGCCGACCTCCTCTGATACAATTTTGTCACAAACCATCCCAAGTCAACGCTGAACCGGTAACATAGGACAACCTATCACAAGTACCAAGAGATGTTCATGTTCTTCTTGGGTCGGTGATAATAACCGGGGGCATCAATATATTATACAATGGAATGATTTCTCCCAAATATAAAAAATCAAACAAACAACAGAATGAAACGGACATCCCAAAATACATTTACCTAAAAAATTTAACTGAACATTTTTTATACAAGAAATTAAAATTACAACTAAATAAACAACTCAACTGACCAAAAATTAAAACCAAATAACTCTATGTGACCCTACAGGTCACTATCCAACACAATAATCACATGTCATCCAAAGGAAATCGAACTCATGCTGAAACATGAAAAAGGTCTTAAAACAGAAGAAGACTATAGGCATAAGTATTAACACTCTATAGGTTATTCTGATATTCTATTTACAATGAAATTCCATCAAGAAAGGATACATAAATTTCATTTTTTTAATACAATATATATAAAAATTTATAAAATTAGGTTCCATTCCATAATAATTATCAGACAAAAACTGTCATGTTCTATAAATTAGAATGCCAGTAACCAATTTTTAAAGAGGTGCTACTTCAGAATGATTTTTTATTTTCAAGAGGGATAATTTAAAGATAGTAAAAATTTAAATCACACACAATTGGTGATGAATTTAACAACTAAGCACACCATATGACGTTATTGAGTACAAAATATCCAATGAGCACAAGTCCAGGGAACACCCCAATGCACTATTTGGTTGTGGGCCCGTGGTACCTCGTATCTTAGTGTAAAATTAACCATAATGAATGTCAATTATTCTACAAACATGAAAATAGTAGGATAATAATCCATAAACTAGTGTTCCCCTACATTATCATAATCATAGTTTAGTTAGTGTTGTCATAATCAATCATACTATGTGTAATAGGGACAAATCCCCTCTGGATCACTAGCAGACTACTACATGTCCTCCAACCTAGATACCTGACTATTAAATTTTTGGGATCAAAAAAATTACACCTTAATAAAATAACATTTTCTCATGATTATTCTGTTTACAAATAATACACACATTAAATAGGACACACACATGTATCAAATATTTTTTATGGATCAATAAACTGCCTAAATTTTGATAAAAAATTTCATGTATTATAACGAGGTCGTGCACATAAAACCCAATCATAACTTCTCTTTTTTGGAAATAAACTCATCAATAACATATTAACCAAGATTTAGAATCCCTAAACACAATTATTAAATCATTTTCATGGACTATCAAATGGCCCCACAATATAGAACATGAAATACACTTGGAAACCATTTTTTCAGGAAGAAATGTCAAACAAGCCTTTATTCCTTTTTCAAAACTAACTTTTGATAAAACTAGGAAATTAAATATTATTATGGATGTGTAGATAAACAATTTTATGTAGAAAAAAACTTTATTAAATCCCTTATAATACTCAGGTTACATATTCAAAACTCAATCATTTTAATATGGATGTGAAATGGGCCATTTTCTAGCAACTCCGGCCAAATCATGTTTTAAACCAAAACCCATATGTTGGTAAAACAAAATCCAAACTGGAAAGCCATAGAAGGTCCAAAAAATAAAATCTTTTATGTATCAAATGAATTTATAAATCAAAAATTGTAATTTTTAAACCACATGTAACACATAAAATCCAACCAGGCAATTTACCGAACACATGACACGAAGTTGTAAACAACGCATATTATTTTAAGAACATGACAAGGAATAAAACACCAATTTGATGCCATATTTTATTCAAGATACATTAAAATGTTCAAAATTACATAAACTAGTTTCTAAAACTCACAAACCAGGTTAAAAAGATATAGAAACATTTAAACAAACACATAGTGTGTACTTTTATGACAAAACAATACAAACTTTCATAAAACAAGGATTAAAAAACTATTTGCACACAAAGAAAATTATCCAATGGAAAAAAATAATAAACCTATATATCAGGTGTGGAAAATATAAAAATGTTGAAATTTAAATGATAATGGAATGTGAAAGGGATATCCTGCGTTAAATTTATGGCGTAATGGAAAAGCACACCCGATATCAACATATCAGGGGTTTTAAACCCTAAACAAATGATGAAATTCCCCAAATGATAAAAAAATATCTAAAATCATTGGATAACATAACCATAGGAATATAATTACTATAAGATAAAATAAAACCATGAAATAATTAAAGGAGGATGAAGAGGGATGAGAAACCAGAAGAATATCACCTTGGACACTAGAAAATTCATCTTCTTCCCAAAGATACACACCCATAAAAGAAAGGGAATGACTATAAACCCATTGGGGAGGCTCCTAAAGTTATTAATAAACATTTAATGTTTATTTGTGTAAAAAGTTTATGAATTTAATTATTTATGAATGATACAAATTACCTTTGGAAAATATGGATGATTAGAGAAACTTTGAGAAGTTTTGCACTAATCTGCAAATATGATGACATTAAAAGAGGTAAAATGGAACATGGGTGTTAGAATAAATCATTTTTACTATATTGTGATGTGGAATAAATAAAAATTATAAAAAGTAGAATAATATATAAAAAAAACAAGTTATTATTATTTTTAAACAGGAATGGGCCCATGAGCAGGCCCAATACATGAATAAATAACCAAATTTCTCCATGATTATGAATTTCTAAGGGGTCTAAAAGAAAATACTGGTTGGAATAGGTCATATAAGGCAAAGTGGGATGCAGAATAAGTGAAATTTTTTGAAAAATGATGGTTTTATAAAAGAAGAAAATATGGTAATTAAATATGGAAATGGGCTCACAGTTGTCCCAAATCAAGAAGTAACCACCCTTTTCTCAAAAAATCCACAAATTATCCATGGGGTACCCTTGGTAGGATTATTAGAGATATATCGGAGATAAAAAATCAAAACTAATCTCACCCAAAGCCCAAAAACTGTACCTATATTTCCAATTAAATGGTTTAGATCCAAGACATGAATACAAAAAAAATAGATTGTAACATTCCTAGTCGAGTGTTTGGAGTAAGAGAGCTTTTTGAATCTAAAATCTGGTTCAACACTATGTATGATTAGTAGTTGTCAATTCTTACTAATATTTCTCTTCAAACACATATTTCCTATTTAACTATCTATTCTATATTAGGATGTGTGATGGTCTTTTATTAGACACAACAACAAGATGAATATTCAGAGCAGCTGCTACCTCAAACCATGCATCCTAACACTCTCTAAAATTCTTTCCATTTATAATTTTGGAGAGAAATATTAAAATACTAAACGATTTTAAAGAGTAAAAATATATCCATTAGAATAATTTAATTAAAAATATGTATAGTAATATAATTGTGCAAGTCTCTTAGATGGATGGTTTATCAAGGTCTAACAGTATCATGCTCTGGTAGTATATTGTCCTTGTGGCATGGCATTGTCTATGCCTTATAATTTCAAAATTAACTAAAATGATGGAGGTGTCTCAACTAGTACTTACTTGTATGAAATTTTATGGTATGACAATTTTTTTTATGATGGAATGTGGTATGAATCTATCTCATTATTTTGTATAATTCTATATTGGCAGTACGACACTAAGTATGACTCATCTAGTAGATAGTTAGTATAGAAGTAATATAGACTTATCTTAATTCACACTATGGAGGAATTAGATACTAATGGTTTTTCAACTAACGTTTTATTGGACATTTTCATTTTCTATTCCAACTCTACAATATTCTGTCAATGTCACATCCTGGTTGTATCACATACACAGATATAATTAAATGTTTGGTTGTATGACATGGACAACTGTGAATCAAATAGCTAGTTATAATATCAATGGTGTCTTCTCAAAGACAATATTATCACCTATCTCAGAGTAAATTTTTTTTACATAGAAATAAGAAATTCATTAATATAAGTTGAATCATGATTTCGTTGTCATTAAAACTAGGAGGTCATCAATGAACCACTTTAAGAGGATCAAAAATCATGGAATAAAAGTAAATTATTATTTTAAAAGGAACTCATCAATTCTATTATATATTTTTAAACCAAATATACAAGTTAAGATCCAAATATATATAAAACAAATCATTCACAGTTTTTAAAGATGGTATAAAATATATATAAATAATTAATGGTTATTGATCAAAGTTAAGTATTCTGTATTGAAAGATGAAATGAAATAGTACTATAATAAATCAAAAATTATATGAGGGTTTTTAGTATACAATAATAATTCTTCCCATTTTGAAATTATGAAAAAGGTATATATTATAAAAGAAATCATTTAAAATGTGGTTAAAGATAAATTAAATATCAGAATATAGGACATTCAAATTAATGATCACAAAATTATTACAAAGTTGGTCTGATCAAATACATGCACACTATAACCAAAAAAAATAAAATGATTTATGGTTTGGTTTAAGGATCAAGAGTTTAATTCCGTTTAGACTATGATTTTTATTTCTCATCATACAAGGCAACATTATTATACATATTGATAGTAGATATATCTCCATTATAATGAACAATGACATACTCATAATGAAGTTCATCCAAAACAACAACCAGTCTGAGATAAAACATAGATTCTACATGATCTAGGGGATAAGGATAAAATATGGTTAGTTGAGTTAAAATGTAACCACCTGTAACATAAAGTATGAAAGAGAACTGAGGATTAATTATAATGGATGACTAATCCACAAACTCTTGAAATCATAAATGAGGAAATGTATTAATGGGATATATGAAATCTATTATGATTTTTCCACCCCATTCATTTGAACAAAAGTGGTCATCCTCGTCTTCCATAGGCCTATTCAATACAGCGAACATATCCTTAATAGTATTAACTGGTTCTTTGAATTCTTTATTTATAGAAGGCATCGTTAAATTTTCATCTCAGAATTCAAAATTATCATCGATTACATGTTTGATATATATCACCTATTGATATAGATAGATATACTATTTAATAGTATATTTGTTAGCTCTAATGTCAAGAGAATCTGTGGAATACAACATGATAAAAATTATAATGAATTCTACTCATGATATCTTGGGTATAATTAGTGACACTACCATAAGAACCATATTAAGAAACATGTACCTCATATATAAAAATTGATCGGATGACATAAACATAATAAACTAGATGTGGCGCAGTAGCAATAGATGTATCTAATCCCATATCCTCATGAATTTTATGAATATCATCAATATAAATAATAAGGCTTGATTTCATTTCATTAATAATATCCTAGAAATAATCCAACTCACATCCATCTATATTATTTTGAATCAAAAATTCATGTTTGTGGGGAATAATTATTAGTTGGATATGTTGTAAGAACAACTCAAAGAGATATATAACATCTTTTTCATGAATTTTAATCAATAGAGGATATCTATTTCTAAAAAAATTATGAAACATAGAAAGAATATTTTTGACCAAATACATTAAAATCATATCCAGTGACTACATCTATAGGATAAACAAGATGACTTGGGGTATCAATTTCAAGAGAAGGGGATCTATCATAAGAAAACAATTCATGAATTCTTTCATGATCAACAATATCTATGAAGGATCACATATAATAACCTTTAATTTGAAATATATGAACACTTTGCATTGTTGGACTCCTTTCAACACCAAAAAACATTCAATACACTTCACCCATTGAATCATCTCATTAATATGAAACAATATTTGAGGTAAAAATAGTGGTAAAAGGTATCACACTAGAAGGTACAACAAACCAATCATGATTCCTATTAGTATTTGAAATTTGTGTAGCCAATGTGTTTTCAAAACTGGAAGGTTAACTTTAACTATGTTTAAAAACTGGAGGTGACACAAAAATATGAACATCAACTTGTGGATTATCATCAGCAAAAACAACTTACTAAAAATCACTACCATTCTCAAAAAAAGCTGACCCATTTTCTCTTTCTCTAAAACCTTTTATTCAATAACATAAATATCACTCAACAGTTGAATCACAGTAGAGTTACCAACTCTTTGACTAGTGTAATTATAACTTGCATCAAAATCATCAATAAGTGGAGCTTCATGAAATATTTCTATAGATGGGGATTTATCCCCCTCAAAAGATTCATCTTGATGCTCTAGAGAAATCTCCAGTTCTTTCCTCATAATTCAGGCACTAACACCATTAGATATAGATTAATAATTATCACCACTACCATCATATTCATTTATTTCATTTCCTAAAAAATATCAATTCTCATTTTATTCTGCATTTTCATCCCTCGTATCATCAAATTCAATCAATATGGGACAACTATACATCTCCTTTCAAGAAACATCAGTCTCTTTATCATCACTTTTAATCAATATCTATCTTTTTGTAGATTCCTAGTTGTTCTAGAAGCTCAAAAAGTAATGGGAGAATAATTGGGGGACAAATATGATTAATAGGCACATCAATAGTTTTTTAATTTCCTATAATTCAAAAAAAATTGTTATTTATCCTCATTTGAATATTCAACCACTTCATTAGGCACTACATATAGATCAACATCATCCTTGGTTCAACATGGAAGAAATCATATTAATGATGGTCAATGAATTAGATGTTGATGTTTTCTTCTTCATCTCATATGTATGCACCATGATATATCTACAATGATTGATCAGTTGACCATATTTCATAAGAAATAGAAGACCCACATATTAGTACATTATGGTTTTGAAATCACCATTAAATGTGAATATAAAGTGCAATACAAACCCAAATAGAATCCTATATTCTCCATCAACCTCTAAGGCACCGTTTCTTATGGTAGTGACACATCATATCATCACAAAAGTAGTATCCTAAAAAATTTACAAATAACATGACTTTATAATGATTCATTGGTATTCATCATAAATTCCATCTTGATGAACACCTACAAATTTAGTTCATTTAATTGAAAAATAACCAAATATATGTCCTCTGATTATTCTTGAGATCCAATCATTCCCATCTTTATTAAACTCAAACTCAATGTTATGATAAATTTCATGAACCAACATCACATAGAATGGTATTTTTGATGGGAATGATAAGAATAACCCTTTGTAAAATATCACTTTATGTACCAAATACATATGATACAACATCCACATGGATTAAACAACTTTTATTGTACATAAAACATGTTGTAAAGCATAGGGTTATCTAATGAAACTAGAGAAGGTGAACTTGATTTAATCTTCTTCTTCATAGAGGATCAAGATATAGAATGAAAACACTAAAAATCATGCTTCCATATTGGAATTTATATCATCATGGAATCATTTCTTTGGGAGAGGAGATGGTTTGAAATAATTGAAGAAAAGGGTTCCATTATTCATGAGGGAGAAGGATATGGTATTATCACATTAGTATCAAAGTATATTTGTAATAGAAATTATGAAATATTTATATCATTTTGGATTTTATGTATTATAAAATCAAATCAACACTTGAAATTGAATTCACTATTGTGTAAATACAATCATCAGGTTACATTAAATAAAATAAACTTATAAATACCTAAATGGTTAAAAAAATATCTAGAAATAGATAAAACATTACATAGGAATGAACGTAAAGGAATTAAAAGAGAATGATATGACATAAAAATAGTGTGATGAAACAACTGAATGAGAGGCCAAAGGTGTGTTACCACAATGGCTGGTAATAAAAATGTTATCTCAATCACAATATTTTTTCAATGACAATGGTTTGTTAATTAAAATTAAACATATCTTAAATTATTCATTCCTAATCATGTTTTATTTAATGAATACTTTTAGAATTAAAATTATTAGTGATTATATCAACTCATTGATGTTTTGGGTTGGTAAATTATAATGTGATATATCCTTTTGAAAATGATATATGAAAAAGTGATGTATTATATAAATATCATTTTCCTAGAAAGATAAATAGTATTATTTGAAATGTTAATCTAAATGGTATTGTAATAGTTTATTGGGAAATGTCTAACTTGATATCCATAGTCCAGTAGAGTGAGTTTCATCCAAAAAATGTGTGCACATAAAAAACGTGTAGATATGTACTCAGGCTCAATAGAAGTCAGTGCAACATAATTATTTTTCATACATCACTATGAAACTAGAGACATTCCTAAAAAGTGACATGTTCTAGATGTTCTTTTGTTTATAACAATCATCCAAAAAATCATAATCATAATAACATAACAAATAAAATTCATATCCTCCAGGGTAAAAATAATCCTAAATTGGTGGAATACATGAGTGATTTTAAAATTATTTTCACAGAAATAAGGTCTGATTCTTTTTGGTTTTAATGGAAACCATCACAAATATACTCACTAAACATATTATCTAATCGACTAGAAGTTAGGTAGAGAATACTAAATATCATACCTCTATAACCGTTATGATCCACAAGTTTCCAAACTTCAAAAAGATATAATTCATAGGTGGTACTCATAAGAGTATAACTAATATTACTATTATCCATATTAAAATGTTTTATAATATCTTTTGAATGATTTATTTTATTTAAAATTATGGATTTTTGTTTTGTATAATTTTAACCCCATTAATGAATCTGAGTTCACCAATTAAATTAATTTCAAATTATTATTTTTTATTTTAGATAAATTCATACATAAAAATATCATGAAGATCAAAAAAAATATCATCAACATTTAATTTTACTACTAATACATCATTTTAAAATCATTTCATAAAAATGGTATGATAAACTATTCGATTAAAAAAACTTTTGAATGTAGAAAATTTTTAAGACTATGATAACAAGATAATATAACTTATTTTAAACCCAATAAATCATTAGATAATTGAAAAACATGATTTTGAAAAAGGCTATTTTGATAATTATGGGTTATTCAACAAAAAAAATTCATAACAATAAAAACATTAAGAAATTCACTCTTAGAATCCATTTGATAAAGATTTAAATCAATATTTTATGCTTAGGAATGAATGAATCTTATGGAATCAGGTCTAGATATAGGTGAAATGTTCTTGTCATAGTTTATAGCATCTTATTAACGATATAAATGGGAAACAAGTCTAGCATTATTCCAAACTATAGTTCCTGACTCATCATCATTATTCCTAAACAGCTATAATTTTCCCAGAGTCAAGGAGTCCATGGGTCTATATACAAGATCCCACACATTGTTTCTTTGATACTAACTCAATTATTATTTTATATTTTTACCTATATTTTATCATTAATTTTTCACTATTGTACTTAGGTTCAATATGAGACATGAAAGCATGATGCTTATCCTAATATCGAATAAATGAAGTAGGTTTATTCTTCTATTTAGATCACCTACAATAGCATAAAACTAATGGTATTTAATTCTTCAAATTGATCTATAAAAATAGGGAATGGTATCTAATAGATTTTTTTGTTTTAGGCACTGAATGTTTTAGAAATTATTTAAAGAAGGATAATTTTTCTTCTTATATAATAGTTGATTCTAATGGTTTTGAATTTAAATTCCTAAAATCTAAATAATTATATATGTTTTCTAAGGAGGTCATAAGATCATGTGGGAAAGTTTTAATGAAATTTTCATGGATTGATTTTTCCATTTTTTCCCTCTAATAATTAAACCCTGAATAGGATTTTCTAGATATTGAATAATGAAGGAATATTCCTTCACCAATTTTGGAGGAACAATTTTCAAAATTATACATAGATTATGAAGAGGTTTCAGCCGTAATCACTAATTTATGTAACCTTATTATTCCTATTATTCACCATTTCATAAGGGGATTCCTTAAGGATGGGTATTATCAGAACATTTTTTATGATTTAATAGGATGTAATGAAAGATTCATCCCAAAAATATAGATAGGTGGGTCATACTCATTGAACATGGTCCTTGTTATCTATTTTAAGGTTTTATTTATTTTTTCAATAAATCCATTCTCGTGGATTTCCTTAGAGTATAGAGGTTATGCGTGTAACCAATTTGTGAGAAAAAATATTCAAAAACATTATTTTCACACTCACAACCATCATCGCTAATTATGTTCTTAATTCTAATTCCACTAGGATTTCCTAAAAACATTTCATACAAGTTAAAGTTAGAGAATGATTCACTTTTGTGATCTATAAAATATACCCATGTATACCCATAATATTCATCTAATAGAACATATATATAATGATTCCCATGAATAATAAAAATTCCATTAGGTCCAAAAAAACTCATATGAACCAAACTAAGGAGTTTATATTGTGATTCTTCATCCATTAAAATAATATAAACATTGTAATTCTTCCCTTTTTGACATTGGCTATAGAAGTTTTCATTTGGGAACATATTATTAGGTAGATCCCAACTAAATATTTATTAGTTATCTTTCTAAATGAGTAATTGATGTAATGGATTGTTCAATAATTCAAAATCCCCGACTCCTTGTAAAAGGTGATTAATCATTTTGAATTTTTAGAGATCAATGAAATTAAATCTATAGAAAAAAATTATCATTTCTTAATGAAGTAAAATTTAATGAAATTTTAGAATAATAAAAATTTATTGTATCATTATAAAATTTAACAAAGAATATAACATCACATATCTTAAAAATTAATAATATATTTAATTTAATCCATCAATATATAAAACATTATAATTTAAACCCTAATTTTTGTTATCATTTTGTCCTAGTCATATGAACTTTTGGTTATCATTGAAAGAAATTGTAACATGGCCTATATAAATATTTATGAGGCTTATGATGAATTAGTAATCTCATATAACATGTATTTAATAGCCACTAACTATGAACTAGAGGTTTCTATTGGTTTTCATCAAGAAATTTTCTAAAAATACATTGTTAAAAAAAGAAGAGATTTTGGTACCCATGCCTTTTTGGGTCCAAAAACTATAGAAATTAGTGCTTTGGGAAAATCAATTTCATGGTGGGTTTCCAACACACATATTGAGTAAATTTTTAAATAATGACCTTGTAGGTATTTTTGTATAATTATTATTAGTAGAGAATTCATGAATGGATTTAGATACATGAGCGCTTTTAGATAGAATTATTTATCCAAGAAAATTGAAATCCCCTACCCGGATGCTAGTTAATATATGCCTTGATCCCGTTGGGCCGCATAGACTCAAGTACATCTCCCCAAATTGAAGAGGGATTTGAATAGTATTGATGAACTGTGGTTTGTCTTTGGGGAGACTACGCCCTCATTACCAATGTATAGCGCAACATATAACTATAAATACAAGTAAATATCAGAGGTAATGCATGTAAATAGAAGAATCTAAAAATTTAAAAAAATCATGTATAACAATAAATGATGTAATGGAAAAAATATTCAAAATAAAGATAGTGATTTTTTATTTCCCTAGAAAAATGGAATACATGGTTACAATATAGTAGGAATAGCATGTTTTACAAAATTATAAAGAAAATCAAAGTCTATTCCAACCATATTAAGTTCTATCTTAGTTATATGATATAAAGAACCATCCTAATTAGAAATAAATCAACTATTATAAGTTGTATTTACCCCTTTTTCAAAACCAGCAATCACATAATCTTCTCAGGGTACCAAATGATTCTTGAAGAGGGTGTGAGATAAATATAAGTGGTGCACCAACAATGTTCTCTATAAAATCCATCTACTGTAATGAAAATGTAAATGTGTTCATAGATGCATATATTATTAAATAAATAAAATGTAACTAAATACTCAAATACATGATTCAACCAATGACTGTTGTCTAAACATATAACCAAGTCATTATTTGATTGTACCAACTAATATATAAGTCACAGACTATCATTGGTGAAGGTGCCAAGATGTAATAACGAAAACATAATATATTGTTAATAAGAAGTGGTTCCTTGGAATTCTCCATGGAATCCTAGACCTCAGAGGTCACTAACTAAGTATTTACTGGGTGTATCTATATGTAAGAGTCTTATAAATGGAGCATTATACAAGGAAATCTACAACAATATGAATACATAATCAAAGGAGATCATCCAAGGTAAGATGAGGCTGTGTAGTAAATGTATGGGCTTAAACCATGGAACATAATTGTCAAAGATGGATCGAAGAAGTGTATCCAAAGAATCTATTAATCCTATATAAGGGGTTATACAGTTTCATACCTATCATCCAATAATAGACAATTTTTGGGATCTAGGTGGGTCTTAACCTAAGGAAGCCCCATACTTGAATTGGAACTATGTTTTGGAGTAATCATGTCATTTCCAGAGATGAATCTTAGACGATCTGGAGTAATTAAACTCTTGTTTACTGATGAATTTATGTAAAATTTAAATTGCTTCATTCCATTCCATTCATTTGTGTGAATAGGACACGTACCATGCAACCCCATAATCAAGTCCTAATTAATCAATAAGCCCATTTTGTTTAGTCCTTGCCTTTCATTAGTTTTACACGGCCTTGTAGCATGCATAATTTATTAAATCCATTTACAAAATATTCAATAGTTAAGTTCCATTAATCTAACTACCATAAACATGGTCAGTGGTTCTATGGACATGAATCCTATTATTAATTCATATTTAATTCGGTCAAGTCATACACTTATTATACATTACAATTTCACTTTCACATTTATTAAAAAAATTGAATCACATAACTTATGCGGGAATTTTGGAAGTCAAAATGTACTTTCCCTTCACTATTACATGATTAAGAAATCATTTATTATATGGATTATTACCATTAACATGGTATGGTTGGATCAAATCTGAACGATGTATCAAAAATGTCACAATAACAAAACCTCAACTATGAAATAACATCCTACATGGGATGTTGGGAGTTGTGACTGTAACCACCAATAATTAATAATATATTTTGGAAGATCAAATCTATATAGTTATAATGAGTGTAATTAAGGAATATAAATTCAATAAACAAATCTTGATGAAATTGGGGGGGGGGGGGGGGGTCCCAAATTACAATTTCAAAATCAGAAAAATTGAGGGATGAGTTATACCCCTCCCTCCTTAGTCATGTACAACATGCATCAATTAATATAAACCCTTGATTTCAGTTAGATAATAATGGATCTAAAAAATGTGGAAAAAATCTTACGCCTCAATAAATATGTTGAGAAAATGGGTTACGGAGGACGACATAAAAGGACATGAGTACTTACCATTGCACATCTAACATGATGAATGAATGCTTTATGAAATATAGAATGAAGGTGATATCTTGCTTTGTACATTAGGCCCAAAATCCCTAGAAAGAGGGAAATGAAATCTAATACTATAAGGGTTTTTATTATAAAGTAAGGTGGTGTTTAATTAGACCATTAAGGAAAAAATGTAATAATTAACCAAAATTTAGCATGTTTAATGTTTGACTTCACAATTTGGGGAATTGGGCCCAAACTGTGCATGGGTAACTATAGAGGATGAAACTCATACAATTAGGCCACATGGTTAGAGAAACCATGTTCTATCCTTGTGAGATGACTCTTATCAAAAATTCTTACCATGACCATGGGTAGATCTAACTATGCAGCATAGTTGAATGGTTTTCAATAACAATGTGAAAGATCCAATTTTACCAAAATGGTTGGTTTTGAGCATCAAAAAAGCCTCAGTCACCCATTATATCTCCTCGAATCACACTATACCTCCATATTAGGGCAAAAAATTTAAAACTGGATGAAATTTAAGGGATCGATACCTGAGTAAAAACCCAATTTCTATTTGTTTTCCCACTTAAATGGTCTCGTCCCTATGTCCAAATTCTGCAGGTGGAGAAATACTGTCTGGGAAAAATTATTTCCATTGGTCACATATTTAAGCCCCACATTCCCATGTCTCATCATACATACAGTCGTTGTGCCATAACACCCATAACAGGGGGAAATAACGACCTTAGAGATCCTTCATTCTCTAGTCAATGATGCATACTGGATACTCCTCAAAGGTAGCATCAACATCCATGTCATCTTCCATGTGATCAATGGTCTTATATGGGTCAGAATGATATTGGAAAATGTGGGATAAATTGAAGGTGTTGTTCAGGGAATGATATATCTGATCTATTATAAACTGATAAGCTTGAAGCCTGAATCACTCTAGAATATAAAAATTTCCAATGTAATAAGGAAAAAAAGTCCATTGATTCTTTAATAGTATATGTCCTAGATTAGGAGATAACCAATGGAAAGCAGGATCTCTGACCTCTAACTCCAGAGGTCTTCGATGATGATCATCATAAAATTTCTATATAGACTAGCAAATAGTTATATGATTATGGCCTTTGATATGATTTTTATCTGCAACAACATCAGCCGACCTACAAGGGTCGTGAAGAAATTAATCAAACAGTCATGTTGTGTTTCCTAATTCCCAATGCACCTTCAAGGTGACCTTTAGAATACCGTACGTAATCCATTAAAACCTGAACAAAAACACATCTTCAAATTGAATCACCAAGTGGGGGCTTCATCAATCCTTCTTAGTTAGAGACACTATAACATAATCATCTCTTTCAAACATATATCCAAAGTGATCACCAGCAATAATTTTATCATAAATTGTGGATAATTCTAAACTATGTTTTCTCCATCATTTTAATTATCTTACAAGACATGCCACTGTGTATTATAATAACATTTATCTCATGATTTTCACAATAAATAATCATTTTATTTACAAATGAATTATTTAGCTAAGTCGAGTAAAATTTCTATAAAATCCCCATCCAACATAATCTTCAATCGCATATACCTGAAGATGTGCACAAAAACACTCATTAACTAACTATATAAGTTTATAGAGAAGGATAACAATCAAACCGTCTCCAAAAAACCATACTCAAAGATGCCTATATTAGATGGATGACGCCTCACAAACTAAATGGTGATGCCTTCTTCCAAGTCATTGTGCATTTTACCCACCCCTACTACCGAATCCCAAAAATGACTTCTGATGATGTCCCTCAATCAACCAACTTCTATCCATTACAATATTTATGCATCAACACAAAAACGGGTGTAACACATAACCAGCCCATTGGAATTGTGACCCCTTTTAACATAACTTTTTATCCAAATAAAATGACAATGTAAATGTCGCATAATTAAAAAGTAGTATAAGTAACCATTACTTACTATTATTTGTCCCATGTTTTATGTTTTAAATTTAACAACCCAAAATATCTATGTTAGAACATTGACTTGGCCAAGATCATCATTTATATGGTAGTCACATTGGTGGAAAAGAGATGGTTTTCCACGAGTATGTCCATGTTGTTCCTACATGGGAACCCACATATCACTCATGACTAATGAATTCTCAGAAACACCACAAATAAAGAACTATACTCTTAGATAGTTAACCAACCTTCCCCAAAACATCTAGAATTTAGTGATTTGTAATATCAATGCTTACTTATTACATCGAGGATGATCTCAATATAGGGGACATGGTGGTCTGTATAATATAATTACATTATGAATATTAATTTGATGGTATTCAGTGAGATTAGTTTAAACACTACTAGTTGACATCCCCTGAAAGATGCTCATCCTCACTTTCCAATGCACTGATAAAACAAATCCAAAATCCTTCACTACCAGAGGCATCACAAGATCTCTCAAACTAAATCGTTAAAGTACATCATGGAGTAGTATTGATTGTCATAGGTTTCAATCATATCCAATTATTTCAATTTCAATCTTCTGATAAAGAACTGACATGATTAAAACTACCAATCTTTAAGGGAATTCCATGAAACTAACCATTTCTCAATGGTCCTTGTAGGACGTTCTCATTCTATATTAAAAAACAGGTACATATGAAAACCAATGTGAAGATGCCACCTCAAGAGTGACATAACCATCGAAATAATTCATTGACCAGTCATTCATAAGTTCTCTAACTCAAACCCACATTAACAAAAAGTGTTCTCCTATTTCTAGTAACACATACATATGTTAAATTATATTTCAAGAATGATAAAATCAAATAAATTGGCTTGTTAAAACGACAGAGCCTCTTGAATGAATTCTCAAATATTGGGACCAAAATATTTCCTCTAATTCCAATTTCACTCTACTAAAGATAATGTAACGCCCCGACCCCAGCTACCCAGATTCGGTGCATTACTTCGTAACATTGGTATGATCACAAGAAAGATCAAATCTCGAAAGACCGATTGGTTTAGTAGCCTTGGAAACACTAGATATATTCATAAAGTTTTACATTACATTTCAAAGTGAAAAACTACTACAACAACAAAGTCTTCATATCCACACTATTAACCCCTCATAATATCCCTGCAAGTCAATCATAATTTACTTCTTCACTACCTGGGAAAAATAAAACATAGAAAAGGGGTGAGCTCAAATGCCCAGTAAGGATAACAATATAGCGGAACATTCAAAATAAGCATAAACATTTAAGGCAATGAATTACTAAAACAAAAGCCTTTTAAACATGAACTTCAACATAGTATGGCAAATGTAAAATGAAATAATGCCATTTACTTATTCACATGGATATTCTACTAATCGAATAATCACATGCAAAATCAATAACCACTTTCATAATGTTGGAATGCATAATGCTAAACGTTAATTTCTTTGTCTAGGCCTCATCCCAAGACCTAGGGGTTACTTCTAACCGGAACCCAACCCGGAGTGCCTCTAATAACCGGACACCAACCCGGAGTGCCTCTAATAACCGGACACCAACCCGGAGTGCCTCTAATAACCGGACACCAACTCGGAGGGCATACTTTTACCAGTCCCTAACCTGGAGGGCTTACTTTAACCAGTCCCCAACCTGGAGGGCTTACTTTAACCAGTCCCCAACCTGGAGGGCTTACTTTTACCGGTCCCCAACCCGGTATATACTTGTTTAGCACATTAATCTGAAGAAAAGTTTGAAATATAACATAAACATTCAGATTAAAACTAGCATACGAAATGTCAATAGTTTCACCATAAACTATGAATGGTATAAAATAGCACATCCATAGTCAAACATATCACAAAACCTTCAATACAATATAGAAGTTTTGTATTATAATAAATCAACTTCAAATAAGCGTAAAATCTATTAAAGGATGTTGACATAGATGAAATCAAAACACTTTTTAGAGAAATATCTCTTTCTATTTTTGAAATCATTTAAGATCCATATAAAATAAAACATTTTCTTGAAAATATTCTTGTAAGCTTGTAAGGAAAGCTTTGACGATTTTATAACGGCGGAAAATAACCGCACCCGCCGTATAAGTTAAAAAAACATTCTTACCTCAATTTTGTCGAAAAGGTTAAAAAGGACCTTGTTTTGAAAATGACGGAAAGATTCCTTTATAAACCTCTTATAAAAAGTCAAACAAGGGTATAAATGACTTTAACCCATATTCTTGTAAATAGTAAAAAATGTTTTGAAATACATTTCGAAGAAACATGGATGTGGATGATAAAGAGATCCCAGTAGATTATTACGTATAATACAACCTCGGATAATGAAGAGATTGTGAAATAACCCTTACCTTGTACTTTTCCTTGGTTGGGGTAGGTTAACCTCCTGTATAATGGTGAAATAATTGTTATTAAATTATAAAAGAATCATATACATTAATATGATATCATATATGATCTTTTAATATTGATTTGATAATATCTTAGTATTATCGTCGTTTCGTGTGTTAACTTACTCATTTTCTTTTATATGTTTTGTTACATAAGTCATGTTTGCTGTATCTTATTCATATCCAGAATGATATCAAGTCCTTAAACATCATTTTTAAATCATTAAATGATAATTATACTTGAATGGATACGATGGAGAATGAATCTCATCGCGTTCGTGGAGACGGTAGTCCGTACGTACGCACGAACGCTACTTCCATTTAATTTTTATTTTAAAAGAATCGAATCCAAATGATACATAGGTATATTACTATTCCATTATAATATAATATTTTATATATGTTACTTATGTTCATTAACACCATCTTTTATACGTTCCATGTGTGGTATGAACGAGTCATATCATTTTAAGGGGGCGGTAGTCCGCACTTCCTCAAATGAAATTATCGCATGTATATACAACATGAAACGAATAATGGTATGAAATAAAATGGAATTACAGAAGCTTATATATAAAATATATATCATTAATATCATATTTAATTACAGTTCCATCATAATGGCCACCATGAGAGGCGGTAAGATGTATTTGAACAATCATCGTTTCGTGAGGCGTTAGTTTTCCATCCACAGAAACATTATGTTCATCATCCATTAGATGGAGTTGTGTGTATGTGTAGTTTGAATCCTTCATATAACAACATCCTATTATATTGAGGATACTGGTGTTGTTACAAAATAAAGGAAATAAAAAGAGTTTGGGGGTTGGAGAAGCAAAATAAATGAAAATATTTTAAGAGAAATCGTTACCTTTAATTTAGGTAACTCACTTTGGTTGGAACCGAAGGACTTCTTGAAATGCTTTCTGCCTAAGGGTAAGCTTCAAGGAGGAGGAGAGGGATGTGGGGAGCTTATTTGGGCAGAGTTTGGACGAGCCAAGTGGCTTGAGAGGTGTGAGGAATGAGTAGAAGTGGTCTCCTTTTATAAGGGAGAGGAGGGGCTCTTTAGGAAAGTGTGAAAGTATTACTTTATAATATATTTTTATTCGGTTTATAATGGTCCAAAAATTATTGAGGTCGAAGATAAGATGACTCATATTCTAAATAACATCAACCAATAAGAATTGGACAGGTTTTAGATAATATTTTAATCATTATAATCTTATTTATTTAAATGATTTATTAATGAGGTAAACATTGCATCATTATTGTGTCATTAATAATTTAAATTATATGATGTCTAAAAATTATAAATAAAATATCATTATGTAGGAAATCTTTTTATCTTTCTAATGAATATTTATAATCGAAAATCCAACATGTATAACCCTACGTAAAAATTGTTCTTCTAAAAGATGTAAGCTTATGCCATTTTTATTTTTATTTTAACTTTATTAATATAATGTGTCATTATCACTTACAAGTGGATCCATGGGGTCCCAAAACAGACCCAAAGATGCCCATGGTCGACCATGTATCAACCAATAGGGTTAAGATACGTTTTAGGGTAATTTAGTATTATTATAATATTATTTTTTAACCCTTATTTACCGGATTTACCCTTAACCATGGTAAATAAAATATTTACCGCAGTAATTATTCAAAATGTCTAAAAATAAAAGTTACCTAATTACACAATTTGAACATCCTGATTACAAATATGGAATCCATTTTTCTAAATTCAAAACACAGAAGTGGCAGAAATTAATTTAAAATTAATTCCCGCTGTCAAAACAAAAAGCGTGTTTTTAAGAGATAATAACTATCAAAAGATTGACACTTGTTTATGTTCGGTTTAATTGTAAAATTATGTCCAATGACCAACATTATATTAAATAGTAAAAATATATTCTAAATATACTTTAAAACCACTAAAATTCATAATTTATTACTATTAATTATTTTGATTAAAAAAGTTGTTTTTAATTAAAATTTAGTAATTTTCACTATTCATCAAAATATGAAAGTTATCCGAAAAGTACCAAAATTTCACCTTAGGCTAAATTTGATATTCCGAATCCAAAAATGAAGTCCATTTTAAAATATAAAATATATATAACTTCAAAAAGTAGGTATTACTATTCATAACAGCTAGTTTGATTGGTTACGGTGTGTTAGAACTCGAAGTTGCGTACAACACACGCTACTATTTTATTCAAAGGAAAGCGTACCGTGGAAGCTTGGGATGTTTCATTTTAAATTTTTTGATGTCTCCATTTAGTAAAAAAGTTTAAAATATTGTATTTAAAAAGGTTTCACTATCAAAAGTTGATAAAAGTGCAATACTGAAAATGAATCTGTTCTTGCATTATGACTAAGAAACTCATAATATGGATTCTAAAATTATAAGGATTATATAAAGTTTAAAATTTAGTTAATACTATTCATGACCTCTTTTAATGGCTTTTTTTTTGGTAAGTCATGGTGCAATTGAACTCAGTGTTGCGTGTAGTGCAAGTTATTGAATTATTTTGAAGAAATAACACACTATGAAATCTTGGGGTGTTACATTCTCCCCTCCTTCAATAAATTGCGTCCTCGCAATTTGAAATTGTTCTTCAAAAATAAAAGGTTGAAAGTAGAAAATATATTTGTGGGAAAACCCACATCGGAAATTGGGTTACTAAAATTTAGTCTTAATATGAGGAAAAGAGAAATCAAAGGGTCACCACCAAATTGTGATCTCGATTAGGAGAACATTGGTGGAAATTAGAGACATATAATCGGAGGAAAAACGTAAATATTTGTAGGTAGTGATTGAGGTCATCAATCACAAACAAGTGTATAATTGAGGTCCTTAAATTCATCAATCTATGATGATTTGAAATACCATCGGTTCAACAAAACATAGGGTATTAGGATAACACATTTTTGACGTTTCAAAATATCTTAGTTGAAATCCCACATCGAAAAATGAATTAATGAGGCCTCTATTTAAAATAAAGAGTGGAAAGTATAAAGATTACCGAAAATAACACATACTAGGGTTCCATGTAGGAAAATATGGATATGGAAGAGAAATCTAACCATCAATTATCTGATGGAGAGTGGTAGAGAACATGGCTATGAAAAGGCCAACAATCCCAAAGCCATAAATTAGTGATGATTTAAGGTACCATCTAGGACAACATTTTTGTTCTAAGTTGCTTTTCTTAATATTGAGGAATTTATTTATGAGATTGGCTAAGATTATAAGGAGATATACTTACTTTATAATTAGAGTTTTGTACATTAATAAATTTCTACCATAAACTCATCTTTCACTCGTAAAAAAAATTATATTTATACTATTCGTACAGGGTTCCAAAATAAACGAATTTATAATTCATCTACCAGATCTTTTTAAAAAACTACATTATTTAATCCAGGACATCTCTTGGGCCAGTGGTAGGTGATACACCCTTGTCGCCCTTCGGTTGCGGGTTCATGTCTCGCAGCCTTGCCGGACGCGACGGGTTGCCGCCCGACCTCCGGGTTGTCCTTTTATGGAAATCCAAAATAATCCAAACTAGAACTATCCAAAATACTTCTGTCCAAACTCATAGTCCAACATTTATAAGGAAGGTAAACATAATATAGATCCTTTTTACCCTGTAATAGCATATGAATACCTTCATCATGTACTACCATATTCCTTATTGATTACATTCATTTTCCCTTATTCTATATAGAATGCTGGATATACTTCATTAATCCAAAAATGTTTTAAACCCCAACAATGATGGAATATACAAATCATTAATCAGCTTCAAGGTAGTCAATAATAATTTATCCAAAATAATCACATATTATTCCAAAATCACTACCTCAGTATCAGAACTATATTATGATTTATCATTCTCTCAACCATATATTTTCCAAAAATTTAACCTTCTATTGAGTCACTTTTCTTTGTTCCACACAATCTCAAGTCCTTAATGAAATAGTACTGCAGTGCAATCCTTATATACTCCATAATTATTATAACAAGTACATTTTTGATACAACACTCAATTGACATAATCAACATAAGAACTCTAATCATCCCTCTTCATCTGTGGTAGTATCATAACATGATTATTATCCAATAACATCATTTGCCATATAGTCTGATGACTGGGACATAGGTTCGCGTAGTGTCCAAACTCCTTGCAAATGAAGCATTGTACATTTGAAACCATTTTCTTACCCTTGAAGTCACGTACTTTGTGCCCTTTTCCTCCACACTTATAACAAACTCCCATTCCTTTCAGGCAAGTTCCAGGGTGTTTCTTTCCACAGTTACCACATATGGGAAAATTCTTCTTTTCCCTCTTCCCTTTATCCATCTTTCTCTCTTCCATCCTTTTCTTCTCTTGCTTCCCTTCAAAGCCATAGGACTCAGTAAACTCTTTACTTATCTTATCAACACATGATATTATTTCTTCATATGATGATAATACATGGGAGACTATTTCTCTTATAAATTCTAGCTTAAGACCATGAGAGATATGATCCTTCCTTTTCTTTGAATCATGTGCATTTCTGGAGTTATCATTCCTTCTACTGGGCGCCATTTCTAAACAATGGCATAAACTAGATTAGTTTATGAGTAAAAATACATAATCCCATACTTATAAAACACTTAACATAAATTGAACTATTTATGGATATAATCCATAATCCTAAAAAAAATTTCTTTGAGGAAGTATATACTCATAAACCCTTCATAATGGTTTGTAAAGAAAATGAGAATTATCCTAAGCATATCCCCCGGGAGTGTCGTAACCAAGAGTGCAGCAAGGCCCGTTGTCGTGCACCAGTTCCCGTTCGAGTCTAGCTCAAAGCGGTGTTTTCGGGTTTTACCCCTAGGTACATCTGTGCCAGAGCCGCCTCTACCTGCTCGTATCCAGACAGGGATGTATTGCTCGGAAAACTCACAAAATCTCTACAATACCAAAATTCTAGGAAGTTCTTCTATACTAATCCTCAAAGTTCATCTTAGGTCTACGTGCTCTAATCAGAGTTTATCTAAATCTAGCTTCCACGGTTTGTACTAAACTTCCTCTGATACCAACTGTAACGCCCCGACCCCAGCTACCCAGAGTCGGTGCATTACTTCGTAACATTGGCATGATCACAAGAAAGATCAAATCTCGAAAGACCGATTGGTTTAGCAGCCTTGGAAACACTAGATATATTCATAAAGTTTTACATTACATTTCAAAGTGAAAAACTACTACAACAACAAAGTCTTCATATCCACACTATTAACCCCTCATAATATCCCTGCAAGTCAATCATAATTTACTTCTTCACTACCTTGGAAAAATAAAACATAGAAAAGGGGTGAGCTCAAATGCCCAGTAAGGATAACAATATAGAGAAACATTCAAAATAAGCATAAACATTTAAGGCAATGAATTACTAAAACAAAATCCTTTTAAACATGAACTTCAACATAGTATGGCAAAAGTAAAATGAAATAATTCCATTTACTTATTCACATGGATATTCTACTAATCGAATAATCACATGAAAAATCAATAACCACTTTCATAATGTTGGAATGCATAATGCTAAACGTTAATTTCTTTGTCTAGGCCTCATCCCAAGACCTAGGGGTTACTTCTAACCGGAACCCAACCCGGAGTGCCTCTAATAACCGGACACCAACCCGGAGTGCCTCTAATAACCGGACACCAACCCGGAGTGCCTCTAATAACCGGACACCAACCCGGAGGGCATACTTTTACCAGTCCCTAACCTGGAGGGCTTACTTTAACCAGTCCCCAACCTGGAGGGCTTACTTTAACCAGTCCCCAACCTGGAGGGCTTACTTTTACCGGTCCCCAACCCGGTACATACTTGTTTAGCACATTCATCTGAAGAAAAGTTTGAAATATAACATAAACATTCAGATTAAAACTAGCATACGAAATGTCAATAGTTTCACCATAAACTATGAATGGTATAAAATAGCACATCCACAGTCAAACATATCACAAAACCTTCAATAAAATATAGAAGTTTTGTATTATAATAAATCAACTTCGAATAAGCGTAAAATCTATTAAAGGATGTTGACATAGATGAAATCAAAACACTTTTTAGAGAAATATCTCTTTCTATTTTTGAAATCATTTAAGAGCCATATAAAATTAAACATTTTCTTGAAAATATTCTTGTAAGCTTGTAAGGAAAGCTTTGACGATTTTATAACGGCGGAAAATAACCGCACCCGCCGTATAAGTTAAAAAAACATTCTTACCTCAATTCTGTCGAAAAGGTTAAAAAGGACCTTGTTTTGAAAATGACGGAAAGATTCCTTTATAAACCTCTTATAAAAAGTCAAACAAGGGTATAAATGACTTTAACCCATATTCTTGTAAATAGTAAAAAATGTTTTGAAATACATTTCGAAGAAACATGGATGTGGATGATAAAGAGATCCCAGTATATTATTACGTATAATACAACCTCGGATAATGAAGAGATTGTGAAATAACCCTTACCTTGTACTTTTCCTTGGTTGGGGTAGGTTAACCTCCTGTATAATGGTGAAATAATTGTTATTAAATTATAAAAGAATCATATACATTAATATGATATCATATATGATCTTTTAATATTGATTTGATAATATCTTAGTATTATCATCGTTTCGTGTGTTAACTTACTCATTTTCTTTTATATGTTTTGTTACATAAGTCATGTTTGTTGTATCTTATTCATATCCAGAATGATATCAAGTCCTTAAACATCATTTTTAAATCATTAAATGATAATTATACTTGAATGGATACGATGGAGAATGAATCTCATCGCGTTCGTGGAGACGGTAGTCCGTACGTACGCACGAACGCTACTTCCATTTAATTTTTATTTTAAAAGAATCGAATCCAAATGATACATAGGTATATTACTATTCCAGTATAATATAATATTTTATATATGTTACTTAAGTTCATTAACACCATCCTTTATACGTTCCATGTGTGGTATGAACGAGTCATATCATTTTAAGGGGGCGGTAGTCCGCACTTCCTCAAATGAAATTATCGCATGTATATACAACATGAAACGAATAATGGTATGAAATAAAATGGAATTACAGAAGCTTATATATAAAATATATATCATTAATATCATATTTAATTACAGTTCCATCATAATGGCCACCATGAGAGGCGGTAAGATGTATTTGAACAATCATCGTTTCGTGAGGCGTTAGTTTTCCATCCACAGAAACATTATGTTCATCATCCATTAGATAGAGTTGTGTGTATGTGTAGTTTGAATCCTTCTTATAAAAACATCCTAGTATATTGAGGATACTGGTGTTGTTACAAAAGAAAGGAAATAAAAAGAGTTTGGGGGTTGGAGAAGCAAAATAAATGAAAATATTTTAAGATAAATCGTTACCTTTAATTTAGGTAACTCACTTTGGTTGGAACCAAAGGACTTCTTGAAAAGCTTTCTGCCTAAGGGTAAGCTTCAAGGAGGAGGAGAGGGATGTGGGGAGCTTATTTGGGCAGAGTTTGGACGAGCCAAGTGGCTTGAGAGGTGTGAGGAATGAGTAGAAGTGGTCTCCTTTTATAAGGGAGAGGAGGGGCTCTTTAGGAAAGTGTGAAAGTATTACTTTATAATATATTTTTATTCGGTTTATAATGGTCCAAAAATCATTGAGGTCGAAGATACGATGACTCATATTCTAAATAACATCAACCAATAAGAATTGGACAGGTTTTAGATAATATTTTAATCATTATAATCTTATTTATTTAAATGATTTATTAATGAGGTAAACATTGCATCATTATTGTGTCATTAATAATTTAAATTATATGATGTCTAAAAATTATAAATAAAATATCATTATGTAGGAAATCGTTTTATCTTTCTAATGAATATTTATAATCGAAAATCCAACATGTATAACCCTATGTAAAAATTGTTCTTCTAAAAGATGTAAGCTTATGCCATTTTTATTTTTATTTTAACTTTATTAATATAATGTGTCATTATCACTTACAAGTGGATCCATGGGGTCCCAAAACAGACCCAAAGATTCCCATGGTCGACCATGTATCAACCAATAGGGTTAAGACACGTTTTAGGGTAATTTAGTATTATTATAATATTATTTTTTAACCCTTATTTACCGGATTTACCCTTAACCATGGTAAATAAAATATTTAACGCAGTAATTATTCAAAATGTCTAAAAATAAAAGTTACCTATTTACACAATTTGAACATCCTGATTACAAATATGGAATCCATTTTTCTAAATTCAAAACACAGAAGTGGCAGAAATTAATTTAAAATTAATTCCCGCTGTCAAAACAAAAAGCGTGTTTTTAAGAGATAATAACTATCAAAAGATTGACACTTGTTTATGTTCGGTTTAATTGTAAAATTATGTCCAATGACCAACATTATATTAAATAGTAAAAATATATTCTAAATATACTTTAAAACCACTCAAATTCATAATTTATTACTATTAATTATTTTGATTAAAAAAGTTGTTTTTAATTAAAATTTAGTAATTTTCACTATTCATCAAAATATGAAAGTTATCCGAAAAGTACCAAAATTTCACCTTAGACTAAATTTGATATTCCGAATCCAAAAATGAAGTCCATTTTAAAATATAAAATATATATAACTTCAAAACGTAGGTATTACTATTCATAACAGCTAGTTTGATTGGTTACGGTGTGTTAGAACTCGAAGTTGCGTACAACACACGCTACTGTTTTATTCAAAGGAAAGCGTACCGTGGAAGCTTGGGATGTTTCATTTTAAATTTTTTGATGTCTACATTTAGTCAAAAAGTTTAAAATATTGTATTTAAAAAGGTTTCACTATCAAAAGTTGATAAAAGTGCAATACTGAAAATGAATCTGTTCTTGCATTATGACTAAGAAACTCATAATATGGATTCTAAAATTATAAGGATTATATAAAGTTTAAAATTTAGTTAATACTATTCATGACCTCTTTTAATGGCTTTTTTTTTGGTAAGTCATGGTGCAATTGAACTCAGTGTTGCGTGTAGTGCAAGTTATTGAATTATTTTGAAGAAATAACACACTATGAAATCTTGGGGTGTTACAGATAATGTAATCAATATTACATGGCTCAATGACCATTATCAATCTCATGTGGTTCTTTATATAATTTAACAACTTGACATGTAGCGAGTATATCAATGCATATTTCCTTGAGGGTTACAATAAAAAAGCCACATCATGGATAATATCAATATGCTTATATGCTTGATGAATTCATGTATATAATGGGTGATGTTGGAAACTAACTCATACTAGTCTAATAATATATGACTACAAAATTAAGAAATTGCCTCTCGGGCCCTCCAAAGAGCATAAACATGGTCAGGAGACCTACTAAGAAGCTGACCTTTCCAGAGGCATGTATATCCTATAGATGATGATACTTACATGATTCCCATTCCCATAATAGAGGTCAAATACACCATTGACCCCCATCTTGCCAGGGGTGTAATCAGTATGGTAGGATTCCAAATATGTAAAATACCACCCGAAAGACCCAATAAATCAAAAACTATCAACATATTGTAATATATTTTAGTTGTATGGGTGATACCTACAACATATATACCTTTATGAAGAAAATCCATCAAATGTTTCACTAGTTAATTCCAATAAGATGTTACCAGACTCATAATAAAATTATTTAGGTGAATATTAAGATGGAGAAGGCCTATGGAAAATACTCACATTTCTGTTCCAATGTTAATAAAAATAATGTTTCAACTATGGAGAACAACATATAGGATCCATATTTTAGTTCATCATAGATATTAACATTAAACCATAAATCATTAAAAAAGATCAAGATAGAAACATAAGCACAAATATAAAATAAAAGCACATGGTTTATGATTTAACTAATGACAAAGGAATAATAGGAAAGTCATATAAAACTTTGTTTTAGACACTATGTATTTATTGAAATCCCTTCATAATTAGGAAATTTACCACACAAAATTAAATTAACAGATGATGATACCTACAAGGTTCTAATAAATCCATCCTAGGTTCATCATAAATGTAATCGTGTAGAATGATCTTTAATTCTCACGGTAAAAAACACCCAAAATTGGTTTTTACAAAAGAAACAGTCCCCAAAACGACCTATCATGGGTATTTATGAATCTCTGATGCCAACCAAACGCCCCATAACTAGACTTAAGTTGATTAATAGCATCATTGATGTAAGATAAACTAGTAAAAAATCATTACTGATGGTATACTACCCCAACAACCATCTTAGATGACCAGGTACTGGTAACTACTCAAGTATAAGTTTCAGGGGTTCCAATAGATGAATGGTCAATAATACTATGGATCATCATTTATTAGAAATAATCTCATTTGTTTTTTTATTTAATTACTAGGTTACCTCTACTGCCTTTGATAAACATGACAAGGAATGATATGGATGTGTAACCACTTCATATTATATGTCATGTTTCACATTATAATGGATATTAATTCCCCTTGAATCAGTGTCCATACACCCCATGAATGAAAATGAAACCTATTTTTTATAGAATAATGTATAGACATGGTAAATTACATATCACATCCCATGAGGGCCCATACACCTCATGAATTGAGACATGAAATAATTTAGTTTCAACCAGGAGTAATAGAAGAAGAATATAACTATCACAACATCATTAAAAAATCAATTTTATATCATGTACTATAATGTAGTTAAATTTACTTATATGGAATGGAAATATGCATGACTTTTGAAATATAAGTTCCTAATATGTTACATATAACAATTCTCATTTTTCTCATATCATCAAGCCATGGATTAAATAAATCATCTATTAGAGTAATAATTAAAAAACCACACACAATATACACATCAATAAATGGTTAAATAATGTCATCTGTAATCGAAAAAATATAAAGTATGTTATACTTTTTGTAACTCGGCTTTTACCCTAATCCTCTTTTCATGGTTCCCAATAATATCTTATGACTATATCTTAGAGTGTTCCTAATATTCCTTCTACAATCTCCAGCATGTAATGTGTGAAATGAAAACTACCTCTGATACCATATTATGACGTCCTCGACCCGAATACCAATTAATTGTTTCCCTAAACCCGGTGGACCACATGTACTCAAGCCCATATCATCAAACTCCAGAAGCATCCAATTAGAAGTGAGAGTATATGGTGTGTCTGTAGATAGAATATACTTTCATTAAAAAAGTGTAGTGTAGTAGATAAATATAAACATATGTTAATAGAAGAAGATATATAAGTAAAATGAAGAATGAGACAAAAAAACAGATAAAAAGGATACCAATAACTAACTTAATTGATATAAAATCTAAAAACTAATGATGACAAGTGACATCACACGAAAAATGAAAAACATGGATACAATTCAGAAAGAATAACATGTTCCACATCTATATAATAGAAATCAAAGACTATCCCATTCTTCCTGAGAACCATATTGATTATCATCTATAATGCACCATCCCAAACAGTAAGAAATCAATTATTATATGCACTGTCATCCCTTTTATCAACACATGTATTCATTTAATCTTCCCCATGTTCCAAATGGATCCTAGAGAGGGTGAGAGAGAAATATTAGTGGGCCACCACCAAAGATGTCTATAACATGTGGTCTGTGTAATGGAATTGTAATAATGTGTTGTAAATAATATATATGTAATTTTTTACAATGTAACACAATACCATAGAAACTTCATCAGCACTCAGTTGGTGTCTGAACATATAACCATGTAATTATTTGATTGTACTAATTTATAAGTAGGTTACACTTTATCAATTGGAATAGTTTAATGATGTAACAAGGAAACCATAATTTATAGATAATAAGAAGTGGTTCTATGGTATTCCGCAAGGTATCCTAGTCCTCAGGGTTCGCTAACTCAAGAGTATGTAGTTCTATCTAATCATAAGAGTGTTATCCATGGAGAATATTCCAAATAATTCCACAATAATATACCTATTGAATCCGAGTTTATCATCAAAGGTAAATGTGTGTATATATTAATTGGGCCCTATGGGATTTAACAAAGGATCATAAATGGAATTGTTGGATCTAAGGAGTGTATACATGGAAACCATTTATACTATGTGGGGGATCTGACTGTGTCATATAAAGAATTCAATAATAGATAAGGATCAAGATCTAGGTTGGTCCAAACCTAATAAAGCTTCATCATTTAATAAGAATGGGGTTCCTATAATACCATGATATAAATCCAACGAAATATTGAGTCGTTCCACTCCTATTTAATAATGGATTCTTGTATAATTTCAATTGGTTCAATCCATTATTTTCATTATTGTTAATTGGACAAGTAGCATGATACTATTTAATCAAGTCTTAATTAATTAATTAGTCCATTTAGTTTAATCAATTCCTTTCATTAGTGTGATATTTCCTTCTAGAAATACCATTATTAAATTAATTAATAGAATATTCAATAATTAAGGTCCATTATGGAACCTTCCATTTATGCGGTATGAGATGATATAGACATGGAACCTATTACTAAATTACATTTAATCTGGTCAATTCATATAATTAGTATACATGTCAATTTTTATCAAATTTAGTTATAAAATTAATGTTATTATAATTGGTGAGTGAATTGGTGGTGACATGTTACATGCCTTTAACCATTACATGATTCAATAAGAATTTATTATAAGTATTTTTTCCATTAATTTGGTCATTCTCTGGTATATCTGAATGATGGAAAGAACTGTAACAACAAGAAAAATTCAAATATGGCATATCATTTTACATGGTATATTGGGTGTTGTGGGTGTAAACACCAATAAATAATCTATAATTCCCTGACCCTAGATAACCTAAATCCAGTGCATTATTAAATTTCACTGGCATTTTTACAAGGAAACAAATATCGAAGGACCATATAGTTTAGCAACCTTGGAAATCCATATTACATACAAGATTCTCAATGAGCATTGGTAAAACAAAATAATGAATGCTACACAATAACTGTAAATAACTGCATCCTTGAAAGATTAATCAATGTTCTCTTCTTCATAACCTAGGGAAAGAAACATAATAAGGGTGAACTAAAATTCTCAGTAAGGTTATGGAAAATGGGAGAAATAATCAATCTACATAAAAAGGTATATATCTAAGAATGATTTCCATTTACAAAACAAGATAAAGAAAAATAAATTGGAAAGTAAGAAACCGGAACATATTCCCCAAATCAATAAATTAATTATGAACTAATTCTGTAGATATGTCAACGCAAAATCGCATGGATAAATAATAACTATAATTAAATGAGGGAAATACATAATTTAATGAAGTTATGTCTCATGGACATGTAAACCTATTACTGTCAAGACCTTTTCAAATATGGTTATAAAAATAAGGGTAGAAACCAATTTGGCCAACATATTCATCACATTATAACCTTTCGATTCGTCAAGAAGCTATATAAATTCTGTCATCCACCCGACATTTCTAGTGTAATGTATTTCTCTTATTTAATAACCAAAAATGAATAATGTGCATGATCAAATAACCATAGTTAATGAGTAATATGGATCTATCAATAAATCCCATTAAGGAAATTATATCATATCATGAAAATAATTATATTCATGATAACAAATCAAAAAGGTATAATATACACCGTATTAGAAGAACTAGGTGCATTACATTACAATACGCCTCAATGAAATAAAATTGAGATGAAATCCCTTACCATAAGTCCGATATACTCTGTGTTGGATTGAAACTCAAATTTTATGGTTTTAAGCATATAATTAACTTATATTAGAATCATGATAATATTTATGATATTATATATATTTTTTATGACTTTATTTTACATGTTTATTATCAATTCTAGGTTAATTCAATATTTCGGGTAATATTCTCTTTGTTTATCATATACGTTTTGACTTATGACTTTTGATCAAATTATATAGATTATGTATTAATTACATAAAAAAGTTATGTATCATATCTATTCATAATATAAATATATATATATAATATATGGATATATTAAATATAATACACCGTTCCTCGAGACGGTAGGATATACGTACACATGGATGTTGTTTCCATTTTCTTATTGTATTGATTAAAAGTAAGTGAGAGACATATATGTAAATACATGAAGACATATATATATTATTATAGTATAATTATTATTTTATAAAATTCACAATTGTTCATAATATGTGTCTTTATAATCATTCTTGATTAGTGAACATGAAATATGAGTCTAATCGCATCATTGAGATGGTAAGTCGTCTGTACGCACAAGTGACAATATCATTTTTGTAATGGTTAAATGGTATGAAATTGTATAGAATATAAATTATAAAGAAATAATATCATGTAATGTTGATTATTTAAGTCATTTATATTCATCATTATACCCATCAATATAAATTATAGATGAAAACTAGTTTACACCACTATATGGATACGGTAAGACATACGTACATACACATGGTGGCATTATATTTAATAGGATTGGTAAAAATAGTAATATAGACATACCATAAAAATAAAAACATCCATTCATATGTTTTTTTCTTGATTTAGTATTTTATTATGGTAATAACTCAGTAATATGATGTAGAATAAGAAATGAACTCTGAATGAAAGGATAAAACTATTACCTCTTCTTCAAGGGTCTCATATTGATTTTAAAAAAATGAATCTTTTAGTTCCATTTATGACAAAAAAATTTCCTATAAAATTAAGTGTGGGATGTTTAAATGAAATTTTGGTATGGTTTCCCAAGATAAAGGGATTTTGAGGTGTGAATTGAAGAGATGGGGAAGTTCTCGTTTATTAGAGAGTTGAGGGCAGTTAGGAAAAGATTGAAATATTAATTTTTTAAAAATATATTTTCTTTTTATAATTTCTAAAAACAGATTTATTTATTTTATAATATGATTATGGGTTTAAATCATCTAAAAAAATTGGTTTAGTTCATTTTTAAGTCATAAAATTAATCTTATATTTCATCATTAACCCTTAGCTAAATAACATAACTCATACCATGTCTTCTTGTATTTTTACATCATATGGTTAATTTATTTGTACTAAAATTTCAAGAGAACATAAAATTTCTCATTAGTGAAGTTTTTAACATTTTTGATTCATATGGATGATTATTAAAAAAAATTATTTTTATAATATTTAGTCAAATAGAATTTGTTTTAAAAACTCATTTATGTCAATTATGACACTATTTAGGAATTATTATTTGTTGAAGTCATAACAACATGATTATTTGGAAAAAAAGGAATCAAATCAAAGAAAATATGTCAATATCATTCATAAAATTTTTGTATGGACTCAAAATATTCAAATTAAATTTATTTTAATATTTATAATTTTATTTACTTGATTCTTTTGTTAATAAGTTAACCACTGCGTCATCACAATGTCATTAATAAATTTATTTATAAAATGTATAAAAGTTATATATAAAATAATAAGATGTAGTAAATATTTTTGGTTATATAATTAAAAATTATATCAAAAGTTATTATTCGTGTAACCATATATAAAATTTATTTTACTAAAAGTCACATGTTTGTGTTATATTTATCATTACTTTAAATTAATTATCATAACATGTCATTATCACACCCAATTGGTCCCATGGAGTCCTAAAATAGACCCAAGGATTCCAATTAGTGGAAATACATCAAACAATAGGAGTAGGACAAGTGTTAGGGTAGTATTATGTTACTATATTCTTTTTCAAACACTTATTTACTTGTTTTTCCAATTTACCCTGGTAAATAAAAATAATTACTGAAGTTGTTATTCATAATGTATAAAAATAAAATGTAACTATTTATTTAATTTGATCCTTTTCCCCCAATATAGAATCAATTTTTCCAAATTTAAAACACCGAATTTAAAGTAATTAATTTCATATTATTTCGCACTGTCAAAACCAAAAAGTGGGTTTTTAAGAAGTTATTTCTATCAAAATATTTACATGTGTGTATGTATAATATAAATTTTAAATTACATTAAATGGATTTCAATAGATTAAATGATAAATTATTAATCAATTTACACTTTTAAACTCAATAAAAAAATCTATCAACAAAAATTTAATTACATTAAAATCTACTTTTGAATTTAAATTCATTATTTTTTCCTATTCATTAGAAATTGAAACGTTTCAGATAATTACCAAAAAAATTCTCTAAGCTGATTTTGATATTAGAAATTCTAAAATGAAGTATATTTTGAAAAATTGTTTTTATAAAACATCAAAATGTTTTTATTACTATTCATAAGCACTCTTTAAATGGCTACTTTAATAGGTCATGTTGTACTTGAACTCAATGTTGTGTAAAACACAATCCATTTAATTATTTTAAAATAAGTTTAACATGGAAGCATGTGGTATCACATTATTCCCCCATTAAAATAATTTCATAAAAAAATTTCTAGAACTTCACGATATAAACAGATTCTGGTAGTTCTTTATCATATGTTCTGCAGGTTCCCACGTCACCTATTAAATTTTTTAGTTTATACAAAGAAAATTTAACATAAAAGTTGTCTGATTTATTAACACATGTTCTCTAGTATTAATAATATTTATTGGATCTTCACTATATGAAAAATTGTGTTCCAGTTCTACGTCATCATAAATAAGTACATTCCTTAGTTCTGGAATGTTTTTCTTTTAAAATTATAAGTTTAACACATCATGTACTTTTGATAGACTTAGAGGAATTTCTAAAATGTATGCTAAAACATCTATCTGTTCTTGAATTAAATTTTTTTTTATGAACTTGTGTGTTAATTTACGCTTCATAAAGAATTTTATAACACAATTCTAGGGAGAAACCTTATGGAAAACATGATCTCCTACTTGAAATTAAAAACACATCCTTCGGTAATCAGCATAGCTCTTTTTCCAACTTTGAGCTATTTTGATATGGGTTTGGATAATATTCACTTTATCTATTTTTTCTTCCACATGTTCAAGGCCTATATATTTTCATTCACCAATATCAACCCAACAAGTTGGTGTGTGACATATCATTCTATTTAATTCTTAAAATTGTTTAATATTGATACTTGAATGGAAAATATTTTTATAGGAAAGTAATACTGGAAGTAAATATAGATCACATATACCATGAATGTTAAATGAATAAGATATCAACTAGAATTCTAAATTTTGAATCATTTATTATGATTTTCTATCAGTTTGATGGTTGTATGCAGTTCTAAAATAATTTTCATTATCTTTGGAATTATAAAGAATTCTCACAAATCTTAATATAAAATGGGGATGAGGATCAGAAACAAATCGAATGAGGTACATAACTATGTCATACAACTGCTTTAAAATATAGACTTGCTAAAAGTTCTTGTGGTACATCTTCACTTATAGTAAAAAAATGTCATATCATGGTAAGATGATAAATAATAAACCATATCACAACATTCCATCTTGGAATATTTGGTATCCCCATGAATATGTCCAACGTTATATCATCCCAACTTCACACAGGTTAGGAGTATGTTTCATGACTTCTCTAGGATATTTTCCACCATCCTTCACATCTTAACAAAAAGAAAATTTCGACACATAATTATCAGTCTCCCTCTTCATGTTGTCCCACCAAAAATGTTCCATCCAACAATTTTTTTTTCTCAGGTAAATTAAGAACACACAACCTCTTCCCAAATTTCAAAATTCTATATTCATATAAGAAATCAATAAGTCTCTAATCATTCATAGCTTTAATTTTCTTTTGAAAATCCTCATCATCAGTCTGAGAGCTTTTTATTATTTTCCATTGAAGATGTTTTGGAAACCATTTGGAAAATTTTTCATTTATCAAATTTAATGATAATTCCAATGTCTATATTTTCTAAATCTAATAACATAGGATTCATTTCAACTCTCATCTTGTTTAGAACACCATGAACCTTTTGAATCAATGAATCTTCCACCTTATTTCCCATTCCTAATTGTTAGTGAATTAAGAAATAATAATTCTTTAGTATCTCAAGCCATATCCTTTTTCTCATGTTGAGTTCATTATGTGAGAAAATATATTTCAAACTCTTATTATTAGTATATATCTCACATTTTTCACTGTATTTAATTTTTGTCCATATAATCATAGCAAATATTACTGAAGCTAACTCAAAACCATGATTTTGATAGTTTTATTCAAGGGTTATTAATTGCATTGATGCATGTGAAATAACCCTTTCATTCTACATAAAGATACAACCACATCCATTCTATGATGCATCACTATAAATAAAAAACTTATCATTCCCAGAGGTAAATGTCACAATAAGATAATTGACTAATCTTCTCTTTAATTCTTTAAAAACAATCATCAAACCAATTTTTCAAATTGAATTTAACCCATTTAAAGGAGATATTTGTTAATGGGATAACCAATCAGGTGAAATTATAGTGGAAAATATGATAATAATGTTAGATAAATAGCGAGCCTCGGTTATAATTATTGTTGTGGGCCATTTTTGAATTGCCTTTTTCATTAAATGATCAATAGAGATTCCATCTCTGTAGACTATATGGCCATGGAAGGAAATTTCATGAAGACAAAATTCACACCTTATAAACATACCATATAATTCTTCTCTCATGAGAGTCTTATAAATGATTATCAAGTGATAATCATGGTATTTATAGCTCTTAGAATATATCATAAAATCTTCAATGAATACCAACCAAAATAATCAACATATTTCTGTAATACACTATTCATGAGGTCCATAATAAATGACAGTGGATTAGTCAATCCAAAAAGCATTACTGTAAAATCCTAATGACCATACCTTGTCCAAAAATCTTTCTTCGGCATGTCCTTTTTCTTCACTCGTAATTAATGATATCCAATAATAAATATAATTCTTCTAAAAGAATTGACCTCCATGTAGTTGATCAAATAAAACATCAATACGAAATATATGATTCTTTTTCCTTATTATAATCTAATTTATTTTCATACAATTATTACAAAACATCATGGATCCATCTTTCTTCTTGAAAAATAGAATAGCAGCTCCCCATGGAGAAACACTAGGGTGGATAAATCCCTTTTGAGCAAACTCTTCAAGTAGGTATTGTGTCTCTACTAATTCCATAGTGGCCATTACATATGGAGTTTTTGATATTGCTGATGCATTAGGGATTAAATCAATAAAAATCCCAACATCACCCTGTGGGAGTGACCGAGAATATATTTAGGAGAAACATCGATGTATTCCTTTATAATAAGTAAATCATCAATTTGAAGGTTACCTCTATTATCCTTGATGTTTTTTTCTTTTCCACTTCAATAATATTATTTAGTATAGAAACTAGGGGTGGATTGTGATAAGAATCAGGTAATAAAGATTCTACTCTAATAAAAATAGGTTCTACACATTCTTCCAAAATAATAACATCCTTCTACTTCAAATAAATATTTGCATCATCAGTCATAAAAATTTATTACATTGGGTGAATTAGCATTGCAGTATTCCCAACATCTATCTTAGTTTTTGTTACATAATTTATGATTTCTATATATAGTTTCCATGGATGTCGCTAAAATTCCTTTGATACCAACTATAAGGCCCCTGCCCCAAATATCTTGATGATGGTGCATTATTACATTTTATTAGCTTTATTATAAGAAAACAAATCGGGGAGGACTGTATAGTTTAGAAATCTTGAAAATATAGATTACATACAAGATACTCATAGTACATCAGGAAAAAAATAAGACATGATACATAATAAGAAAAATAATGTGAATCCTTGAAAGCATAATCATTGTTCTCTCCTTTATAACTTTGGTAGAGATACATACTAAGGGTGACCTCAAATTCTCAGTAAGGGTATGTAATAAAGAAGCAATAATCCATCTATATGGAATGGTAAATATCTGAGAACACTTTCAATATAAAAAACTATATAAGGAAAAAATAATATGGAATGTTAGAAACTAAAACATATGATGAAAACAAATAAAGTGCTAATGAACTACTTCCATAGACATATTGATGCAAAATCTCAGGGATCATTAGTAACTGAAATTAAAATAGGTAAATACATTATTTAAGGACATCATGTCTCATGAATATGAAAACCCTTTACCGTCAACACCTTTTCAAAGGTGGTTAAAGACCAAAGGTAAAACGAAATAGAAAAATAATTTTTCTCACATGATCCTGTCAATGTAACGAGGATCTATATAATGTATGGTCTCCACCTATTACTTCCAGTCCAAATATTTTCTCATACTGAATAACAAAAATAAATAATATGCCTTACCAAATAACCATATTTAACGAGTAATGTGGATTTATCAATAAATATCATGAGTGAAATAAAATAATATCATAAAAATAATGATATTCACAGAAAAAAATCATAAAGGTAGAATCTACACCATATAAATGGAACTATGTTCATAACATTACAATATGCCTTAATGAAATTAAATTAAGACGATATCCCTTACCTTAAGTATGAAACACTCGGTATTTGTCTAAAACCCATGTATAATGGTTTTAATCATATTATTAACTTCTATTAGAATCATAATAATATTTATGATATCATATATGATTCTTTTATTATTTATATTACACATTTATTAACAATTCCAAGTTGATATAACATTTTAGATAATAATCTCTTTGTTTATCACACACATTTGTACTTGTTATTATTGATCATAATACATAGATCATGATTTAATTCTCTATATAAGTTATAATATATATATATATATGCATTATATGAAATTATATAATATATATATATTAAATGGAATACCACATTCATGGAGATGGTAGGTCGTACGTACGCATGAATGTTGTATCCGTTTTCTTATTGTATTGAATTAAAGTGAATGAAATATATGTACATAAATACACACATATATATATATATACTATTTCGGGATGATTATTTTTTCCTATATTTCATAATTATTCATAATATAAAACATTATAGTCATTCTTGAATGGTGAATGTGGAAGAGGTGTCTCATCATGTCGTGGAGACGGTAAGTTGTACATACCCACAAGCGACGATATCATTTCTTTAATGGTTAAATGGTATTAAATTGGATGGAATATGAATTTTAATGAAAGAATATAATTTTATATTTATTCATCATGTCATTTATATTCGTCATTATTCCCATTTAAATAATTTATAAATGAAAAATAGTTTACATTGTGACGTGGAGAAGGTAAACCGTACGTATGCACACATGGTGGTAATATTTTTCATTGTATGTGTAAATAGAATAATATGGACGTCACATATTCATAGAAATATATCTGAATATGGTATATTATGAAGTTATTATTTTGGTATGGCAACACCATATAAAGAACAATTAGAAAATGAAATGAACTTTGAAAGAGGCGATAAGACGATTACATATTCTTTAGCTGTCTCCTTTTGATTTTCATAAAATAACTACTTATGTTTGATTTTTTCCGAATGTTTTTACTATAGGATAAATTGAGGGAGGTTTTTAGGATATTGTTTTAGTTTTTGGCTGAGCCATAAGGCTTAGGATATGTTAATTGAATATAAGTATAAATTCCCTTCATATGAGAGGTGAAGGGAACTTTAGGAAACACATGAAATATTAATTTATAATAAATCTATTTCAGGTTTATAACAGCTCCAATGTGATTTTTGTAGAGTATCAGATGAGTATGGGTCTAAATACTTTAAAAATATATATTTTTCACATTTTTATATCATAAAATTGACCTCATCTTTTAGCTTTAACCCTTTGTTAAATAAAAAAACTCTTACCATGGATTCTAGTATTTTTACACCATATGGTTAATTTAGTTAGAATAAAACTCCAATATAATATAAACTGTATAATTAATAAAATTTTTAGCACTATCTAATTCATTTTTAAGAATATTATTTTTATTATTTTTATATTAAATAATAATAATGTATTAGTTTTAAAAACAAATTTCTGTCAATTTTGACACCATTAGGAATTACTTTTTGTTAAAGTCAAAAAAACATGATTACATTGAAAAAAGTGCATTAACTCAAATATAATAATTAAATATCATCTTGAAAATTTGTGAATGGAATTAGAATATTCAAATTAAATTTATTTAAATATTTATCATATAATTTGTTTAAATCTGTCATTAATAATGTAATCATTGCATCATCATCGTGTCATAAATAAATTTATTTATTTAATATCTATAAATTATAAATAAAGTAACATGATGTAATAAATATTGTTAAATTTATAATTAAAATTTATAGTCAATGTTATCTATCATATAATATATATTAAATGTTGATTTAGTAATAGATATTTATTTATGTTATATTATCTTTATTTTAAATTAATTTTCATAACATGTCATTATCACTTCTAGATGGTCCCATGGGGTCCTCAAATCTACTCAAGGATTCCCATGGACGGAAATAACTCATCCAATAGGATTATGACATGTGTTAGGGTAGATGAATGTTATTATAATATTATTTTATTACCCTTATTTACCTGATTTACCCTTTAACCATGGTAAAAATCATAATTAATAAAGATACTATTTCTAATGCCCAAAAATAAAATCAGACTATTTACACAATTAGAACCACTTTATTTCAAATATGTAATCCATTTTTCAAATTCATAACAAAAAATTTTATGTAATTAATTTAATATTAATTCCCATTGTCAAAACCACAATGATGGATTTTATAAAGTAATATCTATCAAATGATTGACATGTGTTTATATAAAATTTATATATGAAATTACATCCAAGGACCATAATTGTATTAACTGATAAAATATTAATACAATTAATCTAGAAAATAAATTAAAAATATAATGTAACGATATAAATAAATTAGATGAAAATGCAGTATTGAATTAAAATGGAATATTTTCTCTATTCATCAAAAAAATAACCTTTCATAAAATTACCAAATATTTTTCCCTAATATAATTTTTACATTCTTAATACAAAAATGAAGTCTATTTTTGAAAATGAAGTTTATAGAAATTCAAAATGTGGTCAGTACTATTCATAACTACTTTTTTAAACTGCAACTTTATTAGGTCATGGTGTGCTTGAACTCAAGGTTGTGTACAACACAAGCCATTGAATTATTAAATGAACCACACCATTGAATTGTGGTGTGTTATATAATCACATATCTATTAATATAATATACATTCTGTTTCATTGATTATTATCAAGGCATATGAATTCATCATACAACAACCAATGAAATCATTGTGTCACACACAAGAATTCCATCATCAATGAACTTGAGGGATGATTTATAGAACACCAACATTAGGATTGTATGAATCTCCTCCTTAGGTATCGTCTATTTGATTTAGATCAAATTAGTGTCGATATATGAATGGATAAATTATTCTCACACCACAATAACTCGGTCGAGTTATAGTGAGATGAACGATGACACAAAAGAATTCGACTACATACTATTGCACATCCAACATGACAAAAAAAATATGGAACAGATCATGAATAATGGGGGATAATACCACTATAATTTTGATTTTGGGGGAAGTGTTAACATAAATAAATCTTTAAGTGAAAAAGTTAAAATTAGAAAAAATTTAGCTTTTGCATGGTTTGTACACGTGGTTTGATAGACTGTGTGCAAACCATGCACATGTACCTAGATTAGAGGGGCACTAGAATGGTAAGGAATAAATGTAATAGAAATTGTGTTCCAATTGTTTGAGATGTCTCTACCCAAAAAATCAGACCATCTACATGGTTAGATCTAACTATGCGCCATACCTTCATGGTTTTGTCTAACTGTGCAATAAGGTAAGGATTCCAATAAATAAGGGTTTGGGGCTCCAAAAAAGACTCCTGATCCAATGGTACCATCTCTAACCCAAAATTAATCTATATTATGTCTAAATTATGGAATTAGACCAAAATTTATTGGATCTATACCTGAGTGCAAAAACAAGTTCTTACATCCTGTAAAACAATTGCGTGCAAAATTCATTCAAGAAATTTTTTTATGTGTCTCTATACCATTTTTATGTTTTTATTGAGATTATTTCATTAATAATTTCAATTTTTATGTTTAGTTTTTTCAATGAGCATTTTAACATTTTAATCATTTTCTATTACTGTTCATGCTTTATATATATAGATAAAACATGCAATCGGTTATGACCTTTATAACATTCCTTTAAATCAATAAAGGTGTCCTCTAAAAAGATTATCTATTAAAATAATTCATCATATGGCATATCATCATCAAAATGTTGTTAATTTTTTTTGGATTAGACAAACTATTCATAGGATGAATATTAGTAAAAATAAGTAAATCAATTACAGCATTTATTTTAGTCGTGAAACACATATTGGCTATGTCTGGTTTTTCTTCTATTGATTCATAATAAACACAGGTTTTATCCTCAAATCCATTCTCATTTTCCGTCATGGACATTTTTTATTTTATTTCTTGAACCTCATATTTTTTTTGATACATTATTTTTGGATAGTGTGACTTTATGTTTCCTTTCCTGTTATATTAAAAGAAAAGTACATCCTTTCGATCATCACCATTCTTCTAATATGTAAACCAATTTTCTCAGTTGTCAAACATTACATTATAGTGTAATTTTATGAAGAACCCCTTACTATTATAATTCTTCACAAATATTTATTCTAATTGATCCATTTCCTCTTAACATTAAGATGATTATTTATTATCCCTTGACTCAAAACATGAACATTCCCATTTTATATTTTTCTTTTTTTAAAGGGATGTAGTCATGAAAGGTGTTATATTTATTTTTGGTAATGAATCTTCTTATTGGTTTACCATTAATTATTATTCATTTGTAAAATGTTTTCCAATCAAACATTTCATAGGAAAACTACTTATGTCTCAAAATTCAGTGATTGAAACTGATGTGCCTCTCCATCATTGTTGTTGACAACTTAGCTATCTCAGGATGTGATCCTTATTGAAAACTGAATTTTAAAGATTTATCCTTGTGTTGAAAATATCAATGAACATGAGATACTTGTCATAAAAGGATTCATCAGGATTACATTTAAATTTTGATATTTAAAAGTATAATTATTGGGCCTCATATCTTTAACAGTTGAAGTTCTTTTTTTGGAAATAAAATAAGAGTCTAAAATCTAAAAATTTGTTTTACAAGAAGAAATTATATTCAATTCATCATCTCTTAAAGAACAGTACAATAAATTCCTATAATTATAAATATTATTATAATATAAATTTGTTTCAGAATCACATATACTTCTATGAGTTTCTAGAATAGCATTTTTCCTTTCTATAGTAGATAAAATGTCAATACCCAAGCTCTCTATATGAATTTCCATTTTAATTTTCCATTTAGGATAATTTATTCCTTTGAAATATGGATGTAAAATGGTAGTATAACCTTCATGATGATTATATATTTTATAGAACTAAATTTAGATATTATAGAAATTTGTGATCATTATATAAAATCATACTTGACATGATTTGAAAATTTCAATACAAAATAAATGAATCCGCTCATACCAAATGTTGGTGATATTGAGTATCTCAAGAGGGGGTGAATTGAGAATCTAATAAAAATTTCTGTCTAAAATGGATTATATTGAAATCCCTGAAATATTTAAATACAAACTAGTTTTTCAAATCATGTAGTATATAATAGATCATAACCATTCCAATTATTTCTCTAAATGTTAATTAGATCTTTGATGAATAATATTCAATTATAAATTGATCCTTTGAAATCAGTTTGTTTGATCAAAATACTATATGAACACAAATTAAGATAAAATATTAGTGTATATACTCTATTTACAGTTTAAAAATGTTTTAGTTTTAAAGTGTAAAGAAAGTAAAACTAAATAAAAACACATAATACAATGTTTGAATGCATGATGTTCAGTTTCATGTTGATAAATAGTTATATGCACTTGGTGATCATCTACCACAAAATAATTTTTATAAAATTAAAAAGACTATCCACATCATGGATTGGGTTTTATGCATAAATTTACAATATTCTAGGTCACACCTGAAATATTTGATTGTTATTTATGGGATAAAATGCAAACAATCCACACAAGGACCTATAATACTTTATTTCCCTAGGAAAACCATATATTGAAAAACTATGAGAAGATATCATGTTGGGTCCTAGGTATTTATCAAATAACACTTTTTATTTATATTAAATTTTATTAATATAATACTAATTTTACGATAAAGGGACATTCTTTCTGATAGCATACTTGACACAGAACAACAAGTTTCTCCAAAATATTACACTGCACAAAACATTGAGTTATACCAAAAAATAGTATAATAATATTATTATTATTTTAAATGGTTGTTTACACTTGTCCATTGTTTTGGATGTATTAGACATAACTAACTAAATTATTATAACACATGTTTGTTAAATATTTTTACATGTATCCTATAAATTTTAGGGTCTTAAAATAAGAATGAATCTTACTGAATGCATGAAATACTCTAATATTTTTTAAAAGGTTTTTTACCTCCTTTTGATGGTGAAAATATTTTAAATATAGTATTTTTAACTATTATATTTTATATTTGAGAAAATTATCTTCTTCTTTATGAGTGAGACATCAAAATTTACATTGGATTAAAAATTTTCTATTTTTAAAATAAAATTCATATTTAAATGATTAGTAAAAACATTGCATTTTTATTCAAATCTACATTTTTAACTAATTTATTTATATATTTAGATTTTACTTTTATTGGTTTTTAAGGTGTAATTGGATTAATATTTTATCATTTAATCCAATTTTTGTCACTAGATGTAAATTCACATTTTAATTTGACATAATGTCGTGTCAATCATAGTTTTTACTTCTTAAAAATGTGCATTTTGGTTATTACAATGGAAACTAATTATAAAATATTTACTATAATTTATATTTTTTGAATTTGGATAAATGGATTCAATATTTGGAATCATAAACTTCAAATTGTTTTAATAGGTACCTTTTATTTTTGGACATTATGAACAGTAACTTATACATTTTTTTTAATTTACCATGCATAATGGGTAAATCAGATCAATAAGGGTAAAAAATAATATTATAATAATATAAAACTATCTTAATATGTTTATTAATCCTATTTGATGAGATATTTCTAACCTTGAATATTCATAGAGGGAACATTTAGAATTTGGGAGCCACATGAGTGTGGAACTGATATTTTATAATTTTTAATTTTAACAAAATGGAAATATAACATAAATATATATCTTTAATATAAAAATTTTTATATAAGGTTATATAGGTGATACTTTAATCTATAAATATTCATTAGAAGTATATAACAATTTCAAATATCATGATATTTTATTTATAATTTTTAGATATTAAAAAAATAAATTTAATACTGACACAACGATAACATAGGGATTGGTTCATTAATAAATGTTTTTAAAAAAATGATTTTATAAATAGTAATATATATTTAGTTTAATTATATTAATTCTATCCTTGAATTTTTTGGATGATAAACTATGTTAATTTTCTATCAGAAATCCATCACTTTCTACAAACCTTTCTAGAACCTACATGTGAACCTTGGGTCCATATTATGAGAAATCATTGATGGAACTCCATTAATTCTCACAATATATCAAATGTATAAGTCTTTGAGCTGTTCCAAATAAATTATCTCTTTATTTGGAATGAAATGAGTTGATTTTGTAAGTCAATAAATGATCACACAAATCACATCTTTCTCACATAGATTCAGTGGAAAAATAATGACTATGTAAATGGAAATATCATATGATTTTCATACTAGAATGGTTAAAGGTTGAATCAAACCAGCTGATATCTAGTGTTATGCCATAGTTTTCTGAAAATCAATACATTGTGATAATAAATATTCAATTTACCACCTCATTTAGACAACCAATACAGACGCTTGAAGTTGTGATATATATTGTAAATGTTAGTGTGTATCGAACAAGAATACCAGTAACCAATATACATTAACTTTGTCCCCATATGAAAAATAAAAACCAACCATATATGGAAGATATATACTCCACTATGAGACTGAAACCAACCACCTGAGGTCTCCCCACCATAACATATTTTACCAATGCATTATCACTTGGTGACTATAAATTGCATTAACTGAACATATTCATTGATATACATGTTTTCTTTCATCGATACCAAGAACCGTTGTCAACAAACCTCTTCCACTCCAACGATCATGTTAGAAAAATAACTCATCAAATAACAATCCTCCCCCTATTCCCTCATATATTGTCTCTATAATTTTCTCCTCAACATATTGGAAACAATATTGTCTTTACCAAGAGTGTATGAAACATAAAAATAAATATTCTAAAGATATTACACCTTATGTATCTGCCACCTGTTTATATCTCTATGAGTATAAATATATTTTAGTATTTTATGATTAAAATAAATAGTAAATTTCTCCCCAACATGATTGTGGTGCGATGTTTTTAGTGTGTGTATAATTTCTGCCAACTAAATTATGCAGGAAGGATAGTTTTTTCATGTGGGAATAACTAATGAAATCTATAGGCCACCACCTATCTCCCCTATATTAAGACACATTTGAATCCAATGCCAGAAACACCAAAGAAAAAATCATAACCTAAAAATGGTTTCAAAATACTCAAAAATGTTTCTGAATTCAACCACACCTTTATATCTTTAAAATATCTCGGATATTTTTCATTCCATTAAAACATACCACCATTATGGGTTAAACCTATCATCAATGAATGATATCTAAATTTTCCAAGTTATACTCTAATTATATACCAATATGTCACTTATCCTCCTAGAAGCCTTACCCTGGTCATAAGATAATTCAATAATTCCTTTTATCTCAAATCATATGAAGCTACCTGATTTAAATGTATTGTCTTATCTATGGTACTTTTCTGTTATTTTTTTCTTCACTCCCTATTCTATTATTATTATTATTTAATAAAATAACAACAATGGTATCCCAAATAAGTTATTATGTTGTTATGAGGTGGATTTTAACTACACTTACGCATGCCTCCATCTAATGGATTCAAACCCATTATTTATTTGTACGACAAACTACTGCCTCACGAAACAATTATAATTCAATTTTCAGATACCATCTCTCATGGTGGACATTATGATAAAACTATATTTATATATCATATATATTATAATTATATTTTATTTATTATTCTTTAATTTTAATTTATATCATACCTTTATTCTCTCCATAATGTGAAATTATGATAATTTAACTTGAGGAAATGAAGACTACCGCCCCCTAAAAGTGATATGACCCATTCATTCCATACATGGAACACATATAGGATAAAGTTAATGAACTAATGTGACTTATATAAACTGTTATATTATTCTTCAATTGTCATATACTTATGCATATTTTATTTTTCATTTCATTAATTTGACAAATATATGAAAGCATCGTTCATGTGTATGTACAACCTATCATCTCCATGAATGATGTATTTAATTTATTATATCCAAATGTGATGGAATATTATTAATGAATATATACGAGATATACATGATACTTAAATAATGAATAATATTCAACTAAGTATGAACTTTTTATTACATGGTCATTCTACATCAAAACAACTTCATTTTCGACTAAAGTATCGAATATCGACAAATTGACCGATATGAAATTAAATAATTAAATTATTATTATTACATAATGATAATTAATATAAAACTGAATAATAAACTTGAAAAATGTTATTATGCAAGTAAAAATTAACTTATGTTTATTATTCAGGAATATAAAGAACTAATGGGACAAGTCAGACTCAAGGTAATGTACATCATATCAATATCATTTCTTTAAGGAAAACATTTGTTTATACACAACATTATTTTTTAAGGTGTAAAATCAACCAAATTGAATTTTTATTTCATTCATAAAACATCAGAAGGAATATTTTGTTCCAAGAAGAATTTTACTAAAAGTCAAAAGGAATGTTTTTAATGTATGGGGAGACAAAAACCTCCCTACCGCTGTAACTATTATATGTTATTTTTCTTCCTTAACATGTCTTAACATTTTTAAATGGAATATAACTATCATATATCATTATTATGTACTTGTTTTTATTGAAAATGGGTTTGAGAAAGAATTTATTTTTTCGAAATCTATAAATGATATATTTTGATTGCAATGCATAGATGTTATCGTTCATATATTCTTTTTTATGTGTTATGATTATGTTATGTTTCCTGGGAAATGTTTACCTATATGGGTGGTTTTGTGATAAATCATAGGTTGGTGATCCTGAGATAGCTCTCTAATTGAATGGGTAACATTTTGGAGGTAAATGATATTTTTCTCCTAATAGATTTATAAAATATACTGGAATGAGTATACAAAATGTAACAAGGAAGGTTACTACCTATGTAGCTGTGAATGCTACAAAGTAAGTATGTTATGGATTACACAAGTTACCTTTATGATTTATTAATTTTATTAGTTATTCATAAATATTATTATTTTAGGAGTTATGTTAATGAGATTATTTTTTATGAGTATAGATTATGATTTCATTGATTTGTATCTATTCATGGACTAATGTCTTCCTTCCATATTTTATTTCCCTTACAAATCCTTTTATGCTCATCACATGTTTTTGGAATTTTTTTATATGGTATAATTAAGGTTAAAATAAAATAATAATTCATGATGGTTTTTATAAAGAAATGAATTCTTTTTAAAGGTGTTTTCTTGTTGTAAATTGTTTTGAAAGAGTAGAGGTTCATAGTTTGTAAATTTTGAGTTTTTATGTAATAGTTATGGCCTAATTCTATAAAAATATAACCCAGATTGATCATTGGAGTAGATTAAATTTAATTGTTTACTTATCACAATATTAAGAAATGTTAATGTATGGGAATTATAGTTGGTATCAGAGGATGCTTTAGTGAACTTTATGAGTTAGGTTATTGTTAAATGAATATCAATTTTTTTCCTTTTGGTAATATTGAAATGATATATAATTTTAAGATTTACATTTTTCTTCTTATAAGATATGTATGTGTCATGAATGCTTTTCTTTAAAGGAAACATGGTAGATTTGATGAGACTACATCAAGAAGAAAACAACCTTCCAAATCAGCAACCAGAAATGGTAGTAATGAGAACTGAATAGTTTGTTGCATGGATGACACAATTGACTCGGGATATAAATGTTGGTGTTATCTATACAATAGATCATTCATATGAACACAAAAATAACATGTCAGTAGTAGATAATTTCATGAGGGAAAACCCCCATCATTCAAAGGATCATCTAACCCCGTTCGAGATGAAGTGTGGATTAAAGCACTGGAAAATATTTTTGATGTCATGGGATGTTCAAAAAATTAAAAGGCTAGTCATTCTATTTAATGTTTTGAAGGTGAAGCCAATTAGTAGTGGGTTATGGTTTGAAATATCAATTATAATTTGGATGTTGATGCTATTGATTGGGATACATTCAAAGGTATATTACCTGAAAAATATTTTCTTAACGCAGTTTGAATTAGGATGGAAAAATAATTTTTGGAATTGAGGTAGGAGGATGACATAGTACATGATTATGAAGTAAAATTCACTCAACTAGTAAGGTATGCTTCAAATTTCCTAAGAGATATTGATAGTAAAATCAATTTTTTTTACTAATTATTCATGCCAAATTATCAAACGACATTATTTCTCAATATTTAAAAAGTTAAAAAAATTCTTCAATTTGTGAATAAGGGGGAAATTTAGATTTCTAATGATTAAAAGTTCTTAAAAAACAAAAAAAAATATGGTCGGTGTGGTAAATGAAAATAACGACCCATACTTTACATACATTGTTATTACTTCAGAATTGAAGCACACTTATTACAACATATAACAAAACCAAGAAAGGACTGTATAGGTATAGAGTCTTTAGAAACTGGGAATCATAAACAACTGGTTCATAAAGCATCTACTTTGCCTCCCATTTATTTCATCATATCTAGATTCCCTTTTTGGCATATACTACTTAATAACCTTCTTCCTGACCTGGGGAAATAAAACATACAAAAGGGTGAGATCAAATGCTCAGTAAGGGTAAACAAAAGAAATATCAATCACATCATATACATAAGAACATAACTTTTGGAAATCTTAACCTGCAAAAGAGATCATAATATCCTAACATGGGATAAATCATAGAAGTGAAATGTAATCCCAATAATCATAACATAAAACATGAAACTTTTTAGAATACACACATAATCATAGAGAATCATTTCTTGTTAGGTAATACTCATTGCCAAGACTATCTTAGTGGACAAAGTCCATTTTTGAACAGAGTCACCCTCATTTCAGTCCTGTTTCACTGAACCGGTATAACCTACCGTTCCAGCCATGTCTATCTCATGAGATATAAAATATTTACCCTATGAATTGGAGGGAGATATAGGTCCCACCCATATCATAATGATACTATTCTTATGTGTGCCACAAAATCAGAAAACCATACATCATAGCATAACCCATGTAATAAAAATGGGAATCTTAAACATTGTGACATCATAAGACAATTCATATAATATAAAGGAATTCATAAAAATATAATTCCATCACAACATAATCAAATAAATGTAATAATAGGGAGAAAAATAGAACCCTTTATTATCTTAGATGGAAAATAATTTTGATAAAACACTTGAACTCCATTCTTGAGGAAAATATCCTTTCTGCTTCAAAAACAATTTTTCTTTTCTTAACATGTCGTACAATTATATACTAAAAGAATTTTATTAAAAATAAAGTTGAAAATTTTTAAAGGAATCTTCTTGGAAATAAAGTTTTAAAAATCCATTCATGCCATATAAGTTAAAAATAACATTTTTCGTACTTTTGTCAGAAAATTCAAAAAGTACCTCTTATGAAAAACGACAAAAGATTCCTTTCATATCTTTTACTAAAAACTCACCGAAGGGTAAAATTGGATATAAAATATTGTATAAGGATATAAATATTACATATTGAGGAAACATGGATGTGGATGATAAAATACACCCCAGTAAAGTTCAAAGTATAAACAATCTCGGATAAAAATGAGATTGTGATATTTTCCCTTACCTTAGGTCCGATATGCTTTTTACGTGTCCGGACCACCTGTATAATGATTCAAATAATGTTATTTACTTATTCCAGAATCATACATATTTTTATGATATCATATATGGTCATATTCTTAGCTTATTAGTAGTAATATTTCATTGCTACTTGTTATTCGGGTGTTTATAACTTGTTGTTCTTATGGGTGTTTTGTCGAATAAATTCTTATTCTTCTCTTTAGGTTATAGATACCTCATTTACAGAATGGTATTAGTGTAATATATATCATATTCATTCATTCATTTCATTTATATAATCATTATGAAATGAAGATCATGTAGAACGAGTCGCATCACATCGCGGAGACGGTATTCCGTACGTACGCACGAGTGATAATATCGTTCCTATGATCGTGGAATTGTATTGGAGTGAATTTATAATATTTCAGAATCAGTATTACTTTATAATAGTCATATATAGTCATTATTTACACCATTATACCCATCCAAGTAAGGTGGTGGTGGAAAATAGATCACACCACGGCGTGGAGATGGTATTCCGTACGTACGCACGTGCGGTGATTTCTTTTTCCGTAGGATGGATAGATGGTGAAATAGGGTTGTTTCATACTTATAATAACATATCTGTATATTATTGATACTGATGTTATTACTTCATAATGAAACAACTAAATAATAAGAATTGTAAGAAGAAATAAAGATGAAAGAATCGGTAACAGACATTACCACTTCTTTGAAGTGATTCTTTGAGACCTTCTTTTTGGGCACTAAAATTGGTCTTTGAAGAATACCAGGACCCCTAGTATGTATCTAGGGAAGTGGATAGGAGAAAGTGGCCGGGGTTGGCCGATCTTGAAGGCTCAAAGTGGTGTGAGGAAGAGGGGGAGGAGGTTCCCTTTTATAAGGGAGGAGTGGGGTTCCTTTGGAAAAACTAAAAATATTATTTTATTATAAAGTCAAGTTCGGTTTTAAATAGATCCAAATTGATTTATTTCGAAGCTAAGGTGGGTATGGGTCGAAATAATCTCATCCAATAGAATTTATACATGTTTAGGTTCCTATTTTAACCTTATCCGTTAGATTTAACATTAAGTTAAATAAGTTTACTTTTACCGTGTCTTCTTGTGTTCTTATACTATAAGGTTAATAAACTTACTATAAGCAGCAAAACGAACCCCAAGTTATTTATTATTAATATATATAACCTTATATAAGTAATTTGTCTGAACATTTTATTTTTAGGAATAATATAACAATTAATAATATAATATTTATTTTAAAAACTATTTTATGTCAATTTTGACACTATTTAGTAATTAATTTTTGTGAAACTTATAACAGAATCATTAGTTCGAAAAAAGTTAATTAAATAAATACTAACAAGTCATATTAATCTATAAAATTAGTGGAATTCATAAAAAGTCTGAAATTACATTTATTTTCTTGTTTATAACATCAATTATGTCAATAGTTCATTAATAAGATAATTACTGCATCATCTTTGTGTCATAAATAAATTAAATTATTTAATGTATAAAAATTACAAATAAAATTCCATTATGTAGGAAATCTTTTTAGCTTTCTAATTAATATTTATATTTGACTTTATATTATGTATGACCCCATATTAAAAATTATTTACTTATTAAATATTGATTTTAACTATTTTAACCCTTCTTTAAATAAATTAATAATAAATGTCCTAATCTAATCCAAGTGGGTCTAAATGGTCATATTTTATTCCTAAGTTTATTTTTTGTCGAAATAAACTTATCCATTAGAATTAGGACATGTGTTAGGGTAATAATAATATCATTTTTACCCTTAATTACCCTATTTACTTGTAACCGTGGTAAAAAAAAGTAAAAAGTTACTATTCACCAAAAATTATTTTCATCTCATTGAACCACATTTTAGTCATTGATATTAACCGTGTCTCTCGGATTATCGAAATTCCACTCACAGAAGCGGTAAAATTATGTTTTATGAAAAATTCAGTTTTTTTAACTACCACTTAGTGGTTTCACTATTCATCAAAAATTGAAAGTTTTCTGAAAAATACCAAAATTTCTCCCTAGGCTAATTTCAATATTAAGAATCCAAAAATGAATTCCATTTTGAAAAATAAAATTTATAAAATTTCAAAAAGTGGTTATTACTATTCATAACGGCTAGTTTTAATAATATTTTAATAGTATATCGTTGTTTAGTGAAACTCGGTATTGCGTAAGACGCAAGCTATAGGGGAAGCTCGTGATTTCGTGTAAAGAAAACCAAGCAAGTGTCGTGTGTAGAAAAAGATTCCTTTGATGATTTATATAACATAAAAGTCTCGTGTGTTACATTCTACCCCCCTTAAAATGAATTTCGCCCTCGAAATACATCACTTTGTAACAAACAGATGAGGATACCTCTCCCTCATCATATCCTCAAGCTCCCATGTAGCTTCTTCTAATTGGTGGTTCCTCCATAAAACGTTCACCAATCGAGTGGTCTTGTTTCATAGGATTTTTTCACTACGATCCAGAATCTATATCTGTTGTTCTTCATAAGAAAGATCTTGCTCCAGCGGTACAACTTCTGAGCTGAGTACATGTGAAGGATCAGGTATGTACTTTCTCAGGAGAGATACATGGAACACGTCGTGAACTTGAGAGAGATTCGGTGGAAGCACCAATCGGTAAGGTACCTTCCCAACACGATCCAGTATTTCAAAAGGACCGATATATCTAGGGCTCAACTTCCCCTTCCTTCCAAATCTCATTACCCTCTTTCAGGGAGATATTCGTTAGAACACTTTATCACCCACTTCAAACTCTAGGTCTTTTCTTCGGTTGTCAAAATAACTTTTCTGTCGACTTTGAGCTGCTCTTATGTGTTGTTGAATAGATCTGACCTTTTCTACCATTTCATCAATGAGATCAGGTCCTAATAGCTTTCGTTCCCCAAATTCATCCCAGCAAGTTGGATTCCTGCATTTATTTCCATATATTGCATCATAAGAAGCCATCTAAATACTGGAGTGAAAGATATTATTATAAGAAAATTCCACCAATGGTAGGTTTTGATCCCAAACACCTTTGAAATACATAGAGAAAGCTCTCAACATATCTTCTAGAGTTTGAATTGTTCTCTCAGACTGACCGTCTGTCTGAGGATGATAAGCAGTGCTGAAACTCAACTCTGTATCCAGAGTATGCTGAAGACTTCGCCAGAATTTCGAGGTAAATCTTGGATCCCGATCAGATATAATAGAAAGTGGTACTCCATGTAATCTTACCACTTCATTTATATATATCCTGGAAAGCTGATCTAGTGATAAATCCTCTCTAATAGTAATGAAGTGTGCAGAATTTGTAAGAGGATCAACTATGACCCAAATAGCATTATTGCCTTTGGATGTTTTAGGAAGTCCTGTGACAACGTCCATAGTGATGTTTTCCCATTTCCATTCGGGTATGGGTAATGGTTGTAACATCCCCTTAGACTTCTGTCTCTCAGCTTTAACTTGTTGACAAACCAAGCATCGAGAGACATATTCAGCAACATATCTTTTCATTCCATCCAACCATAAGTACTCTTTCAGATCCCTATACATCTTCGTGCTTCCAGGAAGAATAAAGAATGAAGAACTATGAGCCTCATCCAGCAGCTCCTTCTTTAATTCGGGGATGGGAGGAACACAAACCCGATTCCTGAACATTATTATCCCATCACAATAAATGTTGAATTCAGGAACATTTCTCACCTTCTTTTGTAACTCTACATCATCTTTCTGTGTCTCTTTAATCTTCACATGTATAGATGGTTGAACATTAATTTTAGAAAGATAAGATTTTTACCCTTCCATTATAATTCCGAGATCCATCCTTTGTAAGTCCATAAATATTGGATCTTTTGTGATCCTCATCATGGATAAAATAGCATGGTCTTGTCGACTTAATGCATCTGCCACCTTGTTTTCTTTCCCAGGGTGGTAATTGATTGAGCAGTCATAATCCTCAATCAGCTCCAACCATCTTCTTTGGTGCATATTCAGCTCCTTTTGTGTGAAAATATACTTTAAACTTTTATGATCAGTATAAATGTCACACCTTTCTCCATAAAGATAAGGCCTCCAAATCTATAATGCAAAGATTACCGCAGCTAACTCCAAATCATGAGTTGGGTAATTTTTCTCATGTATTTTCAACTGTCGTGAGGCATAAGCTATCACCATATCATTTTTCATAATAACACACCCCAATCGCTTCTTGGATGATTCACTGTAGATCACAAACCTTTCTCCACTACAAGGCAGTGTGAGCACAGGTGCACTGGATAACCTTCTTTTCAACTCCTTGAAATTCTCTTCACATTCCTCCGTCCATACAAGCTTAACTCCTTTCCGAGTCAACTTGGTGAGTGGATTAGATAATGGTGAAAAATATTTCACAAAACATTGATAATATCCAGCCAAACCAAGAAATCTTTGCATCTCAGTTACTATTTTTGGTCTCAACCATCTTTCGATAACCTCTATTTTTAATGGATCCACAGATATCCCCTCTTTTGAGATTATGTGACCCAAAAATTCAACTTTTTGATGCCAAAATTCACACTTGGTAAATTGGGCATAAAGCTTCTCATTTTTCAGGGTCTTCAATATAATTCTCAAGTGATCTTCATGTTATTCCTTGCTCATTGAATATACTAGAATATCATCTATAAAGACTACCACAAACTGATCAAGATAGTCTCTAAAGACTCTATTCATCATATCCATGAAGATAGCAGGGGCATTAGTAAGACCAAATGGCATTACTCTAAATTCATAGTGTCCATACCTTGTACGGAATGTCGTCTTTGGTATATCCTCCCTTTTGACCCTTAATTGTTGATACCCTGAATGAAGATCAATCTTGGAAAAGTATTGAGCTCCGCATAGTTGGTCAAATAGGTAATCAATGCGCGAGAGAGGATATTTGTTCTTGATAGTGATCTTGTTAAGTTCTTGATAATCAATGTAGAGTCTCATTGATCCATCTTTCTTCTTAACAAACAGAACAGGTGCTCCCCAAGGTGACACATTAGGGCGTATGAACCCCTTATCAATATTCTCTTGGATTTGCTTCTTCAATTCCTGCAACTCAATTGGGGCCATTCTATAAGGTGTCTTTGAAATAGGCAAAGCACCCGGTACGGGTTCTATTGAAAACCCAACATCACGATTCTGTGGAAGACCCGGTAATTCATCCGGAAAGACATCATCAAACTCCCGTACAATGGGAATTTTCTTAATTGTGATTTTCTCACAACCCATTTGAGATAAATAACCTTCAATTAGTGGAATCAATACCCATAAAATGGAAGAAATTTACACTAGAAGGTTATGTTCATCCTTGCATCGATAGACGATCATAGATTGATCTGGAATATGAAATGTGACTTCCCTTATTTGGAAATTGATATGAGCTCCAAGTAGGGAAAGCCAATCCATGCCAAGAATCACATCAAATTCCACTCTAGGAAGGATCCCAAGATTTGCAGGAAGCACATTCCCACAAACTTCAATCGGAGAAGAATTATAAACTTTTGATGCGACTGTTGTGCCATTAGGGGTTGTCACAGCTAACTCAACATCTAACTTTTGAGGTAATACGGTGATATCCTTAGAAAATTCTTCAGAAATAAAGGAGTGGGTGGATCCAGAATCATATAAAACATTTGATACTTTAGAGTGGATGGTAAATGTACCTTTCACCACATCGTTATCATACTCCACATCGCTGATAGAATTTGCATGTGATTTTCCTTTGTCTTTAGCCTTAAGAGTTTGTTGACGTCGATCATCATCATCAACCCTTGGATTAAGACATTTATTGTCATAATGTCCCATCTCCTTTCACTTGAAACATTGAAGTGTAGTAGGTTCATTCTGTGTATCCCTTCTTTTGTTTGCATCGTTATACATCTTTTTCCCATCATCGCGGCATTCAAATGCCCGATGACCTTCCTTTCCACATTTGAAACATTTACTTGTCCCTTTAAGACAACTCCCTCCATGTTTCTTTCCACACATTGAGAATAAGGTAAAGCTCAACTTCTTTTCAATGTGCTCTTTAGATTTTCCTTTGAATTCCATTTTCCTCTTCTTATCAAACCCATATGACTGATGGGTACTCCAATCTCCATCTCAACTTTGAGATCACATCTAACGATTTCCTCGTAGCTATTGAAGTCATTTATGGCTAAGGCCCTTCGAAGACTTGGTTTTAAGCCACTAAATAATCGATCGATCTTACTCTCAGGTTGGATGATAATACCAGAAGCGTACCTTGCAAGTCTTGTAAAATTTTCTTCATAGGTACCAACAGATTCATCGTCCTTTTGCTTCAGTTCAAGAAACTCTTTCTCCATCTTTGTTCGGAGAATACGAGGGAAGTACTTATTGAAAAATAAGTTCTTGAACTCATCCCATTCCATGGACTCAATTTCATCCCTTTGCCTCATATTCTTAATAAGATTCCACCATTGATCAGTATCACCCTCCAAACAGTACACTGCTAAGATGACTTTATCATGCTCAGAACATTGAAGAACTGAAAATATCTTTTCAGTAGTACTAATCCATTGTTCCGAAAATAATGGATCAGTAGACCTGCTGAATGAAGGTGGACACTGTCTCATGAAGGATTCAACAGAATTTTTCTCCTTCCTTTGCTCGTTTGGAAGTCCTGCATGATTCATATTTTGAGAAAGTTGTGTGATCATGGCTACAAGATTTTTCATTCCAGCTCCCATAGCGTTTGGTTGCTCAGGGGGACAATCATTGCACTGCCCGTCGCATTCCGCATTAACACGGTTCCTTCGGGTTCCATCCATTGACTAAAACCAAGATGAATAGTGTGATCAACACTAATTATAATAGGAAAACCACATAATCAAGAATAAAATTTCACACTTAAGGTCTTATACTAGGTTATTCATGGCCATTTCTAAAACACTAAGATTGTGTTCTATGCTTAGACTTATCCTTAGGGTTCTTACTAAGGCCTTCGCATCATAGTTTACAAAGGTTGATTATACCATTCCTCTGATACCAACTATAATGACCCATAAATTACATACAATGTTATTACATCAGAATTAAAGCACACTTATTACAACATATAACAAAACCATGAAAGGACCGTATAGGTATAGAGTCTTTAGAAACTGGGAAACATAAACAACTACTTCATAAATCATCTACTTTGCCTCCCATTTATTTCATCATATCTAGAGTCCCTTTTTGGAATATCCTACTTAATAACCTTCTTCCTAACCTGGGGAAATAAAACATACAAAAGGGTGAGCTCAAATGCTAAGTAAGGGTAATCAAAAGAAATATCAATCACATCATATACATAAGAACATAACTTTTGGAAATCTTATCCTGCAAAAGAGAACATAATATCATAACATGGGATAAATAATAGAAGTGAAATGTAATCCCAATAATCATAACTTAAAACATGAAACATTGTGGCATACACACATAATCATACAGAATCATTTCTTGTTAGTCAAGACTCATTTCCAAGACTATCTTAGTGGACAAAGTCCATTTCTGAACCGAGTCACCCTCGTTTCAGTCCTGTTTCACTGAACTGGTATAACCTACCATTCCATCCATGTCTATCTCATGAGATATAAAATCTTTACCCAATGACTTGGAGAGATATATAGGTCCCACCCATCTCATAATGATACCATTCTTATGTGTGCCACAAAATCAGAAAACCATACATCATAGCATAAACCATGTAATAAAAATGGGAATCTTAAACATCGTGACATCATAAAACAATTCATATAAGATAAAGCAATTCATAAAAATATAATTCCATCACAACATAATCAAATAAATGTAATAATAGGTATAAAAAAAGAACCCTTTATTATCTTATATGGAAAATAATTTTGATAAAACACTTGAACTCCATTCTTGAGGAAAATATCCTTTCTACTTCAAAAACACTTTTCCTTTCTTAACATGTTCTACAATTCTAAACTAAAATAATTTGATAAAAAATAAACTTGAAAACTTTTAAAGGAAGATTCTTGAAAATAATGTTTTAAAAATTCATTCATGTCATATAATTTAAAAAAAACATTCTTTGTACTTTTTTTCAGAAAAGTCAAAAAGTACCTTGTACGAAAAACGACAAAAGATTACTTTCATATCTTTTACTAAACACTCACCGAAGGGTAAAATTGGATATAAAATATTTTATAAGGATAAAAATATTACATATTGAGGAAACATGGATGTGGATGACAAAATACACCCTAGTAAATTTCAAAGTATAAACAATCTCGGATAAAAATGAGATTGTGATATTTTCCCTTACCTTAGGTCCAATATGCTTTGTACATGTCTGAACCTCCTGTATAATGATTTATATAATGTTATTGACTTATTCCAGAATCATAATTATTTTTATGATATCATATATGGTCATATTCTTAGCTTCTTAGTAGTAATATTTCATTTCTACTTGTTATTCGGGTGTTTATAACTTTTTGTTCTTATGCATGTTTTTATGAATAAATTCTTATTCTTCTCTTTAGGGTATAGATTCCTCATTACAAGAATTTTATTAGTGTAATATATATCATATTCATTCATTCAATTCATTTATATAATCATTATGAAATGTAGATCATGTAGAACGATCCGCATCACTTCGTGGAGACGGTATTCCGCACGTACGCACGAGTGATGATATCGTTCCTATGATCGTAGAATTGTATTGGAGTGTATTTATACTATTTCATAATAAGTATAACTTTATAATAGTAATATATAGTCATTATTAACACCATTATACCCATCCAAGTAAGGTGGTGGTGGAAAATAGATTACACCACGGCGTGGAGACGGTATTCCGTACGTACGCACGCGCGGTGATTTCTTTTTCCGTTGGATGGATAGATGGTGAAATAGGGTTTTTTCATACATATAATAACATATCAGTATATGAGTGATACTGATGTTATTACTTCATAATGAAACAACTAAATAAGAATAAGTGGAAGAAGAAATAAAGATGAAAGAATCGGTAACGGGCATTACCTCTTCTTTGAAGTGCTTCTTTGAGACATTCTTTTAGGGAACTAAAATTGGTCTTTGAAGAAGACCAGGACCTCTAGGATGTCTCTATGGAAGTGGAGAGGAGAAAGTGGCAGGGGTTGTCCGAGATTGAAGGCTCAATGTGGAGTGAGGAAGAGGGGGAGGAGGTTCCCTTTTATAAGGGAGGAGAGGGGCTCCTTTGGAAAAACTAAAAATATTATTTTATTATAAAGTCATGTTCGGTTTTAAATAGCTCCATATTGATTTATTTCTTGGCTAAGGTGGGGATGGGTCGAAACCTCTCATACAATATAATTTAGACAATTTTAGGTTCCTATTTTAACCTTATCAATAAGATTTAACATTAAGTTAAATAAGTTTACTTTTACCGTGTCTTCTTGTGTTCTTATACTATAAGGTTAATAAACTTACTATAAGAAGCCAAACGAACCCCAAGTTATTTATTATTAATATATATAACATTATTTAATTCATTTGGTCGAACCTTATATTTTTAGGAATAAAATAACAATTACTAATATAATATTTGTTTTAAAAACTATTTTATGTCAATTTTGACACTATTTAGGAATTAATTTTTGTGAAAATCATAACAGAATGATTAGTTTGAAAGAAGTTGATTAAATCAATAATAACATGTCATATTAATCTATAAAATTAGTTTAATTCAAAAAAAGTCTCAAATTACATTTATTTTGATGTTTATAACATCAATTATGTGAATATTTCATTAATAAGATAATTACTGCATCATCTTTGTGTACTAAATAAATTACATTATTTAATGTATAAAAATTACAAAAGAAATACCATTATGTAGGAAATATTTTTATCTTTCTAATGAATATTTATATTCGAATTTATCTTATGTATAAACCCATATTAAAAATTATTTACTTATTAAACTTTGATTTTAACTATTTTAACTCTTCTTTAAATAAATTAATAATAAATGTCCTAATCTAATCCAAGTGAGCCTAAATGGTCATATTTTATTCCTAAGTTTGTTTTTGGTCGAATTACACTTATCCAATAGAATTAGGACATGTTTTAGGGTAATAATAATATCATTGTTACCCGTAATTACCCTATTTACTTTTAACCGTGGTAAAAAAAGTAAAAAGTTATTATTCACCAAAAATTATTTCCATCTCATTGAACCACATTTTAGCCCTTGATATTAACCGTGTCTCTCGGATTTTCGAAATTCCCCTCACAGAAGCGGTAAAATTAAGTTTTATGAAAAATTTAGTTTTTTTAACTACCACTTAGTGGTTTCACTATTCATCAAAAATTGAAAGTTTTCAGAAAAATACCAAAATTTCACCATAAGGTAATTTCAATATTAAGAATCCAAAAATGAAGTCCATTTTGAAAAATAAAAATTATAAAATTTCAAAAGGTGGTTATTTCTATTCATAACGGCTAGTTTTAATAATATTTTAATAGTATATCGTTGTTTAGTGAAACTCGGTATTGCATATGACACAAGCTATCGAGGAAGCTCGTGATTTTGTGTAAAGAATGCCAAGCAAGTGTTGTGTGTCGAAAAATATTACTTTGATGATTTATATAACATAAAAGTCTCGGGTGTTACAATGAAAAGGAAGAATACTTCAGAAAATCCTGATGGTAAAAATCTTAAGTTTACAGTTTATGAAAATGTTGGTAAAAGGCATATTGGGGAATGCCTTTTGAATTCTCGTAAGTGCATAAAATGTTCTAAAAAGGGACACAAGGATAGAAATTGCACTGAAAAAGATCGATTAGTGGTTTGATAAAATATGATTTACAGTTAGTAAAATGATTCAAGTGAAATGAAATGGGTCAATATGTAAAGGTGTTTCTGATGAAGAACTAAAATGATGGAAAGAATCTGTATTGCAATAAGAAAGGTGTGGTGAAATCCATTAAAACTACTTCAAATGATGTTGGGCCATCAAATGAAGTTATATTAGGTATATTTATTTGTTTATTCATATCATGTCAATGTGTTGTTTGATTCCAGGTCTATACATTATTTAATTTCAATAAACTTTTTTAGTAAATTGGGAATTCAATCTCCTAATATGAAACATTAAATTTCGGTAAAAAACCTATGAGAAATGTTGAGAAAAAATAAACTATATGAACCTTCCGGTCATTATGGGTGGAAATAATATACCTGAAAACATTATCACTTTTCCTCTACTAGAGAATAATGTTATTTTGGGTTTGGATTGGAATTATGATTTAATGCTAAGAATGACTGCCGAACGAAAGAGGTTTATTTTCAAAAATAATTTTAGTTTTTGTACAAAAAGTTCCCTTTACTTTTGATAACATATCATGAAGTGGAGACACTAGTAAAAGATGGAAATGAATGTTACCTTTAAAATATTTTTGAAAAAAAGGAAATATTCAGATTAATGATGTACCGGGGGAAAATGAGTGTCTTTACATTTTCCAAATGTTTTTCTTGTTATAATACCTAATTGAGAAGATGAATTTATTATTGACATGGTTCTTGATGAAAAACCAATTTTAAAACCCCCCTTTATCAAATGTCTCAAATTGAACATTTTGATTTCGAGAATCAATTGCATGAGTTATTAAATGAAGGTTTTATTCATCCTAGCCCATCACCATGCTGTGGTTCTATCATTTTTGTTAAAAATAAATATGGTTTTATAAGACTTTTCATTTATTATATATCATTTAATAAATTCACTTTTAAGAAGAAATATAATTTTCATCATCTTGATGAATTTTTTTATCATCTCTAAGGTTCCATGAATTTTTCGAATATCGACTTGTGGTTGGGGTATAATTATTTGTAATTAAAAAATGTAGACATTCTAAAGACTATATTTTGTACTATATTTAACCATTATGAATTTTATGTTATGAATTTTTGGTTATCCAGTGAACCAACTATATTTATGGATCTTATGGATTGAATATTACATAACTTCTTGGATAATTTTGTCATTGTGTTCATTGATGATATTTTGGTATATTCTAAATTAAAATAGGAGAATTAAAGTCAATTTTGTGATTTCATGAAAGCTGTTAAATAAAAAAAATCTTTATTGGAAATTTAGTATGTGTGAGTTTTGGTGACAAAATATTTTATTCCTTGGTAACATTGTTTCTATAGATGTTATAACTATTGATTTTTCTAAAACAAATGTTTTTGAAGAGTGGAAAAGTAACATAAATATAACAAATATTGCTAGTTTTAGTGGTTTAGAAGGTTATTACCATAGGTTTGGTGAAACTTTGTCACAGTTATCTAACCCATTATCTATGTTAACCCGAAAATGTGTTATGATAATTAGGAGAAAACAATTTGGTGAATGTTTTCATTAGATGGAAATATATTTGTGAATGCTCCAGTTATAGAACATCATTATATAAGGGGTGAAAATTTTATTTAAAGTGATTAATATTTTAAAGGACATGGCTATGTCCTAATGAATAATTATTAGTAAATTGCTTATGTTTCACATTAGTTGAGAAATCATGCAATAAATTATCCTACACATGATTTGGAATTAGATGTTGTTGTTTTTTCTTTAAAAATATAGAGGCATAATTTGTATAGTGTAAAGTGTGAAATATATACTGATCAAAGAAGTTTAAAATATATATTCACTCAGAGAGAATAAAACACGAGATAGAGGATATCATTTGAATTAATCAAGGATTATTATTTCATGATTCATTACCATCAAGGAAAGGCAAATAATTTGTTTTATGATTTGAGTCAAAAAAATAATTCTCCATTAACCGTGTTATTTTTGGAACGTGACCCATTAATTGATGATTTGATGAACATTGGCATGGTAGTTGTTGGTGTATGAGATTCATCGATTATGATTTAGGTGGAAGTGAAATCATCTCTATCAGGAAGAATTATGCAAGAACAGGAAGAATATAATGAGTTTCATAAAAAGGTATATTTGGTTCGGAAGTGTATGATACCTAAATTTAACACTGATAATGACTAGGTTTTGAGGTTTGGAAAGATATTATGTGTGCCATTGGATTCACAATTGAATAAAGAGTTATTATGTGAAGTTCATAGTTCTCTGTTTTTAGTTCATCCTAACAGTACTAAGATGAACATAGATCTTCTGGAGTATTACTTGTGTGATGGAGTGAAAAGAGATATTACGGAATTTACCCTATGATGTCTGATTTTTAAGGGGGTTAATTTAGTAATGTAATTACCTAATGGGATGCACCCATCGTTTCCAGTTCATAAGTGGAAATGGGAAAATAAATCATTGGATTTTGTACAAGGATTACAAAATACTTCTTACAGTAACAATGAAATATTGGTTATTATTGAAAATTTTAATAAATATTATCATTTTCATCCTATTCAAGATAATATGCCTCAAGATAATATTTATTGATGTTATATTAATTAGATCAATAGGTTACGTGGAGTTTCCCTCTCTATTATATCTAATCATGATCTAATGTTCCCTTATAACTTTTGGAATGGCCTTCAGAAGTCATTGGGTACTGAATTAAATTTTAGTACAAATTTTCATCTAAAATATAAAGGGAAATAATAATGAACAATTTAGACATTAGAATATATTCTAAATGCTTCTTTAATGGATCACCAAGGAATTTGGGATTAACATCGTTCTCTTGTTGAGTTTTCTTATAATAACAGTTTTCATACTAGTATAATAATGGCACCATTTGAAGCATCATATAAATAGAGGATTGTAATTCTATCTTTTTTGGATGACTAAGGTGAAAGGAATAATATGGGACTAGAATTTATTGAAGAGATGTTAGATGAAATTTAGTTGATTTGGAAGCACACAACAATATCTTCGAGTAGGCAGAAAAGTTAAAGTAGATAATGGGTGGAAGGATCCTTTTTTCAAGGATGGAGATCATGACTGTATCAATGTTTCTACATGGAAATGTTTGATGAATTTTAGTAAGAAGGGAATGTTGAGCTTGAAGTTCCTTAGACCCTATGAAATCTTAAAGATAGTTGGATCAGTTTCCTAGAGAATGGCCTTACCTCAATGTTCATTCAATGTAATTTTTTTTCATGTTTCAATTTTGAGAAGGTATATGGCTGATCCATATGATGTTTTATGTATATTGGTAGTTTATTTGTAATATAATATTTATTTTGTGGAACAACCAGTCCATATTATTGACTGTAAAGAGTCATTGTTGAAAAATAAGGTCATTCAGTAGTAATGGTTTTGTGTAAAAACTATATGGTTGAAGAGGAATCATGAGAATCTAGAAATGCATTGAGGGATAAATACCCCCACTAATTTGATAAGTAAATAAAATTTTGGGGATGAAATTTCCAAAAGAGGGAATGATGTAGGATCCCTGGTAAAAACAGTATTTATTTTAATATTAATGAACAATATATTAATTTTATATTAATGGGATGGTTTTTCTAATAGCATAATCGACACACAACAATGTGTTTATATGAAATCCTACTTTGAAAAACACATTAAGTCATAACGAAAAATAATATAATAATATTATTTTTATTTTATTTGGTAGTTAACACCTATAAATTTTGTTTGAAGGAATAAACATAACTAACTACGTTATGATTACAAATGTGTATTAAATGTTTGTAAATGTATTAAATAAATTTTAGTGGTTTAAAATAATAATAAATCCGAGATTTCCTTCGATCTTTCTGGAGCCGAAGGTCCTTGGTATTCGATATGGGGCACCTTCACTCCCCCTTTTGGCGTCGGAGCTCACGGAGGTGGAGAGTCTGCTTAATCTGACTCTGATTGCGCGTTTCAGGAGCGGTCGACCCTCGATGGATGTTTTCGATTAGTTTGTCTTTTACCAATGGGGTCTTCAAGAACGGGCGGTTATTGGGCTTCTGGGTAGGAGTAAAATCATGGTGTGGTGTTCCTCACATGATGATCTTGCTTCTGCTCTATCCTTTTCTCCAAGGAGATGCGGTGAATTTTGCTTTAGTCTCATGTGGTGGTGCCAGGATTTCTACTTCAATCGTGATTCCCCGACTGTTCCGAGCTGGGTAAGTCTTCAGCATCTTCCACTCCCTTTTCAAAATCCTCATATTTTGTGTTTACTGGGAAACTTGGTGGGGCATTTCCTCTGTGTTGACTCGTGAACTGATGCGGTTTGCCACCCGATAAACCCAAGAATGTGCGTAGAGGTGGATGTTTCGAAACCTCCAGTTGATCATGTGTGGATTGAGGCTGGTGGACAGATCTGGTATCAGTAACCTATTGTTTTTGATCAGTGGATTGACTTCTGCTCTAATTGTTTTCAGATTGGATATTTGGATAGTGTCTGTATAAGGGGAAGCGATAAAAGGACGTTTGGGTTGATAGGGAAGAATGTTGATGATCAGCAGGTGCAGGCTCTGTTGGACAATGCTAAGAGTTGTAAAGGATCGGTTCAGCAGGGGCTTGTTAATTCTCTACCAAATCGACACTTAGAAGATCCAGGGAATGGTACTGCAAATTTGGTAGTGAATACTGGGTAGGGAATAGAAGCAGAAGCAATCCAAAGTGCTCTGACCGTGGGTGACTCTATTGTCCAGGCCCATGTATTACCTGGGTTGGAGCATGAAAATGATGGGAAACTAATGGGGGTGATTCTGAACAACTCAGGGAGGCTCCAAAAGATGTTAATGGGGGTAATGGAGGCTTTTTCTGGCCAGGGAACACATACATATATTGTTCAAGGTGATTTGGTCATCAATGGTGTGGCCGAACGGCAGGATGGTTCACTTGTGGTGGCAGAAGGTAGTAAACACGGTACTTCCAAGGAAAAGGAAACAAAGGTGATGGATAATCTGAAAGTGAGTTAGATCATTGGAAGAATTATGAATGTCTTGGGTAAGAGCAACAAGGCTGAAGTTGGTTGTGATGTGGAGTCACATGGCTACCCCCTGAAAGAAGACAATGGTAATGATCAATCTATGGCAATTATAGTGTATTAGGATATTTCAAGGGCTAAAAATGATAGGTATACTATTAATACTCACAATCGCTTTTCAAATCTGGAGAATCATGTTGAGCAGGGTAACGACTCTCCATGCCTAGCTCCTAAGGATACACATTTGTCTTCTTCAGGTGACATGAGGTCGTCACAAACCTCCTTGGAGATGTTGAAGGAATGAGGATTCCTTCATGGTTCCTCCATCTTAAATTGGAAAATAGGGGATGTGTCGAATCACGATAAAGCGAATGATGCACATATAATCTCATACAGAGATATCCTTATGAGTGGTAAGAAGGGAGCCTCTTAGAGGGAAGAGCATACGAATAATACAATCAAAAGAAGACCAAGGAGTGATTACTTTGATATGAATAAAACGGTGCCTACGAGATCTACCTCCAAAAAAGGTAGAGGGGCTGCTATTGATGTTGGTAGGAGAGATAATGGTAAATGTCCCTACAAAGAGAAACTATATGCAGAACAGTTGAAACGAAAGGAACAATATATCCCACTCTTCAAACAGTATGAATCGTCAAAATGGGAATCTTCTGATGCTGATGCAATGGCAGACTATAGTGATGGTGAGGGTTATGGTTTTGATGTGATATAGTTTTTCTTCTGCTTTCCTTTCCCTATTGTTATGCACCTTTACTTTTTATTAATAAATTTTGGAGATCAGGCGTGCCTGATCCAAACTTTCCTGGTATTCTATTTGACAAAATAACCAACTCTTTGAAAGGGAAATATCAAAAAAATTATTTTATAAAATTTTGGTAATGTTTTGGACAAAATTCATATTTTCATTAATAATGAAAAAAGATACATTTAAATTCAAAACTGTGTTTTCATATAATTTATTTATATATTTATATTTCCATTTTAATTAGTTTTATAGATTAATTGGATAATTGTTTTACCATTTAATCCAATTTTTTCCATTGGAAGTAATTTCACAATTTATTTGGACATAAACACATGTCAATAATTAGATAGTTTTTATTTCTTAAAAACACACTTTTTAGTATTGACAATGGGATTTAATTTTAAATCAATTACTAAAACTTATGTTATTTGAATCTGAAATTTGTTTTCCATATTTTTAATTAGATGGTTAATATTATTAAATATGTACCTTTTATTTTTGAACCTTATGAATAATATCTTCGGATATTATTTTATTTTACTGTCGTTAAAGGTTAAATAAAGTTAATATTGGTCAAAAACATATATTATAATAATATAAAACTACCATAAAACGTATCTTAATCCTATTGGATGATATATTTCAGTCCATAATCATCCTTAGGATGTTGTTTTGGCATTTTAGAGCCACATGGGAATGAAAATGACATTTTATAATTTTTAATTTAACAAAAAAGGAAATACAACATAAATATGTTTATATTATTAAAAAAATTTAAATGGGGTTATATAAGAGATATTTTTGGCTATTCATAGTAATTATAATTATGAAATGATTTCCTACATCATGTTATTTTATTTATAATTTATTATAATAAATTAATAGATTTAATTATGACACACTGATGATAAAGTGATTTCTTCATAGATAAATTATTAAAATAATATATATTATAGACACTAAAATAAATGTGATTTGATTATTTTTATGAAATCAAAAAATATTATATATGATATTGATATATTATCTTTCATTTAATGCTATTTTTTGGAGTAATAAATTTGTTATGACATTAAAAAAATTGTTACTAAGTAGTATCAAATTTTACATAATTGAGTTTTTAAAACAAATAATGCTATATTAAATGATAAAATTTTCCTAAAAATATAAGATCTGGAAACCATACATATATTATGTTTCAAATTTTATTACTGTTCCATTTCTGGTTCACTTGTCATTTTTATGTAACTATAGATACCATATATTTTGAAAAAAAAGTAGGCATGGTACGAGTTAATGTTTTTAACTTAGGGTTAGACAAAAAAGATGAAGATAAAAAATATTCCAAACTTGTTGTAAAATTTTTTATGATTAATATTTGAAATAAAATCAATTTACGATCAAAATAATTGAGCTTGGGATCATTTGAAACCAAAAATAATTTTATATTAAAATAATATTTCAACACATTTTTAAAGTTCCCCTTCTCGCTCGTGTAAAACTTTACCACCTTTACTCACATACTCACACCTCTCAAGCCCCTTTTATTGATGAAATTATTCTCAAATAATCTCCCAACATCCCTTATATCCTCTTAGAAGCAATAACTTGGGCATAAAGAAATTCATGAAGTCCTTTTGGCTCAAATCAAAAGATGTTATCTGATTTAGTGATGACACATTCTCTCACGTTCTTTTCTTTTATTTTCCGACTTCACCTCCTATCCTCTTCATATTCATTGATTACAAAACAAAAGTAGTATCCTCAATATACTGATTTTTTTATTATATGTATTAGAACAACTCTTACACACACCTCTATCTGATTGTTACGAATATATTGTTAATGTGTACCGCTGTTGGAACCAAAATATTTTCATATGGAAAGGACATGAAGAAGAAACTCATCCCAATGTTTCAACCATGTGGAGCGCATTCTCAGAAAAACATATCACCACACCATTCACGGAGCCCCACAACACTGCATTTTGTGCGAATTCGAAGCCCCCACTACGGTCTCAATGAAGTAAAGAGGCGGGAGGCTCCATGGTTACAACGTAATTTACCGGGAGCTTCAATCAAAAGAGGGATCCAAATCGACCTCTGCGAACCCATCAAACTAGATGGAAGCTTCCAAGAGCGCCACATAGATCACCCTATAGTGCTCCGCACTAAGGAGGGTATTATGGTCGACCCCACAGTTACGACGAACATGACGCAATCAGTGGCCAATCTTGGAGCACCACGTTTCTTCGCACCGAGCTGTCCCTACTTCACGCCACCAATCGCCTACAAATATTAGGCCCCCTCGAGCCCAAAATATGGATACTCATACCATTCAGCATCTCATGTCTCAAATCATGATGAAATTTATTCTTTGCAAAAGGTTGATAAAAAAATAAATCTTATTGGTACTTGAGCATTGTGAAGTGCCCTTACCTTACCTAAATAACAACCCCTCTTCAAGAATGGATGCCCTTCATAGAGCCCAATGTCCACCATGAAGGAATGAACTCCTAAAGGGGACTTGTGTCTTTTCAAAAACTCATTATTCTCAAAGTACACTCTGTTGACTTGTGAACCATATAATATTGCAGGGGCACTATGCTCTGTAAAGCACATTTCTTCGGAGAGCTAGTTTTTTCAAATTACCTTATCTTCACGAAGTTCTACTATGAAAAATCCTTTCCACTTCAAAAAGCACCCTCAATTTTCACATATTCCTTTATTCTAGGCTAGGGTACCCTAATTCATGAATTATACCTGTAACGACCCAATCTTTTTGAGTAGTATATTAACTTACTCTTAATGATTTAATAAGATGTTAATGGTCAATGCAGAAAGAGGAGGCGATGGCTTCATCCAGTAGACTCGACCCTTATGAAGCCCACTTATCAGAGCTTGGGAAGGAGGTAGCATCTGTGGGCTTCGATTTGGACCAAGCCCAAGGCGAGCTCCAGCGTGTCAAGCTTGTACGAAAACGCTTGCAGGAGAAGTTCAAGTTAGTGGAGATTGCTACTAGTGCAATGTTATCTGCGCCTCCCTCAGATTCTCTCACCATAGCACACATTACACTTAGGTCTTATGCCAGTGTTATAAGGGGCCATGTGATGAGACCCTAGTTTCCTTGTGTAATCCTTTCGGGTGAATAAATTGAGATTTCTTCCTTTAGTGATGTTTGTGAAATTTCAAATGTCCGGATAATTTTAGAATGTATTTTATTGATGAATTTCGAAAAAAGGATATTTTAAAATATTTATGTAAACCCTAAATAACTAATGATGTGTAATGATTTTCAAAAAATGGTCTTCTACAAAAGTGTTAAGTAAGGAATTTGGAGTCTAATAAGATCAACTTAATTTTTAATGAATAGTAAATTATGAATAGTGATTTTACGCTTAGGATTAGTAATGTGACCAAATGGATTAGTAATCTCACTTAAAGAAAGTTTTAATATAATTTAGACACCTAGATTAAGTAATGTGATTCAATAAAATGGGTAAATAACGGTTTCATAAATTATTATTCAAGTATTAGTTTTTTCGGATGAATTGTGTTTTTTTAATTAAAAATTGGATTAAAAATAATAAGAAAATTATTTTTATAAAAATGACTTCATTTTTGAACTCAGAGCATCGATATTATGTTATGGTAATTTTTGGGGGTTTTTTCTGAAAAAAATGAATTTTCGATGAATAGTGTTTTTATTTAAAAATTAAATTAAAAATATTTAGAAAATTATTTTTATAAAATTGATTTCATTTTTGAAATCAGAGCATTGATATTTGGTTAAGGTGAAATTTTGGGATTTTTCTGAGAAAGTTGAATTTTCAGTGAATAGTAAAAATACAGTTTTAGGGTTTCGGTATGTTTAATGACATCATAACGGTGTCATGATGATGTCATGAAATCTTTTGAGGTTTGGCCGGCCAAGGGTGATGAATTATTGTTTTGGGGGCCCCATGTGGCCTAACTCCATGATAAATGCCAAGGGAGAGCACATGGGTTTGAGAAAAGCACATGTGAGGTGTCTCTTGGCCATTAATGCTTTGTCCCCTCACTTTCCCTATAAATACCCACCCTTTCCTCCTTTAGTTTTCACGCCCAACTCTCCCCCAACGAAGTTCTGGTATTCTTAACTTCCAAAGAGTCCTCCCAAGGTTCCCCCAAGCCCTCAAGGTCCAATCCTTTGAGTTTCAAGAGTCACGTTTTAATGTAAGGGATCTGACCCCTCTTTTTCTTTTCATGTAATCTCTTTTATGTCATTCCTATTATGCTCCATGTTTTTATGTGAGAGGATGTTCTTTTATATTCCTCTTACTTCCCTTTCATGTTTATATGATGAGAGATCCCCTCTTACTCTCATCATTTCGTTTTATGAAAGTTTAAGTGACGCCGTTAGGCTGCCGAAATTTTAAGGGATTCTTTCACCCTTCTCATTTTTCAAGTTCGATTTTCATGTCAAGTCTTTAATGTTCCTTTTTTTTATGTTGGGGTATGATCTCTATATCTATCATACTGATATCTTATGATCATATGATGAGGGACCCTATTTGATCTTGTCAAATCATTTTCTTTTGAAGTTAAGTGACGCCATAAGGCTGCCGAATTTTCATAAGAGAAATCTAATCTTTTTTCCTTCCATGTTTTTCATTTCAAATGTTATGTCCCTAAAATTTAATTACCATGTCCATATGTCCTTCTTATTCTTCCACCCTACTGTTTTATGGATCATTTATGAGTGGGTGACCCATGTCCCCTCTCATTTCAATGTTTTCTAAAACCCCGAAACTTAGTCGTTATGCTGCAGAATTTTCCCCTCAAAATGCCTCTCTCTTTTCTCAAAAATTATTTTATGTTATAAAGTGAATACTCAAAGATCTTATTTATACAAGGGTATTCACATATATATCAAAATGTTCCATTTTAAATTCTGGGATTTACATACATGAGACCCGCTTTCCCTTTTCGTGGGTTTAAAGTGACGTAAAGATCATGTCTTTAAAGCTGTTTTTAAAACGTTATGATTATGAAATGAAACCGATATATTTTATGCTATGTGGGTTATTTATGAAATGTTTGGTGATGATATATGTGGCTCACATGATAATAAAGGCAAACTTAAGGGTGCGCCCTGATAGCGCTCCAATGCATTGGGTAATGATGTAACCACTAGAGATTACAATTTTCACGATACCTTGGTGAATAACCTTGGTAATTTTCAAATGACACCTTGGGGATGGACCTTGGTGATATTTTCATGATTGTCTATGTTAAATGATGTAGCCACATCTTCAAGTTATGAAAAATGTTATTTTTATTATGAAATGCCTTATGATTTCTTTCTCATGCCTTAAAGTTCTTTTCATGTCCTTATTGAAGTATCTCAAGTTCACATGTAAAATGTTCCTCTTGTTTCCCTTACTGGGCCTTCTGCTCACCCTTTCTTTTGATGTATGTCCTCAGGTTATGAGATGCAGTAATGAACCTAGAACGAACTTAAGGAGACACCTTTCAAGTGTTTAAGAAGAATGTTTTATGTTGTTTTCATGTATTATGTTCCTGGTTTCCAAGACACTAGACCTTAAAGATCCTCAGTTTTGTGTAATGTAATGAAAGTTTATGTTATAAAATGGTGAGATGTCATAGTTGGTATCAAAGTATGGTATAGTTATTTGTGGAAATTAAGATATAAAAACTTTAGGAAGAACCCTATAGAAAAGTTTAAATATAGGAAAACTTCCTGGTATTTTGGTAAGTATTGAGTAAGTGGTCTATCAAACAAATACATCCCTGTCTGGATACGAGCAGGTAGAGGCGGCTCTGGCACAGATGTACATAGGGGTAAAACCCGAAAACACCGCTTTGAGGTAGACTTGAACGGGAACTGGTGCACGATAACGGGCCTTGCTGCACACTTGGTTACGACACTCCCGGGGAATATGTTTGGTTAATCACATGCTTGTTATGAATCATTATGAAGGAATTATAGGGAACTATAATTGTCTAAGCACGATGTCTTAGTTAAAAGATTCATAAATGAAATAAGTTTCTCACTAAGGTTTTATTATTTTAGAAAATGGCGGGCAATAGGAGAAACCGTGCCGATGGTGACCGCAATGCAACATGTGCTGACGGCCCTCCGATGGAAGCCGGAATGGAAACATTCATGCGAATGATGAACCAACCGACTCAAGTTATGAGTAATAACATGAATCAAGCTGAGAGGCCGACCTCACCACGAAGGGAACAACTTTCTGTTGAGTCCTTCATGTGTCAACGACCGCCAACATTCGGTGGATCTACTGACCCATTGGTTGCGGAACAATGGATAAGCTCCATTGAAAAGATCTTTTCTGTACTTCATTGTTCGGAACAAGAAAAAGTAACCCTTGCTGTTTACCGCCTAGAGGGAGAAGCTGATCAGTGGTGGTCACTGATCAAAAACACGAAGCCACGAGGAGAGATGGAAGCTATGGAGTGGGAAGAATTTCGGGGGATTTTCTTTAACAAGTATTTCCCTCGTTCCATGAGAACGAAAATGGAGAAAGAGTTTCTCGAGCTGAAGCAGAAGGAGAAGAATCTGTCGGAAGCTATGAGTTGAACATCACAAGGCTTTCCTGTTATACCTCAAGCTTTGTCATGGACCCTAATGGGAAGGTTGATAGATTCTTTGGCGGACTACGACCACATCTGCGGAAGAATCTAGCCAACATGGACTACGATAGCTATGAAGAAGTAGTTCGAAGTGCTATGAATGTTGAACTAGAGTTTGGGGAGACACAATGGTCTCACAAATCTAATGAGAAGAAGAGAACTCTAGAACCAAGCCTGGGAAGAAGTTTTGATCAGGAAAGAGGTAGAAAGAATATGAAACATGCCACATGCAATAAATGTGGGAAGAAGCATCTGGGGAACTACTTGATCGGAAGTGGCAAGTGCTATAGGTGTGTAAAAGAAGGCCATATTTCTCGGAATTGTCGTGGTGATGTGAAGCCTCAACTTCCCAACACTAACGACAGAGGAAAGATGGTTCTGGCCCTACCCGAAGTCACATGCTTCCAGTGTGGACAACTTGGGCACTTTGCTAATCAATGTCCAAATCCGAGGGCGGTGGAGGGGAATCACCATCAACCTCAGCAGAGGCCAAGGGAGCAAGGTCGTGCTTTCTCTATCACAACAGCTGAAGTTGAAGTCCCGAACGATGTGGTAGCAGGTACTCTTGTTGTCCTCTCAAAACTAGCATGTACTTTATTTGATTCGGTTTCTACGCATTCCTTTATTTCCTCCAAGTTTGCAAGGAATATAGAATCAATCCCCGAACTGCTAGAGGTAGAGTTGTCAGTCAAGACTCCAAGTGGGATTATCCTTGCATAAAAAGTATTTAGAGACTCTAGTGTTTACTTTGGTGAGCTCAATCTTATCGTAAATCTAGTAGTCATTACCATGATGGAATTCAACATTATACTTGGGATGGACTGGTTCTTAAAGTATAATGCTAAGATCAAATGCAGAAGTAAGGAAATCTCAGTAGTCCTGAATGAACGACCTACAATTATCTTCCGAGGAGAGATATCCCGAACTGATCCCTATCTAGAAGCACCTCCCATAGCATTCTTTATGGAGTTAATCGGTGATGATGAAGAAGGGAAAGGGAGCATACAAATTGAAGATTTTCCGATTGTTCAGGAATACATGGATGTATTTCCTAAGGAGTTACCTGGACCTCCCCCAGAAAGAGAGGTAGAGTTCTCCATTGAACTCGTACCTGGGTCTCAACCGATATCAAGGACTCCGTATAGAATGGAAAATGTGGAGCTAGAGGAGCTAAAGAAACAACTCCAAGACTTGTTGGAGAAGGGGTTTATCCGACCGAGTGTGTCTCCTTGGGGAGCACCAGTTCTCTTTGTGAAGAAGAAGGATGGATCAATGCGGCTATGCATTGATTATAGAGAACTGAACGGGGAATCTCGGTTGACCCTACAAAGACAATGGTTGTGGAGGAGTGGCCTCAACCAACAACAGTAACTGAGATTCGTAGTTTCCTTGGTTTAGCGGGATATTATAGGAGGTTTGTGAAAAACTTTTCATGGCTTTCTAATCCACTAACCAAGTTGACTCGAAAAGGGGTTAAGTTCATCTGGACAAAGGAATGTGAGGAATGTTTCCAAGAGCTGAAGAAGAGACTGGTTACTGCACCTGTGTTAACACTACCCTCTATCGGAGAAGGATTCGTTATTTTTAGCGATGCATCTCTGAAAGGGATTGGGTTCGTCCTCATGCAAAATGACAAGGTAATTGCTTATGCATCTCGACAGTTGAAGATTCATGAGCAGAATTATCCTACGCATGATCTAGAGCTGGCGGCAGTTGTTTTTGCTCTAAAGATATGGAGGCACTATCTTTATGGGGAGAAATGTGATATATACACTGACCACCAAAGTCTAAAGTATATTTTCACTTAGAAAGAATTGAACATGAGACAAATGAGATGGTTGGAGCTTATTAAAGACTATGATTGTTCAATTCATTATCACCCTGGAAGAACAAACAAAGTCGCGGATGCGTTAAGCAGGAAAGATCCTGTTGTTCTGGCAACAATGAGGATCCTGGGAGATCCCTTGATTAAAGATATAGTAAAACTAGACATGGGAATTATAAGGAAAGGGACATCATCAACCCTATCCCAAATGATTTCTCAACCTTCATTACTAGAGAAGATCGAGAAGGCTCAAAAAGAAGATCCTTTGCTGCAGGAGAAGTTTGAGGCTGTAAAGGATGGGATGTTCCCTGATATCAATATTGATCAAGAAGGTGTATTGAAATTTCGTACAAGACTATGTGTTCCATCTATTCCAGAGATAAAGAAAGAACTGATGGATGAAGATCATAGCTCTACTTTCTCTATACATCCGGGAAGCACTAAGATGTATAGAGACCTTCGTGATCATTATTGGTGGGATAACATGAAGAGGGAGATTGCCGATTATACTACAAGGTGCCTGGTGTGTCAGCAAGTAAAGGTAGAAAGACAACTTCCTAAGGGGGTATTACAACCGCTACCCATACCAGTATGGAAGTGGGATAATATCACCATGGACTTTGTAACTGGTCTCCCAAAAACATCCAAAGGAAACAATGCGATATGGGTTATTGTGGACCGTCTCACCAAGACAGCCAATTTTATCTCTATTCGGGAAGATTTCTCTCTGGATCAGCTTGCCAAGATATATGTGAAGGAAGTGGTAAGGCTGCATGGGGTACCACTATCCATCGTATCTGATCGTGACCCATGATTCACATCAAAATTCTGGAGAAGTCTTCAACATGCTCTGAATACTGAATTGAATTTTAGTACGGCCTATCATCCTCAAACTGATGGCCAATCTGAAAGGACTATTCTGACACTCGAAGACATGTTGAGATTATGCTCAATGGAATTTAAAGGTGGTTGGGATCAACACCTCCCATTAGTGGAGTTCTCCTATAACAATAGCTTCCATGCGAGTATTCAGATGGAACCCTATGAAGCTCTGTATGGAAAGCGGTGTAGAACTCCTACTTGTTGGGATGAAACTGGTGAGAGGATGATTCTTGGGCCTGATCTCATGCAAGAGATGACAGAACAGGTTCATGCCATCCAACAACACATAAAGGCTGCTCAGAGTCGGCAGAAGAGCTATGCTGACAATCGTCGAAGGGACTTGGAGTTTTGTGTTGGTGACAAAGTCTTCCTTCGAATTTCTCCATGGAAGAGAGTCATGCGGTTTGGGAAGAAAGGGAAGCTCAGCCCTAGGTACATTGGCCCCTATGAAATCCTTGATCGCATAGGAGCAGTGGCCTATCGTCTAGAACTTCCACCGAACCTAGCTCAAGTTCTTGATGTCTTCCATGTATCTCTCTTGAGGAAGTACATACCCGACCCTTCGCATGTACTGAACCCAGAAGTGGTACAACTTGAACATGACCTCTCTTATGAGGAGCAGCCAGTGGAGATCTTGGACCGTAGAGACAAGGTTCTACGAAACAAGACTACCCACCTTGTGAAAGTGTTGTGGAGGAATCATAAGTATGAAGAAGCGACTTGGGAGCCTGAGGAAACGATGAAGCAAAAGTACCCTCACCTTTTCGACTAGGCCTCAAGTATAAATTTTGGGGACGAAATTTCTTAAGGGGGGAAGAATGTAACGACCCAATATTTTTGAGTAGTATATTAACTTACTCTTAATGATTTAATAAGATGTTAATGGTCAATGCAGAAAGAGGAGGTGATGGCTTCATCCAGTAGACTCGACCCTTATGAAGCCCACTTATCAGAGCTTGGGAAGGACGTAGCATCTGTGGGCTTCGCTTTGGACCAAGCCCAAGCCGAGCTCCAGCGTGTCAAGCTAGAATGAAAACGCTTGCAGGAGAAGTTCAAGTTAGTGGAGATTGCTACTAGGGCAATGTTATCTGAGCCTCCCTCAGATTCTCTCACCATAGCACACCTTACACTTAGGTCATATGCCAGTGTTATAAGGGGATATGTGATGAGACCCTAGTTTCCTTGTGTAATCCTTTCGGGTGAATAAATTGAGATTTCTTCCTTTAGTGATGTTTGTGAAATTTCAAAAGTCCGGATAATTTTAGAATGTATTTTATTGATGAATTTTGAAAAAAGGATATTTTAAAATATTTATGTAAACCCTAAATAACTAATGATGTGTAATGATTTTCAAAAAATGGTCTTCTACAAAAGTGTTCAGTAAGGAATTTGGAGTCTAATAAGATCAACTTAATTTTTGATGAATAGTAAATTATGAATAGTGATTTTACGCTTAGGATTAGTAATGTGACCAAATGGATTAGTAATCTCACTTAAAGAACGTTTTAATATAATTTAGACACCTAGATTAAGTAATGTGATTCAATAAAATGGGTAAATAACGGTTTCATAAATTATTATTCAAGTATTAGTTTTTTCGAATGAATAGTGTTTTTTTAATTAAAAATTTAATTAAAAATAATTAGAAAATTATTTTTATAAAAATGACTTCATTTTTGTACTCAGAGCATCGATATTATGTTATGGTAATTTTTGGGGTTTTTTCTGAAAAAAATGAATTTTCGATGAATAGTGTTTTTATTTAAAAATTAAATTAAAAATATTTAGAAAATTATTTTTATAAAATGGATTTCATTTTTGAAATCAGAGCATTGATAATTGGTTAAGGTGAAATTTTGGGATTTTTCTGAGAAAGTTGAATTTTCAGTGAATAGTAAAAATACAGTTTTAGGGTTTCGGTATGTTTAATGACATCATAACGGTGTCATGATGATGTCATGAAATTTTTTGAGGGTTGGCCGGCCAAGTGTGATGAATTATTGTTTTGGGGGCCCCATGTGGCCTAACTCCATGATAAATGCCAAGGGAGAGCACATGGGTTTGAGAAAAGCACATGTGAGGTGTCCCTTGGCCATTAATGCTTTGTCCCCTCACTTTCCCTATAAATACCCACCATTTCCTCCTTTAGTTTTTACTCTCAACTCTCCCCCAACAAATTTATGGTCTTATTACCTTCCAAAGAGTCCTCCCAAGGTGCCCCCAGGCCCTCAAGGTCCAATCCTTTGAGTTTCAAGAGTCACGTTTTAAGGTAAGGGATCTGACCCCTCTCTTTCTTTTCATGTAATCTCTTTTATGTCATTCCTATTATGCTCCATGTTTTTATGTGATAGTATGTTCTTTTATATTCCTCTTACTGCCCAATCATGTTTATATGATGAGATATCCCCTCTTACTCTCATCATTTCGTTTTATGAAAGTTTAAGTGACGCCGTTAGGCTGCCGAATTTTTAAGGGATTCTTTCACCCTTCTCATTTTTCAAGTTCGATTTTCATGTCAAGTATTTCAAGTTCCTTTTTATTATGTTGGGGTATGATATCTATATCTATTATACTGATCTCTTATGATCATATGATGAGGGAACCTATTTGATCTGTCAAATAATTTTCTTTTGAAGTTAAGTGACGTCGTAAGGCTGCCGAATTTTCATAAGAGAAATCTAATCTTTTTTCCTTCCATGTTTTTCATTTCAAATGGTATGTCCCTAAATATTCATTACCATGTCCATATGTCCTTCTTATTCTTTCACCCTACTGTTTTATGGATCATTTATGAGTGGGTGACCCATGTCCCCTCTCATTTCAATGTTTTCTAAAACCCCGAAACATAGCCGTTATGCTGCAGAATTTTCCCCTCAAAATGCCTCTCTCTTTTCTCAAAAATTATTTTATGTTATAAATTGAATACTCAAAGCTCTTATTTCTACAATGGTATTCACATATATATCAAAATGTTCCATTTTAAATTCTGGGATTTACATACATGAGACCCGCTTTCCCTTTCTGTGGGTTTAAAGTGACATAAAGATCATGTCTTTAAAGCAGTTTTTAAAACGTTATGATTATGAAATGAAACCCATTTATTTTATGCTATGTGGGTTATTTATGAAATGTTTTATGATGATATATGTGGATCACATGATAATAAAGGAAAATTTAAGGGTGCTCCCTGATAGCGCTCCAATGCATTGGGTAATGATGTAACCACTAGAGATTACAATTTTCACGATACCTTGGTGAATAACCTTGGTAATTTTCAAATGACACCTTGGGGATGGACCTTGGTGATATGTTCATGATTTTCTATGTTAAATGATGTAGCCACATCTTCATGTTATGAAAAATGTTATTTTTATTATGAAATGCCTCATGATTTCTTTCTCATGCCTTAAAGTTCTTTTCATGTCCTTATTGAAGTATCTCAAGTTCACATGTAAAATGTTCCTCTTGTTTCCCTTACTAGGCCTTCTGCTCACCCTTTCTTTTGATGTATGTCCTCAGGTTATGAGATGTAGTAATGAACCTAGAATGAACTTAAGGAGACACCTTTCAAGTGTTTAAGAAGAATTTTTTATGTTGTTTTAATGTATTATGTTCCTGGTTTCCAAGACACTAGACCTTAAAGATCCTCAGTTTTGTGTAATGTAATGAAAGTTTATGTTATAAAATGGCGGGATGTCATAATAACCCTTCATTATGACCCACCACTACATGGAGCACCATAGATTTACTAGGTTTCTTCCTTTGAACCCATTTTCTTCACAAACCCTTCTCTCGTATGACCCTTTTGGTTTGTATGAGGTGATTTCTATTTCCCTTGGGTGGTGCATTATGTTTCATTAATTATCCTTATTCTTCATCGCTTAGGAACACTAATGGATATTTCTTATTCTCATAGCCACACTATTGTTGGCCCCTCAGTGGATCACTCTACAACACCCCCTCACTACGTCATTGTCGGAGCCTTCCCTTCACTAATAGTTAAATCGTACCGGTTATGTATGTCCCGGTGGTACTGAGTGATCCCGCCTCTTCCAAGCTACCTCACGTTAAACTGCCATGCATCATTATCCTCATCAGATGATGTTAAAATATGGCCTCTACCAAGGAAATACATGTGGGGAACCCTGTCTTGTACATTCTATACACCCGAATTTCTACCCAAGAGTCTTCCTCACATGGAATTAGATTCTCTTTGTTGAAGCAGCATCTATCTATGGAAAAGGGAAACCATCGTGGTGTGTGCCCCATATCATTTCTTGTGGGAGGTAGAATCCCTACTCTCCCTTTATTCTTCAGTGCTAAAAACAAATGGAAATATGGGCACATGGACCTTAGTTATCGTGTCCTTCTCCCTATGATCGTTTTCTTCATTGGCGGTCAATCCTAGAGTAAGTCCTAATCTTTATCTACCAGGCCTATTAACAACGCATAATCTTATATTTCTTCTTTGGGATTCAAACTACATGAAATACCATTTTTCCACATCGGTATTCTATCCCTGCATAATCCCATGTTTCTTCTTTGGGTCGCTAACCACGTGTTTTTTCCATTCCACTTCAACTGCACGAATCATTTGTGACGTGATCGTCTGGTCTTTCTTGCCTCTGTTTTTTCACACTGAGCATGACTGAAGTGGTATTAGAGTAAGCATTGACCATGGAATTATTATTGGGTATCCATGGAGACTAAGTCCCAATCCTTCATCCTGAACTACATGGAATTTTATCCTTTCCTCTTAGGCAAGGTATGTAGGAAGCCTCTCTGAGGTTACAGCCCAACACCTATTTGTCCCGACCGCATCACGTCTGTTCACCCTTGTCATGCATGACGTTAAACTATATCCACCATCATGAACTATGTGGACTTTGATCCTTATCTCCTGTGAAATGTGTGTAAGAAAACACCCAGAGGTTCAAGACCAACACCCATCTATCATGACCACATCATGTTGGTCAACCCTCATCCTTCATGAAGTTAAACTGTACACCCCATTTTCATCCTGCATAATGTTATAATTTATCCATTGAAACTATGGGGACTTTGATCCTTTTCTCCCAAATAATGGACATTTGAAGCCTCTTTACGTTAGAAACCCAGTCAATGGTAAGTCATTGTGTCCCCCAATCAATCGTAAGACATTGTATTCCCAAATCAATAGTAAGCCGTTTTGTTCCCCAATCGATGGTAAGCTATTGTGTTCCCCATCTAGTGTTAAGCCGTTGTTCACCAACCAGTGGTATGTCGTTATCATCCCCACATGAAGGATATCAATTTAAAGATGAACTATGTGGGTTTGATCCCTGTATCCAAGACATGGTATGTAGGAACCCTCTATATTGTTCAACCATAATCACAGGTAAACATTGATGTCCCGCTGTTGGGACCCACATATCTTGTCCACCCCTCAAGCGTCTGACCAAACCCAGGCTACGAACCATGCATAATACCTCGAATGAATTTCGGTCACTATCCTCTACACGCACCCTAATTCAATTCCTCATATATAACTACATGGACTTTGATTACATACCACAAGGATATGTAGGAAGCTGCCCTAAGGATCAAGCCCATCACTCATATCTCATCCTTGTACCTCCCTCAAAACTATGTGTTTCGAGAAGGTCATCCCCAAACCGAAGGTTTAACTTTCTCTAGGCCCCATCCATACATCCATTCTCATGGGTCACCTCATCAGGTTCCCCATCGACCTTACCGAACTACATAAACTATGATTCCCTAACACAACAATATGTAAGATGTCTCTTCGAGGCTCAAGTCCAATATCGTTATCCCCCTAATTATGGTCCCATCTCATTCTCCATTCACTTCACTCAAACATCCACATCCATCTTTATTCTTACCCCATCCACCACCTCATAGTGGGATCATGTCACACACCTTCTCGCTACTCCAAGTAGTAATCAGGTAACTAACCATTTATTAGCTTTAGCATTAGTGATACCTCCTGGAGTTTCACCTATCTTATCCACTCCCATTAGTGTTATGATCAATATGATTTGTCTCCCCTAGATGTTAAATTCGTGGAATACCCTTTTTAAAAAAGGGGAAGCTGAGAAAAACCTTAAAGAAATTTCTATGGTATAAAATTTCTCCCATTCGATGTGGGGTGCATCGGGATTCTACACCCCCGATAAGCCCTGTCATAAGGGGAATAAACCCATATGAATTAGTGTTCCATCATTCATACATCCCAGTGATGCCAAACATGACTACACCCCTGACTGAAATTTGATGCCCTAACCAGACCCCTTTAAATGTCCTGACAGAAGATGCATAATTGTAACACCCAAGACTTTTATTTTATATAAATCATCAAATGAATCTTTTTCTACACACAAAACTTTCTTGGATTTCTTTACAAGAAATCGCGACCTTCCTCGATAGCTTGCGTCATACGCAATACCGAGTTTCACTAAACAATGATATGATAATAAAATATTATTAAAACTAGCTGTTATGAATTGTAATAACCACTTTTTGAAATTTTATAAATTTTATTTTTCAAAATGGACTTCATTTTTGGATTTAGAATATCGAAATTAGCCTAGGGTGAAATTTTGGTATTTTTCTGAAAACTTTCAATTTTTGATGAATAGTGAAACCCCTAAGTGGTAGTTAAAAAACTGAATTTTTCATAAAACATAATTTTACCGCTTCTGTGAGTGGAATTTCAAAACTCCGAGAGACACGGTTAATGTCAGTAAGTTAAATGTGGTTCAATGAGATGAAAATAATTTTTGGTGAATAGTTACTTTTTACTTTTATTTACCACGGTTAAAAGTAAATAGGGTAATTAAGGGTAAAAATGATATTATTATTACCCTACACATGTCCTAATTCTATTGAATAAGTGTAATTCGACCAAAAAAAAACTTAGGAATAACATATGACCATTTAGCCCCACTTGGATTAGATTATGACATTTATTATTAATTTATTTAAAGAAGGGTTAAAATAGTTAAAATCAAAGTTTAATAAGTAAATATTTTTAATATAAGGTTATAAATAAGATAAATTCGACTATAAATATTCATTAGAAATCTAAATATATTTCCTACATAATGATATTTTATTTGTAATTTTTAGTCATTAAATAATTTAATTTATTTATGACACAAAGATGATGCAGTAATTATCTTATTAATGAAATATTGACATAATTGATGTTATAAATACAAAAATAAATGTAATTTGAAACTTTTTATGAATTCCACTAATTTTATAGGTTAATATGACATGTTATTATTAATTTAAATAAAAAATTTCGATCTAATAATTCTGTTATGAGTTTCAAATAAATCAATTACTAAATAGTGTCAAAATTGACATAAAATAGTTTTTAAAACAAATATTATATTATTATTTGTTATTTTATTCCAAAAAATCAATGGTTCGGCCAAAGTACTCATATAAGGTTATATATATTAATAATAAACAACTTGGGGTTCGTTGGGCTGCTTATAAGTAGTTTATTAACCTTACAGTATAAGAACACAAGAAGACACGGTAAAAGTAAAATTATTTAACTTAATGTAAAATCTAAATGATAAGGTTAAAATAGGAAACTAAACATGTATAAATTCTATTGGATGAGATTATTTTGACCCCTACCCTCCTTACCTTCAAAATATATCAATTTGGAGATATTTAAAACCGAATTTGACTTTATAATAAAATAATATTTTTAGTTATTCCAAAGGTGCCCCTCTCCTCCCTTATAAAAGGGCACCTCCTCCCTCTCTTCCTCACACCAATTTGAGCCTTTATGCTCGTCCAACCCCTGCCAATTTCTCCTCCCCACTTCTCTAGAAACATCCTAGGGGTTTTGATCTTCTTGAAAGATCTATTTTAGTGCCCTAAAAGGAGGTCTCAAAGAAGCACTTCAAAGAAGAGGTAATGTCCGTTACCGATTCTTTCATCTTTATTTCTTCTTCCACTTATTCTTATTTAGTTTTTTCATTATTAAGTAATAACATCAGTATCATTCATATATTGATATATTATTATAAGTATGTAACAACCCTATTTCACCATCTATCCATCCTACGGAAAAAGAAATCACTGCGCGTGCGTACGTACGGAATACCGTCTCCACGCCGTGGTGTAATCTATTTTCCACCACCACCTTACTTGGATGGGTATAATGGTGTAAATAATGACTATATATGACTATTATAAATTGATATATATTCTGAAATAGTATACATACACTCCAATACAATTCCACGATCATAGGAATGATTTCATCACTCGTGCGTACGTACGGAATACCGTCTCCACGATGTGATGCGACTCGTTCTACATGATATTCATTGCATAATGATTATATAAATGAATTGAATGAATGAATATGATATATATTACACTAATAACATTCTGGATATGAGGTATCTATAACCAAAAGAGAAGAATAATAATTTATTCGACAAAACACGCATAAGAACAAAAAGTAATAAACACCTGGATAACAAGTAGTAATGAAATATTACTAATATGAAGATAAGAATATGACAATATATGATATCATAACAATAAGTGTGATTCTGGAATAATTAAATAACATTATTTAAATCATTATGAAAAAGGTTCGGACACTTACGAAGCAAATCGGACCTATGGTAAGGGAAATATCACAATCTCATTTTTATCCAAGATTGTTTATACATTAGTATTTACTGGGGTGTATTTTATCATCCAAATCCATGTTTCCTCAATATGTAATATTATTTCCATCCACCTACAATTTTTTAAATCCAATTTTACCCTTCGGTGAGTTTTTAGTAATGGATATGAAAGGAATCTTTTGTCGTTTTTCGTACGAGGTACTTTTTGACTTTTCCGAAAAAAGTACAAAGAATGTTTTTTTAACTTATACGGCATGAATGGATTTTTAAAACATTATTTCCAAGAATCTTCCTTTACAAGTTTTCAAGTTTATTTTTAATCAAATTCTTTAGTTTAAAATTGTATGACATGTTAAAAAAGGAAAAAAAATTTGAATTTAAAAGGATATTTTCCTCAAGAATGGAGTTCAAGTGTTTTATCAAAATAATTTTCCATCTAAGATAATATAGGGTTTTGTTTATATCCCTATTAATACATTGATTTGAGTATGTTGTGATGGAATTATTTTTATGAATTACTTTATCTTATATGAATTGTTTGATGATGTGACGATGTTTAAGATTCCCATTTTTATTACATGGGTTATGCAATGATGTATGATTTAAGATTTTCTGGCACACATAAGAATGGTATCATTATGAGATGGGTGGGATCTATATCTCCCTCCAATGCATTGGGTAAGGATTTTATATCTCATGAGATAGACATGGCTGGAACGGTAGGTTATACCGGTTCAGTGAAACAGGACTGAAACGGGGAGTGAACTCGGTTCAGAAATGAACTTTGTCTACTAAGACAGTCTTGGCAATGAGTCTTGACTAATAAGAAATGATTCTCTATGATTATGTGTGTATTCCACAAAGTTTCAAGTTTTATGTTATGATTATTGGGATTACATTTCACTACTATGATTTATCCCATGTTATGAAATTATGCTCTCTTTTGCAGGTTTCGATTTCCAAAAGTTATGTTCTTATGAATATGATGTGATTGATATTTCTTTTGTTTACCCTTACTGAGAATTTGAGCTCACCCTTTTGTATGTTTTATTTCCCCAGGTCAGGAAGAAGGTTATTAAGTTGGATATTCCAAAAAGGGACTCTAGATATGATGAAATAAATTGGAGGCAACGGAGATTCTTTATGAACTAGTTGTTTATGTTTCCCAGTTTCTAAAGACACTATACCTATATGGTCCTTTCATGGTTTTATTATATGTTTTAATAAGTGTGATTCAATTTTGAAGTAATAATAATTTATGTAATGTATGGGTCATTATAGTTGGTATCAAAGGAAAGGTATAGTTAACCTTTGGAAACTAGTATGTGAAATCCTTAGTAAGAACCCTAAGGATAAGTCGAAGCATAGAAAACGATCTTAGTGTTTTAGAAATGGCCATGAATAACCTAGGATAATACCTTAAGTGTGAAATTTTATTCTTGATTATGTGGTTTTCCTATTATAATTAGTGTTGCTCACACTATTCTTCTTGGTTTTAGTCAATGGCTGGAACCCGAAGGAACCGTGTTAATGCGGAATGCGATGGGCAATGCAATGATTGTCCCCCGGAGCAACCAAACGTTATGGGAGATGGAATGAAAAATCTTGTAGCCATGCTCACACAAATTTCTCAAGCTATGAATCATGCAGGACTTCCAAACGAGCAAAGGAGGGAGAAACATTCTGTTGAATCCTTCATGAGGTAGCGTCCACCTTCTTTCAGTAGGTCTACTGATCCATTAGTTACTGAACAATGGATTAGTACTACTGAAAAGATATTTTCATTTCTTCAATGTTCTGAACATGGTATAGTCATCCTAGCAGTGTATCATTTAGAAAGAGATATTGATCAGTGGTGGGAACTTACTAAGAATATGAGGCAAATGGATTAAATTGAGTCCATGGAATGGGACGAGTTCAAGAACTTATTTTTCAATAAGTACTTCCCCCATATTCTCCGAACAAAGATGGAGAAAGAGTTTCTTGAACTGAAGCAAAAGGATGATGAATCTGTTGGTACATATGAAGAAAATTTTACAAGACTTGCAAGGTATGCTTCTAGTATTATTATCCAATATGAGAGTAAGATCGATGTTATCTCAAAGTTGAGATGGATATTGGAGTAACCCATCATTCATATGGGTTTGATAAGAAGAGGAAAATGGAATTCAAAGGAAAATCTAAAGAGCACACTGAAAAGAAGATGAGATTTCCCTTATGCTCAAAGTGTGGAAAGAAACATGGAGGGAGTTGTCTTAAAGGGACAAGTAAATGTTTCAAATGTGGAAAGGAAGATAACCATGAATTTGAATGCTGCAATGATGGGAAGAAGATTTCTAATGATGAAAACAAAGGGAGGGATACACAAAATGACCCTACTACACTTCAATGTTTCAAGTGCAAGGAGATGGGGCATTATGCCAATAAATTCCCAAATCCAAGTGTTGATGATGATGGTCGACGTCAAAAAACTCTTAAGGCTAAAGACAATGGAAAGTCACATGCAATTTCTATCAGCGATGTGGAGTATGATAACGATGTGGTGAAAGGTACACTTACCATCTACTCTAAAGTAGAAAATGTTTTTTTTATTCTGGATCCACCCACTCCTTTATTTATGAAGAATTTTCTAAGGTTATCACCGTATTAACTCAACAATTAGATGTTGAGTTAGTTGTGACAACACTTAATGGCACAACAGTCGCATCAAAAGTTAATAATTCTTCTCCGATTGAGGTTTGTGGGAAAGTGCTTCTTGCAAATCTTGTAGTCCTTCCTATAGTGGAATTTGATGTGATTCTTGGCATGGATTGTCTTTCTCTACATGGAGCTCATATCAATTGCCAAATAATGGAAGTCACATTTCATATTCCAGATCAATCTATGATCATCTATCGATGCAAGGATGAACATAACCTTCCAGTGGAAATTTCATCCATTTTATGGGTATTGATTCCACTAAATAAAGTTTATTTATCTCAAATGGTTGGTGAGAAACTCACAATTAAGAATATGCCCATTGTATGGGAGTTTGATGATGTATTTCCGGAGGAATTACTGGGTCTTCCACCAAATCGTGAAGTTGAGTTTCCAATAGAACTCGTACTGGATGCTTTGCCTATTTCAAAGACACCTTTTAGAATGGCCCCAATTGAGTTGCAGGAATTGAAGAAGCAACTCCAAGAGAATCCTGATAAGGGGTTCATATGACCTAGTGCATCACCTTGGGGAGCACCTGTTCTGTTTGTTAAGAAGAAACATGGATCAATGAGACTCTGCATTGATTATCGAGAACTTAACAAGAACACTATCAAGAACAAATATCCTCTCCTGCGCATTGATGAACTATTTGACCAACTACACGGAGCTCAATACTTTTCCAAGATTGATCTTCGTTCAGGGTATCATCACTTAAGGGTCAAAAGGGAGGATATACCAAAGACGGAATTCCGTACAAGGTATGGACAATATGAATTTATAGTGATGCCATTTGGTCTTACTAATTCCCCTGCTATCTTCATGGATCTAATGAATAGATTCTTTAGAGACTATCTTGATCAGTTTGTGGTAGTCTTTATAGGCGATATTCTTGTCTATTCAAAGAGAAAGGAAGAACATGAAGATCACTTGAGAATTATATTGAAGACCATGAGAAAGGAGAAGCTTTATTCCAAATTTACCATGTGAGAATTTTGGCTTTAAAAAGTTTCATTTTTGGGTCACATAATCTCAAAAGAGGGGATATCTGTGGATCCAGCAAAAACAGTGGTTATCGAAAGATGGTCGATACCACCAACAGTAACTGAGATCCGAAGTATTCTTGGTTTGGCTGGATATTATCAACGTTTTGTGAATGATTTTTCACGATTATCTAATCCACTCACCAAGTTGACTCGGAAAGAAGTTAAGTTTGTTTGGATGGAAAATGTGAAGAGAATTTCAAGGAGTCGAATAGAAGGTTATCCAGTTCACCTGTGCTCACACTGTCTTGTAGTGGAGAAAGGTTTGTAATCTACAGTGGTGCATCCAAGAAGGGATTGGGATGTGTTCTTATGAAAAATTATACGGTGATAGCTTATGCCTCACGACAGTTGAAAATCCATGAGCAGAATTACCCAACACATGATTTGGAGTTAGCTGCGGTAATCTTTGCATTAAAGATTTGGAGGCATTACCTTTATGATGAAAGGTGTGATATTTATACTGATCATAAAAGTTTAAAATATATTTTCACACAAAAGGATATGAATATGCATTAAAGAAGATGGTTGGAGCTGATTAAGGATTATGAATTCTCAATCCATTACCACCCTGGGAAAGAAAAAAAGGTGGCAGATGCATTAAGTTGACAAGACCATGCTAGTTTATCCATAATGAGGATAAAAAAAGATCCAATATTTATGGATTTACAAAGGATGGTTCTTGGAATTATAATGAATGGGGAAAACATTATCTTTCTCAAATAAATGTTCAACCATCTATACATGTGAAGATTAAAGAGGCACAGAAAGAATATGTCGAGTTACAAAAGAAGGTGAGAAATGTTCCTGAATTCAACCTTGATTGTGATGGGATAATAAAGTTACGGAATCGGGTTTGTGTTCATCCCATCCCCAAATTAAAGAAGGAGCTGCTGGATGAGGCTCATAGTTCTTCATTCTCTATTCATCCTGGAAGCACGAAGACGTATAGGGACCTGAAAGTGTACTTCTAGTGGGATGGCATGAAAAGAGATGTTGCTGAATATGTCTCTCGATGCTTGGTTTGTCAACAAGTTAAAGTTGAGAGATAGAAGTCTAAGGGGATGTTACATCCATTACCCATACCGAAATGGAAATGGGAAAACATCACAATGGACTTTTTTATAGGACTTCTTAAAACATCCAAAGGAAATAATGCTATATGGGTCATAGTTGATCGTCTTACAAAGTCTGCACACTTCATTGCTATTAGATAGGATTTCTCTCTGGATCAGCTTGCCAGGATATATGTAAAGGAAGTGGTAAGATTGCAAGGAGTACCACTTTCTATTATATCTGATCGGGATCCGAGATTTACCTTGATGTTCTGGCGAAGTCTTCAGCATACTCTGGATACAGAGATGAGTTTCAGCACTACTTATCATCCTCAGACAGACGGTCAGTGTGAGAGAACAATTCAAACTCTAGAAGATTTTTTGAGAGCTTGCTCTATGGATTTCAAAGGTGGTTGGGACCAACACCTTCCTTTGGTGGAATTTTCTTATAATAAAATCTTTCACTCCAGTATTCAGATGGATCCTTATGAAGCTCTCTATGGAATGAAATGCAAGACTCCAACTTGCTGGGATGAAGTTGGGGAAAGAAAGCTATTAGGACCTGATCTCGTTAATGAAATGGTAGAAAAGGTCAGATCTATTCAACAACACATAAGAGCATCTCAGAGTCGACAGAAAAGTTATGCCGACAACCGAAGAAAAGACCTAGAGTTTGAAGTGGGTGATAAAGTGTTCTTACGAATATCTCCCTGGAAGAGGGTCATGAGATTTGGAAAGAAGGGGAAGTTGAGCCCTAGATATATCGGTCCTTTTGAAATATTGGATCGTGTTGGGAAGGTATATTACCATTTGGAGCTTCCACCGAATCTCTCTCAAGTCCAAGATGTGTTCCATGTATCTCTCCTGAGAAAGTACATACCTGATCCTTCACATGTCCTAAGCTCAGAAGTTGTACCGCTGGAGAAGGATCTTTCTTATGAAGAACAGCCAATAGAGATTCTGGATCATAGTGAAAAATTCCTACGAAACAAGACCACTCAATTGGTGAAAGTTTTATGGAGGAACCACCAATTAGAAGAAGCTACATGGGAGCTTGAGGATATGATGAGGGAGAGGTATCCTCATCTGTTTGTTACAAAGTGAAAAATTTCGAGGGAGAAATTCATTTTAAGCGGGGTATAATGTAACACCCAAGAATTTTATGTTATATAAATCATCAAAGGAATGTTTTTCTACACAAAACACTTTCTTGGATTTCTTTACACAAAATCGCGACCTTCCTCGATAGCTTGCGTCGTACACAATATCGAGTTTCACTAAACAATGATATGCTAATAAAATATTTTTAAAACTAGCCGTTATGAATAGTAATAACCACTTTTTTAAATTTTTTAAATTTTATTTTTCAAAATGGAATTCATTTTTGGATTCGGAATATCGAAATTAGCCTAGGGTGAAATTTTGGTATTTTTCTGAAAACATTCAATTTTTGATGAACAGTGAAACCACTAAGTGGTAGTTAAAAAACTGAATTTTTCATAAAACATAATTTTACCGATTCTGTGAATGGAATTTAAAAAATTTGAGAGACACAGTTAATGTTAGTAAGTAAAATGTGGTTCAATGAGATGAAAATAATTTTTGGTGAATAGTAACTTTTTACTTTTATTTACCACGGTTAAAAGTAAATAGGGTAATTAAGGGTAAAAATGATATTATTATTACCCTATGACATGTCCTAATTCTATTGGATAAGTGTAATTCGACCAAAAAAAAACTTAGGAATAAAATATGACCATTTAGGCCCACTTGGATTAGATTAGGACATTTATTATTAATATATTTAAAGAAGGGTTAAAATAGTTAAAATCAATGTTTAATAAGTAAATAATTTTTAATATAAGGTTATACATAAGATAAATTCTACTATAAATATTAATTAGAATGCTAAAGAGATTTCCTACATAATGGTATTTTATTTGTAATTTTTAGGCATTAAATAAATTAATTTATTTATGACACAAAGATGATACATTAATTATCTTATTAATGAAATATTGACATAATTGATGTTATAAATACCAAAATAAATGTAATTTGAGACTTTTTATGAATTCCAGTACTTTTATAGGTTAATATGACATGTTAGTATTAATTTAATTAACTTTTTTAGAACTAATAATTCTGTTATGATTTTCAAAAAAATCAATTACTAAATAGTGTCAAAATTGACATAAAATAGTTTTTAAAACAAATATTATATTATTATTTGTTATTTTATACCTAAAAATCTAATTTTCTGCCAAATGACTTAGAGAAGGTTATATATATTAATAATAAACAACTTGGGGTTTGTTTGGCTGCTTATAGTAAGTTTATTAACCTTATAGTATAAGAACAAAGAAGACACGGTAAAATTAAAATTATTTAACTTAATGTTAAATCTAAATGATAAGGTCAAAATAGGAACCTAAACTTCTCTAAATTCTATTGGATGAGGTTATTTCGACCCCTACCCACCTTATCTTCGAAATATATCAATTTTGAGCTATTAAAAACTTAATTTGACTTTATAATAAAATAATAATTTTAGTTATTCCAAAGGTGCCCCTCTCCTCCCTTATAAAAGGGCACCTCCTCCCCCTCTTCCTCACACCACATTGAGCCTTCATGCTCTGCCAACCCCTAACAATTTCTCCTCTCCACTTTCCTAGAAACATCCTAGAGGTTCTGGTCTTCTTCAAAGATCTATTTTAGTGCCCTAAAATTAGGTCTCAAAGAAGCACTTCTTTCATCTTTATTTCTTCTTCCACTTCTTCTTCTTTAGTTGTTTCATTATGATGTAATAACATCAGTATCAATAATATACTGATATGTTATTATAAGTATGAAACAACCCTATTTCACCATCTATCCATCCTGTGGAAAAAGAAATCACCGCGTGTGCATACGTACGGAATACCGTCTCCACGCCGTGGTGTAATCTATTTTCCACCACCACCTTACTTGGATGTTTATAATGGTGTAAATAATGAATATATATGACTATTATAAAGTGATATTGATTCTGAAATAGTATACATACACTCCAATACAATTCCATGATCATAGGAATGATATCATCACTCGTCCGTACGTACGAAATACCGTCTCCACGATGTGATGCTACTCATTCTACATGATCTTCATTGCATAATGATTATATAAATGAATTGAATGAATTAATATGATATATATTACACTAATACCATTCTGGAAATGTGGTATCTATAACCTAAAGAGAAGAATAAGAATTTATTCGACAAAACACGCATAAGAACAAAAAGTAATAAACACCCGAATAACAAGTAGTAATGAAATATTACTAATAAGAAGCTAAGAATATGACCATATATGATATCATAACAATATGTATGATTCGGGAATAAGTCAATAACATTATTTAAATCATTATACAGGAGGTTCGGAAACTTACGAAGCAAATCGGACCTAAGGTAAAGGAAATATCACAATCTAATTTTTATCTGAGATTGTTTATACTTTAGTATTTACTGGGGTGTATTTTATCATCCAAATCCATGTTTCCTCAATATGTAATATTATTTCCATCCACCTACAATTTTTCAAATCCAATTTTACCCTTCGGTGAGTTTTTAGTAATGGATATGAAATTAATCGTATGTCGTTTTTCCTACGAGGTACTTTTTGACTTTTCCGATAAAAGTACGAAGAATATTTTTTTTAACTTATACGGAATGAATGGATTTTTAAAACATTATTTCCAAGAAGCTTCCTTTATAAGTTTTCAAGTTTATTTTTAATCAACTTTTTTAGTTTATAATTGTATGACATGTTAATAAAGGAAAATATTTTTGAATTTGAAAGGATATTTTCCTCAAGAATGGAGTTCAAGTGTTTTATCAAAATTATTTTTCATATAAGATAATATAGGGTTCTGTTTATATCCCTATTATTACATTGATTTGATTATGTTGTGATGGAATTAATTTTATGAATTCCTTTATCTTATATGAATTGTTTGATGATGTCATGATGTTTAAGATACCCATTTTTATTACATGGGTTATGCAATGATGTATGATTTATGATTTTGTGGCACACATAAGAATGGTATCATTATGAGATGGGTGGGACCTATATCTCCCTCCAATGCATTGGGTAAAGATTGTATATCTCATGAGATAGACATGGCTGGAACGGTAGGTTATACCGGTTCAGTGAAACCGGACTGAAACGGGGAGTGAACTCGGTTCAGAAATGAACTTTGTCCACTAAGATAGTCTTGGAAATGAGTTTTGAATAATAAGAAATGATTCTATTTGATTATGTGTGTATGCCAAAAAGTTTCATGTTTTAAGTTATGATTATTGGGATTACATTTCACTACTATGATTTATCCCATGTTATGAAATTATTCTCTCTTTTACAGGTTACGATTTCCAAAAGTTATGTTCTTATGAATATGATGTGATTGATATTTCCTTTGTTTACCCTTACTGATAATTTGAGCTCACCATTTGTATGTTTTATTTCCCCAGGTCAGGAAGAAGGTTATTAAGTAGGATATGCCAAAAAGGGACTCTAGATATGATGAAAAAAATGGGAGGCAATGTAGATGCTTTATGAACCATTTGTTTATGTTTCCCAGTTTCTAAAGACACTATACCTATACGGTCCTTTCATGGTTTTTTTATATGTTGTAATAAGTGTGCTTCAATTTTGAAGTAATAACATTGTATGTAAAGTATGGGTCATTATAATAAATAACCAGGGTCCATGAAGACATGTCACTGAGTAGAATTTAGTGAACAAAATATTATGTCTATGAGGGAGGCCTGGACTAGGTAACGATCTTCAAGGAGGAATCCACATAAGAAGGAACCAACATCCTATCATCCCATTTAGATCAATGAGAAAACTTCCCTTAAAAAGTGATGGATGCCACCTGCATTTAGAAAGTTGGAATATTTGGCAACAGTTGCACATCCTTTGAAAAAGACGGATGTGTGCCCTGGTGAAAGCATTAAAAATGGAAATGGTGTACTCGATGTGATGATCTTCTCCACAATGTAGATATTAGTATCTCTCAATACATCAATGGATTAGTGTGTCACTAGATATAGTTATCTAGTGTAAGGTACCACCATGAAAATAGAGGGCATGGCATTAAACTCACCAGAAATTGGGGAACTTTAGCATTGGACATAAGTGTGGATCCTTCTTAACAACCATGGTAAATGGAATGGAGCTAGGGAATTGGCTGTCACACTATTTCATTAAGCACTAATGGTTTAATATCCCTTCTATGCAAGATCCATGATGTCAAGACATGAAACCAATCACCTCCCACCAATTGAAATATTGGAAGGGGAAACATTAATGCGGAAATCCTTTGCGGCCTTACATCTCCTATGGCAGCCTCCATGTCCATGGATTCTTGGAACCCACGCCCCATATCTTCATATGAATTCATTATGAAAAGGGAAATTAATGAACTTGTTCAACGATAAGAGGAAGTGGGGCTTATAACAACCTATGATATAGCCCAAGAAATACTTAGATGAGTCTTCACCACGTCACCACCTCCTCTTCAAAGACTGTGTAGGGAGACATTTCTCCCCACTCTGATGAATAATCATTTTGGGTGCCTCTCTGAGGAATGATTCAACAACTCCCTCCCCTATGAAAATGAGGTGAGGAATTTCTAAGCCAGCCCACCTGGAATCCCATTCCAGGGGCTCCCAAGGAGGTCTCCCACAAGGCTGTATGAATGCCTCCACACAGCCACACATGCTGAAGAGAATGTGATCCATGCACCTGCCCCACTAGCCCTAGTATGGTTGAACTGATGCCAATGTTGGGAGTCAGCTGATGAGGACACACGATGAGGGGCTTCAACATCAATGGCTACTATGGCATGTGGCACCTTTGATGCACAATGTCGTCCCTCTATTGATGCTACGTAGGGGAACTCATACACTCAGCCCGGATCAAGGCCCTAACCACCCCACGAGCATGCTAGGACAACTCTCTAGGTCTCTGAAAATGGTGGCGCCCATCGCAGCCTGACCCACGACATTGACATCCAGTACAAAGGTCATCCCCGTACTACCACCAATGAGAACGCGGGTCCTCCCCACTTCAATGTTTTTCATGGAGGTCATTCAAATGCCTCCTTCAATCTGAATGAAGGTCCTCCTCACTGCATTTACACAAAATACATAAGCCTCTTCCTCACACATGACCTAATGTATGTAGTTGTTCCTCCTATCACTACTCGCCGATGTGAAGAAGCTACCCATCCAGTCAATAGTCAGTGTTGGGGTCTTCCCCATGTCCTTACAGTAACTGAAGAACATAGGGTAGAAATCTATGTCCATTGGATATAATGAGGATGTGGTGAGATGGGGTGTAAGGACCTCCATGGATACTAGGGTGAGCTGGGGTTTGAGGAGCACCAGGACATATAACAAAGGGAACACAGGGAGGACCTCCATGTCCACTGGCTGGCATGAGGTTGAGATATTCATGGGAAGTGGTGGACCAGGTAAGACCTCCGCTAAAGATGGTGGGAGAATGGGTAGGGCCTCCATGCGAATTTCCTTTGGTAGTGTCGATGCAAGGAGGACCTCGTACTATTTGAGGAGAACATGGGTATGACCTCTGTGTTACTCGACAGTAGGTAAATCTTACGGGTCTTTTCGTGACCAATAACACATTAGCTATCATCTAAAATTAGAATAAGTGCAATGATCTCCTAAAATCCGTCAAACCCTATGACACGTCGAGCTCAGTGCAGAAGATGGAGTAAGATCCTGAAAAATCATCTTTGCTTCAAAAAATCGTAGAGTAAATCAAGATGGTCAATGACCTCATTGTTGAACGCGTCATGGAGTGGTGACTAGACTACAATGATCCTTTACCAGGGAAGTAGGGTAAGGTATAACTTCCCCCAAGAAGTTTCCCCCAGGTGATCCTAACTGTCTTGCCCACATAGACAAGATAGAGGCTATAAATAATGGAAAGAGGATGTGGTATGTGTCACACAATCCACCTGATTGGCATGATAATCATCGGGACCCAGCTCAGGTTCCCCTAGCCTCTCCATAGGTCATCCCACCAGCCGCGCCATGAACCACTGGGCTAGCTTATAATGTTGAAGAACCTTCCAACACACTACTATTTTTGGTTCCTCATCAAGAGAGGAACCCCTACCAAAATGATTTGATGGTGACAGTCATTCCTCGCCTCAAAGAATTAGAAACTTGACAGGTGGAATTATCACCTGATGGAAAGCCATATCCATTTTGGGTGGATGATATTCCATCACCCCAGGTTTTGGAAATCCCACCTCTACCCATTAATGGGACAGACGGCCCAATACAACATCTGGCCAACTTCATCTCAAGGTTCAGACCCATGTGGGAAACTCTATCACAACAAGAGGTATCCAAACATTGGTGTTTTGTACACACATTGGAGGGGAATGTGTTTGTTTATTATAGCAAGCTACCCATCAGGTCAGTCGTCATGTAGGAATATCTTTATTGGTAGTTTCTTTACAAGTTCATCTCTACCACCTCGACGACTAGTATTGAAGACCACATCTAGTGTATGCAAAGTCCTGACGGGTGTTTCATAATATTTTTTCACCCAGTGGAAAGACCTCACCTACTCCTTGGATATGTCGCTGACGAATGAATAACTCTTGATAATGCGTGTCGGGAATTTCAAGACAAAACTAGTCCCCTATATCATTAAAAATAATTACCTCGGGGTATTCATAGAATTCTATTATATGGCCTAACATCTAGAAAAATCTATACAGCAAGCCAAGAATCCACATCCATATCCTCATACAATTATTGTGAGATGTGACCTAAGTCAGAGCCCACTATGGTGGCCAAACAGAGGCCATCCGGCAATTGGATTTGTTACTAGTAGAGCCACCTCCATAGCCCCGTAGAGTCCCGCCACCTTAGGTGCAACCGCTTATCCAACAACACCAACCATATAATTATTAGGTCCTTCTACGCAATGAAACCCCGCAACCTATGTGAGATAACAAGGTTCTACCCCCCTGATAGGATCCTACGGCCCCTCGTTTGGGCCAGGTTCCCAGTGCCCCCTTCTTAGACAGGAGAAACCAAACCTACTCATTCAATGAGTCTTAGGTCTTCAATTATTTATTCAGTGCCTTAGAACATGGACTAATAAGTTTTCCCCAATATTGGAGGCCAGAAGGGGCGGATCTCACTGATTTCACCAATTACTACCCATACCATTCATTCCTGGGGCACACCCTCACACAATGTTATGTGTTTAATGTCTGGCTTTAAGACTAGGTTAATAAAACCACAATCATGACAGGCCCAGTTCTTGCACATGTGGAATGTTTATTTGTGAAGCATGATAGTGGCAACGACAATGAAGGTGAGTGGCCTCAGGATTCTAATCGTACATCCTAGAAGTATAACGACTAGATTTTTCATACGGCAGTCGCCATTCCCATGGTATTATTGATGCACATCTTAATTTACCCAAGCCTTTAGAAGATGTTGCGTCACAATTATCCATTACTTTGTCATCAATGGCTCATACTTCCTCTTCCTAGAAGAGAAAGCATCAGCGATGTAAGGGAAAAACATGTCCCCCACCGATGAAATCATCATCTTATACTCTTAGTGGAATCTTTCCCCCAGAGATGGAGATTCCTCCTAGATTCCATCCAGTAATGGAGGATTTTGTAGGTGATGATCAAGTCTATGCCTCTTTTAACACCTTAGAGATGGTAAACTTGTACATTATTTAAGACAACGGGGAGCGCTAGATGGATCCTCACAACGTCCCTAGAATATCAGCAACGTCGATGAATCCGTGCATATATGGGTCATTGGAGTTCCTCAGTCGGTACTCTCAACCAGGATATGCATCACACAAATACCAGACTATAGACCCAATGCAGAGCTTAGAACTCACAGCCTTTTCATCTATTGTAATCAGGTCCACCTTCGCCGCCGTTTGTGTTACATGATCAGGATGACCCTCCCCGACTACACAGTGATCAACCATGAACACATATGGAGAGGTCACAGTCATTTGGACAACATATGGTAGTCACTCCTTGAGAATATACTATCAAGAATCATGACATTCCAAGTAATAGCTATCCATCGATACATCTAGACGTACCTGTTATATCCACCCCTGCAGAACGAATTCCTGTTAGATTAAGTTAACACATGACATGAATGTATGATGTTATTAAGAATATTTATTGAATTTATACTAGTCTCTCTATCCGTTCGGACCTTCTCCTATTAGTATATTTCCATGAATCCCTCACTGAGGCTTTAACAAGCCCCCATCCAGTTAAAGACCAAGGTAGTGGCCACAAAATCCTTCTATAATGTGGAAATCAAGAATGATGAATGTCAGTAAATTATATATTTCTCAGGAGAAGAAGAAGCTCCCCCATAAAGGGGAACATCCACCCACTGTAAATAACCAGATACTTTAATGGTGTGGAGTTTCATCATTGTCTTATCGATACATGATTTGGGATCAGACTAATGATGTCCCAGAAGCATCAAAATATGGGGCTATCCAAGGATGTTCTGAGTCCCTCTGACAAAAAAATACAAGGTTACGATAGGATGGAACAGAACCTGGTCAACACGATCCACCTAAAGACCAATTTAGGTGACTTTTTTTCTAGCACTGACTTCATGGTTTTCTCCAAGTACACCTCCTACAATGCGTTGATAGGTAGGTCATAGATTCACCTTCATGCAATAGTTTCTTCATCATATCACCAATTCCTTATGTACTCACTTAATGATCGAGTGGGATACTCCAAGTCGATGAATCACGCATTTCCTCTTGTTAATCCCACTATATGGATCAAAACTATTATAAGATAAAGGACAAGAAGATCTAGGAATATGTGGTGTAACATGCTATGGCTACGACCGAACCATGGATAGACCTGGATGATGCCTACATTTTTTCGATCCATCAATTAGAGGCTACTACCTCGATATGGGTAAATGAGATGTTGTTTCTATAATGAGGTGGAATAAAATTCCCAAATATATGGTACGCTAGAAGATCACCTTGTATTCCCACACAAATTATGATTGTGTGATCCCAGAGTCCCTACTCCCATTAGTTATTAAGAAGTATTCCCCATAAAAATGGAAATAATTCATAGTTTCTTGTTTCCCTGGTCTAGGATAAACTGGGTAAAGAGAAAATGACACAATTGGTTTGATATTATCATGTTTGGACCCTTAGGATGAAGACCAAATGGGATCTTGTTGGAAGAAATCATTAAAATGGTTTCGGTAATGCTGGATTCCCCTGATGCAGTGTCTACTCCCACTCAAGCATGAACCAGCTTCCCATCAGGATCTGTTGACTGAAATGAATATCCTCCCATAAAGAATCCCTCTTACATATGTGAAGGAGAGGAATTGGATGATTCACATTCATCATATGAAGAGGGCATATCTGCCATGGCCGATGAATTGTTAAAAGTGATTCTTAGTAGCAAGACTGATCCGAAACCAATGTTGATCTGTTCCGTTGTTCTGGTTAAAGAGAAAAAATAGTATGTGGAAATCCTAAAACATAATCATGATGTATTTTCCTAGTTTTATGATGAAATTTCAGGAATAGTTCTTCAGGCCAACGTCCACCACCTCAGTTATCCAGCAAATCACTATGGGTTCAAAATGCATCATAGAAAGATGTACCCTTATCACGGTGCCATGATCGAGACTAATGTTGATAATAATTTCACATTAAATTTTTTCATGAAGGTCCATTACCCCATATGGTTAGCCAAAATTATTCTTGTCTGAAAGGAAAATATATATATTGGAGTATAAATCAAATATTGGGATCTCAACCATCAATGTATGGAGGATAATTTTCCCCTTCATATGACATTGTTGTTGATTGATGCCATGGTTGGTTTCCAAGCCCCCTACTTCATGGATGAGTATTCCGAGTATAACCATATTCGAATGGATGCTGAGTATGAAGAGTCTACAGACTTCATGGAATCTTAAGCTACCTTTTTCTACCACCTAATTCCACTCTGTCTAAAGAATAAAGGTTCCAAAAAATAGTTTTCCACGAACCACATATTTAATCCAATCCTTGGGAAATTGGTGTCATGCTACATATATGATCTAGTGGTTAAATCTATCCAGTTTTAAGACCATAACAAATACCTTGAGAAAGTGTTATTTTTCCTCTGTTCTCACCATTTGAAGTTGAACCCATTGAATTGTTCCTTCATGGCCCCCATTGGAAATATTCTTAGTATCATGGATTGATGTAGAGGAATCGAGATGGATCTAGATAATATTAAGTCCATCAGACATATTTCCTCTTCGAGGAATATTCGTGAGCATAGAGGCATTCATGGCCACTACGCCTACAAACACTGATTGATCACAAATTTTTCCGGAAAGTGTAGGTCCTTTTCTCATATTATGGAAAAAGGCATTTTCTATCAATGGGATGTGAACTATTAGACTACTATTAAAGAAATCAAGTAGAACCTACTCCAACCATCGGTCATATTGCCACCCATTTTTGGAATGCCACTGGTTCTTTATGTGTTCGCCATAGAATGATCTCTCAGTGCCCTTATTTCATAGAAGAACAATGCGGGAACAGAAAATAGTCTCCACTATCTCAGCTTTATGCTCCTTGATATGGAGATAAGATACTCACCTATTGATAAGATATTTCATGCGCTAGTGTTTTTAGTGAATAAATTGTGACATTATTTGTAGCACCATGAGATACAGTTATTTTCATGAGTGGATCCACTAAATTATATCATTAACTACCCCATGTTGATAGGCTTTCTAGATTGAAGGGTAGTAATCCTATAGCGGTATTAAATCAGGTTTGTACCCCGAATGGATATTAAGGTAAATTCTTTAGAAGGCATCATTTCTGACCATCCAGGCCCTATAGACCAGTCTCTGTATCTTGATTTTCATAATGATTCAATCCTGTAAGTAGATGAAGACGTTCCATTTTGGAAAATGTACTTTGATAGTGCTTATCAATGCCGTATGGATATAAGACTCAATGACCCCAGACTCAATAGAGTGGTCCTATGTATCTTCTTCACTAATCCAGTGCAAGATGTTCTGCCATATTCATTCTTACTATCAGACGTTGGAAAAAAATGAGGTAGAGTATTAGGCCCCCATTATGGGTCTCGAGCTCACCCTAGAGATTGATGTTCCGCACATAAAGGTAAATGTGGACTCTGAACAAGTCATCAAACAGATCAATGGTAACTATATTGTTTGGAAGCTAGAGCTCGTACTACTGTTGGAAAGTACCCTCCAGTTGATGGCCCATTTCTCATCTCTTCCAGAAGTTACACATATCCCTCGATCCCAGAACGGTTGAGCCGATGCCTTTTCCTGCCTAGATGCATATCTTGTAGATCCTGATTAGGATGATTTGATTTTCCATGGGGCACACCAGAGATTAATTTCCATTGTCACTCCAGATGAGGATGATAGCCCGCAGATAGACCACTTTATCTCCAAAGCCTCTATGTCAGGACCACCAGGTCCCCCTGATGCAGCAATGGAAATGAATCTCGACTGAGGACCCCCTTCACTGATTACATCCGGAATGACAGTCCCCGAAAGATCGAGACGAGTGTGAGTGAATCTGAGTCCAAACAATTTTTTTTACCCTACAGAGTGGTCTTAGTTTTGAGAAGACCCTCTACAAGCATGAGTTTGATTGGGTTCTCCCCCATTACACTCAAGGAGGATATATTCCTCATGCCATGTAGGAGGTTCATGCTAGTTCATGTAGGGATCATCAGGTCAGGCCGAAGCTATCTAACTATATCCGAAGGGTGGGGTATTATTTTCTCTTCATAGTTAGTTAATACATAGTGTTTTCCAAGAGGATCCATGTATCCCAAATCTATGTTAACTTTGTGCATCGACCATGAGAGACTCTCCACACAAAAATGTACACTTTTCCCTTTGCGGTCTATGAATTCGATGTAGTAGGAAAATATCCATCAATGTCAACACACCAGTGCAGGTTCATCATGACAACTATATATTTCATTTCCATGTGGGTAGAATAAGTTAATCTCAAGGAGGTAAATTGCATTTATATAGTTTAATTTTTGTTCTCCAACATCATCTACTGATTTTCAGTCCCTCACTCCGTCCTCATTGATAAAAGCACCAACATCCAGGCAGTCAGGTTGAAGAAACTGTATGTCAAGTAAAACATCCATTCTAACCATTACTCATGTTATCACACACATGAAAATGGGAAGATAGAGGTATTCAATGAAACCCTCTCTAATATCCTTTAGAAAATTGTTTGTCAGAACACAAGGAGTTGGATAGAAAATCTCCTCAATTACCTCTATGTATATAAGAAAGTGACATGAAATCCCATACATGTCAACCCATATTCCCTGGTGTATGGAACAGTGGCCATCCTACCTATTGAGATTCATTTTCCTTTATTACGCACAACTACCTATGACCAGTAGGCAATGGATGCAGCAGCTGCTGTCCATCTAGCTGAATTGAATTATTTTTATGAGAAGAGGATTTTTTCCCTACCCAATCTAGAATGGAATCAAAACAATATGGACAAATATTTCAACAAGAAATCTTGTGTTCGATAATTATTGAAAGGTGAACTATTTTTTTCAATAAGGACACCAATGTTACATGGTAGGAAACTACACATACTGTAGTCAAAATGGGAAGTACCTTACCTGATTCAAAAGGTTTACCACAATGGAACCTACTCCCATTTTACCATGGATTGAGAGTGTATAACTCTTCCAACCAATGCCAAATTCTTTATGTAGTACTTTTCATGAGTAAGTGATGTTCTTACATGACCTTAAATAGTTACATCATGTATGAAAGTAAATAGAATTGCCATCCCACATGATGATAAACTAAAAAAATTTCTAAAATCTATGACCATAAACTATGATCTAAAGGTCTTGTATGACCTTAAACTGCTCTGACTTCCCCATGCGACGTTAAAATGTTTGATTTTTCCAAAATGAAGGACATAAAACTAATCAGCATTCGTCCTCATCACGCAATGTTAAATGTCATGGAACCTTCACAAAATATGTTAGGATTCATTCCCATCCTCATGGGATACATAGGACCACTCAGATTCTTTGTCTTGAGTCCAGACCCTAGACTCTTCTCTTTGACTATCCCCCCATGGTGTAGTTTCATTAGGGGATCCCACATAGTGTGGTGTAGGCATCATCTTTCCCACTCATGTCAAAATTACGTAAGTCACACCATGTTCTTATCCTAGTAATTTTATCTTCCCACATCATCACCACATGACGTTAAACTGCATGGCCTTTTCAGAACAATGTATGGCTTGATTCACATCCTTATGGGATACATACGAATGCCCAAACATTTTACCTATTAGTCCAACACCAACTTCAAGGTTTTTAGTAGGGTCGAATCACATGGAGTGTTGACAAACTTTTCCCACATTCATGATGAGTTCATTATGAATGCACCATGTTTCCCTCTCTCTAGATATCTCCACCTTATTCATCCTCACCACAAGATGTTAAACTACGAACTAATTGGGAATTCCTGTATTGGATCCCTCATCCTTTTTGTCTCGTGTAATATGTTCTCATTTGGGATTGTATGATGAGGTGTGGTCTTATGTTCTCATTCAAATCAGGTTACTCACTATTCCATACAAATATCTCATCGATATACCTAGCCCATATTTGCATCCCTGTCATGTGACATAAATCTTCATAACATCTTCCAAAACAACATATGGATTGATTCCCATATTTATGGGATATATAGGACTTCATGAACATTTATCCTTTAGGTCCATCCGTATTTATTAGTAACCTCCTTGTCGTCCAGCCCCCCTTTCCACGAGATCATTGAGGATAGAGGAATGTGGTATGGTATGTGCTTATATACTCATCCACATTGGGTTTGTAACAACCAAATGTTCTTATTTATCTTGATATCTATTCATACCAATTTTCTATAATCATCATTTTGAGTCGGCTGCTCATGAGTTGGGAACCACGACACACTTTACTAGTTCACCGATGTTCCTAGTAGCACTCTGGTTCTAGACCTAGTGTGTTGGATTCTACAGAAATGTTATCACCCATTTTTAGGCATCATGTACCCCTTCATTGGGTCTTTCATTATCTTTCACATTCGAAAGGACACTGAATGGAAAGGATTCTCAGCCTCAGTTCTCTCCTATCATTTCAGGACAACACCATCGTGGATCTCAAATGAAAAATTAAAACAAGCCCCACGTTCCAAATATGGTCAGCGGTCGACACTCATTTTTTGTTCCCATTTCAGGTCACATGGTATAGATGATTTTTTTCAAATACAATCAATAGTTATCCTACATTATCACACCAAACTCGTCAATCCCTAAATTTAGATGAAATATTCACAACATTTCCACCACATCATGTCTAATTCAAGTTTTGACACTCTTGGTAATATCCCTCAGTGTACATTTTCATGTTAGGAGGATAAGTCCACAACAAGTTGTCATTTGGGGCTCTTCACTGATTTCCTCCTCATGTGTATTCCATGTCTTTCAGAAACCTTCACCACCATTGTTTCCCACATTTATCATAGATATCGTGGGCCTATGGATTCAGTCAAGGTTTAAGCTCATTTGGACGAGTCTCACTTCACTTTGGTCCAAGATCTATGACATGAAACTAATATATTTTTATGTATTTTCTTCAAGTAGTAAGAACTAAAATCTCAGAACTACTTATGGATTGATTCCCATACTCATGGGATACATAGGAACACCTAGATGTTTCATCTTTAGGTCTAGCCCTATATTCATTGACGTTTTATGGCTCCTTGGATTGAGGTTTCTTCCCAAATATTGTGTGTGGTTTGGTGTGGACCTCATTGTCATTCATGTTGGTTATGCTTCACCACTCCTTGCGCATCCCCCCTAAAACCCCATTTTTAATTTTTGTGTCAAAGTTATATGACGATAAACTTTGATTCCAGGCCCCAGACGACATTAAAATGTTATGTGATTATTGTAGGCCGTTAAAATGTACGGGTGGTCCAATTATACAACCCTAAACAATGATATTATTATCATGGCCGCTCGACGAAAAACAGAATTGCATTGTGATGTCCTCATTCAATAAGACATCGTGTATGGTAATGGTTACCCATAATTTGAATTTTAAATTCGCTTATATTGATTTATTTTTGTAGCAACAACTACATTCTCCATCATAGTATTATCTCTCCATAAAACACACACATCCATCTCAATGAACAAACAAGATCTATCCAATGCCGCATCATTTGGTGTGTGGGCCAGACCTCCATGATAGTATTGACCCTAGCATTGGTACCATACCATTCCATTTTTTTGAACTATTTATGGATTGATACCCATCATAATGGGGTACTTAGAAACGTGTGGGAACTATTCCTTGGGCACATTCCAGCTTTATTTTTTTTCCACATGACCTAAAACCTCCTCACGGAGCACATTGTCTGATATGGACTCCTACGATCCTCATTCAGATTGAGTTTTGAAAAGTATCATCATGTGTATTCTCCCTCCCTTCTCTATAGGGCCTGATATCTAAGTCCATTAAACTAAGATACGATTTCTTTGTCTCAAGACATTACACTGCATGAGATTTTCTTGAACAATGTGTGTCTTGATTCACATCATCATGGGATAAGTAGGAAGACCCGGACATTCTGTCTACAGGTCTGGCCCTAGGATTCCTAAATCCTTCCCCTTTTCGGCCCCTTGACCAGAATTCCTCTGGAATCATGTTCAATGGGGAGCACCTCATGGGTTCTCATTTACATTTGGTTTTGAGACAACCAAACCATGTTTTTTCTTCTATCACCAAAACTTTGTCTGACTTCTATGACCCTATAACTAAGATCTCTCTTTGGGAACTACACATCATGTTTGAATACTTCACCACATTAAGAGAATTTCCTTAAATTAGGTGCCCACTTAATAGTCCGCTATAAAAACCTAAGATAGGATCGTGCGACACCACAACCCTTGTTAGTGGAAAGGGATTCATCTCCCTCTATTTGATATATATTCTTATCGTACTCAAATGTGTCGTGATAATGAGGCTATAGTGTTGAATTTTGACATTGAAATATTCTCATTTCTTGTCCAGGATTCATGTTTTCTTTATTTTGATCTCCGTCCTCTTCCATGTCGATGGGGACCCCCTCTACAATCTGTTATCAAGCCTTATTGGCTTACCTACTATCTTGGTCAACACCCATGAAGATATCAAAAAATATTTGTGATGGGTCACATGTTTCCAATGTGGCTAGTAGTCCACCCTTGTTTGACTTTGACCATTCCAAGCTAATGCCAAATTGATGTTGTGTTTCAAACATGTTCAACGATAATCCCTTGTCTCCATGCCATCATCATTGAGATCCAGATATCAGGCGCTGTAATTCACATCATTCCACTGCCTTATATTCATGTGGTAACCCACTACACCCAGTTTTACACATCCAAGAATCTATGTAAATTAATCAAGCGGGTCAATAATTTTGGGATGTCATTTGAATATAAGTCCATTGCCCCTAATGTGTGTCTCCATGAACTAGTAAAATTCAACCACTACTCCTTGTTTCCCACATCTAGCATGACTCAAGTGGGTTTAGTGGTTTTGGAAGCATGTGTACTGGTGTAGCTAAACCCCAAAAGCCACTCGTTCTGCATGATGTTAAACTGCAATATAAGAACTACATATGGATTTATTCTCATCCTCATGGGGTACATAGGAATGACCCAACAATTCACTTCGGGTACAGGACCATGTTTGGACATCCTTTGTCTACGGACAAAAGATTCTTGTCCGGAATAGGTGGTGTGGTGTGGACTCTTAATGTCCACATTCACATCAGGATATGTACCACACCACATGTTTCTATTCTGGATAACCATGTCCTCAATGCATGACTTTAAAATGCAGTTCTACCTGGAACATGTTTAGGATGCCCCGTGATAATTATGGGATGCGTATGCTTCCTCGCCAGAGAGGATTACACCAACCAGCTTTGTTTTGTTACCACATTGTTTTTGAGAAATATATATGACTTGATTCCCATCCTAATGGGGCTTGTAGAAATTCCTGAGCACATTTCCTCAAGCCCAACCAAGATTTAACTTTTGGTTCCTTGACCATAAAAATATTCCCCCTAGGATACGTGGTGTGGTGGGGAATCCATGTCGTCATTCGCATCAGTTTTATAACTACCACATCAAAAAAAATCCCTTTTTGGGATCTCCCCTAATTCTTTTCTTCCAAAAAAATGATGTTAAACAGCATGATTCAACATGTCCATGACACATGACATTAAACTATCATTATACCCTAAAAAAGATCAGGATTCCTAATATTAATTATGGGATGTGTCCTCTAACTCACTAAAAAGCATTCCCCCCACCATTGTTGGCATCTAACCACATTGTGGTCCAGAACTATGTTAGGATTGATTCCCATCCTCATGGGATATGTTTCATCATCCATTAAATTCGTTTTGGGCCAAGCACTTGTTACTTTAATCTATGTGCACCATTCTCACCATAAGAAATTTAAACGACGTGTTTATCATGTTTATTGGTATGATAGTAAACTATATATCATTCCATGTCCATACTAGAGAGGCACAGTCTGAGAATAAGTGTGATCCATGATCATACTGATGTGTCCACCAAAGGTGTTTCCACCATGGTTGTGTAATATCAAGAGAGCTAGATTCCATTCCAATAAACTGTCACCCCACCCTCCACGCTTTGAATGTTCGTTATTTGGACCCTCATCCAACATCACATCTAGAGGATCCCACTAATAGTATGGATGTGCATACTATGGCTCACCAACTATTCTGGGCCAAATTTCTAGAAGTCTAATGGATAACATTTCGTGTCATGATATGTGTTTCAAATATGGTCAATGGTCGGCCCCCATTTTTCATACTCATTTCAGTCTAAAACAATAGGTATACTATGTTTCTAACATGGTCAACATTTATTTTATACTGTCATGCCACCCCCATAGTGTTCCAAATTTCAGGTATCATAATTCACACTTTTCAACACCCTATGTTCAGATTGATTCTAATGCCCCTGGAATTACACCATTTGTGTACCAGAGCACATTAGGAAAATGGAAAATCGACTATTCTGATAACCTTATCCTATATTAAGGCCTCCATCTTTCTTCCTGGAAATCTTGATTTGTTGTTCAAACCGTAGATGTCAGATGATTGTTTGGAACTCTCATATTCAGATGGGATATGAAGTGTTCATCTCATGGTTCTCACATCATGCCTGATCCACGTGATATCAGGGATTGATCACATTATATTTCATGAAGGTGATGGAAATGAAATTAACCAAAACCAAAAAACTAAAATCATGCATCCAGAGATCACAAAATCTCAAATCATTAAAGTGTGTTTAAATGTTTACATGCATTACATCACCCAAGGATCTCCCCCTAACATGGATGGGTTGACCTCTCCAATAGAGTGTTCTTTCTCTTCATCTCATTGGCTTGTGGCTTCAATGATCCACTATCAACAATTTAGCTCTCACTCCTCCTCAACAGCGATGGAGAGTTATTCATCATCCATGATTCGGGAACACACTTTATCGGTTCTGATGATTTCCATCTCCTCAAAGTCTCACATAATCCATTTTTTATCCTCTTCTAGATGGGACTTTGGGTGCGATACGATCCAAGATTCCGGTCCCATCCTCATGTTTGGAGAGCCAATCCACCCCATACAATAACAGTATGCTGCTTCAGAATTTCCCCCAAGTATGTTTCCTCCCAACTCTTGGCGTATTCTTTCACCAACCCATAGACAGATGTGGGAGGAGGTATCTCATTTTACATATTCTCATTATATCATGTGAAAATGGTCTATATCTTCCTCATCACACACATGTGGTCCTCATGGTGCACTATAAAGTAGAACCACAAGGTTATCCACCACACTCACCAAAACTGCCTCATGAGGCAGTGTGGGGTGTATGGCTCATAGAGAGGTTCATAGTCAACCAGCACCACCATGACACCACCACGAAAGGCCAGTAGGTAAAACCAATTCTCTTTAGTTCCCTATCTCTTATCAGTAAACACAACTATTTCCTATGTGAATGCGTGGAATTGGAACTCATCCTCTTTAAAGATTCGATTCATTACCAACTACTGGCTCATTTGATGGGGAAACACTCCACCTATTTTAGAATGGATGGTCAGATGTTCAACCCTGTAGGGGAAATGGGGTTTGGATATTCATAGATTCCCCTAACATGCGCTTGTATTTTCCCGTATGGAAGATGGAATGGCCCACATAACCTATTTGTATTTTTCCATTCACTAATGTTCTCCAAAACCTTATACATCTTGGAAAGCATTGATATTCTTAAGTTTACCTTAATTTATGTTTCCATTGAGGATGCTATAATGAATGTTCCCGGTCACAAGCCCATATTTGTGTCCCTCATTACCAGAATCTAGTCACAGATAAGCACCAAGATGAATGTAGCCCACCGAACCATCGGTTGTTTCTTAGTACTGACACTAAATCTCCATAACTTCAACTAGATGTCCCCTATCAGTCGCCAATATGAATTCTCCTTACCACCCTCATCCCATATCGAGTAGATCCGTGGCCTCACGGGAAACTATCTATCTTCATGGAAATTTAGGAACCACTAGAACCACCAAGTGATGTGGACATCCCTCACAAACATCTTGTCCTCCCCCAACAACAGGTCCATCAATTCATTTTCTAGTGGTGATATTCCATTCAGCACATCCCATGTATTTAGAATGTGGAGGAACTCATTTAACAATTCCCCTAGTAACAGGACCCCTCAAGATAAGGTGCAAGTCCCATATCCTGATACCAACCACCCCATGGTGAATATGGAAGGTATTAGACCACAACGACCACCTAATCAGAAACTATGGAATCAGCTGCTTTAGATGGTAAATTAGAAATTAGTAATCCCAATCTGCCTCATACATGCCCACTCGCATCAGCTCTTCCCCATACTCCTTCCATGAGGTGCCTACCCAGTAGGCCCATGACTAGTAATCCATGAAGATTCTACCCGTGCTCAAATCCCACTCATCAGTCCACCCCTTCTCCCAGTTAACAAGGGATGCCATAGGTATGTTGTGGTATAGTGGGGGAGATATCTATGGTTACAAGGTCATCCCATTGATGTTATTCCCATGGTTAAACATGAAATCAAAATTGAAAGGTGTGAAATCATTCCATGTATAGCCATCAATAGCCTTGAACCATTGGCACTGGCATGGAGTACTTCTGAACTAGTAAGCCGGCTCATCCCTGTATACCTCAGGAATGAAAACATCATCCCGCAGACTGAATCCATATAGATGAATCCTTTTTCCCAATGGGTAGTTCTTCTGACACATTTATAGAAGCTTCACTAGAGACTCATGTTCTGAATGGATCTATATATATATTCCATGATACCCATTTTATTTTCCATTTCTTTCTATGGTAATAATCCTCAAGGAATCCCCTAGATGCATCATGAAGATCCATTGAGTCTTCCAAATTTTTCAATTTTTCCTAGATCGCAGAGCTCGATCACAAAGCCCAATCGGGAAGATAAATCAAAAATGAAGGTCACGGAGCCCTCCCATAGACTTCACATCCACATTATGTGTAGCGTGCACGGGTGAAGTCGAATGACTCATGCACTGCAAATTAGAAAGGGTAGATTCACAAAGAGTAATTGCACGGTGTGTAGATATATGTGAATCAACAACACAATTTCCAAAAATGCTAATATGAGAAAAGAAGAATGAGAGGCTAGCCTCCCCTTTTTATTGGAGAATACCCCCTTTCTTCATTACACGTCTAGCCATGTATATCTTCACGGTGCTCCCAACCAGCTCATTTCCACTATACATCAAGACCCTACATCACGATCGTGCTTTGAAATTCGCCTAAATGTTTTGGAAAATGTTCCAAAGACTTCAAATATTGTTTCCTTATTAGCCCAAATTCTGATGGGAGAATTTTTGGGCACAAAAATATGTTCTAAAAGAAATGGACTCAAAGAAGAAACCCATCCCAATGGGGATTCCTCGCAAACCCCATTTGCAGAACACTTTATCACTATGTCATTCAGGGATCTCCACAACACCGCGGTCGACGTGAAGTTGAAGCTCCCTATGTGGTCACTATGGAGTAAAGAGTCTGGAGGATCTATAGTATCGATGTAATTTACTAGAATCATTACACCGTGGAGCGACCTAAATCAACCTACGTGAACCCATTTATGTAGATTGATGCCTCAGCGATTTCCTCAAAGAGTACCCCGGAGAGCTCTACGCCAAGGAGGGGAAGAAGGTCTTCTCTGCAGTTACGATGAACATGACGCATTTCGTAGCCGATTTCAGAGCTCCACATGTATTCGCATCGAGTTGTCCCTACTTCGTGTCTCCCCTCGCCAATAAAGATCAGGGTTTCCTTAGGCTCAATGGACAGATACACTGACCTTTCTCCCTCTATGTTCTCAAATCACGAGGCAACTTCTAATCAATGAAACCTTGAGAAAAATTTACTCTTCTAGGTACATGAGAATTGTGAGGTGGCATTCACTAAGATCAAGAGAAACCCCTCTTCAAGGAGTGGATTCCTTAGGGCAGCCCACAGGACACCGTAAAGAAATGAGCTCCTCAATAGGACTCTGGACTTTGCAAATCTCTCATGCATCATGAAGTTCCCTTCATGCACACGTGAAACATATAATAAGGCAGGGACACGGTGCTTCACGAAGAATTTTTTTTCAGAGAGCACTTTTTTCAAAAGTATTGGTTTGTGTAGTCCTACTATGTGAAAGCATTTCCACTTCGTGAAGCACCCTCCATATGCACCTATTCCCTATGCCTATGCTAGGATACCCAATTTTTTGAAGCATACCACTTTGAAAATCCTCTACACTACAAGGAGCACCAGATCTTCACAATGATCCTTCTTCTGAATGCATTTTCTTCGCACATCCTTCTCCCGTACAAACCTCCAGGTTTGTATTAAGTGATTTTAATGTCCCCTAGGAAGTTCTTTACATTACATTGCACTTCCATATGATTCTTCACAAATGCATGTTAATGGATATTTCTTCTTCTCATAACCATACTAATGTTGTCCCCTATGTGGATCACTCCCCCACACCCCCTTACTATGGAATTGCTAGTGCTTTCCTATAACAAAGGGTGAGAGTGTGCCTATTATGTATGTCCTAGGGGTGTGGAGTGAACCCACCTCGTCTGAGCTTCTAGACCCTAGTATCCTATGTTCTTTTATCCTCATCACATGATGCAAAATTGTGGGCCTTCCCAATTCAATAAAAGTGGGCCACCCCATCGCAGTCATTCTTTATGCTCGCTCATCTCCACATGAGTTTTATCTTCCCCACATGGAATGAGATCCTATTTGCTGGAGTGGTTTTTGTCCATGGGGAAGAGAAACTATCATGTTGTATTCCCCCTATCCATTATACTAGTAGGTATAATCCCTTCTCCCTCTTTGTTCTTTGGTTCTAATAACGATAATAGATGTGGGGACATAGACCATTGTTATCCCATCCATCTCTATATGAGTGTTGTCTCTATCGGGTCTCCATAACAGAGTAAGTACCAATCTTTATCTCCCTATGATGATAACCATGTGTAAGCCCCTATTTCCTACTTGGGATACTAACCACTCATAAGACCATGTGTCCTATTTGGGTTGCTAACCATGTGTAATCCCCATTCTACTTCCCATGGATGCACCTTTTGTGACGTGAGTGTCAAGTCTTTGATTCCTATTTTTTCTCACACCGAGCTTCACTCAGATGGGCTTAGGGTAAGCCTTGACCATGGTATCCTTCCTGTGACAACCTATATAATATATCTCAATCCACTTTCATGAACTACGTGGAATATGATCTTTTCCTGTTAGGAACAGTACGTAGGAAGCCTTTCTGAGGTTCATAACAACCACCTAATTTTCTCGACCACATCATATTAGTTCACCCTCATAATGCATGACATTAAAATGATTCCACCATCCCGAACTATGTGGACCATGATACTTTTCTCCTAGGAAAGGTACGTTGGAATCCTCGCAAAGGTTCAATCCCAACAACCATCAGTCCCTACCACTTCACTTCGGTCCACCCTCATCCTGCATGATGTTAAACTTTAGGACCCCTTTCCTTCCCATGAGATGTTAAAATGTTCCAATTCAAACTACACGGGCTTTGATCATTGTCTCCTAGAAAAGGTATAGGAAGCCTCGCTGATGCCCAACACCAATCAATGGTAATATATTGTGTTCCCCAATTAACAGTAATCCATTTTGTTCCCCAATATATATTAATCCATCATGTTCCCCAATCATCGGTAGGTTGTTGTGTTCCCCATCCAGTGGAAATCCATTGTACCCGATCCAGCAGTAAGACATTATTAGCCTCAAATGATGTTAAGTCATTGTAAGATATACTACGGGTGATAGATCCCTATTTCCAAAACATTGTATGTTGGAATCCACCCTGAGGATCAACCCCAAAAAGTAGTAAAATTTGATGTCCCCCTATTGGGACCCACATCTCTTGTTTGCCCCTCGAGGCTCAGACCAACCCCAGGCTACTAACCATGTGTTAGCCACACCATGTCGCGGGTCCCTATCCTCTACGAACACCCTAATTCCATGCCTCATCCTGATCTATAGGGAATCTTATTACTTACCATAGGGATATGTATGAAGCCTTCGTGAGGCTCAATCACATCACTCATGTCTTATCTAGGTATCTCGCTCGAGCTTATCAATTTCAGGAAGGTCATCTCATAAACTGGAGTTTCCACTTCCTATGGGCCTTTTCCATACATCCATTCTCACAGGTTGCTGCTTTATGTTCCCCATATCCCCACTGAGATATGTATACATTGATTACTTGCCATAGGGATACATAGGAAGTCACCTCGAGTCTCAACATCAGTATCACTGTACCCCTCATGTCAGCCCCATATCATTCATCATTCACATCACTCAACCATGCATATCCGAATTGATTCATACTTAGGCCGCCACATCCTAGTGATATCATTTCACCCACCTTCTCACTGATCATATAAGTAATCGTGTAACTAAACATGCATTAGCTCCATCATTAGTAATCACCTTTGGGGTTGCACCCATATGATCTATTCCCACTAATGTTCTGATTAGTCTGATCCATCTCCACTAGATGTTAGAGACATGGAATATCCTATATTAAAAATTAAGAAGATGAGGAAAACCATAGAGACATGAATATGGAATACCATTCCCCACATTCTATGTGGGATTCATCGGGCTTCTACGCCCTCAAGAAGTCCTAACATAAGGTGAAGAAACCAAGACACATCATCATTCCAACGTCCAGAAATGCCAGCGATGTCCAACGTCACTTATCTCCCTAAAAAAGGTTTGTTCCCTAACTATACCCCTTGTAATGTCCTAAAAGAAGTACTTTAATTAACCGGCATCCCTGAAGACATGGAACAATGAGTAGTTTACCGAACAATCTCTTAAGTATTATAGGGAGACCTAGACTAGGTAACGAGCTCCAAGGAAGAATCCATGGAAGGAGAAACTGACATCTCAACATCCCATTTCAATCAATGAGAAAACATATATGAATAATAAATGGATGTCATCCACCTTTGGAAAGCGGGAATGCGAGGAAACAATTGCACGTACTTCTAAAGATACAGATGCCCGCACTAGAGAATGTGTCTGAAATAACCACGAACTCCCCCCCAAAAATGATAATTGTTCAATTTTTTATCCACCACCTCTCTTAGTGTCCATTATTATGTAACTATATTTATATATAATATATAATATTTAAAACATAACATTAAACATTACATATTGTGTAAATATGATAATTGCTTTTTAGGAAGTGCAGACTACTGCCCCCTCAAAGTGACATGACTCTTTCATGTCATACATGGAATGTATAAAGAATTTTGTTAATGAAAATATATAACATATAGAAAATATGATATTATTCTAAAATTATATTACAACAATGAATCATTATATTTTAATTCTTTTACTATAAAAAATTAATAAAAGTATCGTTCATGCTTACGAGTGGTCTACCGTCTCTTTGAACGGTGCATTTCATTTATTATATCCAAATGTTATGGACTATTAATAATACATATATACTCGATAAATATGACAGTTAAATCATGAATAATATTCTGGTGAGGATATACTTTTTTCTTTATGGACAATTTACATCCAAACAAGTTTATTTTTTACTCTACTAATGAATATTGAAAAAACAACATATATGAACATAAATAATTAAGTAATTTTTATAAAATGATTATAAGTAATATAAAATTTATAGTAAACATGAAAATAGTTATAAAGATGTTTTAAATTGACCAATGCTTATTATTTAGGAATACAATGAAGGAACGAGAGAAGTCGGACTCATGGTAAGGTACTTCGTCTCAATCTCCTTTAATTGAGGAATATTTTGGTTTATATATTACATTTTTTTTAAACTGTGTATACTCAACCACGATAACATTTACCTTCATTCATTGGTTTTCAAAAGAATATATTTTTTCTAATAATTTTTCAAAATGACAAAAAGAATATTTTTAATGTATGAGGTGACAATGATCTATATGGAAATGTGAAAATTTTATCTTTCTGTTATTCTTGTTTTTAGGTGTTATGATTATGTTATGGCTCTGAGGAATTGTTTATATATATTGGTGGTTCTATTATAAACTGATGGTAGGTGATCTTAAGACAGCTCTCCAATTCATTGGGTAATGTGACTGAGGTAAAAAATAGTGTTTCTACTCAGAGATTCAGGGAATATACTATGATGGGTATTCAATAAGAAACCCGGAAGAACAATCCCTATGTAGCTATTAAATCTCGAAAGATAGTCAGTTATGGGGGGAACAAATTAAATTTATGATTTTTTACTTCTATGAGTTATTAATAAATATTCTGATTTCATTTGGTATGTTAAATATCTTATGTTTTATCAGTACTATGTATTATTTCATATATTTGTATGTATTCATTGACTAATGTTTTCTTTACATATATTATATACCTTACTAATAATTTTATGTGCATCCCATGTTTTTGAAATGTTTTTAACAGTGTATATGGAAGGGTAAGATAAAGGAATAATTCAAGAATATTTTTATCCAAGAAATGAATTATTTTTACTGTTTTTTATTGTTGTAAAATATTGGATAGAGTATAAGTGTCTACATTGTCAATTTTGTGTTTTTATGTAATAGTTATGGCTTAATTCACTAAAAAATATAAAATTGAAAAGACCCTCAAAGTATATTAAATTCAACTGTAGACTTATCTCCTAATTAATTAATGTTTATATCTTTGGACTTATATAATGATTATCTTCGAGTTTAGCATAAGAGACAGTGTACGAGGTATAAAATAGACTATGCACACACACTACTCGAAATTTAATAATTATAAATATAGCCGAGTAATCTAAAAGTGTAGAGTTTAAAATTTTCTCATGGATGTGAAATGATATATATCAATAAACATTAGTTCATAGTGAAATTCATATCCATTAAATATTAAATTTATTATAGATTTCTAGAAATTTTAAAATCCACCCAAAATACCAAAAAAAGCGTGTGTAAAAAAATATGGAAGCTTAAGAGACTCATTTGAAAATTTAATCCACTAGATCGATTTCATTGATTACTCATTTAGAATATGATTCAAAGTGAGGGATGGGGGTGGTGGTTGATTCTATCTATAATGGTTATGGAAAATTTGAGCTGGGAAAATATTCAATATAGTAGTTCTATTTTATGAAATGGAAAATAAGTGGAATCCAATTTTTTTCATGTAATTAATGACCAATTATGGGTTATGTTATCACATTAAAAATAGTGGGACATGTTTTCAAATGACACCCATTCTCCTCATTTGATGAATCAATGAAAAGTGAAGTGGGGGAGGAATTTCTATATGTGTACCTTCACAGTACCACTGTGATCTATTAATATCTAATGATTTTAATTAGAAAAAATCAATCCATAATGGGAAAATCATGTGGTATTTACTATTAAATGGACAAAATAATTTATGTATTATCACATAAAAATAATATGATAATGTGGTCACCCTAAGGTTGATTCTTTCAATGATATAATGATATCATTATCACTATTTCTCCATGTTTAAATTCAATATGTCATTAGTAACTAATAAATCTTTCACACAAAAAACACTATCTGAGGAAGACATGTATGGAAAAAATAATACCAAATTATTTCAATGTTTATGGCTCATCCATTGTTCAGAGAAAAATATATATTACGGTTTGATGCTTATAACCCCCCATGTCTAACAAAGATGAATTTTGGAGACTATTGAGACAAATACTTAGAGAGGTGATAAAAAATATAATGGAATTATTTTTTTTTTGAAGCCTCCAATATGATAAATTCAGTGTTTAAATTATGAAAAAATTAAAAAGAATGGGTGACCTGTGAACATGACCACTTACACAAGAGGAAATCGTATGATGTAACTTCTATCATAATATCACATGATCAATTATAGGTGTTATGATTTTTATATTTCCCCTAGTCATTTGAACATTCCATGGGATCTACCAAATCAATGACAATTATTTTAAGAAAAAATATTTTAAACATTAATACATGAACAAGCCCCTTTTTCAATAATGTTATTTAATTACTTCAAAGACCTTATGTTATAACATGATAAAAAAATATTATATCTGTAACATGATAGGATTGTTTATATATGATCACCATACTCCTAGGGGAACCATAAATATTTATATATCCTTGTTATCCCTTAAGGACTCACTAATTAATTTTCCTTCCACAATTACATAATTTTTGAGAAATTACACCATTATTTCATCAATTATTTATTACACAACTTTTTTCCTAGAATAATGTGAATAATGAGGAATATGATTCATTTTATAATATGTGTAAATATGATTCCATTTTAACATCAGAGAAACATAACCAATATACATACATATATATATATATATCACGATATATCCCACCTAAATTCAATGAAATTTTAATTTATCTTTTTAAATACACACATATATCCTTCATGATATAATTTTTCCTCTAAAATAACATGTATTTTCGGGTAAAAAAACATTCCTAATAAGACACATTATAATGTTTCTTATTGGGGGAGAATCAATATATAAACCCCATAAAATTGAATTTTAGAGAAATATAATATGTGTTCAATATTTTAGAATATAATTTTTCTCATACCAATAATAAATAATTTTGGAATAGAGGTTTTAAATGATAACTCAAATATTATTAAAAAATCACCCATTAAATTCCTCGTCATTAAAGGATTATGTAATTAGTTTTTCAAACCCTAAGATATAATAAAACATGGTACAAACATGTAAAATGAAATTATGATATCTTATTATAACTACATGATATTTAATTCCAATATCAATGTAATATTTAGTATTTCTCCCTATGGATCAATCTATATATACTATACCTATCATTTTCAGGATTTGTTGGTCTTATGCCTTGTGAGCTCATTTACTTTGTTCCCTAACACTAACAGAAAACAATGAGTAAATTCATATAATCCTTCATGGATATATTCACTGTTAATAAGTATTAATCATGTAATATTAATGAGAAATTAATTCCTATAGATTTTGGGACTTTTCTCTCTAGGCCGCATAATATTAAAATCATAAGGCCATATTGTTGGTGGTGATCGCATTTAAATGTACACATTTCTTATAAATAAAAAACATTCTCCTTGGGATATAATTTATTATATGTTACCTATAAAGGACCACTCATATATATAATCCTCACATAGATCATTTCCAGGAATACTTTTCACAGTCGCATTTACTATATGATAATAACACCCAAATATTTTAAAAGAACAGTATGTCTGATTTCTTGCGTTGAATGGAACCCCGAGCTTAAACAAACTGCAAAATATACTAAATTTTTCATGGATGTTATAAGTTTGACTAAAAATAATAGTATTTGATTATATTTTTATAAATTATCAAATAATTAAGATGATAGTATTTAATAAAAAATTAATTATTATTAATAAATAAGCGCACAATTGTTAGTAAATTCAGTTTAATCAATAAAAAAATGTTTTCATCAACAATATAATTGTAACATCCTCGACCAAGAAGCTACTAAAATGGTTCTCTGAGTTTATTTGTCACATTAACTCAAGCACAACTCCCCCTATGTTTGAGGTTTCCGATTAACGGTGACTGTCTAATGAGCCATGTGGAGAGACTATACACTCATTATGAGAGTAAGCCATAATGAATAACAATTTAAACAACATAAACAATATACAACAATCAACAACATGCATCAATAACCCATTACCACAAATGGGTACAATCATATACATTAGTAAATATGTCAGGTCATGCTAAAGTTCAAGTGAAATTACCCAAAATAAAATAATGGCCAAAATATCCCAACGGGTCATGACCTTATGTTCAGACCCTTCTCCAGGAACATCTTACACCCAAACCAACATCTGAGTGTAGCTCCCTTTCCCTTGTCCTGACCTACAACTAAAAAGTCTTCTTGGGTACACAACGACGGCCCGAGAAGGCTGTGAGTACAAAAATTAGTAAGCCACCACCAATAGTTTCTACAAATTATCCAATCTAATAGATAGTTCATGCATTTTCAATATGGAAGGAAAATAATCATGGGAGATTTAGGGTGCCATTAGTTAAATATGTTCATTTTGTTCATGATTAGAGTTCATCCCAATTTCATTTCTTATATGATTTTCACCCATAATCCATTTCAATTTATTCTCTTTGGGTAAGGAATATATATCATCCATACCTGGGTCTTATGAAATCAATCACAATTCATATGAATCAATATGGGAATTAATACTATGCCATAACCCATTAAAAAGTTTTCTAATTACAATTCATATACAATTATCCAAATTCACATTCTCACGCATTAACCTATTAGGTGTATTCAAAAACCCCTATTCCTTGTCCAAAATTTTCATTTAATATTAATTAATCCACATATCCCATTTATCATTTCACAACCATTTACCCTCTTATGCATTTCAAGTACAATTCTCATATCACATAACACAATTCCTTTATTGTATTCAACAATTTAGTTGTACTAACTAATCATCATGTTTGGCCAATTCCACAAATTCATACATTAAATTATTACATTTCATTAACATATATCTCTTTCTTCTTTACATTTTCAAATTACATGTTTACAATTTAATATGTACTAACCCCTTTTTCCATTTCTATCCATAATTCGTTAAACAATTTACATTTTCCCATTGGACCCAAATTGCTTGTTTCTATGTCATTCCAAAAAACCCCTTATGCCATATCAACCTAGGAATAACTATTATCATTTCATTTAAACATAATAAACCATTAAAACATGTTCTACATGGTTCTGACATTATCACTCGGCAACCCTTCATTGAACCCTACCAATTTATATGTTCAGAAAAGCCGACACACCCCATGGGTGGCCCTTAAATGGTCAAGCCATCCTCTACGCATCCCATGAGGGTTGTGAGGGATTGAAATGGTCACTTAGACACAAATTTTTGTCAAACGCCTCAATGGACCTAAGAACACCAAAAAGGGGAAAACTGGAACACAATCTTCCATTCAAAAAACCAATCATAAAACTATATGACAATACTTATAGACCGCCAAATTTAAATCCGATGATGAACGCACTCTAAATCATGGAGTTAGATCCGAGATCAACCAACCCTTAGATCCCCAACCTAGGTTCCACCAGAATACAGAGGGGTTTTGAGAATCGAAAGAAGATGGGACAAACCACAAGCCAAAATCCAAAAAAAATGAAGGGAAGAGAGGATTCGACTTACTTGGGGCTACAATCCATAACCAATGGTGCTCCAAACGTCCAAAAATCAAAGGATAACCACCTATGGAATGATTGGTTCTTTCATGATAGTCACTAAGACTACTTTGGGTGAAATGGAGGAGAAAATCGAGTTGAGGTTTAATATCCTGGAGTGGAAATTTTGTAAATTTTCCAACTATTATGGGTTGTACGGTTTACCCAATTGGTTTGACAAGCTCTGTGGAGGTCATATGAAATCTACTACCAAACGTCACCCCCTTTCGCATGGTTTCTTGGGAATTAATCACAGTTATCAAAATCATGTGCAACCTATATGTAATCCTCTTTCCATGGATACACTGTTACCCAGGATGCTCCGCACAGTTTTCACTAACCATGCACAAACCATGAAATATGCAAAGGAAACTTCCATTTTTATTCTCTTTCATGTCCTGAGCCCCTGAAACAAACCATAGCCTCAGCATGAACATTGTGAAAAACAGATTTATCCAAAAAAGGGAGTCCAAACCAAAACATTAAAAAACATAACATATGAATATCCAGGTTCCTACATTATTCAAAATGTTCAATATGTAAAAATGAACATAATTAATTTTTTAAAAATATAGAAAAATAAATTTTTAGAAAACTTTTATTTTTTACATTTCAGAAATCAAATTTTATATTAGGGTATTTTTTGTATTTATATATAGAAGATCATGGTTGAGATTAAAAGTGAAGATAATTTTTTATGAAATACTATAAATCTTAAGAAATATTTACTATACGGTTATCACCTTACAAATTATTCACTATTTATCTTGATTAAAATGTATTTAATTAAAAACATAATAAAAAAATATCACATTCAAAAACACATCCATAGAAATTATGACTAATATTATACAATCATTTAGATATATTTTATATGATTTATATACATAAAATATTTATAATTTAGTTTATCATTTTAATAAATTTAATAAATTTAGATGGATTCCATATTAAAAATTATGAGGTCCAATTAAGTCTATATAATTATTTTCTTTCATTCACATAAGAATATTTATAGTGGAAAAAAAGATATAGCATCGTATATGTAAAATAATGTATAATGTTAATGTTAAAATCTAAAATATTAAGTTACCAAAAAATACGACATTAAATTGGGTTTTTATGTGATTAATGACCATAACCACCATTCAAAACATTAATTATCAACCATATTTTTTGAAAGTAATATCACCCTAATGTGTATGGATTGAAATATAAAATAATCATTATTTAATCACATAAAGAACTCTTACTCAAGTGTAAAGACTAATCCTCATTAGCCCATTTGTTGACAAATGACATTGAGATCACTAAATATCTACTAAAACCTCTTATTCCAACATTCAACTTGTCAAAGTACTTCTTCACTCAGAGAAATACTAATTCAAAATTCACTAAGAGGTCTTTCAAGGAATTGATATTCAATATGAATCTTTATATAACACCTACCTTAATTTCCCTTATTATTCTTCCTTATCCTCACCTCATTCATTCATAAAAAATAATAAATCATGTATCACTTATATATGGTAATTTTATATTTGTAGTGTAATAAATTATATCCATAGTTTTTATTATCTTTTCTTATACAATTAATCAAAACCATATCCCAAATTATGGTGGTTTACCATCTTTATGAATAATGAATTTGTTCATTTTCAAATACCGCATTCAATACTAGTCATACAGTTATAGTTTCTGGGTAAATAATATTTAAATAATTATTTTATAACCTATTTCATGTTTTGGATATAATATATATACATAATAATAAATAAAATAAAACTATTTCGTGATGGTTGGTATAACGGCTAAAATAAACTAAGTATTTATCAATTTAACCATCCTCATGAAAGAAATAATTAATTTTTGGGACCACTTACAGACATTATGTTTCATTAATACTATTTTATTCTTATTATAATGTTCTATTTCCTTTTTATAGAAACGTTTACAATTATACAAAGTCTATAGACCGTATAACTATAAAACGAACACACTAGAATTAATGAAAATATTGAAATACTATTAATGAATGGGTGTTAATATGTCATAAATGGATAATATATTTTTTAAAATATGAAATTTGTTAATGAATTTATTATTAAATTTATTTAATCCATTATAAAGGATGGTAGAACATGAAAAACTAATGGGAAGTATAATGTAAGGTATTTCTTAACTAAATTTACATTGATTGGTATAAAATTTTACTATATTGATTATTTCATGATATTATTATGCTTGTAATGAAAAAAAAAATATGTTGTATTCAAACTTGTTTTATGGGTGTTTACGATGTATACATATAATATATTTATTTGATTAATACTCATATTAATTATATGTTCTCTGTAAGGGACTATGTCTAAATTTTCTTTTGATGAGGCATATTTTGATGTAATGCACCAATAATATTTTAAATGTGGTATATAAAACCTATTTTTGACAATTTATTTCATAAATTTATCTATTATCATTATATTTATTTTTTCGTTAAATGTTATTCTTTCATGGGGTATACGATTTGACTGGTCAAGTAATAAGGGTTTTTTTTCACAATCTAATTCGAGATTGTTTCTGATTATGCATCGTCTGGAAAATTTTATCTTCCATGTAAATGTTTAAAAAAATGAAAAACTTTTTATATGAATATAATATAATTATTGGAATTCTTTTTCACCCATTTTTTGTTCTTTTTACCAAATGCATGGAATGAAATAATTTATTCATTTTCTAAACAAGGTGCTTTATGACTTTTCTGATAAAAATATTGATGTATGTGATTTTAACTTCTGAATAATGATCATATTTTCATACAATAGAATCCAATTAATTATTTGAATAATTATTTAATTTTTGACATGATTTTTCAAAATATAATGGCTTTACACAATATATTATAAAAAATAATTTTAGAAGTGAAAAATTATATTTTTACTTATGAGTGTTTCAATGATATTATTTGACTATTTTCATCTATGTAGATACTATTTGTATAATATTATTATTTAATTATTTTTATTTCTAATGATAGAATATATCATATTTCATGGAAGGGTTTATGAACAGTTTAAAGGGGTAGTTTTAGTTTTGAACTATTTATAAAATTACTCGACATGGTTTATGATTATGTATTTTGATTTAGGAAATTATTAATTGTTATAATCATTCATTCTATATTAATGTTTTTATTGATTATGATTCACACCATTGATTTAATGAATTAATTGGACTTTGAATGTGGTTTCGGGGGTTGCAATATCCACAGGTTGCATGAGTTGGTCTCTTGAGAAAAACATGATTGGGTATCATCCAATGCCTTACCAATTTTTTAGATTCATTTCATAAATAAATGATGATGATATATTCATTTAATTAATCCTTAATAGTGTTATACTTCTACATTGAATCCTCAACACTATGTTTTAGGTGTCATGCGTTATGAAATGAATCCTTATTAATTCAGTTATTGATATTCAATGAGATTATTCATTTAGTTAAAATTTCTAGTGTTTTGAATCATGATCATGTGATTATTTATATATAATTGAATTATAATAATTATTTCATACCATATAATTAAATATATATATATATATATTAAATGTAATTCGTGTTAATTTATTTACCTTTACACATTTCTTGTGATTGCTGATTCATGACATCTTTTGTTATACTTGTAACACCCTGAGTTTTTATAAAACTTTTCTTTGAATAAATTAAATTTTCATTTATTTCATGCAATTCACTATGTGAAACATTCCTTTCACATGGAATCTAATTAAAATAAATTAAATAAAACCCCAAATTTGAATATTATACATGAACTACTTAGTTGGCTTAGGATACATGCAACACTATGTTTCAGTGAAACACCACATTTTTTATTTTAAGTGATAAAATTATAAACTAGACATTGAACATAGTTATATGAATTGTAATTACTAATTATAAAATATATTTTATAATTTATTTATTTAAATAAAACAATGTGATAAATAATTATATTATTTTTGGTATAGTCCTCATAAGAATAAAAATATTTTTTCTCGAATGAACCACTTTTAATATCCTTCTATGAAGACGAATAAAATTTATTTTAGTAAAAATTAAAAATTTAATTTAATAAATTAACTTCTTTTTTAATTTTTAATTTATAAATTATACTAGTATGAATATTCTGGATTGTTCTAAAAAACATCATTTTTTTATTAATATTGAAAATGCAGAATTTCAATTCTAAACTAATTTTCAGATTTATTTATTTATAATCATAAAATATATTTAATATTGATTTAAAAGATTAATTATATAATATTTTTAAAAATTAATCCATTTATTTTCATTAGAACCAATTTTAATTTAAATTTTAAATAAACACTTATAAAACATTGCATCATTTTTACTTTCAAAACCAGAATTGTCAACCCGACTACGAGATAAATATTAAATTGATTTCATCCACATTTTTCATTTTAATTTGGAAAAATTTATTACACATGTTCAATAAAAAAAACGTATAATTTCTAATAAGGTCAAATTTGTTTTGAACAAAATGGTTTCTGAATGGGATTAAAATTAATTACATAGGTTAAGTGAAAAATAAGGTTAATAAACAACTGAAAAATATATTTAAGTCCTAAAAAACCTAGATACTTATAAAAAAAATTTTTATTGAATTTATTCTCCCATAAACCTTATATTATTTAGATTTTTTTATGACTTTTGATATGTAAAAACGTGGGTACACCTAACTTTTTTTCAAACATGCCATGTGTGTCTTATCCCTTCCTTACTGAAAGGCCGCCAACTATACCCACTTCCTCACACCTTTGAAGAACCATGTATCAACCAAAATATAACCAAATTATTTTCCAACATAACTCCCTTACAAATAGAATAATTCACATTTCAAAAATGCTAGTCAAGGAAACCATTTTGCACAAATGAAAATGAGTTACCTAATTAAGAGTTAAAGACTTATCTCAAGGTCCCTTCCACTATATTGATTATCCACCACATCCAATATATTTATTCCATTACTGTATGAAAACTAAATTATCCAAAAAATATTAGGATGATTTTTTGATAAGGGTTCAACATAAACTTAAATACCCATCCATCTAATGGATATAAGACATATTTCATTCGAGTATGATGAACTACCACCTCACTAAACGATGACTGTTAAATTATCCATAACCACATATCTTTGGGTAAATTATAATGGATATTAAATTTATATATTTAATATATTATTCTTATTATTGAGTTTATATTATATAATCCTTTTACAACACACATATTTATACATTCCATTTGATGCAATTACAATAATAACACTTGGAGAATTTTGAACTACATCCTCTTCAAAGAGGTGTGATTTGTTTAAAGAATTCATGAAATGTATTAAGGATGGGTTTAATGAAATTATATGTTTTATATAAAATTATAATAATACCATAAAGATATAATATACATATACACTTTTTTAATTGTATTTCCTTTCTTTCAATATGATAATTAAAAAAGAATCAACATTCATTCTTATGTACGCCTTACTGTATTCATGAATTGTGTATTATAGTTCATACTTATATATAATATTTATTATTATAAAATACATATAAAAGGTAATAAATATATTTCTATCATGATTTAAATTATATAATCTTGATATAATTATAAAGACCAATGATATAAAAAATTGAGGCATAAGTGAAGAACAAAGAAAATACTACAGAAAGTGAAACATTAACATATGATTCTTAATAAAGGAAAAAATAATGTCATAATAAATACATATATTGTGTTATGTAGAAGAATATTATTTTTTAAAATATTTATAATAAACTTATATTTATTATATTGAAATCATGTATGACTATGCATAAATTCATGACACATGGTAAGGGGATTTCATCTCATTTTTTATTCATGTGAGATAAATGATATGTTTTATACACTTTCTTTTTGTGTGGTGTATGTAAATTCCATGGTTGTATTATATATATATATATATATATATTCAACTCAATATATGGGTATTATAATTTCTATTTTATGAACATTCATTCTTGGGGTTCATATTTGAAAAGTATCCAAATCACTTAAAATGTTTTGCCTCAATTTTCCTTCATTGAGACTCTTGTTTTGTTAGGCACCTAAACTATTCTTTGAGGTGTATATACTTACATTTTACATGTTATATAATTAATATACTCCTTTTATTAATATTTTAAGAATCATTTAATTTCATTTTCTTATATGGCGAGTATGAATCTAGGTTACCAAGTTAACAGTGTCAATTGAGACAACGTCATCACTCATCGAGATTGTTTACATTTATGATTACAATGATAAAATATTTTTATATATACAACATTAATATTCAACAGATTCAATATACTATTTTAATTAAATATATTTTAAATTTTTATTAGAAAAGTTTCTTCTCTATATTGATTAATATAAGGTTTTTATGTAAAATTTTACCATCTCTTTCTTTCTCTTCTGTTAGAATACTATTATATTCAAAAACCCATATCTGTGCAAATGTTCTCAAAAAATGTTTTCAAAAGATACATGATGATTATTTTTTAGGAAAGAATATATTAAAAATGTTTTATTGATTTCAATTATTCCATTATATGTTTTCATTGATATTTTTAAATAATTTTTTTTGAAAACCTTTTATGTAATTAATGGAATTTTTCAACGAAGAAAGGATATTTTTCTCATGATATTTTTTTAATAGACCATACTTAATTATTTAAAATAAAAGAGAACATCCATTGGTGGTACTATTTACTTTATGGGGATAATATTTTTTATATCCATTAATATATTTTCTCTGAATAAATTTTGTTTTAATAGAATTATATTTATGAAACATATTTATCTTTGATGAGGTATATTATTTGGAAACCCGCATCATTTCATAGGTTCTGTCGATAATTAAATTATAATGAAACCTATGTATTTCCACAAGATATAAAATTATTATTAGTTTAGAATACCCATTTTATTTCAAGGGTTAGGATATGAATATTTATGATCAGGTGGAACATGTATGAATGATTTCACATTGAGATGAGTGAAAAATATATCCCCAAACAATGCATTGGTTTAGGATTTATATCTCATGAAATAGATAATGATTGTATTCGAAATGAACCTTGACTACTATGATGGACATGGGAGGGAACCCTGACTACCAAGACTGTATTTGGAGTGAACTCAAGCTACCATGATGTCCATGGGAGTGAACCATGACTTCTAATATGGTATGGGGAGTGAAATTATACTACCAATATAGTCATAGAAGCAATTCCTTTGCTACTACAAAAAATCATATTATATGCTTATATTTCTTTCAAAATTATATAATTTATTCTTATCTTAGGAATTAATTTATTATTCCATAAATTTAATTATGATTCTTGTGTTATGATATTCTAATATTTATTCCATGATTCATGTATTGATCTTCGATATAAAGGGTATGATTTTCAATTTTCTCGATCATGTTCTCATACCATTATGATCATGTTTACATTTACTTGTCTACCTTATTTAACTATATTTTATTCAATGTTGAAACATTTTTATGTTTTGTATTACCCATGTTGTGAAAATATATTTTATATTTGTGGTTTCTAAGAAGGGTTCTAGTCAAGAATTAAATAGGGGGATATGTTGTAGCTCATTTATGTTCCAGTGTTTCTATTTCCATATACCAAATTAAAGTTGACCAATTATGGTCTCTCGTTATAGGATTGTATAGTATTTACGTGTTCCATTAAATTTATCTAATGTTTATGTTTGAAAATAGAGGGTCACACAAGTTGTTATTAGATCCATTGTATAGTTAACTGTTGGAATCTAGGATGATAAAAACTTTTTGAGAACCTTTAGTATGTCTCTAAGGGTACATATAAGGATAACAAAAATTATATAAAAATGTACTCTAATTTTTATGAAGGATATATTGATTGAATTTATATAAATACATACATTTATATATAATATAAGTGGATGTGTCTCTGGAACTAATGTACATATGGGTATCAAATCTCATGATATTTTATAGAAATGACTCAGGGTAATCATGTACATGCAAATTGGCCTTTCTAAACACCTAGTTTAAAACTCCTGGGGGATATGATTTGGGAATTCCCAAACACATCACACACCATTATAATTAATTTTATAATATTTTTTTATTAATAATCTAGGATAAACATAAAGTTTCATTTATTAAAAAAGTTTTTATAAGTTAGGAATCATAACAGATAATTTTTCTTATTATGTAGTTACTTGTTATGATAATTTTTTCTTACCAAATGATTTGGTTTTTAGTCAGTGTTTTGAACTTGAAAGAAACATGTTAATAATGATTGTGATGTAAATTTAAATGAAATTTCTCATTATAAATTCTATTCTATTAGATCTATAATGAATATACTTATATCAATAATCATTCATAATTCTCTTGAGAGTAATCATGTTGGACATCCTAACGAGAAAATGAGGGAAAAGAATTATATTGAGTCTTTCATGAGGAAAAATCCACCTTCATTTAGAGGATCTTCTAATAAACTTGTTACTGAAATATGGATTTGTAATACTAAGAATATATTCTTTTTTCTTTAGTGTTCAGAGCATGATAAATTCATTCTGACCATTTATCATTTATTAAGAGATTCATATCATTGGTGGACTCTAATAAAGAATACAATGAAGCTAGATGAGATCAATTCAATGGATTGAGATGAGTTCAAGAACTTATTTTTCAATAATCACTTTCCCTGACACTTTATACCGATGTGGAATAATAGTTCCTTGAGTTAAACCAAAGGGATGATGAATCTATTGGTACCTATGGGAAAAATTTCATGAGACATTCAAGGTATGATTTTGGAATTATCATCCATCTTAAAAGTAACTATTATAGGTTATTATGGGGATTAATGACATGTATCAGAAGGGATTTGTTCAAAATTGAATTTTGTAGCTATGAATATATTGTGCATTCTGAAATCAAGGTTCAAATGGAGGTTATAGTCATGTATAAATCTCCTGATTTTGACAAGAAGAGGATAATGATATTGAATTGAAATTCTAAACTCCCTAATTAAATGTAGACGAGATTTCCTTTATGTTCTATGTGTGGGAATAATCATGGTCAAAATGAACATAAGGGTTCTAATAAATGTTTTAATTGTCTAAGGGAAGGCCATTGGGAATTTTATTTTTAAATAGAGGGGGATAAGTCAACTCAAAATGATAATGGAGAGAAATACGCATTGAATGAACCACCAATTATTTAATGATATACGTATAAGATGAATGGGATTTATGTTATCCGCTCCCCAATCTCATGGTCTAGTGATGAGGATTGGATTCATCAAACTCTTAAGCCGATAGACATGGGTAAATATCATCCAATCACTATATCTAATGGTGGTTGTGATAAATATCTAATGAAAGGTGCACGTACAATCCACGCTTGAACTGATAATAACATATTTCATTCTGGATCAGCCCACTCATTCATATTTAAATTATTTATGAAGGGTGTCAATATTCCTCAAAAATAATTATATGTGGATTTAGTAGTAAAAAACCTTAATGGAAGGATGATTGCATCTCAAGCCTATGAGTCCCCTCTGGTTTATTTTCGTGTAAATGTGCTTCTGGAAAATCATTTCATTCTTCATTTGGTTGAATTTGTTTCCATCTTAGGTATTGACTGGATTTCACTACATAAATACCACATCAATTGTCATGTAATGTAAGTTACTATTGATATTTTATACCCTCATATTATCATCCACTAATTAGATGATAAGAATTAACATAATATAGATATTACACCCAATTTATGAGAATTAATTCCCATTATAAAAAGTATTTTATTATAAAAAGGATGGGGAGAAGATAAAAATTGATTATAAGAATATTGGTTGACATTTTGTGGATTCTTTTCTGGAATATTTTCCTAGACCTTCACCATAACATGAATTTTATTTCCTAATATAACTCAAACCTAGTTCCACAAATATTTAAATTAGTTATTATAGAATGACCAATATTAATTTTTATGAATTGAAGAAGCACCTTCATGAAATCCTTGATAAGGGTCTCCTTCAGTCAGGTGTGATTTCTTGGAGTGCGCCAGTTCTTTTTGTAAAAAATAAATATTGTTCAATGTGACTCTACATTGATTATTGAGAGTCGAACAAGATCAAAATCAAGAGAAAGTAACCTCTTCCCTGTAGTGATGAATTTCGTGACCAAATATACAGAATACAATACTTTTCCAAGATTGTCCTTCATTTGATATATCATCAATTGGGTGTTAAGATAGGGGATATAAAGAATATGAAATTTTATACAAGGTATGGAAACTGTTAATATATATTGATTCCTCTTGGTTTTACTAATTATCTTTCTATATTCATTAATTTAACAAATATAGTATTTAGATAATACCTCCATATGTCTATGTTAGTATTTATATATATTATTATTATTTATTCGATGAGAATGGCCGGGTAAGAACATCACATGAGAATTGAATAGATGACCCAATGGAAGGAGAATATATATGTAAAATTTACGAATTGTGAATTTTCCTTGTAAAACATTTCTTTTTGGGTCATATAATCTCAAGAGTAAGTATAGTAGTAGATCCATCAATGGCGGAGGGTATTGAATGCTAGCCTAGACCAACTGTGGTGACTGATATCTATATAATTTTTAGTTTAGATAGATATTATCGATGTCCTATGGAAAACATCTCATGAATATATAATCCCTTATCCACATTAAATTTAAAGGGTATCATTTTCCTCTAAATAGATGAATGTTAAGAAAATTTCATGGAACTAAACAAAAGGTTTGTTTATCAAACTATACCTACATGACCTAGTAGAGGTGAATAGTTTATAATCTATTGGGAGGCATCCAGTAAGGGATGTGGGTTTTTTTTCTTATGTAAAATAACGCGTTTATCAATTATTCCTAATAGAAGATGAATATTCATGTAAAAATTTATACCAATCTAATGATTTGATGTTAGCAATAGTAATTTTTTGTATAAATGATATAGAGACATTATCTTTAAAGAGAAAACGGTGATATATATACAGATCATAAAATCCAAAAATATATATTCAAATAGAAGGATTTAAACATTCACCAGATAATATGGTTAAATTTGTTAAATGATTTTGAATTATCAATTCATTACCACACTAGGAAAGCATACGTGGTTATCAATGCATTGAGTCAGATGGATCTTGTTATATTATCACCAATGACCATCATAAAAGATCTATTATTTCTTGATTTATTAAGATAGATCTTAAAATTTCTAGAGGAAGGGGAATTGTCTTATATTTTAAAAAATAATGTTGAAACATACTTCAAAATAATGATTAATGATCCATATAAGCAACATGAAAAGATGAAAAATATTATAAGAAATTTTCCTGATTTTAACCTTGATTTGGATAGAATGGAATGATTTAGGAATAATGAATGTGTTCCTTCCATACAATATTTGACGATGGACCTATATAAATAATCTCACAGTTTTTCATTATATATTTATCCTGTAATGTGGAATATGTACAGAGACATTAAATAGTACTTTTGGTGGGATTGAAAGAAGATAGATATCATGGGGTTCGTATCTCAGTGTTAGGTATTCTAGTATGTTATGGCTAATAGAAACAATTATAAATGGTTGTTTCATCTGTTACACACACTAGAATGGAAATTTGATAACATCACTATGGATTTTGTTGTCAGAGTGCAAAAAATTCAGAATGGTTTAATTCCTTATGGGTGTAGTTAATCACCATAACTATTCTACAAACATCCTTTATATCAAAGAATATTTATTTCTGTATCATATTTACAGGATATACCTCAAGGAAGTTGTAATGTTTCATAGGGAACCACATTCTTTTGTATCAAATTCGGAACAATGGTTTTCCTCATTGTTTTTGGTGATGACTTCACCATTAATAATGATATAAAACTGTGTTTCAACATTAAATATCATCCTATGACATATAGTGTGTCTTAGAAAACAATTCAATCCCTAAAGGATACGTTGAGATCTTGTTCTTCATATTATAAAGGAGGATGGGATCAAATCATTCCTCTAGTTGAGCTATGTTATAATAATATCCTTCGATAATGAATTCAAATGGAACCATATGAATCCCTCTATGGAAATAAATGTATATATTCAATGTGTTGGTATGTTGATGGAGAATGAATGATATTGGTATCTGTGATCACCGAATAAATGGTTGATATGTTTAAAACCATTCAACAGCATCTTTTGGCATCTAAATGATTGTAGATATCATATGCTAGTAATTATTGGAGTGAAATATAATTTAGAGATAATTAAAATATTATTCTATGAATCTAACCTTGGAATATGTTTATGATATTTCAAAAGATAGGTAAACTAAAATCTATGTATATTGGTCACTTTGAGATTCATGGTCATATCGAGATAGTACCACAAAACATGGAATGTTTTCCAAATATATCGTAAGTCCAATATGTGTTCCATGTTTATCAATTAATGAAGTAAATACCTGAAGCTTCACATGTATTGAACATAGACGTCATACCATTAGAGCAGAATCTTTCTTAAAAGGAACAACCTATTGAAATTATGGAACAATCAGATAATGTTCTACAAATCAAGGCCACTCACGTAACCAAAGTATTGTGGAGAAATCACCAATAAGAAAGAGCTACATGGTAACATGAGGATATTATGTAGTATAGTTAACCTCATTTATTTTTACCCTGTTGGGGAATTTCAAGTGATAAATTCACTTTAAGCGGGGTTTATTGTAACACCCCTAGTTTTGAAGGGTAATATTTCAAATAAATTAAATTTGAATTTAAATCTTGCATTGAGCTAAGTAAAACATTCCTTCACACAAAATATGATTTCCATACTTTACAAGAAACAGTGACCAGGTGTATGATACATGCAACCCATAGCTGGTGTACTATTACTACATCACTGATTTTATATGAAATATCTCTTTTTTATAAGTATTTAAATGAGATAATTATAGATTTTTTATCAAACAGTGTTATATTAATGTAAATAAATACATTTTGAATTTATTTTATAATTTATTATATAAAATAACAAAATCGATAATAAAATGGATGATTTTTGGTAATTTCCTCCTATATTTAAAAATACCATTTTCACGAATGAACCAATTATGATGTATTTTTGTAAAAAATTATCAAAATATTTTTAGAAAAATTTAGAAACTGAATATGATAAAATAAAATTCATATTTAAAATCATAATTCTAAAATTATATTAGTGTTACTTTTTTGGATTTTTTTAAAAAAAAAACTAATTTTTGGATGAATATTAAAAAATATAATATTTTAATCCAAATCATATTTTTAATTTAGATAATTTATAAGGATAAAATATATCTGGAATTTTTATAACAGTTGAATTAGATATATATTGAACAATTAATCCAATTTTTTCATCCTAAAAAATTTCACATTGAAATTGGATTTAAAAACAGAGTAAAAATTTGACAATTTTTTCATTAAAAATATGTATTGTCAACCCGACTACAATATTCATTTTAAATTTATTTCTTCCACTTATATTATTGGAATTTAGGAAAATGGATTCCATATTTTTAATTAGCATATCTTATAATTTATAATAAATTCAAAATAGTTTTTTTAGAAAAAATAATTATGATAATGATTAAAACAAATTACACTATTTACAAAAAAAATAAGGTTAATAATGTACTAAACCATAAATATAAGACCCAAAAAAACTAGAAAATTTTTCAACAACAATTTTATAGAAATTATTCATCTATAAACCTTCCATTATTTGGTTTAGTTTGTTTAGTATTACTTTTTAGGTAAAAACCTAGTTACACATAACATGTTATAAAAAATGCCAAGTGTGTATTTTCCTTTCACTATGAAAGACCACTACCAACACCAACTACTCAAAACTATAATGCCCATTGGATCACCCAAACAAAGATCAAATCAAATTAAATATTCTCTCCCTTCATCATATAATCCTTCCCTTGTGGCGAAAGGAAAATCAATGAAACCCATTAGTATAATCCAAAATGAGATACCTGATTCTGTGGTAGTGACTTCTCTCATGCTCTTTTCCTTTAACTTCATTATCAACCCACTTCACTCTCTATATTATATTATTTTTTCAAAAAAATTGTATCAGAAATATAATATTGTTTTTTTATGTGATGTTTTCACCCTAAAATTACACACAACTCCATCTAATGATATCAAACATACTATTTTCATGTATGTTGAACTATCACCTTACTAAATGATGATAGTTCAATTTTTATTTTCCACATCTCATGATGTACCTTATGATGGAATGTATGATTATATATTTAATATATTATTTTTATTATTTTTTTAATATTTTATATTCATTTTTCCACACACATATTTTTACAATCCATTTTGTGTAATTACGATTATTTCGTTTGATGAAGAGTGGACTATCACCCCCTCAAAGTAATGTGATTCATTCACACAATACATGGAATATATTAAAGATGTATTTAGTGAAATTATATGGTATATATAATAATATAATTATAAATTAATTATTTTTTCCTCACATACACTTATATTTCTTTGTTTCCCTTTCTTTAGATATAAAAAATAAAATGGAAATAGAATTCATGTGTACGCATGGCTTACTATCTCCATGAACATTGTATTCCATTTCACACTTCATTATGATAAAATTTATTATAATATAAATATAATTCATATAAAAAATTTATGTTATGATTTAAATTCTGGAATCATGATAAAATTATAAGGGCCAACCATATATCAATTAAGAAACATGGGAAAAACAAAGAAAATATTACCCAAAGTGAAACCTTAACATAGGATTTTTAACACGTTGGTAATATAAAGACATAATCAAACAAAATATTGTATTATGTATATTATTATGTAAAATATTCATAATAAAAATATATTTATTATACATGAATAATTTATGAGTACAAAGGGAGTCGAGACACAATATAAGGGGATTTCATATGACTTTTTATTCAAATGAGAAACATTCTATGATCAACAATAATTTATTTTATTGTGATGTATGTACTGCACATTGTATTTCAATAGGTATGTTATACCGTAATTTAGGGGTATTTATATATCCATTTTATGAACTTTCATTCATTGGGTTTAATTTTCAAAATTTTCCAATCGGTATAAATGTTTTCTCTCAATTATCCATCTTTGAGACTCATGTTTTTTTTGCACCTAAACACTTTTTCACATTTTATGTATGTCAATTTTATATGTGATATAATGAATCTCTGAATTTTTAGATATTTCAATCATTTTTTAATTTATTTATATAGATAGAATGGTACCATGTTACCATGTTATAAGGGATTATTGGGGAAATATCATCAATTTTTGATATTGTTCACATTTTTACATACATTGATAAAATAATTTGATATGAACCTCAAGAATACCCATGATATTCCTTTACCATTATTTATTCATGATATAGTTCAGTTTCAGTACATATTTTTGAGCTCATTAGTTCCTAAGATAATGTTTTATGTACTATATTACGATCCCACTATCTATTTTTTTAGAATTCTATTGTGTTAAAAATCTAGCAGTGAAAATTTATTAAAATGATCCAAGAAGATAATTTACAATGAAATGTCATTTTAAAAATGATTTATTGCTTTCAATGATTTTTTGATATGATTACAAATATAGTTTCTAATAACAAATATTTCAATAGATATTAGGTTATAAAAATGTGTTTTTCAACAAAGAAAGAATATTATTCTTATGAAATGATTTTAAAAGAACATTCAAAATTACTTCCCATATATGATATCATTCATTGCTGTAACTCACACATTTATGGGGAATTTATTCAATTATTTCATCCATATTAATTCTATAAATATATTTATTTACTATTTCATGATGTTTTTGAAACCAGTTTCTATTTCACAGGTTATATGATTTTGAAACCCGCTTATTATCATGGGTTATGTTTATAATGAAATGATTATAAAACCTGTCTCTTTATATAGTTAATTATATGATTAAAATTTTATAGTTACCATTTCATTTCAGGAGTTATTATATGACTATTTATGATATTGTGGGTCTTTTGTGAATTTTTTTGTTATGATATGGGTGGGACCAATATCTCTCTCTAATGCATTGGGTAAGATTTATATCTCATGAGATATATTAAGATAATCTTGGGAATGAACCTTGATTACTATAATGGATAAGGGTGCGAACCGTGACTACCAATATGGTTTGTGGAATGAACTCATGCTACCAATATAGCAATGAGAAAAAACCATTAAAACCAATATGGTATAGGGAGTGAACCTATACTACGTAGATGGTCCTGTAATGCCTTTTCTACAATGGAAGTTATATTATACACTTATGTGTCATCAAAAATTCAATATTTTATTCATATGTTAGCATTTCCAATATTATTATCTTTATTTCATAATGATTAATGGATTATGAACTGAAAATATTTATTCCATGATTCTTATTAGTATATTTTATAATTAGGGTATGATCATCTATTTTCTGGATCACGTTATCATACCCTTATGCTCATGTTTAGACATGTATATATCCATTGTTTACCATTACTGATCAAATAATCCAATCCCATTTTATGTTTCATTTATCCTTGGATATAATGATATATATTATTATTCATGTGTCTATTAATGGTTCTAGTTAAAATGAACATAAAAAGAAACTATGTACCTCAATTATGTACCAGTGTTTATGATTCCATGTTTCCAATGAAACTAGACCACTTATAGTATTTGGGTGTCTATTTGTAAAATATTTATGTAATCAACAATAGTTATGTAAGAATTATGATAGAAAATATATGATCACAATAATACTTATCCCTTAGTGGGTATTTTTAACCACTTTCTTATGTTTTATTTTCTACAGGGTTCCATGAAGATTATTATGATTGATATTTAAGGATAATTTATAAGAATTATGTTGTTATCACATGAATTTATATGATAAATCATATATATATTATTATATATTAGATTCTGGAATATATATATTTCTAAAATTATTCGGGCATTTATTCCTTCAGGATGTGATTCCTAATATGTAAATAATAATGTAATAAATTTTACACCAACTATGGGATACACGGGTAGGGGTCTTTAATGATAGTGTTAAGAAATATTTAGTAGGAACATTGGGAATGAGACTCAGGGAATCATTGATTACTGTACACAATCCTATGAATGATTTTGATGATAATAAAATATATAATATAATGTTCTATATATTTTTTAATGAACATGGATATTATAGTTTAAACATAAAAATTCAAATTGTGAGTATTATTCATGATTTAGACATTCTAAAAATGATTATTAATTATTTTGAGATTTAACGCAACATTTAGTATTACTTACTCAATGCATATAGTTTTTATTAAATGGATGAAACAAGATAGAATAAGGTTAATGATGAATACAATAGAAAATGTGTTTTTTGAAATGAAATGGGATAATAAAAATATTGAATAATATTTTGATTATTCCTAACTAGTTATTAAGATTTAGGATTTAGAACATACACCTTCAACAACATCCATATCCACCATATAAGATAATTATATGTTTCACAAATATGTTATCTGGTGGATACCATGTAATATTAATGATTAGGAATCAAATATTTCATGGATGAGAGGGGAAACACCCATGTGAATTTATTATTTAATATTAAAATGTTAGTGGTGTTGATAAAGACAAAATGATTGTAATTTTCATTGGAAAAAATTAAAATTCTATTTAACTAAATGGATAAGAATAATGTTGTCCCTAAGGAATAATAAACAATATAATAGTTTAATTTTAAAATATTTAATAATTATAAAAATTGATGTGAAATGGTGAAATATTATGAACTATGAATGAGTAATTCTAATATTATTGATGGTAAATATTTTACAAATCTAAAAGGAAAAAATTATTAATGAATACTTTTATGATTTCTAGAGAATGTATTAATAATATAGTAGAATATTTAAAGATCTTTTGTATCAAATAAATATATTTAAAAAATAACAATTAAGGATATTCTGGAATTAATTCAAGATTGTAGTCAAGTACTATTTGTTAAAGCATTTGAATGCTTGTGTAGAATAATACCAATAAAATGTTTTGACATTCAAGTATAAATTCATTGACAAATCATTATTGAAGTAATTATAACTCTTAATAAGTTTTCTATATTGACATAGTAACAAAGATATGATTATTTGGTAAATTTGGTGAACGTGACATTGGTTAGTGATTAGAGGGTTTATGCTATATTACTGAGATTTTAAATTGTTTTTGATATAATGAATATATCAAAAAAGTTTTGCATTTTTTATTGAATAGGGAATATTTCAGGGTTTTATTACTATCATATGGTCATTTACATTATTACAATGTTTTTTTTGAGAATATGTGATTAAAGTATTTATAAGTTAAATTAAAAGATACATTATGGGGGATTAATCATATGTATATTTACATGAATTTATCTTTTTTTATTTTTAATATTGCTGATAATATTTTCTAAGAGAAGAATTATTGAATGCGTAAAGAATTTATTAAGTTTTTCAATTGATATTATTTTTTATATAAAATTATAATATATCATATTGGATAACATGTGATATTAAATTTTGTCAAACATATTTAGAGGCCGTAGGAATTATTTTTTGGATCATAATATTTATTAAAAGATCCTCATGCATGAATTAGTCTTCTCAATATCCAAAATCTGGTGTAAGAAATTATGTTGGTATAGATTCAATCACAAATAAAGGATATAATTATTATTAGGACATGGAATGAAATCATGTATGAATATTTTCATGTGTTATTTATCTAAACATGGAAAAAATTCCATGACTCGTGGAAAATTATTTAGAAAAAATATGTTATGCAATTATTTTTTTACTATGAAATCGGTGGAATTTTAAAGCATCATGGATTTATCATTTTATAATGGATAATTTTATAAAAACCATAATCTGTATCACTATACATCATAATTAGATGGATTTATTTCATTTTCATGTCTATGTTTTCAATTCCAAAAAAAAATTCTCAAATTCATAAACCTATTTTTTAGTGACCATCAAATTATCCTTTCCCTCTTTTGAATAGGTTTTATTATTAACATTTATTAAGATGAAGAATTTAAATATATTTTTTAAATATCATTTTTTCATAGACTAACTATTCCAAATTTATATGAATAAATTAATTAGTGTTGTGGGAGAATGTACAACCATGAGATTTGAAAAAAAAAACTATCTTCAATAGCTTAGGTTTCACAGAACAACGAGATAATAAAACATCAAATTAATTTTATATTAACCCAACCATTATAATCTTAATATTAAATTGGTTTTAATGAATAGGATTAACTATATTTTGAAACAAATATGAAGTTTATATTCAACACAAATTTTCTAATCCTTATTAAATAAATACCTAATTTTTAGTAGTATCATTTTTCATCAAATAAAAAATTTCGTCAGAAGTGATTTTTTATTTTGTTATTTGAGAAATAAAATATTTTTTTTCACTTTTAGATAATTTATTAGATAAAATAAACTCAATATTTTCAATCATCATGTTAAAATGACCTTAGGGTAATTTTTATTATTGTTTCTAAAAAATTATTTTTGGGTTAGAAAATGATTATATGTTTTTATGATATACTATAACTATTATAAAATAATAATTATATGATCATAATTGAAAAATTATTTACCCTTATTCCTGATCAAAATTTATTTAATTATTCACAAAGTATAAAATTTTTTACATTTGGAAACACATTTTAATCCATTATTAAATCATTAAATTTAGCCTTATAAAAGTGTTTTTGTGAGTTATAAAGATAACATATTTGAATTTATTTTAATTAGTATATGAAATTAATTTTTATAAATGGATTCCATAATTTTAATTATGATGTAAACATTTTGATACAATGTCATTTTTTAGGAATAAATTTTTTTCTATTTTAAATAAATATTTAACTCATTATAGGTAATGAAATGTAAAAAGTGATGATAATTGTTAAAAGCATAAAATATCTATAATTTTTTTTTATTAAATGTGTGTTTGATGTTTTTTGAGCATAATATGACATTTTGAAATTAATTATCAATAAAATCCTTTAGAAGTAATTTTGCCAAAATTTGGTTAGTTTTAAATATAGAATATTATTTATTTAATCCGTTTAAACCATACCTAATATTATATAAACACCAATACTCACAAAACCATTTATTATAAAAATACCTACAAATATATTAAAATAGATTATAAAACCTATCCTAAAAACTCTCCATGAGTCCATGTGCCACATATCTCATAGATTATTGGTTTCATGTTTAGTATGGGGTCCTTTAAAGAGGTGATATTCAAAAGATAACATTCTCAAACCACCTATATCAATTGAATTTACTATTTTCATTTCACAAAACTCATAAATCTATCAATGAATAATAAATAGAAATTGAAAATTATGTTTCTAATGGAGTATATTATCTTCGTCTTTATTCTAATATTTTCTCATTCAATGAAACAAAACAATTTTCAAAATTATGGTGGTTAATTATCTTCACGAATAATGATTTTGTTCTTTTTCGATTACCTCCTTAAATAAATGTTATAAAAGTATTATTTTGGTTATTTAATCTATTATAAATATATTATAACCTATTTCATCTATTTAAAATAATATATATTAATAATATTAAATAGATAAAAATTAGTTCACAATGGTTTTAAAAGCCGACAAAATAAATTAATGATTTATCATTAAATTATTGAAAATGAATTGTAGTAGTTTATGAAAGGAAAATGACATGTGGTTCTATTGAAAATTATTTTTAATTAATTTCATGTTATTTGACTTCTATTTTTTTATATTTTATAGTATCATCTATAATTATAAACAATTGAACCGACATTGACACCATGAAAGAACACATATGAAACAATAAAAAAATAATAATATTAATGAAGTGGTGGAATGATGTGATAAAATGATTATATAAGTTATAATAAATATGAATATATTTTTTCGAATAAATTATTAATTTCATTCAAACCATTATATCTACGGTTTATGTACATGATAGTAAATGAAAATGTGGGGATAAAAATTTCTTAACTCAATTAACATTCATTGGGTGAATCTTATACGTAATTAATTATGTAAATATAAAATTAATTTTTGAATGAGTTTGTATTTTATAATTTTTTATTTTATCTTGTTTTATGTTGATTTTTGGAAGATAATAAAAATATTTTTATTTGATTATGGATCTCTTTAATGATATAATGCTTATAAAAACATCATATCAATTTTATTTCATTATGGAATATATTGATTTCTTCAAACTATAGTAATTTGTAAGTTGTATATAACTCAGCATTGACATGTTAAATCCTTAATTAATTTATTCTTCTGATATTTAATTTATTGTTAAATTTTAATCTTTAATTGAAAATATGATTCGACTGCTTATGATGTGATAAGTGTTTATATCACAATATCATTCTAGATTGATTATCTTTAAGTATCAACTAGGGAATATTTCTCTTCCATATCCACTTTTTATAAAAATGTTTTCAGAATAGATTTTTCTATTCTAATATGGTTATATAAAATTATTTTCCTCATGTTTTAAAATTCTAAATAATGGCTTGAATGGAAACATTTTGTTATTTTCCAAACAATATAGATATTCAATGTTCAAAAAAATATAGAAGAAATGTTTGTTATCATATATAGAATATGTGGCATTTTCAATTGTCGATAGATCATAATACCTTGAATGTTCCATTAAAATTTGACATGGTTTCCTTCAAATAAATAGTTCCGTTTTAAAATTACCCATCTTTTCAAAAAATATTTTCAATGGGAATGATTATTTTCATCAAACAAATTTCAATGATATTATTAGATTATTTTTATCTAAGTTCACTTCCATTTTAGAAACATAATATTTGTTGTTATTTATATATAATGATACAATTTATCAGATATCATGGAGTGGTTTCTGATTAGTTTGATTGGGTATATACTATTTTGATATTATTTATCATATTACTCTAGATACTGATGAGATGTTCATATGCACATATTTTCAGCTAACTAGTATTAAATTTGACTTAAACCATTAATACACCACTTTTTGTTAATGATTCATAAACCCAAAAAATGTCTATAAGATATCAATAGGGAGTAAGTAATTCACCTAACATGTTTTGTTGAAAAAAGACTCCAATCAACCCTACACATTTTAGTTCATAATAATAATTTGTATAAAACCCCAGTTATCATGAGAATTAGTAAATGAAAGTTATAACTTATTACCAATGTACCATTCATTGAATTATTCCATATCCATAAATAATCCTCATTTTTAACCATAAATGATATTTTTTTTGCATATTATAAGGATTCTATGTTGATTCTCATTCACTCACAAAAAGTAGATGTATGCCTCCTTCATCCCAGGATCAAATAATCTACATCAATGATATTCTTACAATCATGTTTTCTTAAAATTGGATTAAAATTAGGATCATATTTAAATGATTCATTATCTTGATAGAGTTTTAAATAATTAAAGTAACTAGAATGAAAATTATTATGTAATCTAGTGAGTGTAATTATTATTTATGAACATGATTTACCAAATTTTTTTAATAAATAACATGATGAAATATAAACTTGTTATCACAGCCTATAAAATATATAATATATTAATAAATAGATATTTACTTTTCATTATTTTATTTTTTGAAATTTATTTTTGGAGGGGTTTTTATGATTCTATATGTTTCTATCGACAATGATATAAATGTTTTTTCTTTTATTGTAAAAAATTAATTCATTAATGATCGTGACGATTTCCAAAAAAATTGTGACCTGAAAAAAACATTTGGGCTTCTTTTTCATGAAACTACATATCATAAGTATCATAATATGTTTAGTTAGGTGAAAATAAATATGGATTTGATTTCCTACTAATAAGATCAACATTATTGTTTCTGACGCTTTCGCCGGGGCGCGCGGATCCGTCTGCGGGGAGGACGTGCTGCTTGTTGCCCTGCATTCCCGCTTTCCAAAGGCGGGCGACATCTGTGCCTTGTTCAGGGACATCTGCTCCTTGATCGAAAACGGGATTATGGGATGTCGGTTCTTCCTTCCGTGGATTCCTCCTCGGAGCTCATCACCTAGTCTGGGTCTCCCTCATAGATTTAAGATGGGTTCGTGAAGCTCATTCCCAGTGCCATATCTACATGGACGCCGGTTAATTACGCTGCTTCCATCAAGATGCTCCAAGGGGTCTTGTTGGGGCAGCAACCTTCGGTGAGGATAATGGTCGCGTTGGGGTGTCATCAGCATGTCTGTCTTCGGTCCCTCATCACAGGGCTTCTCGAGGGCGCGGAAGCCCGAGGCATCCCACATCGAACGCGGGGAATGTGTACCATCTGAGGTTTTCCTCAGCTTCCCATTTTTAACACGGGGTATGTCGCGAGTTTAACATCTTTCGTAGATTTATTGGGTTGAAGGACCCCTAGGGGGAACACTGATGTTGGGGCCCGCACATGGGCGGCTTCCCCGGATGCTATGGAGTGGGATGTGGTGGCATGATCTCACCGGGATGTGGCGGCCCGGGTAAGGATCAGGATGGATGGTGGAGTGAGACATGGGGCTTACGTTCTGAGACGGCCCAAGAGGGGGAATACAGTTTAACATCATGATGGACGAGGTGTTCAGGGCTTACGCTCTGAGGTGGCCCATGGTGGTCAGGGAACCAACATAGAGAGGTCAGGACGACCGGGTGGTGGGCTTGAACCTCGTGGGGGCTTCCTACGTACCACGCCTTGACGTGGATCAAAGTCCTCGTAGTTCGGGGGGAAATGGGGGCTTGGCACACTGACAAGGAGACGGTTTGGGCCAATGATTGTTGGGCTTGAACCTCATGGAGGCTTCCTACGTACCCTGCCTTAACACGGATCAAATTCCATGTAGTTTGCTGGGATGGATTGGGGCCTATGCTCTAGGGTGGCCCAAGAAGAGGAACACAGTTTAACGTCATGCGGGATGAGGGAATACAGTTTAATGTCATGCGGGACGAGGGCATGTGTGGCTTATTTTCTGAGGAGGCCCAAGGTGGGTATGGGGCTTAGGCTCTGAGGCGGCCCATGGTGGATAGTGAACCGACGTGAGGAGGTCGTAATAATTGGGTGGTGGGCTTGAACCTCATGGAGGCTTCCTACGTACCATGGCTTGACATGGATCAAAGTCCTCGTAGTTCTCTGGGATGGGGCTTATGCTCTGGGGTGGCCGATAAGAGGATATCATGGTCGGTGCGCACTCTAATCCCACGTGATTCATGCTCGGTGTGGGAAACAAGAGGCATCAGGGACCAGAGGATCATGTCGCGAAGGGTGCGTCCGTGAGAAGCGGAATGGGGCTTACGCGTTGAGTGGCCCAAAGATGAAACATGGGCTTACGCGTGGTTAGCGGCCCTAGGTGACAGGGATTACTCCAGGGAGGAGGCCCGTGGTGCGACAAAGCGCAGTGGGAAAAGGACTCCACTGGCCTTGGTAGGGGGGAAGTATGGAGATGCACGGGTGCAGTCATCCGCAAGAGAGGCTAGGGGCTTACGCTCTGAGGCAGCCCTTCCCTTGCGGCCAAACGTCGCTCCGACAAGGAGGATCTCATTCCATGTGAGGAAGGGTCCATTCTCGTGTATACGAGTGGCATAAAGAATGTCCGAGCTGGGGGGACCCTGCGTGCAAAGCACGTGGTCAGACCATAGTTTACCGTCTTGTGTTAAGGACGAGGTGCTCAATAGTTTAATGTCATGCAGCTTGGATGGGGTGGGTTTGCTCCACACCCCTAGGGCTTACATGCCCAACGCCCTCTACCCCCTATAGAAGGGAAGGCATCGGCAAGGTCGGGGTGAAGGGGGGCCGCAGGGAAAACCATCGGGGGGTCCACGTTAGCGCGGCTATGCGAAGAAGCAATAGACGTTAGCGTGCCTATGCGGAGAAGCATAAGGCAAAGGAACACAACGGGAAACACAGCCCAAAGGACCTTTAGGTTACTTCGGACGAGCCTGGAAGGCCGTGCGGGAAAACAACGCATGGTGCGAATGCCCGGTAGGGGAGACATCAAGTACCGGTGCAGGGGGCAGCCAAGGGGCGTCAAGGTGAGGGGTCCTGGGCTTTGTGCGCAAAAGGGAAGGATTGTGTGCAAAACACCGGGACGGGGTGCAATTGGAGTAATGGAATTGCGCGCAAAGAGGGAATCACACGCATGGTTTTTCCTGCAAGGCGGGGTATTGCGCGCACGAGGCACGAATTGCACGAAATTTGGGATTACCTGGATGTCATGTTTTGCGCTGGGGGAACCTAATTGCGCGCACAAGATTCGCTTCGGATTCCTCAACCCCCAAACCGTTCGGGGTCACCTTCTATTTATAGGCGACCTCCGGCACGGAATCCAGGCAGCGCACGAAATTCTTCGCACCGCGCGCAGCTGGCGTGCAAAAACTAACCGCGCAGAACCGGGGCGCGCAAAAATTGCGCACCGCATCGGATGAATTCCGCGAAACCCAGTGATTATACGCGCGCAGAACAATCTTTCACGCGGAGCCTCTTTTATTTTGCGCACCACATCCCGGGCCTCCGGATCGGGCCTCTGATTCCAAATATGACTTAGCTTCGTAATTTCGAAACTTCCTCTGAGAGTTACGGGATTTTTTCAGCGTCAACAAATGCCCTCCCTTGGAATTGAATCGGTGAGAGGTCGCAACGATCGGATACCAAGGGAAACGCCGAAACACCGAAATGCTAAGTCCCCTAATCAAGTTGCGTGCAAAATTTCGATGGCGCGCGCAAAATTCCGGACTCGCGACGAATCCTCTTTCTGTGCGGCGTGGAAACTCTGGCCTCACCTATAAAAAGGGGCACTGGGACCCAACTCCGTACATCCTCTTTTTCTGCGCGATAATATTTTCGCTCTCGTGTGTGAAATCGCTCCGCATTTGCGTGTAATAACGCACTGGAAGTGCGGAATTCCTTCCAAAATTTGGCCGTGATTTCACGCCAGACCGGGATCTTCCACGCTTCGCGTGCCGATTGCATGCTCATCTCCAGGATTTCGCGCAACTCCTTCAGATTTCATGAAAAACTCCCCGATTCCGCGCACTGCATCATCATTCCGCCCAAATCCCGAAAAATTCGAGATGGCTGCAAACCGAGTCGATGAGGGGGAAGCCGCTGCCCGTAGGACAGAAATGGCGGCGAACGAGGAGGTATATGGCACCAAGGTGATTGTCTCCAACAATCTGACCTTGTTCAATCTGCTGACTCCGGCCCAGAAGATGTATCCCCTGTCTGACAACCTCCTGCTCTGAAACTTTGGCATCCTGGAGGAGGTGCCACTGCCGGGCTTGGAAGTGGACACGCCGCGGTCTTGGGTGACTCGAGAGGATGAACTTCCTCGCTACAACATCACCAAAAACAGCCATCCTGCCAGGGAAACTAGACACATTGATGTATATGTCTTGAACCCAAGGACTAGGACCATTACCGGGGACGATCCAGTGGCAGAGGATTCTTCGGCACTCTACGCGAGCATGTTCCGTCAGAGCATCAGAGATGACACGAAGGGCTGGCTGAAGGATTGGGACCTGAAGTCCGTGGGCAACATCACCAGCGAATGCGCATAGGAGTTCTGGGTCCACCATACCTATGACTAGTTTGGGGATGAACTGCAGTATATGGGCCTATTCAAGGCGGTATGGACATCACAGTTCCATGTTCACCGCCAGCCTGAACTCAGACCGGAACTCTTCACCTGGTGGTCTCCTGACACCAACACATTCCACCTTCATCATGGGGAAGTCGGCATCAGTCTCTGGGATGATTACTACATCGGCGGTATCCCACCGGAGGGTTACCAATACGATGAGTTTGTTCCTCCAAAGAACACCTGGGGAGACAGGACACGGACGCCTATGCTGATGTGGCATCTGTTGGAGTTGGCCAAAGAGAGGCTGGGGGTCAAGGACATCCTGAAGGACGTGGCCTTAAAGGGATAGTTCAGCCTGTTCCTTAAAAAGGACCCAGCTGTCAAGATGTCGGGACGGGGAAAACGGTGCCCAACCATGACTTAGAGGTGCAGGGATGGGTCATACTGGAGGACCATGTAGGCAGGGCAATACCAATGATGGGGCTACCGCGTCATTGAGGCCTGGGACCCGAACATCTGGTATGTCGGGTTCCTTGCCGCCTTCCTGAGCGGGTGGCTCCTGCCGGTGTAGGACACGAGGATGGGCGTCCATCCTGTAACATTGGTGATGGTGGGATCCATGGCCGCCAACAAACGATTCAACTTGGGTGTCCCCGTACTGGCCAAGCTATATACCATTCTGGGGCACATCTCATGAGGGGGGTTGCCTCAGAGTGTATTTGGTCCCTCCCAGATCTTCCATGGCTGGGTGGCGGTGCATCTTGGCGGGTATACTTTCCCAAACGCTGTCTGTCCTCCGAGAAACGGTCTGCGACCGTCCTTGATAAATATCACAGGGGTGGCGCCGATGACGCTCAACGAGGAGGGCGTGAGGTTCCGCATCGGCAACCATGACAACTTCAACTTCAGCCCGTCCCCTACCCCGGTCGGCCAGCTGGTGCACAACGGTCGAGGCTCTCTAGAACAGTAGGAATACTTCCAGAGCATTCGGGGCGGGGTGCTCGTGGCTCGGATTGACGGGAAGGTGATCTGTGAGCCGTACGTGCCATCCCGATTCGCCAGGCAGTTCGGGTGCCTCTAGCGAATGCCGAAGAAGGTATTCACGGCAATCTGGCAAGAGAATAATCCATGTGTCCTACACCAGATGTGGTTGATGTTTACCACCTTCGGCTCTGGTGACGTCGTCACCCTTCCTCCCACCGGGGTTGATGTCGGCCTAGCAACCGAATACGCCGAACACTAGACCATTGCGTACCCTGAGGGGATATTACGCAAGCACGTCCGGCAACTCGAGGTCACTCGCACGGAAACCGGGCGACGGGAAAGAAGGGAAGGTGTCTTCGGAAGGGGGGAACCAAGGGTGCATCAGGCAGCAAGGCCTACGCAGGCCGGGGCTTCAGCAGCGAGGACATCACATGGTGCCTCCACGTCCTCGTTACCCGCAGGGGGGTCACATGAGGCGGCCAGAGAACTGCCTGGGAAGAAGATAAGATATCTGCTCGAACCTTCTCAAGATGCAATTTTCCTGGCACTGTGGTCGTCCTGGATGACCCTGCGGCAATCGCTGAGCGTCGAAGCCATCTGGCAGAAGATAATGCAAAATGGGATCCAACTGCCAGAGTTCGGGCTCATTCGAATTACCGACCGAGTAAATGTCCATCAGTGTCATGCTTATATAATGTCCATGGACGCATACGCACGCCAGAGGGGGCGACATATGGAGCCAAATTTCCTAGTGAAAGTGATGCTCGACCAGGAGCATGATCCGGAAGCGATGTCGCCGGGAGAAGGTGACAGTGATGAGGATCCGGAGGGGGAGGAGGAAACCGGAGAGGATGAAGGCGAGGGATAAGACAAAGAAGAAGAGCCCGAATGTGAGGGGTCGCAAGGGGCGATCTACCAAGGGAGTCTCCGAGGGAGCGGCGAGATTTCAAACTCTGATCTCGACCTAATAGAGATTCTCGAGGTTTGTCTCTATCTTCATTCATTTCCCTCATTCGTCCATTCTAATTTCCAACTTCTAACTCACTTCCCCATCCTACTCAGGAGAAGTTGAGCAGACGAGCGTCCCCACCAGAGGAGGGAGGAGAGGAACCGGTGAGACATGATGGGGATCCGACACCCATCATTGAACTAACTAGCGCAGAGGGGTATCCCATCATGGAGGCTCCTGCGGCGGCCGAAACACAGGGGACCGGCGCTCTAGATTCCTATAAGTCTCACGCTTCACTGCTGGTGTTTGGTGGAAAATGATCTCATCTAACCAGCGTATGCCTTGTCCAGTGATCTCAACACTGGAGGCACGTTAGGCTGCAGAGCCCGGGCCATCCTTGAGTGGACCAGCGGCGGACATACCACCTCGTTCGGAACATGCTCTCTGCAATGAGTTGGCCTCGACAATTGATGAACAGGGGGCGGCAGACATCAGCGGCGCTATTCCGGAAACGAGGTCGGGAGATGGTGGAGGCATCATTGCTACTGGGGAAAGGGAAGAAGGTAACCCGGACGTCGAGGATTCTATCCCTCATGAAGACATCCCTGGGGCGGATCCTGCTGCCAATCTGCTGGTGGCCTTCCCTATATACCGACCTGCTGGCCCTGAGGAGATATATGACTCAGACTCAGAGGTGGCTGAGGAGAGACGGATGACACGGCGCAAGGGGTTGAAGTGTATCTAGTTCTTTCTCAGGCATCCCCAGTCCGATTGGCTGAGGCGGATGGGATCACATCAGACCTAGCTACGCTTTCTGTGCACCGGAGGGGATGATGCTCAGCGTCTTCATCTGACGGTACGTGATTACATAGCCTAGAAGATACGTGAGAGTAGCCGGTGCACCGACATTTCCCAGTGCCAGGAAGGATCGGCGAGCGCTCAAGCGCTGCTGAGGGCAGAACAGGAAGTACAACACCTTTAAGGGAAGGCGTCAGATAAGGAGGCCTTCATCGCAACATGCTCTGAGCTCGTGGAGCAACTGACGGCCCAACTGGCTGATGCACATGAACAACTGGTGGAGGCGAGTCACCAGATGACCGTGCTTCGAAGCGAGCGGGTGCATGCACAAGATAGGGCTGATGAGATGTGCTCTGTGGTGGCCGATGAGGAGAGAGTCTTCGAAGAGAAAAAAGTGGCCCTGGAGGCTACCAGCCAGAGGGTAGCAGCGCTGGAAAGATCACTTCATCATGCTGATCCCTAAGGGCTTTGTTTTTTCCATCTCATGAACTTATTTCTTGTACTTCTCATCATCTCAGTCCAATATATGGCCAAATCCACTCTTTTATACCCTTGTTATAATGCTCTCAACCATAGTTTTGAAACGAATAACAACTCACCCCTAGGCTCCCGTGGGACGTGCCCAACGCGAGAAGCAAGAGATGCTTGTACCATCATTCTGTTCAACTGTGGGGCATTGACCAAGCTTCAGGCGTCCAAAATCGGGCCTGGACATTTGAGGAGACCTCGGGCCGATTGATGTGTCGACTTCTCAATGTGCCTTAACACATGAGCGGGGCAATGCCGGGGGCATTGAAATCCATCCGAACACAGGGGGATGGAGAGAAAGGGTGCATCACGCTACCCAAATTCGGAACCCTACGGGGCACAACCATGGAGGATAACTGTCAACTGTGGTGAAAACATAGCATCCATATCATGTTGGCCTAGAATGGGGACAATAAATGAGGCCTGACCGCTGACCATGTTCGCAACACGGGGCCTAACTCAAATATCGTCGGTCAGTCTTCTGAAACGTTGGCCCAGGACAATAGGCGGACCATAGGTCTGTCATCCATACTGTTAGGGGGTCCCGTCAAACATGACCAGTCCTCCAGAACGTTGGCCCAAGACAGTAGGCGGACCATAGTTCGAGCATCTATACAGTTAGGGGGTCCCGTCAAACATGACCAGTCCTCCGGAACGTTGGCCCAGGACAGTAGGAAGACCACAGGTCGAGCATCCATACTGTTAGGGGGTCCCGTCAAACATGAATGGAAATGAGGATCCGAATGAGGGTGAACGCAAAGCGTGGGAGGTGGAGTGGTGGCTTGTTCAAACAGAGTCCAACACTCTTGATATTGCGCCACCATGGCGAAGGCGCATTAGGCGGACATACCGACCTGATCACGGGTCGTCCCAATTTCTAGGAAGGATCTCTTTAATGAGAGAGCTGCCACTTCCCATTATTACCATGGGGCATCCAGAACCTGCTCGTGGTAAATGTCCCTATTACACCACTTCTCATGATGTCGGGACGAGGGGCCGACAATAAAGTAGGACGGGGTTCAGCTATCCCTGTGGCTGGACCCAAGATGAAATGTCTGGGCGGTCCTATGTATCTCATTCGGATGAGAATCAAGCCACACGTAGTTCTTGAAGCACATTTTAACGTCATGTTGGATAAAATACAGTTTAATGTCCTGCGGGATGGAATATAGTTTAATGTTATGCGGGACGAGATACAGTTTAACGTCATGCGGGATGACATACAGTTTAAAATCATGCAGAACGAAATATGGATCTTAGTTTTAGGTCGTAGAGATCGGACCGTGAAGATCTTAGTTTTATCTCTTAGAGCTCAGACCATGAGGATCTTATTTTTAGGTCTTAGAGCTCGGACCCTGAGGAAAGGTGAGAGACAGACACGTGGAAAGGCGGTTACAAAACCCGACGTGAATGAGGACCTAATCCCTACTTACCATGTGCTCTCCGGGGAAATGCTCGAGTCGAGGTACCGAACACAAAGTCGGGACGATATCATCATAGTTTAAGGTCGTAAGGCTTAGACCAACAATACAGTTTAAGGTTATATGGTTTGGACCAACAACACAGTTTAAGGTCGTATGGTTTGGACCAACAACACAGTTTAAGGTCCTATGGTTTGGACCAACACACAGTTTAAGGTCGTATGGTTTAGACCAAAAACACAATTTAAGGTCATATGGTTTGGACCAACACACAGTTTAAGGTCGTTTGGTTTGGACCAACAACACAGTTTAAGGTCCTATGGTTTGGACCAACAACACAGTTTAAGGTCGTATGGTTTGGACCAACAACACAGTTTAATGTCTTGTGGTTTGGACCAACACACAGTTTAAGGTCATATGGTTTGGACCAACAACACAGTTTAAGGTCATATGGTTTGGACCAACACACAGTTTAAGGTCGTATGGTTTGGACCAACAACACAGTTTAAGGTCGTATGGTTTGGACCAACACACAGTTTAAGGTCGTATGGTTTGGACCAACAAAACAGTTTAATGTCATATGGTTTGGACCAACACAGAGTTTAAGGTCTTATGGTTTGGACCAAAAACACAGTTTAAGGTCGTATGGTTTGGAAAAACACACAGTTTAATGTCATATGGTTTGGACCAACTGCGAGAGGACCCTCGGGCCAAAGGGGCCTACGAGGATTCAAAAATTAGGGAGGGGCAGAAGATGCTAGCTCCCAACTGTGCTGGGCCCGAAAGGCAATGTCCGGGCGACTCCTCGTTTCCCATGGGGATGAGAGTCAAGCTGCACCCAACCCGTAAAGAAGAGACCCAAGCACATACTCCAGTGCTCAGATCGCAGGAGCCCCGAGAGACCATTACGCAGCTCGGTCTGTTCGATGTGCGGGGGTGTACTAAGGGTTAGAACATGGAGTGTCGAGCTTCCACCTTTACACAGTGGGGCAGAACATGACATGAACCATGCCACCAACATTCAGGGCCCGTGGAAGCCGGCGTGATGACTGAGGATTACTCCTAACCATGTTCGCAACGCAGCATCCTGTCGTGCTATCCATGGGGACAAACAAATGAGCATCAACCGCTGACCATGTTTGCAACGCGGGATTCGTATCAATTTTTTGTCTGAAACCCTCGGGGGTGTTGACCCATGATGGTAGGAGAGCCCTTGGGCGTTGTATCCAGGCCGTTCTTGGGGGTCCCTCCAGCTGTGAAGGATGACGGGTGCCCGAGTGAAGGGGAACACAAAGCTTGGAAAGTGGATGGAACTTGCCTAAGTGGAATCTGGCACTCCAATTCCTAGACAAAAGTACCCTGAGCACATTGGAAGACCACTGGAAAGGTTCAGAGGGCTCAGTACGAGAGCGGACAAAAGATGGCGGTTCCCTGGGCAAAAGAGGGGGCATAATGCCAAACACTCGGGGAACCGGGAGATCTTGGGATCTCCTAATAGATGGGGCTGGACCTGACATCTAGGTTTTCAGGCGGACCTACGTATCCCATATGGATGGGAATCAATCCATACGTAGTTCTAGAAGGCGCCTTTAAATTCCATTGGACATATGGCCAAATCCTGAGGACAGGGTATGCGTGGTGTAGCTATTGCAAACCCGACGTGAATGAGGACGTGATCTCACACCATGCCACGTGATCCCGCGGTTAAGGTCCCGGAGGCGAGTCAGACACGACGGCGGACCTCAAGCTGGTCCCAATGACGGGAGGTCTGGGCGTCCCTACGTATCCAATTACAATGGGAATCAAGCGAGACGTAGTTCTGGTACTACAGTTTAACATCATGTTGGACGAAATATGGATCTTAGTTTTAGGTCTTAGAGCTCGGACCATGGAAAGGGCAGAACCAAAAGAGGATCTTAGTTTTAGGTCTTAGAGATCGGACCATGGTGCAGTTTAGGGTCGTGCGTGACCACACAGTTTAAGGTCATGCTAGACCGTAGAGCCCAAATGTAAGGCAAAATGCAGTTTAAGGTCCTGCTAGACCATACCGTTTAAGGTCATGCTGGACCATATAGCCCAAATGTAGGGAAAAAAGCAGTTTAAGGTCCTTCTGGACCATACAGTTTTGGGTCATGCTAGACCGTAGAGCCCAAATGTAGGGAAAAAATGCAGTTTAAGGTCCTGCTGGACCATACAGTTTAAGGTCATGCTAGACCGTAGAGCACAAATGTAGGGAAAAATACAATTTAAGGTCATGCTGGACCGTGTGTTTTAGGCAAAGTACTTCATGATGAACCTGACGTTGGTGGGACGAGTGATACGCTCACCATCCATAGTCACTAGGGAGTACGCTCTGTTGGGATAGACCTTGTGGACACTAAAAGGACCCTCTCACTTGGGTTCCAACTTGGGAGGTTTCCTGCCGGGAATCATTGGCGCCCTGAGAGCCAGCACCATGTCACCTTGTAGGAAGGAGCGGAGGCGAACCTTCTTATCGAAATCTTGAGCCATCCTGCTCTGATGCCTTTCCATGTTATGTAAAGCGCGAAGCCTACTTCCGTCCAGCGCTTCCAACTCGGCTAGATGGATTTTGGCAACTCTATCCAGCGCTTGATGGTCGTAAACCGTCGTGCACAATGAGGGCAGCTGAACCTCGATGGGTAGGACGGCCTCAGCTCCGTATACCAGGGAATACAGAGTCACCTGGGTGGAATTGCAAGTCGTCGTCCTATAAGCCCAGAGGGCATTGGGGAGCTTGTCCGGCCATCTTTTCTTGTTCTGACCAACCATTTTGTGCAAAATGTTATAGAGGGTTTTGTTAAATTCCTCAATCTATCCATTTGCCTGCGCATGATAGCGGGAGGTGTGGTTAGAGCGAATGTTGTACTTGGCGTACAATATTTTCAGCTCGGCAGCTCGGAAGTTGGTTCCATTATCCGTGAGGATAGCGTGAGGTATTCCAAATCAGTGGATGATATTGGAGCTCACAAAGTCGGTGATAGAACCAGCCTTGACATCCCTGAGCAGGGCTGCCTCTGCCCACTTTGAGAAGAAATCCGTAGCGGTCAAGATGAATCAGTACTGGAGGGCCATCGTCAGCGGGTAAGGTCATACGACATCCAATCCCCAGACTGCAAAGGGCCAAGAATACTTAGTAGTATTGAGAGGCTCCGGTGGCCGATGCACAAAGTTAGCATGAACATGGCACGCATGACACCTCTTGGCGTACTCGATGAAGTCGTGGATCATGGAAGGACAGAAGTATCCCATCCTACGAATCTGTTGGGAAAACTTCAACCCAGCCTGGTGGGCGCCACAGGAACCAGCGTGCACTTCTTGCATGACCAGTGGGATATCAAATCCTTGAAGACAACGGAGGATAACACCATTAAACCCATGCCTGTAAAAGAGCTGCTCATGGTTGGGACCACTTTGAAGGGTGAACTACGGCGCATGACACCGGATTCGTTCCTGCTCTCCTGGGTCCATTGGAAGATTTTCGTGTAGGAGATATTCAACCGTAGGTGTCCTCCAGTCAGGAACTGTCTCGATCACCATGCCTGGAACCCCGAGGGGTCCTGACGCAGGGGAACCAGCTGTGAGATGGTTCACTCGCGGGCCACGATTTCCCTATGGGATAACAAGGGAAGGGATAATAGGAGAAATGACTCTCTGGTGCTCCACGTGGATGATCAGGTCATCCTGTTCGGGCTCTACGAGTGATGCGGCCAGGCTGGCCAAAGCATCTGCTCGACTATTCTGCGACCGGGGAACATGAACGACATCTGGTCGGGAGGGGATCATATCCATTAGATGGAGGTTGCAATCCAGCAACGGCATGAGTTCTAGCTTCCTAATAGCATATTCGATGTTAACCTGCTTGATGACTAGCTCAGAGTCCCCTTTCACACACAGATGGGGCACGTTAACCTCCAGAGCCAACTCGAGGCCAGTGATGAGGGCATGATATTCTGCCTCATTATTGGTGCAGCCTTCTGACAATAAGAAAGAATATGGCAGAACAGCTTGCTCTGGGGTGATGAATATGATACCCAGGCCCACTCTGTTAAGCCTAGGATTATTGAGCCTTCGACCAGTAGGTCTTCAGGAGGCGCCGTCAAAGTTCATTTTCCATCATGGGGTGGCGTGATCGACTGAGAGGATTGCCTCATTAGGAAAGCCCAAATCTAGTGGCTGGTCCGCAGAGGTTGGGTGGGCGGCGAAGAAGTCTGCCAACGCTTGCCCTTTGACGGACTTCTGAGGTACGAACCTACTGTCGAACTGCTGTAGGATCACCACCCAGCGTTCCAATAGGCCGGTCAACATAGGCCAGCTTAGGATGTATTTCAACGGGTCTACCCGAGAGACCAGCTGTACCTCATGGTGTTGCAAGTAGTGCCACAATTTCTTGTACAGCGAATACGAGCGCCAGGAAGCTCTTCTCTATGGGAGAATATCTAATCTCCGTGTCGAGTAGCCTGCTACTGAGGTAGTAGAGGCAATTCTCTGTTCCGTCGTTGTTCTTCTGGGCGAGAAGGGCACCGAGGGATCGCTCCAGGGCGGTCACGTAGAGGACCAGCGGCCTTCCTAGAATGGGTGACATCAAGACTGGAGGTTGAAGTAGATACTACTTAATTTCCTCAAAATCGGTCTGACACTCTTCATCCCACCCATAGGCGAAGCCTTTCTTCATGAGACGAGAGAAGGGATTACACTTGCCAGCCAGATTTGCAATGAATCGGAGTATGTAGGCTATGTGGCCTTGGAGGCCTCGAAGCTCCCGAATATTACTCGGGGGAGGCATCCGACTGATGGCCTTGATCTTCTCTGGGTCGATCTCGATACCCCTATACCTCACAATGAAGCTAAGAAACTTTCCGGAGGTGACCCCGAAGGCACACTTCAACGGGTTCATCATCAAGTGCTGAGAACGGAAGAAACCGAACACTTTCTCAAGGTCTTTGAGATGGTCCCAGCGCTGATGGTATTTAACCACCAGGTCATCTACGTAACACTCCACCAGTGTCCCGAGGATTGGCTTGAATATGCGGTGCATAGCCTGTTGATACTTGGCACCCGCATTCTTCAGGCCGAAAGGCATAACCCGGTTGCAGAAAGTGCCCTGGGGGTCCCTGAAGGCAGTGAACTCTTCATCCTCGGGGTCCATCCGGATCGGGTTGTACCCAGAGTACCCATCCATGAGGAGAGGGCTTGGAACCCGACTGTCGTATCGATCAACATCTCTGTCACGGGAAGGGGAAAGTCATCCTTCAGACAGTGGCGATTGAGATCACGGAAGTCGATGCAGACCCTGATCTACCCGTTCTTCTTCCTGACAGGCTCAATGTTGGCTAGCCACCTGGGGTACTGGACTTCCTTGATGAAGTTGGCCTTAATGAGCTTATCAACTTTGGCCTCGACCATGGCACCATGAAAAGGGTGCATTTTCCAAGGAGGCTGCTTGAACCCGCGATGGTTTGCCGGGAGGCCAAGGCGGTGGACGGCTACCTGGGGATCTAGTCCCGGCATCTCATCATAACTCCGGGAAAACAGATCACGGTGTTGTCTGAGGAAGTCTATGTACTGTTGTCGTTCCTCGGGAGGCATATCAGCGCTGTCCAATGTGGGTCTCGGGTCCCCCTCACTACCGAGGATTACCTGTAGTAGCTCGTCAACCGTGGTGGAGACGCCCTCCTAAAAGGTGGGAGGAGCATCTTCCATGTCTTCTTCTCTGCTTGAGGAAGGATCATCCACGGGGGGAGCCGTTTCGGGGCTGCTCGACCCTGATGGGGAGCTGGCACCGGCTTGGGCGGCGGAGGTCATCATGATGGGAGACTCATGCACCGCGGAGATCATGGCGACGAAAGCGCTCGATCCAATCCCATCCGGCCTTCTGCACAAGGGGCCACGCTACACGATATCAAAGAAGTGGTGACGCGTTGGCTTGAGCCGGTCGATTCCGGCTTGGAAAAACAGACACGTATGATGTACTGCTGTTTCCATGAGCCCAACGTCCCGATATCGTATAGGGGTAGGAGGCTCGGGGATCACCTGAGCCTGGTTGGTATAAGAGTACGAGGTGATTTCCCACTGTCACTTAGACCCGGAAATATGCCTTCTTTTTGTACCCAAGACAACAAAGCACTCTCCATATCGGGAGTCGTGGCCTCCAACCGATAGATTGGGAAGACATATGCGTCATCTAGACCTTCCCAGGGATCACTTGCAACAGCAGCGGGCTCAACCTCACCTGCCAGGATTTGCTTGTCCTTGCTCTTGTAATAGTCCACGTCCAGGTAACGGGCTTCACAAGAGGCAAATGGAGACGCATCTCCTTGGAGCAAACCCACTCGGCCCTTAAGGGAGTATTTGAGGCACTGGTGGTATGATGAGGGAACTGCCTCGGGCAGATGGAGCCACGGCCTGCCCATCAATGCGTTGTAGGCAGTGTCCTGAGAGACAACCATGAATTCAGTATCTGCAATTAAGCCGCCGAACTGGGTCTTCAGGCGAATCTTGCCGAGTGGAGTTTGCTCGGTCCTGTCATACCCCTGGATTCTGAGGTCGGAGGGAGTTAAATCATCTTTGGACAATCCCAGTTTTCGCAGTGTCCGTGTTGGGATCAGGTTAATCCCAGAACCCGTTTTGACAAGACAGCGACGGACTTCCACGCCATTGAACTGGCCAATGATGTACAAAGGGCGGATGTTCCCCTGTATGGGAAGGTCTTCATCTTCACCGGAAAACGAGATAATCACCTGACATTTGGTGCCCTCAATCACCTCGGTGTGGAAGACTTATGCGGCTGCTACCTCCGTTTCGAACTGGAGGGGGATCTTTAGAGCCTCGACGAGCACCTCACGCATTTCAGCTGACAGGCGAAGGGACTAAAGGATGGAAAGCCTTGCTGGAATTCCAGATATATGCTTCAGGACATCATAATTTTGTGCCAAACACGAGCTTCTGCTTACAGGAGGTCGCTCTGCGATTTGGGGCATGACATGCCCTGCTGACGGGACCGGTGACTGACTAGTACCTGGAACATCCCACTGTTCACTAGCTGAAGCCCAGGAGGTGGCTGTCATGCTAGGACCGGAAGGCCGTGGTCGGCCAGTGGCAGGGCAGGGCTGGTTTCGACGTGGGCAAGGCGGTTCTGCCTGATCCAGCAACACAAACGGTGGTGGAAGGGAACCTGTTGTCACCGGGTGAGGGAGCCACGAGTGCTACTCTCTGTACCGGGCCTGCTTCTTGGTCTCGGTAGCGTGCACGACCTGACTGGAGGTGACGACTATTGTGCCCCGGCGATTGACGTAGCCACGGCTCCGTCGACGTTAGTGACGACTGGGGACATTGGGGAGATCCACCTGGTGCTCCTCATCATTGGGATCCAAAAAGTAATTTACCAACTCTACGATGTTAACCGAAGCATACCCCGAGCTCTCAGGGAGATCCACCTAGCGCTCCCCACCGTTGGGAGACAAGAAGGGATTTACCAACTCTACTGTGTTAACCGAACCCTACCCCGGGCTCTCAAGGAGATCCACCTGGCGCTCCTCACCATTGGGAGCCAAGAAGGGATTTACCAACGCTACGGTGTTAACCGAAGCGTACTCTGGGCTCTCACTCGAGGAATCATCCACTACCAGACGAGATCTTGGAGGGATCCCCATCTTCAGGGGCATGAAATTGCCAAGCGTGCGAGAAGATGACGGCAACGACAGGGCACGTTCTTTCTTCTTGCGTCACCGCCTGCTCTTCTGGGAAGAAGTAGGCTGGGACGACGAGGCCAAAGCAGCGCTCACAGACTCTGAGGGCTCTGGCTGACTCAGGCAGGCACGGATGATGCCATGGGCATGGGTGACCATCTTGCGGGCCATCCAGTCATTATACTTCCAGGACCCTCAGTCGGAAACCTGTTCCCACCCATCCCCATCGTCACTGCTGCCATCTGATCCCACAAAAACACCTGCGACGGGCCTGGCTCAACCTGACTATGTTGTTGTCAATCTGGTCTTAGATCTAGTCCTTAAACACATAGCATTGTTGGATGGTGTGTCCCAGGATCTGGTGATAAGGGCAGTAGTTAGGGTGATCAGTGAGACATGCCTCTTCTGGCTTTCGGCACTCAGGCAGCCGTACGATCCTCCACTCTAAGGCCCTACAGAAATATCCGGGGATCTGGGCCTCGCCAAACGAGTAAGCCTGATTACTTCTGTCTAAAAAGGGGACTCTTGGAGGCTGACCATGGCCAGGGGCCGGAGCAGAAGGCTGAGGAGGCAGAGCCTAATTACCTCGCCTAGGGGGCGGTGGTGCGTTACGTAGAGGCGCCTGCTGATTTCGAGGCGGTCGCTTCTAGGCCGGAGGCTATGCTCGTGGAGGTGGACCCCTATGAGCCTGCTGAGCTGGCCTCACTGGAAGAAACTCTAGCTGTCTGAGGGACTCTATCTGGTCCACAATAGTGGGCTCGGCTCTGGAGGCTCTCTGTGTAGAGATCACCTGAGGCAGCGGGCGTGCCTGACTGGCCTGTTGCAGGGCTTCTTCGAGGTGCTGAGCCTTGTCCGGGAAGTCTCGGAACCCTCCAGGGTAATTCCGCGTGATCAGGGAAGGAACCAAATCTGCCTTGATGTTCCCAACACACATCGTCAGTAATTACTCTTGAGTTAGTGGCATGTCAAGGGAGTAAGTGAGCCCCTTCCACCGGGCGACGAAGTCCGCGACTCACTCGTCGGGCCTTTGCATGCACCTGAAGAGGTCTGCAATGTTCATCTTCGGGGTTGTGGAACTGAACTGGTAGAGGAATTGCCGGAGAAGGTCCTCCCAGCTAGTCCCTGATCCAACAGGGAGCTGGCTGTACCAGACAAATGATGGTCCTTCCAGTGTCTGGACGAAGCACCAGAGCTTGGCAGCCTCCTGCTACGCCGGAGTCCCTAACATAGGCCTGCACCTCGAGTTGAAGTGGGACAAGTGTTTTGGCGGTTCTCCGGTCCCGTTAAAGGGGTAAAAAGTGGGGTTCCCGAATCCTAGAGAGGCCGGAATGTCATCCACCCATGCTGGGTACGGATTGCCATCTAGCGGGATCGCCACCTGCCGAGTTTCCAGGGCCTCCAAGCGAGTGATGAGTACTTCCCTCAGATCATCCAGATGCAGATTCTTGTCCTGACGGGGATCTCTAACCACAAGCGCATTGCTAGGCTCTTCGATACGGTAGTCGCGCTCAGTGGCTCGTGGGGTAGCTGGCGAAGCGACTCTCGGAGTGGCGGGAGGAAACAGAGCAGGGTCTCCCAGGTGGTCTCACAGTTCGGGAGGGTTCGGCGAAACTTATCGCGCCCTCTTTCCATGGGTTCTAGTATCTCCCATGTCAGAGAACACGACATGGTCACAGTTGCCTGGGGGGATCTCAGCAAGGGGTAGATGGTCCTGCCCCTGCTGTCCGGGTCTAGGAGCACCGTAGTCAGGCCACCGCACTGCAATGCGTTCGGGCAAGAGCTCATCAACCAGCCTCTTTTGCTCAGCTAGCTGCTGGCACAGCGCGGCCTTCTCGGGATATTCCTCTACCTTCTGCACTGAGGTAGATGGGTCGACGAGTTTGACAGACCTAACGGGCTCTTTACCCTACTCGATATTTCGGCCGAGTGTCAGTGCCTCAGTGGGTATAGGAAGACCTAGGAGGCTCCTCTATTGGCGATTAATCCTCCCAGATGGGTCCAGTAGCGGCCTGTCCTCGGGGGGTGAGTCCCTGTCAAGGGGCTCCACAATGTTTCCCTCATCTGAAAGGTCAGCCATGTTGACCGCGACCGCCCTTGGAGACGTTCCCTCAGGGCCGCCCAGTGGAACGGGTTGTTGGCGGATCACACAAGAGAGGAGGGCAGCGTACTGCCCCCATCCGCGGATGTGTGCGTGGGGGGTGGCTTCCTCGATAACTCTGTGCAGTACTTGGAATCATTGATCGCATTTTTTCTAGAGGGCCTCGTGGTGGTCCAGCGACTCTGGGTGCCAGACCGCGGGGAGGGCTGCCAGGTCGACCCAGCGGCACTGCTCACCGATCTCCTCGAGATGTGCTTGGCTCCTGGGGTAAGGCGCTAGCTGATGGTGGAGGCGGGAGTGAGTCACCCGAACAATCAGGCGGAAGCATTCAAACTCTCCCGGCGTGAGTGACTCCGGCACATCAAAATCTGATTCTGCGACCGGCCAAAACATCTCAGGGAAGTGGCCCGCTGCAAGAAAAGTCCAGAAGCTCCACGGCTCCGGTTCGGGGTCCGGAACCTCCCGCCCCTACTCATCAACCGAGGAAAGTTGGGGAATTGGAAATGGCGCTGAGGCAGGCCACCGGGGTGGTGGGCTGGCCGGCGGGGAATACGGCGAACAGGCCGATTGGCCGCCGATCCCTGGGTCATCCTCCAGGGGTTGCAGTGCCCTGGCTGCCACGTCGCGATAGGATGGGATGGAAAATGGGCCCCCTATCATGGCGTCGGTGCTTTCCAAGGGTGTATCGCCTCGCGATGCTTCCGTCTATCCCCAGAAAAACTCCTCACCCTCCCTAATAGGGGCGGGAGGAGCTTCCGAGGAGGCCAGTGGAAACTGCGGGCTTGACACATGGCGGTACGCCAAGTCCTCGTCCTCCTGGATATACCTTCTAAGGTAGGAGGGAACCATACGGATCTCGCATTCGGGGAGTACTAGACTGACACGCCGCGTCCCCATCCCTGACCTCAACTCGAAGGGTTGGGGGGGAGGTTCCATCGTCGAGTCGTACTCTACCTCAGAATCCGAGAAACAGACTGGTCTAATTTCCATCCGGACGCCCCTAACATTCCTCCTAAGGCGATGACGCCCGGCCTTCCTACCCCTGGGTAGCTTCTCAGGGTAAGGACGATTTCAGTCATGGGGTCCCCCGACCACAATAGATCTGGGGAAGAGGGGACCGAGGGCCGGGGTGCGAGAAGCACTAGGACAGATGTCGAAAAGGACATGGGGAGGACCTCCATGTGAGTGGGCGACTAGATACACAACGGCTCCATGCTCGTGGCCAACAGTAGGGGGAGTGACCTCAAACCCCATGCAGCGGGCGCTGGAAGGAGTCATAACCGGAGCATAGCTACCGCGAAGAAGCTTTCGGTATTCCAGATCGGAGGCACAGAACGCACCTTCATGTTGTGCAGAACTACTGCAGATTGGTCCGCAGTGGCCATGGCCAGTGTCCGCGACCAAGAGACTAGACCCAACTTTCCTGCAGGGCGGTCGGGGTTTCGATCCCAGTCGGGCACGAGGCTGCCCCAACGCAACATGTGCAGGGACCCGGTAACAGGAGTCATCAGTGGCTCGGGCCACAGTGGTTACTGATGTCGATGCCCCAAGATGGGAATTCTCTCCCGCTCGCGCCCGACGATCGCATTGAGTCAGATGGGCTGGAATCGGCGGTGCAGGCATAGAGATTGTCTGCTCCTCGGCTTGAGGATTCGGGCAGCGGCGTCGACGCAGCCCGGTGGGGGTTCTTGCCGTTAACCCTTGGGTTGGATCGCTGATCAGGTGGACCCAGAAATCCGCCACCTCATTGTTGTAGGGGAGGGATGTGTCAAGGCACTCCGGGGATAGGCTCCCGAAGTAGTTGAACGTCGGCATGGGGAGCAGCAGCTCCAGGCGCGGCCCTTGAGGGCGGTGATGGTTGTGTGGCGCAGCCTCCTCTAGATCCAAATGGGCCATGCCCCTGGTGGGGATGACCCCTTCCTCGTCATACCTGCGAACCAGGTCATTGATCACCCTCCGCTGGATGATTTACGACGGGGAGATAGGGCGCAAGTGCCCGACTGCTACGGTGGTTGAAGTTGGAGCGGCCATGAAATGGGCGGGACCGCACAGGGTGGCCGCGTCGGTGCTGCCCCTGCCCCTGCGCCGGTGGGCAGGTAGCGATCGATCTCCGAGTGTAGTGATCTGATTCCCAGAAACAGGGAGATGAACCCATTAGCATCAACAGGAAAGCAGATGAACAACCAAATCCCATCATCATTCCGTCTTCCATGGTTGGCGAGAGGGATCCACGCTGACGACATCGCAGAATGGAGTAGTCAACGTCCTGACGGCCTCGACCCTTGGTGGGTTCACGTCCCGGTGAGGGTTACCCGGACCTGGTGACATGCTATTCTTCCATTGTCCTGGTTAGGGATAACATTCCCCATGTTGAGGAGAAGAGCTTCATGTCGGGTTCACAATTTTTTGTGGAGCCAACGCCCAAATGGCTACCATTCCCCGTTTTGAGGAGAAGATCTTCACATCGGGTTCACCATTTTTGTTTCCAATGCTTTCGTCGGGGCGCACGCATCCGTCTGCGGGGAGGACGCGCTGCTTGTTTCCCCGCATTCCCGCTTTACAAAGGTGGGAGGCATCTGTTCATTATTCAGGGACGTCTGCTCCTTGATCGAAACCGGGATGATGGGATATCAGTTCTTCCTTCCATGGATTCCTCCTCGGAGCTCGTCAGCTAGTCTGGGTCTCCCTCATTGATTTAAGACGGGTTCGTGAAGCTCATTCCTGGTGCCATATCTACATGGACACCGGTTAATTACGCTGCTTCCGTTAAGACGCTCCAAGGGGTCTTGTTGGGGCAGCAACCTTCGGTGAGGAGAATGGTCGCGTTGGGGCGTCGTCGGCATGTCTGTCTTCGTTCCCTCATCACAGGGATTCTCGAGGGCGCGAAAGCCCAAGGCATACCACATCGAACGGGGGGAATGTGTACCATCTGAGGTTTTCCTCAGCTTCCCATGTTTAACACGGGGTATGTCGCGAGTTTAATATCTTGCGTAGACGTATCGGGTTGAAGTAACCCTAGGGCGGAACACCGATGTTGGGGCCAAATCGTGGGAGGCTTTCCAGATGCTATGGAGTGGGATGGGGTGGCATGATCTCACCGGGATGTGGCGGCCCGGGTAAGGATCGGGATGGATGGTGGAGTGAGAGATGGGGCTTACGTTTTGAGATGGCCCAAGAGGGGGAATACAGTTTAACGTCATGCTGGATGAGGGGTTCGGGGCTTACGCTCTGAGGCGGCCCAAGGTGGTCAGGGAACCGACATGGAGAGGTCGGGACGACCAGGTGGTGGTCTTGAACCTCGTGGGGGCTTCCTAAGTACCATGCCTTGACATGGATCAATGTCCTCGTAGTTCGGGGGGAAATGGGGGCTTGGCACACCGACAAGGAGATGATTTGGGCCAATGATTGTTGGGAATGTTCCTCATGGAGGCTTCCTACGTACCATGCCTTAACACAGATCAAAGTCCATGTAGTTCGCTGGGATGGATTGGGGCTTACGCTCTGGGGCGGCCCAAGAAGAGGAATACAGTTTAACATCATGCGGGATGAGGGCATATAGTTTAACGTCATGCAGGACAAGGGCATGTGGGGCTTATGCTCTTAGGTGGCCCAAGGTGGGTATGGGGCTTAGGCTCTGAGGCGGCCCATGGTGGATAGTGAACTAATGTGAGGAGGTCGGAACAACTGGGTGGTGGGATTGAACCTCGTGGAGGCTTCCTACGTACCATGCCTTGACATGGATCAAAGTCTCCGTAGTTCGTTGGGATGGGGCTTACGCTCTAGGGCGGCCCATAAGAGGATATCATGGTCGGTGTGCGCTCTAATCCCATGTGATTCATGCTCGGTGTGGGAAACAAGAGGCAGCATGGACCAAACGATCATGTCGTGAAGGGTGCATCCGTGAGAAGCGGAATGGGGCTTACACATTGAGCAGCCCAAAGAGGAAACAGGCACTTACGCGTGGTTAGCAGCCCTTGGTGCCGGGGCCTACTCCAGGGTGGAGGCCCATGGTGAGACAAAGCACAGTGGGAAAAGGACTCCACTGGACTTGGTAGGGGGGAAGTACGGAGATGCACGGGTGCAGTCATCCACAAGTGAGGCTAGGGGAATACGCTCTGAGGCAGCCCTTCCCCCGTAGACAAACGCCGCTCCGACAAGGAGGATCTCATTCCATGTGAGGAAGAGTCCATTCCCGTGGAGACAAGTGGCGTAAAGAATGTCCGAGCTGGGGGGACCCTGCGTGCGAAGAACGGGGTCAGATCACAGTTTACCATCTTGTGTTAAGGACGAGGTGCTCAGTAGTTTAACATTCTGCAGCTTGGACAGGGTGGGTTTTCTCCACACCCCTAGGGATTACATGCCCAACGCCCTCTACCCCTTGTAGAAGGGAAGGCATCGGCAAGGCCGTGGTGAAGGGGGGTCGTAGGGAAAACCATCGGGGCGTCCACGTTAGCGTGGCTATGCGAAGAAGAAATAGCCTTTAGCGTTCCTATGCAGAGAAGCATAAGGAAAAGAAACACAACAGGAAACACGGCCCAAGGGACCTTGAGGTTACTTCACACGAGCCTAGAAGGTCGTGCGGGAAAACAACGCATGGAGCCCATTCCCAGCATGGGAGACATCAGGTGCCAGTGCAGGGGGCAACCAAGGGGCGTCAAGGTGAGGGGTCCTGGGCTTTGTGCGCAAAAGGGATGGTTTTCACGCAAAACACCTGGACGGCGCGCAATTGGAGTAATGGAATTGCGTGCGAAGAGGGAATCACGCGAAAGGTATTGCGCGCAAGGAAGGGTATTGCGCGCATGAGGCACAGATTGCACGCATGTGGGGAAACCGGGGGAAGAGGAAAATTCACTGAAGCCGATGGAGTTGCGTGCAAAGGCGAACTCCGGTGAAAGGTTGTGCGAAATTCGGGATTACCTGGATGTCATCTTTTGCGCGGGGGGAGCCGAATTGCGTGCACGAGAGTCGCGTCGGATTCCTCAACCCCCAAATCGTTCGGGGTCACCTTCTATTTATAGGCAACCTCCGGCGCAGAATCCAGGAGGTGCGCAAAATTATTCACACCACGCGCAGCTGGTGCGCAAAAAATCACCACGCAGAACCAGGGCACACAAAAATTGTGCGCCGCATCGGCTAAATTCCGCAAAACCCGGTGATTCTACGTGTGCAGAACAATTTTTCGTGCGGAACCTCCTTTATTTCCCGCACCACATCACGGGCCTCTGGATCGGGCCTCTGATTCCAAATATGGCTTCGCCTCATCATTTCGAAACTTCCTCCGAGAGTTACGGGCTTTTTCGGCATCAACAATTATGATTTATGAAATATCTCTTTATCCAAGAATAAATTGAATGGTTTATAACATCATTTTTTGTAAGACTTTTATGATATGGTGTTTTATGATGATAAATAGATTTCAACATTTATAAAAATACTATTCGATGTGAAAATATTTCAGTTCATTGATGGTGAAGCTTCTTATGTTGAGGAATGTTGTCAACGAAAAAAATGGAATATGTTTTGTAATAACATAGAAAAATATAAACAGGAAAATTATAGTAGTATTATATATATTAAGGTTGAATTATAAATAGAATAATACTTTATTATGATCACTAATTATGATATTATATGGAGCCCAATGGAAAACATGTCATACAGAGGTTATTGTATAATGTAGACTGGAAGTCTTCCATCATGCATACCATTTCGAAAAAATTTTAAAAAATATTTTCAACAAATGATTAAAAATTTTAATTTTATGATGTCATGAAGATGAATATTCTTATGTATTTAATAATTGTTAATAATTTCTTCACAAAATTTATTTCCCATGATTTTATATTCGAGATTCATTGTAAAATCTATTAAATATAGGGAATGTAAGTTAAATTAAATGAAAAAATAGTTATAATTATAATCATTATTTGAATGATGTTTCTATAAATTCCTTCCTAGATATTACAATAAATTAATTAATGGAAAAATAAAATGGATAATTAAAAGTATGAATGTATTCTGAAAAATTATTTTTGGAAAATTAAGTGATATATTGATTTAACTATGAATTTATTTTTTATTTTTTCATAATGATTTATAATGTTATGATGAAAATATAATATTTCAATTTTACAATAATCACTTGGGGATTATATATGATTATCACTAAGGTAGATGGTTTTTTATTGAATAGAGTGGATTCATGTGTTTATGAAATGTATATTGATTTTAATGATAAAATTTCTAGTGTTATTTTAGAGGGAATAAATAATTGTGGTACCAAATTTTATCATACGTGAAAAATTATAAAAATAGTATGTAAACTACAGTTTTATTTATATTTCATGTTTCTAAAATAATATGTGATGTAGAAATTTATTCAGAAATAGATTTCAATAATAAATTTTAATGAAAATGTATATGATGTAAATTTTCCAATATAAGACTCTCTTGGTTGAGGAATCTGTTTCTTTATATTGTGATGATGTTTTTAGAGGAACCATATATAATACACATAAAAATATTTATATCAGGTGGAATATCATATACTATATTACATGGTGAAAGTATTGAGGTTTGTGTGGAGACGTTAATGGATTGAAGATTTTGTGAAGAGTTATCAAAATAGATATAACATAGGGTAATTTTTTAGATTTCAAAATACATCGAAGGGAATATTTGGATTGAAGATATGATTGAGAAAATTGTTGAATAGTGAACATTAGTATGTTTTCTCAAAAATTCTATAGAATAATTAATTTCTGGATGATTAAAATTAAATTAAAAATGAATTAATTTAAGGAATTTCATATGTGAATGAATATAATAAGTTTAGTGAAAACATAATGAACCTATTAGTGATGGTTTCTTACAAGTGTCGAAACATATATGTTACATGTTTTATATGTTTAATGAATATAAGCAAATTTGTTTAAATTTAGTGAAATACATGTATAATTATATATCCCAATTGATGTAACCATATAAAATGTTTTTTTATTATATTATGTGTTATTTTAATATTTCCAAACCGTAACATAGGAAATGTAATCATATTTAGTATTTGACAATGTAAATTATAAATTTATTGTGGAATTTTCATGTGTTCATTTTTTCAGTAATTTAATAACTATTTAAAAATATTCTATTGAATTTTTATGAACCAAAAAAATAAAAAAATCACTAATTCACTCTCTAATCCACTTAGATTTCACATAAAAACTTATTTTTCTTTAAAAGATGAATTTGTAGAAATTTATCCATATTTACACTATACTAGATGTTGATGAATTTTTTTTTATTAAAGGCATTTAAATTTATTATAATAGAAAGGGGATTCAAATTTATGTTGGGAAAAAAATAATATTTCACATTATAATATGTTACCATATATTACATAGAATTGATATGATGTTATTGAAGATGATATATATGGTTTCCAACCATGGGATAATTCAATTCCTTTATCATTTACAGATTACTTGAATTTTTAAAATAATTGGAAAATTGATAAATTCCTTATTTTTCTCTACTTATGAATGTTTGTTCATATGAGTTAAATTAGTTTTTATGGATTAATGAATCTGGTATTTGTTTATAAATAACTTTGAAGAAAATAAAAAAGTAAGGAATGTGAGCGTATTGATTGTGAATTCACTATCAAAAGATGAAAAACCCCATTTTTGAATAACCAATGCATATTTTATAGTGAATTCATTATAAATATCATGGATGATAGTTTTGAGATTTTACATAAAGTATGTATTGATTGAATCATTTTTATGTAACCTTCTAATAGTAATGGATAAATGTGTTATAATAAAGAAGCAAGAGATACTATTCATTGAAAAGATGTGAATTTTCGTAAAATATTTTATACTAATGTTCCAAAAAAATTATAGGTATTAATGAATGGGGTGATAATTTGGTTTGAGGTGAATAATCAAGAAATGTTTATAATGGTAGTTACAATGTTAAAGATACATTAGATGAAGAATCAAACACATCTATCTCAAGTTATGAGGATGTACAACAGTTTTACAATCCTAGGATATGGATTAATGTAGATGATTATAAAAAAATTGTATGTTTATTAATTAATCTTAAAAACATATTATATTTCATGTTATTTTCTTATAAATCAATATTTTTACAGAATTAACTATTAGATATTTATGATTTTAGTAGGAATCAAGAGTAGATTTATTCTAGGAATAATGACCTATATCAGATAGAGTTAAAGAATAAATTTAATCTCTTATCCATACAATAAAAATAAAACATAGATTGATAGAAATTGGTTATTAATGAATATGATTTATGAGAATGGTTTAGTTATAAGACGTGTGGTGTGACTATTTTTTAAAGGATACTCATTAATTTAAGTAATTTATTTGGATGAGACATTTTATCAACTAAATTGATTAGAAAATATCAGCATCATTCACGATAGTACTAAAAAATGAAAAAATAAAATATTTTATATGTATATAAATGTATCTTTTATTAATGAAGATCTTGATGTATAATATCATTTTAACAACCATATGTCTACTTTCATAGGAAATATGAATGTTTTTAGTACATTTTGAGAAAGGATTTGAATGAGATGAAGCATGTTCCCATATTTTTATGTTAAAAGAAATATAAATTCCAAAAAAATTTGAAATCATGAAATAAATAGTTTCTAATAAAAAATATATAAAATAAATACATAACATTTCAATAATTAATATATTTTATGTCAATGATTATATATTCAAAGTGAATAATGATGTAATTTGGGAGATGTTTTCTGAAGATATGATAATTCTATTTCGTATATCCATGCTAGAATAAATGAACAACATTCATGGATATCAAATATCACTAACTATAAAATTTAATATCTTATAAATATATATATATATATATATATATATATATTATAAGTGACAATTAATGACGTTTTCAATTGAAGAATCAATGGTTTTTTTACTCTAATATCAATCGGTTAGTTGTAAAAAATTGGGGACTAAAATGTGGTAACTCCTATATATTTTAGGAAATAAGATAAAAGGTTACAATAATTAATAACACCATTGATAGTAATATTTTATGTAGTTACACATTTATCAAGGTATAAATGTGAACCAAAATAGTCTCATATCAAATATTTAAAAATAATTATCTGATTTATCAAATGCACAATTGTTGTTTTATTAAAATATTAATGTTTAGGAAAGAGTTTTCCGTTTCTCTATATAGATAATGATTGGGAAGGACGTGTAGAATATAGAAAAACCATATTTGGGGTATTATTATTCAGTGGATGAAATATTACACAGAATAAAATGAAATAGAATATAGTGACTCTAAGTATGGTATTAGTTAAAAATGTTGAATCCAATCGAGTTGAAACGCATCAAATAAGGATTAATTCATAGTTGAAATGAATTTTTTATGTAATTATTCCATTTTTTCTATCGATGTGATCATAAAATGTGATAAATATAGAAACATACATCACAAAATTGTCATTCCAATAATAATAATGAAAAATATCTTTTCATCAATTGTCCTTGTGGAGAAGAATGAAATGAAGTTATAGTTTTTACTATAATGTAATAAGTAGTTGATATTATAAAAAATAAATATTTATAGAAACATTTCATAATATGAGGCAAAAAATTTCTGATCAATAATTACTAAAACAAGGATATTCTATGTGATTACATCCCCTCTCTTGTATTTCCCAAAGATAATGTCTTTAAAGGTGAGAGAAATGATGTAAAAAAAATATATCTAGTTATATGTCATTGAATTTTTAAGAGGATAATGTATAATGGGAGAATTTTTAAATGGGGTATTCCATTATTTCAACATCCGGGAACATTTTTAAAAATTATTTGAATTGGATGTATAAATAGATTTTCATGAATATTGAATAAATTTATTTGATTAATGTTTGATGTGTATGAATACGTTTCATTTTACTTTTAATAAACGGTATCATTAGTCACGTCTTTGGAATACAATGTTATTTTTTATCTAATATTTTGGTTTCCAACAAAATAATTCCTCTTGTAGGATTATAATTATGGAATACATAATTCATTTCATGAGATACACAATTTCAATTAATTATATTCATTTGATTAAAACCATATACAATGGGGATAATTAGTTCAAGGATGTTTAGAGGTTTTTTATGATATTGGATGTTTTTATAGAATCTTTAAATAATGTCATATATTTTTTCAGAACATATATTATCAATGAGTTTAAAAATTTGAATTAATTAGATAATATATTGAAAATACTATACTATGTTAAGTACATCAAACAGATATTTCATGATGGAATATTTATGAAAATGATTAGTGATGAATGTTTTTATCATATATTCCATACAAGGATCATCAGATAGAGTGTTTTTTGATAATAAATTTAGTTACTATTTTCTATTCTAATATTCTAACATCACAAGTTAATAATTTTACCATAATACTATCATAATAAGATAGTGTTATAAATTTAATTTTATGTATAAAGATCACAGAACAATGTCATTAAGATAAATTCAATATAGATAATTTTAGAAAAAATTTCGTGGGTTGTAGTTTCATTTCCACATTTTTGATTTACTACATATATAAGAATACTTTTTAAACAGAAATAGAATACAATGATTTATTTCATGGAATGAAATAAAAATAGACAATGACTAAATGGAATACATATTAACAAGATATAGAAAAATGATCAAAAATATTTTTTGATATCTAATGATGACATATGAAAAAGTATAATTTGTGCACTATTTAGATAGAAATTGGTTTATTAATCAAATATATAGTGTTCCATCAGAAATAATATTTTAATATTTTCATAATGAATTATCTTTATATAATTATTAACAAATGGATATTTTATGATGTATTAAAAATAATGTTTCTTCCAAATATAATAAAAGTTACTGAATTATCAGAATGAATATTTGGATTATTGTAAATGGATGGATGATTAATATACTGATAATTAGATACAATAATGAATATAAATAAAATAGATATATTATTATTATTCATGTCATCAGATTGAGGAGGGTTCTGTGAATTCATTCAAATAAATTTCTTTCTTGTTTCGACGTATACAATTAAATGAAGATTCAATGGGTAGAAGAATTCAATTATTGTTTTTATAAAATAATTATGTTTTATAATGTTTTATTAGATCAAAAAGTATTTAATATTTTATCATAAATAAATCTCATATGATGATGAAATTATTTTCTTTTAGTGTTCTATTTATCATTAGTGGAATATTAAGGATACTCACAATGGTAGAAGGCTTTTTTTTAAATAAGTTAATTTTTGAGGTCATGAGAAGCCTAAAAAAACATCAAAATTCATTAGAAAAATCCCAAATATTTTTTGGGTGGGGAGGGTTCATATTTAGTTTTAATTATAAAAAAAAATAAATTATTTTCCCCACTTATCCTCTTTCATGCACTATTACATATAAGACACATGTAATGTATAGAAAATGGTACTATTAAACCATATAAAATATATGATATAACAAAAAAATTTGAATGATATATTAGAATTAATTATGCACTTGTATGTTTGTTGTTGAATATTTCATTTTAGGGACCATATTTGTTGAAGATAAGTTTCACTTGAAATTGGAGTTTTGATCAGATTGTAAAGACCAGGAAAGTTCCATGTAATTTTTTTTAATATATAGAATATTACGAGATAGTGAAAATAGACACCATGTGATTCTGAGTCCGAGAGTTCCTGGAATGAATTTATGAAAAAAAAATTGGGTGTGTTCAGTAAACGTGAGAGCGGGTTTCTGTAACTTCTATTTCGGTTCTTGGAATTCAAATATGAGGACATCGTTGAACTCGCAGCACTGGTATTCTCATAAATAGACCTTTACCTTTACTGCAGTCGGTCAAGGGTGAAATATATATTTTCACTTTTTCATGGAAATAAAAATAATATAATATAAACATCTATTTTTTTTGGTTGAAACCTCCCATGTGAATGTTATGGATGTGGGGACGACCGAGCATAAAGCCTCTGAATTTTAATTCTAGTGGTGGGGACTATTCGACCCCCTTTAATGGGAGGAAAACTCTCAACTCCCCTACTTTAATTATGCCAACACAATTCATTTAATTGAGGCCATTAAATTATGCCAACTACATTTTCGCTAACATGATTATATTTTTATTGGCACATCTTTTCTTGTAACGGATTGGGTGGAAAAGGAAAAGGGAATACTTGTGAAAGTTCATATCCAACGAAAAATTCACCCTTCCTCTCCAACAATGAACATCTCCTCCGAACAATGAACGGATTCTCCATAACAGAACGTTATTTGGAGCCAATGAAATAGGAAAATGCAAGAGCCCGACATTAGAAGCGTGTTGCGGAGGCGAAAATCATTACACCCTCTTCGCCTTCACCATTTTTATCTCGCGACACATCAACTTACCATCGTGGTGGGTTTTGATGTTTTGAGTAACCCTTTACCGTTATTGACGTTCTTAATAGAAGATTTATTATGAATCTTTCTACCTCTCTATCACAGAGGGTGTGGGCCAAAAGAACATGGCCCGACCTCTCTAAAATTTTCTAGAGGTTTTTTATGTGTTACTCTCAATGGAAGAGGGTGGCGACCGGTGCTGGAAAATGGCACTAATAGGACTCAGATATAGCGGTCGGCACACTGCTAGACTTGATGAAGGAAATGTCGCAACCACACCACCCGAAGGAAGAGAACCGTAGCTTGTGCCACAGCAACGAAGGGAGGACGGCCGGCCGAGCCGGCTGCCAGCGAAGGCGCAGCGCACGACCGTGCCGCTCGAAGAGGAAGGCTGGCCATCCGACCAGCTGTGCCCCAGCTGCCCCATCGCATCGTGGCCACCCCACACCACGACCGCCCAGATGGGGCCAGACCGCCCAGCGCATGACGGGGCGGGTCGGTCTGACCGGGTCGAACCGGACCCGGACCAATTTCGACCCAATACATTCTTCCAACCATATCTTGATCTTGAGGCATTCTTTTTATGAACCGTCTATGGTACAAGAAATTGTGGAGTTAGATAGTTGTTTTGGTATACCTCACATGATATTTGGATAAAGTTGGGATACAGTCGGGTTGGATCGAGCCCGAATATAATCGGGCCCTCAAGAAAAAAGTGATAATAATTACAGATCAGGAGTCCAGTTGACACACCATCTGTTGCATTGATGCCCCTATGATATATAGGTCCTTTGGGATACTTCTTCATTGGTCTTCCTGGAAGTTTGATTATCAACCATTGGCTTGAGGAGTGGATCCTCCCGGAGACGAACTGTGCGGGAACCTTGTAGTGGGTTATGACATGAGAAAAGGATCGTTTGTTGGCCTGAAAAAGTACTAGAATCTTGTGTGGGTCTAACGATGCACTAGGATCAAGTATGGGTCTAATGATTTACTAGGATACTATGTGGGTCTGACTGTGTACTCGGATTTTGTGGGGGACTGATGATGTACTTGGATCCTGTGCGGGTTTGATGATGTACTAGGATCCCATGTGGGTCTGATGATGTACTAGGATCCTATGTGGGTCTCACGATCTACTAGGATCTTGTGCTGGTTTGATGATGTACTAGGATCATGTGTGGCTATAATGATGTACTAGGATCCTGTGTGGTTTTGACAATGTACTAGGATCTTTTGTGGGTCTATGATTTTGGATCTTATGTGGGTCTGCCTCTTAAAAGAGTGCGATGATTCAGTTGTTACATCTCATCATCTCTACTACCTTACCTATGTTATACACGGTGTGAGCCAAGTCTGTACCTTTGTGGTTTTCTTCTGTGTCTAATACCAGTGTGGTTCTTACCATCGCGGTATTCCTTCCATTGTGGAATAGTTGAGCTTTGGTATTTTGAGTTGGAATCTATGTTTTCCACATGATTGAGATGGGTATACATGATAACGTACGTATATGTATGGGAATATACCTATGTAGGGTTGTCAGTTAATTTCATGCTTTTTGGTTAATCTTTTGAGGTTATTGTGAGACCTATAGGGTCCCGGGGTCCCTATTGAGTATCGTTTTACTCAACCCTCCATGTTCTATGCCTGCACCATGTTGTGTTTGGTGTAGGTGACGGATAGCACTGATCAAGGAAGAGGGTACCAGGACTGGATGGTGTCAGAGGTGGACCATAAAGCATGTCAGTTGGCAGAGGGGATGGGTGTACATGGAGTGTTGAGGTGGAGATCTGTACCTACCCTTAAGGTAGGAACCTCAGAGGATGACCTAGAAGATATATTTATCTTTCTTCAGTTGTATGTTTTTTCAGTTGTACTAGTACCTTTACTATTGGGCTTGTATTCTAGCCCCTCTTACTTTCTAAATTCTTTCTTCTATGAAGTTTACTTGTGTTCTTATCTTGTTGTGTTCTTGTTTGAGTGTGTTTATAGTTTATAAAGGCAATTCATTCTCGGTTTTAGGGGATACACCTTTCGGTGCTAGTCGCCGGCCCCTGGCCTATGGAAGGCGGGCTTGGGGTTGTCACGGCACGAGCCCCAGGGGATGGGTCGTGGAAAATTGGTATATGAGGAGTATTTTCTACTGTTTAACATAGGACTATTATCTTTTTAACAGTAGTAGTGTTTTGTGTAGTGAGTGTGGTTATTAGTTTAGGGAATCCAGTGTTGGTGCGGCGACCGACATATCAATACACCAGAACCATCATTTCTGATTTCGGACTGAGATCACAAAAACATTGATTGCGTGTTTGTTTTGAAGGGTTTTATTTGTGATATCATTGTTTAAGCTCACTGGGTATGACTTATAGAACCTGGAACACTTGTTTCTTTTTAGGATTCCTCAACACAGAGATCCATCTAGGGTTTTAAATATAGTATGCACTGATAGCCCATCGGGCGATGAGGCCTTGGTGCATGGCCCCATCTATTAGAGGCACAAGAGGAGGAACCAGTGGTATCATTACCCATTGGTCCACAGATTCCACCAGCCCCATCAACATGGGGTGTGCACTGCTTGAGTGAATTTCATGAGTTCCACTGCTAGAGGCCACCCAGGTTCAAAGGAGAGAAAGACACACAGGTAGTTGAGGATTTGCTGGAGGCCATATTGAGAGTCTTTTGACTGGTAGGGACACCAGTTGATCTCATGGTGATCCTTGTCGTTAGCCTTCTATAGGAAGTAGCAGACTAATGGTGGGGCATGATGCTCCAGGTTCATGATGAGGTGATGCTTCTATGGGCAGACTTTGAGATCCTTTTTCGGGTAGAGTTTGTCCCAGCGACTCTTCGGGCAGAACACATATAGGAGCTTCTTCATATGTAGCAGGGAAACATGACTATGGCTCAGTACTCAGTGAGGTTCACCAACCCCTTACACTACTCCACTGATATGGTTCATGACCCATTCTTCAGGGCCTAGACCTTTGAGCAGGGACTTAGGCGGGAGATCAGGTCTTCAATGATATATCTCTGCATCCTGATGGAGGCGGGGGTGTTAAAGAGAGCCCTCTTAGTGGAGATTCTCCTTACTAAGCAGTCACCAGTAGCGAGACTCACCACTGAATGTCACAAAGCGGAGTCTACTACATCTGGTAGTAGAAAGATTCCACAGAGGTCCAAGAGGACCAGACCTACAGGGGGACAACAGCATGACTCAGGATCAGTTATGCAGGGTACCAGAGATAGAGCTAGTCAACAGTGGAACATGAAGTGTTCCAGATACGGTGGACAGGGTCACATGGCTCGTGACTGTCAGACCCAACATACTGATTATCAGCAGACAGTCGAGGGACCGCCCAGGCAGAGACAAAGGTTTGACCGAGGAGGTCCACATGGATCAAGAGGATGTGGCAGAGGAACTAGCTGTGAATATGGTGGTGGGTGGTGTTTTGAGATGTTACCGCCACCACCACTAGGAGGTCCACCCTGACTGCAATGAGCAGGAGGACAAGGACAATATCAGATCTAGGAAGCTGAATCCTATAATCATAGTTCTCCGATGATGATATGAGGTACAATATTTGTCAACTCCACCTTACCTACAGTACATATAAAAATAGTTTTTAGTCATTCTTTTATTGCCACTACCCTTGTTCGGAGCATAGAGATTCTAATGGTGCCAATGGCTCAATCTTAACAGCTCGAGATTCGTACGGGAGTCTATTCGACGAATACACACTGGTGCTAGCGGTGGGAGCATACTCTAGGAGGTGAGAGATTCGGCATGGATCTCCTAATAGCGGCATAGAGGCATTAGGACGTCATCATGGGGATGGATTGGTTATCTTCATTCCATGTTCATATAGACTATTTTAGGCGCAATGTGTGGTGTGTCCGCATGGATGGTACTAGGTTTACCTTCACCGACGAGACGAGAACCTTTTCAGCACATGATAGACTTAATCAGAGGAGAGTGAAGCTGATTACACATAATTTTTCTAGACTTACCCTCGAAGAAGTTGATGTAGAGTGTCTGAGTTATCCTATAGCGGTGGACCAGTACACAGATGTCTTCCATGATGATGTTCCGGGTCTACCTCATCACAGAGAGGTGGACTCAAACATTGACTTGTACCCTAGGACGACACTGTTATCTACACTAGTGTATCTGATGTCTCTCGCAGAGCTTCATGATATACGGGTATAGTTGGAGGATTTACATGGGAAAGGGTTCATCTGGTCTAGTGTTTCTCCTTGGGAATCTCTGATTTTGTTCTCCATGAAGGCGGATGGGATCCTGAGGCTTCTTTTTGAATATCGGAACCAGAACCCAGTGAACGTGAAGAACAAGTAACCACTCTTGATGATTTAGAAACTTTTTGATAAGACGAAATGATCACATTGGTACTTGAAGATAGGCCTTAGATCAGGCTATCACCAGCTCGGAGTACGACATGAGGATATGCAAGAGATGGATTTTAGAAGTTGGTACAGCCATTATGAGTTCCAGTTTATGAAATTCAGAGTGTCCAATGATTCAATATTGTTCATGGGACTCATGAACATGATTTTTCAGCTATACCTTGATCTCATTGTACTCGTCTTCATCAATGACATTTTTATCTACTCAGCTATAGACGAGGAGCATGCCTATAATTTTCATATAGTTCTAGAAACACTCCAAAAGCACCATCTTTATGGTAAGTTCTTGAAGTGCCTGTTCTGGATCCGAGAGATTCACTTTCTATGAAATATCATCATGGAGGCTAGAGTTATAGTGGATCCAGCGAAGATTGAGGCTGTACATTCTTGGAAGCCACCCAGGAGTCTGTGGTACGGAGTTTCCTGGGTTTTGTTGAAAACTAGCGGAGGTTTTAGCCGGATTTCTCCAGAGTTTCAGCAACTCTATCATATTTGACAATGGAGGGGAAACCCATCATTTTGTTGGAGATATGTCGTCGGAGTTTTTAGGAGCTGATGTAAAGGCTTACTCGTGCCCCCATCTTGATACTTCCAGAGGAGGGCATAGGGTACGAAGTCTACTACGATGCATTAGGGACCGGGCTCAGATGTGTCCTAATACAGAAGAGATCATTGATCATATATGGTTCTCAAAAGATGAGATAACATGAGGAGAACTACACTACCCATGTCCTAGAGTTAGCAGTAGTGGACATCACTTTGAAGATATGGTGAAAATATTTTATGGGCGAGAATTTTACTGTCTACTCGGGTCACAAGAGTCTCAGGGATATCTTTTCTCAGAAGGACCTAAACCTGAGACATTGACGTTGGCATGAGTTCCTATAGGATTATGACTTCGTGATCATATATAATACGTGTAAGGGAAATGTTGTAGAAGATTCACTCAGTAAGAGGTCTGGTATACAACTACTGGGAAAGGCAACAGAGTAGTTGGCCACATTACAAAAATATATTGTGGATCATGATGGAGTAACTTATCTTTAGTCTCATACAGTCACTCCCCCACTTCTTCAGCGAGTCAATGAGGTGTTGCATGGGGATGTTGACTACAAGTCTCAATGTTCTTAGATATCCACAAGACATGGACCTGATAGATTTTATTAAGGTGGGGATCACGTCGTCCTAATCAAGGGATGTACCATGGAACCAGTGTCACTTCAGGAGCAAGTGTTGAGGGAGTTTCACACATTCCCTCTAGCGGAACATCCAATAGGGTCGAAGATGTACCATGATCTCTAACGACATCATTGGTGGCTAGGAATGAAGAAATAAAAAGCATATATTGTCTCATGATGCCTCACTTCTTAGAAAGTGAGGGCAGAGCATCATGTACAAACTGGCATAGTTCAGACATTATAGGTCCCATAGTGGAAGTGGGAAGAGATACCCATGGACTTCATGACTTACTTACACGTACATACAGAGGTCATGATTCAATCCAGGTAATCGTCGACCGAATCATCATGTAGACCCACTTCCTACCGATCATTGTGAAGGGTTTAGTAGAGAGCATGGGACACCTCTATGTGTATGAGATTGTGTGGATACATGGAGTACCCTTGACTATTGTTTTTGATCGTGATACATGTCTCACATCCCATCATTGGAAGGGGTTTTAGGAGGCTCTCGTGACGTAACATTGTTTGAGCACCGCCTTCCATCCTCATATGGATGGCCAGACTGAGCGGACCATTTAGACCCTCAAGGACACACAACGTTCTTGTGTCCTTGACTTTAGTTGTAGTTGGGAGTATCACTTTCCCTTTGTGGAGTTTTCATAAAACAATAGAAATCACTCCACCATTGGGAAAACACCTTTCGAGGATCTGTACGGTCGACCTTGCAGATGGACTTTATGCTAGACTGACCCTGGGGAGTCAGTACTCGTGGGACCATAGATGGTACATACTACCATAGAGAAAATGCAGATCATTCCGGAGTAGATGAAGACTACATAGAGCAGGCAGATATCTTATGCCGACAGGAGATGGAAACCTGTAGAGTTCGAGGATGGAGATCATGTCTTTTTAAGTGTCTCACCTCGACGAGTTTTGCAGATATTTGGCTGGGGCGGCAAGTTATCTATAAGATCTATTAGACCTTTCTGGGTACATAGTAGAGTTGGTGAGGTGTATTACCACCTAGAACTTCCCAATTAGCTGCACTAGGTATACGACATCTTCCACTTATCCATGCTGAGGAGAGACATGCACGACTCTTCTCACATTGTTGACCCCGGAAAATAGACGTCGATATTAGGGAAACATTTATGGAGGTTCCAATAGAGATTGAGGATCGTTAAGAGTAGGTCATTCATGGGTGTTTGATATCTCTCGTGCGTGTTCTCTCGTAGTACAGGAACCTCCATGAGAGAACATAGGAGCGGATGGCTCGGATACGTGCTCAGTACCCCCACTTGTTTCTTTAGTTTAAGTTGTGGATTTTGGGGACATAATTCCCACAGGTGGGGAGAACGAAATGTTCCTGAAAATTCCTTGTAATGTTTTTAATTATATGTTATATTAAAAGACCACAAAAATTGATGGCGTGTGATTCCGAGGCCAGTAGTGCCAATAATAAATTTCTAAACTTTTCTATAGTACGTTTAGTAAACATTAGAGTGGGTTTTTGTAACATTTGAATTGGTGCTCGGAATTGAATTTAGAGGACATCGTTGAACTCGCAGCACCGTTATTCTCTTACGGAGACCTTTACCTCAACCGTAGTAGGTCGAGGGTGAATGATAGTTTTTCACATTTTTGTGGAAATAAAAATAAAATAAAATAAACTTGAATTTTATTTTTATTGAAACATCCCATGTTAATGTTATGGAGGTGGGGACCATGGAGCTTAAAACCTCCAAATTCGAATTCTACTGTTGGGGACCACCAGAACCCCCTTTAATGAGAGAAAACATCTCAAATACCCTAATTTAATTAAGCCAACACAATTCCTTTATTTGATCCAATTAAATTATACCAACCCCTTTTGTGCCAAGAGAATTATATTTTTATTGGAACCTCTTTTATTAGAGAGGATTGGTTGGAAATGGAGAAGGGTAGAACTTGTGGAAGCTATTATCCAATGCAGAAGGCACCCTTCCTCTCTAATAAAGAACTTCTCTTCTGACCATAGAACACCACCTCCATCAAATAACATTTTTCAGATCCAAGAAAGAGGACAACACTCGATCCTAACATCAGAAGCGTGTTGCGGAGGCGACGATCATTGGCACCCTCTTCGCCTTCACTGTTTTTATCTTGCGACACATCAATGGACCTTTGAGGTAGTGTTTTTTGTTTTGAGTACCACCTTTACTGCTCTTTAATTTCTTCATAAATGATTTATTAAGTCGCTTTTTACCACCATAATGCAGAGGGTGTGGGCCAAAAAACATGGAACGACCTCTGTGAAAGTTTCCAGAGGATTTTTATGTGTTCCTCACAATGGAAGTGGGCATCAACCGATGTTGAAGAATGGCACTGGTGGGACACAAATACGATATCCAGCACATTGTCAGCCTCGATGAAAGTGATAGCGCAACTACGGTGCCCGAAAGAAGAGAACTGTGGCTTATGCCACGATGGCGAAGAGAGAACGGTCGGCTGAGGTGACCGCAGGTGAAGGCGCGGTGCGTGACCGCGCTGCATGGGAAGGAAGGCCAGCCATCTGGAAAGACGTGGTAGGCCGCCTCCCTGCAGTGCCCTGGCGCACCGTGGCCGCCCCAATACACTGCGGCCGCTCCGCCACACCACCTCCGCCCCACCCCACTACGGGCCACTATGGGTGGGCCGCCCAGCATGGTCTGGACTGCCCAGTGTGGGCAGGTCCACCCATCACGGGTCAATACGGACACGGTGAGCCGGGCCAGGTCTACCAAAAACAGTTCGGGCTAGGTCGGTTCGACCGAGTCGGACCGAATCCTGACCAGTTTCGACCATATACATTCTTCCGACCATATCTTGATCTTTGGGTGTCTGTTTCATGAACAATTTGGGATACCGGAAACCGTGGAATGAGAATGAATGTTTGGAATACCTAACATGAGATTTGGATAATGTTAGGGTACGATCGGGTTGGATCGATCATGAATCCAACATGGACCTCAGGACAAAAAAGGCTAATAACTTACAGACCTCGCGTCTGATTGACACACCGTCTATTGTGATGATACCCCAATGACGTGGCGGTCCTATAGGATAAATTATCATGGGAATTCTGGGATATTGGTGTATCGAATAGTGTCTTGAGGATAAAACCATCCTGGAGTGGAGCAGACATAGTGTGGGAACTTTGTAGCTGGTTGTGACATGGGAAATGGATCCTTCATGGGTCTGGCGATGTACTAGGATCTTGTGTCAGTCTGAAGTTGTACTAGGATCCTGTGTCGGTCTGACCATGTACTGGGATATGATGTGGGTCTGACGATGCACTAGTATCTTGTGTTGGTCTGATGATGTATTAGGATCTTGTATGGGTCTGACGATGTACTAGGATCATGTGTGGGTTTGACGATGTACCAGGATCCTGTTTGGGTCTGACTATGTACTAGGAACCTGTGTGGGTTTGATGATGTACTAGGATCCTGTGTGGGTATGATGAAGTATTGTGATCTTGTGTGTGTCTTACGATGTAATAGGATCCTGTGTGGGTCTGATGATGTACTGGGATCATGTGTGGGTATGTGATTTAGAATCCTACGTGGGTCTACCTCTTAACAGAGTAAGATGATTCCATAGTAACATCAAATCATCTCTACTACCGTACCTAAGTTATACTTGCTGTGAGTTTTGTAATTAACTTTGTGGTATTTTTCTATGTGGAATACCAATGTGGTTCCTACCTTCATGGTATTCCTTTCTTTGTGGAACAGTTGAGCTTTGGGCTTTTGAGATGGACTCAATGTTTTCCTCAGGATTGAGATGGGTATACTTGGTAACTTAGGTATATGTATAGTCATATACCTAAGTAGCATTGTCAGTTGATTTCATGCTTTTTGGTTTATCCTATGAGGATTTTGTGAGACCTTCAGGGTATCGGGGTCCCTACTAAATATCGTCATACTAACCCCTGCACTGGTTATGCCCGCACCTTGTGTGTTTGGTGCATATTAAAGACAACAATGATCGAGGTTGAGGGTACCAGGATTGGACGGTGCCTGAGGTGGACAATAAAGTGTGTTAGTATGTAGAGATGATGGGCAGATGTGGAGTGCCGAGGAGGCGATCTATACCTACCCTTCAGGTAGGAACCTCAGAGGATGAACCCATACTTTTCATTCTCTTTCTTCATTTTTTTTATTTTAGTACTACGCGTACCTTTACTATTGGGCTTGTATTCCGACACCTCTTACTTTCAGCACTCTTTTTTCTATACAGTTTACTCGTGTTCATATCTTGAAATGTGTTGGGTCGTGTGTGTTTACAGGTTACAAATGCAATGCCATCCCAGTTTTAGGGGATACACCATTCGGTGCTAGTCACAAGCCCCTGACCTATGGAAGGCGGGCTTGGGGTATTCACGGAACTGGCCCGGGGGACAGGTCGTGACACAGAGGCGCATGAATGAATACACCAAAATAATTATTGTACCTGGGGGAATCATTCACACTACATGAAAAGGTGAACAGATTGAATATTGTCTGAATATGTCAATCAATAGATATAATTTAAGTATGTTTAATCATTTATTAATTCAGTAGATGGATTTTTCATGAAGGACAATCAGATAGGGATACTATATGTATAGTGAACATATTTATGACTTATACAAAATTCCAAGGATGATGTTTATTCATGTTTCTTTAAAATAAATTAAATAATAATTATTATTAATATGTTCTTCTGTGAAAAAATTATATTTATCCTTGTGAAAACATAATGAATGTGATGGGAAAGGGTTCTCATAGTAGAAAAGAATATTTCTTACATATATTATTTGTGCATTTAGAACATCTATTATTTACCTATTCTAGTAAAATTAATGTGTTTTGATATTCTTTTATTGATGTAATAACACAAAAGGATTGTTTTTAGTGGATTATGGGGTGTTTGATTATTTCTAATCAATTCCAATGACTCTCTACTATTATTTATTGGGGAAAATTTTAAATTCATCTATTTATATGGAATGTTATTGTTTCCTTATTACCAATAAGTTAATAACTACATAAAAATATGTAAATTTTTTTATTATAAAGTATACAAATATTAAAACTATAAATCATTGATTCAATTTGTCACCTTATAAGTGATTAGAGAGATCCAGATTGGTATATATAGATCTCAATACAGTTTGTAGGGAGACTAAATGTGAGAAATCAATAAAAACATTGATAATTCCAATAAGACTATAAAATAATGGTCATATATATATATATATATATATATATATGAATAAAATTGTTAATTAATTCCATGAGGTTTTATTATATGATTTTTTAAATAATGGGTATGAATAAGTACACATAAGGGACATAACATCTTATAAATTTTTCTATTAGATTAATATTCATTTTTATCTAGAGTATGTTTCCTCTCAATTATATGAATTTTATTATAGAGACATATTTCTCTTTAAATTATCAAAAAATAAATTAGTTAAATGAAAAATATATATTCATTACCATTAAATTAGTCATTTTCTTATATCAAACACATGGTAATAGAGTTCGAGTAACCTCATATAAAATTAATACTAGATTAAGCCTAGGTTATTTATAGAAAATAATTATAACCATGTTTTGAAACTCTATTAACTTAACCATTAGATAAATTGTTTTATTTTTTTCATTTAATATACTGAAATAAAAATAAAATATATTTATATGAGTGAATTGATATATAATACTTCCACAATTTAATGACGATTCCAAAAGAATAAAGTCTATGAAAAATTAGTGTATTGATATAATATGTGATGAAAATGTATAAATTAAGTTAAATATAAGACTAAAAATTTCATTGTCTTCATGTGATAATAAGTGGTTCCCACAACTTTCAATAAATGAAAATCTCAGTTTTTTATGGTCCTAGTTCACATTGAAAATATCAAAAAAATTATTTAAGTATTTTATAGATACTAATTGTGAAAAGTATACAATATTATATTTGAATTATAGAAAATTATAAATAAAATAAATTAAATAAAATATATACATATTAAGTATTTTGATATCCATAAAAGGCTCATTTAATAGAAATTTGATATTATAAATAATAAAATAATGTGATATTTGAAATATTAACATGTGTATTAATGTCAATCATATATGGAATATTTCATACATGAATCTATTATATCCCTTTAAATATTTCATATCAACTGAGAAATACACCCTAAAATTTGAATTATGAACGAAAATTGGTATCATGACACCTATGGAATAATAACTTATTCACTAGACATTTCATCAAGTCCATATTTATATTCCATCCATAAAAAATGTAAAAATGATAAAAAAAATACTTGAAACTGTATTATTTAAGTAAATGAAAATACTGCCATTCACTAATACAATATAAAGATAAATATTGAAATAAACCTTTTTTGATATAATTTATATTTTACAAAATGGTAAATCAATTCCAATGAATTTTTAAAATACACCCAATCCTTAATAAAAATTATCATTCAGTCTTATCAAAACTCTTTACCAAATAAAAGTATCTTCTAAATATAAATATTTAATCCCAGACCTGAAAAATAAATAATCAATCGAAATTTCCATTATTATCAAAGAATGGGTTTCTATATTTACTAAAAAATATTCATTCTTTCATATTATAATATACATACAAGATCCTTAAATCTCATTAATACATGAAAGAGTTGCACCATGTTATCCAAATCATAGGCATCTTGTTTTAATAATTACTCGAATAAAAAATTATTATCATGTATATTAAATATCCATTTATTTTTATATTATAGTAAATATAAGAAATATATAAAACATTTTCAACCTTTCATGCATTATTATTCACTATATAAATTATGAATGGAAATCCTTTAATAATAATTTGATATGAAAACAAGTTCATTGATAATTTATTATTGCTAAAAATAATATATAATAACTAATATTTTTATAAATACTTAATAAAAAATATTGGAGTACTAAAAATCATTAATATTTCTTATATAATATATTAGTAAAAATTTGAAAGTTAAACTTACCACATTTTTAATTATAATGAATATTTATTATTAATATTTCATATATCATGAAGAGAACTATGATGCAATATGACTAACATGTATTAAAATTATCAAAACAAATATCTCACATATTTAGAATTCACTTTGATTTTTAAAATTAATTAGGTATCCAAATATTCAAAAAAATAAACCTTGGTTAATTAATTTCATGTCATTATAATCTAAATACATGAATATAAAAAAATTCACAATGACATGATAAAATTTATTCTAATTTATTTAGGTGAAACTATTTATTAATATTGTTGGTAAGTAAAAAAATATTAGGCTTTTGAAATAGTCAATAAATTATTAATTATCATTTATATTACTAAAAAATTAAAAAACAATATTTCAACTTTAATATAAAAACATTCTTTAGTTGTTAAATATTAAATTCAAATATTTTATTTGATGATATCTAAAACCAAAGAACATTTAAAACAGAAATCCAATCATATAAAAAATGTTAGAAAAACCATATATTAATGATGATAATAGTAAATATCAATGATATAAAAAAATGTATTTTTTCATTTTGAATCTATTTATGAGAAACTCATATTTTCAACCAAAACAATTAATCGATATAAAAAACAATTTCATTATGTCAAAATGGAAAAATAATAACTATTAATATGTCATATTAATGGTGAAATCCTATTGATAAATATTTTTATTAACATTTGATACCCACCACCCACTATATAAAATGATTTTTATGAGATGATGAAACACCTAAACCATTTGTTAAAATAGATTTCACATAATAATTCATGGTAACTGGAATCTCTGTTTAGAGAAGGTATATATATTGTTTTAAATTAGGAACCTTAATTTCATAAAATATATTTTTACAATTCCAAACTCCAAAAAAATTAACAAAATTTAAAAAATTACACTTTCATCTAAAGAAAAAATCATACACAACATATAATATTGAATGAAAATGAACAAAGATAAAACACCCGAAAAACAAAACATGTAAACGAATATCTAGTGTAATAAATACCATATGGGGTGAATTTAAATTATAGGATACATAACAAGTATAAGAATAATTATATATGATATATATATATATACCTCATGAATTTGAATAAAAATATATGATATTATAACAATAGATAATAATTACCTCTGATGAATCAAAAAATGAAATCACCAATCATGTGTGTAAGGCTATGAAACACAAAATAAAAAAGGATAGTTATGAACATATAAATTACATAATCTCTACCCAACATAGTCCTCCAAGAGACCAAAACTAACATAATTTATCATTGAAACCTTATACAATTTTAGATATGTGATACACTTTCTCCAGAAAAATATAATGCAGAATGATATCTATATATTCACAATTTTTTTTGTGGTTTGTATTAGAGATAGTAATAAATAAAAAAATGAATCACATACAAGATATATAAATATAATAAATTTACCGAAAAATTTATATAAACCAATACACAGTAAAATACTTCCAATGATGTGTAGTATATATTACATAAACAGTCTACACACTTGTTTCAAAAACTATTTCACTTGTATAAGGAAAATTAATATCCCCTATAGGGGCCATGATTGTTTCATAATGTATCACTTATTAATTAGGTCATTTTATTGACAATAACCCAATTTTAAATCCATCCCCCTAAAACAAATCATGTTATTATGGCATAATTAAGGATCCCCATATTCAAAATTTACATCCTTATAAAAACCATTTAGGACCCATCCTTATATCTAATGATTAGTGTCCAATATGTTCTTACTATATTCTTAAGAATTTCATACTCACATAAATAATAATTAAATTAATTCCTATGTTTTTAATAACCATTATCATGTTGTGAAAAACTAAAATTATTTCATATTCTAAATGTAGTTAAAGTAGAAACCAAAGATATCTCCAAGAAAATATTGCATAAAAATGGATACCAAACTGTTATTAGTTAATTAAAAGTGGTTTGGATTCCTGATTTTTAATATGGAAAATAGATAATGTTATTGAAATTATTAATTTAAAACATCTAATAATGATATGTTCATTAGATTAGTGTTGTATTCTACTAATTCATAGATATTATAGGCCTAATGATATATGATATTCTTTTTGTATGTATTGAAATAGAGTGATTGATAAATCGATTCCTACCACTATTGAAATATATAAGAAGGTTAGAATATCCCCACTGGAAATCTTTATTTGGTCTTAACTCATTAAAATATTCACAAATATTACATATGGTACTCCTGCATAGCATAGGGAAATCCAATTTGGTAAATTTTATTCTAATGAAACAAAGAGCTTATGCGATTACCTTACCCCATGATTCAAATCATTAGGTACATCAACACAAAGTGTATCATTTTATATCATTTGAAAAACAAAACATTTTGGAGTAATATAAGAATAACCAAAAAATGAAAATAATTATTAATATAGTACCTAACCACATACCTTAGAAATTGTTATGTAAATATAATATTTTAAATTTAAAAAAGGATTTATGAAATAGAAACATGGTTTTTTTCACTATAGTACTCAATAAACAGAATTATAATGTGGTTTTCTTTCCCTATATGATATCATAGAGTTTACCCCACAATGGGTTGCATAATGAAGATGATTGGTAAAGAAGAATGTAGATATATCCAATATAAAATGTTTTTCCATTCCTATATAAATTGGTCTTCTATGATTCCATACGTGGTTATATTATTTTCCATCGTCAACATCATAGAATCATATTTCTTATATTGATGAACACATTGTAACCTAGATAATTCTATTCAAGTGATATGGATTTAACTAATGAAATGTGAGGAACATTACATGGGTTTTCGAATCATGTTGGTTCCCAGATAAAAAATAAACATTGATTTTATCATTTTGGAGGTCTTACTCTCTGATATGTACCCTTATCATTGTCTCATTTTATTTTTGGGGTGTTTACATATCTTTTGAAACATGGTTAAAACCATTACACTAGGTATTGAGTTCATTTTTACTCAGTTCACATCCTTAGAATATGTGTAGTGGAAAGTAAATAGCCTCAAACCTCAATTTATAAGACTTTTATGACTATAAATATCATTTATAAAAAAGAGAATACCATTAAGAATTATATGGAGTGCATTTTTTACTAATATCTGCAGTTAGTCATCACATGGTATGTTCTAAAAAATTCATTATTTCAACATGTGGTCAATGGATTGAATGCTTAGTTGTTTTTAATTCCTTCACCATGTTATTTGATCATCTTATCCATGTATAATTATATAGTTTTTTCAATTTACATTAATGTATGGAAGGTTTAGGGCATTGAAAAAAACACCCAGTGGTAATCTCATAAAAGAAAAATTAGGATACTTTTACATTGTTAATAGTGTAATTTTTATATTAAAGACAATTAAATACATAAAAGGTTCTTTCTTTAGTAGGTGAAATTTTCAATTGTGGACAATAAATATACCATTTGGGGGATATAAGATTTTATTGATCATTTTTTGTTAATCAAATGGTCAAGAAAAAAATCCTCATAATATATATTATCTGTAACTTCCCAAGATGCCGAATTATGCACAATACTACATTTAATTCTTAAAATTTCATCAAATTAAGAGAAATATTAAAAAAAATTATGTTTATAACATAATTTTGTAATTCAAATTATAAAATATTCAATAACAACTCTACATTTAATTCATTTGATATTTAGAGTCCATATCATTGTTAAAACTACACTATTAAATGAAAAACATGATTTTTTTCAATATAGTGTTTTTAGAATTATATAATCCAAATATAAATTGTATGAAACTATTATATTATCCACTCCCACTATAAATAATTATTATAGAGACATTTAAATTTCAGAAATTGTACTAAATAAAAGTTAAAACATGAAATAAATGTGAGATTATTTTTTATCACCACTTCAAAGAAGCTATCATTCATCCTCTATGATATTATTTACTTTTTCACTATTATGTATATTCAATTAACTCCAACTTTATTCAGACACATATTCATAGTTATGAATTCATTCTTATAATATTCCACCCATCACTCAAGTATAATTATTATTCACAGTTATTAACATTACATGTTCAAAACATGTATAGTATATTCTTCATGAATTTGTTTATCTCTGCCTAAGGAGTAATATAATTTTGATTATCATGGATACATAATCAGGGTTATTTTATGGATATGGAATAAGTACAATTCAAATTAATAATTGTTGATAATTAATGGGGAGTATTAACTCTACTATGAATCTCAATTCATGAATTTTAGTTTCCTCAAGGATTTGATTATACAACAACATCCCCTTATCCAACTCAGTAACATAGAAATTAATTTTCCATTGAATTACCGTAAATTATAGTAATATAGTAGTATAAAAAATTTATCTCCCAATTAACCCTAGATAGTTTCTCAAACATATTTCGTTCATTTTATATTTGGTATTATCTAAATGTAGGTGTAATACATCAACAATTATTCTTTGATGTACGACTTCTACTAGGATATGATAAGAATTTATTCACCCTTACACATGATGTGTTTCAGGTTTATTATTCTATTTCAATAATGCCTTACCTTAACAATTTAATATATAAAAACAAATTGAATATGGTTACAACTCCCACATACATCAACAAAAATTCTCAGTGAATCCAATTGTAATTTTAGTATAAATTATTATATTTATTTCATATATGATATGATTGTGTAAATCATTCAACTAGTATTTTGATATTTTTTGACATTATAATAATTATTTTAAATTAATAAGATTATATTTTCACAAAAAAAAAGTGGTTGTGGTCCATGTGATTCATTTATTGATATCAATAATATTTTTCAATTCATCCCATCAGAATAATCTTCACAAAAAAATGAGTACAACATATGTATAATATTCACCTGAAAATTATTGAAGATTCTAAAAAAACAGTTTTTAAAATTATTTTCTCCAGATATATATTTAATTCTAATTAGATGGCCGAAAATATTTTAAAAAATCAATATTGTAATTTTCTAAAATGGATACCAACCAATTTCATAGATGTTTTTGGGGTCTAAAATGGATTAATGTATATGATGGTGTCAAATAGACTATATCGGAATGGGCTAAAAATTCTATGAAGGCCTCAATAATTTAATTATAAATTCCTTTAATACTATATTCCTTTTATTATCTTAGTCTACATAATCTATGTATTCAGAAACACCGTGGTTTACAAAAAATAATACGAAATTCAATTTCACTTTTAAAATTGTTTATGATGCCTCTTATGTTTGATATAGAAAATACAATCCATCATTTCATTCAATTGGTTTCAATATGATATGGATTTAGAATGAAATTAACTAAGATATTATTTGAAAAAAACTTTTAAACATTCATATAATATGATTTTGTAGGCCCATCAATTACCCAATATTTTTAAGGAATCAATTCTTTCAATGGTATTCATGTTGAGTTCATATGATAAAAAATAATACTGATATTAAAAAAACCCCTTAAATGTTTGAAAATCCATGAAATTATTATCAACGAAATTAAAAATCGAAATGTATTAACTACTGATCCAAAAATAAAATGGTTCCCTACCAAAAATCTATTTGATGTATTTTCTTTAATGTATTTCAATTTATTTACCATGTAAATGAATATTATATTGAATTAGAACCTAATATCCAATGTTCAACAGTCGTTCAACCTTGTTGGGTTTTATTGATAAACTACTTCTATGTGTCTGACATTCTCTATTATGTCTTATGAAAACATCCCACATTATTTATTTTATCTATTCCCATTAATAGTTAGACAAAATGGATCTATCCATACTCATGTTTTTTAAAATAAATCATCATTATTATTCATTTCTTCAACTATAGATGATCTCGTGGATGGTTTTTTTTATAAAATCTTGTTTAAATGATCCACTATTGGTCATTATTTTTAATTTCATGTGTTTTTTTAAAAAATATATACTAATTTCTACCATGTCATTTAGCATATGTATTATTTATTTATATTCCTTTAATATGGCCTAATTCATCTCCCTCATACCCTAGTAGGATTTTGGTCCCTATTCTATGGTTTTAGGGAATCTTTTCAATAAATGTTTCTATATATTGTAAGAACCTTGTTCTTATTCCTGAGGTACAGGTTTCTTCTTTTCTTTTATCCTTAAGTGATTTTGAGAAAATTTTGAAAATGGAGGAAAATCATAAATTTTGTGACTAAATACCATGTACTTTTAGACACACAGTGTACTTTGGCCATATGGAAGGAGTACATAGGGCATGGAGGACAGTCGACGATGATGGGTGTAAAAATAGACTACATGACATGTAGTTTGTATTTACACACCGTGTAGTCAGTTGGCAGGAAAAAATTAAGGCAGTGGCCAGCTAAGCGATAGTACACATCGTGTACTCAGGTATAACACGATGTGTACTCATGTTCATAGATGAACAATGCCACGATGGCGAGAAGCTGCCGAAGGAATAGTTAAAAAATGAAAACTACACATCGTGTACCCAATAGTATGTAACACCCGAGAATTTTATGTTATATAAATCATCAAAGGAATCTTTTTCTACACAACACTTACTTGGCTTGCTTTACACGAAATCACGACCTTCCTCGATAGCTTGCGTCGTACGCAATACCGAGTTTCACTAAACAACGATATGTTATTAAAATATTATTAAAACTAGCCTTTATGAATAGTAATAACCACTTTTTGAAATTTTATAAATTTTATTTTTCAAAATGGACTTCATTTTTGGATTCAGAATATCGAAATTAGCCTAGGGTGAAATTTTGGTATTTTTTTGAAAACTTTCAATTTTTGATGAATAGTGAAACCACTAAGTGGTAGTTAAAAAACTGAATATTTCATAAAACATAATTTTACCGCTTCTGTGAGTGGAATTTCAAAAATCCGAGAGACACGGTTGATGTCAGTATGTAAAATGTGGTTCAATGAGATGAAAATAATTTTTTGGTGAATAGTAACTTTTTACTTTTTTTTACCACGGTTAAAAGTAAATATGTTAATTAAGGGTAAAGATGATATTATTATTACCATAACACATGTCCTAATTCTATTGGATAAGTGTAATTTGACCAAAAAGCAACTTAGGTTTAAAATATGACCATTTAGGCCCACTTGGATTAGATTAGGACATTTATTATTAATTTATTTAAAGAAGGGTTAAAATTGTTAAAATCAAAGTTTAATAAGTAAATAATTTTTAATATGGGGTTATACATAAGATAAATTAGACTATAAATATTAATTTGAAAGATAAAAATATGTCCTACATAATGGTATTTTATTTGTAATTTTTAGACATTATATAATTTAATTTATTTATGACACAATGATGATACAGTAATTATCTTATTAATGAAATTTTGACATAATTGATGTTATAAACACCAAAATAAATGTAATTTGAGAATTTTTATGAATCCTACTAATTTTCTAGGTTAATTTGACATGTTAGTATTTATTTAATTAACTTTTTTCGAACAAATAATTCTGTTATTATTTTCACAAAAATCAATTACTAAATAGTGTCAAAATTGACATAAAATAGTTTTTAAAACAAATATTATATTGGTAATTGTTATTTTATTCTTAAAAATATAACGATCGGCCAACTAACTTAGATAAGGTTATATATATTAATAATAAACAACTTGGGGTTTTTTTGGCTGCTTATAGTAAGTTTATTAACATTATAGTATAAGAACACAAGAAGACATGGTAAAAGTAAAATTATTTAACTTAATGTTAAATCTAAATGATAAGGTTAAAATAGGAACCTAAACTTGTCTAAATTCTATTGGATGAGAGTATTTAGACCCATTCCCACCTTATCTTTGAAATATATCAATTTGGAGCTATTTAAAACCGAACTTGACTTTATAATAAAATAATAGTTTTAGTTATTCCAAAGGTGCCACTCTCCTCCCTTATAAAAATACACCTCCTCCCTCTCTTCCTCACACCACTTTGAGCCTTCACGCTCGGCAAAACCATGCAAATTTCTCCTCTCCACTTCCCTAGAGACATCCAAGAGGTCCTGGTCTTCTTTAAAGACCAATTTTAGTACCCTAAAAGAAGGTCTCAAAGAAGCACTTCAAAGAAGAGGTAATGTCTGTTACCGGTTCTTTCATCTTTATTTCTTCTTCCACTTCTTCTTATTTAGTTGTTTCATTATGAAGTAATAACATCAGTATCACTCATATAATGATATATTATTATAAGTATGAAACAACCCTATTTCACCATCTATCCATCCTACGGAAAAAGAAATCACCGCGCGTGCGTACATACGGAATACCGTCTCCACGCCGTGGTGTAATCTATTTTCCACCACCACCCTAATTGGATGGGTATAATGGTGTAAATAAGGACTATATATGACTATTATAAAGTGATATTGATTATGAAATAGTATAAATATACTCCAATACAATTCCACGATCATAGGAACGATATCATCACTCGTGCGTACGTACGGAATACCATCTCCACGATGTGATGCGACTCGTTCTACATGATCTTCATTTAATAATGATTATATAAATGAATTGAATGAATGAATATGATATATATTACACTAATACAATTCTGGAAATGAGGTATCTATAACCTAAAGAGAATAATAAGAATTTATTCGACAAAACACGCATAAGAACAAAAAGTTATAAACACCTGAATAACAAGTAGCAATGAAATATTAGTACTAAGAAGCTAAGAATATGACCATATATAATATCATAAAAATAAGTATGATTCTGGAATAAGTCAATAACATTATTTAAATCATTATACAGGAGGTTCGGACACTTACAATGCAAGTCGGACCTAAGGTAAGGGAAAATATCACAATCTCATTTTATCCGAGATTGTTTATACATTGGTATTTACTGGGGTGTATTTTATCATCCACATACATGTTTCCTCAATATGTAATATTATTTCCATCCACCTACATTTTTTTAAATCCAATTTTACCCTTCGGTGAGTTTTTAGTGAAAGATAAGAAAGGAATCTTTTGTCATTTTTCGTACGAGGTACTTTTTGACTTTTCCGACAAAAGTACGAGAAGAATGTTTTTTTAAATTATACGGCATGAATGGATTTTTAAAAATTATTTCCAAGATGCTTCCTTTACAAGTTTTCAAGTTTATTTTTAATCAACTTCTTTTAGTTTATAATTGTACGACATGTTAAGAAAGGAAAAGTGTTTTTGAAGCAGAAATGATATTTTCCTCAAGAATGGAGTTCAAGTGTTTTATCAAAATTATTTTCCATATAAAATAATAAAGGGTTCTGTTTCTATCCCTATTATTACATGGATTTTATTATGTTGTGATGGAAATATTTTTTATGAATCCCTTTATCTTATATGAATTATTTTATGATGTCATGATGTTTAAGATTCCCATTTTTATTTCATGGGTTATGCTATGATGTATGGTGTATGATTTTGTGGCACACATAAGAATGGTATCATTATGAGATGGGTGGGACCTATATCTCCATCCAATGCATTGGGTAAAGATTTTATATCTCATGATATAGACATGGTTGGATCGGTAGGTTATACCAGTTCAGTGAAACAGGACTGAAACGAGGGTGACTCGGTTCAGAAAGGGACTTTGTCCACTAAGATAATCATGGCAATGTGTCTGGACTAAAAAGAAATGATTCTCTATGATTATGTGTGAATGCCAAAAAGTTTCATGTTTTAAGTTATGATTATTGTGATTACATTTCACTGCCATGATTTATCCCATGTTATGAAATTATGATCTCTTTTTCAGGTTAAGATTTCCAAAAGTTATGTGCTTATGTATATGATGTGATTGATATTTCTTTTGTTTACCCTTACTGAGCATTTGAGCACACCCTTTTGTATGTTTTCATTCCCCAGGTCAGGAAGAAGTTTATTAAGTAAGATATGCCAAAAGGGACTATAGATATGATGAAATAAATGGGAGACAGTGTAGATGCTTTATGAACCAGTTGTTTATGTTTCCCAGTTTCTAAAGACACTATACCTATACGGTCCTTTAGTGGTTTTGTTATATGTTGTAATAAGTATGCTTCAATTTTGTAGTATTAACAATGTATGTAAAGTATGGGTCATTATAGATGGTATCAGAGGGAGGTTATAGCAACCTTTGGAAACTAGGATGTGAAATCCTTAGTAAGAACCCTAAGGATAGGTCTAAGCATAGAACACAATCATAGTGTTTTAGAAATGGCCATGAATGACATAGGATAAGAACTTATGTGTGAAATTTTATTCTTGATTTTGTGGTTTTCCTATTATAATTAGTGTTGATCACACTATTCTTCTTGGTTTTAGTCAATGGATGGAACTCGAAGGAACCGTGTTAATGAGGAATGCGACGGGCAATGCAATGATTGTCCCCCTGAGCAACCAAACATTATGGGAGCTGGAATGCAAAATCTTGTAGCCGTGCTCACACAACTTTCTCAAGCTATGAATCATGCAGGACTTCCAAACGAGCAAAGGAAGGAGCAACATTCTATTGAATCCTTTATGAGGCAGCATCCACCTTCTTTCAGCGGGTCTACTGATCCATTAGTTTCTAAACAATGGATTAGTAATACTGAAAAGATATTTTCAGTTCTTCAATGATCTGAACATGATAAAGTCATCCTAGTAGTGTATCGTTTGGAAGGAGATGCTGATCAATGGTGGAATATTAATAAGAATACGAGGCAAAGGGATGAAATTGAGTCCATGGAATGGGACGAGTTCAAGAACTTATTTTTCAATAAGTACTTCCCTCGTATTCTCTGAACAAAGATGGAGAAAGAGTTTCTTTAACTAAAGCAAAAGGATGATGAATCTGTTGGTACCTATGAAGCAAATTTTACAAGACTTGCAAGGTATGCTTCTGGTATTATTATCCAACCTGAGAGTAAGATCAATCGATTCTTTAGTGGCTTAAAACCAAGTCTTCGAAGGGCATTAGACATAAGGGACTTCAATTTCTACGAGGAAATTGTTCGATGTGCTCTCAAAGTCGAGATGGAGATTGGAGTATCCCATTTGTAATATGGGTTTGATAAGAAGAGGAAAATGGAATTCAAAGGAAAATCAAAAGAGCACACTGAAAAGAAGATGATCTTTCCCTTATACTCAAAGTGTGGAAAGAAACATGGAGGTAGTTGTCTTAAAGGGACAAGTAAATGTTTCATATGTGGAAAGGAAGGTCATCAGGAATTTGAATGCCACGATGATGGGAAGAATATGTCTAATGATGAAAACAAAGGAAGGGATACACAGAATTAACCTACTACACTTCAATGTTTCAAGTGCAAGGAGATGGGTCATTATGCCAATAAATTCCCTAATCCAAGGGTTGATGATGATGTTCGACGTCAACAAACTCTTAAGGCTAAAGACAAAGGAAAGTCACATGCAATTTCTATCAGCGATGTGGAGTACGATAACGATGTGGTGAAAGGTACACTTACCATCCACTCTAAAGTAGCAAATGTTTTATTTGATTCTGGATCCACCCACTCTTTTATTTCTGAAGAATTTTCTAAGGGTATCAACGTATTACCTCAACAATTAGATGTTGAGTTAGCTGTGACAACACCTAATGGCACAACAGTCGCATCAAAAGCTTATAATTCTTATCTGATCGAAGTTTGTGGGAAAGTGCTTCCTGCAAATCTTGTGATCCTTCCTACAGTGGAATTTGATGTGATTCTTGGCGTGGATTGGCTTTCTTTATATGGAGCTCATATTAGTTTCCAAAGAAGGGAAGTCACATTTCATATACCAGAACAATCTATGATCTTCTATCAATGCAAGGATGAACATAACCGTCCAGTGGAAATTTCTTCCATTTTATGGGTATTGATTCCACTAAATGAAGGTTATTTATCTCAAATGGTTGGTGAGAAACTCACTATTAAGAATATTCCCATTGTATGGGAGTTTTGATGATGTCTTTCCGGAGGAATTACCGGGTCTTCCACCAAATCGTGAAGTTGAGTTTTCAATAGAACTCGTACCGGGTGCTTTGCCTATTTCAAATACACCTTATAGAATGGCCCCAATTGAGTTGTAGGAATTGAAGAAGCAACTCCAAGAGAATCTTGATAAGGGATTCATACGCCCTAGTGCGTCACCTTGGGGAGTACCTGTTCTATTTGTTAAGAAGAAAGATGGATCAATGAGACTCTGTATTGATTATCGAGAACTTAACAAGATCACTATCAAGAACAAATATCCTCTCCCACGCATTGATGACTTATTTGACCAACTACGCGGAGCTCAATACTTTTCCAAGATTGATCTTCGTTCAAGGTATCATCAATTAAGGGTCAAAAGGGAGGATATACCAAAGACAGCTTTCCATACAAGGTATGGACACTATGAATTTATAGTGATGCCATTTGGTCTTACTAATGCCCCTGCTATCTTCATGGATCTGATCAATAGAGTCTTTAGAGACTATCTTGATCAATTTGTGTTAGTCTTTATAGACGATATTCTTGTCTATTCAAAGAGAAAGGAAGAACATTAAGATCACTTGAGAATTATATTGAAAACCCTGAGAAAGGAGAAGATTTATGCCAAATTTACCAAGTGTGAAATTTGGCTTAAAATTTTTTTATTTTTGGGACACATAATCTCAAAAGAGGGGATATCTGTGGATCCAGCAAAAACAATGGTTATCAAAAGATGGTCGAGACCAACAACAGTAACCGAGATCCGAAGTTTTCTTGGTTTGGATGGATATTATCGACATTTTGTGAAAGATATTTCACGATTATCTAATCCACTCACCAAGTTGACTCGGAAAGGAGTGAAGTTTGTCTGGACGGAAGAATGTGAAGTGAATTTCAAGGAGTTGAAAAGAAGGTCATCCAGTGCACCTGTGCTCACACTGCCTTGTAGTGGAGAAAGGTTTGTGATCTATATTGATGCATCCAAGAAGGGATTAGGGTGTGTTCTTATGGAAAATGATATGGTGATAGCTTATGCCTCATGATAGTTGAAAATCCATGAGCAGAATTACCCAACACATGATATGGAGTTAGCTGCGGTAATCTTTGCATTAAATATTTGGAGGCATTACCTTTATGGTGAAAGGTGTGATATTTATACTGATCATAAAAGTTTAAAGTATATTTTCACACAAAAGGAGCTGAATATGCGTCAAAGAAGATGGTTGGAGCTGATTAAGGATTACGACTGCTCAATCCATTACCACCCTGGGAAATCAAACAATGTGGCAGATGCATTAAGTCAACAAGACCATGCTAGTTTATCCATGATGGGGATCACAAAAGATCCAATATTTATGTATTTACAAAGGATGGATCTTGGAATTATAATTAAAGGGGAAAATATTAACTTTATCAAATGAATTTTCAACCATCTAAACATGTGAAGATTAAAGAGGCACAGAAATAAGATGTCGAGTTACAAAAGAAAGTGAGAAATGTTCCTGAATTCAACCTTGATTATGATGGGATAATAAAGATCAGGAATCGTGTTTGTGTTTCTCCCAACCTTGAATTAAATAAGGAGCTTCTAGATGAGGCTCATAGTTCTTCATTCTCTATTCATCCTGGAAGCACGAAGATGTATAGGGGCCTGAAAGAGTACTTCTGGTGGGATGGAATGAAAAGAGATGTTGCTGAAAATGTCTCTCGATGCTTGGTTTGTCAACAAGTTAAAGCTGAGAGACAGAAGTCTAAGGGGATGTTACAACCATTACCCATACCTGAATGGAAATGGGAAAACATTACTGTGGACTTTGTCACAGGACTTCCTAAAACATCCAAAGGCAATAATCCTATCTGGGTCATAGTTGATCGTCTTACAAAGTCTGCACACTTCATTGCTATTAGAGAGGATTTCTCTCTGGATCAGCTTGCCAGGGTATATGTAAAAGAAGTGGTAATATTGCATGGAGTACCACTTTCTATTATATTTGATCGGGATCTGAGATTTACCTCGATGTTCTGGAGAAGTCTTCAACATAATTTGGATACAGAGTTGAGTTTCAGCACTGCTTATCATCCTCAGATAGACGGTCAGTCTGAGAGAATAATTCAAACCCTAGAAGAAATGTTGAGAGCTTGCTCTATGGATTTCAAAGGTTGTTAGGATCAACACCTACCTTTGGTGGAATTTCTTATAATAATAGCTTTCACTCCAGTATTCATATGGCTCCTTATGAAGCTCTCTATGGAAAGAAATGCAGGACTCCAACTTGCTGGGATGAAGTTGGGGAAAGAAAGCTATTAGGTCCTGATCTCGTTGATGAAATGGCAGAAAAGGTCAGATCTATTCAACAACAGATAAGAGCAGCTCAGAGTCGACATAAAATTTATGCCGACAACCGAAGAAAAGACCTAGAGTTTGAAGTGGGTGATAAAGTGTTCTTACGAATATCTCCCTGGAAGAGGGTTATGAGATTTGGAAAGAAGGGGAAGTTGAGCCCTAGATATATCGGTCCTTTCGAAATACTGGATCATGTTTGGAAGCTAGCTTACCGATTGCCGCTTCCACCGAATCTCTCTCAAGTTCACGATGTGTTCCATGTATCTCTCCTGAGAAAGTACATACCTGATCCTTCACATGTACTCAGCTCAGAAGTTGTACCGCTGGAGCAAGATCTTTCTTATGAAGAACAACCGATAGAGATTTTGGATCGTAGCGAAAAAGTCCAACGAAACAAGACCACAAGATTGGTGAAAATTTTATGTAGGAACCACCAATTAGAAGAAGCTACATGGGATCTTGAGGATATGATTAGGGAGAGGTATCCTCATCTGTTTGTTACAAAGTGACGAATTTCGAGGGCAAAATTCATTTTAAGGGTGGTAGAATGTAACACCTGAGAATTTTATGTTATATAAATCATCAAAGGAATATTTTTCTACACAACACTTACTTGGCTTGCTTTACACGAAATCGCGACCTTCCTCGATAGCTTGCGTCGTACGCAATACCGAGTGTCACTAAACAACGATATGCTATTAAAATATTATTAAAACTAGTCGTTATGAATAGTAGTAACCACTTTTTGAAATTTTATAAATTTTATTTTTCAAAATGGACTTCATTTTTGGATTCGGAATATCGAAATTATCCTAGGGTGAAATTTTTCGTATTTTTCTGAAAACTTTGAATTTTTGATGAATAGTGAAATCACTAAGTGGTAGATAAAAAACTGAATTTTTCATAAAACATAATTTTACCGCTTCTGTGAGTGGAATTTCAAAAATACAAGAGACACGGTTGATGTAAGTAAGTAAAATGTTGTTCAATGAGATGAAAATAATTTTTTGGTAAATAGTAACTTTTTACTTTTTTTACCACGATTAAAATTAAATAGGGTAATTAAGGGTAAAGATGATTTTATTATTAGCCTAACACATGTCATAATTCTATTGGATAAGTGTAATTCGACCAAAAACAAACTTAGTAATAAAATATGACCATTTAGGCCCACTTGTATTAGATTAGGACATTTATTATTAATTTATTTAAAGAAGGGTCAAAATAGTTAAAATCAAAGTTTAATAAGTAAATAATTTTTAATATGGGGTTATACATAAGATATATTCGACTATAAATATTCATTAGAAATCTAAAATGATTTCCTAAATAATGGTATTTTATTTGTAATTTTTAGACATTAAATAATTTAATTTATTTATGACACAATGATGATGCAGTAATTATCTTATTAATGAAATATTGACATAATTGATGTTATAAACACCGAAATAAATGTAATTTGAGACTTTTTATGAATCCCACTAATTTTCTAGGTTATTATGACATGTTAGTATTTATTTAAATAACTTGTTTCGAACTAATAAGTATGTTATAATTTTCACAAAAATCAATTACTAAATAGTTTCAAAATTGACATAAAATAGTTTTTAAAACAAATATTATATTGGTAATTGTTATTTTATTCCTAAAAATCTAAGGTTCAGCAAAATGACTTAGATAAGGTTATATATATTAATAATAATCAACTTGGGGTTCGTTTGGCTGCTTATGGTAAGTTTATTAACATTGTAGTATAAGAACACAAGAAGACATGGTAAAAGTAAAATTATTTAACTAAATGTTAAATCTAAATAATAAGGTTAAAATAGGAACCTAAATTTGTCCAAATTCTATTGTATGAGAGGATTTCGACCCATCCCCACCTTAGCTTCGAAATATATCAATTTGGAGCTATTTAAAACCGAACTTGACTTTATAATAAAATAATAGTTTTAGTTATTTCAAAGGTTCCCCTCTCCTCCCTTATAAAAAGACACCTCCTCCCTCTCTTCCTCACACAACTTTGAGCCTTCATGCTCGGCCAACCCCTGCGACTTTCTCCTCTCCACATCCCTAGAGACATCCTAGTGGTCCTGGTCTTCTTCAATGACCAATTTTAGTGCCCTAAAAGAAGGTCTCAAAGAATCACTTCAAAGAAGAGGTAATGTCCGTTACCGATTCGTTCATCTTTATTTCTTCTTACACTTCTTCTTCTTTAGTTGTTTCATTATGAAGTAATAAAATCAATATCACTCATATACTGATATGTTATTATAAGTATGAAACAACCCTATTTCACCATCTATCCATCCTACGGAAAAATAAATCACCGCGTGTGCGTACGTACGGAATACCGTCTCCACGCCGTGGTGTAATCTATTTTCCACCACCACCTTACTTGGATGGGTATAATTGTGTAAATAATGACTATATATGACTATCATAAAGTGATATTGATTCTGAAATAGTATAAATATACTCCAATACAATTCTACGATCATAGGAACGATATCATCACTCGCGCGTACGTACGGAATACCGTCTCCATGATGTGATGTGACTCGTTCTACATGATCTTCATTTCATAATGATTATATAAATTAATTGAATGAATGAATATGATATATATTACACTAATACCATTCTGGAAATGAGGTATCTATAACCTAAAGAGAAGAATAAGAATTTATTCGACAAAACACGCATAAGAACAAAAAGTTATAAACACCCAAATAACAAGTAGAAATGAAATATTACTACTAAGAAGCTAAAAATATGACCATATATAATATCATAAAAATAAGTATGACTATGGAATAAGTCAATATCATTATTTAAATCATTATACAGGAGGTTCGGACACTTACAAAGCAATTAGGACCTAAGGTAAGGGAAAATATCACAATCTCATTTTATCCGAGATTGTTTATACATTGGTATTTACTGGGGTGTATTTTATCATCCACATCCATGTTTCCTCAATATGTAATATTATTTCCATCCACCTACATTTTTTTAAATACAATTTTACCCTTCAGTGAGTTTTTATTAAAAGATAAGAAAGGAATCTTTTCTCGTTTTTCGTACGAGGTACTTTTTGACTTTTCCGACAAAAGTACGAGAAGAATGTTTTTTTAACTTATACGGCATGAATGGATTTTTAAAACATTATTTCCAAGAAGCTTCCTTTACAAGTTTTAAAGTTTATTTTTAATCGACTTCTTTTATTTTATAATTGTATGACATGTTAAGAAAGGAAAAGTGTTTTTGAAGCAGAAATGATATTTTCCTCAAGAATGGAGTTCAAGTGTTTTATCAAAATTATTTTCCATCTAAGATAATAAAGGGTTCTGTTTCTATCCCTATAATTACATGGATTTGATTATGTTGTGATGGAAATATTTTTTATGAATCCCTTTATCTTATATGAATTATTTTATGATGTCGTGATGTTTAAGATTCCCATTTTTATTTCATGGGTTATGCTATGATGTATGGTTTCTGATTTTGTGGCACACATAAGAATGGTATCATTATGAGATTGGTGGGACCTATATCTCCCTCCAATGCATTGGGTAAAGATTTTATATCTCATGAGATAGACATGGCTGGAACGGTAGGTTATACCGGTTCAGTGAAACAGGACTGAAACGAGGGTGACTCGGTTCATAAAGGGACTTTGTCCACTAAGATAATCTTGGAAATGAGTCTTGAATAACAAGAAATGATCCTCTATGATTATGTGTGAATGCCACAAAGTTTCATGTTTTAAGTTATGATTATTGTGATTACATTTCACTGCCATGATTTATCCCATGTTATGAAATTATGATCTCTTTTGCAGGTTAAGATTTCCAAAAGTTATGTGCTTATGTATATTATGTGATTGATATTTCTTTTGTTTACCCTTACTGAGCATTTGAGCTCACCCTTTTGTATGTTTTCTTTCCCCAGGTCAGGAAGAAGGTTATTAAGTAAGATATGCCAAAAGGGACTATAGATATGATGAAATAAATGGGAGACAATGTAGATTCTTTATGAACCAGTTGTTTATGTTTCCCAGTTTCTAAAGACACTATACCTATACGGTCCTTTAGCGGTTTTCTTATATGTTGTAATAAGTATGCTTCAATTTTGAAGTATTAACAATGTATGTAAAGTATGGGTCATTAGATAGTACATGCCGTGTAGTCTATTTTTCTAGATTAATATGGGAAGTAGACTCCCTTGTTCACAGGGATGGCTTATAATCGGAGGAGAACTCGGGAGGGACGACCGAAACTTTGGAGATCACCCGATTGATCACCAGGAATATGTTTCTGCCTCCGTTGATCTCGTTGGAACCGTACAGGCGAGTTCTTCCTTCTTCTTGCATAGCTCTTGCCAATTCTTCCTCTAAAGGGAGTTATTTATGTTTTAACAAGAATTATTTTACCTTATATCTATGTTGTTATTGAGCGTTTCGAGGAGAATATCAGTCATGGGCGATCGAGGTAGGTGGTCTGGTGTTTCATTCCAACTATTGTGGTGAATTTGTGTACCATTGTGATACGCGCCCATGAATGGGGTGTCGTATGGCTGAGGCCTTGCATAATTACATACCTAGAATGGAAAAGGTTGTTAAAATGAACATGTTAACTATTTTGTGGGATCGCTGCTTGGATCTATGACCAGCCTTGGGGTGTGTTCCTCTATTTAGTTGTTTGGTTAGGTTACCCGAGGGTATACCATGATTTAGCATGTCTTAAATTTCCTTGAGATAAATTTTATATCAATTTCTTGTTTATATGTTGGTAATGACCCAGATACTTATTTAGCCTGAGGGTGGTGTTGTGTTTAGCCTGTGGGCATTGCTCTGTTCAGCCTGAGGGAAACTTCTTTCGTGCCTGTGGGTAGTAGATTTTGTGCCTGTGGGCAACAACTCGTAAGCTCGTGGGCATTGTTCCATATGCCTGTGGGAAGATTCCTGTGGGATTATATTCAATTTACCTGAGGGTAAGTGTTTACGTGCCTGAGGACACTGATTGTTTACTTAGAAATACACTATGGTGTTTTCATGCTATTGAAGGATTAAATGAATATTAAAATGGAAATATAATTGGTAAAGTTAGTTACTTTTGAGTACATATTAGTTTATTGCATTTACTCCTGCACACTACTATTGCACATTTACACTGAAAGTTGGGCATGGATCTTTGGTGGGTTTCTACTGGGATTCATTTCTCAGAACATGTTTGGGTCACGTGTTTGGCCCAAACAGAATATATTTATGCATGTATTGATAAGGGAAATGGTCCCTATACATGTACTTGATTGTTGCTAAGGTGTAGGAGAGCATGGGACTGATCTTAGGCTCGTGAGGCTATCAGCTATTCTATTCTGTTTTGTTGTACCTGTACTTTACATTGTATCGTATTGTACTTTTGTGTAACATGGTCTGGCTGTTTTCATAGAATAGTGACACGGTGCATCTAGACATACATATATATATGACTATTGGTTCCTATTACTTCAGTTGTTTAATTTCAGTTATATATGATTTACTTCTTCCTCTACTGTTGTATGTTTTATCATGTATTCCGTTATGCTACCCCTTGACAAATGAAGGCATAGTTTCCCCACTATTGGACCCGGGCCCTCGCTGCTAGTTGGCAGCCTCTGGCATTTGGGGAAATGCACTTGAGGTCATGTGACCAACCAGGTTCGGGGTACCCGTGGAGTGGTACCCGGATCTGGGATGTTACAAAGTGGTATCAGAGGAGTTTTATTTTCTTTGACTTGCTATTTGGAGCCTTAATCAGGGATAGGACGGAAACGGTAGTTGGTAATATGTTGTGCCCAGGAGTAGCTAACCTGTGTACAAGGAAAATCCACTTTACCTAATATTGCAATTTTATTAAATTTCAATTTACAGGTGATCTGATTTTCACCATTGGGTGGCGCACTTGGGATTGTGCTGTTTATATGTTACCCATGGGTTCTATTTAGTTGCAACCTGATGAGATGTGGGTATGACATCTCAGGCATCATTTAGGAACATGCCAGAAATCACATTCCAAGCATAGTTTCATGCCATATAGGTGCATTAGAAATTTCATGTTGTTGTGATAGTTGTTGTGCTAGAAAAGCATGTTGTTGTAATAACTACTTTGATAAATACCTACAATGTGATAGGGTATTTTTTATGAGGCCTTGATTGAATAGACTCCGATCATTGGATATTGAGGAGTATGGGCCCTCATTTACCAAAATTTGGTAGATCATTGGTTTTTTACCATATTTATACACATAGATAAGATTCCATGCATTGATTTGTAGGGAGTATGGGAACTCATGGTTCGGAATTTGGCACTTAGGTGTTTCTTTTCAGTATTTTCTAGGATCCGGAGTAGTTTCAGAGGATTACTGTCCAGAAAACCTAGGATACTCGCCATGCAGTTCCTCAGACACACGCCATGTGTTCTTTTGTTTGGGAAGAAATGAAAACGTTTTTAAGTACATGTCATGTACCCTCCGTAAACGTCGTGTAGTCACTTCCTGTGTCATAGACCGTGTGGGAAGGGATTCGGGGTAGGGGACATTTTTGGAAAAAACACACCGTGTACCGGATGTACACGCTGTGTAGTGATGACCCGGAGTCCACCCATGTAACTAACAACACGGAAGGAGGAGACCTTGACACATACACGCCATGTCCACCATGGAACACGCTGTGTAGTCTGACCTAGGGACCGATAGTGTAGCTAAAAAAACACGGGTCGATGTTACTGATTCTTGAACACTCCATGTACCAGAGGGACACACCGTGTGGTCTTTACCGGTGGGAGACTCTGTGGACATGGTCGTGTGGCTGGGAAATGGGTGGTGTACACACCATGTGCGAGTGTCACACATCGTGTGGAGTAAGCTGAGTAGTCGACCATGTCACAAATGAAACGAGTAGTTGGAAAGTAAACCATACACTCTGTGTAGATACCATACACGTTGTGTAGTATTGTTCAAGTGAGCCGTGTGGCTTAGCCTTGTATAAGGACACGGGCAGGTAAGAAAGAATCAAGTACATGCCGTGTTGTTGGAAGGCACGCCATGTGTTTGGGGTGTTACACGGCCAGTTTAAGCAGGGGTACATTCCCATGTGAATGGATTGCAGGAACATGTCGTGTAGTATTCTACATGCACTATAGTCAAATTTTCTAAATTTTGAAAACATTCCTTTTCCGTCTCGTTGTTTTCGATATTTATTAATATTGATCTAAGGTGAGCGTTTGACCTTGTAGATTCATGACACCAAGACGACTATGTGTTGTTCTCCATGAGAGCGGAGACGATTATACTTTTGATATGGTCGGTCATGGGCTACTAGTGGATCCTATAGTAGATCCAGATGCGGCGCCGACCGTTATACCGAGCATAGGCACAGATTCACAATTTCATGAAGGCTTTGTGCGGTTCATGCAGACCTTTCATGGTGCACCGCCGGCTGCCACATCAATGGACGATCTGACTCATATCTTCCAACAGGAACATCTGCCTACGTTTTTAGGGGATGAAAAACCACAACCTATGGAGTCTTGGATAGGTTTTATGCAGACTATTTTCATGAATCTGGAGATGCCTCCAGGGCGGTGGGTCAAGATTGTGATGTATATGTTGTGTGATTCTTCCAAAGGGTGGTGGGATGTCACCACCCTGTCAGAGCGTCATAGAGACATGGTGTGGGAATATTTTCAGACATCCTTCTTTGACTTCTTCTTCCCAGAGACGCTGAGGGCAGATAGAACTCGAGAGTTCATGAATTTGCAGTAGGGCTCTATGTCTGTGATGGATTATTCTGCTCATTTCACCGAGCTTCACCGTTTTGCACCCATTCTGGTGGGTGATGAGACGTTGAGGGCAAGGCTCTTTGAGGATGGTCTTCGATATAACATCTGCGCGCTGTCGAATGTTTTCAAGTTTCCTACTATGCATGATATTGAGAACCAGGTACTTATTACTAAACGGAATCTGCTGGAAGCTAGTGGTGCGGGCTAGGGCGGCTTAGCACCAGTTTCTGGTAGTATTTCTACTAGAAAACGGATGAGACAGATATACTTCTCACACAGTGGTAGTACCAGCCAGAAGAATGTTTCAGGTGGCTCGATCATGTGCTACCAGTGTGGTAAGGAGGGGCACAAGTGACCGCAGTGTCCATGTGACCTAGTGGAATGCTGAGCTTGCAGTAGGATGGGTCATCTGTAGTGCTTTTGCAGGGTGTTTCCACTAGTGGCTACTAAGAGGGGTTCTGTGCAGACTCCGCATACGGGAGCAGGACCAACTGCTTCTTACCAGTCAGGAAACTGGAATACATCAAGGCATGTAGGCAGGGATGGTGGTCGTGGCCATGGTAACCAGACACTAGGATCTCAGAGGCAGCAGGGCTGGATAGCTAAGGGTATCCAAGCTGTGTCATAGGGCCGAGACACTGGGTAGGCATATGCAGTGCAATAAACCCAACAAGAGCAGGATCCCGAACCTTCTACTGTCATAGGTACTATTCTCGTAGATTTTGTCTTATCTTCAATACTTTTCGATATGGGTGATACACATAGATTTATATCTATGCCTGTTTTGGAGAGCCTTGGGCTCTGTCTTTCTTATTTTTCAAATGTTATAACGCTAGACACTCAGTTGGGGACTAGAACGGCTGGAGTGAATCAGTGAAAGGAGTGCCCCCTTCAGGTTGGTGGGTGTCACTTCCTTTGGGACCTCTATGTATTGGAAATGATGAGTCATGATTTCCTTCTCAGGATGGACTGGTTGTTTCCCTTTCGAGCCTTTGTATACTGCAATCGTCGCAAGGTGTGTTTCACATCACCAGAGGGTGGAGAGTTTCTATACAAAGGCTAGTGGGATGTTCAGGCAAGTCGAGCTAGACCATAGCATCATGGGCAAGGTGGAGTCACATCCTAGATTGGGAGTTTATATCTGGATGGTCAGGGGAATTCTCAGAAGGAATTTTCTCTAGTGGTTGATCATTTCATGGATGTCTTCCCAGATGACTTTTCAGGTCTTCCTCCAGAGTGTGAGGTGGATTTCTTTATCGATCTTGTTCCAGGAGCGACACCGGTATCCATTCCTCCTTATAAGATGGATACACCTGAGTTGCTGGAGCTCAAGAGACAGTTAGAGGTGTTGCGTTCAAAAGGCTTCATCCAACCCAACGCTTATCTGTGGGGTTCTTCGATCCTTTTTCTGAAGAAGGCGGATGGTACCCTCAGAATCTATGTGGATTATCAGAAGCTGAACCAGCTGACGGTTAAGAACAGATATCCCTTGCCGAGGATTGATGATATTTTTTATCAACATTGAGGAGAATGAGTGTTATCAAAGATTGAAATGAGATCCGGATATCATCAATTACGCATTAGGCCATCTGATATACCTCTCACAGACTTTAGGAGTTGGTATGGTCTATACTAGTACGTGGTTATGCCGTTCGTTCTCACGAACGTGCCAACAGTATTCATGGATCTGATGAATTGTGTGTTCCATCCTTATCTGGATTATTTTTTGGTAGTATACATGAACCATATCTTGTTGTAATCTCACACTTGACATGACCATGAAACCCATCTTGAGATTTTATTGAGTACACTGAGAGAGAATAACATATATTCTAATCTCCCAAAGTTCCACTTTTGGATGGACCCGATACACTTCTTGGGTCATATCATCTCAGAGGTAGGAGTTCTCGTGTACCCAGAGAAAGTGAGAGCAGTAGTTTCCCCGGAGAAGCCTATGAACGTGTTTTAGATATGGAGTTTAATGGGTATTGTTAGTTACTATAGGGACTTCATCTAGGATATCTCCCGCTTAGTAGCGCCATGGACATGTTTGACTAAGAAGGGTGTGACGTTCGTTTGGTCAGAATCTTGCGAGATATCCTTTCAGGAACTGATGCGGAAGTTGACAACAACCCCAACCTTGATACTCCCAGAGTAGGGGAAAAGCTATACAGTTTACTATGATGCATCAGGTATTGGGCTAGGAGCTGTGTTGATGTTGGGCGATCGATTTGTTGCATATGGGTCTTAGCGGTTGAGGCCACATGGGAGGAATTACTTGATGCATGACCTTGAGTTGGATGTTGTTGTTCATTTGTTACGCTGTTGGAGACATTATCTATTGAGAGAGAATTTTTTCGTTTTCATCGACCACAAAAGTATCATGTATATCTTTACTCAGCATAACATGCATCTGAGACATCGAAGGTGGGTCGAATACCTGCATTCCTTCGATTTTGAGCTTGCCTATACACATGGTAGGGGTAATGGAGTAGCTGATGCACTGAGTAGGAAGACTCAGTCACAGGCAGTTCATGAGGCTAGTGGTGAGTAGAATCTTATGGATTTTTTCATCTAAGATGAATTTGGAGGTGCACAACGCTCAGGGGAAAACCTATCTTTCATCTTTAACTATGACTTCTACCCTCCTGGATATAGTGAGGATTAGATAGCTATCTAATTCAGAAGGCCTAATTATATGGGATTCAGTGGCAAGTGAGGACCCTCCTCTTGGATGGACGATAGGCGATGATGAGGTATTGCAGTTCCATGCACGAGTATGGGGTACAAGGGATATACATGAGGAGTTGATGCAGGAGTTTCACGCTTCAGCTTGGGAAGTGAATCATGAAGTTACCAATATGTACCATGACATGAGACGTCAATACTAGTGGCCATGAATGAAGAGAGAAGTATCTGGTTTTTTATGAGATGTTCTACCTGTCAGCAGGTGAAGGCGGAGCATCAAGGGCCATCCTGACTGTTACAGAAGATACCCATTCCGGAGTGGAAATGGGGTTATGTCGCAATGAATTTCGTTACTGGGTTGCCGAGATCACCTCGAGGGAATGATGCCGTGTGGGTCATTGTGGGCAAACTTACGAAGGTAGATCACTATTTACCGATCAAGGAGATCTTTGGTGTTGACGAGCTTGGAAATCTGTATATCCAATAGGATGTATATCTTCATGGGTTCCTCATTCTATCCTTTCAGATAGGGACTCCCGTTTTATGTCTCGTTTCAGGTAGAGTTTTTAGAGGGCACTGGGTACACAGGTGCTTATGAGCACAGCTTGCCACCCTCAGATTGATGGCCAGTCAGAGCGTACGATACATGTTCTAGAGGACATGCTGAGTGCATGCATCCTTGACATTGGGGGCTCTTGGGAGAAGCATATACCCATAGAAGAGTTTTCCTATAATAATAGTTTTTAGGAAACTTTTGCGATGGAACCTTACATTGCTTTATATGGTAGTCCATTCCGATCACCTTTGTTCTAGTTGGAGGAAGGTGAGGCAGCTTTACTGGGACCAAAACTCATGCAAGAGACTTCTGAGAAGGTCTAGTTGATTCAGAAGTTATTGTGTACTGCACATTCTCGTCCGAAATCGTATATTGATTGCTGCACACGACCATTGCAGTTTGTGGTCGGGGATCGGGTTTTCTTTCATGTTTCACTAAGGTTCGTACACAAGTGGATCAAGAGATAGGGTAAATTTTCACTGAGGTATGTGGGGACATTTATGATTATATAGAGAGTTGGGCCGGTTACCCATCGGTTGCAGTTACCACAGAGTTATTGGGCCAGTCACGACATCTTCCATGTATCTCAGTTGCACCGCTATCATTCAGACCCATCTCACGTCTTTCATCCAGAGGAGGTTGAGCTTCATATAGATTCATCCTTTGAGGAGCATCTGTTTCGTATTGTTGATAGGAGCACCAAGTTTCTCTGATCCCAGTCATTTCCTCTCATACGGGTGCTATAGCAGCATGGCCGAGTGCTGAAAAAACCTGGGAAAGGGAGACCGATGTACGTGCTCAGTGGCCAGAGTTGTTCTGAGCCTTAGCTTCACCACTGTTAGATGGGAAATTCGGGGATGAATTGTTTTAAGGGGGGAAGTTTGTAAGAACCCATTTCTTATTCCTGAGGTATAGGTTTCTTATTTTCTCTTTTATTTAAGTTTTTTAGAGAAAATATGGAAATTGTGGGAAAATCAAAAATTTTGTGACTACACGCTGTGTACTTTTCAACATGTCGTGTACTTGGGCCGTGTGGAAGGAGTGCGTAGTGCATATAGGTCAGTCAATGATGATGGATATAAAAATAGACTATACGCCATGTTGTTTGTATTTACAGACCATATAGTTAGTTGGCTGGTAAATACTAAGGCAGTGGCAAGCTGATCGACAATACACGCCGTGTACTCAGGTATTACACACCATGTACTCATGTCGATAGATGAACAGTGCCACGCTGGCATGAAGCCGTCGAAGGAAAAGTTAAAAAAATGAAAACTACACGTCGTGTACCCAATAGTACAAGCCGTGTAGACTATTTTTTTCTTAAAATGGGCAGTAGCCTCCTCTGTTCATAGGGAAGGCTTAGAACCGGAGGAGAACTCAGGAGGGATGTCCGGAACTTTGGAGATCACCCGATCAAGCACCGGGAATTCGTTTTCGCCTCCGTCGATCTCGTTGGAACCGACAGGTGAGTTCATTCTTCCTCTTGCGTAGATCATTCCAATTATTCCTCTAAAAATAGTTATTTAAGTTTGAATGGGAATTATTTTACCTCATATATACGTCGTTCTCATGCGTTTTGAGGAGCGTCGTTCGTGTATATCAGTCAGGGGTGATCGAGGTAGGTGGTCTAGTGTTTCTTCCCAACAATTGTGTTGAATTTATGTACCATTGTGATACGTGCCCATGAATGGGGTGTCGCATGGCTGAGGCCTTGCATAATTAAATACCTATAATTTCATAGGTAGTTAAATGAACATGTATAACTATTTTTTGGGATCGCTTCTTGGATCCAGTACCACCCCCTGGGGTGTGTTCCTCTGTTTAGCCATTTGGATAGCTTACCCGAGGGTATACCATGATTTAGCATGTCTTAAATTTCCTTGAAAGGAATTGTATATAAATTGATTGTTTATATGTTGGGAATGTCCTGGATACTTGTTTATCCTGAGGGAAGTATTGTGTTTAGCCTGTGGGCAGTGCTCTGTTTAGCCTAAGGGAAACTTCTTTCGTGCCTATGGGAAGTAGATTATGTGCATGTGGGAGACACCTCCTATGTCTGTGGGCATTGTTTGATATACCTTTAGGAATATTCTGTTGGGATTATATACTCATTAAATGAGGGTAAGTGTTTACATGACTAAGGACACTGATTGTTTACATAGAAATACACCGCGATGTTTTCCTTCTATTGACTGATTAAATGAATATTAAAATGGAAATATAACAGGTAAAGATAGTTACATTTGAGTACTACTTACTTTATTGCATTTACTCATGCACACTGTGGTTGCACATTTACACTAACAGTGGGTCATGGATCTTTGGTGGGTGTCTACTGGGATTCATTTGTCACACCCTGTTTGGGTCATGTCTTCGGCCCAAACAGACTATATTTTTATAGGTATGGATATGGTCAAGGGTCCCTATACAGGTACTTGATTGTTGTTGAGGTTTTGGAGAGCATGAGACTGAGCTATTGTTTGTGATGTTTCCGGGTATTCATTTTTGTTTTGTTTTACCTGTAATTTCCATTGTATCATATTGTAGTGTTGTGTAACATGTTTTGACTGCTTTCATAGAATAGTGACATACTGCATCTAGACATACATATATATATGACTTATGGTTCTTTTTTACTTCAGTTTTTCATTTCAGTTATCTATGTTGTTCTTCTTCTAATGTTGTTTTATGTTTTATCCTGTATTCCACTACACTACACCTTGAAAAATGAGGGCATAGTTTCCCCACTATCAGACCTGGGCCCTCGCTGCTAGTCGGTAGCCTCTGAACTTTGGGGAAATGCGCTTGAGGTCACGTGACCAACCAGGTTCGGGGCACCCATTGTGTGGTGCCCATATTCGGGACGTTACATATGTGAACAATACTAATTAGATTTGGAAATATATACATTAAACCCACTAGGTGTATTCTATCTATTTTCTATAAATATTAATTATTTTCATGACCTTATCTAAAATACGATCGATATTTTTTATGGATATAATTTCTTGCAATTTGGGTTTTAAATCAAATATTTTAAATAATTTAGGGTGTATAATTTATTTTCATAGATAATTACCATCTATTCTTTTTATTTAAATATCCCCTTGATCGTAATTTTCTGATATGGACACCTCAATAATATAAAATATAAATCTATTAAAATGATTAAAAAAATGATAATAATCAGTATTGATATGTTTAGATTCCAATCATCATAAAACATACACTACTATATGATTATTAATTGAATTTTTAAATTAAAATAGAGATATTATGATAAAATCCAACCCATATATTTAATAAATTACATAAAAATTATGCTCAACTTGGGGAATTTCTATCATTTTAAAATATTTAAGAAAAAGTGTTCCATATTATTTCAAAACTCATGTGAATCATATATCAATATGAGCATTTAAATCCTAGACTCTAAAACATCTCTTGATTTCAATTTTGTTCAAATGTGTCTTACTCATAAAAAAATTTATCAAAAATCAATAATAAATTATACTCAACATATAGGTAAATATCATCTTTTTTACTTGACCATTTCTTTCCATGTGTATGGTTCATACAAAATATAAAATTGGTAATCATATTTATGATTTTGAATATGTATGTTAATTAAATGGATGGATCTTGATATTTAATCAACACTATTACAATTTCACTGTATATTTGAATATTACCATTTACTATATAGGAATTATCCACTAGAATGAGGTTTGGTACTACTCTATAGTTAGGAATATCTACTTTGGATATTTTAAGAAACTTACTCATGTGGTCATCCATTTGGTTCTTAACAACCATATTATATTAAATTTCAATTTGGAATTCCTAAATGTTTAGTATCCATTTCAAAGGCTGAGTATTTGAATCGTTATTATTTACCATGAATCTCAAGGATTCATGAATCAAAAAATATAGAAATCAATTCTATGAAATAATTATGTTTATCTATATAAAGTAATGAAAAATAAAAATATATTTTTTCCTATGGATTTATAGTTCATTTGGAAATATCTAATTAAGACATGTTTAGAACTTATGGGATCCCATCAATTATCAGAGAAATGACTCCCCCATCAAATTTTTTAGACAAATCACAATATAACTCAAATGGGTTTTCTTAATTTTTTGGTTATATTCCCAATGATATTATCAATATACTTTTAAATTCTCCAATGGATGTTAGAAAATCATTAGAAAAACCAAATTATTATTTTTCAAAATTATTCTAGATAGATGACGTGCAACCATACTGAAATTCATGATAAACATGACTCATATTAATTCATTTCCTAAATAAGATCTAAAATGTTTCACCAAAAAAATATATGGAAATTGACATATAATTTACATTATTAATTTATTCACATAAATATAATTCAGTAAGATGATATTATAAAGGATAATTCCACAACAAACTATTAAATCACACTTTTCATAATTTTAAAATATTATCTTTTTAATCCCTATTATCATGGGTTTTTATAATTTTAAATCAGTGGTCAATAAAATCCTTAAAACCTATCAAATAATTCATGAATTAATCTAATAAATCCTTAGTGTCATATAAAGAAATAATTACCAGGTACCTCATTAATTTACTTTGACCATTCCATTGTCCAAAATAGCATCTTCTGGTAAGCCAATGTTATAATTTATCATCCATAGTTTTTTATCTCATAGACCACTAATGAAATGGGAACATGGAAATAACACGAGGATCAATATTTAAATAATTTATGATTCAATCCAACCAATATATCTATAATATAATTAATGAATGGGATATATAAATTATATATATTTTAAATATAATTTAATTTCATATAATTTATGAAAACTTTCCAACAATCATGAAATCTCAAAAGTATTACTTCTTTCATTTCATTCAACATAATTTTTTTTTCAATTTGTCTTCAGAACATAATATATTTGGATTAATAATAATAAATATTAAATGGGTTGATGGTCCTTTCTTCTTTTTACTTTTCTAACTCATTCTCTTCTACCACTATAACGGTGGGATTCAAAAACTTTTGGGGAATCCTAATAGATTTAAAATCACCCTCAAATATATATTTATGTGTTTATATTTATTTTCATATTCTAATGACATCACTTAATATCTATCCTATTGGTTTTCCTATTTTTTAAACTATATCACTATTTTATTTTTATTAATTTTTAATAAATTATTAGTAATTATTATTTTAGTTTTTTTCTCCTTTGATGATGTACACATATTTCTACTGTTTGAGGAATTGATTTTCTTCTATAGTTGGAGGTTGCCCCAAATTTGAAATGTGATTTAAGTTATTATTTTTAAAACCAATAATTTATGAAATAAATTAATCATGATATATTATTCATCTTCATATAAATCCTCATATTCCCAAAAAATCATAAGATAATTATTCATTAATGATAAAAGTAGTGATTCCAGAATTTTTGGTAGCCATAATGTCCTTGGTATTTTTTAAAAAAAACTATTCTCTTAATGATAAGAATTTATGTAAAATATTTAATTATTCAATATATTTACCCTCAGTAGGTTTGTATATATTTAAATTTAAGGGTTATATAAAGGATTCTTCATGTTGTTGAAAATATTTATGTCTATTCTGATAACTTCAAACACCATAGTGGGTTTTTCATTGTTGAAATTATTGATGGAGTTGTCCATAATCACGAGTTGATATCTTGAAATGATGTTTGAGTAGAATTCATTTATATCCTCCAATATTTTGAGAAAAAAGTTGTCTTTTTATAAATAGTAGACAATCTATATTCAAAATGACAAATTTAAAAACAGATATTTTAAAAATTGTTGATCATTTTTATATTAACAAATTTTTACTATGGGAAGAATATATATAAATCTAAATGAGGTAAAAATATTGTATTATGTCATTTTTTTAGAAACAAATATTCAAAAATCCCAGAAACTATATAAAATAATGGTAATTGGAAAACATTTTCCTTTTATGTTGATATTTAGTTTATTTGGGGCGTGATTAGGGATGAAAAAAAATATTTAAAATATTATCCAATCATTCACATTGTACCTCATATTTCTTATTTAAATTTACCTAACAACTATAGTATAAACTGATATTTATTTTTATGCTTCTAAAAGGGGAATATAAAATCTGAGTTTCTAGAAAGAATCATGGATTTAGTTTTGATGTAATTTATCATTTATCTTGTTTGATTGTATCATTAATGATGGGAATACATGTCTTGAAACCTTCATATACCATTAATAAATTTTATAGAATATATTTTGTATCATTATTATCTATCTATTTTTTCTATTATATTCCCTTATTTCATTTAATCCATTCGTCCATTGGCTAGGTTCATATAAAACTTGTTTTTCTTGTTTTTTTCAATTTCCAATTTAAAATAATCATTTATGGTTTGTTAATATTTTTTTTGGTTCATGAAATTTAGATCCTCCAGTTTTTGATGGGCCCAGATCTATATAGAAGAACCCTTTGAATGGCTCGAAAGACTGAGGAACATGGAGCAGTCCTAGAGGATTTACAGAGAGACCCACCAGCTAAATGAGGGATGAAGGAGAATTTCACTTCATCAATGTCAGTTACACGATGTGAATAAGTGATTCACGATGTGTAATATTTTGGGTTTTTAAAAATAAATAAAATAAACAGGTGACATTTTTTCTAGTTGAAAATGACAATGATGAATTACATGACATCAAAGGGTATTGCACATGATATAATTGCACATTGTAACAATGTTTTAAAACATTGTAGGAGTTCTGTTTTTCCATACATATGGTTGTAGCTTCCATATATCTCGCGTATTTGGGAAACCAGGAAGTCCCCTCCTTGGATTTTTAGATATCCATTCAATAAAAATCAATCAAGGGATTCCATTTTTGTTATTTGGTGACCAGGAATGTCCCATTATTTGTTAGTTGATTTGTTTTTACAGGGTTTTTACTATTTTGATATTATTTCACCTCCTTTCTTATCCAAATGGAATGTTGTTCTCATAAGTATGTTTCAAATGGGGTTTTTCTCAGTTGGTGTAGTGTGGTGGTTCTGAAATGTCCTCAAATGGATGTAGAAATTGCATGATTGGTGATAAGAGGTCCATTTCATTGATCTATTCTCGTGTGAGGAAATTCTATGACCTTTTGTGGTAGGGGATGTGTTTCTTGTTTATTAGTTTATGTTCAATCAGAGAGTTAGCAAGATTTATCAACCTATATCATGATGGAATTTACCTTATATTCATTTTAATCAGATTAATGAATTGTTATCGATCTGATCGTGATGTTGTTGCTTTGTAATGTTATTAAAATTTCCCTATTGATTTTATAGATAGTGTGATATTTATTTCATTATTGGTTAGAATTTTATTCTTGGTGTAAATTGGTAAAAAAACATAGATCCATAATTAATTGATAATCAATTGGGTAAACAGTTTAATAGGAATATTTAATTAATATTGTTGTTGTTTTTTCATTTAAATGCTAAGAAAATCAATGCATATTTGCATGTTCAATTGAATTGGTTAATGAAATAGAATCATGTTAACTCTTGTTGATAAATGAAATAAATTCTTGTTTGTTTTTTTAATTAATTGATAAATTATTTTCTTATATTGTTTCATAGGTTACTTGTATTTGGACACTTTGAATAATGAATAAGTTAATTAAATTTGGAATAATATTTTGTTCTTTAAAAATGATAATACCTTTTAGGGCCAATGATTAGCTCTTTCTTGTAATGTTCAAGTGTTTTATTCACTGGCGTCATGAGATATCACTGTGTTTTAAGGATCCATGCCTTGTATTGGAAAAAATACCTCAACTACTATGTATTTCTTCTTCTTCTTCTAGTTATATGATTGACCCTAGATGGCTATTGTGATTTTTGTGTGAATGGAGGCTCGGATGTGTTGTAAGCCTTAGTTGGCTAACCCTAGATGTATGTTTTGTCACATGGGGTATGAAGGACTACATTTTGTTGAAGTAGTTGATGCATGGGGCGGTGAGAAGCATCGGTTTATTCATGTGGTGTCGAAGATGACACTAGAGGTTAATGAATTGGTTGAATATGGAATAACATATTTTTATAAAAGATGTATTTTTTTTTGAATAAATTATTCCATTATATGACTTCATTTCCCTAATGCTTGTAGAAGATATATGTTTTTTATTACACTCATTCCATTGGATGAAAAGACAAATGGGTTCTTCCAGGTGATTTCTAGGATTATATTTTCATCGTTAGAAAATTTAACTCCACTAAAATACGTGGAAATGACTCAATGGGTACGTTCATAAACTCATAGTGTTGAGACCATTGTATTTGGGGGAGTTTAGAATGGTTTTCTAGAGGACATAGTGATATTGAAAGTAATTATTCTAAAATATAAATAATTATTTATCACATGGGGTGGGGGCATGCTGGTTTAAATGGATAATAGTTTTCACCATATATGTGTGTAGATGGTTGTAATGGATTGTGGTTATTTCACACAGATATATTCATGATATATTTTTTTCAAGAAATACAATCGGTATAAATGAATAGGTTTTGAATCCATAAGGATACTTTCTTTGGGTTTGTGTTGTGATGGATTGAAGTACAATACTCTAACTATGATACACGTTATGTGAGTTCTAATGGCTCTAAGAATCAATATAGTTACCTTTGATTATGTAGATATGGTAGTGTGTTGTACGAGGTCCATGTTTTGGTGGTTCTCCCTTGTTTCTGTGGGATTGACTTTTTCGATAAAGATGCTCTATATGTTCAGTGTTGGGGAGGAGTAGAAAACTATTGGGGAAGTAGTTTTGGGGTACACATGATTTAGTTTATTATATAATATGATCAATTTATGTGATATGTGGTGGGAGTATCCATGTTGAGTGATAGAGCATATTATACCTATAAAGGTGATGACATAGTTTCACTATTAATTTGTAACACCCGAGACATTTATGTTATATAAATCATCAAAGGAATCTTTTTCTACACACAACACTTGCTTGGCTTGCTTTACACAAAATCGCGAGCTTCCTCGATAGTTTGCGTCGTACACAATACTGAGTTTCACTAAACAATGATATACTATTAAAATATTATTAAAACTAGCCATTATGAATAGTAATAACCACTTTTTGAAATTTTATAAACTTTATTTTTCAAAATGGACTTCATTTTTTGATTTTTAATACTGAAATTAGTCTAGGGTGAAAATTTTGGTATTTTTCTGAAACCTTTCAATTTTTGATGAATAGTGAAACCACTAAGTGGTAGTTAAAAAAACTGAATTTTTCATAAAGCATAATTTTACCGCTTCTATGAGTGGAATTTCGAAAATCCGAGAGACACGGTTAATATCAAGGACTAAAATGTGGTTCAATGAGATGAAAATAATTTTTGGTGAATAGTAACTTTTTACTTTTTTTTACCACGGTTAAAAGTAAATAGGGTAATTAAAGGTAAGAATGATATTATTATTACCCTAACACATGTCCTCATTCTATTGGATAAGTTTAATTCGACGAAAAACAAACTTAGGAATAAAATATGACCATTTAGGCCCACTTGGATTAGATTAGGACATTTATTATTAATTTATTAAAAGAAGGGTTAAATTAGTTAAAATCAAAGTTTAATAAGTAAATCATTTTTAATATGGGGTTATAAATAAGATAAATTCGACTATAAATATTCATTAGAAAGCTAAAAATATTTCCTAAATAATGGTATTTTATTTGTAATTTTTAGAAATTCAATAATTTAATTTATTTATGACACAATGATGATTCAGTAATTATCTTATTAATGAAATATTGAAGTAATTGATGTTATAAACATAAAACTAAATGTAATTTGAGACTTTTTATGAGTTTAACTAATTTTATAGATTAATATGAAATGTTTGTAGTGATTTAATTAACTTTTTTCGAACTAATAATTCTGTTATGATTTTCACAAAAATTAATTACAAAATAGTGTCAAAATTGACATAAAATAGTTTTTAAAACAAATATTATATTAGTAATTGTTATTTTATTTCTAAAAATCTACGGTTTGGCCAAATGACTTAGATAAGGTTATATATATTAATAATAAATAACTTGGGGTTCGTTTGGCTTCTTATAGTAAGTTTATTAACCATATAGTATAAATACACAAGAAGACACGGTAAAAGTAAACTTATTTAACATAATGTTAAATCTAAATGATAAGGTTAAAATAGGAACATAAACTTGTCTAAATTCTATTTGATGAGAGGATTTCGACACATCCCCACCTTAGATTATAAATAAATCAATTTGGATCTATTTAAAACCGAAATTGACTTTATAATAAAATAATATTTTTAGTTTTTCAAAAGGAGCCCCTCTCCTCCCTTATAAAAGGGCACCTCCTCCCCCTCTTCCTCACACCACTTTGAGCCTTCAAGCTCAGCCTACCCCTTCCACCTTCTCCTATCCACTTCCCTAGAGACATCATAGAAGTTCTGGTATTCTTCAAAGACCAATTTTAGTGCCCTAAAAGAAGGTCTCAAAGAAGCACTTCAAAGAAGAGTTAATGTCCGTTACCGATTCTTTCATCTTTATTTCTTCTTCCACTTATTCTTATTTATTTGTTTCATTATGAAGTAATAACATCAGTATCACTCATATACTGATATGTTATTATAAGTATGAGACAACCCTATTTCACCATCTATCCATCCTACGGAAAAAGAAATCACCGCGCATGCGTACGTACGGAATACCGTCTCCACACCGTGGTGTAATCTATTTTCCACCACCACCTTACTTGGATGGGTATAATGGTGTAAATAATGACTATAGATGACTATTATAAAGTGATACAGATTCTGAAATAGTATACATACACTCCAATACAATTCCACGATCATAGGAATGATATCATCACTCGTGCGTACGTACGGAATACCGTATCCACGATGTGATGCGACTCGTTCTACATGATCATCATTTAATAATGATTATATAAATGAATTTAATGAATGAATATGATATATATTACACTAATACCATTCTGGAAATGTGATATCTATAACCTAAAGAGAATAATAAGAATTTATTCGACAAAACACGCATAAGATCAAAAAGTTATAAACACTCGAATAACAAGTAGCAATGAAATATTACTACTAAGAAGCTAAGAATATGACCATATATGATATCATAAAAATAAGCATGATTCTGGAATAAGTCAATAACATTATTTAAATCATTATACAGGAGGTTCGGGCATGTACAAAGCATATCAGACCTAAGGTAAGGGAAAATATCACAATCTCATTTTTATCTGAGATTGTTTATACTTTGAAATTTACTGGGGTGTATTTTATCATCCACATCCATGTTTCCTCAATATGTAATATTTATATCCTTATACAATAGTTTATATCCAATTTTACCCTTCCGTGAGTTTTTAGTAAAAGATATTAAAGGAATCTTTTGTTGTTTTTCGTACGAGGTACTTTTTGACTTTTTCGACAAAAGTACGAGGAATGTTTTTTAACTTATACGGCATGAATGGATTTTTAAAACATTATTTCCAAGAAGCTTCCTTTACAAGTTTTCAAGTTTATTTTTAATCAAATTATTTTAGATTATAATTGTACGACATGTTAAGAAAGGAAAAGTGTTTTTGAAGCAGAAAAGATATTTTCCTCAAGAATGGAGTTCAAGTGTTTTATCAAAATTATTTTCCATCTAAGATTATAAGGGGTTTTTGTTTTTATCCCTATTATTACATTGATTTGATTATGTTGTGATGGAATTATATTTCTATGAATTCCTTTATCTTATATGAATTGATTTATGATGTCACGATGTTTAAGATTCCCATTTTTATTATATGGGTTATGCTGTGATGTATGGTTTTATGATTTTGTGGCACACATAAGAATGGTATCATTATGATATGGGTGGGACTTATATCTCCCTCCAATGCATTGGGTAAAGATTTTATATCTCATGGGATAGACATGGCTGGAATGGTAGATTATACCGTTTCAGTGAAACAGGACTGAAACGAGGGTGACTCGGTTCGGAAATGGAGTTTGTCCACTAAGATAGTCTTGGAAATGAGTCTTGACTAGCAAGAAATGATTCTCTATTATTATGTGTGTATGCCACAAAGATTCATGTTTTATGTTATGATTATTGGGATTACATTTCACTTCTATGATTTATCACATGTTATGATATTATGATCTCTTTTGCAGGTTAAGATTTACAAAAGTTATGTTCTTATGTATATGATGTGATTGGTATTTCTTTTGTTTACCCTTACTGAGCATTTGAGGTCACCCTTTTGTATGTATTATTTCCCTAGGTTAGGAAGAATGTTATTAAGTAGGATATTCCAAAAAGGGACTCTAGATATGATGAAATAAATGGGAGGCAAAGTAGATGCTTTATGAACCAGTTGTTTATGTTTCCCAATTTCTAAAGACTCTATACCTATACGGTCCTTTCTTGGTTTTGTTATATTTTGTAATAAGTGCACTTCAATTCTGAAGTAATAACAATGTATGTAAATTATGGGTCGTTATAGATGGTATCAGAGGAAAGGTATAGTAAACCATTGGAATCTAGGATGTGAATACCTTAGTAAGAACCCTAAGGATAAGTCTAAGCATATAACACAATCTTAGTGTTTTAGAAATGGCCATGAATAACCTAGGATAAGACCTTAAGTGTGAAATTTTATTCTTGATTATGTGGTTTTCCTATTATAATTAGTTTCACTCACACTATTTTTCTTGGTTTTAGTCAATGGCTGGAACCCGAAGGAATCATGTTAATGCGGAATGCGACGAGCAATGCAATGATTGTCCCCCTGAGAAACCAAACGTTATGGGAGCTGGAATGAAAAATCTTATAGCAATGCTCACACAACTTTCTCAAGCTATGAATCATGCAGGACTTTCAAATGAGCAAAGGAAAGAGCAACATTCTATTGAATCCTTTATGAGACAGCTTCCACCATCATTCAGCGGGTCTACTGATCCATTAGTTGCTGAATAATGGATTAGTACTACTAAAAAGATATTTTCAGTTCTTCAATGTTCTGAGCATGATAAAGTCATCTTAGCAGTGTCCCGTTTGGAGGGTGATGCTGATAAATGGTGGAATATTATTTAGAATATGAGGCAAAGGGATGAAATTGAGTCCATGGAATGGGACGAGTTCAAGAACTTATTTTTCAATAAGTACTTCCCTCGTATTATCCGAACAAAGATAGAGAAAGCATTTCTTGAACTGAAGCAAAAGGATGATGAATCTGTTGGTACCTATGAAGCAAATTTTACAAGACTTGCAAGGTACACTTCTGGTATTATTATCCAACCTGAGAGTAAGATCGATCGATTCTTTAGTGGCATAAAACCATGTCTTCGAAGGGCCTTATCCATAAGGGACTTCAATAGCTATGAGGAAATCGTTCGATGTGCTCTCAATGTTGAGATGGATATTGGAGTAACCCATCAGTCATATGGGTTTGATAAGAAGAGGAAAATGGAATTCGAAGGAAAATTTAAAGAGCACACTAAAAAGAAGATGAGCTTTCCCTTATGCTCAAAGTGTGGAAAGAAACATGGAGGGAGTTTTCTTAAAGGGACAAGTAAATGTTTCAAATGTGGAAAGGAAGGTCATCGGGCATTTGAATGCCGCGATGATGGGAAGAAGATGTCTAATGATGCAAACAAAGGAATGGATACATAGAATGAACCTACTACACTTCAATGTTTCAAGTGCAAGGAGATGGGACATTATGCCAATAAATTCCCTAATCCAAGGGTTGATGATGATGGTTGACGTCAACAAACTCTTAAGGCTAAAGACAAAGGAATGTCACATGCAATTTCTATCAGCGATGTGGAGTACGATAACGATGTGGTGAAAGGTACACTTACCATCCACTCTAAAGTAGAAAATGTTTTATTTGATTCTGGATCCACCCACTCCTTTATTTCTGAAGAATTTTCTAAGGAAATCACCGTATTACCTCAACAGTTTGATGTTGAGTTAGCTGTGACAACCCATATTGGCACAACAGTCACATCAAAAGTTTATAATTCTTCTCCAATTGAAGTTTGTGGGAAAGTGCTTCCTACAAATCTTGTGATCCTTCCTACAGTGGAATTTTATGTGATTCTTGGCATGGATTGGCTTTCTCTACATGGAGCTCATATCAATTTCCAATGAAGGGAAGTCACATTTCCTATTCTAGATCAATCTATGAGCGTCTATCGATGCAAGGATGAACATAACCTTCCAGTGGAAATTTTTTCCATTTTATAGCTATTGATTCCACTAAATGAAGTTTATTTATCTCAAATGGTTGGTGAGAAACTCAAAATTAAGAATATTCCCATTGTACAGTAGTTTGATGATGTCTTTCCGGATGAATTACCGTGTCTTCCACCGAATCGTGATGTTGAGTTTTCAATAGAACTCGTACCGGGTTCTTTGCCTATTTCAAAGACACCTTATAGAATGGCCCCAATTGAGTTGCAGGAATTGAAGAAGAAACTCCAAGAGAATCTTGATAAGGGGTTCATACGCCCTAGTGCGTCACCTCGGGGAGCACCTGTTCTGTTTTTTAAAAAGAAAGATTGATCAATGAGTCTCTCCATTGATTATCGAGAACTTAACAAGATCACTATCAAGAACAAATATCCTCTCCCGCGCATTGATGACCTATTTGACCAACTACGCAGAGATCAATACTTTTCCAAGATTGATCTTCATTCAGGGTATCATCAATTAAGGGTCAAAAGGGAGGATATACCAAATATGGCTTTCCGTACAAGGTATGGACACTATGAATTTATAGTGATGCCATTTGGTCTTACTAATGCCCCTGATATCTTCATGGATCTGATTAATAGAGTCTTTAGAGACTATCTTGATCAGTTTGTGGTAGTCTTTATAGACGATATTATTGTATATTCAAAGAGCAAGGAAGAACATGAAGATCACTTGAGAATTATATTGAAGACCTTGAGAAAGGAGAAGCTTTATGCCAAATTTACCAAGTGTGAATTTTGGCTTCAAAAAGTTGCATTTTTGGGTCACATAATCTCAAAAGAGGGGATATCTGTGGATCCAGTAAAAACAGAGGTTATCGAAAGATAGTCGAGACCAAAAATAGTAACTGAGATCCGAAGTTTTCTTGGTTTGGCTGGATATTATTGACATTTTGTGAAAGATTTTTCACGATTATCTAATCCACTCACCAAGTTGACTCATAAAGGAGTTAAGTTTGTATGGACAGAGGAATGTGAAGTGAATTTCACAGAGTTGAAAAGAAGGTTATCTAGTGCACCTGTGATCACACTGCCTTATAGTGGAGAAAGGTTTGTGATCTACAGTGATGCATCCAAGAAGGGATTGGGGTGTGTTCTTTTGCAAAATGATATTGTGATAGCTTAAGCCTCACGACAGTTGAAAATACATGAGCAAAATTACCCAACTCATGATTTGGAGTTAGCTGTAGTAATCTATGCATTATAGATTTGGAGGCATTATCTTTATGGTGAAAGGTGTGACATTTATACTGATCATAAAAGTTTAAAGTATATTTTCACACAAAAGGAGCTGAATATGCGCCAAATAAGATGGTTGGAGCTGATTAAGGATTGTGACTGGTCAATCCATTACCACCCTGGGAAAGCAAACAAGATGGAAGATGCATTAAGTCGACAAGACCATGCTAGTTTATCCATGATGAGGATCACGAAAGATCCAATATTTATGGATTTACAAAGGATGGATCATGGAATTTAATGGAAGGGGAAAAATATTAACTTTCTCAAATGAATGTTCAGCCATCTATACATGTGAATATTAAAGAGGCACAGAAAGAAGTTTTCAAGTTACAAAAGAAGTGGAGAAATGTTCCGGAATTCAACCTTGATTGAGATGGGATAATAAAGTTCAGGAATCGGGCTTGTGTTCCTCCCATCCCCAAATTAATGAAGGAGCTGCTGGATGAGGCTCATAGTTCTTAATTCTCTATTAATCCTGGAAGCACGAAGATGTATAGGGACCTGAAAGAGTACTTCTGGTGGGATGGCATGAAAAGAGATGTTGCTGAATATGTCTCTTGATGCTTGGTTTGTCAACAAGTTAAAGCTGAGAGACAGAAGTCTAAGGGGATGTTACAACCATTACTCATACCCGAATGGAAATGGGAAAACATCACTATGGACTTTGTCACGGGACTTCCTAAAACATCCAAAGGAAATAATGCTATCTGGGTCATAGTTGATCATCTTACAAAGTCTGTACACTTCATTGCTATTAGAGTGGAATTCTCTCTAGATCAGCTTGCCAGGATATATGTAAAGGAAGTGGTAAGATTTCATGGAGTACCACTTTCTATTATATCTCATCGGGATCCGAGATTTACCTCGAAATTCTAGCAAAGTCTCTAGCATACTCTGGATACAGAGTTGAGATTCAGCATTGCTTATCATCCTCAGACAGACGGTCAATCTGAGAGAACAATTCAAACTCTAGAAGATATGTTGAGAGCTTTCTCTATGGATTTCAAAGGTGGTTGGGATCAACACATACCTTTGGTGGAATTTTCTTTTAATAATAGCTTTCACTCTAGTATTCAGATGGCTCCTTATGAAGCTCTCTATGGAAAGAAATGCAGGACTCCAACTTCCTGGGATGAAGTTGGGTAAAGAAATCTATTTGGACCTGATCTTGTTGATGAAATGGTAGAAAAGGTCAGATCTATTCAAGAACACATAAGAGCAGCTCAGAGTCGATAGAAAAGTTATACCGAAAACCAAAGAAAAGACCTAGAGTTTTAAGTGGGTGATAAAGTGTTCTTACGAATATCTCCCTGGAAGAGGGTTATGAGATTTGGAAAGAAGGGGAAGTTGAGCCCTAGATATATCAGTCCTTTCGAAATACTGGATCGTGTTGGGACGGTAGCTTACCGATTGGCACTTTCACTGAATCTCTCTCAAGTTCACGATGTGTTCCATGTATCTCTCCTGAGAAAGTACATACCTGATCCTCAACATGTACTCAGCTCAGAAGTTGTACCGCTGGAGCAAGATCTTTCTTATGAAGAACAACCGATAGAGATTATGGATCGTAGTGAAAAAGTCCTACGAAACAAGACCACTCGATTGGTGAATGTTTTATGGAGGAACCACCAATTAGAAGAAGCTACATGGGAGCTTGAGGATATGTTGAGGGAGAGGTATCCTCATCTGTTTGTTACAAAGTGACGAATTTCAAGGGCGAAATTCATTTTAAGAGGGGTAGAATGTAACACCTGAGACTTTTATGTTATATAAATCATCAAAGGAATCTTTTTCTACACATAACACTTGTTTGGCTTTCTTTACACGAAATCGCGAGCTTCCTCGATAGCTTGCATCGTACGCAATATCGAGTTTCACTAAAAAACGATATACTATTAAAATATTATTAAAAATAGCCGTTATGAATAGTAATAACCACTTTTTGAAATTTTATAAATTTTATTTTTCAAAATGGACTTCATTTTTGGATTCGTAATATTGAAATTATCCTAGGGTGAAATTTTGGTATTTTTCTGAAAACTTCCAATTTTTGATGAATAGTGAAACCACTAAGTGGTAGTTAAAAAAAACTGAATTTTTCATAAAACCTAATTTTACCACTTCTGTGAGTGGAATTTTGAAAATCCGAGAGACACGGTTAATATCAAGGACTAATATATGGTTCAATGAGATGAAAATAATTTTTGGTGAATAGTAACTTTTTACTTTTTTTTACCACGGTTTAAAGTAAATAGTGTAATTAAGGGTAAAAATGATATTATTATTACACTAACACATGCCCTAATTTTATTAGATAAGTGTAATTCGACCAAAAACAAACTTAAGAATAAAATATGACCATTTAGGCCAACTTGGATTAGATTAGGACATTTATTATTAATTTATTTAAAGAAGGGTTAAAATAGTTAAAATCAAAGTTTAATAACTAAATCATTTTTAATATGGGGTTATAAATAAGATAAATTCGACTATAAATATTCATTAGAAATCTAAAAAGAGTTTCTACATAATTTTATTTTATTTGTAATTTTTAGACATTAAATAAGTTAATTTATTTATGACACAAAGATGATGCAGTAATTATCTTATTAATGAAATATTGACATAATTGATGTTATAAACATCAAAATAAATGTAATTTGAGACTTTTTATGAATTCCACTAATTTTATAGATTAATATGACATGTTAGTATTTCTTTAATTAACTTTTTTCTAACTAATCATTCTGTTATAATTTTCACAAAAATTAATTACTAAATAGTGTCAAAATTGACATAAAATTGTTTATAAAATAAATATTATATTATTAATAGTTATTTTATTCCTAAAAATCTAAGGTTCGGCAAAATGACTTAGATAAGGTTATATATATTAATAATAAATATCTTGGGGTTCGTTTTTCTGCTTATAGTATGTTTATTAACCTTATAGTATAAGAACACAAGAAGACACGGTAAAAGTAAACTTATTTAACTTAATGTTAAATCTAAATGATAAGGTTAAAATAGTAATCTAAACTTGTCTAAATTCTATTGGATGAGATTATTTTGACCCATACCCACCTTAGCTTCGAAATAAATCAATTTGTAGCTATTTAAAACTGAACTTCACTTTATAATAAAATAATTTTTTTAGTTTTTCCAAAGGAGCCCCTCTCCTCCATTATAAAAAGGCACCTCCTCCCCCTCTTCCTAACACCACATTGAGCCTTCAAGCTCGGACAACCCCTGCCACTTTCTCCTCTCCACTTCCCTAGAGACATACTAGAGGTCCTGTTCTTCTTCAAAGACCAATATTAGTTCCCTAAAAGAAGGTCTCAAAGAAGCACTTCAAAGAAGAGGTAATGTCCGTTATCGATTCTTTCATCTTTATTTCTTCTTCCACTTCTTCTTATTTAGTTGCTTAATTATGAAGTAATAACATCAGTATCACTCATATACTTATATGTTATTATAGGTATGAAACAACCCTTTTTCTCCATCTAGCCATCCTACGGAAAAAGAAATCACTGCGCGTGCGTACGTACGAAATACCGTCTCCACGCCGTGGTGTAATCTATTTTCCACCACCACCTTACTTGGATGGGTATAATGGTGTAAATAATGACGATATATGACTATTATAAAGTTATACTGTCTCTGAAATAGTATACATACACTCCAATACAATTCCACGGTCATAGGAATGATATCATCACTCGTGCGTATATACGGAATACCATCTCCACGATGTGATGTGACTCGTTCTACATGATCTTCGTTTCATAATGATTATACAAATGAATTGAATGAATGAATATGATATATATTACACTAATACCATTCTGGAAATGAGGTATCTATAACCTAAAGGTAAGAATAAGAATTTATTCGACAAAACACGCATACGAACAAAATGTTATAAACACCCAATTAACAAGTAGCAATGAAATATTACTACTAAGAAGCTAAGAATATGACCATATATGATATCATAAAAATAAGTATGATTATGTAATAAGTCAATAAAATTATTTAAATTATTATACAAGAGGTTCGGACACGTACAAAGCATATCGGACCTAAGGTAAGGGAAAATATCACAATCTCATTTTTATCTGAGATTGTTTATACTTTGAAATTTACTGGGGTGTATTTTATCATCCACATACATTTTTCCCCAATATGTAATATTTATATCCTTATAAAATAGTTTATATCCAATTTTACCCTTCGGTGAGTTTTTAGTAAAAGATATGAAAGGAATCTTTTGTCGTTTTTCGTACGAGGTACTTTTTGACTTCTCCGACAAAAGTATGAAGAAGGTTTTTTTAACTTATACGGCATGAATGGATTTTTAAAACATTATTTACAAGAAGATTAATTTAAAAGTTTTCAAGTTTATTTTTAATCAAATTCTTTTAGTTTATAATTGTACGACATGTTAAGACAAGAAAAGTGTTTTTGAAGCAGAATGGATATTTTCCTCAAAAATGGAGTTCAAGTGTTTTATCAAAATTATTTTGCATCTAAGATAATAAAGGGTTCTGTATTTATCCCTATTATTACATTGATTTGATTATGTTGTGATGGAATTATATTTTTATGAATTTCTTTATCTTATATGAATTGTTTTATGATGTCACGATGTTTAAGATTCCCATTTTTATTACATGGGTTATGCTATGATGTATGGTTTTCTGATTTTGTGGCACACATAACAATGGTATCATTATGAGATGGGTGGGACCTATATATCCCTGCAATGCATTGGGTAAAGATTTTATATCTCATGAGATAGACATGGCTGGAATGATAGGTTATTCCGGTTCAGTGAAACAGGACTGAAACGAGGGTGACTCGGTTCAGAAACGGACTTTGTCCACTAAGATAGTCTTGGAAATGAGTCTTGAATAACAAGAAATGATTCTCTATGATTACGTGTGTATGCCAAAAAGTTTCATGTTTTATGTTATGATTATTGGGATTACATTTCACTTCTATGATTTATCCCATGTTATGATATTATGATCACTTTTGCGGGTTAAGATTTCCAAAAGTTATGTTCTTATGTATATGATGTGATTGATATTTCTTTTTTTAACCTTACTGAGCATTTGAGCTCACCCTTTTGTATGTTTTATTTCCCCAGGTCAGGAAGAATGTTATTAAGTAGGATATTTCAAAAAGGGACTCTAGATATGATGAAATAAATGGGAGGCAAAGTAGATGCTTTATGAACCAGTTGTTTATGTTTCACAGTTTCTAAAGACTCTATACCTATACGGTCCTTTCTTGGTTTTGTTATATGTTTTAATAAGTGTGATTCAATTCTGAAGTAATAACAATGTATGTAAAGTATGGGTCATTATATAATTCATTGTTATTTAGCATGCTTTCATTAGTTTTACATGATAGGGTCCTGGGAGGATCATTCTGAGTATACTATTATAATAACTTTATATATAATTATAAAGTTTGTATGCAGGTAAGTTACAGTAGGTTGTAGGTCAGGATGGTTACTACTACATTGTTGGTTATAGGAACTAGTTGGGATTTGTGGTATAAAATTTATTTTGGTACATTCCATATTCAATTTCAATATAGTAGTTACTACATGACATTAATTTGTTGTGCTTGGGATTATTTTAATATTGATTTATAAGAGGTTTGATGGATGGTTTCAATATTATTTATCTCTCCTGTAGGTGTTTTTTCATAGAGGTTAATTACTCTCATATGGATGATTATTATAACATCGGTGGCCATCACAAACTTGAAGCCTATTCGAGGCTGGAATCGGGTGTTCACAATATCTTTTCTCCTTTTTTCATCATAGGAGGTTACACTTTTTGTGGTGGGGGTTGTTACAGAGTGGTATCAAATGGGGGTTGAGGTATAAAATGGGGTTTTGAGTTAGTTAGAGCTTATGTTTCATGAATTTATATGGAAATAGTGTCAACTATGTTTATAAATGGGTATGAACACTGTAGACTAGTTGAGACATGATGACTTAGGACTCCCTATGATATGATTCATAGACCTATATTCTTATAGTGGAAACTATATTATGTGATATTGTTTCATGTTAGAGACCTAGGAAATGATCATGTATCATTCTTTATTGAACATATATTTTAATGGGTATACCTTGAGATATGTTAATACAAAATGAATAAAAGATAACATTTAATTACTGTAAAATTATCACATCTTCCATGTATATGTGATGTTATTTTTTGTTCATTTTTAGGTATGGCTATAGGTCGAGGACCTCACCAGGTACTCATTGAAGATGTTCAACAGATTTATTTGTCATGTCCACGCATATAAGAGGTTGTTGATGATGAACCATAGAGGATGTCACTCTATGTGTTCCAGGGCCAGAGCCTTTAGAGTTATGACATCTCCATTTCAGATACCAAAACCTAATACTAGTTTCTGGAGGTTGAGATAGCTTTTAGTTTCATCTTTTATTCAAAGGATCACTAGGTGTAATTGGCTTTGACAATGATGGGTTGGTTTGTAAATAAGTGGGGGTTCTTGTTCCATAGGGATCATGAGATGTTATTAGTCAGGTTGTAGTCTTACTAATATATGTTCAGAGAAAAGTTTTTATATTTGAAAGTGAGAGAATCCAGTCAGTAGGATTTTGTCACACATTGTTAGGGTGCTACTATGTGAAAACATTGGGAATCCATTTTAGGTACCTTCTGTGATATTCATCAGACATATTCTCAAATGAGAAGTTGAGGGTGCGGAATTTCGAGGTGGTTTTGTGTCTAGAGATACATTTCCAAGGCATGTTGTTAATGTTGAAGAGATATATTGAGGATACAACAAAAGAAGTTATCATTCAGAGGATATTATACACATCTGGATTCTTATGAGAGGGATATTATCAGGATCCTTTATGAATTAGAGATATGGTAATGGGTTCAAATTTTTCAGGATAGAAGATCTTCTAATCAATAGTGGGTAGGTATCATCACTGAATGTCTAGTTTCACTAGGGGTAAAGGATCTAAAACTTATACCATGTTATCATACACATGTTTTTATTATTGAGGCTATGGTAATCAGTGGATAGAGTTCCCAACCATTTTGATAAATCAGGGTGTTCTAGTTGTTCGTCTACTAGTTCTTCCATTGAGGTTTTTCCTATTAAGTCACCAATAGCAGGTTTCTCTAGTTTTGGATAAGAATAATGTATATGAGGAAGCTAGAGGATAGCCTTAAAGAACTCCCCATCATTAGAGATCACATCATGATGATAGAGGTTGTAACTAGAATGGATAGAGATGTTATGTGGCTAGTATTAGTCAACTTCATGCATTAACATTACCAATAGTATGAGAGCCATAAATTGTTAGAGTTTCCCTTTTCATGTTTACTATATGGGTACCTAATTTGTTTTATCAAGTAGTGATAAAATCCTTCATATCACAAGCCCTAGTCCATTATATGAGACAATAGGTAGAGAGGAATAAAGTTCCCTTGGTGTTGACTACACTTTATGGAGGTTAAGATGACTTGTTTTAATTATATACAGATAGTGAGATAGTACTGGGGTATAGACACTCTTGGTTATATTTCCAATGCTATTGGATACATCCATATGGCGTGATTATAATCATAGTATGGTTGTATTCATTGAAGTATATTTTGGATTTCAACAGGAGGCCAATTGTGTTCTCTGATATGGACGGAGAGCCAACATTTTTTGTTGGAGACTGAGATAGTTTAATGGGTCAAAGGCATGTTATGTACATGTTATGTGTTACCGCTATTCTATTATGTATTTCTTCAATGTATCATCATATGGTGTTTCCTTATGTCATAGAAGTGTACCCTGATGTGTTTCCATAGGAGGTTATAGCGTTACCCCCTCAAGGAGAGATCAATTTTGGGATTGATCTGCATCCCCACATGTAACATATCTCAGTGTCTCCATATATTATGGACCCTTATGAGTTTTGATAGCTATGTATATATCTCTTTGGTATGTTGTAGTGCAGTTTTTTTCGCCCGAGTGTGTTACTGTGGGGTGAAAAATTTGTTTTTGTAAATAAGGCTAAAGGGACTTTGTAGTTTTGTATTTATTATCATCACCTGAACCAAGTGATAGTAAAGAACTTATTTTTAATTTAATATATTTGTGATATATCCTAAAAATAAAGGGTTCATGTTTTTCATTGATGATAGACTTGCTGCCAAGATATCATCATATTCATGTGATTGATGAGGATATCTCAAAGTCTGACTTCCATTGTCATGATGGCCATTATGAGTTCATTATGATTCTATTTGTTGTGATGAATGTTGTATCTTTGTTCATGGGGTCAATGAACAATATCATCCTTTAGTTCATGGATATTTTTGTTGTGTTTTTCACCGATGATATCCTTTTGTACCCCACATATGAGGAGGATCACATAGAGATCATGGGTGATGTTTTGTAGTTCTTCATTGTCAGCAATTATTTTAGAAGTTAATGAAGTGTAAATTTTGTTCTTCGTGGTGTATGTTTACTAGGGAATCTTCTACCTAAATAGGGATTATTTATTGATCCATTGAATATAGAAGCTGTTTTCTCTTGAGAATCCCCCAGTACTGTAGAAGAGGTGTGAAGTTTCCATGGTCTTGAAAACTACTGAATAAGGTTTGCATATGATTTTTATTGCATTGTAACTCTTATAATAGTAATGAATAGAAATTATTAGGAATTATTTTGGACTGATCAGCATCAGGAAGATTTTGAGTATCTGGAGGAAAAGTTGTTCATTGCTCTATTTATTTTTCTACCAAAAGATGTATTTCATATTGAGGTTCTTTGTGATGCGTTAAATATTGGGTAAGGATATGTTATAGTAGAGAAGAAAATAATTGTTTCATATCTTTGATGGTAGTTACATCTACATGCGCTTAAATATTCCATCTATGATATTGAGTTGCCGGAAGTGTTTTTTTCCATTAAGATATCAAGACAATACCTCATCAGACATTGCTTTGTGGTCTTCACTGATCATAATTAATTGAGGTACGTTTTCTCCCAGTGTGACATGAACAAGTATCAATTTAATTGGATAACATTATTACAAGAATACACATCATGATTTTTATACATCTAGAAAAGGAAATTTTTATACTGATGCATTGAGAATGAAGTTGTGTAGTAATAATTTGTGTAAATCATGTGATTCATAGAGTAATGGAAGAACATTTATCATTACATCTATGTAAGGAAGAATATGTGGGAAATGGTTTTCCTTTTTATATGATAATTCATTCATCTCTGAAGTAGTATGTGGAGGAGTCCATGTTCGTGTATCTTGAGGTAGAGGTATGGAATTACCAGGTTGTTTTTGATGAAGCCCCAGATTGTTGGTCTGATAATGAACAACAATGAGTTTTGTATGAGGGAATGGGTTTTTCTCCTTTGGTGAAGCGTGATATGGTTCTTAAAGAGTTCCATAACTCACTCGTAAAATAATTTCCTGGATTGAAAATGATTTATCATGCCTTGATATGTCAGTTTTGGTTTCATGGTTTGAGTCTTGAAGTTTTACAGATTTTTCCCCAATGTTTTGGTCTCCCATAAGGTGAAGGATGATCACTGTGATCCTAATGGTTTTTTCTTTCTATTATATGGTCTATAGTGGTAGTGGAAGGAAATATCAATGAACTTTGTTAACAATTTACCTTCATCCCAGGGTGTTTATGACGATATATGGTGGTATTGGGATGTTTTATGAAATCAACCCAATTTATAGTGACTAAGGAGTAAAGAGTAGTGATGTTTTGGTCAAGGTATTATCTGGAGGAGCTTGTGAGACTCAAAGGAGTCACGAGGACATTAATATGTAATCACAATCCTTGTTTTACATTTAGGTAATGGAGTGGTCACCAATATTCTTTTGGTTCTCTACTATTAGTTACAACTTTGTTCATTAGTATATAGATGACCAGACAGAGAGGGCCATCTAGACTCTATGAATTATTCTCTATTATGTTATTAAATTTTGGGGTTTTTGGATAAAAATCCATATATAGATAAATGATTTATTAAAATAATATTTTCCACTCCAAAATCGGTGTAGAACCATTTTAATCCTTTTATAGATGACCTTAATGTCTCCATTGCAATGGCCTAGGTTTATAGAGTCAGGAATTATCGGTCCAGAACTATTAAAAAATTCAATTGATATGGTTTACGTGATTCAATGGAAAATGGAAAAATTTCACGATCATCTGAAATCCTATGATGATAATAGGAGGAGACCTCTTTATAAGAAATTGAGGAACATGAGTTCCTGTAGGTGGTTCCCCATCATGTGCAATGATGGTTTGGTCAGGGGTGTAAGATTTCTCCATGATTTATTACTCCTTTCATGGTGTTGGATCATAATGGAGTTGTAGAATATATAATAGTGATACCCCCATATATGATCTAGATAAAAGATTATTTTCACATGTTTTATATTTGTTTCTATATTCATGATGACTCGCAGGTCATCGATTTGGAAGAGATCAGTCTTGACGAAATTGTGTCCTTTGAGAAGTGTCATGTAGAGATGTAAGAAGTCTTGGAGATGGAGTTACACGAGTTTTATATCCCCTTTCATCATGTCTTTTGGTGGATTTATGGTGTGTGTATAAGAGTACCTCGGAATGTCATTCACAGATACATGCTCAGTAAGATGAGTTGTTTGTTGTTTATCTCTTCTCTTGTGATATTATCCACAATATGGTTGTATAACATTCAAAAATATGACAGGAAATTATCTTTTTCTTGCCATGTATTTCACTCTTTTGAAATGTATCACCCTTGTGAGTGTTTTTAAGAGATTATTTTGGTCATTTCATGTTTTGTTTTCTTGTTTCATTGATGAATCAATTCAGTTCATGAGGTGGTGAGTGCCTTGAGAGGTATCTCATGGGGTAGCTGTTTGGATGATCCATTTTCTAATTTTCTTTCAATGATGGTTTTAATTCTTAATAATGAGATTATATTGAGTGGTATTTCATATAAGGTCATGGATCCACATGGATCAACCCTTTGTTAGTTTACAAGAACAGAGGTGCGTAGATAAGGGCCGGAGGATGTTTAGAGGGACTCGACTACTAAAAGTTGTTTTTTTTGGAGATTTGACATCAGTAAAAATGTTACATGATGTGAATAATGGGTTTTCAACAGTTAATATTTCTGGTATTTAAAAATAAATTAAATAAAGAAGCGATAATTTTATTAACGGAAGCTAAAATTAAAAAAATACAAGATGTGAAAGGGGATTACTTGTTGTGAAGTTCCATTATTTAGTAATGTTTTAGAACATTCCGACCACATAGGTTTTTAGACCCTATTGTTACAGTTTTCCTCACACCCTCTTCCAATGTGACCCGGTAGTCCACTCCATGGAGTTTTTTAGATTCGTTCATCATGAATCCTTCCTGGGATTTCGTATTTTATTCTTGGTGACCTTAAATTATAAAAGGTATAATTTTGTTTCATTTTCAGGAAAGAATTCCTGGTTTGATCTTTTTTTCCTCATGTTCTTCATGTCGTTCTATGGTGGATACAAACCCATGTTTATAATGGGGATTCAATTGGGTTTTATTTATGCGGTTGTTCCATGAAATCCATAGATGGATAAAAACGTTGCAGGAGAGGTGACCATAGATATGTATCATTGACCAATTCTATTATGATGAACATTGATGAGCTTTTGAGGTAGGGGATTAATTTCTTCTCTATTTATTTGCAAGCAATCATAGATCTAGAATAATTTATTTCCTTGTATGATGGGGAAATTGACCTCTTAATCATCTGATCCAAACTAACGAAATGATATCGATTGCATTATAATGTATTTTCTTTTTTCCATGATAATGGTTTATCTCTTTATTTTCAATATAGTTAGATATCGATGCCTTTCTTGGTTAGAATTTTTTATTGATGGATATTCATAATGAACTTAAATCTAGTATTAATTGATAATTAAATTTCTAAATGGTTTATGAGGCATGTTTAATGAATCTAGATGTCTTAATTACAATTTGATGATAATAAAATTGATGTAGATAGGCATGCATAATTAAATATTTTAATGAGAATAAATCATGAATACTCTTGTGGAAAAAAATTAATGGAATTTTAAGATACTTTTTTAGTTAATTTATAATATCTTGTGATATCTTATTTATTAAGCTTTCTATAACTGGTACCTATGAAAAAAGAATTGGTTAATTCAATAAGGAATAAGAACTGGTTGTGTGAAAATGATAACGCCTTTATAGGTCCTAAACATGGCTCTTTCTTATAATGGACATGTGGATTTTGATTTAGATCTATGAGAGAATATTTTGTGTGAATTATGAATTTCATGCTTTAAGGCGAAGAGAACTATTTCTATATTGTACTCTTTCTTCTTGTGATATAATTCAGTTTTGAGGGATATTAAGGTTTGTTTTGGTATAGAGGCCCATATTTGAGGGGATCCTAGGATGGACGAGGCTCAATGGTTGTTTTGGTATGTAGGATATGGAGGCCAGGTTGTTGTGGTAGCATTAATGACTTCAGGTGGAAAGATGACTTTTTCTAGATTTACCTGGAGAGAATAGATCGTTGTTGAAATGGTATTGTGATGTAATTTGTTAATGGTAATGATTAATTAGCGGTTAATAATTAATTAAAATGAAGTGTAACTGATGAAACATTATATGATAATTTACTATATCAATTTATATGGTTGTGTGATTATAGGTTATCTGGTCTTTACAGTGGATGTTAGGAGGCCATGAAATGTGATCTAAAATTGATTATGATACCAGAATATTCCCTTATTTTGGTTGTGAGCTCTTTTATGTCATATAATTTTTCTGTTCATATATGAAACTCCACACTATCAGTTATGGAACCAACACCCTGAGGATTCTAAGGCATAGGGTTGGGTGTATTTTCCAACATCCCAATGGAAGGATGGATAGATAACTACCCCCATTGGACATGCTCTCTTATATTGGTAGTTACATGTTCTGGTATGCATGATGGTTATTTTTAACCATATATTTCGCGTAGTGGGATTCATTGCCTTGTGGTTATATCAAACATATATATTCTTGATATTGATTCCTATAGTCTTCATTTGGAATAACATGTATAGGATGTGATTCCTTGAGGATCCTAACTCGATGTATGGGATGTGATGGGTTTAGGTATAACACTTGATGAATAATACATTTTATGAGAGTTTTGGTGGCTTCTAGAAACTACCTAGTTACATTAGTTAAATAGCTATAGTGGTGGGTTACACGAGGTTCATGTTATAGTGCCTTGCCTTGGTGAATGCATGCTAGAATATCTAGAGGGAGATTCATAAGACATGTGACATTGGGAAAGTGAGAAAGAGTAGTGGGAAAGTATTAGTAGAGTACCTTTAATATTCATTATTAAATAATATTTTCATTTATTTGATACATCGTGGAGTAATCGTGGAGATGATGGAATATAGTTTACCTATTTATGTGATGAGTTAGTTTTTCTTTTTGATCATTTTGTATTATATTTTATTCTTTTAGTTTAAATGAGAGTCTCCAAGGAGGATCTTACCGAGTATACTTCTATATTCTCCATAAATATATATATTATATTTTTCTGGGCAATTAGAGATAGTTGGATATCCGGAGGGTAATTACTAGATTCGGTGTTGTAGCAGATGTTTGGGATTCATGGTGGATACATTCTTCAAGTACTTGTGGTTTTCACATTTAACATTAGTATTTAATGCATGAAATTGCATTTTTGTTAATTATTTTTCATTTATTTTGTAGTATAAGAAGGACTTGGTTAGTGTCTGTCTTGTCTATGAAATCTACATGTGTTTCTCATAGAGGGTAATGCCTCACATCCACATTTTTATTATATTTTCAGTGCTATTTTCTAACTTAGGGCCCACTATAGGTGGGACTCGAGGGGGGGGGGGGTTACTATCTCCCCTCTCCAATTTTCGACCCACAAAGGGAAAACAATGTGGGTAAGGATTGTGAATATTTCCATTAATAGAGTGATATTTTTCAAATTCATTAATTCTTATATTGTAGATTTCCTTGTAGCATTAGGTGGATCACACGTTCTAATTCTCATTTAAAAATGGGCTAATTTTGGATGGTTAAATGAAATAATTTTTTGATATAAAATATATAAGGTAGTAGACCTAGATTATTATCTCATGTACTTCAATAATAATCCACTCAACATTAGTTTATTATAACTATTTCAACACAAGGGTTTTTGTAGTAATAGATGGTTTCTTATATGGTGTCTCTTTCGATGGGTGGTTATTAGTATAAGGATTGGTTATATGTATTTTTTTACATTTTTGAATGGGTTTATGGTGTAGGTAATCTTGTTGGATATTCTCCACAATATAGGTTATTCATGATAGTGTGTTGATTCCTAGGTGTTTTGGTTCATTAAACCAAATGACATTTGGTTAGTATTTCTCATTCCGTGGAATTTATTTACTTATATTATCATGATTTTTTCAACATTACTCTTCAAACAATAAATTATAGTACACATATATGTAAAATAAAATAGTTATGAGCATAAACTTCAAACCTCAGGTTTGAAATTCTGTTCTATATATATATTTACCTCCATTAGTCTCACCAAAATTGTAATCTCATTAATATTAGTTTCTATATAAGTAAATGAATATGTTTTTCTTAAATTATGAATACATCTTCCTATAGAAAATATTATACTAATTTTTTTTAGTTCTATTCATTGTTCTAAATTAGTCACTTAGTTTCTATATATGAATCTACACTAAAATATTCAAAATATGATGTATCCAAAAATTTCAATCAGTTTCAATAATATATTAACAAGAGTATACATGAAAATGATTCTATTATAAAACAAGATATTGTTATATGGTACCCATATTCTCAATCCTTGCCAAGTATTCATAGATTTTCATTAGGATACAAATATAATGGAATATATTCCATTCAACATTAATTTACTCCTAGATGTAATGGGAAAAAAATTCATACTAAATATATATAATTATTCACATTCATGCACCTCACATTTATTTATGTCACACAACTAATATTTTATAGGTCTATATAGATAGAAGGTAAAAGTTCTAAACATTACTTACTCCTCATTTAGTAATTAGTGTTTCAGAGCATTGAATTTATGAGTAAAGTCTAGAATATGAATTTTTTAACCTCTCTTCTAAAGACATGAATCTTATTCCAATATTGAATTACATAAATTTACATTAAACCCCACATTTATGTCCAACAATAAAAAAATTATTATCATGAGTAGAAAAATACAATGAAGATGTTTTATTTTGTGTTTTTTTGGTATTGTTATCCATTATATCAAATTTTAAGTAAAAACAATTATGTTGACCTATAGACTGCAAGTTTTATGTCATTAATCCATGTTTTTTAATTTTGGTTTCTTAATTTTCTCCCATAATATATGCATTTTAAGACTATAATAGATTAAAATATTATTACATTATCAATTCAAAAAATGGAGAATTATATTATTAGGAACAACCTCCCTAATAATTAGATAATTTATTGAATTTTCCCTATAATGTATTATGAAATTCATTTATTTCATATGATTAATATACTTATAGTAGAAACAAAGGTTTTCACCTTAAAATTATTTCAATAAAAATATATGTTTTCACATTCTAACTAGTTAATTAATAGTGTTTTTTTATTTTTTGGTTTATGTCATGGATAAAAAAATTAATGTAATTGAATGAGTGAATAAAGAATTGCTGTTATTGAGACATTAATCATATAATAGATTTAATTTCATATTTCAATTCCATAATTATTCCAAATATATATAATCAAATATTTTTAATCTTTATATGGCATAGAATCCATATTAAATTTATCTTTCTCCTCTTAAAGTTATTAATTATGGTAATAAACATAATTGAGTTATCAAATTATTTCTCCCTAATTCTAATGTTTTTATGTGTGATTAAGGGTCCCTCTAGTTCACATAAAAAATTCTATCATGGGGATTTTTATTCATAAAAAATAAAATAATCCAATTATCACCTATATATGTAATTAAATCCATCATAAAATTTACCAACTTATTTTATTCCATTCTATAATATAGAGACCAACCCTCAGTGGAGGGATATAATGATTATATAACAAGTAAATAATTGATGAATTATTTTGAAATCATTAATATTTCAATTAATTGTAAAAACTATTTGTTCAATATTAAAACATGTTTGATTGATGAAATAATGTGTTTAATTCCATGATTTATAAGAACAAGGGAATTTTAAATGAATTTCCACTACCCTTCTGGATCAATTAGGGTTTACCCTTCAATGTGATGGGTAATAATGTTAATAATGGAAAAAAGAAATTATATCCAAACTAAAAAAATCCCAAATATTGAAAAAATGAAAAAGAAGATCTGTGATAATTCACAAATGGATTCACTCTTCATAATTACATATATTTCTCCATGTTTTTTTATATAAACAAATTTATTAGCCATTTTAAAACCATATTAGACTCTATAATATCTTCTCACTATAAAATCATGTAAATGTTCTACTTTTTCCTATACCGATATTCCATCAAACATGTAGGTTTATTATCACTATTAAACCCATGAATTGCATTATAATTTTGAGATTATTAATTTTAAATGATCTCATTACCTTTAATTTCATAAAAATTTATATACTCTAAATCCTTATGTTGATCGTTTTTATACTAACATAGCATCATATTCTTCAACTTGATGTATTGGGGACTTACCATAAGAAATGGAAATACCATACATAAAAAAATAGTTAATAAATAGATAATATATATTTTACCATTTCATATGGGATCAAATAAAATTATATGAAAAATAAATAGAAGTTATAATCATACAGATATAGATGTACATACATTCCTATTTTGGTAATTCTCTTAAAATACAACTTCGTTTTTTGAAAACATTTCTGAATGTAGTGTGGCCAAAATCCTAATATGCTGAATAAAAATTCAGGGGGATAGAATAAGGGATTATTTTTATGGGGAAACAAAATTGTATGTGTGGTATCTAAGGGCGTTTAGGGGACCATATATAATGGATGTGAATGGATTTTTTTCGTAATTATAACATATTAATAAAATGATAGATCATTTTATTCATGTCATGTTTCTTTAAAAAATTAATAATAACTGATTGGGGAATTATATAATGTAGATAATCTCTCATTAACTAAATAGAGACATGTTTTTGACATTCTTCAAGGACATCACTCACTGATTTATCACATTACTATTTTCTATTTAACTATAATAGTATGATTTTACAAATGTAAATTTAATTTAATTTAAAAATTAAATTGGTATATATTAATGTTGGTCGGAGTAGTTTACCCAAGAGGGGAGAGGTCAATTGAGTAAATATAAAAATTTCTATAAATATTATTTCTAAAAAGGTTTCCCCAAAGATTCAATACAACCCAGTTAATCAAGGTTATATTGTTACAAGAGTTTGACTATTTAAGTAACTTCTTAGAAGATTGATTGATTATTAGTAATATTAATTTGTGTTATTAATATTACTTTGGATGTTATTAAACTATGACAAGACACTTATAACTTCTTTCCAAGACTCACTATCATAGTGAAATTAGTGATTTATCAATTATACAGTAATGAAATAAAATAGAGAAGGCTAATTTAAGCAGCACAATGGATATGAAACATGTGGTTCAGTCTCAATCTGAGACCTAATCCACTCAACATTGTGATCAACTATCACCAAGCAGATCATATAAATAAACATTGATCCACACCATGGATTGGGGTTAATAATATTACAGAGACTATCTAGGCCAGATAGGGACCTCTTCCATAGTTCTTCATGGGTACAACCTACAAGGCCACACTGGGACCTCTTCCATACTTATCAGTGGATATACACAAGAGTAAAAGAATGTTTGAGTGAGGATAACCTATATTGTTCAGTTTAATATTGGAGACAAAGTTTTATGCTATACATATACACACTCTGCTAGAAGGTTATTAAAATATACACAATAGATAAGGAATATTTAGATTGGTATAGAATTTCTATGAGTGTTGGTCTTTGTAGATCTGGACTTCTGAGATGAAATAGATGCAGAATTTCAGTCCTCGTCTGTAAAACAGAGTGTCGCGATTCAGCTTGTGTTCTTTGTGAGGTTCGACAGTGAAAAGTTATTCCGTAGATTTTAGTGTATTTTGTATGTTCTTCCACAGAGTCGGGTTGCATGCATGTGACAATCATTCCTTTAGAAATTCTCACAGTGTTCTTCATTGTCTTTCTTACATACTTTTTTTTGTTCAGTATCACGCCCCTTGATTCTTGTCCACACTTCACTTTTATCATAGAATACATGTGTTGGAGACGAAAGGTTACATGGAAACCACACCTCATACCTCGTACTGTCAGATGATATGTCTAAAAATAAATATTAATTATTTCAGATCATTTAAAATTTTCATAAATTACCATTAGAGATTAAATTGACAAATGAAAAAATAGTTTAAGAAACTATGTCACAGTAATTCATGGAAACAGTGTCTCCTTTACACGATGTCTAGATTGATCACAGTATCTCATGTTCATGTTATCTTGTTCACGGTGTCTGCTTCACGGTGCCTGGTTCACAGTCTCTCGTGGTCATGGTGTCTCGCAGTCACGGTGTCTTGTTCACGGTGTTTGCTTCATGGTGTCATGTTCACGGTGTCTCGTGTTACGGTGTCTGCTTCATGGTGTCTAATTATTCACAGTGTATTGTTCACGGTGTCAGCATCATTATATGTACTTCATGGTTTATTCTTCACATTGTCTAATTAATGGTGTCTTGTTCATGGTGTCTACCTCACATTGTCAAAAATACATTACTTGTAGCAGACTTATGGTGTCTCGGACTTTTCAAAGTAATTGTATTCAGACTTAAGAAATGATGATAATAGAATGGATAAGACGTCACCATTTGTCAAAGAAGGTATTATTAGAGTATATCGAATATATTATAAAGTAAGAAAATTGAATGTAGAGAATTTAAAATCTTGAATTTCTCTTCTTAAACCATGAAACTAATTAAACAATAATACACATGAATACACATGATTGTGATATAATTTACAAGAGTTAAATATGTTTAAAAAGATTTGTGATCATTAAAACATGATTAATACATGACTAGTCTAACAATTACATATTGGGATCTTTTTATGTTTGAAATTAAATAACTTTAATGGGATTAAAATTTAGTTTGATAAATTTCAATTTAGAACAATTGTGTAAAAACCAATTTGATGAAAAAATGTTGATTTAGATTAATGTATATGTATACAATATCATCATCAATTTATTTTATTTTAATGATATCAATAAGATTTTGTATAAACAAATATGTGTAATTTTTATTCCAAATTAATCGATAACTAAATATTTTCATTAAAATTATTAATTATATAAAATAATGAAAAATAGTTTAAAAAATAGACTGACAGTTTTCTCATGTTCTATAATATATTAAATATTTCTTCCATGATGGAAATAGTATTTTAAATATATATTTATAAATGATATTATTTTTAAACAATTTATTAGTTTTACTATCATATATTTCATCTTAATATTTTAAAATATTCATATATTTTTCAGTTTTTGTAATAACAGTACCATTCAACATTCCCATATAAATAAATTCTTTCAAAAAAATAATGAAAAATCATATTAAGCAATATTTCTCATTCTATATTGACATATAAAAATAATTTCAAAAAATTCGTATTTTATTATTTATATGTTCAGTTATATATATATGTTATATAATAAAAAAACAACTTCCATAGAAAAAACATTATACTTTTCATTAAAAGTCATAATTTGATATTTGTAAAATGCATGTTATAAATAATATAAAAAATTACTTGAATATTTAAACATAATTCCTAGATAAAAATTATATAAATAAATATTTCTATGTTAAAATAATATTGTGTTAAAAAGGTGTAGTAATGTGTGGTGATTATACCAGATTATATCTCCAGTAAATCTCCATAACATTGAATTTATATTGAAAAAAATGACCCTTAATTTAGAAATGATTGAAATTATATTGAGATTAATCTATAGAGATCCTACCATAAGGACCAACATTTTATATTTAGGTACATTATATTTGAATGGGTGCCTCCATATGCCCAATGGAATTGAAATCATTTTGTTTGTATATTTGATAATATGGTTTCATGTTTTCAAACATATGTATATAATTGATATATTTTAAAAAATATATAATATATATCATGGTATTAATTTCTTCAGTTAATTATATAGATCTAGTAATATATATATTGTTTTATTGTAATAAATTATATAGTGAAATCATTGGTGGTTATATTCTCAATAACCTACCTAAATATTCTCTTGAAAATTTTATCTAGTACCTTATAATGAAATAGTTAATGGTGTTCCATAGTTTGGCGTGAATTTGGATTAAATTATAAATTTGATTATAACAATAGTAAATCTATTATTACTAGTTATCTAATAATTTCTATCATAATAGAAAAATAACTAAAGTTTTTGTCTTTAATTCCTAAATTGTTTTAACTACACTAATATAATGAGAGTTTTTTTAATATTTTTTCAATAGTAAATACTACATTAATAGGTTATCACTATATTTTTATGTCATTTTTATTTCAAACCAATTATCATGGAAACTAAGTCAATATAGCCAATAAATTCTTAATATCCTAGAATATATATGAATTTGAAGTATAAAATGATTTTTTACTAATCACCTGAAATTGTATCTATAAAGAGGTATGGAAGATATTTTAATATGCAATACAAAATTGAGTCATCTTTGTGGATGTTCAATGTTTCTAGTAATCTTTTAAGTACAATGTATTTGTTAGAATAAATAATTGATATAATGTTCATACTTATTGTGTGTATGATTTTTTCCTCAATAAATATCATCAATATGATATTCTATTCCATTAAATGTGGTTGTGTAAGAATTAATTTTTCATGAATGTTGATTCTTCCTAACATACATTATATCCCATCGATTAGGTAATTTAGTTAGATTTTTTCCATGTTTCTAATAATACAGTAATCAAATTTCTAGTGTTTATTTCGAATGAATAGTTTTATCCACTAACTATGTAAAACAATTAATTTAAATTTTCCTTGATGAATATATTATACGTATACTTATTAATTATATATAAAACATATTATATTTTCACTGAGGCATCTCCATAGAAAATTCCTCCCAAAACTATGATATGAAGGATAATAAATAATATCTTCGTCATTATTTTTGTCACCAAAAATCCCATGAGAAACTATCCATTGCTTATTTTAACTGACAATAGTATCAACTATATTCATGTATTTAATAAAAATTATTGACTACTGGGTTGGAGTAATCACATATTTTTTAGTCCTACTATTATCCAATTAGTTTTCTTAATTAGACAACCTATTTTTTCCATTGAATCCATTGATTATATGATTCCATAAGGAGTAAAAAATTTATAAAATATGTAATATTTATGTTTTGAGTGGTGAAAATTAACACAGAAGAAAAATTATTATATGTAATGAAAAATTTAACCTCATAAGGCCATACTATTTAAAATTTGTATGTTTTCCATTTGTTCATCCTTGAAACCATCCATTCAATCTATCTCTCAATCAGTTTGGTTATATCATATTTGTTATCCAAATATAATAATATGATTAATCCTTTATAATAGAATGTAAATTTAATGTGATAAACTAATGAATATATCTATAGAGAGTTAAACTATGTGGGTAGTTATGCATATTTTTTGCGTAGTAGGTAAAGATTGTGTTAATTACTACCATATCATTTCAATGGTATAATCCATTGGTATATTTTTATAATGAATACATCCACAAATACTATCCTGAAATGGATGTTTTTTCTGAGATAACCACACACTATATACCTTAGAATCAATATTATTTTATCCTATACTTATAAAAATTCATATCATATTCTATAATGATCTCTCATAATTATTCTCAATAAACATAAGATATTGTAAATAAAAAATAATAGTGAATCATTTTATTTGAAACTATAATACAATTCGTCTTCTAAATCCTAAATAAACAACCTAGATTATCAAAAAATGGTGACATCTTAATGTCTGTAATTGTCTAAACCCTATAATTGATACAAAATAAGGTGCCCAGACTAGCATTCCTAGATTTGGTTCTAAAAAAACATAATTTAAACACAATATTTTATACAATTAATATAATAAAATATTATTCACAAATAATGTAACATTATAAATCCAAGAACATTTAATGTTTATTTATTTTTTGAGTGCTATAATATATTTGAGAAACATAATCCATATTCATCATATCACGTGTAATTTTCTCTGACTACTTAATCCATAATAAGTCATAATAATATCACATGTAATATCTACATAATATACAATAACATATGTAGAATACATGTTACATTTCACCATTACCTTGGAAAATGGAAAACATAATAAGGGGTGAGCACCAATGATCAGTAAGGGTAATAAAAAACAATAGTGGTAAATGATCAGATGTGAGAATAATAAGATAATACGTATATAATAATGACACTTATGAAAATAATCCCTAATAAAATAATTTAGTAAAATATAAAATAAGAAGATCCATAAAATAATATACATATGAACATATTGTACATCCATTACTCAATAAACATGTATCGTGAGAGTAGAAAATTACCAATAAAACAACATATGACTATTGTATAAACAGAAAAATAGGGTATCATTATATTATTAATATTTTAAATATCTCTTATAGTTTACATTTTGAAAATATAAAATTTTGGTCTCCCTTTAGTTTTTGTGTGTATCCATGGTAGATCACCCTTTTGTTTGCGATAAAATATATGAGGTATCACCATTTAAATAGTCATAATACCCAAGAAGGATCACCCTTTAGTTCGTGTGGTTTCACAAGAAGGAACACACATTAATTTTTCAGAATATCAAATTCATGCCACTCTGTATTTATCATGTGATGTAAAACATAAACCAATTCATTAGAAGGGGGTATAAAACAACCCCCATTATCATCCATATATATATATTCCACATAAGATCAATTAAATAATTATATCATAATGTAACCATTAATAGAAATTTATTTTCACATTCTTTTAAAAATGGTATCCCTATGAGGGTTCATTCTTAAATTTAATTAAAATAAAAACATGATAGTCCCAAAGAAAAAAATTAGTATCCAGTAAAATTATTAACCATTTTCGATAATTAATAATATATTAAAATGGTTACACATTTAAGTAAATAAATTGACAAAAAATTCAATGTCTGATATCTAGTTGAAAACCCATTAATAACTATAATCAATAATAAGGATTTCACTTAGGAGATAAATTGAAATTAAAATGAGTTTTATGACACTCCAATTAATATCCTAGACAATATTAGTGATGCTTCATTTATGTTTTATAGAATAATACTTCATAAAATGTATTGACATCAATTATTTATTGAATAATTTTAAAAACATCCCTGATTAAAAATAAGATGTATCAAAGGAAAATGTCATAGATGAAAAGAACTTTTAAAATTTTGTAAACCCTATATTTTAGTTAGTATATATTCCTGAAAATATGGAACAATTTTAAATGAAATATTTTATAATACTAGGAGAAAAAATATCTTATTGAAAATAAGAGGATAAAGAGGGAAATTCTAAAAATATTTAATTTTTGGTATAATAAAATGTCAAAAAATTAGAATTAAGAATATACTGTTTTTACATTTCTATGATAATAAAGAAAATGGAAAATGATATAATTTTTATTAAAACATATAAAGTAATTTAAATTAGTATAACATTTAACAAATTTTATATTGATCCATATATATGAGAACATGATCGAATATAAAATAAATATTGAAATTATAACAGGGAATTTATAGGTACTGAAAGAGAAATTGGGTCAAATTAACATCAAAGAAACACATCATATAACATTAGGATCAGTGGTAAATGAAATTTATAAGGAACATGTAAAACCTCATGAATATCAATTAGAAATTATTATATTTTTCTAAAAAAATAAATTTCCGAAAATGTATTATATTTGTGAAAAAATAATGATTTTGAAAAAGAAATTTATATCCAAACCCATACATAATGAGTAAAATTTTAATAAAAAATCATTCAATAGTTGTATCTTTTTAGTTAATGACCATTTACAAGACATACATGAGACAACTCAAAAAATACCATCAATTGAATTATAATGGTTTATACATTTATTATTTTGAAAGAATTTAATATAAATGATTTCTTTATGAATAGTATATGATATATCTCCTCAAAAAATTCATGTATGAAGATAGAGTAACCTTTTATTTTCAGATATTTGAATGTGCAAAATAATACTGTTTAAAAAAATGTTCTCTTAAACAAATTTTTTGAAATAGTATTCATATTCACAAAAAAATATATTAGTTATTCTTAATTAGTCTATATAATTATATTTTTATGTTTTGAAGTTTTTTAAATATCAGTTGTGAGTATAATCAATCATTTTTATGAAATTACATAAAATCTATGTGGTTTATTAAGAAATACAAGTTTTTATAAATCCTATAACAAAAACTATACAATATTTTATAATTTTTAAATACAAAAATAGTTTAAATATTATTATATGGGATTTTTATGATCCTTAATGCTGAATTCCTTGATGATCATGTTATGATGATTCATAGTGAAATAGTTGTGATTTCTTATGTAAAGGGTTGATTTTTTAAATTTTAATTCTAAAACCAAATAATATCAGTATTAACATATTTATAAAATATATTATTAGTTATTAATTTTTCATACTCATCCATAATAAATATTCAAGGAATTACTAAAGTGGGTGGTTAAACATACAAAAACATGAACATATGATAATTTATGGATGATTATTAAGTGATTTGGTGAAATAAAATTATAATAGCAATGTAGTATCATTAATTATAGATTAGTAGTGTAAAATATAAAAAAATTAAATATTTATATGATTAATATTAAATATTAATTTTATTACATATTACGATGATATAATTTTTTCACTTCGTATTATCTTTAGGAAAATTTAATTTACGATGATTTTTTATTTCTCATATTGTAAGATGTATGACTATTTGGACTCAATAAAACCATAATAATTTCAAATAAAATCATATTTATCTCATAAAATCTACCATACAACAATTTTTAAGTGGTGGAAATAAATGTTAGAATATATCCTTCCATGGGAAGACTATCCATATGTGTGCATGGATGATGATTTCAAATCCAAAAGAATGTGACAATTGAGTAATATGATCAATTATTTCAGAAATAGAATCATGTCATAAATATTATATACATATATTCAATCACCTATTAAGAACATCAATTTAAAATGGTGAAGGTAAAAGAAACATGCTTTTCTGTGGATCCTTATGTCATCACATATACTCAATTGTGGATTTCACTCTTTATAAAGGATGAGTGAAGTGGCTAGATAATGTATATCCCATAAAAAATATAAAATATTATATAGTTAATATTGAGGATTGAATTTTGTTATGGATAATATTTTTTCAATATAATATGATAGAGATGAAACATATTAGTTGTTGAAAAATACTAATTTTGATATTTTGTACATTCTATTGAATTACTTCATTAAAATGAAAGATATTTCAAAATATGTCAGAAGTATAATCTCAATAGTGTGAAAGTGTATTCTAGGACAGTGATATAAGATATATTTTTAATACCAAATAAATTATTTTTACAGGTATTGATTGGATGGTGAGAGTCCCCGATTATAAGTGGGGAGAAGGGATTTTTGGAAATTATATTAACATTATATAACTTGATTACATGTTAAACATTTCACGTGGCTCTAAAAATAAAAAATAATTCATCAATGAACTAGATATAGTCAACAATATCTAAAAATGCAATTTTTATTTTATTGTCAATTTTCAATCCTTTTACCATTGATTTATACTTTGTAATGTTTTATTTTTAACATTGATAACTAGTTTTTTCCAAATTAATTTAAATATTATGGTTAATAATATAACAATAAATAATAAATAAATCTTACCACTTATTTAAAAATTCAAAATTCCATTTACAGAATTAAATTATGATTTAATGTAAAATTAAATTTATGATTATTACAAATTACCAAACATTTTGATAATGTGAATATTATTGTGTAAAATTAATTTTTTTGGTAAAATTATTCAAACAATTTATTTTAATTATATTAAAATAATTTTAATTATAAAAATCAAGGCTCTGTGTCTTAAAGATAAATATATAACCTAGTATTTTTATTTACATGTTTAATTGAGTTAAGGTACCAAATACTGTATCAAAATAAGAATATAATGATTCTTATGTTTTAAAAATTTGAACATCAGTTTTCCGTGTTTAGAAACATTTTTTAATATATATTTTAACAAAATATATAAATATTTAATCTTCTATATTTCTCTATAAACATCTATATTTTTTCCTCTACATGGATATATTCATGGAAACCATCATTTCGGTAAAAAAATATTTATATATCTACATACAATATCATTATTTCAAAATGTTATTGAAAATTAATACTTTGATAAATATTAAATTATAATTGCAAAAATGAAAATAGTATCATAATATTCTTATTCCAAAATTAATAAATTTAGATTTAAATTATGAAATAAAAAAATTAAGTTTTTTTCTTTAAATGTCAAAATGAGAAATATGTACAACATAAGGGATTAATAACATGTTATATTGTTATAGTTTTAATTTTATTATCCATATTTCTAGTTAAATATCTCATTATAATCATTATGTTTCTTCAAATTATATGTTATACTATGGTAGTCGTTGATGTTGGTGATTCCACTAGAATTAATCTCAATGAAAATTTCAACAATATTCGATATCTCTCACATATGATTTAACTCATACTATAATTGACTAATTGTTTATTGGTTATTTAAATGAGAAGATACATCGAATGATAGATCGATTCCATTTAGGGATAAATGAGAATTATAAGGGAGGCATAATCTACATAAAGTCATTTCACACGTTTTGATTTATAATATTGTTATATTGTTATTTCATATTATACACACAAATTTGTGACACTATTATAATAGAAACAATTTATTTTAAATGTAATATATTTTTTATTTTTGTGTTTTCTGTAAACTATTAATATAATATAGTTTTAATTTAAAAAGATATATTTTTATTTCTTAGTTCATTATAAAACTCCCTGAATTTGAGGGTTTCATATTATGTTAACAATAAATCAAACTTTTCAGTCACCATAATGTGAATATGTTAATGGTTCATATATAGTGTTTGAATTTTTAAAACCATGATCAAATCATTTTTATAACCCAAATCCATATTTCAAAATTTTATGTTTATTAGTTTGTTTTAATTTTTTCCAAACAATACACAATAAACAAATAAATACCCCACTATAAAATGTAGAAATTTTATAATACAAACTAAAAAAATTATATATCATCATTTATTAAAATTATGTATCAAAATATATAAACAAATCAATCCAATCATGTAACATTTACACTGACAAAAATTAATCATTTTTAATTCAACAAATTAATAAATTATAGGATTTTAACATGATGTTATTCATTAGAGAAAACATTTTAGAGGTGTAAAAATATTTTACTCCTTTTTAATGTTTTATAAAAAAATTCATTAAATACATGAGTGTATATTTATTGGGAAAATAAATATATAAACTTTTCCTCCGAAAAAATTTATTATAATAAACAAATTTCATGACTCACATTCTAAAACAGTCATTTCCCAATTAATCAATGTGCTCTAAATAAAATAAACCCCAAAATATATTCCATGTTAAATATTTGATTAAATGTTCGTAATGATACATGTTATATTGGATGAAAATATTATCATCTAGGATTTGCATGGTCCAATAAGTTTTCCTTATTTAGATATTGATATTATATTGACTATGAGATCATTGTTACATTAAATATGGTCAGAAAAAAGATGTGGTTAAACATTTGTACTATGAATATTATTACATACAGTACAGAATCATCAGGTTTGAGTCGAGCTTCCACATAACCACTTTCACACCTCCCAATTTTTTAGAGACATCCAAATATTATTTAGGGTAAAAAGTTGAATATAAACATGGTAGTGATATCAATATTGGTTTCATAAAATATAAATATAATTTAAAGTAACATCAAAAAGAAAAACAGAATAAATGTGTCGTCACAACAAAAAGTTTAAGATCTTGTCAGACTTATATAGGTAAATGGACTCCCCCAATGTGGTGGGTAAACATTTAAAAATAGAAGGATTTAATTGTCAGTGCTCATTTTCAACTTATTATAGGGATACTTCCTTCTTCTATATGCATAGTTAGGAAATCTACATGCACATGAAGGTGGACATATAGTGTTTTATTATAAACCTAATAGTACACTAAAATACCTCCTTAATATATTATAAAATATAAATTTATGTTTATGACATTATTTAATGTAAATTGAAAAATAATCATATTATTAGTTGTGTGAGAAGGGATTGTGTTATAACTAAATACTCCACAAACCTCAGGCATACCTCATTTGGAACTATGGTGAATGAGTATTATGTATTTCTAATATTATGAAAAATATCTATATTTACAACTTATTATTACTTTATAGAAAATACTCACTCAACCATTATGGATACAATAATAACCCACCTGTAAGGAAATATAAATCTCAATTCCCCTTGATACCTACCATATTTGAAGGTATGTTCAACTGGAGTGCTAAAAAAGTGAACCCACCCACCTAAAAGGTGATGTTCCCCATTAACAGATAATATAGGAATATATTGATACACATATAATGTATTATGGAATTACATTGGCAATACATTCCCTGATAAGGTACTAATGATCCAATGTAGTCCATGATCAATTGGTTATGTCATCCATTCTCTCCCTATAAAGAGTTAGATAAAGACATTCATGCCACCTATTATTCTAAATGATAAAACATAAATTTAAATAGATATGATATATGACTCAATTTATCACTTATATAAAAGGTTAATGAATAATTAATGCATTAAAATTTAAATATTAAGAACTTCTGAACTAAAATAAAATATATCAAGGAATACATAAGCTTTCACAAAATTGTTAATAAAGGAAACCTATTGTATGTTCTATGTCACAAAAAATTGGATCCACACCTTAGGAATAAACACAAAATAAATATGGGAAAATATAAAATTAATTTTCTATGATAGAAAGGTCTTCCAACCTTATTATTGATGAAACATAATCTGACTTGCATTGTGGTTGAATAATCTAGTCACAACCATTTTCTAATTAAATCGATCATGTACACCAAAACCCGTAGAACAAATATTGATTAAATAACATCAATTGTTCTAAAATTATATTAATTAATATTATTTTTCCAATGAATTTTATTTACACCAACATACCTATTAAAATATTTAAATATCATTATATCTGTGATTGATCAGTGAGGGGATTCTATCATACCTGATCTATCACTAATCCATCAATGATTAAACTATTCATCAATTGATTGACTTATAATAAATATATATTACTATAATATATATTATATTTGTTTTATATATGGTAATTTAGGATATATCTTGATGAAACGTAAATAAAATATGTTCTTATATAACATTCCTTAATTCTGGGATCACAAACATGTCGGGATCCATCATAATCAATCATGAATTGGAAGGTAATTACTAAGGATAGTTTTATTGATCTTTATTTTTAAGAGGTATTGTCATAAAAAGAATAATATTTCAATTAAGATTATTTATATTCATTAAACTAGATCCTCAGATCAATAAATTAAGCAATAATGAAATTGTGGTAATGCTAGAAAAATTGTGAACTAACCTTTTGATTGTTTATACTTATCCAGGGCACACATACAGTTTGGTAACAGCATTTGATAAACTATATTAAAATAAACATTTTACACTATGTTTCAAGCCTCTTGGTTTCTAGGGATTCTCTCTTAGTTTTACCAAACTATGTTTCAACTATGTTCCACCCTTTATCCTTCTCTAAACATGTATCATGGTTTTCTTAATATAGTGACATTTTTTAAAAACCAAACTCCATTGATGTACCCCATTTATATCCCCTAAAATTATAATTATCCAATAAAAAACATTAATCTACACAAAAAAAATACATGGATTAATACAAAAGGTATAAAGATAAAATTACATTATTAAACACTTGAAAAATATGTTCCTGGTATATTTTCCATTATAAATTCATATCATTATTGATATGTGTCTCTATAATTCATGATAAAAAGGGGCCCCATAACTCAAAATTTTTTAATGTGGGTTTTTTATTCCTCAAAGATCTGGTCATGTTTCCATATTATTTGAATAAATACCAATGTAGTTCCTTGAAAAACATTCTCAATCTAATATATGGTGTACACTTGGAGCAAAAAATGTTTTCTCATCCTAACACATAGCTTCCTAATAGATGATCAGAATTGTAGGATCATGATTATATCACTAAAAATGAGAAAAATAGAACACACCATTCATATCTCATTTCCCTATATGAATAATAATATTGTATGATACTATAAAAAATACCTCCATAATCTCAAATGGTCTAATAGATCAAGGTGTTATTTTTTGTTTTTTTACAACTATTGAATAGCTATTCATGGAGTCACACAAATGAAAATGTAGTATCCAATAATAAAATCCATTGGTTAACTCTATATATTGAATTATGATCTCTTCATACTTTACGTGTGATAACAACATCATAATAAACTGAAATCTTTGATAGGTCTACTATATGATGATCTTACCAAAACTGATGCCTTACTCACCTTGCTCCAAAATAACGATGATATATGAGGTTAGTTATAAATATCCACAAAATATATAAACTAAATTAAAACATAGAAAAAATTTATGTATGATAAATAAATAATTATAGGTTATCATCGCTTTGTCCAATGTTTTCTATAATTGAAATCCATAACATTTCCCCAGTATCCCAAATCCTTATCTTAGAATATAATTAGTTTACAAATGATACGTTGTACTCGATCTCATCATAATGCAAAAGACCTTATGTAATATATTTAAAAAATCATCTTGAAACATGTATCTCTGTTTGAGTCAACTATCATATTATATCCATGAATATTTAAAACATTCTATTCATATAAGTTCCCTAACTTATAAACAGAAAGGGTTTCTCGAATAGTAAATAAATTTACCATATTTATTAGTTGATCAATTAAAACATAAATAGAATCTTTATTAATTGTGGTCTGGGGTAACCCCATAATTAATTCCATATTCATGTAATCTAACAAACACATGAGAGTATTATGTTGTTGGAGATCCAACTAGGAAACATATGATTAGACATTTATCGAGGGAAAATAATCCATCAAAAAACAAACCCGATGATATGACAGCCCACCCCCCGGGGCCCGTTCCGTGACTACCGCAAGCCCTCCTTCCATAGGCCAGTGGAAGGTGACTAGTAAAAATGGCATAAATCTCTATACTGGGAAGGTTTTTCCTTTAAAACATGAAAATGCACACATCAGAGTATGAGTAGGAATCACAACACAAAGTAAAAACTGTATAAAAAGTGAGTGTTGAAATGTAATGGGGATGGAAATATATGACCTACTGTAAAGTACAAGTACAAATAAAAAGGACAAAAATAAGTGAAAGGTGAAGAGAAGATCTTGGATCTTCCACCACAGATCCTACCTGGAGGGTAGGTATAGTTAGCCTCCGGAGCACTACGCTCTTGTCAGTCTTCTTTGGGTACCGACTCATCGTGTGGACCACCTCTGAGTACCATCCAGTCCTCATATTCTCAGCCTTAGTTAGCGCTGTCTGTCGTCTAAATCCAACACAATAAGGTTCAGGAATAGCCCGTGTAGGTGTGGGAATAACGATAGTCAATAGGTACCCTAAGACCCTCAAGGTCTCACAAAATCCAACAAGGATAAACCACAAAGTATAAAATCAACAGATAATCCCACATAGATATATGCCCATATTTATACCTATATTATCAAGTAATCCATATAAAATCATGAGGAAAACACAAAGATACTTACTCAATTCACACAGGTATACATCATTCATAGAGAGATAGGGATAATTAGATGTAGCCACAAAATCATCTATTATGTCGAACGTACTCAGGATCCGAGAACAGAAATCAGAACTATTGAACCCACACAGAATCCAAGAACAATTATTCTGTCAAACCCACATAGGATCCAAGAACAGAAGCCAGAACTATCAAACCCACACATGATCCAGTAACAATAGTCAGAGCTGTCGAACCCGTATAAGATCCCAAAATAGTCTTCAGTGCTGTCGAACCAACACAATATCCAGGAACAGTAGTCAGAGCTGTCGAACCCACCCATGATCCAGGAATAATCGCCAGAGCACAGCTAACCATGGGGTTCCGCAAAAATAATTCTTGATTCCAGGAGGTTCCACTCCTCAAGCTAAATGTCTATACATCAACTTCAATGAAGTACCAAGAAAGAGTATCTCAAATATCATGCCATGTCATGGATGGAAAACCAAAATATTTGTGTCTAAGACAAATAGGACGAGATAACCAATCCATTTACCGAAAAGTAGACTGCATGTTGGAATAAGGTACACACCATGTAGGCATACCTTGGGTACTGCCCGTGTACAATGGCCCATGTTGAAAGGTTGTTCATGTTGGAAAGTAATTACATGACGTGTGGTATGGTTACACACCATGTCTACAGACCTCAGGTTCTGCCCGTGTGCAATGACCCATGTCATAAGACTGATCGTGTAGAAAAGTATGTACACAGCTTTTGGTATTGTTACACGTTGTGTCTACGAAACCGGTGTCGGCTCTTTGTACTCTAGCCATGTGCCCGTACACAGCCTCAACCCATGTTCACCGACTCGTGTAACTAATACACGGGGTAGCCAGTGTCACTGGCCTTGCATAGTAGTGTCATGGAGTACATGCCAGTGTACTCCACCCCATGTCCATGAATCCCTGAGATACACACCAAGCCTCATGAATCCGCTTCTTCCAATCTGTGTGGAGAGTACACGCCTTGCCTTTTTTCCATGTAATTCTGCCTGTGTCTGTGTATTTCCCAGAATACATGCCATGACTCATGAAGCCACTTCTGTCATTCTATGTAGAGAAATACATGTCGCATGACCGGGGTCACACGCCGTGTGTTACTTATCTAACCTCTATATCTCAAGCTGCAGAACACCCATACTACACGGCGTGTTCGTCAGAAGTACACACCGTGTTTTCTGGAATTTTCCAGAAACGACGCCTCGGGACAGTGCGCCTCCCATGAAGCATGTTCTTCATTCTGATGTTCCATTCATCATGAAACCTTAGAGAATATGTCACCCTGAAATCCCATATCCATCTCCTGTGTTTTTAGCCTCTGATCGGCTCCAAAAACATGATTTGATTCACCCAATTGAATAACGGTCGAGGAACGGTCTTTCTCATTCATGTCTGATCTGTTTCTGCTATTTTCGCCACACCTCTGCTAAGTTTTGATGACATTGGGTCTTCAATATGGGATCGTTTAATTTCACAACGAACTCACAACTATCCATTTTCCTCACCCATAATGAACGCAATGAACACACCAAACATTCACAAGAACGACAGAGGGATCGGGTCATGTTCGTTTGGCCCTGTCCTTCCTTGTTTGTTTGGTAGAAAGCGGGTCAAGAGACACAATCATGGATGGAAGAGTAAACATTTATCAAATCAAAATACACCCCAATCTTGTTCGTTGATCGATGAAAAAGTTGAGGAAGGGCTAACATCGATTCATTTTTAGTCGAACATTTCCTATGTCAAGGAGGTTCTGAGGAAGGAATTTGAAGTCAAAATCGAGGTCAAAGTTCTTCGTTGGTTGGAGAGTTCTTCTTCAGGATCCTTATCCCAAGTCCTTCCCTCTCCCAAGATAAAATTCCCAAAACTACATAACAGATTATCTTTAACTATTATTTAATTGTTGGCACATAATTTAGAAAGATTCAAATTAATTAATTGTTGTACTCAATTAATTAATTGAATGTATTTGGCATTATAAAGTGGGGAGCTCAAGGGGTTTATCCCCACTTACTGGGGGGTTCTAGAGGTTTTAACCTCGGGTGGTCCCCACCACATTAATCCTCACATGGGAGGTTGAGTTCGGGTGGACCCCACCACCATAACCTCTCATCGGAAGTTAAGGTGTGGTGGTACCAAATACAACTTCGATGAGGAGGTTTTAACCAACAATAAAAAAATAATCCACACACATTTAATTTTTATTTAATTATTTCTCTAAAAACCCAAAAAAGGTATTTTAATCTCAACCAACTACTGTCGAGGTGAATGTATTATTAAATGAATATTGGTGCTGCGAGTTCAATGGTGCCCTCAAATTTCAATTCCGAGCACTAGATCAAAAGTTATAAAAACCCGCTCATAAGTTTACTGAATGTACCTGAACAAAACTTTAAAATTGATTCTAGGAATATCGGGCCTCAGAATCGCGCACCGTCCATTTTCACAGACTCATAAAATTCCCATGTATTTAAGAAAAAAAACTTCACGGAATTTCTGGGTCTTTACAGATGATGTCAACAATAACATGTATCCACAAAACTAATGTCAGATATCATGGAACATCTTCAGTTAAACTAGAGGAGAATTCCATTTCTAATTATGATAGTCACTAATATAAACATACCTCATTGAATTTGGAATAACTAAACTCCCATCGACATATATCACAATATAATCATTTAAGGACCACCCTTTAATGGAATCATTTACAACCAACTATTCCCACATCAACACAAAATCATAGTAATACTCATTCCTCACTTTGAAATGGTGAAAAAATGTGGATTGATATCTCAATGAACATATTTCTTCACATAATGACCTTTGGATACATCCATTAATAACTATACTATAAAATCGATAGGATAATATTATTCAAAATAATATCGGTCCCCTATATCCGAAATTATTTTCAATTTACTAATAAGAGAATCTAAATCATCGTTAACACTCCCTACTAAATAAATTATCCCAATTTTAAATTTATTTAGATAAATTACCGAAAATTTGTTCATAAAATATATAAACTACACTGATAACATATATTATAAGAATTTCAATTTAATATAGATGAAATATTATCAATATAGGAACGGTTCCACTAACACATCAAGTAATGAACCTCAATTACCACCCATATGCCATGTGTTAGTTTTGTCCACTAATAGTTTCATAACAAATACAACCCATAAGAAACTACATAATCATTATTCATTTCCATAACTCCCATCTCCACACTTACGAAAACCTAGTGAACATCATACCCACACTTAGGCTCTCCAAGGTTCCTAACAAGGGTCAATTTCAATCACCTATTAAGTATTAAGAATTACACATCATATTAATTTGAACACTTGTAGTATAAATCATTGTTTAATGATTTATAATTAGTTCTTATTAATGGAGAAGTATTGGATTATTCATCAACTGTACCCTATAATCCCAAATAATATCTTGATCTCTGACACAATCCTAGTTTGATTCCAAGAAATGGGGAAAATTAACCTATTTCAATTTGTTGACATCCATTCCTTATAAATCACATGCCCGTGTAAAATAAAATTCAATATATTTAATTTTCACATACATATATAGGAATAACTTGTATAAAATTAAAATTTGAAAATATGACCTCGTAGCTCATAGAATGCGTAATAGGTTTCTTATAATATATTATAATACCATCTTGAAAACAATAATTAATTTGTAAAGAAAATAATGTAAAATAATATACATGATAAACATGAACACATATAAAGATTTTTTTATAAACAAAGGAACGACAAGATACTTTTTGTCTCCATATTGACTCCAAAAAATTATATTAGGAATATCATCCACATAGAGCCATCACTGATTATATCTTAAATGAAGACCAATATGTGATATCTACTCATCCCATCGTATATGATCAAATAAATGATCAATCTTGGTAAAGGGTAAAAATTTTTCACTCTTACATGATTTAGATTCTTATATCCCACATCTAGTTATTGAGTTCTATCTTGATTCTTTGAAAATGAACAAATACTGCTAGATAGAGATGTTCAAATATTTATAGTAGAATTCACATACATATACATCAAATTAACATTCTTATATGTCAACATGGTTGGTGGCATATGATAATTATGAATTGATATTGGTTATTTCCCAGACATAGGATCAATATCAATCCCAATTACATTAATTATATTGTGGATGACTTGATATGTCTTCTAGAAATACATACTTATAATGATCCAATAATTGTGGAAATATTTAGGGTACTACCACTAACTCTTCTATGAAAATAAACACTTATACCATTATTTTGGTCCTTTTCATCTAACCCAAGTCTTGTCTAATTCAACATAATTTGAGTTCCCACTAATTATTCAACATGATCCCCTCTAGTAATTTATTTGTGAAAGATTTGCATACATGATATAAGTGTATATGAACATGGTAATTTCTCAACCCTTACATAATGAATATCACATCCAAAATAATCATCACGAAGACAATAATGTTCAACCAATTTTTATTACTGGATAAAAAATTGGGACACATGGGAAAATAATAGATTTAGTAAATCCTAGTATATAATGAAATCATAATATATCCCAGATTGGGAAGATCCTATATAAAAAAATAGAAATATATATCATACAAGTAATCAATATTGTTCCTATAACTGAATAAGTATTCTCACCACTCAATGATGGAACCTAGTACATAATATAATCCTGAACTATCTATCGAGCATGGATTTCCTATGTCCCTAAAATTGATGAATTCAATGACTACATTTAATGACCAAAATATACATTATGACAAGTTCTCCTTGAACCGATAGCTTTTTTATTATGAAAAACTATTGAAGAAGAACTATATTTATTCTTTAGTGACATATATTCAGAGGCTACAATTATTATGTACTTCTATTTTCCTCCTTTCAAGGTTTTAAAAACATGTCAAACCACCTCCCATTGACATAGTATAAGATCCTTGTTCTAATTCACCTATATATCATATTGAAGAATACCCTCAACCATAAAATTCATATTAGTAAATATGGAACCATCATCGAAATAGGGAAGTCCACTTATCATCACAATATAAGGTGTATGAAAAAAATTAATGATTATCCTCCACTAAATTCATCTCAAAATTATGAACCATGATAAGAAAAACAATATGTATATCGTTTAGTTAAATCACCCACCATGGAATTTGATATATATGTGATTACCATTCTAGAACAGTATATCATTTTATTCCTCATAGTAGAAAAAATTGGGGAAAATCAAATGAAATATATGAAAAAATATGAGTGAGATGAATCATACATAGTTCCTTGTATACAAACTATAGAATCATTATATACATCTAGGTTTATCATGCCATGAATGAGCACATTGAGTATCTGATCCTTAATTTCCTCCCATGTAAGACACTCAAGTCTTCTTAATTAATAGATAACACACCCTCACCACCTAGTGAGCCTTAATGGAAAAATGGTTGAAATCCTCACAATCATATCCCCATGAGTATACAACCTGTATAATATGACATCAATGATATTAATCATTTCATCAATAACTATAGGGCCTCTAGTTTTATGGAATATGGGACGATTATTTAGATGAGAATATCATAGATATGAAATAATAATCCCTTTCACCCATCCTTATGTTAGAGTAATCAATAATACTATAGGACGTGGTAGGATTATGGTATAAAATACTAGAAAAAGTGTGAGATCACGCTCAAGTGAATCTTCTAACATATCCTGATGTATAATAAGAATTTCACCCATAGTGTATGTAATACCGATCCTCTGAGAGAATTTTTTTGAAATTCCAAACGACTATTTAAAAAACTATGAAAACATGAATATGAAAAAACAATGAATTTATAAGGATCATACATGGGAATTAAATTGAAAAACATCATATGAGATAATCATAAAGAATTTATAAACATCATATTTTTAACAAAGGATAGTATTTAGTCTTCCATACTTGTGTGTTAATCACAATAATATATATAAAAAACTAACATGATCTACTTAACCTATATAATTCCAAAGGATATATAATTCCAGAATTAGAATATGAAATTAATTTTAATTAAAGAACAATAATACATAGAAAACAATATACATATGAAATTAGATCATACATATATACACATTATTCATGGATACTCACAAATCCCATTTAAATTTCATTGAATTATTGTAACCAATAACTCGATGATCCATTACCCATGAGTTGGACATGAAAATGGTAACACCCCATTTTAATTTCCAGACATTATATCATATTTATATTATTATCCAAAAAGAAAAAAACAATAATATATTTCCATTGATAGTAATTTTTATCCCTCAGAATAGATTCATCATGTTTGAGAAAAAGATCCACATAACCTCAATTCTTACTCCTCATATGAAAGAAGCTACTGAATAATGATGATATTCCAATGTATCAAGTTGAAATAATTCCATTAATAAATCATATCAACAATAGTTAGATAAAATAAAAAATAAATTATCACTAAGCATCAATAAGTTTTAAAACAAGAATGATCATTATAAAAAATATTCTATCTTGTTTAAGAAGAATAATTTAAAAGGCCCCCAATGTTGCGGTTCAACAGGTTCCTCAAAAATTATTGAATAAATAAATACGATTATTATGGAAATAATATATACTATTTTATAGGATTACATTTATTTACAATTGACACACTCTTCATCAACCAAATACACAATCCTTTTCTTATGCTAGATCTGATGTTTTGATTTCTACATTCATATAAAGGTTCACATAAAGGGTGTGGAAGTAAATAGGCTATGATACCACCAATTATTCCATAACATATTTACATTTGTATATGAAATTTTATGACATGATGAAAACAAATTAGACACCCAATAAAAGAATTAACAACAAACTCCGTAATGATGTGATAACTGAGCACCCATTAAACCCCATCATACATTAAACATATTTATTCTAAAATAATATGAAATATAAAAAGATAAATTACACAGATCATTCAAAATAAATTTATATAAAACTATAGTAAATAATAATTATACCATTATGCAATATATCCATTACTTACATAATCCTAAATTATATCCGATGTCAAAAGTCCACCTACCACTTTTGTTGATACAATTGCAGAGAACATCCAAATAATGAACCCTCCCTCATACGCAACGAAATTCTCCATAGGAATATAATTAAAATAAATAGAGAATATATTTCCTTAGAATAATAAATTACCTATGAATAAACATTATAATACAAGGTGTTCCCCATCATATGTAGACCATTTCAAATGAGTCATATCACCTAAGATACCCCTCTATGGATTTTGCTAAACTAGTATGGGCCACCAATCAATCTGAATGTTCAACAAAAGAATTAAACGACTATAAATTTTTAGAAATTAAATAACAAACATAACGAGGACCAGATTTAATAATAAAATTCTATATTATATGAACTACTACTCAAATAATAACCATTATGGTAAGCAATGAACAGTCCATCCAAATTTATGCCTCATAGTCCAGATAATGTAAGTTAAGTATTCCAACAAATAATACATATTTACCATATTACTAAATATAATATAATCATGGTAAAAACACCATATATAATCATAATAATTCATAGACTCATTATATTTATCATTATTATAAAAACCATTGAAAACAATTGGGGAATGATACCTGAATCATAGTAGATATAACCCTTTTCAAGCCCATAGTCCAAGGAACCCTATAACATACCCCAATTAAATGAGATTAGGGGTTATAAAATATCATTAATTATTATTATATGTTATTATAATTGGGAACATAATATTTAAACACTCAGGATATTACTTCATTTCTTGATCCTCAATTGATCATATAAAGGAAAACATTTCACTATATTTTCTACAGATCTATCAACAATCCATAAATTCCTCAGATGATGGAATTGAAATCCATAGACTATGATATTAAATGAAATATTTATGGTGATTTACAGGGGAATAATTTTTTAATTAGTGTAAACTCTATAAATGTGGATCATAGTTAACTAATAATAATTTCCACGTAATCAAAATGTTTAGATCTACCAGAAATGAGCACAAAAGTGATTTAAATTTAAAACGAGACTATGGATTATCTAGGTTTGTAGGTAATGGAATTATGAAGATCTGGGAGAAAATTTTGATGAGTTATAGCCATAAAATTTGAATTGTTTTTCATATATCACTCACACATTGTTTAGTCAAATGTTTTTCTAAATTATATATCAACTTTGTGAGGTTTTATACCGCTCATGGAAATTAACATTTTTGTGACATTTTTTGTAAAATAATGACCTGATATTATTTTATAATCTTTAACAACAAAAACTATATCTAGTGAAATTTTAATGGTTTTATCTATCTATAAACCAACTATTTTACACTGACTATCCTTTTGAAAAAAATGATTCATGGATTCCTTAAAAGAACTATATGGTTATTCTAAAAATGATCAAAACATGAACCCCTTTAGGGATCACTATACACTATAAAAAGATTATCTTGATACATAATATACACTCACATAGTCCAAAATTAAATCATCAAAGAATGAAAAAACTGGTAACTCACTTGACAAGTCAATGGTTGTTTGAAATACCATGACATATTTAGGGGATTTTTTAGTCAATATGGATGCCACAACAGTTAGTAAATTATAATATGAATTTACTTGTAGAACTGCACAAAATTTCATACTGGTACTGTAGATATACATTACAAGAATGAGTTACCTATAGCATGAATGATGGAAAGTTTTTAGGTAGATGAAATAACACAATTTATTATATACATATATTTATCATATCATAGGGTATACCAATAAATTGGGGAGTTTCCATGACTTATATAACTAATTGTCTGAGGTTTGGATGTATAATTTAAAATAATGTAATCTTGTCAGAACTAAAATATCAAAAAAGAATCCACCTGTTACATGGAGAAATCTACAAAGATAGAATCCACACAGGAATCATAATCATTTTAGTAATGACCAATAATTGATTAGTAATGATAAAAACTATTATTTTTTAGGATTTATGTTATTTATTTGTGTTGGATGATAACTGTTTTACTATTTCTATTTAAAAAAACATATCATAATTTAATCTAAACATTTTATATATCACTTATTTATTTTTTTATAACTTAATGAGATGATTACGCAAATTGTTTTTGTATTTATGAATGATTTAATCACTATAGAATAAAAATAATATCAACCTCATGATCATGAATAACCATATATTTCTTAATAAGATAGAGTTGCGTGATATTTTTATTTTATAGTTGTAATATATGTTATTTATTTTATTTATTTTATATAGGTGTAGCATCATTATTCAATATATTAATTTTTAATAGTGGATGTATAGTTTTCAGGAAGAAAAATATCAAATGTACTTGTAATAATTGTTAAATTGGTGTTGTACAGTAATTGTTTCTAATGCTCTAGTCTATTTATGAGGTTGTTTTATGTTGAAATTATCAAAAATCTGTGTGTACAAATATATACATAGAATTGTAATAAATGGGGTACATTATTCATCCCCATAATAGAGGGATGTTCTCTTGAAAAAAACATCAATGTCTAATTTATTCATATGATTTATAAATTATATGGGAAATAGAAAAATAAATGTTCATTTTAATTAACTGTGAACCTTGTTTATGTAATTTTGAGATAAAATTTATATTTATTATTTTAATAGAGATGTAAACATTTGGATTAGAATTTCAGATCTATATTAACATATGCATCCATCATGAACTTGTGTCATTCATTATGGAGATAATCTGGGTGATGAGACTCAAGTTAGCTAAATTTATTATTTTAGTTTAATTTATAGATGAAAATTTTGGTATGGGATAGAGGTGTTCCATGAGAATAAAACATTTAATTTTAGGTCGTTAGAGGTAAACAATAAAAATAATAATTATATTTTATAATTATTTCCAAAATTCATAGACCTAATGATAATAAATTATATTCTTATAGGGATAAATTTTTATCAATTTATGTTTTATATATCATTATTTAATTTTTCTATTTCATTTATAAAATCATTATATGTATCTTTTGATCAGTCCATCAAAAAATATACATTTTCCCTTACATGTCTCTATTTTTTATGGTTAAATTTTTTATGAATATATTTTGAATTTTTTTAATATTTAATAATTTGGACTCCATGGTTATTGATTTTTAGGGCCATGTAGCATGTATTATCTTATATTTATTAATAATTTGTTATATTATTTGGAGAAAAATGGTGTTTATTAACAACTAAATCATACAAAATAAAAAAAACAATATATACGAGTTTTAGTTCATAAAAATAATTATAATGTATAATCAATTATAATTTTATAAAAATATGTTAAAGATCATAACACTTATTGCAATGTCAAATAGATTTTTTCAAATTGAAGACTCTATGTTTCTAAACAATAGGATTATGATTTCACCTTACACATTCTATACACATGAGATATGAATAAAAAATCTCATTTGTAATTATATCCACATAATGAACATGATATTTACATCAAGTATTGAATGCTAGGGTTAAGTGGTTGATTGTATAATAATAAAATTATTTCCTCTAACATACGTATTGGGAAATGGTTAATCTACTCTATGATAATCAAATACCATTATCAATGGTTTAAAATATTTTCAACGAACATTATTCCTCTTACAAATATTCATAATCACTATAACAACCTAAGATTTTATGAGAAATAATAATTTTAATTTTATTTCTTGTGTTGTACACTACACAAAAGATAGCTTGCACTATACTCAAACACTATTCTTGGCATGTTTTTCACACAAGAGGGACCTTCCTCAATAGCGTGTGTTGTACGCAATACCGAGTTTCACTATACAATGATATATTGTAATAAAATTATTATTAACTAGTAGTTATGAATAATATTAACCAAATTTTTATTTTTATAACAATGTCATTCAACTTTCACATATTCTAGAACATGGTATGTGTAGAAAATAAATTTTTTAGGTAAAATAAGTATTTTTCAAAAAAAATGATGTTTTGCCGCCTTTTGATGGCACCCACACTTTAAATATTTTTTTTGACACGTTTGTAAGTTCAATTTGACAAAATATACATATTAATTTCAATAAGTATATAAAAATTAACTTTGGATAATTTTTTAATATTTTTCTATTAACTTTCATATTTCGGTGAATAGTTAAAATATGCTAAATTTTTATTAAGAACAGCTTTTTTCATCAAGATAATTTCTATTGTTAAATTATAATATTGAATGGCTTTAAAGTATAAATATAATATATTTTTAAAATTTAATATAATTTATTTCAATAGCATTAAATTTACATTAATTTCTTAGGTAAAAACATTTCAATATTTTGCAATGTTTTAACTTTAAAACCCATTTTCTCAATAGCAGGATTGATTTTAAATTAAATACTGAAACTATGGTGTTTTGAATTTCAAAAAACAGATTCCATATTTGGAATCAGTAGGTAAAAATTATGTTAACATGATACTTTTTATTTTTATGCATTATGAATTGTAACTATGGTAAATTTTATTTACCACAGTTATTGGTAAATCATGTAATTAAGGGTAAAAATAATGTTATAAAATTACCCTAACACCTTCCAAAATTAAATTGGATGATTAAAAGTCGACCCATATCACCTAAGGATCAAAATAGATTAATTTCATGGACTTTTTACCATGAAATTGATTTAATTATTATTAAAACCAAAGAAAGTGACAACATCTCACTCTCTTATATCTTATAAGTGTAATAATTTTAATTTAGTGATAAAATTCATAAAAATTCAATCATAAATTGTCTCCATGAATTTAATAAAATAATTTACCTTATTTAATTTATTTTTTATTTTTAGGGATTAAATATGTATTATTAATGATGACACAATAGTGATGTATAAATTATTTTATTGATTGAAATATCAAATAAAAGGATTTAAAAATATTAAAATAAATTTTATATGAAATATTTAATGTTCTCCATGAATTTTATAGACACATATGACATTTTATGAATATGTTAAATATTTTGGTTTGAATATATCCTCGGTGTGGATTTTATTTAAATTCAAATACATGAATAGTGTCAATATTGACACTATTGATATTTTTAAAAAATAACATATTATAAAATTGTTTAAAAATCAAAAAAATATTTAAAAATTATAAATTAAAATATATATGGTCAAAAATTTAATAATGTGTCAAATTATTAACAATTCACAACACATATGTAATTATTTATAACAATTTAAAATTTAGAATATTATTACCACAAATAAAATTAAATAGATTAAATAAGGATAAATCAAGTTGATAAGGTTTAAAATAAATTCCCAACATGTTTAAATATTATTATATAATGATATTAAAACCCTATCTCATCTCCTTCTTAAATTTGAGTCATTTTGGATGTTTTTAGGACAGGTTTGAGTTTTTTATAAATTAATATTTTAGAGGCTTTCCAAAAGTGCCCCTCTCCACTCTTATAAAAGGGCACCTACTCCTTCTCCTCTTCACAACAATTTGTGCATTAAATCTTGGCCAAACCCTGTCCATTTATCTTCTCCACATCCCTAGAATCATACTAGAGGTTATGGTCTTCTTCAAAGACAAACATTAGTTCCCTAAGAGCAGGTTTAGATGTGGCGTGTCAAAGAAGAGGTAATATCCTTTACCGATTCTTTGAAATTCATGTATTCTTCTATATCCTCTTATTTTTTTGATTCATAATAATGTAATAAATCAGTATCACGTACATATTGATATGTTATCATAAATATGAAACAACCCTTTTTCACCTCCAATCCATCCTACGAAAAACAAAATCATCGCGCGTGCGTACGTACAAAATACCGTCTCCACACCCTGGTGTAATCTGTTTTTCCACCACCACCATACTTGGATGGGTATAATGGTCACAATAAGAACTATATATTATTATTATAACATCATACTGATTCTGAGATATTATATAATTCACTCCAATTCACTTATATAATTATGGGAATGATATCATTGCTCGTACGTACGTACGGATTACCATCTCCACAATGCGATGAGATTCATTCTCGATGATAACCATTCAAGAATGATTATAAATTATATATAATAATTAATAATAAAATATATGAAAAAATAATGCTACTAGATTTATGTATATATATATGTCATTTACTTCCATTCAATTTAATAAGGAAACAAAAACGACGTTCATGCGTACATACGACCTACCGTCTCCATGAACGATGTATTTCATTCCATTTATCAACTATTATATATATTTATATTCTGACTATATATTATATATAAAACATATTTTAAAATCTGGAAGTAATTAATCATGATCTAAGTAATCATATGAATAATTACAAGTCAAAACATGTACGATAAATGAAACGATTCTACCCAAAACACTACTTTTACATAGAATTGACAAATGAAAGGGTAATATAAAGTCATCAGTGAATCATGTATGATATAATAACTATTATTATAGTTTTATTATATGTTAATAATTTTTTAAAACCCACTTTTCAGGATCCATAGACACATACAGAATAAATTGGACATAAGGTAAGGGATTACTTCGTCTCACTTTTATTTCTGTGAGACATATGCCTTAATCACCATCTATTTATTTTGTATATTCCCATGAATGTTTTATGATTATTATTATGAAGGATATTATATTTACATATTCATGTAATTTTTTTATTTTATGACACGTATGATTCCACCGATCATAAACGGTAAGGGATAATTATTCCAATCTCATTCTTATCCGAGATTGTTTATTCGTAAGTATTTTCAAGGGTTATATTTATCATCCATGTCTGTGTTTTATAAAAATGTTTTCATAAAGTGTTTAATATTTATCCATGTATGTCTAAATTCATGACTAACGCTTTTTACTTTTACTATATGGTATGGAAGGAATCTTTCTTTTTTTACCATTTGAGGTACTTTTTGACTTATCTGGTAAAAGTACAGGAATAATGTTTTTTAAGATAAATGGCAATAATGTATTTTTACGATTTCATAACTCATTATTTTCATGAATATTTCTCTATGTAATTTCATGATTATTTTCAAATAAATCCTTTTCTTTTAAAATTACATGTAATTTTGTGAAAATAAAATTATTTTGAAGAATAAAGGATATTTTCCTCAATAATTCTTTCCAAGTGTTTTATCAATAATGTTTTCCATATAAGATAACATAATTTAATATGTTTAGGTTTCAAGTATAATGCCTCTATTATTTAGATGGTTTTAGCTTAATTGTGATTAAATGATATCCATTATTTTTATATGGATTATTTTATGAAGGGATGATGTTTATGAAACCCATTTTATTCTTTGGGTTATGATGAATGACTTATGGTTGTTTTGTGGCACACATAAGATTGATTTAAATATGAGATTTGTGGGACCTAAATATCCCTCTAATGAATTGGGTAATGATTTATATCTCATGAGATAGACATGGTTTGAATGGTAAATAAATCTGGTTTAGTAATAGAGGTCAGGAATGACATGTAATCCCGGTTCAGTAATAAACATTGTCCACTATGATGGTCTTGGGAAAAATGCCATGGATACAATGGAAATACTATCATGTGATTAATGGTTTTCCGCAAATTACATGTTTTATTACCATGTTGTTTTATCATTTTTATTGTTCCTTTATTATCTATTCCAGATGTACTGCCATGTTTTATGTCATTACTGAAGATAGTGATGTCTAGATTTTATGTCCATGTTTTTATGTTCAAATGTTTAAGGATTGTTTTATGTTATCCAAGTTTACCAATACTGAGAATTTGACCTCAACCTTTTTAAGATTTATTTTCTCCATGACATAATGAAAGGTTTTAGGTAAGAAAACAAAAAGGGGGAAATCATTATGGGAGATGTTGAAGATCATTCACCATGATTATTAGATTATGTTTCGAGTTTCCAAAGACACTTAACTATTATGGTCCTTGGGTGTCTTTTTTTTATTAAGTATTCCGCAAAAGTAATGTTACGTCCATATACGTCATCATTTGGGTCTTTACAGTTTGTATTAGAAGAAAGGTTTAGTTAACCTTTCGACACTAGGATGTGAAATCTTTAGTGAGATCCCTAGAGATATTTTTATGGTATGTCTAGGGATGTACATAAGGTTAAGTATATGTATAAGTTACAATAATAGAATTATGATAACAATCATTAGTAACCTAGGATTAAACCTATGATATTAAAGATTGAAGGTACTCCCCTTGTTTATCTTGTTTTCCTAGTATGATTATTGCCTCTCATACTATTCTTTTTGGGTTTTAGATAATGGCTAGAACCCGAAGGAACCATGTTAATGGTCAATGCACTAGGCAATGCAATGATTGTCCACCTAAACAGCCAAATTTTATGGGAAATGGAGTGAAAAATATTATTTTTATACCTACACGAGCTATGAATTATTCTAGACATTGAAATGAGTAGATAAGGGAAAAATATTATATTGAGTCCTTTGTGAGGAAACGTCCACCTTATTTTAGTGGGTCATCTTGTCAACTTGGTGCTGAACAATGGATCATTACCATTAAAAAGATATTTTCCATACTTCGATGTTCACAACATGAAAATTCATTCTGGTTGTTCTCCATTTAGAAGGTGAATCAGACCAGTGGTGGAATCTAATTAATAATACAAGGCCCCAAGATAAAATTGAATCCATGGAATGGGTTGAGTTCAAGAACATGTTTTTCAATAAGTACTTGCCATATATTCATCGAAAAAAGATGGAAAGGGAGTTCCTTGAGCCTACGAAAAAGGATGATAAATCTGTTGTTATATATGAGGAAAATTTTACAAGGCTTGCAAAGTATGCATCAGTCTTTATCATCCAATATGAAATTAAAGTTGATTGATTTTTCAGTGGCTTAAAACCAAGTCTTCTAAGGGAATTAGCCATAAGATTCTTGAATATCTATGAAGAAATTATGTGTTGTGATATCAAGGTAGAACTGGATGTTGGTGTTACATATCCATCTCATGGTTTTGACAAGAAATTAATGATGGTGTTCAAGGAAAAATCGCAAAATAATGTTGAAAAGAAGATGAGTGTTTTTTTATTCTCAATGTGTGCAAAGAAGCATGAAGTAGATCGCATAAAAGTGACTAGAAAATGTTTTATGTGTATAAAATAAGGTCATCGTGTATCTAAGTGTCAAAGTAATGGGAAAACGTTAGCTACTGATGTGAATAGAGAAATGACTGCAGAGAACGCACCACTAACAATTCAATGCTACAAATGCAAGGAAATGAGGCATTATGCTAAACAATGCCCTAATCCAAGGGTTAATTATGTGGACATCCACAACCTCTTAAGGAAAAGGAAAAAGGGATGTCAGATGTGATCACTATTAGTGATTTTGAATATGAAAATGAAGTGGTGGAATGATTAAGTGTATTTGTAACATGATTACAAAATAGTGTTGTGGAATCCCATTTATAGTATTATGAAATATTGGAATATCTAGGTATCGATTTCTAATAATTTTATGGTACCAGTAACTATGAAAAGTGATTGAAATATTTTCGGAAACAAGATGATATGTTCATAATAATGGGATATGGAGAAAATAATATGTTTAATAGTATTAATGATCCCTTGTCTAAAATAAGGGAAAATTGACATCATGGTTTGAGTATATAGAAATTTTGGAATTTTGGAATGTAGAAATTTTTAACTTTTGACAGCATTCATGTTTTCACTAAGGTTCTATGGTAATTAATTTTTCAATAGAATACATGATTAATGTATTCAAATGTTCTGAATATGACCAACAAGATATATCTAATGATATATGGGGGATAAATGATGGTTATCAAATTCTTTGTATATGACCTCTCTAGTAATATTTTTCTTTATACAATGAGATTGAGAATAAGTATTTTGGATAAGCCTAAATATTATAAGGGATTAAGTTAGACATTAGATAGTATTGTTTAAGGTTATAACTTTTTGATATTATATCTGAAATGTTGTAATAGTATAGTTTTAGGAAAAGGACAACTTGTACGACAGGCGACAACCCATCACATCAGAAAAGGATACGGGAATCGAACCCACAAACTAAGTGCGACAAGCCTTTATTGCCTACCACTGGCCAACACGAAGTCCCTAATTAGAAAAAAATAGTTTTATTTTATTAATTGGTATGATAGTTGATCTATAAGTCTATTTTTGGAATCATATATAGTTAATATCACCATATACGGACTTTTGTATATTTAATAACTTTTGCTAACTTTTTTTTCTGAGACGGATAAAATAAACTATCATTCTATCGCATGATCTACTAAGATTTCAAAAAGGACAAATTGAAATTCATTTCTTTAAATAAGAGATGATGTGGAAATTTTTCAAGGAATGACCAATGATGATATTACACTGAAATCAATTAGGTATTTATCCTTATGAAATAATTCATCAACTTTAGGGAAATGATCTTGAATACCAAATTTTTTTTCTAGTAACCTCATATACGATGACTTAGGTGGTACCTTTGATCATCATAAATTTATTGTATTGTGATTATTGTCTTTTTCATAGCCATGTTCTCTAGCACTCTCCATCAAAACATAATGGTTATATTTCTTTTCCATATCCATGTTTTCACCTATGTTCTCCTATATGAAAACCCAGTGATGAGTTAATTTGGGTAACTGTTATGTTTCTTACTTTATATTTTAAAATTAAGTTTTAGAATTCCTTTTTATAGTGTGGGTTTCTATGAATGAAACATTGAAGTAGTAAACTATTTATAACCCCAACAAAAATCAGGGGCGAAATTCATTTTAAGGGGGGTAGAATGTAACACCCTAAGATTTTATGAGAAATTTTCTCTTTAATTTGATGTCTCGTGTTGTACGCTACACCAATATTAGCTTTCACTATACGCAACACCTTATTAGCTTGTAGTATACCCAAACACTATTCCTGGCTTGTGTTGCATACAAGAGCGACCTTTCTCAATAGCATGTGTTATACGCAATACTGAGTTTCACTAAACAACGATGTATTGTTATAAAATTATTTAGAACTAGACATTATTAATAGTATTAACCAAATTTTGAATTTTATAACAATATCATTCATCTTACACATATTCTAGAATATGGTATGAGAAAAAAATAAATTGTTTTGGTAAAATTAGTATTTTTCAAAAAATGCAGTTTTGCCGCCTTTTGAGGCACATCTGCTTTAAATCTAGTTTTGACATGTTAATAAGTTCAATTTGACAAAATAAACTTATTCATTTCAATAAGGATAACTAAAATTATATGTGGATAATTTCTTATTATTGTTTAGTTAACTCCCATATTTTGGTGAATAGTAAAAATATGCTAAATTTTATTTAAAAAAAACTTTTTCATCATGATAATTTATATGGTTAAATTATAATATTGGATTATTTTAAAGTATAAATAGAATATTTTTTTACCATTAAATATAATGTATGTTATTATCATTAATTTTATATTGAATTCATAGGTAAAAACATTTCAATCTTTTGCAATGTTTTATCTTTTAAAACCTATTATCTCAACAGTGGGATTAATTTTAAATTTAATACTGCAACTTCTATGTTATGAATTTGGTAAAAAAAATTTCCATATTTTTAATCAGTAGGTCCAAATTATGTTAATATTCTAATTTTTTTTTAAGCATTATGAATAATAATCACGGTAAATTTTATTTACCATTGTTAAAGGTAAATCTGGTAATTAAGGGGAAAAATAATATTATAAAATTACCTTAACACCTTCAAAAATTATATTGGATGAATAATAGTAGACCCATGTCAACTATTGATCATAATAGATTCATTTTATAAAATTCTTTCCATGAAAATGAAGTAATTATTATTAAAACTAAAGTAAGTGACAACATGTCACTCTCTTATGTCTTATAAGTGTAATAATTTTAATTTAGTGATAAACTTCAGAAAAAATCAAACATAAATTGCCTCTAGAAAGGTAATTAAAATTTCTACATCTTTTGAATTTATTTATTATTTTTAGGGATTAAATAATTATCCTTAATGATGACACAATAGTGATGTATAAATTATTTGGTCGATTGAAACACCAAATAAATGGTTTTGAAAATATTAAAATTAAAATTAGATGAATTATTTAATGTTCTCCACGAATTTTCTAGATACATATGAAAAGTTATGAATCTATTAAATATTTAGGTTCTAATATAGCTTCTTTAAGGATTTTATTTAAATTTAAATAATTAAATAGTGTCAAAGTTGACAGTATTGATATTTTATAAATTTAACATATTATAAAATTATTTAGAAATCCAAAAATATTTAAAAATTATAAATTGAAATATATATAGTCTAAAATTTCATAAAGTATCCAATTATTGACATTTCACAACACATAGGTATGTATTCATAACAATTTGAAATTTAGAATAGTTTTACCACAAATAAAATAAAATAGATTAAATATGGATAATTCATGTGGATAAGGTTTAAAATAAATTCCCAACTTGTCTAAATTTTATTGGGTGATCATATTACAACACTATCGAATATCATCATAGAATTTAAGTCATTTTGGAGGTTTTTAGGTGGGGTTTGACTTTTTTATAAATTAATATTTTAGAGGTTTTCCAAAAGTGCCCCTCTATACTCTTATAAAAGGGTACCTCCTCCTTCTCCTATTCAAAACATTTTGAGCCATAAATCTTGGAAAAAGCCTATAAATTTATCTTCTCCACTTCTCTAGAATCAATATAGAAATCCTGGTCTTCTTCAAAGACACACTTTGGTGCCCTCAGAAGAGGCTTAGAACAGGCGCGTCAAAGAAGAGGTAATATCCTTTACCGATTCTTTCAAATTAATTTATTCTTCCACTTCCAATTATTTTGTTGTTTCATAATAATGTAATAAAATAAGTATCACTAATATAATTATATATTATTATAACTGTGAAACAACCATATTTCACTTCCTATCCATTCTACGAAAAATGAAATCACCACGCGTGCGTACGTATGGAATACCGTCTCCATGCCATTGTGTAATATGTTTTTCCACCAAAAACATACTTGGATGGGTATAATGATGGAAATAAGAACTATATATGATTATTATAACATCATATTGATTCTGAGATATTATATCATCCACTCCAATTCTATTCAATAATTATGGGAATGATATCATCACTCGTGCGTACGTAGGGATTACAGTCTCCACGATGCGATTAGATTCATTATACATCTTAACCATTCAAGAATGATTATAAAGTATATATAATAATTAATAATTAAATATATGAATTAATAATTCTACTGGATTTATTTATATATATATTTCATTTAATTTCTTTCAATTTTACAAGGAAATGAAAACAACATTCATGTGTACGTAAGACCTACCGTCTCCATGAATGGTGTACTTTATTCCATTTATTGAAATATTATATATATTTATATTCTGAATATATATTATATATAAATCATGTTTTACATTCTGGAATTAAGTAATCATGATCTATGTACTCATATGAATAATTACAAGTCAAAACACACACGATAAATGAAATGATTTTACAACAAACAATGCTTTAACATGGAATTGACAAATGAAAGGGTAATATAAAGTCGTAAGTGAATCATATATGATATCATAGATATTATTATGGTTATCTTATAAGTTAATATTATGTTTAAACTCACTATATTGGAGTATTAGACACATTTGAAAGCAATTGGACATAAGGTAAGGGATTATATCGTCTATCTTTTATTTCTGTTAGACAGATGCCTTAATCACCATCTATTTCTTTTTTATATTCCTAGGAATGTTTTATGATTTTTATTTGGAAGGAATTGATATTTACATTTGCATGTAATTTTCTTTATTTTATGACATGTATGATTCCACCGATCATTAATGGTAGGGGATAATTATTCCAGTCTCGTTCTTAGCTGAGATTGTTTATTCGTAAGTATTTACTAAGGTTATATTGATCATCCATGTCCGTGTTTTTTAAAAAAAAATTCGTAAAGTGTTTAATATTCTTACATATATTTTTAAATTAATGTTTATCCCTATTTACTATTACTATGTAGTATGAAAGGAATATTTCTTTTGTTTACTATACAAGGTACTTTTTGTCTTTTCCGGAAAAAGTACAAGAAAAATGTTTTTTAACTTATAGGGCATGAATGGATTTTTATGGTTTCATAATGCCTTATTTTCATGAAGATTCCTCTACATGATTCCATTATTATTTTCAACAAAATCCTTTTCTTTTAAAATTATATGTAATTTTTTGAAAAGAAAAAGATTTTGAAAAAGAGAGGATATATTCCTCACGAATTCATTTCAAGTGTTTTATCAAAACTATTTTCCATCTTAGATGACAATATTGAGTATGTATATGTTTTAAGTATATGGTCTCCATGATATACATGTTTTTTTTTTCTTATGGTGAAATGATATCCATTTGTTTTATGTGAATTATGTTATGAAGGGATGATGTTTATGAAACCCATTTCTTTTTGGGTTATGATTAATGAATTATGATTATTTTGTGGCACACGTATGAATGATTTCAATATTATATGAGTGGGACCTATATCTATCTCTAATTAATTGGGTAAATATTTATATCTCATTAGATAAAAATGGATAGAACGACATGTAAATCTGGTTTAGTAATATAGGGTTGGAACGGCTAGTAAACCCAGTTCAGAAATGGACTTTGTCCACTATGATGGTCTTAGAAGCAATGCCTTGGCTACTATGGAGATCATATCATGTGATTAATGGTTTTCCACAATTACATGTTTTATTACCATGCTATTTTACCATGATTAATGTTTCTTTATGATATATTCTGTATGTACTACCATGTTTTATGTCATTACTCAATATTTTGATGTTTAGATTTTATTATCATGTTTTTATGTTCAAATGTTTATGGATTGTTTTATGTTCTCCATGTTTAACCTTACTGACCATTTGATCTCACCCATTTTATGTTATCTTTTCCCTAGGATATAAATAATGGTTTGAGGTAAGAAAACAAAAAGGGGAAGGTCTTTATAGGAAATGTTGAAGATCTTTCACCATGATTAGAAGATTATGTTCCGAGTTTACAAAGACAATAAACTATTACAGTCCTTGGGTGTATGTTTTTGTTATGTATTAAGTGTTCCAAAAGAGTAAAGTAACATCCATGTATGTCAATCATTGGGTCTCTACAATCACCTTTTCACAAATTTATAAAATTGATTCTTGTATAAATGATAATAATAAACATATTCAGAAACTACTATTATGGGTTCTTAATATGATTATATTTTTATCACATTTTATAATGTTTAAGGTCATGTAATATTGAACAAGACATGGTGATTAATGTTTATGTCCTCGTGTATTTGACAACTAGTCTATGTGTGATGACCTATTATTTTTAAGGAGTGTTATCATTTAATTTTAGAGTATTTTATTCTGTATATGAACTATGAATTGATTGGGTTGAGTACAACAGGCTTTGTGTTGGCTTTTAAGACTATTCAGGGCCTTACATGTGGTTCACATATGGAATGAGATTATGGGAAATTGTTTACATCATTATATGAAATCCTAAATACTATACGGAGAAGCTCAACCAGTGATACAGACATATATAAAAATCAGCATAAATCTCTTGAAAACATTCATGTTTGGGTAGGTTAGAAAATCATGATCACTTCATTGTTTATTAATCTGTGTGACTATGTAATGACATTAACAAAGAGATGAAAAAGTCTCTAACAATTGGAAAATGGTTTTCAATACTATTCGTACAAACCATGTATGCATGATTTAATTATCAAAAAATACATATGAATGTTCCCAACACACATATATATAGATTGATCATTATTAATAATTAAATCACTATCAACACTAAAGAATAGACTATCTCTCCATTCCAATTGTTTTACCTTTCCTGAATTACTCTTATGGAACCATTTTGGTAGGTGATAAATGAGTTACCGTATATTTTTTAAGAACTTAATCAGATTAATTTCTTTTATATCCACCTCTATTACAGTGATGTGAAACATAGATCCAAAATTTCATGGATAGATATATGTATTGTTTTTTAAATTAAAATTTAATTCATCGATCATTAATAGATCTAAAACAGATCTTGTGCACTTGTGTACTTTTAGTGATCATTGGTAGTTGTAGAATCATTTGCAGATCGAATGATATATATTTCTATTGATTAAACACCATGTACATGTACTATATTTGAATATCATTTTAAAACAAATGATTAGAATGAATTGGTATATGTTTTATGGTTTCAAGGTGTACATGTAGGAATCAATATTTATATATATAGATAATATTTATTTTTTATTTACTGTTAGATACATTATTAAATTAAATGCTTATAAAATTTATTGCTATTTTATGTTTGGAAAATTACAATTATGAATTGATTTTTAACAGGTGAACTAAATTGCCTCACTCTACATACTTAATAATAAGAACTCATCTTATAAAAATCACATCAAAACATTTCTTCATAAAATGGTGAATAACATACAAGAGGGTGAACTAAAATTCTCAGTTAGCATAAAAAGTTTATATGAAAAAAAATTTGTAAAACATTATGAGAACATCAACATAACTTTTGAAAACCATACACTTCATATAAGATATCATAATCATGGTCCATGGAAAAAAAATGTAGTTCATAAGACTTGAATCCTATAGGAGTAAAATAACCTGATCCATGAGAAAATAAGTTTTCCATAAAGAATATATTTGTATCATAAATGTAATAATATAATGTTGTCTACATAGTATTTAAGGGTAAATACCATGGAAATCTTACTAGATGGGTTCACTTTCCGAACCATCTTAGATTTCAATGTACAATATCTAGAAAATCATTGAGGATAGATTCTCATTCTAAATTAGATTCAATACTCATTTTAGTCTTATTTATCTCTCCAGATATCAATCATTACCTAGTTCATTGAGGCAGATATATGCCTCACGCATATCTAAATTATAATCATACATATCTATTCAAAAAATCATAAAGCATTCATCATATCAGGACCCATAAAAATAAATGTGCTTCATAAAAATTTCATCATGACATAACTTTTAGAAATTAAATTGATATCATAATCAATTTATCATTAATTAAAATAATCCTAAGGAAAAAGGATTAGGTTTTTTATTTTGTTGATCATTGTATAGTCCATTTATCAATACTATATAATTTGATATATACAACATGGTAAATTATTAGCAATACAAAAAAGTGCTAATAATTGTCCCCTTTATCAGTGAAAAAATAAGCGAAGACATAGGGTACCATTTATGTGTGCTAAAAATACTGAAAACGGAACCATTTATCGGTGATAAAAACCATAATATGTACATTTTACCTATGCATTTTTTAGAGCTGATAAATGGAACCTTTTATCTAAACATTTTTTGGAAATGATAAATGGTAGTGTTTTGAGGGCTTTATTTATAGAACTAATAAAGGGTACCATTTATTAGTTCTTTATTTTTATTATTGATAAAGGTTACCCTTTTTAGTTTTTTTAAGATATAATAATGATCACGAATATAATGAAATAATAGAACAAATAAAAATTAAAAATGAAAAAATGAAATATTATTACGAAATATTTTAATTAAGAAATTATTCATAAATTTGAATAACTTTAATTTATATAAATATTATAAATATTAAAAAAATAATATATATTAAATATATAATTAAATTAACTAATTAATGAAACAAAAATTAAAATTGAGTATGTTAAAGAAAAAATTAAGTGTTTTATTAATTAATTATATACTGAAAATCATGAATAAATTTAATCTACACAAATATAAATTATAAATACAAATAAATAGAATATATTAATTATATATACGTCAAATGAATAAATTTTAATTATTTATAAAATGTAAAAATTAATAAATTTCTATATTTAAAAAATTAAAATTTAATAAATATAAAAATAACTATAAAAATTATTAACTAAATTATTAATAATGAAAATGAGTAGGATTGATATATATATATAATAATTAAATTATTAAATAAATAATATATATATTAAATATAAATATACTAAATGAATAAAATGTACTAATTTAAAAGTTGATGGCCTAATATTTATTTTTAATCATTTTTTTGATAATTATTCCATAATATATTAAATAAATATATATATATATTAATGTATATAATAATAGCTAAAATAATATATATATAACACATAATATTTTTTCTTATAATAAATCTATCAAATATTTAGTGGTTTATAATTAAAAATTAATATTAATTAAATATAAAAAAAATTGCATCAAGTAGTGGACATAATTGGAGGCCCTTTGATTTATAAATTTATCATTTATGAAATGTGTGTCACATAGATTTCATATACCAATATTTAATTAATACATTTTATAGACAAAAACACGCACAAATATTTATTCAATTATTCAATTCTTATATAGAAACACATAGACCTAATATTTATGTAGTTTATTCAAATTTTTGAAATTCATTTTAGAATTTCAATATATAGTTATAAATTTAACATATTAGATTATTAATCAATAGATTTTAATTATTTATTATTAATAATTTGGTAATGAGGTATTGTAAATTCACTTTTTGTATTTTATATTTTTTGGAATTTAATGATTTTAAATTTCATATATATATAATATTTCATATTATTCCCAATATTTACTCATCTTCATTTAAATATTTATATATATATATTAATTAATTTTTATTTATTTTATAAAATATATCCATTTTTAAATAGTTTTAATGTGTAATCATTTTTAATTACTCAATTTCACTCATTTCTGATATTCAAGAATTTACGATTATATATTCATTCACAATGTTAAAAATATTTTTTAATTTTATTATTATTAATAAATATATTCATATATGTATATTTACATTAACTATATATTTTTTAATTTATAACTATGAATAAATAAAAATTGATTTTTAAATATATTTATATACATATAAATAAATAACTATATTTATTTAAATTATTTTAAAAAAATTATAAATTTGTGTAATAATGAATATATTAAATATATTATTGTTTTTTATTTTATTTATATATATAACAGTAACATATAATTTTATAATGATGTAAAAAAGGTTATTTTTTAGACTAATTATTTATAAAATATTAATTAATTAATTAAATATTTAAATAATGATAAAATTATAATAAATATTTATAAATAATTAATATATTTACTATATTTTTGTTTTATTTATATTAATTATATATATATATATCTATATTTATATCAATAAATATAATGATATATATATATATTTATTTATAAATAAAAAATTATAATAAATATTATTAAATAATGAATATATTTAGAATATATTTATATATAATTACATAAAAATATATAATGATATATATATATATCTAATGATATAAATATATTTAAAATTATTAAATTATAATAAATATATTTAACTAATGGAAAAATTAGTTACACTTATATTTAAATATATATATTAAATATATATATATATATATATTAATATATATAATGATGTGTATATATTTATAAGGATATATAAATTATTATTAATATGTTTACAGATATATTTATTTACAAATATGTTTATAAACTGATATTTACTATATTTGTAATATTATATATTTATACTTATAATTAAAAGTTTTATCTCTTTTAATCTATTATTTATATATTTAAATATTTAAATCTATAAAATATTTTTATAAATAAAAATATAATAATATTAATATGTTTAAAAAATTTCATACATATTTTTTTTTTATAATTGGGTCATCAACGCTCAACATTTAGTAATGATAAATATGCCTTTTATAGACACTTATATAGCACAAATAAATATAGATCTTTATCAAGGTAAATTAATTTGGCGCCGATAAATGTTTTCTTTTTTAGCAATTTTTTGGAGGCACTGATAAAAATCTCCCCTATTTATTTATATGACCCTAACCACGACAATTTCAGACATGATATCTCATGTCTTCCGTTGAACCAACATACTACCGATGGTTAACCTTAACTCCCATGACTGAATCACGGATTGAAAAGATTCAATGCTCGAGTCATGGTTCGAATGAATCTGTTGCATGAATTAAGGAGAAAATGAGTCATATCTTCCCTGATATATATAATTTGTCCTAGATGAATTAAATCTAAAATCCAAGGAATTATATTTTATCATTCACACCCCTACATTTGTGTGCTTCAATCAATTCTTCTTCCATCCATAAATTCATTGTTGCTAATGTGTTTTCATCATCAATTATATCCCTTAGTATGTTTTTTATCTATTTTCTATTTTCTAATTCATTTCTTATTATCAAAATTTTGAAATTACTTTATCTAAAATTATAATTATCATTAGTTCTTTTTTTATTCAAATATGCTTGTTGCTTTTGGTTTCTATGGGTTTGTAATTGATTTCCAATGGGTTTCATGTTGATTGGACTTTTATTTATCTGCATTCAATGTAAAAATCATATTTTTTAGAAAAAAGATACTTATGATGGTTTTCATATGTATTTGGTTTAAATTAGTTTGGGTCATTTATTAAATCAATATGGGTAATCGATGAGTTCATGAAGTAGATTATTTAGAGTTACCTTATTTGAAATGTTTTCCAATTTTTATTTTTTCCACATGTTATTTATTTATATCAAAATTTATGGATTCTTATTTTCATGATTTATGATAATAAACATATGTATTATTGTATATTAACATATATTATAAACATGCATGTATTCACATAAAAATATGTGAATTTTTTTATTGAGATCTATCTCGATATGTATGCCTATAATTGAACATGTTTATAATAGTCAACGTGAATTTTAAAAAATCGAACATGTTGATTAAATTTAGTTTTCATATATATGATTTTAAATAGTCAGTTTAAATGTTTTTTTTCATTTATAAACTATTTTCACATTACTGTTTCATTTAAATTCACTACACAAAAATTATTTCAATTTGGTTTTATTTTTATTTTTATTCATTCATTTAGGAATCATTCATTATTTTATAGTGTTTTTTTAAATGAGTTTTCAAAAGGGGTATTTAGTTAAATTGAGTTCTTAATCACATGATTTTATTGTTAATGGAATTAAATATTTCTATGTGGATTAATTTTTTTATTTTCACATGGGATACATTATATATGATGGAAAAAATGTTTTACTACTCTATATTATATTTGGTATTATCTTGGTTTCATTTTCATTATCCTCGAGATGATTCCGTTGTGTTACATGTTTTGTTCACATTGTCGGCTCATATTATATGAGTGTGTCAGATACATTTACAACCTATAGATCATTTCTCCTCCCAATTTTTTGTGGATCATACTTTTAATAATATTTATATTGTTTTCTGCCCAGATTTACATTTATCGATTGTTTTCATCACCAGCCTTATTTAATTTTAGTGGTTAAATATTCTAAAAATTAATATTTGGGTTTTATTTATATATTTACTTTTTTTAGTTACATTCCATCATACTAAATTTCTATATTATAGTAACTTCATTATGTAAAATAAATAATATATTTCTAAATTTCTATTTTTAATAAATAAGGAATAGGACAAGGAAAATGACATTCAAGTTATTTGTTTCAATTTAAAATGATTACTAAATAAGATAACAGTGGTCTGTAAATGATTATTTAAAATGTTATTCACCTTTAAATATTGAGGTTAGGAAAATATATCGGTTTAATATTATGAAAACAATAAAAACATATTATTCATAATTATTTGAAACTATATATCTTGGTAATTGATAAACAGTATCCTTGGTTTAAAACAAGTATGGTTTTGTAAAAATAATTTCCCCCATATAGTAAATAACAGTTTGTTAAATCATTGTTAAAAAAAGTATTATTATGATATAATCACCCTTATTAGGAAACTATTATCTAAGTGTTTTATATAGTCCATTTCCCTTTTATCAGATGTGTGTTGATTATTATTATTATGTGATGTCTGTAAGATGGAATATCTAGATATTTGGTGAAATCATTCTAGGTCTCTTTAGATTAAACCATACATACATACCCATATTGAGGTATATAGATTTTATATTATCATATATATTTTGAAGTTATTATCTAAAGGGATAAAAGTAAGTATATGCCTATGTTTATTATTACAAATTAATCTCATCACATGACATAAAAGTTAGATTTATTAATATGTTTAATATATAATATCATAAATATATTAGAAATAGTAAATTTATTTCATAATAAAATTTCTATGGTATGTGAATATTTGGGTTTCATTCTTAATATAATGTGAGGTAACTTATCACAAAAAATATAATAAATACATTTCATTATGCACATTAATATGATGTGTAGCTTATATAATTTCTAATCAAAAACTCATTTAAATTTTAGAAAATAAATAATTATAGAAAACATGTCAAAACATTAATTTTATAGAAGAAGTAATGTAAAAAACTATAGATGATTAATATAAAATACATAAGAAAACATGAATAAATAAATTATGTGAACAAGATGCATGATGTGGATTCCATCTCAACCCTACCAATCTCAGGAAAAAATCCTTATTCAGTCATCCTTTGGGGAAATTTTCATAGAAAATTATAAGTTCCACCCATCGATATGTAATTTTATATCTCTGTCGCAATTCCTAAACAACATAAATCATCTAATTATCTTATATAAACAGTCAAAATGTATAAATTCGAATGTTCGGGTAACATCTTAGTCGATTCCTTTCCAAAAAAAACAAATCTACTATCATTATGTCACCAAAAGTACTGGTGAACCTATAAGTCAACATGCACTCATATAAATTCAAATCACGCCTATGTCCAATATTACACTTGGACATCGTATTACACCTGATGATATTTTAAAAAATATAATTCAATATCTTCAATATTTGTAAATCTTTCTAGATGTTTAATCTTGTACAAATTGTATAGAAGTTAAAATATTGGATTTCTGGCCTCATATTTTATATTTTTTGAATTTTATTTTTTATAAATGAATAATTTTCATGGTTGAATTTTAAATATAGCCGATGGAAAACTAAATATTTTGTTGTGTATCTCTATATAATCATTTTAGTATTAAAAATTTTTCTCTACTATTTTCATATGAATAATGTTTCATTCTTGTCATCCTTATAAAATGTTAAGGAAATGTGTAATAATTATACATTTCATTAAACTCAGTTGTGACATATTTATCATTTTTATGGTAATTAATATTTTAAATTTTATTTCAAAAATGGAAAATCTGTTTTAGATGTTAATGAGGTGTTTGAAATGAAATATTTATGTTTTTCCTAAAAATGAATCAAAATGGATTCATTTTTTTGATAGTCATGAGGTGATTTCAATGTCAACAGGTAATGTTTTAAACATTTCAACAATTATATATTTCTAGGAAAATGGATTCAAAAATTAAATTTATTGTTTATGGTTTTTATTATTATTTTAAAAAATTAACATTATTCTAAAACTCTCTATAGAGAAGGGGGTTCGTATACCATTAAGTATTTTGAAAAAAAATTGGTCGATTTTCATGTGGAATTAAGAAAATAGATTTCTTATGGGGTTTTAAAAGATAAAAGGGGACACCAATGAAATTGTAATTTGGTTTTGAGAGGATATCTAAAACTTTAATTTATGATATTTTAATTTAAAATGATTTAAGGGTGAGACTATAATTCTAACCAGATTTTTCTCTTAAACTATTATTATTACATATTAATACTTACGACTTATCCATCATCTCATATGTACACTAACCTATTCAATATGAAATATTATAAGTATTAGTGACCCCACACTAGTCATTGATGGTCATTATGTATAAATCAAAAGGATAACACCTATCATAGTTGAGTAATTATTTTCTGATATTTAATCAAAAATTTCCATAAAATCATACTGAATATATTTATAATGTAAACTGATGGGTTGTGCTTATTATAATTATCTATATCAGGCACGTATAATAATAATTATCATATGATTTTATATTTAATTTTATTAAAAAAATAATTTTTTATCCTTATATGATGGATTGGAATTGAGAATTTATGCACGCTAATTGTATATAAGATTATTATGAATATTGAGTTAAATAATTCATTGCATTTTCAATAGAGCATGAAAATGGCCCTTTTGAAATCCATTTTCCAATATTTCATTGTTTTTAGTCATTGAAAATTATTTTTTAAGAGTAGTATAAAAATTTATAAGTAATGGAATAGATCATAAATAAAAATGTTTTACTAAACGTGGGAAAACCGATCATTCCCACCAATTGGGTTGATACTGCAATTTATTTAACATTTGATATGGATAATGGTGTAACTGTTGATGAATATCACATGTGATAAATGAAAATAGAAATTCCATATGACCATAATGGTTTTTAAAATATTTATGGAATGATAAATAGTTGTGATATGAGTCCATTGTATACCGGTTTTACCTAATATTCCATAATGTCTGCTATATTCAAGTTATATAATTTTAAAACCAGTAGTCAATTGAGTGACACTATCTTTAAAAAACTAATTTTTCTCTATAATGATATGCTTCCCAAATAAAATGAACATTAATATCTAAGATATGATTCTAAAAAAATTAAAACATTTATTGGGATGATCTATTTGAAAATGTTTTTTTTACAAATGGTTTCATGTTTTTTCTTAATAAGTTTTAATCACTTATAAAATTCCATAAGTGTGGCACATACATATACAATATAAATGAATCAATTCAGTTGGTTGTTGTATTGTACATTCATGTCATTCCATAATTTGGAAAAACTATAATTATTTTGGGAATCCATGAGGAAATTTAAATGAAATATAACTAAAAAAATAAATATGGGAACTAATAGAGCCAATGGATGTCATTAATTAACTAAAAGTCTAATCAGAATATCAAATTTTAAAAAAAAATCCATTATTATAAATTAATTATTTTTTATTATTAGAAATTATCAAAGTCTGAATCATTGTAATAGTAAATTATTTTAATTATGTTTAAAAATAATTGATTTTGGTTTATTAGAGAAATAGGTGATAAAATATTAGATGGATTGATTTGAAAATTCATTAATGAAAATGATGTAGATAGATTTATAGGTTTGAAATTGCATTTGGAAAGTATTTCACATATTTGATTTTTAGAATCTGGGTAAAATGGGATTGTATAAATTTTTTTATTTATCAATTATTGGTGTCATGTTTTAGATAAGGTAGATCCATGGGTCATTGTATTTCCTCATTGAAGTGACAATCACCTTATTCCCTCAATCTGTTAATTTAGTTTTTCACAAAAACATGTTCGTCTTGATATTATATTAAAAAATTACTCCCATTAAATTAAAAACATGCATTCCACCATTAGACAGTTTTTATAGTGAATTATTATACCTAGCTTAATATTAAAATAATAATTTTCATGTAAAAAATTAAAATTAAAGGATTTGAAATTGATTGATGAAATCAGTGAAAAAAATAAATGAATAATTAAAGTGATTTTAATCCGATAAAACCTCCCCCTTAAAGTAAATAACCCAACTAATATGTGAGATTGATATATCATCTTATGATGAGAGAATAATATGTCAGCAATTAAATGTGAATATTTGAAACAGAGACTAAACTGGGGATAACACTACACATCACAACTTCTCTCTCCATGCTTTGTTCTACAGGACCTCCCTAACTATAGAAGCCTATCCCTATATTTATTAAACTTCAGGGGGTAATAAATCATTAAATAGGGTTAAAATATAATCATAAAGTCTCAATAGTGAATCTAATGCTCAAATATTTTATATTTTACTAGAAAATGTAATCAATGGCTCGTAACATTGTCTTTTTGAAAATAAAATTTCACGCAATGATTACTGAAAATGTAAATTCATCTGGTAGAATTCTTCACTTTATGTTGTGTTTTGGAATCATTTATATAATCACATCATGTCATGTATTGACTACATGATGTGAAAATTTATTTTCTAGTTTTTCAGCATGATCGTCCATTATGTAATGTCAGCTTTCATATTCTAAAATATAGTTAATAAAATTACAGATTTTATCATTAAATATTTTTTCAATAAAATACCAAATCCTTTAAAATATAAATAAAAAATCATGTATACAAGAATAAAATATCAAAAAAATCATTCATAATTTTTTTTTGAAAGAAGGATGATATTAAAGATGAATATCAACAGCAGTACATAAGCAGAGCCAAGAAGGGATGTTGTCCTGCCATAGCTGGTTGACATCGAAGGGCCATGAGTCTTCCAGTTGATGGGCCACATTATTTCCTTCCCTTTTGGTAAAGGAAAAGGTGCAGTAAGAGAAGCTTTGACATAGCAAGTGGATTCTCCTGACGATGAATCCAAAGGCATGAAGTCCAGCGTCATTGTGGTGAATGACATTGATAACCAAAAGTCAGCTCGACTCGATGATAATATCATCCCATCCACATTCCACAGCTAGCATCATCCCTGCAAGAATGGCATAGGCCTCAGCAACTGCAGGTTCCCAGAATCATGATGTGGTTCAAATTTTACTGCAATGATCTGCCCTAGATGATTTCGAGCCAGGAGGTCGAGAGTAATAGGCCCATCCTTGGGGAGAGGAGAATCCACGTTGAGCTTAAGACTTCCTTCCTTTGGGGGTGGGGGGTCCATTGACGGGTGAAGGAGGGGGATGCTCCTGGAAAGAGGTGACTATTTCGGTCCTTACAGCCCTCAATCCACGAAGTGGCTCGTTCAATCCAGAACACGGGGGCTGATGGACATAGTGGAAAATCGAATCGTTGCGCCGAACCCAAATTATTCGGGCCAGGGTGCAACGAGCACTTGCATTATCCATTGAAAGAGAGGAGCACCAGCGCATCAGATGATTAGGGAGGTCAGAGGCAATGTCCGGTGAAGCATCCGAAGTTGTGCCCCATTTATTCCAAATTTCTTTGGCACCCGTGCAGTGCATGATGGCGTTCTAAGGAGATTCTAGAATATTTGGGCAGAAGGGGCATGAATCAGCGCTGGCCATTTTTCGGTAAACAAGGAGGCTCATGGTAGGAAGGGTTCTCGTGCACACCTGCCACCAAAATTGGTGTATTTTGGGGGGGGGGATGTAGAGCTTCCAAAGAACCTTCCATGGTCCCCCATCCTGGTCGCCAGAGTGAATGCCAAGAGCCAGTCTGTACTCAGATCTCACTGTGTACTCGCCTGAAGAATCATTGGTCCAAAAAAGATTGTCAGGGCATTCATCAAGGACCCAGGGGATGCTTAGGATAATTATTTGGCCTCTTTCATTAAACCATTCCTGGATCTTTTCCACACACCATCCCAGTCCCTGGTCTGAAAAGAGGTAGTTGACTGTGGCATCTTCCTAACCAGGTTGGGCGGGGGATGTCGCCCGCATACCATCCTTATCAACAAGCCAGAGATTGGTTCAGTTGTTGACAGAAGATCCATTTCCAATCCTCCATGCTAGTCCATTTTCAAGAAGATTTCAGGCCCCCCAAACACTTATCCATAGGAATCTAGGGCGGGGGCCAAGAGAGGAACCGTGGAAGTCCATGTGGGGGAAGTACTTGGCCCTGAAAATTCGTTCACATAAACTTGATGGACGGTTAAGGAGGCGTCATCCTTGCTTGGCCAATAGAGCATCATTGAACAGAAGAATATTCCGGAATCCCATCCCTCCCTCAAACTTTGGCTTGCAGAACTTCTCCCAGGCCAACCAGTGGGGTCGATTTCTTCCATAATTATAATGACCCATACTTTACATACATTTTTATTACTTAAAAATTTGAAGCATACTTATTACAACATATAACAAAACCATGAAAGGACCGTATAGTTATGGTGTCTTTAGAAACTGGGAAACATAAACAACTGGTTCATAAAGCGTCTACATTGTCTCCCATTTATTTCATCATATCTAGAGTCCCTTTTGGCATATCATACTTAATAACCTTCTTCCTGACCTGGGGAAATAAAACATACAAAAGGGTGAGCTCAAATGCTCAATAATGGTAAACAAAAGAAATATCAATCACATCATAAGAACATAACTTTTAGAAATCATAACCTGCAAAATAAATCATAATTTCATAGCATGGGATAAATCATAGTCATGAAATGTAATCCCAATAATCATAAATTAAAACATGAAACATTGTGACATATACACATAACCATAGAGAATCATTTCTTATTAGTAAAGACTCATTTCCAAGACTATCTTAGTGGACAAAGTCCATTTCTGAACCGAGTTCATTCCTCGTTTCAGTCATGTTTCACTGAACCGGTTTAACCTGCCGTTTCAGCCATGTCTATCTCATGAGATATAAAATCTTTACCCAATGCATTGTAAGGAGATATAGGTCCCACCCATCTCATAATGATACCATTCTTATGTGTGCCACAAAATCATAAACCATACATCATAGCATAACCCATGTAATAAAAATGGGATTCATAAACATCATGACATCATAAAACAATTCATATAAGATAAAGGAATTCATAAAAATAATTCCATCGCTACATAATCAAATCAATGTAATAATAGGGATAGAAACAGAACCCCATATTATCTTAGATGGAAAATAATTTTGATAAAACACTTGAACTCTATTCTTGAGGAAAATATCCTTTCTACTTCAAAAACATTTTCCTTTTTTAACATGTCATGCAATTTTAAACTAAAAGAAATCGATTAAAAATAAACATGAAAAATTGTAAAGGAATATTCTTGGAAATAATGTTTTAAAAATCCATTCATGTCTTATATGTTAAAAAAACATTCTTCTCATACTTTTATCAGAAAAGTCAAAAAGTACCTCGTACTAAAAATGACAAAAGATTCCTTTCATATCTTTTACTATAAACTCACCAAAGGGTAAAAATGGATTTAATAAATTGTAGGTGGATTGAAATAATATTACATATTCAGGAAACATGGATGTGGATGATAAAATACACCCCAGTAAATACCAAGGTATAAACAATCTCGGATAAAAATGAGATTGTGATATTTCCCATACCTTAGGTCCAATTTTCTTCGTAAGTGTCCGAAACTCCTGTATTATGATTTAAATAATGACATTGACTTATTAAGGAACCATATTCATTGTTATGATATCATATATGGTTCACTTATGACTTTATATTACTTATTATTATGTAAATTAATGTTAAAGTATCATTTTGGGTAAAATCATCTTATTTATCGTACGTGTTTGGACTTGTTGTTCTTGATGTTATTATTACATATATCATGATTTACTTACCTCAAAAATGTAAATCATGATTTATATATCATATGAATTCATTATGTATCCAGAATATACAATCATTTATTATAGTACATAACATATGGAGGTATGAAATGAAACGCACCGTTCATGGAGACGGTAAGCCGTACGTACGCATGAACACCACTTTCATTTCTATTTATTATTTTAATGGAATTAAAACCTAATGATACATAGGTATATTGAAATTACAGTATAATATCATATATAATATCATTAACCACATCCTTTATACATCCCACATAAGGTATTAACGAATCACATCACTTTGAGGGGGTGGTAGTCCGCACTTCCTCAAATGAGATTATCGTATTTACCGACTATGGAAACTGTAAAGGTTTGATATAATTTGGAAGTAAAGAAGAATAAGGAAATAATAAACATAATATATATTATATATAAATATAGTTCCATCATAATGGACACCATGAGAGGCGGTAGGAGAAAATCGATCAATCGTCGTTACGTGAGGCGTTAGTTTTCCATCACAGAAACATTATGTTCTTCATCCATTAGATGAAGGTGTGTGTAAGTGTTGTTCTAATCCTTCAGATAAAAACATCCTATTTGTTTTCGGATACTGGTGTTGTCAGAAAATAAAGGATTATAAAGATTTTAGGGGTTGGAGAAGTAGAATAAAAGAAAACAACTTAAGAGAAACTATTACCTTTAATTTTGGTAACTTCCTTTGGTTTGAACCAAAAGGACTTCTTGGAGAGTATTATGCCTAATTTAAGGATTAAAGGAGGAATAGAGGGTTGTATATAGCTTATTGGGCAGAGTTTGGATGAGCCAAAAGGTTTGAGAGGTGTGAGGAATCGTATAGAAGTGGTCTCCTTTTATAAGGGAGTGGAGGGGCTCTTTAGGAAAGTGTGAAAAAATTATTTTATTATAAACTTATATTTGGTTTAAATAGGACCAAAACACATTAATGTCGAAGATAATATGACTCATACTCAAAATAAAATCATCAAATAGGAATTGGACAGGTTTTGGATGATAGTTTAATCATTTTAATCTTGTTTATTTAAATCATTTATTAATGAGGTAAATACTGCATCATTATTGTGTCATAAATAATTTAATTTATTTGATGTCTAAAAATGATAAAAAAATACTGAAATGTTGTAATTCCTTTTATCTTTCCAATGAATATTTATAGTCCAAAATATAATTTATATATCCCCTTATAGAAATTAATTACTAAACGATTTTTGTTAATTCCAATTTTGTCTTTACATTAAAGTAATTAATCTAATGTGTCATTGTCTTTCATAAGTGGCTCCATGGGGTCCCAAAATCGACCCAAGTATGCCCATGGTCTGCCAATACTCATCCAATAAGGTTGGGGTAAGTTTCAAGGTAATTTGGAATTATTATAATATTCTTTTAACCTTAAATTACCATATTTACATTTAACTGTAGTAAATAAAAATTACCGTAGTTACTATTCATAATATCAAAAAAGTAACCTATTAACATAATTTGGACCCACTTATTCCAAATATGGAATCCATTTTTCAAAATTCAAATCACAGAAGTTGGAGTAATTAATTTAAAATAAATCCCGTTGTTAAGCAAATGAGTTTTAAAAGTTAAAACATTGCCAAAGATTGAATTTATTTAACATACGAATTCAATGTAAAATCAAGGATAATGACATAAATTATATTAAACGGTAAAAATATATTCTATTTATACCTTAAAACCATTCAATATTATTATTTAACAACATAATTTATTACGATGAAAAAAGTTGTTTTTAATTAAAATATAGCGTGTTTTTACTATTCATTAAAATATGAAAGTTATCAGAATAATATGGAAAATTTATCCAAGGTAAAATTTTATATCCTGATTCCAAATAATAATTTTATTTTGTAAAATTGAACTGATAATCATGTCAAAAACTAGATTTAATGTGGGGGCGCCATCAAAAGGCGGCAAAACTGCATTTTTTGAAAAATACGTATTTCACCCGAAAAATTTATTTTGTTTTATACCATGTTCTAGAAATTGTGTAAGATGAATAATACTGTTAAAAAATTAAAATTTTATTTAATACTATTAATAACGGATAGTTCATTATAATATTATAATAATATATCATTGTTTAGTAAAACCCGATATTGCGTACAACACACGCTATCGAGGAAGGTCGCGATTGCGTGTAATGCAAGCCAAGTCAGGGTTGCGTGTTGTGCAAGAATCCTTCGTTGTTTCATATAACAAAATCCAACCATATATCATTTATACATTGAATATATATATATATATATACACACACACACACACTCGATATTGCGTAGAATGACTATTATAAAACAAACATGAAATTGTGTGTAACACGATCCAAGAATAGCGTTGCGTATACTGCAAGCTAATACGGTGTTGCGTATAGAACAAGCTATACTAGGTGTGTTGTATAATAAAAGACATCAATGAAATTAAAAGAATATTTTTCATAAAATCTATGGGTGTTACAATAATTTTCCCCCACCAGAAGTTGGAAGTATGTTAATGGATCAGGTTAATGATGGCTACCAGGAGCTTAAACATCGACATAAAGTAGTTGGGGATAAAATGCCAACATACTGTAATTGACCCATATGATATGATTATTTAAATTCAATGCTAATAACAAAAATTATATAATATAAAATTAAATGTTTGATCATCATAGGTTGAAAATTTATTTATTACTAATTTTTTAAAGAATTCAAATAGACCACATATTTTACTTTTCCCTATTAAAAAATTCATGCTTTTTATTCATCACATTTTATATTTTATGTAGATATTATTTTTCGTAACATTTATAATTTACCGCACATTTTTATTCACCCCACATCATGGTACAAACATATAGTGTGATTCTAATTCCTCATGATCAAATCAAGAACAGTTGGATTTTGTGGAATTTAGAATATCCACCCTGTAAAAAAAATATCAAAAATAATCATGAAAGATTCACCATTTAGGATAAATCAAATTTGTGTCATTGGCAATGTAGTCCAATTATGTAAACAAAATAATTCTAGGAAATGTGGATTGTATCTAAACTACATCACTTGATAATTGAAAATAGATCACTGAATGTATCCTTTTCCAATAGTATATCAGCTAGTACTCACAAAAATATGAACAGAAATAAATTAAACACCCTCATATATTAATATTTTCCCCTTTTCAAAATATTTTTTGGAAAAAATCACATAGCCACAACCCATCCCCAAATGATCTGCTCAAGACACTAATTTTAATAGTTATAACATGATCGCAAATAATGAAATGGTGATTTTATGTTTCCAATGAAAAAAATCATTTTTTACCCTTCCATTTTTCTTTATTAAAATGGTTTCTAATAAATACAATGAATTTAACTTCCCCAAATTTAATGAACTTCTCTCCTTGTTTATTCATTACAAAATTTACGTCCCATCCACCATTCAAAATTTCCACCACTCCTATGATATATGACTATAAATAATTTATAGGATGATAGTAAAGAATAAATTAGTCTTGTTACATGTCTCATTACCAAAAAGAGATATTCATGGATTCTTCGGTCATTAAAAATGAGAAAATGTAATTTGAGTCTTAACATAATGGATAATAAATGATATCTCAATCATATTAAAAGTTATCATGTCAACTATTATCTTTGATAATATGAAATTAAAGTTTTGTATGATATCATTATTGAGTTTCAAAATTAATATAATGTGGAATTAATGGGAAATATTGGATAACAGGATGTATCCAAAATGAGGATACATGTACAGACAATTACATATGGAAATGAATGTGAATATTTTAATAAAATAATGAAATATATAATAAGTTAAATTAATGTAGAAATATCATAATAATTTCATTACAATGGTTAACATGATCCCATATATATTTACTTTTCATATCCTAATACACATTCTAATATAAAATAATTCTTTCACCCACTTCCCTCATTAAATCATATTGAGAAAGAATTATAAAATACCTAGAATAGTAATTTTTCTTTTGAATTTTATTTCTCCTTATTCAATTGTTTTAAAGAATAAAAAATGTGGGAAATGATATTGGCAGTGAAACATATAAAATAGTTGAATTTTTTAAAATAGAGTATAAAATTCTATATTTAAACACTTACACTCATTTTGATTTATGTAATAATATTGGTTGAATATGGTCTACCAAAACAGGTTCAAGGTGTGTACTTTTATCATTAAATTTAATTATCATGAAATAACTTATTGGAAATACTTCTAATTTATCTTGGATTTTGTGATCCATCAATTTAAAAATAAAATGCTGAAAAATAGGCCATTATCTTTTCATTTTAAAGTATTTGAAGCTAAGGAATTCTTACCTAAAATGTAAATAGTGAAAAATTCTAAAAACTAAGCATCCGTCACATAAGATCTATTTTTACCACTATTTACCGAAAATTAACACTTTTAGACTCATCTCATGTGATAGATGATTGAAAAATATTTACCTTGTTTGAATCTATATATTTTCCAAGTTAAATCTTTTCAAAATGGGCTAGTCCAAATCATTCCTCTCTAAATAACATAACCCTCCTTGATTGAATATTGTTCTGAATATAATATAGATTAAACTAGTATTTCAACCTCATCCATGATAAAATAAATTGATTGTGTTGTAAAAAAAAGATATTTTATTTTCTGAAATTTACTTGAGTCGGACACTCCACTGGTCTGAATGGCCTAACCCTTCAACATCTATTTACTCTTCCGTTGGGAACTCTCCTTCACATTAGTAGCTAACTCGTGTTCCTCTTCAGTTCCAGTGACACCCAAAACATCACTTTTACTGGATTCTCAAAGAAATTTTTTAACTCATACATCATATTTCATAATTTCCTTGTTTATATTAATACTTATCTGATCACAACCAACCATCCTATATATTTATTCACTTTATAAATCAATCAGTTTTTGCACATAGTAAAAAATTGTCTCCCTATAATGAGTGAATTCTACCCTTCTTCCATATCTAATAATAGGAATTTGGAAGTGATGTATAATTTAATGATGTTAATAAAGATATCCTCAATGAATCCTTATAGATTCTTCACTTTTTATTCTTTTAATTTATGTGAGTGTCTTATGGGATTTGTGCAATAAGGTCCTAAACTATTGAATGTCATGTATGAAATTCTATTGAACCCATCACCAAATTCACAGAAATATTTTCAAAATTATTCAGATCTGATAAATATGAGTATTGAAAATATAATTGTATTATGTTTCTTATTGGGTAGGATAATTTTTACTAATTCCAAAAGCTCAAATGTTAGTGGAATGGTGCCAATTTCCCATGGATTATTTTTTATTAATCATAATATCGTTCATTATTTTTGAATATTTACACATGTTTGTGTGGTCCTCTAAAAAACTAATATTAATATACAATTATTTTCAGTGATACAAAATATTACCCTTCGTTGTGTTTTTCATTACATACAATAATCCATTCAAGATTTTACAGTCTTGTTTTTTACTATGGTGGTTCTTCTTATTCTTATCCAAAATCTTATTTCTTGATATATTCAACATTCTTTTAAATTTCATCTGATGGTTATTGTCATCTATATTAAATAACCAATACTTATGTCAACGTCCACATATAGATTGTATAGTTTTTAAATATTAAGGAGGGTGTACTTCATAGATTTTTTTATTGAACATATGGGTGTCTCTTTGAGATGGTCATCAATATGGACTACTTGATTCTAGAGATTAATAAATTAGGATTTTTGGTTAATTTATTCCTCTTTTAATCCCATGAGTACATCCCTCGATTTGGTCACAAAATTTGCTAGAATTCCTTCTTACATGTTTTCCTGGATCATTAGTGTGGTCAATTTGAGTGCTTCTTATTGGTACCCTTGTGTTATTTTCTGATACCCTTGTTCTTGTTTTTATTGTGGCCTACATCCCTGAAATTGATTAACATGACTGCAATAATCATATTTTTCATCTTCTATATATATTCTATTTGGGGTTTTCTATAGACCCATCAGTATTTCAATATTCTTTGGTAATTATTATAGTAATTCAAATATTGAGTAAATATTATTATTATGTGAACACCCTTTTGTTGCATCCCTTCTCATTAATAATGGAATATATTTCTATTCTTTTTATCTAAATTGTCGTCGCTCTCTTCCGGAGAAATATTTATTAATGATCCTCCAAATAAAACTTCAATAATAGACATATTTATATAAAATAAATCCATATATGTTTTTAATAGAATAAATAGCTCTACACCATGACAAGAAAATTTTAAATTTAAAATTTTATCTCAATACCAAACACAATAATCATATAAAACTTCAGATTGAAAGGTTTTTAAAATATTTACCCATATCTTTGATAACATAGATGTTAGAATAAAGTGGGTTTGGATGTTCCAAACCATATCATCCCATTTTTTAATGAATTATGAATATAGGTTTTGGATCCAATCCTAATCCCACTCGCATAATTAAAATCATAAAATATGGAGTATTACTACATTTCATCAAACATTCTGGATTTGGAATGTGTAGAAAAGCTTGATCATGTTTCCCAGATTCTTTTCCAAATCATAATGTATTATTATGAGGAATTTCAGACTACTTGTGACTATAAAAGTTATTGTATGCCCGATATCAATGTGGTTTTCTTCAACATGGGTGATAAGATGCTCTGTTTCAATCTAGCATTTGATGGTCTCTCATAATCTGCATGTGTACACATCCTCTGATCTGTTTGAAGAACCAAAAGGGATAAATTTTCCCAACACCCTCTATGGTTGCAGTTTTGTTTTTTCATAGGAGTTTCTAATTTTCATAATTGAAGTCAAAAATTTCGATGGATTCTTCAACCGTGTTGCGATCATTTATTACACTTTGCTACTTTTTAATTCATATCACATGAAAACCATTATTAAAACAAGTTACTGAAAAAAATTAAATTCTTTTTAAAAAAGTAATGAGAACATAAATTTTACTACCTACCAAGTCAAAAAATATCATTTTTGAAACACTTATGAGGCATAATTATTTCTGTATTGTAACGACGCGAAATTTTTGAATAAATATTATTTCCTAATTTTATGTGTTATTTTATTTTATTTTTATACTCAACAAAAATGTTTCATGTCATAACATGAGTATAATTAAAATGAGACTGTTGGGTTTTGACTATTATTTGACCATTTGTCAATGTGACCGCTAGAAACTAAATGTTTTGATTATTATCTCTAAATACAAGCAATCATGGTTAATTAATATAGAAAGAAGATTTGATGGCCTCACCCAGTAGTCTTGGACCGATCAAAGCCCATCAACAGAACTTGGGAAGGAGGTAGCACCACTGGGCTTTTCTCTGGACCAAACCCAAGCTGAACTTCATCGTGTGAAGCTAAAACGGGATCGCCTTCGCGAGAAGTTCAAACTAATAGAAATTACGACTCGTGCGATGTTGGTCGAGCCTCCCTAGGATTCTCTCACCTTAGCACACCTTACACTTAGGTCCTATGCTGGTGTGATAAGGGGATATGTAAGGAGACCAGGATTGCCTTGTGTAATCCTTTGTTTTAAATAAAAATTTGGATTTCTTCTTATGATGAAGTTTATGAATTTTCAAATTTCCATATAAATATAGTATGCATATTTTTGATAAATTTTAGAGAAAGGATATTTTAAAAATGTTTATGTAAACCTTAAATAAATAAAAAAGTGTAATGATTTTCAAAAAATGGTCTTCTACAATTATGTTCACTACAAAATTTCGAGTCTAATAAGATCAACTTGATTTTTGATAAATAGTAAATTATGAATAGTGATTTTACGCTTAGGATTAGTAATGTGACCAAATGGATTAGTAATCTCACTTAAAGAAAGTATTAATATAATTTAGGCACCTTGATTAAGTAATGTGATTCAATAAAATGGTTAAATAACGGTTTCATAAATTATTATTCAAGTATTAGTTTTTTTCAGGTGAATAGTGATTTTTAATTAAAAATTTATTTAAAAATATTTAGAAAATTATTTTTATAAAACGGATTTCATTTTTGAACTCAGAGCACCGATATTATGCTACGGTAATTTTTGGGGTTTTTTCTGAAAAAATGAATTTTCGGTGAATAGTGTTTTTATTTAAAAATTAAATTAAAAATATTTAGAAAATTATTTTTATAAAATGGAGTTCATATTTGTAATCAGAGCATAGATAATTTGTTAAGGTGAAATTTTGGGATTATTCTGAGAAAGTTGAATTTTCGATGAATAGTGAAAAAATAGTTTTTAAGTTACGGGTGTTTAATGACTTCATTAAATGATTTATTAAGTATATATTCAATATGGTCGAATTATGAATAGTAAGATAAGGTGTGAGGTGTCCCAATTGGCCAATTCCATGGGAAAATACCATGGGCAAGCCCATGGTTTTGCCAAAACCACTAATGAGGTGTCCCTTGGCCATTAATGCCTTGTCCCCTCACTTTCCCTATAAATACCCACCTATTCCTCCTTTGGTTTTCACTCCCAACTCTCCCCCAACTATGTTCTGGTCTCCTTACCTCCCAATGAGTCCTCCAAAGGTTCCCCCAAGCCCTCCAGGTCCAAAACATTGAGTTTCAAGGGTCACGTTTTAAGGTAAGGGATCTGACCCCTCTCTTTCTTTTCATGTAATCTCTTTTATGTCATTCCTTTTATGCTCCATGTTATTATGTGAGAGGATGTTCTTTTATATTCCTCTTACTGCACCTTTCATTTTTATATGATGAGAGATCCCCTCTTACTATCATCATTTCGTTTTATGAATGTTTAAGTGACGCCGTTTGGCTGCCGAATGTTTAAGTGATTCTTTCACCCTTCTCATTTTTCAAGTTCGATTTTCATGTCAAATCTTTCAAGTTCCTTTTTATTATGTTGGGGAATGATCTCTATATATATCATACTGATCTCTAATGATCATATGATGAGAGACCCTATTTGATCTGTTCAATTCATTTTTGTTGAAGTTTAAGTGACGCCGTTAGGCTACAGAATTTTCATAAGAGAAATCAAACTTTTGTCTTCCTTCCATGCTTTTCATTTAAAATGGTATATCCTTGAAATTTCATCACCATGTCCATTTATACTTCTTATTCTTTCCCTCTACTATTTTATGGGTCAATTATGATTGTTCGACCCATGTTCCCTCTCTTTTCAAAGTTTTCTAAAACCCTGTAACATAGCTGTTATGCTGCAGACTTTTCGTCTCAAAATGCCTCTCTTTTCTCAAAATTATTTTATGCTATAAAGTGAATACTCAAAGCTCATATTTCTAAAGGGGTATTCACATATATATAAAAATGTTCTATTTTAAATTCTGGGATTTAGATACATGATACCCGCTTTCCCTTTCCGTGGGTTTAAAGTAACGTAAAGATCATGTCTTTAAAGCAGTTTTTAAAACGTTATGATTATGAAATGAAACCCATTTATTTTATGCTATATGGGTTATTTATGAAATTTTTGATGATGATATATGTGGATCACATGATAATAAAGGCAAATTTAAGGGTGCGCCCTGATAGCGCTCCAATGCATTGGGTAAAGACTTAATCTCTAGAGATGACCATTTTTAACGACGCCTTGGTGAATAACCTTGGTAATTTTTAATGACACCTTGGGGATGGACCTTGGTGAAACGAAACGATTGTCAATATTAAATGTTGCAGCCACATCTTCAAGTTTTGAAAAATGTTATTTTTATTATGAAATGCCTCATGATTTCTTTCTCATGCCTTAAAGTTCTTTTCATGTCCTTATTGAAGTATCTCAAGTTCACATGTAAAATGTTCATCTTGTTTCCCTTACTGGGCCTTTTTCTCACCCTTTCTTTTGATGTATGTCCCCAGGTTATGAGATGCAGTAATGAACCTAGGATGAACATAAGGAGAAGCCTTTCAAGTGTTTAAGATGAATGTTTTATGTTGTTTTCATGTATTATGTTCCTAGTTTCCAAGACACTAAACCTTAAAGATCCTCTGTTTTGTGTAATGTAATGAAAGTTCATGTTATAAAAATGCGGGATGCTATAGTTGGTATCAAAGGATGGTTTAGTTATTTGTGGAAATTAGGATATGAAAACTCTAGGAAGAACCCTATAGAAAAGTTAAAAAAAGGTAATCTTCCTGGTATTTTGGTGAGTATTGAGTAAGGGGTTGCCAAGCAAATACATCCTTGTCTGGATACGAGCATGTAGAGGTGGCTCTGGCACAGATGTACATAGGGGTAAAACCCGAAAACACCGCTTTGATCTAGACTCGAACGGGAACTGGTACACGACAACGGGCTTTGCTGCACTCTTGGTTACGACACTCCCGGGGGATATGATTTGGTAAATTCATAAGCATTGTATGAACCATTGTTAAAGGAACAAAGATAAAATAAAATAAAGATTCACATAAGAATATATGATCATGGATAACCTAGATGGGAACCTAGGGGATCACAAGTTAGGGTATACTTTTCTTCTACAAGTTATCCTTATATGCTTCCAGTTCCTTTTCATGATTATTGGCTAAGTACTTAAGCCCCTAATTATGCTTTCTCTTCATAGTTAATGGTGGGAAATGGAAGAACATGTCCAAACAACCAATGTGATAGGAAATGCGACGATTGTCATATTAATATGACAGGTATGATTAGGGGATTAAAATATGATTATTATTTTGGAAGATTTTCACTATTTTGGGGACCCATTATGATCGAGGTAAATAGATTACCACGGTATTTTCATTGAAGAGTAGGGTTGACTTATATTTTGAAGAATCGATGAATTTAAGGTTGAATTATAGTAATTTAGGTTACTTATGGAAATTATTAACCTATCTTGGGGTAAATATGTTTAGGTTAGTTACTTTTTTTTATAAGATGTTAGGAGTGGTTGATGTTGTTTGGAGATGAATGATAAAGTTTACCTTGGAATACTATGTTATAAAATCCTTCTTGTATTTGGGTTTCAATCTTAGTTTGGTTTATTTTGAGGATTTTTTTAGGACTGTTATTTATGGAATGGACTATGATGAACTTTGGGTAGTACCATGGAACTTTGAAGATTTAAATGTAGTTTCCATTCCTATGGGATTATTTCTTTTTGAAGAGTTGTTTTACCTTACCCTTTCTATTTTTGGGATAATGTTTAAAGATAGAAGAAATAGATAGTTAATCTTTTGTGGATTATGAAGATGATTCTTGTGTTTTGATGAGACCAAGTTGTTTTGAATGCTCATAATTTGGAGAAAAGATTAGTTTTGGGTAGAAACTTATTAAAGGATGAAACTCTACATGAAGATAGGTATATTTTCTTATGTTTTTGTTTTATGTTGTAAATGAATTCCTAAAAATTATGAAAAGGAACGTGAAACAAAAACGTTGTCGGTTTAAGTTTCCTACTTGGTAATCAAAGACCGTTTACACACATCATAAGTTTGGGATTTTCTTATGGTTAACGTTCTCCAAATCATGTTCTCTATCACTCTCCCCAGAAATTGACCCTTTGTTTTTCTTCCATGTCCATGTTTTCCTCCATGGAATCATAGTATGGGTTAACTTGGGTGACCTTTATACTTCCCTTTCTTTCTTTTAAAGTAATAGTTTTACTGACTCCTTTTCCGATGTGGGACTTTCAATGAAATTTCTAAACCCAATTTTAAAAATTGCGAGGACGCAATTTCTTATGGGGGGAAGATTGTAACGACCCGAAATTTTTGAATAAATCTTATTTCCTAATTTTATGTGTTATTTTATTTTATTTTTATACTCAACAAAAATGTTTCATGTGATAACATGAGTATAATTAAAATGAGATTGTTGGGTTTTGACTATTATTTGACCATTGGTCAATGTGACCACTGGAAACTAAATTTTTTGATTACTATCTCTAAATACAAGCAATCATGATTAATTAATATTGAAAGAAGATTCGATGGCCTCACCCAGTAGTCTTGGACCGATCGAAGCCCATCTAACAGAACTTGGGAAGGAGGTAGCACCACTAGGCTTTGCTCTGGACCAAACCCAAGCTGAACTTCATCGTGTGAAGCTAGAATGGGATCGCCTTCGCGAGAAGTTCAAACTAATAGAAATTACGACTCGTGCGATGTTGGTCGAGCCTCCCTCGGATTCTCTCACCTTAGATCACCTTACACTTAGGTCCTATGCTGGTGTGATAAGGGGCTATGTAAGGAGACCGTGATTGCCTTTTGTAATCCTTTGTTTTAAATAAAAATTTGTATTTCTTCTTATGATGAAGTTTATGAATTTTCAAATGTCCATATAAATATAGTATGCATATTTTTGATAAATTTTAGAGAAAGGATATTTTAAAAATGTTTATGTAAACCTTAAATAAATAAAAATGTGTAATGATTTTCAAAAAATAGTCTTCTACAATTATGTTCACTTTGAAATTTCGAGTCTAATAAGATCAACTTGATTTTTGATGAATAGTAAATTATGAATAGTGATTTTACTCTTAGGATTAGTAATGTGACCAAATGGATTATTAATCTCACTTAAAGAAAGTATTAATATAATTTAGGCACCTTGATTAAGTAATGTGATTCAATAAAATGGTTAAATAATGGTTTCATAAATTATTATTCAAGTATTAGTTTTTTTCAGGTCAATAGTGATTTTTAAATAAAAATTTATTTAAAAATATTTAGAAAATTATTTTTATAAAACAGATTTCATTTTTGAACTCAGAGCACCGATATTATGCTATGGTAATTTTTGGGGTTTTTTCTGAAAAAATGAATTTTCGGTGAATAGTGTTTTTATTTAAAAATTAAATTAAAATTATTTAGAAAATTATTTTTATAAAATGGAGTTCATATTTTTAATCAGAGAGTTGATATTTTGTTAAGGTGAAATTTTGGGATTATTCTGAGAAAGTTGAATTTTCGATGAATAGTGAAAAAATAGTTTTTAAGATACGGGTGTTTAATGACTTCATTAAATGATGTATTAAGTATATATTCAATATGTTCGAATTATGAAAAGTACGATAAGGTGTGAGGTGTCCCAAGTGGCCAATACCATGGGCAAATACCATGGGAATGCCCATGGTTTTGCCAAAACCACTAATGAGGTGTCCCTTGGCCATTAATGCCTTGTCCCCTCACTTTCCCTATAAATACCCACCCATTCCTCCTTTGGTTTTCACTCCCAACTCTCCCCCAACGAAGTTATGGTCTCCTTACCTCACAATGAGTCCTCCCAAGGTGCCCCCAAGCCCTCAAGGTCCAAAACATTGAGTTTCAAGGGTCACGTTTTAAGGTAAGGGATCTGACCCCTCTCTTTCTTTTCATGTAATCTCTTTTATGTCATTCCTTTTATGATCCATGTTATTATGTGAGAGGATGTTCTTTTATATTCCTCTTACTGCACCTTTCATGTTTATATGATGAGAGATCCCCTCTTACTCTCATCATTTCGTTTTATGAATGTTTAAGTGACGCCGTTAGGCTGCCGAATGTTTAAGTGATTCTTTCACCCTTCTCATTTTTCAAGTTCAATTTTCATGTCAGATATTTCATGTTCCTATTTATTATGTTGGGGAATGATATCTATATATATCATACTGATCTCTAATGATCATATGATGAGAGACCCTATTTTATATGTTCAATTCATTTTTGTTGAAGTTTAAGTGACGCCGTTAGGCTGCCGAATTTTCATAAGAGAAATCAAACTTTTGTCTTCCTTCCATGCTTTTCATTTCAAATGGTATGTCCTTAAAATTGCATCACCATGCCCATTTATACTTCTTATTCTGTCCCTATACTATTTTATGGGTCAATTATGATTGTTCGACCCATGTTCCCTCTCTTTTCAAAGTTTTCTAAAACCTTGTAACATAGCCGTTATGCTGCAAGAATTTTCGTCTCAAAATGCCTCTCTTTTCTCAAAATTATTTTATGTTATAAAGTGAATACTAAAAGCTCTTATTTCTACAGGGGTATTCACATATATATAAAAATGTTCTATTTTAAAATTCTGGGATTTAGATACATGATACCCGCTTTCCCTTTCCGTGGGTTTAAAGTAACGTAAAGATCATGTCTTTAAAGCAGTTTTTAAAACGTTATGATTATGAAATGAAACCCATTTATTTTATGCTATATGGGTTATTTATGAAATGTTTGATGATGATATATGTGGCTCACATGATAATAAAGGCAAATTTAAGGGTGTGCCCTGATATCGCTCCAATGCATTGGGTAAAGACTTAATCTCTAGAGATGACCATTTTTAACGACGCCTTGGTGAATAACCTTGGTAATTTTTAATGACACCTTGGGGATGGACCTTGGTGAAACGAAACAATTGTCAATATTAAATGTTGCAGCCACATCTTCAAGTTATGAAAAATGTTATTTTTATTATGAAATTCCTCATGATTTCTTTCTCATGCCTTAAAGTTCTTTTCATGTCCTTATTGAAGTATCTCAAGTTCACATGTAAAATGTTCATCTTCTTTCCCTTACTGGGCCTTTTTCTCACCCTTTCTTTTGATGTATGTCCCCAGGTTATGAGATGCAGTAATGAACCTAGGATGAACAAAAGGAGAAGCCTTTCAAGTGTTTAAGAGGAATGTTTTATGTTGTTTTCATGTATTATGTTCCTAGTTTCCAAGACACTAAACCTTAAAGATCCTCAGTTTTGTGTAATGTAATGAAAGTTTATGTTATAAAAAGGCGGGATGCTATATGTATGCAACTAATAAACATACACAATTTATATAAACTCAAACTATTATAAAAAATTAATTAAATTTTAGTATTGGGAATGTCTAAAGTGGAACCCATAGAAATAGTGAATTATTTTTCATATGATATAAAATGAAATATTTTTTAGATTGAATAATGATTTGAGAAAATAATGGTATGATTTTTATCCACAAAGAAGCTTGATAAAAATTATAATTATTTATTGATTTAAAAAAATATTCAAAATGTGGGACATTATTTTTTTTTGATTTAGTGTTAATGTGAAATTAAATGTTGAAAATAGGGTCATTATTCAATGATTGATTTTACATTCAAGAAAATATATATCCAATTGTCCTAGTATACCGTTCGTGATGTAGAATCCCCAAATTTAACATGTTCTATTAATATTAGGTTTCAAAAAATCATGTTTTTCTTAATATAATATTTAAAAATTATTCCAATAAATTCTAAAATGGTCATTCCTCTTTCAGAGTTGTCTATTATGAAAATTAAATGTTCCTTTTTGATTTCAAGACTAATGGATAGGAGGAATGTAAACGAATTGGTTTTGAAATTTATTGAATAAATCACATGATACGAAATACAAGAATCAAGAAATATAACTCTATTTAATTACAGAACCTCACTTCTATTATAAAAACCATCCATAATATTGTTTTATACAATTATCCCTATGATGAAATAATAAAATGGGAGGAATAAAAAATAATTCATAATTGAAATGAAGATAAATAAAGGGAGGACCCTTCACATCACTGATTCTCTCTCCATGATTTGGTGATAATGATATACATGATAGAATCATCTTATCCATCTAATTATATAACTTCATGGGGAATATAGACACATTCAATAGTTTTATAATGGCTTTATAAAGTCTAATAAATGGGTCTTGGGGTAAAATATTTTATATTTACATTGCATGTCCCATAAAGGTATCATAATTTGATATATTCGTAAATTATAGGGAAGTTAATTATTACATGATGTGTAAATTCATATTTCACCATTTTTCACTTAACTTCATGTCTAGCCATCGCACTTGGTAAATGTATCATTTATTGAAATAATTACATGATGTGAAAATGTATTTTTTTTATTCTTCAGGATACTAAATTATTATGTAATTTCCACATTGAACATTAAAAATCATTTGTGGCACAATATTACTTCACTTATGGGGTAAATTCTGTTTTACATCTACAAATATAAACTTTTACAAATTTTTATGATCAATTAAATAACACGTACTGAAAAGTAAAAATAAATTGTTTTAGTCTAAAGACATGAATTATTAATTAAATCATGAAATATAATTCAATTTAATATGAAAATGTATACTTTATATGTACTTATCAGTAACCTACATCATCTAAAAGTTTTTACATTGTATATGAATGTTTATTAAGAGTATCTAGAATTTTGAAATGAGTTGAGAAACATTATTCATCCATTTCCAACTGAATGAAAAATTATTTTTGTGTACATAGTATCACTCATAGTTCATAGCCTATCAAGTCGGTAAATTATAATTTTCTTTCATAGTTATTCCTAATGTACAAATACATTATATTATATTTACTTATATCAGGACTAAAGAAACCTGATGATGATATTGATGTCTATTTGGATCCATCAACCAAAGAACAAAAATTGATGCAGGATACATGTGTTACATTGTAGGATGATCATATAATTGATGAAGATTCTTTGAGGGTCATGTTGTATGGGACAATTAATGGGTTTTGTTGAATCATTAGTCAAATATTATTTGTTTAGGACATCATAAATTTTTTCTTTGAAAACATAAATATCAATCCTTAAGGACATCATTCGATGAGAATACTAAAAAATTTAAAACAATTTCTCTATTGAGGGATGATAATCCATTTTATAATAAAAAATATATTGAACATAATTTTGGTATACAATTTTTCAAAAAACATTTGAAATGTTTTTATTAAAAGTGAAAAATATACATTGAATTTATTTATTAGAGTAGTTTATACATCATAATTTGTTCATAATGTCTAACTTATAGAATGAAATATATATAATAGTGTTATTTGAACTTTACTAAATTTTCTTCTAAAAATGAATGATTCCCTCAATGTTGTGTTGTAAATTATTCACAGAGGAAGAAGGTAAAATATTACACTAGTAAAGAGTAAAGGTACAAGTTGGAACTAGTGAAGGGTAAATGGAAGACATGTATTCCACCAGTAGATTACACATTATCAATATAGGGAAAAATTCATTTTTTCATATTTCTTAATAGTTTAAAAGTTACATAGGTATATTCATGAAAAATAAAGAACATCATTTGAATGACTAATTTGATGTTATAGGGTCTAAAATCACATGACTGTTGTTTATTAATGATTCATTTGATGTATTGTTTACATAACATTCTACCTATAAATTTATGAAATATATTAACCAGACATTACATCATTTTCAAATCCTATTTCAATATGTTTATATACCTAGTGAATATGTTGATCATGAACAAGGTGATTGTAATCATATCACGTGAATTTGATATGTATTCACAATAAAATTATTTTATATAATAGTCCACCTATTGGTTCTCTTGGTTATAGTGCTTACAAAAAAGCGGTTATACCCATTATAGATGGATAGACACCATTGAAAAATAAATATATATATTTAAAGGGTTTTTCAAGAATCGATGTAATTCATATATTTGTATTGATTAATGTTTTACCAATGAAGAGTATATTGAACTATGTACTAATTGCCAATAATATTTTAACATCATCAGTCTCCCATAATGTCATCACATTAGGCACCTTATGGGTGATGTTTTTTTTTGGAATAGATAATTTTACAATTACAATAACATGGTGGAAAACGATCAATTATATTTTACAAAATATTGATGATATTGGTCCAATCATTTAAACATGAAAAGTAATTATTAGTTATTTTAATCCATCAATGAATGATATATGGATATCGAATAAACATAATTAATATATTATATCATGGTTTCAAGTTCATCTTTATAATAATTTATCTTAAAATTTGAACACAATTGTTGAATTACTTTGATGGATAGCCCATCGACGAAATGTAATTGTTTTATATTAAATTAGGTTTTAAAAAAATGGCTACACATTCATTATTAGATAACATGATGGATGATGTAGGATGAAAAAAGTGGATATACTCTTGTGATAGAAGGGAAGAAATTATCTTATCCCAATTATATAAATCCAATATATGAATATATGGCATATTTTAATTATTGAAAATATATGTTAGTTGGAGTATAATTAATTTAAAACTTTTATTTACAATTGAAAATGCGATGATAATATGACTGTAGATAATTCCAATTAAATGAGATTAGTGAAGAAGAATTTTAGTATTGATGGGGAATATGATGATCAATTAATAATAGTATCACAATTATTGTAAATGTTTTATTAATAAGATATAGTAAACAATAATCGGTCTATATACCTATTATTGATTAAAATAACTTTAGGTATAATATTAAATTTTATCAAATATGAACCTTAATTGGGATATCATAATCATGGAATTCTTTTCCCAATGTAAAAAATGTCTTATATGTTATAGGGGACAACAAATTAGAGATTTTTATTATTTATTGAGTATAAAACCACATAAACAAATAATAAAAGAGTGTTTAGTGATATTTTTAAATTATTATTTAATAAACCCTTTTTATCATAATATTATAACATCTATACAACATTACCATAATCTCTGTTAAAAGGTTTAATACTCATAAAGTCAATTCCCTCTAAAAATGGTGATATTTCCAATTATATGTAATAACAATCTATGGATGATAAAACTATAGACTTATTAAGAGATTAATTTCATGTTGTGGAAAACAACATGAATAACACAATAATGAATGGTTTAATTCAATTATTAGGGGAATAATCATGGGAATATAATATAATGATGGTTAGAATCAATGAATAGAAACTATTAACCCAAAAATTCTGTGTTCATTAGTTTATTTTGGGTCACAATGAGGTTGGATATGATGATTGATATATATTTGTGGAACCGTTTCTAGCTTGTAATAAAAAACCATTGGTAAATTTACAATGGTAATTATTCTATATAAACTACATATTTTAAATATATTTTATCTAATGGAACATTGATTTAATTTTCTTTATCCCATGTTGATTTCATTATTTTGGAGTTATTTTTTTATAATTGTACGTTAATGTCTAATATAAAATAACATATTTTATTCTAAACCCTGATTATCTATTTACATCTTAGTGACACTAAAGGGAATGTAATGACACACCAAATAGTAGTATATAAATACCTTATAAAGAATGAAACATGGAATTCTCAAAGAAGTCATTTTGATTGTAAATAATTTTAGGTGAATTGTAGTTGATAATATATTATCTCTATTTATTTATTTTATCAAATTTGGTTCAAAACCATAATTAATGAAACAATAAAATATTCTGAAAATAAAGATATCACATCAAAACAAATGTTCCACGATCAAAAAGAAATGATAGGGTATGCTTCACTATACATTGAATGGGTATATAAATTAAATATAGAATAACATAATTTTATAATATGAAAAAATCACCCTCTATTATTTATATTCATATTGATTATTCAAATTTACAATCCACTTACATAAAATGATGTTCAATGGAAGGAGACTCATTTATATAATGATGGTAAACCAGTGGATCAAAAAAAATAAGTATGGTAATCTTTTTTATGTATGATATAGTAGTATTTATTTAATATTTTTAACAGTAATAAATAAAATTATACGTTTATTTTCATATTTTTTTATATGTTTTAAAATCTATAATCTATATCAACCATAGAATATGAAAAACTACATTTAGTTGCTTTGAAATAGATGAAAAGACATGGTTGCCATAGGGGAGTACGTTCTGGGGTGTCTCCTTGAAAATATTTTGTGAAAATTAATCCAAAAGAAGATAAATATAAGATAATGAAATCATTTAAGGCATAAATATATAAATTTAAATATAAGATTATCATTTCTAGTTTAGAATAACAATACATTAGAATGGATCAATGATAACCAGTGGTGTAATAATGATCCTCACATGAAGAACCATATGACTCTACTATAGATGAGGCTAGTCATTCCCTCAACCATATAACTTAATCATGATAATCAATTATTTAATTACTACTACTCCTAAATTTGTATCAATAAACTTATGGTATCTTTATATTAAAAAACACATGGGTAATCTTATTTGTGATTCATTTTGTACAACACCTACACGCTACCATGATGATATGGGTACATGTATAATATTCCATAATTCAAGGTTAACTATAAAAATTCCAAAAGATTACATGAGAGTACGGATTGAATTAGAATAATATCTAACAAGTTATTTTCATGTTCCAAATGGTTATTATATTATTATAATGTCCAATAACTCTATTATAACATTCATATAATTGTCATATACTCTTATAAATATACATGGTGTAAGTCATTAAAAAGTTTATTATGAAATCCCTTTTATATTTTATATGAAAAAATTTATGTGAGGTATCATATTAAATAAATATAATTCGATGGAGAAATGGAATGATGTATCAAGTAAATGTATTGAATCAAAAAAAAAAGAAATAAAAAGGACCTTTGGGGAGTACCGTCTCACAACCAGTTGTAGATCAAAATTATTTATCATTACAAATTCATATAGATACCACATTTTCAAGAAGATAATATCTCTTTAATTTTATATGAAAAATAAATTTTTGTATCATTAATTTATGACATTGTTTGTCTTGATAGTGTAAATTGGATTCTATTGTTTGTATGGATTGATGACTCAATTGTGAGAAAAATTCAAAAGGTGGATTCTCATAATTAACATGTCCAAATAGTGATCTAATATGATTATTAAATTAAATAAATATTTATATTTTCTACAGGAACATTTATCTCTATAATTTGATATATAAACTATATAATAGACTATTTGAATTCACTAATAACTATATCATTCTATCAAGAAACATTTTGGACAAAGAAGATATTTAGTAGAATAAAGATGGTCCATATAATGGATTTTAGAAAAAATAATAGTCAACTGATTCTTTATGATAACTAAAACATAGGGGTAAAACATTACTATTAAATAAAAAAATATATGTGTTTTTTATTAATTATTTGTTATTTAATGGTATAACTTGATATTAATCATAATCTATATGGATACCCCAAATATTTATTTGTTGGAACCAATAGATGAATACCAACAAACTGACCACACATTATGTATGTTGTGAGTTTTTAATACAAAAAAAAATTATATATAAAAATTGAATTATATTTTTCAGTCTCTTGTGTAACAATAATTTTTTTGGTTATAGGGTGGTCAGTAAATATAGGAAAAATTCACTCATGGAGTTGGTTTCGTGACATAAAAATCATGTGGATTACCTCAAATGGAAACATATTAATTATATATACTGATTGAACTATCAATTGATATTTCAATAAAATTATAACTTATTTTCAATTTTTTTATAATTTATTGAGAATAATAATTAGAATGATTTAGGATATAATATTTTCAAATTAATGGGAGATATCATAAAAACTAAAATGAACTGAATCACAGAATATGTAATTTTATATGGTAATTATAATTTCATAAAAAGATTATTAATAATATATTTTTCATTATTTTCACAGTAACATACATTTTTCTAAAATCATTCATACTCAAAAAAAGAAATGAATTTTTATAACAATAAGTGAGAAGCTTACATAGTGCAATGAATTATTCAAAAAACTAATTTAACTGATTACGTGAAATGTTTGAGATCTAGTATGCTCGATGACATTAGAAATTGGAGTGGGGGTAATAAATAATTATCGTAATTATTATATATATTTTTATCTATTTCTCAAGGAGGAATAAAATATAGGAAACCAATTTCCTTTGAAATGAGATGAGAAAAAAAGTATTAGAATGATTATAGGAATAATGAAGAGGTGACTTATAAATAATTATTTTGTTAATTTTATATTTATTTCATATATTTTTTTGTTCAATACCCTTTTCATTTTTAGAATAAAAAATTAAAAATTACCTCTCTATAATTATATAATGGGAAGTGGAAAAAAAGGATGAAAATAACAATATATGGGTTTCACTATAGTGGTGGAGGAATTATTTGGGCCATTTGATCAAAAATTAGATACATGATATAATATAACTAATGACTGTAAAATATAATAAATTAACACATCAAGTTTACATTGGTGAAATTGTTTACATAAAACTGATTATTTTTAATGCATATAATGAAAAATTAAATAATCCCAAACATTATATCATGTAGAGCCTTATAATCAATAAATGAGTAGAGGTACATAACCTATATTTATTATTCGTATAGATACCTATTAATTTTGTCAATAATAAAAAATGTGTCTAATGATTCATCAATAATATGGATTTTCACATTCAATATGTATAACAATCAATGTTCACAAGAACATTAATAAAAATTCATTATAATTATCAATAAATAATACAAGTGAAAAATGATGTTCCGTTTTCCATTAAAAATAATGATGATTTGATGTTAGAGTTTATCATCTCCCATAATAATGAAATAGTTTTACTAATATATTGCACAATCCCAAAAGGAAAAATTGACACAATAATAACCCAAACCCATTCTTTTGGATTCAGTGTTTAAAAATATGTGTGTGTGTGTGTATTTTAAAAGGAATACATTACTTTTAATATAATGGAGGACCTTTTCCATTTATGGGTCTGGAATATTAGCATACATCTTAAAATTTATCGTAGTTGAAATAAAAAAATATTCCTAATTTTCTTCTGTACATGTTATCAACAAAAGAAATGATTTCTAAATGAAATTTTATAATATATCTATGAAAATAATTTAAGACATGGGATGAGAAATCATGTATCTAGTAAGGGGTTTTAAAAATCATTGAAATAAATTTTATGTAATATTTTTTAAAAAATAAAATACATTTAGACATCCTTTAAAATATAAATCCTCTAATTCTTTTCAAAATACCAATGGAAAATATTATTAAAATTAATTATTCTTATAAGATAGTTTAAATTATTGAAAATACATAAATTCAATATTTACATAAAAAATTCATATGATTTCTAAAAAAATAATTTGAAAGATTCTAAAAACAAGACACTAAAGCCAAATGAGACATTGAAGGCTATAGTAGGCCTAACGACTGGTCGATGGGTAGGTTCACTCCCCAACTCCTTACCTTTTTTACAATGTTAATGTGAAGCGTATTATGAAAAACATTGAAACCATGATTTACTTTTATATACATTTTTCACATGGGGTTATTTATTAAATATCAATGTCTCATAATCATATACTTGAACATATTTATATATATATATTAAAATATATTTCATAGGATATTGTTTTCTAGATTCTGAACAACTGTATCTTACAACTTTTAATCATTGATTAAATATATAGATCATTTATTAAAGAACATTTTGAATTTTTGAATCATAAAAATCATCAATATATAAAATAGACATACATATATATAAGAACATAATAATTAACAGTTCATATAATATAAATGAATTCCATTTCACGAGTATACCTAAAATATGAAAACATTATCTAGGAGATTCATAAATATTCAGATATCTATTTTTTAAAAGTAATAATACTAATTCATTCAACAAAAAAATTTAAAAATTTAAAAATTTTAATATTTTCCAACAAAAATTCTTAATATTAAAGAAATAAATGTTATAAAAATAGATATAGAATATAATACATAGACATAAACATGAAGAAAGAAATTTTTAAAACTAAAAACTATATATATTATTTGTAAATTAGTTATTTGAAAATGAAATCTTATTTTTTTGAATATAGCCTAACAACATTGAAATAAAATAGTGCATCATAATACACACAGATAAATGTGTTTCACAAAAAATGTTGATTATAATAATTAATCCCTCAAAAATAAAGCTTCAAATAATATATGTACTTACCCAGTAATATTATCAATTAATGAAATATTTGACAATAAATGATTTCCATTAACAAAATTCAATTTTTAGAATACAATTCCAATGATAGAAAATATTTTATCTCATGGTGGGTGTGAAAAAATTTATAATAAACAAGAATTGAGCATCTAATATACATTTACAGGCTCTAATTAAAGAATAAATATATATATTATATTTATACAATCATCTATGTGGATTGAGATTCATTTATTGGTTTTATACTAATGTTCATGTACAATGACGCCAAATATTGATATGAAACTTGCTAAATACCTATAACTAAACGAAGGATCATGATTAAATTTTTTGGTTCAGGGATAATTCTTATTAAGAATGCATATTGAATAATTTAAAAAATACAATGATGTTTAAAGAACATGATACATACCAGAAAATGATTGTAAAATATTATAATATTTATTAATCATTATAGTATTATGACCAATTGGTCAAATTAGATTGTCAATAATATGAAAAAAATTATATTAAACCAAATTTATACCCAGATCAGACATATTCATTGAATGAGATTTAAAATACATTGAAATCAATAGTGAATGGAAGTTAATCAGTGGAAACAAAAAAGTATAAATTCTTATTTCAAGGTGATTCAGATATAGAAAACAATTAAAAACACAAATAATTCATTATATGAGGAAGAAATGATTATCATTAAACACTTGAATCTCCTAACCGTGTCTAGAACCCTACACTAGGTTCACATGTAATTACTGACGACCATCACATTTGATTTTTAATCGATACTTAATGTCATTACCAACCTCACCACCTTACTTATTGGCCTCTATTCGAGATATCAATCCTTCATCACATGGCTCAACTGCACAGAATCCCCCCACTTGTGACCCTACTTGAGCATATGCTTGACCCTTTGACGTGTGACCTTTGGAATTGTCCTCCTCTGAATTTGTGTGTCTAAATCCCACAAATGAGGATAAATCATCATTTATTATATCATTTTAAATTTTCTCAATCTAATTGTTTTTATTTTTTTATATATTAATTTAATATATCTAATTACTTTAATAAATTTTAAAAATATATTAAAATAATTATTATAAATATATAACATTATTATATAGTTATAACTTATTAAAACAAAATCATACATGGAGATAGATAACCTAATTATTTCATATACATTATAAAAATAATTTTTTTTTAAAACGAATTTTGATCATTATATAACATTTTTTAATAAAATTATAATCATGATATATTTACAATTTCAATAATTTAAATTAAATAAAAATTATGATAAAAAATAATACTCATATACATATATTAATTTGTTTATTAATTTATTAATAAAATGGAATTTTAGGCAATATAAACTAATTTCATATATTTTTATTATATGAAATAGTTAAAAAATATTTTATTAATTCATTTCCTAGTAAATTTTAATAAATAAATAAATAATTTAATAAATACATAATTTCTATTTAAATTTTCGTGGGTTTTTATATTATACCCCATAAATAAATTTTGCCCTTCATAATTAATTTTCAATCAAGATAAATTTATAAATTTCCGTTTTTATAATTTTCATATACTACAATTCCTTAAAGGACATAGTTATCTAACAAAAATTATATTACTTATATTTTTTTCCAAAATAAGAAAAGTCTAATCTTTAATATTTTATAATTATTTTCTCTGATACCAACTATAACAGCACGAAATCATGCTACAGTATTTAGTTCTTAAAATTTTGTGTATAATTTTTTAAGGAATAAAAAACTCTTAATACAAAATGGGAACATTTTTATTCATGGTTATAGAAAATTTGAAAACATGATACAATTTATGAGAGTTGAAAAAAATAAAATAATATGCCTACATCGCCTAAATGCATGATAACTCCAAAAAAAAACATAATTAAAAACATTGAAAAAATTAAAATCATGGGATGATAAATTAATCACTAATTAAGGGTTTTTAAAATAATTAAAATAACATTTATGAAATCAATATTTAAAAATTAATATTTTTGAAATAAATTTTTAAAATCCATTTAAAATAAATTTAATAATAACATAAATAAACCTTTTTATAAAATTATTGAAATCAGTTATGCATTGAAAATAATTTAACACATTGAAAATACATATGTTAAAAATTTTCTTTAAAATAATCCCTTGATTTTTTGGAAAACAATATGATTGCTTCAGTAAAAGATACACTAAGGCCATTTGAACCATTGAAGAATGTCTTGAGAATACCCATATATAGAGGGATGGGTTCACTTCTAAATTTCGTACCATATTTAAAAAGTCCAAGTGTATATTGTATGAAAAACATATTATTCTTTCCTTGATTTTATATAACAATTTTCATTCTGTTTTTGCCATAATTTTCAATGAATCATATTATTATTATATATATATATATCATTCATAAGAGATTTTTTTCTATTTTATTAACAACTGAAACTTTCAACTTTTTAGAAGTTCTTCAATACATGGAATGTTAAATAACGAAAAATTAACATTTATGAAAAATAAAAATCATTATTATATAGAATAAACATACATATATATATGAAAATAATAAAATGTAGTTTATATATCAGAAATGATTGTCATTTCGTGAGTATATATAGATTATGTCTATATAATGTATGAGATTTTTAAAATGTATCTCTCTCTATTTTCTAGAATAATAAATATTTTAAATTCAAAAATATACATAAAATATATAATGTTATATATTATTCCCTTAGAAATACATAATATTGAATAAATAAATATTCTGATTATAGAAATAAAATTTACTATTTAAAAATAAAATTGAGAAATAAATTTAAAAACAAACTAAAACCCATGTTTGGATTTGGGAATTAGTTTATTTAAAATTAAACCATAATTTTAGAAAAGTTTATTCAATAATTGAATGAAAATAGTTGATCATAATCATCCAAAAAAAAGAGTTTCACAAAAATATTTAGATTTAAATAATTAATCCCATAAAAATTAATCTTCCATGATTGGAAGTATTTAGGAAATAATATTTTCAAATAAAGAAATATTTGAAAGTAAATTTGTTCCCTAAAAAAATTCAATATGCATAATGTAGTTCCTACATTAATACTTATTTTCTCTCATGAAAGGTGTGCAAAAATTTACAATATTAAAACATTGATTATCAAATATTATTTTATAGGCTCTTGATAGTGCATAAATTTGTATTTTATATTTATATAAGTGTGTAGAAGGATTGAAATTTCAGTGTTTAGAATCATATTAGTGTACATTTTCCATGAAAATAATTATTGATATATAACTCACTAAATCACTATCCACAAAAAATGGTTCACAATTCATTTTTTTGGTCTAATGAAATATATTTTTATGAAAAATGATTATATAAGTTAAAAAAGACAACAATGTAAAAGGAAAATGAAACATACCAGATACAAATTAATAAATTTTATAAGTTGTTTTAAGAATCATTGGATTACAAAAAATTGATAAATATAGATATTTAATAATAATTCAAAAGTGCTATTAATCAAAATATCTTCATACATTTATAATATTCTTTGAAAATTTCATAAAATATATGGAAATCGATAGTAATAGTAATAAAATCTATCAAAATAGAAATGTAATAAATCCTCTTCAAGAAGATTCAAATAGTATAATAATTAGAAACACACCTACATGTAGATATCAAGTAAGTATTATTAGAACTTCACTACTGAAACCCCAAACCGAGTTTGGAAACCAATTAGAGGTTCTTATCTAGTGGGAGGTTACCTTTAGAGTCGATTTGTACATTATCCTCAGTGTTTCACTCAACCTCCAATCTTTACTACTCGGCCTTGACTCGATCTCTAGATCCTAATTTGGACGAATCAATTAATCCTATGCCCTATACCTATGACCTTTCTCAGACCTCTACTCAAGCATTTGGTTCATGGTCATTGATGTTTGCCTCTTCATCATCAATGGGTCGACGTCCCCCAAATGAGGATAAATTCTTATTTCATATCTCATGTTTTTACCAACTTTACTATTTTTATATTAATTATTTATATTTATTTAAATAATTTAATTAATTTAATAAAATTAATTTGTTTATATACATATATACACATTATTATCACATAGCAAAAAAAAATTATATGTTTATCAAATAATAAAACCAATATTTAATTGACAATAGATAACATAATTCTTTCACATACTATATAAAAATAATTTAGTTTTCTAAAAGAAATGATAATATATAAATATTATTTCTAATAATAACCATATTTTAATTACATATTAAAATTTAAGATATTTTTTTATTAAATAATTTTTATTATTAAAAATAATACTCATAAACATAAATAAAGATATGTATTAATTTATTATGAAATTAATATTTATTAAAATATAAATTAATATTTATATTTCTTTATAAATGTACTTAATTTAAACAAAATATTTTATAAAAAATATTATTTAATAATCTAGTAGTTAATATTAATTGATAAACAAATTTATAAATGTATAATTAATTATTAGTTTATTTTTCCCAAGATGATAAAATGAAATTGATTTTTGTTTCATTTGGATGATACAAATGGATATACTGGTGTTTAGTACTTTCAAAATGTGTAAAAAATTATAATGTTGCTTAGTGTCTTCTAAAAATATATAATAGACCATATTAATGTTTTTTCTTTCAAAAAAGTAAATGGTTTATCATGGAGTTTGAAGTTCTTCTAATTTTTAAAGGGAGATATATAGTTTATTGTATTATATAAAAATTGAATTGAAAATATATTTTTTCATTCAATAAATTAACTTTAATCGTTTTAGACATATGGTGAATGTTTTATTAGAATAAATAATGGGATTCAATAATTTAACGTATAATATTATAACTTGTAACGTTTTATGATAGTTTTTTATTTATAATAAGAAGGAAACTATTTATATATGATAATTACACAAAACCAAATGGTTAAAATTTTTATGGTGATATTTTGTAATGCGTTATTGTTATTTTATTATGAATTAGTAAAATAAATCATGTTATTGATGTCGAGATTCCAGGAGATCTCATATGTACCAATAATGGATGAAATTAAAATTTTATCATTTGGAATCATATTTTTAAAAACTGTAATTAGAAATGTGTTGGATATTGTTTATTATTATTTTAGTTAACTATAATATTAATCATAAAAAAATTCATCATATATTGGTGGATTATTTTTCAATATTTAGTATAGTTTTTTGTAGCTGTTTATTCTTATGATAGATTGTAAATAACTTGTTCCTTTCTTATAAAGAATAAACCCCCAAGAAACCTAAAACATGATGTGTTTGAGACAACATGATTTTAATTTCTCCACCACATGAAGAGGAGGTACGATGATGAGGTTATCTATAATCCCCTTGAAATCTATTCAACTATATTTGGTTATGTAAAATTTCATAATCCTTTATAATATTGATTAATATTACCTTGATCATTGAAGGCCCTACATGAGAGACTAGATAAGTCTAGGTCCGATGATTATATGTTTCCTCTTCCATAATAATAGAAAAAGTATTATCCTTTTGATATTTTTGAAGATATTTGAATGGAAAATACAAATAACATACACAATTAGCCATACCATGTTATGATACATAGTGTTATTGGTATTACTCAAACTATATGTTTTTAGATTTTAAAATAAATCATATATTAAAACATAGATCACATAAACAAAACAAATAATAAATTTTAATATTATCTTGATACGTTAGAATAAACATTTCATATGTCATTTTTGACGTATATATTTTAATATCAACCGAATATGACAAAGGATGTGGATAGTATGATTCAAACTGTGTCTTTTTATTGAAAACTAATAATAATTTTACCAAAAAAGTCAATTGATATACTCAAAACTATGAAAATACTTTCATATATTTTTATTTTCTGTGAAAATGATCATTATTTCAATTTTTAAATCATGGAATCATCCTATCATCAGTTCGATATTGTTTTTAACTAGTAAAACTCAAAGAGTCTATTATCCATTTAAAATTTACAATTTAATTAATAACATGTGTCACTCATTAAAAACCATGAAAACCTAATCATATTGGTTTTATAATTTCATAAAACTATTGATAAAAAAATTTTGACTTATAAGAATCGGTCTCATTTCAATCCAATACACGATGTGACTAGTATCACTCAAAGTATGTGTTTTCTATTTAAAATGAAATTGTTGTAAAAACAAACTTGACATACTCAAAACTAATAATATCAATTTTGATTATTTTTTTACATTATAAAAATGCTCCACATGGAATTTGGGACATAAAGGATTCAACCACACCTCAATATGAAGAATGGTGTAACCAATATGACACAAACTATATCTTTTTATAAAAATTTGAAATTAAATTTAGCAAAATTAACAACTAACAAACTTAAAATAAAAAAATGAATTAATATTGTTTTCAAAAATTTGAAAAATTTGTTACATATGGGAATCATCCAGACCTAAATTTGATAAACAATGGTCCATGTATGACTCAATGTGTCCTTTATCATTTTAAATTTTATATTCTAGTTCAAAACATTTATCATTCACTTAAAATTTAAAAAATGAACTCAGATTATCAAGATAAATTATGAAAATGATTCTAATTCAATTTTCAACAAGAAGAAATATGTTTTATATAAATCTGAAATATGACGTGACTCGAATGAATCAAAATTATCACTTTCAGTATCAAATGATATATTATTAAAAAAAGAGAAAACACATTCGTATTGTTTTTATAAGTTGGAAAATGATACATAGAAAACATTGAATATGTAGGAATCATCCTCGATTAAATCAGATGCATTGTGTGAGTATTATGTCTCCATGTGTGGATTTTTATTTATAATTGAAATTATTTATTCTTAAAAAGAAAAACGACGTACTCCAAATAATAAAAATTTCTTTTGATTTTAATTATACTTTTGTAAAATGATCCATATGCCATTTTTTAATGGGTATGAATCAACTATAACTAAATTCTATATAGGATGTTCGTGGTATGACCCAATGTCTCCAATATCATTTTATAATTGACATTTCATTCAAACAATGTCACTCAGTAAAGACAAATACATGAAATTCAGGTCATCTATATGTTTTAAGAAAACAATTCCAAATATATATTTGAAGTATAGCAATCAGTCTCACATAATCCTGACACACTATGTGATCATTAGGATTAAAATTTTGTGTTTCCAATTTAAAATAAAATATTATTAAAAACAGAAGTGGCATACTAAATTAAAATAGAATTCATTCGGATTAAATTTATAAATTAGGATAAATATCCATATTGATTTTTGGATGTGTGAAACATATTCATTACTCAATTTGATGCATGGTGTGACCAATATGACTCAATGTATGTCTTTTTATTTAAAATAAACTTTATTTTTAGTAAAAAACACAAATGACATACTCAAAAATCCAGAAACACATACATATTATTCTTCTAATTTAGGAAAAATATTTATATTCCTCTATGATGTCTTAGAATTATCTATTCCTCAATCAGATACATGATATGACCAATATAACTCAATGTGATTGTTATCGGTTTTAAAATTAAATTCAAGTTAAAAAATATTCATTCACTAAAAATTGATAAAAAACATTGAATTTAATAATAACTTATTAAGATGATCCTTGTGTCATAATTTACTTGTATGAACTAGTCCCACATAAAACTGAATAATGATGTGATAGGTGTGACTCTGAATACGTGTTTCCACTAAAAATGACATTTTATTATAAATCTTATGTGAAATAATCAAAGCCAAGAAAACACATCTAGATTGTATGAATAAATATTAAAATGAAAAATATATCATTTTCGATGTGTGTAAATCCTTAAAAACGTAGTTTTATTCATGGTGTGACCAATGTTACTCCAGGTGTGTATTTTTTATTTTAAATTGACAACGATTTTCGTAAAAAAAGAAAATTGACATACTTTAAAAAAATAGAAAAAACACATTTTTTATAGATTATGACTATAGTATATAAGTCATTTTTGAATTTTATAAATTAGGAACACCTTTATCTAATACATGATGTTTCTGATAAATTTCAATGTACCTCTTATCAATTTAAAATTTATATTTATATTCAAAACGTTATGATCACTAGAAAATTAGAAAAACCCCTCATATTTTCATGATAATTTTATAAAATGATTAGTATGTCATTTTTGATGTGTATGAGTCACTCAAAAAAATTATGGTGAGACCAGTATGATACAATGTGAATCTTTCTAGTTTAAAATTATATTTTATTAAAAAAAGTTACAAACTTAAACCCCAAAAAATGACTTTAATTTGTTTTGATAATTTCTGACAATGATCTATAAGTCATTTGGGACATATAGAATAAACATCACATCAATATTATTCATGGTGTTTCATATATAACGTCGTATGTGTTTTTTAAATATATATATATATATATATATATATATTTCATTTTAGATAAAAATGTAAATCACACCACCAAATCTGAGAAAATGTGATCATATTGTTAACTCATCATTTTATCTTATATTAATTAATCTACATCTGTATCATTTATTTATTTATTTATTTTATATAGATTTATTTCTTGAATTTGAATAATAAATTGGTTGATGTGCAAGAATCCACCACATCTCAATATGTTAAAAAATGTTCATTGTATGACCTGATGTTTAGTTGAAAAGTTTATTTTAAAATTAACATTTTATGATTAAATTTTTTTCATTATAATATTAATAACATTTTATTTTATTATTATATATGTGAATTATTTTTCTATATGAAGGATGTGATTTTAAAAATAACATGAGTGGAAATTAAGGGGAAAATACAAAGAAATTATGATTTTTTTTTGAATTTTAGTGAATATTTTAAATTAATCTTTTAATTGTATAAAAAAAGTTTCAAATGTCTATAAAATATATTTTTTCATGTATTTTCTTAATAATTATTTATTTTATTCTCTCTTTTACATTTTTTTTTTGTTTTTGGTGATATATGTTTTGTACCTTTTATATTGATAGTGTTTCATTGTGTTGTATCTTTAGTTGTACCCTCCAATATACACCTTTTTCTGGGCTATTAGAATCTCTAATAATAGTTTCGCTTATATGTGATTTTAAATTAAATAATAAAGGGTTTTTGTATGATTGAAAATTGATATCATTGATAAATCAGGTCCTTTAACATATATTTTCTAGAATTGATAAATTCCCAGGGCTTATAATAATGCAATACTATTCGTCACATTTTTAGAACTGGAAATAACATTTTTTCACTGTTAAAGGAATTTATTGTAGTACTATTTGATGAAAAAGGATTCATAAGAATCATATAATTAATAAAATCCATTTATAGATATAATAATAATAATTGTATCATTAGATAATATCACCATTAAAGGATAACTATCATATTGTATTTCATCATCGATGGAAAATTATTTTTAAATAAAAAAATAACTAGGAAATTTTGTTGAGAAATAATTTCATTATATGAATATTATTTACTAAAATAACAATATAATAAATTATTTTGAAATTCTATTTCCTTGAAAATAATATTTTAATATTTAAATAATATCATTTAATGAAAAAAAATGTTAAGGATGTAATTAAATTCTCTTCATTTCGCATTTTGAATAGAAATTTTCTTTTAGGTTTTCTATGAATGAAAAATGACATTTTTTGGAAATATGTACGAATATTGAATTAATATTCTTAAAAAAATTATTAAAAACTAAAAAATTATTAAAAACTAAAAAATTATTTAATAACGACATTAGATAATTTTAATATATATTTTTCAAAAGGATTTTAGAAATATTTGTATTTGAATTAAGATGATTTTCATCTTAACAGATAAATAATGTTTTGAACAAAAAAAGCTTCTAAACTATCATGTAAATAATTTTTATAGAGATATAGATCCTAATACATCATAATTGGAAGGATAATCATGAAGAATCATGATAAATGAAGATATTGTAACAATAAATCCTTATAAATTTAGTATCATTGAATTGTAATCCAACTAAAATAATAATATTAATTAATCACATAAGGTCATTATATTTACTAAATTCATTAAATTAATTTTCCAAGAGTCTTTATATACACCCCATAAAATAAAATAGGAACATAACATAACATAGGTCTCGGCGAAGGAAATTTGGGAAAAAATCCATTACATAATGTATCAACATCCTTCATGCACATTAAAAACCATTTTTTAATTAATATAAATTTATTATACATATATAAATTAAACATAATTATATATATATCATAACATATATGATTACGTACAGCTATTTATTACTTGTTTCGTATCAATTACATGTTAAAGTCATGTTTTTGGAAGAAACTACTCTATTTCTCATGTATGGTTTGATATGTTATTTTTTGTCCACATATATTGATAATGGTTCATTAATAAAAAAATAATTAAGGATTATATTAACCTATTATAAATTTTATATATACGTATTGATAGTAATCTATTTAATTTAGACATAGAAAATTAAATACATTGTTCACGGTGATGTTAATCCATACGTATGAATTATCATTGTTTCTATTTGGAAAACATATTGTTCAAAATAATGTTAAATTATATATTAATATTTAATAATCATTTTAGTGTCATATATATCACATATATTCACTCAACCCCTTATTATTACCTAAACTATAAATACTTAACAACTCACATCGCTTCAGGAGGCAGTAGTCTGTCGTACACACAAAAGTAGTTATCATATTCCAAATAAATGGAATATAAGAAGCTTCATGTGATATAATAATATATATATATATATATATATATATATTAAAATATCATCTTTATCATATTTATAATAATTTTATTCATCATTATATGTAGCTATGAAAGGTCGAGACAGAAAACAAATAATGTCGGTTAGGAGGGATATAGTATGTCATACATTAATATGATGATTTTGTAACCCATATGATGTATGAAAAGATTAATATAATATATTAATGTAAAATAATAATATTTATTTATATGAGATATAATTCTATTAAAATATAATTATAATTTAGTGACATTTGAAATAATTATAAGAGTATGTAAAAAAAGGCATTGTAAAAAACATGAAATCTTCTTTAGACAAGAACATTAGGTTTAACCTGAATCCATCGTATTTTGTAATTATGATCTAAAATATCTATCAATGATGTATAAATAGATTTAAGGAACATATTTTAGGAGGTATTTTCTTTTCAAAATGGATCTGGACGTATGATATGGTGATAGGTGATGTCCTTTTATATGTGAGTTTAGTGGCACACAATTACTTTTTTGAATGAAAAAGGAGTTCCCATGATTCTTCCCTGAAAAATGCCTCCAGAATAGAACATTATTTAATATTATATGTTATAATTTATAAATAAGTATATAATATTCCATGTTTACATGTTTGTAATGAAATTAACCACCTCAATTTTTAGTTTCACCCCCAAATAAATTTTTACATGAACCATGATTATTATTTTGTACCTTTTTCAATATTCAAAATTAAAAATATTAATTAAACCTTCATATATAATATTAATTCTTATTTTTAAAAATACTAAATCAATTTTAATTATTTAATTAACATAACTTGAATATTTCAATCCCAAAATAAACCCATAGACGGGATAATATATTGGTTTGGAAAATAGAAAATGATCAAAATATTAAAAAAATATATATCAAAATTCAATATGATTAAAGATTCAATGAATTAAAGCTGATTAATTGATATATATTTAAACAAATCTTTCATTTAATCTCATTTTATTATCTAACATGGTGTTGTAAAATAATTATACAAAAATGATGTTTTCAAAAAAAATTAATGTCATTCACTAGTTCAGGAGAAAAAATCTTTTGAGAAAAATATCAAAAATTAACCCCATGTTAATATTGACATGAACATTTAAATAATTGAGATCATTTTATATAATAAATTTTTAAATAAATTAAATAATTAATTTTATTATTCATCCAAAAAAATAAATAAAATCATTTTTAAGATAATTGAATTTCAGAAAATTATAATTATTTTACCAAAAATTGTGTAATTTTTTTTCATTATATTTTTATTATATAAATAAAATATATTTAGAATTTAAAATGAGATTATTCCCATTTTTACTAACTACAATGACATATTAGTCATATTATCCATGTTATAGATTTATATAAATATTATATTTTGGTTCGTTAAAACTCGGTGTTCTAGGTTGCGCAAGATATTAAAGAAATAAAACATAATTAAAAAAATATTTTATGAAATATGAAGTTGTAACATTATAAACCCCATAATATGTTTTTTCCCATTAAATTCTCTTTCATTGGTAAAAAGATTAGGAGAAATATACTTCATTACATCCTCTTGTTCCAACATATTTTCTTCAAAAATGTGGTTTCACCACAAAACATTGACCATGTTAGTTGTCTAATTGTGTTATACATTCTATGTATGATACATAATAACCATTATTTGTTCTTCATAAAAGATATCATACTCCAAAAGTTTTTAAATTTTTTAATAGTTAATGTGATGGTTCATTTATGTAGTTTCTGATGAGAAATTATAACAAACACATCTTTAACATAAGAGTAGTTTGGTGGAATTAGTGACTCATAGTCCACTGTCAAAATATGATCAAGAATTTCAATGTGACCAATAAACCTAGTTCGTAGTTTCCTTTTATTCTATAATATCATATAATTAATCAATGCATACCTTATTTTAAACACCTTTTTACTAACATTTAATTCAAAATTGCTTTAGTCATTATTAATATAAATTTTCTATCGAATTTGTTCCACACTTATGTTATGCTACATCGATATAAAATTCTCTTCGTTTTCATTATATTTCATAGGTCCAAAAACATTTAGCTATCTAAAATCATAAATGTACATTTTATTTCTACACTTATATCCATATATTTATTAAATAGAAACAATCTGAATACTGTTGTTAAATCCATTTTTTGAAAAACAAGTATAAGATTATGTTAATACCAACTAGATTTGAAATATAATAAAAATGATATCAAAATATCTTCAATAGTATAAATAGTTTTCATTAACAGATATACTATTTATGTATCATACACAATGCTGGAATTTATATATGTATTAAGAAAATTCCTAATAATTTTGTAGATCAACGAGGTAAAACTCATATCCCCACCCAACATAATGGAATGTGACACTCCATTTATCATTACCACATCTTAAATTTATATATAGGAATGAAATTATAGTTAGAAATATTCTTCAATAGCAATGAAATGTGTGGAAATTGTAAGCGGATAGACTAAACCCATATAGCATTATTCCATTCAAACATTTTGGGTAGTCTAATGAAAAAACACATTTTTTTGTTTTCCCATATTCATATTAGTATGGAAAATATAAAAAATTAAAACATAAAATTTTGCATATATGCTATTTCATGCCGACATACTATGCATCACGATACAAAATCTGTGGTATCTATCATCATAGCATACGACAAGAAATAACCATAAAAATATATATAATCTTATTACATATATAAACAATGACTAATGAATAACTATGGATATCCTATAAAATATCATATATTAAATTAGGTATGGGTGGAACACAAACACAGTTCATGAATGAGATCATTATATTATAACCATTTTTATAATCATGATATTTTCTCACAATATTTTACAGATCTATATTATACTTATACACCTTAAATTTCACATGGATAGATGGTTAACCCCTGGTTTGATAATGATATTATTTCACACCGTACATTATAATTTCTAGATCCATCAATTTCATGTCTAGAAATATTTAATTTTTACTTATTTGTATTATGTATATGCTAGCATAATAATTTTGAATCAAATCATAGGACACCATTTTTGATTACTTAAGGTGCTAATGTTTTGATAATTCATAATATGTGACATCCTCAAACTAAATTCTCTTGGTAATATTCAAATCCTTATATGTGAATACATAATTTAATGTTTTTTAATTGTTTTAAATATCATACATTACTCAATAATGATAATCCATACATAAAATTACTGAAATATTTAATAAAACTAAATAAAAATACCAAGTTGATTAATTTTAATCACGATTTTTAAAATTAATGAGATGATAAATATATAATCATACAATTATGTGTAGGAGTGAAACCCATTCCCTTTTAGGATGAATGAAATTCTCTTAAAAACCCTTCTCCACTACATTGTATTGTAATTATAGTTATAAAGAATAAACATATCTTATGTTCCTTAATAATTTATTCACATTGATCTATCCAAAGAAACATAGATCCCATATGATCTAATATTGTGTGAATATTAAATAGTAATGAGAAATTATCCAATGGTTTTTAGACATAGTGGTTACATTTTCTTTATTTTGATCATACTCATATCTCAATATTTAATAATGATTTTCAACATTTGATCTATAGTTTTCATTAATAGAATGGGTGAACCCCATGGTGAACCAAATTGTAGAATAGATCCCATATTCTAATTTCCCTATAGCTTATTCTACATTTAATGCATTTCAATAAATTCAATTATTTATAGAGTATTGGAAAAAATAACATTACTTGTAAATCCTATTTAAAAATACACATCATGACATTCTAGAATAATATGTGACCATTTCATAATGACATCGTGAAAGTCCATCATAACAGGCATATCATTGAAGTTGGGTTTGTACCAAATCATCACAGCTAAATGATCATCTTGATTAATAATAAAATACCATAAAATGAATTTTATTTAAATCATATTTTAATTTTTAACATCACATGATAGATGATCATATATTTTTTAATAATATAAAATGTGACATAAAATCTTTAGAAATTAGTTTGGGATTTATATAGTTAAATTGAATCAATTTTTATGATAACATCGTACTGAACTATAGGAATAATGATAATACTTTTATCAATTTCATCCACAAGGATTAACTATGGAGTAATGAAATACATAATATTTGATCATTGTACTATTAATAGCATTCAATATTAATTATATATCTTATAATTTATATTAAACCATGATACCCAATGAATATTATTTAGATAATAAAAAATTTCTTGATCCAGAGTCAAATATTAAATTATAAATTCTAAAGTGGATATTAAGTGTACCGTCACCACGTCATTATCAAACCCCTCTTAATAAATAGTGATCCCACGTGATTTACCATTTTCAATTAGTTTATGACGTTACTGATATATGTATTTGTCATTATCCTTCATATATGGGATATAGTTAGCATAACAAAAAAGGTCATTGATTTCAAAATAATGGATTATTGGCGGATAATTACATGGATATTTATCTATTTTTTCATCATTATATTACATTATCACATCATATTGGAGTTTTATTTTACAATTACCATTAATTATATAGTTCAACCACTTTCTAGTACATATGAGAATATTTCATCAATGTTTCCTTCCACGTGTTGGGAATGAATTACAGTCCATATTCTTCTACCAATATTTTTTATAGTTTCCTTTAAACATCATTTTTTTTTCATTTTAGAAACCAAGAGATTAATTGATAAATATGATCTTCATTTCATCCGTGAGAAAAAATCAAACACTATTCATATCTATTGAATATGTTAATAGAAACTCCCTAAGAATATTTGCTTAATCCATTGATGAATAAATCGTCTTCATATTTATGTAGTGTGATAACTTTTGAATCATATGAAAAAATTCATGTAAAAATTTCCTCATAAATATCGATGAATTTAGCACCATTCACCTTTAGATAAAAGAATTATATTCCATACCTCTATTCAAATAATTTTATTAGATTACTTATTGAAAAAGAATATCATAATCCCTTCCCACTATTTGAATTCAATTTAATCATATCTTTTCACTTTTGATCTTCTTCACCATTCAAATGAAAGATTGTAAAAATTAATTTTTAATGTATTGAAGTATATAGAATGGATAATATCCTTTCAATGGTACTAATAAATTTCAAAAAAAAATAGATAATCATAAAAACATATAATATTTTTGATGTTTCCTCATGAAGGATTTATAAGAATATTGTTCGCTCTAATTAGTATTTAGTATATCATCATGATTCATAACTTGTGAATGTCATGTGAGAATAGAAATGAAAATTTTCAATCTAAACCAATTTTCCATGCTTTCACTGGGGAGAGCATGCTCGTCTTGTTGGAGGATGGTGGTGCTATTTGTTGCCCCGCATTCCCGCTTCCCAAAGTCGGGAAACATCCATTCATTGTTCAGGGATGTTTTCTCCTTGATTGAAATGAGATGATGGGATGTCAGTTCGTCCTTCTGGTGATTCCTCCTTGGAACTCATCACCTATTCTGGGTCTCCCTTATAGATTTAATACGTTGTTTGTGAAACACTTCCATGTTCCATATCTTTATGGACACCAATTAATTACACTTCTTCTATCAGAAAATTCCAAGGGGTCCGGTCATGCAACAACCTTTTGTCAGGGGAGTAGTCACGTTGGACATCACTGGCATGTCTGGACACTGGGACACTTGCAAGTCTGGGTTTCTTCCCCATATTATAGGGCTTCTCGAGTGCATGGAAGCTCGAGGCATCGCACGTCGAACACAAGTAATTTTCTTCCATAGGCATGTATATGAGGTTTTCCTCAGCTTCTCATGTTTAACAAAGGGTATGATGTGACTTTAACATATAGAGGAAATGGATCAGACTGATCAGAACACTAGTTAGAGTGGATCAGATGGATGCAACCCCTGGATGGAACCATGATGTTGGGGCCTACGTGTGTTTAGCTTCTTGGTTGTTGTTAAGGGGAATTGGGAATGAGGTGTCATGATCCCACTGGAATGTGGCATCCTGGGTAGGAATTAGGATGGAAGATGGAGGGTTTAACAAAATAGGTGGAGAAAAAGATTGAGTCGACTTGAGGACAACAGTGATGTTGGGATTGAGTCTCGAAGAGACCTCTTACGTATCCCTGTGGAAGAGAATCAAATTCCTAATAGTTCATCTCACAATGGGACACCAAAAGAGCTGAACTTTTAGAGTAGATGTATGGATGGGACCTGGGGTAATAAGAACCTCCATGAAATTTATGAACTTCTGGAAACACATAGGCTCGAGGGAGATATCATGATGAGACATGATTTATGGGATTGAACCTCAGGGAGCCTTCTTACATATCCCTGTGGTAGGGAATAATAGTCCACGTAGTTCTTCTGAAGATAACTTACCATCGAAATGTCTTGAAAATGGATTACTGCTGAATAGGGTTATAGCAACTTACCAAAGGATGTGGTCACAAAAACTTACTACTGGATGAGGTCAAACATCAGGGAGGCTTACTAAATACCTTAACTATGAGACAAGGATCAAACCCACGTAGTTCTTGTGGGATGGGGGTAAGTGACCGATGTGGAGGGGGATCATGGGTCCAATGGTTGTTGGGATTGAACCTTAGGGAGGTGTCCTACGAACCTTAACATGGAAAGGATCAAATTCTACGTAGTTCAGGTGGGTGCAAGGACTTACCACTGACTGGGGGAACAATGTCTTAACGCTAATTGTGGTACATAGTTTAATTTCATGAAGGGAAGGGGTGAACTGATGTGAAGGAGGACCAAAGGCCCATATAGATGGTGGGATTGAACATTGTGGAGGCTTCTTACGTACCCTTCCTTGGTAGAGATCAATGTCCACGTAGTTCATAAGGGTTTGGGCAGACTATAGTGAAGGGGGTCGGAGTGACCGGGAGTTGGTCTTGAACCTCAGGGAGGATTCCTTTATACCTCACCTAGGAAAAGATCAAAGACCACTTAGTTCAAGTGGTGTGGGAACTAATGTGATGGGGGTCAGAACCAATCATTTTTGGGCTTGAACCTCATGGAGGCTTCCTACGTACCTCACCTTGGAAATAATCAAATACCACGTTGTTCTAGATGGGCTTTTTGAATCGACATGATGGTGGTTGGGACCAATGTATGGTGAGATCGATCCTTAGGGAGGCTTCCTATGTACCCTGTCTTGGCAAGGATCAAATACCTCTTAGTCCAGGTGGGTTTGGGCGAACTGGCGCAAAGGGGGTCGGAGTGACCAGGTGTTGGGATTGAAGCTTAGGGAGGCTTCCTACGTACCTCACCTTGGCAAGGATCAAAGACCTCTAGTTCATGGGGTGTTTAGGGCTTACACTCTAGGATGCCCGTAGAGGATTTCATGGTTGATGATTGTTCTAAGCCCATGTGAGTAATAATTTGTGTGAGAAAGAAGAGGTAGCCAAGACCGGATGATCATGTCGTGGAAGGTGCGTCCGTGAGAAGTGGAATTGGGAAGATGCGTAGGTTGCTGGTGAAAAAGGAAACAGGGGCTTACACGTGGTTAGTAGCCCATGTGATGGAGATTGGGAATAACTCCAGGGGGCCCAGGTGGTGACAAATCCCATCAAGAGATGGATTTGGAACCCAGAAAGAGATGAGGATCAAGGGTGCTGCCTCCTCCAAAGAACGATAGGGGCTTACACCAGGATGGTTACCCTTTACCTGCAGACAGACATCGATTCGATAAATAGGATGTCATTCCATGTGAGAAATGATATCACACATGTGGAGACCAGTGGGAATATATAATGTCTATGATGGGGAACCCCATGTGCAAGGCCCGAGGCGAGCTCATTGTTTAACGTCATGTGTGGAGGACGATGCCGCTTGGCATTTTAACATCATGCTGATCGGAAGAGGTGGGTGCGCTCCATACCACTAGAACATAAATAATCGATACATTCCCTCCCTTGAGAGAAGGAATTCATCAGCAACACTGTGACTAGGGGGTGTCGAGTTGTGATCCCATTGGGGTTCTACGTTAACATGGCTATGCGAAGAAGAAATTGTCTTTAGCGTGTCTAGGTGCCGCTGAGGACCGGAAATAGTTAATGGGGCTTACAACAGGAAGTTTCATGGGTGACACTATGTAGAGGCAATGGCGGATTGGGATTACGCAAGGATACTTCCTGGGTTCCACTATGGAATGATAATGGTGAATGTGGATAATGCAAGGATGATGCCCTGGTGCCGCTATGGAGCGACAATGGTGGATGGGGATTATGCAAGAAAGCTGCCCGGGTGCTACTATGGAGCGACAATGGTGAATGGGGATTACACAACGATGCTGATCGGGTGACACTATGGAGCGGCAACGACAGATTGGTCATACGTAAGGAAGCTACCCAAGAGCCTCTATGGAGTGGTAATGATGCATGTGGATTATGATAGAAATCTACCCAAGTGCCGTTATTGAGCGGAAATGGTGCATTGGGATTACCCAAGGATGTTTCCCGTAATGTCTTCTCCGTGTCTGGCCATTAAGTCATCCCAACTCACTTGTGGTTTGAGGAATATAATTGGGGCCAACACCTATGCCCAAGGGCACAAGTGGGATAACACCAAGGGGTGTTGGAATCAGTCCTAACAAAGAAAGATGAAAAGTGGGAATTATATGCCCAACATTAGGAACACAATGTGTGTGGAATGGAGATGGAGGATAACTCTTGACTGTGTTCAAAACACAGCATCCATATCACGTTAGCGTGAAATGGTGATAAATAAATGAGGGTCGACGGATGACCATGTTGGAAACATAGGAACTGACTCGAAGTGTGGTCTAATGTCTTACGGGGTGTTGGCCTAGGAGGGCAGGTGAGCAGATGCAGCATGGGACCAGGCTATTAGAAGGTCCCTTTAGACATGGAAGAGGATGGAGATCCAAATGAAGGACATGAAAAGCATGAGGTGGTGTGATGAAATGTTTTAACAGATTCTGATGCTCTTGAAGCTATGATAGTGTGATCATGGAATAATGCATATTATTATTGGAACATAGGGCTTATCTAATTTTCATTAAAGGGCATCCCATTATTGGATAATAAGGAACACTACAGTTTATAGAAATGTAGAGAGGAATGTTGGAATATTATGAGTTAAGAATATAGAATCTATTGTTTCGAGGAATAGGCATCCTATATTTTTCACATAGGTAATACTACAGTTTATAGTCTTATTGAGAGGACTGTTGGAATCGTATTCTTGGTGCACAAGGCATCTAGTATATTTTGTAAGAGGAGTCCTATTATTGAATAATAGGGAATACAACAACTTATAGTCATGTAGAGAGGATTTTTAGGCATAATGTGCCTAGTAAGGGATGGTGTTGGGACTTATGTAAGAGCGGCCCTTTCTGGTTAGACCTGACATAGGAGTCATGTGATAGGGTTTTCTTGTGTTACTTGAGGAATTGTTTGAATCAAAGTACGCATGTAATTGATGTTGAGAGTCTCAACTCACAACATGGAAACGGAACTAAGAGGAATATGTCGACTCAAGCTATTTCATGGTGTATGGAGGACAATCCCCAATCATGGTATTCCATAGCTGGATGGAGGGTGTGCATAAGGGTGTAATGGAATATCCCGAAGGAAGCTACTCGTGGAGCATGGACTTGCGGAGAAGCATCACGAAGGAAGTTACTCGCAGAGCATGGACTCGCGGAGCAACATTGCGAAGGAAGCTACTCATAGATCATGGAATCATAGAGAATCATTGTGAAGGAAATTTATCATAGAGCATTGACTTGCGGAGAGACTTTTTGAAAGAAATTAGATCCCCGAGAAATATGAGATAGGCCGCCCAATGGGCAGACTGACTGTCATCATGAAGGGGGTGAGATGGGTATTTATAATGGAGATGAGCTGTGAAGAAAAGCTCGCTCGACTCAAAGCTCGAGCTCGCTCCACGACAGATCACAAACTTCAAAGGGGTTCATGTAGTATCATGCCTCCTTGCACCACAGTGGATAACAAATGTCCAAGGCATTCATGTAGCATCCCGCATACTAGCTCTGTGGCGTCGCTATAAAATCACAAAAGGAGCTTCACCAATAGGCTACGTGAACCTGTTTTCTTTCCCAACATAAAATGTCTATATATCCTAATCTGTAACCCCGTTCGAGCTATATGACCTATCAAATCTAAGCCTACGAAACAGGCTACGCTCTTTGTTCATTTAGGGGAGAATTTGGAAAAAAATGGACACGTTTTCCAGTATCAACAAAACCCAAAAACATTCATCTATAGATATGGAAGATAATTTAATTTTTACATTTAATAAAAATTAATATGTTTTATTTGGGATCAATCCATTGAAAAAAAATAGTGTGTGTAAGAAGAATCAGATATGGAAAATATATATTCATGAAAAACTTTTTCCTGGTGTCAAATTTTGGACACATACTATAAAATTTATAACACCTAATATTTAACCTTGGTTATTCATGGTGATCCTATTTTAAATTCTATAGTAATGGTACATAAGAAAAATGTAAATTAACCAAATAATATCCCCAAGAACTATCAATAAAATTGAATAGTAAGTGTAAAATAGTATTATACATAAATATAATATATTTATAATGATACGAGGGAATAAAAATAACATTTCAAAACAATAGATTACATATCAATGACCATAATCATAGCTCATGTCAAATAGATTAAAATTTCATATGATAAGAAACATAAAATAATTATGTATAATGATCTGTGATCATATATCATTACCGTGAAGAATTTTTTATTGTAAAACACACTTACATATAAACTTATTTCTATAATATTCAGTTCTCATTACCAAGGATATCATAGAGTAATAAGTTAACTCACCCAAATGCCATAATAGTCATGGTTTACATATATGACTATCATAATGCATATATTCTCTTACTGAATTGGTTTCACTCACTATTCCAGTACTCTTTATTTCATGTGATATAAATCATTACCCAATTCATTATGGGGGGATATATCTCCCACTCATAAAAAAATGAAAATCATATATATGTGCTCTAAAGGATCATAAAACACATGTAATATAATAAAATGAAATGAAATAGACTTCATAAACATTTCATCATATGATTTATTATGTATAATAAATTGGTTTAATAATCATTTCATCATTTAATAAAATCCAAATCCATGTAATATTTGTACGTTTCAAAAAAATATTATCCTTGTATAACCCATGGAATACATAGTGGGTTTCGTATGCATCATGCCATAATAAAAATAATTCATTCAAATAATGAATATTTATAGAATCCCTTAATCATTTACCAATTAATTAATCATTAACATTGGATTCTTTCATTGTAGAAGAAATTAAATTTTGATTCAAAATTCACATGGAACATTTCTTGAGAAAAATATCTTTCCTAAAAATATAACATTTTTAAAATTAAAATTAGAAAAAAAAATTGGAAATATAATACATTTTAAATATAAAATTAAACATCTCATTTAATCTTTAAATAAGATATTGGCTATGATGAAGTAAAATTACATTCTTTCTATAATCATTAAAATAATGATTCGATTCATATTTTTTCTTATATACTAATGTCCCTTGTATAGATAATGGAAAGAAGATTCATTACAAATAATTTCTATAAATATTAAAACATAGATATATTATTTTGGATATTTCAAATTTAAATTGTCAAAAACTTATATTTAAGATAGCATGGTTTTTTAAGAAGAAAGGATTTTAAAAAAGGAGAGAAATAAAGTGAAATTTTATAAGAAAACATTTTTTTATTATTCATTACATCATGTTGAATGATTATTGGGAAAAAATATAATATCAAAATAAAACTATAGGATAAAAAATTTAATGATATTATCGATAGATAAATCATAAGAATTAATATTTTAAACACAATCTTGAACAATTTTAATTAATGTTTAAATAATAATATTAAACCCTTTCCACTTTAGTAATAATGAATTGTGACCCCCACGATAGAATAAAATTTATTTTAATTTATAAAAAAATAATACTAAAAAAAATAATAAATTACATTTCCATGAGGTAGTATATACTTCTTATAAAATAAGATAGCTACATAACGTTACACAGGTTTGAATAAAGGTAATTATAGAAAACATTCAACAACCAAAAGTCCTGACCACATTAAAATATTTTCAAAAATTATTTATAATAAATATATTTTTATTATAAATATATTAGTGAAAAATAATTTTATATATCCAGCCATATATAATTTTCATATGACTTTCTATTAATTTTTATTTATAATTCTATAATAAAGATATGTTTCACTAAATAACTACTTTTCATGTTTTGTATGTTTTCATTTATAGTTATTGGTCATATTAATATTATCATACATAAATAAAATATATAATTATTGTAAAGATTTGGAAATTCCACGGAAATTTGTTTTTTTAATAAACAGAAATTTTACGAGTCTGCAGTTTCTGACGACCCCAGATTCTGAGGCCATGGGTGCCCGGAATCAATTTTTGAAGTTTTTTTCGGGTATGTTCAGTAAACATATTTGTATGATTTTATATCTTTTGAACCGGTTCTTAGAATTGAAATATGAGAACACCGTTGAACTGGAAATTCCGGTATTCGCTTATGGGTAACTTTACTGCAATTGCGTTTTATCATGTTTGGAAGTGAGTTTTCTGGGTTTCATAAAAAAAGGTAAAATAAAAATAAGTGATGGATTATTTAAATTTAGATTTCTAAAGTCTTTAGATGGTGGTTATTTTTCCCAAAGTGGAGTTGGAGGTGGGTCCTGACCCCACATAACCTCCCATGGGAGGATATTATTTGGTGGGGCCCAAACGAGTTCAAACACCTCAACTCCCTTTGAAACCCCTATTTAACTCTTTAACTCCCCTTAAAAATATTAAAGCCACCACTGTTCAATTATTTTGGGTGAAATATATACCTCTCTTGCCCTTAATTGTGCCAACATTATTAATTAATGTCTTTATTAATTAACTTGATTATTTGAATTCATTTGAAATTCATGGAAATATTAAAATAATAGGGAGACTATTATTTTAATTTGGCATTGCGATTATTCTTTGCGGTGCTTGGGATAACTCTTGGAAGGAAGATCCTTTTCTAAAAAGGTACATGAAAAGCACAAAGAACACCCATTTTCTTCAACGAAGAATGTACCACCACTAACGAAGAATGGGGATGACAGATGACCCCGAAATCGGCGGCGTGTGACGGGTGCATCTTTCGACCACGTCTTTGAATTATTTTTACGCGCCTTTGACAACAAACTACGAATCAAGGTAGGGGGATTTGATTAATTTTAAATGAATAAAATTATACCATCGTTCTTCAATGAATGCCTTGGTTCGTCATTATCCAAATGATATCATCTAATACGGAGGACATAGGCCGAACCAATACAGCCCGCCGTCCCTCCATTGGTTATTGTTGTTTGACATCAGAGGCGAAGTCGAAAAGGTGCGGTGTCGTCACACCGCGTCGGAGAATAATCACGGGATGGAGGAGGCAGTGGAATTGGTGACTAGAGGCGGGGGCGATAGTGGCGGTTGCACGCCAGCCACATGGAATGAGACCGTCGGCTACTCGGGCCGCCCGACTGTAGGATAACCGCCAGTCCGATCTGCGAGCAGGAGCCGCGACGCATGAAGGAACCACATGGAGGGAGAACATGGCCCACATCCGCGGGCCACTCGACCGAAGAATAACCAGCCGGCCTCATGTCGGATAGACTAGAAGGACCAGCCTGCTAGGACCGACCGGGATAGAGGACCGCGGCACTCGTAGGCGTCGCGCTGAGAAGACCGCGACCCGAATCTGCGGGCCGCTCTGCTGGGCGAACCGGCATGCCTCCTACCAGCAAAGCTGGAAAACTGCGGTGCCCGCATGAGATGTGCATGTGGGCCGTGCCACACTAGGGTGGGCTGACCCCCCAGCCGGGTCGGACCCGCCAAACTGGGTCGGGCCGACCCCCCAGCCGGGTTGGACCCGTCGTGCCTGGTCCGGCCGACCCACCAGCCTACTGGGTTTGATGGGCCGACCTGACTTCACTTAAATACAAATATCTTCTAGACCCCACGTCTGATCGATGTGATGTATGCGGCACTGGGACACTCACGATGAGGCGGTCCTTTTGCGATACTTTAAGTGAGTTTTGGACATCTTTTGAAAAAACGACTGGGTTTGGATCGAGTGTAAATCAAACCAGGCCCCTAGAATGGAAATTCATATTACTCTCAGACCCGGCGTCTGATTGATGTGTCGTCTGTCGTGTTGGGTCTCTTACGATGAGACAAAACTATAAGAAACATCAAATCAACATTTCGTTTATGTATCGATACATTGATTAAATAGAAAACCCTCATGGAATCGAGTGTCTTGTGTGCGGGAACCCTAGGGTTGGCATCAACTAAGATGACAGAATCCTCCGTGGGTTCGACTATGATGACTACTATACCGGAATTCTCCAAGGGTTCGACTGCGCTAACTACTGTACATGAATCCTTTGTGGGTCTGATAGAATAGATGATCTTGTATCCTATGTGGGTCTGACAGCTTAGTTGGTCTTGTATCATGTGTGGGTCCGACAGCTTCGATGAATAATACCTGGTCATGTATCCTGTGTGGGTCTGATAGCTTATTTGGTCTTGTATCATGTGCGGGACCAACAACTTAGATGAATCAGTGACTACATCTGATCATCTCTATCGCACTATGAAATATGTTTAATTGTGTGAGCTGAGTCTTGAATTTCAATCATTATCATCATTGTGATTGACATTGCTTATGGTGTGGACTGGGTTGTGCTGGGGCATGGGAGTTGGTGTCAAACTGTGATTGGAAACTTAGGTATATATATGGGAATATACAAAAGTAGGGTTTTTTGATACTTTGTGATTGTATATTTCTTCTGTGGTTTATCCTTTATGGATTAGGGGTGATCTTTGTGGGTCTCGGGGTCCCTACAGAGTATCTTTATACTCACCCCTACACAAGATAGGTCTACACGTCATTGTGTTGTTTGTAGACGATGGACAACAATGATTGAGGTAGAGAGTTATAGAGCTAGATGGTACCCGGATGTGGACCACTTGGAGAGACGTACACAGAGCGGATGGAAAACTATGGGTGATGAGGAGGCCATCTGTACCAACCCTTCAGGTTTTATTCTCGGAGGATGACTTAGTAGTTGTTGTTTTACCTTTCTGTTGTTGTATTAGTCTTTCATTTGTTTGTACTTTACTGTTGGGATTGTATTTCTGTCCCCTTTTCCTTTCAGAACATTCTTTTTAACAAACCTTTACATAGTGCTTACATCCATTTTCATACTTGGTTGTTTTTGTTTACTTATTAAAGTAAATTCCTTCCCTTTTAATCGGGATTATGCCTTTGGTGCTAGTCGCTAGCCCATGGCCTATGGAAGGAGGGCTTGGGGTAGTACCGGCATGGGCCCCGAGGACAGGTCGTGACAAATTGGTATCAGAGGATTCGGTACTACGACAGAACTGTGACTCTGATTCTTTTAATAGTAATAGTGTTAAGTGTTTTTTGAGTGGTTTTCATTTTAGGGAAACCAGTATTGGTGTGGTGGCCGACATATCCGTACGCTAGGAATCTGACTTCTGATCTCCAAATTAGTGCATGAAAAGATTGAATGCATGTGTGTTTCCATGAAAAAGTTTTCTTCTTGATTACTTTGTGTCAACTCACTTGGTATATTGTTTTAACTATGGCACACTTGTTTCTTTTTAGGATGCCCCCATTAAAGAAGGAAGTTAGGGTTCTGAGTTTCATACGAGATGGTAGCCCACCGAGCGAGGGTGACTTAGTTGAGGGACACATCACAGCAGAGGTACCAGCGGTACCACTAATAGCAGAGGTACCACTGATACCACCAGCTCCAGCAAAAGAGAGTGCATGCTGCCTGAGTGCATTGCACGAGTTCCAGTGCCAAAGGCCACCTAGGTTCCAGTGAGAGACAGACCCATAGGAAGCTAAGGATTGGCTAGAGGCTGTCGTGGTTTTTTAGAGATTGGTAGGGACACCAGCCGACCTCATGGGGATCCTGTAACAGCCTGAGATTTTATGAAAAATATACTTTTTAATTTCATTAATGTTTTGTGTTGTACGCTACACCAAAAGAATCTTTCACAACACGTATTATTGACTTGCCTTTCATTACACGCAATCGCGACCTTCCTCGATAGCGTGTGTAGTACGCAATGCCGAGTTTCACTAAACAATGATATGCTATTAAAATATTATTAAAACTAGCCATTATGAGTATTAATAACCACTTTTTAAAATTTCATAAATTTTATTTTTCAAAATGGACTTCATGTTTGGATTCGTAATATCAAAATTAGCCTAGGGTGAAATTTTGGTATTTTTCTGAAAACATTCAATTTTTGATGAATAGTGAAACCACTAAGTGGTAGTTAAAAAACTGAATTTTTCATAAAACTTAATTTTACCGCTTCTGTGAGTGGAATTTAGAAAATCCGAGAGACACAGCTGATGTCAGTAAGTAAAATGTGGTTCAATGAGATGAAAATAATTTTTTGGTGAATAGTAACTTTTTCTTTTTTTACCACGGTTAAAAGTAAATATGGTAATTAAGGGTAAAAAATGATATTATTATTACCCTAACACATGTCCTAATTCTATTGGACAAGTTTAATTCGACCAAAAACAACCTTAGGAATAACATATGACCATTTAGGCCCACTTGGATTAGATTAGGACATTTATTATTAATTTATTTAAAGAAGGGTTAAATTAGTTAAAATCAAAGTTTTATAAGTAAATAATTTTTAATATCGGTTTATACAAAAGATAAATTCGACTATAAATATTCAATATAAAGATAAAACGATTTCCTACATAATGGTATTTTATTTGTAATTTTTAGACATTAAATAATTTAATTTAATTATGACACAAAGATGATGCAGTAATTATCTTATAAATGAAATATTGACATAATTGATGTTATAAACACCAATATAAATGTAATTTGAGACTTTTTATGAATTACACTAATTTTATAGACTAATATGACATGTTTATATTGATTTAATTAACTGTTTTCGGACTAATCATTCTGTTATGAGTTTCACAAAAATCAATCACTAAAGAGTGTCAAAATTGACACAAAATAGTTTTTAAAATAAATATTATATTAGTAATTGTTATTTTATTTATAAAAATCTAAGGTTCGTCCAAATGACTTATATAAGGTTATATATATTAATAATAAACAACTTGGGGTTCGTTTGGCTCTTTATAGTAAGTTTATTAACCTTATAGTGTAAGAAAACAAGAAGACATGGTAAAAGTTAAATTATCTATCTTAAAGTTAAATCTAAATGATAAGGTTGAAATTGATACCTAAACTTGTCTAAATTCTATTGGATGAAAGTATTTAGACCCCTACCCACCTTATCTTCGAAATATATTAATATGGAGCTATTAAAAACTGAATTTCACTTTATAATAAAATAATATTTTTAGTTATTCCAAAGGTGCCCCTCTCCTCCCTTATAAAAGAGCACCTCCTCTCTCTCTTCCTCACCCCACTTTGAGCCTTCAAGATCGTCCAACCCCTGAAACATTCCTTTATCCACTTCCCTAGAAATATCTTAGAGGTTCTGGTCTTCCTCAAAGACCTATTTTAGTGCCCTAAAGGAGATCTCAAAGAGGCGCTTCAAAGAAGAGGTAATGTCCATTACCGATTCTTTCATCTTTATTTCTTCTTCCACTTCTTCTTCTTAGATTGTTTCATTATGATGTAATAACATCAGTATCACTTATATACTGATATGTTATTATAATTATGAAACAACCTTATTTCACCATCTATCCATCCTATGGAAAACGAAATCACCGCGCGTGCGTGCGTACGGAATACCGTCTACACGCCGTGGTGTAATCTATTTTCCACCACCACATTACTTGGATGGGTATAATGGTGTATATAATAACTATATATGATTATTTTTAATTGATATTGATTCTGAAATAGTATACATACACTCCAATACAATTCCAGGATCATGAGAACGATATCATCACTTGTGCGTACGTACGGACTACCATCTCCACGACGCGATGAGATTCATTCTCCACATTAACCATTCATGAATGATTATAAAGTATATAAAATAAATAATAATGAAATATATTACATAATAATGATTCTGGATTTATGTGTATATATGTATGTCATCTACTTAATTCCATTCAACTCAATAAGGAAAAGAAAACAACGTTCATGCGTACGTATGGTCTACCGTCTCCATGAACGGTGTATTTCTTTCCATTTACTGGTCTATTATATATATATATTCTGAATATATATTATATATAAATCATGTTTTATATTTTGGAATTATTTAATCATGATCTAAGTAATCATATGAATAATTACAAGTCAAAACACGGACGACAAATGAAATTATTTTACACAAAACACTCTTTAACATGGAATTTACAAAAGAACGGGTAATATAAATCCATAAGTGAACCATATATGATATCATAACAATGAGTATGATTCTGGAATAAGTCAATGACATGATTTAAATCATTATACAGGAGGTTCGGACACATATGAAGAAAATCGGACCTAAGGTAAAGGAAATATCACAATCTCATTTTTATCCGAGATTGTTTATACTTTGGTATTTACTGGGGTGTATTTTATCATCCACATCCATGTTTCCAAAATATGTAATATTTATATCCTTCTACAATATTTTATATCCAATTTTACCCTTCGGTGAGTTTTTTTTAAAAGATATGAAAGGAATCTTGTGTCGTTTTTCGTACGAGGTACTTTTTGACTTTTCCGACAAAAGTACGAGAAGAATGTTTTCTTTTAACTTATACGACATGAATGGATTTTTAAAACATTATTTCCAAGAAGCTTCCCTTATAAGTTTTCAAGTTTATTTTTAATCAACTTCTTTTAGTTTGAATTTTATGACATGTTAAGAAAGGAAAAGTTTTTTTGAAGTTGAAATGATATTTTCCTCAAGAATGGAGTTCAAGTGTTTTATAAATATTATTTACCATCTAAGATAATAAAGGGTTCTGTTTCTATCCCTATTATTACATTGATTTGATTATGTTGTGATGGAATTATTTTAATGAATTCCTTTATCTTAAATGAATTGTTTTATGATGTCACGATATTTAAGAATTCCATTTTTATTACATTGGTTATTCTATGAAGTATGGTTTATGATTTTGTGGCACACATAAGAATGGTATCATTATGAGATGGGTGGGACCTATATCTCCCTCCAATGCATTGGGTAAAGATTTTATATCTCATGAGTTAGACATGGCTGGAATGGTAGGTTATACCAGTTCAGTGAAACAGGACTGAAACGAGGAGTGAACTCAGTTCAGAAAGGGACTTTGTCCACTAAGATAGTCTTGGAAATGAGTCTTGACTAAAAAGAAATGATTCTCTATGATTATATGTGTATGCCACAAAGTTTCATGTTTAAGTTATGATTATTGGTATTAAATTTCACTACTATGATTTATCCCATGTTATGAAATTATGATCTCTTTTGCAAGTTATGATTTCTAAAAGATATGTTGTTATGAATATGACGTGATTGATATTTCTTTTGTTTACCTTTACTGAGCATTTGAGCTCACCCTTTTATGTTTTCTTTTCCCCAGGACATAAAGAAAGGATTTAGGTTTAGAAAAAAAATATTTATGGGAGATGTTGAAGATCTTTCACCACGATTAGAAGATTATATTCCGAGTTTCCAAAGACAATAAACTATTACGGTCCTTGTGTGTGTGTTTTTGTTATGTACTATGTATTCCGAAAAAGTAATGTAACGTCCATGTACGTTAAGCTTCGGGTCTCTACAGTTGGTATCAGAGGAAAGGTTTAGTCAACATTTGGAAACTAGGATACGAAAACGTTAGTGAGATCCCTAGAGATATTTCTAAGATATGCCTAGGGATGTCCCTAAGGATAAGTATATGTATAGGATATAGTCCTAGAACTACGGTAACGATCATAGAATTTAACCTAAGATGTTAGATATTGAGGATACTCCCCCTTTACTAGGTTGTTTTCTCTAGCATGATTTTTTCCTCGCACAGAATTCTTTTTGTGTTTTAGTTAATGGAGGGAACCAGAAGGAATTCGGTTAACATTAAATCCAATGGAAAAAATGGTGACTATGAGCAACAAAATTGTGTAATGCCTAGAGGGAAAGATATTGTGATTATGCCAAATCAGTCATCGCGATATATGATTAACAGGGTGAAATTTAGTGGTATGCCTAATTCATCAATGAAGAGGAAGATATAACATTATTCATTTTCGTATGTTGAAGAGCATAAAGAAAAGAAGATTGAGATTTATAAAGAAGGGAAGAAGAACCTTGAGGAATACCTCAAATGGAGGGACCGATGTTATCTGTGTGGAGAAAAGGGCCATAGAGTGACAGACTGTTATGGAGTTCAATGTATTATTTGTGGAGAACATGGGCATTACCCAACTCAATGCCCTGACCTAAAAAGTTACATCTGAATCAAGGAAGGACTTATTCCAGGACAATAATTGAAGAGGATGGATTGAAGTGTTTATGTATTGGTATTCAAGAATAATGTTGTTGAGGTACATTTATTGTGTATTAGAATTTTTTTGTATTATTCTATTGTAGTTTTCAATAATTTTAAGTTACTGGTAACCATGAAAAGTGATTAAAATATTTTGGAAAGCAGATGATATGCGCATAATGAAGGGATAAGGAGAAAATGAAATGTTTTACATTTTTGATGAGCTCATGATTTATATAATGACTAAGTGATATCATGGTTTGAGTATATAGAATTTTTGGATTTTGGTATATGGAAAGAGTTAACTTTTGACAGCATTCATGTTTTCACTAAGGTTTAATGGGTATTCATTTTTCAAGAGAATACATCATTAAGGTATTCACAAGATTGGAATGTTACCAACAAGATATATGGGGGATAAATGATGGTATTCACATTCTTGGTTGACGACATTTCAAGTAATCGTTTTCTTTATACTATGAGATTGGACCGAAGTATTTTAGATAAGCCTAAAGATTGGAATGGATTATGTTGAACATAAGTTATTATTGTTTAAGGGTAGAACTTTTTTTGATATTATTTATGTGATGTTATAGTAATGTAGTTTTAGAAAATGGACAACATGTAGGACGGGCGAAAGCCCATCACGTCGGACAAGGCTCAGGGAATCGAACCCACAACCGAAGTGCGACTGGCCTTTATCACATACCATTGGCCTACAGGAAGTCCCTGTTTAGTAGAAACTAGTTTTATTATATTAAGAAGTATGATATATGAAGTATAAGTCCATTTTAGGAACGATATATGATTAATCTCACTATAGATGACTTATGTATTTTTTGATAACTTTTCAAACCTTTTGTTTGAGGCCGATGGAATGACCCATCATTCTATCACATGATCTACTAACACATCATGAATGACAAATTCAACTTCATTTCTTTAAGAGATGAAGTGTAAATTGTCCAAAGAATGACAAACAGTGAGACTATACCAAAATCACGAAAGTATTTCTTCTAATTCCAATTTCATCAACTTTAGGGAAATGATCTTGAAAACCAAAAATGTTGTCCTAGTGCTCTTATATCTGATTAATCAGATAGTACCTTAGATCGTCACAAATGTATGGCTTTGTGATTGCTGGCTTTTCCATAGCCATGTTCTCTACCACTCTCCATCAGAACATGATGGTTAGATTTCTCTTCCATATCCGTATTTTCACCAATGTGGAAACCCAGTGATTAGTATATTTGGGTAACTGTTACATTTCATACTTTTGGTTTTAATGATTGGTTTTGGTATTCCTTTTTATGATGTGGGTTTCTATTAAAGAAACTTTCGAATAGTAAACCATTTATAACCCTGACGAATTTCGAGGGCGAAATTCATTTTAAAGGGGGTAGAATGTAACAGCCTGAGATTTTATGAAAAATATACTTTTTAATTTTCATTAATTTCTTGTGTTGTACGCTACACAAAAAGGATCTTGCACAACACACATCATTGACTTGCCTTGCATTACACTCAATCATGACCGTCCTCGATAGCGTGTGTAGTACGCAATACCGAGTTTCACTAAACAATGATATGCTATTAAAATATTATTAAAACTAGCCGTTATGAATATTAATAACCACTTTTTGAAATTTTATAAATTTTAATATTCAAAATGGACATCATTTTTGGATTCGGAATATCGAAATTAGCCTACGGTGAAATTTTGGTATTTTTCTGAAAACTTTCAATTTTTGATGAATAGTGAAACCACTAAGTGGTAGTTAAAAAACTGAATTTTTCATAAAACATAATTTTACCGCTTCTGTGAGTGGAATTTCAAAAATCCGAGACACACGATTGATGTCAGTAAGTAAAATGTGGTTCAATGAGATGAAAATAATTTTTTGGTGAATAGTAACTTTTTACTTTTTTTTACCCCGGTTAAAAGTAAATAGGGTAATTAAGGGTAAAAATGATATTATTATTACCCTAACACACGTCCTAATTCTATCGTACAAGTGTAATTAGACCAAAAACATCCTTAGGAATAAAATATGACCATTTAGGCCCACTTGGATTAGATTAGGACATTTATTATTAATTTATTTAAAGATGGGTTAAAATAGTTAAAATCAATGTTTAATAAGTAAATCATTTTTAATATGGGGTAATACATAAGATAAATTCGACTATAAATATTCATTAGAAAGATAAAAAGATTTCCTATATAATGGTGTTTTATTTGTAATTTTTAGACATTAAATAATTTAATTTATTTATGACACAATGATGATGCAGTAATTATCTTATTAATGAAATATTGCCATAATTGATGTTATAAACACCAAAATAAATGTAATTTGAGACTTTTTAGGAATTACACTAATTTTATAGATTAATATTACATGTTAGTATTGCTTTAAGTAACTTTATTTGAACTAATAATTCTGTTATGAGTTTCACAAAAATCAATTACTAAATAGTGTCAAAATTGACATAAAATAGTTTTTAAAACAAATATTATATTAGTTATTGTTATTTTATTCCTAAAAATCTAAGGTTTGTCCAAAGGAAATAGATAAGGTTATATATATTAATAATAAACAACTTGGGGTTCTTTTGGCTGCTTATAGTATGTTTATTAACCTTATAGTGTAAGAAAACAAGAAGACACGGTAAATGTTAAATTATCTAACTTAAAGTTAAATCTAAATGATAAGGTTCAAATTGATACCTAAAATTGTCTAAATTATATTCGACGAGAGGATTTCTACCCCTACCCACCTTATCTCCGAATTATATTAATTTGGAGCTATTAAAAACCGAATTTTACTTTATAATAAAATAATATTTTTAGTTATTCCAAAGGTGCCCCTCTCCTCCCTTATAAAAGGGCACCTCCTCCCTCTCTTCCTCACACCACTTTGAGCATTCAAGCTTGACCAAACCCTTTCTAATTCCCTTCTCCACTTCCCTAGAAACTTCCTAGACGTTCTGGTATTCCTCAAAGACCAATTTTAGTGCCCTAAAAGGAGATCTCAAAGAGGCGCTTCAAAGAAGAGGTAATGTCCACTACCGATTCTTTAATCTTTATTTCTTCTTCCAATTCTTCTTCTTAGGTTGTTTCATTATGAATTAATAACATCAGTATCAATTATATACTGATATGTTATTATAATTATGAAACAACCTTATTTCACCATCTATCCATCCTACGGAAAACGAAATCACCGCACGTGCGTACCTACGGAATACCGTCTCCACGCTGTGGTGTAATCTATTTTCCACCACCACCTTACTTGGATGGGTATAATGGTGTAGATAATAACTATATATGATTATTGTAAAGTGATATTGATTCTGAAATAGTATACATACACTCCAATACAATTCCATGATCATGAGAACGATATCAACGCTCGTGCATATGTACGGACTACCGTCTCCACGACGCGATGAGATTCATTCTCCACGTTAACCATTCATGAATGATTATAAAGTATATATAATAACTAATAATGAAATATATGAAATAATAATGATTCTGGATTTATGTGTATATATGTATGTCATCTACTTAATTCCATTCAACTCAATAAGGAAAAGAAAACAGCGTTCATGCGCACGTATGGTCTACCGTCTCCATGAATGGTGTATTTCTTTCCATTTACTGATCTATTATATATATATATTCTAAATATATATTATATATAAATCATATTTTATATTCTGGAATTAATTAATCATGATCTAAGTAATCATATGAATAATTACAAGTCAAAACACAGAAGACAAATGAAACGATTTTACCCAAAACGCTCTTTAACATGGAATTTTCAAAAGAACAGGTAATATAATGCCATAAGTGAACCATATATGATATCATAACAATGAGTATGATTCGGGAATAAGTCAATGACATTATTTAAATTATTATACAGGAGGTTCAGACACATACGAAGCAAATCGGACCTATGGTAAGGGAAATAAAACAATCTCATTTTTATCCGAGATTGTTTATACTTTGGTATTTACTGGGGTGTATTTTATCATCCACATCCATATTTCCCCAATATGTAATATTTATATCCTTCTAAAATAGTTTATATCCAATTTTACCCTTCGATGAGTTTTTAGTAAAAGATATGATAGGAATATTTTTTCATTTTTCGAACTAGGTAGTTTTTGAATTTTCTGACAAAAGTACGAGAAGAATGTTTTCTTTTAACTTATACGACATGAATGGATTTTTAAAACATTATTTCCAAGAATCTTCCCTTATAAGTTTTCATGTTTATTTTTAATCAACTTCTTGTAGCTATAATTTTATGACATGTTACGAAAGGAAAAGTGTTTTTGATGTTGAAAGGATATTTTCCTCAAGAATGGAGTTCAAGTGTTTTATCAAAATTATTTTCCATATAAGATAATAAAGGGCTCTATTTCTATCCCAATTATTACATTGATTTGATTATGTTGTGATGGAATTATTTTTATGAATTCAATTATCTTAAATGAATTGTATTATGATGTCACGATATTTAAGAATTCCATTTTTATTACATTGGTTATTCTATGATGTATGGTTTATGATTTTGTGGCACACATAAGAATGGTATCATTATGATATGGGTGGGACCTATATATCCCGGCAATGCATTGGGTAAAGATTTTATATCTCATGAGATAGACATGGTACGAACGGTAGGTTATACCGGTTCAGTGAAAGAGGACTGAAACGAGGAGTGAACTCGGTTTAGAAAGGGACTTTGTCCACTAAGATAGTCTTGGAAACGAGTCTTGACTAATAAGAAATGATTCTCTATGATTATGTGTGTATGACACAAAGATTCATGTTTAGGTTATGATTATTGGGATTACATTTCACTACTATGATTTATCCCATGTTATGAAATTATGATCTCTTTTGCAAGTTAATATTTCCAAAAGATATGTTGTTATGAATATGACGTGATTGATATTTCTTTTGTTTACCCTTACTGATCATTTGAGCTCACCCTTTTATGTTTTCTTTTCCCCAGGACATAAATAAAGGATTTAGGTTTAGAAAAAAAGATGATCTTTATGGGAGATGTTGAAGATCTTTCACCACGATTAGAAAATTATATTCTGAGTTTCCAAAGACACTAAAATATTACGGTCCGTGTGTGTGTTTTTGTTATGTACTAAGTATTCAGCAAAAGTAATGTAACGTCCATGTACGTTAAGCTTCATGTCTCTACAGATCCTGTCACGAGTCTTTTACAAGCAGCAGTAGGCAGATGGTGGGGCCTGATTCACCAGGTGCATGATGGAGCATAATTACTCTATACAGACTTTAAGAGTCTCTTTGGCTTAGAGTTTGTTCTAGAAACCCTTTGTGCGGTGCAGATTCAGGAGTAACATCATATGTAGCTGGGAAACATGACAGTATCTCAGTACTTAGCGAGGTTCACCGACCTCTCACGCTACTCCACGGAAATGGTACGTGACCCATTATTTTGGGCCCAGAACTTTGATTAGGGACTCATGCATGAGATTAGGGCATCGATGATTCCCCTCAGCATTTCAACGCAGGAAGGGGTGTTGGAGAGAGCCCTTTTAGTGGAGATTTTTCTCACTGATCAGTCACCAGCGGCAAGAACCACCATAGGGCGACACAAATCAGAGTCTTCTATAGCCAGAAATAGATAGATGATGTAGAGCTCCAAGCGGACTAGGCCATCTGGTGGGAGACCCCAGGATAAAGGTTTGGTCATGTGGGGCACATGAGACATAGCCATCTATACAAGGAGCAGGCAGTGCTATGCATGCAGCGGGTAGGGCCACATTGCTCATGGCTACCCGACCAGCCATGAAGATTAGCAGCAGATAGTAGAGAGATATCCTAGGAAAAGGCATAGGATCGACTATGGTGGTCCTCCTGGAGCAAACAGACGTGGTAGAGGAGCTGGCCGAGCAGCGGGTGGTAGATGACGTTTCGAGGCTCTACCACCACCACCACCCGCAGGTCCACCCCCGACCATAGGGAGTTGGTAGATAGAGGTGGGCTCAGCTACAGGTAGTCAAGGCCTATGACCACGACATGCCTAAGATGATTCGAGGTACTATATTTATATACTCCACCCTTTCTGCAGTACTTATGGACATAGGTGAAAATCATTCTTTTATTACCACTGCCCTCGTTTAGAGTTCAGAGATTCCGACAGAGCCGGTGGCCCAATCCTTACATCCAGAGACTCCTATGGGAGCAGACTCCACGATTATTCACATGTTCCGGAAGTGTGAGCTTACTCTATGAGGTGAGAGATTTGACTGAGATCTTCTTGTAGTGGAGTCGAGGACTTACGACGTTATCTTTGGTATGGACTGGTTGTCCACAATTCATGCTCAGATTGATTGTATTAGGCGCATAGTGCGGTGTATATGCATAGATGGGACTAGGTTCACCTTCACCGGCGATAAGGGAGCCTTTGCAGCACAAGATAAAGTTACGTAGAGGTGGGGGAATCCGAACACACATCAGTTGGCTAGTCCTATCCTCAGAGCGGTTGATGTGCGGAGTCCGAGTATTACTGTTTTTGTGGATTAGTACGTGGATGTTTTACCCGATGACATTCTAGTACTACCTCCTCCTAGAGAGGTAGACTTCTACGATGAACTATACCCAGTGATGGCACCAATATCTACTCCAGCATATCGGATGGCTCTTGCCGAGCATCGTGAGCTGCAGGTACAACTGGAGGAATTACATGGGAAGGGATTTATCCGACCTAGTGTTTCACCCAGGGGATCTCTGTTTTTGTTCGCCAAGAAGGCAGATGGGATCTTTCCATTGTGTGGTGACTACTATCACTTCAATCAGGTGACTGTGAAGAACAAGTAACCACTTCCGAGGATTGATGACCTCTATGATCAGCTCAAGGGAGCACGATGGTTCTCGAACATAGACATTAGGTCAGGAGATCACCATCTCATAGTTCGAGATGAGGATTTGCAGAATATGGCCTTCAGGTGTCAGTATGGACACTAAAAGGTTTTTGTTATACCCTTAGTCATAACTAATTATCCAGTAGTTTTCATGAGTCTCATGAACAGGATCTTCCAGCCTTACCTCAATTGCTTTGTCATAGTCTTCATTGATGATATACTGATTTACTCGACTACTGAGGAGGAGCACGCTTAACATTTGTATGTAGTAGTGGACACACTTAGAGAGCACCAACATTATGGTAAGATCTCAAAGATCCAGTTTTGTATTCGAGGGGTTCACTTCATGGGACACGTCATCTCGGAGGCTAGAGTTGTAGTGGATCCAGAGAAGATCGAGGCAGTACTTGCTTGGGAACCGCCCAGGAGTGTGATGAAGGTGCAGAGTATCCCGGGACTGGATGGGTACTATTAAAGATTTGTGCCAGACTTCTCCAGAGTTTCAGCACTGATTTCAGCATTGATGAAGAAGGGGAAAACCTTCGCATGGACAGATAGATTCCAGGAGAGATTTCAGGAGCTGAGGAAGAGTTTGAACAATGCACCCTCTTGAGGATACCAAAGGAGAGAATAGGGTATGTAGTTTACAGCGACATATCAGGGACCAGAATTAGGTGTTTCCTGATGCAGGAGTGAGTAGTGATCGCATATGGTTCACAGTAGTTGAGACAACATGAGCAGAACTACACTACCCATGACGTAGAGTTAGCAGCAGTGGTATTCTCCTTGACGATGTGGTGGAACTATCTGATGCGTGAGAATTTTATAATCTAATCTAACCACCACAGTATCAGGTATGTCTTCTCGATGAAGGACATGATCCTGAGACAACGACTGTGGCTCGAGTTCCCCCAGGACTATGACTTTGAGATAGTCTATACTCCTATAAAGGGGAACATTGTAGCATATTATCATAGTAGGAGATCAGGCATTCAACTTCTAGGAGAGTTGACAGAGTAGCTAGTCGTGTTGTAGATATCCTCTGTGGATATAGCAGGAGCAGCCTTTCAGCAGTCTCTCACAGTCACTCCTCTGCTTCTTCAGCATGTCAGAGAGGAACTACATGGGGACCTTGACTATGAGACGCAAACTGTTCAGATATACTCAAGGCAGGCACCTTATGGGTTTTTTTGAAGGTGGGGAGCAAGTAATCCTCTTCAGAGGACGTAACATGGTACCCGTTTCATTACAGGAGGAGGTGTTGAGGGAGTTTCACACTTCCCCTCTAGCGGTACATCCAGGAGTGGCAATGATGTATCAGGACGTCAGATGACAACACTAGTGGTCAGGTATGAAGATTTCAGCAGCAGAGTTCATCTCACGATGCCTCACTTGTCAGCAAGTGAAGGTGGAGCACCATGTTTTACCAGGCCTGGTTCATCCCGTAGAGGTCCCGGAGTGGAAGTGGGATGGTATATCCATGGATTTCTTAAAGGGAATACCACATACATCCATAGGACACAACTCTATCTGGGTGATTTTCGATCGACGCAGGAAGTCGTCCCAATTCCTACCGATCAAAGAGTTGAGATTAGTAGAGAGATTGGGAAACCTCTACATAAAAAATATTGTATGGCTTCATGGTGTTCCATCGACAATATTCTCCGATCGAGATGCCTGATTCACATCCCTGTTATGGAAGGGGTTGCAGGAGGCTATTTGGACGCAACATCGCTTGAGCACCGCCTTCCATCCTCAAATGGATGGACAGACTAAGAAGACCATTTAGACTATCGAGGACATGATATGTGCATGTGTCCTAGACTTTGGTCATAGCTGGGAGGATCAATTACCTGTGGTAGAGTTTGCGTATAAAAACAGCTACCACTCCACCATCGGGATGGAACATTACGAGGAACTTTATAGCCGACCTTGCAGATCACCACTGTGCTGGACTATCCCAGGGGAGTCAGCACTCATATGACCGGAGATGGTACCGGCTATGACAAAAAAGGTGCAGATCATTCAGGAGCGGATGAAGACTACATAGAGCAGACAAAAGTCATATGCTCAAAGGAGACGGTGACCACTGATGTTAGAGGATGGTGACCACGTCTTCTTACGAGTCTCACAACGATGAGGTCTACAGAGATTTGGCCAAGGTGGAAAGTTATCTCCATGTTTCATCAGACCGTTCTAGGTCCTCAGTAGAGTAGACGAGGTGGCTTACCTTCTGGCCCTTCCACCTCAGTTGGACCGAGTGCAAAACGTCTTCCACATATCTCAGCAGAGGAGATACATGCATGACCTGTCCCACATTATCGAACACGGGGAGATTGATATCAATGATGGGGTGACTTTCATGCATGTTACGGTGGAGATTGAGGATTGATAAGAGCGGGTCCTGCGTGGATGGTCGATTCCTCATGTCCGCGTTCGATGGCAGCATGAGATCCTCCAAGAGAGCACAAGGGAGCGGGAGGCTCAGATGCGTGCTTAGTACCCCCATTTGATTCCTTAGTGTGTGTTATAGCATAAATGACGTAAATACATGAGTTTAGGAGAATATAAAGACCCTGGAATTTTGTAGAAAAACAAATTTTAAAAATACAGTAATTTTATGAGTCTGCAGTTTCTGACGACACCTGATTCTGAGTCCCGGTGTTCCCAGAATCAATTTCCGATGTTTTGTTCGGGTACATTCAGTAAACGTATGTGAGGGATTTTGTATCTTTTAAACGGGTGCTCAGAATTGAAATCTGAGAACACTGTTGAACACTTAGTGTTGGTATTCTCTTAAGGGTACGTTTATCGTAGTTGTGTTTTAGCGTGTTTGTAAGTTAGTTTTATGGATTTCATAGAAAAGGTAAAATAAAAAAATTAGTGATGGATTATTATTATTTTGATGGTTAAAGTCTTTGGGTGGTGTTTATTTTCTCTAAAGGGGAGTTGGAGGTGGGGGTTACCCCCACATAACCTCCCATTGGATGATATTTTATGGTGGGGCCCACACAAGTTCAAACACCTCAACTCCCCTTGAAACCCCTCTTTAACTCTTTAACTCCCCTTGAATTTATTAAATCCACCACTATTCAATTATTTTTGGTGAAGTCTCCATCTCCCCCTCCCTTATTTGTTCCAACACAATTAATTAATGACTTCATTAATTAATTTGAGTGTTTGAATTCATTTGAAATGCATGAAAATATTAAAATAATAGGGAGCCTATTATTTTACATTGGCTTGGTGATTATTCATTGGGGAGCTTGGGAGAACTCTTGGAAGGACGACCATTTTCCAACGAGGTACGTGAAGAGAATGATGAACGCCCATTCTCTCCAATGAAGAACGCACCGTCACCGATGAAGAATGAGGACGTCGCTTGAGCCCGGAATCGGCGGAGTGGGATAGGCGCAACTTTCAACGACGTCTTTAAATTCTTTTTCCACACCTTCGACAATGTACTACGAATCGAGGTAGGGGGATTTGATTAATTTTAAATGAATTAAATTATACCCTCTTTCTTTGATGAATGTCTTTGTTCTTCAGTAGTAAAATGATATCATCTAATACGGAGGGCACGGGCCGATCCAACATGACCCGGTATCCCTACATTGGTTATTGTTATTTGACATCAGAGGTGAAGTCGAAATGGAGCGGTGCTAGTGAATCGTGCTGGAGAAGAATCACATGACAGAGGATGCAGTGGCGTCGACGACTGGAGGCGGCAGTGTCGGTGACCGAAGGCGGCGGTGGTAGTGGCGGCCATGCGCCGGCCGCATGGAAGGAGACCAGCGGCCACTCGGGCCACCCGGACCATGGGACAAATGGCCGATCCAGACAATCCGAGAGCACGAGATGGGGCCCATGAAGGACCCACTAGGAGGTAGACCGTAGCCAGCATCTGTGGACTGCTCGGCCAGAGAAGAACCAGCCAGCTACGGCCAGTCGGGCTGGAGAACCGCGGTGCCCGCAGGCACCGCACGTAGAAGACCGTGCCCGCTTCCACGGGCTGCTCTACTTGGTGAACCAGTCGGCCGCATGCCGGCCAGACTAGAAAACCATGGTGCTCACAGGCACCACGTGGAAAGTATGGCGGCCCACTGTGCGGGCCGCACACGCCGGGCAGGGAAGACGCGGCACCGCAAGGCACCACCGGGCGAACTGGACCGGCCCGCAGCGCGGGCTAGGTCCGCAGGTGGCCCACGCCCCACTGGGACGGGCAGACCCCCCAACTGGGTCGGACTCTACAAACTGGGCCGAGTCGACCCCCCAGCCGGGTCGGACCCACCAAGCTGGGTCGGGCCGACCCACCAGCCCACTGGGTTTGACGGGCCGGGCCCGACTTCACTTAAATACAAACATCTCATAGACCGCACGTCCGATCGACGTGCCGTCTCCAGCACTGGAAACCTCGTGAAGAGGCGGTAGTTTTGTGATAATCTAAGTGAGTTTTAGACAACTTCGAAAAAATGGCTGGGTTTGGATCAAGCGTAAATCCAACCAGGCCCCTGGAATAGAAATGCAAATAACTATAAGACAGGGCGTCCGATTGACGTACCGTCTATCATGTTGGGTTTATTATGATGAGACGGAACAATGGGAAACATCAACTCAGGACTTCATTGATGTATCGTTACTTGGCTCGAGGAGTATACCCTCCTAGAATCGAGCGTTCCATGTGCGATGACCCTAGGGATGGCTGCGACTGAGATGACATAATCCTCCGTGAGTTCGAATGTGACGACTAATGTACCGGATTCCTCCGTGGGTTCGACTACAATGACTAATGTACCAGAATATTATATGGGTCTGATAGAATAGCTTGTCCTGTATCCAGTGTAGGTCCGACAGATTACCTGGTCCTGTAGCATGTGTGGGTTAGATATCTTAGATAATGAATAGCTGGTCTTGTATCCTGTGTGGGTCTGACAACATAGCTGGTCCTGTATCATGTGTGGGTCTGACAGCTTAGATGAATTAGTGACTACATCTGATCATCTCTATCTCTCTACGAAAGATGTGTACCTGTGTGACCGGAGTCATGAATTTCAATCATTATCATCGATGTGATTGACTATACTTCATTTGTGGATTGGGTTGTGCTGGGGATCGAGAGTTGGAGCCGAACTGTGATTGGTAACATAGTTATGTGTATGGGGATATACCAATGTAGGGTTGTTTTTTACTTTGTGGTTATATATTTCTTATGTGGTTTATCCTTTGTGGATTCTGGGAGACCTTCGGGGGTCTCAGGGTCCCTAATTAGTATCGTTATACTCACCCCTACACAGGCTATGCCCGCATTTCGTTGTGTTGGATGCAGATGACAGACAACACTGACAGAATTAGAGAATTGTATAGTTGGATGGTACGCAGAGGTGGACTACTTGGAAATATGTACATGGAGTAGAAGGACAGACCTAGGGTGCTGAGGAGGCCATCTGTACCCACCCTTCAGGTGGTATTCCCGGAGGATGACTCAGTAGTTGTTGTTTTACCTTTCTCCAGTTTTACTAGCTTTTCAGTTGTTTGTAATTTACAGCTGGGCTTGTATTTCTGGGCCCCATTCCTTTCAGCACATTCTTTTGCATATAGCTTTACTTTTTGTTTACTTCCAACTGTGTAATCTATTGTTTTTTTACTTATTAAAGGCAATGCCTTCCCTTTTTCTCAGGATTACGCCTTTGGTGCTAGTCGCCAGCCCCTGGACTACGGAAGGCAGGCTTTGGGTAGTCAGGGCACATCCCCGAGGATGGGTCGTTACAATTTTTTCCATGATATAAGGATAATATCTATTTATTATATATCTATTTATTTAAACAAATAGTTATTATAGATATAAAATTAAATACATCATTCATGGAGATGGTATATCGTACGCCTATATCAATGATTATTTTATTTTCACAATGAATTGAATTAAAGAAAGTTAAATATTTTTTAAAAATATTAATCAATAATTTTTATGTCAAATATATGAAATATTTTCATTAAACATGTCATTTTAATATTCCATGATATGTGTGAATGAATAACATCACGTCACAAGGTGACAGTTCTCCATACATTAGAGTAGTGTTATCGAAATACCCTAAAATGGAATACAATAAGGTAATTGTGATATAATTTTCTAAATGAATAATAATATTAAAGTTATCATATATAAAAATTTAATCCATAATTATATCCATCCTTCAGATTTGGTGATGGAAAACAAATAACATCGGTTTAGTGTGTTGTAGTCCTCTATATAATGAGATGGAGATTACAAATCCCATTTAATAGAAGTTGAGAGTAAAATAGACTATTAAATTATAAATTGACATCTCATTATATTTTATTCAATTTTTATATAAAACCATCGTAATTGATTATTAATTTAATTTGTTATAAGGATAGGTTAGACCGAAATATAGTCTTAAAAACATTTCATCTTCTTTGTACAACCTCTACATGTTTAAAAGATTTATTTTATTGACTATAATTATAAAATTATTAAGGAATATAATTTGATATATGGGGAGAAGAAATATATTTTCATTTTTATTTTCCTTAAAAATGGGTTTAGGGAGGGTTATTATGAGAGGATGTGGGGTGGCGTCATATGTGGGAGTTCCATTAATAACTTATAATCATTGAAAAGAAAAAGGGATACCACATTTTTTAGAATGAGAATGATTAAAAATTGTTCATTTTTTAATCATATGGATTATATAGTAGATATATGGAATTAAAATATTATTTTGTCAAGTATATAGGAAAGTTTACAACATATCCTTTCAATTTAGTCCCTTAATTAAACCATTTTAAACATACCCAGTTGGATTAATTTTTAATGTTTTCAATATTCAATATAGAAAGAAATTAATTTGAGAACATTATATAATTAAAATTATTCTGATTAAAAAATATAAAAAATATATTACCAAATGATATTCATATAATTTACAAAAAATAATGTAAAATCAATCCTCAAAACACAATTATATATTAGTCTTCCAATGATTAAATGATTAAATGTTTAAAAAAAATTATATCAATATTCATTTTGAATAATGAATCCAATGAAATAAAACATATACATAGATACACAATTGAAATAATTTTACTTTTAAAAACATTATAAAAAACAATAAGTGTATATATTATTTTAATGATATTACACTTTTCAACAAAACAAATATTGTTTTCTATCCATTTAGAAAATAATATTTACATAAAAATTGAAAAAATTACCCTATGGTAATTTTATGATTATTTTCCCAATTTTTTTATTTTTTACATATTATGTTTCATGAACTGTTGCAATATAATTTTATTATTGTTTATAAAAATTAATATTTTTTAATAGAATAGTTTCTAAAAATATATAATGAAACTACTTAAAATTAAATAATTTTTTATTGAGATATTATATACATATATTAATCCATTATGCTTAATACTTAAAAGTTTATTATTCTTATAAATTCTACCATGTGTAATTGGAATTTGATAATGAACATTTTAAATATTATCATAAATATTATATTTCACATAGTTATCACTTGGAGACTTAGGTGTTGATTTCTATCAATGAAATTAAACACAAGCAAAAAAAGTAATTCATAAAATTTTATGGTGTTATAGTAATGTATAATTTCGTTTAGAGATATCATGTGACATGATATAACTTATCAAGGGGTTTTAGTTTTTTAATGATCATGGTTAATGGGTGACGTTTTTTCAATCTTTTCCTTTATGAATGTTTTTATTTATATTTATGGGTTCTGTTTTTATTTTTTTGGACTCTTTCATTAAGTAGATGATTAATAAATCTAGGTTGGAATGTGAGATGGTTTTTTTGATGGCTTTTATAACAAACCTACTCTTTATTAAACACTTAAACATGATTTATTACATAAAATTCACTAGATAAATCATATAATATTGATAGGTCTAGTGTCTTGGGGGATTATGATCATTACATAACAACGTTAAACATGAAATAAAATATCATTATTTAAATATTCCTTTAAATGACCACTATTTTCACTCTTACATATCATTGTATGGGATAACCTGAGAACATTCATAAGAAAAGGGTGATCTATATAGCTGAGAAAGGGAATAAACATGGAATAACATGAGGAATATAATACATGTTATAAAATAAGAATATAAATGGAGCACAATAGAAACATGAACATAAAGTCATGATAAATTATGATTATCAAAACCTGGAGATGTGGAAATAACACTTAGCATGGAATTAGCATGAGTGAAGGTACACTACATAGAAAGCATGAGTAAAACCTTGCTTCACATGAAGGATGAGTAAATCCATGTTGCACTTGAATTTTCATGAGTCAACACCCATTGCACATGATGCATAGTGATACTATTTTTTATCCAATGCATTGGAGCTCTTTCAGGGCACACCTTTCTTAAACATTTTATTTCATGCATAAGTGTTCCACATGGATAATAAAACATGGATTTATTAAACTTCATCATTTATTCAATGATAATGAAGTGAGTAATTAATACATGAAACTATTTAAAAAATATGTAAATGTGTATACAGGTGAATATCCTTGTTAGAGAAGTGGGTATGGTATTCACTACACAATGACTTTGGCTTGGAAAATCGCAGTGCAATTTCGTCAGTGTAAAGACGTGACATAAGAACTCATAAAAATGTTTGATGAGAGAGAAAAAGCTATCCCATAAAATTTACATGAAATTTACAGTAAGGGGGTCATATAGATACATTTACCCACAATTGTAATTGAATTTTCATTCATGATATAGTAGAATTACTTGAATGTAAATGAGGAGAGGTAAATTCTTTATGGAAATTCGGCATGGTAACAGGTATACATGGAAGGCATTAATGATAGAGAAATGGGATCTCTCATTTTTAAAACATGAAGACAAATGTATGGGGGAGGTGATAAATCGTACTTCAAAATTTATAATTGAATGTAAAATCACATAACAATATATGGAAACTTTGACATAAATAAGGAATGTGAAAATATTTTACATGGAAGTGTGATCTCAAAGGCTTGGGAGGGGATTGATAGTGACTTCTCTAGAGCTTGGAGGACATTAGGGGGATTCTAGAGAGAGTGGGGAAGTGATCTTGAGAACTCCAATGGGTTTGAGGGAATAATAAGTGGGATCATGGGTGGGTTTTTATAGTAAAGGATAAGGAATCATTTATTATTTAGGTTTGGGACACCTCAAATTAAAATATTCTAAACCACAAACTATCCCATGGTTTTCTCCCACAGTTTTTTCCAAATGGGAGTGGGAAAAAACTATTTTATAAGGCTAATGTCCAAACTATATAAAATAATATGGTTGCTTATATGGAGTTGAATCACACTCTCGAGGAAAACAATCTAAAAAGACAAAATGTTTTAAATGTTTTGAAGGGCCCGCTAATGCTTTGTAAAATAAATCAAAAAAACCCAAAATCACATTATATTTATTGTAAAACATATATATTCTGAACATAATGTTTATATATTATTTTTTTACATCACTATTGGGTCATTATGATGTCATAAAACAAATTATATATTTAAATGGTATTTAATTTTTACACAAAACATCAATTGTCTCATGAAATTATTAAAAACTCACCATTGGATAATTTTGACATCATGATTCCAAAAATAATATTCATTTTATCTAAATAATTTTGTAAATATTTTATTTTTTACATTTAAAATAAAAACTGACATTTATCAAAAATTCATGGGTTTTGAGAAAAACATCTTTGAAACGATAATAAATAATACAATTTCATTCATAAAATTATATGATAATTTATATTTTATTTAATATAACGTAATAATAATAGTAATATTTTATTAAAATAATATTTAATTTAAAAATCCATTAATTCATAAAAAATATATTTCATAGTTTAATATTAACTAAAAAACTAGTTGTGCTTGAAAAACAATTTACAATGTTACAATAAAATGAATCTATATTATCTATAAAAAATAATGTACATAGTCGTTGTACTAGTTTATTGTTACATAAACTCTTAATATATCCACATAATCCATTTGGGTATGTTTCGTGGGGGTGATAGACTATTGTGGTTGTTCAGATAGCATTGGTCGAGTGGTAATCTCTATCAACATCCACTTCTCTCGTAGGCGGTTCCGCTCGAGCATAACATATTCAATATCGTCTTGGGCTTGGTCAAGAGAGAATCCCAATGAGGACACCTTCATTTCCGAGCTCCAACAAATGGGATTTGTATGGGGAAGGTATAATGGATGAGGCCATCACTTCCTTTGTCTGAGTAAATTGGATTTTTTAAATCCCTATATTTATAGTAATCATGTTATCACAGTTCAATGACTATATTAGAAATGGTCAGAATTCCTAAAAGTATTTTAAAATCCAAAACATAGTAACAAATATGTTCATACATTTTACATAACCATTATAATACATTTAAATAGTCCAAGATGAAATTTCATGTTTTGAATTTTTTGGTCCTTACAATCTTCCCCCCATAAGAAATTTCACCGTAAAAATTTTCTCTTCCGACACTAGAACTTATGTGGGTATGTTTGCTTAATCACTTCCTCTGATTCCCACAACACTTCTTCAAATATGTAGTCTCACCAAAACACTTTCATGATTGAAATTGTCATATTTCATAGAACCTTTTCTCTACGGTCTAATATATTGACTGGTTTCTCCTCATAAGAAATATCATCCTCTAGTTTTGCTTCCTCTGAATAGAGTACATGTGAAGTTCATGGTATGTACTTCTTTATGTGGGATACATGAAAGACATCATGTACTTTGGCCATGGTAGGTGGAAGTGCTAGTCGATTGGCCACTGCCCTAACATGATCACGAATCTCAAAGCGGTCGATTTACCTAGGACTTAACTTCTCTTTATTTCCAAACATCATAACCTACTACCGTAGAGATATACATAGAAATACCATGTCTCCCATTTTAATCTCATGGTCTCATCGACGGTTATTTTCTTAACTCTTTTGTCGATTCTAGGCTGCCTTGATATGCTGCTGAATGTTTTTCATCTTCCCCACCATTTCTTCGACCATTTCTTGTCTTAATAGATTATGATCATTGACTTCATTCCAACATGCCGATGTTTTTCACCACTTCCCATAAATATCATTATAATGTGACATTCAGATGTTCAAGTGGAAGCTTTTATTATAAGATAATTCAAACAGATGAAGATTTTGATCCAAACCTCTTTTAGTGTCCATTGAACATGATCTTAACATATCTTCTCCTGTCTGAATAGTTCACTCAGATTAGCCATTAGTTTGAGGATGATTGATTTTAATAGTGTTAAGTTCAGTATCCAGAGCATGTTGAAGACTCTTCCAAAACATAGAGGTGAATCTTAGATCTTGATCGAATACAATAGTTAGTGGTACTCCATGCAGCCTTACCACTTCCCTAAGGTATATCTGTGCCACATGTTCTAATGAGAAATCCTCCCGAATTGAAATTTTGTGTGCAGACATTGTAAGACAATATACAACAACTCATATTTCATTGTTTCCCTTGTATGTATTCATATGTCTAGTGACAAAGTCTATGGTGATGTTCTCCAATTTCCATGTGGTTATGGGAAATGGTTGCCTCATCCCCATAGACATATTCCTCTTTGCCTTCACTTATTGACATACCAGGCACATTGATATATACTCAACCATCTCCTTATTCATTTTATCCCACCAATAAAGCTCTCATAGATCTCAATACATCATTTTGTTTCCTGGAAGAATAGAGAAATTTTATCTATGTGCATCATCCAAAAGATACTTCTTCAGCTCCGAACATGATAGAACAAATAGTCTTTTACCAATTCTCACAATTCTTTCTTCAGTAACATTGAACTTTGAGGATTTCCATTTTCTAATTTCTTCCACATTCTTCTGAATTTCCACTTAATCCTTTTGAGAATCCTTTAACCTTTCCAAAAGAGATGGTTGAGAAACAATTTGTGAAATGATTGATGATGATACCTTATTTATGATTCCCATGGCCTTCTTCATCAAATCTAAGAAGATTGGATCCTTATTAATTCTTATCATTGATAAAATCGCTCTGTACTTTCTACTTAGAGCATCTGCCACCTTGTTCGCTTTCCCATGGTGGTAATCGATTGATCAGTTATAGTCTTTTATCGTCTCTAACCATATCTGTTGGCGCATGTGCAAATATTTCTATGTGAATATATACATGAGGATTTTCTGTTCCATATATATTTTACAATTCTCCCCAAATAGATGATGCCCGAAAATTTGTAAAGTTACCATCATCATAGCCAACTCTAGATCATCTGTTGGATAATTCTTCTCATGAACATTCAATTACCATGAATCATAGGCAATGAAATTGTCATTTTTTATAAAGACATATCCTATACCCTTCTTCAAAGCATCACTGAATACCACAAAAAGATCTCCAATTGAGGGTTAGGTGAGTATGGGTGCAGTGATAAACCTATTTTTCAACTACTGGAATCATTCTTCTCATTAATCACTCTAGGAAAACAATACTCGCTTATGAGTTAGCATGTTATGTGGGTTGGACAATCATGAGAAATTTCTCACAAATCGTTGATAATATCCAGGTAACCCCAAAAATGCTATGGATATTCATTACCAATGTTGTCCTTAGCCATCCCTATATTGTAGTGGTCTTGGATGGATCCACATATATCTTATTTCTTGTGACAATATGTCTCAATAATGAGACCTCCTTCAACTAGAACAAGCAGTTGTTGTACATTGAATAAATATTCACATTTCACAAGGTCTCTAGTACGGTTATTAAATTATCATCATGATCCTCTTTGGTTTTGGAGTATATTATAATATCATCTATATTGAAAACCCAAAATTTGTCATGTTAATCACTAAAAAATGTTTTATTCATAAAGTACATGAATATTGTTGGAGGATTAGTTAGTCTGAAAGACATTACCATTAATTCATAGTGCCTGTATCTTGTACGAAAAGCAGTCTTGGGGGTATCTTTCATTTTCACCCTCACTTGATAATATCCCAACCGCAAATCTGCCTTGTATAATAATAGTTCTCCACATAGCAAATTGAACAAGTCATGAATTCGTGAGAGATGATACATGTTATTTATCATGATTTTTTTAAGCTCGGGATAATCGATGCAGAGGCACATGGACCCATCATTATTCTTGACGAAGAAGATTGGTGAACCCCATGGTGAAGCACTTGGGTGTATAAACCAGTTATCCAGATTCTCCTATAGTTGTTTTTTCAGAACCTTGATCTCCAATATATCCATTCTACATGGATTCTGGGATATTTTCAATGAACGAGTTATAAGATCAATTGAGAAATCAGCAACTCTTCAAGGAGGTAGACCATGCAATTCCTCAGGAAACCCTTCAGTGAATTCCTTCACAATAGGAATGTCTTAAAGGATGGTTTCCTCCTTAGAATCAATCATATGAGCTAGATATGCATGCTCATAGGGATTTAATATCCATTGTTGATATGATAGAGCTAATAAAGATTCATCTTCCTCCTTGCACATGTACAGAATCAGGGGTCAATTCACCACATGGAGAGTGATTTCCCACTCACTAAAAATTATGTTGGATCTGTATTGGGAAAGCACATACATTCCATGAATGGTATCAAATTCCACTAGAGGGAGTATGATGAGGTTCTCCATAATGTTTAATCCACTGATTATGATATGGGAGGAGTTATATTCATGGGATGCAATGAATTCCCCATTTTCCATACTCACCAATATCTTTACATCCATGATATAGGGTGGTGTTGGGATTGTTCTACTAAAATTTTGGGATATAAAAGAATGCATAGAACCTGAATAAAAAAGCACATTCTCTATTCTTGAGTGAATAACTAGTGAACCTATCACTAATTGATTATCGGTGTTCCCTTCGGTAGTAGTGATTGAAAAATCTCTCCCTTGCTATCTTAAAGGATGTTGGTTGCCTCAAAAACCCATGGATTATGGAACTGATTTTCAAGATGCCTAGGTTCTTTGATGTTAAAGTAATGAAAAATAAGATGAGAGTTGAACAAAGAATTCCTCTCCTATGTCACAAACACATAATTTTCTTGTCGGTAGTTAACCACTAAGTGTCCTTATCTTCAACACCTAAAGCATTTCCTCGTCCCCTTCACGCAATTTTCAATGTGTTTCATTCCACACCTTTGGAAAGATGGGTGCTGTGTCTTCTTAGCAACATTGGATTTATCCATAGGAAAAATAGAATTTAATTACACCTTACTCTTCTTATCACCATGATAACCTTGAGATTCACCAATCTTCATTTCGACCTTGAGGGAACATCAGGCGATTTCCTCACAGCTGTCAAAGTAACAGATCGCTAGGGATTTTTGGAAGATGGTTTTTGTCCCACCAAAGAAGTGGTAAACCTTGTATTTGGGGGTAACGAAAAAGAAAAAGGTGTACCATACATGAATTGTGATGTTTTCCCTGTAAACTTCTCTGGATTCTTCGTCTTTCTACTTGCGTGCAAGAAATTCCCATTCCATCATAAGTCGGAGGGTGCGCAGAAAACATTAATCGAAAAAACATATCCCAGAAATCCTTCCATTCCAACACCTCGATCTCCTCCTCATGCTTTGTATTTTTTATCAATGTCCACCGTTGATCATATTCACCCTCCATAAAATATGCATCCATGAGAACCTTCTCTTGTTAAGAAGATTGAAGGAGGGAGAAGTTCATTTCAATGGAGTCGATCCGTTGTTCGACGATTGAGGTATCAAATGATCCATTAAATTATAAGGGCTTTGTCTCATAAAGTTCTAAATAGTTACTTGTTCATTCATAGGGGGGTTGAATGGTCCTCTTGACCCATGTTTCTATTCAATGAATGATTTAACTGAGAGGGAATAGTGAAAAAGTTTGCGATTCTTACTCCCATCAGATTGGGCATGTCATATGCACAGTCCTGACATTGATCTTCACATCGATTATTAGCCCGTGTCCTCCTATTCCCATCCATTTGCTATAATGAAATCAGATTTAAGGGTAACACATAAAGGGTAAACAAAGGACCAAATATATAAATTATAAATAGCTTTAATTTCATTAACACATGAATCTATTGGCTTTAATATATGTTATACATTGTCTACTTTCCATAATATTTTCTTAGAGGAATTATTTTGTTCCCTTTATAATGGTTCATACGACGCTTATGAATTTACCAATGCATATCCCACTATTGTTTCATATCCAAGAGTCAAGCAAGGGTCATTGATGTGTACCATGATACCATGGTTCATGCCTGAATCTCCTTTTCGGGGTTTTCATCCTTAGGTACATCTGTGTCAGAGCCGCCTCTACCTACTCATATCTAGACAGGGATGTATTTTCATGATAAACCACATACTCAATACCCAAAAAAACATTGCGATATTTTTATTATACATAGTCTTTTCGATAAGGCTTCACTAGGGATTTCTAATCCTAATCCCAAATATAACTAATCCTTTCCATTGATACCAAATATAACAACCTTGCTCTTTATTACACACTTGAACATGATTTATTACATAAACAACACTTGATACAACATAGAAGATCAAGAGTTATAGAGTCTTTGGGGATTATGATCACTACATAACAACTTAAAAAATTAAATACAACATCTTTATTGAAAAAATCTTTTATATGACCACTACATTCTCTCGTACATAGCATGAGGACATGCATAAGAAAGCGGTTAGATATAAATACTAGTAAGGGAATAAACAAGGAATTACATGAGAAATATAATACATGTAAGACAATATTAATATAAATGGATAATAATAGAAACATGAACATTAAGGGATGATAAAGCATGATAATCATAACATGGTGATGTGGCAACAACACTTAACACGGAACCAGCATGTGCCATGTCTAAATTCACATGGAGCATGAGTAAAAATTCATAACACCTGAAGCATCAGTAAATCCTCATTTCAATTGAATTATAATGAGACAACATACATTTTACAATATGTATCATGTTACTAGACTTTATCCAATGCATTGAAGCGCCATCAGGCGAACCCTTCTTAATCATTTTATTTCATGCATAAGTGGGTGACATAGATCATAAAACATGGATTCATTAAACATAATCATTTATTCCCTGATAAAGTATTGTGTAATTCATGCATGAAACTCTTTAAACAATATCTAAATGTGCATAGAGTTGAATCCCTCAATAGATAAGTGGAAATGGTATTCACTACACAATGACTTTTTCTTGGAAAATCACAGAGCAATTTTGGCAGCGTAACGACGTGACCTAAGAACTCATAAAAATTGGTGATGAGATAGAAAAGGGGTGTCTAATAATATGTAAATGAAATTGATAGTAACAGGGTAATATAGATACATGTCCCAATAATTTTAATGGAATTTAGATTAATGATACCAAATAATTACTTGAATGTAAAAGAGGAGAGAAAAATTTCTTACAGAATTTTGACATGGTAACATGTATACATGGAAAGTATTAATGAGAGATAAAGGGGATATATAATTATTAAAACATGAATAGGGAATAATGGGGGAGGTTAGAAGTCATACCCCAACATTTATAATTGAAAATAAAAGGGAATAACAATATAAGGAAACATGGACAAAAATAAGGTATGTGAGAATCCCTTACATGGAAGTGTGATACCAAAGGCATGTGAGGGGCTTGAAAGAGACTTCGTGGGAGCTTGGGGAACATTGGGAGGATTCTAGAGATATTAGGGTAGTGGTTTGTCGAAATTGAAAGGCTTTGAGTGAAGATGAAGTGGGGGCTTGGGTGTGATTATATAGGAAAGGAGATTGAATTCCTTATTATTTAGGTTTGGGACACCTCATATTAAACTATTCAAAACTAAAAACCAGACCATGGGGTTTCTACATGGTTTTTTCCAAAGGGGAGTATAAAAAAATATTATATATGTTAATTTTCCAAACATCTTAAAATAATAGGGTTGCTTATGTGGACGTGAGTCACACTGTCAAGGAAAAAAACATTAATGGACAAAAAGCTTTATAAGTCTAGAAGGGTCCAATAATGCTCTGTAAAATAAATAAAATAAACCCAAAATTAAATTATTTTAATGGTAAAACATATATTGGCCGATCATAATGTTTATAGTATTTTATTACATTACTCTTAGATAATTATTATGTCATGAAACACATTATATATTTAAAAGATATTTAATTTTTATCCTAAAAATCAACTATCTTAAAAATTTATGAAAAAATCACCTCTAGACAATTTGAACCTCCTGATTCCAAAAATAATATTGACATTTTCTATATAATTTCCTAAATATATGAATTTTTTACTTTTAAAATAATAACTGATATTTATCGAAAATTGATCGGTTTTGACAAGAACAACTTTCAATCATAAATAAAAATTACAGTTGCATTCATAAAATTATACAGAAATTTATATTTAATAAAATGTAATTTAATAAAAATAATATTTTATTAAAAAAATATTTAGTTAAAAATTTTATTAATTTATAAAAATATATTACATTGTTGAATATTAACTAAAAATATTATTTGGGATTTAAAAACTATTTTAAATGTTAAAATTAAAAGAATGTATATTCTCAATATATGAATAATGTAAATAATCATTGTACATGGGTTTTGTTACATAATTTCGTAAATCACCCACGTAAGATCTTTGGGTGAGGTGCGTGAGGGTGATAGACTCTTGGGGTGGCTCAGATTGGGCTTGGTGAAGATCAAATCCCATTGATGCCACCTCATTTCCGAGCTCCAACAAATGGGCTTCATATGGTGCAATTCAACTGGATGAGGTCATCTCTTCCTTTTTCTGAGTAAATTGGATTTGTTAAAGCCATATATTTTTAAAAGTCATGGTATCACTATTTAGAAACTATATTAGCAATTATCACAATTCATAATTGAATTTTAAAATCCAAAAAATAGAACCTAATAAGTTCATACATTTTACAAAACCATAAGAAGAAATTTAAATAGACAAAGATAAATTTTCATAAATAAAGTTTTGGGTAGATATAACCTTCCACTCCCTATGAAATTTCACCCTTGCAATTTCATTTTCCCACACTAAAACAGATGTGGGTATCTTTTCATCATCACATCCTCCAATTATAATGTTTCCTCTTAAAACATATGTCTTATACACAACACTTTAACGAGGGGCCTTGTCTTATTTCGTAGAACTTTTTTTCAACGATCATTGATCTTCACTGGTTGCTCCTTGTAAGAAATATTATCCTCTAGTTGTATTAATTCTAAAGAGAGTACATGTGAAGGGTCTTGTATGTACTTACTTAAGAGGGATATGTGAAAGAAATCATGTACATTGGCCATGGTAGGTGTAAGTGCTAGTCGATTGGAAACAGCCCCGCCACAATCAAGAATCTCAAGGAGGTCGATGTAACTATGACTTAACTTCTGCTTCCGTCAAAACTTCATGACCTTAATCCATGGAGATATGCAGAGAAATACTAGGTTTCCAATTTTCAACTCATGGTCTCATCAATAGTTATTTTCATAACTCTTTCATCAACACTGGGCTGCCTTGATATGCTTTGGAATGGTTTTCACCTTATCCACCATTTAATTGAATATTTATGGTCCTTGTAGTTTATTCTCACTGACTTCATCCGAACATATCAGTGTTATGTAACTCTTCCCATACAAGGATTCATAAGGTGCCATTATGATGCTCGAGTGGAAACTGTTATTAGAGGATAATTCATACCGGGGAAGATGTTGATACCAACCACCATTAATGTACATTTAACATGATCTTTACTTATCTTTTATTGTTTAAATAGTTCACTCAGATTGACCATCAGTTTGTGGATGATAGGCTGTACTAAAGTTCAGTTCTATATAGAGAGCATGTTTAAGACTCTTCCAAAACATATCGGTGAATCTTGGACCTCGATATGATACAATAGTTTATGGTACTCCATGCAGACTTACCACATCCCTGATGTATATCCATGGATGTTTATCTAATTTTATATCCTTTTGAATTGAAATGAATTGTGCAGACATTGTAAGATGATCCAGAACAACCTAGATTGCATTGTTGCCTTCGGATGTCTTCGGAAGTCTGTTGACAATTTCCATGGTGATGTTCTCCCATTTCCATGCGGGTATGGGAAATGGTTTCACCATCCTAATAGACTTCTTCCTCCCATACTTCAATTGATGACACACCAGGAACATTGATGTACAATCACAAATCTCCATCTTCATATTATTCCAACAATAATTCTCTTAGAGATCTCGATCCATAATTGTGTTTCCTGGGTGAATATAGAAATTTGAACTATGTGAGTCATCCAAATGTTCCTTCTTCATCTATGGACCACATAGAACACATAGTCTTTCTTCCAATATTACAATTCTATCTACATTAACATTAAACTCTTAGGATTTCCATTTTCTAATATCTTCCACTTTCTTCTAAATTCCCACATCATCATTTTGAGCATCCAATAACCATTCCAAAGGAGATAGTTGGGAAATCATTTTTGAAAGGACTGAAGATGATATCTCATTTACGATTCCCATTTCCATCTTCATAAAATATAAGAATATTGGATTCATCTCTATTATAATCAATGATAGAATCACTGGGTCCTTTCTACATAGATAATATTCCACCATTTTCTCTTTCCTAGGGAGGTAATGGATTGGGCAGTCATTGTCATTGATCAACTCTAACCATATTCGTTGGCGCATGTTCAAATCTTTCTGTGTGAATCTATACTTAAGGATTTTGTGGTGCATATATATTCCACAATTATCCCCAAAGAGATAATTCCACAATATTTTTAAAGATAATGTCACCGAATCCAACTCCAAATCATGGGTTGGATAATTCTTCACATGAACATTCAATTGCCTTGAAGAATAAACAATGAATTTTTCATTCAGCATCAACACACAACGCATTCCCATCTTCGAAACCTAACTGAATATCATAAAAAGTTCCCCAATTATGGGTAATGTGGGAACATGCACTGTGATAAGACACCTTTTCAAATCCTTGATTCTTTTTCGAATTCATCAATACAGTTTAAGTTTACTCACTTCCGAGTTATCTTGGTAAGAGGGTTTGACAATCATGATAAATTTCTAACAGATCATCGATAATATTCAGCTAACCCCAAAAAGATATGGATATATGTTACCGATTTTTTCCTCATCCATCCCTCTATTACAGTTGTCTTAGAGATATCCACAGATATCCCATTACTTGTGATGATATTTCCCATGAATGATACCTCCTTCACCTAGAACACTCACTTGTTATACATTGCATAGATCATATCCTTTCGCAATGTGTTTAAACAATTGTTAGATACTACTCAAGATCCTCCTTGGTTTTGAAGTATATTAGAATATCATCTCTAAAGACATCAAAAAATTTTCATGATAATCTCAAAACACTCTATTAATCATGTCCGTGATGATTTATAGAGAATTAGTGATTCTGAAAGGCATTACTATGAATTCATAGTGCCCATATCATTTACAAAAAGCAGTCTTGGAGATATATTCTTTCTTCATAGTTACTTGATAATATTTCAACTGCAAATATACTTTGGAGAAGTATTGTGTTACATGTAATTGATCAAAAAAGTCATAAATTTTTGTTAGAGGATACTTATTCTTTATTGTGATTTTATAAGCTCATGATAATCGATGAAAAGTCACATTAAACCATCCTTCTTCTTGGCATAGAGGACTTGTGCATCCCCATGGTGATGCACTTGGGCATATAAAACCTTTATCTAAATTCTATTGTAGTTGTTTATTCAGTGCCTCAATCTCCACAATAGCCATTCTATATAGATTCTTGGATATTGGGAATTCCCCAGGTATAAAATCAATTGATAATTCCACATCTCTTCTTAGAGGATGATTATGAAATTCCTCGGGAACCACTTCAGCGAATTCCCTCACAATAATCATGCCTTTAAGGATGGTTGAATCCTTAGACTCAATCATCTAACCAGATTCACGTGCTCATAGGGAAGTAATATACATGCTTGAGATGATGTATCTATATAATATTAATATTCCTCATTCTACATCTATAGAATCGGGGGTCTACATGGAGAGTGATTTCTCTCCCATGGAAATTTAGGGTGTCTCTATATAGGGAAAGCCAATATCTATAAAGAATTGCATCAAATTCCACCAGAGGGAATATCATAAGGTTGACTCGGAAATTCAATCCACCTATTATGACAGGGAATGATTTATATTCATGGGATGTAATGATTATCGCATTTTATGTACTCACTGACACCATTACATACATGATTTGGGGTGGTGTTGAGATTGTTTTACTAAACATTTAGAATTTAAAAGAATGCATGGAACCTAAATAAAAAAAAGTATATTCTATATTCTTGATTGAGTAACTATCATACCTATCCCCACATCATTTTTGGGGTTCTCTTTGGTAGTAGTGATAGAAAAATCTTGCCCTTGATACCTTGGTTGTTGTTGGTTGCGTTTGAAAACCCTTGGCTTAGTGCATTGATTTTCATGATGCCATGGTTCGTTGCAGTTGAAGCAATGAACAATGTGTTGAGAGTAGAATGAATAATTCCTCTCCTCTTTCGTAGGCGTGATATTTTCTTATCATTAGTTAACAGATATGTTTCCTTCTCTTCCACACCTTAATCATTTCCTTGTCCCCTTCAAGAAATTTTCTAGGTTCTTCAATCCGCACAATTGGCTAGTGGGGTGCTGGATAGTCATAGCACCGTTGTATTTATCCATCGGAATTCCAAAATTGAATTTCAACTTATTCTTCATATCTCCATGATACCCCTCATATTCAGTGATATCCATTTCGACCTTGAGGGAACATCAGAAAATTTCCTCATAGGTATCAACATCACAGATCGTCAGGGTATTCCGTAGGCTAGGATTCATCCCACCAAATAAGTGGTCAACTGTGCATTCAGGGGTAACAAAAATGATGGAGGCATATCATGAAAGCCTTGTTAATTTCCCCCTATACTTTCAGAAAAATTCATAATATTTATTCTATAGGGAATGGAAGTACCTTTCCATTATATGTCAGAGGGTGCGCAAAAACATTTTTACTAACAAACATCTTCCAGAAACCCTTCAATTCCAACGACTCAATCTCCTCCTCAAGTTTCGTATTTTTGATCAATGTCCACAATTGATCAGCATCAACATCCATATGATAAGAAATAAGGAGAAACATATCCTATTAGGAACATTGAATGATTGATAATATATTTTCAATGGAGTTGATGTATTGTTCGACGATTGAGAAATAAGATGATCTATTAAAATTAGGATGCCTTTGTCTCATGAAGCTCTCGATAGCAGCATGTTCTCTTGGGGGGGGGGGGGGGTTGAACGGTCCTCTTGACCAATGTTTCTATTCAAATCATGAGTTAACTGAGAGAGATTTTTGACAAAGATTGTGATTCCCACTTCCATTAGATTGGGAATCTCATTAGCATAGTAATAACATTGATCATCACATTATTTTCTCTCCCGACTCCTCCTATTAGCATCCATTAGTTGGAAAAAATGGAATGTTAGGGGTAACACATAAAGTTTAATATAAGGAAAAAATAGGTGAATTATAAATAATTTTTATTTCCACAACTCTTGACTCTATAGGCTTCAATCTATATTATCCATGATATACTTTCAAACATATATTCGTAGGGAATTTTTTTATTCCCGTAATAATGGTTCATACTAAGCTGGTGAATTTACCAATTCATATCCCCTGGGAGTGTCATAACCAAGAGTGACTAAAGGCCATTTTTTATGTACTAGGATACCCCGAGTCAGACACAATACTCCATATCAGAGTTTTCACCCATAGTTACATTTGTGCCTGTGCCACATTTACCTACTCGTATCCAGATAGGGATGTATTTTCATGATAACCACATAGTCAATACCCACAAAAACATAGGGATGTTTTATTATATTTAGTATTCTCTCCACAAATTCATTAGGTATTTTTAATCCTAATCTCAATAATAACTAAACCTATACTTTTTTAACAATTATAACAACCATGCTTTTTATTACACACTTAAACATGATTTATTACATAAACATCACTTGATAATACATATAAGAACAAGAGTTCCAGTGTCTTTGGGGCATAAGATCATTACATAACAACATAAAACATGAAATATAACATCTTTATTGAAAACCTCATTTACATGAACACTACATTTTGTTGTACTTAGCAATGCATGAGAAAACAAGAGGTCGTGCAAAAGAAAAGGGTGAGCTATAAATCCATGTAAGGGAATAAATATGGAATAAAATGAGGAATACAATACATGTTAGATAATAGTAATATAAATGGATCGATAGAGAAAAATGAACATAATGGCATGATAAATCATGATAATCATAACATTGAGAAGTGACAACAACACATAACATGGAATTAGCATGAGAAAAGATCATTGCACATGGAGCATGAGTAAAACATCATTGCACATGAAGCATGAGTAAATACACATTGAACATGAATTAGAATGTGTCAACCCCCATTTCAAATAATGTATCATTATAATATACTTTATCAAATGCATTGGAGCTCTATCAGGGCACACCATTCATAAACATTTCATTTCATGTATAAGTGTGCCACATGGATCATAAAACACAGATTAATTAAACATCATCATTTACTCCAAGATGAATTAGAGTTGAATTAAAATATGAATCTCTTTAAACAATAAGTAAATTTGAATAATGGTGAGTACCCTGAATAGAGTAGTGGTCATGGTATTCACTACATAATGAATTTGGCTTGAAAATCCCGATTTAATTTTGGTAGCGTAATGGTATGATGTAAGAACTCATAAAAATGGTTTATGAGCGAGAAATGGGTCTCCCAAAATATGTACATGAAATTTAAAGTAAGGTGGTCATATAGATACATGTCCCAATAATTTTATTGGAATTTACATTCAAGATAGAAAATAATACTTGAATTTAAATGAAAAGAGAGAATTTTCTTATGGAATTTTGCCATGGTAATGGGTTTACATGGAAGGTATTAATGAGAGATAAAGGTGATATTTAATTATTTAAACATGAAGTGGGATGTATTGGTGAGGTGAAAAATCATACCCCAACATATATAATTGAATATAATAGGGAATAACAATATAAGGAAACATAGACACAAATAAGGAAAGTGGGAATCCTTTACTTGGATGTGTGATCCCAAATGGTTGGCAGGGGATTGAAAAAGACTTATTAAGAGCTTGGGGCACCTTTGGACGATTTTATAGAGAGTAGATAAGGGGTTTTTCAAACTCTAGAGGCTTTGAGTAATGAGGACATGGGAGCATGGGAGGGATTATATAGGAAAAGAGAAAGAATTCTTTATTATTTAGGTTTGGGATATCAAACATTAATCTAATCAAAACGACAAACCAGCTGATGGTTTTAGCCCATGGTTATTAGAAAAGGGAAGTAGAAAACAATATTTTATAAGTCCAATGGTCTAACATCTAAAATAATAGGCTTTCTTCTATGGATGTGAGTCACACTCTCAATGAATACAATTTAAGAAGGCAAAATGATTTATAAGTCTTGAAGGGTCTACTAAATCATTGTAAAATAAATAAAACAAACCCAAAATCACATTATTTTAATGTTAAAACATATAATGGCCGAAAATAATTTTTAGAGTATTTTATTACATTTCTATTGGGACATTATGATGTCATAAAACACATTATATATTTAAACAGTATTTAATTTTTACCCAAAAATTTGACTATCTCAGAAAATTATGAAAAATTCATCATTGGATAATTTAGACTTCCAGATTCCAAAAAAAATTCATTTTATATAAATAAATTTTTAAATATTTAAACTTTTACTTTAAAAGTATAAACCGACATTAATAAAAAAGTCAAGGGTTTTGACAAAAACTACATTCAAACATTAATAAAAATTTCAATTTCAATCATATAATTTGAAGATAATTAATATTTGATCAAAATTAATTTAAAAATATTAAAAATATTTTATTATAATAATATTTAATTAAAAAATCTATTAATTCATCAAAATATATTTCTTAGTTTAATATTAACCAAAAATACTATTTGGGCTTTAAAATCTATTTTCAATGTAACAGTAAAAATAATGAATATTCTATATAAAAGAATATTGTACATAATAGTAGTACTAGGGTCTTGTTATATAACCCATTAAAACACCCTCATAAGACCTTATGTTAAGGTGTGCAATGGTGGCATATGCTTGTGGTGGCTCAGATAGCGTTGCTCGAGGGGTAATCTCTATCAACATCCACTTCCCTCATAGGCAGTTCCGCTCAAGCTTAACATATTCAATATCGACTTAGTCTTGGTTAGGAGCGAAGCCCAATGAATCCATCTCCTTTCCGAGATCCGAAAAATGGTCTTCGTATTGTGAAAGTATGCTGGATGAAGCCAATGACTCCTTTGACTGTGTAAATTGGATATATTAAAGCATTATATTTATACAAATCATGGGATAACTATTCAATGGATATATTAGAAACCTTAAAAATTATTAATAGTATTTTAAAATCCCAAACATATGACCAAATAAGTTCATACATTTTACATAACCATAAGAAGAAATTTATATAGACCTTGAAGAATGTTCATTAACGGATTTTTTGGGCGTTACAACTTCAGTATCCGTTGCTACATTGTGTATTACATGGGAATTATTTCATAGCTAGTGAAATATTGATATTACATGAACTTCCATGTTGTATCATTTTTTTACATGCATAATATTTAATATCCATATTTATCTCAATTTCAATATTTATGATGTATATTGGCTGGGGCAAGTTTAGCTAGCTCCATTGTGGGATGCTCAGGAAACACGATTCAATGTATATGGCCAACATAGGTTGGTTATCAACATATAGTGGTATATTTTCCATCAGATAATTCTATACACAATTATATAAGTGTCTATATATGATGATAATATCAATTTTTATCAAAGGTCCTTACATATGAGAGAGATTCCATTATTATGGATTTAAATGAACGTGAACAATCAAATGTTAAATATTGTCATTAGACATGGTAGATTTTTTATAAACAAGAAATTTGTTGATTGATTCAATAATTATGAAAATTATTTTTCATCAAATGTGGAAAATGTTACATTTCATGATCAAAGTCTGGAAATTGGATAAAATTGTTATTATATTGGAAGAATATATTACTTTGGATCTTGAAATTGGGGCTAGAACATGATATCATCGTACATGGTTGAGTGTATGTTTCAATGAACATTTAGTTTATTTAATTTCATACCCTTCAATTGATGTTTTCACTTATGTTGAGGGAAACATTATGGAGCCCTATGATGTTTATACTCACACCAAATATTAGAATCATTAGGTATCTACAGAATTCAGGAATAGAGTTCTTGTGAAGGGAAAGGCCCATATCATAAATGACCAAGGATTATAGAGTTGGTAGATGGATTTGGATCGAATATATACTTCATATTTTTCCAAATTTATATCTATATATTCATTTATACTTTCTAGTTGCACTTATTCACCCACCATAGCAGGGATCCATTTGATTATACATGTGTAACATAACAAGATATTAGTCAAAGTAATTATTCATTTTATCTTAACGTATTTTGATTTTTTGCATATATATATTTTTTAATTGAACAATGAAACTGATGTATAAAAAGGGTATAGTATCCCCATGTTACATTAGAACTTGATCTATTTTCTTCATAATATTTCATATGGGAAGGATAAGATGAGCTTTTGTGAAACTTCACATTAGACCTAAAAATTCATGTAGATCTGTAAAAAAATAATATAAATAGCCTATGGATTCCTTTTTTATAAGGAATAAAGGATATATAAGTTTTATGGAACTAATGTATTGTATTTTCCAAAAATTTGTCTTTCTCACGTGTATCAAACTAATATGATATCAGTGATGGGATTCAATTTTTGGTTTTGGGGTTTGTGGTGAACTAATCAGTTATGTGTTGTAATGTACGATCACATTCCATATATATAACTATTGTTCAAATCAATGTAATTCATTAAAATTTAACATATGATACGATATTTATTTAGTTCTATATATTTTATCAACATTAATTTTAAATTTATTGTTTTTATGTTATATATATATATATATATTATTACCAACATGATTGTATGCATGACTAGGACTAAAAAATGGGTAGAATAAAAATTGTTATACATAATTTTGGGATTGTTTCACGAGAAAAAATTTTGTAATCCTAATGACTTATTATGGGAGGTAGAGTATGTTCAAAAAAACATTCACATCTAGTTTATTTTTTTTGTTGGAATTATTTAATGGATTTAACATCTATAATTAGATATGAAACTATATTACAAAGGTGGACATTAAATGTAATTTCATTCCAATGAATCTTATTATCTAACATTGATAATGAAGATTGTTGGTGGGACTTATTAGAACCTATTTAGGTTAAATATTTCCCACTCCATGAATTTCATATATATTTACACTATATGATTAGATTTTCACAAAATTCAAATGTATGTATGGCATACATTTTGTTAAAAATTTGTTATAAACCTTATGAATAACAATGTGTGTTAGAGGATCTCAGTTTTTTTTTATTAATTTGTGATCCTGTAGTTTATAGATACAATTGATAACTATGTTTTATATTTCCATATTAGGAGGTGGTTATTATATATGACTTCAGATCTATCATTATGGAGGAATTATAGATATAATGTTACAAACCAGAGTCAGATTTTTTTAAATATGAATAAAATTTTGTTTAGAAGTCAATGTGTTTTCGTATATACCCTAATATGAAAAATAATTAAATCACATTTAGTTATGTTATATGTGAATGTTTTAAACTAAAATAATGGTCCCTATTGGAAGGCATATTCATCATTATTAATGGATGATCATCATAAACCTTTAATTCCACACTAATTATGCTCAGTCTAATATAAAAGTTATAGTATAATATCAACTACATTAAAAGAGATATATCTTTAGATTTGAATGAGAGCTTATTCATTGAGGATATCTCTATAATATTCTATTACCATAAAATACACAAAAATATTTGGAGATGTGGGGATTATATATGAGCTTCCCAAAGATACAATACCAAGGAGGTGATTCCAGTAAATATATATTTTGGAGGAAACCCCTTGGAGGAATAATGAACATGATACCAAATGAGAATATACAGGCTCAATGGTTATTAGTAAATGTTTAGGGAATGCACCTAGGAGGATTTTCAATGATTTTTTTGGAATACACCCATTGGGATTTCAATTTAAGAATAATATAGGGGATATTTTGGGTTTGGAATCCTCATATATACAAATTATTCAATGAACTAATTTTAACTGTACATATTTAAAGGAAGTCACATTGATAAATCTCGACCTGAATATTTGTGATAAAAAATCCATTAGGTGGAATATGTGCTTAAAGAAAATATATTAAAAACAATCACATGTTTATCTACATATGATTTTAAATGAAATATTTAGTTCTTTCGCCTCATAATAATACCTTTTTGGGACTCATTCTTATCTGTTGTTGGACATGGAATGATGATCATATTCCTATGAGACTTTTTCTCTAGGACATGAAAAAAAATTAATGGAATAAAAAATGTGGATTTCCATGAAAAATAATTCTTATTTATCCTATGGTAGATTTTTTGTAAATTATTGATATAAATATTGAATATTATTGATGGATTAGAGGAGCCATAGGGACTATGTCATGAGAGTTCCACCGATTTATCTATAAGGGTTAGTTGATATTATGAACATGTTGGGGTACTGTGATCGAATATTCTCAAGGGGTTATTGTGCTCATATGTGGGTTCATGATATGCGAATCATGGCATGGATTACCTTCTAAAAAATTTCATAATAATCAAGGTATACATGTTAGATATAAAATAAATTGTTTTGAATTAACAAGGTATCAATATGTTTTTTCGGAAAGAGAATATGTCCTTGGGCACACATCTGGGGGATTACATAATGTATTTTATATGGTTCATGGTCTATTCTAAAGGAAACCTAACGTAAGATATGTGAGTGGGTCCACATTCAATTTGATAATGTGAAAATAATTTTCATTATAAATATTTTTCTTTCCTACATCAGGTAAATGTATTTCATGACTAGGATCTATTAATATATTTTCACAAATGTATAAAATCAAGACTGTGTGAGTATAGATTCATGGATTCAATACAGGAGAAAATTTTTACAAGATATAGTGACATTAATGCATTCTGAAATAAGGGGGTATCTGTCTTTTGGCCAATAACTAACCCACATAGAAAATTTTCTATCATTGGATTGGTCTCATGGAACATATTCACAATCAATGGTTCATTGAGGCATCACAAAACTATGGGTTCTCAAGATTATGAAAAATGAAGGGATCTACCACTAATAATTATACTTTTTGAAATTTTAGAATAACCAAGTTCACATTCAAGAGTGAAAGAAAATTATCTATTATTCATAATGAGGTTTTTGTGAGGATGTGACATGTCCAATAAATAGTCGTATAATTTTTTTGTGATATTTACATTTAATTTGGACTCACACAATTATTTTTTTATTCATACTCATAGTGTTATTGTACTCTCCCTTACCACCCGCTCTAGGTTCATACCTAATCACTCTGAATGGTAAATGGGGTGTTTTTATAGGAATAATTATCTGAGACCGGTGCTGCCTTTCAGGCATAGAGGAATATGTATTGACTATGAGGGAGGTATGGACCTACACATGGGAAATATCTTCATTAGCATATAATTGATTTAATATAGGAAGATCAATTTACCTTGATTGTATCAGGTGATTTCATGTTGTTTCCACATTCTAGATTATATCTAATATTTCATTTGAAAAATAATTAGAACATGTCATGTTATCCTTGAAATTAATATTGAATTTCATCTCATATTTAAATTTAAGATATTTTTATTTTATGTATTTGGATTTTTTAGTGATAATGATTGACCATAAATATCTTTAATATTGGAAAAATCTTTACAATACCATCAAATATTAATAAGAAGGTTGCATGTTTGTATATCCCTACGAGGCTCAGGTATATCAAGAATCTATCATTCAATCAATTTGTGCCTTATATAAACATATTCATTCTACAAAAATTTCATCAATATTGAATGATTAGATTATTCATAAGTGATTCATTCCACTTATATGTCAATTATAGTCATTCTGATTGGGGAATGTTGGAAACTGACCCTGATCAAAATTGAAAATCATCATTAAGTTGTACAAAAGAAAAAAATAATGATCATATAGATAAGATTAGATATATCACATGGAATATGTTTTATGTAAATCATTTAAAATTTTGTAATATTACCTCACATAACAACTAATACCCATTAAAAATAAAAATATACTTTCATTTCTTAATAATAAAATCCTATATCTATTTTACATAGAGTTGAGATTCTAAGTCCCCATAGTGATTCATCTTGCACCACAATGTATTGGAAGCTCTATTATGATTCTAAACTAAATCATTAGTCATCTCAATTTATGCTTCCAATATGTGCATACATACCTATTTCGATATGTTTAGCTGATTATTCTGGCTGTATGAAAATTTAAAGGCAATTCCCCCATTTTTCATGTTGATCATGCAAGCTATATATTAATGGTTAATCTTTTTCAATTTAAAATACTTTGTAACATTTGAAAAAAAAATATTATTTATTGAAATTAAATTATTTTAAAAGAAATTATAATATTAAACCCAAACTATTAATTTCATGGCATCCGCATAAAATCCACCGAAACTCTTAAAATCATTTATGTAATGAATAAATTATTTTTTACATGGGATTCTGGAATATTCAACATCAATAACACAATTTTATTCCTGAATTAAATTTTTTATTTTTTCAGGCGCTTCAAGAAATCGATTATCATCTATAGAAATGTTTATGGATGATGGTTAGTTGTTCGAATATAATCCCCTTAAAATTATATTCCTTTAAAAAAATGAATTAATATCTATGGTAAAAATAGAACATGTTTTATTGTACTTGTATATCTGTTGAAATATTAAATTGAAAAATAATAGAATGTTCTCCAGGTCAAGCTTATTGAGTCTTAGTTTTTCGATACACCATGTCAAGAATTGTATATCATAGTGTTTTTCATTCTATGATGAATACACCACATGGGAATATAATTTGAAAATTGGAAGAACTAAAAAATCAATGTTGGAAAATTAATTTCTAGGGGAAATAAGATTTATGGATGTATTGAAGAATGCATATATTTTCCTTAATTCATATCATATGTGATCATTTATATAGTAATAAAGCTTTTTGATAAATGGTCTCCAATAAAGATAATGCTCATATATATGATGATATATTCCATCAATCATGTTCATGTATCAATAAATCTACAATTACAATTATAATATATATTTATCTTAAATTTTGGAGACATGGAATTAGGGGTAGGGAACCATTTTTTAGTTGTGGGTATAAATAGATCACAATGTAGTGCCAAAATTCATATACCTCATATGGTAAGAAATTTTATGTATATTAAGGACATGTACTATATACCATGTGTTATGTAGTTTCATTGCACGATAGTGCTACATAACCATTGGATAAACAAATGGATTACATATTTGATCTAATTTGTCCCATGGTTAGAGTAATTAGTAAGAAAATATTGATTTTTATATGGTTAGTTAATTTTCACTATGATGTTTGATCCTTTTATTTGTAGTGTAAAATTTCCTTTAACCATTGAGGTAATAGATTTGTGTTCTTAGAAATGAGTTTTTCTTAGGTAAACCAATATTGTATTTAAACATTGCATTTTCTGTGTATTTTTTATTTATTGAGTAAAAAACTCATATATCTAAAAATGTGAATGTGTATTGATCATGGGATAAATATCTTTACAATACACCATTGTTTGAGATTTCATTCTATCAAGTATTCATTATCATCCCACAGTTTTTCTAAGGTCATGTATTTCAGAATGATGTGTTTATTGTGTTATATTTTGATGATCATTTACCTTACAAATTTATTGTATAAAGTCATATAACTTGGACATTATATAGTTTTTAAGGACATATGTTTCTTTTGATTTACATCATATATCATGGACCTTATATTTTTTATGTTCATGTTCATATATAATTGAAATAATATTTATTATATTTATGTTCATATTTCATAAACAATATATTTTTTTAGTTTATTTACATATTTCCAGGGACTTTTTTTTTATTTTACATTCATATGTCATGGAAATTATGTTGATTAAAAAATAAAATGTGTTGAATGTTGGACTCATGTAAGAAAGAAAATCATGTTTATGTGAGAATGGATTAAGATTCTGAGTGTATGAAGATGTGTTGGGGATATCTGTGATTAGAAATAGGGTGATGAGTTATTCATTAGTGTTTACCTATGACATGAGGATCATATGTAATTTTTTTAAAGTAAAATGTGCATATTCTTTAGTGTAAAAATTCATTTATGTGTGATTTAATATCATGAATGGATATATAGTGAATCAGAGGGGTACATAAATGTGTGATATGACCCTTACCATTGATGGTGGATGAATTTATATACATTTATATTCATAATATATATAGTATCTCAAAGAGGATAAGTACTCAAGAAGTATTATTCAATTATACATCACTACATAAGTCATAGAGGATGATGATTCAATATGTTTTTTGGAACCCTACATCTTTCTACTTAAAATGATTATATTATTTGGAAATTTAATTCAATGGATATTAGGTACACATGGAGAGATGGATTTTAGAAATGAAAATCAATGCTCGAGGAGTTCCAAATATTGAGGATGATATGGGATATACATGTTAGAGGTTATTTCCAATCATGTTGGATGAGAATATACTATGTTGTGTTATCTAGTAGTATAGGGATCAATTATCCTTTTTAAATGACAATATTCCTATGGTTGATAGGTAGTTTTCTTGTATATATATATATAAATCCACACTAGTATGGTAGAGTGGTTCTATGATGCTGTGATGAATCTATTTTAAAGGGCCATGAAATATTTTTTATGATTTAAACCCTTGAAGAACATATTTGATTATAGTGAAAATGAAATACATGGAATGTTATAGAAACATCGATATGATTCCTATTGAATGGAATCAAAAAACACCCTCAATGGAGGGTCAACTACTTGTATAGGCTATTTATAAAATAAATTCATTTTTATTCATGAATCATGGACTAAGAATGAGGTACTACATCATCTCGTTATATTTCTATTTAGATGATTGGTGATGTAATATCTAAAATGTCAAATCAACATAGATTGTTGGATTATGTGATATATAAAAATATTATAAATGAGTTTTAATATAGAATTATGATAAGGGATTGAAAATATAGTGATGATAAAAATTCATTATGAAGGGGAGATATATCATCTAAAATGACTCTAGGTATCATTAGAACAGAAGCCCATTTTCATTGAAAAGATCCTATGATTTTAACGACCAATAGCCCTGGTGAAAATACCACTAATACAAAGTCATATAGTGTTTTCCATTGATGTTATATACACTACAAACTCATTGATATTTGATATTTTCATAAATTTTAATATAAGTACAATAATGGTGGGTTTGGAGAAAAGAATATTCCCTTATGGTTATAGGGTCTAAATGATGTGTTATCATTTTCTGATTAATTTATAATGTTGGTTGGATGAGATAAATCTTTTCACTAATAATTCATTCAACATAAAGGTTCCAACATGTAAGGATAATAATTTTTAGGGTCATAAGATAAACTCTCATTTCATTCTACATCATTTTATTTTACTCTATAATAATCATAAAAGCTCTAAAAACGAATATCATAGTGACTATAGAGATAAATTTTGATAAGTACTCCTCTTTGAATATTTTATCCAAACATTGTTTTATGTCTCATTAAAATGAATTTTATGGTCTTATGACTTGGATGATCATGGTATATTTTTTAACATCCTAAAATTTTAATAGATGACACATTTATCATGGTTGTAAGGTGTGTGAAAAATACGAATAGTAGTGTGATACAATATCCCATATAGGATCCCCATGGATGGGGATACTCCATAACAGTTTTGACAATGATAATTATGATAAAAATTTTGGATCATGGTTCTTGTATCATATGTAATGTCATGTAAAAACACATAGGTAAAGAATTCTAATCATTTTTGGTTGATGAAGGTCATTTACATCCTATTAAGGCTCAAAATAATAGAAATTACTTTTTGAGTAAAAAAATGTTTTCAAGTTAAATGGATCTTATATAGGTAATACTCATGCATATTGAAGTAGAGTGGACCACTAAAGAAATATATTATTTCTAATGGTCAATGAAGTTTTGGAAGAAATATGATATACTAATGAAATGAACTATGATTTATAGAATAAGATCCTTATAAAGGATAATAAAATTATTCCAAAAAATAGTTGACCATATTTTGACTGTTGCAGTTTATCAAAAAGGACTAAACTTTTTAGCAACACAACCGATTTTTTCACCCAAATAGTAATATCGGCTAGAGGGCCACTAGGCCTTAAGCATGTTTTCTTTTATTTATAAGGTATATGATAAGATGTGAGGGTGTAAATATTAGTTTTTTTGGTGAATAAACCCACTATTGATGTTAATATAATGGTATAAAATATAAATATATATAATCTAAAAATGACCAAATAAAGTTCCAATAACCCTCCCATTGAAGAAGCATAAAAGACGCTAGCATTCATTTTAAATATGCTCAAACAAACCATTTATGGAATAAAAACCAAAAAAAATAGATACATGAATCTAATATGTTACATACTAGAATTTAATTAATCGTTGGTCACTCTTGGTTTTCATCAGTAAAAACATATATTTTAATTTTGAAAAAAAAATATAGTCCCAGAACGTAACTCTCGATAATTCTAGAACACAAGTTTCTTTTCCATCCATCCCATTAGAAAATATTATAACACAATCACTATGTTCCAAATCCTATGTCTAATGCTTTACCAAATGGATAAACCATAATGTTTACATATATCTTAAAGGTCCCATGTATATTGTGAGAATGAATCTTAGTAAGCCACCATCAATGTGTGTGTAACATACATATGTGTCTAACAAAGTGTATATAAAAAATACTAATTAATTACATCACGTCACATAATATAACATCAAACAATCATCATCAACACCCACAATGAATAAATAAAATTATTTATACATTGATAATATAGCAATAATGGGTCCTTAGAATAATACTCGTGGAATCCTCAAATGAAGCATTAATATAATTGAACCCAAAGGTTTGACCTATAAAATACAACACAACTCTATGTTCCATTAAGAATGAAACTGACTTCCCAAAGGATATCCTATGAAAGTACATATTCCCATGCCCATTGATCGTAAATCTACATCATCTTTTATGACAACATATGGGGAATATATTGGTCTATCCCCAAAATAATAACCCCCATCAACTGAACACCATACATATAGGGTATGTTAATGTCTATCCTCCAAAAAATTCCATGGCCCAACGACCTCAATATACATTCAGTCGCATCCACCAACTGATGGTATCAACAACAGTAGTCAATGGATCCACACCATACACATGGCTTTCACAATTAATAACATCAAAAAATTACACTAATCATTTTACAACGGAGGCCTAAAACAACTTGATTGGTCAACACCACCCCATTATCTGATCTATATCTATCTTTACACACTCTGGTGATGCATAAAATAACGATTGTGACTAATAATTACTTACTAGTTCCTAATACAGATCATCTAGTACCACATTCTTATGTGATGGTGTCTCTAAACATGATGGTCATCACGATCTCAAATCAGTTGGTTCGTTCCCACAAGATTCTATCCTAATCACCTCATTCTAACAACCATGCCTCCTAACTGGTGATCATCATCATGAAAATAATCCATGACAATACCTACCTAATGACCATCATCCAATCAATCTAGATGACCAACATCATCAAAATCCTTATGCCAAGCATGTCACATTCCCATGGAACTAACATAATTAAAACATTTTATTTAACCATTTTATTTTAAGTAGATAAACACTCCAGACTACTGTTAGTAAGGTATGAAGTATCTCACTATGAATAACCCATTTTTAAACATGGATGACTATAACTATAGGAATCTCATAACATGATTTAATTAATTTAAAATTAATCTATTAACATAATAGTGCATGACATTGTCAACACATTATTTGGAACAAGAAATATCACCATGAAATGAGAAAAATAAATAAATAATGCAATGAACCACCTACCTCATGTCGGTATATGCTCACAAATCAAATCATTCCCTCAAAATCAAGACGATTTAAATGAAATAAAAATTTTAGATTATTGCCTTGAAAATAAGGTAAAATAGTTCATAAAATTTTAACACACCTTATGAAGATATAGTGGATAATGAGATGTAAGAGTACTAGAGGACTTACCGATATGTATCTAACACCATTAATAGATTGAAAAACAGAGCTCCATTAGATAATTGAGCTCAACAGCTAGTAAGATGGGGAAAACAGATGGAGGTTCCCTATAAGATATGGAATTATTTGGGAATATATAATAGAGGAGTAAAAAATAAATTAATAATATCAATTACGTCATTAAAAACATTTTTTGGGTGGCATGGTCATCTCACATTGTAGGACTAACCATGTGACACTCACTGTCAAAAGAGTCACCCCACATAGTTCTCCCACATAGTTTTCCAAACCATGTGGATACTGTGTGAATTGCCTCTGCTAAAAATTATAGAGGAATGACATGGCCACGAATCCACTATTGAATAGATTATAAAACCATTAATAAGGATCCTAGATGGATGCACAGTTTCACCTGGGTGGCCATACATTTTTTCCAAACCAGCTGACAATGTCTACACCCAATATAATGTTGGGTGTTCGGACTCTGATGAAAATTAATCCTTTTAAAAACCACAATTCTCTTTCCATTAATATGTACCGATACAAAAAAAGACCTGAGTAAATGGTATTCTCTTTATTATGTTCTGATTATCCAGAAAATAGATGTCATACCCACCGATATCTGATTAGTTCTTACGGTATGACGATTTTAAATAAATCCAAAAACCATAGATGTTATGATCTCCCCATCATAAAATAGATCCTATATGTGATATAAATTAAAATATATAGATTTTACAAAATATACCATCTCTTTAAAATACATCGGGTCTACCCTAGTAGATAGTTCATATGCAAAATCTCTCTAAAGGTACTCCCCATCTTAATAGTAACCAAACCTACTCATTTCCCTACCCTAATCAAAAATAAAATAATATCCCACTAAACATACCCAAAATAATTATCATCCCATGATACATCATCAATAATTCACCCCATTGGGTTCTTAAATCCTGAACATCTCACATATGACAGACATTATGTACCAAATCTCATTAGATGACCACCTCATGGCCAGGTTGCACATGGATCCTATGAGGTACTGCCTCTCAACAGTTTTCAATAATAAGTCATGGTGCCTCCAACAACACATAGATCCTAAATTTCACTAATTTAATTTTTAGAACACTATTCAAGTAGTGCTACATCACATATATTCGCAAAGAATATCTCGGTGCAACACACCTAACATATATACAACACATCTGAGCTGATTCTAACATTCTAACCATCATATTGTTTGTCCAAAAGTACACTTCATGCAACTTTTTCCCAAAAATCTGAACTTTATACATAATTTCCGATTAAAAATTAAAATAAAACCAGGTCACATCCATGACTTACCTCAAAATTTGATCTCTTTACCGTCTTGATGTGCTCGTGGAAGCTCTAATATGGGCATCTAGCATAAATATATACTAACTGAGGGATTTTTTGCTTATTCTTTTGTACATTCCAAAGTCAACTGACCCTAATGTTGGTTCCCACTATCAATTATATCACCCCTACATGCAGTTTAATCATGGCTATCAGTTTTTGGTACTGCTCCAGATCTGATCACAAAGTCCTTAGTCTGCCTCGGTCCTTGGCAGTTGTCTCTATGAGAAGGTTCTTGACTGAACCTATTGTGATGCCCAACATACCCATATGATCGGATATATTTCAATTCCAAATCACACTACATCATCGCATGTTCTATCTACCCACACTATATTAACACATACTATGATATACTCCTCAGTGTTGTGCTTGAATTTATAGTGTAATCACCCTTGTGAGACCCCTCTCAAACTTACTTCCTTCTATATGATGAATTGACAATTAAATCCATAGAATACATAACTTGAATCATATATAATAGGTATTTTATATTTCCCTCAAATATTAACTACGGATTCCCCACCTCTGGGAGTGAGTGAATATGATGATTTTTACCTCCACCTAGATGGATTTTCTAAAACCATCCTCGAAATGCCTCACCCTTGTGGTGTTGTCACCCACCATACCTGGTGGTTGAAACAAAAATTAGTAAATTGAACATCACATTCCATTAAAATATATTTTCAATACTTTAATATCATGATCTTATATTCTATCTCCTCCCTCAACCTCTTGGAGATGAATTTCTCAATGAACCGAGCCTCAAAATAATTCCAATTCATTCCATCATCTACACTATCCTGATCCTTCACATACCACCTGTCTTTTGTTGGAACACTAATAATATAAATAATCATCTTCACCATGTGGTCTATAGATGTATCCAACTGCTCATCCAGCCACAACCAAAAAATCGTTCAAAATTAGCAGTTTTACCACCTACAATAGATCCTTCCCATGATATTGTACATCTGACCTGTGATATATCTAACCCTTAAGAACATCATCCTGAGCCTCAATGTTCTTAATAGATTCTTGATCTGGAAACATTGATTCACTGCCCTTATAAAACTCCACTAGATCTCATCTAAGTCTTATCTATCTAATGAACAATATAATGTTCATAAAGCAATATGAATATATATACTGTATATAGGGAATGTGTTAAAATACCACATAATATCTCCACCATTACTCTCACCCATCACAAGAATGAATCATGGCATCTGGCCTCAGGGAATCTTACTCACCCATATCAGGGCCTGGTATCAGATAGATGTTTAGCCTCTTAGACACCATCCCACCAACATTTGAGTTAGGCATCACAATTGAATACCTTCTTGATCTTATAAGAGACATTAATATTTATATATATATGTCACATATCACAATTAAATCTAACAAAACATTTATTTGATCCATATCCATAGGATGGATGAGTAGAGTTTACATGAAGAGAGTCTATGCTTAGAAAAATTGCATATCATTCATAATTTACAATTTTTAAAACCCAATCCCAAATTATAAAATCTATATCCCTAATAAAAATAACAACAATTTGTTACAGTGGAATTCATATATATATATATATATATATTTATATGTACCTATTAAAAATCAGCATAATAACCACTCCTTTAAAATCATCGACCATGATCCAAATAAATTTTCTTTACATACTATTCCAAGGGTCTCATATTATTAATAGTAAAAAATTTAAACAAAATGTGCATGAATCATGGTGGAAATCATATAAAATATAAAACAACACAACAAAACAACAATTTACCACCCTTGTAAAATGGTTCTCCCCCATGGATGGGGATGTAAGCACCCAAAAAATTTTCTAAATCGATTTATGACAATATACAAGTCTATAGTCTATAATAAACCAAATATAATGAAAAAACTGAAATAGAAACTTCTATGTTAACATTGGTAGTGACCACACACATTTTTCCACTCGAACAGTGCTACTAGATAGAGCACTAGTATGCCTTACGTGCGCATCCGTATATGCCAAAGGAATCCAATTAACTGTGGGGGAGTAAAGCGGTAATATTGGTGAGAGTAGAATCTAAAGTGATGGTAAAATAATGGTATTATATATATAATCATAAATTAATAAATAAACATAAGACCAGTGTCCAACCCATAGAAGATGTACAATAAATAAGAGTAGTAATAATATTCTTAACCACTGACGTATAGAATGAAGAGTTAAAAAATTAAATTTTTGGAAACATGCATCTAAGAGAGGTTGTACCACCCCAAGATTTCATATTATGTTATTTTCATTAAAGTAATTCAATACCTAGCGCTACACGCTACACGGAAGTTGAATGCACCATTACTTACCGAACAAGTAGTTCGAAAGTTATTATGAATAGTAATAACTAAATTTTGAATTTTATATACTCTATATAATTTTAGAATCTATATTATGTGTTTCATTGATATAATATTAGAACAAATTCGTTTTTTTAGATAAAAGAAGTATGTTTCCAAAAATTCAAATTTACCACCTAATAATGGAAAAACCATTTAAAAACAATATTTGACACTTTTATATATTCAATTTAATGAAAATAAATTCAAATTTAGAATCGGGACATAAAAATTTATTTTGAAATAATTTTTGGTACTTTTCTGATAAATTTCATATATTTTGATGAAACTGAAAAATACTAAATTTTAATTAAACCCACCTTTTTTAATCGAAATAATTAATTGGTATAGATAATAAAATTTATTGGTTTAGAAGAATAATCACGTTATATTTTTATCATTTAATACAATGTAGGTCATTATAAGTAATTTCACTTTTAAATTTGATATAAACACATGTCAATATTTTGATAGTTTATACTTTTTTAAAACCCCGGTTTTCGATTTTGACAACACGAATTATGTTTAAATTAATTAATGAAACTTATATATTTGGAATTTGGTAAAATAGATTTAATTTGTGAATTAGGAATATCCAAATTATCTTAGGGTGAATTTTTGGTATTTTTCTTAAAACATTAAATTTTTAATGAATAGTGAAAAACACTGCGTTATAGTTTAAAACCAATGTTTTATTTAAATAATTATTTAATTTATTTCATTTTAATTTAAGTAAAAATAGATATATAATCCCTATATATGTTCAATTTAATTCATTTGAGTCGTTTTATAAAAAAATCAGATGTATAAAACTTTATTGAACGTTTTACTGTCTTTTACCCACCTTTTATGAGCATTTGCAAATTTGCATAAAACATAATATTACCGCTTCAGTGAGTTGAATTTAAATAATATGAGAGGAATAGTTGACATCATTAAATAAAATATGTTTCAATAAGATGAAAATAATTTTTGGTGAATATTAAATTTTGCCTTTTATTTACCACTGTTAAAAGTAAATAGGGTAATTCCGGGTAAAAATGATTTTATAATTACACTAAAACATTCCCTAATTCTATTGCGTAAGTGTAATTAGACCATGAAAACCATATAAATAAAATAGGATCCTTATTTTTCCACTTGGATTAGATTAGGATATATATTATTATTTTATTTAAACAAGATTTAAAAGAGTTAAATTCAGTGTTTAATAACTAAACCATTTTTAATATAGGGTTATACATAAGATAAATTCGAATATAAATATTAATTATAAATATAAAAATATTTTCTACATAATGGTAGTTTATTAATAATTTTTAGATATTAATCAATTTAATTTATATATGACACAATGATGATGCAGTAATTAGCATATTAATGAAAGATTAAAATAATTAATATTATAAATATACAAATTAGTTTAATTTGAGACTTTTGATTAATTAAACTAATTTTATAGGTTAATATAAAATGTTAGGGTTGATTAAATAATTTTTCATCGATGTAATCATGTGGTTATGATTTTCGGAAAAACTAAATACTAAATAGTGTTAAAATTGACATAATTTAGTTATTAAAACAAATACAATATTATTAATTGATATAAAATTTATAAAAAAATAAGGATCATAAAAAGGACATATATATGGTTATATATATTAATAATTAACTACTCGATGTTCTTCATGATGTTTATAGAATGTTTATTAACCATATAATATAAAAATACTTAGAGACATGGTAAATGTCAAACTATTTAACTAAGAGTTAAATCTAAAAGATAAGGTTAATATATTGACCTAAACCTATCTAAATCCTATTGTTTGAGGGGTTTTCATCCCTTCCCCTTCTTATCCTCTAAATAAATAATTTTTAAGCCATTAAAAACCGAAAATTAGTTTATTATAAAATAATATTTCAAGAGTTTCCTAAAGTGACACTCACCTCTCTTATAAAATGGTACTTTCCCTTATCATAATTTCACAACACCAAAGCAATTTGGCTCGACCAAACCCAGCCCAAATATCCTCCCAAATTTCCTCCCATAATCAAAGAGTCCTTCCTTTGGTCAAAAATCCATTCTATGTAGCCCTTATGATCAAATCAATTGGAAGAACCTGAAGAAAAGTTAAAAATCTCACCACCCTCATTCAAGTTCTTTTCTTCTTCCACATCCTCTTCGTTTTTTTGTTCCATAACAAAATAAAAACTAAATTACCTTCTATATACATTCTTGTTATTATAAATATTGTACAACAATATTCGTTATTGTATATATCTTATAAATGACAAATTCACCATAAATGTGTACGTACGGATTACCGTCTCCATGTCGTTGTGTAGTTAGTTATTCAAACACTTCATTATTTGGATGGGTATAATAATGATTATAAAGGATGTAAATAATAAATAAAACATGATAATTATTCAGTATATATGATATACCATCCAATTACATACGATTTCACCATCAATATAATGATATTGGTGCTTGTGTGTACGTATGGATTACCGTCACCAGGAACGCGAAAAAATTAATTCCCCATCATAATCATTCAAGAATAATTTTCATTTTATGATTAGAAATACTGTTTATGAAAATAATATAATTCTTTATATGAATCAAATACATAATATCCATAACAAATATATCTTACATAACCAACCATATAAAGGAAAATGAATTAGTTAACACTCAGAACGATGATACTATTGAAATATTATTAAGAAAGCAATATTAGATGATCATATATGATATCATATTTATTTATTTGGTTCTTATATAATTTAATAACAATTATTTTACCATTATATAGGTGGTTAACCCACTCATTACTAAATAAAAGTACAAGGTAAGGGGTTTTCATCTCACTTTTATTCCCTTGAGATTTATGCTATATTTTCTACTATTACATTTTGTGTGGTGTATGTATAGCCCATGATTATATTGTTTATATAATATACATTAATTTATGGGTATTTAAATCATCATTGGATGATCATTTTTTAATGGGGTGTATGTTTCATAATTTACCAAATCGTTAAAGGATTTTCAAATTTCAATTTCCACTCATTCGGTTCTACGAAGACATCATTGATTGCTTTACTACAAGATTATATGTGAAATCACTAATTATTTACTTATTTAGTAATTTACACTCCCCTTTGTGTGGATATACTTTTTATACACATAATTACTCCATTGATAAATTCTCAATCCATCGATATAAATATTATACGACTAATTTTAACTCGATTTACATTCATTGAGTAAAACATCGAAGTCAATGCAGTTGTTTTGGCAATAATATGTGTGAATGTACCCTAACTGATTTATACAGAATATATAATCATATTGAGTGTATTTATATTATTCACACCTAATTATATCATTGATTTATCCTTAACCTAAGGATATGGTCTTTATAAAGGAATTCATCTCAACTTACATTCCATTGAGATTTCTTGGTTATTATGCGCCAATTCAATTTTATTTGGTGTATATAAAGTACATAGACATAGTATATCATAAATCCATTTATTCACATCATATTATAATTTTTTTCATACCAAAATTATTTTTATTCAAGCTTCTTTCATTTGGTTAGGTACTCTAACTAAAATGTCATTTTGAATGTTTTAAAATTTTATTTTTCTAAATCACTCTCATTAATGTAGAGGTTTTAAAAATGGGTTTAATTTTTTATTTATATAGAAATTAATATTTTAAAATTGAAGTTCCTTTTAAATGTTTCAAAGTGGTATGTGACACTTTGAATCAAAAATCTATTTTAAACATCTTCTTGATAAATATTGAGACTTTTAAATGTTTTCATCAAAAAGTGACATTTCCCTCAAAGATTTTTACTGATCATTTTCAACTATGTCCACATATTTTATGGGATACTAATCCTGATCTAAGTTGATTAATTATGATACAAATCTTCGATAATTTATTGAAGGCTTTGTGATATGTTTGATTGTGTATGTTTTATTTTTATACCATTCATGGTTTATAGATAATTTATTTACATTTCGTACGCTAGTTTTAATACAAATGTTTCTGTAATGTTTAAACATAATAATATGAGAAATGCATTGGAAATAGTAAATGATAGGTGGATCCCTCTATATCTCCATGATGAATCAGTAAGTCTCATGAGAAAAACTAGTGTCTTCGCACAAGGTCTTGAAAAAATCTAATTTATTGTCTTGGGACAAGGCCTTGACTATGTAGTTATGAAATCTGAAATTATGCATTATATCATTAGGAAATTAGATATTGATATTACATGTGATTATTTGATTAGTATAATATTAATTTCAATAAGTAAATGGAAATATTTGATTTCTCTTTTCTATATTATATTGATGTTTATGTTTAAAGTTCTTGTGTTCTAGTCTTATACATTTCCTTAAATGTTTGTTCTTATTTTTGAATGTTTCTTCTATATTGTTATCCTTACTGAGAATCTAAGATCACCCATTTATTATGTTTTATTATTCCTAGGATGTAAAGAAGTATATTATTATTAACCTGCTAGAATAGCCCAAGTGATATAAGAGTGTTCTAAAGAGACATAATGTTTTTTTATTTTACGATGTAATGAAAAACTTATGTATGTATCTTGTAATTCTAAGGCTACTAAACTGATCGGTCTTTCTGGACAATATTCCTTGTATCATGCCAATGTTATGTAATAATGCACTGATTCTAGGTAACAAGGGATGGGGAAATATATTTAGTATCATATAATGTTTAGTACAATCCACGGAAGTTAGATTTAGATAAAAACTCTGATTCGGAAGCACTGCCATTAGATAAACATTGAGGATTATTATTGAAGAACATACAAAGATTTGGTAATATAAATATTATGTGGGTTTTCAAAGATATAAATCTCTCTCTGGATATGAGCAGGTAGAGGCGGATTTGGCACAGATGTACCTAGGAGTGAAAACTCTTATAAAGAGTTTCGAGCTTTACCCGGTGTATCGTGGTTCACGACAACGGTCCTTGTTTTACTATTGGTTATGACACTCCTGGGGGATATTCTTAAGATAATTCACATTTTCTTTAAAAATTAATTTGAAGTACTTAAATATAATATTATAATAATTAACCTTGGTTATTCTTAAAGTGTTTTAGATTTAAAATAATGTGTTTCAATATTCTTTAAATGATTTTATGACTCACATTATGCTTTCTTGTGTTAGTAATTTGTTGGATTACAAGGAAGTCATAGTAACATTGAACATAGTGTACAAGGTGGGAATAGTGGTGGAAATTATAAATGAAATGGATTATTGATATGTGTAAAATATATCGTGTTAATTCCAAATTATTTTTATAAAAATATTTTCAACAAAATATATATTAACCAACTCCCGGACTCAATAAAAAAGAGAAAGGTGGTGAATGATAACAACTCTAGTAGTGGAGACCATGGAGAAAAGAAAGCTCAATTTCAATCATGTAGGAAACGTGGAAGGAGACACCTAGGAAAGTGTCTCAATGGAATAATGAAATTCTTTATGTGTGGGAAAGAAGGATATAAAGTAATGAATTTATGGGGAAAATGAAGAGTACTATGGATGAAAAAAAATATCCCAAGAATCCATTTATATTAATATGTCATAAATGTAGGGGGCCTGGGAATTACTTGATTGAATGCCCTATTCTTTAGAATAATCTCATGTTCACGGATGAACCTACGTGGAAATAAATGGGTGGAGAAATGTTTAGTGCTCTTTGTTGATGGGATTACATTGGAAGCCATTTGTCTTGTATGTGTAACCCTATAGTTTTTTATGTGAAAATGCTATTTTTGGAAGAATTATATTTCCGGTTATAGTTATAAATAACCATTTGAGTTTATATGATCCTTGAATTTTTGTAAATTAGCAGTTATTAAATGTTGGGATGAAAATTCATGTCATGACATAACATTTGTGGTGAAATTATATTATGGTTATTCTGAAGATTTTTTTTCATTTTGGAAATGTTATAACATATTTTTTTCTAAAATGGACAACACGGGGACCATGTGACAACCCGTAGCATCGGAAAAAGCATCGAAAATCGAACCCACACCCCGAGTGCAATTGTGATTTATCGCCTACCACTGAACTATGTAAATTCCATGGATAGTGTGACGAATTCATTTTAGTTAAATGATTTTATTGATCAATAATAAGTATATTTGGGATCATATGTCTTTTCCAATGGATATCCTCAGTATACGGAAATGATTTGATGATTAATAAATAAATGTTATTTTGGAAGATGTTCTCTCTATTTGGAACAATATATTCCTAAGGAAAATAGAATACTATGATATTTTAGTTGTGGAGTGACGATGGATTTTTATATTTGTTTCTATTATGGATTTATAGTGATTTGGGTTATTTATGGAAATTATTAACCTATCATAGAAAATATGTGATTGTGTTAATTACTTTAAGTATGCTACTTTAAGAGTATTTGATGTTATTTGGAGGTACAATTTAACGTGGAAGACTACATAATCAAATTATTCTACAATTTGGGTTTCAATATTAATTTTGATTATATTGAAGTATTTTAAGGGAAATTGTTTATTGAATGGTATTTATTGATCTTTGATATTGTTGTTTTAATTTTAGAAATTAATATTAGTATTTCATTATCTAAAGGATTATCCTTTTTGGGGATCATCTGATATTGTACTAACCATTTTGGTTTTGGATAATATCTAAATACAAAGTAAATATATATTTTATCCTTTGTGGATCATGTGATTCCCTAGAAGTTAATTCTAGTGCTTCAAGAGTGACCAAGTCATCTTGAATACTCAACGTTTGAAAAAAAATAAGGGTTAGTGGTAGAAACTTATTAAAATATGATACTCTAATTAATAATTAATTATATCTCTTTATTTTCTTTTTCAATATCAAAAATAAATTCCACAACTTTAGGATATGTAATTTATAACAAAAAATATATTTCTTGTTTACATTTCATACTTGGAAACTAATGACCGTTTATCCCATCACAAGTTTGTGGTTTTCTTGTTCTTAACTTTCTCTTGATCAGGTTTTCTATCACTCTCCATCAGAACATTAAAATTAATTTATCTTCCATATTTTTTTTTTCCAACATAGAATCCTAGTATGGGTTATCTCGGGTGACCTTTGTACTTCTCATTATTTATTTTAAAGAGATAGTTTTATTGAATGTTTTTCTGATGTGGGACATTAAATGAAGTTCCCTAGACAAATTTTAATATTCTAAGGAAGCAATTTCCAAAAGGGGGGAAGAATATAACACTCCATGATTTCATAGTAATTTATTTTCTTTTATGTAATTCAATAGCTTGTGATACAAACAACACCGAGTTCGAGTGCACCCCGACTTACCAAACTAGTCTATCAAAAGCTGTTATAAATAGTATTAACTAAATTTTGAATTTAATATACTCCATATAATTTAAAAGTATATATTATGTGTTTCATAGAGATAATATAATAAAAAATTCATTTTTTCAGATAACAGATGTATTTTTAAAAAAAATGAATTTTTACCACCTTCGAATGGAAAACCCTTTTTAAAACCAATATTTGACACTTTGTATATTAAATTTAATTAAATTAAATTCTTTTTTATAATCAGGAAATAAAAATTTATTTTGAATAAATTCTTGGTATTTTTCTGAAAACTGTCATTTTTTTATGAATACTGAGAAATACTAAATTTTAATTGAGAACAACATTTTTAATAGAATTATTTATAAGGTTAGATTATAAATTTTAATGGTTTGGAATTATAATTTTATTCTATTTTTATCATTTAATAAAATTTAGGTAATTATATGTAATTTCACATTTAAATTTAATAGAAACACGTGCCAATCTTTTGATAGTTTTTACTTTTTAAAAACCTATATTTTCAGTTTGAACAACATGAGTTAATTATAAATTAATTAATGAAACATAATTGTTTTTAATATGGTAAAATATAATTCATTTTTGAATTCAGAATATCAAAATTATCTTAGGGTGAATTTTTGGTATTTTTCTGAAAACATTCAATTTTTGATGAATTGTGAAAAACACTATGTAATAGTTTAAAACTGACGTTTTATTTAAATAATTATTAATTTTATTTAAATTTATTTTTATTCAAAATAGATATATAATAAATATATAACATCAATTTAATTCATTGGAGAAATTTTATAATATAATTATATGTATAAAATTTTATTGAACTTTTAACCGACTTTTACCCATCTTCTAGGTGCATTTGAAAATTTGAATAAAACATAATTTTACCACTTTTGAGAGTTTAATTTCAAAAATCCGAGATTTTTGGTTGACATAAATAAGTAAAATGTGGTTCAATTAGATTAAATTTCTTGGTGAATAGTAACTGTTGACATTTATTTACCACAGTTAAAAGTAAATAGAATAATTAAGGGTAAAAATGATATTATAATTACCCTAAAACATGTCTTAACTCTATTCGATAAGTGTAATTCGACCAAAAACGAACATATGAATAAATTATAATCCTATTTGGTCCACATGGATTATATTAAGACATTTATTATCAATTTTGTTTAAAGAATAGTTAATAGATCTAAATTCAATGTTTAATAACTAAACCATTTTTAATATAGGGTTATTCATAAGATAAAATCGACTACAAATATTCATTAGAAATATAAAAATATTTCATTCATAATGGTATTCTATTTATAAATTTTAGACATTATATATTTTAATTTATTTATGACACAATGATGATGCAGTAATTACCTTATTAATGAATGATTAAAATAATTGATATTATAAACATCCTAATCAGTGTAATATGAGACTTTTGATAAATTAAACTTATTTTATTGGTTAATATGACATGCAATGGTTGATTAAATAATTTTATTCGATGTAATCATGCTGTTATTATTTTTACAAAAACCAAATACTAAATAGTGTCAAAATTGACAAAATTGAGTTTTTAAAACAAATACTATATTATTAATTACTATAATATACCTAAAAATATAAGGGTTGGAAAAGGGATTATATAAGGATATATATATATTAATAATGAAACACTTGGGGTTATCATGGATGTTTATAGTATGTTTATTAGTAAGATAATATAAAAATACAAAGAGACATGCTAAATGTCAAACTATTTAACTAAGAGTTAAATCTAAAATATAAGGTTAATATGGTGACCTAATCCTGTCTAAAACCTATTTTTTGAGAGTTTTTATACCCATACCCACATTATACTTGACATAAATTATTTTGGAAACATTAAAAGAAGAAAATTATTTTATTATAATATAATATTTAATGCTTTTCCTAAAGTGACCCACACCTCTCTTATAAAAGAGTACTTCCGCTTATCTAAATTTCACACTCAAAAGCCATCTGGATTGGCTAAAACCTACCCAAATGTCCTCCAAAATATCCTTAAATAATCCTATAGGTCGTCTTTTTGTCAGAAATCCATCCTATAGATCCCTTTTGATCAAATCAAAAGGAAAAACCCGAAGTAGAGGTAATAATTTCACCACCCTATTTCAAGTTCTTTTCTTCTTCCACTTACTCTTTTTGTTTTTTTTCAATTCCAAAATAATAAATCCATTACCTTATACATACTATGATGTTATTATAAATATTTTACAACCATATTTTCTATTCTATCCATCCTATAAATGACAAATTCACCATACGTCCGTATGTACGCCTTACGGTCTCCGTATTGTGGTGTAGTTTGTTATTCAAACTCATCATTATTTCGATGGGTATAATAATAAGTATAACTGAATTAAATAATAAATATAACATTATAATGATTCTATATATTTTTTATACCATCCAATTACATAATATTTCACGATTAATATAATGATATTGTTGATCGTGCGTACGTACAGATTACCGTCTCCATGAACGCGATGAGATTCATTTCCCATAATAATCATTCTAGAATAATTGTAATTTTATGATTAATAATAATATTTATGAACATAATATAATTATGTATATTAATCCAATACATCATTTCCATAACAAACACGGTTTACGTAACCAAGTATATAAAGGAAAATGAATCAGTTAACACCCGAAACAATGATACTATTGAAATATTATTAACAATGCAATATTAGAAGATCATATATGATATAATATTTATTTATATGGTAATTTTATAATTTAATAACAATTATTTCACAATTATAATGGTTTTTAACTAACCTTATACTAAGGATAAGTACATGGTAAGTGGTTTTCGTCTCACTTTTATTCCCGTGAGATTCATGCTATATTTGCCACTATTACCATTTTTGTGCTGTATGTACTGCCCATGATTGTATTGTTTTTGTAATATAAATTAATGTATGGTTATTTAATTCATAATTGGATGATAATTCTTTCATGGGGTGTATGTTTCACAAGTTACCGAATCCATAAAGTAATTTTAAATTTCAATTTTCACTCATTCGGTTCTACGAAAACATCATTGATTACTTTACTCTAAGATTATGTGTGAAATCACTATTTATTTACATATTTATTAATTTACACTACCCTTTGGGTGGAAATAATTTTGATACACATAATCACTCCATTGTTAAATTCTCAAGTCATTGATATAAACTTCATTAGAGTAAATTTAACTCGATTTACATTCATTGAGTTAAACATCGAAGTCATTAGTGTTGTTTTTACATGAATATGTGTGATGGTATTCTGATTGATTTACACTGAATATCCAATCATATTTAGTGTATTTAAATTTTTCACACATAATTATGTCATTGATTTATCTTTTACCTGATGATACAGTCTTTATAAAGCAATCCATCTCAACTTACATTCGATTGAGTCTTCTTTGTTGTTATGCACCAATTCACTTTTATTTGGTGTATATATTGTACATTGACATAGTATATCTTGAATATTTCTATTCTCATGATATTATAACGTTTTTATTACCTCAATTATTTTTATTCAAGCATCTCTCATTTGGTTAGGGTCTCTAACTATAATATCATTTTGAATGTTTTAAAAATTTATTCTTTTCAATCATTCTCATTAATGTCCATGTTTTAAAAATGGTTTTAATGTTTTATTTATATATACATTAATGTTTTAATATTGAAATTACTTTTAAAATCTTCAAATTTGAATGGGACACATTAAATCAAAAATCAATTTTAAACAGCTTCTTGATAAATAGTGATACTTTTAAATGATTTCATGAAAAAGTGATATTTTCCTCAACGATTTTTACTGATCATTTTAAACTATGTCAACATCAATTACATGATATTATTCTTGATAGAGGTTGTTTTATTATGATACAAATATTCCATACTATATTGAATGTTTTTTTATATGTTTGATCGTGGATGTGTTATTTTCATACCTTTCACGGTTTATAGATAAAGTATTGAAATTTCTTATGCGAGTTTTAATAAAAATGTCTATTTTATATTTAAACCTTTTCATATAAATAATGCATGAACATAGTGAGTGATGGGTGTATCCCTCTATAGCTCCTCGATGCATCATTATGTCCCATGAGAGAAATGGGATTCTTGGAACGAGGCCTTGAAATAATCACATTTTTATTCTTGGAACATGACCTTGACTCTGTGGTTATGTTGTCTGGAATTATGCATTCCATCATTATAAAATTGGATATTGATATTACATGTGATTATTGAGGTATTAAAATATACATGTGAATAATTAAATAGAATTATTTTATTTATCTTTTCCATATTATGTTGAATTTTATGTTTAGAAGGATTGTGTTCTAGTCTTATACATTGCCTTAAATTTTTATTCTTATTTATGAAAGTTTCTACTATATTGTTATCCTTACTGAGAATCTGAGAACACCCCTTTATTATGTTTTATTTTTCCTAGGATTCAAATAAGTATATTACGATTAACCTATAGGAATAGGATAATGGATATAAGAGTGTTCAAAGGGGACAAAATGTTGTTTTTTTATTTTATAATTTAATGTAAAACGTATGTATGTATCTAGTACTTCCATGGCTAGTAAATTGATTTGCCTTTCAGGAGATCATTCCTTGTATCATGCCAATGTTATGTAATAATGCTCCGATTCTGGATAACAGGGGTTGTGGAATTACAAAGGTAATACAATAAAATAAATAAATAATGGTGTCCGGTGGATAAGTTCTTCACTTACATATATAATAAGGTAAATATAAAAGAATTAAGAAAAAGGTATCTCCATCTGATATAGTAAACCAAGGACCATTTAGATCTATCCTATGAAATAATTTCTGATGCAATCACTACGATCCAAATATTTATAGTGACCCTTTACTAGATCGCAAAACTAGAAAATCTAATTTATCTTGATGGCCCGATGTAAGATATTTTAATAAATCTTATTAGGTTACCAACAATGTGTTCCTAACAAACACATGTGATTAAGAATGTTCATACTATAATTATATAAAGAAGCGCATCACATCACATAAAATGACATTTTCCCATTTGTTAAAAATTCATAATGAAGCAGTCACATACAACAGTTATCACCCTAATAGTTTTAGTGGGAGAATCCTTCTTATAATGCTCAAGGAATCCTCATTGAAATCATCAACATAGGTGAAACTTTAGATTCTACATCTAAAATACAATATGAAACCAGATGCCATAAAGTTTTTAACAATCATCCTGAAGGAACACACAATCAAGTACCTAGTCCCACAGACATATACTAATAAACCCATTATTATTTAAGAAAAATGTATGGGGCATAATATTGTTTTTCATCCAATTAATAAACAGTTTTGGCACAATAGTCTATGTCTTAAGGATCAATGATCTACTTCATCTCAAATAATTCTGTGCCAAATTACCTTAGTATATGGTGAGCCTCACCCATAGATGATGGTCTCAACACCATCAAAGGTTGTATCCACACCATCAATGTGACTTTCTACATAAGGATCCTCAAAACATCAACCTAAGATGCATCTAATGGGGGACTTTACCCATGCGAGGGGTCCACACTACCATATTCTCTGAGTCATATATGTGTTTACATAACTCCAATAGCATTTCCTCAAATAATGATGAGTGGAAATTATCAACCATTACTTATTCCAAATTATTAGGATCCTCATTCCCATATAATCATGTCACTCAACAGGATGGTCATCAACAACTCACATCACTTGGGAAATTCTTGCAACCTGGAGACCATGTAACCATTATCTAATGATCGTGTTTCCCAACTAATGATCCAGATCTCCCAATGTATCTAGAGTAATCCCAACCTAATGACCATCCCTATCTCAAGACAGATGGATAGAACCATCTCCATCCTTAGGCCATACCCATCACATTTCCATTAAACATTCTCAAACATCACTATTAATATAAAACAATTTATTTTAATAAATAAAAACCCTGGGATATTCTTTCCGTGATTCAATTCCCTTCAATAGCCTTAAATCATTTTTAAAAATTGGGAGCATGAGTATAGGAATTTATTAATAAAATTTAACTAATTTAAAATGAAACCATTAATTTTATATTTTCTTTCTTGGTCAATATAATTACATTCTCAAAAACCCACCACCAAAAACCATAAATAATCAAAAAGATAAATATTCAAAAAACCTACCTCTTAATGGTAGATTCTTGCACATCTACCCTTAGCCTCTTATTCAATCCGATTGGGTTGAAATCATCATTATATCTGAATTCCCAAAAAGTACAGTAAATCAGCTCGTACGGATTAAATGCTTTACATGGAAGGGTAATGGAAAAAGAGATCCAATATTTCTAAATGCTTAAAAATCCACATCAAATGTTGTATAAAGATCAATGAATGGTGATCAAACATAGATTTTTAGCACAAAGCATATGGGGAGGAGTAAAGAAACTCCTGAGTGCCTTGATGAGATGTCTGTACATAAGAGAAAAAAATTGTGGAGGAAGAAATAACATATTAGGTTAAAATAATTTATTTTACACTTTTCAGTGGGTATCACTATTAGATTGCATGGAATATTCTATCATTGAGCCAATAGTGTGACACCCACTATCTAAAGGGTCACCTCACATGGTTGTACCTTTCTAAAAACAGTGCAGAACCTATGTGAGTCATCTCTACAGAAAACATTAGAGAATCGACACTTCCTTTCACCAAATCTTATTTGTATTTGAAAACCATGCACATACCACATAGATGTTTTTGTGGTTTCACCCGGGTGGTGGTAATGTATTTCCAAAACATTCAGCCTCGTTTTTTCACCATGGGATGTTTTGATATCGGCATTCCATGCCCATGATAATCAAAAATTTATCCAAGGAACATTCATTTAATATAAACCTGTCCAATATAAAATCCATTGGTCAATGTAATTCTCAGTATTAATATTCAAATATCAAGGAAAATTTTGTTCTGCCTACCAAACATTGATGAATTAAAATGTGATGAGTATTTTGAACTACTAAAGAAATTCAGAATGTTACAATAATTGAATATTTTCCATATAGTTTATTTTAATTTGATAATGATGAATCAATTATAGAAATAAAAATCATGTGAGAATCACTCATGTGTTCATCAGTTTTGGGTCATGCGATGAAAACCTAATTCAACATAGATTATCATAATTTAGTTTGGAGGAGAGACATGTAAATTTTGATCATTTGATATTATTATGGATAAATATCCACAAGCTAGGATTCATTTCATATATTGGATTTGAATATCTAGAATTAATTCCTTTTTTACAATAATATCCTTTATAATGTTAAAGGGTTTGATGATGGGTTATTGATGACTCTAATATTTTTCATAAATCCCATTCATATTGAAAATTTTATAAAATCCAATAAATATATGATCAAATTATTCCTCATTAGTTTGAGAAAAATGTGGGGATTTATGTGTAATCCATAAAATGTAGTCTAAGGGAGCACAAAATTTATTGAAATGAATTATAGGGGATGTGATTCTATAGAATGGGTATACAAATGATTAAAACCATGTGGAGAAATACTATTTATATTTTTCATATAAATAGGATGAGCCCCTTTTTTAATTTCAATTTTTTGTGGACATAATGTGCACATGAGGTAAATGAAATTCATCATAGTGCTTGGAATAGATGAAACCCATTGTGGATGATGAGTAATTTGATTGAGCATGAAGATGATTTTTGGTAATATAATATTTCCATGATACGAACCATATATGAATAACTAAGAATCCTATAAATATAAGAATAAGTTGACAACCCCATTGAGAAAAAACTAAAATGATTTGAATCATTTATTGAGAAAGGGGAATTTTTTATGAATTTTTTTTGGGCGCATTATAGAATAAAATTTCATCACTAAATATCCTATAATGATAGGAGTCATAATATACATAGTTTTTATGTTTATACCATTATAGAGAAATGTCATATATATATATAGAGAGTTTTAAATTTTGTATCCAACTATATATAATTTTTCTGTGTATTAATATACATATATCATAATTTTTCTCGGTGAAAATTAGGTCATCTATTAATGAATGTCCATTGGGGATTTGAACTAATAAAAAATGATTTAATCACCAATGTATGAGGAGAATATTTCATGGATTCATTGGTAGACTAGATAAATGATATTTTTTCTTCACAACATATGTATTGTTATAATAAATGAAGTCGTACATAGTTAATAGTAAAAAAATTTACTTAATATTATACACCTTATATTACCATGAAATAAAATAGCATTTTACCATAGTGAATTTTCATTTAATAATGTAATGATGTCCAACACAATGTGTTTAAATGTGTTATTTTCATATGTTAATAGTTGATAATTTAGTAAATGGATAAAATATTGATGTTGAACTACCATTTAAGGATATAGATCATATGTGGGAAGAGAAAACAATAATATTATTATTATACTGATATAAATGTGTCCAATCATACAAAATTTTTCCATCACAATATTTCATCTATGAATTGAAATTAAATAATATTTATTTTTTAAATGAGTATTCCATTCCCTAATCTGACACATGTAAAAGGAAAAGGGACATATTACATATTTAAAGGGATTTCATCCATAATAGTACAACTGAATGATATCTATTGACTTATTGTATTATTATGGATTAATGATATTATTTTGGGAGAGTTTTATATATATGATGGTATATTCATAGGCTTCCATCTGAATGAGGGTAAATAATATTAATACAAACCATTCACCATGGAAAGTTGTGATGATAATGAAATTTTTGATGTCACTAATATAATATACATGGTGCTGATATATATCGTGTTTCTATAGGAATCAATCCACACATACTTATTATAAAGTATACCCCATTCACATAGCTAAATATTTTATTTGGGTTTGTCATTATTTTCATTGGAGGTTGGGCACCAGCTTAGGGAAACCATGAATCGATATATATAATGTGTGTATATAAATCATTCCAAACATTGTTATTAATCCGAATATGTTCACCTATATATATTTTAAAAATATAAAGGGTAATTCTAAAATGGAAATTATTATTTTATAAATTATAGTTGGGAATGTGATTATAGGGTGTCATAATTATTATGTATACAAATATTATATGTATCTATCCACACATATTACCTTGATTGTATGGCCCCACACAATGATTTTTTTGATAATAAGTGAAAATAAACAATTAATTCTTATCATAGTTTCTTAAATGAGTGAACCCATGTCAAAATTTACAACCCACATCCATGTCATATATAGGAGGATAGAATGCGATAAATAAAATTACCTGAATTTTTGATGGATCCACCAAAGAATATCTTGACCTCAATATGTATACCATGAAAATAGGAATCAAACCTAAAAATAGTTTTGTTGAATTAATGTTCCATGAATTTTTCGATCAAATTATTAAGGAACATGGGAAATTAATTTAATAAGAAGCAAGAAAACAATATACCAATGTCATCTATATTGATTGAATAGTAATGCAAGGAAAACTAATAAACAATGATTGCCCCACTTTCAATAGTTTATTTTCATTAATCATGGGAATATAATTCAAAATATGATATCATGTTATAGGGAATGTGACAGTATATTTTAACATAATAGGTAAAGGGTTTCAGTTTTATATATTTTATTGTATTTCTACAAGAACATGATTTTTTCATATGTGGATGATCTAAATTAGAATTTTTTGGGATAAGTATCAGTGTATAATAGTGAAATGAAGCAACATTAATTAATGTATTATCAAGAATTAGGGACAAAAAGAGGCCATTTTATTTGTTTCGTGAAAATGGGGATTTCATTATATATTTGATACTAAAATTTGTAGGTTTTCTAAGAGTAAATGATCCATATGTCACAATGTATTCAAAATGAATCAGATTCACGACTGATGTAGTTAGTTAAAGGAATGTTTCAAATAGAAATCCATATCTTTTAAAGGGAGACATAATTTTAATTTTTCCTTTATATTGAATTCACCACACCAAACCATTAAATATAACATTAGATAGAAAAGAGAATTTTTATATTTTAATGTATTAAAAAATATGATGTTATGGGTTATTTTCTTTAGAACCGGGACTCAAATTTAAAATGATTATCGTCAAATGAAAAATAATGGATAGGTTTAGGATAGGTGATTATAAGCATCAAAATGTATCATGATATTCATGAATCATTTGATTCATGATTCTTGGAATGTTGAAATCTCTATTTTTATCATTTTCAAATATTTATGGTATATTTTTTAATATAAAATGTGGTTGGGCCACACATAGGGATCTTATTGTTAATACATATACAATGATTCGGGGAGTCATGACACAAGTATTTAATATATAATGAACATGAATATACCCATATCATGTATAGGGAGAGGCAAGTTTATCCCTTTTATTAATGGCCTTTGAAATTATATTAAAATAAGTGGACATTATTTAGATCACACTCATATATCAATAATGATAATTTTTACTTTTTTCTGGTTTGGGAAAAAATATTAAACTCTATAATAGATTTATGTATATGTGGTGTTCCTAAAAATAATAATTGTATAGATTCAGTTCTCATGTAAGAAATGATTCCCATTAGATGGGATACTCTATTCAATTTTTGGTTATGTATGATAGAAAATATTCCATTCAATTTATTGTCATCAGATAAGGATTTTCAAGGGATGATTCTTATAGAGTAATATAGTTTATTAATTAGGATTTCGAAGAGGATTTCAAAACATAATGAATTTTTGTTTTCATGGGAATTATATACCCTAAAATAAAATCCTAAAAAATTTAATGTTAAAATATTTATTTGATAATAGACATGGTACACTGTTGTGAAACATCATGTGTATTAAAATCCACTAGATTTGTTGGGTTATGCAATGTGTAAATAATAACCCAGAAATATGTGTGTTAGTGATTAGTGGATACAAGTGTGAGTTGGTTGACCGTTGTAAATTTAAGAGACTAGTTCCATCCAAATTAAAGGATAACAATCATGGTGTTATTGGGATCGTTTTCAATAAAAAAACGTCCCCTTAGTTCAATTTTTAAATGGAAATGATTTATTAGAAATCGAATTCTAGTGGGATCCCTTTAGATCAACAACTCCATAATAATAATATTTATACAGGAGATGGGTGAAAAATTTGAATGATCAAGGCAATGGGATTTCAAGTGTATTATGTAGTCTCACTTAATATGAGGATATTAACTATGATATGAGAGATGTAATTTTTTATGTAGAATAAATTATTCAAAATGTGTTCTAGAAGCATAATGGTTTCACCAACATGTATGGAAAATATTTTTAAGCTGATTAATTAGTTATAAAACTCAATAGTAAACAATAATAATAACTGATGATCTTATTCTAATTAATCCCATGTATTTTAATGTTTAATTCTATGTTAAAATGATGGATTTTACAATCTATGAATAAACTTCTTCTCAACCATGCTAGGGAGAGTGACTTACTACATTCTCAATGCTTAGCAGATCCATTCCTGATATGAGAAACATTGTAAAACCTCTATGTCGATTGAAAATTATCATATTACATGTTAGAGAACATGTATGGTGTATTTAAATTTTAATACATGAAGTAATCATTGAATTTAATGCTTTCCTAAGGAACTTCATGGTTGAATGATATGAAATATCATAGTTAGGACTTAAATAGGATATTAATTAATCACTATGAATCCTTTTTGGATAGGAATCAATAAATGCTTGGTTATTATTTGTATACCCTTTTATGATTGTATTCTTATATTGGGTTGGGTGAAATAATCTTTCTTCCTAGATATAAACCATTTATATTGATTTTGAACTTAAGTTGAACCCCAGAATTGAGGATTAATGAAACTAGATGCAGACTTCATTATTATTCAAGGATAATGTGAGATAATTTTGAAGTAATCTAGGGTTTCTAGATAAAAATGAACATGAGATGGTAAAATGGTATACTGGAAACATCCCACATAAATACATATAAATCTTAAAAATGAAAGATTGCTTCCAAAAAGTGAGCACATGTCATCCAGTTTAACATCATGTTCCAAGGAAAATGGTGCTATGTAATTTACTATTATATAACAAATATAGATATGTCAGGTAGTATAGGTTCCCAATACAATGACCATGAATAATCAATATATCATATTTTAGAGAGGATTCCATGGTATTACATTTAATGTTGCGATGACATTATTATGGCGTCATAAATTTTTAAATAATTTAATCATTATGTATAATACATAGCTTATCATCATGTGATAAAGATGTTATGATGGAAATCATCATTAGAGGAGATTATTTTTTTACAGATCAAGGATGAATCACATATAGTTCAAATGAGTCATGATATTATCTTACACAACCAAACCATCAACTAATTTCATCTTGGAAAAATAATTAAATAAAAACCTTCCTCCAATCATATGATCAAAGATTTGATAGTACAGAAACTAACTGAGATGGAAATTAATAACTTAGCATCCAGGTATATTGATCATATTGATCGTGAGAAGGTAGTTCTATGTGGAATATAGGATAAACCCAACCATATCCACAGAAATAAATGAATATATCATACTTCATCTAAACATGGGATATGGGATGTATAGATTCTATTTCCTAGATTGTATATTCCATTTTGAGTTCACATATTACTGAAGTATATATTTTTGTGTCAGTGGATCCAATATCCCATCAACTGACTTCTTATAAATCTAATACATAAATGTAATGAAATTATTTTGTGAATATCAAAAATATCATTTGAATGGTAAGTAATTGTAATATCCTCTTCTAACTACCTCATATGGTGGCCTTATTCATGGTAGTTTAATCAAATACAATTACATAGAATAGGAAAAATACATGGGGATATGTTACTTATGGATGGAGTATATATTTTATTATCATTAATCAAGAGATATAATACCACAATGCATCTCATGAGACCCATATTTTCCTCTATCAGCAAAATATTATGGTTGAATTTGGGATTGAGGATGTAGTTCCTTGATCTAGATATATTATTAGATAGATTTTCAAGAAATATTTGACCGATATTCTTTTTATGATTCCAAAATATTGGAGTTTGCTACCAAAAATCAAACTACATCGAAACTACTGAGTTCAAACAATGACCATTGTAAAGCTAATGATAGGGAAGAAAAATATGGATAGCCCATCATGCATGTGGCTTATTGGACATAAAAATATGAAAAACATCATATATTTATGGTAAATTTTACTTATCTTAATGTAGGACCAATAAAAGAGGGTTTTGGTACACTTTCATGGGGAAATTTCCCTATTGTTTTCCAAAAATTATTTTTTAGGGATACCAATTATCTTTTTGGAGGCGAGAGATATATCATTCAATAATAATTTACATGGAATCCTATTAAGGATGACTAAAAAAAGACATGATGAAACTATTTACATTTTTAGTGGTAGGATCACTGTACATTGATTGGATTATCAATGTAGACTAGAGATGCAACATTTTTTATTGATATCAAATATAGTATTCATCAACATGGATCTCTGAATCAGAAAAATGGTCTATAATTCCTTCTTTAAATATAGATATGTTATAATTGACTCCATCATTACCATTGAATTGAAAAAAAAATAAGTCATTTTGTTGGGTAGTAATTTATTTATGAATAATATCATCACTATAATCAAGAGTGAATCTTTGGAATCACAGTGGAAGTTCCTCATATCTAGTTGTTATTGTGTTTATAAATATGAATGTGCTGGGTGATTTTTATTAGTTGAGTATCACATTTAGTGGGTCAGAGATCACTCTATTTTTTTATTATAATAGTTTCCAATGCAACGTTTTTTCTGGAAAACACAAATATTATCAATTAATCAAGGTTTTATAATTAAAAAAGGTCCCCCATATCTATTTATTTTGGTTCTCCTTAGGATTACAAATTCACAATGTTTATCAATAATTATGAATAATGACTTTTAATTATTATTTAATAGTAAATTTCATAGAAAACTAATGGTATATTCTGATTGAATATATATATTGTAATTTATAGGCGAAATGATCTCCTGTAAGGCTCAATTGGTTAACTACCCCATTAGGATCCTATTATTAGATTCAATACATATGATTATTTGTGTTGGTATTACTTTTTTCTATCTTTTTATATTATTGGGACTACATATTGAAAACGATGGCCATGGTGGATTTGACCCCTCCAAGGAAACACTATTTATGATTCCTTAACAAAGGGTTTGTTGTTAACCACAATTCTATGATATGGAATGATGGAATTTCTACATTTTTCATGGAATCAACAAATGATTCAATGATTTGGAAAAAAGACACACCTCTTTCTATGTATCCTATCATGGGTAACATGGAATATGAGAAATCCTCCATTTCATGATTTTGGAAATTCAAAAAGAGTATAAATTCAAAAACATGAATGATACTATTGGATAGGAACATTCCCCCACTTGAACTAGTGGTTCTAGATTGGGTCTATTTTATACTGGTTCCTCATGGAAGAAGTGTCAATGGGGGACTAGGTGTATGTTGGTGTAATAAGTATTTTTTTTTGTTGGATTTGGATCCCTAGAACCCGTATGTGTGTACTTTATGATAACTTATATTCAATGTTTTCAATATTAATAAACTCATTATTACATCATGATTGGTCTTTAATGTAACTTAGTATGTGATAAATCTCTAAGAGTAGTTATCACACTGAAGGTCTAGATGTTCCCCGCAATGATGAGATCCATTATATGATAAAAAATATAATTAAATATGAGATTGATATCCAAATTATATCATTTGAGTGAACTAAATGATCAGTAAATCATTGGTGTATACTCCTTGAAATTTTTGGCACCTTCTCATTGGTTAATCCCTCAGTGATATTCAATGTTGGATAATATGAGAATATGACCAGCCTGTAAGAAATACACAATTATATGTGCCATTGATTATTTCATTATGTGGATATGTTTTTTGATCCATATACATTAAGTTTATTACCAATGATTAATATGAGTCGTGTAATTTTATGTATTTATGAAAATCATGATGAAAGATGTTCAGGGTGAGGTAGGATACGTGGGGTGTGTCACAAGTAATATTGAATTATTGAATAATGTGAGAATATATTTTTGATATTATGTTTTAAAATGAATGGTAGTCTCTTAAACCCTTTAATGTAAATTATATAGCCTAAATAAATCCATTGGTGGGGATTTCCATATGTACTTTCAATTTTCATAATGTTAAAGAAAGATACATCAAGAATATAGGTTGATGGAACTTGCATGCAACCTGCTTTGTTAAATATATCATTAAAAAGGGATTATGTCATTGTGTTATTATTTTCTATCACTATAGGTTCCTTGGTATGTTTCTATTTAAAAACCTATGACATAATGAATCTTTCACTATTGATAATGATAATTTTTAATAGAGGGTCAGACACTATGTGTATATAAAATCTCATTTTTATAATAATAATATTTTTATTTTTGTTAAGATGATTAAATTCTACACCTGAAATTTGTTTAATATTTATTCAGGTTTCCATGATCACGTTTATTATGTCACAATTTATTAAAGTGGATATAATTGGTGAGAAATATTTTATAAAAATTTATTTCACTTTAATAGAATCTAAAATATTTTTATTTATTGGTGAATATTAATTTTATATTTATTTGTAAATTTATATTTATTATTCAAGGATCGATAAATATTGCAGGGGAATGGAAGACCGAGTTTAATGGTCTTGTTCAAAATAGTAAATATTGAATATTATTTTATTAAACAATATTCGATTGAATTTTCTTGTTATGCTCAGGTCGATAAATAAAAACAAATTAAAATTATTAGTATATCACCTAGGGTTTGGTAGTGATTTGATAAATAATAAAGAGAACTCATGAGAATATTTTATTTTATCCCTAGTAGTATATAATACTGATTATATTATATTCTAATAGATAAAATTCATTTTTTTTATTGTTCACATTGGATTTTTAGATTCCCCACAAGTTATAGAGTGATCCCTTCTCTTGGAATTGTCCCAAGAATGAAGAGTGATCATCCTCCACCTCCCACTCTCATGTCATGTGAGATCACTGAAAATTCATTGGAAGGGGTTCCAGAGGTGATCAAAGGGGGATGACACAAGCGATAAGATCTAGAATGTTAGTTCCTAGAGATTCCTACATCAACATTTGGAGTTTTATCAATCACATGAGGATAACCTCTAGAAGAAAAAATCTATTGATTATTACAACACGATAATGGTACAATATAGATCTATTGTCAAATCTATGAACAAAGAAATAATTCTACCATTGAAATTCATAAATCAATTAAATTGATTTTATATAATATGTGATTATATTTCCTCATGTTCCAGTATTCGATCCATTGTTTATACAATTTTATTTCATTCTATAGATCAAGATGTTATTCATGTTATAAAACTCATATTTATTATCGATCATTAAGAAAAGAAATGAAGGGAACAACCAATCTCATGCTCCTGCTAAACCTAGAACCTAAAATTATTATCCAAGACATCAAATAATTAATTAGAATTATATAATTATTGTTGATTTATTTAAATATCTTTTATTTAGTTTTCATTTCAATATAATTTTTTCCTTTAATATATATTTTGAGATCTGATTCTTCATCCTTAATTTATCCATGATGAAATCAATATGATTGATTTTATGAAATAAATAAAATCCAATATATAGTTCTGAGGATCCTAAAATTTTTGAAGAATATTATAGTAGTATAATACATTTATCCATAGATACACAACATTTTACTTGAGTTTTATGCATCAAGAAATTTTTTGAAAATCAATTCAAACCATGTGCATTGATGATACATTGTGTATTTATTTCATAATGTTCATGTTGACCATAAAATGGTGCCACATTTTCAACCAGCATGTTCACCATGTAGCCCATGCACATGGAGTGTAGTATTTTTGAGTCATAGACATGATATGCCTTACCATTCATGGCCTACAATGCTGGTGACCATTCAACAAGGAGACCACACACCGCGTAGTCGATTATACACAATGTGTGATCTTATTCTAAAATGCATAGTTTACACATAGAGCCCCAAGGAATGTGCCTTAGATACACTGTGGAAGATTTATACACTATGTGGCTCAACTATACAAACTGGGTACTAATACCAAATTATACTTTTTGTATGTGGTCATTAATTTTATTTGACACACCTTGTTATAGGTTTCAGTAGACACACACACACAAATATATATATATATATATATATATATATATATTTCTAATATATGTTAATTATTATGATCATCATATCATGTATGTATTTTATATTTATTTGTTAGACTATGTCCACTGAAACATAACACATGACCGAAAAATCATATAATTCATGAAGTCATTTAGTTGATGGTACACATCATGAAAATACGTGTCATTTCATGTATTCTTTATGTCACAGTAGTAATATGTATATGAGTATTATACAAGATGGGAAGATTCTGACAAGTTATCTCCATGTTTCCTCTAAGGTACAGTTATGTACATGGTTAATTTTAAATAAATATATTTAATTTTTTTAAAATTATACTAGATTATAATATCAAGGAAAGTCTGATGAGAATTAATATCAAATAAATAATGAATTAAAGATGAAAAATAATTGATTATAACATGAATAATATAAAATAAGAATGAAAATGAATTGAATGATAGTTTTTTTAAATATACACATTATATCATACATGTGGGTTATCATGACCATAGATCAGACCACTATATGTGACAGATTTAATTAAAGTTATTATAAAATATAAATTTTGGCTTTCATTCCTTATATCATCAAATTACATAAGGGACAAAATGACCATGGTTTATTTTATATAACCATTTTACCCTCAAAAAAATGTGATTAAAACAATACCTTATGATTTTTTCCCCATACTAGATGATTTGCTTCATGTATAGACCTAAGGCGAAACCAATCTAAGAGAGATAAGTAGGTGGATTTATGGGAAGCTATAATGTGAACATTAATTTGTTCATGGTGTTTTCCCATTTGTCAGAATTTTTTTTATAAACTTCTATATAAAATGACAATTAGTGAAAAATCATTATCATACATAATTATTATTTTATTTATATCTTGTTTAATGGTAATATCATTTTGTATGACTTATCAAAATCACTTGAATTAGTGAAATTAATGAGATTGTAAGATTGAACAAAAATAAGGTGGGCTATGTGTAAATATTACCCAAGACATTGTTAATCACTATAGTAAACTGACATACTATAAAAATAATGTAATAAATATTATAATTGACAATTTATTCATAAAGGAAAAATCCCTCAATTATATATAATATGTCGTTATAGCCTTCCACTATATTTAACAAAATATAACCATATGTCAAAGTTATTGACCAGCCAATGTTGTGATGAATTCAATTATCAGTGAATTATAACATTATGTTTTGGGATGACTTATAATATTACCCATTAAGGGTTGAATTCCAAACTAGGACATGTTGTTATTAAGAGGAATGTTTTGAGGAAATCCAATTTATTGATATATGGATTGTTGTGTTCTCCCAACAGATCATAGACTTATGAATTAAGTCAATTGGAATTTGGAATTCCTATATAAGGCCATACAAATTTCTTGACCAACCAATGATTGGGTAAAGATAAGGGGAATGTTGATCATTGCTCCAAGAATATCAAAGAAATGGGATATTATGAGGTAAAGGGTGATGAATATTGGGTTTAGATAAAATAGTGGGATATTAATACATTTAATATTTATTTATTTATCAAAAACATATCAGTTAAATTAAGATCATTCTTGTAGAATTATTTTTAGAAACAGATTTAAAATTACTTTAAACATATCACTACGATGCACAGATGAGAAGGATAACCTTATCAACCACTAAAAATTCAAATAATTAAAAAGGTGCTTACACATTATCCTTCACCATGAAAGAAAATGTTTTGTTCCAAAAAACATATTTTTGATTCGCCTGCTAGTGAGAAATGTGATAAAGATTCATCACTATATGAAAATGATTTGAACAATTCCATATATGTTGAATTTTTGATTCAATATTCCATATCCAATGATATTTCAATGTAACATGAGGACATGGAAGTGTATATATTAATGGATCATCTTTTGGGTATCTATAAAGAAGATGGTGATACAGTATAAGTATGAGATATCCAATACATTGTTTAAAATTACACTTGGAGAGCCAGTTCCACAAGGGCCTAATGTAGTCATGTATATTGGATATATTTAACACTTAGATATCATAGTGATTAAATTACCATAAATGTTGCAAAGAGATCTCATAATTTAATGAAATACAAAGAAATAATCTAGTTTATTGTTAATTACAATACGATCTATAATGAGAAGATTCTTTCAGATCTACATTCATTTATTCTCTAAGTGAAAAAATACATGGGGGTGATAAACCTTCATTCCTTATATTGAAAATGAGAAATAAGAACAAGGAAAATAGGACAAGGAATTATAAAAACTCAAATGTTCATGAGGAACATCCATCTAAGAATAAAAACATATAGAGGATAGGTAATAAAAAAGAGGCACTATGTCTTGCATGTAGTATGTCAGGCCTATTGAAGAGGAAATGCACCCTGAAACAAGGGGAAGATAAATATTCATTCATTATCAAAGCGGAGTATTTTAATATCTGAACATTGGGGATTAGATACATATTGTGGTGTTCACAACAGTTTCCAAATATAGGAACCAAATTGATTCCACAAAATTTCTAGAGGAGAGGTGGATATTTGAGCATCCAATGGTGTGACGCTGGCCTCTCTAGATATTGGTGACTATAACCTTTAATTTCCAATGAGAATGATTTTTATTTTAAAATATTATGTTAATGTACCTAATATTACCATGAATATAATTTTCATTCCATTTTATGAAGTAGATGGGTTTATTTTTAATTTTAGAAATAAAAGTTGTTTATTTTTTAGTGAAAACAAGTTTAGTGGTATGGATGATTCAAATAACATTATTTATCTATTGAATTATGAAAACCATGTGTTGGTAATTGATAACGGATCATGTTCAAAATACTTAAGTAACCCCTAGCTATGGATTTTCTTCCATTCATGAAAATGAGAATATTTTAACAATTATCTACAAAGATTTATATTTATAATTTCTAATATAAAATCACATGATAGATTTCATGAGTTAATAGAATGAAAAATGACATATCCACCATTTGAAGGATATGGTGAAAGTGCCATATAGCTTATAAGAGTGGTACATACCGATGTGTATGGACCATATCCTATAGAACCTATAGATGGATATTCATACTCTATAACATTTATTAACTACTTGAGTAGATATAAATATATCTACTTGATGAATCATAATTCCAAGGCCTTTACAAAATTCCAGGAATTAAATAATGAATTAGAGAATCAACATAGAAATATTGTAAAGAATCTTTGATCATGTTGAGGTGTTGAATATCATAACGGATACCTAATTTACATTATGAGGATGTTTTGGATTCTATATCAAATCAATCCACCTTATACACCACAGTTGAATGTTATTAGTGAAATAAGGAATTGTACATTATTTGATTTGGTAAGGGTGATAATGAGTCATCCATATCATCCATTATCCAATCCAGGATCCTCATTGAAAACAGTTTCATACACATTAGACTGAGTATATACTAAAGTGGACAATGGAAATCTTATTAAGGTATGGAGTTCAATGTAACCATTCTTATCACACAAATGAGTATGGGGTTGTAGGGAATTTTTATGGCCTTCTTCGAAAACAAACAAGAAACATGGATCACGAAGTGTTTAATTAAGTTTAATCCTATGTAATCAAGGGATACTACCTATAAAAACAATTATAAAAGAACATGATGGTATAACGACATGCATTCCTTCTTTAGAGGGAGAACATCCTAAAAAAGGATAGTGTGAGAAAAATTAACATCCTTGAGTTTGATGCTCATGATACACAATCATTTTTACAATAATATATTCTCTAGTTCCCCATGAATGAAGAAGTACCAAAAACACAAGTCCATAACTAGATTCTAATAATTTTAAGAGAACAAGAAAGAAATGGTTTTCTAGTCAACAAAAATTGTGACACATTATTCCTTGTAAATGATAAAACAGTCCACTATAAAAAGGTAATGGAATTATCAAAAGAGATAAGAAAGAATGTGTCTCATACTTGGATTCTTTTAAAGTCATTTTTCATTTAATTTCCGTCCTTTCTTTGTTATGGGGGTTTTCCAGGAATTTTGGGGGAAATGGTAGGGTTTTATAATTTGGGCCAAACCGTGATCACATTTCATGATTTAATAATAAATTTTGTTTCTTTTATAACTCCATTATTTTCAACATTTTATACTCCTTTAAATTCTTAATTGGAACACGCTGGTATATTAAAACCACCATAAACATTTTTACCTCATATTAATCCATAAAATGATGGATTTAAGTATTCTAAGGGGTTTAACTAGCCTAAAATTTCATTTACTACTTTAAATTTTGTTTTAAATGTTTTAATATATCATTCAATTATTTTTCTTCTTCAGTGATTCTAACTCTCACCCGAGGCCATTTTCAGAAGGTGTGCCCTCATTCTCTCCTCCCCAAATTTGGAGCTAAATTGAGTTGCGAATATGGGAGAAGCTTCCTTATATTTCTCAAATCACGTTGATTTGAAGAGGTAAATTGATCCTTTAATAACTCCTCATATTTTAATATTTTCATCCATCTAGTTTATATATGACCTCTTCATCCTTATAATTACATAAAATTCATTTATAGTTGTTTTGAAATTCAGATACTGGTGTATTTGGGTCGTTTTCATCATGATTTATTTGGCTATGTGTTTATCTCTTCATTTTATTCCTTTTCTTTAGGGTTTCCTCCCACTTTAATGAATTTATAGAGTGTCCATAAGTTAGGTTTCATACCTAGGATTTGATTTGTAGTATTTTTGGTGAAATCTTTTGATTTAGGGTTTGTTTTCACTTCTTGGTGTTGCAGTAGAGGTGTGGTTGAGGTTTCACACCATGATTCAAGGGTTTTGAGGAAAACGTTATGTGGTTATAGGTGTAATAAATTTTGGATAAGTAATCTTGCTTGATTTAAAAGTTTTAATTTTCCTCATATGCTTCATGTAGTGTAAAACCCATTTTTTGTGGATTTTCATATGGTTTTAATTTTATAGTTGCGTTATGGATTGAAATTGGGCGCTTTTCATGGGTGACTCTTGGGGTAATGTTTGGCTGTATTTTATAACACATGAAAGTGACTTATTGGTGTGTATAATGACTTCAAATTATAGTTTTTTAATGACTTAGTGTCATGTGGGCCTTGAAATGGGGGTTTTTAATGGGATCAAGGTGTCAAACTATGTTGTTCTTTTTGAATGTGATTTATGAAAACTTTTTTTCATGAATGTATTTTATGGTGTTAATTGAGGTATTTTTGTAACACCTGGGGTTACTCTAATAAATGTTTTTTGGGTTTCCAACTATGTAATGGGATGGTATTGGTATGATTTGGTAATTTAATGACGGATTTGAAATGGGGTTTCTGTGCGAAGCATAGTTACACATTTTGGGTTTGTTTTATGAAAGATGAGAATGTTTTGTTTGGTTAAACAAAGTGGGAAAAGGGTTTATATGTACTATTGGGGGGTTGCACATAATATGGGGTTTTTAATTGTAAGGTGGTTATTTAAGATGTAAAATTTTTTTATAATGTTTTATAATGTTGTAAAATGTTTTAGAAATGGAAAAAGAGGTCAGAAACATGGCTGTGGGTTGTTTTGTGTGAGTGTGTTGGAAAAAATGAAATTTTTTATGAAATAAGTATTATATGATATTTTTTTCTGTATTTTGAGTTAGAATGTATTTTAATGGTGTTATAAAATCTATTATTGGATTTATGGATGTTTTAATGCAATGTTAAAACTGAAGCGGGCTATTTTTGTTGTGAGTATGATTTCAAAATTAGTTTAATGAAAAATTAAATTTTGTGACTTGTGTGATGTAAAGTTGGGCTGTTTGGTGAATATGTGATATGGAAATGATATTTTAATATTCAATAAATATTTCTTAACATGTTTATCTTGTTTGAGAACAATGGGAAACATGGGTATCTAGGTGGGTGGATGTGTACTAGTATGTTAGTAAATTATGTGGGGTTTGGCATTAGTTTCACATAGAAAGATTGATGCTTATAACACTAACTAAACTATGATAATAAAGTTTGGGGACCACTAGGTTATGGGTATGTTCCTTAATTGTGGCTTGTGCATGATAATTGATATTGTGATGGTTAATCTCCCTAAGATACGAGTTACCTGGAACCCACAACGAGCTACTACCTAGGGGTTATTTATTATTTCTCGTTATCATTAGTTACATTGTGATTTCTGTTGGCATATGGAATGGTTGGCTGGAATATTTAGTATTATTGAAATTATTTTTAAATGTGTGGATTCTTAAAGATATCCCACTTGAAAATTGTATTAATTTTTAAGTTGTTTCCTTTATAAATTGTAACAAGCATTTCTTGTTTATAAAAACTTAAAATATTTTAATATTTGAATGTTTATCACATGAAATATCTTAGTGATGGTATACTAATTAGCATTTTCTCACACCCTACCTACAACCTTGGGACTAATTAGACTTGGTTATTCTTTATGTTGTATGTTGGGTACAGTTTTTAGTGCATGTGTTATGGGATTCTAGCAGGTCCATTGTGGTGAAGTCTTGTGTAGATGTCTTGAGGGTGGTGCCCCATGTCATGAGGGTTGTTGGGTTGTTTCCTTTCAGTTTTTTACCTTTTTAATAGTCATGGTGTGTAGTTTAAATTATGTAATTCTGTTCTGAAATTTGGTAAAAGATTTTTTGGTTCGAAAAATCCAAATTCATTTTATTGGATTCATTTATTATTTTATGTTTATAAATTCAGGTAAATTGTTCCAAATTCTAAATTTATGATACCATAGAACATGTGACAGGACGTGAGTATTAGGAATTCCTTTCGAGACTTTGTCGCTAGCCTGGTTTGGTGCCAGTTTCGATGGTGACTAGATTTTGTTCGTGACAAAATGGAATCAGAGGAGGATCCGGAAAACTTTTTCGGTCATGTTATTTGGGGATGAGTCAGTATAATCTGGAGTTAGGATTTTCAGGACTTGGTATTCCAGTTACATCTAGTGTTCCTGATCACAACATCTCATGAAGGGATTCAGGTTTATAGGGGAAGTCTGGATTTATCTATGTCCTTTGGTTTTATTTCATTGATGATAATTAGGGGAAATGAAAATATTGTTCAGTTAATGGTATAAATGAGCTCGTACGTCCAATCAAGAAATGTGGTGTCGAGGTTATATCCTAAAACACTCTTTGTGAGGGGGAAGTGATTGGAATATGGCCTCCAATAAATTTTCCAAGCCACCAATTAAAACTAGTTTCCTCTGTCCTTTTCTTGTGTTCTTTAGTTTTGAAAGCTTCGAACATTGGTTTTAATGTTACTCGGTTTTAGGAAGAGTAAATTTTTTGTGATATTATATTCAAATAATGATAGAATGGTTTTATTTATGAAATGGTGTAAATAAATGTTCAGAATTATTTTGAAATGGGAAATGGTGTTCTTACACCTCATTTGAAAGTAGGAATTATATTGATGTTTTTTTGAAAAAGAGTTTCAAATATAGTATTCAAAAAAATAAAATGGTGTTTTAATGGGATGAGATGTTTTGAAATTGATTTAAATAACTTATATGTGAGTTATTATCTTAATTTTTGTGTCTTTCTAAGATTATTTCAAATATGTGAATAGGGATTTTGATCACGTGGTATGCGGTTTAGAGAAAAAGGATGTGTTGGTTGGCTGTTTTGGTTTTGAAAATGGGAATGAATTTTTGTTTTAAACTTTGGTATCTCCATGAGTGACCACATACAAGGGGTTATATGGGATGATGGATGGTTTAAGGCATGACTTGATGAGTTTGAGGATGGATATGAGGAGGTTTTCTAGGGTGGCATAGAAACATGCATGTGTAAGTCCCATGGGGTACCATTGGTGGATACGCTAACCGCTGAACCATTTGTTTTGAAATAATTTATTTTAAATAAACACATGTTGTCTTGAAGAATTTTATAGAATGGAATATATTATGTGTTTTTGGAAAAGGTTGATTTTGGGGGAATTTTTAAGTATATGAACCCCTCGAGTTCGAAACATGATTTGGGTTTGTGTTTGGTTGGTAAGCTGGGAAGAAGGAGCAGTTAGTAGTCTTTTATGAGATATTTTTTAGGAAACATTTAACATGGTTCCCTTAATTTGTTTGGATTGGTTTTGTGGCATGTTTTTACCAATGGACCATCTTGTTTGGGACCTTGGGTTCTTTCATTGGATAAGGTACGCACCCATTAAGTGTTAATGTATAACTGATGTACAACCCAGATTGTTTCGCCATTGGAAAATCCGATAGTTGATCAATATAACGAATCATTTATTGATCATAGTTGATTGAGTCTACACCCATTCCATTCATTTATTTTTGGATCCTCTTTTAGAGAGATTTTTCTCATGGATGTTTAAGGAGACCAAAGTTCATTAAGTTGTTGGATTCATCGAAGGTGGAAGTGGTCTGGGTTGTTAGTGTCGATGAGTGTCTGAATGATGTCTAAGAGTACCTTGGGGTTCTTTATAGCTTCATTGATGTAGGAAATCATGAAAAACCACTAGGTTTTGGAATCAGGTCCTGAGAGGCTATTGTGCCCACTTTGTGGACATGCTTGTTGTGTAGGGACTTGTAAAAAGGTCACATTAAATGTACTGTTTCTATCAGTCAAAATGGAAATGTTTGGTGAAACCTTGTGAAGTCATGTGCTCGTTTGAATGTAATAGTGAAGGTTGTAAAATCCTCTAAGAGTCTCTGTTATGTTGGGAGTATTTACCCCATGGAAAATGGTTAGAATCCTCTGTTTTAGAGGAAGGTGTTTATATGTGCCATTTTCTTTGCTTGTTTCTCACCTGAAGAAACAAGGATTGATGTGTGTGTATATTCTAAGACCACAATTCAGTGAATTTTTGGGTTAGGGTAAACTGATTCTGCAATGTAACATGTCTTGGTAAAATTATTAGGGATTGCGGTGTATTTGTTTTTATCACCAGAAAAAGTAGTTATGTTTTGGTGGTTTCCAAATCCTATCTATGAGGCTGAAAGTGCTTCAATCATTTGAGCTCCAGCCATAGGTCCAGGAGAGAAGCTAGAATGTTATAAAGAGAAATACTAGGGTTGTTAAAACCCTTATACAATGTCATATCCTATTTTTGAATGATATTAATAGTATATTCCTCTGGTGTCATCATCTTGTTTCAGTTGTTACTGTTTGGTGGTAGAGGTGGGAGGACCTCGTTACCATGTTGTAGCCTATGTTCATACTATCCCTCATTGGTTTCAACTGGTTATTTTGAGAAAGGTTTGATGTTTTGATATATAGGTTAGGAGAATGGTTTTTTCATGGTTAGTATGGAACATTCCCTAGAAAACCATGTAGATAGAAGAATACCCACGGTTAGCACACGGTTTCCCAAACCGTTTGGACTAACGGTACGACCGTACAAACTCTTTAAATTTTGTGGTCCATTGGTATGGTCCCATGATGGCTGGTAGGATATTTGGTATTTATGGTGGAGAGACCCACTATGAGTCTTGTAAATGTTTTTTTTGTAAGGGTCTGATGTAATACTACCCCAGGAACTGGGAATTCCGTCTAGGCCTTCCACTTTTATTGTCCTAATTCTGTCTCGAGAAAATTTAAGTTGTCTCTTATGGTGGGGAACCCATTTGTATCTCCCATTACTAGTAACTTAGATTGGTTCTAGTTCATTGCTGGATCGAAGGTATTCTGATTCAGAGCTATCTAACTACCAACATATTCCTTAGGTAAATGTTGGGATTGGAGATTGCCCAACAGTTTATTTAAAGAAAAGTAAGTGTAAATTTATTCATTTTTGTTATTTGTATGGGTATATTATTTGAGTCTTGTTCATATAGTGTTTTAGGACTTATAATTTGGGGATAAAGACTGAATGTTCTTGATCATTTCAAGAAATTGATTTACATTTTGGTTTGTGAGAGTATTCTTTCTTTAATTGATCACTAGGGGTGTTGTGGCATTCCTGGGGCAGAATGTTTTATGGTGGAGAGAATTGTCATAACCATGACTTATTTTAGAGGAATTTTTCATTTAATTTACATCCTTTCTATGTTATGGGGTTTTTACATGAATTTTTTATGGGAATAGTGGGTTTTCAAAATATGGGCAAAACCATGAGCTCATTTCCAAATTTTAAAAAAATTGTTTCTTTAATAAATCCTTAATGTTTTAACGTTTTACAATCATTACACATCAAAACTTTAATACCCTGGTATATTAAAACAACCATATCCATTTTGAAATCATATGAATCCATAAAAATAATGGATATGGATTTTTTATAAATGTGTTGGGCCAGCCCAAAATCCCATTTCCTACTTTAAATATTTTTTTTAATGATTTAATATCTCGTTAAATTTTTATGTTTTTTGGTGATTCCAACTCTCACCTGAGCCCACATACCGAAGCTGCTCCCCCATTCTCTTCACCACCTATTTAGAGCTAAATTGAATCATAAATATGGGAGAAAAATTTATGGATTTCACAAATCACCCTGATTTGAAGAGGTAATTTGATCCTTTAATAACTCCTATTTTATTTCTCTTTTTCTACCATTTATGGTTGTTTTGAATTTCAGATACTGGTGTATTTGGTTTGTTTTCTTAACTATTTATTTTGGTAAGTGTATGTATCTTAATTTAATTATTTCTCCTTAGGGTTCCACCTTTCATGAATTTATATAGTGTCGAAATGTTATGGTGCATACCTTGGGTATGATTCGGGGAATTTTTGGTGGAATATTATGGTTTAGGGTTTGTTTTCATTTCCTTGTGGTGCAACGGAGGTTCGGTTAAGGTTTCACACCTTGATTCAAGGGTTTTGACTCAAAAGGTAGGAGGTCCCATATATATGAAATAATTTATGAGTTAGGTTGCTTGATATACTGGTTTTAAGGTTCCTCATATTCATCTTGTGGTACGAAAACTGTTTTTGCTGGATTTTCATAAGCTTTTAATTTTATATTTTCATTATGGCTTAAAATTTGTGGTTTTTCATTGGGGAATCTTGTGGTAATTTTTGGGTGTATTTTATAACACATGAAAGTGACTTATTTGTGTTTAAATGGGCTTCCAATTCCAGTTTAATAGTTTCATAGTATCATGTGGGCCTTGAAATGGGGTTTTTGAATGTGTTCAAAATGTAAAACCATATTGTACGTCCTAGAAATGATTTATGAAAACATGTTGTATTCATTTGTGTCTTTTGTGGGGTTAATTGACGTATTTTTATAACACTTGGGGGTAGTCTAATATATGTTTTATGGATTCCAATTCTTTTATGGGTTAGTATTGGTATGATTTTGTAATTGAATTAGAGATTTGAATTGGGTTTTGTGTGTGAAGCATTATTACACCCCATGGGTTTGTTTATGAAAATTGTTATTGTTTTGGTTGTTATAAAAATTTATAAAAGGGTGTATATGTGCTCCTTGGTAGGTGTGTTCACCTAATATAGTTTTGTAAATGTAAGTTGGTTATTTAAGATGTCATAAATTTTTTAGAGTGTTTTATAATGTGCTTAAATGTTCTTACATATTGATAGAGAGCATCGAAAACTGACTTGCTGGACATTTGGAACATCATGAATAATGGAATAGTCCACATGAAAAATTATAGAAGTCAAAGAAAATTGTAAGAATGAGACCATCTTGCATGAGTAATCTTGAATAAATCACCACATATACACCCATAACTGAATTTCCAACTAGAAAAAAATGTACGTGTGGTTTGAATAAGGATAATAAGTTTAAGAGAGATCTAAAATAGTGGAAATATAGTAAAAATGATGGAGTTAAGAAAGAAACAAGTTACCTATTAAAATTTGGATGATTTGAGAAATGATAAGAATTGTTTTCATAATTCGAATTGCCTATAATTTCCAAAGAGTGGGAAGAGAGAATAGAGGCACACTGAGGATTAGTGGTCTCATGTGAGACTTGTAATCACCAAAAAATCACAAAAATTGAATTAGATATTATATAAAAAATTATTTGTAACTGGATATGGGCTTCCATGATGGCCCAATTCCTTAATTAAAAACCAAAATCCACCATTATTGTGGATTCGTAATGGGTCTAAATTTATATTTTTTGGTTAATAGTTCTGGGGAATCCATTTTAGAAGTGGTATAGGTGAAAATGATGAAAAATTAAAGAGTTATAAAAAGAAACAAAATTTGTTTTATAAATCTAGAAATGAGCTCACGGTTTGGCCCAAATCATAAAAACTCACCCTTTCTTCATAAAATTCATGGGAAACCCATAAAACAATGAAATAATGAAATTTAAATGAAATTTAACTTTAATATATGTCATGTGTGTAACAATTATACCCACAATGAATGACTTACCGCCCTAGAAAGTCAACCTGAATCTTGAATGGAAAACAAGAATGTGTACTCCTTATCAACCCCCAACTTCCTATCCCATGTATCAAGTGTATCATTCCCATGCTACCTAATAACCTAGAGCAGTATAATTGATATTCCTCTAATCACCTTTTCTTTGAAGTCCACTATTCACACCGACCACTTGAAAAAAGATAAATCATGCTCTATATCAAACTCCTCCAAATTCAGTACATGGGATGGATCCAGGTTGTATTTTTTCAACTGTGAGACATGGAAGATGTCATAGATGGATGTCAATAGAGAAGGTAAGGCCCACCTATATTCCACCTTTCCAATATGCTCAGTGATCTTAGAAGGTCTAACATACCACAACATCAACTACCCTTTTATTCACAATTGATGGTAGCACAAATGAGGGGCCACATTAAAGAGAAAATTGTCACACACATAAAGACCTAGGGCTTGATGCCTCTGGTCAGCATATGATTTATGGAATCTCTAAGCTGGAAATAAGTGTTTTCTGAACAACGTGACCTTCTCAGACATCTCCTGCACCAATCTTGACCACTACAGTAAGGTCTCACCTATCTCATCCCAACATAGGGGGGGGGGGGGACCGACAAGGCCAACCATTGAGGGAATCAAAGGGAACCATTCTAATAGAGGAATGGTAACTAATATTATAAGAAAACCCAACCAATCCCAAATGGATCTCCCAAGACCCTCCAATGTCCTCAACAATGGCAAGGAGCATGTCCTCCAAAACCTGATTCTCCTGCTCTGTCTGACCATCCGTTTGAGGATTGTATGATGTTCTCATCTTAATCTAGGACCAAAATGCCTTATAAATTCTATTTAAAAACCGAGAAGTAAAACATGGGCCTCTATTTGGGACAACTACTAATGGAACACCATGAAACCTTAACACCTCCGGAAGATACAAGCAGCCCAAATCATCTAGTTTTACGATACCTCAGATTAGAATGAAGTGGGTGGATTTGTTCATAAGATAAATCACCAAAAAAATGGATTTATTACCCCGAGGTGTGTCAGGAAATCCAACAATAATGTCCATGGAAGCTTCATCCAACTTATAGGTAAGAATGGGAAATTGCTGGAGAAAACTAGAGGGCCTTTGATGCTCTTCTTTCACCTATTGGCTTGTGTAGCGTCTCGACACGATTTAGGCAATATCTACCCTTATACTAAGACACCAGAACTACCAACGAACATCATAATACATTTTTGTGGAACCCAGATGGACATCCCATTGAGACTTGTGGTTGTCCTACATCACCACCTTATGTAGAGATAAAGACAATACTGAATGCCCCTTGAAGCACATGATGCCCTTGGGAGATGAAGACCAATAAGAATACATCTCTCAAACATGTAGCATTTTTTTACTACTGACATATCCCATCACTAGGCTATTCCGGAAGAATTATCTCCACGAGAGATGTTGTCAACTGAATGATCACCAAAAACACCCCCCCCCCATTTTTCTCCTTCGTCACCACATGCATCAGAAAAAAAGAGTCATCATAGACCACCTATCACCAGATTTCATCAATGAATGCACTGTTACTCTTTGGATTAAGGCCACGACCACCATGTTACCTTTTCTTAGGTTATAGACAATGTTATTGTTGAATCCATGAATGTACTCGATCAATTGACGCTGCCTCATGTTGAAGTCATTCTTCGAGAAGATATACGCTGAGATTTTTTGATCAGAGTACACCTCAAAATTGTCCCCAAAGAGATAGTGATACCAATTATTAAAATCATGAATCACAATTTATAACTCCATAATGTGGGTCAGATATGTCTTTTTGTGTGGTCTGAGTTGTCAGGATCCATACTCCACCATGTGATCGTCCTGCATAAGCACCCACCCAATACTCATACCTCAAGGGTCCAAATACACTACATGCCCCTTTACAGGCTCTGGAAAAATAAGAATGGGGGAGGTAGTCAACCACCTCTTCATCTCCATGAAATATTCCAGGAAATCTAGGCATCATTAAAACTTCACCCCATTTCTAGTGAGCATAGTCATCAGTGAAACAAGCTGAGGGAAATCCCAAAAAAACAGCCTATAATAACCATCCTAGCAAAGGATACTTCTATTGTCAAATACGTTCGTGGGATGTTCCCATGAAATAACAACATATATCATCTTAGGGTCCAACTAATCCAATGGCTCTGAGATGAAATTCCCTAGAAATTTCACCTCATTGTTTCAGAAAGTTAATTTGGACGACATTGCATAAAGGCAATGCTCTCACAAAGTGCCCAGAACAATATTAAAGTGAAGATCTGGTTCGTCCTCGTATCTTGAATAAAATCCAATTTACACCAAAAATACCTCAAAAATAGAATTGAGATACTTATGGAAGACCATGATCATGTGTTCCATAAAGAATATGGGAGAATTGGTCAATCTGAAGGTCCTGACCATGTACTCGTAGTGGCCATACCTGCTTTGGAAGGTTGGCTTTCGGTTATCTGTCTCTATCACACTGAGTTTATGATAGGCCAAAAACAAGTCAAATTTTGAAAACCACCATTCACCCTTCAATTGATTTTACATGTCATATATTTGAGGAAATGAGTATTGGTTATTGATTTTTACCTTATTCATCTTCTGGTAGTCAATGCACAATTGTAGGGATGTGTTAGCCTTTTGGGAACAACACATGAGCGTTCAAAGGAGAGATGCTCGGGCAAATGAATCCTTTGGATTCTAAGTCATCTAGCTATATCATTAATTCCCTCAACTCATTGGGGTCCATGCGATAGGAGGGAAGAGATATTAGATATGTTCCCAGCACTATATCATTTGGGAACTCTGCATCCTACTCTAGGGGAAACCTGAAAAATCATTCAGAAATACCCCCAGAAACTCATTAACATCATGAATTAGTCTGACAACAGTAGCATGAACATTTTTTTATATCATGAGTGAAGATAAATGAAAAAATATCTCTAAAATCTGGGATTGGAAGACCCACCCGACTCGATAGAGGATCCCATTCGACGTGAAAAACATGACGTCTCCCATCAGGTTCCATGAAACTGACCTACTGCATATAACAATTGTTTGTTCCTAGAGGTTTACTAGCCAATACATGCCAATAAATATGTCAAAGAGATCCATATTTATGAAAAATAGGTCCCACTCCATCTCAACCCCTCATACACACAATAGGAACCTGAGACCCTACTCCTTTTACTTTCTCAGCGGCATCACCAAATCAATCACAATAGAAAAAAACTCGGTTGTAAAATTCTGTATGAAAAAAATAGGCAGAAATTAATGAGATAGAGGCAGCAGTATCAAATAGATAACTAGCTATTGAAGATGCAGTCAAAATGGTACCTCGAACTGTCGATGATCATGCCTCTAATCTTGCATGTGCCTAATCCACCGCATGGAGATGTCTGGTCTCTACCTGAGGATAATATCTAGTATGTGGATGTTCCCTAAACTAGATATACCAATATGTTTACCCAACTGTAATAAAACATCCACCAAATTGATATCTCTCCATATTTGATGGCTTTGACTGAGCTGGAACTCCTCTTGAAGCAACTGATCCATCTCCACTTTGATGTGGATATGCCACCATAAAAAATAGTTTTAAGTGTTCGATACCTCTGCATTGATAACTAGGTTTAAAAGAAAATGGGAATGTTGGTTGGATGTTCCCTAGCCTCCCACACAGGTGGAAAACGACAGATATTGCATCATAATCCATAGATGGAAACTACCAAGAAGAGTGGGATGAACTACCACCTCCCTTCTCCCACTACTCCTCTAGCTTCTTTTTCTTAATTGAAGAGATACCACTGCCCACTACAGATACTAACCTAGATAAACAAGACCTTCCTTTTTCGTCCATCTCTACCATACACGCTCGTTCAACCACCTCATCATAGGTCCTCATCTTAAACAAGAAAACATGGGATTATATCTCTAGTCGTTAGCATTTATGAAACCTCTGGGAATTTTACTGCTCATTAGATATGTTTTCAGGAGGATACCTAACCAGATCTGTGAAACGGTTGGCATACTACATCATTGAATGATCCCCTGAACAAGTTCCATAACCTATATCCATCTTGAATACGTAAATACTTCTAGTCAATACTGTTAATTGAAGATAGACTTGAAATCTCCACAGCATATCTACTCATTATTCCCAGTTTGATGTAAAAATTCCAACCACCTTGGGCTGGGACCCTCCATCAGAAAAGAGGCACACTTCACCTTGATCACATCATGAATATCTCGTATCTTGAACATGTGCTTGATATTTTCATGAAATTCTTATACATATTGGGTTTCTATGCTACCTTGAAAAGTCAAAGGATTATATTTAAAGAAATCATCATCCTTTACCTTTCTAAGACTAGCCTCATCTTCTCTAATAGGTGCTGGAATACGATTTGATCAATGTCCTGGAGCTTCTACAGCACATACCATAGCCTTTACTAACATCTGATCAAGTGTTGAGGGAGAAATCTATCTAACTTCCTCCCATGGGATCATGGTAACTTTCCATGAAGGCTTGTTGCTACAAAAAGGATACAATCACATGAGAGAATATCAATACAAAAATAATAAAAATTTCATCAATAAAATCATATATAAATAATACAAACACATTACAATTATAGAAGAAACAACTAGCACACCCCTACCTAATGTCCATGTGTAGTCTACAGCCCACACGTTTCACTTAGAAGTAATGACAAAAAATTCTAATGTCCCATTGTGACTTGAGGTCTGCCAAGAGTTGTGTCGGCCAAGCACCCTACATCTGAAAAAAAATCGGAGACTAGATGGTCCTAGATCATTTCTAGCCAGTCTCATCCCAAAATAATAATATATCCCAAAAACATTAACCTCCATTGATACGATTTTTTCCTGGTCACCATCAAATCCGGCATGAAACCCAGCCCATGAGAAGGCCTGAAGTGTGATCCCTCTCCACAAAGGATGGAATGAGTTCCTTGGTATCATATAATTTGGTTTGGGAATGATTTACAAGAGTATAGAGACATAAAACATCCAGAACAATCGATAAACTGAATCTGAATATTCAAGGAAAAAAGATTAAAAAAACCCAGAACTGAATACATAGGCTTAACCATAAATCAAGAGGTCCAAATAAACATAAATATTTCATCACAACATCTACAAGGACCCATCGTGATAGTGGGGAATTACCCACAAGCCGTCTCTCCCACTCCACACAATGTAACAAAGCTAACAACCCGAACCATCATCACCCAAGGCTATTCCATTACCTTTTTTAAACATGATCATGTCTACATAAACTCAATGGTGTAATTAGGGTGATATCATAAGCCCAATAGGATACCACAATGATATTACATAGAGTAACCAATACAAGATAAAATGCATACAATTTTTGATAATCAGAAAGTGGTGGAAATAATTTCTCAAGAATGAAACTATTGAATGTAGATAGTTTTCCAAGGGAATTTTCCATGAGTGAGCACAATTTATGTAAAACATGTAAGATATTATATTTTACAGCAAAAAATATAATATTCAAAATATAACTAAAAAAATTCAATTAGCACTAATACTGGGATCACCACCAGGAACTAGTTAGTATCGGGCCCCATGTACCTCTTATATTGATGTAAAGCAAACATAGAAAAATATATTCTCATTCACAAGCCACTAGTAGGGAACATACCCATAACATGGTGGTCTACAAACATCATCAATATCACTTTTTAATGGTATATTTATCCATTTTTCTCAGTGAAATAGGGATAAAACTGCTCCAGATCACTATAGTACTAATACACATTCGCACTCCTAGATAATCGGACATCCCCATTTGTTTGCAAAAAACATTCACATAATACCAAATCTATAGTCACATAAACTCACCAGTTATGGTCATAATCATCTCAAAACATTTTCTACATATTCCTTTCCCCACTTAAATAACCCAATTAAACCTTTTTTATTTCAATAAAATAACATCACCAAATTTAACAATGTTTTTCATTCCAAATCTCATTAAAACACCACTTTAAACATTATGTGCATAACCATATTTACCAAAACGAAATTTGAAGAACTCCAAACATTTTTATAAACCCATTACATGAGTTATAAGACAACCCCCATTGGCATAACATAAAATAGACATGTAAAACACCCAATGTAACACAAAATTGGTACCTAAATATCATTTTCTTAACAAACGTCAACAAAACTAGATTCTTGCACCTTGGATAAAGAAAGATAAGTTTGAAAAAAATAGTAATTCAGAAAATATATCTCATCTAGCTTTGATTACAAATGGAATCACCTACCACAAGTATACAAACTCTTTAATCATTGTGCCAAAATTCAATTGCACCACTGCCACACCACAAGGGATATAGATCAAGCCTAAAATAAAAAAAAACTGACCATAAAACCCAAGATCAAACCGTAGGTTCGAAACCCAACTTGTTTTAAATAAGTAAATACAATAATAATGGAAGAAACCCCATAAAAAAGGAAGTAACACTATTAATATTTATGAAATAATGAAGTATAACCACTTACTTAAGGGATCTTGATGAAATCTACCCAAATAAACTAGTATCTGAATTTCCAAATAGCCAAAATTGAATGTGAGGTTAGAATAGGGCTGATAAGGTCCTGTGAGAACTGGAATGGGGGAAAATATATATATTGAAGGTGTTATGAAGGAGATATGATACCTCTTCAAAATTGGACGATTTGGGAAAGCCTAATAAGGTCTACCCTAATTCGTGATGCATATGATCTCCAAAAATGGGGAAGAGAGAATGGGGGTGTGCTTAGGTTCATTGTGCTTTGGTGAGACATTGAATCACTGAAAAATCAAAAAAAATGAATATAAAATTAAATAAATTTTTTTTGAAACTAGAAATATGCTTCTGTTCTGGCTCAATTTCTTAAATGAAACCACCAATCCACCATGAATATTAAATTTTAAAGGGTCAAAATTGATATAGTGGTGTTAATAGGTAAGTGTAGTTCAATTGGGATGTGTAATGGATGAAAAATGTTGAAAAAAGAATTATTAATAAAAGAAGAAAAATTGGTTTTTAAATAAGGAAATGGGTTCACGATGTGACCCCAATCATGAAAACTCACCCTTTCTCCTGGAAATGCTTGGGGAACCCCCATAAAAAATAATTAATGGAAATTAAATGAAATTTATCATTAAAATAAGTTAGGTATGTGACATCCCTGGTTGTAGCTCACGGTAGATAATCATCTTCATGAATGAAACCATCACTAACTCAGCATCTTCAATATTGGGTATCTAATTCACTAGTTCGAGAGTACTAAAAAAATGATATTATCCTAACCATTGATGTTGGACGACAGTCCCTCAATATCATGTCTAACCGTCATTTGTCTTGTTAACGGTGTACATTGGTCAAGATATAGTTTGTTCTAACAACCATATTCACCTATTTGGAGATATTATCCCTAGAAATAAATCACTGATCTACCCAATTTTCTCGATAGGTCATCCAACTTGGATCTCTGGCCTCACCCTAAAGACTCATGGGTCATTTCAGAAGGATCCTTCAACAAATCACTGCCAACAATTCCCCTCGATAGAAAACCATCAACATGAGGAGTGTGTTATATTTTATGGTATGGTCTATGTCCCTAAAACCATTGCATGCATGACGAACCACAAAGGGAAATAGTCAACTAATAGGGAACATTTTTCTACCTTCCCCCCATCAGATAAGTCTACTACCACAGCTTGGTGGAAAATAGAAAACATGAACATACACCCTTCTTCCTTCATTCTGTCAACCAAGAGACTCGTCTAGTAGTTCCCATCCAATCCCCATTTTCAAATCTAGTATATTACCGTGGTAAGGGACATAATAATTTTTACAATATTTTATCTTTTCAATATACATGTTTGGCTACATTCAAAGAAGTGTTCCAGAAAAATTCATTGGTAATTTGTATATAAGAACACACATTTATCTACACGAGACAAGACTTCTAGTAATCTCATTTTAATTCCATAAAAGTTGTCCACTAACAATGATTGGTAGAAAACACCCTACAGTCACATACATCATCGAGCATTCATCATGCCTCCCAACAGTCTTGTTTGGAAGGACTCGGAGAAGTTAGTCAGAAAGCTGTGATGACAAAACTGGTGCATACTCAACTATATTCCACCAATCACAAGAAATGTCATTTTCCAATGATGGTCAATAGAGTATTAGAGAAGGTACAGATACCTACTTCAGATACAAAATGGGCATATATTCCAATTCTATCCACTGAAGTCACTATGAACACTATGAAAATGTTGAATGGGCAGCCAAAAATGTATTCCCGTATCCTGGAACCATTATTGAATATATTATTGAAAACAGTAGTATTATCAGATAGATGGGCATATAATTATATCCCCATACCTATTATTATTAAACAACATTCCATAATGGAACAGATCCACACCTTTGTTCCAATCCATGAGTGATATGGGGGAATACTCCTCCATATCATACAGACAACTATATCGAAAACACGCATCCATTCCAATTAGATATAGTTAGACTATTTTAATTCCACCTCCCAAGAAGGAACATAAATCTACACATGATAACATATTCTCCCAATATGTGTTCCGAACTACTTGTATTAAGACATCTAAGAAAATGTCTAATCAAACATAGTTTGAAAATCAAGAATTTATCTGTGATCTGGTTCGTCTTAATGGTGGAGTTTATGAATCCTTCAGTCATTTATATGTTTCAGCTCAAGATTCTAAATTTTTGAAATTATAGGATTAGTAGAATTAACTATTAAATTCCTCACCATATACTTCATCATGAAGGCTCGCTTCATGACAACAAATTCAATTTCACGAACCAATCTCTAGATAAGAGCCACAATAACCCTCTTTCTATCTAGAAGGCCAAGGTGAATGTAGATTTTCCCCATTCTGAAATCCACCATGATGGTCCTCCCCATGATTGAATTCATTGAGAGAGTTATCTCCATTGTAGTTTTCTAACTTTCATCAGAAATCTATAACTAAAAATTGTGTGATGAAAAATACCACTTATGTTGAAGAATATTAAAATATAAGTCCATTAATGATTGATGCCTTATTACTGAAAGGGGAAATACATTCCCATCTAGAAGACATTCCAAGGTGACAGTCATTCTTTAAACCTCTCTTGGGATATTTTACTTCTAATATAGTAGAGGGAACCCCAACTGATACCATTTCTTGTGGTAGAACAATTAGGAATCATCCACTCGGGTCGAACAAGGTTGATAATACTCAAGAAAAATATGAGGATGATATGTTGAACATGAGGAAATACTTGATAAACACGAAATACCAGTCATGTTATAACCTTTTTCCACCTCTCAATACAACATTCCAATGATGTTGGTTGTGTATTGTAATCATGATATCCACCTAAACATATGGAAGACTCCTCATCATATAAAATAAAAATTATTACCAAATGAGGAAAATAAAATAATATCAACATAATAGAAGGGTTTTAGTTCCAAATTAAGTTGGCATGTCTCTATGTTTCTTGACATTAAATGATCATGAAACAACCAGAGTCCCTTCAACCTTTATGCTTCAATACCATAATGTGGTTCCGAAAATTGATAAAAAAACCAAATATGTTGTTTATATAATAGGATGTCTTTCACATTGAAAATTTCATTAATATATTCTCCAGAAATAGAAATTCCCACCAAAATTGTTCTAATGTGATGATATTACCCCATGCTGGCTACAGAAAAACAAAATTCATGATTGATCAGATGAGCAGAATGAACATTCATGAACCATCATTACCCATTATCAATCCTAAAGAGAGAAATATATTGACATAATTATTCATCCATCATATAAAAATATTGAAAAGTAATCTTTAATATAAGTTTTCAAACATCATATTTCTCAAATTTCTGAAATATCACAACGGTCTTCTGAAACATGAGATGTATGTTTGTGAGAGAAAATGCACCCAACCAACATTTGGATAAGAATTTCTAAGATCAGATTAGTAGTTGTATTGAAATCATTCATAGTAGTTAAGTATACACCCCAACACACATAGATGATGATTTTTAAGAAAAAACTCATAATTAAGAAATAGAGAAAAAATTGTTGAAAATGAAGAACAAGAACAACCCCTTAACACAGTGCTGGGGGCCTTTTCACATTCACAATCCCCTCCATAGTGAATGTCTGTTTTTACTGATTAAGGATGAATCTGTAAAATGAATGCACAAATGAACTATCAAAGAATTCGTTTCATGTTAATGTATATCAAATAGTTCCCAGTCATATAGTCTATTAAGGACTTAACAATAAGTGTTTATATGTGTTGTACTTCGGTGATCCAAGCTATATTATAGGGATCATGAACGATGATGATAGATCCATGAATATTAAGGAGAATGTAAAGGTACATATATATTCCAGATACAAAAAATATTTTGTATTGAACAAACAAATATGGGATTTGATCCAGTGTAGCATGGATTATGTCTTTCTAAAAAATCATGTCCTTACACACAAGAGGAGAAAGAGAGAATGAGTAAGATATCACAAGCATTATTGATAGGATCAATAATTTATTCCTATTTTTTACAATTTTTTATGTTGCCTATACCTTGAGAATCTATGAATGATTCAAATATAGTACATGAGAACATCATTGGTATGTATTTAAGTAAATTATTAAGTATTTGGGATGAAATAAGCATATGTTCATAAATTATATATTAGATGAGGACCTGACCATTAGGGGTTAAAATGGCGGTATTTTGTAGAGATATTAAGGATATAAAGAAAAAATAATGATATATTTTCTATCACAATAGAGGACCAGTGAGCTAGAAGAGTTCATAGAATCACGTTATTGCTGATTCTACATTAGAGTCTATGTATATAGAGGTATATGATCCATCAAATCATGCCATTTGGATAACAAAAATTATCCAAGATCATGGTGTGGCACCTATCTTTATATATCATATCAAAATTTATTTTCATGACACTATAATGAGGGATCTTGAAAATGAATCATGATTAAACCAACATAGAAAATGCATAATACAAATGTATCACCACTTGATGGATTGTTGTCAAAGGGGAGATGTTTTAGTGAGAAGAGTACACATTGAATATTACATTCTAGAACACCTTACTAAATTATTATCTCATCAGAGGAATCAGTATCATGTCAAATCTAGAAGACTAAAGTTTGTTAGCAATTGTCTGTAGTGAAACTGAGATACAGTTTAAAGTAGTTCTCTATAAACAGCATTTTGGTACATAGTTTCAAATTTTAATCATAGTTTTGAATATTAATAAACTCTTAATTACATCATGATAATATATCTGTGTAACATTGTTTGCATCAATTCCCTAAGACAATATGCTTCACTAAATGGTCACATAATTCAATGCTATGATGAGAACCATGATGTTCTAAGACACTATTCTTAAGTATATATCTGTTGACACTCCATTCCAATAAATGTTTAAAAAGTATAAATAGGAAATTCCATAGAATAATGTGGTGAAAATATATATTGAAAATTCCATAATTTGAAAGGGCACAAGATTTGGATTTCCCAAGGCATCCTAAATCACTTGTAGTGAACAATTACTTGTGATCCCTTCACTTGTACACCACCTAATCACATGAACTCTTAGTCACCATTTATCATGGTACTATATTTTATGATAAATAGAGCCATATGGTCTTCATTTGAATATTATAATTTCTCTAAAGCTTGATTGATTATCTAACATATATATTATGTTACCCAAGTCCTTCAAAACCTCCAAGGTTGTTCCATAATTTTGAAATAATGGGAATTAAGGGGGGATAGTTAGACATAGGTTCTCTATGTGATGAAAATTAACAACACTTGAAAAAATTATCCTCCCATTCACCCTAATTTAATAACACATTTGTAACCACCCTTCTTCAGGTTATATCTTCTATTCCCCACACTAGGGAATACCTATGATGACTCGTGAAGGATTGAGCCAATAATCACCCATCATTAGTCTGACGATTTATTCATCACAGGATATGATATTAAGATATAATATCTTACTTTCATTCCCCATACCAAAAATACACCATTTTGATCACCCTATTTTTTTCACCCATCACATTGGCCAAAAACATACTTTCGTGTAGCCTCCTCTAAATCCATTATTGGGAGGGAAATTACTTCACTAGCTCCAATAACTGAAATAGATCATGTCGAATCCACCATAAATAACTCCTAATCTAACAATAATTTGGGAATTGAACATCAGCATGTCCCCCATTTAGATTTGAATATTTATGGTTAGGGGTTTACCACAATTATCCTACCATATGGTAAGAGTCCTCAGAATGTCCATGGATTTGTATATCTATGTTCACATACACTCATACCCAAAGAAAATTGTTGAGGAGTTCCCAATCAAGGATTACATGGATAGAACTATGTCCTCCCATTCTCATATCTATGACCAAGTGCCTGCAGTCTCTAGTAGGGATGGTACAATTCACACATTCAATTTATTTTGACAAATGAAATGCATGCCTCGACACTAGGGGAACCAGTTTTTGGAATCCTTCCTAGAATATTCTACTAGTCATTCATGTCATATCAAATTAACTTCACCATAATTTAACAATGAATGGTTCATTTCTCATCTCCCTTATCCAATGTCACCAAATATTGTTTTAATCATAGGACTAGCCACTTCCACCAGCAGGGGAAGAAACTTTTGTGGTTTGATGAATATTTAACATCCTCTTGTATCTCACACAAATTATGACTCATGTGGTCTTAGATAATTTTGATTATCATAACAAACACAAAATACACCAAACTAAATTTACTGTGATAACTCTCATTCCTTTAATAATGGTGATATGTATGTATTCTTCATTTGGGGCATGGGATCAATAGACATCCTAATATGAAATCTAAACCTAATAACATTAATCAAGGAATCATCTTTATGTGTAATCCATGAATTATTTCCCCCTTAAATATCCATGAGATATTACATCACCCGTGTACATTACTACAAGGGCATCTGCTTTTGTTATTAGCCACAATCTATTTCTCAAAATGGGACATACTTCCCTATAAGACCTAACGAACTACGTGGGATTTGATTCCCATCTTAACAATATATGTAGGTATCCTCCACGTGGATCAAACAAAATACCCCAAAATATTCTATATTTTTATCAATGATATATTCTATGAATGATGTAATTCAATATTTAATATTATATCCCTTCTAATTTCTTGGGGAGGTATCGACATAAGTCTCACATCAATATTGACTAGGAATCTCCACATTGGTTTCATTGACACATGACATTTAACAATATGGTTTGGTCCATGTTACATGACACTAAAAAGAATGGTGTGTCAAATTATGTGGCACTAAACAATGTCTGTTGTGATTCCTTTCACAATCATATGAAGGAATCTCATTTATGGGTTTGATCCCAACATCAAGACAACTTATATATCCCTAGATAAATATAATATCCAGAGTGCCCCACTATATGGAATAAAAACCTTCATTATCTTAATAATGACCAAATAATAATGGCCAAATAATATCAAATTAGTATATGCAAAGATAACATTGATAGGGATCCTCAAATACATAGAGATATCTTTATTAATGAAGAACAAATAATAGATGTAGAGGCTTCTGATTCCTATTCATTCTTTTAATTAATTCCATGTTTCCTAGAAAACCTAAATTATGTATGGTAATGAAATATGTAATCAATAACATATCTTAAATAAAAAATAGTGTCCTTGAGTGTCTGATAATTTCCCTCAAAAGGGTGTGATGATCCCAACCTCCCATATTCTCGAGCAATGTGATTTCATAAGAATCATGGGTCGAACTCATAAACATGATCATGTATTTAGAATGTTACTCCCTTTGGATACAGAACTACTGGGCATTTCCAGTTCCATAAATAAATCCAATTGAAACCTTTTGTAAATTACGATTCCTAATTAGAAAACACATTCTGAGGAAAACCCCAAATGGTTAACACTTGTGTGAATTCTTAACCAATATGATAGTGTTACCCATTTATTAGGCCACTATAAATTGAAAAAATAGTGCTATATAAGGAAATTTATCACGCATGTGTTCTTCCAAGTATTTTATTTATTTCCGGACTACATCATTTATTTTTTCATATATACATGAACCTTCATCCTTGAACTCCCTTTATTCCAAATGACTTCCTTCATGTTTTGACCATTGAATTCCCCTATCACAAACCAAATATATTCTCTATCATAACTAGAACCAAACACAACCAGTGATAAGGAAAAAAGATAATTTCCTATCTCCAAGGGATCTCACATGTTCCTGGGTATTATAGATTGTTTTTTGTGAACGATTTACCCGAGTAGGGATACATAAAACAAAATAAAATCGACAAAAGGAATATGAAAATCCATTTCAAAAGAGCATTAATCAAAATCCATAATTGAATAAATAGGTTTATAAATAAATAAAGAGGTAAAAATACACATAAATTTAGCATCAAAACAGCCCCAAGGACTCCACACAACATATGGACCTCACCCACAAGCAGTCTCCACCACACTGCACCACGGAAGGTTGCTAACAATATGAGTTGCCATCACCAAAGGCCTTTCCTTTAACTGTGTCAAACATGATCACGTCTACATACAACCAAGGGGTGTATGTATGGTGTGACCATAATACAAATAGGATACCACAAATATATTCCCTAGATTAAAAAATACAAGATAAAAAACATGTGAGTTTTGATAAGAAGAATGTGGTATAAATAATTTCAAAAGAATGAATCTTTCTAATGTAAAATATTTTCAAATGGAATTTTCCATGAGTGAGAAATTTAATTAAAACAAGCAAGATAATGTATTTTCTATCAAAAACCACCATATGGATAAGATAATTACAAAATATTCAATGACCACTTATCTCAGGAACTCCCCTTGGGACAAGATAGTCATGGGCCCCATGTACCTCATACCTCAGAAAAAAGTAACCATAGTAAAAATTATTAATCATGCTTGATCCACTAGTTGGAAAAATAACCATAACCTAGTGGTCCACAGAAATTATCTATATTGTTTTGTTGTGTTGTCCTTATCTATATTTCTTAGTGAAATAGGGCTCAATACTACTCCGGATCATTCACATACTATTACATATCTTCCATCTACAATCCTATATACTCAAGCTTCTCCGTTTGTGCTCAAACCACATTCAAATAAAAAAATCCATTATCACATAAAATCATCTATTCTGGTCCTAATATACTCTAAATAGTAGCTACAAATTCTTTTCACCACTTACAGTGCCCAAAAGACTTTTTGGATTTTAATAAAATAACTTCCCAAAATTTAACAATGTTTTTCACTCTAAATCCCATTAAAACCTCACTTTTAACACTATGTGCATACCCATATTTACAAAAATAGAATTTGAAGAACCCAAAACATTTTCATAAACCAATTAATGAGTTATAAAACAACCCCAATTTTCATAAAATAAAATAGACATGTTAAACAACCAACTTACCACAAAATTAGTACCAAAAAATTATTTTCTTAACATAAAGAAAAAAACTAGATTCCCCAACAAGGATAATAAAGGACATGTGCACAAAAATCGTAATTCAATAAACCTAACTCATCTAGAATTGATTACCAATGGAATCACCTACCACAAGTGTTAAAACCCTTGAATCATTGTGTGAAAATTCTACGGCACCACCGCCACACCACAAGGGACATAGATGAAGCCTAAAATAAGAATAATTGACCACAAACCCCAAGATCAAACCCGAATTTTGAAAACCTACTTGTTTTACATAAATAAAGTCAAGAATAAGGGATGAAAACCCAAACAAAAGAAAGGAACTCTATAAAAATTGACTGAAGATGGGAGGATACCCACTTATTTTAGTGATCTTGAAGAAATATAACCAAATGCAGTAGTAGTTGAATTTCCAAACATCCAAAAATGAAAGTGAGGTTAGAATAAGGATGAGAAGGTCAAGTGTGAAATGAAATGGAGGAAAAGTAAATATGTTATGATTTTTGAAGGAAACATGTTACCTCTTCAATACTGGATGATTTGAGATAGCCTTAGAAGGTCTACCCTAATTCACGATGCGTTTGAACTCTATACCAGGGGAAGGGATAATGGGGGTGTGCCTGGTTTTTTTTTCTTCAGAGAGACATTGAATCACCAATAATTTAAAAAAATTGAATAAGAAATTCAATAAATTTTTTTTTGAAACTAGAAATGGGCATCCTTTATGGCTCAATACCTTAATTAAAAACCCAAATACACCATGATTGTTGAATTTTAAAGGTTCCAAATTGATATTGTGTTGTTAATAGGTATGTGGAGTCCATTTTGGAAGTGTAATGGGTGAAAAATGTTGAAAAATGAAAGCTTTATAAAAGAAACAATTTTTTTTAAACCGGAAATGGGTTGACAGCTTGGCCCAAATCATGAAAAATCACCCTTTCCTCAAAAAATGCATGGGAAACCCACACAACAAAGAAATAATGGAAATTAAATTGAATTTACCTATATATTAAGTAAGGAATGCGACCACCCCAACTTCATCTCAAGATAGATTTTCATTTGCTTGATGGAAACCATCACATATTCACCATCTTTAATACATGGTCTCCAATTCCATATTTCGAGATTAAAATAAAAACAGTACTTTCCCGACCATTGATGTTGGCCGATAGACCCTCCATGTCATTATTAATCCTCATTCGTCTTGTTAACTATGTACATTGGTCAAGATACAGTTAGTTCCAACCACCGTATTCACCTATATTGAGATATTAACCCTAGAAATAAATCACCAATCTATCCCATATTCTAGTGAGTTCAACCAAGAGGAAACCCATGGAGTCATCTTGAAGACACAAGGGCCCTTCCTGTAGGATCCTTCCAAAAATAATTGCCTCCAATTCCACTCGACAAGTAACAATTAACATGATGAGGGTGTTATATTCGGTTATCTGTTCTAGATCCCTCAAACCTTTCCATGAACGAAAAACCACTGAGGACATTAATCATATAATAGGGAGCATGATCCTAGCTTTCCCACTTTCAGAGAAGTCCACTAACCCACATTGGTGGAAAATAGCGAACATGAACATACGCAGATCCTCCTCCATTCTATCAACTAGGGGACTAGTCCAAAAGTTCCCAACCAATCCCTATGATCAAATCTAGTAGAGCATTGTGATAAGGCATATACACCTTCTTACTATCATTGATCTTGTCAATAGACTTTTTTGGCTACATTTAATGAAGTGTTCCAACCAAATGCAGTGGAAATTTCTATGTAGGAACATACATCTTCCTGCACCCTACATGTCTTCTAGCACTCCAATCTGGAAACACTCAAAGAATTTCACTGACCATGATTGGCATCAAATACCCTGTAATCATATACACCACCCAACATTCATCAAGCCTTCCAACAGTAATGTTTGGCTGCACTCAAAGAAGTCAGTCGGAACATTGTGATGAAAAAACTGGGGCATACGTAACCATCTTCCCCCACACACAGAAAATGATAGTATCTAATGATAGGAATTAGAGAAAAATAAAAGGTACATATACCTACTCTATATACAGAATGGTAATATATTCCGATTCCGGCCACTAAAGTCACTAAGAACATTATGAAAATGTTGAAAGTGAAGAAAAAAGTGAATGCCCATATCCTAGAAGCATTATTGAATATCATATTAATAAAATCAGTATTATCATAGGTATGGGAACATTATTATGTCCCCATTCCTATGATGATTCACCAGCAATCCATACTGGAGAAGATCCACACCTCTGTTCCAATCCATGAGGGTTATGGGGAATACTCAACTATATCATGAAGACACCCAGATTAGGAACATACACACATTCTAATTTGATATAGTCATACTATTTTAATTCCCACTCCCTAGAAGGAAAATAAAACTGCTCATGATAATGAATTCTCCCAATATGTGTTCTCAACTACATGTAAGAAGTCATCTATGATAATTTCTCTTCAAACATATTTGGAAAATCAAGAGTCGATTTGTGATCTGGCTCTTCGTAATGATGGAGTTTATGAATCCCTCAAACATTCATCTGTTGCAGCTCAAGATCGTACACACACATTTTGAAATTATATTATTAGTAGTAGTAATTATTAAATTCCACATCATACACATCATCATGAAGGCTCTCTTCATGAAAACTTAGTCAATCTCAAGAACCAATCTCTAGATAAGATCCAAAATAACCCTATTTGTGGCCAGAAGACCAAGATGAAAGGGGGTTTTCCTCATTTTGAAAACCACAATGGTGGTCCTCCCCATGATGGAATTCATTGAGAATGTTCTCTCTATAAAAGTGTATCAAATTTTCATGAAAACTCTATAACTGAAAATGGAGTGAAGAAAAATACCTCTTATATTGAGGCACATTAAAATATAATGCCCTTCAAGATTGATTCCTTATTATATTAAGGTGAAATACATTCCCATATAGAAGACATCCCAAGGTGAAGGTCATTCTCTACACATCCCCTGGGATACTTTACATCTAATATGTTAGAGGAAACACCAAAAATTCCATTTCTTATGGTAAAAAAATTAATAATCATCCACTCAGGTCGGATGAGGTTGAGAAACCACTATAATAAGATGAGGTGAACATGTTGTACATGAGGAAGTGATTAGATAAATTTGAAATACCAGTCATGTTCTAACCTTTGTCCACCTCTCAAAATAATATTCTAGAGATGTTGGAAGAGCATTTTATTCCTGATATCTGCCAAAACATATGGAAAATTTTTCATCATATAAAATCAAAATTATTACCATATGAAGAATATAAAATAATATCAGCCCAAAATAAGGTTTTTTGTTCCAAATTAATTTGACATATATATATATGTTCCCTAACATCAATTGTTTGTTAAACAATCGGAGCCCTATCAACTTTCATACCTCAATACAATAATGTGGTTTAAAAAATTAATAAAAAAACCCCATATGTTGTTTAAATCAAAGGATGTGGTTCACATTGAAAATTTTATTACAATGTGATCCAAAATAAGAAATTCCCACCAAAATTGGTCTCATGTGATGACATTACCCCCTGCAAGCTACAAAACAAATTTACGTTCATAATCAAAGAGATTCTCAGAAAGAACATTCCTCAACCATCTTTCAACAATGTCAATCCCAAAAAATGAAATACATTTATTTAATTATTCTTTTATAATATAAAAACATTGAGAATGGATATTTCATAGACTATTTCCACCACCATATTTCACAAATTTCGGAATTATCACAATGGTCTTCAAAAACAATAGATCTATGTGGGTGCCCAATAATTCACCCAAACATAATTTGGATAAGAATTCATACGATCAGAAGCATAATTGTGTTGATATCATCTATAGTAGTTAAGGAGCCACTCCAAAAAGTATGGATGGTTATTTTTAAGGCAAACCTCATAATTAACAAAAATAGAAAAAATTGTTGAAAATGAAGATCATGAATAGCCTCTGCCCGTAGTGCTAGTGGAATTTTCACATTCACAATCCCCTCCATAGAAAAAATATATTATTTTACTGATTAACGATGAATATTTAAAACGAATTCACAAATGAAAAATCTGAGGATTCCTTTAAGGTTACTGTCTATCAAAAATATTACCTAGTAAAATAGTCTATTAAGGACTTGATAACAAGTGTTTATGAGTGAAGGACTTTGGTGATGCAACCTATATCATAGGGATCATGAACCTTTATGATAGATCCAATAAGATTATTGGAAAATGTATATATATATATATATATATATTCTAGAAACAAATTCTATATAGTATTGAAAAATCAAATATGGGATTGGTTCATGTGTAATATGGTTTACATATTTGAAAGAAAATATTTCATTACACACAAGATGAGGATGAAAGAATGAGTATGATTTCACAAGATTTGTTGATAGGACCAATCATTTTTTCTTGTTATATACTAGGTTTGATGTTTCATATACATTGAGCACTGATGGAAGTTACAAATATAGTACATGAGAACAACATTGGTATGCAGTTATGAAATTCATTGGGTAACTGAGAAGAAATAAGGATATGGTCACATATTAAAGAGTTGATTAGAACCTAGGAATTAGGGGTTAAACTGATGCTAGTTTGTAGATAGATCCAAAGGATATAAAGTTACAATCATGATATTTTTTCTATTTCAATAGAGGATTAGTGGGATGGAAGAGTTCAAAGCAACCTGTTATCACTGACTCTACATTGGAGACTGTGTTTATAGAGGCATATGATCTATCCAATTAATCCATTTGGATACCTAACATTGTCCAGGATCATGATGTGGTACATACCTATAAATATTGTATCACATTTTATTTTGATAACACTACAATGATGGATCTTGAAAAGGAACCATGTTCAAACCAATTGAAAAAATGAATAATACAAAAGTATCAAATCCTGATGGATTATTATCAAAGGGGTGATGTTGTAGTTAGAAGAGTACACATTAAAGATTACATTCCAGAACAATTTACTAAATTTCTATCTCAGCAGAATCCTCTGTATCATGTGATATCTATAAGTCATAATGTTGTTAGAAATTGTCTCTAGTGTAAGTGGGATACTATTTAAGTTGGTTCCCTATAAACAGAATTTTGGTACATAATGTTAAATATTATTCACAGTTATTAATATTAATAAAATATTAATTACATCATGATTGTTCATCTATGTATCATTGTAAGTGTCAATGTCCTAAGAGTAGATGTTTCATGAAAAGGTCACATGAAGTATGATGCTATGATGAGATACTTGATGTTCTAAGACACTATTCTAATCTATATATTTTTGACACTCCATTCCATAAAATGTCTAAAAAAGTGAAAAAAGGAAAGACCATAGATTAATGTGGTAAAAATATATATGGAAAGTGATTTTTTTTTAAAGGCCCATGATTTGGTTCGCCCAAGGTGTTCTGAATCACTGGTAGTAAACATGTAATTATGATCCCTTAACATTCACACCAGCTAATCACATGAACACCATGACAAAATTGTCCAGGGTACTATATTTTATGATAATTAGTCCCATAGGGTCTTCGTTTGTATAAAAATGTTTCAATAATACTGGATTGATGCTCTAACATACGTAGTGTGTTACCCAAGTCCACTGAAAAATCCATAGTTGGTTCATAATTCCTAAATAAATGGAATTAAAGGGGGATAATTAGACATTGGTTCTCTATGTGTTAAAAATTAACAACACATGAATGACTCATTCAACCATTCCCCCTAATTTAATAACACATGAGCAAAGACCCTTCATCTGGTTGAATGTTATGTGACCCATATCAGGGAATACCTATGACGACTCTTGAAGGATTGAGCCATTTCTCACCCATATTTAGTAATCCGGATTGTTCATCACATGATATGATATCAAGTCATGAAATTAGACATGAATTCCCCATTAAAACAATCCACCATCTTGATCACCCTTCTTTTTTGTTCACCGACCATTTCGGCCAAAAAAGTACTTTCGTGAAGCCTCCTCTAAATCCATTCATTGTAGGGAAATTAATTCACTAGCCCCTCTACCTGAAATGGATCGTGTTGAATCCACCACCCAAAAATCCAAATATACTAATCCTTTGGGAATGGAACATCTACCTATTCCCCATTCGGATTAGGATATCTTTGGTTAGGGGATTACTGTACTTATCCTACTAGATGGTAAGAGTCCTCAGAATCTCCATGAATTTGTATATCTATTTTCATGTGAAATATTTTCCTAGGTACAATGTTGAATATTTCCCAGACTTGGATTTCGTGTATAGCACTATTTCCTCACATTCTCATCTCTAAGACCTGAAGCCTCATGTCCCATAGTAGGGATTGTACGGTTGAAACATTCATTTCATTTTGACAAATAAAATGCATGCCTCCCAACATGGAGACCCAGTTTGGGGAATCTCTCCTAAAATATTCCACTATCCATTAATTCCACATAAAATTAACTTCAACATCATTTATCAATTAATGGTTCATTACTCTGCTCCCTCATCTATTGTCACCCCAGATATTTTTTTCCTAGCACATGCCTCTTCCACCATCTTGGGGGGAAAATTTTGTGGTTTATTAAATATTTTACATCCTCTTGTATCTCACACTTATATGACTCACATTTTATTATATAATTTTTATGATCATAACAACCACAAAATAGACCTGACTAAATTTATAGTGATAAATTGCATTCCCTTAATAATGGGGATACGTATAAAGTCGTCACCTAGGGCCTGAGCTCAGTAGACATCCTAATCTAGAATCCAAAACTAATTCCATCAATCTAGGCATCTTCTTTATGAGTATTCCTTGAATTATGTATCCATTAAATATACATGAGTTATTATATATAATGTCTATATTTTTACAAGTGCATCCTCTTTATGAATAACCCCAAATCTATTTCTCCCAATAGGACATAATTCCCTATGATACCTACCAAACTACGTGGGATTTGATTCCCATCTAAACAAGTTTTGAAGGTTGCCTCCTTTGCATCAAACCCAATACCCAAAAATAATCCATTTTATATCTATGATACATTTTAAGCCTGATGTAATTCAACATGTAATATTATTTCCCTTCTATGTTCTTTAGGCTATTTTGAAACAAATATCACATCAACATTGACTAGGAACCTACAACTTGGGTTTCCATGCCACATGATGTTAAACTATACGGTTGGGTCCAGGTCACACGAAACTAAAATGAATGGTGTATCAAATTATATGGCACTATAATACGTCTATTTTGATTCCTTTCACAGTGATATAAATGAATCCCATTTATCGGTTCGATCCCAACATCAAGAAAACTTATGTCCCCCTAGATATATATAATATCTAGAGGTCCCACTAGGTGGCTTAAAAACTAGAATTATCTTTAGAATGAGTTAATGATAAATACAAAATAATATCCATGTATTATATATGATGATAACATTTGTTGAGATCCTAGAATACATAGAGATATTTCCATTAATGAAGAACATATAATACATATAGATGCTTATGATTCCTATACATGATTATAATTTATTCTATATATCCAATATAAACTAAATTATATATGGTAAATTAATAATGATTAATTAACATATCTTAAATATGAAATATTGTCCTGGTGTAGTTAATAATACCCCTCAAAAGGGTGTGATGATCCCAACCTCCCATCCTCTCGACCAATGTGTCTTCATAAGAATCATGGGTCGAACTACTAAATATGATCATGTATTAATAATGTTGGTTCCTTTGGATACATAACCTCTGGGAGATTCTAGTACCATAAATAAATCAATTGGAACCAATTTTTAAATTTTGATTCCTAATCATAAAATACATTCTAAGGAAAAAACCAAATTGTGAACCTGGTGTGATTCCCTAACCAGGATGATAGTGTTACCCATTTGTCAAGACCCTATAATTTGAGAAAATAAGGCTAGAAAAGCTAATTTATCATTCATTTTTTCATCCAAAAAGATGATTTTTTTCTAGAAAACATCATTAATTTTGGTCATATATATAGGAACCTTCATCCACGAACTCCCTTCATTCCAAATGACTTATTTCATGTTTTGACCCTTGAATGCCCCTATCATGAACCAAATATGGTCTCCATCACATCTGACACCATACACGACCGAAAATAAGGCCCGAATGGCATTTACTATCCCCACATGCTACGAAAAGTAACTGGGTATCATATTTCTTTGGGAATGATTTACGTGAGTATGGACACATGAAACATAAAAAAATCATTAAACCGAATCTTAAAATTCATAACAAAAAAGCATTAAAAAAATCCAGAACTGCATACATAGGTTTGAAAATAAATAATTAGGTCCACATACACATAAAAGTAATATCAAAACTACCCTTGGACTCCAAACTATAGTGGGACATCACCCACATGCCGTCTCCACCACAACACACCATGGAAGGGATCTAACAACATGAACTTCCATCCCCCAAGGCCTTACCCTTACTGTGTCAAAACAGATCAACTCTAATTACACCCATGGGGTGTAAGTAGGGTGTTATACTAATCCCATTAGGATACCACCTATATATTCTATAGAGTAAAAAATACAAGATAACAAGCATGAAAGTTTTTATAAACAGAATGTGGTTGAAATAATTTTTAACGAATGAAACTTTTAAATTTAAATAGTTTTCAGAGGGAATTTTCCATGAGTGAGCACATTTAAGTAAAATATGTAAGATAAAATATATTCTGTCAAAAAACACCATATTCGAAAGATAATTTCAAAATATTCAACAAGCACTAATCTCGGGAACACCCCTAGACACAAGATAGTCTCGGGCCCCATGTACCTCGTACCTCTGTGTAACGTAACCATAGAAAGAATCATTTCTCGTTCACGATCCACAAGTAGGGATCATACCCAAAACCTAGTAGACCCCATAAATCATAAATATAGTTTTTTAGTATTATTTTATCCATTTTTTTAGTGAATCAATGATAATACTGCTGGAGATCACTAGAGTACTAGTACATAGCTTCACTCCTAGATACCCAGGCTTCCCTATTTGTTCTCAAACCACATTCACATAAATAAAAATCCAGTATCACATTAAATCATTAGTTATGTTCATAATAAACATTAAATAGTAGATACATATTCTTTTAACCACTTACAAAACCAATAAAACCATTAGTATTTCAATAAAATAACTTCACAATATTTAACACTGCACTGCACACGAAATCACATTAAAACCCCACTTTTAACACTATGTGCGTACCCATATTTAAAAAAAAATTGAATAACCCATAACATTTCAATAAATATATTACAAGAGATATAAAACAAACCCAATTGGAATAACCAAAATAGAAATGTTAAATACCCAATTGAACTAAAATTTAGTACCTAAAAATCATTTGCTTAACAGACATAAGAATACTAGATTTCACAGCATGCATAATGAATTATAGGTGTTCTAAAAAGAGTAATTCAAAAATTATATCTCATCTATCATTGATTACCAATTTAATCACCTACCAATAGTATCAAAACCCATGAATCATTGTGTTAAAATTCAACCGCACCACCGCCACACCACCAAGGACCTAGAGCAAGCCAAAAATAAGAAGAATAGACCATCAAATGCATAATCAAACCGTAGGTTCAAAATCCTACATGTTTTACGTAATAACATTCAATAATAAGGGAACAATCCCCATACAAAAGGAAGTTACACTATGCAAATAGATTTAATATGGATGGAGACCCACTAACATGAGGTATCTTGAATAAATCTACGCAAATACAATATCAGCTGAATTTTCAAACAACCAAAAATAAATGTTAGTTTCTAATATGGATGATAAAGACTATTGAGAACAGAAATGGTAAAAAAGATTAAATATTGAAAATTATATGAAGGAAACATGTTACCTCTTCAAAACTGGACGATTGGATAATGATTAAGATGTTCTACCCTAATTCTCCAAGCATAAGAGCTCTAAAGAGGGGAAAAGAGAATGGGGAGTTCCTAGGTTCATTAGGATTGGGTGAATCTTTGAATCTATGAAAAATCATTAAAATAGAATAATATATTAAATAAACATTTTTTGAACTGGAAATAGGATTCAAGGCTATAAAATTTCTTTAATTGAAAACCCAAATCCACCATAATTATGGATTTATAAAGGGTAAAAATTTATATTGTGGTGTTAATAGGTATGTGGAGACGATTTTGGAAGTGTAATGGGTCAAAAATTTAGAAAAATGAAAGTGTCATAAAAAATTGTGTTTTAAATCCGGATATGGGTTCACAGTTTGGTCCAAATCATGAAAACTCGCCCTTTCCATAAAAATGCATGGGAAGCCCCAACAACAACGAAATAATGGAAATTAAATAAAATTTACCTTTTAAATAATCAGGGATATGATAGCCCCAACTACAGCTCAAGCTAGATCATCATTTACTTAAATTAAACCATCACAAACTTAGCATATTCAATGTTTGTCTCCAATTCCCTAGTTTGAGAGTTCCATAAAAAAACTATTATCCCAACCATTAACGTTGGCCAACATTAACTCTATATGATGATTAACCCTCATTCATCATTTTAACGATGTCCATTGGTCTAGAAAATATTTGTTCCGACCACTTTATTCACTTATTTTTATATATTATCCTTATAAATAAATCACTAATATCTCTCATTTTCTAGTGAGGTCAATAAAGAGGAATCCCATGGCCTCATTCGGAATACACATGGGCCTTCTTGAAGGATCCTTCCAATAATAATTTCTTCCAATGCCACTCAATAGGAACCCATTAACATGATTAGTGTGTAATATTCCATTGTTTGGTTTGGGTCCCTCAACCCATGACATGCATTACAAACCACCGAGGACAATAGTCATCTAATAGGGAGTATGTTCCTACCTTTCCCCCTTAGATATGTCCACTAACCCAATTTGGTGCAGAATTGAGAACATGAACATACATCGATCCTCTTTCATTTTGTCAACAAGGAGACTCGTCTAGAAGTCTCCAACCTATCCCTATGTTCAAATCTGGTAGAGTACCATGATATGGCACATACACCATCTTAAAATATTTTAGCTTGTCAATAGACTTGTCTAGCTACATTAAAATAAGTGTTCTAAAAAAATATAGTGGAAATTTGAATGTAGGAACATAAATTTTCATGCACCCAACAAGACTTATAACAGTTTCACTTGAAAAAACACAATGAAGTACACTAACAATTAATGGAATAAAACAGACTATAGTCACATACACTATCCAAATTTCATCAAGACTCCCAAATGTCTTATATGGAAGCACTCAGAGATGTCAGTCAGAATGATGTGATGACAAAACTGGGGAATACTCAACTACCTTCCCCTAATCACGGGAAATGTCAGTGTCCAATTATAGGAAATAGAGGATAATAGAATGAACATATACCTACTACGGATATAGAATGGTTATATATTCTAAATCCAGCCACTGAAGTCACCAAGAACATTATGAAAATGCTGAATGAGAATACAAAAAGTACATGCCCATATTTGAGATTATTTATTTAATATCATATTGAAAATATCATTATTATTATGGGTATGTTCATATAATTCTATCCCCATACCTATGATGATTCATCAGCATTCAATACGGGTGTAGATCCACACCTCTGTTCCAATCCAAGAGAGTAATGGGGAATACTCCTCCATATCATTCAGACAAACAGATTAGGAACATACATCCATTACAATTGGAGATAGTTAGACAATTTTAATTCCCCAACCCTGGAAGGAAAATAAAACTACTCATGATAAACACTTCTCCCAATATGTTATACCAACTACAATAAGAATACATCTTTGAAAATTTCTCACCAAACATAGTTGGAAAATCAAGAGTTGATTTGTGACCTGACTCCTCTTATTGATGAAATTCATGAATCCCTCAAACATTCAACTGATGACGCTCAAGATGATACCCAAAAATATTTAAATTATAAGATTAGTAGCTGTAATAATGAAATTCCAAATCCTGCACTTCATCATGAAGGATTGGTTCATGAAAAATAATTCAATCTCAAGAACCAATCTCTAGAAAAGAGGCATAGTAACCCCAGTTGTGGCCATAAGACTACAGAGAAAGGGGATTTTACCCATTCTACAATCCACCATAGTGGTCCTCATCATGATGGAATTCAATGAGAAAGTTCTCTCTATAATAGCGTTTCTAATTTTCAACAGAATTCTATAACTAACGAAGAAGTAATGAGAAATCCCTATTATATTGAGGCACATTAAATTATAAGCCCATTCATGTTTGATGACTTATTACTGTAAGTTGAAATCCATTCCCATATAGACTAAATACCAAGGTGATAGTCATTCTCTAAACCTCCCATGTGATATTTTACTTCTAATACAGCAGAGGAAACACAATCTGATTCCATTTCCTACGGTAAAACAATCCATAATCACCCACTCAGGTCGGAATAGTTTGAGAGACCTCGACAAAAATATGATTTGGATATGATTAACATGAGAAAACAACTGGATTAATGTGAAATACTAGTCATGTTCTGACCATTGGCCACCTCTCAAAACAACATTCCAGAGATGTTGGTAGAGTATTTTATTTATGATAACTTCCTGAACATATGGAATACTCTTAATCATATAAAATCCCAATTATTACTCTATGTGGAATATAAAACTATATAAAGGTAATATAAGAGTTTTTGTGGAAAATTAATTTGGCATATCTAGATGTTTCTTAACATCAAAATATCGTGAAACTACCAGAGGCCCTTCAACCTACATGCCTCAATAACATAATGTGGTTCAGAAAATTGGTCATAAAAACCCCATTGGATGATTATATCAGAGTACATGGTTCACATTGAAAATTTCATTACAATGTGCTCCATAAATAGAAATTCCCACCAAAATTGCTCAGATGTGATTATATTTCCCCATGATAGCTACAAATTTTGTTTTTCATGGTTGAAGAGTTTCTCAGAAAGAGCATTCCTCGACAATCGTTCAACAATATCAAGACCAAAGAGATAAAACTATTAATATAATTTTTCATCCATCATCTAAAACAATTGAAGAGGAGTCTTTCATATAGTATGTTAGCCACTATGTTGCACAAATTTCTAAAATATCATAATGGTCTTCCAAAACAATATTTGTATATGGGTTTCAAATAATGTACCCAACCAATGTTAGGATAATAATTTGTATGATTGAAATAGTAGTTTCTAGGATATCATCCATAGTAGTTAAGGATCCACCCCAGCACGTAGGGATGATAATTTTTTAATCCAATACTCAAAATAACCAAACAAAGCAAAATGTGTTGAAAATAAAGGACAATAATAGCCCCTACCGACATTTTTGGTGGCCTTTACACATTCAAAATCCCCTCCATAGAGAATGTATGTTTTTTAATGATTAAGGATGAAGTTGTAAAATGAATGTGAAAATTAACTATTTATGGATTCCATTCAGGATATTGTCTATCAAATTGTCCTAGGGAACTAACATATAAAAGAAAAAACTTTCATGGATGGTACAGAAGAATGTGATTTCAATAATATACTAATAGAATGATATCAATGCATTATGAATCAGTAAATATCATTAATTAAATCATGAAATTTCCTATATAAAATGGTTTTAGATCAGGGGATTCCATGGATGATGTTCTTATTCATAACACGATCAACAACCAAGAAAATTAATGAGGTGTTCATACTCAAAATCAGAGGGTTACACAAAATTTAGGTATTAACTTGAATAATAAAAATCCACCTCTTCGAAAGGAATTAAAAAAGGGAAAAGGTACGGGTTATACCATGTCTCTCCTTTCCTATATAAAGGGACAATATATATTTCATGAATAATGATTTTCTCAAACAAGGTATGAGATGAAGGATTTGAGCAGACTATTTGCAAAGTTACTGTTAAGTAGAATTCCTTCCGGGCAAGATCTGTATAAGATAACCAACATTTATTTATAGTATGTGCACCCTATCAAAGAGGGATTTTCCACAACTACTGATATAGATAGTTAATTCCCTCAATTGGGTGCACTACCATAACAATGTCAAGAAAATCCTTATAGGCCAGTCCCCATGGGCTATCCACATAAAATACCAGAAGTACATCCACCAATTGTATTTATAGTCATCACACCAATTCAAGTTCAAGATGTTGTACTTTTATAAGTCCCAACTCATCGATATATTATTATAAATCTCATGAAAAATATTGATTCACATATGAATCTATGTGAACCTATGGAAGGATGATGTGAACCAATACAACCAGAAAATGAGGTTTATCTAGAATGGTTGGATCTGAACATTCCTCCACCAAACTTTGGGATTCCAATATTTCAAATCATTATTGACTAAATAGTTCTGAAGAAGCACCAGACTCATTTAATCAGTCAATGTGATCCCATGATGGGTACCCCTGAGCAACAAGAGTTATTGAATCTTAGTGGTTTTCTGCAATCACTACAGGGGCCATCCATTATCTGGTATACAAAATTTTAGTATTGAGAAATTACTAGATAGGAAGATATCAATCGAAAATTCCTTTTATATTTAATTTCAATTATTCAGATGAAAAAATTATTTGATCTCATAAATTGTTAGAAAATGGAGAATGAATGAGTTTCATATTTCAATTCTCGGTTGAAAGGATTGACATACACTGTTAATATGATGCTCTCTCCAAATGTGTTACTACCCTTTTTTGTTAAAAATTTCCATGTTTAATTGCACACACCATTAAAACATATGAAATACATGTCAGAGTTTCAAGGGCTAGACATGATATACCAAAAGTTGATAATCCATAATAGAGACTATATCTAAATATCGAGTAATCTCATCTGCTCTGTGAAGCATCATAGGAAAAGTATAGGAATATATAGTTACACTTATTAAGGCCCAAAAATCCATTCATACATCAATGCCTTCATCATAGCATAGGGGTCCAGCACCTGATATCTAGTAGAAACAACCACCTCATAAAGACTATAAAGAAGTTCAAAGGATGAGAAAATATGATGAGTTGAAAAACAAGTTCTATTCTCATTAAAATGGTCATGTTCCCAGTTACATCAACTCAGTATTGAAAAAAAACTTACATCAGTTTACAAGGATAAAGAAACCTAATAAATGAAGGGATGAAGACCCCACTGTAATATAATTTCCCTTCCATAAAATTTTGGGGCACCTCATCCATGAGTGTTTTATTATTAAGGATATTCTACAAAAGATGGTGGACTCTAGGGAATAGAAACTGAAATATTCAACAACTCAGGTGACAAGTGTTATTGTTGTCGATCCAAATGAGGATTAAGGATAGAAGGAAGTAAAAAAGAAATAATTCATATAAATTAAATGATTTTAGGGTTAGGAAAAAATCAATCGAACTCAATCCACTCTACGAACATGACTGAAACAACCAATTGTGTCTTCCATTGCATTCGTTACAACAAAGTATTCTTCATCAAAATCCCAATACTCTAAAGGTCAATCCTTAAAGAAGAAGTATGGGTTGGAGAATATTGAGGAATTGGTAGAAAATGTATTTCTTGGAATTCCAAAGCTGTTATTGACCTTAGTAGATTTCTTTCCATATGTCTCAAAAGAACGGGCACCGCCCCTCCAAACAGAACAATAATAATCGACCAACCATGAATAATATTAATTAGATGTGGAGTTTATTTTCAATTATATTATCATTATTCACTTAACAGATACATATGAAAATAAATATTCTAATTATGAACTTGATTTCCTTGTACATTATTAGGGAATAGGGGGGATGTTTTCATTATGGTGGTGCATACATAGAAAGTCATGGGAATGTTAGAATCCACTATTTAAATTACACCCTTTTTAAAAAAATATTTAATTTTAACTCATTAGAGGTCCCTCTAGTGGGATCGACAATATCAAAGTAATTCTACAATAGGTGAAAAGGTATGCCCTGAAATTATTATCACTGAAAATTGATTACAGGCTATTCAACCACCTCCTATAAAAATGGGCAGACCTAGATAGCTTTACAAGATATAAGAATATGTATTCCCAGCATCCAGATCAACCAATGTTCTATCAACATTAGGAGCATCAGCTTCCAAGGAACCTAAAAAATATTATTTCAATGTTGGAAAAAACAAACAACTAGATCAAAAATATGATTTTTTATGGTAAATGGCCTATGTACCGGCCAATCTATCAATACTAGATTTTATGATCTCTCAATGGATCATTATGAATCACTTTTTAAGTCTTTTTCATTCCCAATATATTTTAAAACCATGGATTCTATTGCACAGGCTTACCATATAGAGAATGACCTTACCGGATTTCATACATTCATATATTTCACAAACTAGGAAGATTATGTTTTTTACAAGGATACCTTAGTACCATGTATATATTCTATAGTATTAATGATATTGGAATCCAAGGATCCATCATGGATAATATCAAAGGGGTTAACCATATTCCCATCTGGACACTTCACATAATGGACCTCACGGAATCCCACTTTTCTCCATCTATTTTGATTCTACATGGTTATGAAATGAATGAAAAATATATGATTGGTGATATGTAGCTAATAACACATGATATGGGTCTTATATCTGTTTTATAGTTCATGGTTTTCCAAAAGTACACATCATTAAACATTATTTTGGGGTGATCCTGAGTACATCAGGATGAAACTATTCAGTCACCATACCATCAATGTCTACATTATTTAGTAGATTGTAAAATTTAGACATTTATTAGTTATAAGGATATATTAAAAACATTTTTATCTAAACACATTGATGCAGGGTTCTATTGGACAATAGGAAAAAAACCATAAAAAATGTTGTTCTAGAATCAATGCTTTGAATGGTATGAAAAATATCCCATCTAAAATATTATAGCGTCATAGCGATGATTATGTGTTTCTAATTAATTAAATATAGTGGTTTGGCCTAGATATAAACACTCATTCATTAGATTTCATAATTATATTTTTGAGAACTAAAACTAATAATGAAGGAAAAAACATTGATTCACTAATCAATGATGATATCCTTAAGGAACACGTCTTCATTCCATCCACCAAGCATCAAAAAGTCATTGCTTCACCAACAAGGATATAAGAAGTTGTCATACTCATGAAAAAAATATTGGCTTGTTGATTCCTATCTCATTATCATTCCTTGAGAACATTAAAAAACATTTATCGTTAGTAGAGTTAGAGATGGATGACTCCTCTTCAGGATTTCCAAATTCCAACTCCTCCCATGTCTCAGAACATCTTGATTAAAAAAATACTATTCATGTAGGGGAGAAAAAGAAACATTTGAAGAAGAGGAAGAAGTTGAATAATAGGAAGACCTTATAGACAACCTTCATCATTTGAGGAAGGGATCTCCACCACAATGAATGACCTTATAGAAATAAATCTGGGTACCAAGGAAGATCCACACCCAACTCTGATTTGTGTGGCCATGACTCAAGAAGTGAAAGAGGATTATACTACTATTCTTAAGGAACCTTAGGATGTGTTTTACTATAATAACACAATGATTTTAGGACATGGCCCCGAGGTGACCCCCCATAATTTGGTCTTACAAAAATACCATCAGGGATAAAAACTACAAGCCAGAATATCAAAACCAACACATGCCTCCAAAATCGAGGTTGAAGTCAGCAAACATATTAAATACGAATTCATCTATGTTGTGTAATATCCTATGTTGTTAGAAAATATTTTCCTCATGAAAAATTAGAATTGTAAGATTATAGTATCCATTGATTTCATATATCTTATCCAGCCTTTTCCCAAAGATGACTTCCCGGATCAAATAAAAGAAATCGTGACAGTTGAAACAGCTGTCTACGTAGCCCTTTTTATCCTGGATGTATACGTTGAGTATAAAAAAATATGTGGGACTAGAATATGGGGAATATATATCCCTTAGATCACCTCATGACTAATTCTTCTTTTGGGTAATGCCTATTTTTGTGAAGAATGTCAGTGCAACATATCAATGTGAAATGCACCACATATTCAAACCCTTATTGGGGAAATTCATTGAATGCTATGTTAATGACCTAGTGCTTAAATCTAAATAATTTTCTCATCACCTAACTGAGTTTGAGGCCATATTCAACAAGCTTCGATGACATGATATGAATATTAACCCATACAAAGGCTCATTCAGGGTATCTTTGGGAAAATTTATCATTTTTTGTGTACGCCATCGCATCATCGATGTCAATATTGAGAAGAATAAATCTATGCCTTCCATGTAACCTCTTTGAAACATGAGAGAGTTATGGGACTTTAAGGAAAATGTGATACATTCAGTACTTCATAGCCAATTTGTAAGGAAAGTGTTTTCCCTTCACCAAATTGATGATAAAAGGGTAAATATAAAAATGGAGCAATTGTTTTAATAAATATTTTGATACCCTAAAGAGATACCTCTTGATTACACCGGTATTGATACCACCTATTGATGTAATTCCATTCATTCATTATGTGAATTCCTTGGATCGAGCATTGGGTGTCTTGCATGTATAAAAGAACAATTTTGGGAATGAAAACCTCCTTTTATATCTCAATAGAACTATTCTAGATATAGGGACTTGATTTTTATATACTGAGAATATAATCATAGCATTAATCTTTGTAGATCAGAAATTGAGGCACTATCTTCAACACCCTGCAGTAAACTTGGTATCTCACAATAACCCAAACAAATTTATCCCTACTCTTCATATTCTGACAAGAATTATTTCATGATGGGTGAATATTCTACAACATTTTTATATACAGATTGTTCCCCAGAAATATGTAAAATACCAAGAAATAATAGACTATTATTGATAACCCATATACAGAATAAAAATCATTGAATATAGATATTCTAGATTAAGAAATATTCTCTATTTAAGACAATTCAAGAATATGGGAAATGCATTTTAATAGTGCTTCCATAATTCCAACAAGGATGAGAAGGGAAGTCTCTAAACTCAAAAAAGCTGGGATAAGAATTTTTGTTCTCTCCCAAAAGTTGGAAAAGATTCTATATAACATTCAGTTAATAGAATGTGGAAGCAACAGTGAGGCAGAATGTCTGGCTCTCATTTTAGGTATGGAATTGGATCTTCAAGTACCAGTGAATCACCTAGATGAGGAAGATGATTCAAAATAGGTAATAAAATGTATCTATGGGGATTATGATATCAAAAATCATGATCTAATTCCCCTTTGTGATTTTTTCAATGGTCTAATGGATTAGTTACCCTCAGGTCCCATATGTCCCATGATCACAAAATTCCCATGATGTTTCATTGGAAAATGAATCCATAGCTCTAGAAGAGCCATATTGCGAGGATATTGTCATTAGAAATGCTCATATTTATATTATTTCAGATTTTGTTAAAATATAAATAGTTTAAATCAGTGATATTAGTCCCATTTTTAAAAGATATGGTTATACCACATGATTGATGGAGCCCATAATGGAATATATCCCACACTGGGTACTTTTATCGGGTATAGATGAAAGAGAGAATAGATGACTATGATAAGTTAATTATACTCGTTATGATGGTCTAGATCACTATAAGATCCTCTATAAATGAGGATTTAATGGATTTATCCTCACATGTATTGATGTAGAAGAGACTATAGAAATCATGAACTATGTACATGTAAGATCATGTGGTTCCCACCAGTATAGGCATAGGGTTTATGATCAAATATGAAGGCTTCGATACTTCTGGCCTTTCGATGATTCCTGATTAGACAAATTTTTATAAAATGTTTCATCCCTACAATGTGCTTGATAGATTATTTCATCAACCCACAGAGTTGAAATATATAGATAAATACTCTAGGACATTTTCTAAATGATAATGGATGTAGTGGGACCTTATCCTCTAGATACAAATATGAAAATCAAGTTCATTTTTACTGTTACTGATTTCTTCTTCAAATTTTCTACGGAAATAAATCTTAAATAAGTCATGGCCAAAATAATTACTATCCCTTTCAAAGATAATATCATCACCAAAAGTTGGTGCCCCTCATAGCATATATATGGACAAAAAAATGATTTATTTTTTTTATAAGGTAATAAAGTTATATTAAGAATACAATAACAAATAAAATCATTCATACCAATATCATAAAATGGAAAATGGATAGATAGAGGCATTCAACAAAACATTAGGCATCACAATATAGAAAATTGATCATAAAGTTAAATTTTTTTTGTCCTAATAAACTCCTACATGAGATATGGGCTTACAAAACTACTACATATACTACCACATGAACAACTCCATACTCATTGGTGTATTGAAAAGAATCACTCCTAACAATTGATCTTCAATTTCCTTCATTCTGAGTTCCAACCAGTGACTAGTTATCTTGGGCTCCGTAGTCCTAGAAGCGACTAGATAAGTTGGGGTGATTATAAGGAAATATATTACAATCCTTGAATCACCAAGATATCTATCAGAAAAAATAAAATGATATGTCTAGAAGAAATTTTCTATCATTTATTCCACCATAGATAATTGGTATTAGTTTTAAGGACTCAAATTATACTTGAAAATATTCTTACCAAGATCGAGTCGAAGTGGAAAATACCTTACTCAATACATATGGTCCATTATAATAGAGATTATTCATTAACCTTAGTGGATAGAGAAATAATTAAAATTCCATCCAATGTAAGGTTCTAGAATAAATACATTTTGTAATGAAATAGAGTGTGTCCTAGTTTCATGATGTTAAACATTATAGGAACCAACTTCTTGTATACAAGACGTTAAACTATATAGCACCATACACCTCACTGTTGAACAACGCTAAACTACATAGCACTTATTTCCTAGTTTCATGAAGTTAAAATTCATTGAAACCATAATAACATCCATAATATTTTAAAACATTTTGGCACCATACACGTCCGTAATACAATATGTTAAACTAAAAAGAACCTATGTCCTCATTTCATGATGTTAATATACCTAGAAACCATCGTTGTAGATGTAATAAATTCAAAATCAAAGAAACATACATATCCTTGTTGAATGACTACAAATTGCATAGATCATATGTCTTAGTTTCATGTTATTTAAATGCATATCAAAAATAATATTTTCTAAAAGATTTTAAATATCATAGCACCATACATGTCCATGATGCACAATGTTAAACTGTGTAGAACCTATGTTCTAGTATCATGATATTAAACTACATAGAAACCGTTGTCTTAGCTGAAAGACGTTAAAATTCATAACACCAGACACGTCCATCCAACACAACGTTAAATGGTGTTGCACCTTCATTCTTATCGCATGAATTCAAACTATATAGAAAGCATAATATTATCTTCATGAAGTTAAACTATATATCACCATACACATCCTTCATGCACGCCATTAAATTTCTTATCATCATCATTCTTGTAACATGAAATAAAACTACATGATACCATTTGACCTCACTAAATGACATTAAACAATATGATTAATGACTAATTCAATTAACGTTAAGAAATCTCCCATGATACCAAAAATTGGTCAGTTAGAAGATGAACAAATTATATATGAGAGCATTAATCGTATCATTGGCACTACTAATTGGAACTTGATCCCAATTTCTATCCATGTTTGAATCAGATCATTATAAATAACTAATTTTATTAACTACATGTGGCTAGATTATTTCTACTAGAATGATATGTAGTGACACTCGGATATTATTCCCTGGTCAAACGGTAATGTATATTTCACATTAGGTCTCTTAAATCATCACTAAAATATATTATTCTACATGTTTCTTCAAGAACAATGTGAGGCTTAAATTTCATTATAATGAGATACATAGGGATGCAAAGATCTCTAATATTATGCCCAACCCTAACTTAAGGAAAAGTAGTTCCTCTTTTCCTATATCTGAACTAATATTTTACAGAAAACCATTCTACAATATATGGTTTTATTCTCATACCAACCTATGACTTGATCTTAACAAATATTCTTTAATGTATCAAAAACCCATTCCACTCACATCAAACATAATTTGGGGGGGGACAACCTTTTCACGAATTATGTGTGTCTTAAATCTCATTATAATTAGATACATTGCGACACTCATAACTCTAATATTTGTTACATCTATAAAAATCCCCTCAATTCCATGTGTGTATGAATCAAACGTTCATAGGGAATGTTTTAAGAACAATGTGTGGCTTTATTCATTCCCTTGGAAAGATATGTATTGATGTCTAGCCCCGGTATCATGAATCCTCCAACATTAAATCATTAAAACATTATCATTCACTTTCATTACAATTGTTTTAGAAAATAATATTTTACCACATATTATTTCTCATTCTAAGGATATATCACATGTTATAATTAATTGGCAAAAGTGATTATCTGAATAAATATGTTATATCAATTCTTGTTTTGGTCATCAATGGTCCTTGATACAGGACTTTAAAATAATAAACATATGTCCTCATCACATGAAGATAAATTTCTTGATCATCTCAAAAATAAAATCTATGTATGGCCAAATTCTCATTTTCATGAGATATGAAGTCATTTCATGTGAGTTCACCTTCTTCCCTACAACATGACGTTAAACTTCATCAACTTACAATGAACTCTGTGTCACCTAATTCTATTTCTATTGAGATATTTAGTGACATGTGTATCTCTTGTCTCAGGTACAGACTCAATAATTAAAAATCCCTTACTCCTTGTGTATGGATCATAACTACATGGGAAAGCCTTTGATAGACTATGTATGGCTCGATTATCATCCATATAGAAATTGTAGTGACATAAATAATTTCAATCTTGGACCTAGTCACAACATCATGCAGTTGAGACCTGTTTTATCCCATGTATGAGTAAAATCTACATGAGGATATCAATACGAGTTCTCATATTATGTATGAAACCTTATTCAATAATCCCCCAATATTCCCCCATGTCATAATTCAAATAGAATGGGGTAAAAATTATTTATGAACTATGTGTGACTTGATTATTTTCCTAGAAATATAAATAGTGAATTCTGGGTCTGATCCTATAGTAAATCTACAATATTCATTTTTATGTCGGAATCACATCACATCCCCACCATAAGATGATAAACAACATGTTCCGTGGAGAACTACATATGGCTTTATTCTCTTTAAATTGTGATATGTAGTTAAGATTAGGACATATATCCTAGCCCTAGACACAAAATATATGAAAATTATCCTACTCCTACATAAAATCAATATCTATTCATGATCTTTTATATTAGGCCTTATCCTCACAGAACTCATAAAGGAAACAATTTATATCCCCTTTTATACATCTGAGTATGATATAGGTAAGGGATTCTAAATTCATGTCCAACATCAGCACAAAAACTTCCTTTATGAATTTTAATATTTCTATTTCTCAAGTCATATTTCTAATCATGATATATCATCAGATCTTTATAATCATTCATTAGCTTCTAGTGACAGAATGTAAGATACTTAAATTATATTTTTCTTGAATATAAATTATGTGCTGCTAGAAATCCATGTATAAGTCTCCCAAATAATGGGCTTTTCATCTAAATTATTCCACTGTTTTGCTATGTAGAATATTACCCTACTGGACCTGCATAATATAGCCCCCATAATGGATTTGACAAATAAAGGTAACATCATTATTTTGAGAAGAATCTCTTGCCCCCTATTATATTTGATAACGATATGTAGTAACCATTATTTGAAAGCATTAATTCATTTCATGTTTCTCCCATTTCATTTCTCCTGAAATAAAAGTCTTCAAGTCTATGGATTACTAGTCTCCCTATCACATGTTCACAACATATCAAAATAAACTTAGGTCATTTGACCACATATCCTCCATTTTTTCCATAATATTATGGTCTTAGTCATATGAACTAACACTATAGGAAATATACGTCATAAGTTTTGGTCAGACCTTAATATAGAGCCTATTTCACCAATTCATGGGAAATCATGACTAAAAATACACCTTATGTATTCAAGTACTGCTCTATATAAAACCAAACTCTATGATGGGGTACATACAAATCTCCATAATCTTTTATCAAATTTAAGAAAATAGAATGTCATAAATATTGAGAAATCCATTATCTGTCTATTCAATACGTTCCCCAGATGGCCTTGCATAAAATTCAACTACATAACATGACTTTTAGTATATGGATTCTACTATTTTTCTATACAGAACAATCTCCATTTGGCCCAACATAATACAACCCAAGTAATAGGTTTTTCAAAATAGTGGTAACTTCGTTCTTGAAATAGACCTCCTCTAAATACTATTGAGATCATTTCCCAACTAATTCTTCTAATTCAAGATTCCCCACAACATAGCTTATAATTATGACTTTATATATGTGAATATGGTGACACATTACCTGATAAATTACCATTAATTTAAAAACCATAAAATTTGTTTTCATAAAAAATACCTTAAATAAAATCCCCATGATGTTCTACCTTGATGAAATTAAATTTCATAGTTCCATAATGTCTTTTCTGTATGAATATTAAATGCACATCATATTATCCAAACGAACTGAGTATTATTACTTCATAAAATAAAAGTGCACAACATAATGTCCTTGATGCATGACTTGAAACTACACTACATAAAATTACAAAGCCCCTTTCTAAAAAATATGCCTTCTTTGACATGTCAATTTCATGTTGGAGTGGCTTCTGATTCAAGGCCATTGTTTTCCAACATTGCCCCTTTTATTCATAGAATTCATTCTTTGTAAATTCTACCCACTTTGGTCTTGCGACATTCATATCATAAAACCTATTGTCTATTAGAAATATAATTTAATAATAACTAAGAACGCATTTACCAAACTATGTAGTTTGTGCCCCAGTTTGCATTAAATATGTCTCCCACATAATAGCTATGTCATCCAAATGATAACACTATTTGGAAATTCAACATATGTCATAGCTAGCCTTGAATGTCACCTCCCACATAAATGGTTCATCAAATAGCACAAATTTCATTCTTTAAAAAGACTCCCTCTATTTCTATACATTATTTTTTTTAGATTTTGTGACCAAATAAATAATAACTAAATATTCTCATTGGTAATATATGGGGAATATTAATACCCTCTGATCCATAAAGCATTGTTTGGGTTCTAATTTCAATATTAACTGTCAAATCGATTCCACATAAAATATTAGATTTATTAGTCTGAAATTCATGAATTTAAAATGATTATTAAATAAGACGTATCACTCATGTGGTTGAAAACCCTCAAAGGGATCTCTGGATAAAAGTATGTGTCTTATATTATTAGACCTACACATTGTATGGTTTAGGCAACATAGAACACATAAAATATACAAAAAAACAATGTCTATATGGTTTTCCATGTGACCCTAGTAATTGTCAAACTACAGTTTATAGGATCATCAGATTATGTAAAAGTTAAAGAACCCCCTTTCTATATCATTTTAATTATGATTATCTGGAATAAGGATGTAAAAATATAAAAAAATATTTAATTTAATGATTATATAAGAAAAATAGGGATGAAGATATAATGGATTATAAAAACAATTCTTCTCATTTATAAAAAAACGTCCCTAGATTTCCATCCACAAACAGTAGTCTCTCTGTAATATGATACCAAATGTCATCGACATAATTATTCGTTTGTTGAATAGCCTCCTGGGCCCCATCAGCTGCTTGTGGAAGTTCTATAAGACAACCATCTTCAGTCTCCTCAACATAATAAAGCACATCCTTGTAATATATATTGGCTTTTTCCAAATAATTTTGATTTTATACTAATGATAAGTGGTGTTGATTATGTTCATATATAGCAGTTTACAACCCTTTCTAAAGACGTAAATTTTGAACAGTCTTATATTTAATCTACCAGTTGAATGTTAATATTTTTTCACTATGACTAGCCTCATCTTGAGATAGTGCATCTTGAAATTCATCAATGTTAGCAGGAATTCTTACTCTTATCAGATCCAAATGATGTGTGTGCTCTTCTTCCAGCATCTGAATAATTTATTTCACCATGGAATGGACTGAACAAAAGTTAAATCATCAAAATCCCAACATGTATAATCACATTGATAGTTGTGAGATTCAAAAAGGTACTTTCTAGAGTAATGTATCAGAAAAAATATTTTATATATCATTCCAACATTTGAGACAAGTAATGAGGATAGAATTTTGCAACTCTAGATGCTGGTGGGGATGATGAAAAATATTCTACATCAGACCTAGCCATAGAATCTGATAACCCTACATGATAAATCAAGGTCATTATTAGGTTGAAAATAATGGAAATACAAGAAATAATCGCAAGGTTTGTTAACCCTTACCTAGGAGAAAGTCAGTAGCATGAACAGACTCCTCAAAAAAACACATAGCCTCATATAAATTGTTTAGTAACTCTAGGTGAAGGGTACATTATTTTTCCTTCATCAAATTCTCCAAATGAACGTTAGGATAATATTCCATTTCAAGGTTCACTTGGGCTGGACCCACCTCAATAGTGGGACTGACGGTGTTTTTAATATGTCATATGTGAAAAATTAATGTAGAAACTTCTATATTTAGAGATTCCCATTTCAACCAAACATGTATAAGAAATCAACCATAAGAATATTGATTTGATTTAAAATAAAAAACAAGCATTAATTTGGTTGTATATACGGTGCCCAAATATAATCAGGAGTTGTATCCAAGTCAACATGTTCCAATACATCTTCAAAATAAATACCATTATATATCGTAAATTCTAATGAAATATAAAATATTATTTCCAAATCAAATGTTGGAATATATGTAGATGTTTGGTTATATCCCTTATTCGAGGATGTTAGACCCTAAACATCCTCTTCAGTGATAGGCACCAGGTCATCATTTGTTGTTGTATGACATTCCAGTGCATGTTAAGTACCTGAAATATTATATAAATGAGAGTAAATTTTTTTATATAACTTTTCATGAAGAACTTAAGAATTTCTAGATGCATCCTCTCTCCAAATAGTAGGAATAAGAGTGGTCAAATGTGATGATGTTCATTATTATTCCCTACATGTGACTTCATTCAAAGGATACACGTCATCAATAGAGATATGCACTTAATTAGTAGTTCCCTATGTAGATCCTAAAGGCTAATTAAAAAAATTTCTATGGGAATTAATATAAGAACTTCCAACAATTCTTGGATTTTTAAAAAAATTCTATGTGGAGGCTAATGTTAAAGGTTTCATGAAGACATATCATTTGTAAATGAACATTTAGTTGCAACATTATTTCTTTGATTTATTTTCTTTTTCCATATTAGGAAAAACAGTTTCATCATTTACAAAAATTGGTATTGGAGAACACATATCTCCCACCATTTCATCCCCAATGGCATGTTGGATGGAAGATATCTCTCATGATTAATGGGGTAAACCTACAACCCCAATCACAGTCCCACCATGTCTATACTATGGCGATGGAACATCATATGATTTTATGTTTACTAACTAAAATTTAAGATGATATTCTCATTGAGCTATACTGATTTGGAAAAATTCAAATGAAAAATAAGAAAATAATGTTTAAAGAACAAATCATTCATCTTATGGATGAAAAATATTATTCCATTCCTCCTATAAATGGTCAATCCCATCAATGGTGCCGCAATATATCATCTCTTTCACTCGTTTTGTGGTGGGGATTCAATTATTGGTTTCATTATGAGAATATATAGCTCCAATTATGAATTCCTAATACATCATGATTAATATCAAAACAAATACCAGATGAGGCTCCAAGATATCATATTATTGGGAATACATAACCCCTCATATAAATGAACTGGCATGGTTTCAATGTCACATTGCAATATGTTCCATGTTTTAACTACATATGGTCATAGATATTTTTAATATGTTAGGTATTTCAATGTGGATGATTCTATAGCCTTAGATCTGATAGGCTTCCATAGTCTTACCATCACAGATGGTTTTTAGGAAATTGGAACCGGCTTCTCCCCATGATGATGGCGACTAGAGCACCTAGGCATAACATCAACTGGTGGTGCTGGTGTAGCCCACATGATTTTAGCGGGTGGATTGTAACTTGTTCAAGGTTATAGAGGTGATCTTGGATCCTCGTCATCTATATCAACAAACACTAAATAATCTTTCTCTGAGGGAGAGGAGGATCCTTCTAAAATATAAATTTGTTTCCTAATAAATTTCATTACACCAACTAAAGGTATATCTTTGTTTATTACCCCTTCTAGGCATGATGAAATATATTTAATACAATTCTAGATGCTAGACCTATTTTATCCATGAACTAAATGGAAATTAAAAATTGGTTGTGTCTTCTCTATGGATTTCATTAATTATAACTACCGATCCACCGTCATATGTTGTTCTTATAATACACGCACTGGAAGAGACACATTATTTTTTCGGATGAATTTGACTTTTTGTAAAAATATGTAAGAAACATAGTCCCCACATATAATTTCTCTATAAATCATTGATTCCATTAAAAATACCTACGAGCTATCAAATACATTCTCACCTCCAGGATGGTTATCTCATCATCGACCAATCATCTTGTAGGAGGATTCTTGTATGAAAAGAAGTGGAATTCCTTGAACATAATTAACATTTACTTAATGTCTTGAGGTTCCATGTACAAGGGAAAAATATTAGATAAATCTTCCACAGTCGGTCAAAATGAACATCCACTGACCGAGATCCTACTCTGGACAACATAGTTTCCGAAATGATTCAGGATCCATCCCCATAAAAACATGGAATGGAATATCTATGCAAAAACATTTCTTCACTCCTTGGATATGCAACAAAATCCTATTAATATTGACCATTATATAGGTGTTAAATGAAATATTTTGGGTCCCACTACAAAAAATGGTGGGTTAGGGATTTTAAAAAAAAAATCTCTAGAGGATCAATGGTACTTTTCGATTCCAAGGATTAGATCCCTCTTGTTGTTCGAGGATCTCGTGTAAATTATAAAGAGAAACAAATTAAACTGAAAACATACCATTACAGATCCAAAGGTGTGCTCGACTGCAACTCATCATTGAAAATTACTAATTAATGAATCAAAAGCAGGATCCCTCTATATCTTTCAAACACACTTCAAATATTAGCTGGAACATCGATCATTGAATTTCGAGTGCTACCACGGAGATCCAACAATTTCTTCGAAATCTCAACTATCACTATATCGATATGCCTTTGATGCATGATAATGATATTTATCCAAGTTATGAGATCAAATTATTTTCACTGCAGGAATCATAAGGAGAGAGAGGATCTTATTATCATTCCATGAAAAAGGAATGAATAGTAATAATGGCCTCACAAGAGATAGAGGCCCCACCATTATTTATAGTGGAGTTGATAAATACATGGTTCGGTTCCCCAACCCCTGTTTATTTCATCCTCCAATATAATAAATAATATTGATGAACTAGACAACACTTATACTATTTATTATATTTTCACATACTTTTAATATATATAAAAATAGTTACATGATAGAAATAGAACCATTTAACTCGACTCGCTATCCCGCTTAATATTAAACAAAACTTGAATATTAAATTAACATTCGTTCAATTAATATTATCCCGTATTTAGTAAAATTGTAAATACAATAAATAAATTCAATCCCAAATATACATAACATGAATATTAATTTTTTTATTTGATTATTTGGTTATCAAAAACATTGACAATACTCGGACCCCGTGTTTGTGCCCACTATGTTAATATACCTATTCATTTAAATAGGGTGGTTTCTGTAATACATAGTTGTTTGTGACCCTCTAGGCCCATATCTCAATAGCAGTGAATAAAATCCATAGACCAAGAGTGGTTTCTAGTAACCCATCATCGACCCTAAATAGATATAGATTTTCCTTGAAATAAAAACCAACCTAAAAAAATTACTTTGTACTATAATATATTTGTCTCTAAATATCTCATAAATAAAGATTCACACTTGTTTCATCGTCCTTTTATTACTTAATAACTTTTTGATTTATCCAAATGTATTTTTCTTTCGACTACTTTAGCCATAGACTTATAATGGTAGAACAATCCTGATCATCCCATACTAATATATAAAACCTCTTAAACAAGGAAGTGAAAAATCGTTTCTTGATTATTCAACCAATGTCATGCCACCAACGAAGGACCCAACACAAGCTACCACACTATGATTTCAATATGATGGTTTAATCCTTGTATCAATGTATGTAATCAAATGATAAAAATTGGTCATGGTCTCAGGTCAGGAGACCAATACACATGTCCATAGATAGTAACGACCAATGACACTAGAAACATGTGGTGTTACTATTGGAAAGTATGTCCTCATCATCTCACTATTTGAGATCACCAAATGAGAACTTCATGGGAATGAGACTCAAGGATAATGATTCCCCAACACATGATAGTAAAAAATCTACTGCGTCCCTTCATTAAGATGATTCTAGACCATAGAACATATAATTATTATTAATGTCATTGTATCTTAACGATATCATTATATAATGGGATCTGTTATAACCTCTCGAGAATGAAATTAATCTATGGAAATTACCATTTAAATAGTGGACTTAGAAAGAACTTTACTATAACGGTTAGATTACATCTCGTATAACTAAATACACACATGATATGGTAATAAAATGTATTGCACAGTTGGGTCCTGGGATCCAACTATTTCAATACACCAACTAACACTAGATCCTACTTCATAACCTAATTATTAAGATACTCACATGATAAACATCATGTTTCTTCTATGTTTTTTTTAATAGATAAGTCTTCTATTTTTTCAACGTGTCAATTATCTGTTTTATGCTACCTCATTTTTATGAGTAAAACTTTTCATGATAAGATATCCCCGAGTATATCACTCTTATACATTTTCATAACTTGGAAACTCATGTAGTAAAAATATCATAATTTACATTATGATAATAATTTTATCACTAGTTTTATTTCAATAATTTTTTAAAAATATTAGCATTTAACTACTTCTTAGTTGCCTTGGAAGCTACAACGTACTCGGTATTTTGTTGGTTTGGCTACTGCTGGCTAATATGAGATTGAATTACTCATCTCCTCTTCCTAACTGTGATACTAGATAAAATTTATCTAAGTATTACTAATTTGTGACCCCCCAAAAATATTTTACCTTTTTATCTATATACCATGTATATTTAATTTATACTTGCCAATGTACAAGATTATAGATTTTATTGCATCATATGCAATGTTGTTGAATATAATTGATATTTTCTTACTATAAAGTATATAATGGCTGTACAAATTATTGTATATATCATCGCATACGTGATTGATCCATCACTAAAGAATTTTGAACTCTACTCAGAACTATAATCCCTTCCCATGTTCCAAACATGTCAACCTGAAGATATTAATCCATGTGACATTGTCAAAAATTCTAAACACGAATAGTTCCAACTTGTATTTTTCAATATAATATCACTTTATGTACAATTGACTAGGTCCAATAAACCATTAGATCTACTTTGACAGATCCAATTCTCTAGAAAATAGGTTTCTAATTAATGTCAATCATTGGAGAATTGATTTAAACCTTGTCGTATCTATCTATAAGACCATATTCTGTTTTCCCTATGTTGACGAACATATTTCTCTTGGAAAACATTGGCACTCCCACTAACCTTTGATAGAGATAAGGAAATTATTCATTCCCAATTAATTCTCTATAATCGTGCTTCTTACGTTAATCCAAAACATGATTTTAGTAACTTTCAACCTCTACTGGAATCATATGATATCATCATCCGTTTTTGGTTGCGTCATTTAAACACCTTCCAAGACATATGACCTTGAAATCCAATGACCAATAAATTGATATTAAATGTTATCTATGATGAATAATATTCTAATGGATTTAGGAATACCAACTTCATATAACCAATCTAGCCTTATTAGTACTATGATTATACCATCAATGTATCATCTCATTTGAATACCCACCAAAATATTTAATTTATAACCCCTTTTCAATTTGATACATGGAAGACATTATTGAATTACTAATTTTCTTATCAATCATAGATAATTTCCATATAATTCTTACATATAGGATATATTATTCTCAATGAATAATTTATCACCATCCGCGGTGAACTCAAAACCATCACCATTTTTTAACCTTCATACAATGTAAGTGTCATTGGAACATGTCTTTTCCATATGTACATGTGAAACATGTTCATATGATAACCATGTTTTCATCTCGATCATTGACTAATTCCATGTCAATTCATCTCCTACTATCTTCAATATAGATGGGTACCATTATATATAAATGTATTCTGACACTTGACCACATCTTTTCTATCCCATTTATTTATGTAATATCCAAATAAACTATTAGGATATTTTCTGTAGATGAACAACATGTTTAACTTGAGGCATATTTGATTAAATCCTAAAAAAAATGTTTAAAACATTATTTCCAAGAAGCTTCCTTTACAAGTTTTCAAGTTTATTTTTAATCAACCAACGCATGAAAACTAACTGTGTACTATAATCCCATTGTCCTTAATTATGTCATGAAGCATGACACACACTTGGGTCATCCTCTCCTTCTTGCTTTATTATTTGTTGATCTATCCGGATGAATTTTCCTTTCAAATTATTTATCCAATCACCTATAAAGGTAACACCATCTTGATGAAAGAGGCTTGAGATATTCATCTTTATAAACTAGTAAGCGACAAATCCTTTCCTGAACATTTAACCAATGTCATACCACCAAAAACAGACCCAACACAAGATAACTTTCCCTGATTTCAATACAATGGTTTTTTCCTTTCATAAAAGTATGAAATCAAATTATACACTTTGGTAATGGTCTCAATTCTGGATACCAATATAAATGTCCAATGATTGGAATGACTGATAACACCCAAAACATATAGTGTTCCTATTGGAATGTATGTCCTTATGGTCTCACTACTTGAGATCACCAAGCAAAAAATTCACGATAAGAAATCCCTATGCTTATGAGCCCCCATCACCCGATATTCAAACATCTACAATGTCTAGTCAGTATGATGTATGTAAACCATAGAACATATATTTAATATTAATTTCATACTATCTTGAGGTTCTAATTATATACTTGGATCTTCTATAACCTATTGATACGAAAATAAATCTATGGAAATTGCCATTTCAATAGAGGAAGTAGAAAATTCTACAATATAATGTTAATAATACATCATGTATAACTAACTATAAACTTTATATGGTAATCAAAAGTACATCATAGTTGGGCTAGGTAACCCACTATTTCAATAGAAAATCCCACCATTTTCCCCATTGGTTTCTTAGATGCTATGAAAAAGGTTCCAGGCCATACACCAGCCTTGTAATCTCAGACCAGTAATAAATAAACATTAAGACACTTGGCCAGAAAACATTCACAATGAGTCTTCAAATGATTTTTGGAATTGGATTTATTCCCCAACTATTCAAACTCTTTCTACTCTAAAATTGGCCAAAAAGTGCAGGCTGAACCTCTATTTCATCCCTTCAGACAAAATTATTGAGTTTTATATGTGATACATTTATCCTTCTTCTTCAAAAAGAATTTTTCCATCCACCCCTTTCTATGAATATACCATCTTGCCGTGGAATTTTTATTTCCATTCTTGATATTGTTGGGTATCATCAATAACTCATGCACTATGTCTATTTTTTCGATATCAATCCTAGTTTCCTTTGGAGAAATAAATTAGTCAAACATATCTCCATTAATTGGATGTCTAGATATCTTATTGACAACCCACACACAAGTGCCTATACCTCTATGCATCAAATGGAAAAAAACTCACTACACTCCAACCACACGAAAACTATGGCATAAAATCATTATTTCAATATACATAGGTTTCCCAACCCATATAGCTTTTTAAATATCATCACTCATCATATCATTTTTAAAATATCAACATGTATAGAGAACCTAAAATCCATACATTCATGTAGGCTTACAAACCCCTGCTGGGTGAAAAAGAAAAATATTATTCCAACCCTTCAACATATTTTTCTATAATTCATAAATAATGGATGAATAAAAGTGTGGATATAACTCAGGAATATGTTCTTACAAATAAATAGCACACAAGTTGTGATGTATGAAATGGGCCTTAGTTACCATTCCAGTATTGAAAAATGTTCCCACAACATAAATGATTGAAGATGAAAATTTGGTATGGTCTTGAAACATGTAAACTGGGAGATAGTCCTATAGAGCAGGTATATTGACATCTTGTAGAAAACCATGTATATATATTTCTAGATACAGACTCCTTGTAAAATATATGTTATACATCTTCAAACACATCACTAGATCGGGATGAATGTTTTCACGAACATTATAGTAATCTTACCAATTGATATTCATCATATCATCAATTCACTTTCTTGAAAACCCATCAGCAATTTCGATTCATTTAGGATCCATCAAATCATAAAATAAATATCCAAATTCATTTCAAAGTGGGTTCTTTTTTAAAAAAAATTCAAAAATCAAGAAAATTATACAATGGAATAATGGTGATCTAGTGAAATTGTGATAAGAATATATGTCACTAAAGGATTGAACTATAATAATTATGCCTAAATCACGTTCTTGAACAGGACAATCTTTAGAAAAAAAAATGTCGGCGTGTTATACATTCACATAGAGAGATGAATTTTCCAATTATACAATGATTTTAACTTATGATAACACTTTATATATTGATGATGAAGCTTACTTTCATTCCATCATATTGAATGACAACCCAACAACTTATTGGAACCATTACATTCTTCATCCCATTTTACCTCAACAAAGGACCATATTTTTATTTAGATCCAATCCTTAGGAGGGATTTTGTTGACACTTCGCTCCATCACATGGATGAAAACGTAGAAAATGGAAATGTGTAGAATGAAATAGGAGAAAATATATGGAAACTTTATAATTTTTTAAAGGATAAAGATTTGGTTATCCCATGGTTTACTGAATCCCCGCTGGCACGTAAGTACTTTCCTGACCTTCACACACACTCCATGTCACCATCACATAGGGTACCATATTTTCTAATAAATAGATCAATGGTGTCTTTATTTTTTTGGATGAATTTATCTAAAGCTCGATTACTTCTATAATAGCCCTAGTGCTTAATATAAGTCCCATGAAACCTATATGGTAGTTTTATAAAACCTAATGTGAGGGAATTAAAGGGGATTAATGAGAATTAGGTTCTCTAACTGTTAAAAATTAACAACAAAAATTCCACTCATTCACCCAATACCCATAACATAAGAACACTTGTGTGACTGGACATCATAATTTAGGAAGATGACATCCCCACATTATGGAATACCTCTGATGACTCTTTCCGTATTATTTCAAATCTCACCCAAGTCTAGTAATCCATGTTATTCATCACATGAGGTGACATCAATTCACCGAATCATACATGTACACCAAAAACCTATATTCCACCTAATCGAGCTCTGTTCCTTGACCATCACCCATTCCACTATTTTTTAAAATCCTTTCATGAAGCATCCCCTAAATCCATTCACCAAAGGTATTGTTCTTCATTGGATCCCTTACCTAAATGGGATTGTGTTGAAACATATACCAATAACTCCTAATATACCAAACCTTCGGGAATAGAATATGAGTGTTTCTTTTTTTTATTTGGATATCAATGGTCAGGGGTTTCCCACACTTGTCATAACCGTGGGTAACGGTCCTCAGAGTCTCTATGGAATGGGATATCTAGGGTCACATAGACCCTTACCTGGGGTATAATATAGTGGGGTTCCCAATCTTAGATTCTATGGATAGGAATACCCCCCCCCCCTTCATCACTAATACCTGGATCTTGTAGTCCCTATTGACGACATTATAGTCCACACCTTCTTTTCCTTTTGAAATATGTAATGTCTCCCTCCCCACTATGAGAACCATTTTATGGCATCCCCCGTGTATTAATCCCTCAAACTTTTGAGCCAAAAACAATAAAATTCATCTTCATTTTACATTTAAAGGACAATTTTTTTGTGCCCTCATGCACCATCACCAAAATTCCATTCATTGTAGACATGTCCTCTCCCACCAACACAATAAGATTAGTGTTTGGCTTGTTTTATCATTCACATAATATGGTTTCTCAAAATTATCATTACTCACATGGGCTTAGTGATTTGTTAGGATAACAACAATAAAAAAGTCCACCTAAATGAATGAACTATGAGAACTACGATTACCACTATAACTGAGATATGCAGGATGCCTTCCCCTAGGTCCTGATATCACAAGACATCCTCCTCAGGAATCCAACCCAAATTAAATAAATCTTGGAATACACATTAGGATTAACCTTAAATTAATTCCCCATTATATCTCCAAGAGTTAATATATCTCATGTGGACCCTATTACAAGGGTATCCTTTTCAGGAATAACCCCTAATATAGGTTTCTCAAAGGGAATTATATAGCATCCCGCCTTTTTATCACATAAACTTTCATTACATTATACAAAACTGAGGATCTTTAAGGTTTAGTGTCTTGGAAACCAGGAACTTAAAACATGAAAACATAAAACATTCTTCTAAAAGACTTGAAAGGCTTCTCCTCATGTTCATCCTAGGTTCATTACGGCATCACATAACCTGGGAGCATACATCAAAAGAAAGGGTGAGCAGAAGGGCCAGTAAGGGAAACAAGGGAAACATTTAACATGTGAACTTGAGATACATCAACTATGTCATGAACAAGAACTTTAAGGCATGATAAAAAAAATCATGTGGAATATCATAATAAAAAATAACATTTTCATAACTTGAAGATGTGGCTACATCATTTAACATAGACAATCATGAACAAATCACCAAGGTCCATCCCCAAGGTGTCATTTGAAAATTACCAAGGTTATTCACCAAGGTATCGTGAAAATTGTAATCTCTAGTGGTTACATCATTACCCAATGCATTGGAGCGCTATCAGGGCGCAACCTTAAATTTGCCTTTATTATCATGTGAGCCACATATATCATCATAAAAAATTTCAAAAATAACCCATATAGCATAAAATAAATGGGTTTCATTTCATAATCATAACGTTTTAAAAACTGCTTTAAAGACATGATCTTTACATCACTTTAAACCCACGGAAAGGGAAAGAGGGTTTCATGTATGTAATTCCCAGAATTTAAAATAGAAAATTTTGATATATATGTGAATACCCCTGTAGAAATAAGAGCTTTGAGTATTCACTTTATAACATAAAATAATTTTTAGAAAATAGAGAGAGGCATTTTGAGACGAAAATTCTGCAGCATAACGGCTATGTTACAAGGTTTTAGAAAACATTGAGAAGAGAGGGGACATGGGTCAAACATTCATAAATGACCCATCAAACAGTAGAGGGACAAAATATATGAGATTTAAGAACATGTTAATGAAATTTGAAAATATAACATATCAAATGAAGAACATGAAAGGAAGAAAAAAAAAAGATTTCTTTTGTGAGAATTCGGCAGCCTAACGGCGTCACTTAAACTTCAACAAAATTGAATTGACAAGGTCAAATAGGGTCTCTAATCATATGAAAATAAGAGTCCAGTATGATAGATATAGATATCATACCCCAACATAATAGAAAGAAACTTGAAAGAATTGACATGAAATTAGAACTTCAAAACGAGAATGGTGAAGAACCACTTAAAAATTCGGCAGCCTAACGGTGCCACTTAAACTTCAACAAAATACTGAATTGAAGAGATCAAATGGGGTATCTCATAATATGAACATAAGAGTCCAGTATGATAGATATAGAGATCATACCCAAACATAACAAAAAGGAACTTGAAAGAATTGACATGAAAGTAGAACTTCAAAACGAGAAGGGTGAAGAACCACTTAAAATTTTGGCAGCCTAACGGCGCCACTTAAAACTTCAAAATACTGAATTGAAGTGATCAAATGGGGTCTCTAATCATATGATCATAAAATATCAGTATGGTAAATTTAGAGATAATACCCCAACATAATAAAAAAAGGAACATGAAATACTTTATATGAAAATAGATCTTGAAAAATGAGAAGGGAGAAAGAATCCGTTACAAAAATTTCGGCAGCCTAACGGCGCCACTTAAAACATCATAAAACGAAATAATGAGAGTAAGAGGGGATCTCTCATTATATGAACATGAAAAGGGCAGTAAGAGGAGTATATAAGAACATCCTCCAACATAAGAACATGGAGCATAAAAGGAATGACATAAAAGAGATTACTTGAAATGAAAGAGAGAGGTCGGATCCCTTACTTTAAAATGTAACTCTTAAACCTCAAAGGTTGGGACCTTGAGGGCTTGGGGGCACCTTGGGAGGACTCCTTGGGAGGTAATGAGACCATAAATTCGTTGGGGAATAGTGAGGAGTCGAAATAGATGAGAGGATGGGTTGGTATTTATAGGGAAAGTGAGGGGACAAGGCATTAATGGCCAAGGGACACCTCACATGTGCTTTTCTCAAACCCATGTGCTCTCCCTTGGAATTTATCATGGAGTTATGCCACATGGGGCCCCCAAAACAATAATTCATCACCCTTGGCCGGCCAACCCTTAAAAGATCTCATGACATCATCATGACACAATTATGATATCATTAAACATACCGAAATCCTAAAACTGTATTTTTACTATTCACTGAAAATTCAACTTTCTCAGAAAAATCCCAAAATTTCACCTTAACCAAATATCAATGCTCTGATTTCAAAAATGAACTCCATTTTATAAAAATAATTTTCTAAGTATTTTTAATTTATTTTTTAAATAAATACACTATTCTCCGAAAATTCATTATTTTTAGAAAAAACCCAAAAAATTTCCATAACATAATATCGGTTCTCTGAGTTCAAAAATGAAATCCATTTTATAAAATTAATTTTCTAAATATTTTTAATTTAATTTTTAATTAAAAAACACTATTCACCTGAAAAAACTAATACTTGAATAATAATTTATGAAACCGTTATTTAACCATTTTATTGAATCACATTAATTAATCAATGTGCCTAGATTATTTTAAAACATTCTTTAAGTGAAATTACTAATCCATTTGGTCATATTACTAATCCTAAGCGTAAAATCACTATTCACAATTTACTATTCATCAAAAATCAAGTTGATCTTATTAGACTCTAAATTTCGTACTGGACATAATTGTAGAAGACCATTTTTTGAAAATCATTACACATTTTAAATTATTTAAGGTTTACATAAACATTTTTTTAAAATATCCTTTTGAGAATTCATCAAAAATATGCATAATATTTTTATCCGGTCATTTGAAAATTCATAAACTTCATCATAAGAATAAATACCAATTTTTATTTAAACAAGAATTACACAAGGCAGTTACGGTCTCATTACATAGCCCCTTATAATACCAGCATAGGACCTAAGAGTAAGGTGTGCTAGGGTGATAGAATCTTGGGGCGGCTCAGTCAACATTGCCCGAGTAGTAATTTCTATCAGTTTGAACTTCTCACGAAGGCAATTCCGTTCTAGCTTCACACGATGAAGTTCGGCTTGGATTTGGTCCAGAGCAAAGCCCAATGGTGCTACCTCCTTCCCAAGCTCTGTTAGATGGGCTTTGATCGGTCCAAGACTACTAGGTGACACCATCAAATCTTCTTTCTATAATAATTAACCAATATTACTTATATTTAGAGACAATAATCAAAACATTTTGTTCACAGTGGTCATATTGAACGATGGTCATATAACAGTCAAAACCCACTGGTCTCATTTTAATTATAATCATGTTTATCACATAAAACATTTTTGTTGAGTATAAAAATAAAATAAAATAACACATGAAATTAGGAAACAAGATTTATTCAAAATTTCGGGCCGTTACAATCTTCCCCCCTTAAGAAATTGCGTCCTCGCAATTTTTAAAATTGGGTTTTGAAATTTCATTGAAAGTCCCACATCGGAAAAAGAGTCAGTAACACCATTACTTTAAAAGAAAGAAAAGGAAGTACAAAGGCCACTCGAGTTTACTCATACTAGGATTCCATGTAGAAAACATGGACATGGAGGAGAAAACAAAGGGTCACGTTCTAAAGGAGAGTGATAGAAAACATGATTAGGATGAAGTTAACCACCATAAAATCCCAAAATTATGATGTGTGTAAGCGGTCTTTGATTACCCAGTAGAAAACGTAAACCAACAACGTTTTTTTTACATTCATTTTCATAACTTTGAGGAATTCATTTACAACATAGAACAAAAACATAAGGAAATATATCTATCTTCATGTAGAGCTTCATATTTTAAAAAGTTTATACCAAAACTAATTTTTTCTCCAAACGATGAGCATTCAAAACTACTTGGTCTCATCAAAACACAGAAATCATCTTCTAGAGAATCAAATAATCCACAAAAGATCAACTATCTATTTCTTCTATCTTTAAACATTATCCCAAAAAGAAATAGAAAGGGTAAGGTAAAACAAATCTTCAAAAAGAATCCCATAGGAATGGAAACTACTTTTAAATCTTCAAAGTTCCATGGTACGACCCAAAGTTCATCATAGACCATTCCGTAAATAATGGTCCTTAAGATTCCTCAAAATAAACCAAACTAAGATTGAAACCCAAATACAAGAAAGATTTGACAACATAGTCTTCCAAAATAGACTTCATTGTTCATCTTCAAACAACATCAACCACTCCTAATATCTTATAACAAAAGTAGCTAACCTAAACATATTTTACCCATGATAGGTTAATCATTCCCGTAAGTAACCTAAATTACTATAAGTCCACCTTAAATTCATCGATTCTTCAAAATATAAGTCAACCTTACTCCTCAATGAAAATACCGTAGAAATCTATTTACCTCGATCAAATATGGTTCCCTAAAATAATGAACGTCTTCCAAAATAAAAATCATATTTTAATCCCCTAATCATCTCTGTCATATTAATACGGAAATCGTAGCATTTCCTATCACATTGGTTGTTCAGACATGTTCTTCCATTTCCAGCCATTAACTAAGAAAAGAAACTATAATTATGGGCTTAAATACTTAGCCAATAATCATGAAAAGAAACTTAAACCATATAAACATAACTTGTAGTTGAAAAGTATACCCTAACTTGTGATCCCCTAGGTTCCCATCTAGGTTATCCATGATCATATATTCTTATGTGAATCTTTATTTTATTTTATCTTTGTTCCTTTAACAATGGTTCATACCAAGCTTATGAATTTACCAAAGCATATCTCCCGGGAGTGTCGTAACCAAGAGTGCAGCAAGGCCCGTTGTCGTGTACCAGTTCCCGTTCGAGTCTAGCTCAAAGCGGTGTTTTCGGGTTTTACCCCTATGTACATCTGTTCCAAAGCCACCTCTACCCGCTCGTATCCAGACAGGGATGTATTTTCTTGGCAACCCCTTACTCAATACTCACCAAAATACCAGGAAGATTTCCTATATTTAAACTTTTCTATAGGGTTCTTCCTAGAGTTTTCATATACTAATTTCACAAATAACTAAACCATCCTTTGATACCAACTATAGCATCCCACCTTTTTATCACATAAACTTTCATTACATTATACAAAACTGAGGATCTTTAAGGTTTAGTGTCTTGGAAACCAGGAACTTAAAACATGAAAACATAAAACATTCTTCTAAAAGACTTGAAAGGCTTCTCCTCATGTTCATCCTAGGTTCATTACGGCATCACATAACCTGGGAGCATACATCAAAAGAAAGGGTGAGGAGAAGGCCCAGTAAGGGAAACAAGGGAAACATTTAACATGTGAACTTGAGATACATCAACTATGTCATGAACAAGAACTTTAAGGCATGATAAAAAAAAATCATGTGGCATATCATAATAAAAAATAACATTATCATAAATTGAAGATGTGGCTACATCATTTAACATAGACAATCATGAACATATCACCAAGGTCCATCCCCAAGGTGTCATTTGAAAATTACCAAGGTTATTCACCAAGGTATCGTGAAAATTGTAATCTCTAGTGGTTACATCATTACCTAATGCATTGGAGCGCTATCAGGGAGCACCCTTAAATTTTCCTTTATTATCATGTGATCCACATATATCATCATCAAACATTTCAAAAATAACCCATATAGAATAAAATAAATGGGTTTCATTTAATAATCATAACGTTTTAAAAACTACTTTAAAGACATGATCTTTACGTCACTTTAAACCCACGGAAAGGGAAAAAGGGTTTCATGTATGTAATTACCAGAATTTAAAATAGAACATTTTGATATATATGTGAATAACCCTGTAGAAATAAGAGCTTTGAGTATTCACTTTATAACATAAAATAATTTTTAGAAAAGAGAGAGAGGAATTTTGAGACGAAAATTCTGCAGCATAACGGCTATGTTACAAGGTTTTAGAAAACATTGAGAAGAGAGGGGACATGGGTAAAACATTCATAAATGACCCATCAAACAGTAGAGGGAAAAAATATAAGAGATTTAAGAACATGGTAATGAAATTTGAAAATATACCATATGAAATGAAGAACATGAAAGGAAGAAAAAAAGATTTCTCTTGTGAGAATTCGGCAGCCTAACGGCGTCACTTAAACTTCAACAAAATTGAATTGACAAGGTAAAATAGGGTCTCTCATCATATGAAAATAAGAGTCCAGTATGATAGATATAGAGATCATACCCCAACATAATAGAAAGAAACTTGAAAGAATTGACATGAAAGTAGAACTTCAAAACGAGAATGGTGAAGAACCACTTAAAAATTCGGCAGCCTAACAGCGCCACTTAAACTTCAACAAAATACTGAATTGAAGAGATCAAATGGGGTCTCTCATCATATGAACATAAGAGTCCAGTATGATAGATATAGAGATCATACCCCAACATAAAAAAAAGGAACTTGAACGAATTGAAATGAAAGTAGAACTTCAAAACGAGAAGGGTGAAGAACCACTTAAAATTTCGGCAGCCTAACAGCGCCACTTAAAACTTCAAAATACTGAATTGAAGCGATCAAATGGGGTCTCTCATCATATGATCATAAAAGATCTGTATGATAAATTTATAGATCATACCCCAAAATAATAAAAAAAGGAACATGAAATACATTATATGAAAATAGATCTTGAAAAATGAGAAAGGAGAAAGAATCCGTTACAAAAATTCGGCAGCCTAACAGCGCCACATAAACTTCATAAAACGAAATAATGAGAGTAATAGGGGATCTCTCATTATATGAACATGAAAAGGTCAGTAAGAGGAGTATATAAGAACATCCTCCAACATAAGAACATAGAGCATAAAAGGAATGACATAAAAGAGATTACTTGAAATGAAAGAGAGAGGTCGGATCCCTTACCTTAAAATGTAACTCTTAATCCTCAAAGGTTGGGACCTTGAGGGCTTGGGGGCACCTTGGGAGGACTCCTTGGGAGGTAATGGGACCATAACTTCGTTGGGGAAGAGTGAGGAGTCGAAATAGATGAGAGGATGGGTTGGTATTTATAGGGAAAGTGAGGGGACAAGGCATTAATGGCCAAGGGACACCTCACATGTGCTTTTCTCAAACCCATGTGCTCTCCCTTGGAATTTATCATGGAGTTAGGCCACATGGGGCCCCCAAAACAATAATTCATCACCCTTGGCAGGCCAACCCTTAAAAGATCCCATGAAATCATCATGACACAGTTATGATGTCATTAAACATACCAAAATCCTAAAACTGTATTTTTACTATTCACTAAAAATTCAACTTTCTCAGAAAAATCCCAAAATTTCACCTTAACCAAATATCAATGCTCTGATTTCAAAAATGAACTACATTTTATATAAATAATTTTCTATGTATTTTTAATTTATTTTTTAAATAAATACACTATTCACCGAAAATTCATTATTTTTAGAAAAAACCCCAAAAATTTCCATAACATAATATCGGTGCTCTGAGTTCAAAAATGAAATCCATTTTATAAAAATAATTTTCTAAATATTTTTAATTTAATTTTTAATTAAAAAACACTATTCACCCGAAAAAAACTAATACTTGAATAATAATTTATGAAACCGTTATTTAACCATTTTATTGAATCACATTACTTAATCAATGTGCCTATATTATTTTAAAACTTTCTTTAAGTGAGATTACTAATCCATTTGGTCATATTACTAATCCTAAGCGTAAAATCACTATTCACAATTTACTATTCATCAAAAATCAAGTTGATCTTATTAGACTCTAAATTTCGTACTGGACATAATTGTAGAAGACCATTTTTTGAAAATCATTACACATTATAAATTATTTAAGGTTTACATAAACATTTTTTTAAAATATCCTTTTGAGAATTCATCAAAAATATGCATACTATTTTTATCCGGTCATTTGAAAATTCATAAACTTCATCATAAGAATAAATCCCAATTTTTATTTAAACAAGAATTACACAAGGCAGTTACGGTCTCATTACATAGCCCCTTATAATACCAGCATAGGACCTAAGAGTAAGGTGTGCTAGGGTGATAGAATCTTGGGGCGGCTCAGTCAACATTGCCCGAGTAGTAATTTCTATCAGTTTGAACTTCTCGCGAAGGCGATTCCGTTCTAGCTTCACATGATGAAGTTCGGCTTGGATTTGGTCCAGAGCAAAGCCCAATGGTGCTACGTCCTTCCCAAGCTCTGTTAGATGGGCTTTGATTGGTCCAAGACATATAGGTGACGCCATCAAATCTTCTTTCTATAATAATTAACCAAGATTACTTATATTTAGAGACAATAATCAAAACATTTTGTTCACAGCGGTCATATTGACCGATGGTCATATAACAGTCAAAACCCACTGGTCTCATTTTAATTATAATCATGTTTATCACATAAAACATTTTTGTTGAGTATAAAAATAAAATAAAATAACACATGAAATTAGGAAACAAGATTTATTCAAAATTTCGGGCCGTTACAAATTACATCCCTGTGAGACCTGATGAACTTCCTCGAATTTGATTCTCATCTTAGTGGGATATGTAGGATTCTTCATTAGGGTTCCAACTCAATGCCCCCAAATCAATTCTATAATCTTTGGGACAAATTCCCAACATGTTATAATACATCTTGGAATCTCATATCCCTTCCGTGTTACCTAGGATGCTTAGATATAAGTCCCACATCATGCTTTGACTTGGAACTTTCAGTGTTGCTATCCTTGATAGATGATGAAGAACTATATTATTGGGACCTTCTAAAATGGTATTAAAAGTAATGAGGTTTTCCATAATGTTTATAGGAGCCACATATGTTCTGATTCCTTTCATATGGATACAAATGAAGTTCATTTACGTGTCTAATCCCAGCATCAAAACAACTTATGTCTCCCGAGATGACTATAAATTCAAGAGTTCCCCACTATGTGTCTTAAAAACCCACATTGTCTTAATAACAACATAATAATAACGAGTAAATAATAACTATTGAGTATATGAGAGGATACCATTAATGGAGAACATAATATAAAAAATGATATATCCCATTGATAAAGAACCTTAAATACATACAGAGGATTCATATTTCCATAAATGATAATAATTTATTGAAAATTACTAAGACAACCTACATTATTCTAGGAGAATTAATAAACAATAATGAACATATCATAAAACTATATTGGGTCATATTGTGGGTAATACAACCCTTTAAAGTGTTGTGATGATACAAACCTCCCATCCTCTCGACCAATGTGTTTTATAAAGCATCGTGGGTAAAATACATAATGAGTACATATCTTTGGAATGTAGGTTCCTTTGTATAAATGACAGTTGGGTGTTTTTGGGTCCATAAACAAATCCCTTCGAAAGCATTCAGAAATAGTGATTCCTAACTAGAACGCACATTTTGAGGGAAACAATGTTATATTGGTGTATGATTTCATTTGAGGGGTAAATGATTCATGTTATTAGGATTTGAGACTCATAAGAATTTGAGGCACCATATCATAGTGTATCCCATTGGTAATATCCAAATTATTATATTATGATAATGGACCCTCCAATTAGGAATCAACATTTATATGTGTCATTGGATGTTTCTATATACAGATTGGTGTTTTGATCCATAGTCTTTAATATTATTATTAATTAGTATTATGAGGCGCTTGAATTGATGTATTGAGGACACCTTTGATGACATATTTTTTTGGGGGGGGTATGATATGTTAGGTACATCAAGAGTAACTTTTCATTAATGAATAATTCATGAAATTACGTGTCCCATTTTTTCTATAATGGATGTTTATATCCCAATAGCTTTTATGGAAATGATATAGCCCAAATAAATCCATTATCATGGGGTTCAATCGGAAGGATCAATATCTAGGGTGTAAATTGAATTAGACTCAAGAATATTGGTTGGTGGCACTGGTATGAGAAATTATTTACCAGAGATATGTTTTTTTGAAATGATCAGTTTACTCCTAGTATGTTACTCTGTGAGTTTTGGTCATTTGGAGTGCTCAGAGGTGGATCAGATAAAGATTGGAGGAGTTGAGTTTCCAGTGGCTGGGAAAGGCAGATTTCATACAATGTAACTATATTACCAACATAAAACTTTGGTTCATATATTTTCTTGGAGTTTTCATGAAGTGAAGATATTTTACACAGCGTATAAAAGAGGATCATAGTGTGTAATATTTCTAGGATTGAAAATTAAAATAAAACTTAGAGGTGATGTGGTGTTCGGTGGAAACTGAACACCTGGTATTACATGATGTGAAAGGGTATTACACATCATGTAATACCATGATCTAGTGTTCATTTAAAAATTATTTTACATTGAACCAATAAATATTCATCTATGGTTTTATTTTCCTCCCATTTAAGATAAACCCTTGACACCCTGATAATTCCATCAAGCCCTACCCCCCTTCTTGATTTATCAATCTCATTTGATGTTCATTGGTGATCAATGAACAATTTTTTGGGAGTTTTCCCTTCTTTTTCATATTTTTCATCTTTTTCATTCCCAATGATTTCATATTGTTTTATGGGTTGGTTTTATTTGGATTTTTGGGAAGTGTTTGGATAATATTATGGTTTGGAAAAGGTTGATTCACATTTCTAAATATGTGGTTGTAACTTTTGGGTATTCTTATTTACCCTACTATGCACAGAAGAGTTGAAAAGATTCATCAATATAGGTTTTCTTCTATTTTTCATTGATTGTGCATAATTTTAGAAGGTTATAATTTTTTGGAATATGTATCATAGTTGTGCCACATCAATTAATGATAAGAACTATGTAAATAAATTTAATGTGGTAGATAGATCTGATGAACAATTTTTTATTTAATTTATGTTATTGTGATGTTGTGAACTATAGAGGCCAACTTTCCCAACTAAAAATCATGGCTGTTGGTGGTACTTTGTATCTCAATAAACAATTTTCATGTTAGTTGATTCCAAATGAACACTTATATAAATAATTTTCTAATTCATGTAAACATAGATAACAAACACATCCCCAAGGACTACCAAGTTTCATTGAAAACACATGATTTAACAATTATAATTAATAAAGGATTCCTCATTAAATTTTCTAGTTTTATACACTTTGGTATTCATGATGATGTGTTTTGTGGGATAGTGTTGTTTTGTGTGCGGTACGAATGGTATGGGATAAATCTATGATGTAATTTTTGGATATTATATGGTTTCTATTGTGCTACATTCGTGAAGATCATGTGTTTTTTGTGTGTTGGTTAGGGTGGTGTGGTTTTTGAACATGTATAAGATTCATCATCATGTCCATGTTGTAGAACCTCACGATGAGAAATTTATTGACTATGGAATGTATGAGATGTGTTTCAATGATGGGCTATGATCAGTCTATGCAGTGATGTGTTTCTGTGTTGCTTTATGTTTATTATGATTGGTATTTTCCATGATAGTATTGGAATAAATGAAGAAATAATTGGTAAATAGAATTTGTGACCATATTGGGATGGTTTGGTTAATTGAATGAATATGTTATTTATGAATAAATATTTCTAATGGTTATTTTATTTTGATGGAAATTGAATAGTGTTTTTGGATTGATGTGTGATTTTGTGAATTTAGGGGTAGAATAAATGTTGGAACTATTTTTAGTGTGTTATTCGGTGAAATCCCTTAGGTTGGTCATGAGTGTTTCATATCACACACACACACACAAACATATATATGTATTTTTTTCAATTGTTCTTTTTATATTTACCACACCCTCATTGAGAACTTTGTGAAAAACACCCCTATATTAATGGGGGAGGATGTCTTTCCCAATAATCTTAGTGGGATGATGGATGGAAGACCAATCACTCATCCTTAATCCCTCTTCTAGGTGGTGATAGCCTAATTTTATTTAGTCATGTTTTAGTTTGTGAAAACCCGGTGTGTGTGGGGGAATCTGGATCATTCCCAGTTTTCTTCGGGACGAGACGAGTAAAGTTTTCATTTTTTTTTTCATGATTAGATGTGGTGTGATTTACTAGGTTCCTTCAGGATAGGATGTGATGTGTTATGTCTCCCAGGTTTCTATAGATGGGATGTGATGTGGTTTTTGGAACATGTATTTGTGGGTGCAATGTGATTTGGTATGTGTCCTATGTGCCAATGATTTGGATGTGATATTACTTGTGGCCCAAGCGATGGGACGAGGTGTACATGTGTGGCCTATCTCTCTACATATAGGTTGTGATGTGGTTCATTCAAAATATGTGAGATTTTAGTGAAATAATTAATTTTTAAAGAGTGGATAAACTATTGGGAAGTAGATTGAGGAAACGTAATCATCAATGATATTACTATATAAAATTTCATGAATTGTGTTATGTAGTGAGAATGACTTGGTGAGGAATGTATGGTTGGTATAAATGTTTAGGGAATGTATTCTTCTACTATTTTCTCACATGGGCATTCATATATATTCCCTTTCACGTGTGCATGATATACATTTTTTTTTATCCTAGTATAATTTTATGATCCCCCTATGTATAAAATATTTCTTTCCGGTTTCTAGGAGGACACCACAAACTATGTTGGACCTTACTAGATTGGATCATTATAGATTTTGTGTCACTAAAAAGAATAAATTTTTCTATTTACATTGAGTTTGTATTTCACTTTTAGTGGTTTTATTTTAAACATTCATGTGGTATGGATTTTGGTATTTCATTTTAATATATATATATAAATATTTGGAGTTTTTTGTGGGATGAACAATCTAATATCCCAATATTTTTTCTTACAAATGATGATTCCTCCCTTTTGTGAGATTGTATACCCTTGGTCCTAGTCTCCCCCCATAGGTTCTATGGATGTGGGGTCCATGGGTTATTATCAACCACTCTTCATTTCCATTCTTGTAGGGATATCTTTTAATGGATGGGGTCATTACATAATGGTATTATAGGTACGGTTGAGAGATATAATGGAATTTAAAGTTAGAAACTATGATTATTTCATGTGTTGGTTATGGAAATTGTGTTATATTATCTTGGTGCTTGAAAATTGCCAAGGAAGACTAGCTTGGACACTTGATTTGATCCCCCCTGATCTGGTACATGGAATTTATGGCTACTGAATGACCAATGAGGATACACTAGTTATAGGGTAGAGAATATATGAATGGTATGTTATTCATAATGTCTAGATCATTTTTTCTAAATTGGGTGTTTTGGGAAATTTAGAATGAATTAAAATAAATAAGTTAAATTGAATTAAAATTAATATTAAATAAATTCAGAACTATTAGAGCTTAAGAAATCATTATTTACCTTGTAGATATTGAACTCGGTCGTCGTCTGCATATGGATCTGGTAATTAGAGATCACCATTACGATCCAAATTAATAGTGGAAGTTTGATTCAGTGGAGGAGGATGGAAAGTAGTAGTGAATTTTCAGTGCATTGCAGGTGTATGTATTAGGCGTTAGGACCCCTGATGTTTTGACTGGTGGTGATTAGAACTTATCCTATTCTTTTTCGACCATATGGTGTTCATGCCTTTCCTATGAACTTGGGACAGAAGTGTTTTTTGTGGATTTCACTGTCATCTTTAGAACATATTCAACTTGGTTGTGTGTGATCCTTATTATGGCAGTGCAGAGATTTAGCGTTGTCTTCAATAGTTGTTGTCAATTATGACATTTTAGTAGAATGGACAGTTGGTTCTTGATCCATCAAGGGGAGATAGATCATGTAGAGGACAACATCTAGATATCCATCATGTACCATGAACTAGGAATGGTTGTGGAGGTAGTCACCAATAGAGGGTAAGAGGGGCTGGGCATGGTAAGTTTCAAACATCAGAAAGAGAATATCTAACAGCACAAAATATCTTTATAAATAATTTCAATTTGTTTATTTCCATTTTTTTCTCTTTATTTATTTTGAGAGATTCACACTCGTTGGTTACACATTCTCTATACCATTCTCCAAGGATATACATAGGCAGGATTCTCATTCTCATGTTGTTGAGTACGCCAGTGAGATGGCAGACTATATTGTTTGATGTCTACCGAGATGTAGAATAATGTTGCGAATGAAATAGTCTTGTGGGGATATTTTTTCCACATATGCATAAATTATATTTCATCCTCATAATCGACTGGTTTTATTCCTTACATTACATTACCGACTGATTGCAGAGGTGAGTCTTGTATTCAGATATGGATGGTCGATGTGTGGTTTTGTCTGTGAGAGGAATTGTTAGGTGGGTAGTCAGCGTATAGATATTCATCATTCCTTTTCAGCTAATATTTAATTGGAACTAGTAGACATAGAGATAATGTGGGTTACATGAGTTTCTGGGGGAGTTTCTGAATGATTTTCCTGATGAGTTTTTTATGTATCCCCCTCGATGCGATGTTGAGTTCAGGTTAGAACTTTATCCTAGTGGCTCTTTTATTTTTATGGATTCTCATTAGATGTACCCTTCTATGATGCAGTATTTTAGGATTTAGATAGATGATCTAAAGATTAAAGAATCTATCTAGACTTATTTTTCACCATGGGGTTCTCTTATGTTGTTTGAAAATAAAGTAGATTGTGGTTGGAGGTTTTTCATATACTACCATTGGTGGAATTTGGTGATGGTCAAGAATGGTTGCCCTCATGAATGGATAGATTACCTTTTGGACTAGATGATAAGGGAATTATTGTTTTCTATGATCAATTAATTGTCTGGATTCCACCAGTGGAGGGTGATGGGGGGAGATATCCTAAAGACTACTTTTATATGAAAATATCGGCACTTCATGTTCATATTAATTCTATTTGGTTCTACCAATGCACCTACTGTGTTCAAGGGGAATAAAAAAAATACATTTTCAATGAGTTCCTAGATAGGTTAGTCTTCTTGTTCATCGATGAAAAATTGATCTACTCGATATCAGAGGAGGAGCACACTGAGAAACTCAAGAATATTTTTCATGTCCTTGAATCCCACTATCTTTACGGAATATTTTCCAATTGTGTGTTTTGGACATGGGAGGTGGAATTTATTGTTCATGTGGTGTCTCAGTATTACATGAAAATGTATTTTTATATGTTTTAATCATTTTATTCATGGGAAGAACACAATAATGTGGTAGAGGTTCAACGTTTTCTTTGTCTCATTGGCTATTAAAAGAGTATTGTGCCCAATTTTTCTAGATTTGCATCTTTGCTAACATCATTGACTTAAACACACCTTGTTTTATTTGTGGATTAACTAGTGCCAGGAAGATTTCAACAATGTGATGGGGATGTTGGTTATTTATCAAGTACTCTAGTTGCTCATTAAAGGGGTGATGTTTGAGGTGTTTTTTGATTCTTCACGTTTGGTCTTAGGACGTGTCTTGATGCAACATTTTGAAGTTATTATAACACCTCATGATTTTTCAAATAAATTTTATATTGAATGCATGAAACAATAAGACTCTACAAAACACCAATTCTTTATTACATAGCCAATAAACATATGTTTTCTATCCATATGATATTAATTTCATAAAACTGACATAAACAGTTGCATTAAGTATGATATTTAGAGTCAGATTGAATCAACATAGTTTGTGATGAAAAATAACAAACCATTATGAATTTTAATATACATTTTTTAATAGTACTAAATTGTAAATAGGAAAAAATTGAAATGTCACCCACAAAAGTATAAATATAATTTAGACATCATATATGTGAAAAAATGATCATAGTATATGTAACAATATTTTGGTATGTAATAAATATTTTATTTAGAGTTTTATGATTAATTTAATAATTTAAAATGGTAATTAATTTTCATATAATTTAATAAAAAATGATATTTTATTGACATATTGTTATAATATAATTTTATCGAACCTTGATAAAATTATCAAGGAGTTATGAGATGATTTATAGTTTTAATGTTGTTTTTCTCAAATTAATTATGATTTTATTTTAAATTCAAATTAAAAATATTTAGAAAATTATATTCAAAAATAGGATAATATTTTGGAATTCTACACATAAATAATTTTTATGGTGTTTTTTTTTGGATTTTTCTAAAATACTTGAATAATTGTGAATAGTAAAAAGATAATATTGTGTTTTTAGTAGGTTTAATGACATCATAATGAAGTAATAATAAATATTAAAACTTGGTATACTTTTTATATTATAATATGATATGAGGTGTCCCAGGTGGCTAATGCCATGGGAAAATACCATGGTAAACCTCGTAGTTAGTTAAAAACTACAAATGAGGTGTCCTTTGAAATATATAAAAAACTCCATCCCATTTAATATAAATACCCACTCATTCCTTCATTTCATTCATTAAAAATTCATCATTAACGAAACTATGGTTGTTAAACCTCTTTATGAGTCCACCCAAGGTGTCCTCAATCCCTTAAGGTCTTAACCATCATGGTTTAGGTGTTACAATAAAATGTAATGAAATATACCACCCTTTTATTTTTCATGCTTTCATTTAATGTTATTCATTTAAATATTAGTTGGATTATATTTGGATAGGTCATTCCATATCCCTATTAAAATATATATTATGTATGAATTATTTCATACCCCTTTTTCTCTCATCAAAATATTTTATAAATTTTTTCATGTTGTCGTTAGGCTGCCAATTTTTCATAAGGGATTTCATAACATTTCCCTTATTTCGAGTTCATTTCTTTTATTTTTTCTTTCCTCACAATAGTTCATAGAAATATTATGATAATTCCAATAACCAACATGTACTAGAATTTTGTTTTTATAATGGAATAATTCATCATCATATCTCATTTACTATTCCTTTATACTAAAACTAAAAACACCATCTGAGATGTGTTAATTTATAACATTCAAAGACGACAAGTTATCAATTTCTATTAAATTATTCAATTTTAATCATGAGAAATTTTTGATGGTTGAAACAGACTATAAAATATAAATTATTACTTATGTAATGTTTTAAAATATTGGTTACACATGATACTATTTTACACATCAAAATGAGTTCATTGGGATCAAGCACTGTAAATTAACCCAAACAATTTCTACAAATGATTTATATAAATATTCATATTAACTCCAAATATCCAAATTATTTTTTTGAATACCTAAGATTATTTTTGTTCACTAATAATTTATTGAATATATTCTATAAAAATATTATAATTATACATGTTTATCCGTACATGAATATTATTAATCCAGTCATGAAAACCAAGGAATAAAACCCTCGAAAACAATGATATTGAAAATATTAACCCATAAAATTTCATGAATGAACCTAATATGGTTACACTAAATCAAATAAATGTTGAGGAGGTTCTAACATTATAAATTGATGAACCATAATTTGATTATTTTGGTCATTAAAATCATGTTAGGAACACCTTCGGAATTATGATAAGGGTTTTCCAACCAAACCTCCATTTTCATTCAGGTTGCTGTTATAGTATACTCACATATATGATATTGTTATATATAATTTCATACCCCTTATAAATTATAATGAATGTTCTATATATTTTTACCTACCATAATTCTTCTTTATTTTATGGGGAGATACAAATTTTAAGAGGAACATTATAAAATTATTATGACAAAACAATACCGATTAAAGGAAATTTATCAATTATTACATATTTTTAAGATAAATATATATTCTATTTCTGAAAAACATTATTCTCATAAAATCAGAATTTTTATTATGATAAATCTACCTCAATTTGTTTTATATAGATATTTTTCTAAAAGAATCCCTTCTTCGAGTAAATGGGTTTTTTTAATAAGAATCACTCTATGATTTTATAAGATTATCTTCATCTATTTCAACACACTTATTGATTATGAAGTATTATTGGGATTAATATTAATGATATGATCTATAATTTATAATTAAATGGTTTATAATTATTTTGAATATGGATGTGTTATCTTAAAACCATTCACCAATTTAATCTGAATGGTTAGGGTTTTTGCTTAATGTTCATTGACTGTAATTTTCATTTCATATGTTAGATTCAATAAGAATGTATATTATAATGACCCATACTTTACATAAATTGTTATTACTTCAGAATTGAAGCACACTTATTAAAACATATAAAAAAACCAGGAAAGGACTGTATAGTTATAGATTCTTTAGAAACTGGGAAACATAAACAACTGGTTCATAAAGCATCTACTTTGCCTCCCATTTATTTCATCATATCTAGAGTCCCTTTTTGGAATATCCTACTTAATAACCTTCTTCCTGACCTGGGGAAATAAAACATACAAAAGGGTGAGCTCAAATGCTCAGTAAGGGTAAACAAAAGAAATATCAATCACATCATATACATAAGAACATAACTTTTGGAAATATTAACCTACAAAAGAGATCATAATATCATAACATGGGATAAATCATAGAAGTGAAATGTAATCCCAATAATCATAACATAAAACATGAAACTTTTTGGCATACACACATAATCATAGAGAATCATTTCTTGTTAGTCAAGACTCATTTCCAAGACTATCTTAGTGGAGAAAGTCCATTTTTGAACCGAGTCACCCTCATTTCGGTCCTGTTTCACTGAACCGGTATAACCTACCGTTCCAGCCATGTCTATCTCCTGAGATATAAAATATTTACCCAATGAATTGAAGGGAGATATTGGTCCCACCCATCTCATAATGATACCATTCTTATGTGTGCCACAAAATCAGAAAACCATACATCATAGCATAACCCATGTAATAAAAATGGGAATCTTAAACATCGTGACATCATAAAACAATTCATATAAGATAAAGGAATTCATACAAATATAATTACATCACAACATAATCAAATCAATGTAATAATAGGGATAAAAACACAACCCTTTATTATCTTAGATGGAGAATAATTTTGATAAAACACTTAAACTCCATTCTTGAAGAAAATATCATTTCTGATTCAAAAACACTTTTCCTTTCATAACATGTTGTATAATTCTAAACTAAAAGAATTTGATTAAAAATAAACTTGAAAACTTTTAAAGGAAGCTTCTTTGAAATAATGTTTTAAAAATCCATTCATGTCGTATAAGTTAAAAAAACATTCTTCGTACTTTTGTCGAAAAAGTCAAAAAGTACCTCATACGAAGAATGACAAAAGATTCCTTTCATATCTTTTACTAAAAACTCACCGAAGGGTAAAATTGGATATTAACTATTGTATAAGGATATATATATTACATATTTTGGAAACATGGATGGGGATGATAAAATACACCATAGTAAATTTCAAAGTATAAACAATCTCGGATAAAAATGAGATTGTGATATTTTCGCTTACCTTAGGTCCGGTATGCTTTGTACGTGTCCGAACCTCCTGTATAATGATTTAAATAATGTTATTGACTTATTCCAGAATCATAATTATTTTTATGATATCATATATGGTCATATTCTTAGCTTCTTAGTATTAATATTTCATTGCTACTTGTTATTCGGGTGTTTATAACTTTTTGTTCTTATGCGTGTTTTGTCGAATAAATTCTTATTCTTCTCTTTAGGTTATAGATACCTCATTTACAGAATGGTATTAGTGTAATATATTTCATATTCATTCATTCAATTCATTTATATAATCATTATGAAATGAAGATCATGTAGAACGAGTCGCATCACATCGTGGAGACGGTATTCCGTACGTACGCACGAGTGATGATATCGTTCCAATGATCGTGGAATTGTATTAGAGTGTATGTATACTATTTTAGAATCAGTGTAACTTTATAATAGTCATATATAGTCATTATTTACACCATTATACCCATCCAAGTAATGTGGTGGTGGAAAATAGATTACACCATGGCGTGGAGACGGTATTCCGTACGTACGCACGCGCGGTGATTTCTTTTTCCGTAGGATGGTTAGATGGTGAAATAGGGTTGTTCCATAAATATAATAACATATCAGTATATGAGTGATACTGATGTTATTACTTCATAACGAATCAACTAAAAGAGAATAAGTGTAAGAAGAAATAAAGATGAAAGAATCGGTAACAGACATTACCTCTTCTTTGAAGTGCTTCTTTGAGACCTTCTTTTAGGGCACTAAAATTGGTCTTTGAAGAAGACCAAGACCTCTAGGATGTCTCTAGGGAAGTGGATAGGAGAATTTGGTAGGGGTTGGACGAGATTGAAGGCTCAAAGTGGTGTGAGGAAGAGGGGGAGGAGGTGCCCTTTTTTAAGGGAGGAGAGAGGCTCCTTTGGGAAAACTAAAAATATTATTTTATTATAAAGTAAATTTCGGTTTTAAATAGCTCCAAATTGATTTATTTCAAAGATAAGGCGGGGATGGGTAGAAATCATCTCATCCAATAGAATTTAGACAAGTTTAGGTTCCTATTTTAACCTTATCATTTAGATTTAACATTAAGTTAAATAAGTTTACTTTTACCGTGCCTTCTTGTGTTCTTATACTATAAGGTTAATAAACCTACTATAAGCAAACAAACGAACCCCAAGTTATTTATTATTAATATATATAACCTTATCCAAGTCATTTTTCTGAACCTTATAGTTTTAGAAATAAAATAACAATTACTAATATAATATTTGTTTAAAAAACTATTTTATGTTAATTTTGACACTATTTAGTAATTAATTTTTGTGGAAATCATAACAGAATGATTAGTTCGAAAAAAGTTATGTAACTCACTACTAACATGTCATATTAATCTAGAAAATTAGTGTAATTCTTAAAAAGTCTCAAATTACATTTATTTTGATGTTTATAGCATCAATTATGTCAATATTTCATTAATAAGATAATTACTGCTTCATCTTTGTGTCATAAATAAATTAACTTATTTAATGTCTAAAAATTACAAATAAAATACCATTAAGTAGGAAATATCATTATCTTTCTAATGAATATTTATAGTCGAATTTATCTTATGCATAACCCCATATTAAAAATTATTTACTTATTAAACTTTTATTTTAACTATTTTAACCCTTCTTTAAATAAATTAATAATAAATGTCCTAATCTAATCCATGTGGGCCTAAATGGTCATATTTTATTCGTAAGTTGGTTTTTGATCGAATTACACTTATCCAATAGAATTAGAACATGTGTTAGGGTAATAATAATATCATTTTTACCCTTAATTACCCTATTTACCTTTAACTGTGGTAAAAAAAGTAAAAAGTTACTATTCACCAAAAATTATTTTCATCTCATTGAACCACATTTTAGTCCTTGATATTAACCGTGTCTCTCGGATTTTCAAAATTCAACTCACAGAAGCGGTAAAATTAAGTTTTATGAAAAATCCAGTTTTTTTAACTACCACTTAGTGGTTTCTCTATTCATCAAAAATTGAATGTTTTCATAAAAATACCAAAATTTCACCCTAGGCTAATTTCAATATTACGAATCCGAAAATGAAGACCATTTTGAAAAATAAAATTTATAAAATTTCAAAAAGTGGTTATTACTATTCATAACGGCTAGTTTTAATAATATTTTAATAGTATATCGTTGTTTAGTGAAACTCGGTATTGCATACGACGCAAGCTATCGAGGAAGCTCGCGATTTCGTGTAAAGAAATCCAAGAAAGTGTTGTGTGTAGAAAAAGATTCATTTGATGATTTATATAACATAAAAGTATCGGGTGTTACATTCTACCCCCCTTAAAATGAATTTCTCCCTCGAAATTCGTCACTTTGTAACAAATAGATGGGGATACCTCTCCCTCATCATATCCTCAAGCTCCCATGTAGCTTCTTCTAATTGGTGGTTCCTCCATAAAACTTTCACCAATCGAGTGGTCTTGTTTCGTAGGACTTTTTCACTACGATCCAGAATCTCTATCAGTTGTTCTTTATAAGAAAGATCTTGCTCCAGCGGTACAACTTCTGAGATGAGTACATGTGAAGGATCAGATATGTACTTTCTCAGGAGAGATACATGGAACACATCGTGAACTTGAGAGAGATTCGGTGGAAGGGACAATCGGTAAGCTACCTTCCCAACACGATCCAGTATTGCGAAAGGACCGATATATCTAGGGCTCAACTTCCCCTTCTTTCCAAATCTCATAACCCTCTTCCAGGGAGATATTCATAAGAACACTTTATCACCTACTTCAAACTCTAGGTCTTTTTTTCGGTTGTCGGCATAACTTTTCTGTCGACTCTGAGCTGCTCTTATGTGTTGTTGAATAGATCTGACCTTTTCTACCATTTCATCAATGAGATTAGGTCCTAATAGCTTTTTTTCCCCAACTTCATCCCAGCAAGTTGGCGTCCTGCATTTCTTTCCATAGAGAGCTTCATAAGGAGCCATCTGAATACTAGATTGAAAGCTATTATTATAAGAAAATTCCACCAAAGGTAGGTGTTGATCCCAACCACCTTTGAAATCAATAGAGAAAGCTCTCAACATATCTTCAAGAGTTTGAATTGTTCTCTCAGACTGACTGTCTGTCTGAGGATGATAAGCAGTGCTGAAACTCAACTCTGTATCCAGAGTATTCTAAAGACTTCTCCAGAATTTCAAGGTAAATCTCGGATCCCGATCAGATATAATATAAAGTGGTACTCCATGAAATCTTACCACTTCCTTTACATATATCTTGGCAAGATGATCCAGAGAGAAATCCTCTCTAATAGCAATGAAGTGTGCAAACTTTGTAAGATGATCAACTATGACCCAGATAGCATTATTGCCTTTGGCTGTTTTAGGAAGTCATATGACAAAGTCCATAGTGATGTTTTCCCATTTCCATTCGGGTATGGGTAATGGTTGTAACATCCCCTTAGACTTCTGTCTCTCAGCTTTAACTTGTTGAGAAACCAAGCATCGAGAGACATATTCAGCAACATCTATTTTCATGCCATCCCACCAGAAGTACTCTTTCAGGTCCTTATACATCTTCGTACTTCCAGGATGAATAGAGAATAAAGAACTATGAGCCTCATCCAGCAGCTCCTCTTTAATTCGAGGATGGGAGGAACACAAACCCGATTCCTGAACTTTATTATCCCATCACAATCAAGGTTGAATTCAGGAACATTTCTCACCTTTTTTTGTAACTTGAAATCTTCTTTTTGTGCCTCTTTAATCTTCACATGTATAGATGGTTGAACATTCACTTGAGAAAGATAAGATTTTTCCCCTTCCATTAAAATTCCAAGATCCATCCTTTGTAAATCCATAAATATTGGATCTTTTGTCATCCCCATCAAGGATAAACTAGCATGGTCTTGTCGACTTAATGCATCTGCCACCTTGTTTGCTTTCCCAGGGATGTAATGGATTGAGCAGTCATAATCCATAATCAGCTCCAACCATCTTCTTTGCCGCATATACAGCTCCTTTTGTGTGAAAATATACTTTAAACTTTTATGATCAGTATAAATGTCACACCTTTCTCCATAAAGATAATGCCTCCAAATCATTAATTAAAAGATTACCGTAGCTAACTCCAAATCATGAGTTGGGTAATTTTGCTCATGTATTTTCAACTATCATAAGGCACAAGTTATCACCATATCATTTTGCATAAGAACACACCACAATCCCTTCTTGGATGCATCACTGTAGACCACAAACCTTTCTCCACTACAAGGCAGTGTGAGCACAGGTGCACTGGATAACATTCTTTTCAACTCCTTGAAATTCCCTTCATATTCCTCCGTCCATACAAACTTAACTCCTTTCCGAGTGAACTTGGTGAGTGGATTAGATAATCGTGAAAAATCTTTCACAAAACGTCGATAATATCCAGCCAAACCAAGAAAACTTCGGATCTTAGTTACTATTTTTGGTCTCGACCATCTTTTGATAACCTCTGTTTTTGCTGGATCCACAGATATCCCCTCTTTTGAGATTATGTGACCCAAAAATGCAACTTTTTGAATCCAAAATTCATACTTGGTAAATTTGGCATAATGCTTCTCCTTTCTCAGGGTCTTCAATATAATTCTCAAGTGATCTTCATGTTCTTCCTTGCTCTTTGAATATACAAGAATATTGTCTATAAAGACTACCACAAACTGATCAAGATAGTCTCTAAAGACTCTATTCATCAGATCCATGAAGATAGCAGGGGCATTAGAGAGACCAAATGGCATCACTATAAATTCATAGTGTCCATACCTTGTACGAAAAGCCGTCTTTGGTATATCCTCTCTTTTGACCCTTAATTGATGATACCCTGAATGAAGATCAATCTTGGAAAAGTATTGAGCTCCGTGTAGTTGGTCAAATAGGTCCTCAATGTGCGGGAGAGGATATTTGTTCTTGATATTGATCTTGTTAAGTTCTCAATAATCAATACAGAGTCTCATTGATCCATATTTCTTGTTAAAAAACAGAACAGGTGCTCCCCAAGGTGACGCACTAGGGCATATGAACCCCTTATCAGGATTCTCTTGGAGTTGCTTCTTCAATTCCTGCATCTCAATTGGGGCCATTCTATAAGGTGTCTTTTAAATAGGCAAAGCACCCAATACGAGTTCTATTGAAAACTCAAAATCACGATTCGGTGGAAGACCCGATAATTCATCCGGAAAGACATCATCAAACTCCCGTACAGTGGGAATATTCTTAATTGTGAGTTTTCTCACCAACTATTTGAGATAAATAACCTTCATTTAGTTGAATCAATACCCATAAAATGGAAGAAATTTCCACTAGAAGGTTATGTTCATCCTTACATCGATAGACGATCATAGATTGATCTGGAATATGAAATGTGACTTCCCTTCTTTGGCAATTGATATGAGCTCCATGTAGAGAAAGCCAATCCATGCCAAGAATCACATCAAATTCCACTATAGAAAGGATTACAATATTTGTAGGAAGCACTTTCCCACAAACTTCAATCATAGTAGAATTATAAACTTTTGATGCGACTGTTGTGCCATTAGGGGTTGTCATAGCTAACTCAACATCTAACTGTTGAGGTAATACGGTGATATCCTTAGAAAATTCTTTAGAAATAAAGGAGTTGGTGGATCTAGAATCAAATAAAACATTTTCTACTTTATAGTGCATGGTAAGTGTACCTTTCACCACATGGTTATCGTACTCCACATCGCTGATATAAATTGCATGTGACTTTCCTTTGTCTTAAGCCTTAAGAGTTTGTTGACGTTGACCATCATCATCAACCCTTAGATTAGGGTATTTATTGGCAAAATGTCCCATCTCCTTGCACTTGAAACATTGAAGTGTAGTAGGTTCATTCTGTGTATCCCTTCCTTTGTTTGCATCATTAGTCATCTTCTTCCGATCATCGCGGAATTCAAATGCCCGATGACCTTCCTTTCCACATTTGAAACATTTACTTGTCCCTTTAAGACAACTCCCTCCATGTTTCTTTCCACACATTGAGCATAAGGGAAAGCTCATCTTCTTTTTAGTGTGCTCTTTAGATTTTCCTTTGAATTCCATTTTCCTCTTCTTATCAAACCCATATGACTGATGGGTTACTCCAATCTCAATCTCAACATTGAGAGCACATCGAACGATTTCCTCGTAGCTATTGAAGTCCCTTATGGCTAAGGCCCTTCGAAGACTTTGTTTTAAGACACTAAAGAATCGATCGATCTTACACTCAAGTTAGATAATAATACCAGAAGCATACCTTGCAAGTATTGTAAAATTTTCTTCATAGGTACCAACAGATTCATCATCCTTTTGCTTCAGTTCAAGAAACTCTTTCTCCATCTTTGTTCGGAGAATACAAGGGAAGTACTTATTGAAAAATAAGTTCTTGAACTCATCCCATTCCATGGACTCAATTTCATCACTTTTCCTCGTATTGTTAATAAGATTCCACCATTGATCAACATCACCCTCCAAACGGTACACTGCTAAGATGACTTTATCATGATCAGAACATTGATGGACTGAAAATATCTTTTCAATTATACTAATCCATTGTTCAAAAACTAATGGATCAGTAGACCCGCTGAATGAAGGTGGACGCTGTCTCATGAAGGATTCAATAGAATATTGCTCCTTACTTTTCTTGTTTGGAAGTCCTACATGATTCATAACTTGAGAAAGTTGTGTGACCATGGCTACAAGATTTTTCATTCCAGCTCCCATAAAGTTTGGTTGCTCAGGGGGACAATCATTGCATTGCCCGTCGCATTCCGCATTAACACGGATCCTTCTGGTTCCAGCCATTGACTAAAACCAAGAAGAATAGTGTGGGAAACACTAATTATAATAGGAAAACCACATAATCAAGAATAAAATTTTACACATAAGGTCTCATCCTAGGTTATTCATGGCCATTTCTAAAACACTAAGATTGTGTTCTATGATTAGACTTATCCTTAGGGTTCTTACTAAGGCTTTCACATCCTAGTTTCCAAAGGTTGACTATACCTTTCCTCTAACACCAACTATAACGACCCATAATTTACATACATTGTTATTACATCAGAATTGAAGCACACTTATTACAACATATAACAAAACCAATAAAGGACCGTATAGGTATAGAGTCTTTAGAAACGGGGAAACATAAACAAATGGTTCATAAAACATCTACTTTGCCTCCCATTTATTTCATCATATCTAGTGTCCCTTTTTGGAATATCCTACTTAATAACCTTCTTCTTGACCTGGGGAATAAAAAATACAAAAGGGTGAGCTCAAATTCTCAGTAAGGGTAAACAAAAGAAATATCAATCACATCATATACATAAGAACATAACTTTTAAAAATCTTAACCTGCAAAAGAGATCATAATATCATAACATGGGATAAATCATAGAAGTGAATTGTAATCCCAATAATCATAACTTAAAACATGAAACATTGTGGCATACACACATAATCATAGAGAATCATTTCTTGTTAGTAAAGACTCATTTCCAAGACTATCTTAGTGGACAAAGTCCATTTCTGAACTGAGTCACCCTCGTTTCAGTCCTGTTTCACTGAACCGGTATAACCTACCATTTCAGACATGTCTATCTCATGAGATATAAAATCTTTACCCAATTTATTGGAGGGAGATATAGGTCCCACCCATCTCATAATGATACCATTCTTATGTGTTCCACAAAATCAGAAAACCATACATAATAGCATAACCCATGTAATAAAAATGGGAATCTTAAACATCGTGACATCATAAAACAATTTATATAAGATAAAGGAATTCATAAAAATATAATTCCATCACAACATAATCAAATCAATGTAATAATAGGTATAAAAATAGAACCCTTTATTATCTTATATGGAAAATAATTTTGATAAAACACTTGAACTCCAATCTTGAAGAAAATATCCTTTCTGCTTCAAAAACACTTTTCCTTTCTTAACATGTTCTACAATTCTAAACTAAAATAATTTGATAAAAAATAAACTTGAAAACTTGTAAAGGAAGATTCTTGGAAATAATGTTTTAAAAATCCATTCATGTCGTATAATTTAAAAAAACATTCTTCGTACTTTTGTCAGAAAAGTCAAAAAGTACCTCGTACGAAAAATGACAAAAGATTCCTTTCATATCTTTTACTAAAAACTCACCGAAGGGTAAAATTGGATATAAACTATTGTATAAGGATATAAATATTACATTTTGAGGAAACATGGATTTGGATGATAAAATACACCCCAGTAAATTTCAAAGTATAAAAAATCTCGGATAAAAATGAGATTGTGATATTTTCCCTTACCTTAGGTCTGATATGCTTTGTACGTATCCGAACCTCCTGTATAATGATTTAAATAATGTTATTGACTTATTCCGGAATCATAATTATTTTTATGATATCATATATGGTCATATTCTTAGCTTCTTAGTAGTAATATTTCATTGCTACTTGTTATTCGGGTGTTTATAACTTTTTTGTTCTTATGCGTGTTTTGTCAAACAAATTCTTATTCTTCGCTTTAGGTTATAGATACCTCATTTACAAAATGGTATTAGTGTAATATATATCATATTCATTCATTCAATTCATTTATATAATCATTATGAAATTAAGATCATGTAGAACGAGTCACATCACATCGTGGAGACGGTATTCTGTACGTACACACGAGTGATGATATCATTCCTATGATCGTGGAATTGTATTGGGGTGTATGTATACTATTTCAGAATCAGTATCACTTTATAATATTCGTATATAGTCATTATCTACACCATTATACCCATCCAAGTAAGGTGGTGGTGGAAAATAGATTACACCACGGCGTGGAGACGGTATTCCGTACGTACGCACGCACGATGATTTCTTTTTCCGTAGGATGGATAGATGGTTAAATAGGGTTGTTTCATACTTATAATTACATATCAGTATATGAGTGATACTGATGTTATTTCTTCATAATGAAACAACTAAATAATAAGAAGTGGAAGAAGAAATAAAGATGAAAGAATCGGTAACAGACATTACCTCTTCTTTGAAGTGCTTCTTTGAGACCTTTTTTTAGGGCACTAAAATTGGTCTTTGAAGAAGACCAGGACCTCTACGATGTCTCTAGGGAACTGGATAGGAGAAATTGGCAGGGGTTGGCTGAGCTTGAAGGCTCAAAGTGGTGTGAGGAAGAGGGGGAGGAGGTGCCCTTTTATAAGGGATGAGAGGGGCTTCTTTGGAAAAACTAAAAATATTATTTTATTATCAAGTCATGTTCGGTTTTAAATAGCTCCAAATTGATTTATTTAGAATCTAAGGTGGGTATGGGTAGAAATCCTCTCATCCAATATAATTTTGACAAGTTTAGGTTCCTATTTTAACATTATCATTTAGATTTAACATTAAGTTAAATAAGTTTCCTTTTACCGTGTCTTCTTGTGTTCTTATACTATAAGGTTAATAAACATACTATAAGCAGCCAAACGAACCCCAATTTATTTATTTTTAATATATATAACCTTATCTAAGTCATTTGTCAGAACCTTAGATTTTTAGGAATAACTTAAAAATTACTAATATAATATTTTTTTTAAAAACTATTTTATGTCAATTTTGACACTATTTAGTAATTAATTTTTGTGAAAATCATAAAAGAATGATTAGTTCGAAAAAAGTTAATTAAATAAATACTAACATGTCATATTAATCTAAAAAATTTATGGAATTCATAAAAAGTCTCAAATTACATTTATTTTGATGTTTATAACATCAATTTTGTCAATATTTCATTCATAAGATAATTACTGCATCATCTTTGTGTCATAAATAAATTAAATTATTTAATGTCTAAAAATTACAAATAAAATACCATTATGTATGAAATCGTTTTATCTTTCTAATGAGTATTTATAGTCGAATTTACCTTATGTATAACCCCATATTAAAAATGATTTACTTATTAAACTTTGATTTTATCTATTTTAACCCTTCTTTAAATAAATTAATAATAAATGTCCTAATCTAATCCAAGTGGGCCTAAATGGTCATATTTTATTCCTAAGTTTGTTTTTGGTCGAATTACACTTATCCAATAGAATTAGGACATGTGTTAGGGTAATAATAATATCATTTTTACCCTTAATTAACCTATTTACTTTTAACCGTGGTTAAATAAAGTAAAAAGTTACTATTCACCAAAAATTATTTTCATCTCATTGAACCACATTTTAGTCCTTGATATTAACCGAGTCTCTCGGATTTTCGAAATTCCACTCACAGAAGCGGTAAAATTAAGTTTTATGGAAAATTCAGTTTTTTAAACTACCACTTTGTGGTTTCACTATTCATCAAAAATTGAAAGTTTTCAGAAAAATACAAATATTTCACTCTAGGCTAATTTGAATATTACGAATCCAAAAATGAATTCCATTTTGAAAAATAAAATTTATAAAATTTAAAAAAGTGGTTATAACTATTCATAACGGCTAGTTTTAATAATATTTTAATAGTATATCGTTGTTTAGTGAAACTCGGTATTGCCTACGACGCAAGCTTTCGAGGAAGCTCGCGATTTTGTGTAAAGCAAGACAAGCAAGTTTTGTGTGTAGAAAAATATTCCTTTGATGATTTATATAACATAAAAGTCTCAGGTGTTACATATATGTTGTTTTAATTTGTCCCCATTCATATGAGGAATGAATTGTACATACTATGTGATGGGTGGGGCTCTCTATAGCCCCTCGATGCATCGTTAAGTCTCATGAAACGTATATATATGGAAATAGGCGAGGCCATTCCCATTTTTAGACATTGTTTTGGAAGAGGCCTTAATCATTTTTAGATGTCTTGGTTGAGGCATTGAGGTTATGTTTCAAAATGTCTTGAAAATTAATTTCCCACATTATAATGATAGAAATTTATAGTTCATGTGGTTATTTGAGTAGTATAATACCCATGACTATGTTTCTTTTATGGAAATATTTACCGAGCTCAATTTCCTGTAATATTATGTTAAATTTTATTTTTTTCAAGGCATGTGTTTTCAATTATTCACTATGAAAAATGTTTATAATATCTTCTGATATATTCTATACCCTCACTAAGCATCTGATCTCACCCCTTATTATGTTTTATTTCTCCCCAGGATACGAAAAAGTGTATTATTATAACATACTAAAGTAATCTAAGGGATGTGGTTGTTCCTAGTGGAAATTTTATGTAGTTTTTTCTGTCACGTTGTATTTTTGAACATATGTATGTATCCAGATTTATCAAACTAATAAACACTCACTCATTTAGGATATGATTCCTTGTAATCATGATAATGTAACTTATTATAGAACCAGATCTGGGAAACTAGGGTTAGGTCCTTACAGTTGGTATTAGTGGAAGTTTAATAGAAAACTAGGAAACAAGGTTTAGAAAAAATATATTTCTGAAAAATACATTAAGATAGACATTGAGGGAAAAAATAAAAAAACATCTAAGAATATTGGTAATGAATAGATTATGTGTATATTTCTAGAAAATACACCCATTTTTTGTAGACTAAATATTGGCGTGGTTATGGCACAACTGTACTTAGTAGTGAAAACTCTGACATGTAGTTTCAAGATTGACCTCGAGTATCCAAGTACATAAAAATAGGTCTTACAGCGCACTTGGTTTGACACTTCAAGGGGATATTAATAAGATAAATCAATTTTTTTACATACCATTATGAAGGATTTATGTAACACCCCAAGCATCCATTGTATGTATCTCTTGGAATAATACAATAGCCTAATATGTATGCAACTTTGAGTTTCAGCATACCCTGACCAATCAAAATAGATGTTAAAAAAACAGTTATGAATAGTAATACCCAGTTTTTTAAATTTTATAATTTTTTTTTCAAAATGGACATCATTTTTGGATTCAGAATATCAAAATTAGATTAGGGTGATTTTTTGGTATTTTTCTGAAAACATTCAATTTTTTATTAATAGATCAAAACACAGCGTTATTGTTTAAAACCAAATTTTTATTTAAATAATTTATTTTAATTTAAATTTATTATAAATAAAAAATTGATACATAATACCTATATTATTACAATTTAATTCATTGATGTCATTTTATAATTATATTAGATATATAAAATTATACTATACTTCTTACCGTCTTTTACCCACTTTCTATGCACATTTGAAAATTTGCATGAAAAGTAATTTTACTGCTTTTGTAAAATTAATTTCAAAAATAGAAGAGAGAAAGTTGATATTATTTTGTAAATTTTAGTTATGTAGGATGAAAATATTTTTTGGTGAATAATAACTTTTGAATTTTATTCTTCACGGTTAAAAGTAAATAGCGTAATTAAAAAAATGATATTATAATTATGCTAACACATGTACTAATTCAACTGGATAAGTGTATTTAGGACAAAATAAACCTTAGGATATAAATATGATCCTTTTTTATCCACATGGATTACAATAGGACTTTTATTATATTTTATTTAAAGAAGAGTTAATAGTGTTAAATTTAATTATTAATAAGTAATCATTTTTAATATTCCGTTACACATAAGATATATTTGACTATAAATGTTCAATATAAATATAATAATATTTCATACATTATGGTATTTGACTTATAATTTTTTAGACAATATATATTTAAATTTATTTATGACATAATGAAGATGTGTTAATTTCCTTATTAATGAAAGATTAAAATAATTGATATAATAAATATTAAAATAAATGTAAATTTAGAATTTTGATGCATTCCATGAATTTTCTAGGATAATATGACATTTTGGGGTTGATTCAATGAATATATTTCGAAGTAGTCATGTTTTTATGACTTTTACGAAAACCAAATACTAAATAGTGTCAAATTTGAAATGAATGAGTTTTTCATACAAATACTATATTATTAAATTATATAATGTTACATAAAACTTACAGTTTAACCAAAGGACTATATAATGATAGATATTTCATTAATGAGACACTTTATGTTCTCTTGTCATTTTATAGTAAGTTTATTAACAATATTTATAATAATACATGAAGACATAGTAAAAAAGTCAAACTATATAACTAAGAGATACATATAAAAGATAAGGTTAATATATTGACATAAACATTTCTAAAAAAAATTGGGTAATATTTTTTCAACCCATCCCCACCATAGCCTCAATAGTACCCCATTTGGAGGTATTAGAACCCGAAAATGTTTTTTTTAAATTATTATTTCAAGATCTTCATAAAGTCCTCTCAACTCTCTTATAAATGGGTACTTCATTTATATATAATTCAGACTTCAATATACATTTTTCAAGAACAAAACCGGCCCAAATATCCTCAAAAATACCCTCACATCATCCTAGAGTCCTACATTGACCAAAAAGGCAACTTATGGAGCCCTTTTGTTCACATCAAAAAGAAGAACCTGAAGAAGAGGTAATTATTTCATCACCTCATTCAAAGTTCTTTTTCTCTTCCACATCATATTTTTTTGTTGTTTCCATAATAAAATAATAACCTTAGTACCATCTACATACAAATTTGTTATTAAAAATATGGTACAACCATATTCATTATTATATCCACCCTATTAATGAAAAAGTCCCAATACGTGCGTATGTAAGACTTACCGTCTCCACGTCGTGGTGTAGTTTGTTATTCAACTCCTTAATATTTGGATAGGTATAATAATGAGTATAATTGACTTAAATAATAAATATAACATTTAAATGATTCTATATATATAATAAACCATCCAATTACATAACATTTCCCCATCAATAAAATGATATTGTTACTCGTGCGTATAGACAGCTTTCCCTCTTCACGACGCGATGATATTTCTTTCCCCATTGTAACCATTCAAGAATAATTTTATTTAATTGATTAAAAATATATTTTTATAAATCAATATAATTCTAGATATGAATCAAAATACTTTTTTACATAATGAACATTACCTATGAAACAAAACATATGAATGTTAAAGAACCAGTTAACACCCAAAACAATGATACTACTGAAATTGTATTAAGGAAGAAGTATTAAAGGATCCTATATGATATAATATTTATGTATGTGGTTGTTGTATAATATAATAAAAATAATTTAACTATTATACAATTAGATAACCTACCATATACTAAGGAAAATTAAAAGGTAATGATTAGTTTTATAATATCTTTTATTATCTAAGTTTGTTTTTATGTAAGTATCAACTGGGACATATTTATCATACACATATGGGTTTCTTAAAAATGTATTGAAAAACAATTTTACTGTATCTTAGACATTGGGTAAAATTCATTTATACCCTTGATTCACTTTTTATAAAATGGTTTGAAAGGAATCATTCTGTCGTTTTCCAAACATGGTGATTTATGACCTTTCCGAAAAATTAAGGAATGAATGTTTTTTAACATATACAGTGGGTGAAACCATTTTCGGCCATTATGACACCTTCAAAACATCCCATACTAAATTATATGAATATTTCTAAAATAAACGTTTTTTACTTTAAATGATTTCAAAATAGAAAAAGTTATTTCTCTCAAATAGTTATTGGATTGATTTCATCCATCTCAACATCCTTTGTTGGATTTTACACATGTTTGAATTTGATTTATTATTATATAATATTTTCTACTATATTGAAGGTTTTGTGGTAGGTTTGAATGTGGATGTTCTATTTTTATACCATTCATGGTTCATGTTTAAAGTATTAACATTTCTTATTCTAGTTTTAATACAAATGTTTATGTTATGTTTCAACCTTTTCAAATGAGGAATGCATTGGATGTAGTATGTGACAAGCATGGACCACTATATCCCCTCAATACATCAGTAGGTCGCATGAGACAAACTAGTGTCTTGGTACAAGTCCTTGATAATATTACTATTTGTAGTCCTTGCACAATATACTGAAAATGTTGTTATGATGTCCAACATTATGTATTCCATTATTATTAAATTATTTATTGATATTACATGTGATTATTTGACTAGTATAATATCCATGTTATTAAGTAAATGAAATTATTTGTTTTTTATTTGGAATATTATGATGATTTTTATGTTTAAGCGGTTTCTGTTATAATAATATAAACTTCCTTCAATGATTATGCTTATTTATTTACGTTTACTCTATATTTTTATCCTTCCTATGCATCTAAACTCACCCCTTTAATATGTTTTATTTTTTCCAAGATGTGTAGATTTATATTACGACTGACATGATGGGATAGTGTGGACGCTCCTTTCGTCACAGAATCTAAAGATCGGAAAAGGGAATATCTGAACTCAGATTGATTCATCCTTTGAAGAAAACATCAAAAATCAACAAAGGAAGGAAGAAAGGATCAACAACAACCTCACCGCGCAAGTAATATAACTGGCACGCAAGTGTACATACGCGACCACCTTGCTCGCACAGGTGACTTGCGCGACCTAATTGGTAACCGCCCGATAACCGCCCGGGGTCTTCTTTTTTCCTATAAATAGACCCTGTGGGCCCCCCATTCGAAAAGGATCTTTTTCCAGAAACTCGGATTGAAGCTCCCGACGCCCAAGTCTCTTCTCAATGCTTCTGGAACACTTCTAAGGTAATTTCTTACCTAGAACGGAAGATCTAAAGAGAAGAAGGAAGGCCTAAGTGTTGAAATTTATCAAACACTTGCGCGCCCACTTATTTCCTTCAATATAACTTGCGCGCCCCTTTTCTAAAAAAACCTCGAGAACATTATAAAGGGTTTAAAAAAGAGTCGCTCAAGTATTTCATTTCTGGTTGAAAGTCGCGCAAGTACACTATGTGTCGCGCAGGTATACCTGCGCGACCAACACTTGCGCGCCCATGGAAGACTTGCGCGCCTTGCAAGACTTGCGTGCCCCTATCTTTTTGGGTGCCCATCTTGCCCATTTTTACCCCTCTTAAGCCATTTCACCTTTCCTTTTCAAGATTCAGTCTTCAAGACACTCTTCAAATCCATTTATGGCATGATTTAATGATTTGACTTTCTTATCTGAAAGGAATTCTATGGAATCTCTCTCAAAGTCTAGTGATTTAAATATCCTTGTGTCACTAAAATATGGAGAGTTCATTCATTCAACCTCATCCTTTAAGATGAGAGAATCTTAACCTGGGTCTCCTTTTCAGGAATAATCCCCAGTGATAAAACCTTTAATCTGGGCATCCTCCTCAGGAGTAAGCCCCAAACCTTAATCCCTAACCTGGGTCTACTTTTTAGGAATAAGACTCAGTCATAATCTTGGGCTTCCTTTTAAAGAATAAGCCCCAAGTCCCCTAACCTGGGTCTCCTTTTTAGGAATAAGACTCAGTCATAACCTTGGGTCTCCTTTTCAGGAATAAGCCCCAAGTCCCCTTAAATTTCTCTTAACCAATCATAATTTACCTTTGATTTGGGTTTCCTTTTCAGGAGTAAAACTCAATCATAAGTCCCCTCCTAACTTGGGAATCCTCCTTAGGAGTAATCCCCAAGATTAGAGTATTAAAATCTCCATGAAGCACATATAACTTTATGGACCCTGTTCATGGATTTTCTCCCTAAAAGTAAATCCTAAACCTTCATCTATCTGGGCAGTCATCCATACATAAGCCCCAAACAAATTCTTATGATTGCATCTTTCATGGCACAATTGTCTAAATTTTTACCAATACCTCTTGTTTCTCACACCGAGCATGACTCACGTGAGCTTAGAGTGTAAAATTAATTATGACATTCATCTTTGAGCCATAAATCATAAACATCATACTCCATAACTCGAACTACGTGGGTTCTGATTCCTTTTCCAAAACAAAGGATACGTAGGTATCCCATTTATGGGTTCGATCCCAACTTTGAAATAATCCCTGTCCTTCTGAATGATGATAAACTTCAAGTGCCCCACTGAGTGGCTTTAAAACCAGCCTGGTCATCATAATGACCAAGAGACTTTTATATAAATGTTTTGAAGGATACCATTGACCAAGAATCTCTAAACAGATATAGATGATTCTCTATTGATGAAGAACCTCGAATACATATAAAAGATTCTATAAATTTCTTGCATATTTAATCATTGATTGTTAAAACTAAGGGAAAGCACATTTTTATACTTGGTAATGTAATAAGGATTCACGAACATAACTTAAATCTATAAAGAGAGTCCCGGAGTAGACAATAATTCCCCTCAAAAAGGTGTGATGAGTCCGACCTCCCATCCTCTCGACCAATGTAAATTCCTAATCCTCATTAGTCCACAAGTTAATGAGCACCTGCCTTTGGAAAGTAGGTCCAAACGGATGTGGAATCATTGGATGTTTCCGGTTCTACGAACAAACCTGTTAGAAACCGATCGGAACGTTTGAATCTCCCATCCAGTAGGTCATCCCCGGATTCCGTGCGAAACAAAAATGGTGAACCCGACGTGAATCCTTAACCGAGTTAAAGTGATGTTCTTCTTATTTGTTAGGCCCCTTGGGCCAACAAAGAAATAATTGACATGTGCTCATCCAAAAGATGCAGTGGCCAGATTCATCTTGATTATGTCTGTTACATGGAACAGGCACTCTTTTCTCAAGATCTTCTGCAAAATGGCTTTCCTTAAATTCACCTCTGTGAATACTGCTGCTGTGAACACCTCTACTGTGAGGTCTGCTGCTGTGAAAACCAATGCTGCTACTCCTGCTGGAACATCATCCGCTCTGAGGATGACATCACCAACTCAGCGTCTTCAACGCTGGGTTTCTAATGCACTGGTTAAGGAGTACCGTCGCAACGGTACTATCCCAACTCTGGAGGCCGCTCGTCAAGCCCTCCAAGTTAACAACTCTACCTGGTCGTCCGGACAACGGCGGCCAGCAATCAAGAAGCAGGCGGTGCTGACTACCGTCTCCAACCGTTTCGGGTCGTTATCCCCGGAACGCAATTTCCATTCACTCCCTTACTATGAGGAAGTGAATGAGCAGGTCCCGCAGGACCTTAATTCAAAAAGACATGAGTCCTTATCAAGGGCTCCCATCAACAATCGCCGCCAGACTCGTGCGGTAGTGCGCCCTCAACATGATGAGGGTACCGACTCCAGGCATTCAGCTCAGGTTCCTCGAACCCGAGCAGGCAAGATGAACCGCCAAAGACGGAATCCGGTTAACAATAGGCGGGTTGTCATCCCTGCCATCTCCGGAGAATTCCACCAACCTAACTTGGTGGCAAACAACGAGCAGGCATACACACCTGTTCGTTTTAATTCCACTGTCCAGCAGACTCGTCTGACAGCATCAAGCCTATCCCGCCAGGCAATTCCGGCGGAGTACCATAGGCAGGAACATACACCTGCTTATACATCACCAGTTAGTCAGCAGGCTCGTCTGACTACATATGATGGATCTCGTCAACCGCGTTTGGCGAAGTGTAATCAGCAGACACATACACCTGCTAATACTAATCAGGCCTACAAACAGTCTCGCTTGGTAGCGCCCGGAGAAGTCAGTCGGAAAGTCCCGATGACAAACAGGAGGCAGACTCAACTCTCTGCCTCCACACTTGAGTACTGTCAGGATTCACTGACAGGAAAAGGAGGACAGGAGCAGGCACATACACCTACTCCAAACCCGGAATGGACGTATATCCCTATTCCGGTAGCTGAAGTCACCAAACATATTTTGTCAATGGTGAAAGAGCAGAAGCAAATTCCTGCTCATATTCTGGATGCTTGCCAGGATATCATAACAGCTTCAGCATCATCTCAGGGACAGACACATAAATCTATCCCTAGCAATGGAGTGACACATCAACGATTCACTCCGGAACAGACACACACATATGTTCCAGTCCAAGAGGGTTATGGGGCATACTCCCCATATCATACGGACAACCAAGTCAGGCACATACACCTGATTTGAGTGGAGATCGTCAGCCTAACCTGACCATCTTTCCTGATCAGGCACATACACCTTCTCAGACCAATCACTTTCGTCATCAAGTGGTTTCTAAAGCGAGTAAGAAGGCATCTAAGAAAAATATCTGCCCAGCACAGTCAGGAGATCAAAGGAAAATCTGCAACAAGGCCTTGCTCGATGCTGGAGTTCTTGAAGCCCTCAGACATTTATCTGTCGGAATTCAAGATTCTACTCACCCAGTTCCCAATAACGGGAACATTAATTCTGAAGTTCTTCAACAGACACTTCCTCATGAAGACTTGCTTCATGAAAATTCGGTCAATCTTGAAGTTTCTTCTTCAGATGAGAGCCACAGGAACCCTCTGTGTGGTCAGAAGGCCAAGGAGCAAGAGATCTCATCTTTTGCTGTAACCCATCATGACGGTCCTCCTCATGGTGATGAACTTCGCTGCGAAAGTCCTCTCCGCGGTAGTGATTCACGTTGTCTCGAAAATTCTTCAGAAGGCAATGTAGTGACGAGAAAGACCTCCTATCTCGAGGCACTTGAAAACGTAAAACCAGTCATGTCTGATGCTTTACTATCGGCAGGTGAAACTCTTTCTCCATCAGAAGATAGCCTGGGGTTCAGGTTATTCTCCGAACCATCCCTGGGTCATTCATCTTCCAACATGAATAGTGATTTCTCTACCAATCTTGTTGAATCCGATGAAGCAACAAGGAAACACCAACTCTGGTCCAAACAGGTAGAAGAATCTGCATTTAATGATAAAGAGGAAATGATGAACATGAGGAAAAAACAGGGAAAAGGTGAAGTACTAGTCATGTTTTGGCCTTTGGCTGACTCCCAGTACGACATTCCAAAGATGTTGACGGATGATGGAATCCATGATATTCGTCTCAACATATGGAAAACTCTTTTTCAATTAAAGAAGAAGGTATTATCTTACGATGAATATGAAAATCATCTTAAGATAATAGAAGGGTTACAACGCCAGATTGATTTGGCATCTCTATCAGTCTCTCGGTATCCGAAGGCTGAAAAGCAACAGAGAACCCTTCAACGTTCATGCCTTGGCGCACTAAGAAGATTGCGTCAGTTAATTTCCAATGCTCCATCTGATGTTCATATCAGAGGATGGGGTGTTCACAGAGCACTACATTTCACAGTGCTTTCCGGTCAGCAAAGCCTGCCGAAAATGGTCTCATGCAATGTTATTGCCCATGGCCGGCCACAGTCAATGGGCTTTGTTCATAATCAAAAGCTTTCTCAAGAACAGGCTTCAACTAGTTCCTCTCAAAATCAAGTATATAGAGAACAAGTTGTTGAATTGCTCCTACATCAAGCAGACGAGAATATTTCACAAGCCTCTCGTCTGGAGAAAACACGTCATCAAATGACAGAAGTTTCGGAAATCATCCAATGGTCTGTTGAACCAGGTGATAAAAGTGGATACAGGTTAATGCATCCAGCTAATTTCCGAACTAAGATTCACAAGATCAAGAGAGATTTTAAGAAGATCTCAGACATAACATGTCAAGAGACACCCCAGCTTGTCAGACTGGGGACTTCTCTAAACCAACCCTCAGAGTCAACAAATGGGATTCGAGGAGTTGAGCAGAAGCAGCAGGAACATCCCCAGTCCACTGGACTGGAGACTTTTTCAAATCCTCAATCCCTCCCTCAGAGAAAGTCAGTATTCTCTCGATTAGGGAATAAGCCTCAAGAGGAACGAAGAGCCATGCTGTCAGGAGATTCTCTCCAAGTGAAGGTTCTCCAAGAAATTCCTGAGGGATCAAGTCAACGGAATGCCATGTCTCATCATGGACATAGAAGGAGACAATATCACAGAAATGCTGATAGAACGGATTCCATACAATATGCATCCATTAATGTCATCAATGCCGTTGTTGCTGATTCACCAGATGAGGATCAATCAGAGGGATCATACGAAGGGGTTCCTGCTCAAGAAGTTGCGCACACAGACCTAAATGAAGAAAGTGTGCGCACACGTAATCAAAGGATTACCCAAAATCTGGGTATTCCTTCAAATAACCCACTTCCCCCTCTCCGAAAAGGATCCAATAAGGGGAAAGGAAAGAATCAGGTTACTTCTCACCCTTCCTCTGAAGGAGGTCAATCGCTCTCATTAGAGAAAAGGTTTGCACAACAGGAGGAAGAAATGAAAGAGTTAAGAAGGTTGAATGCAGAACTACTTCAGAGTAGTCTTCTTCTTAAGAATGCTGAAGTCCGACAGCCGAAGTAATTTGTTGTAACTACTGAGATGGATCAAGAATATCCTCCTTTATCAGTACACCCACAGAGGTCTAATCCTACGGGTCAAACGCAAAAACGGTTGGCAGCACTACCATCAGTTGCAGCACCAACCACCACGTCTGTCCAAGCTCCATTCATTGCACCAACCCAAAACCAAGTTCAACCTGACGTTCCTCAAAAGTTAATAACTACTATTGAGTCATTAACAGCTCGGTTAGAAACTATGGAAGGGAAACGGGTGCAAGTTCAACCTGAAAAGAAAGTTTACCCTGAATGGGTAGATTCAATTTCTCCTCCATCCAGTTTTGGAAACCCTATTTTCCCTACTTTCAATGGATCAGGCGACCCTGAACAACATTTACCGCATTACGTGTCTTGTTGTGATCCTATGATGGGAACTCTAGAGCAGCAAGAAGCAGTGAAACTCAGATGCTTCGTGCGAACCTTGCAAGGACCAGCTTTTGTCTGGTATACAAGCTTGCAATCCCGGTCAGTCATCGGATGGGAGGATCTTCGTCAAAAATTCCTTCTTCAGTTTATCTCAACTTTGCCAAAAACGACAGTTTTTGATCTTACAAACTGCAAGCAAAGGGAACATGAAAGAGTCTCTGATTTCATTGCTCGTTGGAAGGGATTAACGTATTCCTTGAGTTTAGCACTCCCTCAGGAGGAATTATTGCCAATCTGTGTGGCAAATTTGCGTGACGAATTACGCACGCCATTGATCCCTATGAAATTCACAGGAGGGTTTCTAGACCTTACTTCAATCGCTTAACAAATTGAAGATTCCCTTATACAGGCTAAGGTTAAATCTTGTGTAATTCCATCAGCTCCAGGAAGAACAATGGGTAAAGCAGAAACTGCTACAGTTATGCTTAAACAGGCACCTGTACCTATTTCTACTTCAAAACCTTCATCTTCTCAAAGGGCTCCACCTCCTGAATGCCAACAACAAAGGCTGTTTCGTCCAAATGATCAAAAAGATCAACGACGAAAACAATTTGAGGATATGAAGAGTAAAACATACTCTTTCCAAAGTGAGAAAGTTCATGGTTACTTCATTTCAGCTTTGGAAAATAATTTGGTTCAATTACCAGTGCCGAAGAGGCCAAACAAGGAAGGAGATGAAGACCGTCCCAATTATTGTCCCTTTCATCAAATGTTGGGGCATCCCATCCAGGAGTGTTTTGTCTTTAAAGACCTCCTGCAAAAGATGGTCGACTTGGGACAAGTCAAATTGAAGGGTTCTTCAGCTCATGTAGCGTGTATTACCGCTACAGATCCAGAGGAAGGAGGCGAGTGGCAGGAAGTCAAAAGCAAAACTGCGAAAAAATATGATGATTGGATGGTCAGAAAGACAATCAATCGGACCCATTCAATTTTGCGAACACAATTGAAGAAGCCAATTGTATCTCCTACAAAAGCTGCAGTAAAGCCTCCATCAAAAGACAAATCCTCAAAAGGGCAGCTCAATTCAAAGAAGAAAGAGGAATCAGGATAAGATGAGTATGTATCAAATCCTAAATTGTCTTTGACTCTGGCAGATTTCATGCCATCTACTTCAAAGCCACGGGCACCGTCCCACCAAATGGCACAACCTAAACAGGCTAACCAGGAAGAGTCTTTATCAGACGAAGAGTTAATCTTTGGTTCTGTTAATATGATTCAATTAACAGATTCATATTCCAGTCTTGATGAGCCTGAATTCCCTGTATCAAATAAGGGAACCCGAGGAAGTTCTAGAGGTTCAGGATATAGGGGAAGACGTGGATCTTTCTGAAGCCACTACTCTAATTCTACCCCTGCTAGCACTGTATATGCAGCAGAAACTCGTGGTAGAGCCCTTCAGCGAGCTCAAAAAGAACAAGCAAGTTCTCCTACCAATGGCCAACTCAGTTTCGGCACAGTTATTTTGGAAGACCGATTAAAAGTTCCATATTTTTTATCTCAGCAAGTAAATGGATCTAATCAGTCTAATTTTCCAAAACCAAGGATGTTGGCAACTTCAATACAAGATGCATCAGCTTCCAAAGAATCTGCTTCCAAGGTACCTGCTAAACCGCATATTCCTATTGGGAAACGCAGACCTCTAGATCAAAAGTATGATATATTGAAACACTTGGCCCAAGTACCATCCAAGTTATCAATTTTGGATGCTTTGAATCTGTCAAGAGATCTTTGAGAAGCACTCATCGAAGCTTTGTCAAGTCCTCAGGAGTTTGAAGCTGAAATTGTTGCAGCTGAAATCTATCACATAGAGAATAATCCTGCAGAATTCCATGCAGTGATATCTTTTACTGATAAAGATGAAGATGATGTTGTGCATGGGCACATAAAACCTTTGTACTTATCTTGCAATGTCAATGGTATAGATGTTCGAAGAGCTTTCATTGATAATGGTTCAGGAGTCAACCTCATGCCCATTCGCACACTTCGTCGATTGGGCCTCACGGAATCTGATTTATCTCCTTCTACCATGATGTTGCAAGGATATGATAAAAATGAACAAGAACCACTGGGAGAAGTTACGCTCAGAAGTCAGTTTGGAGATCTTGTTTCCAATTCGGATTTCATGATTGTTGATCAAGACTCAGCTTTCAATATCTTGCTTGGAAGACCCTGGCTACATCAGCATGAAGCTATTCCGTCATCATACCATCAATGTCTCAAATACTGTTTCGATGGTCAAGTTGGAACATTGTATGGTGATAAGGCCCCGTTCAAGACATGTGAGTCTCAATACATTGAGGCGGAATTTTATCACATAAAGGGAAGAGAAAAATCTACAATGAAGGAAATTACTAAAGTTAATGCTCCATATGGTTTGGAAAAAATTCCAATAAATCCATTTTCACATGTGAGTACAGATTATGTGTTACCTATCAGTCTAATTGACAAAATAGGCCCAAAACAAAATACTCTTATGGAAAGATCCATAATGTCAATTACGGCAATCAAGTCAGACAACATGGGAGAAATTGGTAACTTACCAAGAAGTGATGAAAGCATAAGTGGTGACATTTTCATTTTGTCTGCTGAAATACAACAAGTCTATACTTTGTTAATCAGGCCAGAAGAAGTTATAGCAACACCAGAGGTGAATATTGATGTCGATTCTCAATCCATCATCTCCTCTTTATTTCCCAAAGAAGACCCTTTATCATCAATAGGGTCGGAAATGGAAGCTTCTTCTTCAAAATGTGAAAATTTTGACATCTCTTATGATCATGAGAATTTCGTTTTTTCATCTACTTTGTATGTAGAAACGGAAGAAATAACACATGATGAAGAGGAAGAGGAAGATCTTAGAGATGCTCTTCCAGCATTTGAAGAGGGTATCCCTACCACTGTGGATGAACACAGAGAAGTAAATCTGGGTACAAAGAAAGATCCACGCCCCACTTTAATTAGTGCGGCCATGACCCTTGAAGGGCAAGAGATGTATATTTCTTTTCTAAAGAAAAATAAAGATATTTTTGCTTGGAATTATACAGAGATGCCTGGACTTGATCCTGATGTTGCCACCCATCATTTGGGTTTTCCAAAAGAACATCGAGGATTCAAGCAAGCCGCGATAAGAACACACCCAACCTATACTGCCAAAATCGAGGCTGAAGTGGATAAGCTTATCAAATCTAACTTCTTCAGAGAAGTTCAATATCCCAAGTGGTTGGATAATATTGTCCCTATAAAGAAGAAGAACGGACAAATTAGGGTTTGCATCGATTTTAGAGATCTTAATCGGTATTGTCCTAAAGATGATTTCCCAGTTCCGATTACAGAACTCTTAATTGATGTGACGGCTGGATATGAAGTACTTTCTTTCATGGATGGATATTCTGGATATAATCAGATCCGAATGGCCCCAGAAGATGAGGAATATACAGCCTTCAGATCTCCTCAAGGTGTGTTTTGTTATCGGGTGATGCCCTTTGGTTTAAAGAATGCAGGTGCAACATATCAACGCGCCATGCATCGTATCTTCAAACCTTTTCTAGGGAAGTTTGTTGAATTCTATGTAGATGATTTGGTGGTTAAATCCAAACAACTTTTTGATCACTTGGCTGATTTGGAAGTCGTATTCCACAAGCTTCGACAACATAATTTGATGATGAACCCCTTAAAATGTGCTTTTGGGGTAACCTCAGGAAAATTCCTCGGCTTTGTTGTACGCCATCGTGGTATTGAAGTCGATACTGAGAAGACCAAATCAATCCTTGGTATGTCACCTCCTCAGAATTTGAAAGAATTAAGAGGACTTCAAGGACACTTAGCCTATATTCGGCGTTTCATCGCCAATTTGGCAGGCAAAAGTTTACCCTTTACCAAATTATTGAAGAAAGGAGTCACTTACCAGTGGACTGAAGAATGTCAAGAAGCATTTGATGTTCTAAAGAAATACCTCTTGAGTCCACCAGTACTTATGCCACATGTTGAGGGTGGACCTCTTATCCTCTACGTGACAGCTTTAGAGCGATCATTGGGTGCCTTTCTCGCTCAAAAGAATGATGCTGGGAATGAAAATAGTCTCTACTATCTCAGTAGAACTATGCTTGAAGCAGAAACCTGGTATTCAAGTATTGAAAAGTTCTGCCTAGCATTAATCTTTGCAGTTCAGAAACTGAGACACAACCTGCAACATCATGAGGTCCAATTGGTATCTCGTAATAATCCGCTCAAATTCATCCTTAGTCGTCCAATGCTTACAGGACGTCTGGCAAGATGGGCGGTTATTCTACAGCAGTTCGACATTCAGTATGTGTCTCAAAAGGCAATTAAGGGCCAAGCTCTGGCTGATTTCCTGGCTGAACATCCTTCAGTAGAAGACACGTATTCAAATATCAAACTCCCTGATGAGGAAGTTTTCTCTATTCAAGAGAGTCCTCAAACATGGTAAATGTATTTTGATGGTGCTTCTAGAAGTCCAACAGGGAAGAAAATGGAAAATCCTAAATTCAACAAAGTTGGTTTAGGAATTGTGCTCATTTCTCTAGATAAGGCAGTGTTACCTTATTCCTTTTTGTTGTGGGAAGGTGGTACCAATAATGAAGCTGAATACCAATCTCTCATTACAGGCTTGGAGTTAGCACTTCAAGAACAAGTGAATCACTTAAAGGTGAAAGGTGATTCAGACCTGGTAATCAAACAAGTCAATGGGGATTATGCCATCAGAAAAGAAGAATTAATCCCTTTGTATGATTACGTCAGAGATTTAATGTCGGAATTCCCTTCAGAACCGACATTTTCTTATGTCCCGAGATCACAAAATGCTCAAGCTGATGCACTGGCTAATATAGCCACAGCTTTAGCAGATCTAAATCGGGATGAGACAACCATCTGTATTACCCACCGTCGTGCAATTTCACCTTATGTTCAAGTCAGAACAGAGGAAATTAATGAAATTAGTCCCATTCCTGAACCGTATGGTCATATTACAGGATGGATGTCACCTATCAAGGAATACCTTCAAAATGGAACACTTCCACCTGATAGAGCCGAAAAAGAACAAATTCGGCGACGTGTGGTCAATTTTACTCTTTATGAAGGTCCAAACCACCTCGAGAAAATTCTCTACAAAAGAGGTTTTTATGGAGTTCTCTTCAGATGTATTGATGGTGAAGAGACAATGGCTGTCATAAAAGAAGTGCATGCAGGAGTCTGTGGTGCCCACCAGTCTGGACATAGACTGTCTGATCAAATTAGAAGGCTTGGATACTTCTGGCCTTCAATGATACAAGATTGTGTTAATTTCACAAAGAAGTGTCATTCATGCCAAGTATATGCCAACTTCATTCATCAACCTCCAGATTTGCTTCATACAGCTAAATACTCATGGCCATTTTCCACATGGGGAATGGATGTGGTGGGACCTTACCCTTCAGCTACAGCCAAGCAGTTTAAGTACATTCTTACTGCTACTGATTTCATTTCCAAATGGGCAGAGGCAGTACCTATCAATGAAGTCAGTTCTAAATGCATTGTTAGCTTCATCAAGTCTAACATCATTACTAGATTTGGTGTCCCTCATACCATATTGACGGACAACGGCACCAACTTCTGTTCTTCTGAGGTAAATAAATTGTATCAATAATACTACATTAAGTCCAACCATTCATCTCGATATCATGCAGCGGCTAATGGCCAGATAGAGGCCTTCAACGAGACTCTTTCAAATATACTTCAAAATATGGTGGATAAAGATAAGAGGTCATGGCCTGATAAACTCTTTCATGCTTTATGGGCTTATCGGACTACCACTCGCAATGCAACGCGGTCTACTCCATATTCATTGGTATATGGAATAGAAGCAGTCTTGCCAATTGAAGTTCAATTTCCCTCACTCAGAATAGCCATTTGTGATCAGTTATCAACAGATGAGCAATCCCAAAAGCGGTTGAATGAATTGGAACAGTTAGATGAGAAAAGATTTTGCACTTTTCACCACTTAGAAATCTATCAGAATCGGATAGCACGAGCTTTTAACAAAAAAGTTCGTCTTCGTTCATTCATTCAGGGAGAATTGGGATTGGTTCTCAGAGGACCAATGATACCAGGAAAGAAGCCTCCCAAGTTTGAACCAAAATGGGAAGGACCTTATTCAATACATAAGGTCAACTCCAATGGAGCGTATTCTCTGATCTCAATGGATGGAGAACACATCACGACTCCAACTAATGCCAGATTTCTGAAGAAGTATTTTGATTAAACACAATATATTGTTCCCAGATCCAAAACAATCACATTGGTTCATATTATGTCCGAGATGACATTAAACTATATATTTTCCAACATGACATTAAATTGTTATAATGTCCGAGATGACATTAAACTATATTTTTCCCTGGCAACATGACATTAAACTGTGTGGCACTTTCATCGTCCAGCATGACGTTAAACTGTGTTAGTTCCCTTATCGTCCAACATGACGTTAAACTGTCACATTGGTTACTATTATGTCCGAGATGACATTAAACTATATATTGTCCAACATGACATTAAACTGTTATAATGTCCAACAAGACGTTAAACTGTGATGTCCTATCTACATGACATTAAACTGTACAGAAGATCCTATATTTTGTCTGAGATGACATTAAACTATATTGTGTCCTAGCAACATGACATTAAACTGTGTGGCACTTTCAACGTCCAGCATGACGATAAACTATAAAAAGTCCCCAGAACTGATATCCTCATATTGGTTCACCTTAGTCCTTGCTATATGACGTTAAACTATACAGCAATGGTCCAGTATGACTTTAAATTGCAACTTCGTCCCACACGACATTAAACTGTGAAAAAGTTCCCTAAACCGTCCAGCATGACCTTAAACTGCATCATCCCTGGTCCATGTATATGACCACAAACTATTTGCAAATCCCTTATGTCTAGCAAGACGTTAAACTGTGACGTCCTAAATTACATGACGCTAAACTGTATAAAAGTCCCTCACGTCCGAAGAGACGTTAAATTATATAATCATCAAAAGTCCAGCATGAAATTAAACTGCACCATCGACGGTCCATGCATATGACCTTAAACTATTCACACTTTCGTCCAAGATGACATAAATGGTGTGTTATTTTGTCCTTACGGCATGACATTAAACTGCACAGTCCCCCTTTTGTCCAATATGACGTTAAACTATTTTATCCCCATCGTCCTAACTACATGACGCTAAACTGTACAGAAAATCCTTTATAGGTCCTACATGACATTAAACTGTATTTTGTCCCTGCTACATGACACTAAACTGTGCAGCACCAATAGTCCTAACTATAAGACTTTAAACTACATAGTCCCTTTTTTATGTCCTACATGACATTAAACTGTGCATCGTTAAGGTTGTTATTACCTCTTGTTTCTCACACCGAGTATGACTCACGTGATCTTAGAGCAAACATCAACCATAACATTCCCTTTGGGCCACTAACCATGTGTAAGTCCCAACAATTTTTTTTATTTTATTAGATCATTGTCCACTAGAACAACTTGATCATTAATTCATTCTTTAATTGAACTACACGGACTTTGATCCTTGCCCTCCAGGCTGGGTATGTAGGCAACCTCCCAGGTTTCAAGCCCAAAAAACAATCTCTTCACATCGGTTCACCACCACCTCATATGATGTTGATTTGTGAAACCACCCCTGGAATCAATATCTTTATATTGATTCACTTTCGTCCTTGTTATATGATGTTAAACTATACAACACTTTTGTCCGGTACGACAATAAACTACAATATTCTTTGATTTCCTCATTTGAGAAGGAACCATTATTGACATTGATTTTTTTTAAAATCATGTTTCATTTTCAAAAGAGTACGTGCATACATGGTAATGCCTAAACTTTTTATCTCAGGTTAAACCATCATTGCACTAAAGTCCCCTTTCACCCTTCACATGTATGAACCAAATTTGTACAAAGGGTAGTTCTAGAACTACGTGGACTTGATTCCCATCCTTATGGGATACGTAGGAACATTCGAGTATCCCTCGAATCCAGTCCCAAGTCTTTTGGGCCTAACCCCAAATTTCACTTTCAGTCCCTTGGCTGAAAAGTCCTCATGAAAACACACACTGTGTATTCATTATTATGGTCCGAATTCTATGACCCTAAACTAAGATCACTCATACTTTCGTCGTGCACGACGTTAAACTGCATTTCAAGAACTACGTATGGCTTGATTCTCATTCTTATGAGATACGTAGTGAAGTCCAAGATTCAATTCAGGACCCAGCCACAACATGATTATGGTTTTCATTGACCTATGTATCTCTATATACATTGGACAATACCCATCTTTATGTGTTATAATCCTAACCTTAAATATTTTCAGATCTTCATAACCCTTTTCATGACTTCTCGTCACAAAAATGTCAAACTTCTGAGAAATCTTTTGCCTGACTATGCAGCACGTGCCCATAGGTGGCCTTGCATAAACAGTCCACATAACAGACTTGTCAGCCAAAAGAAGCTATTTATTTGACCATGCAGCCAATGCCCTTAGGTGGCCCTGCATATTTCAACCCCCGAACAGGTTTGTTAAATAATGGTAACTTCATTCTTGGGAAGAATGCCTCTTTTGTCCTTATTTGTCTTAAACGACAATATGTAGGGATCCGCAAAAAATAGCCATCCTTAACATATTTGTCCCATATCTTTTTTCATGATCTGAAATTATTCAAGTCTATGGTTTATTCTTCTTCCCTACGTTTGGGTCAGACCTTCGTAGGAGTGATATTCATCCAGTTCTTCGATATTCTTGTTTGGAAATATCTTCTCCATATTCAAGTACCTCTTTCCATACAACAAACTCTATACTTTAGAAAATTTGAATCTCCATAAACTTTCACTGGCTTTTAGCATTAGGAAAGTAAATTTCTGGGAATTCTTTTTCCTGACTATGCAGCACGTGCCCATAGGTGGCCTTGCATAAACAGTCCACATAACAGACTTGTCAACCAAAAGATGCTATTTATTTGACCATGCAGCCAATGCCCATAGGTGGCCCTGCATATTTCAACCCCCTAACGGGTTTTGTTAAATAATAGTAACTTCGTTCTTGGAAACTACTTCTTCTAATGCCTTTTAGCTATTTTTCATATCATTCCTCAGATTCAAATATTCTTAAGCCATAGTTTACATTTTTTTCTCTCATACTTGAGTATGGTAATATGTTTTCAGATAAATTGTCAAGGAATTGAATCAATTTTAATCTATTTTGGTCAAAGTTATTTCGACCATAAACATTATCCCCTTTATGTACGGCGTGCATGAATTTAAACTGCCCACAAAAAAGACAAAGGAACTCTGAATAAAAGTCACGTTCCAGCTCAGTAAACATACATTCTGTATGATTTAGGTAATATTGAGAAATTATATGATTCAAAGCTTGATTTCCTCAGAGTCAAATCCTCTTTTCTCTCCGGATCCAACTCTGAGGGGGGACTTTTGTTGACGCTCCTTTCGTCACAGAATCTAAAGATCAGAAAAGGGAATATCTGAGCTCAGATTGATTCAGCCTTTGTAGAAAACATCAAAAATCAACAAAGGAAGGAAGAAAGGATCAACAGCAACCTCACCGCACAAGTAATATAACTGGCGCGCAAGTGTACTTGCGCGGCCACCTTGGTCGCGCAGGTGACTTGTGCGACCTAATTGGTAACCTCCCGGTAACTGCCCGAGGTCTTCTTTTGCCTATAAATAGACCCTGTGGGCCCCCCATTCGAAAAGGATCTTTTTCCAGAAACTCGAATTGAAGCTCCCGACGCCCAAGTCTCTTCTCAAAGCTTTCGGAACACTTCTAAGGTAATTTCTTACCTAGAACGGAAGATCTAAAGAGAAGAAGGAAGGCCTAAGTGTTGAAATTTATCAAACACTTGCGCGCCGACTTATTTCCTTCAATATAACTTGCGCGTCCCTTTTCTAAAAAAACCTCGAGAACATTATAAAGGGTTTAAAAAAGAGTCGCTCAAGTATTTCATTTCTGGTTGAAAGTCGCGCAAGTACACTATGTGTCGCGCAGGTATACCTGCGCGACCAACACTTGCGCGCCCACGGAAGACTTGCGCGCCTTGAAAGACTTGCGCGCCCCTATCTTTTTGGGTGCCCATCTTGCCCATTTTTACCCCTCTTAAGCCATTTCACCTTTCCTTTTCAAGATTCAGTCTTCAAGACACTCTTCAAAGCCATTTATGGCATGATTTCTTGATTTGACTTTCTTATCTTAAAGGAATTCTGTGGAATCTCTCTCAAAGTCTAGTGATTTAAATATCTTTATGTCACTAAAATACGGAGAGTTCATTCATTCAACCTCATCCTTTAAGATGAGAGAATCTTAACCTGGGTCTCCTTTTCAGGAATAATCCCCAGTGATAAAACCTTTAATCTGGCCATCCTCCTCAGGAGTAAGCCCCAAACCTTAATCTCTAACCTGGGTCTACTTTTTAGGAATAAGACTCAGTCATAATATTGGGCTTCCTTTTAAAGAATAATCCCCAAGTCCCCTAACCTGGGTCTCCTTTTAAGGAAAAAGACTCAGTCATAACCTTGGGTCTCCTTTTCAGGAATAAGCCCCAAGTCCCCTTAAATTTCTCTTAACAAGTCATAATTTACCTTTGATTTGGGTTTCCTTTTCAGGAGTAATACCCAATCATAAGTCCCCTCCTAACTTGGGCATCCTCCTTAGGAGTAAGCCCCAAGATTAGAGTATTCAAATCTCCATGAAGCACATATAACTTTATGGACCCTGTTTATGGAATTTCTCCCTAAAAGTAAATCCTAAACCTTCATCTATCTGGGAATTCATCCATACATAAGCCCCAAACAAATTCTTATGATTGCATCTTTCATGGCACAATTGTATAAATTTTTAACAATACTTCTTGTTTCTCACACCGAGCATGACTCACGTGAGCTTAGAGTGTAAAAGTAATTATGACATTCATCTTTGAGCCATCAATCATAAACATCATACTCCATAACTCGAACTACGTGGGTTCTGATTCCTTTTCCAAAACAAAGGATACGTAGGTAGCCCATTTATGGGTTCGATCCCAACTTTGAAATAATCCATGTCCTTCTGAATGACGATAAACTTCAAGTGCCCCACTGAGTGGCTTTAAAACCAGCCTGGTCATCATAATGACCAAGATACTTTTATATAAATGTTTTGAAGGATACCATTGACCAAGAATCTCTAAACAGATATAGATGATTCTCTATTGATGAAGAACCTCGAATACATATAAAAGATTCTCTAAATTTCTTGCATATTTAATCATTGATTGTTAAAACTAAAGGAAAGAACATTTTTATACTTGGTAATGTAATAAGGATTCACGAACATAACTTAAATCTATAAAGAGAGTCCCGGAGTAGACAATAATTCCCCTCAAAAAGGTGTGATGAGTCTGACCTCCCATCCTCTCGACCAATGAAAATTCCTAAGCCTCATTAGTCCACAAGTTAATGAGCGCCTGCCTTTGGAAAGTAGGTCCAAACGGATGTGGAATCATGGGATGTTTCCGGTTCTACGAACAAACCCGTTAGAAACCGATCGGAATGTTTGAATCTCCCGTCCAGGAGGTCATCCCCGGATTCCGTGCGAAACAGATAGCCTAAGGGATATGAGTGTGATCTATTGAGACACAATGTTTCTTTTTAATTTCATAATGTAATTTTAAACTTATGTATGTACCTAGTACTTCCAAAGATAATAAGATGATCAGTATTTCGGGACATGACCCCTTCTAATCATGCCAATGTTATCTAATAATGCACCGACTCTGGGTAACTAGTGTTGTGCCATTATAGTTGGTATCAGATAAAGTTTATTACAAACCTTGGGAACAAGATTTAGAAGTAATTTTATTAAATAATATTACCCTAAGAATGACTTTGAAGATTAGTATAGAAAAATAAAAAAATCATGGAAATTTAGATATTATGTGGGTTTTCCAAGAAATACATCCATGTATGGATACTAAAAGTGGATGTGGTTCTGGAACATATGTATCAAGAATCAAAAAATCTAACAAGGATTTTCGTGCTTGACCTGGGGTATCCTGATACATGACAATGGGCCTTACTGTGCACCTAGTTTGACCCTCTCAGGGATATGCTTAAGAAAATTCACATTTTCTATTACAAACCATTATGAGGGATTTATGAGTAAATACTTCCTCAAATAAAATATTTTTATTATTCAGGATTATATGCATAGATTTTCCAATTTACGTTAGGTATTTTATTAATTTGGAATTTTGTATTCTGATTCATAAGCAAATATACTATATGTCATTGTTTAGAAATATCTCCAAGTTGATGGAATGACTACTGTATCAATTCATGTAAACCAATTAGGGGTTTACCTCATACTCAAGATAATTATAGTGGATCTAGTGATGCAACTAATGCTGAACAACTTATAACCATACTGGGACAACTCACTTTGGTTATTAATAATAACCTAGCCTATATGGATCACCCTAATCCATAATGTGGAAGATCAATGTTACTCCGCTTTATGAGGAAAAAACCACCAACATTAATTGAGACTACAATTCCATTTTTAGCAGAATAATGGATATGTTCATTAGAGAAAATATTTTAGGAATTGGGGAGTACCAAATGGGAAAAGGTTTTCATGGTAGTTTATCGCATCACAGGAGATGCAGATAAACAGTGGTAATTAATTAAAAAATAAAATGGGGATTAAGAAGTATCAAATATGGAATGGAGGGAGTTTAAAGATATTTTCTTATAAAAATAATTTCCACATGAACAACGAGCATATATGGAAATACAATTTTTGAGACTGAGCTAAATGAAGGGTGACAATGTTGTATTTTTTTAGGCGAACATTAAATGGTTATAAAGTCATGATATAGATTATATAAATAACCCAATAAGTAATATTGATCAATTATATTATTTTTTAAAACTATTTGTCCATCGATAATTAGTCTCACAATCCTTATTATTGTATTAATATATAATATCTTATGTTATATTGAAAAAAACGAATTCTCCAAGTCTTACGATATTAGTGAAAAGAAAGATAAGAAGATATCTATTGAACACTTTGGAAATGGAAATAAGGCGAATAATGAAAAATATGAATTTCTATCCTGTAGTAAATATGGGAAGAAACACCCTGGTATATTCTTGAAGGCAATGAGTGTCTTTAACAAGTGTAGAGAAGAAGGCCACCATGCACTTGATTGCAATAAGAAGAAATAGGATGTCAATGTTTAATGATACAGTTTCAGAAAAATGGCGCATTATGAAAATAAATGTCCTAATCAACAAGGAACCCTACCTTTGATTATGCCAAGGGAACAAGGTCATGCTTATGCGATCTAATCTGTATAGGTTTATGTTCTGAATGACGTGGTGGTAGGTACATAAATAATTTCCTAAAATTTACCAAATGAATTATTAGATTATGGATCATTAAATTATTTCATATCTTCCTAGTCTTCATTAAAAAATAGATATTTTCAATTTGACATAACAAGGGAGTTGTCAGTCAAATCACTTAAGGAATATATCCTTGAAACAGTGTTTTGAGAATGAGTTATTATTTGGGAAAATAAACGTTCTTTATCTACTGATATTACTGACATAACCATGATTTAATTTGATATAATCCTCAATATGGATTGGATTTTGGACCATGATGTGAAAATATATTTTAAGAAGAAAAAGGTTACTATTTTATATGATGATAAGGAATCCATTATCTTTAGATAAGAAACATCTCCATCTGATTCTTATCAAGATCCACCCTAGTATCTTTATTAAATTCAATTATTGGGGATTAAAGGAGTGAAAGAACTATGAATGAGGAATGAAATGTTCATATAGGGTATATACTGATTGTAAAATAATATTTTGATGTGTTTCTAGAGGATTTTTCTAGATATCCTCCAGAATGTGAAATGGAGTTTTCAATTAACTTAATTCTTGGTTCAAGGCCCATATCAAAGACCCCTTATAGAATGGACACTATGCAATTAGTGGAACAAAAGAAACAACTCACAGAATTATGAAATAAAGGATTTATTACCCCTATTGTTTCTCCATGGGGATCCCCTATTCTTTTTGTTAAGAAGAAAGATGGATCAATGAGGTTGTTCATTGACTACATGGAGCTCAATGCTATAACAACAATGAAAATGTATCCCTTATTTCACATTGATGATTTATTTGATCCACATCATGGAGCTCAATATTTTTCAAAGATTGACCTTAGATATGGAAATCATCAGTTTGTGTGAAGGAGGAAGACATTTCGAAGACATCATTTCATACTAGGTATAGGCATTATGAGTTTACAGTAACTATTTTTGGACTTACTAATGCACCCTATATTTTCATGGATCTAATAAAAAATGTTTTCAAGGAATATCTTGATGACTTTGAAGTTGTATTTATCGATGATATCATGGTATATTACAACATCCACTAAGATCATGAAAAAACTTGAACACTATTCTAAAAACTCTTAAAAGAAATGAATTATATGGGAAGTTTAGCAAGTGTGAATTCTGGATTCCAGATTTTTTTCTTCTTGTCCATATTGTCTATAATGATGAAATATCTATTGATCCTGCAAAGACAATGGAAATCCAAGAATGACCATCACCAATGAGTATAACTGATGTACATAGTTTTATTGTTTTGGTATGTTATTATCTGCATTTAGTCCTGAAATTTGCCTAATTGACTAACCCATTAACTAAGCTCACACGTAAAAGGGTTATATTTGTTGGGAAAAAAAGTGTAAGGAATATTTTTGAATAATTTAATGAAAGTGTAGTCAATTATTCTATCATGACTCTACTATTATGGGATGATGGATTTTTTATTTATAGTGTTGTTTCAAATAAAGGACATGGTTGTGTCCTTATGAAGAATGATAGAGTTATTGCATATGAATCACAGAAGATAAAAAATCATGAATAAAACTATTCTACTAATTAAAATGAGTTAGCAGTTGTTATCCTTACTCTAAAGATATGTATACACTAACTCTATAGTAAAAAAATGGTAGATATGTACTGGTCACAGGAGTTTGACGTATATTTTCTCACAAAAATAACTCAACATGAGGCAAAGATGATGACTTGAACTACTCAAGGATTATTATGGAACTATACAATAACACCCGGGGAAGGTAAATAAGGTGGAAGATTCTTTGAGTAGAAAAGATCATGGAGTTATGAACAAGATGGGAGTTTTTTAGGAATCATATATTCATAGATCTAGTAATGATGGTTATGGGAATAATAATGGAATGTGAAACATCGATACTTTTTAAAATGGTTTCCAAAACATATTTACTAGAAAAGAAAAATTTTCTCAGACTATTGATGAGGAGTTTCAAAAGAAAATTAAATCATAGAATGATGGGTTATTGATTGAATTCATATATGAAAAATGAATTTTACAATTTGGGAAGAGACTATGTGGTCCCAATATACCGGTTCAAAAAAGTGAATTTTTGGAAGATGCTCATGGTACCAATTTCATTATAAAGCTCAGTGTCACTATGATTTATAGATATTTGAAGGAACATTTTTATTTGGAAAACATGAAGAGGGATATTTCTGATTATGTGTCAGGATTTATGGATTTTCAATAGGTAAAGGTTGGAAGACAACATCCTGGATGAGTCATGCAACCTATTCTCATACGTGAGTGGAAATGGGATGATATTACGAAGAACATTTTCATGGGGATACCATAGAATCCCAATATTAATGATGCAATATGGGTCATTGTAGATCTTCTTACCATCTTAGAACATTTTCTTGCTATAAGAGAAGATTTACCACATTAAATTTTAGCAAGACTATATATTAGTGAAGTTGTAAGACTTCGTGGTGTACACCTATCGATGTTTTCTAATCATGATCCTCGTTTAACATCTAGATTCTTTAAATTTCCTTATAAATCCCAAGATACCGAACTTCGTTTGAGCACTGCCTTCCCCCATTAAACTAGTGGAATATCAAAATATACTATTCCATCCTTAGAAGACATGTTTAGATCTTTCTCACATTACATTCAATTTATTTGGGCTCAATATTTACGGCTGGTAGAGTTTTCTTATATCAATAGCTTCCATTCATGTATTCAGATGGAACCATATGAAGTGTTATACAGAAAGTGATGTTGTACACAAACATGTTGGGATGATGTTGATGAAATAAAACACATAGGACCCAAACATGTTGGGGAAACAATGGAAAGGTGAATATTTTCCAACCCTACATCGAAGAAGCTCAATATAGGCAAAATATCCATGCTGATAACCAATGGAAGGATTTGTAATTTCAAGTTAGAGACCTTGTTTTCTTGAAGGTATCACCATGGAAGGGTGTTATACGATTCTGAAGGAAGGGTAAATTATGTCCCATATATGTTGGACCTTTAAAAATTCTAGAATTAATTTTAGATTTAGATTATTGTTTTGAAATGTTTCCATGACTCTCTAAAGTTCATGATATCTTCCACGTATCACTATTGAGAAAATACATGCCTGACCCAAATCGTGTACTCACCTATAAGGAAGTAGAACTAAAACCTGATCTATCTTATTTTGAGGAGGATGTCCTGATTCATGATACCAGCAGACAAGTGTTGAGAAACTGGATGGCTTTTTTGGTAATAGATATTTTGAGAAACCATAAAATGGAATAGGCAATGTGGGAACCCGAGGAACATAAGATGAATTACCACCCGAATGTTATTATTTAGTAATATTTTAAAAATTTCAAGGATGAAATTATTTTAAGTGGGGAAGAATGTAACACCCCAATCTTCCCTGATTTGTTCCTCTTTTAATAATAAAATATCTTGCACTGTAAGAAACATCCAGTTTTAACACACCACAACCAATCAACCTTTCCATTTAAAAAGCTATTATGAATAATAATACAATGTTTTTAATGTTATATAAATTTTATTTTCCCAAAAGGACTTCATTTTTGATTCAGAATATCAAAATTAGCCTGGGGTGAATTTTTGGTATTTTTAAAAATTTATTTATTGATAAATAGAGAAAAAAACTACGTTATTTTTTATGGAAAAAATTATTTAAAAATTTAATTTCAATTTATATTTATTTTAAATTAAAAATAGATACATAGTACCTGTATTAGTGTAATTTAATTAACTAATTTCATCTTATAATATTACTAGATATATAAAATTTTATTTAACTTTTTAACATCTTTTATCTACCCTCTAGGAACATTTTCATAATAGCTTAAAAAATAATTTTAGTTCTTCAGTGAATTTAATTTCAAAAATCCAAGAGTCATGTTTGACTACAATAAGTAAAATTTTGTTCATTAGGATGAAAATAGTTTTTGGTGAATAGTAACTCTTGAATTTTATTTACCACGGTTAAATGTAAATAGGATAATTAAAGGTAAAAATATTAATATAATTACCCTTACACCTGTCCAAATTCTATTGGATAAGTTTATTTCTACCGATATCATCCTTAGGATAAAAATATAATCCTTTTTTATCTACATGGATTAGATTAGGAAATTTTTTATGTTTTATTTAAAAAATTGTTAATAATGTTAAATTAAAATTCTAATAACTAAACAATTTTTTATATAGCGATACACATACGGTAAATTAGACTAAAAATATTAATTAGAATGATAAAAATATTTTCTATATCATAGTATTTTAATTATAATTTTTAGACATTAAATTATTAAATTTATTTTTGACTCAATGATGATGTAGTAATTACCTTATAATGAAAGATTAAAATATTAAAATATATGGTTTGGACAAAAAACATATATAATGATATATATTTCAATAATGAACGACTAGATGATATCTTTCCATATTATTGTAAGTTCTATAACCATATATTATAATAATACATGAAGATATCGTAAAAAAGATAAACTATTTAACTAAGAGATAAATTTAAAAGATAAGGTTTATATGGTGACCTAACCAAGTCTACAACCTATTGGTTGAAATTTTTTAGATCCATAACCAAATTATCCTCCAAATAAATCCATTTGGAGCTATTAGGAAAAGAAAATTATTTTATAATAAATTAATATTTGAGCTCTTCCTATAGTGCCCCTCACCTCTCTTTTAAAAGGGTTCTTACATTATATAACATTCACACCACCAATGCCATCTGGCTTTGCCAAACCATACCAAAATATCCATTCAATAACCCTCAATTAAACATAGAGGCCTTAATTTGATCGAAAAGAAATCCCACATATCCCTTTTGTTCTAATCAAAAAGAAGAAACCAATGAAGAGGTAATTATTTCATCACCTCTTTCAATGTTCTTTTCTTCTTCCACATCCTCTTTAATTGTTGTTTCCAAACTAAAATAATAACTCCAGTACATTATACATTAATAGATTTTATTATAAATATGGTTCAACCATATTCATTATTCAATGCATGCTATTAATGACAACGTCACCATACGTGTGTACGTATGGCTTACCGTCTCCACGTCATGGTGTAGTTTGTGATTTAGCACTTCATTATATGGATGGGTATAATAATGATTATAATTGATTTAGCTATTAAATATAACATGTCAATGATTTTGAATATATAATATAACATCCACTTACATATGATTTAATTATCAATAGAATGATATTTTCAATCGTGCGTATGTACAAATTACCATCTCCACGATGTGATTATATTTCATTCCATATTGTAAACATTCAAGAATAATTTTCATTTGATGATTAAAAATAATGTATAATTGCTTAATATCATTCTGGATATGAATCAAATATATCATATCAATAATGAAAATGACTTACATAACAAAACATATTAATGTAAATGAATCAGTTAACACCTGAAACCATTATACTCCAGAAATATTATTAATAAAGAAATATTAGAGGATCATATAAGATATCGTATTTATGTACATGGTTCAAATATAATTTAATAAAAATGATTTAACTATTATACAAGAGTTTAAACTACCCTAAAATAATTAAAAGTACAAGTTAAGGGTTAATTTTACAATTTATTTATTATATGAGGTAATTTTTACATAAATATCTACTAGGAATTATCTCTCACCCACATTTTTGTTTATTAACAATGTATTTAAAATCATTTTTTCTATATCATAGTCAATGGGTTAGTGGAATTTATACCCTTGTTTTACTTTTTATAAAATGGTTTGAAATGAATATTTTCATCATTTTCTAAACATGGTGCTTTATGACATTTTTGACAAATTATGTAAAGAATGTTATTTAACTTATACAGAGGGTGTTTTCATTTCTGATGTTATAAGACCTTCTATGCATCCATTACTAGATTATATGAATATTTTAAAAATAATTTTTCACTTTATTTTAAATGATTTTAATTTAGAAAGAGATATTTCACTCAAATAGTTTTTTGAATGGTTTAATCTATGTCAACATCCTTTGTTTGATTTTAAACTTGTTTGAAGTAGCTTTATTATGATACAAAATTCCATATTGTATTGAAGGTTTTGTGATATGTTTGACCATGGGTGGGATATTTTTGTATCATTCATGGTTCATTGTTAATGTATTAACATTTAGTATTCGATATTTAATATGAATGTTTATTTTATGTTTGTACCTTTTCATATGTGGAATGCATTGGATGTAGTAAGTGACCGGTGGGTCCCGCTATAGCCCTTTGATTCATTAGTAAGTCTAAAAGACAAACTAGTGTCTTGGAACAATGCATTGACAAAATAATTATTTTTAGTCTTGGCATGAGGACTTGATTATGTGGTTATGATACCCGACATTATGCATTCCATAATTATGAAATTAGTTATTGATATTACCAATGATATTAGAGTAGTAGAATATCTGTGTGAAGAATTAAATGGAATTATTTTTTGTTATTTTCCATATTTTGCTAAATTTTATGATCAAAAGGTTTGTGTTTTGATATTATAAATTTTTTCAATGTTTATGATTATCTATGAAATTTTCTGTTATATTGTTATCATTATATGGCATCTGATATCAATCCTTTCCCATGTTTTATTTCTTATATTATGTAAAGAATTATATTTTGATTGAACTATTGGGATAGGCTAATGTATATGAGTGTGTTCTATATAGAAATAATGTTGGTTTTTTTATTTAATAATTTAATGTAAATGTTCTATATCTGTCTAGTACTTCCACGGTTATTAAACTGATTGGTATTATGGTAATTGATCCCTTTTGATCAAGACAATGTTATGTAATAATTCACCAATTCTGGGTAACTTGTGTCGGGGCATTACAATATATTCTTCCAAAGCGATCAATGTATATGGTTATATGATTAATTATTCATAAATTTATGATATGTTCTTTACCATGTTTAGAGGGGTATAAAGTTCATAATTTTATGAGATAACATATAATGTGGAATTGAGTAGAAATAGATCCTAGAAAAATGAATGAGAACATCACCAATGCACATGATGAAAATAATAAGAAGGATCATATCTCTCATGGTCTTAAACCATCGTTTCAAAGGAAGATGGTCTACCACTTGTCCCCATCATAAAATGAAATTGTATCACATGTTATGAAGGTATGTAAATAATCATCAGTATCCTATAGAATTGAAAAGAATAAAAGGAATAAGATGACATTAGAGAAATATATTTACAATGTGATGAAAGGAAAGAAGGGTTTTCCCACATGTGATATCTATTGAAAGAATCACACTAGTGAATTCATGAATCAAATTGGTGTTTATTATAAGTGTTGATAAAAAAGACATCAAGCTCAAGATTGTAAGGGTATGAAAAATGTTTACAGTGTACAATGCTTCATCTACAAGGATATGAGACACTATGTGAATCAATTTCCCATCTGTTAAAGGAATATACCATAATGGATGATTCAAGATAATGATCATGTTATGATGTTGTTGTAGAAGAAGTAGAATAATTAATATGCCTAGTTAAGAATCATGAAATTTGAATATTATGTTAGAAATGTATTGGTTATATGTACTATAGAATATATGAGGATTGTATTGAAATACATTTTCATTTAGTATTTGAAACCATTGGTTAAATGGTACCAAGAAAAGATATTCCGTGGAAAGTTATACTTTTTGGAAAAATCATGATTAATGTAAGGAAACCACTAAATATATTTATAATGATAAATATAATATTGGTGAAATGATTCATTTTGATATGTAATGACTACATAAAAACTTATTTTTGACTTTTCGACAAGTGGAATATGCTATCCTTAATGGAGTTTACATAATTTTTTTGGAACAAAAGAATATATCAAACAACATATGTAAGGATGAATTCAAGTTTATAATAAGTATTTAAGGTAATTTGGGTTATTTACATATTTTTATAAGACCCATGATAACTATATTTACATGTATGGAATATGAAAATTTGTGGCTTCATCATGTTGTTTAAAGTAATAAAATGAAAAATATTCATTTAGGAAGATAGATCAACGATTTCTAAAAAATGAGGATTTCCAAGGACCAAGTGTACATGGATATAGTATGGATGGATACGATAATGATTCCAAATAATTGAATCATGCACTTTTGAAAAGTTAAACAATTTGTGAAATAGTTTATTTTGATTAGTGTATATGGTTTTAGTGTTTTATGTCACTACATGATATAACCTGTGCTATGAGATGATATATAGATAGTACAAAGAACAAACTAAGTATAATATTGTAATTATGAAATAGAAATGTATATTTATACACTTTTTGAGTGTAATAATTAATCAAATACAAGAAAATTTTATTAAATACATTTTATTTCCTTTTATCATTTTTTGATGACATTAATGGAATTTTTCAAAACAGTGGTTTAAGGTTTTGTGGTAATTATGTTTCATATATGAAAGTTATCTATCAGTTTCCATAATAATATCAAATTTTTCTATTCTTCCTTGAACATGTTGTCCAATATGAATAATTTGTTTTGTAATATCCAATTTGTAATGACCCGCTTATCCCTATTGTCTTATGAATACAATGATTCATTAGTAGGCCTTAAGTGACATCCCTAAGATGCCAAGGATGAAAATATATGCCGAAGGGTTTCAAATACAAATGGTGGATGATTTAACCATTGAGAAAATAAACTCATCCATTAACCATTTAATATATGATTCATGAAACAAAGAAAGACCAATCACAACTATATTGATATTGAAGCACACCAGAGTACACAACAACGGAAGACCAAACCAAACATCAAGGTACACAGCTAAAAAAAACACAAGACTCTCAAAAGACACCATGACTCTGTGGTCTACAAGATCCAAGCTCTACAACATCTCTCAAACATCACCACAAGCCATTAGTAACGAGATTCTTTACCTTTACCTATGTCTCGGAATACAACATCTAAAAAAGCACCAAATTGCCAAAGCCGGGGTGAGTATAAAACTCAGTAGGATTTCCCCAATGACTTCCCTACTCACACCACTAGGATAGATGAGTTAGCCACATTTATATAAAAATAGCTTATATGATAAATTTTCTCAAAAGCAGTTTATATCTAAATATAAACATGTTTCTAAAACCATTCATACTTAGGAGCATCCAAGTTCAAGTGAAATAAATTTTCCAACTAGTTATGTTTCTAGAAAAATATCCAAAAAAGCTTTCAAACCATTTCACAAACATCCCGTTTTGGCATACCCAACCATTTCACCAAACCGTGAAATCATCCATGCATGCTTCGTTATGACTGTTCCATACTGTTGAGTGGTTTCTCGTCGATCTACCAAGTCGTCACAGGGTAATTATTCCCCATGTGACATTACACCTTTTTCACCGAGCACAAGGTCATATTTCAACAAATCCTCATACATGAAAAATTAACACACACCACACATTCCCAATAATCATGCCAAACCATCATTTCAATAAAACACCTTTTATTGAAAACCATTTCCATCCAAACCAAGTGTGTTCAAACAATTCAAACCATTTCAATAAAGCTTCCATTTTATTGAAAAACAAATCCATCAAAACCATTTCAATAAAACACCATTTTTTATTAAAAATCCATTTCTCATCAAACCAATTACAATTTCAACAATTTCAAAATTTAAAATCAACATTTTAAATTAAAATAGCCAAGTCACTTTGCAAAAAAATCACCAAGATTTCACAATTTCATTAAAACAATAAATCATCACTAAAGAAGATTTATTCCAAGATGTTTACAATCAATTCCATTAAAATAACCAATTTGAAACTAATCCAACCAATTCTAATAAGATTATTCGAGAGTGAAGTCACCTACCTCCACAAAAAGGGAAAACCAAGAAACTGACGAAGAGCACTAAAAAACATTGGGCCAAATCACCAAAAACCCACCTTATATATCTTCTCATAACACAACCAAGACCAAATCTCATCATAATTGGCGCCCACACAATTAGATATACACATAACGAGTGTATATCTAAGAAACCGAGAGAATAAGAGATGTATATCTGAGTAGATTTAAGAAAACGATCAAGAACGAATGATAACGATCAGATACCTCAAAAATCGGGCTTGGATTCTCCAATAGAAGCCTTCGTATAGCCTCCGGAATGATGGTAGAACCCTCTTTGACCTTCAGAGATACAAAATACTGAGTTAGGGCTGCTTAGGAGATTTACTGAAGCAATTATAGGCAAAACGAGTTAGATCCACAATTTAAGGATATAATTTTAAGTGGCCCCACAGTTAGTTCGCATGGTTTGGAAAACCGTGTGCTAACTGTGCATTGGATACTTCCTCTGCCACCCTTCTCACATGGTTTGGCCACATGGTTAGACAAACCGTGCGCCGACCATGCGGAAGCCACTACCTCCAAGACCCACTACGCATGGTTTGGCTGCACGGTTTAGACAAACAGTGCGCCTCCCAAGCGACTTCCCCTTTGCCTCAAAACATCCTTCCAAGTTTTCCCGACTATCCAATTCAACACCATTAACTTTAAAACAAAGAAAATCATCGTGTATGGGTTTCATACCAGAAACAGGGGGTACTTCACAATTCATTTCCATTTACCCATATTAAGATGGTATTTAAACAATATTCATAATATGGGTTTCTCACAAGGGAATTTACAAGTATCATAAATTTACTTTTGAAGTTCAACTTCATATTTTGAGTAATTTCTTTTATAAATAGAGGACAATGTAACACCCCATAATTTTTCAAATAAATATAATATTGAATTCAAGAAACACTTAGTCTATAAAAAAACCACTTTGTTATATCCTAGCCAATAAATATATGTTTTTCACAAATGTGATTTTAATTTAAAAAATCTGACATACATGGTTTCAGTTTGTATGATATTTTATACTGATAGAATCAACATTGTTTTTTATGAATAGTAAAATAACCTTAAGAATAGTAATTAATAATGATAAATTGTAAAATTTACAAAAAATAGAACCTTCTACCATGAATGTATAAATAAAACTTATACCTCTTATAAGTAAAAAATAATCATTGTATATGTATTGGTATTTTTGTATGTAATAAATATTTTAATTAAAATATAATGATTAATTAAATAATTTAAAAGAATTTTTTTTCATAAAATGTATTCATAAATTTTTATTATATTGTATTATTTTTACAATATAATTTTATTGGACATTGATTACTCTTTCAAGGTGTTATAAAATATGTTATAGTTTTAATACATTTATTTAAAAATAAATTAATATTTTATTTATAAACTAAATAAAAAAGTTTAGGGAATTTTTTTTATAAAAAATTGGATTTTATTTTTGAATTGTAGACATCAGAAAATGGTTAGGGAGAATTTTATGTACTATTCTAAAACACATTACTTTTTCTGAATAGTAAAAATACAACTGTGGGTTTTCATTATGTTAAATGACAACAGAATGGTGTAATAATGAATAATTTTTTTGATTGTTATATATTAAAATATTATATTAGGGGTCCCAATGGGTTAGTTCCGTGGATAAATACCATGTTAAAGACCAAACAGTTTTCAAAAAACCACTAATGAGGTGTCCTTGGAAATTAATAAAAAACATCCTCTCATTTTTTATAAATACAAACATATTCCTTTGATTTAACTCATACGAAACTCATAATCCTATATTACATAGTATTTTTAACTCATTAGGAGTCCTCAAAAGGTGTCATTAATCATACAAGGTCTCAACCTTCATGTTTAAGGAGTTACTCTACAAGGTAAGATAATCTACCACCCTTCTCTTTTTCAAGCTATCATTTTGTGTTAATCATTTTAATTTCAATTATCTTATGTAGAGATATTTAATAACATATCCCCATTACTATGATTACAATGTAATAATTAAGGGATAACACGTTTTATTTCAATAAAAATATTTTATTATACTATAAGCGATGCCTTTAGGATGCCGAATTTTCGTAAAATATTTCTCAAATTTTCTATTATTTTACGTTCCTTTCTTATATTTTTTCCATACTCACCTACTTTCATCTAAATCTCATGATAAATATAGTACCATATATTTTTATAATTTTTTTCATAATTTAATAATTCATCTTAACATATCCTTTCCCTTTCTTTTATTCTAAAAATGAAAACTTCTTATGAGATGTGTTAATCTATCACATTCAAGGACACCAACTTTTCAATTTCTATCACCATCTTAAATTCTGGTCTAAAAACCATTTTGGTGGTTTACCATGGAAATAATAAATATATTATAACTTATTTATGTTTTTTTCTTATTTTTTACACGTGATACTATTTTAAAAATTAAAATATGTTCATTCTGATCATGAACCATCAACTAACCCAAAAAAATTCACTAATGATTTATATAATGATTAATTTTATTACGAATAAAAAATAAATTTTAGGTACCTTTATGCATATATATTATCCCTAGTAACATAATATTTCTATTCTAGAAAACCATTATAATTTTACAATTTTATATGTTCATGACTATAAGTAATCCAATCATCAAAACAATGGACGAAAATGCTCAAAAACACTACAATTGATTCTCTTAACCCATAAAAATTCCATGAATGAACATAATAAGGTTATAATATATCAATTAAATGTTCGTGAGGTTATGAACTTATTAATTTATGATATTAAATTCGATTATATGGTTCATTAAGATCAAGTGAGGAACACCTTTGAACTTTAGGTAAGGGTTTTACCCCCGAACATTCATTTTCATTCTAGTTACTTTTATTATCTACGAAACTAAATTAAATTACTATTTATTATTATATAACAATCATATATATGAGAGTTTTATATATGTTTACCAACCATAATACTTTTTTATTTTGTGGTTAGTATCACATTTTAAAAGGAACGTTCATAAATTCTTCTCAAAAGACAAGCCTGATTCAAGGAAAATTTTCTATTATTACCAATTTTCAAGAGAAATATATAATATATTTTTAACAGAAATTATTCTCATTAAATAAAAAATTTTATTATAATAAATATAACTCAAATTTATTCTAGTTTAATACTATTATTTTTTTTCAAATGAACTCTTCTTTTCCAAGTAAAAGGGTTTTTATAACAAGAAGTACTCAATAATTTTTTAAGAGTATATGCATTAATTTAAACATTATTTTTTTGATTATGAAGTATTATATGGTTTATTCATAATGAAATAATATTTCATATTTAATAGACTATTTTAGGATGAATTTGAATGTGGTTGTGCTATCTTAAAACCATTCACCAATTTACACTGAATGGATAGTGTTTGTGCTTAATCTTCATTGAATTTTCTTTATGCTTAAAATGATATTTTCAATATGAATGTATATGTTGTAAATTTTTATCCTCATACATATGAGGAATTCATCGGACATATTATGTGATTGGTGTATCCCATTATAGCCCCTTGATCGATCAGTAGGTGTCATGAGACAAATATATAATAACTTGGTCGAGGCCTTGCCTATTTCGAGATATGGATTTGAAAGAGGGATTGATCATTTTTAGTTTCCATGGATAATGCCTTTATGTTATGAGTCATAATCTCTGGTATATAATTTTCCCTCATTATTAAGTTACAAATTCAATGTTCATGTTGTTATTAGACTAGTAAAATACCCATGATTATCTTTATTATATGGAAATATTTACTAAAATAATTTTCCTGTGATATTATGTTAATGTTAATTATTTTAAAGGAACATGTTTTCAAATATTCATCATGCATAATTTTTATAATTTATTCCACTATATTTTTTACCCTTAAAAATTATCTGACATCACCCCTTCTTATGTTTTATTTAACCCCAGGATATAGAGATGTGCATTATTTTAAAGAGATAGAGTAATCAAAGAGTTAAGGTTGTTCCCAGTGGAACTTTTATGTTTGTTTTCATTTAATGTTTTAATGTCAAACTTATGTATGTATCTAGATTTTCAAATCTACTAAACCACTCGATCCTTCGGGGTTTATTTCCTTATAGTCTTAATAATGTAATGTAATAAGGAACTAGCTCTGGGAAACTGTGGTCAGGTCATTAGAGTGATATCATATGGCCTAGGCCGTTATGTCCCACTGGACATATCTATCCCGTCTATTATATGTGGTTGGTATATTTTGTGTTCACACTGATGTGGGGGTGGAATTACCTCATCGAGGAGCACATTTTGGTCATTACAGACCACAAGAGCTTGAGGATTATCTTTTCCCACCAAGAAAAGAACATGCAGTAGTGAAGGTGGATGGGGTTTCTTCAAGAATATGATTTTGATAACCTCCTACACCACATGAAGGGGAATTTTTTGATGATTCACTCAGTTGTAAGTACAGTAGAATGATGTTCGATAGTTTTTGGATACTTGGAATGTGATTGAGGAGTGGGAAACACTACACATAGATGAAATAGTTGAAGATTGTAGAGGTTTTTTGTATATGATAGTGAATTCTTCTCTAATTTAATATAAGGGGGGTTTAGTTTGGAAAATAGGAGGCATAGATGATTGGAAATCCTGTATACCTTGGTGATGATCTGGAGGGATGGTCAGAACTATATGTTATTCTTCAGTAAGTTGTTTCTTTCACTAGTAGTTCACAATGGCGTCCATCATGAGTTTCATATCTCAAATTTAGAAGTACACCCAAGAGTTATTGAGATGTATCTTTTCTTGATAATGTAGTTTTTTTGGACTAGGGTGAAACCGGTAGAGGAAGTGTTTTTGGAAAGGTGTATAGATTTCTTATAGAGTAACGTTATGAACTTTGTTCCTAGTGGATTATTGCATCCCTTGGATGTACCCAAGTGGAGGTGGGATGACATATAATTGGATTTAATCATAAAATAACCCAAATTCCATATATAATATAATTATATCTAGGTAATAGTGGATTTCTTAAAAAATCAACCCACTACTCAGTGATTAAGGAGTAAGGAGCAATGAATGATTTGGTTAAGAGGCATATGGATGAGTTAGTGAAGTTCTATGAAGCCCCTGAGGACAATTATCTTAGATCGGGACATGCGTTTTACCACCTGAGTCTAGTGGGGATTCCAACATGCTTTATGATCAAATCATGCTTCACCATATCATTCCACCATCAGAGAAAAGGGAAGATAGAACACACAATCCAGATGCTGTAATATATGCTTTCATCATGTGTCTTCGACTTTGGAATATAATTTATATGAGAGTTATGCTTGAATGTGTTTCATTACAAAAACATCCATCACTTATATGTATTCATGGATCCATTTTAATCATTGTACAAAATACCATGTCATTCACACTTGTAAAGGATATACGCAGAGGAGACATCTTCTCTTAGTCCCATGGTAGTGAAGAAAATCACATAAAAGGATTAGCCCATTATTGTGAATATGAATGAAGATAAGGACTGGTAGAAGTTATATAACTATAGAAGGAGTAAATTTTAGATTTTGGCTGGGGAACACATGTTATTTAAGGATTACATAGGCATAGGTATTGGAGGATGTGCTAGAGAGAGTAAACATTCTCCTAGGATTGATAGATCCTTTTTGGTGTGGGGATGAGTTGTTCAACTCGAATACCATTAGGGGTTTCCACAGAAAATTGAGAGGAACCATGAAGTCTTCCACACATATCAAATACATTGGTATATTTATGATGGCACCCATGTACCTGATATGGCAGAGTTTGATTTCAAGGATGACATGACATTCATGGAATGTCCTGTATAGATTTAGGATTGTCGAGAGAAGGTGCTTCATGGATGGACATTTCATTTGGTCTGTGAGTTGTGGTGTCATGGTGGCCAGGAGAAGAGTACATGTTAGTTGGAAACCTTGATTCATTCTTAATACGTGTATTTTTTTTCAGTTTTGGCTTGTACGATTTTTTTTTAAATTTAATGTAGAACCATATTTTTTAAAATGAGTCATTTTCTATTAGGTTGAGATGTGTGTCATGAAATGTCTCGTATTATCTTGACATGTGAATAGGGTAAGTCCAAATTCCTAATCAATACGCATTAACTACATTTATATTAATTCCATGTAGGGTAGTCAGTGCCACCCATAGGGGATAGTTTCAAGACATGGAAGAATGAATTCACTGATTTGGGTTTTCAGATTGTGTTGTTGTTGTTATTTGGTGGTGTTCCATGTTGTCATTTGTTTGAAGCTATCATTTGAGGTGTTATTTTATGTGTATGGATTCCACTCAAAAATATGAAAAAAATAATTTAGTTTATCAATAAATGTTTAGGTGTTTTTTTAGAGGCGTTCTAATGTGTTGAAAGATAATTGAGAGTTATCTCAAAAAGGGGTTTTTGGGAACCCTATTTCTTCTGGGCAATTATTTCGATTATCAAGGGTGTTAATTATTTGAGAAGTATATAATTTAATTATTTATGTCCTCCACATTTGTTACATTGTTATTTTTTTCATTAGGTGATCTTTGAGGCGGCTCAGAGTGTACATAGAGGAGTTTAGTTGGTAAAGGTATGGAAAATGCGTATTTCACATAGTGTAATTGTATTACATGAAGTGAAACTATTATTCATGGATTATCATGTAGTTTTAGATATGTGAAGATATTTTACATTTATTAATGAATTTTTTTAAGGTGTGTAGTTATTTGAGGTTTGAAAAATAAAATAAAATTGAGTAGGGACACATTTTTCAGCCGAAACTGAACCTTGTTTGTAACATGATGTATAAGGTTATTTCAAATCGTGTAATAACCCAATAATTTGTATTTTTAATAAATATTTTTAGACAAACTATTACTCATTTTTATGTTTTTTTATTTTTGTCTCATTATAGATGAACGCAAGGTGCACTGAAGAGTCCTCTGATCTATCCTCCTCCCTCTTTGATCTATAAATACATGTTGTTATTCATTGATGATCCATGAAAGATCAATGATGACTAATCTCATTAATCTCACAAGTTTCTTATTATTCTTTCCATGATACTACCTTTCATGATAAGGTTAAGTTTGAATTGAGTGTTTGGGGAGATTTTCGATAATCTTTATATTAGTAATTGGATGAACATCACTTCTAGAAGTGTTGTTGTCTCTTGTGGTTATTCTTCTTCTCCCTGTGGTTTGAATATGTGTTGAAATTTATTTTAATGGTATGGTTTCATTTCGTTTCTCCTTTATTTTTAATCATGTAGGATGGATTTACTTTATTCACATAGAGATCATATTTATGACACACTAATAAAAGATAAAAACCCGGTAAATGATCTTAAGGGGTTAGAGGGATATGATGCACATGTTTTTCTGTATTTGATTTTATTGTTATTTTTTGAACTACACTAGATAAATGACCAATTCAAAATCATGGTCACTGGCAATACGTGATTTCACAATAAAAATGTTTCATGTTTTTTGATTCATATTACACTATTGTACAAAAAAAAATTTAAATCACATACACTAGGATAATAAATATATGCCGCAAGATTACCCAGTTTACGTGAAATCTGATGAATTAAAATGTTGAATTAATAAGTGATGACTTGTTAAATATAGATTTGGGTATTTAATTGGTATGTTGGGTGATGTGTTGTGTGACATAGTGTGGTTTTGTGTCCGGTATGGGTGGTATGTGTAGTTTCTATGTTGTGATGTGGGTATATGCTATTGTTTGTTCTATGGTACGTTTTATAAGAACATGTGTGTGCTTTGGGGTGGTTTAGGTTGTGTGGTGGATGAAATTATAGACTACACATTTACCTAAACATGTAATATAACTTGAGGTTAAGATATTGATTGATTTTGGAATGAATGATAAGTGTTGTGTTGTGGGGATGTGATTTGGTTGTGCAGTCATGTGTTTTTGTGTTTCTTATTGTGTGTTGTCCTTAGATTATTACTGAATAGTAGTGGAATATATAAATAAATAATTTCATAACAATGTTTGTAACCCGATTGGGTTGGTTTGGTTAATGGAACGAATAAGTTAATTGTTAATAAAGAATGCTAATAGTTAATATAGTTGGATGAAAATTTATTGGAGATTGTGGCTTGATGTGTGGTGTTGTTCATTTAGGTGTAGCAACAAAGGTGGAAGTATTGTGAGATGGTTTTTTTTAGAACCAAAAGGTTTATATTGAGTGTTTGGTATCACATATGAATACACATGTATATTATATTATTATTTATATAAACACCCAATCATTGTTAAACACTATATACAGAACAATCCCATCATAATTGAGGAGTGTTTCATTCTAATACATCCCAGTTGGAGGATGGATGGATTCCCACACACTCATCACTTCACCATTTTCAAGATGTGATAGCATAATATTCTTCAGCAATGTTGTGGTTTGTGAGGCATAGGTGTGTGTGGGTGAGTTGTACATTGCAATGTTTCTTTTGGATGATATGGTTTGTGTTTTACCATTTTTATTCTACATGAGATGCGTTTTGTTTCCCATTTTTCATCCATATAAAATGTGATGTGGTTTCTGGCCCAAGTGTTTGCAATATAGGATGTGATGGTGTATGTGGTCGATGTGTCTATGGGTAGGATATGATGGGGTATGAAGACCAGGTGTCTACGGGTAGTATGAGTTGAATTATGTGTCCATGTTGTTATTAGGGTAAATGATATGTTTCTTGTGGCCATGTGAAAGGACGAGATGTGGTTTTGGGGACCAAGGGTTTTTGGTTGGGTTGTAACGCAGTTCATTAAGATGAGGTTGGAGCATGAGGATGTTTACCATTTGGAAAGAATAGTCAAACCTAGGGAAAGTGGTTTAGGGTACTGAAACCCTCTATGTGCTTACTATATTACATTACTTGACTTTAATTACTTAACGAGCATGACTCAGTGAGAATGTTATGGCTAGTTTACCTTTTTATGTGCAATTTCGTTTTATGGATTTCATAAAGTGGAAGTAGTATGTTCCCATTCATGTGTGCATGAGAGACTAAGGAATTTATAACATAGTATACTTTTATGAAAACCCTACATATATAAAATATATTTTATGTTTCCATATGGACTTTATAGAAAATTCTGAACCCTATTAACTTGGATTATGATAGTTTTTTGTGTCAGTTCTTAGCTTTACTTTCAGTATTTACTTGATTTTTTATTTCAATTGTAATAGTATTATTTTAAACATTCATGTGGGATGGATTTTTTAAAATCATATATATGTGTGTGTGTGTGTGTGTCTTAGAGTTGTTTTGAGATGAACCATCTTATATCTCGATCTTTTTTCCCTAAAAGGGAAATGCCTCTAATTTTGTGAGAATGTATACCATTTTTTCCAATCACCTCCCCAACGCCTACTGGAGGTAGGGCTAAAGAGGTTATCATCTCACATTCATAATTTCCAACCTAATAGGTGTATCTTTGGAGGTAGGGTTCATAATAGTCATAAAGGAATTATTGTACATAGTAAGAATTAATATGAGGTATTACGGCATTGGGGAATTAAATTTTATCTATATGAGTTCCATGGTGTGTTTCTAGACACAAACCATGGTATTTAGGTTACTTTTCCAAATTCTACAAACAAAGAGGTCTACAGGGTCACACACTAAGTGTGTTAAGAATATCCCCTAAATAATAATTTTATTTTTTAATATTTATTTATTTGAAAAAATATTCTTCTTACAAGTGGTTTGATAATTATTCTTGTTTTCATGATCACATTTATTTTATCACCAAAAATTTGAAAGAAAAATATTAGTGGAATAATTTCTAAACATTAATTTTATATTTTCTAAATAATTTTTTTATTTATTTGCGAATAATTTAGTGATATTAACTGTAACGACCCAATCTTTTTGAGTAGTATATTAACTTACTCTTATTGATTTAATAAGATGTTAATGGTTAATGCAGAAAGAGGAGTCGATGGCTTCATCCAGTAGACTCAACCCTTACGAAGCCCACTTATCAGCGCTTGGGAAGGAGGTAGCATCTGTGGGCTTCGCTTTGGACCAAGCCCAATCCGAGCTCCAGCGTGTCAAGCTTGAACGAAAACGCTTGCAGGAGAAGTTCAAGTTAGTGGAGGTTGCTACTAGGGCAATGTTATCTGAGCCTCCCTCAGATTCTCTCACCATAGCACACCTTACACTTAAGTCTTATGCCAGTGTTATAAGGGGCTATGTGATGAGACCCTAGTTTCCTTGTGTAATCCTCTCGGGTGAATAAATTGAGATTTCTTCCTTTAGTGATGTTTGTGAAATTTCAAATGCCTAGATAATTTTAGAATGTATTTTATTGATGAATTTCGAAAAAAGGATATTTTAAAATAATTATGAAAACCCTAAATAACTAATTATGTGTAATGATTTTCAAAAAATGGTCTTCTACAAAAGTGTTCAGTAAGGAATTTGGAGTCTAATAAGATCAACTTAATTTTTAATGAATAGTAAATTATGAATAGTGATTTTACGCTTAGGATTAGTAATGTGACCAAATGGATTAGTAATTTCACTCAAAGAAAGTTTTAATATAATTGAGACACCTAGATTCAGTAATGTGATTCAATAAAATGGGTAAATAACGGTTTCATAAATTATTAATCAAGTATTAGTTTTTTCGGATGAATAGTGTTTTTTAATAAAAAATTTAATTAAAAATAATTAGAAAATTATTTTTATAAAAAGGACTTTATTTTTGAACTCAGAGCATCGATATTTTGTTAAGGTAATTTTTGTGGATTTTTCTGAAAAAAATGAATTTTCGATGAACAGGGTTTTTATTTAAAAATTAAATTAAAAATATTTAGAAAAATATTTTTATAAAATGGATTTCATTTTTGAAATCAGAGCATTGATATTTGGTTGAGGTGAAATTTTGGGATTATTCTGAGAAAGTTGAATTTTCAGTGAATAGTAAAATTACAGTTTTAGGGTTTCGGTATGTTTAATGACATCATAGCGGTGTCATGATGATGTCATGAGATCTTTTGAGGGTTGGACGGCCAAGGGTGATGAATTATTGTTTTGGGGGCCCCATGTGGCCTAACTCCATGATAAATTCCAAGGGAGAGCACATGGGTTTGAGAAAAGCACATGTGAGGTGTCCTTTGGCCATTAATGCTTTGTCCCCTCACTTTCCCTATAAACACCCACCCTTTCCTCCCTTGGTTTTCACTCCCAACTCTTTCCCAACGAATTTAGGGTCTTCTTACCTTCCAAAGAGTCCTCCCAAGGTGCCCCCAAGCCCTCAAGGTCCAATCCTTTGAGTTTCAAGAGTCACGTTTTAAGGTAAGGGATCCGACCCCTCTCTTTCTTTTCGTGTAATCTCTTTTATGTCATTCCTTTTATGCTCCATGTGATTATGTGAGAGGATGTTATTTTATATTCCTCTTACATCCCTTTCATGTTTATATGATGAGATATCCCCTCTTACTCTCATCATTTCGTTTTATGAAAGTTTAAGTGACGCCGTTAGGCTGCCGAACGTTTAAGTGATTCTTTCATCCTTCTCATTTTTTTTTCAAGTTCGATTTTCATGTCAAATCTTTCAAGTTCCTTTTTATTATGTTGGGGTATGATCTCTATATCTATCATACTGATATCTTATGATCATATGATGAGAGACCCTATTTTATTTGTCCAATTCATTTTTTTTTTGAAGTTTAAGTGACGCCGTTAGGCTGCCGAATTTTCATAAGAGAAATCAAATTTTTGTCCTCTTTCCATGTTTTTCATTTCAATTGGTATGTCCTTGAAATTGCATCACCATGTCCATATATCCTTCTTATTCTGTCCCTTTACCTTTTTATGGGTCAATTATTATTGTTCAACCCATGTTCCCTCTCTTTTCAAAGTTTCTAAAACCTTGTAACATAGCCGTTATGCTGCAGAATTTTCGTCTCAAAATGCCTCTCTTTTCTCAAAATTATTTTATGTTATAAAGTGAATACTCAAAGCTCCTATTTCTAAAGGGGTATTCACATATATATAAAAATGATCTATTTTAAATTCTGGGATTTACATACATGATACCCGCTTTCCCTTTCTGTGGGTTTAATGTAACGTAAAGATCATGTCTTTAAAGTAGTTTTTGAAACGTTATGATTATGAAATGAAACCCATTTGTTTTATGCTATATGGGTTATTTATGAAATGTTTGATGATGATATATGTGGCACACATGAAAATAAAGACAAATTTAAGGGTGCGCCCTGATAGCGCTCCAATGCATTGGGTAAAGACTTAATCTCTAGAGATGACCATTTTAACGACGCCTTGGTGAATAACCTTGGTAATTTTTAACGACACCTTGGGGATGGACCTTGGTGAAACGAAACAATTGTCAATATTAAATGTTGTAGCCACATCTTCCAGTTATGAAAAATGATTATTTTTATTACGATGTATCTCATGATTTCTTTCTCATGCCTTAAAGTTCTTTTCATGTCCTTATTGAAGTATCTCAAGTTCACTTGTAAAATGTTTCTCTTGTTTCCCTTACTGGGCCTTCTGCTCACCCTTTCTTTTGATGTATGTCCCCAGGTTATGAGATGCATAATGAACATAGGATGAACTAAAGGATAAGCCTTTCAAGTGTTTGAGAAGAATGTTTTTTTGTTTTTTTATGTATTATGGTCCTTGTTTCCAAGACACTAAACCTTAACGATCCTCAGTTCCGTGTAATGAAATGAAAGTTTATGTTATAAAATGGCGGGATTCTATAGTTGGTATCAAAGGATGGTTTAGTTATTTGTGGAAATTAGGATATAAAAACTTTAGGAAGAACCCTATAGAAAAGTTTAAATATAGGAAAACTTCCTGGTATTTTGGTAAGTATTGAGTAAGTGGTTTATCAAACAAATACATCCCTGTCTGGATACGAGCAGGTAGAGGCGGCTCTAGCACAGATGTACATAGGGGTAAAACCCAAAAACACCGCTTTGAGCTAGACTCGAACGGGAACTGGTGCACGATAACGGGCCTTGCTGCACTCTTGGTTACAACACTTCCGGGGGATATGTTTGGTTAATATCAAGCTTTCTATGAATCATTATGAAGGAATTATAGAAAAGTGTAATTGTCTAAGCATTAAGTCTTAGTTAAAAGATTCATAAATAAAATAAGTTTCTTACTAAGGTTTTTTTTTTTAGAAAATGGCGGGCAATAGGAGGAACCGTGCCGATGGTGACCGCAATGCACCATGTGCTGACGGCCCTCCGATGGAAGCCGGAATGGAAACATTCATGCGAATGATGAACCAACTGACTCAAGTTATGAGTAATAACTTGAATCAAGCTGAGAGGCCGACCTCACTACGAAGGGAAAAACTTTCTGTTGAGTCCTTCATGCATCAACGACCGCCAACATTCAGTGGATCTACTGACCCATTGGTTGCGGAACAATGGATAAGCTCCATTGAAAAGATCTTCTCTGTACTTCATTGTTCGGAACAAGAAAAAGTCACCCTTGCTGTTTACCGCCTAGAGGGAGAAGCTGATCAGTGGTGGTCACTGATCAAAAACACGAAGCCACAAGGAGAGATGGAAGCTATGGAGTGGGAATAATTTCAGGGGATTTTCTTTAACAAGTATTTCCCTCGTTCCATGAGAACGAAAATGGAGAAAGAGTTTCTCGAGCTGAAGCAGAAGGAGAACGAATCTGTCGGAAGCTACGAGATGAACTTCACAAGGCTTTCCCGTTATACCTCAAGCTTTGTCATGGACCCTAATGGGAAGGTTGATAGATTCTTTGGAGGACTACGACCTCATCTGCGGAAGAATCTAGCCAACAGGGACTATGATAGCTATGAAGAAATAGTTCGAAGTACTATGAAAGTCGAGCTGGAGTTTGGTGAGACACAGTGGTCTCATAAGCCAAATGAAAAGAAGAGATCGTTGGAGCCCAGTTTAGGGAAGTCTTTTGATCAGGGAAGAGGTGGAAAGCAAATGCAACTTACCACATGCAATAAATGTGGGAAGAATCATCTAGGGAACTGCTTGAACGGAAGTGGCAAGTGCTACAAGTGTGGAAGAGGAGGCCATATTGCTCGGAATTGTCATAGTGAGGTGAAGCCTCAGCTTCCCAACACTAACGACAGAGGAAAGATGGTTCTGGCCCTACCCGAAGTCACATGCTTCAAGTGTGGACAGCTTGGGCACTTTGCTAACCAATGTCCCAATCCGAGGGCGGTGGAGGGGAATCACCACCAACCTCAGCAGAGGCCAAGAGAGCAAGGTCATGCTTTCGCTATCACAACAGCTGAAGTTGAAGTCCTGAACGATGTGGTAGCAGGTACTCTTGTTGTCTTCTCAAAACTAGCGAGTACTTTATTTGATTCTGGTTCCACGCATTCCTTTATTTCCTCCAAGTTTGCAAGGAATATAGAATCAATCCCCGAATTGCTTGAGGTAGAGTTGTCAGTCAAGACTCCAAGTGGGATTATCCATGCATCAACAGTGTTTAGAGACTCTAGTGTTTACTTTAGTGAGCACAATCTTATCGCAAATCTAGTAGTCATTCCCATGTTGGAATTCGACGTTATACTAGGGATGGACTGGCTCTCAAATTATAATGCTAAGATCAAATGCAGAAGTAAGGAAATCTCAGTAGTCTTGAATGAACGACCTACAGTTATCTTCCAAGGAGAGATATCCCGAACTGATCCCTATCTAGAAGCACCTCCTATAGCTTTCTTTATGGAGTTAATTGGTGATGATGAAGAAGGAAGAGGGAGTATACAAATTGAAGATGTTCTGATTGTTCAGGAATACATGGATGTATTTCCTGAGGAGTTACCTGGACCTCCCCCAGAAAGAGAGGTAGAGTTCTCCATTGAACTCGTACCTGGGTCTCAACCGATATCAAAGACTCCGTATAGAATGGAAAATGTGGAGCTAGAGGAGCTAAAGAAACAACTCCAAGACTTGTTGGAGAAGGGGTTTATCCGACTGAGTGTGTCTCCTTGGGGAGCACCAGTTCTCTTTGTGAAGAAGAAGGATGGATCAATGCGGATATGCATCGATTATAGAGAACTGAACGGGATCACAGTGAAAAACAGATATCCTCTTCCTAGAATTGATGATTTATTTGACCAACTTCGTGGGGCTCAATTCTTCTCTAAGATTGACCTTCGATCTGGTTATCATCAACTGAGGGTGAAGAAGGAAGATATTCCAAAGACTGCCTTCCGATCAAGATATGGGCATTATGAGTTTACTGTTATGCCCTTCGGCTTGACTAATGCTCCTGCTATTTTCATGGATTTGATGAATAGAGTCTTTAAGTACTACCTTGATAACTTTGTTGTAGTTTTTATTGATGATATTTTGATGTATTCAAAAAGTCGCGAGGAGCATGAAGATCATCTGAGGGTTATTTTGAAAACACTACGGAAGGAGAGGCTCTTTGGGAAGTTCAGCAAGTGTGAGTTTTGGTTACAACAAGTGGATTTCATGGGGCACATCGTAACCAATGAAGGAATCTCGGTTGACCCTGCAAAGACAATGGTTGTGGAGGAGTGGCCTCAACCCACAACAGTAACTGAGATTCGTAGTTTCCTTGGTTTAGCGGGATATTATAGAAGGTTTGTGAAAAACTTTTCACGGCTTTCTAATCCACTAACCAAGTTGACTCGAAAATGGGTTAAGTTCATCTGGACAAAGGAATGCGAGGAAAGTTTCCAAGAGCTGAAGAAGAGATTGGTTACTGCACCGGTGTTAACACTACCCTCTATCGGAGAAGGATTCGTTATTTTTAGCGATGCATCTCTGAAAGGGCTTGGGTGCGTCCTCATGCAAAATGAAAAAGTAATTGCTTATGCATCTCGACAGTTGAAGATTCATGAGAAGAATTATCCTACGCATGATCTAGAGCTGGCGGCAGTTGTTTTTGCTCTAAAGATATGGAGGCACTATCTTTATGGGGAGAAATGTGATATATACACTGACCACCAAAGTCTAAAGTATATTTTCACTCAGAAAGAATTGAACATGAGACAAAGGAGATGGTTGGAGCTTATTAAAGACTATGATTGTTCAATTCATTATCACCCTGGAAGATCAAACAAAGTCGCGGATGCGTTAAGCAGGAAAGATCCTGTTGTTCTGGCAACAATGAAGATCCTGGGAGATCCCTTGATTAAAGATCTAGTAAAAATGGACATGGGAATTATAAGGAAAGGGACATCATCAACCCTATTCCAAATGATTTCTCAACCTTCATTACTAGAGAGGATCAAGAAGGCTCAAAAAGAAGATCCTTTGCTGCAGGAGAAGTTCGAGGCTGTAAAAGATGGGAAGTTCCCTGATTTCAATATTGATCAAGAAGGTGTATTGAAATTTCGTACAAGACTATGTGTTCCATCTATTCCGGAGATAAAGAAAGAATTGATGGATGAAGCTCATAGCTCTACATTCTCTATACACCCGGGAAGCACTAAGATGTATAGAGACCTTCGTGATCATTATTGGTGGGATAACATGAAGAGGGAGATTGCTGATTACACTACAAGGTGCCTGGTGTGTCAGCAAGTAAAGGCAGAAAGACAACTTCCTAAGGGGGTATTACAACCGCTACCCATACCAGTATGGAAGTGAGATAATATCACCATGGACTTTGTAACTGGTCTCCCAAAAACGTCCAAAGGAAACAATGCGATATGGGTTATTGTGGACCGTCTCACCAAGACAGCCCATTTTATCTCTATTCGGGAAGATTTCTCTCTGGATTAGCTTGCCAAGATATACGTGAAGGCAGTGGTAAGGCTGCATGGGGTACCACTATCCATCGTATCTGATCGTGACCCAAGATTCACATCAAAATTCTGGAGAAGTCTTCAGCATGCTCTGAACAGTGAATTGAATTTTAGTACGGCCTATCATCCTCAAACTGATGGCCAATCTGAAAGGACTATTCAGACACTCGAAGACATGTTGAGATTATGCTCAATGGAATTTAAAGGTGGATGGGATCAACACCTCCCATTAGTTGAGTTCTCTTATAACAACAGCTTCCATTCGAGTATTCAGATGGCACCCTATGAAGCTCTATATGGAAAGCGGTGTAGAACTCCTACTTGTTAGGATGAAACTGGTGAGAGGAAGCTTCTTGGGCCTGATCTCGTGCAAGAGATGACGGAACAGGTTCATGCCATCCAACAACACATAAGGGATGCTCAGAGTCGGCAGAAGAGCTATGCTGACAATCGTCGAAGAGACTTGGAGTTTGGGGTGGGTGACAAAGTCTTCCTTAGAATCTCTTCATGGAAGAGAGTCATGCGGTTTGGGAAGAAAGGGAAGCTCAGCCCTAGGTACATTGGCCCCTATGAAATCCTTGATCGCATAGGAGCAGTGGCCTATCGTCTAGCACTTCCACCGAACCTAGCTCAAGTTCATGATGTCTTCCATGTATCTCTTTTGAGGAAGTACATACCCGACCCTTCACATGTACTGAACCCAGAGGTGGTACAACTTGAACATGACCTCTCTTATGGGGAGCAGCCAGTGGAGATCTTAGACCGTAGAGACAAGGTCCTACGAAACAAGACTACCCACCTTGCGAAAGTGTTGTGGAGGAATAATAAATATGAAGAGGCTACTTGGGAGCCCGAGGAAACAATGAAGCAAAAGTACCCTCACCTTTTCGACTAGGCCTCAAGTATAAAATTCGGGGACGAAATTTCTAAAGGGGGGAAGAATGTAACGACCCAATCTTTTTGAGTAGTATATTAACTTACTCTTATTGATTTAATAAGATGATAATGGTTAATGCAGAAAGAGGAGTCGATGGCTTCATCCAGTAGACTCAACCCTTACGAAGCCCACTTATCAGAGCTTGGGAAGGAGGTAGCATCTGTGGGCTTCGCTTTGGACCAAGCCCAAGCCGAGCTCCAGCGTGTCAAGCTTGAACGAAAACACTTGCAGGAGAAGTTCAAGTTAGTGGAGGTTGCTACTAGGGAAATGTTATCTGAGCCTCCCTCAGATTCTCTCACCATAGCACACCTTACACTTAGGTCTTATGCCAGTGTTATAAGGGGCTATGTGATGAGACCCTAGTTTCCTTGTGTAATCCTCTCGGGTGAATAAATTGAGATTTATTCCTTTAGTGATGTTTGTGAAATTTCAAATGCCTAGATAATTTTAGAATGTATTTTATTGATGAATTTCGAAAAAAGGATATTTTAAAATAATTATGAAAACCCTAAATAACTAATTATGTGTAATGATTTTCAAAAAATGGTCTTCTACAAAAGTGTTCAGTAAGGAATTTGGAGTCTAATAAGATCAACTTAATTTTTAACGAATAGTAAATTATGAATAGTGATTTTACGCTTAGGATTAGTAATGTGACCAAATGGATTAGTAATTTCACTCAAAGAAAGTTTTAATATAATTCAGACACCTAGATTCAGTAATGTGATTCAATAAAATGGGTAAATAACAGTTTCATAAATTATTAATCAAGTATTAGTTTTTTCGGATGAATAGTGTTTTTTAATAAAAAATTTAATTAAAAATAATTAGAAAATTATTTTTATAAAAAGGACTTTATTTTTGAACTCAGAGCATCGATATTATGTTGAGGTAATTTTTGGGGATTTTTCTGAAAAAAATGAATTTTCGATGAATAGTGTTTTTATTTAAAAATTAAATTAAAAATATTTAGAAAAATATTTTTATAAAATGGATTTCATTTTTGAAATCAGAGCATTGATATTTGGTTAAGGTGAAATTTTGGGATTATTCTGAGAAAGTTGAATTTTCAGTGAATAGTAAAATTACAGTTTTAGGGTTTCGGTATGTTTAATGACATCATAGCGGTGTCATGATGATGTCATGAGATCTTTTGAGGGTTGGCCGGCCAAGGGTGATGAATTATTGTTTTGGGGGCCCCATGTGGCCTAACTCCATGATAAATTCCAAGGGAGAGCACATGGGTTTGAGAAAAGCACATGTGAGGTGTCCTTTGGCCATTAATGCTTTGTCCCCTCACTTTCCCTATAAATACCCACCCTTTCCTCCCTTGGTTTTCACTCCCAACTCTTTCCCAACGAATTTATGGTCTTCTTACCTTCCAAAGAGTCCTCCAAAGGTGCCCCCAAGCCTTCAAGGTCCAATCCTTTGAGTTTCAAGAGTCACGTTTTAAGGTAAGGGATCCGACCCCTCTCTTTCTTTTCGTGTAATCTCTTTTATGTCATTCCTTTTATGCTCCATGTGATTATGTGAGAGGATGTTCTTTTATATTCCTCTTACTTCCCTTTCATGTTTATATGATGAGAGATCCCCTCTTACTCTCATCATTTCGTTTTATGAAAGTTTAAGTGACGCCGTTAGGCTGCCGAACGTTTAAGTGATTCTTTCATCCTTCTCATTTTTTTTTCAAGTTCGATTTTCATGTCAAATCTTTCAAGTTCCTTTTTATTATGTTGGGGTATGATCTCTATATCTATCATACTGATCTCGTATGATAATATTATGAGAGACCCTATTTTATTTGTCCAATTCATTTTTTTTGAAGTTTAAGTGACGTCGTTAGGCTGCCGAATTTTAATAAGAGAAATCAAATTTTTGTCCTCCTTCCATGTTTTTCATTTCAATTGGTATGTCCTTGAAATTGCATCACCATGTCCATATATCCTTCTTATTCTGTCCCTTTACCTTTTTATGGGTCAATTATGATTTTTCAACCCAAGTTCCCTCTCTTTTTAAAGTTTCTAAAACCTTGTAACATAGCCGTTATGCTGCAGAATTTTCGTCTCAAAATGCCTCTCTTTTCTCAAAATTATTTTATGTTATAAAGTGAATACTGAAAGCTCCTATTTCTAAAGGGGTATTCATATATATATAAAAATTATCTATTTTAAATTCTGGGATTTACATACATGATACCCGCTTTCCCTTTCCGTGGGTTTAAAGTAACGTAAAGATCATGTCTTTAAAGCAGTTTTTGAAACGTTATGATTATGAAATGAAACCCATTTGTTTTATGCTATATGGGTTATTTATGAAATGTTTGATGATGATATATGTGGCTCACATGAAAATAAAGACAAATTTAAGGTTGCGCCCTGATAGCGCTCCAATGCATTGGGTAAAGACTTAATCTCTAGAGATGACCATTTTAACGACGCCTTGGTGAATAACCTTGGTAATTTTTAACGACACCTTGGGGATGGACCTTGGTGAAACGAAACGATTGTCAATATTAAATGTTGTAGCCACATCTTCCAGTTATGAAAAATGATTATTTTTATTACGATGTATCTCATGATTTCTTTCTCATGCCTTAAAGTTATTTTCATGTCCTTATTGAAGTATCTCAAGTTCACTTGTAAAATGTTTCTCTTGTTTCCCTTACTGGGCCTTCTGCTCACCCTTTCTTTTGATGTATGTCCCCAGGTTATGAGATGCATAATGAACATAGGATGAACTAAAGGAGAAGCCTTTCAATAGTTTAAGAAGAATGTTTTTATGTTTTTTTTATGTATTATGATCCTTGTTTCCAAGACACTAAACCTTAACGATCCTCAGTTCCGTGTAATGAAATGAAAGTTTATGTTATAAAATGGTGGGATGCTATAGTTGGTATCAAAGGATGGTTTAGTTATTTGTGGAAATTAGGATATAAAAACTTTAGGAAGAACCCTATAGAAAAGTTTAAATATAGGAAAACTTCCTGGTATTTTGGTAAGTATTGAGTAAGTGGTTTATCAAACAAATACATCCCTGTCTGGATACGAGCAGGTAGAGGCGGCTCTAGCACAGATGTACATAGGGGTAAAACCCGAAAACACCGCTTTGAGCTAGACTCGAACGGGAACTGGTGCACGATAACGGGCCTTGCTGCACTCTTGGTTACGACACTTCCGGGGGATATGTTTGGTTAATCTCAAGCTTTCTATGAATCATTTTGAAGGAATTATAGAAAAGTGTAATTGTCTAAGCATTAAGTCTTAGTTAAAAGATTCATAAATAAAATAAGTTTCTTACTAAGGTTTTTTTTTAGAAAATGGCGGGCAATAGGAGGAACCGTGCCGATGGTGACCGCAATGCACCATGTGCTGACGGCCCTCCGATGGAAGCCGGAATGGAAACATTCATGCGAATGATGAACCAACTGACTCAAGTTATGAGTAATAACTTGAATCAAGCTGAGAGGCCGACCTCACCACGAAGGGAAAAACTTTATGTTGAGTCCTTCATGCATCAACGACCGCCAACATTCAGTGGATCTACTGACCCATTGGTTGCGGAACAATGGATAAGCTCCATTGAAAAGATCTTCTCTGTACTTCATTGTTCGGAACAAGAAAAAGTCACCCTTGCTGTTTACCGCCTAGAGGGAGAAGCTGATCAGTGGTGGTCACTGATCAAAAACACGAAGCCACAAGGAGAGATGGAAGCTATGGAGTGGGAAGAATTTCGGGGGATTTTCTTTAACAAGTATTTCCCTCGTTCCATGAGAACGAAAATGGAGAAAGAGTTTCTCGAGCTGAAGCAGAAGGAGAACGAATCTGTCGGAAGCTACGAGATGAACTTCACAAGGCTTTCCCGTTATACCTCAAGCTTTGTCATGGACCCTAATGGGAAGGTTGATAGATTCTTTGGAGGACTACGACCTCATCTGCGGAAGAATCTAGCCAACAGGGACTATGATAGCTATGAAGAAATAGTTCGAAGTACTATGAAAGTCGAGCTGGAGTTTGGTGAGACACATTGGTCTCATAAGCCAAATGAAAAGAAGAGATCGTTGGAGCCCAGTTTAGGGAAGTCTTTTGATCAGGGAAGAGGTGGAAAGCAAATGCAACTTACCACATGCAATAAATGTGGGAAGAATCATCTAGGGAACTGCTTGAACGGAAGTGGCAAGTGCTACAAGTGTGGAAGAGGAGTCCATATTGCTCGGAATTGTCATAGTGAGGTGAAGCCTCAGCTTCCCAACACTAACGACAGAGGAAAGATGGTTCTGGCCCTACCCGAAGTCACATGCTTCAAGTGTGGACAGCTTGGGCACTTTTCTAACCAATGTCCCAATCCGAGGGCGGTGGAGGGGAATCACCACCAACCTCAGCAGAGGCCAAGAGAGCAAGGTCATGCTTTCGCTATCACAACAGCTGAAGTTGAAGTCCTGAACGATGTGGTAGCAGGTACTCTTGTTGTCTTCTCAAAACTAGCGAGTACTTTATTTGATTCTGGTTCCACGCATTCCTTTATTTCCTCCAAGTTTGCAAGGAATATAGAATCAATCCCCGAATTGCTTGAGGTAGAGTTGTCAGTCAAGACTCCAAGTGGGATTATCCATGCATCAACAGTGTTTAGAGACTCTAGTGTTTACTTTAGTGAGCACAATCTTATCGCAAATCTAGTAGTCATTCCCATGTTGGAATTCGACGTTATACTAGGGATGGACTGGCTCTCAAATTATAATGCTAAGATCAAATGCAGAAGTAAGGAAATCTCAGTAGTCTTGAATGAACGACCTGCAGTTATCTTCCAAGGAGAGATATCCCGAACTGATCCCTATCTAGAAGCACCTCCTATAGCTTTCTTTATGGAGTTAATTGGTGATGATGAAGAAGGAAGAGGGTGTATACAAATTGAAGATCTTCTGATTGTTCAGGAATACATGGATGTATTTCCTGAGGAGTTACCTGGAGCTCCCCCAGAAAGAGAGGTAGAGTTCTCCATTGAACTCGTACCTGGGTCTCAACCGATATCAAAGACTCCGTATAGAATGGCAAATGTGGAGCTAGAGGAGCTAAAGAAACAACTCCAAGACTTGTTGGAGAAGGGGTTTATCCGACTGAGTGTGTCTCCTTGGGGAGCACCAGTTCTCTTTGTGAAGAAGAAGGATGGATCAATGCGGATATGCATCGATTATAGAGAACTGAACGGGATCACAGTGAAAAACAGATATCCTCTTCCTAGAATTGATGATTTATTTGACCAACTTCGTGGGGCTCAATTCTTCTCTAAGATTGACCTTCGATCTGGTTATCATCAACTGAGGGTGAAGAAGGAAGATATTCCAAAGACTGCCTTCCGATCAAGATATGGGCATTATGAGTTTACTGTTATGCCCTTCGGCTTGACTAATGCTCCTGCTATTTTCATGGATTTGATGAATAGAGTCTTTAAGTACTACCTTGATAACTTTGTGGTAGTTTTTATTGATGATATTTTGATGTATTCAAAAAGTCACGAGGAGCATGAAGATCATCTGAGGGTTATTTTGAAAACACTACGGAAGGAGAGGCTCTTTGGGAAGTTCAGCAAGTGTGAGTTTTGGTTACAACAAGTGGCTTTCATGGGGCACATCGTAACCAATGAAGGAATCTCGGTTGACCCTGCAAAGACAATGGTTGTGGAGGAGTGGCCTCAACCCACAACAGTAACTGAGATTCGTAGTTTCCTTGGTTTAGCGGGATATTATAGAAGGTTTGTGAAAAACTTTTCACGGCTTTCTAATCCACTAACCAAGTTGACTCGAAAATGGGTTAAGTTCATCTGGACAAAGGAATGCGAGGAAAGTTTCCAAGAGCTGAAGAAGAGATTGGTTACTGCACCGGTGTTAACACTACCCTCTATCGGAGAAGGATTCGTTATTTTTAGCGATGCATCTCTGAAAGGGCTTGGGTGCGTCCTCATACAAAATGAAAAAGTAATTGCTTATGCATCTCGACAGTTGAAGATTCATGAGAAGAATTATCCTACGCTTGATCTAGAGCTGGCGGCAGTTGTTTTTGCTCTAAAGATATGGAGGCACTATCTTTATGGGGAGAAATGTGATATATACACTAACCACCAAAGTCTAAAGTATATTTTCACTCAGAAAGAATTGAACATGAGACAAAGGAGATGGTTGGAGCTTATTAAAGACTATGATTGTTCAATTCATTATCACCCTGGAAGATCAAACAAAGTCGCGGATGCGTTAAGCAGGAAAGATCCTGTTGTTCTGGCAACAATGAAGATCCTGGGAGATCCCTTGATTAAAGATCTAGTAAAACTGGACATGGGAATTATAAGGAAAGGGACATCATCAACCCTATTCCAAATGATTTCTCAACCTTAATTACTAGAGAGGATCAAGAAGGCTCAAAAAGAAGATCCTTTGCTGCAGGAGAAGTTCGAGGCTGTAAAAGATGGGAAGTTCCCTGATTTCAATATTGATCAAGAAGGTGTATTGAAATTTCGTACAAGACTATGTGTTCCATCTATTCCGGAGATAAAGAAAGAATTGATGGATGAAGCTCATAACTCTACATTCTCTATACACCCGGGAAGCACTAAGATGTATAGAGACCTTCGTGATCATTATTGGTGGGATAACATGAAGAGGGAGATTGCTGATTACACTACAAGGTGCCTGGTGTGTCAGCAAGTAAAGGCAGAAAGACAACTTCCTAAGGGGGTATTACAACCGCTACCCATACCAGTATGGAAGTGAGATAATATCACCATGGACTTTGTAACTGGTCTCCCAAAAACGTCCAAAGGAAACAATGCGATATGGGTTATTGTGGACCGTCTCACCAAGACAGCCCATTTTATCTCTATTCGGGAAGATTTCTCTCTGGATCAGCTTGCCAAGATATACGTGAAGGCAGAGGTAAGGCTGCATGGGGTACCACTATCCATCGTATCTGATCGTGACCCAAGATTCACATCAAAATTCTGGAGAAGTCTTCAGCATGCTCTGAACACTGAATTGAATTTTAGTACGGCCTATCATCCTCAAACTGATGGCCAATCTGAAAGGACTATTCAGACACTCGAAGACATGTTGAGATTATGCTCAATGGAATTTAAAGGTGGATGGGATCAACACCTCCCATTAGTTGAGTTCTCCTATAACAACAGCTTCCATTCGAGTATTCAGATGGCACCCTATGAAGCTCTATATGGAAAGCGGTGTAGAACTCCTACTTGTTGGGATGAAACTGGTGAGAGGAAGCTTCTTGGGCCTGATCTCATGCAAGAGATGACGGAACAGGTTCATGCCATCCAACAACACATAAGGGCTGCTCAGAGTCGGTAGAAGAGCTATGCTGACAATCGTCGAAGAGACTTGGAGTTTGGGGTGGGTGACAAAGTCTTCCTTAGAATCTCTCCATGGAAGAGAGTCATGCGGTTTGGGAAGAAAGGGAAGCTCAGCCCTAGGTACATTGGCCCCTATGAAATCCTTGATCGCATAGGAGCAGTGGCCTATCGTCTAGCACTTCCACCGAACCTAGCTCAAGTTCATGATGTCTTCCATGTATCTCTTTTGAGGAAGTACATACCCGACCCTTCACATGTACTGAACCCAGAGGTGGTACAACTTGAACATGACCTCTCTTATGGGGAGCAGCCAGTGGAGATCTTAGACCGTAGAGACAAGGTCCTACGAAACAAGACTACCCACCTTGTGAAAGTGTTGTGGAGGAATAATAAATATGAAGAGGTGACTTGGGAGCCCGAGGAAACAATGAAGCAAAAGTACCCTCACCTTTTCGACTAGGCCTCAAGTATAAATTTCGGGGACGAAATTTCTAAAGGGGGGAAGAATGTAACGACCCAATCTTTTTGAGTAGTATATTAACTTACTCTTATTGATTTAATAAGATGATAATGGTTAATGCAGAAAGAGGAGTCGATGGCTTCATCCAGTAGACTCAACCCTTACGAAGCCCACTTATCAGAGCTTGGGAAGGAGGTAGCATCTGTGGGCTTCGCTTTGGACCAAGCCCAAGCCGAGCTCCAGCGTGTCAAGCTTGAACGAAAACACTTGCAGGAGAAGTTCAAGTTAGTGGAGGTTGCTACTAGGGAAATGTTATCTGAGCCTCCCTCAGATTCTCTCACCATAGCACACCTTACACTTAGGTCTTATGCCAGTGTTATAAGGGGCTATGTGATGAGACCCTAGTTTCCTTGTGTAATCCTCTCGGGTGAATAAATTGAGATTTATTCCTTTAGTGATGTTTGTGAAATTTCAAATGCCTAGATAATTTTAGAATGTATTTTATTGATGAATTTCGAAAAAAGGATATTTTAAAATAATTATGAAAACCCTAAATAACTAATTATGTGTAATGATTTTCAAAAAATGGTCTTCTACAAAAGTGTTCAGTAAGGAATTTGGAGTCTAATAAGATCAACTTAATTTTTAACGAATAGTAAATTATGAATAGTGATTTTACGCTTAGGATTAGTAATGTGACCAAATGGATTAGTAATTTCACTCAAAGAAAGTTTTAATATAATTCAGACACCTAGATTCAGTAATGTGATTCAATAAAATGGGTAAATAACAGTTTCATAAATTATTAATCAAGTATTAGTTTTTTCTGATGAATAGTGTTTTTTAATAAAAAATTTAATTAAAAATAATTAGAAAATTATTTTTATAAAAAGGACTTTATTTATGAACTCAGAGCATCGATATTATGTTAAGGTAATTTTTGGGGATTTTTCTGAAAAAAATGAATTTTCGATGAATAGTGTTTTTATTTAAAAATTAAATTAAAAATATTTAGAAAAATATTTTTATAAAATGTATTTCATTTTTGAAATCAGAGCATTGATATTTGGTTAAGGTGAAATTTTGGGATTATTCTGAGAAAGTTGAATTTTCAGTGAATAGTAAAATTACAGTTTTAGGGTTTCGGTATGTTTAATGACATCATAGTGGTGTCATGATGATGTCATGAGATCTTTTGAGGGTTGGCCGGCCAAGGGTGATGAATTATTGTTTTGGGGGCCCCATGTGGCCTAACTCCATGATAAATTCCAAGGGAGAGCACATGGGTTTGAGAAAAGCACATGTGAGGTGTCCTTTGGCCATTAATGCTTTGTCCCCTCACTTTCCCTATAAATACCCACCCTTTCCTCCCTTGGTTTTCACTCCCAACTCTTTCCCAACGAATTTCTGGTCTTCTTACCTTCCAAAGAGTCCTCCAAAGGTGCCCCCAAGCCTTCAAGGTCCAATCCTTTGAGTTTCAAGAGTCACGTTTTAAGGTAAGGGATCCGACCCCTCTCTTTCTTTTCGTGTAATCTCTTTTATGTCATTCCTTTTATGCTCCATGTGATTATGTGAGAGGATGTTCTTTTATATTCCTCTTACTTCCCTTTCATGTTTATATGATGAGAGATCCCCTCTTACTCTCATCATTTCGTTTTATGAAAGTTTAAGTGACGCCGTTAGGCTGCCGAACGTTTAAGTGATTCTTTCATCCTTCTCATTTTTTTTCAAGTTCGATTTTCATGTCAAATCTTTCAAGTTCCTTTTTATTATGTTGGGTTATGATCTCTATATCTATCATACTGATCTCGTATGATAATATTATTAGAGACCCTATTTTATTTGTCCAATTCATTTTTTTTGAAGTTTAAGTGACGCCGTTAGGCTGCCGAATTTTCATAAGAGAAATCAAATTTTTGTCCTCCTTCCATGTTTTTCATTTCAATTGGTATGTCCTTGAAATTGCATCACCATGTCCATATATCCTTCTTATTCTGTCCCTTTACCTTTCTATGGGTCAATTATGATTGTTCAACCCAAGTTCCCTCTCTTTTCAAAGTTTCTAAAACCTTGTAACATAGCCGTTATGCTGCAGAATTTTCGTCTCAAAATGCCTCTCTTTTCTCAAAATTATTTTATGTTATAAAGTGAATACTGAACGCTCCTATTTCTAAAGGGGTATTCATATATATATAAAAATGATCTATTTTAAATTCTGGGATTTACATACATGATACCCGCTTTCCCTTTCCGTGGGTTTAAAGTAACATAAAGATCATGTCTTTAAAGCAGTTTTTGAAACGTTATGATTATGAAATGAAACCCATTTGTTTTATGCTATATGGGTTATTTATGAAATGTTTGATGATGATATATGTGGCTCACATGAAAATAAAGACAAATTTAAGGTTGCGCCCTGATAGCGCTCCAATGCATTGGGTAAAGACTTAATCTCTAGAGATGACCATTTTAACGACGCCTTGGTGAATAACCTTGGTAATTTTTAACGACACCTTGGGGATGGACCTTGGTGAAACGAAACGATTGTCAATATTAAATGTTGTAGCCACATCTTCCAGTTATGAAAAATGATTATTTTTATTACGATGTATCTCATGATTTCTTTCTCATGCCTTAAAGTTCTTTTCATGTCCTTATTGAAGTATCTCAAGTTCACTTGTAAAATGTTTCTCTTGTTTCCCTTACTGGGCCTTCTGCTCACCCTTTCTTTTGATGTATGTCCCCAGGTTATGAGATGCATAATGAACATAGGATGAACTAAAGGAGAATCCTTTCAATAGTTTAAGAAGAATGTTTTTATGTTTTTTTTATGTATTATGATCCTTGTTTCCAAGACACTAAACCTTAACGATCCTCAGTTCCGTGTAATGAAATGAAAGTTTATGTTATAAAATGGTGGGATGCTATAGTAACTTGATAAATATATAATTTTTATTGAAGCCCTGATACATATTGTGTAGGAATGCAGGTCTGAGTTTAATGGTCTCGTGAGAAATAATAAATAATAAATACTATTTGATTGGATAATATTAATTAAAATTCCAACATTATGCGTATTTTGATAAATCATAATAATAATATCTTACATGGGGTTATGATGGGTTTGAATAAAATAAAAATTGATCTTCTGGAAAAAATTTATTTTTACCTCTTCATAATAGAAACCCAATTATATTATGTTTTAACCGAATGAAATTATTTGTTTGGTTTTAAAAAATTTATTTTGAGAATTATCTAAACCCTAGAGAGACACCTTCAACAATAATTTTCCAAATAATTAAGATGAATCTTTATCCACATCCAACTCAAATGTCAAATGAGATCATGGATAATCTTTTGGAAGACGTACCTAAGGTGATTCATGGAAGATGACTCATGATTTATGATTTACCATGCTAGCACCCTAATATTACTATGATGGAATTTTGAGGTTTTAGGCCCACATGATGATCATATTTAGAGGGAATCTTATATTGATTCAAATGACACAAGGATCATCCAATGAAAATGATTTTTATATCCATAAACAATGAAATATTTCTAAAAGGTAATTTGTTAACTACTTAAATTTATTATAAATAAAATGTGAAGATCCTCCCTAATGTTCAAAAATTATATAATATATATATATATATATATATTAATTTATTCAATTTCCTAGATCAATATTTTTATATTTATTTAAATTTCACATTGATCATTATTCATGGAAAAATGAAAATTTGGGAACAATGCATTTTGTGCTTTTGCTACACCCAGAATTCTAGTGTGAGGAAATATATATTATTATATGTGAACCATCATTTCAAATGGTTATGGAGTTCAATATAAAATTTGAACATTCTATCTACATGTTTTTATTAGAAAATGTCCTTGAAAAAAATGGTAATACGATATCCACTAGTGAAACATCATTTATTAGAGTACATGGTCAATCAATTAAATTCAATGATTAAGGGAATAAATTGATCATTTTTTCTTTTGGGTGTTTTTTAATAAATAATTTTTTAAAATTAGATTCACCATTATTGTATATATTATAAAAATAACATTTTAGTGAGTCGATTGATTATTGTATTTTGTGTATTTTTTCACATTAATTGAGGTCTGGTTCTCTATTTTTTTTCTAAAAAATTCCAAATATAATCAATATCAATAACAAGCTATGGTTGAGCTTTCAAAATGTAGTTGGATATTAGAATTTATTAATAATTACACTTATTAAATTCCGCTGATTTTGAGGATGGTTATTTGATCAAATCGAAAGTTTTTAGTTGAATATATTTCCTAGTTCATGGATTTATTATTAATTTATGTTTTGTTTTTGAAACCTCTCTAAAACCCAATGTATTTCTGATTACCATTATTTTAATATAATGATCACAAATATATGAACAAGAACCTTCATTAATCATTCCCCATAATTATTTTTTTATTTTATCGTTCCTAGGTATACTTTATTAATTGTTTAATTTGGAGTTTATTTTTATATAGGGATGTTGTTGGTATTTCATAATTGTGATTGAACCTTAAATGGATCCATATAAATATGGAATATAAAAATAATTATATCCTGCATAGATCATTTAAATATTTTTTTCACCATAAAATAGAAATCCTAAATATATTTCTACATTTTTAGTAAAATTTTCATAGATTATACAAAATAGAGAGGAATTATTTGTAGGAACTCTCATTGTATAGATGGGTTGGTCATTGTCAATGTATAAGGTAATGAGATTCATGTTAAATGTGACAAAAATGAAGTATTACAAGATCATTCACAATCTATGAGATCACACTATAAGATATTAAAGGGGATTTATGCACTAAGTCTTCATTGAGAATATCCATAAACTATGAAATGACAGAAAATAGTAGATGAAGTGGGGTTACACATGATAATCAATATGATACATGAAATAATAGGCGATTTATATAATTTTATATTTTAGGTTTTACATTGAATAGGAGTCCCATAATTGATAACCAATGTGAATATATCAACTCACGGTTTATTAAGAAATGTTTGGGGATTCAACCTATGAGGATTCCTAATGAACAATAATGGCTTACACATTATGGGATTTTAATTTAAATTTATAAAAAGTATATCATTTTCATTTAGACTCATGATACATATAAATTTTTCAGTGATAATTATCTTCATAATGAAACCATTTAAAAAACGAATGGTCACATCTCAACATAATGTGTTAGAAGGAATAATATTGAACTTTTTCTAGGGGAATTCCCTTGTTTGTACCCATTACTCTCCAATAATATATGATTAAGGGTGACCAATAACATGGTATAATTGTTCCCTATAAACATGAATTTTTTTGGATCATAGACAAACATGATTATTATTTAATATACACATTTATTTTCCTTGGATGGATAATGAATGATGAGCATGAATGTTATATTACTTTTTTTAATATAAAATGGTGCCTTATAGTTGTCGTGGATTAAGGGTAACTGTTTTTTATATACAAGGGTCAAATATTCTGATGAACATATAGCATCCATGAAAACATGTATACTATGTATTTCTTGCATTCATAAGTATGTGAATGATGTAGTTAACATGAAATGGATCTCTTATATAACAGATGTTACAAAACTAGTGGATTCCATTAAATTCTATATGGATTGTGTTATCATGAAAATGGTCACAATATCTTCTTCATGAAATGTAAATATACTTGTGCACATTTTCATGGGTTCAAATTATATGTATTTATTGAAAAAGTTTCATGCATTAGGGTTCTTGACTAAGGCGACTTATGTAAGAAGGAATGATAGGACAATGTATATATGATAACCCAATTTTGGACACTAATTATCAATTTGTTGCAGGTCATTACACATAATTAAGACCATAAGATCAAAATTTCAAGTTAATTTGGTTAATTAGGTGAATTTCATTACAACATTAAACATGGGGTTTATAATACATACTAAAAAATTCTTTTAGCTGATCATAATAATCAATCTTTCCTAAATCTGCATTGTCACACCCGTTTTTTTATATATTATTTATTTTATTATTTCTTCTAGGCATCAGATAATTCGGGACAAGGACAAACATAAAATTTCTGAGTTTTATTTTGAAACACACTTTTCGGGCTTTTCAGCGTTCCGCGCGCCACTGTCAAAGCTGCGCAACCTCGTTTGGGTCGCCGCGTGACCTCACTCGGTTCTCCGCACGCCTTCTTGACGTGCAACCAATTAAATAAATGAGTTATTAATAATGAAATAAAATTTAAAAGATGGATAAAATGGAAATAAAAGTAAATAAGAAACTTGATGAAATTTAATGGTTGGGTTTAAATTTGAGGGATGTTATTATCATTATTATTGTTAGTTTTAAAGATAATAATTTATTTAGGTTATTATTATTATTATTAGTTTTATTTTATTTTATTTCATTTTATTTTTATTTTATTTTATTTTATTTTCATTTTATTTTATTTTCACTTTAACTTTATCTCTATCTTTATTTTTATTTTATTATTATTATTATAATTATTCCCCCCTTGTTAGGGTTTGGTCGTGCCTCCCCCCTTTCTTAATTTTTTTCTTCTTCTCCCTGTGCGGGGCATCCCGCTGCTTCCTCCTCCTTCGTATAGCCTCCCCTTCCTCTCCCTACAGCCTCCTCCTTCCGGCAAACCCCGACGCCCCCTGCTCCTCCACCATCTCCCATGTCCGGCCACCCCGCCCTCCTGATACCCGCGCCGTGCACTCGCCTGAACCCCAGCCGTGCTTCCCCTGGCCTCCCCACTTCCCAGGTCCTGCTCGCACCGCTCCCCTTCAGGGCCTGCATCACCCCTCCAGTGACCTTGAACACCACCAGACCCCCCCCCACCCTCCCTCTGTCCGGCGACCCCCAACGCCCCTCCTGCTCTGTCCGGACCTTCCCGTCGTGCGACCCAACTTTCACCGGACTCCTCTGCAGCCGAACTGACCTCGCGCAACGCCATCCTTCCTCTCCCTACAGGCACCGTCGTCGTTCCCCTGGCTCACCGGACCAGCCGCCCCCCTGCCTCTCCCCGAACCCTAAATCCCGCTTCCTCTCTCAAACACCCTCCATTGCACCCCCTTGGCCTTCTACCATCGCACCACATTTATCCCGAAAATCCGCCAGCCTCACCGCTGCTGTCATGACCTCCTCCCATCATGACACCTCACCATCGTCCCCTTTATTTTTGGTAAACCCATGTTTTTTTGAGGTATTTGATTTCTATTTAGAGTTTTGTTCGTGGTTTGATTTTAATGCATTAGCGGATACCTTATTATTATTATTATTTATTCTTTAGGTTCTTTTTAATTTTATTTATGTGCGTAGTAGGTGCGGATGAAGATCTGCACAATTATTGGGGAAAAAACACCGAGGTAGGTGGTTCCTCTCTTAATTATTATCTAATTAATCAATTTGCATGTGTAATTAATTTAGATTGTTATTTAATTTATAGGTGTTGTGTGAAGTTGATCTTTGATGTCTTATTTTAATTTTAACTCATGTTATCATGTTTATATCATGTGTGTGTTTTCTACAAAAAACTAGTTGTTAGTGTTTTTTAAATTGTGTGGTTGGCTTATTATGTTGTGCAAACAGTTTTAGCTTGTCATGATGTGAAATTAGTTTGAACTATGTTTTTGATATAGTTTCGTGTGCATCTTATAATAAAATAAAGTCTTGAGTGGGTTAATGGGTGATGTCTAGTTACTTATTTAATGTTGTTTCTGAAGCTTTCATTTTTGGATTTTTAAGTAATGTTGTTTGTGAAAAAATCATCTTACATGCGGTGTCGGGTTGTTCATCAAACTGTTTGGGTGGTGCAGGTCCCACATTGAATTGTATTTTAGTGCTTGAAATGTTGGAATGTGTTTTGGATTTATAAATAGTTATGTTTATTTTTTTTGTGTGCAAAACCATAATACACTCTTCTTCTATCGTTTTATAAACTTTTTAAATGGTTTATTAAATTTTTCTAATAGTGTGAAGCATGTTTTGAAAACGTTTTTAGAGAGTGTATTATTTCAAATTGTTTTTGTGTGTGCAAATGGTTTTATTGGTGTTTTTAGTATCTTATTGGGTTTAAGTGTATGATTATGACATGTGGCATGAACTTTGAATTACATGAGCACAAAAGGGAAGCCTGGGTACTATGTGGAGGGACTAGACTAGCATGCTAGTGATACGGGAGTGGCCTCATCATGGTTTCACTTAGCGGGATTGACGCTTACAACACTAACTAAACATAGGATGATGACTGGAGACCACTATGGTAGGAGTTGTTTCTCTACCAGTGGCTCGTGCACGGGAATGTATGATATGGTTCACCGAGACGTGAGGTTCTAGGTTCCCACTTCTCGCTAGTATCTTTAGGGTCTCTCCCATTTACTGTACTCTCCCTTTGCATTCTGCTCACCGTCGGCACACAGTGTGACATTGGGGTTACCAAGAAAAGTGTGTGTGCATGTGTACGTGTGTGCATGCGTCTGTGTGTGTGTGTAGGTGTGCGTGCATGTGTGTAAGTTAATTTAAGTTGTTTTATTTTTTAGAGAAGTTTCCCCTTAAAAACCGTTTTCATTAAAATTCTGGAAACACTTATTTATTTTTATTTTATTAAATTGAAAATGTATTTTTCTTTTAATAATTATACATGGAACATTTTCTCGGTGGCATCCTACTAGTCTTTTATCTTACACCGTACGTACACACTTTGGTGTATGTAGATTCTATTTATTCTGCAATATAGGTTGTGACTTCGTGCTCAGCGATGCTGGTTCAGGTGGAAATTGGTCTTTCCATGCAGAGTGGTGCTGATGTGGCCTCTCTTTTGCCGAGAGGTTTGAGTATGAGTTTTAGTTTCCACTGTCATCTTTTCTTCTTAGTTATTGGTTCGAATTGTAGGCTTTGAACCTATTCATAGTTTAAAGGCATGTTTGGTTGTCTATTTATAGTTTCAGTTTATTTATCTCGTTAGTTTGTTTTCTGTCTTAATTTCGGGTATATCCTTCCCATGTAATGTTTCATACCTAGGAACTTGTGCCAGCCTGTGGGGATCGAAAACACCCTTCGGGCCATGTCGCGGACCGGGTCGGGCACCGGGTCAGATGGCAACCCAACCTGGTTTGTGAAAAAATGGTATCATAGGCAGCATGTTTTCTCTCTTGGGTCGGTTTCTTTTGGGATAGAGTCATGGTGGACTTGAGTTAAGGTTTTCGGGACTCGACGTCCTAGCTACAAGTGAGGTGCATGTCCAGCACACATCGTGGAGGGACTCAAGTTAACAATGTATGTTGAGGTTTGTCTGAGTTTATAGTCATTGCGGTTAATCTTGTCTAAGGGAAATGGAAAAGGGGTAAGGTCAGTGGTCCTCGTGAGCTCACAGGGTCTGGAAAGCCATGTGGAGTCAGGGATGCTGTCCTAGAATACCCTCTGTGGTAGTGGCATGATTGGTGTATGGCCTCCAACAATATGTTCCAGTCACCCACTGACACTAGTTTTCTCTTGCACCGTTCCTCGTTTCTTTGTTTTGGAATTGTGGATATTTTGTTTCTAATAAAAAATGATCTAGTCTTGGAAAATGTTTTGGAAAATGTTTTGAAATAAAGCACATAAAAAATGAAGTATGAGGTTTGAAAAGTGTGGGTTGGATGTTTGGATTTTGAAAAAAATGGAAAGGTTTGGTTTTGATCCTTGGTGTTCTCATGGGAAACCACATGCATGAGTGTATATGGAAAGAGAAAGGGTTAATGGAATGAGCGGACGAGTGCGTTGATGGATATGAGGTGGGTGCCGGTGTGGCACAGGAACATGCATGTGCGAGGCCCATGGGACACCATCAGTGTTTGTGCAACCCACTGGATTTGCTTATTTTAAAAATGTTTTGTTAAAGGAAATTTTTTGTTTTTAAATAACTGGTGATTATGTGGTGTGTCCTTGTATTTTTGAAATGTTTGATGTAAGGCGTTTCTAGCCGAGGATCCTTTTTGACTAAATTGTGTGTTGATTTTGAATTTTTTTTGGTCAGTTGGTATGCAAGCGTGTGTTTAGTGAATTATTTTGAAGGGTACATTAGGGATCCCTTGAAGTGGTTCCCCCGACACGTTTGGTGTTTGCTTGTGGTATGTCTTGACCATTGGACCAGTTCAGTTGAGTCCATGGTTTCCTTTCATGACTAGTGTATGCCCCCCATAAAGCGTTGACAAGGGTTTGAAGTGCAGCCACAGGAAAATCGTTGTTGGCCGACCCTCCAGTTGATCAGAGGAATCTCTTCTTGAATTCTAGAATTGAACACACCTCTCCTTTTTACAACTAAACGGACCCTCTTGTAGCAGAATGACTGACGTGATGGGACCTGAAGGGAGTTTTGGTCATTTTGAGTTGTCTGAATCGTCGGGTATGAAGTTGACATCATTGTGTCTAATGGTTCCCCTGGAAGTGGTGAAAGTAATTCCAGTGGGGAAATATGATGGTGGTTCAGAATTATTAGTGTTGACCAGTGTCTGGAAGGGCTTTGTAGTACTTTCATCGACTGCAAGGGTCGTTTTTGGTGACGTCTTGTAGTGTGAAGTCCCTTTGATAGTCAACGGTTGTTTCGAAGCGGTAAAAGAGACTCCAGTTGGGAAATGGTGGAAGAAACTCGAAGATATTGGTATGGTCTATTGTTCTAAAGAACCTCCGGTCTTTGTTTTGTTTCTTTTGAGAAAAGGTTCGTGTCAGGTTAATAGTTTGACAGACCCAGTCGTATGAGGCTGCTACGGTCATTTGCAGGAATCAAGTTTTGTTTAAGACTCAGTTTGAAGTCCATATCTGTATAATGTTCCTCTCTACAGCAATGGTCATGTTCTGGTGATGTTTTGTGGTGTCGTGTTCTCATTTAGTGTGACAAAGGGTGATGCGCATGCACCATTTCATCTCTGGTGTTGGTGAATGTTCTCCATATGATTAGTTGGATGTCGTAATGTCTTGTGTTTGATGGTTTTGTCTCAGTTTTAGTGTGGTTGCGTGTGACACCAAATGGAGAAGCTCCATTTGGGAGTCTTCAATACCTGACTGTGAGGTAGGAGATGCTGCAATTATCAGGGCTCCTGCAATAGGCCTCAGAGTGAAGATAGCACGTGTTCAGGAACCTCGGGAGTGTGCGGGACCCCAAAATTTTTTTTTTCTTTCTATCATCGTTGTTAAAAGTAGAGACAGTTTAAATTGTTTTCTGTGGTTGTTCCATTCCAAACGAAGCGTATGGATTTGTAATGATTCTGTGACTATGTGGAGGTGTGTTCATCTTATTACCTTTAAGTCCCGGTGGTTGCGTCCGACTGGATTTAATCGATTTAGTGGTCCTTATGAGGTTGTCGGGTAAATCATTCTCAAATTTCAACAATTCTCATCTAGGGATGTGGAAATGCAAGTTTTTCTTGGTTCATGGTTTTGACGCCCTAGTAGTCGGGTCCCTCCCTCCCCGCCCCTTGTGGTGGGGTGTTTGGTCACCATCGATTTTTTTTTTTCAATGTTTTACACCTTACATTAGTTCTAATGGTGGGGGACCCACATTGGTTCTCACATGAAAGTCTCTAGAATGAATCAGTGTTGGACTTGTCTTTGATGGAGGGATGTCCGCTCGAACCCCTCCGTGTTGGTTTTCTAGTCTCGTCTTGGGAGTTAAAAGGTTCTTAATGGTGGGGAGCCTCTCAGGATTCCCCACACTGACCTTTTGGTTCTTATTCTAAAGATGAGTTGGCGATAGGTGATAAGGGTGAGTTTGGTCCTTGGTTTCTCTCATTTATTGTTCCAGAAAAATGACGTGGTTTTCACTCAATAGTGTTTGAGGTGTTTCGTCTTGTGAAGTTGGTTTCCGTGGGTGCGAGAGTTCCCTTCCTTGATTAGTCAACTGGAGGCATTCTAGCTCTTCTGGGTGGGCGACACATATCACAATGTCTTTATGCGAGTTTCTTGAAGATTTTTTTTGAGTCACTTTCTCTGAGCACGATGCTTTTACCCTTGTTTTGGATTCATGGTTGTGGGGATCCTAATTGATCCTTAGTGGGGTGTTGTTTCCTTGTTTGGCTCTCAGTCTTAGTTGTGGATTTCCGGGGACGGAAAGCTTTATGGTGGGGAGAATTTTCAGACCCGTTCTTTTATATATTATTTATTTTATTATTTCTGTTGGGCATCAGATAATTCGGGTCAAGGCCAAACATAAAATTTCTTAGTTTTATTTTGAAACACTCTTTTTGGCCTTTTTAGCATTCAGTGCGCCGCTGTCAAAGCCACGCGACGTCGCTTGGGTCGCCGCGGGACCTCGCTTGGTTCTCCGCATGCCTGCTTGATGTTGAACCAATTAAATAAATGAGTTATTAATAAATAAATTAAATTTAAAAGATGGATAAAGTGGAAATAAAAGTAAATAAGAAATGTGATGAAATTTAATGGTTGATTTAAATTTTTATGGATGTTATTATCATTATTATTGTTAGTTGTAATGATAATAATTTATTTAGGTTATTATTATTATTATCAGTTTTATTTTATTTAATTTTATTTTATTTTATTTTTATTTTATTTTATTTTATTTTCATTTTATTTTATTTTCACATTACCTTTATCTCTATCTTTATTTTATTTTATTATTATTATTATAATTATTCCCCCCCCTTGTTAGGGTTTGGCGGTGCCTCCCCCCCTCTCTTGGTTTTTTCTTATTCTTCTCCCTATGTGGTGCATCCCACTGCTTCTTCCTCCTTCGCGTAGCCTCCCCTTCCTCTCACTATGGCCTCCTCCTTCTGGAGAACCCCGAAACCCCCTGCTCCTGCTCCGGCTCCCACATCCGGCCACCCTGGCCTCCTATTACCTGCGCCACGCACTCCCCAGACCCCAGCCCTTCTTCCCATGGCCTCCGCCCTTACCAAGTCCTGCTCGCATGGCTCCCCTTCAGGACAGACGCCACCCCTCCGGTGACCTTGAACCCCACCAGACCCCCTCCCTCTATCTGGTGACCCCCATCGCCCCTCCTTCTATTTCCAGACCTTCCCGCCACGCGACACAACTTTCGCTGGACTCCTAAGCAGCCAAACCGACCTCGCGTAGCGCCCTCCTTACTCTCCCGGTATGTACCGTCGTTGCGCCCCCGGCTCACCGGACCAGCCGCACCCCTGCCTCGCCCCGAACCCCGAATCCCACTTCCTCTCTTGGACACCTGCCGTTGCACCCCCCTTGTCCTTCTGCCGCCGCACCGCATTTCACCCGGAAATCTGCCAGCCTCCCCGCTGCTCTCCTTCCCTACTCCCGTCGTGACACCCCGCCATCGTCCCCTTTATTTTTGGTAATCCCCTGTTTTTTTGAGGGATTTTTTTTTATCATTTAGAGTTTTGTTCATGGTTTGATTTTAATGCATTATCAGATACCTTATTATTATTTCTCTTTCTTCTTTAGGTTCTTTTTTATTTTGTTTTGGTGTGTATTAGGTACAGATGAAGATCCGAAATTTTTTTGAAAAAAAAAACAGTGAGGTAGGAGATTCCGCTCATAATTATTATCTGATTAATCAATTTTAAAGTTTAATTAATTTATCATGGTATTTAACTAATATGTGTTGTACTAAGTTGATCTTTGATATCTGATTTTCATTTTAACTCTGGTTAGCATGTTTATATCATGTTTGTGTTTTCTGTGAAAAACTAGTTGTTGGTGATTTTTAAATTGTGTGGTTGGCTTATTATGATGTGTAAATAGTGTTATCTTGTCATGATGTGCAATAAGTGTGAACTATATTTTTGATATAGTTTCATGTGCATCTTATCATAAAAGAAGGTCTTGAGTGGGTTAATGGGTGATGGGTAGTTACTTCTTTAAAGTTATTTCATAAGATTTCATTTCTTGATTTTTATGTTATGTAGTTTGTTCAAAAATCATCTTACATGTGGTGTAAGGTTTTTCATCAAACTATTTGGGTGGTACAGGTCACACATTAAATTTTATTTGAGTACGTGAAATATTGGAATGTGTTTTGGATTTATAAATAGTTATGTTTTTCTGTGTGTGTAAAATAATGTGACACTCTTCTTCTATTGTTTTATAATATTTTTAAACGGTTTATTAAATTATGTCAATAGTTTGAAGCATGTTTTGAAAATATTTTCAGCGAGTGTATTATTTCAAATTGGTTTTGTCTGTGAAAATGGTTGTCTTTGCGTGTGTAGTATATTATTGGGTTTAAGTGTATGATTATGAAATGTGGTATGAACTTTGAATTACTTGATCACAAATGGGAAGCATGGGTACTAGGTTGATGGACTATACTAGTGTGCTAGTGATACAGGAGTGGCCTCGACCAAGTTTTACATAGCGGTATTGATTCTTACATCACTAACTAAACATTGAATGATGACTGGAGACCACTATGGTAGGAGGTGTTTCCCTACCAGTGGCTCGTGCATGGGAATGTATGATATGGTTCACTAAGACATGAGGTTCTTGGGTCCCACTTCTCGCTAGAATCTTTAGTTTCTCTCCCATGTACTGTGCTCTACCTTTTCTTTCTGCTCAGCGTCGGTACACGGTGTGACATTGGGGTTACCAAGAAAAGTGTGTGTTCATGTGTACATGTGTGCGTGCGACTGTGTGTGTGCGTACGTGTGTGGGTGTGCGTGCGTGTGTGTATGTTAATTTAAGTTGTTTTCTTTTTTAGAGAAGTCTCCCCTTAAAAACAGTTTTCATTAAAATTCTTTAAACACTTATTTATTTTCATTCCGTTAAATTGAAAATGTATTTTTATTTTAATGATTATGCATGGAACCTTTTCTCAGTGGAATCCTACTGGGATTTTAGCATACACCCAACGTACACCCTTGGGTGTATGTAGATCTTGTTTCTTCTGCATTCCATGTTGTGAATTCATGCTCAGCGAAGGTGGTTCAGGTGGCAGTTGGACTTTCCATGAAGAGTGGTGCTGATGTGGCCTCTCTTTTTCCGGGAGGTTTGAGTATGAGTTTTAGTTTCAACTGTCATCTTTTCTTTTTAGTTATTGGTTCTAATTTTAGACTTTAAACATGTTCATAGTTTAAAGGCACGTTTAGTTGTCTATTTCTAGTTTCAGTTTATTTATCTGGTTAGTTGTTTTTCTATCTTTATTTTGAGTAAATCGTTCCCATGTAATGTTTGATACCCAGGCACTTATGCCAGCCTGTGGGTATTGAGAATGCCCTTCGGGCCATGTAGCGGACCGGGCCAGGTGCCGGGTCGGATGGTGACCCGATCTGGTTCGTGACATGCATGGTATAACCTGGGAACATACTTAAAAAAAAGTTGAAATATATCCCTTGTATGTGAATAAAAAAATCATAACATGAAGAATATATTTCATTTTCCTCAGTAGGAACTCAAATGGGACATAAATGGGGTGATACAACAATTCATGATCCAGTAGGTATGATATTAGATGAGAATATAATATAAGTATGTGAATATTTAAACAACAATAAAAAAGAGAGCATAATCATATGTTGAAGATAACAACCCATACATGGTAAAATAATGTTCTCACGATTACGAACCATTCAACATACATGACAAATCATGAGAATAAAACATTACCCAATTCATTAGAGCATAATCTAGGCACACCTATCATAATATTATTCTGTATAAGCATACATATTCTACATAGATCATATAACATAAGTACATATTTCATCACATTACATTCCTTGATGAATGAGTGAGGAATAAAAACATGGAATTACCCAATAAAATATTTAAAAATATGTCAATATGAATACCCTTGGGTTGAATAAGTGTTTTATTCATAGTAAAATGGTTTGTCAGGGAAAAATAAAAGTGATATTTTAGGGAATTCCCCTAGCTAGAATCCAGTACTATTCCCAATACATTGGAGGATGTTCATGGTATCTTGGGGGAAATTTGGGGGACTATAGAGTGCTATGGTTAGAGTTATAACCTGATAAAAGGTTTTTTCTGAAGAGGAATGCGATATTGGGGGGGGGGGGGTTACATTGAAAAAAAGATAGTTCATTATTATGTACAAAACATATGTTTTGGAATCTATATAAAAATATAATCAGAAAAATTTCCAATTTTTTCACATGTATTCCTCCAATGATTTTGATTTCATTATTTTATAATTCCAACGATTTAACCATTAAAATATTACCCTTAGTGACGTGGAAGTGAGTCATGCTCTTAAATTGATGATTTTAATATATAAATATATAATATATGTTCTGGAGGATTCATAAAGGAATTATAAAATTAATACAATATCCAAAAAATCATATTATTTTAATGTTTAAATATATATTTGTTTGGATGACCAATATATAATTTATTTAATTACGTTTGGTTCATTATGATGCCATATTGCATGCCATGTTTTTTTAATGCATTAATTTTTTACCAATAAATTTGACTGTCACAATGAATAATGGAAACTATACTATTTTGGAATTTATACATGATAATTAAAAAAAATATTTTTTATTAAAATAATTTTATAAATATATAAAATTTTATTTTCTAATGATGAAAAATAATTTGTTGGGAAATTTTTGGTTTTTTACTATAACAGATTTCAAACACATATAAAAATGTAATTTGAATTCCAAAAAAAATATTATCATTTATGAAAATTAAATAAAATTCATTAAAATAGACTTTTTTACCAAAATATATTATTTAAAAATCACCCTCTTAATTTTAATGTAATTTGATAGAAAAATATGAGTTTTATGGTATCAAAATCAAAATCATTTATAATGTAAAAACAATAAGAAGTACAATAGAACCATTATTCTATTGGAAATTATATTTTCATATTTATTTTATTATTTTGATGATAGATATCCCTCTATTACCCTAGTAATCATACTAGGGTAAGAGGTAATATGTTGATATTTTCATAGGGTGGTTTGGAAAATATAGGATGGGTTGTGTTCCAGATGATCGTGGACTTCCCTTGTAAATGGTTTCTCTATTTATTTTTTGTAAGTTATAAAATTGGGCTTGTTCAAGGGAATATACCACTGATGCAATCTCTATTAGAATACCTTATAATTTTGATTCATAGAATATAAACCTACTGGTTGAGGTCATTTAAAATTTTATTTCATTCTAAATTGCATTTATTATAACCATATATTATGAAAAAAATTAATTGTTATTTTATTAAGGGTTATGAGGACTAATTGTATTTTAATTTTTTTATTATATAGTATAAGAAAATAAATTATTATTTTTCATGTGTTAATAGTATATTATTTATTTCAATCTCAAATATGATCTTATTTAAAGAATATCAAATATTTATAATATTCCACTGTAAAAACTATCACCCTAAACATTTTGATTTCCAACACTAAAATAGATAAGGGTATAAATATTTCATCACCTCATAAGTTCCCACATCATTTATTAAAACTTGTGGTTTCTCTAGGGATGTGTGAAAATTGTCATTATCTTATTTTTTAGGACATCATCTCTAACATTTAATATCATCCCCAAAATCATTTTAGATAAAATATAATTCGACAATGATACTACCTATAGATATAGATCTTGTAAGTGGTTTGGTATGTAAATAGTCAGTAAGGGTATAAGGAACTCATTATTTATAGAGATTAGTTCAGTTTTAGTGATTTTTTATTGGCCATTACTTTGAGGTGACTAAGGACACCAAAGGAACATAAGTATCATTGAATAACCATTCCATTCTTCCAAAGTATCATTAATTTATTCCTTTGAGATATATGGAGTAGAAACTTTTCAAAAAAAATTATAACATATGCCTAATCAATGATTTTTATGGTGTTATATTATTTAAGTTTCTTATGTTCATCCTTTACAAGTCTTATAATATTGTATATTTCTTAGTTATCATAATTTATAAAAAATTTGGATCCATTCTTCTTAGCCCATTTTATACTTTATTTTATTTTCTATTATAGTAGTGGATTCAGAATTCATAGTCTTTAATAAGCTCTAACAATTATTTTTGGTTCATATTCATGTATTTCTATGTGAATATATATATATGAGGCTCTTATGATCAATATATATTCCAAGAATATCCTTAATGAAATAATGACAATAAATTTTAAAATGAAGACATTTGAATCTAGGTCCAGATCACGTGTTGTGTATATTATTATATCCAAATTAAATTTCCTTGAGACATAGTTCATTATTTTTACATTCCATATAATTAAATATCCCATGCCCTTATTTTTAACATCACTATATGCCATAAATATTTCCCTTGTTGTGAGTTGAAAAATTACACCTATAGGGGTATAGATTATTTTCAACTACTTGAATCATTTCACAATTTAATTTTTACAAATAAGAATGATTCACAGTTGAGTTAATTTTCATAGAGGGTTTGAAAATCATGAGAAATTTGTCATAAATTGATGATAATAACCATCATGTAGAAAGAAAACTATGGATATCTTCTATTGATGTTTTCCCATCCATTATTAATTTTATCTTATCATTAAAGGGTTTAAGTATATATATATCATGGGACAACAGGTGCCACAAAAGTAAATTTCATTAACCATAAGTCATAGATTCTGTGCATTTCATATTAATTCTCCTTTGTGTGGTCATTATCATAGTTCTCAGATGCTCTGCATGATCCTACTCAATTTTAGAGTATATTATAATATCACCTATACCAACTATAAAAAATTAGTTGAGGTAATAAATAAACATTAATTTTATCATAACTATGAATATTGATCGAGCATTTGGGAGTATAAATTAAATTTAGATAAACCCAATGAGACCGTAAATTGCATGATAAAAATTAATGGGAACATAATCCTTATTTAAAATCACTTGATAATACCTCAACTAATTATCCACCATTGAGAAGTTCTTGGCTCCACAAAGGTGATAAAAAGGTCATCAATCTATGGAAGTTGATACTTTTTATTTATCTTTATCTTATTGATCTTAAAATAATCCATGTAATGGATTATTAGTCCATCATTCTTCATGAAAAATAATACTAGGGAACCCCATGGTAAAGCATTATAGTATATGAACCCTTTATCTTGATTCCCATGAATTTTACTTTTTATCTCCTAAAATTACAAAAAATAAATTCTATATAAAATAAATTTTAATAGAAAATAACAAAGTACAAGATTAAATGAAATGTCAACCTCTCGACTAGGAGGATGGGAAGACATGTTTTCGTGAAATAAATAAGAGTATTCTATCATTAATGGTATGTCACAATCGATGATATTTTCCTTAGACTCAATCATTATATATATATATATATATTATATTTTAGGGTCATAATTTTTTTATTTAGATGTTATTACTAAATAAGACACATCAACGTCCCTACACTTGTACAGAATCAGGGGATGATTTTCGATGACTTTTATGATTTATTTATCATTGAAATTTAGGTTGGATTTATATTGGGATTCTAAATACATACATATAATTTCATCAAATTCTATAGAATGGAATATCACAAGGATCACAAGGAATTTCACCCCCTCATATTTTGATATGGGGGATTTATATACCTAGGATGAAACAATTTCATAATTTTCATTTTCACAAATATCACTGCATCCATGATTTTATGGGTTTGATTTAATTGTGATAGAATACATGCTTGATATAAAATAATTAATAGAACCAAAATAAAAAATTATATTCACTATTTTTTAATTAATAAAATCGTATCTATCACCACACCATTGTTAGTATCCACCCAAGAAGTTATGGTGGAATATTATCACACATTCTACCATGGAAGTTATTATTTTTGATCTTATCACACAACCATTTGGATTTGTAACCATTTCACATGATTACATTTCACATAGTATTTTCAAAATAAGGAAATTAAAAAATGATTGACTATATAATTACTATAATATATTATATTCATGGGGTTTTCAGGTCAGAAATCTCCCGAAAGGGTCCATTCCTTCCCACACCTAATGAATTTTAGCATCCCCCTTATGAAATTTATGGAATTTTATATCCCCACTTTTGATAAGTAGGATGTTGATATTTCTCACCAAAATTAGAGTTTTTCCTCAAACCGTGATAATTAACCTCCACTTTCTTCTTCTTATATGTATAAGAACCTTTAGATTCGCTGAATTTCATTTTTTCATTAAGGGAACAACCATCTATTTCCTCATAGCTATCAAAGATTCAAATCACCATGGAATTTAGAGAAATTAGTTTTATCCCACAAATAATGTGGTAAACATTGTATTTGGCAGTAATGACAATGATAAAGGTGTGTCATAAATGTTTTGGGAAGTCTATCTTTTGAACTGAATTTTATTCGTCACTTACTTTTCATGAGGTAAAGTAAATAAATTTCCATTTTATGTTAGAGAATGTGAGGGAAATTTCTATTTTAATACACCATTTTTATTAATTCCATCCAATTACTTTTATCTCTTTCTTTTTATGTTGTTTACATGATCAATTTCTAAAACTGGTCACCACAACCATCCATGTGATAAACATCTTGTATAACAATCTCATGCATGGAATAATTAAGGAATGAGAATACCATCTCAATATAGTTGACACAGTCTTCCTTGATTAATGGGTTGGATGGTCTACTAAATTTTGATTGCCTTGGTCGAATAAGGGTATTAATTACCACATTCAATTTCTTTTGGGTATTTTTGGATTCCACATGATTTTGTTTTATATTCTATACCGACGTCATATGAGAGTTGGTTGTCACATTTTCTATTATTCTAACTCCCGTTAGAATGGTAAAAAAATTTCCTAAATCATCACATTACACATTAAATTTATTTTTTATTCGATTACTCCTTGTTTTTTCTATTTTATATAATAAAGGGAATGTTTGGTATGAGTATTTTTAAGAAATTAAACTCATAATTGGAAAAAAAATAAAATTAAAGGGATAATTTTTAAATTACATGTGCTTTCATAACATATAAATTTATAGCTTTCAATAAATTTTATTCATTATCTATATTCAATCATAGAATATTATAAGAATTTTGAGCATATAATATTGGTTCATAATGTGATTAAAATTTTAGAAAACCATATCCCCTTGGAGTGTCAAACTATGAGTGCAGCAAGGCCTATAGGCATGTACCATTTGCAGACTGGGTCTAGTTCAACAAGGAATTTTCTTGTGTTAACCCTTGGTATATTGATGTAACAACCACACCTCCTTGTATTATCTAAACATAGATGTGTTTTTCAAAACCAGTTAATTTATAATTTACCATAGTTTTGGGATGTCATCTTCTTTTTAGTGTCATCCCAATTAGTTTTTCTATTCTTTCTTTATCCTACTATAAAATATCTAAACATTCAATTGATAACAACGATGAAAATCCTAACCTCTATTACAAATTAATGCATTTTTTATTACACAATATTACAAATAATACAACTCAAAATATTGATAACCATTTTACCGTCAGGTATTTAGGTACATTAAATAAGAATTTAAAATATTATGGAATATAAGAATCATATTAAACATCCTTAACATGATCATAACATCCCTTCATTATTGATATTTTATTTGTTAACCTGGGGACATACATGTTAAAGGGGTCAGGATGAAATCCCATTAATGGAATTAAAAACAATATAATTTTGAAGCTATTACATTCTTTACAATAGGAATTTTAGTGAGGCGTTAATGGGGTAAGAATAAAAAACACAAAAAATGAGGAGTGATATAGCATGATAACATAATGGAAACTTGGGAATATACAATGAAATTTAAACATGAAATCATAAGAATTATTAAAGGATTACCACCACAACATCATAACATAATGATCTTATGATATCTTTCCATACAACATATCTGGGATCTCATGAGACTAAAACATTTCTAATTAATCGAGGGGATATTTAGTTGCACCCATCATAATAAGATCAGGTGCATGAATAATTTTTCCACATAGATCATATCATATTATAATAAATTTCATCACATTTAAATCCATGATAAAAAAGTGTGGCAAAAATAAATGGATGTCCTTAATAGATGAATTATAGGTATGTCATGGTGAATATACATTACTCAAAATAACGATTGAATTCACAAGAAATATGTATGGTATGGAAAATTCACTGTGAAATTTTAGCATCATAATAAAATTTCATAAAATCTCATATATTTTATCATTAATATATAATTAAAAATCTCATTCATTGGGAATAAAATAGAAGTATCATAGATAATAAAAAATTCTCCCAACATTAAAAGATGGAAATAACTTCCAATAAATGAAAATGACTCTTGAATTAAGAGGGAAAATAGGGTATGCCCTACCTTATGTGGGAGATTCAAAAAACATGCGAGGAGCATCGTAAGAGATTAATGGAATCATATAATGAATATATAGTGGGGAGGAAATCTTATGGATGTGCTAATAATCGTATTATTGTAGTTTAATGTGATCATTGGTGGGAATATATCGTAAATGAGTTTAAAGTTCATTATTATTTCCCAAACATATGTTTTTCTCTTCATATCATAATTTAATCAAAACCAAAAACCATTATATGGTTTTGACCATGGTTTCTTCCAAAGAGGGGTTTATTTATTTATTTCATATGTACAAGGGCCAAATAATTAATTATATTACCCATGGTGACGTGGATGCGAGTCATGTTCATAATGAAATAATTTTAATGACATAAAATAGAATATATATTTTTATATTGTGAACAGATTTGTTAAATTGACAAAATAACCTCAAATCATATTTATTTTGTTACAAAAACACATATTTGTTCATGGACACCCATTATTGAATTTATTACAGCATGTTTAGGTCATTATTATATCACAATACACAACTTATATTCATATCATATTTTATTTTTTACTCAAAACATATACAAATCTAAGAAAATTAAGAAAAATTAATTGTTTGATAATTATACAAGTATAATTTTAAAGAAATAAATCAATGTTATCTTCTAAATATGTGAATAATATATTTAAAAATAAGAATCAATATTCTTTGTAAAATGATGTTTTATTTACAATTAAAACATTTAAACACTTATAAAAATTATAGTTGATAATATAAGAATTATATTATATTTTATATTTCATAACACATAAAACATAAATATATATTATTAAATTATAAATTATTAAAAAAATCCATTTATTTCAGAAAAATAATATCTTAATTGAAATTGTATATTTCCAAAAAAATACATTTTTATCGTATCAAAATAAAAATCGTTAATAACATAACAAAAAAAATAAAATATAGCTATTATTATATTATATATTGAATATAAAAAACTCTATTATTAGGGTCTCGATAGATATACATTTATGGAAATATTAGGATCATTACTATTAAGGTAAATTATTGTGAGATATTCATGGGGTGGATTGAAGAATATTATTTGGGCTATAATATGGATGATATTGAACATGTTGTGTAAATAGTATTACTTGTGAATTAGTTGTTGCATCTCATATTGAGATTAATCAATGGATGTTTCCAATGATTCAATATCCCTTAGAAGATTCAATAAATGGTTTTTATTTGGTCAAATAATACTAGATAAGGTCATAGATTCTTTTTTCTATGTTAATTAGAATTTTTTCATTCCACTATAATTATACAATTCATATTATCTCTTCTGAGTGGGAATTTCTTCAACCATAGTGAGTCTTAATTACATTTATATATATGATAAGATATACTTAAAAAATATGTTTGCGTGTTTTCAATGACCATAATAGGGTGTTTAATATATTAAAAATGTTATTTTATGTAAAACTATTCTGGTTGAAATAATGTGATATTGGTTCTGAAAACCAAGGCCCCATATATCTTATATAATGGAATGTGATGTACTGATTATGTTGTAAAAATATTGTCTCATGAAAGTGTATAATTATGAATTCTTCATCATGGACACATGGTATCACTACATGGCCAAATTATCCATAGTAGGGCCTCATAAATTATTTCCCAATGATGTTTGCCAATTTCCATGGGAGTATAACCTACCCACTGGAACAATTTGTTTTTACCAGATAGGTTAAATAACCGGGTTTCAAAATCCTAGTATTATGATTCCATCACATAAAAAAATTTATCATGATTAAAAGTGATCATATGAATGAATATTCCTCAACATCCTTTTCAAACCATCATCATAACAAAGTTCACATGCTTGAATAATGTTACTTTATCTAGTCATCACGAAGAATGTAAATTGATGGAACCTAATAAGAAATGTAGATTCATGAGAATGTGTAAGGGAAATAAATTAATGTTGAAAATTCATTATGGTTATAGGAGGTTCCTTTTCAAATGAAATGACCTTATATCCCCCATCAATATAACTGTGCATCTTCATATTCTTTTATAAGGGGAGTCGATGTGATTTTATATAGATACCCACCTTTTCATTATAAGGAGTACATTTATGAATTATTTGGTGGTGGTGATATATTTTCATTATTTTATGATGTAATATCTAGTTATTTTAGAAGGAGATAATATGATTGATAACGTATATGATAATATGGATCAATTATTATAGAACAAATAAATTTTATAATTTAAATGTTTTCTTCATATCCCAGACATTAGAATACAGGGTATGAACAATACTATCAAAATTATTAAAATATGGTTTATATATGAATATATAATTATTTAAATAAATTTATTATAAATTAAGGTAAAATCATTTTAATATAAAAATGAAATCTATTTTTGAATAACTATTTAAATGTGCATTAATGTGTTTTATCCCAATAAATATACAAATCAATCTTGTTGGATTATATTGATTATATATATATATATATATATTAAATATCATGTTTAAAATTAATATTATGTAATTTATTGTTCTAAAATAACTCAAATATGTAATTTTTTTGGTCATGCCCCTACTGTAGATATCAGAGCATTGTCACGACAACTTTAAAAACATTGATATTTTCTTCAAAAATAGGGCTAACATTGTGAATTAATAATTTTCAGGATGATCATATTATTAATTTGTTATAAATCATTTTTATAATTTCATTTATGAAATTTTAATTTGACTAATGTTAAATTTTGATACATATAAATTTTAGGTAATAATAGGTTATTAAATTATTGGTCGTAAAATGAAAAAAATGAGATAAACATTAAAGTTTATAATTTTCGTGGTTACATTTTATGATATTTTAATATTTTGGATGTGTTACAAGAATTATATATTATTGGAAAATGGAAAACCCAAAGGATGGATGAAAACCCATCATGTCTGGAAAGTCCACAAGAAACAAACCCACAACCAAAGTTCGGTAAGGGTGCATCACCTACCATCGGCCAATGTGATATCCCAGTTAGTACAACTTCTTAATTTTAGTTAAATGAATTTATGGTTGGTGAATTAGTTGATTTTTTGATCCAATATTTTATATACTATATAACCATGGGATTGGAAAAATATATAGTGACTAAGTGATTAGAGTTATTTCAGAATAAGTTCAGGGATTGCAGAACCAAATATAATTGAGGTAAATAGAATTTTATAGGATATTATATGAGAAGTAATGGTTTATTTATATTTTGGAATAATCCATGTTTTTATAATTTTTTTATGGTGATTTGGGTTATTAATATAAATAATTAGTATATAATAAGGATTAGTGATTTAGGAAATTAAAATTTTGTTATGAATCATTAAGTGGGATGGTTGTTATATTGAGATAAATGTTAAAATTTATTTGGCAAGACTATGTGATAAAATCATTCTTAATATTTTCTTTAAATATTATTTTTGGATAATTTTGAAATATTTTACGGAATATTATTTTTTGAATGGTCAATGATAAACCGTTGGTATTAGAATTGACTTTTATATACTGAATTAGTTTTCCTTCATATAAGTTTTCGTATTTTTTGTGAGTTGTCTTATCATTTTATAATAATTTTTGATTTGGTTAATGTATAGAGGAAATATAAATAGATATTTTATTTTTTTTTATTATGTGACTCTATATAATATGACTATATTTCTCCAGACGTGGAAAATTATTCTTGAATATTTACAATTTGGGAAAATGATGATTTTTTGGTGGAAAGTGATTAAAGGATGCATCTAAACATTTCAATTATGTTTTTTACTGTATTTTATTAGTACATGTTGTAAAATAATTCCATAAATCTATAAAAGAAATGTTGAATCAAAAAACGTTATCTATTTAATTTTCATACTGGTAAATCAACACACTTTTGATCCCAACTCATTTTTATTGTTTTGTTATTGTTATCTTCCTCATGATCGTGTTCTATATCACTCTCCATCAGAACATGATAGTATTTTTTCTCTTCCATGCTAATTTTAGCATCCATAGAACCCTAGTCTTTGTTATCTATGTTGACATTCATACATATATTTCATTATATTAATGTTGAAGTATTATTCAACATTTTTATGTTTAGAGATTTCAATAAATGTATTTTGATGTGTCAATTTTTTTTTAAAGACTAATTTTGAAATTTTATGAATGCAATTTAGAAGACATATGGAAAATATAAAATCTGGTGTTCTTGACTGGAAACAATATGTTCGATATTGTACATGATACACTATATTGACATTAAGAAAAAAGAAAAATATTTTTGGTTAAATGTAATAGTTATAACCTAGCCCATAAAATAGAAGGTACGAATAGTATTAATTGATTTATAAACATATTATTTATAGATATATATATATAATTCAGTATAAAATTAAGTATAAATGAGTGTAAAAATCTTTTAAAATAAATGGTTTTTTCTTAAAACAATTTGAATGTTCTTAAGTTTATTTTTACCAATAAAAAATCATCCTTGTTTTATTATAATAATGAAATATATATGTAATATATTCAATATAATTTTTAATATTATTCTTATGTGATTTATTGTTTTAAAATAACTAGAATTTGTAGTGTTTATTTTCGGATCCATATAAAGTATTGCTTATGCCAAATGAATTTTAAAAACATAATATCATGTGTCAATAATAGTATAATGTGTTCACATTCCATTACCACTATTAAGAACCATGTAAATGAGTCACAATACTATGACTGCGTGAAATTCATCATTTTGTCAATATATTTTTGTAACTCTCTCACATGACATCAATGAATATATCAAAATTTCATGACTACTATTTAGGTAATTAGAAAGAGAAAGAACCAACATATTCTTCAATTTATATCCTTTTCCATTCAAATTTACTGATTATATTGTGTTCATATGATCATTATCACATGTTGTTCGAGAGGGGATCATGCCATGACTCCACATGCCTGTATTTAATAGGCTAGAGGCTGCTTAATAGTACTATGTAGGAATATCACAAATAGGGGATTTATTTCCAATTAACCTCTACAAACACACATCTCCAAGACCTCAAAATAAATAAAAAATTTATAAACCAATAAGTGTAAAATGCTTGAATACCAGTATATTCCCCTACTGATTTACCATATAATGTAATGAAAATTAAACAGGTCTAGAATACAAGCACATAATAAATGTGTCTGTAACCACATGTCCAACCAGAAGGTAATGCATGTTGGGATTGTTTTTTGAATGCCTTAAGAAAACACTTCATTCTATCTAGTCTATCTAACCACCATTTATACCTCATCCTCTTAGGACTCCATCAAAGTTTCATCTGTCTACACATGATAATAAATATGTGATAGAATCCCATTTAAGGGTGAGTATAGAATTACTCAATAGTACATCCAAAAACCTAAAAAAATACAAAAAAATAAATTATAGTTAGATCTTCATAGGAACATGTCTACAAAATATATAAAAAGAACATATAAATATACTCAAAAGATACAGAACTCCTTCAGATTGTCATAACCAATATCCATCAATTGGATTATTCTCTAAGCAATCTTATTGCTGGGAAACTCACTCCTTGATCAATGATATCATCAGAGACATAAGATGAAGATGTGTAGAATATTTTGTACACTCTCAAAGAGATAACTTTGTTCAAGGAAAACTATGATACATATAGAGATAATCATGTCAAGGCTAACTAGGGGAGTCCACAAAAAAATATGGATCACCCCGCTAAATAGGGGACCACACCCAAATTTATAGAGATATCACCGACTCTATCAATGTGGATTTATAGAGGAATTATTAGAACCCATCTCATGGAGGTCACACAATTCCACAAACCACCATAGGGGTGACAAAGGATCACACTCTAGTATTGGGGTGGGATATCATAATCCACATGATACTGAACCTATATAGGGGGTTAGAATCCAATTAGTTTGATGCAATGACAAACTTATCCCTTAAGGAAAGGGCCAAGGGAATGATATGAACCTATATTTTTCCAAACTAACAACTCACCTATTTTCTCAATGTTATCATCTCAACATTAGGGTCTCAATGTTATAGATGTATTTTCCAAATAATGTTTCATTTATAAGATATTCCCATTAGAGTGAAGCTGAACATAGGCATATCGGTGGTAGAAAGGCCAATCACCACGGTAGGTCCACCTATAGCCACTGTTGACTACCATGGTCTGTCGACACACTACACAAACCAGTGGTGAGTTTTATATACCCTAAATCATCCATCATGGTTGAATTTTATGGTAGACCATTACGGTTGACTACCACTATCAGTGGACTAGGGATTGGTAGAGGTGTCACAGTTCCATGGTAGATCATCGTAAATGGTCAACCAAACCATATAGTCAATTGAGGTGGTTGATAGTCATGGTCGACTGAAATACCCTCCTCCCCGGTTTCCTCAAATCTAATAAAATAATAGATAATTAATGTTTTCAACAAAATAATATAGACACAACAATCAATAGTATCCACTTATATTTTGATATTTGAAAATTAATGTGTAGTAAATTTTTGAGATGAAATTTATTTTACAGTGGAAAATGTTTTCAATTCCTCTTAATGTGTGTCAATAGGTATATTTATCTCCATATTCCTTGGTGAATCTCATTTGAAACATCAATTTCTAATATATTGTTGGATCCCATCATTACACTGGTAATTATTATTACCCATTTCATGTGAATCACTGGTTTTATTTAATATAATAACTCTGAATCAACCAATTTTATTTTTGGATTATTATTTTCTACAACCTCCATTCCCATGAACCCTCTCTATCAATTAATGTAATAGATATTTCTATAACCCCCCCCCCAACATCATTTTCAACGTCTAATATAAAATATTAATCCATTAATTAATTGTTCAATATCAAATATACATCCACATACCTAAAAATATTCTACATGGTTACTAGTTAAATAGATAAAATCTTACAACTATCCTTATTTTAAATTCTCCTCTCACCCCATCATCATCTTTTGATTGAATATTAAGATAATTAATTCCAGGATTTTTTAGAGAACATTTCCATTATAACAATATTGTTCATATTTGTTCTTCTATGAATCTTTATCAAGACCAATTTTCTATCATTTAATAAAACAATGATGATGTTCTATTTTAGATTATTATGTTTTATCCTCAAATAAATTACTAGATTCATTTAATGATCTTCTATAATTTGGTTAAAAGTATAAAAGAAATTCATTCATTTATATTTATCTAACAACATTAGTAAATTCATTATACAAATAATCTATTTTAAACCACTAGTTATAATAACATATTAAGAAAACATAGTAATTTGTTTATCATATTTAATAATTTCCTAAAAAACTTATATCCATTTCTATAAAATTATAATATTTTTCTATTGTAATTTATTTATTTTCAATATCACATCTCAAGATTTAATTAACATGTCATAGAAATTAAATCCCTTCAATTATGTAGATATATATATCCTTACTCCCCATATACTATCTCCCAACCCACTTTGTAACCTGCAAATTTAGTATTAATATATTTTCAATGTACATGATAAATATTTGTCAATATTTGAAATTTTTTGAAATGTAAAACAATAACATACATCAATTACCATAATAATAATATATAAAACTATATTATTTATGCAGCCACATTAATGGAAAACCCTTTTTCGTTTATCCGACTATATTATGAAGTCATTCACAATTATGATATAGAACCATTTCCCATCCATTATATTGTGGTACCTAAACACCATCTCTACCTACAATGATTTTGATAATAGTATAGTTCCATAAAAATAAAACATTATTATAATCATCCCTACAACCATATTTTTCTTACCCAAATTATTTATTTCAACAAATTTTTATATTTAATTCATAATCAAATTGATCCTTTTCTTACTAGTTATTAAAAATAAAATATAATTCTCATACAATATTATCATTCAAAAAAAACAATTGATTTGATATAGAATCATTGATTAACTACTCTTCTCTTACAATTATTACTTCTTATTAATGGATTATAAATTTGGATCCACTACTATAGTGATATATTCAATCCACGTATATTATAAATATGTATATAAAATAATTTTTGTAGGAAAAAATATATATTTAGATTTCTACATGTATAAATTCTTCTCCAACTATCATTGATGTAAGAAAATATTCATATCTATTCTATTAAAATATAATCCCTATATAGCTATAACTATTAATATAACTCAAATAGTGGTTATCCGAATAATAGGAGGAGAAATTATACTATAATCTTCAAAATCATTATTTTACAATCTAATTCCCAAAAATAAATTTTTTATGTGTTTTAATGATTTTATGTTACTATATGACATGTAATACACATCTATGATATAATTCCATTTTTCAATGGATAATAATTAATGTTAATAGGTCTTTTACGCATTCCTATAATGGGGTGTGGGGGAAAAATTCATTATCCAAGAATACTATAGTGATTAACCCCTGTTTGTCTCCTGAATGAGAGTTCACATAAAACAATTTGACAGTTTTAATTAAATTTAAAATTTTATGTTTTTGGAATTGATTTTATTTTAATGAAATAAAATAAAATTTCTAATAAAATTATTTAAATTAAATTGGAAACTCATGTATTGAAAACAATTAAATGGGATGATAGATTTTTTCGGGGTTTGATTATCCATTTGTAATGAAATAATTGATCCATTTATTCAAACTTCTTATGCTAGATTTTTTAAGCTGATATTCCATGATCATTTCCTCTAACTCCCATGGTTGAATGGTGATTGTGATAGGAAATCGTACCATGATAATAGTTCGGTATATTGACATTCCATTAAAAAAGGTGTTGTAATGAATATACTTAAATCAATTAGTCAATACATGAACAGGTCTTGTATATCCCTAAATAATAATGATGATCCACTACACCTTTCACAAAAAATGAACATAGTCAAGTAATTCACCACTAATACCTATTCTTTCCATCATATATTATCTAGAACCTAATGGAGGTATACAATGATCATTGACCAAAAAATTAATAACGAAATTAAAAACCAAATACGATCACACTTGATAATAATAACTACTAAATTAAATTGAAATCTAATTTTAATAAGAGAGAAAGTTATTTCATTAAATTATGACTATAAAATAATGAATTATTAAAAATAAAACCAAACATTCCCAAATTACTATAAAATTCACCCCATCATGGTAAGATAAATCATGATTATTTGGGTAGAAGAATGAGTTTCAAAAAGATGAAGAAACTTTTATGATAAAGATGGTGAAGTAGACATCCTTCCATGGTTGAGATCTCCTTATTGGTGCCTTGGATTGAATTGTATGGACTGAAATGATTTGGGAAGGAGGAGGCCTCCTCCTATTATTGGCAATAATTTTCCTCCAAAAGTTACAGTATGTTTGAACAAATAAATGGTCAATTCGCATTAAGTATCCTTCATAAATTTAGTTTATAAATTTCTTCCAAAACATCCCAATAATTATAAGAGTATTTGGGCATGTGTAGAGAGAGTTATGTCCGTATTAGTCTAATAATTTATTCTACCAAGGTAGACTCTCCATTTCTAGACCTACATATTCCCATGCATTAATGGACCTCAAAATATCCCCTTCACATGTGGAATAATTCATGAAACATGTTCCCCAATATAATTCATGTCCACTGTATATGTTTCATAGTTTTTGTGCCCTCCAATTCTGATATATGGATCCAATACCAAAATTTTCCAAATCATGGAATTGTTTTTGTGGAGCAACATGTGATCTCGTATTGTGATTCCATATGGTGGATTTAGCTTTAGGTATCAAATAATGAAATGAATCGGAAGATGTATAGAATAATAAAAAGAAATTATTTACCAAATTTATATGAGAGTATAAAATATTATGAACTAAATACAGATATAATGTAAAATTGTCCAAAATAGTCCATTTTTCAATAAAGTTCAATATACCACTAATATCATAAAATTTGGAAATAAATAATCAAATAAAACATTGAGGATATTTAGAAAATTATAAATAAATGTAATATTATTGAAAACATTCTCTATATTACTATCATCACAATATATCAAAAAAGAAAACTTCATCTCTACCATCCCTTTTCCAGAATCATTCACTCATTCTACTTCTTTATAACATTTTGTTTCTCTATAGCTAGAAAATAAAAAATAAATATGTAAATTAATATAATTTTTCAAATTTACATAACCCTATTTACCTAATATATTTTATATCAAGTCTCTAGTTCATAAGTAAATTCATTGTATTCCCAATCATCTTTTTCCAGATTCTTTTAACACATCCTACTCTAAAGGTAAGGGTTACTATCTCCCATCGCAAATTTAAATTATTAATATTATTATAAATAACTACATTTTGAATGTTGACTTTCATAATTCCAATAATATTTTTATTTTCATCACACTAGAAGTTATAATCAATGATTTTCTATATCCACTAAAAACCCATCTATTATACATAGATTTAATAATTATATATATTTTTATTCAAAAAAAAATATATTATAACATTATAATTTGTAAAATTTAGCATTTGTTCTATAATAACATCTTCATTGTCAACCTAAAATATTGGTAATAATAGACATTATTTTATTATTTATGAATCTATATTAACTATGTCAATAAAAAGACTTTGACTAATGAAGTATAAATTCTAATTAAATAAGAACACTCATGTGATGATGACATCATATATTCAACAGAATGAAAATTTTCATGGAATTAGATAAAAAATACATATATAAATTTTAATTTTTTAGATAAATCATTTTAATAATTATTATCATGCCCAATAAAAATTATTTAATTCAAACACTTCTCACTATCACTATTTAATTCTCAGTAAGACTCTTACATATCTGAATATATAGAAATAATCATGAATATTGTATAGATAAAATTCCTTAACATAAAATTTGAGTTTTAAATGAATGTTACATAATAACATTTTCCATCAGAGAAATATATATATATGATTCCCAAAAAACAGTTTGCATCATGTCAATTTTTTTCATTTGTTGTTTCCTATTTTTTAAGGAAACATTCTTCTAGTATATGAGATTAAAATCACTACATAATCTAATGTCAAAATCTTATCAACTAATTGTTTTGTCATCACCTAATGAACCTCCATACCGTATTACTCATATGAAATATATATAATTAGTTTATTAGGAAAAATATCAAATTGAATTAAATTCATCCAATTATTAATATGGAAATTCATATAATTTTATCAATTCATTACTCGATCTAATATAGTTTTAGTATCTTACAATATTTTCCCGGATATATTAACAAATTATATACATATATCTATTGTAGTTATTATTAAAATGAACATTAATCTTAAATTATGAATGATAACATATTTACAATTTTTAAATAGTCATCAATGTTAAATTTTGGTTTCAATTATCACTTCCCCATTTTAAATAATTCAATGATATTCATCATTTTTGATATATACAAAACCAAAATTTTAGGAATTAATGTTTCATGTATATATTCCATTATTCTGTTTGAATGGTAATAAATAAAATTATCTAATATGAAAGGAATCATAGTTTAATAGACAATATGAAGAAGTCCATCATAAAAAATAATTAATGTATTAATCATTTTATCAATAAATGATTCATATTTTATCATGTGCTAAAATTCTATTAAATATAAATTATTCAAGTAAGTCCATCATATGTGTCTTTAGGCATTAAATTTCATTTTCAATTTTCATATTCACAACAACCTGCCTCTTTTTATTCCACAGGTTGATGGTCTGACCCTTTCTTCAAAATTTCCTTTATGTTTATCTTTACAATGTATCATAAAAAACCAAGTTGAATTAAATTTATAAGTTTCATGATATCTATTATCCCATTAGAAATTATATCTTGGAATTCTTTTTGTTACAATATTAAAAGGATTTCATTTATTTCCTCAATGAATTCTATCTTTATAGACATAAACAGAATTTCAATAATAATAAATTTATTAATATAGTTTTTAATTTACATTCCATCATTGATCCTCTAGTTTATTTGTATATTCATTATGAACAACACTATCAAAGTAGAATTTGTTTTTCTCATCCTTCATAAATAATTATTATATCCTAATTTTTTATTCTCCAACATTATATTAAATTTGAATGTCCATAAAAATGACTGGTGTATAATTCTATGAGATTTTCAAATAAAAAATTACCAAAATGTATCTAGTGTCATTTCCAATTTTCTATTATCTTTCATATATATACCATATTATTATATAGATAATCGTTAATTTAAATCATCTATATATCGATGTTATTTTCATCAAATTAGTATACCATTATATAAAATTCATCCACAACCATTTATCCCAATACATTCTCTTACCCTTAAACCAAAAACATATAATTGATGTGATATTTTGTTAAAAATAGATAAAAAAATCAATCAAATGAAATTTAAATCAATCATTTCAATCTAAAAGGATTGGGTATTTTTCCCTAAATTGAATAATGGGACATAAAATTTCATTATAATAAGGTAGATATATAGATGCATTTAATTAAATAGATTTTCATTCACCAATATAATTTATTAACGTAAATTTTATTAATAGAAAAACATTATATAGTACATTTATACAATAAAACATTCATCTTCATGATATAAATTTTCTACAAATGGATTTCTATATCAATATGAAAATAATTCTTAGTTTTTACAAGTTTAACCCACAAGAGAAATTTATATGTGTAACTACTCGTTATCCTCTTGTAAAAATAGAAAGTATGAGTCAATTTTCAAAAATATCATTCTGTTAAATTTATAATAGAACACCAAATGTACCCAATTTTTTTTATGACAATATTTTCATGATCTCTAATTTTATAACTCATATATGTCATAGAATTTGGGTGAAACATCCCAAAACAACTTTGAAACATCAGTGTGAATGCTGAATCAAAAATATAGGTTTTGTTTATTGTCTCAGCAACATCCTGATACTCTATATATATATCTCAATATATTGAAAATTATAATGGTATTTTTCCGTTATTAGTTTATCCACATAAACCTCTAACATGGTATTGTGGTATAAATTCATACATCTTATTACTGTTTTAGTATAATGACATTTTAAATGAACATCAAAATAATAAAAAAATACATAAGGATAAAATCATATTATATTATTTTATTTATGTTAAAAGTAAAACTATTCTTCTTGTTGGGCTTCATCAATTACATTTTATTAGTGATGAGTATATAAACATTGATTATTAATGGGGTTAGGCCTTATTCTAGTTCTAGGACACTTATATGAGCTCATCTTCTACATTATTGATTGATTGTTCAATAGAATATTAAATTATTTGAAGGTATATCTCACTATGAGTAGGGGAAGAAGGATATTGATTGTATATATCAATAATGGACAACTATATGTTTTTAAAAATACCATATCAATGAATATGATCATTAAATATAGATTAAAATTAATTGAAATTTGTGGATAGAATATATATTTATAAAAAATGATTCATAAAATATAATAACTTTTTGTGATATTCATGGGATCCTATCAAAAAATATTCTTGAAAAAGTGTTAGTGAGATTTGAATTCTAATAGTGAAGCTCTAGTAAGGTTTTACTCTCGTGGATTATATATAGTGAGTATTCCATTCACTGATAGATATTCATTTTTATTATAATGTAATAAAGATTATCAATATAAGAAAAACAATTAGGGGATACTTCTTCTTAACCAAAGGAGAACAAGACGAAATCCAATGATCAATTTTATTTAAATAATGTTCTATATATAGAGATAAATTATATACTTAATACAATTTAATGAAAAGAAGTGGATAAATCATGTGTGTTTAGGGCTTCAAAAAATGATTTTTTTAGTTTGGGGTCTTACCCACCCTATTTCATTCACATCCATATGTATACGATTCCATAGATTGAAAATTGGACTTTTTACCATATAGGACTAGAAAACTACAATTGATAGATTATAAAATATATTGATATTATTACAAGGGTACACTGATATAGTAGTGGATAATGGGATATCAAAAAATTAAATTATATATAATATCATAGATAATTATAATTTAATTCTTATCTATAATATATTCACTAAAACATGTCTTCAAAATTATCCTTTAAAAGGCCTTTTTATTAAATACACCATTTCCTACAATAATTGGACATGATAAATAAAATCCAATCTTAAAATTTCATATGTAAATTGTTTAGTAATTTATTAGATTATTCTAGGAGGTTTTATCCACAAAAATGACATGTATTCTCATTTATTGATATATTAATCCATTTAAAAGGGAAAAAGTATTCCTTAAACCATTAATCCTTAATGATTTATTATAAATGAGATGATTGTGAAAAATTAGATAAGATTATGTTCAAAAAGATATGAATTTATGATCTACACCTTATTCTCATAATCTAGATGGTTCATCATGACATTGACATGGGATTTTATGAGTAATTATGATTATAATAGATTTTACATAATAGAGAGGGAATTTATGTAATATATAATGATTTTTAGGTACGTTTTATTTTTGGGTATGGTTTCTTGTTATTTTAAAATTAATATTATATTTTTCTTAAGGTACGAATGATATCCATTTAGAAAAAATCTCAATATTTTGAGTTGTTGGTTACGCTGTTGGCTTATAGGTAGTGGAAATCAATACAAATTAAATACCATATTGAATAGTTAATGTTACTCTAGAGAAACACTCTTCTAGATTCATGGGAGTATAGTATGTATTTATTATCCTTAGATTGTATATATATACAATTTTACACATATGAATAACTCTATTTTTTTAATTGAATATGTGTATAGACCAAAAATATGATGTTGAAAAGTCAAGGTCAAGTGAAATGCACTGTTGGTACGATGAAAAAAATCTATGACACTACACTAATAAATAAGTAGAATAATATTACAATGTTAATCTAAACATAAAATAAATACAATGACCCCAAACCCCATTAAATTCTATAACTGAATAATAATATCCAAAATGAAAATATGAATATTTTCCTACCATTGTAATTCTAAAAAAGTCATGATCTCCAGGTGTGTATAATATCTTATCCACTCACATAATAAATCATTAAATTCATTAAAAAGGATATATATATTAATTATATATAATAAAATAATAAAAATAATGATCCTTCACAAATTCCATCTTAAAATTTTAGAGGAACCATGAAAAATCATTTTTGAATGAACAATGATGCCAACTAACTACTTATAGATGCAGTGTATCACACAACATAAACATATCTCAATATACATGTCCATAATGAATCATTTTCACATTATTATGAAAATATTAATTCATTAATATTATACCATAACTATTCCCACAAGAAAAAAATCTCCCCCATTTCTATTAACATATATCAATGCTACAAAATATTTTATATTTCTATATATACATATGACAATTATATCATCCCAAAAAATGCATAAATACTCCCACATTCACTTAATATCTATGTCAACAAATTATACCTCAAACACATATAAAAAACCTCATTCTATATAACACATTTGGAATTCAATTTTACAATGTAATCAACAAATACATCAACATGGATCCCTCCCCCCTCATGCACGCCATATCTTGTAAACAAATGTATTAAATAAACCTGATCACATCATAACCAAATCAAAACATAATATAACCAATTAAAATTCCAAAATATTAAAATAAAATTATGAATGATAATAATAATAATAATCAAGGAGATATATGTATCAACTGCATTGTGGTGGTTTTTTAAAGAAATAGGACACAACACCTAAAAAAGTATCCAACCACATTATTAAAATTGAGTGGTGGGGAATCTAAAATATTTAAAAATAAAACTGATATATGATATTATAAAATCCTCTATTAAGATTCATCAAAATAAATTTCCGTAATAACTTTATCATCACTATAGCTCACCACTATCAACTATGACCTTTGACAAAAAACGTACCAACCAACAGTCCCCACACAAAAATAACAAACCTTCACATTTGAAAAAAAATTTAATTATAAACCCCATTTTTTTTGAAATATTTAGTTTATTTTAATTCCCACAAATTGTGTAAAATCTAATTTCTAAATATATAAATTTGTTTTCCATCTATTTGTTCTTGAATTTGATAAAAAATTAATTTAAATAATTATTAAAAACATCTGTTAAAATTAAAAAGAATGTTGAATAACTAGGATCCCTTATCTAATGATGTGATCTCTATACTCATAACTCGTTATATAAAACATCTCAAATGGGTTCCATTTTGATCTAATATTTTTTGTACATATTTCAATTTCTTATTCATGTGATATATTCAAACATAACATTGTGGAAACCCTTTTCTCCTTGTAGTGTACACCCAATATTGTTTATGTGTGTGTGTTTTAACTATTGAAGATATATTGAAACCCATGATTGTAAATGATCATCATCTAGGTGGATAAAAACGATTTCCTAAATATTGAACCCTAGTACATGACTAAGATTTTGGTGATTTCCCATTCAAAACAAAGGAAAAAATATAAATAAATGATATCATTTTCATAAAAATATTCTAAATATTATATAATTATTAATCACCATTTGTGAATTTTCAATGAACTGAAAATAATAATGTTCCTATAGTGATATTAGGTTACCATACTATATCATGTTTTAGCACCATTTGATCTAAAAAAATCATTGCAGGTTTCTTGGAAAGTAACATGCCTAGTTTCTAGAGACCATTGATTTGGGAACCCGTATCAACAATATATATTATTCAACACAATGTTAAAAATAATAAGTACACATATACAAGTAAAACATGCTATTTACAGTTGATTTATTTCTTATTAACACAATTAATAGCCAATGTTTTGTCTCATCTTAATTCCCACTTACTCGTCTTACCTTATATTGAGGAAAATCACTTATATCCCTAGAAGGTCCATTTTCTAGTTACCAGTGTTCAACCAAATATGAATTTAATATAAGATGAAATTCACACATAACATATAATTATGAAAAATTAATTACCTAGAAAAAACATTCAAAATAATTTATAACTGAAAAATATATATTAGGTCACACACATCAAGAACTTCTCCACAATGTCCTCAGATATATTCTTTTCTCATGAACATTTTTGTTCTCATATTAGAAATTTTATTCATTTATAAATGAAATAATGTATCATATAATTGATCTTTATTGGTTTTAATTTCTTAAAGATTATAACATTGAGATGAAGTCAATCTTGTATTCCATTAATAATTATGTCTCTCAATTTTGGCGGTTTAGTGGATGCTTCTTGGGAACATTCAACTATACTCAACTAATATAGTTATCGATGTCAAGTCACACCATTAACAAAATAAAATTCGATCATATAATTGTGCTACCAAAACTAATAAATGATCCCCAGACCATTTGGTCCTTATACCAAATATAATATACAAACATAGCCCATTTAATTATGTTATAGAATAACATGATAGACCATAATGTGACTCTGATGAATAATTCCCACTCAAACCATTTATAAGATTTATTCACCCAGTTATACATTCATTAGGACACTAATCACCATTGAATTTTCATTAGACTTATAGATATTCATAATAAAAACCCATTTTTATTAATGGATCACCATAAAATGACTTTTACCATGCATTAGATAAATGATCATAAAAGGAATGTCATTGGGAGATAGATGTATGGAAATAAAAGGATCCATCTATTCCATTTTCATGTGATATTAAAAGGTATAAGATGTCAAATTAACAAATACATGAACTATAATAAACCAGACATACCTTGTAATAATATATAAAAATACATTTTTTATTTGATCAATACCAATTGATACATATTTATTTTCCACTAAACGGAAATAATTTATTCATCAGCACTCACTACATATATAAAATACAATCAGTTTGACTAGGGAGGTAGAATATGAAGAAAATATGATATATATTGAAGTTCCCAAATCATTGTGATCACTGAGAGGGGGAGGGGTGAATCAGTGATCCTTTAAATCTTTTTACTAATTGATTCTTTATCAATTAAACCTCTATGGATTGTTAAGGCTTCGTTCCACTCTTCTTGTATCTCTCATCCTTTCCTCAAGTGATGCAGTATATGTAAAGGCACATGACACAATGATTTACAAGGTTTGGCTCCAAAGGCCTACATCCTTTCCATGTTGGTTAAATGCCCCAACATGGTTTCTCCACTATAATTCGGTTAGTAATTACAATGGTCTATATAGAGTCACACTGTATCTCTCATGAGTCCCACAGGAGGATCTTTATACTGCATCCCACAGTGTTACCAGAGTCCCACTGGCCTGCTTTAGCTTCAACCAAAGACTTCCCCACCCTGAGTCTCACACGGGGTCTTCTCCTGGCTCCTCGAGTCACACGAGTATCTCTTCTTCTTTTGAAGATATTCAAGAGTCTTCGACTGCCTTGGATAAGGTCTGCTGGCCTTGATCACTTCTTTTGATCCCTGGTGGTGACCAGGACTTCTCTTCATTGCTTGGGCTTTGTCTCCTTCTTCTAAGGATGACCCGACCACTGTCTTCAAGAATATTGATTGGAAAATATGTTCCTGCACTGATTATGCCCACTCAATATTCTTGGTCTTCTCAACTACTGAAAAATCAGATGAATGATGTCTTTAACATCTGTCTGGATTTAGTCTCTCTTCAATTCAACTTCATGCACTGAGTACATGGCATCTCTGAATCTTCATGCATGAATTGCATGGAATCTCAAATGTCTTCAAGAACCTTTGTTCTCGGACTTCTCAAATCCACACACACTGATTTGAAGTTTGTTTACGTGTGCATGTGCACGCATGCAAGCATGCTCTCCCTGTTTCTTCTTGGTGTGATAAACCCTTAAAGGGTGTAATATCTTTTAGCACACACACCTTTTTCTTTGAGTCACACTCTTTTATTATTTCTCTCACACACACAATTGCGTTTTGTTCATTAGTTTGGATTTCCCCTTCTCTCTTTCTTCTCAAGGTGTTCACCCACTTGTTCACTTGTTCATACATGCATGGACATGCATGTGACTTCTTCCTTAACTTAGGCACACACAAGAGGTATGACCTACTTCACTTGTGCACACACTAAGGATTCATCCTTCTTGTTTCTTTACACACACACACACACTCAATGATTGTGTGGTCTTCCTCTCATTTTTCACACACACAAATGATTCTTTATTTCTTCTTCTTCAAAGTGTGCACACTTCACTTGTGCACACATGCCTTCTTCAACCTGAGCATACACAACCAAACCCAAATGGGTGTGGCCTTCCTTGTTTTCACACACTCACTGTGTGTGGTCTTCTCTTCACCTACACACACTTAAAAGGAGGGAGCACAAGCCTTCCTCTCCACTTATGACACACACACCAACGTTTGGCCTTCCTCTTGAGCACCGAACAACTCACCAACGAAGGGTGTGCAAGTTATGCGGCCACCTCCTGCCTTCAAGCACGCTGGGAGCAGCAGCCCCTACCACATAGGTGGCATGGTGGATTTCTCCTGCCGCGTGAGTGTGTGGGAATAGAGTGCGTGGCCACTTTCTACCACACAAGAATGCGGCCAGCGGGCGCGCAAGGCTCGGCTTCTTCCCTGTCGCGTAAGCGAGCGCACAGGGTGGCTCGACTCGGCCTCTTCCTTTGTGCAAGGAATGCGCGGTTCTCCGTTGCGCAAGTGGTTGCATGGTTCTTATCTCCAAAGATGCACTGTTTTTTGAAACAGAAGCACTTGAATGTCCGGGAGGCAGCAACATTATTCTCGTCGGGCTATACCTTTTATTGATGATCATAGAATCTTGTTCTGTGCTTAAAATATTCAAAATATCTCATGAAGATTGGAGGTTTGAATGCCCGAGATATTATTTTTAATAACCGAAATATTCGGTTCTTTAAAAACATTCAACCCATGTTAAAGATATGTCGTGTATCTCGGGTGATTCATGGAATCCTTTCTTCATGTATGGATTCAAGATTGTATGCCCGATTCTTGTGCATAAATCTCACATGGATCCATGTGACCTCGAAAACTCCATTTTCCTCGTCTGTACCTTCTTCCTCGAGATTTCTCATGCATGAAAGATGTAGATTACATCCATGATATTGGTTCGATCAGACAATCACCATGCAGTTGTTTTGACCTTCAACGGTGGTCCGGATTCAACCATGGTGGATCGGCAGTGGCGACGGCTAGCTGGTTCACATCGGGTGGAGCTCGGGTGTCTGGAGGTTGAAGACAACCTTTGTGCCTCTCCTCAGCCATTTGATCCACATTAAATGATCTTGGACGGCTGGGATTATATCATGGTACCATGAGATTAGATGAGCGGCCGCGATTACACGCGGATCAGATGGACGGCCTAGATCATCTCTGCATCTCAAAAAACTCGACCCACATATAAATGCGCATATTTTGTCACGCTGTTTTTCAAACAAGCTCCACCGCTACCATCCCAGAATACTCCTCTCCCCCCCTCTAGTGTCGTCCCGCACCGGTTATCTGCCGGTGCACTCTAACTCCCACTCTGCTCCTCTGGGCGCGCGCACCTTGCGCCCATGCTGCACGGATTCATCACCGTGTGGCACTTGCGGGCTTACACACATCACACACCATGCCTCGGGGAGGCCATGGCCTTGAGGACCTCCCTTGAGTGCGGTTGACACTCGTGTATCACAAGTGCTTGAGGTGAGGGACCTCGATTGGCCTCCTTGGTTGGGTTATTTTTTTTGTTAAAGTACATAGTTGGTACTTTGTATAGAAGAAAAGTAACCAAGTACAAAAATGCCAAACCATACTTCTTATCCACTTCATATTCTTAAGAACTCCATATATATTCTTCAACATCTATTCTTCTTCTTCTATTAAGGAATGGAATTCCCACAGATCTCTCAGTATCTTAATCAACCATTAATCATAAATCACTTAATCTTCAATGTTCTTATTCAGTCCAATCATAGATGAGGTTGGATCATCTTCAAATCCACATGCACTAAGAGATAGTTCATGGTCTTCTTCAAACCACTTCATCCACTTAATAGCCGTGGATGGTTCATTTCTTCATTCTGCATCCACTTAGTGATAGTGGATGGAACTTCTTTATCTCCTCATGCATTGTGAAGACAATGCATGGACTTCTAACAATGTTGTGACATTGTATCTCCTTGATACATGTCTTGGAACTTCAAGATTAGTTCTAAAATTGTGTGATTTTATATGGAGTGTGTTTCAACCATTACCTCCTATGCCACTTAGTGATTCTCCTAAATGACATGCTTTTTAGTACCATGGTCATTCTCCAATCATCACCATCACCATCACTTCCTTTGTCATTCACATATCCATTCAATCCTTGACATATTATTGACAACATCTCCATTACTATCACTTCCTTTTTCATTCACATATTGACACTCGTTGTCATCCATTCAATCTTTGACACCATATCGACAAAAAATGCAACACAGTTCACAACAATCTCCCCCTTTGTATTTATTGTAAATATCACTAGAGCACATATGAATGGGTCAATATGTGTTCCAAGATTTTCTCCCCCTTATTGTCAACCAAATGCAAAGGTGTGGTGTGGTTCTCTTGAAAATATTTCTTCCTCCCTTTGAATAGAATCTTCTTGAAAATTACCAAGAGAGGGATGATGTCACATGTTCACTTTAGCAAAGCGCCTTTATAAAATCAACTCCAAGTCTACTTGGGCTAACCTAGTGTAGAAAACAAGTGTGATGTAACCAAGGAATTCAATGCTGTTCACAATTAACTATATATGTGAGATCCTTCTTAGGCTTCAAGGGGTTGAAACTTTCCAGATATATCAATGAATTGCTAAATCCATTATTCTTCACATGAGGATATGAATCTCAAAAGATCATCTTCTTCAGATTAGCTCCCCCTCAAGGGGTGCACTCCATTCTGTCCATACCATTCTCAATTTGAGAGTGATCATCATCTTCAATTACCTGAAATGTAAGCACATGTATATACCAGTGATTAGGGAATAAGATGGAACCTCCTTGGTTCATCAGTTTGAACAACAAGGTTGAGACGATTCTCTCAACCGAGATGTTCCACTTTATACATTATTCACACTTGCACATTTGATCTTCAATGATGTATGTTCTGTTGTGGATCTTAACACCTCTTCAATATCTTTGTGTGTGACTCCTCTCTTTCTATGTTCCTTCTGAGAACTAGAATCTCCTGGTGCAATCTTCATTCTCTTGAAGAATTATTTTTGAGCTGGAATGAGTGTCGTGCATTTATTACTAATATGACCATCTTTATTTCACCTCACACATAGAATTTCAGCTTCATGTGAAATCTTTTAGTTTTCATTTGCACTATCTTTGTCATGTTTATTTTCATCCTTTCTCATTCTTTCCAAATATTCTAGCCAGATGATTAATAAGTCATTTGGAAGTGAGGCTTCAGATTTGGATGTTCCACATGGTTCCTTTGATTCTTTTAAGTTACCTTTCTTAGGAATCTTATTTTCAATCAGTCCCTTCTTCTTCTTAGGATTTATTGTCCTGTTTAGTGCGGTTTGCTTCTATTTAGTTCCATGGATTGTTTACAAAGATCCATGGTATAACCTGTCTTTCCACAGTAGAAGCATTTTTTCTTGGTGGTCCTTCTGGATGCATCACCCTTCATGGATTTGAAATCCAAGGACCTTTCTTTCTTTTTCTAGATTTTCTTGGGAGAATTTTCAACTTTCTTCGGCTGGTTTCCCAAGGATAATTCTTCATTCTTATCCAGGTTCTGTGATCTTCTCTTCTTTTCAGCTTTGAAAACATTTGGAGATTGGTATGTATCATTCTTGTGACCACTTTTTCATTCATCCTAGATGTTATCAAACATTCCAAATATGTTTGCAGTAAATAGTTGTTTCTGGAACAGTGGATTTGCTTCTTCTTCTCTGGCTTGATCCCCCTTGGCATGGTCTTCCTTTTTTCTTTTTCAATTAGAGTATTGTACCAACATTCAATTGCACAATGTCCATACCTGTTGTAACACCAACATTGACCCACAAATCTTGTCTTCATGACTTATACGGATTGTTGAGTCTTTCTCTTGAATCGTTGTGTTTTTTTAGGAGATCTCTCTTTCTTCGTCTTCTTCATCCATACTTTTTTAGTGTTATTCTTCCATCCTGAAATTTTTGTGGAAACACATTTAGAATCATTAGTAAAAGATGGTATGGATGGTACATTCTTCTTTGAAGATGTTTCCCTTTAATTAGAGGATGTCCTCCTTTTGGAATCATCCTTCTCAATGCACACTTGAGTGGAAAAATTTCTTCTTTCAGCTGATTGGGAGGCTTCAGTTTTGGGTGATTGCTGATTTTTCAAATATCACCTCTAGCTCTAAGCTTTTCATGTTGAGAGAGTTATTCTCATCCTCAACAAATCTTAGCCTTCATTCCCAATTCTCTTCCAGTTGTTTCATGTGGTCTTCATCCATCTTCTTCATTTCATGCAATGAATTTTCATGCTCCTTTACCCTTTTTACTTTGTCTTCTAGTTGAGCATCTTTGACAATCATTTACACTCTATGCCTCTTTTCCAGTGCAAGGAAAACTTCTTTAAAAACTATCTCAAAGAATTATTTCTCACAAATGATTCTTTGTAGTTCTTCAATGACATCATCAATTCTTTCACTGCAAAGGGAAATGGTTTAATATTTAGCCTTCACCATCTTTGTGTGAGTATTGGTTATGCCAACCCTTCTTGCCAAATGATCTTCCATAAAATTGGCTTCTGGTTCTAGCTATAATTTTTCTTCTTGAAGATCATGGATACTTGTAGTAATACACATTGCCACATCCCTGGGGTTTGACTTCCGAAGATATTTAAGTGAATTTAGAAGATCATTGATTGTTCCATCATCATCACAGCTAGAACAGGCTTCATCAGAAGAGTGATAAAAGGAATTGTCATCTGTTGTGACTTTCGCATTACCTTTAATGGAAGGTGTTTCTCTATTAGTAGAAAACTTCTTCATCATCTTCTTGACCTGTTTATTCTTTCTATTTTTCTTATTCTCGGTGGATATATTCATTTGAGGGTGTTCTCTCATTTCCTTAAATCTCCACTTCATAAAGACTCCCTTGGCTCTTTTAGAGGGAACCTTGCTCTGATACCAATTGAAGTGCCCGGATCAGTGTGATCACTGAGAGGGGGAGGGGGTGAATCAGTGATCCTTTAAATATTTTTACTAATTGATTCTTTATCAATTAAACCTCTATGGCTTGTTAAGGCCTCGATCCACTCTTCTTGTATCTCTTAGCCTTTCCTCGAGTGATGCTGTAAATGTAAAGGCACAAGACACAAGGATTTACAAGGTTCGTCTCAAAAGGCCTACAACTTTTCCATGCTGGTTAAATGCCCCAACATGGTTTCTCCACTATAATTCGGCTAGTAATTACAATGGTCGATACAGAGTCACACTGTATCTCTCCTGAGTCCCACAAGAAGTTCTTTATACTGCATCTTACAGTGTTACCAGGGTCCCACTGGCCTGCTTTAGCTTCAACCAATGACTTATCCACCCTGAGTCTCATAGGGGGTCTTCTCCTGACTCCTCGAGTCACACGAGTAGATCTTCTTCTTTTGAAGCTCTTCAAGAGTCTTCAACAGCCTTGGATAAGGTCTGCTGGCCTTTCTCACTTCTACTGATCACTGGTGGTGACCAGGACTTCTCTTCTTTGCTCGGGCTTTTCTCCTTCTTCTAAGGATGACCCGACCACTATCTTCAAGAATCTTGATTGGCAAATATGTTCCTGAACTGAGTATGCCCACTCAATTTTCATGGACTTCTCAACTACTGAAAACTCATAAGAATGATGTATTTAACTTCTGTCTGGATTCAGTCTCTCTTCAATTCAACTTCATGCACTTAGTACATGGCATCTTTGAATCTTCATGCATGACTTGCATGGAATCTCAAATGTCTTCAAGAAAATTTGTTCTCGGACTTCTCAAATGCACACACACTAATTTTAACATTGTTTATGTGTGCATGTGCATGCATGCAAGCATGCTCTCCATGTTTCTTCTTGGTGTGATAAACCCTTAAAGGGTGTAATCTCTTTTAGCACACACACCTTTTTCTTCGAGTCACACACTTTTATTTTTTCTCACACACATTAAATTGTGTGTTGTTCTTTATTTTGGATTTCCCCGTATCTCTTTCTTCTCAAGGTTTTCACCCACTTGTTCACTTGTTCATACATGAATGGACATGCATGTGTCTTCTTCCTTAACATGGGCACACACAAGAGGTATGACCTCCTTCACTTGTGCACACACTAAGGCTTCGACCTTCTTTTTTCTTTGCACATACACACTCAATGATGGCGTGGTCTTCCTATCCTTTTTCACACACACAAATGATTATTTATTTCTTCTTATTCAATGTGTGAACACTTCACTTGTGCACACACTCCTTCTTCAACCCATGCACACACAACCAAACCCAAATGGGTGTGGCCTTCCTTGTTTGCACACACTCACCATGTGTGGTCTTCTCTTCACCAGCACACACTTAAAAGGAGGGCGTACAAGCCTTCCTCTCCACTTAGAACACACACACCAACGTTTGGCCTTCCACTTGAGCATCGAACACCTCACCAACGAATGGCGCACAAGTTATGTGGCCACCTTCTGCCTTCAAGTGCGCTAGGTGCGGCAGCACCTACCACGCAGGTGGCGCGGTGGCTTCCTCTTTCCGTGTGAGTGTGTGGGCACAAAGGGCACGACCACTTGCTACCACACAAGAATGCGGCCAGCGGGTGTGCAAGGCTCGGCTTCTTCCCTGTCGCGCAAGGGAGCGCACATGGAGGATTGACTCGACATCTTACTTTGTGCAAGGAATGCGTGGTTCTCCTTCACGCAAGTGGTTGCATGGTTCTCCTATCCAAAGATGCTATATTTTTTGAAACAGAAGCACTTGAATGTCTGGGAGGCAGCAACATTCTTCTCGTCGGGAACTACCTTTTATAGATGATTATAGGATCATGTCATGCGCTTAAAATCATCAAAATATGTCGTGAAGATCGGAGGTTTGAATGCCCGAGATATTATTTTGAATAACCAAAATTTTCAGTTCTTTAAAAACATTCAACCCATGTTAATGATATGCCATGTATCTTGGGTGATTGGTGGAATCCTTTCTTCATATATGGATTCAAGATTGTATGCCCGATTCTTGTGCATAAAACTCGCATGGATCCACGTGACCTCGACAACTCCATTTTCCTCGGTCGTACCTTCTTCCTCGAGATTTCTCATGCATGTATGACGTAGATTTCATGAATGGCCTCGGTTCGATCAGATGATCACCATGCAGTTGTTTTGAGATTCAACAGTGGTCTAGATTCAACCATGGTGGATCTGTAGTGGCGACGGTGAGCTGGTTCATGTCGGGAGGAGCTCGGGAGACTAGAGGATGAAGAAAACCCTGGTGCCTCTCCTCAGCCATCGGATCCACATTAATTGATCTTGGATGGCTGGGATTATTTTGTGGCACCGCGGGATTAGATGAGCGGCCGCGATTACACGCGAATCAGATGGATGGCCCAGATCAGCTCCCCGTCTCAAAAAACTCGTCCCACATTGAAACGCGCCTAGTTTGTTGTGCGGTTAAACAAACAAGCTCCACCGCTACCATCCTAAAATACTCTTCTCCCCACTCCGGTGCCGCCCCACACGGGTTCTCTTCCGGCATGCTCTAGCACCCACTCTTCTCCTCCGGGCGCGCGCACCATGCACCCATGCTGCACTGATTCATCACCGTGTGGCACTAGCGGGCTTACACACGGCCCGCACCATGCCTCGGGGCGGCCTTGGCCTTGAGGGCTTACCATGAGCACTATTGACCCTCGGGTCCCGCAAGTGCTTGAGGTGAGGGACCTCGGCTGGACTCCTTGGTTGGATTATTTTTTGTTAAAGTACATAGTTGGTACTTTGTATAGAAGCAAAGTAACCAAGTACAAAAATGCCAAACCATACTTCTTCTCCTCTTCATCTTCTTAAGAACTCCATATATCTTCTTCAACATCTCTTCTTCTTCTTCTATTAAAGAATTGAATTCCCAAGGATCTCTCAGTATCTTCATCAACCATTAATCATAAATCACTTAATATTCAATGTTCTTATTCAATCCAATCATAGATGAGGTTGGATCATCTTCAAATCCACATGCACTAAGAGATAGTTCATGGTCTTCTTCAAACCACTTCATCCACTTAATAGTTGTGGATGGTTCAATTATTCATTCCGCATCCACTTAGTGATAGTGGATGGCACTTCTTTATCTCCTCATGCATTGTGAAGACAATGCATGGACTTCTAACAATGTTGTGACATTTTATCTCCTTGATACATGTCTTGGAACTTCAAGATCAGTTCTACAATCGTCTGATTTTATATGGAGTGTGTTTCAACCATTACCACCTATGACACTTAGTGATTCTCCTAAGTGTCATGCTTTTTAGTACCATGGTAATTCTCCAATCATCCCCATCACCATCACTTCCTTTTTCATTCACATATCCATTCAATCCTTGACATCTTATTGACAACATCACCTTCACTATTACTTGCTTTTTAATTCACATATTGACACTCTTTGTCATCCATTCAATATTTGAAACCTTATTGACAACGAATGAAACATAGTGCACAAAATATATAAATGATACATTCTATTCATGTAATTAATAATTCACATTTGATAGCAATATTAAAAAATATTTTTATCAATAAATATTAATAAAAATTCCATAAATATATAATAGAATAAGGGAATACAACATACAACCATTCATTGTCTCATCCATCATTGAATAATATTATACATAATATAAAATTATAACAATTTTTAGTTCATTATAATTACCAAATTCCATTTCAATATAGACCCATTATAAAAATAAACCAGAGTTGTAAGTGCATCAGGAAACATAAATTGTAATTCTAATGTGAAATCCATTACCTATAAAATATATTGATTTACCAGGATTAGTTTTCGTAAATTTTCACTAATGGGTTCCATGTTTATGGTTTTATTCATTTTTATCCCCAATTAATGAAAATAGATATTTATGGTAATACACTAGTGATATTATAAATCCATAGTTGATATAGGATAAATAACTTATTTACATGGATTCTTGAGCATCGACTACAAAATAATCTTTAGATATAAGGATCATCTAAATGAATGTTCTTTTATACAATCCTAATATAAGATATCGTCGACCCAAAATCTATTATTACATTAATTGACAAACCTAATTTTTTTATAATGTTTTTATATTAAATCTCAACATTTTAGGTAACCCATTAAAAACAGTAAGAGATGATTCCTTATAGGATATATCATTAATAATGAACAATAATGAATTTTTTTCCCTTGTTTCAATATATATATATATATATTTAATTGGAGTTATGTGTCTTGAGTGAAATAATAACCACCACTACATCTTTGGTGAGGTGTAATGTAATTAAATTATGATACATACAACATATCATGAGATGAATTTGTAATGTTCATTCTATTAAAGGTGTTCCCACCATCATAAAACATCTTTTATAGAAACCCACATTGTGTTGGATAACTTTGAGATCTATTCCCTAGATATTTTTTCCTGGTGTACCACAACATTTTACAATAATATGTATTTTATTAATGAATATTGATAGTAATATTACACCTTTTACAAGAAAAATAAATAAATTCATTCAATATATCTTTGTGGAAACCAATGATATTCAAATATGTTCTCCAACCAATGAAGGTTAGTAAAAAATAATGGGCTAATTATAGATATTATATAGTAATAAAAACATGTAATAATGATTATAAAAAGGGTATTTATAGTATTAATATGTGATCAAAATCAAATAATATTTGTCATTATATTATTAGGAAGATATCTTTGAGAATATTCATTATACTCCTCTCATAGCATGAAAATCCTGACATAGAAACACGATCAAGAATGATCAAATATTGATAAAAAATAAGTGACTATATCTTCCAACTACATCTCCACATTTAGAGGTAGTTTTTTTGTTGGTCTTCCATGAAGAACCAAATTAGATAACACTAGATCTCCACATCAAAAAAAATCCATTAAACGTCTCCTAATTTTTTTGGAAGCGATGAGTATGAATATTATCCTTGAAAGATCCCAACATTTTTGGATATGTATCATTCATATTTTTAGGTACTCATTATCTTATTCTTAGTATGTCATGTTTTTTTTAATTTGAGGATTATTTATTTGTAATTATATATTCATAGATTTTTTTGGATGGGTTTGGTGAGGATTGCCTTTTTTTCATGGTTTCCCTAAATCGTGCACCCTTCCCTTGAAAACCATGAAAAAACATATCTTTATTCATGGATAGAGAACTGTTTTACAAACATTATTCACTCTTACTAGAATCCATCAACACCAAATAAGAGGCCTAAAATTATAGTTCAGGGTTTTAAAAACAATGCGTGATAGTATATAAGATCATGAAAATTGTTTTTAATCGTATGAAAATATAAATTAAAACAAATAACATAATACTTATTGTACCTAAATGCACTTTCTCTACCCTAAACCAATTTCTATGAATTTTTATCACTGGGGAAGGTTCTAATAATACTTGATCCCCTTTAATAATGAATCAATTTTCCATTAAGAATAATTTCCTCTCCAATCGAATGTGTCATCTTTCTTGATTGGTTTCCTTTAAAATTACCTTTATTATCACATATTATGGATGATTGATTTGCTAAATTAGAAATTTTTTTGATCTTGGTTATCGTGGATCCTAATATATTTTATCAACCATCTATGTTTCAGTTCTAATTCTCTTCGTCCATTATGAAATTGATCATTCCACATCAATTTGAGGGGTTTCTGTTGGGGCAATATCCATCACAGATCTTTTGGTAGGTGATGAAAATTTTAATTCATGTAGTCTTCTTTATAGTTGGGTTTATGTAATAGTGAAAAATAAATATCCATTATTGTAAATTGAATCATCAATTGGATCAACTTATTTGATAATTAATTAAAAAATGTTTTTTTGTTTCGAAACTGGATGATTTTGTGGATTATATAATTGGTTAACTTGTGTGAATCTGAATTGACTACTAGTACAAATTAGGATTTGGTTGGATCAACTGTAGAGGGTTGAAGGTTATATAATTCAATATTGGAAAATGGATTAATGTTTTGTTTTTTATATTATTCCAGGTGATTAATTTTTTTAACAATGATTGTATTGATAATTGTAATGGATTACCAGGATTTGAATAATTTACAACATTGAAATGATTATTAACCTACATAAATGTGATATTTTTGATATATGCGATTGATTGAATAATGAGAGTGTAACCTAGAATTATGATTCAAAATAACATATTTGATTCACTAATAAATGATTTTGGGACCTGGATTGATTCTCTATCTTCCAAAGTATGATTGATTTATAACTAAGGTGTGAGTTAGTGACTAATTCAATAAATTCCCATGAGTTTCTTGTCACGATGTTCTATGCCCAAGAGATCGAAATTAGACTATGGATCGATGTGGTTGTGATATTAAATTTTAAAAAAAATGGATACTAAAATCCCATGGTATAATTATTTAGGATTTCATATGATATATAATTCTAACCCTAGTTTTAACATAAGTATGAATTACAAGGTTGTGTGTCATTACGATCCCACAGTGATTATGTGATTATTTATTTAATAATTATATATTTGAACTATCACATTATCAATTGTATTTTATTTATTATAAAACAACATAAATCATTATAGAATGGATGTTTTTAGACACTATTATTGGTGGAATACTGAGTTATAATCATAGCCTACCTGGGCTTCATGAATGTTAGTTGAATAGAATTCTTGTTTGGAGGATAAATATATGGGAATGATACCGAGAATAGATGGTTGATATTGGATTGATATTGGATATGGGATAATGAAATGGTGTCAGGGCCTTCTTGGGAGTGATAGTGTGAATTTATTTTTTGTATTCCATTTAGATATTTTATACATACATTGAAGTAAATATCTCATAATTTATTTTGGATATGATTTTCTACTTCTGGGTCATAATGCCATACTGGTCAATATTGGTATTGGATTTATTTTTGTTATTATTTTGTATCATTTTGGATGTTTTTTATTTATTTTATTTTTGTGCATCTTTAGTAGAGAGGGTATAGTCTCACTATATTATTTATATACCCTCAATGGAATATTTTATCCTCTATAATATTTTTAGGAATTCATGAGTTCATGTATAAAACTATCTTGGGGAATCAATTTTTGGAACCTGATTTAGGATGTTACAAGGTGGTATCAAAGGGTATTTTAGTATCTTTACATTTATCATAATATTTTGGAATCGTAGATAAGATAATATGTTCAATTAGAAAATGGTAAATATATCATTTATTGGAGAAGATATACCTTTTATAGGGGTAAAACCATGTACTTAGTGTGGGTCTGTGGGTATTGATGTTTTCTATTACAATTGGATATTATTTCACATTGAGTGATACATTTTTTGGGTGACTTTTTTCTAAGTCATTATTTATAAATCGAAATGTCCTAGGAGTTGTGTATACATGAATCAGTCTTGGAAATATGCATTTTTATGTGTCATGCCTCATCTTACGTAAGTGTAACATCCCAGGTAAATAATGAATATTAATTTTTCATATTTATTAATATTTGTGAGTAAAATATTAATATTACTTTAAAGGGACCGCTATTCTTGATGGCGTATCCAATACGCAACAACGAGTTTCTTTGAAATCTTACGTTGCATTCTAATAATAAAATAATATTAATTTAAATGGTAGTTAACGCCTAGTCAATGTATTGGCGGAAATGAATAGAAATAACCAATATATGATTTTATATGTTTGTTAAGTGTTTTTACATTTATCCAATAAAAGATAAAGTCTTAAAATAAGAAAAGAATTCAATTTTAAGCATAAATACTCTAAAATTAACAAAAAGGTTGATTTATCACCTTTTGCTGGTGAAACCTATTTAATATAGTTAGGGTCACTCTTATAAATTCTATTGGACCAATTAAAATTATTCTTCAGAATCAGGGCATGGAAATATACTTTGTGTAAATTTTTGGTATTTTTCCGATAATGTTCATTTTTTTAATGAATAATGAAAAATGTTGTATTTTAATTCAAAAACCCTTTTTAATCTAATTTATTTATATGATTATATTATCTATTGAATTGTTTTTAAAGTCTAGTTATAATATATTTTTACCATTTAATCTAATAGTGGTCATTGGAATTAATTTCACTTTGAAATTAGACTTAAACTAGTGTCAATCTTTTGATAGATATTGTTTCATAAAAACACGCTATTTGTTCTAAAAATGGGAATTAATTATTAAATTAATTAATGTAACTTATATGATTTTAATTTTGTAAAAATTATCATCATTTTTGAATTCGGAATATCAAATATAGCTTAGGATGAAGTTTTGGTATTTTTCTGAAAAACATCAATTTTTGAGGAATAGTGAAACCACTAAGTGGTAGTTAAAAAAACGGATTTTTAGTTTAAATGAAACTTTACCACTTCTGTGATTTGAATTTCAAAAATCTGACATACATTTTTGTCATTGGGATGTAAAATTTGGTTCAATGGGATTAAAATAATTTTTTGTGAATAGTAACTTTTCAGTTTTATTAATCGCGATTAAGGGTATTTAGTGTAATTTAAGGTAAAGATAATGTTATAATAACATTAAATGACCTTGACACGTGTACTAAACTTATTTTATGAGTCACGGATGACCATGAATATCCATGGGTCAAATTGGGGACCCCATGAAGCCACTTTCGTAGGAAAATGACATTAATAACTTTTTATTTAAAGTAAAAATTAAAATGTCACATACATGTATTTTTTTACTAAATTTTTTTTTAAATGGGGTTATAAAAGTCATATGTTTTAATATAAATATTCATTAGAAATATAAATAGATTTCCGACATCATGATATTTTTTTATAATTTTTGGACATTAAATTAATTTATTTATTTATCACACCGTGATTATGCAGTGATTACCTCATAAATGAACGATTTAAATAAACTGAGAAGATAGGGTAAAATATAAGTCTTACACATGTGAAAAACCAATTGGATTGGTGGATTTAAAAACCTTATCACCTTATCCTAGAAATATTTCCTTTTGGGACCTTTAAAATCTGAAAAACATTTTATAATAAAGTAATATTTTATAACTTTCCATGAGTGCCCCTCCTCTTCTCTTATAAAAGTCCCCCACCTCTACCACCATACCCACACATCTCAAGCCATTGGATCGGCCAAGATCTGCCCATTTGTTATCTCCGCATACCTATCCTGAACCTAGAATCCTTCCCTTAGGCATAATTCTCTTCATGGAACCCTTTTGGTTCAAACCAAGGGGAGTTACCCGATTTAATGGTAATGTCTTCTCTTATGTTCTGTTGTTTTATTTTGCTTCTCCAACCCCCTAAACTCTTTTTATTCTTTTCTTTTGTAAAAACACCAGTATAGTAAACATACTAGGATGTTGTTATGAGATGTATTCGAGCTACACATACACACACCTCTGTCTAATGGTTAAAGAACATACTATTTCTGTGGATGGTAAATTGTTGCCTCACGAAACGATGATTTTTCTATCTTCTCCTACCGCCTATCATGGTGGCCATTATGATGGAACTATTTTTATATATGATATATATTATATTTATGTCCTCTATATTCTTCTATATTAAATATTTAAAACACACCTTTATTCTTTTCATGTTGTGAAAATGCGATAATTTCATTTGAGGAAGTGTGGACTACCGCCCCCTCAAGTGATGTGACTCATTCATGCAATACATTGAATTTATAAATAATGAAATTAATTAACTTATGTTACCCATATAACATATATAATATAATTTAATTATAATATATATATCTCTCAATTATTTTGAATTCCATTAATATGACAGAGAAATGAAAGTAGCATTCATGCGTACGTACGGCCTACCGTCTCCATGAATGGTGAATTTCATTTCTTTTTATTTCCAAATGTTATGGAATAGAATAAAATTAATATTTAATAGATATATATGATATTTAAATCATTAATACTATTCTAGAGATGTTTTACTTATAACTACATGAACAATTCTTTTAAAACAAGTTCATTTTTGACTCATGTACCAAACATCGACAAAAGCATCTAATACGAACTCACATAATTAACTAATTATTATAACATTATAATATGTGATGTGAATTGAATAATAAAATTTAAAGTATTTCATTAAGAAATTATAAATTGACAAATGTTTATTATTCAGGAATATAAAGAAACGAACAAGACAAGTCGGACTTGAGGTAAGGGATCCTACCTCTCTCTTTCTTTTTAAGTACTCCTTTTTATGTAACTTACTTTAAGCTACTCTTTATTTTGTTGGGGGATGTTCTTTTATATTCCTATTGATGTAAATTTTATTTTAATATGATGAGTGACCCTATTTGATCTCATAAATCCATTTTTGGAAGTCTTATGTGGCGTCGTTAGGCTGCCAAATTTTCATATGGGGATTTTCATCTCACTTTTTATTCCTGTGAGATTCATGCTATATTAGTCACTATTTACTTTTTTGTGGTGTATGTACTGCCCATTAGTTTAATATTTGTATAATATAGTCTCATTTTTATGTATCTATAACTTCATTGTATTAACCATCTTTCATGGTGTGTACGTTTCGAATGTTTCCCAAATCGAAAAGGAAACCTTTCACACTCCTCTTTTTAAAAGACTAATTTTGATATGTCTTTTAATTTAGATCTCTTTATATTGGGATATGTTATTATATATAATTATTGATGTAAATTTTATGTCCATGTTCTGAGATACCATTTTCTCTCTCATCAACTAATTTTATGAATTTTAATGTGACGTTGTTAGGCTGTCAAATTTTACCAAGGGAACTTCTTAACCAAATTTCAATTTCTTTGGGTTCAACTTGTAGTTATTGAATATTTCATCCTATGAATATGTGTGAATGACCTATGGTCGTTTTAAACTTAATATCCACTTATATTGGGTGTTTTTATATTTGTCACACATAATTATGAGATTGATTTATCCTTAATTTAAGGACACCTTCTTTATAAGGGATTTCATCCCATTTTACATTTATATTGAGACTTCATTGTTGTTAAGCACCAAATAACTCTGAAATGGTGTATATAATGTCCTTTATAATATTATATCATGAATCCATTTAGTCTCATGATATAATAAAGTTCTGATTAAATGTTATTCCTCAATTATTGAATTCAAGTGTCTCTCGTTTTCTTAAAAACCCTTTAACTAAAATATTAATTTAAATGTTTTAATGATTTATTCTTATAAATATCACATTAATATCAATTTTTTCATATTCGTTTTATGGATTTATTTATATGGATATTAATGGTTTAAAATGTTAAAAGCTTCAAAGTTTTATGGGTCACTTTGATTCAAAAATTTCTTTATTAATTGTTTTAAATGGTTTTGAAAATGGTTTTTAGAATGGATTCATTATTTCAATATCTTAAAATGTTATATTGTTATTGAAATATTTGAATGATATCTTTCCATTATGATTAAGTTATGTGTTATGATTATGTTATGGTTCATGGGCATTTTTTATTAAGATGGGTGGTTCCGTGATAAACTAAGGGCATGTGTGCCCGATATAGCTCTCCAATGCATTGGGTAACGTGAAGGGGTTAAACGATAAGGATTCTCCGAAAAGATTTAGGGAATATACTATGATAGGTTTTCTAAACGTAACCATGTGTGTTACTTCCTACGTAATAATGTTATGAATGCATCAAGTTACCTTTATGTCTTATGATTTCTATGAGTTATACGTATATCTTATGATTTCATGAGGTATATTAAAGTGATTATGTTTTATGAGTAAAGTATGATTTCATTGATTCTTATGTATACATGGAATGATGATTTTTTTCGTATTGTTATAACCCTTAGTGAGCTTTTTATGATCATACCATGTTTTTTTGAAATTTTTTTCACAGGACATAATGTTGAATTGGGTCAAGGTTGGGATCAAGGAAATGTCAGGCTATCTAAAACAAGGAACTAGACATGACTCTTTTGTTCAAGAGTTTTTATTTTGTGACAAAAAATGGAAACTAAGTAGATGTGTCTACTTTGTAATATTTGAGATGTAATAGTTATGTCCTAATTCTCTAAAACTCTAAACCTGAAAAGATCCTCAATGGGAATTATTCATTTTAATTCAAGATTAAGTAATGTTTTAAGACCGCGGCCTTATAGTTGGTATCAAAGGTTTGTTTAGAAAACTTTAGGGATTAGGAGTTTTCGTTAAACACATGATTAGTCCATATGTTTATTATCTTAGTTAAATCATTGTTTTATAACTTTTTCAGATCAATGAAATGGAAGTAGGAGGATCTCAAATGAAAATCTTATCCCTTTTTGATGACTTTATTGCAATAATTATTGCAAAGTCATGTTCGAATAATTGTGAAACATTTTCTAGCATACAACTCATTTGCAAGAATCTTTTTGAGATATCAAACACCTCCACTATACCTCGTTATCATCGTGGATCAAGGGTTGTATTTAGATAAATCCTATTTTTACAATATTCTCAAATTTTCACGAAGTTAGATATTATCAAGGAATTTTCAAATATTTTACCTTATCACATGATTTTGAAGTATATTATGATTTTAAAGAAGGTGCTGAAGAAGGAGACCCTTTCGCAACCAATTTATATTTCCTTTTAAAATATAGTCTCACAGCACATACCTATGGTATTTTAAAAGGACCATTAATTGAATGTTTCAACTCAAATTCAGTCAGACTATTTTATAGAAAGCATGTCTTATCAGATGTCTTGAAATTATATGGAATACATGATTATTTTCCAAAACTGTTATACTGTGAACACCCATATGACCCATGTTGTACAAGGTGTATTTGGATGGAGGAAGCAAATGATTTTTATGGATCTCTAAATCATTCTTTTGATGCATGGACCTTCTACCTACGTGAACAAGATGACGATGAAACCAAATAGACATCATGATCAAGGTATGATGATCTTCTTTTTTGGGGATTGTTTTATTTTATCTTATGATGGTGGAATAAGACATCGAGAATTAAGACGTTGAGATCATAATGAATATGGATGAAAATGAGTGGTATAAGGAAACCATTGAGGTTAAACATGTTAGGGTTATTTTGATATTTATAAAAAGGACAACTCGGATGATGGGTGACAACCCGTCGCGTCCAGCTAGGCCACATGAATCGAACCCACAACCGAAGGGTGATAAAGACGCATGTCCTACCACTAGCCTACGTGAAGTCCCTGGTTAGTATGACTTATAATTTTTAGTTAAATTATTTTATGGATCAAGAAAAATTTGTTTTTGTGAACTTATGTTTTATTAAATGGATATCCTTAACATAGGAAAATGATTTGTTACCTGAGTAATAATGTTTATTTTGGAAGATGTTATATATTTTGTGGAAATAGTTTATACCTATAAAAAATAGAATGCTTTGGGAATTCAATTGAGGAGAAATGGTGGAATTTTATTTTGGAAGAATCTATGTTTTTATAGTGGACATATGACGTTCTGGTTTATTTATGAAAATTATTAACCTATCATGGAGAATATGGGATTAGGTTAATTATTTTTCAATACGAGACTTTAAGAGAAACTGATTATATTTGGAGATAAATGCTAAGATTTAACTTGGAAGACTATGTGATAAATTACTTCAGAGATTTGTGTTTCAATATTAGTTTTGATTACATTGACAAATTTTATGGATAGATTTTTATTGAATGGTATTTGTTGAACTTTGAATAATTTTTGACAAATTTTGGATATTAAGAGTAGTATTTCTACTTATAATGGATTATCATTTTTGGGTATTATCTGATCTCGTACTATCAATTTTGGTTTTGGTTTTATTTCTAATGGCATGGGAAATATATAGTTCTCTTTTTTGGATTAAGTGATTCTCTAGATGTTGATTATAGAGCTCTTAATGTGAACATGTCATCCTAAATACTCATCATTCGGATAAATTATGAGTTTGTGTTAGAAATATAGTAAAAGATGAAATTCTACACGACAAGTAAGTATGTTCCCTTATGATTTATATAAGCTCATAAATAAATTCCTCAATGAAACACAACTTAAAACAAAAATGTTTTATGTTAACTTTTCCTACTGGGGAATCAAATTCCATTTAACCAATCACAAGTTTGTGATTTTCTTGTGGTTACCTTTCTCTTAATCATGTATTCTACCAATCTCAATCAAAACACGACTCTTTGTTTTCTATTCTATATCCATGTTTTCTTACATGGAATCCTATTATGGGTTAACTCGGGTGACCTTTGTTCTTACCTTTCTTTCTTTTAAAGTGACAGTTTAATTTACTCCTTTTCCAATGTGGGGCTTTCAATGAAGTTTCAAAGCCCAATTTTAAAATTGCGAGGACGCAATTCCCAAAAGAGGGGAAGGATGTAACATCCTAGGTAAATAAAGAATATTAAATTTCATATTTATTAATATTTGTGAATATAATATTAATATTACGTTAAATAGAATGTTATGCTCGATGGCGTACCCAATACGCAACAACGAGTTTCTTTGAAATCATACGTTGCATTCTAATAATAAAATAATATTAATTTAAATTGTAGTTAATTCCTAGCCATTGTATTGGTGAGAATGAATATAAATAACTAAAATATGATTTTATATGGTTGTTAAATGTTTCTACATTTATCCAATAAAAGATAGAATCTTAAAATAAGAAAAGAATTCACTTTGAAGCCCAAATACTCTAAAATTCACTAAAATGTCGATTTATCACCTTTTGATGGTGAACCCTATTTAATATATTTTTGGTCACTCTTATACATTCTATTGGACCAAATAAAATTATTCATTAGAATCGGGCATCAAATTTAATTTGCGTAAATTTTCGGTATTTTTCCGATAAAGTTCATTTTTTTAATGAATAATGAAAAATGTTGTATTTTAATTCAAAACCTATTTTTAATATAATTTATTTATATGATTAGATTATATATTGAATTGGTTTTAAATTACAATTATAATAAATTTTTACCATTTAATCCAATACTGGTCATTGGAATTAATTTCACTTTGAAATTGGACTTAAACTAGTGTCAATCTTTGGATATATATTGTTTCATAAAAAATTGCTATTTGTTCTGGCAATGGGAATTAATTATTAAATTATTTAATTAAACTCATATGTTTTTAATTTTTTAAAATAATCATCATTTTTTAATTTGAAATATCAAATATAGCTTAGGGTGATGTTTTGGTATTTTTCTGAAAAACTTCAATTTTTGATGAATAGTGAAACCACTAAGTGGTTGTTAAAAAAACGGATTTTTCTTTTAAATGAAACTTTACCACATCTGTGATTTGAATTTAAAAAATATGACAAACATGGTTGTCATTAGGATGTAAAATGTGGTTCAATGGGATTAAAATAATTTTTTGGTGCGTAGTAACTTTTATGTTTTATTAATCGCGATTAAAGGTAATTAGTGTAATTAAAGGTAATGATAACATTATAATAATATGAAATGACCTTGACACATGTATTAACCTTATTGGATGAGTCATGGCCGACAACTAAAATCCATTGGTCAACTTGGTGATCCCATGGAGCCACATTGGTACGAAAATGACATTAATATCTTTTTATTTAAAGTAAAAATTAAAATGTCACAAACATGTATTGGTTTACTAAAACAATTTTTACATGGGGTTATAAAATTAATATTGTTTACTATAAATATTAATTAGAAAAATAGAAATATTTCCTACATCATGATATTTTTTTAATAATTTTTAGATATTAAATAAATTAATTTATTTATGACTCCGTGATGATGCAGTGATTACCTCATAAATGAGCGATTTAAATAATATGTGAAGATCGGGTAAAATCTAAGTCTTACACATGTCACAAACCTATTGTATGGGTGGATTTCTAAACCTTATAACCGTATCCTAAAAATATATCCATTTGGGTCCTTTAAAATCTGAAAAGCATTTTGTAATAAAGTAATATTTTATAACTTTCCAAGAGTGCCCCTCCTCTTCTCTTATAAAATCCCCCCACCTCTACCACCTTACCCACACCTCTCAAGCCATTGGCTCGGCCAAGATCTGCCTAGTTTTTCTCTTCAAATACCTCTCCTAATCTTAGAATCATTCCATTAGGCATAAATCTCTTCAAGAAACCCTTTTGGTTCAAACCGAGGAGAGTTACCCGATTTAAAGGTAATGCCTTCTATTATTTTCTTTTGTTTTATTTTGCTTCTCCAACCCCCTAAACTCATTTTATTATTTTCATTTCTAAAAAAAATAGTGTCTTAAACATACTAGGATGTTTTTATGAGATTTATTCTAGCTACACTTACACACACCTCTGTCTAATGGTTAAAGAACATACTCTTTCCATGGTTGGCGAATTACTGCCTTACGAAACGTTGATTGTTCTATCTTCTCCTACCACCTCTCATGGTGGCAATTATGATGGAAATATTTTTATATATGATATATATTATATTTATTTACTCTTTATACTTCTGTATTTTATATTTAAAAAATACCTTTATGCTTTCCATGTTTTGCAAATGCGGTAATTTCATTTGAGGAAGTGTGGACTACCGCCCCTCAAGTGATGTGACTCGTTCATGAAATACATGGAATTTATAAAGAATTAAATTAATAGAAATATGTGACCCATATACCATATATATTATACTGTAATTATAATATAAATATCTCTCAATTATTTTTAATTCCATTAATATGACAAAGAAATGAAAGTAGCGTTCATGCGTACGTACGGCCTACCGTCGCCATGAATGGTGGATTTCATTTATTTTTATCTCCAAATGTTATGAAATAGTATAAAATGTATATTTACTGGATAAATATTATATTTAAATAATTAATACTATTCTGGAGATGATGTACTTATAACTACATGGACAATTCTTTTCAAACAAGTTCATTTTTGACTCATGTACCAAACATCGACAAAAGCATCTGATATGAACTCAGAGAATTAAATAATTATTATAAAAAAATATAATATGTGATATGAATTTAATAATAAACTTTAAATTATTTCCTTAAGAAATTATAAATTGATAAATGTTTATTATTCAGGAATATAAGGAAACGAACAAGACAAGTCATATTTGAGGTAAGGGATCATACCTCTCTCTTTATTTTTATGTACTTCTTTTTATGTAACATACTTTAATCTCATCTTTATTATGTTGGTGATGTTATTTAATATTCCTATTGATATAAATTTTATGTTAATATGAGGATAGACCCTATTTGATCTCATCAAGCCATTTTTGGAAGTCTTATGTGGCGCCATTAGGTTGCCAAATTTTCATAAGGGGATTTTCATCTCACTTTTTATTCCTATGACATTCATGCTACATTAACAACTATTTACTTAAGTGTGGTGTATGTACTTCCAATTATTTTACTATTTTTATAACATACTCTCATTTATAGGTATTTACATCTTCATTGAATTACCCTTATTTCATGGGTTGTACGTCTCGAATGTTCCCCAAATCGGTAAGGGAACCTTTCAAACTCTTTTTAAAAGACTTATTTTGTTATGTATTTTAATTTACATATTTTTATGTTGGGATATGTTATTATATATCCTTATTGATGTAAATTTTATGTCCAAGTGATGAGATACCATTTTCTCTCTCATCAACTAATTTTATGAATTTTAAAGTGACGCTGTTAGGCTGTCGAATTTTACCAAGGGAACTTCTAAACCCAATTTCGATTTCTTTGGGTTCAATTTATAGTTATTGAATATGTCATCATATGAATATGTGTGAATGACCTCTGGTTTTTTTACACTTAATATCAACTTATATTCGGTGTATTTATATTTTTCACACAAAATTATGAGATTGATTTATCTTTAATTTAAGGATACCATCTTTATAAGGGATTTCGTCCAATTTAAAATTTCTATTGATACTTCATTGTTTTTATGCACCAATTCACTCTTATATGATGTATATACTGTCCTTCAGAATATTATATCATGAATCCCTTTAGTCTCATGATATTATAATGTTATGATTAAATTTTATTCCTCAATTATTGTATTCATGTGTCTCTAATTTTGTTAAAAACTCTTTAACTAAAATATTGTTTTAAATGTTTTAATGATTTATTCTTATAAATACTTCTCATTAATATAAATGTTTTCAAATTGGTTTTACTGATTTATTTATATGGATATTAATGGTTTAAAATTTTAAATGCTTTAAAGTGGTATGAGACCCTTGGATTAAAAAATTTCATTATTAAATGTTTTCAATGGTTTTGAAAATGGTTTTTAGAATGGATTCATTATTTCAATATCTTAAAATGTTATATTTTTATTGCAATTTGGGATTTTTATCTTTCCTTTATGCTTAAGTAATGTTCTATGATTATGTTATGGTTCTTGGACATTGTTTATGAATACAGGTTGTTCCGTGATAAACTATGGGTGGGTGAGCCCGATATTGCTCTCCAATGCACTGGGTAACGTGAAGGGGTTAAATGCTAAGGCTTCTCTGAAGAGATTTAGGGAATATACTTTGATGGGTATTCCAAACGTTACCATGAGGTTTACTCCCTACGTAAGAATGTTATGAATGCATCAAGTTACCTTTATGTCTTATGATTTCTATAATTTATACATAAATCTTATGATTTCATGAGGTAAGTTGAAGTGTTTATGTTTTATGAGTAAAGTATGATTTCATTGATTCTTATGTATACATGGACTGATGTTTTCTTTCCGTATTTTTATAACCCTTACTGATCTTTTTATTCTCATCCCATGTTTTTTTGAATTGTTTTTCACAGAACATAAATTTGAATAGGGTCAACGATGGGATCAAGGAAATGTCAGGCTTTCTAAAACAAGGAACTTGACAGGACACTTTTGTTCAAGAGTTTTTATTTTGTGAAAAAAATGGAAACTAAGTAGATGTGTCTACATTGTACTCTTTGAGATTTAATAGTTATGTCCTAATTCTCTAAAACTCTAAACCTGAAAAGATCCTCAATGTGAATTATTCAATTTAATTCAAGATTAAGTAATGTTTTAAGACTGGGGCCTTATAGTAAGAATGGAAAACTATGTTTTAAGTATGTTGGTTTAACAATTGTGATTTTAATTATTATTTAATTTTAATGAAATAGGTCTTAATAAGAAATTGGAAATTTTAAATGATACTGATTTTGGTAAATAAAATATATATATGTGTGTCTAATAAGGATTCAAATGTATGAAAAAAATTTACCCTATGTTAAAAAATATGTAGTTGGGGGATGGTTTATGTAGTCATAACACCTTGGTTTTGACTCTATGGAAGATAAGGATTGATAAATTGTTATGGATTTTGTGATTTTTCATAGATAAATGAAATAATTTTGTTTAATGTTCCATATGAACTGAGTTATTACTTGTAGAGTTATTCCTCCATGGAGATGCTTGTTGATAAGATGATCGGAGGTTATGGTTGGATGTAAAACTTCAGCAGTGAAACCTAAATCACCATTTATGTTGAGTGAAGGATCTACATAGAAGATCAGTGATAATTTATTTTCAAACAATGTAATTTGTGGATAGATACATGGTTGGTCTATGATGAGTATGTATGACATGACCTAGTCTTTCTCGCTACAACACCCTATGAATATTATTGGAGTCCATGGAAATGTGGCTACTATGTTCTAGATTGAGTATATCATGAAAGTTATTTACCACCTATAAACTCTTACCGAGAAGAGAGTGAAATATGAGGGACACATGTAACATGTCCATGTGAAGCATTGGTGGGGCATCATGACATTAAATTGATATATTGGGAATATGTAGTGGATTTACATCCAATATATTTTCATGGAGCCCATTTACCATGATATGCTCAGGAAGGGGAGGGATATATAGTTCATGAGGATTACCCATGAGAGTATGTCCGTAAAGGATTATACAAGTTATTTTTCTAATGTGTAGGGATCTGTTCTGTTATTGGAAGGATATTTATCTACTACGGTGAATAGTTATCTGGATGTGCTTCAATGTTAAATTGAGTCCCATGTAAATATCTTTAGGGTGAAGATATAAAATGAGGTGGTGAATCAGTATACCTTATTAGGTGGAAACTTTATGGGGATTCTAGTGGGGATATGGGGTTTCTACTTGTTTAATATAAGGTACATCTTTAGGGAGCATGAGTTGTCACTTCTATAATTATAATTAGGAACATATCAAGAAAATATGGTAGGAGAAAGCATAGGTTTCTCTGGACCTTACCCAAGAGACCCTCCAACAATGTGGAAGGCTATGATACATTCATAGAAATTTCCCCCAACTACTGGTCATGTCGATCTTGAATCTTGATAGGGAATCTATAATGGTTCTTCAGAAACCCATGGAATAAGGGTCAAGCTTGAATATGCAGCTTTAGAATGGGTTTATGAGAATCAATACACCACTAGGGGTATGGATGATAGACATCAGTCTGTGCATGACGTGTTATCTAAAAGTTTGAGAGTGATATCGATATTATTAATATGTCATGATTTGAAATATTTTTTAGAATGGACTGGTCAGTATAATATTGAACCCATATATATTTAACCTCAAGAGAGTTACTTTTACACCTCATGAGCGTGATAGTTCTATAGACATTGGAGAGTGGGATATCAAGGCAGGACATATAGGGATAGTTTATATGTAAGAGGTAGGGCTCACTAACTGTCTTTCATGTATCTTTCTCGATGATAGGGGTGTGAAAATTGATGTTATTACAACTTAGTGGCCTCGTACCATGAAGTGTATTGAGAGTAAATGCTAGGGATTTCACCAATGAGGGATTTTTAGATTACTATTTAGAATGGGACCTAAGATGATGAACTGCTCAAGACTCAATTTTAAGAGTTTATAAATAATAGATTTATCCATGGATGTATTTTTCCATGGGGTTCTCTAGTATTTTTATCTCAAAATGATGTTGTGACATTTACCTTTTGTATTGATTTTTGATTGTTGAACCAAATGATAGTGAGAAACTAGTGTCCTCTTACACACATTCATGATCTCTCTTACCAGTTTTAAGGTGTTTAAGTGTTCTCCAAGATTGAATTTATATTAGGTTATCATCATTTAATACTTATACCTTCTAATATACACTAGACGTATTTCACAAATATGTATGGCCTATATGATCTCTTCATGATGTCATTTTTTCAGAAAAACACTCATGTATTATTTACGGACTTGATCAACCAAATTATCCACCGTACCAAGATTAATATGTGGTTGTTTTGTGGGTGAAATGTTTGTGTACATAAGGACTCATGATTCTCATTCCCAATATATTGAAATTTTCTTGAGTACACTGAGAGAGCATCATCAATATGAAAATATATTTAATTGTCAGTTTTTTTATTGACATGTAAATTTCATAGATCAAATAATATATAAGATAGTTGTTTTATTAGAATGATAGAAGGTTCATATAATGTATTCATTGTATCATCCCAATAATTCCTTTGATATCCCCATATTTTGGGGTTGATAGGTTATTATCATAGATTCATATTAGGATTTTCATTCTTGGAAGAACCCATATTTGGCATGAAAAATAATGTAATAATTATTTAATTGTATGGATCATTGACAATGATTTCTAGGAAATGGAAAAATAATTCAAAATTTCAAGGTTCATGAAAGGTTACTACACATGTCAATAGGTGAAGTTGAATCATTAAAGACGCAGTGGTTTACTATTTCCATTTCCCATTCCTTAATAGAAGTAAGAAGATGTAACCCTAGTGTTTTTTGTGGGTTTACCAACATTTCCTCAATGAAATGATTCAATTCAAGAAGTTGTAGGTCGATTGATGACAATAGATCATTTATTACTTATTCAATAGGCATTTCGCTGGCTCATTTGGGAGAAACATTTGTTCATGATATATTCTATCTACATGGGGTAAAAAGAACAATTTCAAACCATGACTCACGTTTAACTTCTCATTTATAGAATTTATTTGAGAAAGATCTTGATAGATAGATATTTAAATGTATGATGTTTATATAATTGACTAATTGGTAGTTATAAGATACCATACACAAAAGAAATAAAATGATAAAATAATGTGTTATTGACATTAGAGGGTCTTTGGATAACCCCATGGCACATGTTTAGTACACCTATAATAATATTTATTATGTGATGACTATGATATAACCATATGAGGTTCTATATGGTAGGGCATATAAAGAATTTTTTTTTGAGGAAGGTTATTTAGAGACATTTAGACCGAGCCTCTTGTAGTTGAAATAGGGTTAGGTTCAGTTGATTAAAAAATGTATGAATACGTCTAAGAATAGTATTATTTCATGTTCTTATTAAATTTACGACCCCATGAGATTATAATTTATGATCATATTTTCCTTATTTTTTCTCCATTATTAGGTCCCCTTTGTCTTTTATGACTACGAATAATAGCCCATAGGTGTTAGAGACCATTTGAGGTTATAGTGAGAATAAAACTAAGGGCATAAATATCGGATCCTCTACATTGGTATAGTTATATGGATGATTTTTTTCTTGTTTCATGACCTCAAAAGTATAATACTAATCCATCATAGTTGATAAATGTTGCTGGTGTTGATCAAGATATGGATTCTTCCTTTTAAGATAATTTTGTATATGTTAGTGATCCCTGAGGAAAAGTTTTTAGAAAAATTGCCAAATAAATACCATTTCTGTCTTTGAATCATATAAATGTTTAGAAAGAGAAATGGGAGTGATATGATGACATGATGGATCAGTTGCTCGATATTTTTACCACAGAATCATAGTGATTCTTGGGAGTATAGCACATGATGGATATTGTATTAGGTTGGTATATTATACGATCTTGTATTATCAAGGGATTTCATGTGATTGTTTTTAGTTACACATTATCACTTTTTGGTATATATTTTTATGGGATTTACATTATAATTTATTTGAATGATATTGAATATGTATGTATGGCTTAGAGGGGTTTTGTGAAATGCATGGTTTACACATAGTTTCCCCAAACTATTCACGCTACCCTAGAAATAATGAAATCCCAAACATAGTGTAATTTCAAAGTGGGACCATTAATTTTAAAACCATGCTATCTAATTGACAAAAATACAAACCCATAAATGGTGGAACATGATTAAGAAATAATATTAGATAAAATCTCCACCTTAGACTATGAAATTATGAATGTGTTATTTCATTCACGTAATATTTTGAATAAAATACTAAAAATCCCAGTTATTTTATAAAAACACCGTAGCTTATCCCAACACCAGTTTCTATTAATTTTAAAACTCTTGATACAGTTATAAGGTTCCTTGTGCCCCATTCTTGAAGATTCAAAGGTCCGTTAGAAGGATTGTATCTCTATTGTTAAGTGGAATATTTACCTATTAGTTTCTTTCCATCTCTTTTTTATCACATTTATTTTATAGGTGTCTACATCCATTACTTATGGTTTGGATATTCATTTTTATGGGTCATAATCTCTTTTATATTGGATAAAGGATTTGGTTCAATGTCACATACACCATTGTGAAAATGACCACTCCACATTAATTTGGGGTTTTCTTCTTGGTGAACATCCATCAACGATCTCGAAGATTGTGGTCTAGATGTCAATACTTATAAAATTGATTATAATTTGGTCTATTTAATAATGACATATAAATTTCTAGGTATGTAAACAAAATCATTAATTGGAATAATTAATTTTTTTAGTTAATGGAATTTTGTTATTATCCAATATTTTTAATTCGAGGAATAAGAAATCGGTTTATTAAGTGAGTATGAATTTATTGATATTTTTAATTAAGATATGGATTGATTAATCATTAAGGGTTAATGGTTTATATGATTTATTGTTGATAAATGGTTAAATGGAGAATTTATCATATTATTCCATGAGATTAAATTGTTGAAATATGATTATATTGATAATTAAAATGGTTTAGAGTGATGTGAATATTATTAAAAAGGGTTATTGATGATTAAACATGGTAATTGTGATATATGTGAAATATTTGAATGATTGAAAAACTTGTGCGGGGAATAAGAATGTGCTTCAAAATCCAATTTGTAATTTATTGATGAAATATATTTGGGATAGGGATTGATGAATAAAAATCCCATGGTGTTCTAGAAATGAGTTTCAATGAAAATGATATTGACAATTTACCATTGATCCATGTTTTTATGATATGAAATTTAAATTAAATGGATAATTAATTCTAGTATTATAGTGAATTATTATTCTATATGATATATGGTTGAAAATCATGATTGGGGCAATGAAGGTATTGATGTAATGTGTAACATTGTGAACCTAGGTTGTTTATGTGTTTATAAAAATAATAATTAAAAATGTGAAGGGTTTCTTACTAATATATGTTTTAATCATTTTAAAATTGGATAATGAGGTATTGATTTAATGTTGGATTAGATTTCGTTGGTGAGGGCCTACTAATTTATACTCCCACACTACTCATTACTATTATTAGGTACCCAAATAGACTTCATGTTTAATGTAAATGATATGTGTTAGATCTCTATGGTAGAAAAATGAGTTGGGATGGATCATATATGAGGGATCAAGAAAAAGTTTAATAAATTCATAGTAGTATAATTTTGTCATTATATTGGTTTTTATTATAAAAAATTAATGATATATCGAATTTAATATCCACTGAATTAGTTTGGATACCATTTTCTAGTTTTTTTCATCATGTTATACTTGTTTGTATTTCTATTTGTGTTATTATAGTTATTTTTAACATATTATTCATATTTCGTATTTATTTTGGAAATTTCCCTTTTTTGATATAGAGTGTATATTGTCCCCATTTTACATATATAGAGCCCATCTACTAGTCGATAAACTATAGATTATGGAGAGGCTCACTTGTGATCATGTAGAAAATTGGTGTGTCTTACTGGTGTGTGTCACTTGGGTACCAATGTCCACTCCTCAAGATAGAATATTGGAAATACCCAAAAAATTGGAGACCTCACCATGATCAAATAATATTTATTTCATTTATAGGACCATCATAAAACATTTAATACACTAGTCCTTCTCATTGAAATATAAACATAATATAGTGTTGTTCTCTTAGGGATGAAGAATCTTCTTAGTATCAGGTTGTTCATTATATAATAGGATACCAAGTTCTATCCTTTATAATTGAGACATATCAACAAGGATTTAATCAAGATATCAATCCAGTGTTAATTATTAACTACATATTCTATCCGCATGGGATTCAATGTTTATAAAAAACTTTTAGTTTTTACACATGAAAATGAATAATACATATCTAACTAAGAATTACTTCAACTTAAAAAAAATGTAACCACTATAGAGGTCATACTCCTATTATATGTCGCATAAACTCGCATAGTAAAAAATAAATTATTTAGGATTGATGTTATCACATTTTTCGAAATCATGAATCATGCACCATAACACCCTCAACATTTTACTCATTATGGGGTTCATGGTTAAAAGTTTATTAAAATTTATATGACATTTCATATTAAATAAACATGGAATTAAAAAAGTTATGATAGGATACCCAAGTAACTTATCATATAATAATGGTTATTTTGTTCAATAAACATATAATCTGAGGAAATAATTATCATTAATGCCTACCCAAATTGTTTTTTCTTGGATGAAGATGAATATAACTAGAAATTTATTATTCCCTTTGATTAAAATATGTGGAGATAATTTTCATATGTATACAAATTATAATGAATCAAATATTAAGAGGAATATAACATCAATATCATGTTGACTGAATTGGCCATTGACATAAAATTATCCATGTTCTAGCCCTTGTACACTCATCCATATGAATTTACAATGAAATTGAATGATGAATTCATACATAATATTTTAGAAAACAAATAGGTATGTATTAATAACTCCATTCCAAATATTCTTTACTACAATATGTATGATCCCAATCATATGGTGCTACATGAGATGTCCTACTATATACAAAATTTTCTCCTCCTACGATATAAAATATAATTATTCGTACCATCATGTTTATTTAAATCCATCATTTATTATTGGTGTAATTATACAAAACCCAATGGATTGTGACGTTCATAAATAAATTAATAACATTTTTTGTAGAAAATATGTAGGCTCAAATGAAACTCTTCTTTATAATCAGTAAGAATAAATAAGATGTTAAGCATGAAATTTTATTAACATTGGATAGGTTATAAGTATTTGTTAATTATATTATATTTTAATATTAAATCATAATTATATCATTACTAAATACAATATGTTATGGGACCTATCACAAAACAGTTGTAGTAGCCATCAAATTTAGCACATAACATGGCCCATTGTATGGCCCGAAGGTGTTCCCTATCCCCAAAAGTTGGCACAAGTGCTTGAGGGTTGTGAATAATAGTTAGGGAATGATTTACCCGAGTTTATAAACCTTAAACAACAAAAAGAAAAAAATAAATTGAATCTAAATATTTAGTCCAAACAAGCCTTTAATAAAATTCATAATTGAAATACATTGTTTTTGACAACTCCCAAGAGGGAAACAACACAAATTTGGAAGAAAAACAACTCTATAACAACCTCATGAAATGGGGCCATCATCCCCAAGACTTCTTCATGACACCATAGCAACAATGGAAACTAAAAACCTGAAACACCATCTCCAAAAACCATGACCATACATATGTCAAACTTAACTAATTTTACTTAAACCAAAAGGTGTATGTAGGGTGTGATGATAATTCCTATAGGATGCCAGCCAAAAATATTTCAAGTGATAAACATTTTAAGACAATGAATTCTTGATTGTATTATTTACATAAAATGTTATTAATAAATATAAATGGATGGAAAATAAAATTAAAATAGTTTTTAAGGAAGAAATATCATATAATGAAATTTTTAATTGAAATTCACATTATAATGAATTTTCTATCCAATCACAACTTATGCTGATGGTATGTACAATATATTCTATTAGAACTAATCATAGGATAACCCTAAGGAACTAGCTAGTTGTGGGGGTCTATGTACATCACATCTCAATGGAAAATAAACCTTAGTAAATATCATTCTCATAAACGAGCCACTATGAGTAGAAAACCTAATATCGTAGTGGAACCTAGAATCATGAAGGATTACTTTGTGTTATCATTTTCAAACATGCAAAGTCAAATAGGGATGATACCAATATAGATCACTAGAAAACAAGTCCTAGTCCACCCTCCTAGAAACATAGGTTTCCCTCTTTGTGTTAAATCACGTCACACATGCTATCAAATAAAATTTAAAAATAAAAATCCATGTTATGGACATACACACCCCAAATAGTAGCTGAATTATTTTCACCATTTCAGTAATTCAATAAACCCTTTAAAATTTCCATAAAACGATTTCAAGGATTAAAAAAATATATTTTCACATGAAATCCAATTAAAAACCGACTGTTTGATGCCCGATTCACATTATTTCACAAAAATTTTGAATTTTCATCCCTAAAAAAATTTAAAAAATCCATTCCATTAACAAAAACATTACTCCAAATACTACAACAATGAATACCCAATAAAAAGACACTTTTTACAAAAAAATTCTACATTAATATCATCATCATGATCAACAGTTCCAAAAATTATATCCACACTAAGAACAATTGAGGAAGAACTTTCTAAAAAAGTAAGTCAATATAATCTAACTCATCATAGAATTCTTACACATAATATCACCAGCCATATATGTCAAAACCTAGAATCCTTGTGTTAAACTTCAATCGAACCACCAATGCTCCCCATTTTAGTAAAAATGCATCTAAATTCACAAGATTATACAATTAAATCAAAAAGAAAACCCGAGGAATAAACCCTTGGTTTCTAGACATTTGGGGCTTTAATGAAGAGGCATCAAAGCCTAAGTAAATTGATCAAAACAGAAGCGGATTCACCTACTTGATGATACTTGATGTCCCCCCCAAACCCCATTAAAAAGGGTTACAGGACTGGTTGATGGAGCTTGGAAGGCTTCCAAGGAAGCTAAGGATGAATGTGGGAATTTATGGGAGGATTATGTTTAATTCTGGAAGGGAAATTTTGAATTAAAAATTATTTTTAATGTCTTGGAGACATGTTCATAGTTTTCCCGACCAGTTTAGTAAACCATGTGGCCAAACTGTGCAGCACATTCTAGCCCCCCAAAACATGTCCAAAAACATCAGAATTTTAGGTTCTCCTGGAGGAAAAACATGTAGAAGAATTAGGCCAGTAATATAATTGAAAAGGTACCATAAAAAAGGATATTTATGTGATAATTCTCCCCTCCTTGGAAACTTTTGTCCCTTGAAATTCATCCCGAAGATTGATCAGAAAATAATATAGTGAGCTCTTGCGCAACCCATGGCATCCACTACCATGTATTTTCCACTTCATTACCATTCTTCCATTGGCCAAGGACAAGTGTAATAGACTTCTGTCAAAGAACATTCTCTTGGGAGTCCACTATTTGCACTATCCATTAAAACACTGATAAATCAACCATTATCTTTATCTCATCCGAATTTTTCACACGAGACAAATCTGAATTGATCATATTAAATTGGGATGCATGGATTACATCAGGAATATATTTCAATTAAGATGAAAAATACCACCTTTAAGGCATATTCCAAATGTGATTAATGATCTGAAAAGGTTGTACATTCCTCGGTTTTTGCTTTCCCTTATTTCCAAAATGGATGTGACCCAGACGGGGGGCCACTTTCAAGAACACCCGATCTCCCACAAAAAACTCTATATCACAACACCTCTGGTTGGTTTATGATTTTTTTGAATCTAAATACTATAAATAATTTCTTCCTGATCAACATGACCTTCTCAAATGTCTCTTGCACAAAGCTCTCTCTCAATAGTGAGGTCTCAGCTACCTCAGCCCAAAATAGGGGGTCTGACGAGGCCCACAATAGGGTTCCTCAAAATGGGCCATTAGAATCTAGGATTCGTAAATACTATCATATGATTACTAAAACCATTCCCAAATGGATATCCCACAAAACACTATAGTCCAAGACACATTCACGTAGAATTTATTCTATACTCTGTTTTTTCCCCTCTATCTGACAATCAGTCTGAGGATGGTATACTATGCTTATCTTAATCTGTGCCCCAAAGACATATGAATATCATCCCAAAACCAATTGGTGAAGGGGGGTCTCAATCTAACTCAATGCCTAGTGGAACACCATGAAGACTTACGACCTCTTTAAAATATTGTCATCCCAACACATCCACTTTAGTTCTATATGAGATCAGAATGATGTGGGATAATTTAGTAAGATTATCAAAAACTAACTAGTTTGAATTATAACATTGAGGAGTACAAGGTAATCCAAAAATAAATTCCATGGTGACCTGGTCCCAGTTCAAGGTCGGAATGGGTAACATATAAAGCAAACTAGAGAGACTTTGATTCTATTTTTTCACTTATTGACATGTATATAGTCATGATATTAAATAAGTGATATCCCATATTATACGTAGGCACCATAAATGTCAACGAGTTTTATAGTATATTTTTGAGGCTCTTGGATGAACTTCCCACTGAGATTTGGGGCAATCCTGCATCAACAGCTTCCATAGAGATAGTGGAACCACAGAACGACCCTCAAAGCACAAGGTGACCTTGGGAGACTAATACCAATACAATGAATTCTCCACACCATAATGAATATACATAAAAAATTTAACTATATAGTCAATGGGTTATCCCATTGAATCAACTCCAAAATAGCAAGAGGATACTGAAAACATTCCCAAATAACACCTCCAGTGTGCTCCTTGGTCTCCAATGCATCTAATCAAAGAGACCCATCACAGTCCACTCATCAATAGACTTCCTCAAATCCTACACTAATACTCTTCAAAATAATGTATCATCCACCACATTACATACACCTTGGGAATAGAATATATCAATGTCAAACCCCTATAGATATTCAAGAAAATAGTGTTGCCTCATATTAAGGTCCTTCTATGAGAAAATGTAGGCTAAACTATTATGATCAGAGTAGACCAAAAACTACTCCCCGAAAAGGTAGTGACACCAATACTTTAATTCACACATCACTCTAGCTAACTCCATGTTTTGGTTTGTGTAGTTCCTTTTATGGGGTCGAGGTTGGAAAGAGACATATGACACCATATTATCACCTTGCATAAACACATACCCAATAACCATACCTAAATCACATAATACACCACATAACACTTTCCATATTTTGGTAAGATCCACACGGGGGTAGATTTCAACCACTACATTATCTCCTCGAAGGTTTCCTGACATTATGGAACCTTGTCGAACTTCACCCCTTTTTGTGTGATCATGATCATGGGTGAAGCAAGCTGAGATAATTCCAAAAAAAGCCACCTAAAGTAACATACCATACTGAGGAGACTTTTAATCTCAAAATAATTCCTTAGATTCTCCCATGAAATAAATGAAATGATGTTCTTAGGATCCAACAAATGCCCATGTTCCAAGATCATGTTCAATATAAACTTCAATTCCAAGATCCTGATGGTTCAATTAGACCACTTTTTATAATGGTGATGAACTCACAGAGTGACCTGCATGATTCACATACGACACTCATGATCATCCTTAGATCTGGAGTAATCCTGGATGTCATCCAAAAATACCACAACAAAGGAGACGAGATACTAGGGGAACACCGTATTTAAGAGCACCATACATAGCACTGTAGCATTGGTCAATCTGAAAGTCATGACCAAGTAATCAATTGGGATGTACATGCTTTAGAATTTTGTATTCAGGATATCCACATATCTCACATTGACATAGTGATAACCTGAATGGATTTCTATATTTTAAAACCACATCCCACCTTCAGATATTTAAAAAATCCATCTATTTTTGTTAAAATGATAGTTTTCCTTGATTTTTACCTTATTTGTCTTCTGATAGACAATGCACAATAAGAGGGATCCATCAGCCTTCTTTAAAAATTAATAAAGGGAGGCTCAATAAGAGACGCTTCAGCAAATGAATCCATTGGTTTCTAAATCATCCAACTATATCATTACCTCCCTCAACTAAGTGGGGTTCGTATGATTTGAGGGAAGTGTTATCTATAGTGTTCGTGGTGCCAAATCTATTGAGAACTCCACGTCCCATAGTGGGGGAAATCATGAAATGTAATCTGGAAATACATCCAAGAAGTCATCGACTACATGATGTAATCCACCCTTAAGATCGTGACCATCATCATCCAGCATGTGTAATGATAACTGTAAGATACGATTCCCTAACTCTGTGGGTGGAGTTCTTGGATGACCTAACCGAGGATCCCATTACAAATGAAAAACATGATGACTCGCATTAAAATCCATTAAACTCCCCTACAACTTGTAACAATCTATTTTCACTTTCAAATGGAATATAAAATCCATTATACAGATTATGTCAATTAAGTCCATTTCTAATACCATTCTCTACCACTACATTTCAACACCTGACTTGGAAAGTTCACACATTGTGCACCTGAGACCATTCTCCATATTCTTACCCTAAGGATTAACCAAAACCATCGAAAAATAGAGAATCTATGTTGGAACAATTAGAAATAAAACAACATGGGAAGAGATAAAACAATTAGTATCACAATTTTCAAAGACAATATCATCTAAAGAATATACAATCAAAATGGTACCTCTAACTATTGAAGTCCATGCATTCGATTCTATTGGTATCTGATACACATCATTTAGATGTGTCATCTCTGTCTGAGAATGGTCACACTCTAGTGGATCTATCCCTAATTGTATCTTTATAGACGTCGATCTTACAATTCCTCCATGTCCAGAAAATGGATATCCACAGTGATTGATGGATCTTTCTGAAATGGCACTACTCTGGAAGCCACAGATCCTTCCCCACACTGGATTTGATATTCCACATTGATAAAGCACTACAATGGCCCCATATATCTACACTAATAACATGGATTCATATGATATATACATTAAGGATAGGTGTACAATGGACTATATCACTAGTGGCATACAATGAAAATCACATCAAAATACATAGATTAGAACTGTCTGGGAGGATATTCTAAAGTACCACCACCCTTATTTCAATACAACTCTCTCTTAACTTTCTTCTAAAATGAGTTACCAATAACCATAGTATACAACACTATAGAAAACCCAAACTATTCTTTCAGATCAATCTATACATACATCCATAATTGACCACATCAGCATAAGTTTCCATCTAGAACAATGAGACCTAAGTGTAAATTTCTTGTCACATCCCCTTCCCAAACATATGAGTTTTTGGGTACTCATTATAAGTAATCTTAGGCACGTACCTCACTAGCTCAGCAAAATAGTTTTAATTTTCAATCAATTAATAACCTCCCAAGGAATGATCCAAGAAGTCCCAAGATATAGAATAGGTCATGACCTTAGGGAAATATGGCTACTTGGTGATGGACTTGAAATCCTTCAATTTCATATTATTGTGCCTCCTAGATTAACCCACTAATTCCCACCACCTTCAATTGGGACCCTATAGCTATAATGAGTCACATTACACCCTGACATCCTCTAGTGTTTCAAGGAACATGAACATAAACTCTTTCTCATCTCGATCCATTCCCTTACCTCTTTAGGCAATGAGCTATCTCAAAATGATGTGTGTTTATTCTTTAAGAACTCCTTGGATTTTTCATTTCTATAAGTAGAATCTTCTTCACTAGCTATAGTAGAACCAGGAGACAATCCTATTACTAGAGCATGGAAAACCCAATCCATATCTTCTTCCAGCCTTTGATCAGAAGGTGAGGGATAAATCTATGAGGCATCCACACTTGGGTGCAATGGAGGGCTTTAGGATGGCATGTTTCTAATAAAATAAATCTCCACAAGGGAAGACCATCGGTACAATATTTATTGAAAATTTCAGAAACAATGGAAATATTAACAAATAAAACTCATAAGAACAATGAAAAAATAACTACTTCACCCCTACCAATGTCCATGTGTAGTTTGCAGCCCACACATCCCACCATGAAGAGAAGCCAGACAAGCTCTCTTGATATATCATGGAGACTCGAGTACTATCCCTAGAGGTACTGTCTGGGAACCATACACAAGACCATAAATGTGATACCTCACTTTCCTACCTCTAGTCTAACTAGAATAATCACATATAATTTCATAACCCAAAGAGATTAACCCCACATTGATTGCATTTTTTTCACAAACTAGTTCTGGTCGCCATCAAAACCTACACTCAACCATGTCATTGACAAGGACTGAAAAGAGTTTCCTATCCCCATAATCTTGAACAACTGCTTGGGAGTAATTAATAATGGTTTGAGAATAACTTACCAGAGTTTAGAAACATGAAACATCCAAAACAATAAACTCAATGTGAAAATTTATTCTGAAGAGGACTAATAAAATTACAAATTAAAATACAACATATTTTATAAAGCCCAAGAGTTCCACAACACATAAGTGGTAGTAACTAAATTAATATAACCAATAAAGAGAAAGGGTATGTCAACCCCAATCCTTATCCACAACACTGTGTTATGGATGGAAGAAAACATCCCAAACCTTTGTATCCAATGATCATTCCCTTACATGTTTCAAGAATAACCATGTATAGTTGGACCAAAATGTGTATGTTGGGTGTGAGCCTATGATCAGATGGATTCCACCCCAAAATATTAAATGTGGTGAAAATTTTAAGACAAAGAAATAATGAATGATTTATAAACAATAAATTCACGTAATAATTTTAAAAGGATTAAACATCATATTAAAATAGTTTTTAAGGAAGAAAAATCAAGGAATGGACAACTTTAAAGAAAATACACATGGTACTGAAATTTCTATCCAATCACACCTTATTATAATGGTATGTACAAAATATTTTATCTACACTAATGATGGGAACCACATCATCACTATATACTTATAGGGACCTATGTACATCATTTCACAGTTGAAAAGAAACCATTATCATTATCCATATCATGCATAATCCACTAGTAGGGGAAACCCCAATGTCCTATTGGTCCCTAGAATCGTCAATTTTTATTTATTATGGTCATCATCAAACTTTTTACATAAAACATGTATGATTTCACTCTAGATCAAAAGTAAAGTATACATAGTCTACCTACATAGATATTCGGGTTTCCATCGTGGTTCTTAAACTAGTTCCATAGGCTATCAAATACTATTTACACATAACAATATTATTTCTTATCATAAAAACTGTCAATAGTATCTAAACATGTTTTTCACCCATTGTGAAATTTCATACACCCTATAAATTTTTTATAAAACTATTACAAAAAGATTAAAAATGCATTGGAACAATATTCCATTTAAAAACCCTCTTTTAAAGTCAAATTGACACCAATGTCCCACCAAACTAGAATTGGTTTCCCTTATACCATTTAATAAAACCATTCCATGACACATAAAACAACCCAATGTAATAGAACATGGAATAACAAATAATAAAAACATTACATAAAAATGATATATTATATTCAACTACATAATCAATGCCACCACAACTGGTTTTCACACCAAGTGCAATGGAAGAGGAACATTCTAATAAAATAAATCATACAAATATAACTCATTAATGAATGCTAACACATGGAATCACCAACCATATATGTCCAAACCCCAAATACTTATGTGATTCTTCAACTACAACAACACCACACCACATGGTAGTTAAAATGAATTTGAATCCACAATATTGCACCAAGATTCCAAAAATCAAAACGACGTTCGAATACCTAATTTATTGGAATTTTTAACATCAAGATTGAGGGGAGATACCCTATTTTATGGATGAAAACCAAATATGATGTCACTTACTTGATGATCCTTGATGTTTTCCCACAAAAAACCCCTTAAAATGGGTTCTCATGGATTACGAGGGAGCATGGGAGCCATGGATACTGGGGTCAAATGGGGGAAGAAATTGGAGAATTATGTTTAATTCTGAATGGGAAATGCTGGAATTAAAGATTAACTTTAATGACCTAAACAAATGTTCCTGGTTTATCTGCATGGTTTATTAAATCATACAGCCAAACTAGGCATCTCATTCTAGTCACCCAAGACATGTCCAAAAACATTTAAATTCAATGTGGGAAAGGGAAAATATATTTTCAGATGTGGGAAAAAAATATATGATAAAAAAGTACCATTAAATAAGTATTTTAATTTGATAATACCCCTCCCGCATTGAAACATTCCATCCCATAATGTCAACCTGAATCTTGATCAGAAAAAAAGAACGGGTACTCATTCTCAACCCATTAACTCCACTCCATAGTCTCAAGAACATGATTACCACACTTCCAGAGGACCAATACCAATGGAATAGATATCTCTATATTAACCATCTATTGTGAGTCCCCTGTTTGTACCAGCCACTCAAACACTGATAAATTGGATTCTATCTCTAACTATTCCCAATTCAGCACATGAAATATATTTGGATTTTACTTATTCAACTAAGATACATGGAATATGTTGTGAATAAATCCAAAGTGATAAGTAAATTCCCACTTGTATTTCACTTGGTCAATGCACTCTATGATCTCTAAGGGTCTATCATACCTTGGTGTTAGCTTTCCCAGCATTCCCAAACAGTGGAAAGACATATTATTGGACACATTAAAGAATACCCAATGACCCACCAAATAATCTAGATCAGGATGCCTCTCAACTGCGTAAGATTATTGGATACTCTAAGATATCAATAATTTATGCACTATCAAAATGGGCTTCTCGTAAATCTCATGACCAAGGCTCAATCCATGTAGTGACGTCTCGCCTACTTCAACACAACACAAGGGGGTCGACAAGGCTGACCATAGTGTGCCTCTATAAGGGAAATTTGAAATAAGGTTTGGTGACTATTATTATAAGAAACATAGACCAATCCAAAAATACTATCCCAAAAACTAAAAAATCCTAACACACATTCACAGAACCTGTCATCCATAATTGGATTTTCCTACTTAGTCTGATCATCTTCCTGAGGATAGTATTGCGTGCTCATTTTTATTTAAGACCCAAAATCTTTTTAAAGGCCTTCCCAAACTGAGAGGTGGAGCAGGGGCTCAATCTCTAAAAAATGATTAATGGAACACCATAAATCTTTACCACCTTCTGAATATATTTTCATCCCAACTCATCCACTTTTGTTTTATCTATGATCAGAATGAAGTGGGATGACTTGTATAGATGATCAATCACCACCTAGATTGAATACATATCCTAAGAAGTATGAGGTAATCCTACAATAATGCCAATGGAGACCTTGCCACACTTCCATGTAAAAATGGGTAACAGATGAAGAAAAACAGAGGGTCTTTGATGCTCTGTCTTTGCCTGTTGAAGTGTATATTATCTCAATACAAAATTATCAATATCCCTCCTCGTACATGGACACTAAAACTGTCGACAAACATCATAGTACATTTTTGTGTCTCTAGGATGAATGAATCACTGAGTTTGGGGGATATCCAATATCACCAAATTCCTCAATGACAATGGAACCATCATTCAGACCTTGAAGGACAAGGTTCCCTCAAGAGATTAATACCAATAAAAAGATGTGTCACCACCATGAAGAAACTATAGCTACTGCTTACATAGCTCATCATTGGGCTGATCCTAGTGAATCAACTCCAAAATAGAAAGAGCCATCTAAAAACTTTTTTAGAATGCATCCCAACTATGATCCATGGTCTTCACCTGAAACTGATCAGTGATCCCCAAAAGAGTACTATCATCAATGGAATTATTTAAATCTAGGACTGGTACTCTTCTTCTAAAAGAATCGATAACCGCATTACCTTTTTTGTGGTATATATGATATCAAAGTCAAACCCCTACATATATTCTATCCAATAGATCTACCTTAACTTAAGATCCTTCGGCAATAAATTTTAGGCAAAACACTTATGATCAAAGTAGAGAAAAAATGTTTCCCCAAAAAGGTAGTGACTCCATGTCTTTAAATCCTACATCACCACTGCTAACTCCAAGTGGTACTATTGGTAGTTCTTCTCATGTGCTCAGAATTAGATATATCTATACGCCACTATGTTATCACCGTACATAATCACACACCCCATAACCATACCAGGATCATCACAACACACCACATAGTCCTTTTCCTATTATAAAAATTTCATTATTGTGGTTGTTTTAACCTGTCACTTCAGCTCCTTGAAGGATGCCCGACATTATGGGAAAATAATGATATTGCGAAATTATCACATACATTCGGTCTGATTTTCATTGAATTTATTTAAACCACCGATATAATGATTTAAATAATTTCAATGACTTATTTCAGAATCATTGTCACTATTATGATATCATATATGATCATATTATCAGCAATTTGTGAATAACATTTCATTATTACTTGTTATTTGGATATTGGATACTTCAATTTCTTATTCATGTTTTATAAAATTCACCTGGTACTCCTTATAGGTCATATAAATATCATTAAAAATGTTTTATTAACCTAATATATAAAATTTATTTATTCTGTTCATTTATAAAATAATTCTTTAATTATGATCATATAAAATAAATCACATTGCTTCGTGGAGATTTTTTGTCATATGTACGCACAAGTGATGATATCATTTCTATATTTATATAATAGAATTTAATTTTATAGTATATAATATTTAACATTTAATATTATTTTTTAATAATAATATATATTTATTATTTCTATCAATATAACCATCCAATTAACATGGGGGTGACAAATAGTTTACACTGTAACATGGAGATGGTAAGCCATATGTACGCTTGCGTGGTGATTTTGTTATTTTTAGGATTGATAAATGGTTAAATATTGTTATTTAATAATTATAATAACATATATTTATATAATTTAGAATGAAGTTATTAATTTATTATGAAAAAACTCAGGATGATGATGTAGAAGAAATAACATGTTTTAATGAATCGACATAGAAGATTATGTGTAATTTGAAGTGCTTCTTCTAAATCTACTCTTATAGCACTATAGTTAGTCTTCAAAAATACAAGAACCTAAAAAATGTCACCAAAGAAGTTAGAATGGGCGATGGTTAGGGGATGGGTAAGCATGAGGGTTGATTGTGAATTGAAGAGGTGAGGAAGGAGGTTCCCTTTTATAATTGAGATGATAGGTACTTTGGAAACACCATAAATAATAATTTAAAATAAAATCATACCCTACCCAAAAAACCCAAAAAATGACCCTATTTTGATGATTTGATGATATGGGGTTTTAATCTAATCATCCAATAAATTTTTCACATGTATTTTTTTCAATTTGAACCTTATCATATTAATTAGCATGTAGTTATTTATTATTCTTTTTAACTTTTGAAACAAATATTCAATATTAAAAGGGAAAAATATTTACATATTTGATTTAAATTAGATCATAAATATATAAATTCGAATATTTTATACCATAATATAATTATTATATATTCTTTTAAAAATGTTTTATGAATTTTAAATAATTTAATATAATATTATTTTGACAAATAGTCAATAATTTTATTTTTGACAATATTCAATTCATTGACTAAATAAATTATTAAAATAACATGTTATCTATGAAAAAAATATTTTATTACATTATTAAGGGGAATATGTAATCTATATAAATATATGGTATAATTAATTAGATAGATTATATTTACATTAATATTGTTAATAACATTTATCTATTATCACTATTAATAAATTAATTTACACATCAATATTGTGTAATTCTTTAATATACTTTTTTTAATAAAAAATAAAAAAAAATACAATGATTAATATAAATCAAATTTAATTTGTAATAGTAAATTTAGTCAACTACATATTCTAGAAAATTCTTCATTTAAAATGATACACTTATGAAATTATGAATGTGGCCACTTTCACATCACTATAAATAAAATAATATAACAGTCACAATATCATCTATAGGGATATTAATGGCCGCCAACTCTACCCTTTCATGGTTATTTTCAAGATATAAAAGACCAATAATATTCGGCGACGTGTTGGGATTTTTGATGGTTATAGAAATTTTAATAAAATTTGTTTTATTGTTTTTTCATCTATTTATTAATTTTCACATCATCAAAGTATAACTCCTTAAGGAAATTATTTATTTCCTAATAATTTTTAATATTTTACCATAATAAGAAAAACATTTTATAGATAAAATGAGTATTTATAATATTTTTTATTTTCCGTATAACCCTATGCAACAAAATCAATATTTATTAATATTTGAGTAAGTCTTATTTAAATTTTTCATTAAATAAAATAAATCAAATGTAAAAATATCATCCAATTGGCTTCAATTATTTACCATTTTGACCATAGTATTGTTTTGGATGAAACAAACTCAGAAAATGAAAATAATTCAGGTGTTAGTCTAATTTTATAATAGTTTTCATACCCTTGATTATCTAATTTTCCTTTTTAATTTAATAATAAAAATTATTGAATTGACTATTCATAATACCCAAAAATAAAATGATGGTATTTACATAATTTCGAGCTAATGATTTGAAATATGGAAACCATTTTTTCAAATAAAAAATACCTAATTTTAAAAATATAATTTAAAATCAATCTATTTCTTTGAAAGAGAGAACGAATTTTAACAGTTAAAACATTGCAAAAGATGGAAAAGTTTTTACATCCAAATTCAATGTCAAAATATTGCTATTGATAAAAATTATTTATAATGATTAAATTATTATATATTTATACATTAAAACCATTTAATATTAAAATTAATCTGTATATATTTTTATGAAAAATAGTGTTTTCAATTAAAATTGAGTTCATTTTTTTATTCATCAAAACATGGAAGTTATTATAAAAATATCAAATTTTTATCCAAATTAAATATATATATCTCTCTTACAAAGAACATGTCTATTTTATTATATAAAAATTATTAATGTTTCATAATCATAATTTAATATGGGGTTTCCATTAAAAGGTGTGAAATTATCCTTTTTAAATCAAATTTGGTTTTGTATACATAAAATAAGGTTTACTCATACCCTATGAAAAAATATATATTTGATTAATATTGGAAATTTTTTATTAACTATATATCATATATATTTAAATAATTTCATTTACTAACAGTAATTCACTCAATTTATTAATTCAAAAATAATAATAAATAATTGATTTATATTTTTCATACCCAATTGGTTGTGAATAAATTAATCATACATTTTAACTAGTTAGTTATATTTATTATCGCTGACATGATATGTAGGATAAAATGATCGATTTATACTATTGTAATCTAATTTTTCAGAAAACACACAAGTGAATTCAATTCAATATAATGTAGAATTAAAATTATTCAGAGAAAATATTTCATAAATCATCTTGGTGTTACATTCTACAACTCTTAAACTAAATTTTAAAATCAAAATTCTTTTATTGGATACGAAGAGATGGGGATATCTCTCCCTAATCATATCCTCAAGTTCGTATCTAGCTTCCTCAAATTGGTGGTTCCGCCAAAAAAACATTAACCAAGTGACTCGTCTAGATTCACAACACTATTTTACTAAGATCTTGAAACTATATCAGTTGTTCATCCTAAGAAATATATTTCATTAGTTGTATACATTATGCGTTTAGTACATTTGATGGATTATGTATTCACTTTCTCAAGAGAGATACATGGAACAAATCAAGAACATGAGAGAGATTATTTGGAAGCACCATTCAGAAAGCTACCTTCCTAACAGAATCCGAAATTTCAAAGGAAGTGATATACCTAGGGCTTAGCTTTCCCTTATATCCAAATCTCATTATTTCATCAAGGGATATATTTATAGTAACAGCTTGTCACCCACTTAAAAGTGTAGATATTTTCTTCTATTTTCTTTATTACATTTTTTTGAAAACTATTATTCTCTTATGTTTTTTTGAATAGATCTAACCTTTTCTTCCAATTTCTCAACACAATATGGTTCTAATTTCTTTCTTACCCATCATCTTCCCAGAAATATGGATTTCATCAATTCATTACATATATGACTTCATAATGAGCCATCTAAATACTAGTGTAAAAGATACTGTTGTAAGAAAACCCCACCAAAGGTAGGTGTTGATCACAACAACCTTTAAAATCCATATAGAATGCTCCCAAAATTTCTTTTTGAGTTTGAATTATCCTATTTGGATGACTACCATTCATAGGATGAAAATGAGAGATGAAACATAACTATGTATCTAGATAATACTAATGAATTATCCAGAACATCAAAGTAAACCTCTAATCTCAATCAGATGTAATAGAATGTGGTACTCAATGAAATCTTACTACATCTTTTACACATATCATAGAAATATGATAAATATATAAATTCTTACTAATAATAATGATGTGTTCTGATTTCGTAATTCAATCAACTAAAACCCATATATAATTACGGCCTTTAGATGTTTTGAAGGGTCAATTCTAAATTACATAGTGATGTTGTCCCATTTCAATTTTGGTATGGGTAATGGTTGTAACTTCTCCTTAGAATTATTTCTCTCATACTTAACTAACTAACTTACCATGCATGGAGAGACATATGCAGTAAAATTTCTTTTCAATCCATCCAACTATAAATACTTTTTATACTCCCTATAAACCATTGTTCTTATGGGGACAATAGAGAATGAAGAACTATAAACATAATCAAAACGATCCTTATTTAATGATTGTATGGGAGAAATACTGACCCTATTCATAGACATTATTATTCCATCATAATCAACGATGAATTCAAGAACATTTCTCAGGTAATTGTGTTGCTCAACATCTTCCTTCTCCTCCTCCTTAATATTTACATGTATACAATGTTGAAAATCCATTTGACTAAGACAATATATATCCCCTTATATTATAATTTCATGACCCATCCTTTAAAAATTGATAAATAATCTATCTTTTGTGGTCCATATCATGGATAGGATAGCATGGTCTTTTAGAATCAAATTAGTTTCCACCTTATCATCATTCCCACAGTAGTAATATATTGAGAATTTGTAATCATTAGTCAACTCCAAACATATTTCTTTGTGCATATTTTTATCCTTTTGTGTGGAAATATACATTAATAATTTATGATGAGTATAAATATAAAGCAATTAACTATATGGATAATTCCTCTATATCTCTAATGAAATGATAACCATAAATAACTCGAAATCATGAGCTGTATAATTTTTGGATTTTTAATTGTCATGGGAAATAAGCTATCACCATATCATTTTTCATGAGAACACATCCCATAACATTTTGGATGCATCTCTATAGATTACAATCCTTTTTCCATTGTATGGTAGTGTGAGCATAGGTTCATGGGTAAAACTTATTTGGATATCTTTGAAATTATCTTCACATTCCTCCATCCACACAAACATAACTCATTTCCAAGTCAACATAGTGAGGGAATTAGAATGTTATGAAAAATCATTCACAAAATATCAGTAATATCCATCCATACCATGAAAACTTCAGGTCTCACTTATAGTTATTGGTCTCATACAACTTAAAATAACTTCAGTTTTTATGGATCCATAGATATCCCCTATTTTTAGATAATGATACCCAAAAATGAATGTTTTTTATGCCAAAATTTATCATTTTATATTTTTTATAAATATTATCATTTATCAAGGTGTTCAGTTCAATTATCATGTAATATTCTTGTCTAAAATTCTCATAGAATATACAACAACCTCATCTATAATGACTACTAAAAAATTAATCATGATAGTCTCTATAAACTCTATTTATTAGATCAATGAAGACTGTGGGGGAGTTAGTAATACTGAAAGGCATCAATATAAATTCGTAATGTCCACACCTTGTACAGAATTTCATATTAGATATATCATGATTCATGACCCTTAATTAAAGATATCCTCTATGAAGATCAATCTTGGAAAAGTATCAAGATTCGCGTAGTTGGTCAAATAATTCATCAATGCAAGTAATATAATAATTTTTTAATAGTGATCTTGTTGTGTTCTCAGTAAGAAATGTAGAGTTTTATAGATCCATATTTCATCTTAGTAGACAGAATAGGTTCACCCCAAGGTGATGTAGTTGGGAGTATGAACTGTTTGACAAGATTTTTTCGGAGTTTCTTGTTCAATTCCTACAACTCAATTTGTTCCATTCAATAAGGTGTATTTGAAATAAGAATATATCCTTGTACAATTTCTATTGAAAAATAAACTTCATAATTTGATGGAAGTCCTTGTTATTGTTCATGAAGGACATAAATAAACTCTTATACAATGGGTGTTGTAAGAACCCCGGTTTTGAGCCTGTAAGACTTTCAATTTCTCTTGATGTTATTCCAGAGCAGGGCGTTCTGACGGTGTGCAATTCTGAGCCCCTGTGTGGACGGAATTAATTTTGGAATGCATTAACACTAGGTGGGCTAATTAAATAGAATAAATCCTAAACGGTAGCTCAGACAGGAAAACCAAGGGAACTGTTGAGTCCAGATTGTGCTGTTTACCCTAGGAGGGGTATAATTTTTGCGGGCGCGGGCCAACTGTGAAAAATGCCCCCAGGGGCATTTCCATAATTTGGCAGTCTCAGGCATCAAATTTTATAACTTTTTAATGGAGGATCGGATTAAAATTTCAAGGCTGCCATTGCTCTCAGGGAAGGGAATTTACCCTAAAGGAGGCTTAATCCCGGCCCCGACGAAAGTCCGGGTACGGGCCGACGAGCGGGTGGTTAAGTGTGTTTTTCTATTTAAACACACTACCCACCATCTTCACCCCTCCTTGGAAGTTATTCTATGGTGAAAGGGCTCTCAACAGGAATCCCACATCTCCTCCACCACTCCAGCATGGTGCGGCAGCTCCGAACTCCAAATCGTGAAGCGTCGGGCAAAGCCCCTCAAGGTAGGCCCGTGTTTTATCTTTTTTTTTATTATCACAATCTTTTTAATTTTAGTTTAGTCACATATAATTGTTGTCTGATCATCGTGAGAATCCCCTAGTTTCGTAAGGCTCGAGTTTATCTTCACAACTATCCTTTCAGATAAAATTTTGGAGTCCCGAGGTGCCCGGGGTGGCCCAGGGATGTTTTTTCGGCCAAATGCCTTTTTTTCCAGTGGTACCGGGGTGGTCTGGCAACCTTGGGTGGTGGCGCGGTGTGGGTTCCAGTGTCGGTGGTGAGCTTGGGCATGGTAGTGCCAGGCGGTGGGCTCTGGATCTAGGCGGGAGCATGGCTCGCAGGCAGCAGGCTCTGGCTCTAGGCGGCGTCACGACTTGCAGGCGGCGGCGCGGTGCTTCGAACGGGCGGCGGGGGTCGTTCGGGTAGACCGGGGTCATGGAGTGACCCCTCGATAGGGAACCGAGACCCTCTAAAAGAGGGTCTTTGTGTATATTGAATACCGGCCATGAGGGCCATCCCAAACTGGGCAGACCGACAGGGCCGGGCCGGTCCAGCCCAAGGTGCTTGTCCCCTTCGGCTTCGGACACCCGTAACTTTTTCTACGGGTGTCCGTTTTACATGCCGTCTGTGGCACTGTCATCCTAGGCTCGGGGAGTATGTTTTGAGTTTGTTTTGGGGATTTTTAATTCCCGTTACGGGAGCTCAGTGGTGCGTCACGCGCGTTAAGTATTATGACAAGATTTTTGTTTTGGTTGGCGCAGACACATCTGATGTCTGATTTAAACACCATCAGTGGAGATGCGACCCAGTAATCGAGGAAAATATTTCCAGTATTGTTTTGGGAATGAAGTGGGAGTTGAGACGTGGGCCCTACGGGCCTTCTTTGAGATGCGTGCAACATTTTTGCACTTTTTTCACAAGACGTCCGCTCGGGGTGTATGAGTTGTCGTTTTTGCATTTTTTTCCGAGAGCACGGGGATGGTGTAGTTAACTCGACGAGTATCGGAGATGGGGTGTGGGCCCCACATGGGCCGGCTATGGTGAATAGTACTATATTCACTGTTTGTCCGTTTCGGGGGAGTAAGTATTCTATCTCACGTATTTTTCCGTGATAACTGCAATGGTGTAACCTGTTTGAGTATGTTGAGCCTCCTTTGAGATCATGTTAATGTGGGGTGTATATCTCCTTTTTACGCACTTCAAACCAATGCACGGTGGAGCTGTTAGTGAAACCTGGTGATGTTAGTAGGAGTGTGCATCTATCATGATGATTCAGGGTCTTCCCTCCAATAGGGCTGGGCAGTGGGTCACCCGACGACACCTTAGGGTCTACCCTCTAGCAGGGCTGGGCAGTGGGTCACCCGTCGTCTTGTTTCGGGTCTACCCTCCAGCAGGGCTGGCTGGGCAGTGGGTCGCCTGCCGACGTGTTCCGGGTTTACCCTCCAGCAGGGCTAGGCAGTGGGTCACCCATCGATTTATTCTAGGTCTACCCACTAGCAGGGCTGGGAAGTGAGTCGTTTGATGATGTATTAGGGTTTACCCTCCAGCAGGGCTGGGCAGTGGGTCACCCATTGACGTTTCAGACTCGACCCTTCTCATGAGGCTAGTCAGTGACTTTTTCCCCCGTGTCTACCAGAGTGGGACCCTGTTTGTGTGGATCAGTGGTGTGAGAGTTTTAATGTTACCTAAGGACCCACAAGGAAGAGGGGTACTTTTCCCACTGAGACGCATCCTTGAGACCAAACCTAAAACCGTGTAGGAGAGTCTATGCCGCCCAAAGCGGATAGTATTGAAGTGTGCTGATTGAGCCCCTCTAACTTGGGTTGGATGAGGCGAGATGATATGCTGTGAAGATGGATTTACTTGGAACTGATGGAGACTTATCCTGGGCTGAGCTTGGATATGGAGATCCCCTTACACACTCATTTGGGTTTCTTGTTGAGCATATATATATATATATATATATATATTTATATCAATAATTCGACCAGACATTTTTTCCCACTCCCTGGGGTCCGTTCCTACTTATTTCTGTCAGGTGGAGCTCCACTCACCTTAATAAACTATTCTACATTTTTTGTTAGTCTATTGCTCACCTCTTTAGTGCCTACTTTGTTGCTCCCTCGAGCTTTCGGGATATCCTACTGAGTATCTTTATACTCACCCCTGGTTGGGATTTTCCCACACCTGTTGTGCCCTTGTAAAAGACGGACAGGTCGATCGTGACTATGGAGGAGCGTAGAGGTCAAAACAGTTGGAGCAGCGTAAAACGGTCGTGCTAAAATTTTCAGGTGGGAGTCTAACCAGTTACCTTTTTTTGTTCACCCATTGTCAAGTTGTGGCATCTTTGTGGTTGTGTGTGTTTTTTACCTTTTTACATTTCAGTTTACTTGTCAGTACATCCAGCACTTTACTTACTCTTTTTATTTTTTGATGCATGACTTTGGTTGGGGTATAGCTACCTGTCTTTTGGTTTCATTTTTACTCCACACTATTGCGTCTTGTGGGTTGTGTGTGTGTGAGTACAGGTACTTAGGAGAAGGCCTACCTAATATTGTTATGCCTTTGGCGCTGGTCGCCAGCCTCTAGCCTATGGAAGCAGGCATGAGGTAGTTGCTGCTCAGGACCGATAGGGTCAGGTCGTGAAAAAGTGGTATCAGAGGTGGTTCGTACCTTGGGAATTGTTCGGATGTCCCTAAAAAGGAATTGGTTGGGTTTTAGGGAAATGATTTTAACATGTCTCGAGAGCGTATCTCATTCTAGGGAGTCTAGTAATGGTACGGGCGTCCGGCGTATCCATTCACTAGGGCCCTGATAACCTTCTTGTTGACTCGGCATGTTGAGACTTGTTGTAGGGAATTTTTAAACATGCATATTTTAGGAAAGAGTCTTTGACTGTTTTTTTTGAGTCAGTTTCCCTTTGTTATTGTTGTTATGTATATATATGCTCATCTGATCGGGGTATCCCTTGATAATTTCCAGGATGCCCCCACGACGGCAGCAAGCCAGGTTACCCTCTCCAGCTCATGACGATGATTTGGCATGTGACACGGTGTCAGTTCAGGGACCCTCATGTGATCCCCTTCCTCCCAGTGCTTCAGCAGTAGCCCCTGCACCTGAGCAGCGGCAGTTAGTAGTAGCCGCTCAGGCTGAGGTTGCACATAGATTGAGCATGCTTCGAGACTTCTAGCATCAGAGGCTGCCAAGGTTCCGTGCGGACCCAGATCCCCAGGTGGAGGAGGATTGGCTTGGGTCTGTGGCATGACTCTTCAGGCTGGTACAGAACCTAGCACCAGATGGTGGCCCTAGCCTACAGTCTTTTCCTTGGGATAGTCGGGCGATGGTGGGATCTGGTGACGCCGACCCATGATGAGTCATCCCTCACATGGGATAGATTCTAGCAGCTTTTTCGGGAGGTGTACTCCCCCTCATGTTTGTGCTCCATTCGGATCCAGGAGCTTCTGGAGGTGAAGTAGGGAGGGATGTATGTGTCCCCGTACCCGTCCTGTTTCACTGATCTTACATGCTACTCATAGGACATGATCCGCAACAGCTACTTCCAGGCGTGGATGTTCGAGCAGGGTCTTCGTAGGGAGAGCCAAGATAGCGTGGTAACCTTGTGCATCCCCACTTACGTTGGGTTGTTGGAGCAGGCGCTTGTGACCAAGAGCTTCATGAACGAGGGTCGCCAGAGAGCAAGACCTAGTAGTGGTTGTTTTAGAGCAGAGTCTTCAGTAGGAAGTTGACAGAGGGATGGGCCTCAACCAAGGAGGCCCTTCCGTGAGCAGACCCAGGGCCATGGTCGCACACCGCAGTGGCACCGTAGGGCGCCGAGGTAGAAAAGAGAGAGATGTTTCTATGCTTGTGACGGACTGGGTCACCTAGCACGGGATTGCCTAACCAGACGTACAGATCAGCCATGGCAGGCAGCAGGCACACCGTAGAGGCAGAGGCAGCGTCGTGACCAGGGGTCACCTAGGAGAGGACCCGACGGTCCTCAGGGAGACGACGCAGGTAGAGCGGCTAGACCAGAAGGTGGGGGACGACGTTTCAAGATCCCCCCAGCACCACCACTGGCCAGCCCAGGCCAAGATGAGGGAGATGGTGGTAGGGGCCACAGGCAGCTTCAGGCCATGGGTGTTTGAGATCCTCCAGCGCACGAGATAGTCCGAGGTACGCTTTGTGTTTACTACACACTTGCTTCGGTACTAGTAGAAACGGGCACCAACCATTCATTTATATCGATGATGTTGGTACAGGAGTTGGGGCTTCCAGTAGAGGTGCTGACACCTGAACATAGCCTTGAGTTTCCTACGATAAGTGCCTTGTTGGTGACTTTTGTCAACAGACAATGTGAACTGTTGTTTGGGGGAGGGAGTTTCACGTGGGAACTTCTCGTCATCACGATGGAACCTTACGATGTCATCATGGGCATGGATTGGAATTCTATGTTTAACGCTCAGATCGACTTTCATCACAGACGAGTCAAAGGCGAGATTTCTGATGGGATGAGGTTCACCATCTATAATGACCCATTCTTTACATACATTGTTAATACTTCAAAATTGAAGCACACTTATTACAACATACGACAAAACCACAAAGGACCATATAGGTATAGTGTCTTTAGAAACTGGGAAACATAAACAACTGGTTCATAAATCTTCTACAGTGTCTCCCGTTTATTTCATCATATCTAGGGTCCCTTTTAGCATATTCTACTTAATATCCATCTTCCTGACCTAGGGAAAAGAAAACATACAAAAAAAGGTGAGCTCAAATGCTCAGCAAGGGCAAATAAAGGATATAAAAATCATATCATATGTTCTTGAAAATCATAACCTGCAAAAGAGATCATAATATCTTAACATGGAATAAATCATAGAAGTGAAAATGAGATCCCCATAATCATAACATAAAACTTGAAACTTTGTGGCATGTACACATAATCATGGAAAATCATTTCTTGTTAGTCATGACTCATTGCCAAGACTATCTTAGCGGACAAAGTACATTTCTGAACCGAGTTCACTCCTCGTTTCAGTCCTGTATCACTGAACCGAAATAACCTTCCGTTCTAGCCATGTCTATCTCATGAGATATAAATCTTTACCCAATGCATTGGAGGGAGATATAGGTCCCACCCATCTTATAATGAATCCTTTTTTATGTGTGGCACATAATCATAAATCATACATCGTCGCATAACACATATAACAAAAATGGGATTCTTGAAACATAATGACATCATAAAACAAATCATATAAGGTAAATGACTTCATAAAAATAATTCCCTCAAAACATAATAAAATCAATGTAATAATAGGGATAATAACAGAACCCTTTATAATCTTAGATGGAAAATAATTTTGACAAAACACTTGAACTTCATTCTTGAAGAAAATATCCTTTCTTCTTCAAAAACATTTTTCTTTTCTTAACATGTCATACAATTATAAACTAAAAGAGGTTGATTAAAAAAAAACTTGAAAACTTATAATGGAAGATTCTTGGAAATAATGTTTTAAAAATCCATTTCTTGCCGTATAAGTTAAAAAAACATTCTTCGTACTTTTGTCGGAAAAGTCAAAAAGTACCTCGTATGAAAAACGAAAAAAGATTCCATTCATATCTTTTACTAAAAACTCACCGAAGGGTAAAATTGGATATAAAAAATTGTAGGTGGATGGAAATAATATTACATATTGAGGAAACATGGATGTGGATGATACAATACACCCCAGTAAATACCAAAGTATAAACAATCTCGGATAAAAATGAGATTGTGATATTTCCCTTACCTTAGGTCCGATTTGCTTTGTACGTGTCCGAAGCTCCTGTATAATGGTTTAAATAATGTTATTGACTTATTCCAGAATCATACATATTGATATGATATCATATATGGTCATATTCTTAGCTTCTTATTAGTAATATTTCATTGTTACTTGTTACTCAGGTCTTTATTGGCTTTTGTTCTTATGCGTGTTTTGCCGAATAAATTCTTATATTTATTTTAAGGTTATAGATACCTTATATAATAATGGTATTATTTTAACATATATCATATTTATTCATTCAATTCATTTATATAATTACTATGTAATGATGATCATGTAGAACGAGTCGCATCACATCGTGGAGACGGTATTCCGTACGTACGCACGAGCGATAATATTGTTCCCATGATCGTGGAATTGTATTTAAGTGTATTTATACTATTTCAGTATCAATATAACTTTATAATAATAATATATAGTTACTCAGTACACCATTATACCCATCCTTGTAAGGTGATGGTGGAAAATAGATTACACCACGGCGTGGAGACGGTATTCCGTATGTACGCACGCGTGGTGATTTCATTTTTCCGTAGGATGGATAGAAGGTGAATTAGGGTTGTTTCATATTTATAATAACATATCAGTATGTATGTAATACTGATGTTATTACTTTATCATGAAACAACTAAAGAAGAAGAAGTTGAAGAAGAAAGAAATTGAAAAGATCGGTAATGGATATTACCTCTTCTTTGAAACACCTCTTTGAATCCTCCATTTAGGGAACTAAGATTGGTCTTTGAAGAAGACAAGGACCTCTAGGATTATTATAGGGAAGTGGAGAAGGGATTTTGTCAGGGTTTGGCTGAGCTTGAGCTCTCAAATTGGTGTGAGGAGGAGGGGGAGGAGGTGCCCTTTTATAAGGGAGGAGAGGGGCACCTTAGGAATATCTCAAAATATTATTTTATATTAAAGTCAAAATCGATTTATAATGGTTCCAAAGGGTCTTATTTAGTAGTTAAAATGGGGATGGGTAGAAATCATATCAACCAATAGGATTTAGACAAGTTTAGGTTATTATTTTAACCCTATCAATTAGATTTAACTCTAAGTTAAATAATTTAACTTTTACCGTGACTTTTTGTTTTCTTACATTATATGGTTAATACACTTAATATAACTTGAAAAACGAACCCCAAGTTGTTTATTATTAATATATATATCCTTATATAAGTCATTTGGACGAACCTTAGATTTTTAGGAATAAAATAACAATTAATAATATAATATTTGATTTAAAAACTATTTTGTGTCAATTTTAACACTATTTGATATATGATTTTTGTGAAAGTCATAACAGAATTATATGTTCGAACCAAGTTGATTAAATCAACACTAATATATCATATTAACCTAGAAAATTAGTGGAATTCATAAAAACTCTCAAATTACATTTATTTGAGCATTTATAACATCAATTATGTTAACATTTCCTTAAAAGGGTAATTACTGCATCATCGTTGTGTCATAAATAAATTAATTTATTTAAAGTCTAAAAATTATAAATAAAATATCATTAGGTATGAAAGATTTTTATATTTCTAATGAATATTTATAGTCTAATTTATCTTATGTTTAACCCCATATTAAAAATGTTTTAGTTATTAAACTTTGATTTTAACTATTTTAACTATTCATTAAATAAAATAATATTAAATGTCATAATCTAATCCAAGTGGACCTAAATGGTCATATTATATTCATAAGGTTGTTTTTGGTCGAATTAAACTTATCAAATAGAATTAGGACATGTGTTAGGGTAATAGTAATATCATATTTACCCTTAGTTACCCTATTTACTATTAACCGTGGTAAAAAAAGTAAAAAGTTACTATTCGCCGAAAATTATTTTTATCTCATTGAACCACATTTTACTTACTGATATCAACCGTGTCTGTCGGATTTTCTAAATTCCATTCATAGAAGCGGTAAAATTAAGTTTTATGCAAAATTCAGTTTTTAACCTTCCACTTAGTGGTTTCACTATTCATAAAAAATTGGAAGTTTTCAGAAAAATACCAAAATTTCACCCTAGGCTAATTTCGGTATTCCGAATCCAAAAATGAAGTCCATTTTGAAAGATAAAATTTCAAAATTTCAAAAAGTGGTTATTACTATTCATAACGGCTAGTTTTAATAATATTTTAATAGTATATTGTTGTTTAGTGAAACTCGGTATTGCGTACGACGCAAGCTATCGAGGAAGGTCGCGATTTCGTGTAAAGCAAGCCAAACAAGTGTTGTGTAGAAAAATATTCCTTTGATTATTTATATAACATAAAAGTCTTGGGTGTTACATTCTACCCCCCTTAAAATGAATTTCTCCCTCGAAATTCTTCACTTTGTAACAAACAGATGAGGATACATCTCCCTCATCATATCCTCAAGCTCCCATGTAGCTTCTTCTAATTGGTTGTTCCTCCATAAAACTTTCTCCAATCGAGTGGTCTTTTTTCGTAGGACTTTTTCGCTACGATCCAGAATCTCTATCGGTTGTTCTTCATAAGAAAGATCTTGCTCCAGTGGTACAACTTCTGAGCTGAGTACATGTGAAGGATCAGGTATGTACTTTCTCAGGAGAGATACATGGAATACATCGTGAACTTGAGAGAGATTCAATGGAAGCGCCAATCGGTAAGCTACCTCTCCTACACGATCCAGTATTTCGAAAGGACCGATATATCTAGGGCTCAACTTCCCCTTCTTTCCAAATCTCATAACCCTCTTCCAGGGAGATATTCATATGAACACTTTATCACCCACTTCAAACTCTAGGTCTTTTCATCGGCTGTCGGCATAACTTTTCTGTCAACTCTGAGCTGCTCTTATGTGTTGTTGAATAGATCTGACCTTTTTTTCCATTTTATCAATGAGATCAGGTCCTAATAGCTTTCTTTCCCCAACTTCATCCCAGAAAGTTGGAGTCCTGCATTTCTTTCCATAGAGAGCTTCATAAGGAGCCATCTGAATACTGGAGTGAAAGATATTATTATAAGAAAATTCCACCAAAGGTAGGTGTTGATCCCAACCTCCTTTGAAATCCATAGAGCAAGCTCTCAACATATCTTATAGGGTTTGAATTGTTCTCTCAGACTGACCGTCTGTCTGAGGATGATAAGAAGTGCCGAAACTCAACTTTGTATCCAGAGTATGCTGATGACTTCCCCATAACTTCGAGGTAATTCTCGGATCCCGATAAGATATAATAGAAAGTGGTACTCCATGCAATCTTACCACTTCCTTTACATATATCCTGGAAATCTGATCTAGAGAGAAATCCTCTTTAATAGCAATGAAGTGTGCAGACTTTGTAAGACGATCAACTATGACCCAGATAGCATTATTGCCTTTGGATGTTTTAGGAAGTCCTGTGACAAAGTCCATAGTTATGTTTTCCCATTTCCATTCGGGTATGGGTAATGGTTGTAACATCCCCTTAGAATTCTGTCTCTCAGCTTTAACTTGTTGACAAACCAAGCATCGAGAGACATATTCAGCAACATCTCTTTTCATGCCATCCCACCAGAAGTACTCTTTCAGGTCCCTATACATTTTTGTGCTTCCAGGATGAATAGAGAATGAAGAACTATGAGCCTCATCCAGCAGCTCCTTCTTTAATTCGGGGATGGGAGGAACACAAACCCGATTCCTGAACTTTATTATCCCATCACAATCAAGGTTGAACTCAGGAACATTTCTCACCTTCTTTTGTAACTCGACATCTTCTGTATGTGCCTCTTTAATCTTCACATGTATAGATGGTTGAACATTCATTTGAGAAAGAAAAGATTTTTCCCCTTCCATTATAATTCCAATATCCATCCATTGTAAATCCATAAATATTGGATCTTTTGTGATCCTCATCATGGATAAACTAGCATGGTCTTGTTGACTTAATACATCTGCCACCTTGTTTGCTTTCCCAGGGTGGTAATGGATTGAGCAGTCATAATCCTTAATCAGCTCCAACCATCTTCTTTGACGCATATTCAGCTCCTTTTGTGTGAAAATATACTTTAAACTTTTATGATCAGTATAAATATCACACCTTTCACCATAAAGGTAATGCGTCCAAATCATTAATGCAAAGATTACCGCAGCTAACTCCAAATCATGTGTTGGGTAATTTTGCTCATGGATTTTCAACTGTCGTGAGGCATAAGTTATCACCATATCATTTTGCATAAGAACACACCCCAATCTCTTCTTGGATGCATCACTATAGATCACAAACCTTTCTCCACTACAAGGTAGTGTGAGCTCAGGTGCACTGGATAACCTTCTTTTCAACTCCTTGAAATTCTCTTCACATTCCTCTGTCCAAACAAACTTAACTCCTTTCCGAGTCAACTTGGTGAGTGGATTAGATAAACATGAAAAATCATTCACAAAACATCGATAATATCCATCTAAACCAAGAAAACTTCGGATCTCAGTTACTATTGTTGGTCTCGACCATCTTTCAATAACCTCTGTTTTTGTTGGATCCACAGATATCCCCTCTTTTGAGATTATGTGACCCAAAAATGCAACTTTTTTGAAGCCAAAATTCACACTTGGTAAATTTGGCATAAAGCTTCTCCTTTCTCAGGGTGTTCAATATAGCTCTCAAGTGATCTTCATGCTCTTCCTTGCTCTTTGAATAGACAAGAATATCGTCTATAAATACTACCACAAATTGATCAAGATAGTATCTAAAGACTCTATTCATTAGATCCATGAAGATAGCAGGGGCATTAGTAAGACCAAAAGGCATCACTATAAATTCATAGTGTCCATACCTTGTACGGAAAGCCGTCTTTGGTATATCCTCCCTTTTGACCCTTAATTGATGATACCCTGAATGAAGATCAATCTTGGAAAAGTATTGAGCTCCGCGTATTTGGTCAAATAAGTCATCAATGCGTGGGAGAGGATATTTGTTCTTGATAGTGATCTTGTTATGTTCTCGATAATCAATGCAGAGTCTCATTGATCCATCTTTCTTCTTAACAAATAGAACAGGTGCTCCCCAAGGTGACGCACTAGGGTGTATGAATCCCTTATCAAGATTCTCTTGGAGTTGCTTCTTCAATTCCTGCAACTCAATTGGGGCCATTCTATAAGGTGTCATTGAAATAGGCAAAGCACCCGGTACGAGTTCTATTGAAAACTCAACTTCACGATTTGGTGGAAGACCCGGTAATTCCTCCGGAAAGACATCATCGAACTCCAGTACGATGGGCATATTCTTAATTGCGAGTTTCTCACCAACCATTTGAGATAAATAACCTTCATTTAGTGGAATCAATACCCATAAAATGGAAGAAATTTCCACTGGAAGGTTATGTTCATCCTTGCTTTGATAGACGATCATAAATTGATCTGGAATATGAAATGTGACTTCCCTTCTTTGGAAATTGATATGAGCTCTGTATAAAGAAAGCCAATCCATGCCAAGAATCACATCGAATTCCACTAAAGGAAGGATCACAATATTTGCAGGATGTACTTTCCCACAAACGTCAATTGGAGAAGAATTATAAACTTTTAATGTGATTGATGTGCCATTAGGTGTTGTCACAGCTAACTCAACATCTAATTGTTGAGGTAATATGGTGATACCCTTAGAAAATTCTTCAGAAATAAAAGAGTGGGTGGATCCAGAATCAAATAAAACATTTTCTACTTTAGAGTGGATGGTAAGTGTACCTTTCACCACTTCGTTATCGTACTCCACATCACTGATAGAAATTGCATGTGACTTTCCTTTGTCTTTAGCCTTAAGAGTTTGTTGACGTCGACCATCATCATCAACCCTTGGATTTGGGCATTGATTGGCATAATGACCCATCTCCTTGCACATGAAACATTGAAGTGTAGTAGGTTCATTCTGTGTATCCCTTCCTTTGTTTGCATCATTAGACATCTTCTTACCATTATCACGGTATTCAAATGCCCGATGACCTTCCTTTTCACATTTGAAACATTTACTTGTCCCTTTAATAAAACTCCCTCCATGTTTCTTTCCACACTTTGAGCATAAGGGAAAACTCATCTTCTTTTCAGTGTGCTCTTTAGATTTTCCTTTGAAATCCATTTTACTCTTCTTATCAAAACCATATGACTGATGGGTTACTCCAATCTCTATCTCGACTTTGAGATCACATCGAACACTTTCATCATAGCTATTGAAGTCCCTTATGGATAATGCCCTTCGAAGACTTGGTTTTAAGCCACTAAAGAATCGACCGATCTTACTCTGAGGTTGGATAATAATACCAGAAGCTTACCTTGCAAGTCTTGTAAAATTTGCTTCATAGGTACCAACAGATTCATCATCCCTTTGCTTCAGTTCAAGAAACTCTTTCTCCATCTTTGTTTGGAGAATACGAGGGATGTACTTATTGAAAAATAAGTTCTTGAACTCGTCCCATTCCATGGACTCAATTTCATCCATTTGCCTCATATTCTTAATAAGATTACACCATTGATCAGCATCTCCTTCCAAACGATACACTACTAGGATGACTTTATCATGTTCAGAACATTGATGAACTGAAAATATCTTTTCAGTAGTACTAATCCATTTTTCAGCAACTAATGGATTAGTAGACCCGCTGAAAGAAGGTGGACGCTGCCTCATGAAGGATTCAACAGAATGTTGCTCCTTCCTTTGCTCATTTGGAAGTCCTGCATGATTCATAGATTGAGAAAGTTGTGTGAGCATGGCTACAAGATTTTTCATTCCAGCTCCCATATCATTTGGTTGCTCAGGGGGACAATCATTGCATTGCCCATCGCATTCCGCATTAACACGGTTCCTTCGGGTTCCAACAATTGACTAAAACCAAGACACTACTGGAAATATAATATCTCCCAACAGTTCACAACCGTTGGGAAAGTCACTCTAACCGTTGGTATATGATATACCAAAGGTTCTGATAACCGTGGGGAAGTAAGCCGTTGGGAAAAGGTTTTCCCAACAGTTTACTAGAAATAGTTGGTATAGGCTGACAAAAGCCACCCTATCCCAACGGTTCTGCCAAACCGTTGGGAAATATCAGTTTTGGGATAGTTTTCCCAACAGTTCTCCCCAAACCATTGGGATATCCCCATGGATGAACTCTTTCCCAACGGTTTAGAACCTTTGGGAAAAGAGATATTTACCAACGGTTCAATGAACCGTTGGTAAAGAATTCTTTAGGATTATATGCCAATGGTTTCAAACCGTTGGCATATCCTATGCTGCAAATTGCAGCAGCCTGCAATTTTTACAGCCCCTGTCCATCAGGCCCCTCTCCATCTGGCCTCATTTTGACCTCATTTTCAATCCAATTATTGTACCTGCAATAAAATAAAACATACATATACAATTACGAACAAATTCATACACATTTAACATATAATGGATCCTAAAACTATACACATCCATAATTAAATTAGAATTCATAACGTAATTATAAACGTACATAATTCATATAGAATTCAATTTAAAATTTAGATGATAATTATATGTGGAATCCGAAATTCAATTCATAATTTGATCGGTTTTTTCTATACCATATATTTTTACCTCACATGATGTCCATTTTAAACAAAATACATACACCTGAAGTGATACTAGCCAAACCGCACCTCAGATTGGGGCGGGGTTGACTCGTACACGTCACATTTGACCCATGGATCGTTGTGCTAATGAATTGACACAATCCGAATGTGTTTGGTTGGTTTTCCGTATTCCAGTTGATGTTTTTCACTTAAAATGACGTCCTTTTGAAACAAAAGACGGTCACTATGAGTGGTGCCGACCACACCGCGTCCCCAATTGAGTTGGGGTTGATTCTTACACGTCACATATGACCCATGGATCGTCCTCCTAAAGTTTAAATGGAAACCGAATGCGTTTGGTCAGTTTTCCATATGTACTTAAAATGTTGTCCATTTTAAACAAAAGAGTGACACTTAGACTAATCCTGACCACACTGCGACTCAGATTCATCCCGAGTTGGCTCGTACATGTCACATATGACCCATGGATCGTTGTGATAAATTATCAAAAGATTCCGAATGTGTTTGGTCAGCTTTGCGTATGCCAGTTGTTCTTTTCATTTAGAATCATGTCCATTTTAAACAAAAGAGACAGAGTTAGAGAGGTGTCGGCCACACCACGTCTCAGATTAAGATAGGGTTGACTTGTACACGTCACATATGACTCATGGATCGTTGTGCTAATGTATCGATATAATCAGAATGCGTTTGGTCGTTCTTCCGTATGTCAGTTGATGCCTTTCACTTAAAATGACGTCCTTTTGAAACAAAAGACGGACACTTTGAGTGGTGTCAGCCGCACCGCATGTCGGATTGAGTCGGGGATGATTCGTAAACATCAAATATGACCCATGGATCGTTCTCCTAAAGTTTCAATGGAATCCAAATCCGTTTGGTCATTTTTTCGTATGTACTTAAAATGGTGTCCATTTTAAACAAAAGAGATCCACTTAGACTTATCCTGGCCACACCGCGACTCGGATTCATCCCGGGTTGGCTCGTACACGTCACATATGACCCATGGATTGTTGCGATAAATTATCAACAGATTCGTAATGCGTTTGGTCGGTTTTCCGTATGTCAGTTGATGCTTTTCACCTAAAATGACTTCCTTTTGAAACAAAAGACGGACACTTTGAGTGGTGCCGGCCACACCACGTCTTAGGATTGAGATTAAACCACCATGAAACATTCTAATTATTATTCGTGATTTGTACGCGCAGACGGCACGTCAATCGGACGTGCGGTTTGCGCGGTACGACTCAATATTCATGTTTTAAGTGATGCGCACGCTTCGTAAACGCGCGTGAGGGGGGTCCAAATGGGCCAAAAAAAGTCGGAATGACCTGAAATCAGAAGACAAATATGGGAGAGTGATTTATGAAGTGTTCAAGCAGACGGAACGTCAATCGGACGTGCCGTGTGCCCGCGGTGACCGACAACGCAGTTCTGGTGTCATAAACGGCCAAAACGGGCATCCAACGGTCAAATTCATAGAGGACTACCTCAGATTGAGCTGAAACCGCCGTTCAACATTCTAATTATTATTCGTGACGTGTACGCGTAGACGGAACGTCAATCGGAGGTGTGTTTTGCGCGGTACGACTCAATATTCATATTTTAAGTGATGCGCGCGCTTCGTAAACGCGCGTGAGGGGGGTCCAAACGGGCCGAACGAATTCGGAATGGCCTGAAATCAGAAGAAAAATATGAGTTAGTGATTTCTGAAGTGGTCGAGTAGACGGAATGTCAATTGGACGTGCCATGTGCCCGCGGTGACCGACAACGCAGTTCTGGTGTCATAAACGGCCAAAACGGGCGTCAAATGGTCAAATTCATAGCGGAAAAACTCGTATTGAGCTGAAACCACCGTGAAACATTCTAATTATTATTCTTGACATGTACGCATAGACGGAACATCAATCGGACGTGCGGTTTGCGCGGTACGGCTCAATATTCATGTTTTAAGTGATGCGCGCGCTTCGTAAACGCGCGTGAGGGTGGTCCAAATGGGCCGAACAATTTCGGAATGGCCTGAAATTAGACGAAAAATATGGGTGAGTGATTTATGAATTGGTCGAGCAGACGGTACGTCAATCGGACATACCGTGTGCCCGCGGTGACCGACAACGCAGTTCTGGTGTCATAAACGGCCAAAACGGGTGTCAAACGGTCAAATTCATAGTGTAAGACCGTGGATTGACCTGAAACCACCGTGAAACATTATAATTATTATTCGTGACGTGTACGCGCAGAGGGAACATCAATCGGATGTGCGGTTTGCGCGGTACGGCTCAATATTCATGTTTTAAGTCATGCGTGCGCTTCGTAAACGCGCGTGAGTGGAGTCCAAATGGGCCGAACGAAGTCGGAATGGCCTGAAATAAGACGAAAAATACGGGAGAGTGATTTCTGAAGTGGTCGAGCAGACGGTACGTCAATCGGACGTGCCGTGTGCCCGCGGTGACCGACAACGCAGTTCTGGTGTCATAAACGGCCAAAACGGGCGTCCAACGGTCAAATTCAAAGAGGACGACCTCAGATTGAGCTGAAACCACCGTTCAACATTCTAATTATTATTCGTGACGTTTACGCACAGACGGAACGTCAATCAGACGTGTGGTTTGTGCGGTATGGCTCAATATTCGTATTTTAAGTGATGCACAAGCTTCGTAAACACGCCTGAGGGGGGTCCAAACGGGCCGAACGAAGTCGGAATGGCCTGAAATCAGACGAAAAATACGGATGAGTGATTTCTGAAGTGGTCGAGCAGACGGCACGTCAATTGGACATGCCATGTGCCCGCGGTGACCGACAACGCAGTTCTAGTGTCATAAACGACCAAAACGGGCGTCAAACGGTCAAATTCATAGAGGATGACCTCGGATTGAGCTGAAACCACCGTGAAACATTCTATTTATTATTCGTGACGTGTACGCGCAGACGGCACATCAATCGGACGTGCGGTTTGCGCGGTACGGATCAATATTCGTGTTTTAAGTGATGCGTGCGCTTCGTAAACGGGCGTGAGGGGGGTCAAAATGGGCCGAACGATTTCGTAATGGCCTGAAATCAGACGAAAAATACTGGTGAGTGATTTATGAAGTGGTCGAGTAGACGACTCGTCAATCGGACGTGCCGTGTGCCCACAGTGACCGACAACGCAGTTCTGGTGTCATAAACGGCCAAAATGGGCGTCAAACGGTCAAATTCATAGAAGACGACCTCCGATTGACCTGAAACCACCGTGAAACATTCTAATTATTATTCGTGACGTGTACGCGTAGACAACACGTCAATCAGACGTGCGGTTTGCGCGGTACGACTCAATATTCGTGTTTTAAGTGATGCGCGCGCTTCGTAAACGCGCGTGTGGGGGGTCCAAACGGGCCGAACGAAGTCGGAATGGCCTGAAATCAGACGAAAAATACGGGAGGGTAATTTCTGAAGTTGTCGAGGAGACGACACGTCAATCGGACGTTCCCGGTGCCCGTGGTGACCGACAATGCAGTTCTGGTGTCATAAACGGCCAAAACGTGCGTCCAACGGTCAAATTCACAGTGGACGACCTCAGATTGAGCTGAAACCACCGTGCAACATTCTAATTATTATTCGTGACGTGTACGCGTAGACGGAACGTCAATCGGACGTGCAGTTTGCGCGGTACGACTCAATATTCGTATTTTAAGTGATGCACGCGCTTCGTAAACGCGCGTGAGGGGGTCCAAATGGGCCGAAAGAAGTCGGAATGACCTGAAATCAGACGACAAATACATGTGAGTTATTTCTGAAGTGGTCGAGCAGAAGACACATCAATCGGACGTGCCATGTGCCCGCGGTGACCGACAACGCAGTTCTGGTGTCATAAACGGCCAAAACAGGCGTCAAACGGTCAAATTCATAGCGGACGACCTCGGATTGACCTGAAACCACTGTGAAACATTCTAATTATTATTCGTGAAGTGTACGCGTAGACGGAACTTCAATCGGATGTGCGGTTTGCGCGGTACGGCTCAATATTCGTGTTTTAAGTGATGTGCGCGCTTCGTAAACGCGCGTGAGGGTGATCCAAACGGGACGAACGGTTTCGGAATGGCCTGAAGTCAGACGAAAAATACGGGTGAGTGATTTATGAAGTGGTCGAGCAGAAATCATGTCAATCGGACGTGCCGTGTTCCCACGGTGACCGACAACGCAGTTCTGGTGTCATAAACGGCCAAAACGGGCGTCAAACGGTCAAATTCATAGCGGACAACCTCGGATTGACCTAAAACCACCGTGAAACATTCTAATTATTATTCTTGACGTGTACGCACAGATGACACATCAATCGGACGTGCGGTTTGCGCGGTACGACTCAATATTCGTGTTTTAAGTGATGTGCGCGCTTCGTAAACGTGCGTGAGGGGGGTCCAAACAGGCCGAACGAAGTCGGAATGGCCTGAAATCAGACGAAAAATACGATAGAGTGATTTATGAAGTGGTTGAGCAGACGGAACGTCAATCGGACGTGCCGTGTGCCCGCGGTGACCGACAACGCAGTTCTGGTGTCATAAACGGCCAAAACGGGCGTCAAACGGTCAAATTCATAGCGGACGACGTCGGAATGCCCATCTCCTCCATCCAACGATTGTTCTCCGCCATTTTTTTTATTCGTCTCTCTTCAATTGGATTCATTTCCTGCATTTGAAAACAAATATGTAATTAATTTGAAAATGAAAATTAATGTGTAAACCAAAAAACTAAATATATGATGGAATGAGGGGATTCATTGGTAATTAAGCTATCAATTGTTTTAGAAGAGCTTGAATGAATTTAATAAAACATACAAGTTGTAATGTTCACCATGTTAGAAATATTGTTTGATTTGGTTTGAATACAGTTCAATTCCAAATTAGAAAATGCAATTCAAATAAAACAGCAACCAATAAACATTGAAAATTCATATAACTGTCAAGTCAACTAAAACTTATTTGTGATCAACACTAAATAAATATGAATATTACCAACCTTAACAACCCAACTCGAGGTAAAACAAAAGAATTGAGAACATGGATGAATGATTCTATATATTTCCAACCACAACTTCAGGTTCACAATCAACTCGGACAATTGAGCTATTGGAGTCATCAAAAGAAATAAATGGATTGGTTCCAATGGCAATAGGGACAGTGTCAATTCCATCATCAGCATCATCAAAAATATGTCTTGGAATTACTTCAACAATGACACCAAATTCAGGTTGAAGTTGATCTTTGACATAAAAAACTTGTTTATCCATTGATGCCAACACATATGGTTCTTCGGTAGCAAGAGTGCGGGTCATATTAATTACTCGAAATCCACAATCATCAATAAATTTGCCATGTCTCGTCATCGAATCAAACCAATGGCATTTCATCATTGTGACTCGTCTATGAGAGTAATAATCCAATATTATTATTTTCTCAACGACTCCATAATAACCCACATTTTCAGTTCGCGGTCTACTATCTGATGCACTGACATAACAATCTGTTGTGACAGGAACCATAATACCAACATGTTGTGTTCTCATGTTTTTGGCTCGTTCAGTGACAATAAATCTGTACCCATTGATAACAATTGATTTTCAGTCACGAACCACGGTATTATGACCAAAAGCCAAAGCACATATTTCCTCAGAGACAGAATCAGCAGACAAACTCAATACCTGCAATATAAATGACAGTTAAACTTAAGTAAATATTGAAATAATTAATTTAAATAGTAATATTTTTACCTTCAATTTTAACCAAGAAAAAATTCTTTTCTATGAAAAGTCTCTCTCCTTTTCAAAGATAAAGAACGATGCTTCCTATTTATCATTGTTTTATGTTCCCTGTAGATAAAAAAATATGAATAGTTTAACAGATATATATGTAAGATATACATATTCAATTTTGTTACCTGATATAGTCATCGAACAAATCACAGTTGAACAAAACTGTGCGATGTGCCATATCCCGCTCTTCATGGCTTAATGTCTTCAATGTATATGATCCAGGAATTCCTCCTGTTTGAGGAAGTTATGGAAAACTGGGTTCAATTTGCTCATATTGTTCTTCTTCATTTCTCATTGGTCTGTTCATTCTTGTAGTAAGAACAGACAAATACATCGAACAGAAATCCATACATTCTTGAGCTAAGTAACCGTTCACGATAGAACCTTCGGGATGATTCTTGTTTCGAACATAAGACTTTAATGTGAACATATTTCTTTCAGTTGGATACATCCAACAAAAAGAAACAGGTCCTCCGAGAAGTATTTCAGTTGGAATATGGACAGTCAGATGCAGCATGCATGTGAAAAATGATGGGGGAAATATTTTCTCCAACTCACACAAAATTAATGGGGCATCTGTCAACATTTTTTGCAAGAAAGACTTAGACAACTTCTTAGCACAAAGATCTCTAAACAAATGGCAGAATCGAATAACACCCACCCTTACATTATTGGACAAAAGATGACGGATTTCTATTGGAAGCAACTCATGCAGTAGAACGTGATAATCATGAGTCTTCAACGATTTTAGCTTCAACTCTCTTCTGTTGACCCGTTTAGATATGTTGCTTGAATAGACATCAGGAACTCTAATAGTCTCTAATACTTCCAATTTTTTTTTCAGTAGGTGTGATCACATAAGAAGCACATGGAAGTTGCCATTTATTTTCACTGATACGCACATGATGAAATTCTGGTCTGATGCCCCAATCCACCAAGTCACGTCGAGATCGTAAATCATCTTTTGTCTTCCCCTTGTCATTTAGAAGAACTGAAAGCAACATTTCACATATATTCTTTTCAATATGAATTACGTCTAAGCAATGACGTAGCAAATTGGTTGAACAATAAGTCAAATAAAAAAAGATACTCCTCTTCCTCCAATTGTAATAGGTTTCTGTGGAAACGTTCTTTCTCTTTCCAGATTTCATTTGACCCTTCCCGAATGAAAATATGAAATCTTTCAATTCATTAAGCACATCAGTTCCAGACATACGCTGAGTTGGATCATCGGTCTCTATAGTATTATCAAATCTTCGACGATTCATTCTATATGGATGATCCTTTGGAAAAAATCGTCGATGTAGCATAAAACTAAAACTACAATGATGTTTCAGTCTTCTTGATCGTGTATTCTTCATAAAAACTGGACATGAATGTTTTCCCTTTGTGCTCCATCCAGACATCATTGCATAAGCCGGAAAATCATTGATCGTCCACATAAGCGCAGCACACATCTGAAATATGTCTTTCGAACATGCATCGTATGTGCGCACACCCACATCCCAAAGAAGTTTCAACTCTATTATTAAAGGTTTCATGTATACATCAATATCAATGCCGGGATAAGAAGGACCAGATATGAGTATACTCATGAAAGTGAAAGATTTTTTCATACACAACCATGGGGGAAGATTATAAATGTGTATAAAAACTGGCCATGTGCTGTGCGAAGTAAGAATCTGCCCAAACGGATTAAAACCATCACATGAAAGACCAAGCCTCACATTACGCACGTCAGCGGCAAAATCAGGATGTCGAGCATCAAATCTCTGCCATGCAAATCCATCTGCAGGATGAACCAACTCATCATTAGTCTTCTTTCTCTCGGTATCATGCCATCTCATTTTTATTGATATGTCATCAGACATAAAAAGATTCTGGAGTCTGGGGATCAATGGAAAGTGCCACATTACTTTCTGTGGAACGTGGGATGGTGTTCCATCAGATTTTGACTTCCAGCGGGATGTGCCACATTTTATACATTCATTTCGTTCAGCGGTTTCTTCCCAGAATAAACTGCAATCTTTTGGGAAAGCATGAATTTTGTTTCTGGAAAATCCAAGTTCTTCAACTAACTTCCATGCCATATAGTGGTTTGAGGGAATATCTGCATCATCTGGAAGTAAATCCTTCATGAGGGTAAGAATGTAATCGATTGCTATATTAGAAATCCCATACATAGTTTTTCCATGAAACAATCGGATTAAAAATTCCAGCTTTTTCATTTTATTGCATTGTCGATATACTGGAGTCATGGCAGCATCATTCAATTTTTTTCACCCTATAAATATCATCATTTTTACTAGATGCATCAGTTGTCCTCATATCGACGTCTTCTTGAGTCGAAATCCTTTCTTTTTCATGATGACGAATAAACGGAAACCGATCATCTAACAAATTTTCCACTCCAGTCCTTTCATTTCGATCATCACTAATTTGAGATTTCATTTTCTCCCCATTCTGATACCACACAAAGTAGTTTGCTTGAAAAACATTTTTGGTTATGGGGTAGATGACTTCTTCACGACTCAACCAAGGTCTACCAACACAATTGGAACATGGGCAGTGTATGCGACCACTATCTGAAGCATTGTGAAATGAAAAATCTATAAAGCTCTCCAAATTGTTTTGAAAATCGCTTGAGATACGATCGGTTTCATACATCCAACTTCTGTCCATTCTATAAAAATAATTCATATAAGTCATTTTGTCATAAAAAATTCAATAGGATTGAACTTTAATAGAAAATACATTTATGTAAACGATAAAGGAAGAAAATAATCATGGTATCAACTACACATGTGAAAAAAACATACTAATGTGTTATTGAAAAAATGTAAAACCAACAAGAACTTTATGTGTTATCGCATCAGAGCATGCCTCATCCCATAACCATATTAGTAGGGTACCCTCGTGGACAGCCCCGCCCACCCCCGTGGACAACCCACCCACCCCCGTGGACACCCCCTACCCCCTAGACATCCCAACCACCCCTGTGGACAGCCCACCCACCCCCCTCGACACCTCTTATCCCTATGGATAGCCCCCACCCCCTTGGATAGCCCGCCCACCCCCTGGACACCCCTACCCCCTGTGGCCAGCCCACCCACCCCCCCTGGATTGCCCGCCCACCCCTCCTTGACAGCCCGGCCACCACCGTGGATAGCCCGTCCACCGTTGTGGACAGCCCGCCCACCCCCGTACCCCCCTGGACACCCCGTACCTCCCCGGGATAGCACTTCCCACCCTCCCAAACAGCCCACACCACCCTCCCCTGCAACCCCACCACCACCACCTAGACATACCAACCCCCCTGGACACCCCACACACCCCTCCCCCACCAGGACACCCCACCCAGACCCCAGGGACAGCCCAAACCCCCTGGACAGCCCCGCCCACCCCCGTGGACAGCCTTTCCCACCCCCGTGGACAGCCCCGCCCACCCCCGTGGACAACCCACCCACCCCCGTGGACGCCCCTACCCCCTCGATAGCCCAACCACCCCCGTGGACAGCCCACCCACCCCCCTCGACACCCCTTCTCCCTATGGAAAGTCCCCCACCCCTTGGATAGCCCGCCCACCCCCTGGACACCCCTACCCCCTGTGGCCAGCCCACCCACCCCCCCTGGACAGCCCGCCCACCCCTCCTTGACAGCCCAGCCACCCTCGTGGATAGCCCGTCCACCCTTGTGGACACCCCGCCCACCCCCGTAACCCCCTTACCCCCCCTGGATAGACCCGCCCACCCTCCCAAACAGCTCACACCCCCCTTCCCTGCAACCCCACCACCACCACCTAGACATAACACCCCACCTGGACACCCCACACACCCCTCCCCCACAAGGACACCCCACCCAGACCCCCAGGACATCCCACACCCCCTGGACAGCCCCGCCCACCCCCGTGGACACCCCCTACCCCCTAGACAGCCCAACCACCCCCGTGGACAGCCCACCCACCCCCCTCGACACCCCTTCTCCCTATGGATAGCCCCCCACCCCTTGGATAGCCCGCCCACCCCCAGGACACCCCTACCACCCGTAGCCAGCCCACCCACCCCTGGACAGCCCGCCCACGCCTCCTTGAAAGCCCGGCCACCCCCGTGGACAGCGCGTCCACCCTTCTGGACAACCCGCCCACCCCCGTACCCCCCTGGACACCCCGTACCCCCTGGATAGCCCCACCCACCCTCCCAAACATCCCACACCACCTCCCCTGCAACCCCACCACCACCACCTAGACATACCACCCCCCTGGACACCCCACACACCCCTCCCCCACCAGGACACCCCACCCAGACCCCTAGGACAGCCCACACCCCCTAGACAGCCCCGCCCACCCCCGTGGACAGCCTTTCCCACCCCCGTGGACACCCCCGCCCACCCTCGTGGACAACCCACCCACCCTCGTGGACACCCCCTACCCCCACAACCCATTATCCAAAACATATCAAATTGGTTTGAACATAATCCATAATTCCCACAATCCATTATCCAAAAAATGTAAACGTTCACGATAGCCTCCCCCCAACTCTGATTTACATGTTTTGAACACTCTCCTTCAAACATAGAATACAAAAACATTAAAGAATTCTTCACAAACACAAACAATATCCTATTTAGATATTAATTTCAATAATCAATTAAACCACCAACACCTGGAAAAAATATATTCATTAAAAAAACTACAACAATATGGTTGATATCAAATTTTACCTATTCGTATGGGGGTGTACCTGTTGGGATGGGGGGTGATGGTGTTCTGATTCGCGAGAGCAGTGGAGGGATGGGGTTCACTAGAGCAGCAGAGCCAATCGATTAGGGCTCTGTCCGAATGGAGAGAGGAGATCCCGATCTGGAATTTGGGGGAAACCTTTTCCAACGGTTTTTATAAACTGTTGGCAAAGACACACATTTTCCAACAGTTCCAGTGAACCGTTGGGAAATGTGTGAGTTTATCACCCCTTTCCCAACGGTTCAGTGGAACCGTTGGGAAAGGGTTACACATTTCCCAACGGTTCCAATGAACCGTTGGGAAAGGGTCACACATTTCCCAACGGTTCCAATGAACCGTTGGGAAAGGGTCACACATTTCCCAACGGTTCCAATGAACCGTTGGGAAAGGGTCAGACATTTCCCAACGGTTCCAATGAACCGTTGGGAAATGTGTGAGTTCAGCACCCTTTCCCAACGGTTCCAGTTAACCGTTGGGAAAGGGTCCACCGAATTTCCCTTTTCCAACGGTTTTGTTAAACCATTGGCAAAGGCTCACTATACCAACGGTTTAAATAAACCGTTGGTATACTACCGTTGGGAAAAGACCAAATTCCAGTAGTGAGAAGAATAGTGTGAGAAACACTAATTATAATAGGAAAACCACATAATTCAAGAATAAAATTTTCACGCTTAAGGTCTTATCCTCGGTTATTCATGGCCATTTCTAAAACACTAAGATTGTGTTCTATTCTTAGACTTATCTTTAGGGTTCTTACTAAGGCTTTCACATCCTAGTTTCTAAAGGTTGACTATACCTTTCCTCTGATACCAACTATAACGACCCATACTTTACATAAATTGTTAATACTTAAAAATTGAAGCACACTTATTACAACATACGACAAAACCATAAAGGACCATATAGGTATAGTGTCTTTAGAAACTGGGAAACATAAACAACTGGTTCGTAAATCTTCTACAGTGTCACCCGTTTATTTCCTCATATCTAGGGTCCCTTTTAGCATATTCTACTTAATATCCATCTTCCTGACCTGGGGAAGAGAAAACATACAAAAAAGGGTGAGCTCAAATGCTCAGTAAGGGCAAATAAAGGAAATAAAAATCATATCATATGTTCTTGAAAATCATAACCTGCAAAAGAGATCATAATATCTTAACATGGAATAAATCATAGAAGTGAAAATGACATCCCCATAATCATAACATACAACTTGAAACTTTGTGGCATGCACACATAATCATGGAAAATCATTTCTTGTTATTCATGACTCATTTCCAAGACTATCTTAGCGGACAAAGTCCATTTTTGAACCGAGTTCACTCCTCGTTTCGGTCCTGTATCACTGAACCGAAATAACCTTCCGTTCTAGCCATGTCTATCTCATGAGATATAAATCTTTACCCAATGCATTGGAGGGAGATATAGGTCCCACCCATCTTATAATGAATCCTTTCTTATGTGTTCCACATAATCATAAATCATACATCATCGCATAACACATATAACAAAAATGGGATTCTTGAAACATCATGACATCATAAAACAAATCATACAAGGTAAATGACTTCATAAAAATAATTCCCTCAAAACATAATCAAATCAATGTAATAATAGGGATAAAAACAGAACCCTTTATTATCTTATATGAAAAATAATTTTGATAAAACACTTGCACTTCATTCTTGAGGAAAATAACCTTTCTTCTTCAAATTTTTTTTTCTTTTCTTAACAGTTCAAACAATTATAAACTAAAAGAAGTTGATTAAAAATAAACTTGAAAAATTATAAAGGAAGATTCTTGGAAATAAAGTTTTAAAAATCCATTTCTTGCCGTATAAGTTAAAAAAACATTCTTCGTACTTTTGTCGGAAAAGTCATAAAGTACCTCGTATGAAAAACGAAAAAAGATTCCTTTCATATCTTTTACTAAAAACTCACCGAAGGGTAAAATTGGATTTAAAAAATTTTAGGTGGATGGAAATAATATTACATATTTATGAAACATGGATGTTGATGATACAATACACCCCAGTAAATACCAAAGTATAAACAATCTCGGATAAAAATGAGATTGTGATATTTCCCTTACCTTAGGTCTGATTTGCTTTGTACGTGTCCAAAGCTCCTGTATAATGGTTTAAATAATGTTATTGACTTATTCCAGAATCATAAATATTGATATGATATCATATATGGTCATATTTTTAGCTTCTTATTAGTAATATTTCATTGTTACTTGTTACTCGGGTCTTTATTGCATTTTGTTCTTATGCGTGTTTTGCCAAATAAATTCTTATTTTTCTTTTAAGGTTATAGATACCTTATATCAGAATGGTATTAGTGTTACATATATCATATTTATTCATTCAATTCATTTATATAATTACTATGTAATGATGATCAGGTAGAACGAGTCGCATCACATCGTGGAGACGGTATTCCGTACGTACGCACAAGCGATGATATTGTTCCCATGATCGTGGAATTGTATTTAAGTGTATTTATACTATTTCAGTATCAATATAACTTTATAATAATCATATATAGTAACTCATTACACCATTATACCCATCCTTGTAAGGTGATGGTGGAAAATAGATTACACCACGGCGTGGAGACGGTATTCCGTACGTACGCACGCGCAGTGATTTCATTTTTCCGTAGGATGGATAGAAGATGAATAAGGTTTGTTTCATATTTATAATAACATATCAGTATGTATGTAATACTGATGTTATTAATTTATCATGAAACAACTAAAGAAGAATAAGTTGAAGAAGAAAAAAATTGAAAAGATCGGTAATGGATATTACCTCTTCTTTGAAACGCCTCTTTGAATCCTCCACTTAGGAAACTAAGATTGGTGTTTGAAGAAGACCAGGACCTCTAGGATTATTATAGGGAAGTGGAGAAGGGATTTTAGCAGAGTTTGGCCGAGCATGAGTGCTCAAATTGGTGTGAGGAGGAGGAGGAGGAGGTGCCCTTTTATACGGGAGGAGAGGGGCACCTTAGGAATATCTCAAAATATTATTTTATATTAAATTCAAAATCGGTTTATAATGGTTCCAAAGGGTCTTATTTCGAAGTTAAAGTGGGGATGGATCTAAATCTTATCAACCAATAGGATTTAGAAAAGTTTAGGTTATTATTTTAACCTTATCAATTAGATTTAACTCTAAGTTAAATAATTTAACTTTTACCGTGACTTTTTGTTTTCTTACATTATATGGTTAATAGACTTACTATAACATGACAAACGAAGCCCAAGTTGTTTATTATTAATATATATATCCTTATCTAAGTCATTTGGCCGAACCTTAAATTTTTAGGAATAAAATAATAATTATTAATATAATATTTTATTTAAAAACTATTTTGTGTCAATTTTGACACTATTTGATATATGATTTTTTTGAAAGTCAATACAGAATTATATGTTCGAACTAAGTTAATTAAATCAACACTGATATATCATAGTAACCTATAAAATTATTGTAATTCATAAAAAGTCTCAAATTACATTTATTTGAGCATTTATAACATCAATTATGTTAACATTTCCTTAAAAGGGTAATTACTGCATCATCGTTGTGTCATAAATAAATTAAATTATTTAAAGTCTAAAAATTATAAATAAAATACCATTATGTAGGAAATATTTTTATATTTCTAGTGAATATTTATAGTCGAATTTATCTTATGTATAACCCCATATTAAAAATGTTTTAGTTATTAAACTTTGATTTTAACTATTTTAACTATTCATTAAATAAAATAATATTAAATGTCATAATCTAATCCATGTGGACCTAAATGGTCATATTATATTAATAAGGTTGTTTTTGGTCTAATTAAACTTATCCAATAGAATTAGGACATGTGTTAGGGTAATAGCAATATCATATTTACCCTTAGTTACCCTATTTACTATTAACCGTGGTAAAAAAAGAAAAAAGTTACTATTCACCAAAAATTATTTTTATCTCATTGAACCAAATTTTACTTACTGATATCAATCGTGTCTGTCGGATTTTCTAAATTCCATTCATAGAAGCGGTAAAATTATGTTTTATGCAAAATTCAGTTTTTAACCTAACACTTAGTGGTTTCACTATTCATCAAAAATTGGAAGTTTTCAGAAAAATACCAAAATTTCACCCGAGGCTAATTTCGGTATTCCGAATCCAAAAATGAAGTCCATTTTGAAAGATAAAATTTCAAAATTTCAAAAAGTGGTTATTACTATTCATAACGGCTAGTTTTAATAATATTTTAATAGCATATCGTTGTTTAGTGAAACTCGGTATTGCGTACGACGCAAGCTATCAAGGAAGGTCGCGATTTCGTGTAAAGCAAGCCAAGAAAGTTTTGTGTTGAAAAATATTCCGTTGATGATTTATATAACATAAAAGTCTCGGGTGTTACACCATCCTTGGTGAACGAGACCTTGTGGTAGAGCAGATGGATACTCTGAGCAGGAGACCCCAACCTTTTTCGCACCAGCTAGCGAGCATGGATCTCGGAGCAGCAGACGATACAGGAACCCGGATCCCTACTGTGGTAGAAGACTACATGGACGTCTTTCCCGAGGATGTTCTTGGACTACCTCCGAGGTGAGAGGTGGAGTCCTGCATTGACTTGCAGCCGGGGACTGCTCCAATATCTTGTGCAGCATATAGGATGGCACCCACAGAGCTTCGAGAGCTACGACTTCAGTTGGATGACCATTGTGAGAAGGGATTCATCAGGCCCAGTGTGTCCCCCGGGGCATCTGCATTTCTGTTTGTGAAAAAGGAAGATGGGAGTCTACGGCTTTGTGTGGATTATCGTTGACTGAATCAGGCCACGATAAAGAACAAGTACCCTTTGCTAAGGATCGACAACCTCATTGACCAGTTGCGAGGTGTGATGTGGCTCTTGAAGATCGATCTTCGATTTGGCTACCACCAGTTGTGGGTTCGTGAGGCTGATATCCTGAATCTGGCCTTCCGTTGTCGATATGGGCACTACGAGTTTCTGGTGATACCCTTTGGTGTGACAAATTCCCCTGCCATCTTCATGGATTTGATGAACCAGATTTTCCAGCCATACATGGACCAGTTTATGGTTGTCCTTATTGAAGACATACTCATTTAATTGGGGACAGAGGAGGATCACGCGGAGCATTTGAGGATGGTCCTAGACTTACTTAGAGAGAACCAGCTATACGGGAAGCTCTTGAAGTGCCAGTTCTAGATTCCCGAGGTTCACTTTTTGGGGCACGTCATTAAGGAACAAGGTTTGGCTGTGGATCCTGCAAAGATAGAAGAAGTGATTTCTTGGGAGCCATCCAAGAATGCATCTAAGGTGCGACGTTTCATTGGGTTGGCAGAGTACTACAGGAGGTTTGTGGAGGACTTCTCCAGGATTGTATCCCCTTTGACTGCATTGACATAGAAGGGGAGACCATTTACCTGGATTGATCAGTGCCAGAAGGCCTTCAAGGAGTTGAGGCAGAGGATGACTAGTGCAGCGCTGTTGAGGCAGCCAGAGTAGGGTGTTGAGTTCGTCGTTTATTGCGACGCTTTAGGAGCTGGGCTCGGGTGAGTGCTAATGCATTAGCGGGCAGTGATTGCATATGGGTCGAGGCCGTTGAGGCCCCGTGAGCAGAATTATGCGAGTCACGATTTGGATCTGGCAGCGGTAGTCTTCACCTCGAGGCTATAGAGACACTACTTTTTGGGTGAGTGTTTTTTGGTCTACTCAGATAACCAGAGCCTCAAGTATATCTTCACTAAGAGGGATTTGAACCTAAGGCAGTGGCGCTGGCTGGAGATTCTGAAGGAATATGATTTCGAGATAGTTCACACTCCAGGGAAGGGCAATGGAGTAGCGGATTCCATTAGTAGGAAGTTCCAGGCTCATCTAGTGCGGGAAGCTTCAGAGCAGTTTGCTTCCCTTTGTCTGACCTTGGTGGAGTAGTAGGGTACAACTTTTCTACAGTCGATGGTGTTGACTCCTTCACTCCTTGAGCGTGTGAGAGAGTCGCAGCTGGGAGATATTGATAGTGAGGTACTTCATGATCAGATATCCACGGGTAATGCACCCGATTGGTATTCTAAAGGAGGGAATCATGAGATCTTGATTCAAGGTTGAGCTATATTACCAGTGGAGATACGGGTGGAGGTGATGCGGGAGTTCCACACTATTCCCTTGGTCGAACATACCGGTGTGGAGAAGATGTACAGAGACCATCGGCGACAAATTTGGTGGTCTGGCATGAAGCGGAGCGTAGCCGAGTTCGTCTCTCGGTGTCTTACCTGTTAGCAAGTGAAGGCAGAGCACCAGGTTCCGGCAGGGTTGTTGCAGCCCCTTGATATCCTGGAGTGGAAGTGGGATGGCATATCTATGGATTTCATCACAGAGCTTCCGCACACATCGATGGGGCATGCCTCCATTTGGGTGATAGTGGACCGACTCAGGATGTCGGTGCACTTCCTTACTAACAAGGAGCAGAGCTCGGTAGAAATTCTAGGATAGTTATATGTCTGAGAGATTGTCCATCTTCATGGAGTACCATTGATGATCATCTCCGACTGTGACATGCGTTTTACGTCACGGTTTTGGAGAGGCCTGTAGGAGGAATTCGGGACTCAGATGTGGATGAGTATATCTTTTCACCCCCAGACTGACGGGCAGACCGAGCGTATTATCCAGGTGTTGGATGATATGATCAGGGAATTCGTGTTAGACTTTGGACGGAGCTTGGAGGGTCACCTTACCTTGGTAGAGTTTGCATATAACAACAGTTTCCACTCTACTATTGGCATGGAACATTTTGAGTCCCTCTATGGGAGACCCAGCAGGTCACCCTTGTACTGGAAGGAGGTTGGGGAGACCTCCCTCGTGGGACCAGAGTTGGTGTAGGTGATGACAGAGAAGGTGCATGTCATTCATGAGCGGATGAGGATGGCTCCGAGGAGAAAGAAGTCCTACGTAGACTGACGCCGTAGGCCCTTGGTGTTTGAGTAGGGAGACCATGTCTTTTTGAGGGTCTCCCCATGACGTGGAACGTGGAGGTTCGGTTGGAGAGGAAAGCTGTCCCCTAGGTTCATTAGGCCATTTGAGATCGTGCGCCGGGTTGGTGAGGTCACCTACCATCTCGCTCAACCACCGCAGGTGTAGAGAGTGCATGATGTCTTCCACATGTCACAACTGAGGAAATACGTGCATGACCCCACGCACGTCATCGACTGGGGAGAGCTGGACATTGAGGAAGAATCCACCTTTGCGGAGCACCCGGTGACGACTGAAAACCGGCAGTAGCGGACTCTGTGCGGATGGGCCATTCCTCTAGTTCGTGTTTTGTGGGAGCACGGGAGGCTGCAGGAGAGCACCTGGGAGAGGGAGAGCCAGATGCGAGCTCAGTACCCCGAGCTATTTTTATAGTTTTGTTTTTTGAGGATGAAAAACGCGAAGAAGGGAATGATGTAAGAACCCCGGTTTTGAGCCTGTAAGACTTTGAATTTCTCTTGATGTTATTCCTGAGCAGGGCGTTCTGACGTCGTGCGATTCCGAGCCTCGGTGTGGCCGGAATTAATATTGGCGTGTGTTCACACTAGGCGGGCAAAATAAATAGAATAACTCTTGAATGGTAGCTCGAACTGAAAAACAGAGGGCACCATGGATTCAAGAACGTGCATTTTACTCAATGAGGGGTATAATTTTCGCGGGCGCGGGCCAACTGTGAAAAACGCCCCCAGGGGCATTTTTGTAATTTGGGGGTCTCAGGCATAGAATTTTATAACATTTGAATGGAGGATCAAATTATAATTTTGAGGCCGCCATTGCGCTCAGGGCATGTGATTTACCCTAACGGAGGGTTAATCCCGGCCCCGACGAAAGTTCGGGTACGAGCCGACGAGCGGGTGGTTAAGTGTGTTTTTCTATTTAAACACAACACCCACCCTCTTCAACCCTCCTTGGAAGTTCTTCCCTAGCGCAAGGTCTCTCAATGGGAATCCCACCTCTCATCCACCACTACGGAAAGGCACGGCAGATCCGGCATCCAAATCGTGAAGTGGCAGGCAAAGCCCCTCGAGGTAGGCTCGTGTTTTATCTTTTTTTTTTATTCTCGCAACCTTCTTTATTTTATTTTAGTCACGTAGAATAGTTGTCCGATCGTCGATCTAATCCCCTGGTTTCCTAGGGATTGATTTTATCTTCACAAGAATCCTTTTGGATCAAATTTTGGAGTCTTGGGGTGCCCTGGGTGGCCCCGGGATGTTTTTCTGGCAAAATACCTTTTTCTGGTGGTACCAGGGTTGTCCGACGACCTTGGGCGGCGGCGCAGCGTCGTTTCCAGCAGCGTCAGCGAGCTCCGGCACAGTGGCGCTAGGCTGTGGGCTCTGGCTCCAGGCGGGAGCCTGGCTCGCAGGCGGCGGGCTCTGGCTCCAGGCGGCGGCGCGGCTTGCAGGCGGCGATGCGGTGCTTCGAACGGGAGGCAGGGGTCGTTCGGGTAGACCGAGGTCGCAGCGCGACCCCTCGGTGGGGAACATTGACCCGCTGGAAGCAGGTCTCCACGTAGAATAAAGATCGTCCACAAGGGCCGGTCGGCTAAGGCGTGGACTGTGGGTCCACGGCCAGCCCGCACGGCCGAACCATGGGCCGGCGCTGCGAACCGGGCCGGCCAGCGAGGGCTTGCCCAAACCGGGCGGACCGGCCGGGCCGGGCCGGTCCAGCTCGAGGGGCTTTTCCCCTCCTACTTCCAACACCCGTAAAATTCGCTACAGGTGTACGTTTTACACTCCATCTACAACAGCGTCATCCTCGGCTCGAGGACTAAGTTTTGAGTTGGTTTCGGGGATTTTTAATTCCCAGTGCAGGAGCTCGGTGGCGCGTCATGCGCGTTAAGTACTACATTGGGATTCTTGTTTTGGTTGGCGCGGACACATCTAATGTCCGATTTGCACACTGTCAGCATCGATGCGACCCTGGCGTCAAGACGGAGATTTCCAGTATGGTTTTGGGCATGAAGTAGGAGTTGAGACGTGGGCCCTACGGGCCGTCTTTGAGATGTGTGCAGCATTTTTGCACCTTTTTCACCAGATGTCCATTAGGGGCGTTTGAGTAGTCCTTTCTGGGTGTTTTTTTGAGAGCATTGTGATGGTGCAGTTCAACCAATGAGTATTGGATCCGAGGTTCGGGCCCCACACGGGCAGGCTACGGTGAATAGTACCATATTCACCGCTTGTCGGTTTCGGGCGAGTAAGTAGTCTATCTCGCATGTTTTTCCACGATAACTGCAATGGTGTCACCCATTTGGGAATGTGGAGCCTCCTTTGAGATCATGTTAATGTGGGGTGGAGATATTCTTTTTTCGTACTCCTAACCAATGCACGGTGGCGTTGTTAGTGACACCTGATGATGTCAGTAGTAGTGCAGAGCTATCAGGATGATTCAGGGTGTACCCTCCAGTAGGGATGGGCAGTGGGTAACCCGATGAGACCTTAGGGTCTACCCTCCAGTAGGGGTGGGCAGTGGGTCACCCATCGTCTAGTTATAGGTCTACCCTCCAGCAGTGCTGGGCAGTGGGTCGCATGTCATTGTGTTCGAGGTTTACTCTCCAAGAGGGCTTGGCAGTGGGTCACCCGTCGATTTATTCCAGGTCTAACCTCCAGGAGGGCTGGGTAGTGGGTCTCCTGATTATGTATTAGGGTTTAACTTCTAGTAGGGCTGGGCAGTGGGTCACCCATTGATGTTTCAGACTCATCCATTCTCATGAGGCTAGTCAGTGACTTTTTCCTCCGTAACTACTGGAGCGGGACCCTGTTTGTGCGGATCAGTGGGTTGACAGTTTTAACATTAGCTAAGGACCCACAAGGAATAGGGGTACTTTTCCCACCGAGACGCATCCTTAAGACACGACCTAAAACCGTGTGGGTGACTCAGTTCCACCTAAGGTGGATAGTATTAAAGTGCGTTGATTTAGCCCCTCTGTCTTGGGTTTTCAAGGTGGATGAGGCGAGATGCAGGGCTGTGAGGATGGATTTACATGGAACTGATGGCAACTTATCCTGGGCTGATCTTGGAGATGTAGATCCCCTTACACACTCGTTTGGGTATCTTGTTGAGAATATATATATATATATAATTGGACCCTACTTTGGTTCCCAGTCCCTAGGGTCCATGCCTACTTATTTCTGTCGGGTGGAGCTGCACTTTCCTTACTAAACTTTTCTACTTTTCTTGTTAGTCTACTGCTAACCTCTTTAGTGCTAACTTTGTTGCTCCTTCGAGCTTTCAGGGCATCCTACTGAGTATCTTTATACTCACCCCTGCTTGGGATTTTCCCACACCTGGTGTGCCCTTGCAGACGACGGACATGTCGATCGTGACTACATAGGAGCGTAGAGGTCACATCAGTTGGAGAAGAATACCACAGTCATGATAGATTTTTTAGGTGGGAGTCTAACCAGTTGTCTTCTATTGTTCACCTGTTGTCGGGTTGGTTCATCTTTGTGGTTGGGCGTGTGTTTTCCCTTTTTACTTTTCAGTTTACATGTCAGTACTTCTAGCACTTTACTTACTCTTTTTAGTTGTTGATGTATGATTGTGATTGGGGTATATCTACCTGTCTTTTGGTTTCCTTTTTACTCTGCACTAATATGTCTTGTGGGTTGTGTGTGCGTGAGTACATGTACTTAGGTGAAGGCCTCCTCGAGATTGTTACACCTTTGGAGCCAGTCGCCAGCCTCTAGAATATGGAGGCGGGCTTGAGGTAGTTGCGGGTCAGGACCGGTAGGGTCGGGTGTTGACAGGTGTATTATTAGTTATGTGTTTCTACAGAACCATTTGTGATAGAAAACATTAATCAATATGGATCATGTCCCATAAGATATAATAAGTCTTAAATAGATGTTCATGCTCATCCTTTCATCAATATATGATCATTTATTGATCTAAATTATGAAATATGACTACCCTTCAAGGGAAATTGATATGATATCTATATAGCGAAAAAAATATAAATACCATGAATAACATCACATTCTACTATAGTAAGGATCACAAGATTTGGAGGATGTATTTTCCCCCAAAAATCTATAGGATAATAACTATAAAATTTTGGTGTTCCCGCTGTGCCATTAAGATTTGTCACAACTCACTCAACATCTATTTTTATGTAATAAGAATATAACCATAGAAATTTGTCAGAAATAAAAGAGTGGGTGGATTCATGATAAAATTTGAAATTTTTTAATTTAGATTAGATGTAATGTGTACCATTCCACACTCCATTATTGTACACCACAACATCGATAATGACAACATACGACTTTTATTTGTCTTTGGACATACGAGTTTTTTGATATCAATCATCATACACAACCCTTAGATTTGGGAATTGATTTTTATAATGCCCCATTTCATTCAATATGTAACATTAAAGTATATGAGGGGAATTATGTGTATCCTTTACTCCATTCACATCATTAGACATCTTTTCCCCATCACATCATCATTTAACTTCACCATAATATTATTTTACACATTGAAAAAATTTACCGGTCCCTTTGATAAAATTTTCTCCATGCTTATTTCCACACATTACTCCAAATCATTATATAATATTTTTATAGAAGCGACATTATGGTTGTAGGAACCAACCAACTTAATCCTTTCTGTGGGACATTCAATATTCAATATAAATCAAATCACACAAATGAACACAAAAATCATGAAAATCACGTGATCATCACAAGAATCCACAACACAATGGAATCAACACAATCATCATTAACACATAACAGTCTTCAGCAGTACATCTCCTGTCATTTCTACCATCAATGTAGGAAACCAGCACCAGCATTGCAGTCCATCACCAGAGAAATCAAAATGCACACTTCAACCATTCTCGTCATCACCCTTTAACTAGGGGACCTTCAAACCTACTATAAAACACCACACATGTCATTCATCTTCCAAACAACACAAAAAACATTCACCCCATCTTGACAACACCTTAATAATCACCACATCAAAAATTAAAAGAACCTAAAACCATAATATTGATGGGTTAATTCATTCTACATCTCTTTAATGAGATCCCATCAAGCGATTTCCTTATAGCTATTGAAGTCTCATATGGATAACCCCTTTCTGAGATTTGGTTTTCTGTCCCTAATGATTCAATTAATTTTACTCTTAGGTTGGGTAATAAATCTATAAGCATACCCTGAATGTCTTTCATGTCTTGATAAATATTCCTTGTATGTACCAATAGATTCATTATCGTTTTTTCTTAAGTAAAAGGAACTCCTTATGCATCTTTTTTTAGGAATGTGAGTATGTTAATTAGGGAAATATTAATTGTTGAACTTGTCCAATTAAATGGATTAAATTTTGCCTATTTGACTAATATTTTTGATAAGATTCAACAATGGATAAGATTCACCTTCCAAACAATTGTTTGGTAAGGTGAATTTATCATGTTCTGAACATTTATGAACTAAAAATATCTTTTTAGTGGTATTGATCTATTGTTCTTCTACTAATGTATCAAAAGTCCTACTGAAAGAAGGTTGATACAACATCATGAAGCACTCAACAGTATGTTGTTCCCTCAATTTCTAATTTTGATGTCATGGATAATTTATAGCTTTATAATGTAGTTTGATCATAGTAAAATGATTTTGGATTCATTCAACCATAACATTTGGTTGATCTGGAGGATAATCATTGAATTTCCTATCACATTCAACATTGAAAAGGTTCCTTCAGGATCCATCCACTGACATAAACCAAGAAGCATAGTTTGTGAAATAATAATCATAATGGGAAAATCATGTAATTAGGAATCAAATTTCATTTTATAACATATTAGTTTTTATTATATGTTATTCATGATCATTCCAAAAATGATAGGATCGTAAGTAATACTTTGACATATCCTTTGGATACATACTAATTTTTTCCCATCCTCGATTCCAATGGGTTGTTATACCTTTCCTATGATAAATAATATAACAACCAATACTTTTCACAAATTGATATTACTACAATATTGAATAATACTATTTACAAATTATAATAATTTCATGACATGACCATAATGGTGTAATGTTTTTAGAAACTAAAAATCATAAACAATTTGGTCAAAAAACATCTTCATTTTCTCCAACTTATTTCTCCATAACGAGACCACTTTTTGAAATATATAACTTATTATCCTTCTTCATGACCTGGGGAAAATGAAAATATAATACGGTGAGGTTAGATGATCAGAAAGGGTAATCACGAGAGATATCAATCATTTCATAATCCTAAGACATAGGAAAATTACATTTGAAAATCATATCATAGATATGAAAGATCATGATATAGTGTCATGGGATAAAACGTGAATGTTCATAAGAATCAATGAACATAATACCAAAAGAAATAATCAAATAAAATCATTTCATTTCAGTCAAGTATCATTGAGAATACCATCATAATGAACAAAATCTATTACTAAACTGAGTTCGCTCCACCATATAATAGATTATTACTAAATGGATATCATTTCTCACTCATTCCTTGTATATATCATGAAATATAAATATTTACCAAATGAATTGAATTTAGATATATGTCTCATCCATATAATAGTGTAATAATTCATAAATGTTCCACAATAACAAAAATAATTCATCATAAACTAATAAATAAAATTGTTTTATTGAACATGATTCCACCATAACATTATCCATGTAAAACAAATGGCTTTCATTAAAATAATTACATCATAAACAAAAACAATCATAGGAAAAATATGGATATTTTAATTTTAAAAAACCTACTAATTAATTCCATCTTAATGGAAAATAATTTTTTTATAACACATGAAATTAATTCCTGAGAAAAAATACATTATTCTTAACGAACATTTTATTTACTCAAAATTCCACAAAATTTTAAAAGAAAATAATTAATATGAAACTAAACATGAAATATTTTCTAGGAATATTCATGGAAATAAAGCATTCAAAATACATAAAAGATGTTCATTCTATATATGATAAAAAACCATTCTCTTCATTATTTTTCCAAAAATATCAACAAAACCTCTTATAAAATAATGAGAAAGATTCATTTCACACCTTTTAACAAATGAATCACAAATGGGAAAAATTTACTTTAAAAATTATAGAGTAATTAAAATAATATTTAATATTTAGGACACAAATATATGGATGATAAATATACCCCAGTACATACTTATGTATAAACAATCTAAAATAATAATGAGATTGTAAAATTATCCCATACATTAGGTCTGATTTCTATTTAATATATTGGAACCTCCTCTATAATTACTTAAATATGGTCATTTAATTATTTTATAATCATTTTAATTTTTATGGTATCATATATGGTAATATTATCATCTCATTGTTAAAAAAATCCACTATTTGTTGTTATTCAGGTATCACCTACTTCGTTTCCTTATGCATGTTTTGTAGAAATCATTATGGTTATACTTCATATGACACATTTATATCATTTAAAAAATTGCATTAAAATAATATATTGCATATTTATTCTTTTTTTACATATATAAAATCATTATTTAATTAATATCATGTTTTATAAATCACATCACATCATGGAGAAAATTGTTTGTATGTACACATGAGCGATGTTATCATTCACATATTTCATAAATGGAATTTAATTGGAGGATGTATAATATTTCGTAATTAATATCACATTATCATAATAATATAAAGTCATTATTTTAATCATTATTACCATTTAATCAAGTTGGTGGTGAAAAATAGATTACACCATGGCAAGGAGAAAGTAAGTCGCACATACGCATGTGTGGTGATTTTATTTTTAGTATGATGGATAAAATGGGAAATATCATTGATTATTAATTATAATGATATCTCAATATATAATTTATACTAGATTTATAAATTTATAATTAATATAATCATGAAGAGTATGTAGAGTAAGAATGATGTTTGAATGAATTAGTAGAGGATATTAACTTTTATTTGATGGGATTCCTCTAAATTTCCTCTCAGAGCACTATAGTTGGACATTAATGATGAGAATAACATAAATAATGTAAATAGGAAAGATTATAATCTAAAAGGGAAGGGTATGGATGATAATAAAGGATTAAAGTGATATTAAGAGTTGAGTGAGGAGGTGCCCTATTATAATTGAGGTGAGGGCCTCTTTTAGATACTAAATAATTAATTATGTATAATAAAATAAAATCCAATAAAAAACCTATAATATTCTCCAATTTTAAATTTGACATGAGATAGGGATATACTATCACCAACCATTAAATTTTTGACAAGTATTTATATCAATTTAAACCTTTTCATTTCAATTAAAATTTTGTTATTCATTCTAATTTCTAACAAGATCAACAAATTAATCAACATTAAATGGTTGAAATATTTACATGTTTTATGAAAATTATGCCATAAATATTTACATTAGAAAATATTATATAATATAACTATTATTCTATATTTTAAAAAATATTTATGTATTTTAAATAATTTAATAAAACAATAATTTGTTAAACAACCAATAATGTCAATTTTGACCCTATTCAATTCATGGATTTTATAAAATTATATGAAAACAAGTTAACTTAAAACTTTATATTTTATTATATTCTTAGGAGGAAATTTTCATATATATACATAATTGGAAAATTTAATTTTCCTATATTATATTTATTTTAATATTGTAATGCCCTGACCACTATTATCCAGAGTCTGACGCGTTATTTTAATAAATTGGCATGAATACAAGGAATGAAGTCCTGAATAACTGATCAGATTAGTCGTCTTGGAAACAAGATACATATATAATTTCATCATTACAACTTGAAAAGAAAAACAACACTAATTTATTTCATTTGAAACATCCAAGCCTCCTAGATTATGCCTGAAAGTCACTAAAAACTAACTCCTTCAAATCCTGGGAACATGAAATATAAGAAAGGGTTGAGCTCAAACCCTCAGTAAGGGTAAGCAATATACCAAAAGATAACAAAAATATTAAGCATGGTGAATAATTGAAAACACATGTCTTAATGAAAAATAATCATGAGCACTTTTTGGCATGAATATGAGCTGAGTAAATAATTCCATAATAAAACATAGTCATGGGTATTCTAATAGTTGAATAATGTCACGACCCGCCTTCACCAAAAGGAGGGAAGGGTCAGCAGATTGCCAGGCCCTTCCTTCTTTAAGTTGAAGGAGAGATAATGACCCCCGAAACCCGCCTTCAATAGGTCCCGGAGTGGCGACTAGCACCAAGGGTATAGGAAGTTCTCGCAAATGGAAGGCATTACCCTTTTTATTTTATAGGATCGAAAGATAAGGAGGAGAAAACCCAACAACACCAAGATAGAAAGAAAAGTAAAGCCAAAAGTAAACCATTCCCACATGCATGTTTAAACAGTTTACAACAAGGTACAAGTACAAGGAAAAAGAAGCTCTCAAGTACAATACCAAAAGAAAACAAAGGTACGACAACAGCGACAACTCCAACTGTCCGACTAATAGGGTCCCGCGCAGCCCTGGTAGTCCTCCTGGAAACCTGAAAGTAAACGTAGGGTGAGCATACAAGTACACTCAGTAGGGAAAACCAAGACTCTCGTGCACAAGTGGGGGAAACGTACTAAAGTCCCGTGAGAAAGAGTAAACCAAACACCTAAGAAGGCAACTATCCATCCCAAGCCTCACCAAGGTTCGCTCCCCAAATAACGCAAGTCAAGTAATATATATATAAGAGCACATCGATGTTTGGGTACCCCGCGCCACTTTCCCACTGGTTATTGAGACATCCTACGCATCGGACCAATCCCGCCATTCTCACCGCAGTCCCACTGCCACACCCGCCCGCACACACCTGGGCCACAACCACACGCAGTCCCACTGCCAAATCCCGCCCGCACACACCTGGGCCACAACCACACGCAGTCCCACTGCCAAATCCCGCCCGCACACACCTGGGCCTCAACTGTCACAAGTAACCATGCCTGCAAACACCTAGGCCAGAACAACCACCGCTACGCCCGAAGACACCTGGGCTAAAGAATCCACTGCCACACCCGAAAACACCTGGGCCTCATCCCGAAGACACTTGGGAAACCACCTGCCGCACACACCTGGCCAACCACCACAACACCCTGCCCGATGGTTCTTGGGCTAATAATGGACTTCAGGCCATCACAGCCTGCCCGAAGGTACTTGGGCTATCCGGGAAAGGGAGCAGAAAAGGAGCTAATAACCAGCCACTAAGTATAGTGTTGGGAAAAACACCCTTCCCCCATAAATGGGGGTGTTCGGCACTAAGTGCTCAACTGGGGTGGGGCGCGAATAAGAAACACAAAGCTACAAGTATAGATATAGGTAACAAACACTCACCCAAAACTTAGGTTTTCCTAGCCAACGTACAGAACACAATACCACAACGCCCGAGTCACAATTCACGACCCTTGCCCACAAAACCATTTGTCCCATTCTTGTTTCACGTTCAGTCAAATGTTCAATTAATTTTAAGCACTACTGGGCAACTACCATAAGCATAACCAAGGAAAACGTCAAGCATAGATCAACCAAAACATTCACACCCGGTTCTGCCAACAGAGGATCTCTCCCCAGTTTGTGATAAAAACCCACAACCACTGAAACCATGCCAACAGGAGATCCTATCCCCCAAATTCACACAGCCACCGAGAGTATAAGAAGAACGGGGGATCCCATCCCCTCCCACATTTCCAGCAAACGGCCCGAAGGGAAAACAACCAACAACCACTACCAACACGAGTCAGGGATTTTCAGATTTAAACGACTTAACACACTCCATGATTTCAAAATTCCATGTGTTCTATCCGTTAGTTATCACAGAAGGGTTGATCCTGGTGCTTTCAATTATTCAACCGGGTATACGTGATTAACCAATTTCACAGCAGGAGTTCACAATTTCAGCAACCCATTTAAAACATCATGAGGGGATTCAAGTGCACACACACACGACCACCAACGGCCTCAATTTTCAGAAAACATAGACCAGTACAACAAAAGAGATGATCACAAGATAAAGCATAAACAACGATCACAACCCCTTCCCCTTCTTTCTTTAGAACTTCGTTTAGTATCTTCATTAGGGTTTGGTTCAACCAATTCCATAGGAACAAAAGTAACGCCCACCCCGCATGATACACAAAAGTGAGAGACGAGAGAAATTCCCTACTTGTTGATGGATGATCGACGTTTAGGCCGGGGGCGCGGAACTTTACGGATAACGACGCGGCGGTCCCGATGCACCAGAAGGGCCACGATCGAAGAAGGGGGAAAACCACGGCCTAACCCTTAATTATAAGGGCTGGGGACGGTTGAGATGAAAACACAAAACCACGGAAGACGAGGGAGTCGTGGGTTGACCACGTGGCTTGACTCATCATTAATGGCGCTGGGTGGTTTTAACTGACCCATGAATTAATGAAGCATTTAATTAAGACCTTTGCGCGCGTTTCGGATTTCCAAGATATTTTTAGCAAGGAAGAATAGGGTTTAAAACCCTATTTGCGAAAAAGGAACATTACTGGAACAACTTCGCAGGGCCGGTCTCACCGATCGGTGTCACCGATCGGTGTCACCGATCGGTCTCGCCGATCGGTCTCACCGATCGGTCTCGCCGATCGGTCTCGCCGATCGGTCTCACCGATCGGTGTCACCGATCGGTGTCACCGATCGGTCTCACCGATCGGTGTCACCGATCGGTGTCACCGATCGGTCTCACCGGTCGGTGTCACCGATCGGTCTCACCGGTCGGTGTCACCGATCGGTCTCACCGGTCGGTGTCACCGATCGGTCTCACCGGTCGGTCTCACCGATCGGTGTCACCGGTCGGTCTCACCGGTCGGTCTCACCGATCGGTCTCACCGATCGGTCTCGCCGATCGGTCTCGCCGATCGGTCTCGCCGATCGGTCTCCCCGATCGGTCTCACCGATCGGTACCCCGCAAGGAAACCGGATTTTTGGCAAAGGAAGGGACCAAGGGGGGTCTGGGTCTTCACAAATAACCACATGAAAATTCAATATCTATTCTCATAATGATGGAATCATAATGATGGACATCATAACCACATTGTCGAGGCCTCGTTCCATGACTATAAATAATATTTTGTCAAGGCCTTGTGCGAAGACACTAGTTTGTCTCATTAGACCTACTGATGCAACGAGGAGCTATAATGGCCTCCACCCATCACATACTAATTCCAATGCATTCCTCATATGAAAATGATGAAACATAACATAAAAAATCGTATTAAACTTGCATACGAAATGTTAAGAATCTAACCATAAACTCGGAATGGTATAAAAATAGCACATCTACAATCAAACATAACTCATTCAATACAATATGGAAGATTGTATTATAATAAATTAACCTCAATCGATAATAATGAAGTATATTGACATAGATGAAAATAATCCTCAAAACTATATTAGTGAAATATACTCGTTTTTTCTTGAAATCATTTTAAAATATCACTATTTATCAAGAAGTAGTTTAAAATATATTTTTGAATCAATGTGTCCCATAACACTTTGAAACATTTAAAAGGAATTTTAATTTGAAAAAATTAACTTACATATAAATAAATCCTTAAAATCATTTTTAAAACATGGACATTGATGAGAATGATTTAGAAGATTAAATCTTTAAAACATTTCAAAATGATATTTATGTTAGACTTTCAAACCAAATGAGAAACACTTGAATAAAAATAATTGAGGTAATAAAAACTTTATAATATCATGAGAATAAAATATTTCTTGATATACATTGTCAAAGTACAGTATATACACTATATAAAAGTGAATTGGTGTATAACTACAAATAATCATCAATGGAATGTAAATCGAGATAATGTCCCTTATAAAAACTGTACCCTTAGGTTAAGGATAAATAAGTCACATAATTATGTGTGAAAAATATAAATACACTCAATATGATTGGATATTTACTGTAAATCAATCAGAATACATTCAAACATAATCTTGTAAAAATAACACCAATGACTTGGATGTTTAACTCAATGAATGGAAATTGGGATAAGATTACTCTTATCAAGTTCATATAAATGACTTGAGAAATTATCAATGGAGTTATTATGTGTAGCAAGAGTATATACACACAATGGGGAGTGAAAATTAAAACATAAATAATAAATATCCATTCCCCACATAATCATAGAGTAAAATAGTCAATGAATTATGCGTAAATCCGATTCAGTGGAAATTGAAATTTTAGATTTCCTTACTGATTTGGTAACTTACGAAACATACATCGAATGAAATAATTATCATACAATGATGATGTAAAAACAAATAAATTATATTATATTACACAATTAATACAATCATGGACAGTACATACGCCACAAAAAGGAAATAGTGGCCAATAATGCATGAATCTCACATGAATAAAAAGTGAGAATAAAAACCCTTACATCGTTGTAATCAATTGAGTCGTATGACCAAAAGTTAATAACCGCCAAATTAATCAAAAAATATAACAAATATAAAGATATTAATGATAATATATATATATAATGGTAGTACACAACACACCACATGAAATAAATAAGTGGCGAACAATGGAAACCACATAGAATTAAAAGTGAGATAAGAAACCCCTTACTTGGTACATTTCCTTTTTTGAGGGTAGTTTAACATCCTGTATAATGGTAAAATAATTATTATAAAATTATAAATGAACCATATACATTAATATGATATCATATATGATCTTATAATATTGCTTTGTTAATGATATTTCAGTAGTATCATTGATTTGGGTGTTAACTGATTCATTTTCCTCTATATGATTTGTTACGTAAGTGTTGTTTGTTATGGATAGGATGCATCTTATTAATTTCTAGAATAATATTAATTCGTTAAGCATTATTTTCAATCATCATATGAAAATTGTTCTTGAGTAGATATTATGGTAAATGAATCTCATCACGTTAATGGAGACGGTAATCCACACGTACGCACGAGTGACAATATCATTTTTTTATATTAAAATAATTTATAATTGGATGGTATATCATATAAACAGAATCATTATCATGTTATATTTATTATTTACATAATTTATACTCATTATTATTCCCAAACTAATGATGGATCATTTGAATAACAAACCACACCACGACGTGGAGACGGTAATCTGTACGTACGCATGTATGGTGACATTGACATTTATAGGATGGATAGAATATTGAATATGGTTGTAAAGTTTTTTATAATAACATAAATGTATATATAAGATAATGGATTTATTATTTTATAATGGAAACAATAAAAAACGAGGAAGTGGAAGAAGAAAATAACTTGAAAGAGGTGATGAAATATTTACCTCTTTTTCGGGTACTTCTTTTTTATTTGATCAAAAGGGATTCTTATGTTAGATTTATGACTAATGAAATGCCTCCAGGATGATGGGAGGAAATTATAGAGGATATTTGGACTGGGGTTGGCCGAGACAAATGGCTTTGAAGGTGTGAAATTGAGAGATGGGGAAGTTCCCTTTTATAAGAGGGTTGAGGGGAACCTTAGGAAAACATTAAAATATTATTATATAATAAAATCATTTTCGGTTTATAATGGATCAAAAATAAATTATTTAAATTAAATGATGGTTATGGGTATAATAACACTCAAAAATAGGTTTTAGACAGGTTTGGGTCACTATATTAACCTTATCTTTTAGATTTAACTCTTAGTTAAATAGGTTGATATTTACCATGCCTCTTTGTATTTTTATATTTTATGGTTAATAAACTTACTATAAATTTCCAAGAGAACCCAAAGTGGATTATTAATGAAACAAATATTATTACATATGTCTTTTGTCTTACCCTTATATTTTTAGTATTATTATATCAACCAATAATATTGTATTTGTTTTAAAAACTAATTTATGTCAATTTTGACATTATTTAATTATTGATTATATTTAAAGTATAAAAAACTTTATTACATCTAATTAAATAAATTTAATCAACCCTAACAAGTCATAGTCACCTATAAAAATTTTGTATGGCTTCAAAACATTCAAATTTTGTTTATTTTAGTATTTATAATATCATTTATTTGATTGTTTCATTAATAAGGAAAATACTGCATTATTATTGTGTCATATATAAATATTTTTATTTTACATCTAAATATTATAAATAAAACATCCTGAGGTGATAAATATTTTTATCATTTTAATTAATACTTAAATTCTAATTGATCAATTATATAACCTCATATAAAATTTTTTTACAAAAAGATATTTTCTTTTGTTATTTTTGTCTTTACTTTAGATTATTTAACATAAAATGTCATTATGAATTCCATGTGGCTCCATGGAGTCCCAAAATCGACACAAGGATTTACATGGTCTAAAAGGTTTCATCCTATAGAGATAGTACACGTGTTAGGGTAATTTAATATTATCATAATATTATTTACTAACCTTATTTACTAGATTTACCCTTTTAACCACGGTAAATAAAATATTTACTGAAATAAATATCCGTAATGTCTAAAAATAAAATTTATGCATGTACAAAATTTGGACCTCTAGATTCCATAGATGGAATCTTTTTTTATAAATTCAAAACACAAAATTGGCAGAAATTAAGTAAAAATTAATTCCCATTGTCACAATAAAAAGCGCATTTTTGGAAATAATAACTATCAAAATATTGACACTTGTTTATGTCGAATTTAATATTTAGATTACATAAAATGACATAAATGATATTAAACGATAAAATTATAATCTAATGATAATTAAAAACCATTCAAATTAATATTATAACAATATAAATTATTTCAAATAATTTTTTTTAAAATTAAAATTTAACATTGTCACTATTCATAAAAAATTGAATGTTTTCAGGAAAAATACCAAAAAAATCACCCTAAGATTATTTCAATATTATGAATCCAAAAATTAAGTCCATATTTAATGATAATATATATAAAATTTAAAAAAGTGGGTATTACTATTCATAACGGCTAGTTAGATTTGTTGTGGTGTGTCAGAATCTCGAAGTTGTGTACAATGCAAGCTATTACATTATTCAAAGGGAAGCGTACGGTGGAATCATTGGGTGTTACATTCTTCCCCCTTTTGGAAATTGTGTCCTCACAATTTTTAAAATTGGTCTTGGAAACATAATTGAATGTCCCACATTGGAAAAAGAGTCAATAAAACTATCACTTTTAAAGAACAAAAGAAAAGTACAAAGGTCACCCGAGATAACACATACTAGGATTGCATATAAAAAAACATGGATATGGAAGCTAAAATAAGTTTCATGTTCTAATGGATATAGATAGTAATAATTTTCGGGGGAAATTTAACAACAAGAAAACCAAAAACTTGTGATAGGATAAACAATCATTTGTTTCCCAGAAGGAAAAGTAAACAGACAACGTATTTTTGTTTTAAGTTATATTTCATAATGATAAGGAATTTATTTATGAAATTTAATAATAACATAAAAAGATATAAATACTTTTTATGTAGAGTATAATTATTTAACAAATTTCTACCACTAACAATTTTTTTTCAAACGATGAGTATTCAAGATGACATGGTCACACCAGAAGAGATAGAATCAACCTCTAGAGAATCACATGATCCACAAAGGATGAAATATATATTTATCTTGTCTTTAAAGATTAATCAAAACCAAAATGGATAGTATAGGATCATATAATCCCCCAAAATGACAATCCTTTGGAGAAAGAAACACTAATCTGAATTTCAATAATTAAATCAACAATACCCCAAAGGTAAATAAATACCATTCAGTAAACAGTTGTCCTTGAAATCCTTCAATATAATCCAAAATAAAATTGAATCCAAAAACATAGAAAAACTTAGTTATGTAGTCTTCCAAGTTAAATTGTATCTTCAAATGACATCAACTACTCTTAAAGTCACAAACTCAAAAGTAATTAACCTAATCACATATTCTCTATTATAGGTTAATAATTTCCATAAATAACCCAAATAAATATAAATCCACAATAAAAATATATTAAAAAAATCCACCATTACTCCTCAAATGAAATCCCATAGTATTCTATTTTCCTTGGTCATATAGTGTTCCCAATAGAGAGAACGTCATCCAATATAACATTTATCACTTAATCACCAAATCAGTTTCCTATAATAAGGGTATTAATTTGATAAGACATAATATACCAATTCAAATAATTATTTATCTATAAAATCATTTAACTAAAAATAATTAATCACACTAACCGGGGACTTCACGTAGTCTAGTGGTTGGCGATAAATCCCAATCGCACTCTGGTTGTTGGTTCAATTCCCACAGCTTTGTCCGACGCGAAGAGTTGTCACATGGTCTACGTGTTGTCCTTTTTCAAAAACTATATTTTATAATATTAAAAAACGAGAAAAATCATCAAAATAACAATCACATAAATTAAAAATAAATTTTATCTCATACCTTTCATTTTCATCCTAAAATATAATAACTTGTAATTCCCTCATACTCAATGATCATATAAAACAAAATTTTTATTTATAACTATATACACAAGAGAAAATATAATTATTCCACAAATATCATTTTCACATGACAAACTGCAGGGTTACAAATACAAGAGAAAATTATTCCAAAGTAATCCCATCGATAAAGAGCAGTAATACTTTTAAACATTTCCCCAACCGTTTATTTCCACATAGCTTATTCATTTACCAAGAAAATATCAAATATAATAGGGTATTAAATTGGGTAATAGCTAGGTCCCCTACATTTACAGAAAATGGATGTAAATGGATTCTTGGGACCATTTTTATTTTCTTCAATAGTGCTATTCATTTTTCCTCAGAAATTCATTCCTCTATGTCCTTCTTTCCAACATGTAAATCATTTCTGTGTACCATTGGGACACATTATTTGGTGTCTCCATCCTCATTTCCTACATGATTAAAATTGATGATTCTTTTCTCTACGGTCTCCACTACCTGAGCTCTTATCATTCATCACCATTCTCTTCTTTTTTTAGTTTGGGAGTTGGTTAATATATATGTTGTTGATCATATGTTTGGAAAAATAATTTGGAATGAACACGATATCTTTTACACCTATCAAAATTCCATTTTGTTCCTCATTTACACTACCATTCCCACCTTGTACATCATGCTCAATGTTACAATAAACTCCTGGGAATCGAGGCATTGACTAAAACCAGAAAGCATTATGTGAATAAAAATAGTCATAAAATAATTTAGAGAATATCATGACACCATATTTTCAATTTGAAACACCTTAGGATTATCCAAGGTCATTTATTCTCATCTTATATTTAAATCATTCAAATAGGTTGGTAAAGAAAATTTAAATTATCCTAATCATGTCTCTCGGGAGTTTCGTAACAAAGAGTGCAGCAAGGTCTATTGTCATGTACCAGGATTCCCCGGTCAAGCCCGAAACTCCTTATCAGTGTTTTCACTCCTATGTACATCTATTCCAGAGCCGCCTCTACCTTCTCGTATCCATACAGGGATGTATTTCTTGAAAAATACACATAAATATCTACATTACCAAATTTCTAGTAAGTTCTTCTATACTAATATTCAATTTCAATCTTAAGTTAATGTTCTCTAATAAGAGTTTATCTAAATATAGTTTCCATGGTTTGTACTAAACTTCCTCTGATACTAACTATAATGCCTCGACCCTAGTTAACTATAAGTTGGTGCATTATTTCAATACATTGGCATGATTACAAGGAATCATGTCTTGAGGGACCAATTAGTTTAGTATTCTTCGAAACGAGATACATATATAAGTTCAACATTACAACTTGAAATGAAAAACAACACTAATTTATTACATTAGAATCGTCCAATCCTCCAAGATTATGCCTACAAGTCACTCATAAAAAAATCCAAAATATCCAAGGAAAATGAAACATAAGAAAGGGGTGAGAAAAAACTCTCAGTAAGGGTTAGAAATACAGCGAAGGATAATAAAAATATTAAGCATGGTGAATAATTGAAAACACATGTATTAAAGAAAAATAAACATGAGAACATTATGGTAGAAATATGAGCTGAGTAAATAATGCCATAATAAAACATAGTCATGGGTGTTCTACTAGTCAAATAACCACATGAAATTTAAATAGATAATCTCATAAGGATGGAATACAAAATTATGGACATCATATCCACATAGTCAATGCCTCATGCCAAGACTACAAATAAGTGTTTGTCAAGGCCTTATGCCAAGAAACTAGTGTGTCTCAGGAGACCTACCGATGCCTCTAGGAGATATAGTGGGCTCCACCGATCAGATACTATGTCCAATTAATTCCTCATATAAAAATGATGAATCATAACATAGACATTCATATTAAACTATCCTACTAAATGTCATTACTTTAACCATAAACCATGAATGGTATAAAAATAGGACGTTCAGAGTCAAACATAACTCATTCAATAAAATATGGAATATTTTATTATAATAACTTATCCTCAATCGAGAATAATGAATGATATTGAAATAGATGAAAATAATCATCAATACTATATAAGAGAAATACCCCCCTTTTCTAGAAAACATTTAAAACTCTCACTATTTATCAACAAGTCGTTTAAAATAGTTTTTGGAATCAAAGGGTCACATACCACATTGAATCTTTTAGAAGGAATTTCAATTTAAAAATATCAATGTCCATATAAATAAATCATTAAAACCATTTTTAAAACATGGGCACTGATGAGAATGATTTAGAAGAATAAATCATTAAAACACTTAAAAATGATATTTTAGTTAGAGTTTCTAACCAAATAAGAGACGTTTGAATACAAGTAATTAAGGTAATATTAACGTTATAATATGATGATGATAAAGTATTTCATGATATACTTTGTCAAAGGACAATATATACACCATAAAAATGAGAATAGGTGCATAACAACAATTAAGTCTCAATGGAATGTAAATCGAGATAAAGTCCCTTATAAAAATGGATCCTTAGGTTAAGGATAAATCAATGACATAATTATGTGTGAAAATTATAACTAAACTAAATATGATTGGATATTAATTTTAAATCAATCATAGTACATTCACACATATTCTTGTAAAAATAACACCAATGACTTGGTTGATTAACTTAATGAATGGGAATTGAATTAAGATTACTCTTATCAAGTTCATATCAATGACCTGAGAAATTATAAATGGTGTGATTATGTGTATCAAGATTATATATATAGAAGAGGGAGAGGAAATTATAACAAAAATAATAAATAGTGATTCCACACATATTCTTTGAGTAAAATAGTCAATGAAGTATGCATAAATCCGAATGAGTGGAAATTGAAATTTGAAATTCCCTTAACGATTTGGTAACATACGAATCATACACCCCAAGAAATAAGGATCATAAAATGATGATGTAAATACACATAAATTAAAGTATATTACATAATTAATATAATCATGGATAGTACATAAGCCACACAAAAGGAAATAGTGGAAAATATAGCATGACTCTCACATGAATAAAAATGGAGATGAAAAACCCTTACATTATTGTAATCAATCAAGTAATATAGAAAAAATATAATAACCACAAAATTATTACCATAATACCAGGAATATAATTAGAATCATGATAATATATATATATATATATATCAAATTGCAGTACACAATACACCACATGCAATAAATAATTGGCGAACAATGGAAATCTCACAGAATTTAAAGTGAGATAAGAAACCCCTTACTTTCTAATTTTCCTTGGTTGAGGATAGGTTAAAATCCTGTATAATGGTTAAATAATAACTATAAAATTATAAAATAACCATATACATTAATATGATATCATATATGATCTTCAAATATTGTGTTGTTAGTGATGTTTCAGTAGTATCATCGTTTCAGGTGTTAACTGATTCGTTTTACTTTATATGATTTATTATGTAAGTATTTTTTGTTATGTATAGGATGTATCTTATTTATATTAAGAATTATATTATGTATTTAAACATTATTTTCAATAATCAAATTAAAATTAGTCTTGAATGGATACGATGTGGAAGGAATCTCATTGCATTTGTGGAGATGGTAATCTATACATACGGACGAGCGACAATATCAATATTTTGATATTAAATTCATATATAATTGTATGCTATATCATATAAACAGAATCATTATCATGTTATATTTATTATTTAAAACAATTATACCCATCCAAATGATGAAGTATTTGAATAACAAACCACACCACGACGTGGAGACGGTAATCCGTACGTACACATGTATGTTGAATTTTTCATTTATAGGATAAATAGAATAATGGATATGGTTGTAAAATTTTTATAATAAAATCATAGTATATATAAGATACTTTATTTATTATTTTACAATGGAAACAATAAAGAATGAGGAATTGGAAGAAGAAAAGATCATGAAAGTGGTGATGAAATATTTACCTCTTTTTCGGGTTCTTTCTTTTGATTTGATCAAAAGGGATTATGATGTTGCCTTCTAGACTAAAATACGGCCTCTAAAATAAATATAGGATAATTTTGAGGATATTTGGGTAGTGTTTTTCTGAGCCAAATGGCTTTGATGGTGTGAATTTGAGTTAAGGGGACGTTCCCTTTTATAAATGGGGTGAGGGGAGCCTTAGGAAAAAATTTAAATATTTTTTTATAATAAAATAATTTTTGGTACCTAATGTCTCCATAATAAAATATTTAAAGTTTGAGGTGTTTATGGGTAGAAACACACTCAACTAATAGGTTTTAGATAGGTTTGGGTTACTATATTAACCATATCTTTTAAATTTAACTCTTAGTTAAATGGTTTGACATTTACCATTCCTCTTTGTATTTTTAAATTATATGGTTAATAAAATTACAATAAACTTTCAAGAGAACCCCATGTGGTTCATTAATGATACAACTATCATTATATAAGTATTTTGTTTTATCCTTGTTTTTTTAGGATTATTATATCAACCAATAATAATGTATTTATTTTAAAAACTCATTTATGTAAATTTTGATAATATTTAATAATTGAATTTTGTTAAATTCATAACAAATTGATTACTTTGAACTAAATAAATTAAATCAACCCTAAAATTTCAGAGTCAACTATAATTTTATTTTATGGCATAAAAACTTTTAGATTATATTTATTTTACTATTTATAATATCAATTATTTGATAGGTTCATTAATAAAGAAAATACTTCATCATTATTGTGTCATATAAAAATTTATTTATTTTATGTATAATAATTATAAATAAAATATCCTGAAGTATGAAAATATTTTTATCTTTATAATTATAGTTTATAGTCTAATATATCAATTATATAACCTCATATAATTTTTTTTACTAAAAGATATTTTCTTTTGTTATTTTCTCTTTACTTTAGATTATTTAATATAAAATATCATTATCACTTCCAAGTGGCTCCTTGGGGTCCCAAAATCAACCAAAGGATGCCCATGGTCAAAGATGTATCATTTAATAGGTTTACAAAATGTGTTAGGGAAATTTAATATTATTATAATATTATTTTTTAACCTTATTTACTGGATTTACCCCTTTAACCACGATAAGTAAAATATTTAATGAAGTAAATATTCCTAATGTATAAAAATAAAAGTTACCTATTTACACAATTTGAACCTCCCGATTCCAAATATGGAATCAATTTTTTTAAAGTCAAAACACAATAGTGGGAGAAATTAATTTAAAATTAATTCCAGTTTTTAAAACAGAAAGCGTGTTTTTATGAAATAATAACAATCAAAAGATTGACACTTTTTTATATATAGTTTAATCGTGAGATTACATCCAATGAATTAAATTATATTAAATTATAAAAATATACTCTAATGATACATAAAAACCATTCAAATTCATAATTTATCACTATAAATTATATCAATTAAAAAAGTTGTTTGTAATTAAATTTTAGTATTTTTACTATTCATAAAAAATTGAATGTTTTCGGAAAAATACCAAAAATTCACCCTAAGCTAATATCGATGTCGTGAATCCAAAAATGATTTCCATTTTCAAAGTTAAATTTTTTAAAATTTATTAAATTTGGTGTTACTATTCGTAATGCCTAGTTTGATCGGTCGCGGTGTGTTAGAATCTCGAAGTTGTGTACAATGCAAGCTATTACATTATTCAAAGGTAAGTGTACCATGGAAGCATGGGGTGTTACAAATTTTGTTAATAAAATTTATTTTTATCTCAATTATTAAAATAATTACCACATCAATTTTGTGTAATTATATAGTACATATTATTGTTTAATAAAAAATAAAAATAAAAAATAATGATGAAAATAAATATAATTTATTTCATAATATTACATGTATTTGAATTTAACATCCAAAAAAGTCATCATTTAAAATTTTATACTTATAAACTAAATAATGTTACAACATTGACATCACATTAAATAAAATAATATATGTGTAAAAATATACTATTTAAGGCTCAATAAGGTCAGTAACTCATCATTTGATCATTATGTTTAAGATATAAATAAAAAATAATATTTGGCCATGTTTTTGAGTCTTTTTATGGTTATTATCTTGTTAATAAAAATTTTATTATTTCTTTCCCATAAACTAATTATTTTTTTCATCATCAATGTATAATCGTTAATGTAATATTTTATTTCCTAAAAACTAAAAAAATTACCACGATTAAGAAAAATAATTTTATTTATAATTAGTATTTATAAAAAAATTTACGTTTTTTATAACCATATAAAAAATGATATTGTGATTAAATTTTGAGTAATATATATTAAATTTTTTCTTTAAATAAAATAAAATAAATTTCATAATATGATCCATGTTTTATGAAAATCATGTTATTTTATACAAAGTAGGATTGAGGTTTAAAACAACCCATCCAGTGATATTATTAAAAATGTTAAGGTAATTTTAAAATATTATTCCAACCTTTAATTACACAATTTACATTCTAATGTATTAATCAAAATTACCAAAGTTACTATTAATAATGGAAAAAAAGTTATTTACATAATTCGGAATTACTGATCTCAAATCTGTAATCCATTTTTTGAAATTAAAAATAAATAGTAGTAGTAAATTTAAAATTAATACAATTTTCAAAAAGACAGAATGATTTCAAATGTTAAAACCTTGAAACTGATTGAAATGTTTTTACATTTGAAATCATTGTAAAATTATTGTTACTTCCATAAATTATATTTAATGATAAAAATATATTAAACTTATACTTATATTCATTAAATATTATAATTTACCAATATAAATTATTTGGATGAAAAAAATAGTTGTCAATTAAAATTTATGGTATTTTTATAATTCATGAAAACATGAAAGTTTTCATAAAAATATCAAAAATTCATCAAAAGTATATTTTTATATACCATTTACAAATATCATTTTTATGTTGTCATATAAAAATTATTAATTTGACATAAACATAATTTTAAATTGGTTCTCCATTAAATGGCGTAAAAGTATCATTTTGAAAAAATATAGGTTTTAATACATCCAAATAAATTTATTCATACTAGATGAAAAAATACCTATTGGATTTATATAGATAATATTTTATTTATAATTATATAACATTTATATTTCATGAATTTAATTTACTAATAGTAATTCACTCAATTTATTAATAAAATTAATTCAAATATATAATTGATTTATATTCCTCATAAATAATTTGTAGTAGATGACTTCACCATACTTTATCATTAACTAGTCATATTTTTTCCTGCTAACCTAATAGGTAGGTTAGAATAGTCATTTTATACTATAGGAATCCAATGTTTCAATTATACTTCCATTTATATGAAATAGATTCTTTTGAAAATTAAAATTATTTAGAGAAAATATTTCACAGAAAACCATGTATATAGGAGGATACTTTTTATATTTTTTGGTGAATAAATATCTCTGGGAATATTAATTTTGTTAATAAATAGAGTTTGTAGAAGCTGCAAAAATAATATAGAATATAAAAACATTTATGATGAAAATGGAAATGAAACATCCTTTCAAAACATTAATCAAACTGAAATAGAAGAGGAGGGAGTGTATACCAAACATTAAATCTATATTAATTACATGGGATCCCATAATAACAATCAATTACACCAAATAAAAATTATTTCACAAAATAATTGTAGAAATTTACATTATATATCCACATATAACTAACTATATAATAAAATACGTTATATTTTCACATAAGAAATTATTATATAGTATAATGTTGAGTTAAAAATGATTATTTATATGTTTTCAAATTACTGAGTGTAATGATACTAATATACTGGAAATTATATTATAATTGTACATAGAATACTTTTCTGAATATCATTTCAACAAAAAGGAAATACAAATCTATGAAAAGTGGAATCCAATCATACCAAAACCCTATTTCCCAGAAAACAGTTAATATTAACCCCTACATTCTAGGATTAACAGGAATTATCCCCACAAGTGAAAATATTAATTCCATTTAATGAAAGAAAACAATATAAAACTAAAATTAATTATCAATATTAGAAATATATATGTTAAGAAAACCAAATTCCATCAACTTCGTCAACTCTGACATCTATATGAGAAGATGTGATGCTAGAGTTCCTTAAATCTAATGATTCTCACAGAACACATACATAAACCATATTGAGGGAATTTACCCCAATGGAATATAAAAGGTAATTATATCATGATTGAGTAATCATTATACAATTTATACCCAATAGTATAAATCTAATTTTCCTAATATTTAATGCAATATGAGATTAGGAGAATCGTTATACAGATTTTATATCACTATGTTGATATATGATATAATTTAAATAGAAACCATTTGATTTAAGTCTCAGGTGATCTGTCAAAAATATAAAATTTCATATTATAGATGAGAAATTTTTTATGAGGCTGGTTATCAAGTAACTTTAGAGATGCACTCCTAGATTCTATGTTAAGAAAAAAATTCGTTAAAAATATGATTTTATAAAATGATATATTAAACACGATAAAAATATATTTATGTCTCGTCATTGAAAAATTTAAATATTATATCTCATTAATAAAGTGATAATAAATTAAAATTGTATTCATTATTTTTCCTCTATTTCAGAATCATATTTTGAAAAAAACATTTGAAAATTCCATTATAATTTTTAAAACTAAGTCTCCCATAGATAATTTTCATAGGTTATGATAATCATTAAAAATTAGGATGTGAAATATTATTATAAGGGTGATAAAAACACACATTAACAAAAATCATATAAATATTTCTAGGATGTGATTATATGAATATATGATATTAGGAGTAAGTGGAATCTATTTTATTTAAAATATATTTTAATAATAAGAGTTTTCCATATTTCATGATAGAAGGTAATGTAATTTCAAATTGGAAAAAAATTACCATGGAACTATAGTGAGAGATAATAAAAATCACAATTATGGAATTATTTAAGTTATATAACAGGGAAGTATGAGAAAAAACTAAGAATAATATTCATGATAGTAAATCCTTCATATTCTAATATGTATTTATCTTTAATAAATAACTATTAGTGATGAATTTCGAACAAAAAATATTTATTACTATTATTAATTAATATATATTATAAAATTCTTCACATTATATGGTAAATATATAGAGACAATTATTTCTAATTCATTTTAAAAATACTAGTAGTGATAAATAACTCTTTAGAGCACTTATCCTTCGGTGAATTAATTTTTCCAAAAATATTTTACTCCAAATTAACTCAATATATTAATAATACAAAAATATATTGTTTAAATGTGAGTAAAATGAATTTATTGTTTATCTATTTAATAGAAGTAAAAATAAATTAATTTCTTTTAAAATGAAATGTTTTTTTGAAATATTAATTTTTCTGAATAATGTTTTTTAATATCATTAAATCAATGTAATCACTATTTATTTAATATTTTATGGAAATATGAAGTTTATATTTTATATAAATTTTTTCATAATTTGTTTAATGATTTTTACGAAGAAATTATTAATAATAATTTTATTATTTTTACTAAAATTCATTTCCCAAATAATTTTTTTTTATTTTTTTATCTTTTTTTTAATTGAATATATTCAATAAATTTTAAATGATTTTTAAAAAAAACAATATCAATATTTTTAATCATAATTTTTGTTTTAAAAATGAATTTTTATAATTTTTTTACAATGAAACGCATCTAACATATAATTTATTAATATTTTAAATGATTATAAAGGGTTAATGGGGGTATATCTAAATAAATAAATCATAAAGTAACCCAAAATTTATCTACATCAAAATTTTAATTACAATTTAGAACCAATCCTATTTTATCATGAATTTTTTGGTTTGGTTGCTCTATCACTTGAATATGACTCTTTTTTAGTTTAATGTTTTAAGTATTCATAATAGTTCTGATTCGAAAACATTTAACGGAAGACCATATTCCCCAAAAAAGGATTAATATTTATCTATAAATCATAGAAATTACCTAACTAAATAATATCCTAAATTCATCCACAATTCATAGTGACCGTGATATTCCAAAAAAATCCATCTTTCTATTCAGTTAGGTATATAAAAATTGAGTATTCATAGTTAATAGATAAATATCATTACTGAGATAATATGATATCATTTCTTCTTTAACCTAAAAAAATATTCTATAGCCATATTAATATGACGAAATTACTGTATTAAATGAAAATATTTGTTTTTTTGTCGATTGTGGAAACATTTTTTGTATTTATTATATCCTACGTGAAATCAAAACATTATCCATGCATATGTTTGGACTACCACCTCCATACATAGATACAATTTTCTTTTCATTTCTACCATACATGGATGGTCATATGGATGTATTACTGAAAATATATTATATTATAAATATATATTGAAATCCATATTATTATCTATCTATAAAAATTACATTTTTATGATAGAACCTTTAATTCTGATAATATAAAAGAGTACCATCTCAACAATGTGATGTAATTTATTTTTCATGACCATTTTATATGAATGGTTTTCAAGGTGGAAATATTTATTAAATAAGTAAAATAAAAATGTTTATTATTACAGATATTTGTGAAATATGGATTCTATAAATGGACCATAACTATCAAAATGAATCTAAAATTGAAAATTAATAATTTTTCAAATGAATATTTATCAAAATATTTATTTTTTAATAAATGGGAAATCTGAAATTATGACATAATTATTTATTATTATATTCAGATAAATAGTGTAATTTTATAGTTTTTTAATAAATTTTAATTTATAAATCATAATTTTTTCAAACATGATAAAAAAAATTTAAGGGTTTGAGTTGCAATATCTTTTATAATTAGGTTTCTTACATGCGAATATCCATTGGGAGAGTTATATTATATTTATCACTTAAACCCAAAATATATTTTATACATTTTTTATATATAGGTTATTCATATTTTAAAATCATTCTCCCTTAATTGTTTTATAAAAAATATATAATGTTTTTATAACTATTAAATTATTTTATTTGGTCGGTGAAATATATTTAAATATAAATTCACATTAAAATTTATTTAGGAATACAATTTTATAATATCAAGTTTTTATTAAATGTTATTTATATATAATAATAGAAATTTCTCAATGTATTCAAAATTATTTACAATAATTTATTCAAGAAATGAATTCATATGAGTTTGTTCAAATTTTTTGAAGTGAGTAATCAAATAAAAATTTACCAAAGGGAAAAACATTTCATCCCTCACAACACTTCATTAACCAAAATCATCCATTACATCATTCCATTATTAAATTCTATGATATTTTTTTCTAAAAATTATGGGATTTTTTATTAAAAATATTTATAAATTATAGGGTTATTATTTTATTGTTTTCAATCAATAACTCCAATGTTATTTATCATATAATACTCTTTATATATAAACATTACTTGGTGATTCTTATGTGTCACTTGTGCTTTTATCTAATTATACCATTGATGTTATTTTTATATATTGATTATGATTATGTATTGTTGAAATAACTATGAAACATATTTCATATTAATGGTTTATAGTAAGAATAATTGATAAATATTTTTATGATAATGTGGCAGAAAAATTAATGGCTTTCATTATTTGGTGGGTGGGTCGGATAATGTCTTCTATTTGCACGGATCGTTAATTGATGCCAATTCAGTTAGGGATTTCCCTCAACATTTTTTTCTTGTTGTGGGGATAATCATGATTATATAAATGATGGAATGAGGAATTAACCCAATAAAATATCTCACACATTACACTATGATAGTAATGGAATAAGTCCATGATTAATGAAATGAAATTCTATTCTATTGATTCTTACAAAATTCATTTAATTTTTTTATGATTATGATATTTCCTCTTCTATAATTTTAAATTAATGATGAATCATCACACTTAAAAAAAATTTATATGGAAAAGATAATAATTCATTACATGATTCATGATTTAGTATCAATGGTTTTTTGGGTATGTACATCATAATTATTTATACTTATCTCATAAAAAATGATAATATTAATCTTTCATATAACCATTTATTGATATCATTTGTCTTAAACCATACTGAGCTTCATAGAAATCACATTTTTATTTCTCACATTCCACATGTTAAAAATAATAATTCTCTTAAGGATATACATAAAAAGGTTACATTTAGGGAATAATATCATGGGTCATATTTATTATGATTAATTATATTATATCATTTGGCATGTTGTCTCTAAATAAAATAATCTCTTATGGTTTTTAAAATTGTATTAATGTTAAATGTAGTAAATGTTCATCATTAATAATGAATTTTATTATGTTATGATCTGGTGTCCTCATTACGTATAAAATAATGTTTTAGAGTCTTTTGAGTATTGATTAATAATTAGAGGATGATTGTAATTATTACAACCCGTGATGAGTTGATAGTGATATATAGAAACCTAATAGTGGTATCTAATTAAAAAAGGAATACTTATACAGTATAACATGGGAATGTTTATCATTATTATATAATTTCTACCTCTAATTACTATAAAATGAAACTTCTGAAATAATTTTTGGTTATATTAAATGATTAGATAATATAGTAATTAACCAAATAATAAATATGGTAGAAAACACAATGATTTTGATCTAGATTAAAAAATTACTTGGGAGATGGATTCCATAATATACTTTCAATTCTCACAGAAATATCTCAATACATGAATCATTATGAGTGTACAAATGAGAAAAAGAATGAAAAGGGAACTACAGAGTAATTCATTTGGAAATATCCACCTACAATCAATAATCCTTCATATAAACTACATGATGGGTAATGTATTTGTAAAACTAAAAATATATTTCCATTATCTAGTGAATAGTGGATGAAAATGTTTCCTAAAATTCTATAATGTATAAGGGGAAGCATAAAAAAAGGAATCTAAATTTAATTTTGGGGAATGATGATGAATTTAAATCTATAGAATAAGATGAGTTTATAATGGCATTTTCTAATATGTATTGTAATGGATCGGACCCATGTGGTCCATTAGTTTTCCAAGAACTAGCTAATGGGGAGTTCGGGAGTGAAACCATTTTTCATTTGAACTGTTTTCCAAATGTTCCAAATTTTCCATCTCTAGCCCAGAGTCGTAGGTAGGTAAATTTTATCAAAAGGTGAGTGCATCAGTAGGTAGAGGGTGTCAGTTGGTCGTGGCATTGATAGGTCAAGTACGTAGGTAGTTTTGGTAATTTTTAGGTCGAGGGTGTAGATAGGTCTAGGAATTGGTAGTTAGTGGGCATCAATAGGTCATGTTATTGGTAGGTTCAGGTATTGGTATGTCGAGGCCTCTGTAGGTCTAGGAATGGGTAGGTCAAGGGAATTGGTATGTTAAGGGAGTCAGTATGTTGAGGTGTTTGTAGGTCGTGGTGTCGGTAGGTCAATTCATTGACAGGTCGATGTGTCCTTATGTCGAGGACATCAGTAGGTTGAGGGTATTGTTATATTAGGACATTGGTAGTTCGTGGGAGTTTGTAGGTTGAGGTGTCAGTTAGTCAGGGTGTTGGTGAGCCCGAGCATCGTTGAGTCAGGGCGTTGGTGTGTTAGGGAATTAGTGAGTCATGGTTTTGGTGAGTCAAGAGTTTTTATGTTTTGTTAGTGTATCATCTTCTATAGCTCAAAGTTGGTAGCTCATTGTTAGTGACTCACTGACAGGGGTTCGTTGTCAGTGTCTTGATTTGAGAAACTCACCCATCGGGGACTCATTTCCAGTTTTTCCCAATTTTTCCAGTTTCACCCCTCTTATGTATTATTTGACATAAATAAAGATTAATGCCTTGTTTATATGTCTCTAAATAATTTTCAAGAGATATTAGTTATATATTTAATATCATAATGCTCCAGGAACTTTGAAATTGTTGAACCACATGGTCTAGGACACGATCTGACACTAATGGTCCATGAAACCATTTCCTCTTCTATCGATATATGTTATAGATTTTCTATGTTGAGGTCATCTCTTCATTCTCCATCTTGTTATTCTATTTGTGTTACTAGAGCCTTCCCTCCTAAAAGAGTTATGTGTTGTGTCATATCCATCGATCTAGATTTCCATAGTGTTTTCCTGCTACTCGGGCACCAAATGTTTTGGCCCAAGTAGGATATTTGGTCACCTGTTGTTCCATGTCTGGATTTTCCTTCATCTCTCTTTTATTTTTCTATCATACAGGGTGGGTTTACTCAAGAATCTTATTTAATACTTCTGTATAAACTTAAAATAAGACAATAAGAAAAATAAATGAGTGGGTGGGAGTATGATGGTGCTGATCATTTTGATTTGTATTTCATCATTAATACTTGTTGTGAATCATTTGGGTTCTATTCTCCAAAAAATAATGGCATTTTTTTGTCTCAATTTTACACATAAGTGATTTGTAAATCACTGCTATGAGAATATGAATATTTATAATTAGGTACACTCAGTTTATTAAAGGGGAGACCTAGGATTGAATTTGTCTTATGATAAACCATATTTTATCATGTGGAATTAAAGAACTAGTGATGCTAAATCTGAATAAAATTTTCCATATTGGTGTGGTTTTGGGATCTTTTTAATTATGTTCATACTTGTGTCTATGTTGGTAGTGTTGAAATGTGCCCAATATATGATCATTTTTATGGGTTGGTATGAGCGTTGCAGTTGTATCTCATGCTGAGAGATTGATTGATTATAGAATGGATGGACTTGCTATGTAGTGAGACTTCATCTTGGATGTGGTTGGGTAGTGGAGAAACATGTGTGAGTTGTTTATTGATTTCTTGTGTATGGGTGTGCTAGTTGTGGTGTTGTTGTGTAGCGGGGCTACTGGGTTTTCTTATGATATGACTGTTTTGTTGGGATAACACTCAAGAATGTTGTGGGTATTATCCTTATTTTTTTTAAGTTGGTAGTGGTTCGAATAGTTGCTTCACTTTATATAGTATTAATTGTTATATAGTTTTTTAGGATGGTGTGGAAATAAATAAATAAATGATTTTATAATAAAAAATAATAATTTTTTAAATAAATCATCTCGGGGAATGATTCAATTTGCGGATTGTAGGAAAGATCACATCAACTGACCATCATTCATGGTCATATGTTCATGTAGGAGTTTCAACCATTATGGTATTGAGTGGGATGGTTTTATATTTGGAATCACATACGATGGGCTTTGTGTTTCTTTCATATATGTATAAAAATGTAGTCCCTTATGTTTTCTATATACACCCTACCCATGTAGAGAACAATGTTCTGAACACATCCATTTTTTGGGGGAGTGTTCATTTTCCAACATTTGAGTAGGAGAAAGTTCGGATGGTTACTGAAGTTACAAAACTTTTTTCCTAGAGATTTATCGCCCCAGACTAATCAGGTAATCTATAATGGAGTTTGGTTTAATAAAATATTTTTGATATTTTCTGTGTGAGAATAATTTTGTATCTAAAGTGTCTTCGGGATGTGGCCCATGTTTTTTTGGGTGAAACATGTAATGGTTATGGACCAGGTGTCTATGGCTAGGATACGATGTGGTGTGCATCTCATGTGTATGCAGGCAGGCTGTGGAAGTGGGGCTTGTCAAATATAATTGTAGCATCAGGATTTTCGTCATTAGGGATGAGTAGTTAACCAGTTGGAAGTGGTACAAAGTACCCAAATATTGATGTTCTTACAACATTAATTTACCTTATTTTTTTATTTGGTTACCATGCATTGGTGTGTTAGGGGTGCATTTTATACCTTTTTAGGTGATTTTGAGTATCTATTTTTTCCAGTAGGGTCATTAGTATTCTTCTACCACTTCTCGATGGGTGAATTTTGTCTTTTTTTCATGATAGTACTTTTATTCTCACCGTATTTACATAAAACAATTCTTAAGATTCCAAAGAGATTACATGGATTATGATGGACCTTACGAGCTGCGACGATGGGGATGGTTGTTGGGTCGTTGCTTAGATTTTTTTATTTACATTGGAGTTTTTTTTATTTTTATAATCATTATTTTAATCATTCATGTGGGATGTATTTTTGGATTATTTTTATATGTTTTTCATAGAGTTATTTGAGGTTGATTCATATTTTCTCCCTATTGTTGTTACTAAAAAGGGTAATGCCTCCAATTTTTTTGAGATTTTTTTTCTGGTCACCAACATAGGGCCTATTAGAGGTGGTACATGGGGGTTCATTATTTTTAGTTCATCTTAGGGAAGGAAGGTCTCGGAATATCGTTATCACATCCACAATTTTGAAGAATGCAGTTCATGACATAATGGTATTAGAGGTGATAATTGAGAGATATGATGGAGTTAGAAATTAGGAATAGTGAAGATTGCATGGGTTGGTTGGGAAACCATATTATTTGATCTTGGTGAATGAAAGAGGGTAAGGAAGACATGATATGAAATATGATTTTTGGTTCACCTGTGATCTGATGCCTGGACATTGATCTTATCGACTGACAAAGTGACGCTACACTGATTTCATGTTAGAGACCGGAGGAAAGGTACATGAATCATGATGACACTTGTTCTAATTTTTTGGTAATCTTTAGTAAATTAAAATAAAAAATGAGTGAAATGAATACTAAATAAATTCCATACTACATGGGCTATGGTGTTTCTTATTTTCGTTTTAGTTATGGCTCCCAGATGTTTCCCATGAGTGGTATGTTCATTAGAGGGTCAGAAAGCTGACCCAATTCATAGATAGAGTATTGATAAAGAGGAGGAGGAGGATTAGTGATTGATAAAACAACATAATTCACTACAAAATAATATGGAAAAGATCTAGGGTAGTGTCACATACATGGATATATATTGTTTAATCTAGGAGCTTGACATCACTTTTAGCTTGATATGGGCTCCGACAGAGTACTCTGTTACTCTACCACTGGGCAAAAAGAGGGGTGCAATGTGTTAGTGGGGGATGCATTACCTCAGAGAGTGTAAGGATATTGATGTATTATAGTTAAACATTTAAAAGGTGTTCTGGGAGGAATTCCTTTCTTCCAAGATTAATCCTGAAAAAAGGAAAGAGCTACTCTCCCACCAACTGGGGAGTTTGTCAGTGATGAAATTGGGGTTCAATTCAAGTATATTCTACTTTTTCACTAGATCCCTTTCAATATGATTATTATTAGGAGATAAGTTTAGAGTAAGTACCATGTACTTCTATTTAGTATGTGGTTACTCTTTTCACCCAACTGAAATACACAGAGGTTCCAAAGAATGATGAGGTGGTGAAAATGATTTACACATGATTATGACTTCTGTGAGAGGAATTTCACCCGAGATATTCAAAGGGGAATATCACCAACAACCATTTCAATTGCATCAGGGCCTTCTATTTTTCACCCATCGAGTAGCTGACCCCATAAATTTCAGTTCTGACCCTCTGGTCCTCACCCTTTTTCAATATTCTTAGGCATGCAGTGTTTTTCATGTGGTAGTCATGGAAGCCTCTAGGGATAGTCCCCAATTAAGATCCATATGGTAGATGTGGGTATGCTCAAGAGTATCTGTCACCCATGCCTTTCCAATAGGAGGGATAACAGGCCGCTGCTTCGCCAATTGTGGACAATGCATGATGTTTCTATCCTCAAGTTTTCCCTTATGGACCTCGACCGTGTCATTATCTGAGAGGTAGCCTATAGCTGAGGGGAGGAATAGATAGTTGTGGAATGTTTCACGCAATGTAAGAAACATTTCATGTAGTGCTGGATATCTATTTAGGTATGATAAGTAGTCTTACTACTCATTCCTGCACCCTGTTTGATTCAGGATTATCAAACTCTTTCACTGCACAATGTCTAGTCCTTGACATGAGACTATATATAGGGATACATTCCATTCCCCTAGTGTTGTGTACCCCATTCTAATGTTAGACCAGAATGTTTGCTTTTTTCTATTAACGTAGACTGATATTGGAGCAACATCAGTCTAGTGTCGATCTCTTTATGATACAAATGAAGTCACATTATGTAATCAATGGAATCAAGTTGTTGTTTTTGATTTATGGGGTTATCGTCGTATTTTGGGGAGGAGTCCCATTTTTAGAGGTTAAAGGACAGTTTTTTTCCTTCAGTTGTGAGTGGATCTATCAGAGGGAAAGCTTGCATATAGAGCCTCTTCCTTATTTTTTAGGTGAACTGTTAGTGGGATCGATGGATGCTGAGATGTTGGAGGTACTAGTAGTTTTGAAATAATTTCTAAATGTTTTCCCCATGGAGGTTTGGACTCTACCAAATCGACCTGACATTGAGTTCAAGATATAATTATAACCTGGTTCTTATCCGATCTAGATTGATTCTTATATGAAATAGCCTTTTGAGTTGCAGGATTTTAGGATCCAAAATTATGAAATGATGTGGAAGGGTTTCATCATACCCAGTGTTTGAACACGGGGTTCCCGGTCTTGTTTTTGAAGAAAGGAAAATGGTGGTATGAGGGTCTATATAGACCACCTGATATTAAAACAGGTAAAAAACAAAATAGTTACCCTCTCTCGATAGTATAATATCTTTTTAAAAAGCTAAGGGGAGTATGATGGTTCCCTATGATCGATCTACTGTCTGGTATCACCACATATGGGTGAAGGAGGGTGACATCCCAAAGAATGCTTTTAGGTGAAGGTATGGGATCCATGAGTTCATGGTTATGTTGATTGGTGTTACTATCGCAACGTTCATGTTCATGGGGCATATGAACATCGAAATTCATGACTTCTTAGACCAGGTCATTATATTATTCATCAATGGAATCCTATTCTACTCAAAGTCTGGAGTGGATCATACCGAGCATCTCAAGACTGTCCTAGTGGTCCTTCGGCACCACCATCTCTATAGAAATATGTCTAAGTGATTGTTTGGTAAATGGAAGGTCCACATATATAGGAATGTGGTGTCTCAATAGGGAATAAATGTGGACCCATCAATGGATGGGATAGTTTTCTCTTGGACATCACCCTAGAATGTGGTAGAGTTTCACAGTTGTATTAGTCATGTAGGATGCTACCAGAGATTCATACATGATTTCTATTAGTTAGGTTATCTATCGATCGCTCTGAATGGAAAAATCCATGTGTTTCTGTAGAGTGAGAAGTGAGATGATGCATTCGAATATCTGAATGTGATGTTTTTCAGTGATCCTGTGCTCGGGCTACTAGAGTAAGTGGTGATGTTCGAAGTGTTTTTCGATGCTTCCCATCTATGATTTAGGTGTACACTACTGCAGCACTGGGGAGTCATTTCATAAGGGTCTAGTATGATACAAACACTTGAATGTAACTATTCCTCCCATGATTTGGAACTAAATTGTTTGATTTTAAACTATTTTTTTGGTGACATTCCCTCATTGGGGAGTTCTTTGTGGTCCTCAAGGATCACCAGAACATGAGGTACATCTTTTCCCAGTGAGATAGGAACATGCATCAGTATATGTGGACATAGATTCTCTAGGATTACGATTTTGATATCACTTAAACCTCATGAAAAGGGAAATTTCATGGTTGATTATTTGAGTGATATTTCATAAAATAAGTTTGTTGGGGAATCTGACGATTCTTGGAAGGCGATGGAGGAGTTGGTTGTCTTTAACGTAGATGTATAAATCGATGTCAGCAAAGGATATCTATCTTAGATGACTATATAGTCATATATAATTTTGATGGTGGAATCATAGTGGGGATACTCATAGGCAGATGTGATGCATGACCACATTTACTATGGTAATTCAATAGAGAGATGGTCAGAGGCTGGTCATAATCGGATGTTGTTCTAAGGGAATCTGTTTCATCCATTTGAAAGGCATGGTGAATTTCTCTATGAGTTTTATATCACAGACTAGATGTATAACCAAGAGTTTCGAAAATGTACTGGTGACTAAGGTAACAATTTTGGTGGCCCGGGGTGAATTGGGTTCTGGTAGAGGTTTTGGAAAAAGTGAATGGTTTGCGATTAAGTGAATGATGTGCATCATCTTCCTAGTGGTTTGTTATAGCCTCGAAATGTCCCTGAAGGAATTTGGGATATCATCATGATTGATTTAAACATATTATTACCAAAATCTCAAAGATTATGAGATTCTATATGGGTTTTAGTAGAACAGTTAATGAAATCGGCTCACTTCTTAGTGATCAAGGAGTCGAGCGCAGCAGATTCTATACCATTGTAGTCGGTTGATGAAGTTGTTCAACTGAATGGATTTCCAAAATACAACATCTCATATCATGATACATGTTTTAAATAATGAGTATGGAAGATATTTTACCATTATTTTGGCACTAAGTTATTCTTTAGCAATGATTTCCACATTTAGACGGATGGAAAAACATAAAAAAACATCCAAATATTGGATGACATATTACGGGCACGTGTTCTGGACATTAGTGGGGTTTGGGTGTGACATTTTCCCTTGGTAAATCATGATCACAATAATATCTATCACTCTTCCAATAAAATGGATCCACTCAAATATGTATACAGAAGGTTGTATCGTTCACTAATGTGTTGGATGGAAGCTGGGGAGGTTGTTATTCTTGACCCAAACGTGGTGCGGAGTATGACAAAGAAGGTGCAGCCTTTCCATTAGTGGGTAACGAAATACCATGGGTTATATATGTCATATTCCGATGTAGGAGATTGAATTTTTCGTTTTAACTTGGGGACCACCTATTTTTGATGGTTTATCCTTGAAATGGGAAGAGGAGGTTCGACAAAGGGAGACAGATTTTCTGAGGTTCTTCAGAACTTTTGAGGTAATCTGACATGTTCATGAGGTGTTATTTTAGCTGGTGTTTGGAACCACTATTTTGGAGGGTCCTTAACCTCTTCCATGTCTCCCAACATCGTCAATATCTTTAAGATGGAACCCATTTCAATAATTGGGAAGGGGGGATATCAAGGATGAAGAAATGTCCATGGATCCACTAGTGGAGATCCATGATCATTGTGAGAAGGTACAGAATTAGAGGACCATTCCCATGGTTTTCATGTTGTAGAGGCATGGTAGCTGAGAAGATATTACATGGGAGGGTGAGATGATGATATGTTCCCAGTACCAGAAGTTGTTTTGAGTCTTTCTTCTGTGTTTTCATTTTGATGTAATACATGGACATTGTTTAATATGAGATGAGTTATTCCCTTATTATGTAACCAATGGTAAAATTATGATTTATTATGAGGGGACTACCAGATCCATAATCAATATAAATTAATTCAAATGTGATTAAACATGCGCAGGTGATTTACTGTTGCCTAAAGTGGATTGTATCTTGAAATAATGGAAGGAATTCCTTGATTAATATGTTTAGGAAGTCTGACCTTTGTTTCTTTGGTGTTTTGTAATGTTTTTATTTGGGTCAGAATATCATGGAGGAGGTGTTAATTGATGTTGATTTTTCACCTTGACATTGTATTTTATCATTGAGAGGTATCTTATGGGGTGGTTGTTCATACCCCTATTTCTTCATGTTCATTCTTGAAATCTCAATGGATAAAATAGTCTGATAGTAATCTGATGTAATTTCTCGGACCCCTGTGGTCCATTACCATTCCAAATTCTATATATTCGTCTATTCTAAGTGGAAACGACAACTCATTTTATGTGTTTTACAAATTTTCCATTATTTACATTGGTATGAAAAATGATTTTTTATGTTGAGGGCTACGGTAGGTTAGGGCATTAGTAGGCCGATGGTGTTAGTAAGATTATACATCAGTAGGTTAAGGGAATCTGTAGGCCATGTCATCAGTAGGTCGAGGGTTTTTGTAATTCGTGGTGTCGATATGTCCAGGAATCTATAGGTCGATGAGTCTGTAGGATGGGGCATCTGTAGGATAAGAGCTCTGTAGGTTGTAGTCTCGGTATGTGAACGAATTAGTAGGTTGAGGGAGTTGGTAGGTCGAGTCAATAGTAGGACAAGGTGTCGATACGTCGAGGAATCAGTAGGATGATGGTGTCAATTTGTTGAGAGCGTCGAGATGATAGGGCATAAATTGGTTGAGGGTGACAATTGGTTGAGGCATCAGTGAGCCAAGGAATTATTGTGTCAGGGGTCAATAGGTCAAGTCGATGGATTTTCATCATTAGCTCAGTGTTGGTAGCTTAGCATCGGTGAGTCACTATCGGTGGATTTCTATTATTGAATCACCTATAGGTGACTCATTTACAGTTTTTATAACACTCCATGATTTCATAGTCTGTATTTTCATTAAATTAATTCAATATATTGATATACACGCGACATCAAGTTCGAGCGCAACACCACATACCAAACTAGCTGTTCTAAAAATGGTTCATAAATAGTATTAATTGCAATTTAAATTTAATATATTCCCTATAATTTATACATCTATATTATGTTTTTCCTAGACATGATATAAGAGAATATTCGGGTTTTCAGATAAAAGAAGTATTTTTTAAAAAAAGAAATATTACCATCTTTTAATGGTGAATCCTTTCTAAATCCAATATTTTAAAATTTTATGTATTTAATTGAAAAAAAACTTCTTCTTAAGATGTGGGAAATAAAATTTTATTTTGGATAAATATTTGGTGCTTTTCTGATAACATTCATATTTTGATGAATAGTAAAAAATACTAAATTTTAATTGAACACATCATTTTTTATAAAAATAATTTAGACTACTAAATTATATATTTGAAGGGTTTTGAAGTATAATTAGATTATATTTTTATTATTTAATCCAAATTTGGTCATTGGATTTAAATGTTTATTTAAATTGGAAATAAACACATATCAATCTTTTGATAGATTTTACCTCCCAAAAAACCGCTTTCTGGTTTTGAAAATATAAATATTTTTTAAAAATTAATTAATAATACCTATATGTTTATAATTTGGTAAAATAGAAATCATTTTAGAATTTGGAAAATCAATATTATCTTTGGGTTAGTATTTGGTATTTTTATGAAAACATTAAATTTTTGACAAATAGTGAAAAGCACAATGTTATTTTTTAAAGGATACATTTTATTTAAATGATTATTTATTTTATTTAAATTTATTTTAAGTCAAAATAGATTCATAACATAATTATAAGTTTAATGTAATTCATTGGATTCATTTTATAATAAAATTAAATGAATAAAATTTTATTGATCTTTTTAACGTCATTAACCCACCTTCTAGACACTTTTTTAAATATGCATGAAACATAATATTACCGCTTCTATTAATTAAATTTCAAAAATCAGATATACACGTATTAAATCAGTAAGTATAACGTGGTTTAATAGTATGAAAATAATTTTGGTGAATAGTAACTTTTCAATTTTATTTACCATGGTTTAAACTAAAAAGTGTAATTAAAGGTAAATATGATATTATAATTATTCTAAGACATTACATAATTCTATTGGCTATTTTATTTTGACCAAAATCCACCTTAGGTATACAATATTATTCTTTTTTATCTACATATATTATATTTGGACAGTTATTATTATTTTATTTAAAGAAGAGTGAAAAGTGTTAAATTCCATGTTTAATAACTAAACGATTTTTAATATGTGGTTATACATACGATAAATTCTACTATAAATATTCATTAGAATGATAAAAATATTTCCTACATAATGGTATTTTATTTTTAATTTTTATACCTTAAATAATTAAATTATTTTTGACACAATGATGATGTAGTAATAATCTTATTAGTGAATGATTAAAATAATTGATATTATAAATATAAAAAAAATATAAATTGAGACTTTTGATGCTTCAAACTAATTTTCAATTTTAATATGACATTTTATTATTGATTTAATTTATTTTTTTTTAAAGTAATAATTTTTTTGGCTTTCACAAAAATCAAATAAATAATATTGTCAAAATTGACATAAATGAGTTTTTTTTAAAAATACTATATTTTTAATGTTAAAATATTCAAAAAAATATTAGGATTATCAAAAAAGACTCATATATTGATATCTATGTCATTAATTAACAACTTGAGGTTATCTTGAATTTTTATAGTATGTTTATTAACCAAATATTATAATAATACCCGAATAAATGGTAAATGTTAATCTATTTAACTAAGAGTTAAATATAAAAAATAGTGTTAATATGTTAACTTAAACTTATATAAAATATATTGGTTGAGAGTTTTTTTGTCCTATCCCCACCTTATCCTGGAAATAAAACTGTTTGAATCCATTATAAACTAAATATGATTGTATAGTAAATTAATATTTCATACTTTTCCAAAAGTGAACCTCACCTCTCTAATAAAAGGGTACTACCCATTATCTTAAAATAACACCTCCCATGCCATTTGGATCATCCAACCCCTATTCAAATAACTTTCCAACTACCGTAAATTGAACCTAGAGGACATACATTGATCATAAAGACAACTTAAGGAGCCCATTTGACCAAATAAAAGGGAATCCCTCAAAGAAAAGGTAATAATTTCATGACCTCATTCAAAGTTCTTTTCTTCTTTGACATCATCTTTCATTGTTGTTCCCATACTAAAATAACAAATACAACACCTTCTACATAGTGTGTTGAAATTAAATATATGTTAAAACCATATTCATTATTTTTTCCATCTTAGGAATGACAATGTCACCATACGTGCGTACATATGGCTTATCGTCTCCACGTAGTTGTGTAGTTTGTAATTCAACACTTAATTATTAGGATTAGTGCGATAATGAGTAAAACTGATGTAAATAATAAATATAACATTTTAATTATTCTGTATATATAATATACCATCCAAATATATACTATTTCACCACTAATAGAATTATATTGTCGCTCGCGCGTACGTACAGCTTACCATCTCCACAACGTGGGGAGATTTTGTTCCCTATCGTCACCATTCAAGAATAATTTTAATTTGACAATTAAAAATTATGTCTAATAACCTAATATCAATCTGGATATGATTCAAATACATCATATTCCTAACAAACATGACTTATTTTACAATACACATAATGGAAAACGAATCAGTTAACACCAAAAACAATAATATTGCTGATATATCATTAACAAAGAAATATTAGAAGATCATTTATGATATCATATTTATGTATGTGGTTTTTTAATTTTTTAATAACAATGATTTCAAAATTATACTAGAGTTTAAACTAACCTCTACTAAGTATATGTAAAAGGTAAAGTGTTTTCATCTCACTTATATGTCTCGTGACATTCATGTTGTATTCCCACTATTTCCTTTTTTTGTGGTGTATGTACTACCAAAGACTGTATTCTTTTTGTAATATAAATTATGTAAAGGTTTTTTACATATTCATTTTATGTTAATTCATTCATTGTATGTAAGAGTTGTATGTTTTCAAATCAGTAAGGGAATTTTTAATATCAATTTCCACTCATTATGTTTTACACAAACATCAATGATTATTTTACTCCATGATTATGTGTAAAATCACTATTTATTTATTTATATAGTCGTTTCCACTCACCATTGTGTGTATATACTTGTTATACACATAATATATCCATTGATAAATTCTCATGTCATTGATTTTAACTTGATAAGAGTAATCTTAACTCAATATCCATTCATTGTGTTAAACATCCACGTCATTGGTGTTGTTTTTACAAGAATATGTGTTAAAGTACTCTGATTGATTAACGCTAAATATCCAATCATATTGAGTTTAATTATATTTTTCATACATAATTATTTCATTTATTTATCCTTGATATAAGTATAATGTCTTTATAAGGGATTTCGTCTAAATTTACATTCCAATGACACGTGTTTTTAGTTATACGCTATTTCACTTTTATATACGGTATTTTCTATCAATTAAAATATTATATAATGAATCCCATTATAATAATTATATTATATTGTTTTTATTAATTTTATTACAAAATTATTTTTATTCAAGTGTATCTCATTTTGTTAGGAACTCTTTTACTAAAATATCATTTTAAAGATTTATTCTTCTAAATTTTTCTCATTAATGTTATTGTTTTAAAAATGGTTTTAAGGATTTATTTATATGGATTTGACCATTTTTAAATTAACAATCAATTAAAAATTTTCATTGTGGAATGGGACACATTGGTTTAAAATATCTTTTAAACACCATATTTGATAAATAGTGCATCTTTTAAATGTTTTCACGAAAAAGGGGATATTTCTCTCAAATTGTTTTACTAATTATTTTAATCTATGTCATTATACTTCAATATTACTAATTGAGGATGATTTTTTATAATTCAATATTCTATTTAGTATTTAATGAGTTATGTTAGACTATGGATGTGCTATTTTTTTACCATTCATGGTTTCGGGTAAAAATATTGACATTTTATGTGGTAGTTTTAATACAAATGTTTACATTATGTTTCGATCTATTCAAATGAGGAATTCATTGGACGTATTATGTGAAGGCTGGATCCCTCTATTGCTCCCCGATACATTGGTAGGTCTCAAGAGACTAACTATGGTCTTGGAACATGTCTTTGATAAAAGCATTATTTGTAGTCTTAAAATGAAGACATGACTTTGTGGTTATGATGTTCAAAATTATGCATTCCATCATTATGCAATTAGCAATTGATATCCCATGTGATTATTTGACTAGTGGAATGTTCATGTCAATAAGTAAATGGGTTTTTTTTTTATATTTTCTAAATTATGATAAATTTTATGTTTAAAAGGATTTTGTTTTATTCTTAATTCATTTCCTTAAATGTTTACTCCTATTTATGATAGTTTCTTCTATATTATTATCCCTACTAAGAATCTAAGCTCATCCCTTTATTATGTTTTCTTTTTCCCTAGATGTGAAGAAGTATATTATGATTAACCTGCTGGGACTATCCAAATTGTATGAGTGTGTTCATAGGGGACCCAATGTAGTTTTTTTATTTCATGATGAAATGTAATACTTATGTATGTATCTAATACTTTAAGGCTACTAAACAAATCATTATTTCGAGACTTGATCACTTGTGTTCATTCCAATGTTATTTAATAATGCACCAACACTAGGTAACTTGGGAAGAGGTGTTACAGTTTGTATCAGAGGAAGTTTAGTACAAAATTTAGAAGCTAGATTTAGATAAACTCTAATTAGATAACACTACCCTAAGATAGACATTGAAGATTAATATTAAAGAACATCCAAAAATATTTTTAATGTAAATATTATGTGTGTTTTCCAAGAAATACATCCCTATATAGATAAAGCATGTAGAGCCAGCTCTAGAAGAGATGTACCTAGGTGTAGAACCCAAAAACACCACTTTAACCTAGACTTGAATAAGAAATGGTAAACGACAATGAAACTTTCTGCACTGTTGGTTATAACACTTCCTTCGGATATATTTAGGATAATTCAAATTTTTATTAATAATTGATTTGAATGATTTTAATATAATATGAGAATAAATAATTGTGGTTAATCCTAAGGTGTTTTAGATTGAAAACAAGGTGTCATGATAATCTCTTAATGATTTTATGGGAATTTTTACTCACACTATGTTTTCTAGTATTATTCAGTGGATGGATTCCAAGGAAGTCATAGTAACATTCAACATGATGTACAAGGTGGGAATAATGGTGGAAATGTGAAACAAAATTTAATGTAGATATTTGTAAAAGATATTGTGTTCATGACGAAACAAGTTTCCAAAAATATGATAAAAAATATATTCATTAACGAACACACAAACTAAACAAATTAGTGAATGGTGGATAATGATAAGAACACCAAAAGTGGAGACCATTGAGAAATGAAATCTCAATTTCTATCATGCCAGAAAATTTAAAAGAGACACCTAGTAAAGTGTCTCAATTGAACAAATAAATGCTTTATGTGTGGGATAAAAGGATATAATGTAAATAATTGATAAGGGAAAATGAAAAGTACTATAGAAGAAAAAAAATGATCCTAAAAATTCATTTACAGTCATTTTCCGTAAATGTTGGGGACCTAGGAATTACCCGTGTCAATGTAATATTCTATAAGATAAACACTAGGTTAAGGAAGAAATTATGTGGAAAGAAATCGATGGAGGAATGTTTAAAAGTATTAATGATCTTTATTGATGGGATTACATTGGATTAATTTTCTCTTGTAGGTCTAACCCATCATTTTTACATGAAAATGAAATTTGAGAAAGAATTATATTTAATTTTTGGGATATATTTATAAAGAACCATTTGGGTTTATATGATCCTTTAATTTGAGGTAATTATAGGTTATTAATTATTGGGATGAAAATGTGAGGTATAAGATAGAATTTGAGGTTAAATTATGTTTTAGTATCTTGAGGAATTTATCTCATTGAGGTAATGTAATAAAATATAATTTATGAATAAGGAGAACATGCAAACCATGTGACAAACCATCACATTGGACAAAGCTATGAGAATCAAACCCACAACCAAAGTGTGATTAGGATTTATCACCTTCCACTTGAATACGTGAAGTCCCTGGTTAGTGTGAATAATTTTTTTAGTTAAATAATTTTATTGATCAATAATAAGTTGATTTAGGATATTATGTTTTATCAAAGAAATATCCTTAGTATAAGAAAATGATTTTATGATTTAATTTATAACTTTTATTTTTGAAGACATTTGTTCTGTTGGGAACAGTATATTCCTAAGGAAAGTAGAATATAATAGGATTTCATTTGAGGAGTAATGGTGGATTTTTTTTGGAAGAATATATTTTTATAGAGATTTAGGTTATTTATGTAAATGATTAAACTATTATAGAGAATATTTGATTTTGTTAATTACACTACTGTATTTGAAATTAAGAGAATTTGATGTTATTTGGAGATAAATTTTAAGATATACTATGAAAGACTATGTGATTAAATTCTTCTTATTTTTTTCATTATTATTTTGGATTATATAGAAGTATTTTAAGGACAATTGTTTATTGACTAGTCTTTATTGAACATTTGGTATTGTTAGTTTAATTTTAAATATTAAGATTAATATTTCTTTTTATAATGTTTTATCCATTTTTGGGATTATCTGATCATGTACTAACCATTTGGTTTTTGTTAATCTATAAAGAAATGAAAAATATATAGTTCATAAATTGTGGATTTTGTTATTCTCTAGAAGATGATTCTAGTGCTTCAGGTTTGACCAAGTCATCATGAATACTCATAGTTTGGAAAAAGATTTGTTAGTGATATAAATTTATTAAAGGATAAAACATTAATTAAAAATTAAGTATATCTATTTATGTTCTTAGTCAATCTTATAAATACATTTATCAACATTATGAAATGTAACATAAAAAACATTGTCTTTTTTACTTTTCCAACTAGAATACTAATGGACATTTAACCCATCACAAGTTTGTGGTTCTCTTGATGTTGACTATCTCATAATCTTGTTTTTTATCACTCTCCATCTGAACTGGACACATAGTTTATCTTCCATATCCATATTATCCAACACGGAAGCCTTGTATGGGTTATCTTAGGATCCCAATATACTTCTCTTTATTTATTTTAATGTGATAGTTTTATTGACTCTTTTTCCAATTTGGGGCATTCAATGAATTTATCAAGCCCAATTTTAAAATATCAAGGACACAATTTCTAAAATGGGGGAAGATTGTAACACCCCATGATTTCATAGTAAGATATTTTCTATATTGCAATTCAATAGCTTGGGTTACATAGAACATTGAGTGGGAGAGCACCACGACTTTCCAAAATAGCTGTTCAAAAAACATTTATGAATAATATTAACTACATTTTGAATTTTATATACTCTATATAATATTAATATCCATATTATGTGTTTCTTAGACATAATATAATAACATATTCATTTTCTTAGATAAAATAATTATTTTTCAAAAAGTGTAATTTTACCACCTTTTAATGGAAAAACACTTTTAAATATAATATTTGATAGTTTCATATATTTTCTTTTACAAAAATAACTTTTTCTTTAGACGAGACACATAAAAAGTTAGTTTTGATAAATTTGTGGTTCTTTTCTGATAACTTTAATATTTTGATGAATATTAAAACATAATAAATATTAATTGAAAATATCATTTCAAATAAAAATAATTTGTAGTGTTTAATTATACATTTGAATGGTTTTTAAGTATAATAAGATTATATTTCTATAAATTGATCCAATTTTGTTCATTATAAGTAATTTTACATTTAAATTTTACATAAACATATATCAATGTTTTGATAGTTTTAAGTCATCAAAACTCTGCTTTCTAGTTTTGAAAATGGGAATATTTTTTAAAATTAATTAGTACAACTTATAATTTTTGAATTTTGTTAAAAATAAATCATTTTTCAAATTGGAATATCAAAATTATCTTTCGGTAAATTTTTGATATTTTTCTGAAAACCTTAAATTTTTGATGAACATTGAAAAACACTGCATTATTATTTAAAAAATACTTTTTATTTAAATAATTATTTATTTTATTTAAGTTTTTTTAGTCAGTATAGATATATAATACCAATATAAGTTCAATGTAATTCATTGGAGTCCTTTTATATTAAAATTATATGTATAAAATGTTATTGAATTTTTTATCTTATTTTACCATATTTCTAGGAACATTTGGGAATTTTCATATAATGTAATTTTACAACTACTATGAATTTAATTTCAAAAATCTGAGAGACACGGTTGACATGAATAAGTAAACTTTTGTACAATAGGATGAAATTAATATTTGTTGAATAGCATCTTTTCAATTTTATTTTCCACGGTTAAAAGTTAATATGGTAATTAAAGGCCAAATTGATATTATAATTACCCATAAACATGTCCTAATTCTATAGATAAGATTATTTCGACCAAAATAAACCTTATGAATATAATATGATCCTTTTGATTCAATTGGATTAGACTAGGACATTTATTAAAATTATTATTTAAAGAAGAGTTAAAAGTATTATATTCACCGTTTAATAAATAAGATTTTTTTAATATAGGGTTATACATAAGAAAAAATTGACTTTAAATATTCATTAGAAATATAAAAATATTTTCTACATAATTGTATTTTATTTATATTTTTTATTTTTTTAATAATTAAATATATTTATAACTCAACAACTATGTCGTAACTACCTCAATAATGAAAGATTAAAATAATTGATATTAAAAATATTCAAGTTATTGTAAATTGAGATATTTTATGCATTACACTACGTTTCTAGTTTAATATGACATTATAGGATTGATTTAATTTATTTGGTTTGAATTAATAACGTTTGTTTGACTTTCACAAAACACAAATACTAAATTATGTCAAAATTGACCTAAACGAGTTTTTAAAACAAATACGATATATTAAAATGTTATAATATAACGTCCAACTAAAAGTGAATTCACTTCTAATAGAATGATATTGTCGCTCTTGGATACATACGCCTTACCATCTCCACGAAGCGATGAGATTTAGTTCCCCATCACAAACATTCAAGAATAATTTTCATTTGATGATTAAAATAATGTTTAATAACTTAATATCCATCTGTATATGAATAAAATATATCATATCCATAAAAAACATGACTTAAATAACGAAACATATAAGTGATAATGAATCAGTTAACACCCAAAACATTGAGACTACTAAAATTTCATAACAAATCAATATTATAAGATCATATATGGTATCATATTAATTTATGTGGTTCTTCTATAAATTAATAACAATGATTTAACCATTATACATGTGTTTAATATACCCTATACTAATGAAAAGTACAAGGTAAGGGGTTTTAATCTCACTTCTTATTCCTTTAAGATCCATCTATATTGACAATATTTCCTTTTTTGTGGTTTATATGCTGCCCATAATAGTATTCATTGTGTAATATACTTCAATTTATGGGGATTTTCATCTTCATTGTATGATCCTTATTTCATTATGTGTTTGTTCCGTAAGTTACCAATTCAGTATAGAAAAATTTTTAATTTCGATTTCCACTCATTGGGTTTTAGGAAAATATCATTTAGTATTATACTTCAAGATTTTGTGTGAAAGAACTATTTATTTATTTATTGGGTAAATTTACACTCCCCTTTGGGTTGATATAATATTGATACACAAAATCAATCCATTGATAAATTTTCAAGTCATGATATGAACATCATAAGAGTAATAATAACACATTTCCCATTCATTGAGTTAAACATCCATGTCATTATTGTTGTTTTTACACAAATATGAGTGACTGTCCTCTAATTGATTTACAATAAATATCCAGTCATATTGATTGTACTTATATTGGTCACACATTTTTATTTCATTGATTTATATTTAATATAAGGACACAGTCTATATAAGGTATTTCATCTCAATTTACATTCCATTGTGACTTCTTTGTTGTCATACGCCAATTCATTTTTATATGGTGTATATATATTTTTTTACATATTAAATCAGGAATCCATTTTTCTAATGAAATTTTAATGTTATGATTAATGTTATTCATCAATTATTTGTTTTCAACTTTCTCTCATTTGGTTAAGAACTCTTTGACTAAAATATCATTTAAATATTTATTCTTCTAATATTTCTCATTATTGTCCATTTTTTAAAAATAGTTTTAATTTTTTATTTATATAGACATTAAAATTTTGAAATTAAAATTACTTTCAAAATTTTCAAATTCTAATGGGACACATTGATTCAAAAATATCTTTTAAACAATAACTTTGATAAACAGTGACACTTTTAAATGTTTTCAAACAAAGTGGATATTTCTGTCAAATAGTTTTACTGATTATTTTCATCTATGTAAATATCCTTAGTTATTATTGATTGAGGTTCATTTATTATAATTAAAATTTTTTATTGTATTGAATGAGTTATGTTTGACTATGGATGTGAAATTTCTATACCATTCATGGTTTGTGGTTACAATATTGACATTTCCTATTCTATTTTTCATATGAAAGTTTAGATTATGTTTTAACCTTTTCCTATGAAGAACGAATTAAACCTATTAAGTGATGGGTGGAGCCCGATATAGCATTTCGATGCATCAGTAGGTCTCATGAGATAAACCAGTGTATTGGAACCTGTCCTTGACAAAATCATTATTTGTAGTCTTGGGACAAGGCCATGACTATGTGGTCATGATGTCCGGCATTATGTATTCCATCATAATGAAATTAGATATTGATATCTCATGTGATTATTGGACTAGTAGAATATCAATGTGAATATGTAAATTGAATTTTTTTTATTTTTCTTTTCCATTTTATACTAAAGTTTACGTGTAAAATTATTTGGTTTTACTCTTATACATTACCTTAAATGTTTATGCTTATTTGTGATAGATCCTGCTATATTTTTATCCCTACTAAGCATCTGAGTTAACCATTTTATTTTGTTTTCTTTTTCCAAAGATGTGATAATGTATATTATGATTAAAATGAATGGATAGGCCAATGTATATGAGTGTGTTCAAAGGGGACACAATGTTGTTTTTATTTATTTACTGTTGTAATGTATAACTTTTTTATGTATCTAGTACATCCAAATCGAATAAACTAATTAGCAGTTAGAGACTTTATAACTTGTGATCATTCCAATGTTATGTAAAAATGCACCGACTATGGGTAACTTGGGATGAGGCATTAATATTGATGTTAAATGATGTTCAGTACAAACCTTGGAAGCTATATTTAAAAATACATGGATTAGAAAACACTACCCTATGATAGACATTGAAGATTTGTATAGAAGAATGTCCTAAAATTTGGGTAATGTAAATATTACGTGTGTTTTACAAGAAATGCAGCCATATCTGAATACGAGCATATATAGGCGGCTCTGGAATAGATGTACCTAAGGGTAAAACCCGAAAACACCGCATTGAGATAGAGTCGAATGGGAACTAGTGCATGACAATGAGCTTTGTTGTAGTCTTGGTTACGACACTCCTGGGGGATATGCTTTGAATAATTCACATTTTCATTACAAAATGATTTAAAATATTTTTGTATAAGAAGATAATAAATATAATTGGTTAATCCAAAGGTGATTTAGATTTAAAATAATGTGTGATGATATTCTCATAATAATTTTATGATTATTTTTACTCACACTATGCTTTCTAGTTTTAGCGAATGGCTGGATTCCAAAGAAGTCATAGTAACATTGAACATGATGTACAAGGTGGGGAAAATGGTGGAAATGAAAAACTAAATGTAATGTTTATAGGATTAAAAGATATCATGTTTATACTAATGTAGGTTTCCAAAAATATTATCAATACTATATACATTAACCAACTCCCAAACATAACATAGAGGAGAAAGATGGACAATGATAAGAGCTCCAACAGTGGAGACAGTGTAAAAAAGAAAGCTCAATTTCCGTCATGCCGGAAATGTGGAAGGAGATACCCAAGAAAGTCTCTTAATGAAACAAATAAATTTTTAATGTGTGTAAGAGAAGGACAGAAAGGAAAAATTTTCTGTTGGAATATCATGTGTAAATAGAAGAAAATAAAAATGAACCTAAGAACATATTTACATTAATTTTTCATAAATGTGGGAGACCATGGCATTACTATAGTCAATTATATATTCTACAGGATAACCACAAGGTCAATGATGAACTTATGTGAAAATAAATGGATGGATAAATTTTTAAAAGTATTGATGCTCTTTTTTGATGGGATTACATTGGAAGAATTTTCTATTTAATGTGTAACTGCGCATTTTTTATGTGAAAATTAATATTTGAGGAAGAATTATATTTTATTTTGTGGATATATTTATAATGAAACATTGGGTTTATATGATCCTTTAATTTGATGAAATTATATGTTATTAATTTTTGGGATGAAAATGAGAAGTATGCGATAAAATTTTTAGTTAAATTATGTTATGGTCATTTTAAGGTATTTATCTCATTTTGGGAATGTTATAAAATATATTTTATGAAAAAGGAAAACACACAGATCGTGTGACTACCCGTCATGTCATACAAAGCTACAGGAACCAAACCGATAACCAAAGTGTGACTGAGATTTATTTCCCACCATTGGACAATGTGAAGGCCCTAGTTAGTGTGATTAATTTTTTTTATATAAATGATTTTTTTGATCAATAATACGTTGATTTGGGATTTTATGTTTTATCAAATGAATATCCTTACTATAGGAAACTTAATTGGAAATTCACTAATAAATTTAATTTTGGAAGTCGTTTTCTCTATTAGAAACACTATTTTCTTAAGTAAAATAGAATACTATGAGATTTCATTTCAAAATTAATGGTGGATTTTTTTATTTTTTATGAGTCTATGGTATTTATAAGGATTCAGGTTGTTAATGGAATTGATTAACCTATCATAGAGAATATGTGATATGGTTACATACACTTATTTATGAATCTATAAGAGTATTTGATGTTTTTTAGAGTTAAATTATAGATTTACTATGAAAGACTTTGTGATTAAATTCTTCTGAGTTTTGGGATTCATTATTAGTATGGATTATATTGAATGATTTTAATTAAAATTGTTTATTTTAATGGTATTTATTGATCTTTGGGTATTATTTGTTTAGTATTGGAAATTAATGTAATTATTTATTTCTATAATTTTTTATCCATTTCTGGGATCGTCTTATATTGTACTAATTATTTATTTTTTGTTAATCTCTAAAGGAAAGGGAAATATATAGATTATCTTTTTTGGATTTTGTGATTTTCTAAAAGTTGATTCTAGCACTTCAGCTACGACCAAGTCATCTTGAGTACTAATCGTTTGGAGAAAAGATGAGTTATTGTTAGAAATTTATTAAAGGATAAAAATGTACTTAAAAAGTATGTATATCTCTTTATGATTTTAGCCAATCTCATAAATAAATATCACAACATTATGAAATGGAACATAAAATAGAAAACATTTTCTGGTTTATTTTCCTACTGGGAAACTAATGATTGTTTAACCCATCACAATTTTGTGATTTTCATCTTGTTAACATTCTCTTGATAATGTTTTCTATCAATATCAATCAGAACATGAACCTTATTTCATCTTCTATATCGATGTTTTCTTACATGGAATCCTATTTTAGGTTATCTCGGGTGACCTTTGTACATATCGTTCTTTCTATTAAAGTGATACATTTATTGACACTTTTAACGATGTGGGACATTCAATGAAGTTCCCAAGAACAATTTTAATATTTTAAAGATTCAATTTACAAAAGGGGGAAGAATCTAACACTATAAGATTTCGTAGTAAGTTATTTTATTTTAAATAATTCAATAGCTTGTGCTACATGCAACATATACTTCGAGCGCACCATGACATACAAAACTAGCAGTTCAAATTTTTTTTATGAAATATCTTAACTGAATTTTTAAATTTAAATGCCCCATATGATTTTAACATCCATATTATGTGTTTCCTTGACATAATATAATATCAAATACAAATTTTTCAGATAAAAGAAGTATTTTTCAAAAAAAAAATCATTTTTACAGCCTCTTCTAGAGAACCCTTTTTAAATAAAATATTTGACACTTTTATATATTTAATTTGACAAAAAAATATTATTCTTTAAATTAAGGACATAAAGATATTGTTTGGATAAATTTTCTGTTGTTTTCTGATAACTTACATATTTTGGTGAATATTAAATAATACAAAATTTTAATTGAAAACAAATTCTTTAATAAAAATAATTTTGAGTGTTAAATTATTCATTTTAATGGTTCTTAAGTATAATTACATTATATTTTTATCTTTTAGTACAATATTTTCATTGAAATTAATTTTACATTTAAATTAGACCTAAATTCATATCAATCATTGATTGTCTTTACGCCTCAGAAACCCGCATTCTGGTTTTGATAATGGGATTCTCTTTAAATTAATTTATACAACTTATATGTTTTAATTTGATAAAGTAGACATCATTTTTGAATTTATAATATCAAAATTAGATTTGGGTGATTTCTTGTTATTTTTCTTAAAACATTCAGTTTTTTATGAATAGTCAAAAACTCTACGTTATTGTTTAAAAAATACTTTTTATTTAAATAAGTACTTATTTTATTTAATCTTTTTTTTAATTCAAAAAATATACATAATACCAATATATTTTCAATGTAATTCATTTGTGTCATTTTATAATAAAAATATATGTTTAAAATTTTATTGATCTTTTAAACGTCTTTCACCCACCTTATAGGCACATTTGAAAATTTCGAAAAAAGGTCATTTTACAGCTTCTATGAATTGAATTTATAAAAACTAAGAGACACAGTTTATATCATTAAGTAAAATTTGCATCAATATGATGAAAATAATTTTTTTTAATAGTAACTTTTCAATTTTATTTTCCACGGTTAAAAGTAAATATGTTAATTAAAAGTAAAAATGATATTATAATTACCCTAACACATGTATTAATTCTATTGGATAAGTGTATTTAAACCATAATCAACCATATAAATAAAATATTAAATTTTTATCCACTTGGATTGTATTAGAACATTTATTATTATTTTACATAAAGAACAGTTAAAAGTGTAAAATTCTATGTTTAATAACTAAACTATTTTTAATATAGGGTTACAAATAAAATAAATTCATCTATAAATATTTATTATTAATCTAAAAATACTTCCTACATAATAGTATTTTATTTATAATTTTTAGATATTAAATAATTTAATTTATTTATGACGTCGTGATGATGAAATTATTGTCTTATTAGTTAATGGATAAAATAAATTATATTATAAATATCCAAAAAAATGTAAATTGAGACATTTGATGAATTACAATAATTTTATAGGTTAACATGACTTGTTATTATTGATTTAATTTATTTGTTTCATATTAATATTTTTTCTAGTTTCACAAAAACAAAATACTACATATTGTCAACATATATAAAAATGTGTTTTTAAAAAAATTCAATATTATTAAATTTTATAATATTCCTAAAAATCTATGGTTCAGTCAAATGACTTGTATAATTATATATATATATGTAATTATGGAACAACTTTGGGTTCTCTTGGATTTTTATAGTATGTTTATTAACAGTTTATTATAATTATACAAGAATACATTGTAAAAGTTAAACTATTTAACTAAGACTTAAATCTAAAAAATGAGGTTAATATAGTGACCATAACCTGTCTAAAACCTATTGGTTGAAATAGTTTCGACCCAGACCTATCTTTTCATCTAAATAAATACTTTTGGAGCCATTATAAGCCACATATGATTATTTAATAAATTAATATTTCAAGCTTTTCATTAAGTGACCCTCACATCTCTTATAAAATTGAAATTCCCCTTCTCTCAAAATCACACCTCCAAATCTATTTGGCTCAGACAAACCCTATTCAAATATCGTCCCAAATACCCTCACTTGATCATAAATGAATTACATAGAATATATAGAAAACCTATGGATCCATTTTGATCAAATCAAAAGGAACCTCCTGATGAAAATGTAATAATTTAATCACCACTTTCAAAGTTCTTTTCTTCTTCAACATCCACATTCATTGTTATTTCCATACCAAAATAATAACTCTGGTAGCTTCTACATACAATTATTTTATTATAAATAGGGTAAAACTATGTTCATTATTCTATCTATCCTATGAATTAAAAAGTCACCATACGAGCATATGTACAACATAATGTCTCCAAGTCGTGGTATAGTTTGTTATTCAACACTTAATTATTTGGATGGGTACAATAATGAGTATAAAGGATGTAAATAATAAATATAACATGTTAATGATTATTTATATATAATATACCATCCATGTAAATACTATTTTACTACTAATTTAATGATATTTTCGCTCGTGCATACGTACGACTTACCGTCCATGATGTGATGATATTTAATTCCCCATCATAACCATTCATGAATAATTTTCATATGATGATTAAAAAAAAATTTTAAGAACTTAATATCAATCTGGATTTGAATCAAATACATCATATCAATAAAAAACATTACTTATGTTACAAAACATATAATGGAAAATGAATTAGTTAACAACTAAAATAATGATACTACTGAAATATCATTGAAAAATAAAATTTAGAAGATCATATATGATATCATATTTATGAATTTGGATCTTTTATAATTTAATAATAATGATTGAACCATTATACATGAGTTTAACCTACCCTCTTCAATGGAAAAGTACACGGTAAGGGTTTTCTTCTCACTTCTTATTCCCATGAGATTCATGCTATATTTCCCCTATTTTCATTTGTGTGGTGTATGTACTACCAATGATTGTATTCATTGTGTAATAAACATCAATTTATGGTTATTTAAATCTTCATTTTATTATTCTTCTTTCTTGGGGTGTATGCTTCATTAGTTACTGAATCAGTAAGATAATTTTTAATTTCGAATTCCATTCATTGGGTTTTACCCAAACTTCATTGATTATTTGACTCCAAGATTATTTGTAATATCACTATTTATTTATATATGTAGTAATTTCCACTCTCCTTTGTGTGGATATAATTTTTATACCCATATTAAATCAATTTATAAATTCTCAAGTCATCGATATAAACTTGATAAGATTAATCTTAACACAATTTCTATTAATTGAGTTTAAAATCCAAGTCATTGGTGTTGTTTTTACATGAATATGTGTGAATTTCCTCTGATTGATTTACACATAATATCAAATCATTTTGAGTGTATTTATATTTATCACAGATAAACATTTCACTGATTTATCCTTTTTTCTAATGATACCGTCTTTATAAGGTATTTCATATCAATTTACATTACATTAAGTCTTATTTGTTGTTATGCGCCAATTCACTTTTATATGGTCCATATACTATACTTTTTTATATTATATTATGAATAAATTTTTTTAATGATATTATAATGTTTTGATTAATTGTATTCCTCAATTATTTGTATTCAAGTGTCTTTCATTTTGTTAGGAACTCTTTGAATAAAATTAAATTTTAATTATTTATTCTTCAAAATCATTTCCATTAATGTTCTTGTTTTAAAAATGGTTTTATGGATTTATTTATATGGACAAGAACGTTTTTAAATTAAAATTCCATTCAAAATTTTCAATGTTTTATGGGACAAAATGATTAAAAAATTTCTTTTATATGACATCTTTGATAAATAGTGAAACTTTCAAATGTTTTCAAGAAAAAGGGGATATTTCCGTCAAAATTTTTACTTATTATTTTCATCTATTTAAATATACTTTATTATTTTTTATTGAGGTGACTTCTTATAATAAAATATTCCACATTGTATTGAATGAGTTATTTGTGATTATTGATGTGCTATTTTTTTACCAGTCTTGGTTTGTGGTTAAAATATAAACATTGTTTATCTTAGTTTTAATATGAATGTATAGATTGTGCTTCAACATATTCATATAAGGAATGTATTAGACATAATAATTGACTGGTGGATCACCTTATAGCTCCGAGATTCATTGGTAGGTCTCTTGAGGAAAACTATTGTCTTGGCTCATGTCCTTCAAAAAAATATTATTTGAAGTCTTGGTACGAGGCCCTGATTATGTTGTTATGATGTCCGACGTTATGAATTCCATCATTATAAAATTATCTATTGATATCCCATTTGTGTATTAGACTAGTAGAATATGAATGTTAATAAGGGAATGTAATTATTTGATTTATATTTGCTTTATTATGCTAAATTTTAATTTTAAAAGTATTTTATTTCAGTCTTATACATTGCCTTAAATGTTTATGCTTATTTATATTATTTTTGGCTATATTGTTATTCCTTCTGAGCATCAGAGCTCACCCCTTGGATATGTTTTCTTTTTCACAAGATTTGAAAAATATATTATGATTAACCTAGAGGGATAGGACAAGGTATATGAGTGTGTTCAAAGGGGAAAAATGTTTATTTATTTATTTCGTGAAGTAATGTATAATTTATTTATGTATCTAATACTTCCAAGGATACTAAACTAATGGGTAATTCTAGATATGATCACTTGGGATCATGCCTATGTTTGGTAATAATCCACCGACTCTGAATAACATTGAATGTGGCTTTATAGTTGGTATCAGAGGATGTTCATTACAAACATTGGAAGCTATATGAAGATAAACTCTGATTAGAAAACACTACCCCAAGATAGACATTGAGAATTATTATAGAATAACATTCAAAGAATTTGGTAATGTATATATTATGTGGGGTTTCCAAGCAATACATCCCTATATTGATACGAGCAGATAGATGTGGCTCTAGAATAGATATACCTAGGGGTAAAACCTGAAATCCACAATTTGAGATAGACTCAAATGGGAACTAGTTCAAAACAATGATCCTTTTTTCATTGTTGTTTACAACACTCCTGGGGGTATGCTTAGGACAATTCACATTTTCTTTACAACCTGATTTGATTTATTTTAAAATAATATGAGAATAAATAACCTTGGTTAATCCTAAGGTGTTTTATATGGAAAATTAGGTGTCAGGACATTCTATAAATGATTTTATGACTATTTTTACTCAAACCATGCTTTCTAGTTTTAGTCAATGGATGTATTACAATGACGTCATAGTATCATTGAACATGATTTACAAGGTTTGAACAATGGTGGAAATGAGAAAATAAATGGAATATTGTTAGGCGTAAAAAATTTTGTGATCATGCCGACGAAGGATTCCTAAAATATAATTAACAATATAAACATTAACCAAATCCAAAACTCATGAATGAAGTGAATGACAGAGAATGATAAGAGCTCCAATAGTGGAGACCATGGAGAAATTAAAGCTCTATTTTAGTGATTCCAAAATTTGAAAGGAGGCACCCAGAAACTGCCTCAATGGAACAAATAAATACTTTATGTGTGGGAATGAAGAATATAATGTAAATATTTTCCAAGGGAAAATGAATAGTACTATTTAAGAAAATAAAAATGATCTTAAGAATCCATTTACAGTCATTTTTCATAAATTTAGGAGACATGGGCCTTACTCGAGACAATGCCCAATTCTATAGGATATCCAGTAGGTCATTGAAGAACGTATGGGGAAATAAATAGATGGAGAAATTTTTAAAATTATTAATTCTCTTTGATGATGGGATTATATTGGAATAATTTTCACTTGTATGTGTTAAACATCATTTTGTCATGTGAAAATTCTATTTGAGGAAGAATTATATTTTTCTTTAGTGGAAGTATTTATAAAGAATCATTTGGGTTTATATAATTCTTCAATTTAAGGAAATTACTACTATTTAATTTATGGGATGAAATTGTGAGGTATGAGATAAAATTTGTGGTTAATTTAATTTATTGTCATTTTGAGTAAATTATCTCATTTTTGTAATGTTATCAAATAGAGTTTCAGAAAAAGGAAAACACACAGAATATGTGACAACCTGTGGCATTAGAAAAAGCTATGGAAATAGAACCCACAACCAAAGTGCGACTAGGATTTATCACCTACCACTGGACTAGGTGAAGTTCATGGATAGTGTGACTAATTATTTTTAGTAAAATTAATTTATTTGTCAATAATAATTTGATTTTTAATCATATGTTTTATCAAATTAATATCCTCAATAAATGAAATTGATTTGGTGATAAAGTGATAAATTTTATTTTGGAATATGATTGCTCTATTAAGAATACTATAGTCCTAAAAAATATAATACTATGGGATATCATTTGAGGAGTAATAATGGGTTTTGTTTATAAGAATCAATTTTTTTATAAAGATTTAGGTTATTAATAGAAATGATTAGCCTATCGTAGAGAATATTTGATTTGGTTAATTACACTTATGTATGAGACATTAAGAGTAGTTGATGTTATTTGGAGATAAATGATAACATTTAATAATAAATTCTATGTGATTAAATTATTTTGAGTTTTGGGATTCATTATTAGTTGGGATTATATTATAGGATTTTAAAGGATATTGTTTATTGAATTTTATTTATTAAACATTGGGTATTATTTGTTGAATTTTGGAAATTAAAATTAGTATTTCTTTATATATATGATTACCCGTTTTAGGGATCATCTGATTTTATACTAAAAATTTTGTTTTGGTTAATATCTAAAGAAAAAAATATATATAGTTCATCCTTTGTGGATTATGTTATTCTCTAGAAGTTCATTCTATCACATCAGGTGTGACCATGTCATCTTGAATTCTCATAACCTGGGGAAAAGATGAGTTAGTGGTAAAAATTTATTAAAGGATAAAACTCTACTTAAAAAGTAAGTATATATATTTATGTTCTTATTCAATATTATAAATAAATTCCTCAACTTTATGAAATGGAACATACAAAAATGTTGGCCCTTTACTTTTTCTGCTTGCAAACTAATAACCATCTAACCCATCACAACATTTTGGTTTTCATGTAGTTAAAATAAACCTGATAATGTTTTATATATCTCTCCATTAGAACATGACACTTAGTTTATCTTCCATATCAATTTTTTTCTACATGGAATCCTAGTATGGGTTATCTCAGGTGACCTTTGTACAACAATTTCTTTGAATTGAACTGATATATTTATTGAATCTTTTTTCAATGTGGTACATTAAATGTAGTTCCCAAGACCAATTTTAAAATTTCAAGGGTAAAATTTCCAAAATATGGGAACAATTTAACACCACAAAATTTCATGGTATGTTATTTTGTTTAAAGTAATTATATAGGTTGTCCTAAACGCAAAATTGAGTTCGAGCGCACCACGACTAGCCAAACAAGCCATTCAAAAAATATGTATGAACAATATTAAATGAATTTTGAATTTTATATACTCCATATAAATTTAATATCCATATTATGTGTTTGTTATATATAATATAAAAACAAATTCAATTTTTCATTATTTTTCAAAAAATAAAATTTTACTACCTTTTACTTGCGAACCCTTTTTAAATCCAAAATTTCTAACGTTTATATATTTTACTGGACAAAAAAACTTCTTATTTATAATCAGTATATAAAAATATAGTTTTGATGAATTTTTATGGCATTTCTAATAAATTTCATATTTTGATGAATAGTGAGAAATACTAAATTTTAATTGAATTTTTTTAATAAAAATAATTTGAGTTTTAAATTTTAAATTTGAATTATTTTGAACTATAATTAGATGATATTTTTATCATTTAATCCAATTTTGGCCATTGGATGTAAATTTACATTTAAATTGGACATAAACACATATAAATCTTTTCATAGTTTTTACTTCTCAAAAACACGATTTTTGGTTTTGAAAACATGAATAATTATCTTAAATTAATTAATAAAAAATATATGTTTTTAATTTTGTAAAATAGACATCAATTTATATTTATGAATATAAAAATTATCATTGGGTGAATTTTTGGTATTTTTCAGAAAACTTTTTGTTTTAGATGAATAGTGAAAAACACTTCGTTATTGTGTACAACATAATTTTTATTTAAATAATTATTTATTTTATTTAATTTTATTTTATGTCACAATAGATACATAATACCAATATAAGTTCAATGTAATTTAGTAGAGTCATATTATAATAAAAATATATGTATAAAATTTTATTTTACTATTAAACATCTTTTACCCACCTTCTAGACACATTTGCAAATTTGCATAAAACATAATTTGACTACTTCTGTGAATTGAATTTCAAAAATAAAAGAGATATAGTTGACATCATTAGAAATCATGTGGTTTGATAGGATAAAAAGATTTTTTTTGAATAGTATCTTTTCAATTTTATTTACCACGGTTAAATGTAAATAGGGAAATTAAAGGTAAAATATATATTATAATTATCCTAAAACTTGTCATAATTCTATTTGATAAGTCCATTTTGACCAAGATAAAACTTTTAAATAAAATATTTTCATTTTTAACCACATGGAATAGATATATATATTTATTATTATTATATTTAAAGAAGAGTTAAAAGTGTTAAATTCAATGTTTAATAACTAAACAATTTTTAATATATGGTTATGCATAAGATAAATTAGACTATATATATTCCATATAAAAATAAATAAATTTCCTACATAATTGTATTTAATTTATAATCTTTAGAAATTATATAATTAAATTTATTTACGACACAATGATGTTGTAGTGATTACCTTATTAATGAATAATTAAAATAATTGATATTATAAATATCTAAATAAAAGTAAATTGAGACTTTTGATTCATTGAAATAATTTTATAGGTTAATATGACATGTTAGTATTGATTTAATTTATTTTTTTCCAAGTAATCATGAATTTTTGACTTTAACAAAAAGGAAATACTAAATAGTGTCAAAAATGACATAAATGAATTTTTAAAACATATATTATATTATTAAATTTTATACAATTCCTAAAAATAACAAAACAGCTCAAAGTACTCATATAATGATATATATATATAATTAAAGAATCACTTGAGTTTCTCATGGAATTTTATAGTAAATTTATTTACCATTTATTATAATAATACAAGAATACATGGTAAAAGTTAACCAATTTAACTAAGAGTTGAATTTAAAAAATAAGAATAATATGGAGACCTAAACCAATATAACACCTATTGGTTGGGAGTTTTTAGACCCATACTCAAATTTTCATCCAAATTATTCTTTTGGAGCCATTATAAACTGAATATGATAGTATAATAAGTTTATATTTCAAGCTTTTTTTTAAAGTGACTCTCACCTCTCTTATAAAAGGTTACTTCCCCTTCTATCCAAATCACACCTCCAAAAAAAACTTTACTAATCCAAAACCTTCTAAAATATCCTCCCAACTACCCTCACATGAACCTAGAGGCATTAATTTTATTATAAAGACATCTTAATGAGCCCGTTTGATCAAATCAAAATAAATCACTTGAATAAATTGTAATAATTTCATCACTTCTTTCAACGTTCTTTTCATATTCTAGTTCCAATATCACAATTTTTTCCATACCAAAATATCAACTCCAATTCCTTCTACATATTATGATGTTATTATAAATATGGTATATCCATATTCAATATTCTATCCATCCTATGAATGATAAACCCACTATAAGTGCGTATGTATGGCTTACTGTCTCCATGTTGTGATGTAGTTTGTTGTTCAACACTTAATTATTTAGATGGGTATAAATGTGAGTATAAATGATGTAAATAATAAATATAACATGTTAATTGTTAATTATATATAATATACCATCCAAATACATAATATTTAACAACTAATATAATGATATTGTTTCTTGTGTGTACGTACAACTTACCGTCTCCATGACACAATGAGATTTTGTTCCACATCATTATCATTCAAGAATAATTTTCTTTATATGACTAAAAATAATGTTTAGGAACTTAATATCAACATGTATATCAATAAAATACATCCTATCCATAATAAACATGACTTATATAACAAATCATATAATGGAAAATGAATCAGTTAACAACGAAAATAATCATACTACTGAAATATCATTTATAATGCAATATTATAAGATCCTATATGATATCAAATTTATCTTTTTTGGTTTTTGAATAATTTAAATAAAATAATTTCACTAATATAAAATAGTTTCACCAACCATCTACAAAGGAAACGTACAAGGTATATGGGTTTCATCTAAATTCTTATTCTCATGAGTTTCATACCATATTGCCACTTTTTTCATTTTTTGTGGTGTATGTACTGCCATTGATTGAATTTTTTAATATACATTAAATAATTTGTATTTAAATATTCATTGTATGATAATTTTTTCATGGTGTTTATTTTACGTATGTTACCAAATCAGTGAGGGCATTTCTAATTTCGATTTCCACTCATTAGGTTTTATGCAACCTTTATTGGTTATTTTACTCCAACAATATGTGTGAAATCACTATTTATATATTTAGGTATTTATTTTCACTCCCCTTTGTGTGGATATACATTTTATACTCATAATAACTCCATTGATAAATTCTCAAGTCATCTATATGAACTTGATAAGAGTAATCTTGAATCAATTTGCATTCATTGAATTAAACTTCTAAGTCATTGGTGGGTTTTTACATGAATGTGAGTGAATTTCCTCGGATTGATTTACACTGAATATCTAATAATACTGAGTGTATTTATATTTTTCACAACTTATTATATCATTGATTGATCATTAATCTATGGATACATTATTTATAAGGGATTTAGTCTCAATTTACATTCCATTGAGACTTCTTTGTTGATATGCACCAATTAATATTTATATAGTGTATATAATATCCTGTGAAATATAATATCATAAATCTGTTTATTCTAATGATATTATAATTATTTGATTAATTTTATTCCTCATTTATTTGTATCCAAGTGTCTCTCATTTGGTTAAGAACTCTTTGATTAAAATATCATTTTAATGATTTATTATTCTAAATCATTCCCAGTAATGTTCATGTATTAAAAATGGTTTTAAGGATTTATTTATTTCGAAATGAATATTTTTAAATTAAAATTACTTTCAAAAAGTTTCAAAGTGTTATGGGAAAATTTGATTCAAAAACCAATTTTAAAAATAATATTTTATAGATAGTGCATCTTTTAAACGATTTCAAGAAAAATGGGATATTTCAGTCAAATAGTTTTACTAATTATTTTCATCCGTATCAATATCCTTTATTATTATTGTTTGTGGTTGATTTATTATAACATAAACTTCCATATTTTATTTAATGTCTTTGGTTTGACTGTGGATGTGATATTATTATGCCAGTCATGGTTTGTGATTAAAATATATACATTATGTATGCTAGTTTTAATATGAATGATAAGATTATTTTTCGACCTTTTTTTATGAGAAATGTATTGGACTTTGTATTTGACCAGTGGATCCCACTATAGGTCTTAGATTCATCAATAGGTCAAATTATACAAACTAGTGTCTTGGAACATGGATTTGATAAAATCATTATTACTTTTCTTGGAATGAGGTCATGCTTATGTAGTTACGTTGTCTGGCATTATGTATTCCATCATTATGAAATTATCTATTGATATCCGAAGTGATTATTCGACTAGTATATCATTGATGGGAATAAGTAAATGTACTTATTTGATTTATCTTTTCTATATTATGCCAATGTTTATGATCAAACAGATTTTGTTTTAGTCTTCCCCAATGCCTTTAATGTTTTTTCTTATTTATGATGGTTTCCTCTATATTGTTATCCCTACTAAGAATTTGAGGTCAACAATTTCCTATATTTTTTTCAGGATGTGATGAATTATATTATGATTAACCTGTATGGATAGGCTAAAGTATATGAGTGCGTTCAAAGGGGACAAAATTTTGTTTTTCATTATTTCATGTTGTAAAGTAAATCTTATGCATTTAAATATTACTTCCAAATCTATTAAACTAATCAGTATTTCAAGACTTGATCCCTTTTGATAATGCCAATGTTATATAAGAATGCACTGACTCGGGGTAACTAGGGATGGGGTGTAACAATTTTTCCCAGTTCTTCCAGTTTCCCCCCTCATATATTTTATTTGACATAAATAAATTATAAATCCTTGTTTAGGAATTTATACTGGAATTTCAAAGAAAATTAATCATATATTTAATATCATAATGTTCTAGGGAATTTGAAATAGTCGAACCATGTGGTATTGGCCATGATCATCCTTTAATGACCCTTCTAACCAGTTCTTCTTCTGTTGATAAAGGATCTAGATATTCTATGTTGATATATTCTCTTCTCAATGTGTATCCATTTTCAATTAGTTAAACTAGATTATTACCTTCCTATGGAGTCATGGGTTTTTTTGTAGTCATTAATAGATTTTTAATTAATTTTTCCCTTAGAGATTTCTCACTACTCATGCACCCCCATTTTTTGAGCATGGATGAGTTTTGGTCTCTTGTTGTTCTGGGTTGGGATTTTTCATATTCATCCTTTTAATTTTTCATCATACGTGGTGTGTGTAATCAAACCTATTTATGAATACTGCAGAAAATTATTTAATGATGATAATAAGAATAAATAAATGATTTGGTGGGATTATGTTGGTGATGATCATTTTGTTTTATATGTTATCCCTGATCCATGTTTTGAATCATATGGGTTGCATTTTTCTAAAAATAATAGATGTTGGTGGTATTTTTTTCTCACATTTGTGTTTTGTGAATCCATGGTGTAAGAATTGGAATCTGGGTAATTATGTATAATCAGTTAAATAAATGTATTCCCTAAGATCGAATTTGATATGTGATCACCCCTATTTTATCACGTGGAACTAATGAATGAGTGCTGCGAAATCCAAATAAACTTTTACATATTGGTCTAGCTGTGTTTGTTGAGTGGTTACATTAATTATAGCATATGTGTTGGTAGTATTGAGCTATGGATGGGGTGTGATTGTGTATATGGGGTGGTACAAGTGGTGTTTTTTTATCTCAAGTTTAGGGATTGATTTATTATGGAATGGATGGATTTGTTTTTAAGTGAGAATGCATCTGGGAATTTGTTGGGCATCAGGGCAGTAGGAATGGGTTGTGTCATGAATTCATGATTATCGGTGTGTTGGATGTGGTGTTGTTTTGAAGCAATGATGCTAAGTTTTCTTGTGAGAGTAAAATTTGAGAAGGATAACATTGAAGAATGTTGGGGGCTGTTTTCTAATTTTTTTTTGACTTTTCAGTGGTTGGTATGGTTGCTTTTTCATATAATTATTGTAGTACTAGACAGTTTCCTAGATATGGATAAAAATAAATAAATGAATTATTTGGTAATGAAAAAAGATAATTGGTAAAATGAATCATATTGGGGTATGTTTCAAGTTGTGGCTTATAGTAAAGCTTCCTTCATGTGACTGTCGTTCGTGGTACTATGTTCAAGTAGGGGTAGCAGAAAAGGTGGTTTTGAGTGGGCTGGTTATATTTTTGGAATCCCATAGGATGGACTACGTTTTTTTACTTACACGTATAAGCTTTTTTTTTATTATTGTTTCTACACACACCCCACCTATGTTGAGAACTATGTACATAACAACCCCATTTTTATGGGGAGTGTTGTCTTTCCCAACATTAAGGTGGGGGAATGGTGGCTGGTTACTAACATTACCCTACTCGCACTTCTAGAAATTTATCAGTGAAGACTCATCAGGTAGGCTGTAATGTCTTGAGGATTAATACCATATTTAGGGTATTGTCTTTGTGAGAGGTTTTTTGTTTCCCATGTGTCTTCAGGGTGATGCCCAGGTTTTTTCAGGTGAGGTATGTGGTGGTTGTGGCTGTGTTTCCTATAGGAAAGATGTGACGTGGGGTGTGTATTAGGTGTATGTGGGAAGGTTGTGACACTGGGGATTGGGGAAGATCATGGTAGTGCTAGTAAGTTCGAAATTATGGATAAGTAGTTAAATATTGGGAAGCGGTGATCGGTACCCCAATATCATTGTGCCTACTAATTTAAATTACATTACTTGTTTTATTTCGTGAGCATGCCTTGTGTGGTTGGGTTGTATAATATAACGTGGTAGGTTATTTTGAGTTTATATTTTTCTCTTCATGGGGTAATTAGTATGCTCCACCCACTTGGTCATGGTTGACAGTGGTTTTTATCTACTTAGTATAATTTTTTCAAACCCTACATATATAAAACAATTTTTAGGACTCCTGTGAGTCTAATTGAACTATGGTAGACCTTAATATCTCAAATGTTTGTGATGGTTTCTATGTCACTACATAGTTTTATTTTGGTATATACAATGGATTTTGTTTTGTATACCTAGAAATTTTACATTAAAATGAAATCGGGATAGATTTTGTTTTATTATATATAATTATCTTGGAGTTTTTTAAGGTTGATTTATCTTGTATCCCAGTCTTGGTTACTATAAAAAGGTAATGACTCCCATTTTCATGATATTTCTATACCCTTGGTGTCGGTCTCCACCTTGGGGCCTATTGGTGGCGGGACATGGGGGTTCATTATATCTCTTTTATCCTGGAGAAGGAATTTTTCAACATCCTGTTATCCCTCAATATTTTTTTATGAAGATAGGGCATGACATGTACATTCTCAGTAATCTTTATTAATGAATTAAAGGGTAATTCCATATGTATAAGAAAACAAATTATTAATATAAGGTAACTTATATAAAAATTTTTAAATGACTTTGTAAGAATTATTTTGGGTATTTAATCAGCCCAAAAAATTGATCTGTCATTTAGAGGCTTAAAACATAGTTTTTGAGAGCCCTAGCCGTAAATTATTCTATTTTCCCTAATTTATTATTTTTTTTCATAATCTCTTGGTATAAATGGAATATAGTGATTCCAATCATTCACTTGGATCTGATAGGATTAAAATTTTTACATTTATATGAAATTATAATAATAGAAGATGTTGAAGTAGGAAAATCAATATTCTTATATTATAGATGTTTGAAATTTAGGATATAGGAAAACATTTTAACAGAATATGTGCATGTTTTATATCGAGACCCAAGTTTACCATACTTAGATAGTACACCATTTTTCACTAATAAACATTATGTTACAGAAACATATTTTTTAGGATCGTAATATTTTTCTGAAATAGGAAACATGGGATCATATGTATTGTTCGATAAGTGAGATACATCATATTTAACTATTATTTTCACAACTAGAAACCTTATTATATATATCATACATACATCATATATTTATAACATGATGAATGGAAACATAATAAATTGTTAGCATTGATGATCATTCAGGGTATTTAATGGAGATTTGTAAGCATACCATTAGAATACAGGTATGATAACATGATCACAACGTTTGAAAAGAATAATGTTTTTATAAAAGATCAAAAGATTGATTCATGAAAAAAGATATTGTAAGTAAATAAGAGAATAATAATAAGGGAAAAAATTAACATGATCCATGGGAGTGTAAAATTTTCATAAGATATGATCTTTTTGGCATACACATAAGTATAGAAAATAGTTTATATATTAGTCAAGTCTCACTACAATGAACATCACAATAGACAAAGTCCATTAATGTACCTAGAAAAATTCACAATCATTTCCTTTTACATTAAATCATATTCACATTCCATTATAAACCACTCATACTAAACATTGTTCAATACCCATTATATATAGGAATACCTCATCATATATAAATATTTTCCCAATTAATTGGAGGGATAATTATGTCCCACCATTCACATAATGAAATCATGAACACATGTTCAGTATGATCTTTAAAATTTAACATATCACAACCCCTGAAAAGAATGTGTTCAATATTTTTTTCATATCATAATAATTTGAAAATAAACATGTTTCATTATCATTTATTTATAGAATTACAGGTGAAAATAGATGATTTTTTCATCATTTTATCAAGGTATAACCCCTGAAAGCTTTAAATGTTCTATAAAAACCACTTCATCATGAATATAAACCATTTGGATAATACATAAGAGTGGTATCAATGGTTTATATTCTATGAGGAAAGCTTTACATAACTTGGTGTCATTATACATGGAGAATTATTTCGATCAATAATACAAATCATTTTATGAAGAAAATATCATTTCAATATTAAGAAATAAAATATAGAGCATAAATATTTGAAAATAAATATAATTGAATATAAATTTTATAAAGTTTAAATTATTCTTCAAAGAAATAATAGGTTATGATTTCAGAATATTATATTCTTCCACACACTATTTAAAGTAGATTCCATTTAAATTTTCATTAAATGACAAAGGATATTTTTTTAAAAATTAAATGAATATTCCATTAAAAATATTTATTAAAAATTTATACATGGATAAAAAAATTATTCATAAAACATTAAGAGACAAAAAAACCAGTATTTTATTTTTTTAAAACATGGTTTTGGACGAAAATAGAATTCTGAAAGAAGAGAGAAATAATGTGAAATTTCATAAATTTTTTTTCTTAATATAATTATGCACCAATTATATGATTAATGGAAAAAATACTAAAAGATATTATGTATAACCAGTTTAGATAAAAATAAATGATAAATCTTGAGTGTTTTATCACAATATTTTATTATCCTTATCCTAATAAAAAATAATCCCTATATATGATGAGATTGTAACAAAACATCATATCTACTTTTGAAACATTTAATCAAAATACTAACAATGGATTAACATACAATAAAACATAAAATATCCTATGGGTGAATAAATTCTAGATAAAAATTTAATGGAGGATAAAAAAACCTTCTAAAATAATCTATGTTTATAACATATCATATGTCTCAGTGAATGAAAATTCATAAAAAATTACTTTTTGGGTATTTTATCATTTTGAAGTGTAATCCAAAATGAAATATAGATCCTAAAATGAATATATAATACCTTATATTTTTTAATTAATGAATAAAAATTTATATACACATAATTTATATTGAAAAAATAAAACAAACATGTGGGGAAAATGAAATTTTTTTCACATAAAGTAAAAGTTTTAGGGGAATCACAAACCATAAGTCCGATATTCCATCCTACGCATTGTTAACTCAATTATAATAATTAATATTTAATAATATATATAGTTATATATATATATGACATACCATATATTTTCTATTTATGACCTTTATTTACCTGTTTATTCACAATTATATGTTAATGCTATATTTTTTGTAGTATCCTCTTTGTTTATCGTATATGTTTGGATTTGTTATATTTATAGTCCTATTACATTGATCGTGGTTCCAAAAATATAAAATTATATACATGATATTATTATATTGTATATTTAGTATATATTTATTTATAATAATCCATAAAAATTAGTAATAGAAAATAATATATACTATTTATGTAAACAGTAGGTCGTATATACACCTGAACACTATTTTTTATATTTTTAAAGGATTGGGAGAAAGAAAATTAATTTTTAAATAATATAATTCCATAATCATAGTTATTTCAAATATATTAACAATTTTTTTAAACCCATTCTATAAAAATTCTATTTAAGAATTGGAAAATCACATCACTTTATGAGGCGTTAGTATGACATACAAAGGGTTGACATTATTATATTATTAAAAAAGGAAAAGTATGATAGTATATGTGATATAAAAATAATTTTATCCAAATAAAATTTTCAATATATTATATATAAATAAATATAATTAAATCCATCATTATGACTTACATTAGTGGTGGAAATGAAAAAATTGATGACATCAGTTTGTGAGGTTATGGTCCGACATAAACATGAATAAGGATTCGATGGAAGTCGATATGGTTTCAGTTAAGCACCTTGAAATAAAAAATATCATTTTATGGAAGATATTTTATTTGTTATATAAAAATTATGTAAAATTAATTGAAGGAGTTTGATGAATAACTAAATTAAAAGCAATCATTAATGAAAGCTACATATTATTCGAGTACCATGCTTAGTTTTTCACAAAAAATATTCCTAGGATGACTTTATTCCCAAAATGAGGCTTATAGTTTGTAGTTATGTATGGTGAGAAATAATTTTGGTAGGAGTTGGATCATATAATGTGGTGTGAATGTGTGATTATGATAGGTGACTGGTTGTGATTTTTTATCTGGGAGATATGACATAGTAGATATTATTGAAAATAAATAATTGCAACCACTTTTTTCTTATGTACCAAGTGTAAAAATAATAAATTATCGACCCTAGATGTTTAATCATCGAATTATTTATATTATATATTTTGTATACATTTTTATTTTTCATTTTTACACTTATATTTTTAGGTTATACCCTAGATTATCATATTTTTAATTAAAACACAATAACTAATTTTTACAGCATTTACTATTCATTTTAATGAAAAATTATATTTTATTTATTTTACATTACAAATTATTTTTATTCAGAATATTGAATACATTATTAATAATAAAATTCACCTATTTATAAAAAATTAATTTAAAATTAATATCTTATATTTGATGCGAATGAGGGGTTTTAAAGTGAAAAATTGATAAATTTTTATAATTTCATTATATAAAATGTAAATAAGAAATTGAATAAAATGAAATAAATTGGATTAATATAGATTCAAATTGATTATATTATATTTAAAACAAATTTAATTTATAGTTTAACATTATATATATTATGACCCGAGCCTTTTACAAATAACATTTCATGATTTTAAGCGTAATTAATCATCAGAGTATAAGCCAAGGATCGTTAAGTCTAGTGTCTTGGAAGACTAGGTACATATAACATAAAAAATGGGAAACCACTTCTTTATTTAATCTCCATAAATAGATCCTAACTTCCTTTGAGCCCTTCCATCTACATAGGGTACCCTAGAGAACACATGAACAAATGGATGAGCCGAAAAGCCTAGTAAGGGGAAAAAAATAAGGATACATCTCAAGAACATGAGTTAGTAGGCATGACATAATGATATCCAAAACATGAAACTTATAAAATCATTTAATATAAGAATGGGATCATATAAACATGGAATCATATAAACGTGGCAGAATCATAAAACATTTCTTTAGTACGGGTCAAGGCTAACCAGCAATCCTGTATCCCAGTTTACTACGAGTTGAGGCTAACCGCCAATCTCGTTTCACATCGCGTCTCATGAGACACAACTTTACCCAATGCATTAGAGCCCTATTTTGGCCCACCCATCACAAAATTTTCATGAATATTCATTCCACATAAATATTCATACCACATATACAATCATACATAAACAACCATACACAAACCTAAAGGTACCCATGGAAATAATTGGGTACCACAATCATGACATAAATCATAACCAATGGGCGTATCATGAAATTGTCCATGTGAAGAAAGAATTATAAAATACATGGAAATTAATAAGGAAAAATATGCATATAACATGGTAATTGGTTTCAAACATAAGTGACAATATATGAGATATGTATTTCAGAAACATTCGCATTAAAACATTTTTGTGAAGTTTTACGGAAAATACTATAGATATTTTAAAATTGTAAAGAATACATTATTTTATATAAAACCTAAATTGAAACAATAATGTTTTAATAATAAATATACATAATTTACAATGATATTTGTATCTTAAAATAGAAGATATAGAGCACTTGTAATTGGGTAAAAGTTCAGGAAGTTCCTTTTAAAACGAGTGTGCTTATTGGGAAGTATCGAAGAATGATTCTCTTAAATGAATGTATATCCCCTAAAGAGAATGATATATGGATCTTGGAACATGATTTTGGAGCATATAAATATAATTCTGAAGTTCTACATAAAATAAAATACAACAATATTTTTTTATAAAGAAATATAGAGCAACCCGAAGAAATTAAGGAAGTTCGGGTAGAATCCATCGTGGTTTATTGGCATGGTATCATGTGTAACTAAGAGGGAGTTATGAGAGAGATAAGGGGTTTATCCTCACATATAAAACAATGGGGCAATATGGGGAAGGTTTATAAAAATACCCCATCACTTGGTATTACACAAAAATGCATAGCATAGAGAACAATCTTGATTAACAGTAAAAAGGGGAGGATCCCTTACCAAAAATTTGTTGATATTCTCCACTTATTATTAATGAACTGAATAAAAAAATTATTCTTATTAATTAATAAGTCCATAACATCTTCTATATTCAATTTTTTTATTATAACACTTTTTAGTTCATTTAATTCCTTTTTTATTAGTTACAAGGTTCAATTTCATTGTTCGGGCTCATTTGTTTACTTGGCTTTAAAAGATCAGTTCACTTATATTCATGTTTGGATTATATGCAAGTTGAAAGTGGTTTTCCATAATAGATGTTATATTTTTTGTTCATTTCTAGGATATTGGATGGTTTTAATTTTAATTAGGTTACTTAGAGTGAATTCGAATTATTATATATGTAACCATAGTGATAACCGTTTTTTGTTAATCGGAGGATTTGATTACAAAGAATGTATTTTTCCTTATAACATAATTCCATTTGTACCAAAGGATTACAGAACCAAAAAATAGGATATGTTACATATATAATAATCTGAATCAACCATAACACAAATTGTTTCCCAACAATAATTAAAGTTAGAAATTGATAAAACGTTGTCCTTGAATGTGCTAAATTAGCACATCTCAAACAGGGCTTTCATTTCTTTTAAATAAAAGGGTGGGGAAAGGTGAGAATATAATGAAATATACAACTAGAATGAAGAAACTACAGTACATGTTTGTTACTAGATTTATCATTCTATTATGGTGAAGGGAGGTGAGGAACGAAATAAAAAAGAAAAGAATATAAAAGAATAGATGAAATAGGGAAGTGGAAATTACCTCTTGAGACTTCCTCCGTTGAGAACCTCTTAAGGGGAGAGGTTTTGTTATTTTTATAAGGCATAGAGATTTTGGACATGGGGGGAGGACCTTGGGGAGAAATTTTAAAGAATAATGTCAAGGCACAAGGTTTGAGAGGAGTGGAGAAAAGAGGGATTGAAGGGTGGTTTTATAGTGGAGGAGAGGAGGGATTTATTCCCAAGACAAGGAATATTAAGTATTACATGACCAATAATATTGATTTTATCATGTGATCCAGAACTAAGTGGGTTTACATCAGCAGAACATCATCGATGACTCAATTAATCCATTGTTTTTGAATTTATTGTGAATTATCAGATTCTACTTTTAATTAAAAATTCAAGTATTTCAAAAAAATCCCAAAAATTCACCCTAACCATTTTTCAATGTGTATAATCGAAAAATGAAGTTAATTTTTCCAAAATAATTTTCTAAATATTATTAATTTAATATTTAAGTAAAATAATAATTTATTATCAAAACCAGTTTTAAGACATTCGTTAACTTATTCTAAAATATAGGTATATCGTACTTCCAATATGAAAATTATTTTTATAACACCAAAGGAGAGGTTACTATTAATTATGGTATATCACTGTTCATACGGGTATGTTACTATTCATTAGGGTAGGTTACTATTCACCAAATATTATGTTTTCCTTATCGAACTACAAATAACTTACTGATTACAACAATGTATGCTAGATTTTTTGAAATTCCAAACACAAAAGTGAAAAAATTACATTTAAAGGTCACTTAGCACTTAGTAGTTCATTATGTTGTGTTTTCATTTGGTTTAATGACATACTAATGAGAAGAAAATTTCCATTGAAAAACATTGGGTAGTTACATTCTCCCCCCCTTATGAAATTTCTCCCTCGAAATTTTATTTTACATTATATGCCAAAAATTGGTGTGGGTACTTTTACTTCATTGTTCCTCCAATTCCCATGTTTCATCTTCGTACTTATGGTGTAGCCATTGTAACTTGACCAGATGAGTAGTCTTGTTCCGTAGAACTTTGTCTCTATGATCCAAGATCTTTACTGGCTGCTACTCGTAAGAGATATCATCCTCCAACTGTACCACCTTTGAAGAGAGTACAAGTGAAGGGCCTGGTATGTACTTCCTTAAGAGAGATACATGAAATACACCATGTACTTTCAACATGGTAGGTGGAAGTTCCAATCGATAGGACATAGCTCTGACTCGATCAAGGAACTCGAAAGGGCCAATGTGCCTGGGACTTAACATACCATTTTTCGCAAACCACAAGACCTTCTTCCATGGGGATATACATAAAAATACCATGTCTCCATCTTTGAACTCAAGGTCTTGTCGATGGTTGTCTGCATAAATCTTATATCAACTATGGGCTGCCTTGATATGCTGATGAATGGTTTTTATAGTCTCCACCATTTATTTGACCATTTTAGGTTATAGCAGCTTATCCTCACCGACTTCATCCCAACATAGCAGTGTTCTGCACCTTTTCCCATAAAGGGATTCATATGGTGCCATTTGAATGCTCGAGTGGAAACTATTGTTGTAAGTGAATTTAACTAGTGGAATATATTGGTTACATCCTCCTTCTAATTCCATTGAACACGCTCTCAACATGTCATCCAATGTGTGAATAGTTTACTCAGATTGGCCATCTGTTTGAGGATGATAGGTCGTACTGAAGTTCAGGTCAGTGCACAGAGAATACTGGAGACTTTTCCAGAGCTTCGAGGTGAATCTCAGATCACAATAGGATATAATAGATAGGGGTACTCCACGCATCCTTACCAAATAATTGATGTAAAACCATTCAAGTTGATCCAATGAGAAGTGTAGGATCGAAATATAATATGAGATGCTCAATATACAAGAGGGGGGGTGAATTGTATACTTTAAAAATTCCTTTGGAACCTTTAAAGTTAGTTATGAGAAACTAGAGTTTCCTTAAGAAAAGAAAAGAACTAAGTTTAACAAAGTTAAACTAAGTAAATTCACAACACCTCTAACACCGAACTGAACTTGGAAAGGGATTCCAAAAGTAGGTTCCGGAAATATGGTTCCGGAAATTGAAACTTAACAAAAGTTACAATATGAGATTCTACCTTAAAGCGTATAGAATCTAAACTAATCAGAGTAAGTAAGGAAGTATAAGAAAGTTATACTTTCCTTAAGATACAAATTACAGCGGAATAAAAACAAGTAGTAAAACTACTAGTAACAAGATAATAGTCTTTTAACCCAAAGAGAAGGGTATCCAACAACCTTGGATAAAGGTCCCTTGATTTATACTTTCAAGCAAGTCTGTCTTACCCACACCAGGGTAAGCCCTCGATACGAAGATCGGTGTCTCTGTCTTGCTATCCCCGCAAGCCCTCAACTTCAAGGTAGTTGGAAACCTCTGTCTTTCTCAGCAAGAAAGCCCTCGATCTTTAAGGTAGTCGGCACCTCTGTCTTTCTCAGCAAGAAAGCCCTCGATCTTTAAGGTAGTCGGCACCTCTGTCTTCCTATCCCCGGAAGCCCTCGAATGTAATCAACAGCATTCGGAGTCGCACGAAGCTTTGAGAGTTAATAAGAGACTCTCTCTCTAGAAATCACTTCAACAGCATGTAAGCACAGAAGTCACAACCATTTTTCACGAGCTCTTTCAAATGAGCTCCTATTTATAGGTATGGTCGGCTCCTCCTCCAACGGTCATATTTTCCTTAAAGTTCGGAGGGACCTGTACACGTGTCACTTAGACAACGGTTAGTTTATAACAAAATGGACGACATCGTTTTATAACAAGGTAAGTGTAACAGAATGTACGACATCGTTTTAAACTTTAACATAAAAGTTCGGAATAGAAATTTCGGAGTGAAGGTTCGGAGTGAATAAATTCAGAGTGTATAAAACAATGATAATCAGATTCTGTTTAATAGGTGAATTCGGAATGAGAATTCGGAATAGGAATTCGGAATAGGAATTCATCATCAGAAATCGTAATGAGAATTCATCATCAGAATTCGTAATGAGAATTTATCATCAGAATTCGTAATGAGAATTCGTCATCAGAATTCGTAATAAGAATTCATTATCAGAATTCGTAATGAGAATTCGGAATGAGATTTCTTCATTAGAATTCGTAATGAGAATTCTTAATTGGAATTCGTAATGAGAATTCTTCATTGGAATTCGTAATGAGAATTCTTCTTCAGAATTCGTAATGAGAATTCGGAATGGGATTTCTTCATTAGAATTCGTAATGAGAATTCTTCTTCAGAATTCGTATCCTGAATCTGGAATAGAACTAAGTCAGAATTCATATCCGGAATTCGGAATGAAACTTCCTTATAATTCTTGTCCAGAACCGAATCCTAAAAACAGAATGCTTTTTATCAGTTTTAATGAATCCGAGAAAGTGAATCCGAATTTCATACTTAAGAAAAAATATTAATGAAAATATGATAAGGATAATTTTTCTTATAAAAGCGATTTTCCTTAAGAAAGCAATTTTCCTTATAAAAGCAATTTTCCTTAAGAAAGCATTTTTCCTTATAAAAGCGATTTTCCTTAAGAAAGCATTTTTCCTTATAAAAGCGATTTTCCTTAAAGATAAGGTGTTTGTGATTTTCAAAACAAGAATGAATGGAAAAGTCATAAGGAAAACCTTATTGACTCAACAATCTCCCCCTTTTTGGAAAGCACAAACATCCTTACGAAAAAGCTATTCTAAGAAGAAAGAAACACATTAAAGCTTATCTCCCTTGGTTTAAGAAATGGATGAATACGACTAACTCCCCCTTAGGCTTTGAATCTCTAAGGATCGTATTCATATTTCCGGAGTGATGTTTCTTTAAAAAAAAACTCCCCCTTAAACAAACTCTTATTAGAGTTCTTTTTCCTTGGGTATTTTCCTTTCTCCCCCTTTGAAAAACTCTTATTAGATTTCCTCTTTTTCTTAAGGATCTTTTCCTTCTCCCCCTTTGTGATTTTCAAAAAGAATTGGAGGGAATGGAAAAAAATAACAAAGTACCTGAAAATATTAGTAACGACAGCAATAGAAACAACAAGCACAATTTTCATTATATTTGAAATGTCAGCAACAAAAACAGATTACAACAAAAAGATCGGATTGGTCATTTCGGATCTTTCTCCTTCGACATGAGCCCCTTGAGAATTGTCTTGATCTTCTTGAGGTCCTTATGATCTTCCTCTTCTTGCTTTTCTAAGGCAACTATTCTTGCTGACTGAGCTTCAATGACTTCTTCCTGAGCCTTCAACTTTTCTTCCTGAGATTTCATCTTCTCTTCCTGAGACTTTATCCTTTCTAGAAAATTGATCCGATGATCTCTTTCAGATTTCCAATTCTGAGAAACAGAATTGAGCTTTCCATTCAGATCTCTTACTTCCTGACTCCGAATGTTCTTTTCCTCTGTCAATTTCTCATCGAACGATGCAGTCAGCTCTTTAATCTTTTTGTCCTCGGTTTTAAAAGCATCCTTAACATTCTCCTGAAACTCATCCAGCAACCTCATCTCTTCCACATTCTTCTTTGACCAGCTAGTCATCCTTTTGCAAGATCTTTTATGGGCTTCGTAACCAATGAAGAAATTTTTGAACTGGGCTTCTATCTCAACACATTTATCCATAACCATGGATACGGAGTCAGTTTTCTGATTTAGCGTATGTTGGAGCATCTGGCACCGAGAATCAATACTGGAGAAGGTCGGAATGGTTCCCACCAACTTTTTCAAGGACTGAACAACAAAATCGTGCCCCAACGATGATGACTCCGAATCTGACATCTTGCTAGGAGAATTTTCTTCTTCAATCAGCTCCAACTTTCTCTTAGAAGAGCTACCAGCTTCCTTCCTCATACTCTTTTCTGAACTCGGGGTATCAGCAAGAATTTGTTTCCCCTTATCTTTTTCTGGAATAAAAACCTGTTCCGGAGACCTTTTCTCACTATCAGAGACCTGAACAACATCATCTTTCTCAACAACAACTTCTAGATTTTCTTTCTGAGCAGCATCAAGTAAAAATTGTTCTTCTTCTCCATGATACGAAACTTCTTCTTCTCCTTCATTTCCTTCTATTACTGGAGTAACTAGTTTTGAAGATTCGGCTTCAGATGTTCGGAGCGACAGGTGTTCCGAGGGAGTTCCCTTATATTCATCTACCTGTCTGAGCACATCTCCTGTCTCGCCACTTCCTTCAGCAACCTCTTCAGCTTGTTCCACTTGTTCATCTACCTCAGCATTCTTAGCAGCAGCCTCTTTCGGATCATCGAGATTTCTTCCTGGAGTCTCAGGTAGAGAATCCAGAGAAAAAGATCTCGGAACGGGAATGGTTGCTGAAACCATTTCGTTAAACTTCAACAACGCTTGCACAGCCTCAGCTTCTGAAAACTTCTTCTTCAGCTTCTTTTCCTTTGCTTGTTTCTCGAGCTCATCAGCAGCCTTTTATTTCATAGCTTTAGCCTCTACGGGATCCAATCCGAACTGCGGATCTCCTTCCTTCCTCTTCTCCTTGTCAGCTCTCCACTTCGCTGCAACCTCATCAGTATATGTCTTCTTCTTCTTAGGCTTAGGAGGTGCGGAATGGACTTCCTTAGACTTAGGTTCCTCGGCTTCACCTACCACTTCTTTCTGCTTCCTCTTCCTTACCGACTTGGATGATTCCGGATCAGCCACTTTCGGAGTCACTTCTACTTGAGGAGGAAGATCAATAAACATCCCAGACTTCTTGTCAAAATCTATATTCATCCTTTTAAGAGTTGCATCACTGAGCAACATGATCTTGCAAACTTTCGGCTTAGAACTGCAAGCAACCTTGAAGGATTCTAGGCACCGAACTATCAGCTTCGACAATATTGCCGGGTACATCACTATCTGAGCTCTCAGATTCCCCTTCTTCAAATTATCAATGTTGAGAAGAATATGCTTCATCAGGTTGAACTTTCTTAGATTTATCAGAAAATCCAAGATGTATATCTCACTCTTCTTCAGGCTATCCTTATCTCCTTTTCTCGGTACAATAAGCCCTTGCACCCATAACTCCAGAATCCGGAAGTTTGTAGAAAGACTTGCAATTTTCGGAGCCTTGTCATCATCCAATCCGAGAATTTCTAAGGATTTCTCCTTGTTGAAACTACCCAAAGAGTCTGGCAATACGTGGGAAATAAACTCAGCTTCCCCTTCATAACTCAGCCCTACCAAGCTTGCAGCCTTGGTGTAAGAAAGCTTATATGTCTTGCCATACGATTTGAAAGAAAATTTTTCTCTATTATCTTCCATGAAGAAAGAAACTGACTCATAAAACTCGACAAGAAAGTCAGAGTAGACTTCATCTTGGTTGCCGGTTTTTGATACCGCAACACCTTCCCAGCCATTCAGCTTGATATTCTTTGATATAATAGAATCATAGTTGCTGAAGAAATTCGGATGAACTAACCGCTCTCTGTAGACTAACCACTGTGAAATGGGCTTGGTTGAAGACATTTCTTGAGAAGCTAACTCTGCAGACATTCGGATCTGAAGTCTCTGAGAAGTTCGGAACTGAGAAGACTAAAGTTCGGAATGGCCTTAAATCAGAGAGTCAGAGCTTCAGCACGCAAAAGCTTGAAATCGATGTGGGACGAGAAAATAGGGTCCCCTTTATATAGGCATTGGGATGACGGTTCAACTTCCTCGGTTGATCTAACGGTTTAGAACGATCTGAGATCAGATCTAACGGTTGAAAGCTTGAATCCGATCTTTTTGAGGTTTTATTAAAGTAAAGAATTAAGAAATCCAAAAACCAAAAACAAACTATAAGAAATTGCCATCAAGTAAAATATGATTACGAAAACTTCAGTAAGGAAATCATACCTTTCGGATTAGCTTAGGAAAGTTATTCGTAATGGGTAATATAAAGACGACTACGAAAAATTCAATACGAAAAACTAAATACGAAAACCTTAATACGAAAAAGTCAATACGAAAAAGTAAATACGAAAAAGTAAATACGAAAAAGGTAAATACGAAAAACAAAACTTGGTACGAAAATTTGGTTATGAAAGTCCCAGTACGAAAGTTGTCCATTCCGGAAATTTTCAATACGAATACTTTCATTCCAGAAGTATTCTGTACGAAAATAACCATTCTGGAAAATGGTAGTTCCGGAAGTTCCATTCCGGAAATTTTCGTTCCGAAAAGTTCGAAAACAAATTTTGAAAAACTTTGTTAAATAAACAAACAAATGTACTCCCCCTATGAAAAGGAGTTTATTACTGTAAGGAGACTTTTTCAACAGAAAGTTAATTAAGGAAGATTACCTTACGGTTATCATTCCTAACTTATGTTTAATATATTCAAATCTATCAGAAGGTAAAGATTTTGTGAAAATATCAGCAAGTTGATCTTGCGTTCCGATAAACTGAAGAATAATGTCTCCTTTGGTTTTGATAATCTTTTCAAAGAAGCTTTTGTTACCAGTCATGTGCCGGGAACATCCACTATCCATGTACCAAATATTGTTGCTGGTATTTTCTTTATTTTCCTGAAATTAAGAACAAAGTTAGATTTTCGGAATCCAAACTTGTTTGGATCCGAGATTTCCAGACAATAAAATTTTAGGTATCCACATTTTCTTAGAAAAATAAGCTTTATGAAAACCTAAGGATTGGGTTTTGTTTAAGGAACAATTTCTTGCCCAGTGACCACCACATTGACACTTAGTACAAAATGGAGAACTTTGAGGAACAAAATAATTGTTGCTGAAAACTGGTTTTGCATGGGTATAACCAAATCCGGATTTATTTCTTAAAGGTCGTATTTGAGAATACATCTTATCAAAATTTTCCTTACCATGGGTAAAGTTTGATAAACACTTTTTTAAGGAAAATATTTCGGACTTGAGTTTTACAACCAAGTTTTTATCCTCAAAATCATTAGTTTTGGAACTAGAGTTAGGCTCGAAAACATTTTTATTAGAAATTACATTTTCTAACTCTTTAGAAAGTTTATTCTTCTCAGAACTTACTTCCTCAAGATTTTTTGAAATACTTTCAAAATCAGCATTTTTCTTATCAAGATCTTTAGAAAGATCTGATATCTCTTTAGTAAGAATAGAATTCCTAGAATTTGCCTTATCAAGTTTCTTGTTGAGTTTGGAATTCTCAATCTCAAGAAGTTCAGCAAACCTAGAGACTTCTTCAAAGGTAGGTAAAGTATTTTCCTCATCAGAAGATGATTCTTCATCAGAAGAGTTATAATACTTATTATCATTAGGATTTAAGGAAACATTGGTCAAAGATTCAGCATTTCGTACCTTAGCCATAAGACAATGATTATCAACAGGTAATCTGGCTATAAGACCGAGATTCTTCTGTCCTGAAGATTCATATTCAGAAGATTCATCTGAAGAGTCACCACCACTGGCACTCCAGGTGTCATTAGCTTTCAAAACATTCTTAGCTTTAGCTTTGTAATACTTCTTCATGTTCCTGTCTGAATGCCTTTCCTTTCTTTCTTTCTTTTTGAGTATAGGGCAATCTGGTCTAATATGCCCAGCTCTCTTGCATTCATAACAAGTAACTTCTCCATCTTTCTTATCTTTCCTATCCTTCTTCTTATACTTGGATTGAAAGTTTCTCTGTCCAGCTATCTTGTTCATCCTTCGAGCAAGATTAGCTAATTCATTTTCTGAAACTTCACTTTCACTAGATTCGGATTGGAAAATGACTTTCTTCGATTTAGATCTGGTTACTCTCTCAGGAGTCTTAGCTTTCATCTGATTTGAAGTTGTAGTAAAAGCAACAGTACCATTTCCATTCTTCTTCTTGATGTTGTCAGCATCCCTCTTCATTCTAGTCTCATGTTGTAGAAGAGTTCCAAATAATTCATCAAGAGTAATTTGAGTAACCTTCCTGTTCTCATCAATAGCTGTTCTCTTGGATTCCTATTCATTGGGCATAATATCAATTATCTTGTCCACAAGAGCTTCATCATCTAAACCTTTCTCACCCATAGATTGCAGACTATTAACAATGGTCATAAACCTCTGTTGAACTTTACAAATAGGTTCTCCATAAGGAAAATTAAAGCCATGATATTCAGCTCTAAGCATAGCTCTTCTAGTCTCAATCACTTTAGAAGTCCCAAAGTGTGTAACCTCTAACTTCTTCCATATACAATTAGCTGCTTCACAAGAAGAAATTTGGCTATATATATTTCTAGTCATTGAACATAATAAAGTGTTGCGTACCTTATAGTTAAGTTGATATTCTTGCTTCTCCTGGTTAGTAAAGTTTCTGACTTCCTTGTCAGGAATTTTATAATCACCAGTAAGCATGACAAAGTTATCTACTCCAGTATTGATAACGAATGTCTTCATACGATCTCTCCAGTATTCATAATCATTACCATCAAAGATAGGTGGTCTTGTAGGATTCAGATTGTCAATCGAACCAACATTAATTCCTGCCATACTAAATAATAACTTGGATACAAACTTGTTAGTAGCTTAGAATCGAAATCACAAAGTTCGGAATGGGAAAAGTTCGGAATGGATAATCCGGAATGACAAAGTTCGGAATAGAAAAGTGAGCAAGAAAAACTTGTATGTGAGTACAAGTATTTCAGTAACCTTGGCTCTGATACCAAATGTAAGAATGGTATAGAGTAAGAGGTTTCCAACCTCTGATACCAATTGTAGGATCGAAATATAATATGAGATGCTCAATATACAAGAGGGGGGGTGAATTGTATACTTTAAAAATTCCTTTGGAACCTTTAAAGTTAGTTATGAGAAACTAGAGTTTCCTTAAGAAAAGAAAAGAACTAAGTTTAACAAAGTTAAACTAAGTAAATTCACAACACCTCTAACACCGAACTGAACTTGGAAAGGGATTCCAAAAGTAGGTTCCGGAAATATGGTTCCGGAAATTGAAACTTAACAAAAGTTACAATATGAGATTCTACCTTAAAGCGTATAGAATCTAAACTAATCAGAGTAAGTAAGGAAGTATAAGAAAGTTATACTTTCCTTAAGATACAAATTACAGCGGAATAAAAACAAGTAGTAAAACTACTAGTAACAAGATAATAGTCTTTTAACCCAAAGAGAAGGGTATCTAACAACCTTGGATAAAGGTCCCTTGATTTATACTTTCAAGCAAGTCTGTCTTACCCACACCAGGGTAAGCCCTCGATACGAAGATCGGTGTCTCTGTCTTGCTATCCCCGCAAGCCCTCAACTTCAAGGTAGTTGGAAACCTCTGTCTTTCTCAGCAAGAAAGCCCTCGATCTTTAAGGTAGTCGGCACCTCTGTCTTTCTCAGCAAGAAAGCCCTCGATCTTTAAGGTAGTCGGCACCTCTGTCTTCCTATCCCCGGAAGCCCTCGAATGTAATCAACAGCATTCGGAGTCGCACGAAGCTTTGAGAGTTAATAAGAGACTCTCTCTCTAGAAATCACTTCAACAGCATGTAAGCACAGAAGTCACAACCATTTTTCACGAGCTCTTTCAAATGAGCTCCTATTTATAGGTATGGTCGGCTCCTCCTCCAACGGTCATATTTTCCTTAAAGTTCGGAGGGACCTGTACACGTGTCACTTAGACAACGGTTAGTTTATAACAAAATGGACGACATCGTTTTATAACAAGGTAAGTGTAACAGAATGTACGACATCGTTTTAAACTTTAACATAAAAGTTCGGAATAGAAATTTCGGAGTGAAGGTTCGGAGTGAATAAATTCAGAGTGTATAAAACAATGATAATCAGATTCTGTTTAATAGGTGAATTCGGAATGAGAATTCGGAATAGGAATTCGGAATAGGAATTCATCATCAGAAATCGTAATGAGAATTCATCATCAGAATTCGTAATGAGAATTTATCATCAGAATTCGTAATGAGAATTCGTCATCAGAATTCGTAATAAGAATTCTTTATCAGAATTCGTAATGAGAATTCGGAATGAGATTTCTTCATTAGAATTCGTAATGAGAATTCTTAATTGGAATTCGTAATGAGAATTCTTCATTGGAATTCGTAATGAGAATTCTTCTTCAGAATTCGTAATGAGAATTCGGAATGGGATTTCTTCATTAGAATTCGTAATGAGAATTCTTCTTCAGAATTCGTATCCTGAATCTGGAATAGAACTAAGTCAGAATTCATATCCGGAATTCGGAATGAAACTTCCTTATAATTCTTGTCCAGAACCGAATCCTAAAAACAGAATGCTTTTTATCAGTTTTAATGAATCCGAGAAAGTGAATCCGAATTTCATACTTAAGAAAAAATATTAATGAAAATATGATAAGGATAATTTTTCTTATAAAAGCGATTTTCCTTAAGAAAGCAATTTTCCTTATAAAAGCAATTTTCCTTAAGAAAGCATTTTTCCTTATAAAAGCGATTTTCCTTAAGAAAGCATTTTTCCTTATAAAAGCGATTTTCCTTAAAGATAAGGTGTTTGTGATTTTCAAAACAAGAATGAATGGAAAAGTCATAAGGAAAACCTTATTGACTCAACAATCTCCCCCTTTTTGGAAAGCACAAACATCCTTACGAAAAAGCTATTCTAAGAAGAAAGAAACACATTAAAGCTTATCTCCCTTGGTTTAAGAAATGGATGAATACGACTAACTCCCCCTTAGGCTTTGAATCTCTAAGGATCGTATTCATATTTCCGGAGTGATGTTTCTTTAAAAAAAAACTCCCCCTTAAACAAACTCTTATTAGAGTTCTTTTTCCTTGGGTATTTTCCTTTCTCCCCCTTTGAAAAACTCTTATTAGATTTCCTCTTTTTCTTAAGGATCTTTTCCTTCTCCCCCTTTGTGATTTTCAAAAAGAATTGGAGGGAATGGAAAAAAATAACAAAGTACCTGAAAATATTAGTAACGACAGCAATAGAAACAACAAGCACAATTTTCATTATATTTGAAATGTCAGCAACAAAAACAGATTACAACAAAAAGATCGGATTGGTCATTTCGGATCTTTCTCCTTCGACATGAGCCCCTTGAGAATTGTCTTGATCTTCTTGAGGTCCTTATGATCTTCCTCTTCTTGCTTTTCTAAGGCAACTATTCTTGCTGACTGAGCTTCAATGACTTCTTCCTGAGCCTTCAACTTTTCTTCCTGAGATTTCATCTTCTCTTCCTGAGACTTTATCCTTTCTAGAAAATTGATCCGATGATCTCTTTCAGATTTCCAATTCTGAGAAACAGAATTGAGCTTTCCATTCAGATCTCTTACTTCCTGACTCCGAATGTTCTTTTCCTCTGTCAATTTCTCATCGAACGATGCAGTCAGCTCTTTAATCTTTTTGTCCTCGGTTTTAAAAGCATCCTTAACATTCTCCTGAAACTCATCCAGCAACCTCATCTCTTCCACATTCTTCTTTGACCAGCTAGTCATCCTTTTGCAAGATCTTTTATGGGCTTCGTAACCAATGAAGAAATTTTTGAACTGGGCTTCTATCTCAACACATTTATCCATAACCATGGATACGGAGTCAGTTTTCTGATTTAGCGTATGTTGGAGCATCTGGCACCGAGAATCAATACTGGAGAAGGTCGGAATGGTTCCCACCAACTTTTTCAAGGACTGAACAACAAAATCGTGCCCCAACGATGATGACTCCGAATCTGACATCTTGCTAGGAGAATTTTCTTCTTCAATCAGCTCCAACTTTCTCTTAGAAGAGCTACCAGCTTCCTTCCTCATACTCTTTTCTGAACTCGGGGTATCAGCAAGAATTTGTTTCCCCTTATCTTTTTCTGGAATAAAAACCTGTTCCGGAGACCTTTTCTCACTATCAGAGACCTGAACAACATCATCTTTCTCAACAACAACTTCTAGATTTTCTTTCTGAGCAGCATCAAGTAAAAATTGTTCTTCTTCTCCATGATACGAAACTTCTTCTTCTCCTTCATTTCCTTCTATTACTGGAGTAACTAGTTTTGAAGATTCGGCTTCAGATGTTCGGAGCGACAGGTGTTCCGAGGGAGTTCCCTTATATTCATCTACCTGTCTGAGCACATCTCCTGTCTCGCCACTTCCTTCAGCAACCTCTTCAGCTTGTTCCACTTGTTCATCTACCTCAGCATTCTTAGCAGCAGCCTCTTTCGGATCATCGAGATTTCTTCCTGGAGTCTCAGGTAGAGAATCCAGAGAAAAAGATCTCGGAACGGGAATGGTTGCTGAAACCATTTCGTTAAACTTCAACAACGCTTGCACAGCCTCAGCTTCTGAAAACTTCTTCTTCAGCTTCTTTTCCTTTGCTTGTTTCTCGAGCTCATCAGCAGCCTTTTATTTCATAGCTTTAGCCTCTACGGGATCCAATCCGAACTGCGGATCTCCTTCCTTCCTCTTCTCCTTGTCAGCTCTCCACTTCGCTGCAACCTCATCAGTATATGTCTTCTTCTTCTTAGGCTTAGGAGGTGCGGAATGGACTTCCTTAGACTTAGGTTCCTCGGCTTCACCTACCACTTCTTTCTGCTTCCTCTTCCTTACCGACTTGGATGATTCCGGATCAGCCACTTTCGGAGTCACTTCTACTTGAGGAGGAAGATCAATAAACATCCCAGACTTCTTGTCAAAATCTATATTCATCCTTTTAAGAGTTGCATCACTGAGCAACATGATCTTGCAAACTTTCGGCTTAGAACTGCAAGCAACCTTGAAGGATTCTAGGCACCGAACTATCAGCTTCGACAATATTGCCGGGTACATCACTATCTGAGCTCTCAGATTCCCCTTCTTCAAATTATCAATGTTGAGAAGAATATGCTTCATCAGGTTGAACTTTCTTAGATTTATCAGAAAATCCAAGATGTATATCTCACTCTTCTTCAGGCTATCCTTATCTCCTTTTCTCGGTACAATAAGCCCTTGCACCCATAACTCCAGAATCCGGAAGTTTGTAGAAAGACTTGCAATTTTCGGAGCCTTGTCATCATCCAATCCGAGAATTTCTAAGGATTTCTCCTTGTTGAAACTACCCAAAGAGTCTGGCAATACGTGGGAAATAAACTCAGCTTCCCCTTCATAACTCAGCCCTACCAAGCTTGCAGCCTTGGTGTAAGAAAGCTTATATGTCTTGCCATACGATTTGAAAGAAAATTTTTCTCTATTATCTTCCATGAAGAAAGAAACTGACTCATAAAACTCGACAAGAAAGTCAGAGTAGACTTCATCTTGGTTGCCGGTTTTTGATACCGCAACACCTTCCCAGCCATTCAGCTTGATATTCTTTGATATAATAGAATCATAGTTGCTGAAGAAATTCGGATGAACTAACCGCTCTCTGTAGACTAACCACTGTGAAATGGGCTTGGTTGAAGACATTTCTTGAGAAGCTAACTCTGCAGACATTCGGATCTGAAGTCTCTGAGAAGTTCGGAACTGAGAAGACTAAAGTTCGGAATGGCCTTAAATCAGAGAGTCAGAGCTTCAGCACGCAAAAGCTTGAAATCGATGTGGGACGAGAAAATAGGGTCCCCTTTATATAGGCATTGGGATGACGGTTCAACTTCCTCGGTTGATCTAACGGTTTAGAACGATCTGAGATCAGATCTAACGGTTGAAAGCTTGAATCCGATCTTTTTGAGGTTTTATTAAAGTAAAGAATTAAGAAATCCAAAAACCAAAAACAAACTATAAGAAATTGCCATGAAGTAAAATATGATTACGAAAACTTCAGTAAGGAAATCATACCTTTCGGATTAGCTTAGGAAAGTTATTCGTAATGGGTAATATAAAGACGACTACGAAAAATTCAATACGAAAAACTAAATACGAAAACCTTAATACGAAAAAGTCAATACGAAAAAGTAAATACGAAAAAGTAAATACGAAAAAGGTAAATACGAAAAACAAAACTTGGTACGAAAATTTGGTTATGAAAGTCCCAGTACGAAAGTTGTCCATTCCGGAAATTTTCAATACGAATACTTTCATTCCAGAAGTATTCTGTACGAAAATAACCATTCTGGAAAATGGTAGTTCCGGAAGTTCCATTCCGGAAATTTTCGTTCCGAAAAGTTCGAAAACAAATTTTGAAAAACTTTGTTAAATAAACAAACAAATGTACTCCCCCTATGAAAAGGAGTTTATTACTGTAAGGAGACTTTTTCAACAGAAAGTTAATTAAGGAAGATTACCTTACGGTTATCATTCCTAACTTATGTTTAATATATTCAAATCTATCAGAAGGTAAAGATTTTGTGAAAATATCAGCAAGTTGATCTTGCGTTCCGATAAACTGAAGAATAATGTCTCCTTTGGTTTTGATAATCTTTTCAAAGAAGCTTTTGTTACCAGTCATGTGCCGGGAACATCCACTATCCATGTACCAAATATTGTTGCTGGTATTTTCTTTATTTTCCTGAAATTAAGAACAAAGTTAGATTTTCGGAATCCAAACTTGTTTGGATCCGAGATTTCCAGACAATAAAATTTTAGGTATCCACATTTTCTTAGAAAAATAAGCTTTATGAAAACCTAAGGATTGGGTTTTGTTTAAGGAACAATTTCTTGCCCAGTGACCACCACATTGACACTTAGTACAAAATGGAGAACTTTGAGGAACAAAATAATTGTTGCTGAAAACTGGTTTTGCATGGGTATAACCAAATCCGGATTTATTTCTTAAAGGTCGTATTTGAGAATACATCTTATCAAAATTTTCCTTACCATGGGTAAAGTTTGATAAACACTTTTTTAAGGAAAATATTTCGGACTTGAGTTTTACAACCAAGTTTTTATCCTCAAAATCATTAGTTTTGGAACTAGAGTTAGGCTCGAAAACATTTTTATTAGAAATTACATTTTCTAACTCTTTAGAAAGTTTATTCTTCTCAGAACTTACTTCCTCAAGATTTTTTGAAATACTTTCAAAATCAGCATTTTTCTTATCAAGATCTTTAGAAAGATCTGATATCTCTTTAGTAAGAATAGAATTCCTAGAATTTGCCTTATCAAGTTTCTTGTTGAGTTTGGAATTCTCAATCTCAAGAAGTTCAGCAAACCTAGAGACTTCTTCAAAGGTAGGTAAAGTATTTTCCTCATCAGAAGATGATTCTTCATCAGAAGAGTTATAATACTTATTATCATTAGGATTTAAGGAAACATTGGTCAAAGATTCAGCATTTCGTACCTTAGCCATAAGACAATGATTATCAACAGGTAATCTGGCTATAAGACCGAGATTCTTCTGTCCTGAAGATTCATATTCAGAAGATTCATCTGAAGAGTCACCACCACTGGCACTCCAGGTGTCATTAGCTTTCAAAACTTTCTTAGCTTTAGCTTTGTAATACTTCTTCATGTTCCTGTCTGAATGCCTTTCCTTTCTTTCTTTCTTTTTGAGTATAGGGCAATCTGGTCTAATATGCCCAGCTCTCTTGCATTCATAACAAGTAACTTCTCCATCTTTCTTATCTTTCCTATCCTTCTTCTTATACTTGGATTGAAAGTTTCTCTGTCCAGCTATCTTGTTCATCCTTCGAGCAAGATTAGCTAATTCATTTTCTGAAACTTCACTTTCACTAGATTCGGATTGGAAAATGACTTTCTTCGATTTAGATCTGGTTACTCTCTCAGGAGTCTTAGCTTTCATCTGATTTGAAGTTGTAGTAAAAGCAACAGTACCATTTCCATTCTTCTTCTTGATGTTGTCAGCATCCCTCTTCATTCTAGTCTCATGTTGTAGAAGAGTTCCAAATAATTCATCAAGAGTAATTTGAGTAACCTTCCTGTTCTCATCAATAGCTGTTCTCTTGGATTCCCATTCATTGGGCATAATATCAATTATCTTGTCCACAAGAGCTTCATCATCTAAACCTTTCTCACCCATAGATTGCAGACTATTAACAATGGTCATAAACCTCTGTTGAACTTTACAAATAGGTTCTCCATAAGGAAAATTAAAGCCATGATATTCAGCTCTAAGCATAGCTCTTCTAGTCTCAATCACTTTAGAAGTCCCAAAGTGTGTAACCTCTAACTTCTTCCATATACAATTAGCTGCTTCACAAGAAGAAATTTGGCTATATATATTTCTAGTCATTGAACATAATAAAGTGTTGCGTACCTTATAGTTAAGTTGATATTCTTGCTTCTCCTGGTTAGTAAAGTTTCTGACTTCCTTGTCAGGAATTTTATAATCACCAGTAAGCATGACAAAGTTATCTACTCCAGTATTGATAACGAATGTCTTCATACGATCTCTCCAGTATTCATAATCATTACCATCAAAGATAGGTGGTCTTGTAGGATTCAGATTGTCAATCGAACCAACATTAATTCCTGCCATACTAAATAATAACTTGGATACAAACTTGTTAGTAGCTTAGAATCGAAATCACAAAGTTCGGAATGGGAAAAGTTCGGAATGGATAATCCGGAATGACAAAGTTCGGAATAGAAAAGTGAGCAAGAAAAACTTGTATGTGAGTACAAGTATTTCAGTAACCTTGGCTCTGATACCAAATGTAAGAATGGTATAGAGTAAGAGGTTTCCAACCTCTGATACCAATTGTAGGATCGAAATATAATATGAGATGCTCAATATACAAGAGGGGGGGTGAATTGTATACTTTAAAAATTCCTTTGGAACCTTTAAAGTTAGTTATGAGAAACTAGAGTTTCCTTAAGAAAAGAAAAGAACTAAGTTTAACAAAGTTAAACTAAGTAAATTCACAACACCTCTAACACCGAACTGAACTTGGAAAGGGATTCCAAAAGTAGGTTCCGGAAATATGGTTCCGGAAATTGAAACTTAACAAAAGTTACAATATGAGATTCTACCTTAAAGCGTATAGAATCTAAACTAATCAGAGTAAGTAAGGAAGTATAAGAAAGTTATACTTTCCTTAAGATACAAATTACAGCGGAATAAAAACAAGTAGTAAAACTACTAGTAACAAGATAATAGTCTTTTAACCCAAAGAGAAGGGTATCTAACAACCTTGGATAAAGGTCCCTTGATTTATACTTTCAAGCAAGTCTGTCTTACCCACACCAGGGTAAGCCCTCGATACGAAGATCGGTGTCTCTGTCTTGCTATCCCCGCAAGCCCTCAACTTCAAGGTAGTTGGAAACCTCTGTCTTTCTCAGCAAGAAAGCCCTCGATCTTTAAGGTAGTCGGCACCTCTGTCTTTCTCAGCAAGAAAGCCCTCGATCTTTAAGGTAGTCGGCACCTCTGTCTTCCTATCCCCGGAAGCCCTCGAATGTAATCAACAGCATTCGGAGTCGCACGAAGCTTTGAGAGTTAATAAGAGACTCTCTCTCTAGAAATCACTTCAACAACATGTAAGCACAGAAGTCACAACCATTTTTCACGAGCTCTTTCAAATGAGCTCCTATTTATAGGTATGGTCGGCTCCTCCTCCAACGGTCATATTTTCCTTAAAGTTCGGAGGGACCTGTACACGTGTCACTTAGACAACGGTTAGTTTATAACAAAATGGACGACATCGTTTTATAACAAGGTAAGTGTAACAGAATGTACGACATCGTTTTAAACTTTAACATAAAAGTTCGGAATAGAAATTTCGGAGTGAAGGTTCGGAGTGAATAAATTCAGAGTGTATAAAACAATGATAATCAGATTCTGTTTAATAGGTGAATTCGGAATGAGAATTCGGAATAGGAATTCGGAATAGGAATTCATCATCAGAAATCGTAATGAGAATTCATCATCAGAATTCGTAATGAGAATTTATCATCAGAATTCGTAATGAGAATTCGTCATCAGAATTCGTAATAAGAATTCTTTATCAGAATTCGTAATGAGAATTCGGAATGAGATTTCTTCATTAGAATTCGTAATGAGAATTCTTAATTGGAATTCGTAATGAGAATTCTTCATTGGAATTCGTAATGAGAATTCTTCTTCAGAATTCGTAATGAGAATTCGGAATGGGATTTCTTCATTAGAATTCGTAATGAGAATTCTTCTTCAGAATTCGTATCCTGAATCTGGAATAGAACTAAGTCAGAATTCATATCCGGAATTCGGAATGAAACTTCCTTATAATTCTTGTCCAGAACCGAATCCTAAAAACAGAATGCTTTTTATCAGTTTTAATGAATCCGAGAAAGTGAATCCGAATTTCATACTTAAGAAAAAATATTAATGAAAATATGATAAGGATAATTTTTCTTATAAAAGCGATTTTCCTTAAGAAAGCAATTTTCCTTATAAAAGCAATTTTCCTTAAGAAAGCATTTTTCCTTATAAAAGCGATTTTCCTTAAGAAAGCATTTTTCCTTATAAAAGCGATTTTCCTTAAAGATAAGGTGTTTGTGATTTTCAAAACAAGAAGGAATGGAAAAGTCATAAGGAAAACCTTATTGACTCAACAAGAAGTCCTCTCGAACCGCGATAAAGTGAGTTATCTTCGTAAGACGATCCACAACATCCCATATATCTTTGTTTTCTCTAGATGTCTTTGAAAGTCTAGTGAAAAACTCCATGGTAATGTTTGCACACCTTAATGCTGGTAAGGGTAGTGATTTCATCATCCCCTTAGACTTTTGTATGTCATCCATCACTTGATAACATACTAGGCACTTTGATGTATATTAGGAAATCTCCTTTTTCATACTGTCCCACCAAAAGTTTTTTCGGAGATCTCGGTACATCTTTGTGCTCCCTGGGTGGATAGAGAAGGTTGAGCTATGTGAATAATTCAATAGATTCTTCTTTATCTCTGTATCAGATGGTACACATAATCGTGTTCGAAATCATAAAACTACATCCTCATAAATTTTGAAATCATAGGATTTCCCATTTTTAATAGCTTCCACCCTTTTCTGAATTTCCATATCGTTTCTTTGATCATCCTTTATTTTCTCCAAGAGGGATGGTTGAGAAATAATTTGAGAAAAGATTTATGATATTCCTCCCTTAATGATTCCAATGTCCATCCTTTTAAAATCAAAAAAGATCTGATCCTTTTCAATTCTCATCATTCATAAAGATGCAGGATCATTTCTACTTAGAGCATCTGCCACCTTGTTTTCCTTACCGTGATGGTAGTGGATTGAGCAGTCAGAATCCTTGATGATATCTATCCATCTTCGCTAGAAACTATTAAGCTCTTTCTGTGTGAATATATATTTTACACTCATGTGGTCAGTATATATCTCACATTTATTCCCATAAAGATAATTCCGCCATATTTTCAACGCAAGGATCACAGTCTCCAACTCCAGATCATGCGTGGTATAGTTTTTCTCTTTGATTTTTAAATTCTTTGAGGAATAGGAAATAAAATTATCATTTTTCATTATCACACAACCTAAGACTTTCATAGAAGTATGACTATAGACCCCAAATAGTTCCCCACTTGAAGGGAGTGTGAGTACTGACGCAGTGAGAAGCCTGTTTTTTAACTCCTTCAAATAGTCTTCACATTATTATGTCTAGAAAAACATTACTACCTTCTGTGTCATCTTGGTCATTGGGTATAGAAATTGAGAAAAGTTCTTCATAAATCATCGATAATACCCAGCTAGACCTAAAAAGATGCAGATCTCCTTTACAGAAGTTGGCCTCATCCACTCTTCAACTGCCTTCATCTTGGAAGGGTCCACATATATCCCTTTCCTGGTGATAAGATTCCCCAAGAATGATACTTACTTCATCTAGAACTCACATTTGATATAAATTTCATACAACTTCTCCCTTCGAAAGGTATTTAACACAGTTTCTAAATGCTCTTCATTTTCTTCTGTTCCCTTGGAGTATATCAGAATATCATCAATAAAGACCACCAAAAATTTTTCAAGGTAATCTATAAAGACTCTATTAATTAAATCCATGAAAATTACTGGAGAATTAGTGAGTTTGAAGGGCATCACTATTAACACATAGTGTATATACCTCATTTGAAAATCAATCTTGGGAATATCTTCCTTCCTCACCTTTAGTTAGTGATATCTCGACCAAAGGTCCACCTTAGAGAAATAACTATCCACACGAAGCTGGTCGAACAAGTCATCGATCCATGGAAGGGTATACTTGTTCTTTATAGTGATTTTATTGAGCTCACGATAATCAATACAGAGGAACATTGATCCATCATTATTTTTGACGAATAGGACTAGAGCACCCCATGTTGATGCACTCGGGAAATAAAACCCTTCTCTACAATCTCCTGTAAATACTTCTTCAACTCTTCTAGCTGTACGGTGGCATTTTTGTAAGGTGTCATTGAGATTGGAAGAGATCCATGGATAATTTCAATTGAGAACTCAACCTCTCGGTCTAGAGGAATACTAGACAACTCTTTGGGGAATAAATCAGTGTAATCCCTCACAATGGGCATGTATTCATGAATTATTCTATTCCATGACCCAATCATTTTAGTTATATATTATTTCTCACAAGGAAGTAGTATCCAAACTTCAGACGAAGATTCTAAAGGAGACTCATCTTCTTCCTTACACTTGTAATGAATCGTAGGATGCTTTGGGGTGTAAAAAGTAATCTCCCTTTCCCGAAAATTTATGTTGGCCTTGTACAAAGATTTCCAATCCATGCCCAAGATAGCGTCGAACTCTACTAAAGGATGTATGACAAGATTTTATGGGAGGATAAGTCCACAAATAATAACCAGGGAGGAGTTATAAACCATGGATGTAATAATTTCCCCATTCACTATTCTCACTAATTACTTTTCTTCCAAATTATAAGGTGGTGTTTTAATAGTTCTACTAAACATAAAAGATATGAAAGAATGCGTAGAACCAGAATAAAATAGTACGTTCGCTATTCTTAAATGAATAACAATGTGTACCTATCACCACAATGTTTTCCTGCTCCACATCAGTAGTAGATATATCATAAGTCCATCCTTGTTTCCATGGAGGTTGTTTCTGATTTCCTTCGACAACCCTCATCTTAGGGAAATTGTTCGCATAATTCCCAAGCTCCTTGCAGTTATAACACTGCACTGCAGGATGAGTGTTGGTCAGAACCTTCCTTTCTTCTTCATCATTAGCCCGATTTTTCATATCCCTTCGGCAGTTCTTGGCCAAATGTCCAAACTTTCTGCATTTGAATCAATTCTTGGTTCACTTGAGACAGTCACCAAGATGCTTCGTCCCACAATTATTACAAAGGGGAATGTGAGGCTTCTTTCCATCATGGGATTTTTTTGATGAACCACCCATGTTGTTCTCCGTTTTCCGCTTCTTATCACTAGTCTCATGAGACCACTTGAAGTCTCCAATCTCCATTTCAAACTTTAGGGAACAATGGATAATCTCCTCATAGCTGTCAAAGTCTCGAATCATCATCTCTTTTTGTAGACTCAGCTTTAGTCCTCTAAAGAAGTGATCCACCTTAGTTTCGGTGTTCAAGACAAAGCTAGAGGCATACCTTGAAAGCCTAGTAATGTTCTCTTCTTATGCCCCGCTGGACTGATCTTCCTTCTGATTAAGCCCAGGGAATTCTCTTTCCATCTTGAGATGGAGGGTTTGAGGTAAATATTTATTGAAAAACATCCTCTTTAATTCCTCCCATTCTATTAGATCAATTTCCACATGGGACATTGTATTCTTGATCAGTTTCTACTACTAATCAGCATCCCCATAAAAATGATAGACTACTAGTACAACTTTCACTTTATCCGAGCAGTAGAGGACAAAGAAAATATTTTCAATGGAGTTAATCCATTATTCTGTGAGGAGGTGATTAGGAAACCCGCAAAACATGGGAGGCCCTTTCTGCATGAAGGATTGTACGAAAAATTTCTCCTTCCATGGAGGATGAAGATGCTCCACCTGATTCATGTTATTATTTATAACTCAAGACTGCAGATCAAGTACTTCCATGATGTTTTGAGCACCGCTTCTATCACATCAGCCAAGTCATTAGTGAAATCATCACATTCCCTAACACATTGGTTGTTGGAATGTGTTCTTCTGTTTCCCACCATTAACTATGAAAATGAAAGTATAATTAGACGTCTTGAGTACATAGCTATTGAGCATAAAAAAAACTTTGAACATAAAAGTATGAACTTATAAAGAAGATGTATATCCTGAATTGTGATTCCTTATGTTTTTATCAAGGATATCTTCTATCTATTTCTTAACATATATTCTTATAGGCTTCTTTTTGTCCCTTAAAAAAGGTTTTTACTAAGCTTGTGAATCTACCGAGACATATCCCCCAAGAGTGTCGTAACCAAGAGTTCATCAAGGACCGTTATAGTGCACCAATTCACATTAGAGTCTTGATCAAATTTGTGTTTTTGGGTTTTACCCCTAGATATATCTGTGCCAGAGCCGCCTCTACTTACTCGTATCCAGATAGGGATGTATTTTATTGATAATCCACTTACTTTATACTCACAAAAAATTAGGATTCTTTTCTTACACTTAGTCTCAACTTTAAGGTATGCACAATGGTGCGCTATTCCTAATCTCTAAAAATAACTAGACCACCCTATGATACAATCTATAGTGACTCGAGCCTTTTACATATAAAATTTCATGATTTTAAGCATAGTTAATCATCAGAGTACAAGCCAAGGATCATTAAGTTTAGTGTCAGGGAAAAATATGTACATAAAACATAATATAAGGGGAAAACACTTTATTTAATATCCATAAAGAGCACCTAACTTCTTTTGATACCTTACATCATCATAGGGTACCCTTGGGGACACACGAACAAAGGGATTAGTTTAAAATCCCAATAAGGGAAAGAACATAAGGATACATCCCAAGCACATGAGTTAGGAGGAATGACATAATGATATCCAAAGAATGAAACTTATAAAATCATTTAATATCAGCATGGAATAATATATACATGGAATCATATAAATGTGGTAGAATCATAAAACATTTCTTTAGTATGGGTCAAGGCTAACTGCCAATCCCATTTCCCATTTTACTACCGGTCAAGGCTAAACGCCAATCCCATTTCACATCACATCTCACGAGGCTCAAAATTACCCAATGCATTGGAGAGGTATCTAGGAACACCCATGTCAATATTTTCATGAATAATCTTACCACATTAATATTCTTACCACATATACAATCATACATAATCAACCATACACAAACATAAGGGTACTTATGGAAAGAACTGGGTACCACAATCACGACATAAATCATAAAAAATGGGAATATCATGAACGTTTCCATTTAAGGAAAGAATTATAAAATACATGGAAGTTAATATGGTAAAATAGGCATATAACATGGTATGTTGTGTCAAACATAAGTGACAGCATATGAGAAATTTATTTTAGAAACATTAGCATTAAAACTTTTTTGCATGGTTTTAAGGATAATACTCTAGAGATTTTAAAATAGTAAAGAAGAAATTAATTTATATAAAACTAGAATTTAAAGAAGAATGTTTTTATAATGAAAATATAGAATTTAAAAAGATAATGGTGTCTTAAAATAAAAGATATAGTTCACTTGAAATTTGGTAAAAGTTCAGGAAGTTCCTTTTAAAACGAGTGTGTTTATTGGGAGTATCGAAGAGAGATTCACATAAAAGCATGTGTATCCCTAAAATATAATGAGAGATTGATCTTGGAACATGAGTTTGAAGCATATAAATATAATTTTTATATTCTACTTAAAAAAAGAAAAAAAATTTGGTAAAAAGAAAGATAGAGAAACCCAAAGGAATAAATGAAGTTCGGGTAGAATTCATCATGGTATTTTGGCATGGTATCATGGGTAAATATGAGGGATTGACGAGAGAGATAAATGGTTTCTCATAACTTATATAAAATTAGGGATGTATGGGGAAGGTGTATAAACATACCCAATCACATGGTATTACACAAAAATTCATAGCATAGAGAACAATCTTGATTAAGAGTAAAAAGGGAAGGATCCCTGACCTTAAATCCGTTGGTGTTCTCCACTTCTTGTTAAATACCTGAATAAACAAATTAGGATTTTAAATTAATAGATCCATAACCTATACAATATTCAATATATTTATTAGAACACTTTTTTTTCATTAAAATCCTTTTTGATTAGTTACAAGGTTCAATTGAATTGTTCGGGCTCGTTTGTTTATTTGGCTTTAAAAGATCGGTTCACTTATATTCAATTTTGGATTATCTGCAAGATAAAAGTGGTTGTCCAGAATTGAAGTTATATTATTTAGTTAATATCCAGGAAATTACATAGTTTTAATTTTAATTAGGTTACTTAGTGTGAAGTCTAATTATTATACATATAACTATAGTGGTAACCTTTTTTTTGTTAATCGGAGGATTTGATTACAAAGAATGTGTTTTGATTTATAACTTAATTACATTTGTACCAGAGGATTACAGAACCAAAAAATAGGATATATTACATATATAATAATCTGATTCAACCATAACACAAATGGTTTAATGACAAGAATTAATGATAGAAATTGATAAACTGTTTCCCTTGAATGTGCTAAATTTGCACATCTCAAACAATGCTTTCATTTCTTTCAAATAAAAGTGTGGGGAAAAGAGGGAAGATAATAAAATATACCACTAGAAAGAAGAAATTATAGTAAATTTATGTTACTGGATTTATCATACAATTATTGTGAAGGGAGGTGACGAATGAAATAAAAAAAGAAAAGAACTTAAAAGAAAAGTAGTCATTGGGAAGATGAATTTACCTCTTGAGACTTCCTCCTTTGAAAACCTTTTAAGGGGAGAGGTTTTGATATTTTTATGAGGTTGGAGATTTTTAGACGTGGGGGAGTACTTTGGGGAGAGATTTGGCCAGAATAATGGAAGTAACAAGGCTTGAGAGGAGTGGAGAGAAGATGGAGTGAAGGGGGGTTTTATAGTAGAGTAGAGGAGGGATTTCATAATATTATAATCATTAATTTATAATTTCTTCCCATGATAAAGAATTTTATGTATTACATGAACTAGAATAGTGATTTTATCATGTGATCCCATAACAAGTAGGCTTACATCAGCAGAACATCATCGATGACTCCATTAATCCATTATATAGCATTTATTGTGAATTATCAGATTCTACTATTCATAAACAATTCTAGTATTTCAGAAAAATCCCAAAAATTCACCCTAACCATTTTTCAATGTGTATAATCCAAAAATGAAGTCTATTTTTCAGCAATAATTTTTTGAATATGATTATTTTAATATTTAATTAAAATAATAATTTATTATCAAAACCAGTTTTAAGACATTAATTAACTTATTCTAAAATATAGGTATATCGTACTTCCAACATGAAAATTATTTTTATGCCACCATATGATAGGATAATATTTATTAGGTTATATCACTATTCATAAGGGTATGTTACTATTCATTAGTGTAGGTTACTATTCACCAAAAATTATATTTTCCACATCGGACTCCAAATAACTTACTGATTACAACAGTGTTTGCCGTATTTTCAAAATTCCAAACACAGAAGTGAAAAACTTACATTTAAAGGTCACTTAACACTTATTAGTTCATTATGTTATGTTTTCATGTTATTTTATGACATACTTATGAGAAGGGAATTTCCATGGGAAAACATTGGGTTGTTACAGTATATTATTTTTACACAAATGATGTATTCAATTAAAATTTAACATTTTTCACATTTCGTCACAAAATGTATCATCTCAGAAAAATAATAAAATTCACCATAATAGATTATTATTTTTAGCAAGTAAAAATAAATTTACTCTATCTATTTAAATTTTTTAATGTTTCAAAATTTTAAAATTAATTTTTTTTCCAAAAACAAATAATTTTTTAATAGAAAATAGTATTTTCATAAAAAATAATGATTTTAAGGAAAATTATGTATTTTATTGTAAATATTTTTATTATAAAATAATAATAAATGGTATTTATAATGTTTTTTAAAATTTTAATATCACTACTTTTAATGTCTATGATTTAAAGACATCGTTGAATAACTATATTTGTAATATAGTTTGGTTTTGTTAAAACATAGTATTGTGTGTAAAAATATATAGGTCTCACTTACATGTAGATCAATATTAATAGAGTGTATTATATAAATAAATATTAAATCATTATGAAATTAAACATAGGAAATCAATTGAATTTAATATATTGAAAAATAATAATTCATAAAAACCTAGGGTGTTATATTCTACTCCCTTAAAATGAATTTCACTCTTAAAATTTATCATTTTGATAAAATATGTTGAGGAAATTACTAGATCATCATATCTCAAATTCCACTTTATATTTCTCTAAATGGTGATTTCACAATAAAATATTGACTATTTGAGTGGTATTCATTCATAGAAAATTTTATGTATGATCAATAATCGCAAAAATATATTCATTATAATCAATAAATATTCGATCATGGTTTGACCTATTTGTTTACTACATGTGAAGGGTTAGCTATATAACTTAGTGTGAGAGATAAATAATACACATCATGATCTTAAGAGATGTTTTTTGAAAGAAATATGTGATAGGATACCATCTTGATATGATAATGAATTTTAAATGTACTGATATAACTTGGTATTTGTTTTTATTTCTTTAAAAATAATAGAACATGAATCCATGGATAAATCACTAGAGCCACCTAATCACCAACATCAAATTCTTGATAAAATTATCAATTATAAATAAAAATATTTTTACGACTATAATCTACCTTGATATGTTGCTGAATGAATATATCATTTCCTATTATTATTTTAGATGTCTCAAGTCACAATAGCTTTATATACCACATCATTTTGGAATAATGGATCTCTACATTTCATTCAATAAATGTACTCAAAAGTATCCATATAAATTTTGGTATGGAAGCTAATGTTGTAATAAAATAGAATTATAGGAAGGTGTTGATCTTATCCTCCATTCACATCTCAAGAACAAGATATCAAAATATGATCTAGTGTTTAATTAATTAATTAATAATGATAATATGTTTTGATATGATTTGTTGTAGTGAAACTCAACTCTCTATAAATAGTTTGATGGAGAAATTTCAATAAATTTGTTGTAAACCCGATATCACAATCAGAACTAATGGAATTTGATACATTATTTAACCTTTACATATCGTTATTGTATATCCAGAACATATTATTTAGATATATGTATTATCAGATAGATATGATGTGTTCTTACATGGTACTATGATCAAATAAAACCTATATAACATTATTCCCTCTAGTTGTTCTGGGGTGTCTAACAATAAAATACAATCAGATGATCTCCCATTTTATTTTTGTTACGGGAAATGGATGCAACATCCCCTTTGAAAAATTCCATTCATAGTTATCTAATTAGAATAATATGAATCAAGATAAAAAATCTATGATGTACATCTTCATGCCATCGTACCTGATGTTTTCTTTCAAATAAATATACATATCCATACATCTATGATGAATAGAGAATGAATACCTATGTGATTTCTCTAGTGACACCTTCTTCATGTATAGAATAGAGGGATCACATAAAAAGTGCCTAAACCTTATCATTACATCATGATCAAGGATAATATTTTGATAATTTATCTCTTTCTTTTTTATCTCATCATATTCTGTATGCATCTCTTTGATCATCAATTTAGATGATAGTTGTATAGTCTATTGAAATTGATAATATTCTTTCCTTTCTTCAATATCCTAATATCTATCCTTTTCAAATCATGAAATAATAGATCTATTTGTATAATCATCATTGATTATCTATAATGATCTATTAAACTCAAAGAATCATCCACCATGCTTTCTTTCCTAATGAGATAATTTATTGATCTATCATAATCATTAATATACTCCTACCAAATTACTTAAAACATATTCAACTCTTTCTATGTGAATATACAATTTAATATTCTAAGATCCATATATATACCATAAATCTCTCTAATGTGATTATTCCATAATATCATTAATAATAATATTAACAAAAATAATTTGAAATCACGAGTGTTGTAATTTTTCACATTTATGTTCAGATTTTGGGAGGCATAATCTATAACCATTTAATTATTCATTACAAAACATCCCAATACCTTATTGTATGGATTACTGTAGATTAAATACACTTATAAAATAGATTGTAATGTAACTATACATTCATTGACTAATATTATAATCATTTAATTGATATTTTCCTCAAATTTATCTATACAGATGAACATAGATCACATTCAATTTAACATGGTGAGTTAACGAGATAGTTTTGCCAATTTTCCCTAAACCATCAATAATATTATGCTAAACCAAGAAATCAATGGATATTAATAATTTTGGACTATCTTGAACTATTTTTGAAATACATTATCATTGATGGATCTACTTATATATTCACTCTTTAGATTATGGGACCCAAATATTAAAAATTTTGTATGAAAAAATCACACTTTTCAATTTTTTCATATACTTTATCATATCATATAATATTGTGTATAATTATCACATAGAATTAATGACCTTCAATTTGAAATGAGTATATATGAATATATTTTATAATTACTACCACAAATTATACAACATAATCTATAAATACCATATTCATTAAATAAATAATGATAGAAGGGACATTAGTAAGATTGAATGGAATAACTATATATTCGTTGTGTCCATACATTTTATAGAATGAATAATTTAATATATCCTCATTATTGGACCTAAGAAAAGATATCCTAAATGAAGGAACCTCAAATTAAGATATCATAAATGAAGTTCAACATTGTAGTATTATCTAGCCCACATACTTGATCAAACAAGTCATAAGTACATGATAGTTGATAATTAATCATAATTTTTTTTATTGTTTATCTCCCATTAATCAATGAGGATAATCAGGGATCCAAAATTATTTTTCAAAAAATAATAAGTTTACCCAAATGTGTCACAGATGGATGAATGAATCCATTTTCATGGTTTTCCAATTTTTTTTAATTCATTCCAATCAATCAGTGTTATTCTATATAGAGTCATTGAAATTGGTGTGGCACCAGGTATGCATTTCATTGAGAACTCAACATCATGTTGTGGTGGAATAATAGAAAGAACATCCAAATATAAATAACCAAATTTTTTAAAAGCATGAATATGAATAATATTTCATTTATCCCCAACCATTTGAGATAAATAACCATTCATAATAGGAATTAAAACCCATAGAATAGATTCAATCTCTGTTATATATTCGCATATATTTTAACATTGATAGCTATCCATTGGTTTGTTTAGAATATCAAAATAAATTCCATTTGTCGACAAATTATTTGGGATTTATTCAGAGAAAGATAATCTACGCCTAGGATGACATCTAACTCATGTAGAGAAAAAATTAAAAAAAATCAAGAACAAAATTCCATCAAATGTGAACCAATGAAAAATCATTCAGTTGGGATGTGATAATCATTCCAACAACAACATTCATTGAAAATTTCATATATAATTATTTTGTTGGGTCTTTATATAGTTATAAAAATCATTATGTATAATAGTATATATAGATGAAAATTCAAATAAGAAATTAGCTATTCTAAATTCAATGGTATGTTTATATTTGATAACATCGTTATTATAGTCCTCATTCTAAATATTGATCACAAGATATTTACCCATGTAAATTCTATTAAAAGGTTGTTAATGTCGGTCATCAACATCATTTACCATTGTGTTTAGGCACTTCATATCATAATTCTCATTCAGCAAACACATGATGTACTTATTCTTGGGTGATGCATTTTGGGAAACATTTAGAATATTTTAATAATTAATGATATTCAACCCAACACAAAAACATTAAATTGTCTTATGTCATTCCCTAAAAGAAATAAAACATATACTACTACCCCTAAGGTAGTTTTCTAATTCTTCCACCAAAATTTATGTTTAATGGAAATCTAATTTTTATCTTTACAAGGTACTTTGATTTTTTTAACTCCATATTCCATTACATATTATAACCATGATGTTGATACAAAAATCTAATCAATATTTCCACCATTTTTAACATAAAAAGTCATATTTATTGAAGTATCTTATGGAGAAATCCTTTAAAAACCATGAATTTAGGCCACAAAGGATTCCATTAACCTTACATTAATGTTGGATGAGAATACCGTAATAATAACTCTCATTTCATGCAAACATATCCTTCGATTTAAAAATAGGTTAGGCATCATTTTACCATATTTCAATAAACTCTTTCTCCATCGTAATATGAATAATATGATGAGGTTACTTATCATAAAAATAATTATCGAGCTCATCCAAATCCATGGAGCTACTATCATCCAATTAAATTGTATTCATAAAAAAATTCAATAATTCAGCTGCTTCAACTTCCAAATATTATATATCCAAAATTAAATTTTTGTGTTTCAAGCATGTGAGAATAGAAAATATTTTTCCATCTGTACTATTCCAATTTTCATAAACTAACAGATAAGTATATCCACTAATATAAGGGGTATGTCACCTCATGAAGGACTCAAGATAATGTTTTTCCTTCCCTTGTTCATGTGATGTCCAACAAGATCCATAAAATATGACTGCTCTATGAGAATTAATAATTATTTTCCATTAGAACACCATTACAAATGGATTCTCATGTGGAAAATCATATAATTATCTATCACAATCATCATTAACATGGATAATTTGGTTTCCATCCATTACATAAAACTGAAAATATTAATATGAGAAACAACAATCTTAGTGAGTTACCATATGATCATGAAAATTAATATATAAATGATGTTTAAGTAATTACACCATTTTATTTAGTCTATGACACATTACATTCAACTTATCTAATTCATATTCATCTTTTATATAATTAATCATGATGGTTCATAACATGTTTCTGAATTCCAAATGCATATACCTTGGGTATTTTAACCTATTTGTACAGTAATGACTTTGTAATGCACCAGTTCCTGGTCATGTCTAGCTAAATATAGTGTTATTGGTTTTTTACCACTATGTAAATCTATGCCAAATCTATATCCAATTGATGTATCTAAGAAATTATGCATTATTAAAAAACCACAATGTCTATATTTTACCATATTTCAAGGACATTTTCCTTTACATTAAAAATTTAAACATACCCAAGGACATTTGTATAGTGAACTCCCAAAGGTTTTATTGTACTAAAATACAATGTTTATATAATAATCTCCATTGATACTAACTATAGACCAACCTGTTTAATATATATATATATTTATTCTGTTAATAAGATTCATCGAATTAAAATAAAAAACATGAGAAACAAAAAAAAATTTCCTTTAGATAAATGGAAACATACACATCGATCCATATTTGAGCTATAAATTATCCCACTATACACTTAAAAACTAGATCCATTCATAAAAAAATAATATAAAAAATATATTTTCTTAAACTATGTAAATGAAACATATTAAAAAGTTATCTTAGATGCTCTATAAGGGTAATCAAGGGAGATATGTCAGAATTACATGAGCATATGGGTTTGTAAACATAAGAATAAAATATTAAATGCATAAAATGTATCTCAAAATTTATTTAATGATAAATCATGGAATAATGATTGGTAGTATATATGAAATTAATCATTATGGAATCAATGAAAAATATCAATCAATGAAAAATATTATTCTATGACATGTAATTTTTATAATGAACATTAGAAAAGAAAATTACTTCCTTATTAGTAAAGGCTTGCTACAAATACCATCATATTATTCAATGTACTTTTCTAGACAAATTTCACTCTCTATTCCAACCCTATCATACTGATTAATGTTCTCTTATAGGTCTATCCCTATACACTAAACCAAATCCACTTATTGTTCTTATTGCATCTATCTCATGGGATATAAATCATTAATCAAACCCATTATGGGTGATTTTGGTCCTATTAGTCACATAATGAAATGAACAAGAATGCAATGATGGAATAAAATAAAAACCGGACTATGCGTAAACATTATCGGAACATGGTTAATTAGTTAAGCAAGCATCACTTAATATAAACAAGGATGTGATAATGCAAAGATACACATAAAGGAATAAAATCCCTCAATACCATATTATGTCAGACCAAGCCTTCCGTTACCTGATTAAGGGCAAGACTCAATAAAACTATGTGTTTGACCAACCCTTGTTGGGACACTTACTTTTATAAAGGAAGACCTTATGAAAGGTTTCGGGTTGACTTAACCATATTACATCAAGAGAAGTATCCCTTTATATACTTGGTGTAATATTGGAGGAAAGAGTTGAGGAAATCCAAGTTAGGATTTCAGGATTGGGGAGTCCACTCAATAGATTAAGGAACGGTAACCTCACAGTTGACAAAGACCTGCCTACCTAAATACCTTCAAATAGCTTGACCAACCCTTGTTGGGGTTATTCGAAGGGGAATATGGATCCTTTCCACTAGAATTTCAAAGCAACTAGACATTCTGAGTTCAATGGTGAGGGCCATTGGGACTTGATAAAATAGTGGGAGACTTAATAAAATTTATTATTTCTCATAAAATGTAATCAAGAAAGTACTGATGAATCTGCTCTTTTAATTTGTAGAATCAGTATGACAAACACATCAACCACATTTTCTCTGCGATCAATTCTGGATAAACACAACATCCTCACCAGCAGTAACTTTCAGGAATGTATTAGGAGCCTTCGGGTTATCATACGCCATGAACGGAAGTTTTACATGATGGAGTCCTCACTTCCTAATTCTCCTTCCATAGGGGGGGTGATGAAGATTTACTAGTCTATGATCAATATTTTAACGATGCTCTCGATGTTCAATGTTTGATGATGTCATCTATGTCTAGTGAGCTCAGGAAGTCTCATGAAGACATGGATGCCTACAGCTTACTCGAGCACCTCTGTGGTTTATACCGGGATAGAGCAAGACAGAAAAGGTTTGAGATCTCCAAGGCTATATTTCAGAGCAAGCTTGGAGAGGGTGCCCCAGATGGGCCTCATGTACTCAAGATCATTGGCTACATTTAGCGCTTGGAGGTTCTAGGGTTTAAAATCCCTGAAGAACTGGGTACCGATCTCATTCTCGCATCACTCCCCCAGAGCTTCTCAAACTTTTTTGTTAATTTCAACATGAAAAATATTGAGAACTCTCTATCTGATCATATTATCCTTATTCTCCAAGTGGACAATGACATGAAGCGCGAAACACCATCTGTCCTTAGGGTGAATCAAAGGAAAGGGAAGGTGAAGAGCATTAAGCCCAAAGCTTCTTCAAGGCCTTCCATGAAAAGGAAGATCAATGGGGAGGAAAAGGAACAGGATGCTGTTTGTTTCGCATGTGGCAAGAAGGGCCACTGGATGAAAAACTGCACCCAACCAAGGAAGCAAGGGGAAGCTTCAATTGCATTTGTTATCGAATGCAATCTATCAGTTTCTACTAATTTGGTATTAGATACTGCTTGTGGATCTAACATCTGTATCCAAATACAAGAACCAAGTAGATTCAGGAAGATTGATCGAGGACAGGTAGATCTACGAGCAGCCAATGGAGCCAGACTCGCTGGTATAGCTGTTGGAGACTACCACCCCACATTGCCTACCAGGATGGTCTTGGTTTTGAAAGGTTGTTATTATGTGCCTTCTGTTACTAAAAACATTATTTCTGTATCCATATTAGATACTGATGTATTCATATTCAAGTTTGGAAATTAATGATTCTAATTTTATAAAGATTGTAATTGTTTTGTTAGGGAAAATTTATATAATGAACATTATGTGTTAGACTACACAATCCAAGTAATGGCAATCGATAAAAAAGTTAATTCACATGAATCATACCATAGCCAACTTTGGAATAACTGGCTAGGTCAGGTCAATGAGAAACGTTTGACAAAATTACATCAAGATGGGTATTTAGATTCTTTCGAACTAAAACCACTTGGTGTATGTTATGCGTGTCTACAAGGAAAAATGACCAAAGCCCCATTTAGTGGGAAAGGTAAAAGAGCTAACGAGCATCTAGAATTTGTTCACATAGATGTGTGTGGACCATTTCCTGTTGAAGCAAGGGGTGGGTTCTCATACTTCATAACTTTTACTGATGATTTTAGTAGATATGGATATATCTATTTTATGAGGTCTATGTCAGATTCTTTTGATCGGTTCAAATAATACAATAATGATGTTGAGAACCAGCTTGGTAAGAAGATTAAGAAACTCCGCTCAGATAGAGGAATAGAATATCTTAATCCGGACATCATTGATTTCTTACGGGAGTTTGGGATTCTATCTCCACTCACTCCTCCTTACACACCACAGTGGAATGGTGTAAGTGAAAGGAGGAACCACACCCTGTTGGACATGGTGAGATCAATGATGAGTCATGCGAGTCTTCCATTATCCTTTTGGGGATATGCATTATAAATAGAAGCGCACATACTAAACCAAGTACCAACTAAATCGATAAATGGTATTCTATATGAATTCTGGAGTGGACACAAAGCCATGTTATTAAATTTACATGTGTGGGGTAGTGAACCATTTGTTAAGGCCTCTTCAGGTAACAAATTTGTACCCAGAGGCACAAAGTGTATCTTTATAGGATATCCCAAGGAAACACGGGGATATTACCTATAAAACCTCTCAGACAAAAAGGTTACAGTGGCAAGACACGCCATATTCCTTGAGAGGGAGCACATCTCCAAAAGAGATAGTGGGAGCGAGAAAGACTTCGATGAAGTCGAGGCTCAAGATACACATGAGTTGGTACAAGAACAGATTCCACAAAGCCCCGTGGAAGAACAATCTATTCCAGAGACACAAGAACTACGTAGGAGCACGAGAGAGGTGAGAGAACCAGAATGATATGGTTTTCTTGTCACCGAGGATGGTGACTCATTATTGGTTGACACTGATGATCCTCTTACCTACAAGGAAGCAGTTGAAGGCACAGACATTGCCACGTGGCAAGAATCCATGAATTCTGAAATGGATTCCATGTACCAAAACAAAGTCTAGATTTTGGTAGATCCTCCAGTTGATGTAAAGCCTATTGGTAATAAATGGGTATTCAAGAAGAAACTGGACATGGAGGGGAAAGTCAGCTGTTATAAGGCACGACTGGTTCCAAAAGGTTTTAGACACCGTCAAGGAATTGACTATGATGAAACCTTTTCACCGTTTGCAATGCTAAAGTCCATCAGAATCCTATTGGCCATTCTTGCTTACCATGACTATGAAATTTTGAAAATGGATGTCAAAACAGCTTTCCTTAATGGGAACCTCCAGGAAGATGTCTACATGACAAAACCTGAAGGGTTTGTGACTCCAAAGGATTCAAACAAGGTATAAAAGTTGCAGAAATACATTTATGGATTAAAGCAATACTCAATGTCATAGAACATTCGTTTTGATGAAGCTGTTACAGAATTTGGCTTTGTTAAGAATGAATGTGAGCCTTGTGTCTACAAAAGGTTTTCTAGAAGTGCAGTCATTTTCTTAATAGTATATGTTGATGAAATATTGCTAATTGAAAACGAAGTACCTGTCTTACAGTCAGTTAAGGCATGGTTACATAAATTCTTCTCTATGAAAGACTTGGGAGAGGCGACATACATTCTTGGGATCAAGATCCATCATGATAGATCCAAGAGAATGCTGGGCCTGAGTCAAAGTACATACATTGACAAGATACTGAAGAGATTCAGTATTGAACAGTCCAAGAGGGGATTGTTTCCAGTGTCACATGGCATTCATCTTTCCATGAAAATGTGTCCTTAGACACATGAGGAAAGAAAGAGGATGGAAAGGATCCCTTATGCATCCGCAATTGGGTCAGTAATGTATGCTATGTTATGTACGAGGCTAGATGTTGCTTACGCATTAAGTGCGGTAGGAAGATATCAAGCTGATCTAGGAGACCGCCATTGGATGGCAGTCAAGACTATCCTTTAGTATCTGAGGTGTACTAAGGATATGTTCCTGGTTTATGGATGATACGAGGAACTAGTCATTAGAGAACATGTAGATGCTAGTTTTCAGACTAATCAAGATAACATGAAGTCGCAGACTGGATACATCTTTAGTTTGAATAGAGGTGCAGTGAGCTGGAAGAGCTCAAAACAAAGTGTGGTGGAAAATTCTACAGTGGATTCCATGTATATCATAGCTTCTGAGGCAGATAAAGAAGAAATATGGATGCCAAGCTTCGTCCAAGAGCTAGATGTTGTACCGAGCAGTAAATATCCTATCACACTCTATTTTGATAATACTGCAGCGGTGGAACTTGCAAAAGAGCCAAGGTCTCATCAGCGGACAAAGCACATACTTCGGAAGTATCATCTCTTGAGGGATTTTTCTAGGAGAGGTGAAGTTGCAGTGAACAGTATTTCCACGGAAGACAACGTGGCAGATCCATTGACTAAAGCCTTGACTCACCAGAAACATGATCATCATGTGAGGTCTAGGGGACTAAAAGTCATAGGCAGTTGGCTCAAGTCCAAGTGGGAGTTTGTAAGGGTTGGTGTCCTGAGAACCAACTATTTCGTACTTTGATTACATGAATGTTCACTTATTATATATTGTTTATTGTTCTTCATGACTATAATATAATAATGTCCTGGAATATTTGTTGCATTAATAAGGTCATAGCATATCCCCGTTATGATGAGAACCTTGAAATGCTATAACAATATTCTTAAATAAAGTTCTACAGTTGGATGACATACTATGATAGGACACATAGTATATAGACCATCATGTGCGAGTACTCGTAAGAAGATGAGACTCTCTCTCATGGATTTCGCGCATGGTAATCTTCAAGATGGGAGATTAGGAGAACAAACCCACCGGTAGTAATTCTGCATGTCTTGGTGTCATCGGATATTTCTATCTGCGAGCATGTGTAATGGTCCTTAGACTAGAATATTATCATTAACTCATGTCATGACCCGCACACTTAGATTTACTGATGAAAACCGTCACGCAGATAGTTGGCGGGAAGTAGGGAACATTGGGTGAGTCCCTAGTGACATGTTGTTAATGGATAAGTCGAGGAAGGATTTGCACCTTCTATTTATGGAAGTTGTTATCTCAGCCCTTTGATTGAAATAGAACTATCGCATTAAATTTTATGGCCATGGTGTAAACGATGATTTTATTTCAGGTAGTCAAAGAACGACAGATTAGCATTTAGGTTTATGACACTTCCATGAAACTTTCTTAATGAGATATTGAGACAAAGGGATTAAATTACACAGTATGCATTCGTATGAGGTGATACGTCAATGCGGTGTAAACTTCTTTCTCTTGGGTTCCTTGACCCGTTGCTAGACAGTAATCTTGGACTTTAGGAAAGCCTGCCTAATTCCAACGAGAAAGAGGCCTAGAGGGTCACACACTAAGTGTATCCAAGTATCTCAAGTTGAATAAAGATTATTCCCGTATGTGGTTTAATAATTATTCAAGGAAGCCTAAGTTGTTTTAAATGATGGAGGAAAAATTAAATAAAACAAGTACATGCCGTGTATTATTAAATGTACATGCCATGTAGTTTTATTTTGGAAAGGAAATGAATAAATTAAAACAAGATATACACGCCGTGTACATTTAATTTACATGCCGTGTAGTTTTCAATGAAAAACAAGTACACGCCGTATATTTATAATTACACACCGTGTAGGTTTTCCAGCCGGGTTTTTGAGGATATAGTATCGTTTTATTAAATGATATTTATTATAATCAGTGTGAGCGCATGTCAAGGAATTAATTATTCAACATGGGGGTTTTCAATAAGAGTTATTGAAATTAATGAAATTCATAATGCGTTTATTTATTGTCATAACTCTACACCCTCAAACTCGATTATAAATATCCTCACAACCCAAAAATTTTCCTACACAAGAGAATCGTTGTGCACAACATCTCTGGAGAATTCTTTCAAGACCGAAAGAACCTCTTCCTCTAAGAACGCTCTCAAGACCGAGATAGATCCTCTTACATTAGATCAAGATGATCTAAGGCGGACAACGCAAGAAAAGGATTCTCCACGCTAGCACCTCGATAATCCATTGGTGATGTCCAAAGATAAAAGGTACACGTGTGGATCACTGCTAGAGGGAGTCTACACTTGGCTTCTACAACGCAATGACAGTTCACATCGAAAACGTGATCGAGAACAACAATGAACAAAGAACACCCAAAAAGTATTTCTTTATAATTAATTAAATTAACTATAATTAACCTGTAACGATCCTTGTTTTTGGTTCCGGGACAAACCATCTTCTTTTTCTTTTTCTGTGATTCGATCCATGGAGACTGGCGTTTATCGTCATATTGATCCCGGATTGATCATTGCTAATGAAAAAAAGCCAAGTGGGCACATCCACCCACGTGCTTCCGCTGTGCCCAGAACCTTCATATATGTGACATCAATACCACAATATAAGGTATATATATTAGGTGCAGCTCATATTTAATCAACATCTTGTCATCTATGATTAATGAATGTGTATATTGATATTAGAGAAAATTTATAATGGAATTACGTTAAGGGAGATGTTTTTCCGTATGTATCTTGTTTGTTGTAATTTCATCATGAAATTTTTATGATATAGAATTTTAAGGGGATTTTGAAACAATTTCACTTAACTGAGTTTAAATGCTAAAACATCAACAAAGATTTTTTATTTTCCTATTTAATACATCTAAGAATAAAAATTATATTTTGGATATGGTTTATCACCTTACAAAAAAACAATATATTATTTTTATCATTTATGATTTTTCCCTTGATGAAATCATCTGGTCATATCTTAATGAAGTGGTACAGCCTAATATAGTACCATTATAAATTCTATTTCATCAAGAGATGTGAATTACATAATATTTATAGATAATTATTATAAAATATTTATATATGATGTCCAAAGAAAGAACTATATATAATTCTTAGAAAAATGGTCAGTTTGAGTGGACCGTTCAAACACTATATGATATGATGAGAAATTTATCTTCATATTTCAATTGAATTATGGAAGAACACATTCCATGAATAAACATTTCATTGAAAAAACATTAACTTGATTATTTAAAATTTCCCTTGTGAATCCCACTATTGAGATATGTGTTGGACTCTAAAATTTTATTTTGAAGATATTTGGAAAAAGATTTTGGAATTGTGATTGCATCTAAAATGGTAGAATAGTTTATAAATATTATTAAACACCTCATATTATATAATTTAAAATATAAACATTATGTGTAAATAATTTTCATGACATGGAAAACATTGTTGGTGATATGGTATTCCATTGAATAGATTCCTGGAAGAATGTTATGTGATTTATATTGATGTGATAGAAAATAAATAATTGAATCTATCCCTATGATATTCATGATCATATCATTATGTTATTTTAATTATTGTTGCTTCCTCAAAATTTCATGATGGTAATTGATGTGTTCTTAGAATCATTTTTTAAAATTTATTTATCAAATAAAAAACATGTAAGTAATAGATATTTCACAACAATGGATTATTGACATTCATATGAGAAGAAACCATTAGAGATTAATTGTTAATAGAGATTATTTGAAATAGAATAAAACTACACAAAATGATATGGTTTTCCTAGGCATTCATAAAATTTTTGATGTAATGTGGGAACATAAAGATGTGATTAGGTATTTGTATGCTTAGTTTTTTATATCGAAATGATATAGTCTCATAAGGGAAATTCATATATGTGGTTTATAATGTAACACCCAAAGATTATAGTATATATATATCTCTTATAAATAAATGAATCAGATTGTCTATAATGTAGAAAACCATGAGTATATTAGAGTAATTCACATAAATAATAAAAATTATCACATTTTATTGATAATAAATATTTAAAATAATTTATAATTAATCTACGAGATATGAAATATCCTAAAGAGATGTTTTGATTTATTTTTCATTTTAGATTTTTTATTCTCTTATATGATTAATAAATAATTGATATATAGTATTATCCATATGCTAATTGATTATTTAAATGGAAATAAATTTTATCATTTAGTTATTTTTATTTTTAATTGAAATACAATCATACTAATATAAAAATATATTATTTTGGAAAACAAATTTTATGAGTGAATTTAGTTTTAATCATATTAAAATATAAAAATAACAATTAATGAATTATTTTAATGAATCATAAATAATATATATTATTTGAAATTTTTTCACATTCAATTTCAATATTTTACTTTGAATGCAATTCAACAAATTCACCATTATGCTTAAAATTTAATTTTCTTAAATTATTCATTTGTTATTTTTGTTATATATTTCAATTCAAAATTCCACATATAGAAATTAAATTTCCTGAAACAGTTAACATTTTTGTAATCTCATTTTTCATATTTGGTAAATACTTTTTTTACTAATTTTCCATAATTAATTTTAACTAAATTACAAATTAATTACTTATATAAATGTTAAAAAGGTATAATAAGTGTCAAAAGTAACGTTACATGGGTTAATCTATTATAATATCATTCAGAACAGTTATTATATTTGAGTATTTCGACCCCCATGGAATTAGTTTCTAATTTTTTTCATAAATTCATCTTTCATTATAATTTTTATTATTTATATTTTAATTATTTATATATTTATAAGAGTAAAAATCATATTTCTTATAAAAGGAGATCATATACACATCACTCCTTCATACTATTTGATCCTTCTGTCCCAATCCTGATATGATCAAAAATCCCCTTCTCTTCATGAAAAAATATTTAGTACTATTTTTCTTCATAAAAAACAAACCAATGATGAATTATGTGGAAATATAGCTGAGGTTTCATAAATAGGATGTATGTTTAATTAAAAATCAATTTTTAATTTCACAATCCATTTATCTCCAAAAAACAAACTATATGTTTCATAACATGATTAAATATATATATATATATTTACTACTATATAATTTTTTATTCAAATTTTACCACCATTTTTTACCTCTATTCCATATTATGTGTAATGATAATGTCATTTGTATAAGGGATTCGTCAATCACCTCAATAGGGAGATGTAATTCTTTTTTCATGTCCCTAAAATATATATGGTCGTATTGATGGAATTTAAAAATATATATGACAATTAATATGATTATAGAGGGAAATATTACTATTTATGAGGATTTCAATCCATTTATTATAAAATGAATACATTACATAGGTTTATATAGAATAATATTACAACGAAGTGATGAAATTCATTTTTCAAAAAAATCATATATTAAGAGTTATAAAAAAGATATATTTTTAATAAAAATGATAATTATAAACTGATTATGATTCTATATATGATAAAACCATGACAAATTTGTATGTCTGAGAAGCATCAAACTGAAACATACATAGAATATAGACTAGTTTCCACTAGAATATTAATTTAAATGAGGGATTTTTAAAAAATAGGTAGTTAATGTTTTTTAATAAATCATATATTTTAATATATAATTGAATGTTATAGTAGAATAATTTTTTAAAAATTAATCATCTATTTTAAATGATCTAATGATTTAGAATAAAAAATATTTGGATATATAAAAAAAACTTATCTTGAAATATCATTATTAATCTGTATTGATTATGCTCGAATATTCATTGGGTAAATAATTTTACCTTTAACATACCAGGTAAATAAAGAATATGATATTTTCATATTTATTAATATCTTTTAATTAAATATTAATTTTATTATAATGGATATTCTATTTTCGATGGAGTACCTAAAATAGAAAAATGGGTTTCTCGGAAATCTCTTAATGCACACAAGGGTGAGTCATACTAAAAAATAATAGTATAATATTATCTTAAATGGTAGTTTATGCAAAGATGTTGTATTAGTAGGAAAATACAGAAGAAAAAACAATATTATTATAAAAGTTTTTTAAATTTTTTTACATTTATCCCATAAAATCTAGAGGCTTAAAATTTTAATGAGTCCAAATTTAAGCACAAATACTCTACTATTTTTTAAAAGGTCGATTTACCTCCTTTTAATGGTGAAATATTTTTAAATCTAGTTGTTTCACTTTTATATTTTTTACTTTCCAAAATAAAATTCTTCTTTAATCAGGACAACAAAATTTACATTGGATGAAATTTTGGTATTTTTTTTGATAATGTTAATTTTTTAATGAATAATGAAAAATAATGCATTTTAATTCAAGAAAGCTATTTAATTTAAATTATTTATTTGGTTTTATTAACTTATTAATTAGTTATAAAATTTATTTCTATTATATTATTACCATTTAATCAATTCTATGTCAATGGAAGTGATTTTACTTTGAAATTTAGCATAAAGGAGTGTCAATCTTTTGAGAATTATTATTTCATTAAAAACATTATCTGTTTTGACAATTAGAATAAATTTCAAATTAATTTTTGAAAATTATGTGTTTTTAATTTGAAAATTTTATTCCATATGTGGAATCAAGAGGTCTATATTATGTAAATATGTGACTTATATTTTTAGAGACTATGAATAGTAACTTTGGTAATTATTTTATTTACCATCGCTAAAGGGTAAATATGGTAAATAAGTGTAAAAAATACAATAATAATATTAACAATTGTTAACACCTATCATAATCCTATTGTTTGATACATTTACAACCATGGGCATCTGCGGGTCGATTTTGGGATCCCATGGAGCCACAATCATGTGAGAATGACACTTTATAAAAATTAATTTAAAGTTATGGAAAATGTAACAAAATCATATATCACATAGTAAACCATTTTTTATAATGTGTTATATAAGAACTATTATCAACAATAAATATTCATTAGAAATTTAAAAATCTTTCCTACATCATGGAACTTTATTTATAATTTTTATACATTAACAAAATAAATTTATTTATGAAAAAGTGGTGATGCAGTAATTGCATTATTAATAAAGGATTCAAATAAATGATATAATAATTATTAAAATAAAGTTATTTTGAAATTTTTTATGCCATACAATAATTTTATAGATTAGTATGACTTGATATCATTGAATTAATAATGAGTGAGATAATTAATAGAGTTGTTACATATTTGTTAAATGTCTTTATATGAATAGTATATAAATTGACATTAATGAATTTTTTAAACAATTAATATTTTATTAAATGATAAAATAATCCAAAAAATCTAATATTCTTCCAACTGAAATATATTAAGTTAAAATTTTCATTAATTATATATTTTGGGTTGCTTGGTATTTTATAGTAAATATATTAACCATATAAGATGAATACATTTGAGGACATGGTAAATGATAAATGAGATAACAAAGGGTAAAATAAAAAATATAAAGATTAAAAAATATCCCAAACCATTCCAATTAATATTACCTGATTTTATTTGAACTTATATATACATTATCATTGAATTAAAAAAATTTGTACCTTTTTAAACCAAAAATCATTATATTATAAAATAGTACTTTCAAACTTTCCTAAAGATCCCCTCCCCCCTCTTATAAAAGGCCGCACCTCTAACCCATTACTCAAAACTCTCAATACCCTTGGTTCAACCAAACTATGCTCCAATAATCCATCAACATCAATATCATCTCTTTATAATCCTTACTTAAGGCATAAATCACTTCTAACAAGCTTTCAGGGCCAAACGAAAGGGAGTTACCCGGTTTAAAGGTAACATCTTTTCTCAAGTTCTTTTCTTTTATTTTCGATCTCTATCCCCTTAAACTCTCACTATTAAATTATTATATAAAAACACTGGTATCTTCAATAAAATATTATCTTTTATGCTATTTATTCAATATACCCTTACATACACCCCCATCTAATGGATATGAACATATTGTTTTAGTGGATGGAGAATTATTACCTCACAAAATGATAATTGTTCAATTATCTTCTACAGACTCTCATGGTGGCCATTTTTATGGAGCTATATTTATATGTGATATATAATATATTTATATTGTCTATATTCTTCTTTATTTTTCATTTATATTATACCATTATGGTTTCTATAATGGGTAAATACGATAATATAATTTAAGGATGTTCGGACTACTACCCCCTCAATGTGATATGACACATTAATGCCATATCTGGAATTTATAAAAGTAGAAGTTAATGAAAATATATAATTTTATACTGGAATTATAATATACTTATTAATCATTATGTTTTCATTCCATTAAATAAAAAATAGAAATGAAAGTATCCTTAATGCATACGTACGACTTACCTTCTCCATGAATGGTGCATTTCATTTCTTATCTCTAAATGTTATGTACTATTATAAATAAATATATATATATAATAGATATAAAAGATATATATGGTATTTAAACCAAGAATATAATTATAGAGATAATTGTATTTTGACCATATGGACTACTAGTAATTATAAGAAGTTCATTTTTGACTCATGTAACAAATGTAGACAAAACGATTTTTATTAACATAAATGATTTTGTAATGTTTGTAAAATGTTAATAAAAAATATAAATGGATAATAAACATGAAATGGTTCTTAAGAAATTATAAATTATCTTTAGTTTAATATTCCGGATATTAAAGAATGAATGAGTCAAGTCAGGCACGAGGTAGGTGACATCATTTTAATCTCCTTTCATTGAGGCATATTTTGATTTATACATGAATTTGTTTTATAAAGTGTATAAACCACTTTGAAATTTCATTTCAATTAAAGGGAATCTTTTTCAACGTAGTGTTTTACTAAAATACAGAGGTAATATTAACTATTAATGTATGCATTGACAATGATCCTTTCTCCACCACGAGCGTTATTGGATTTTTTTTCTTCCTTAAAAAGACGCAATGTTTTTAAAAATAAAATTAGATACCATAAACTCTTATACATTTTTGGTATTGAAAATGTTTTTTTATAATTGATTGATTGTGACAATATATTTAAATTAAATATTTTTATTCTAATGTTAAAAAAATTTATTTTCATTATGTTTATTTTATGTGTTGTGAATATGTTATGTTTTTTGGACATTGTTTACGTATACCAATGGTTCCATGTTGAACTAGGGTGGGTGAACCCATTATATATCTCTAATTCATTGGGTAATGTGAATGAGGTAAATGTGAATATTTTTCCTTATATATTTAGGGAATATAATATGATCAATATTCTATTTGTAACTCCCTACCTAGCTCTGAAAGCTACAACGTATATATGTTATAGATGCCACAAGTCACCTTTATGATTTATGATTTCTATGTGTTATTCATAAATCATTATATTTAATGAGGTATGTTAAAGAGATTGTGTTTTTTAGTACTGATGGACTGATAACTTCTTTATTTATTTTATAATGCTTACCGACCATTTTATTCTTATCCGGTTTTTTGAAATGTTTTTCAAAGGCTATAAGGCAAGGTAAGAGAATCAAAGCATTCAAAAAGATCAATATCAAGAAAATAATTCTTGTTTTCTTTGAAGAGTTTTATTTTATGAATAAAAATTGATACTGAGTATAATTGTCTACTTTGTAAATTTTTTAGATGTAATATAATAGTTGTGGCCTAATTCTCTATAACTCTAAACCTGAAAATATCCTCAATGTAGAATTATTAACATAATTAATGATTATGTAATGTTTAATGCCTTGTCCTTATATTTACATTATCTAATAAATCCCATAAATATTCTACTCTTATGTCTATTTCACTATATTTGATTATTTATTTTCATCCACCTCTCATGGATCTTATATCGATCTAGAAATTTTTTTTAACAATCACCGTTATTTCTTGTTTTTTTAGTTTTTTACTTCCAAATGAATGTTTATTAATGTGATATAATTTTTTTGATTTTTATAGTCAAATTATTATTTAAATTTAATTGAAATATTAATTTAATTTTTTTTCAATGAATTAAAATTAAAATTTATTTTTTTCATTCAAGTAGAACATTTTTGACATTTTATCATAATTTTAAAACTAATATTTTAATATAATTAAACAAATTTACAACAATTTTGTAAATTATAGGGGTTCGTTTTAGTGAATTTTAATTTAAAATATTAAATTAGTATTTCTAAAGAAATTATTTTTCACAATATTATTAGAGTTTTAATTTATACATGCAAAAGGGTATGGGATTTTCCTATATTTTTAATGAATGGTTTCGATATCCTTTTAATGGTAACATTTATGTATGTGAAAATAAGTTTTTAAATCGTAGTAATTTAAATGGATGTGATCTGGTGATTGATAATATGTTATTTCCAATGATGTATTATCATTATTTGATATTAAACTCTTTAGGTAACCTTCATATTTTATATATATTTTTCTGTAATGAATTTATAAATGTTTTTGTTATCCTGAGGATCATAGATGTATTTTTCCTTATACTGATTGTTGGGTAAATTAAATTAATTCAATTAATTGTGTTATGATTTAGTTACTATGAGAAAATATGAACTAGATTGAGAAGTAAACATCATTTTGTAATGAACTTTATCTAATTTCATAGTCTTGGGTTTGAACCTTGACTAAAATTGTGATGGAAATTTGAGATAACATAATAAATTATTGGATCATTTTCATAATGATATACCATGATGTGATCATTGAATGATTATATAATTTTACATGAGTATTGGTAAGACACATTTTGAATTACATGTTGTTATTATTATTATATGATATGATGGTTCATGGATTAATTATGATGATTCTACATTCGTAGGGGTCATTTATTTTGAAATGATAAAGTCTTTGTACATGAATAAGAATTTTTTATCAAGGAATTATTATTAATGAACATACTAATATATGATCATCCAATAATACCCATACTCATATCATATGATTATATTTCATCAAGGATCCATATATCTCACATTATCACATACTAGGAATTTTATATCACCCTTTGTTTTGTTTCTATGTTCCCAAAATTATGAAGGAATGTTTTTTTAAAATATGTCTCTAAAGAGTACTCCCATATATGAAAATCTTTAGATATGTAAAACATCATTTGTGAAATATATTTATTATATATATAGTCTCCATGGAAACTAAATCATGACTCTTACAAGTTTTATATAAGTGATGAATTTATTTTACACTATTAGAAAATGTTGAAACATTTGGGAAAGTTATTAAAATGTCCCCATAATAGAATAAGGGATTAAAAAACTATTTTCACTAAAGGATAAGAAATTACTTCATATTTACCCTAGTTTATCACACAACACAACCATTTTTAAATAGTGGGTTGAGAATTATTAATTGATTTCTATTATTGTCTCATTTTATATTAATAATAACCCAAGACATTGGAAGGCTAAATAGGACCCACGCAACACATAATTATCATATATATATTCCACATAAAATCAATAATTCATTATGTTATAATGTTCCCATTGAACAAAAAATTATTTCATATCATTTCCAAATGGCTTCCCATAAACTAACCATATTAATTTTATTGAATGAAACCAAAATTCAATCACCTAAATATATTTTTTCATAGATAAATTTGTAGTCTGATCCATAAATCATGACAACATCGTCGTAGAATCTATTAATGATTGGAATGGAATACAACCCATGAAAATGAAATGCTATAAAACTTGTAATGTAATGTTCATTATGAGCAACAATAATGAGTAAAATTAAACTATAAAATTTCAAGAATATAATGAGAATTATTTTAGACACTATTAAAAAATCCAAATAGTAAATACATTAAAAACCCATAATTTATCTATCATTAATTATGGACTAGAAGATAAAAATATAAAACATTAATGTCAATTATATTTTTATATTTGAAAAATATATTTATTTAATCCCACATCATAAATAAATTTATAAACCACCCGCTGAAGAAGGAAAATGATGATTTTAACAATGAAAATAAATAAAAAATATTTTTATTTCAAAATAAAATCGTTGAAAATTTTATAAAAGAGAGAATATGGATATTGGTGAAAATAGTTAATTTAGAGAAAATAGATATTACTTGTATCAATATGAAATTTTTTAAACAATAAAATCCATAAATTAATTACATAGACGTAATGGTTAAATGAAATTTTAGTATTATTATTGAAGATAATAAATCTACATTTCATAATAATAGTGATACTATAATATTTATTTATCATGAATATATATTTTTCTAATAAATCCACACAAAACATCATATTTTTTAGGAATCATAATATATATAATTTGAGACAGAAATGACGATTAGCAATAAATAAAGATAAGAAATATCATAATAAAATAATTAGTAAACATTTACACAACATATAATAATGATTATCATGATGAATAAATGTATCTTAATGAATGGATATTGTGTTGAGAAAGACCATTATATGATTGTTATATTTTTGAATTAAATCCATGAATGGTATAATAGAATAAGGGTGTGTTTTTTACTTAGATTTCATGAAATCAATTGAGAAAATAAATCAATAGTAGAAATATAGACCACAATATGGAAACAAAAGTGGAGTTCACATCATATCCTAATAAAAAAATTATGATATAGGAATCCTTAACTTTAGTCTCATTTTTGTGACCATGCATTAACATAACATATAACAAAAATTTATATAAAAATAACCTATTTTAGAAAATTAATCATACATATATCCATTTGTCAAATTAATTTATAATCATTTATTATAAATGTATTAGTAAATAATATATTATTTTCACATATAGATGTTATTAGTTTTAATTGTCGATTTAATACCACTTTTGTAATTGAAGTGTTGATTTAAAATTTCAGATTCAATGTTCAACATGAAGAGATCATTATAGTTATTTGAATAGACATTTTTATAATGAAAAATATGGGTATAATTAAAATTCATATGTATATATGTAATCATTGGTGATGATGTTGTGCACATGGTACATGTTGTTGAAATTTTTACTAATGAAGAGCGATACCTTAATGTTAAAATCCCTAGATCCACACCCATGGATGAGGCTATAAAAACAATATATTTTTGGATTTTGTAAAAATAAATATAAAAAATTTGAATCAATAAAATAACTCAACATCCAATTTAAATATTTTATCACTTATATACTCATGGACATCTATTCTATATGGTTTTGTATAATTATTACTGCTTCTTATATAAGTACATGGATTCAAAAAACAATGGTTTATTAATATATAAATAATTAACCACTATCTTATTAGCATATAAAAACATTATTTAGCATATCATACATGATAAATTTCTTCAACACTTTTGGAAAAGGAAATATATGATTTTTGAGATCAAATTTTATTCAAGGTTAAACATAATTATTAATTATTAAATTTCATCATATAGAATATGCTGAAAAAAATATAATGATGTCATAACAAAATATAAATATTTTAACAGAATGCAATCCATACACCTAAAAAATAATATTATTACACATGATATAAGGAATAAATCATTATCAATGTAAAAAAATTAAAACAATCAATAATCTTGAGCCATGTCACATCAATATTAAACAAAATAAATATTAAAACACAATATGGTAGAAAATAAAAATATATTTTTATCAAAGATAATTTCTTCAAAGAACACCAATAATGAAAATTAATGATTGGATAACCTCACCTTGTAAAAAACTATATTCTCTTAGGTGTAACCTGTTTATTATTTTATTGCATCTTCTCTTAAAATAAAAGTTTATTCAGTAAAACCATTGTCTCTGTGAAATGATTTTTGGAAATGCATCGAAAACTCTTATCATAATGTGATATAATCTCACTAATCATAAGATATTATTTCCAAAAATATTGTCATAATAATAAAATGACAATCATTTCTTTCTCCAATATAACAATAATCATTATTCATTCATAAAAAGTTTCACTACTGTAAAAAAATGGGTTCCATGAAAATATTTTTAATTAATCCTAATACATAAATATAATGATAAAAGAAGTTATCATTAAAACATATACCTAGTAAATCAGAAGAAACAACAAGGGTTTTTTTATAGGGGAATATAAAAATCCATTAAAATAATAATTAAATAACATTCTTTTTTAAAATACCCTCTCCATATATAAATTTCCATTTAATAATTAGATATTCAAAATATTTTATGGAAATAATTTTTAATTAATAAAACAACATAAACATATGATGTAAACATCAAAGAAAATAATGTGCATGACGGTTAGTAATTCTACTAAAAATCATTCTTCTCTTACATTGGAAAAGAGAAAGAAAAGTACCCCATGATAAAAATACTAAGGAGAAACAATTGAAAATCATTTTAAAAAAGGATAATTATCATATTAAATAACATTACGAATGATATTCTCCATACAGGAAAAAATATTAAATAAAATTTATAATTCATGGATTTGGAAGAGAAGGGATTGATATTTAAAATGAGGTATAAGTGTAATATCTTATATGGACAACTATTTTAATAATTATTAATAAATTTTGGGAAAAAATAATTTAGACATATAAACCACATCAATATTTAGAGGGGAGGAAAATAGATATGGTACCAAACAAATTATATAAAATTATTTCCACTAAATGAACCATGAATATAATCATTCATGAAAAAATTTGGATTTAAACATAAATATTTTATCGATTTTTAACATTCAAAATAAAAGTTCATTTAAATAATAAAATTATATGGCTCTAAAAATCCAATGATTTTCAAGAATTAATATTATAAAGATTAATATTGTTTTATAATTAAATCCTTGAAATAAATAAATTTTTAATTTTTGAAACATGTGTCATGAAAATGATTCTTAAACAAAAAAATCCCATGAAAAGTTAATAAAATTTGAAATAATTAATAATTCATAGAGTGATTCTGCACACAAGTTTTAATAAAAAAAATTGTAAATGTTGATGAAAATATATAGAGATATGTTCAGACGTATTCTTGAATTAAAAACGTAAATGAAATATATATAAAAACCAATGAGTAGAAATTGGTTTAATAAATCCTATACAACATGGGAATATTCAACAAAAATTCCATTGAATGTTTTAGTTTGAATTTTAAATAAAATATAAAGATGTATGCGTGATTAATGATGTGAAATGAAAAATATTATTATATAAACCAATTGAAATAAATTAGGATTATAAACATAACACATACCTTACTAAGGGAAATTGAGACATATTCCCTTATATATATTATATATTTAAATTGGTATGTAATCGATGGGGTTATTATTCATAAATAATATAAATAAATAACATGTTGAAGTTGAACTAAAATAAAACAAATGATTTTGGAAACATAATAATTTCATGGTATTCTTAGTCAAGAAGTTATATAACCCAATGAATGTAAATAGAGTTAAGAAACTCCATACCAATTTGTTAACATCAAAATCAAAAACACATGGATGAAATAAAATTTATTGTTACGTAATATTCTATGATGTATGTAATATAAAGTATATAACATGTAAAATTGGAATCATAGAAACCATATATAATAAATGAGGTGAATAACATGAAAATATGATTTAAGGAATGGATATTTAGATACAATCTCTTAAGATAGTTTAGAATTTAATTAAAATCCCTATGGAAGTAACAATTTAATGATTAACATAATATTCATAGAATTATAATAAATTTATAATATAATATCTAAAATTAAATTCTATAAAAATTGGGTTGATATTAGTTATACAACGTTAAAATTTACCTCAATGAAGGGAAACTCTAATGAAATACCTTACCTCGAATCTAGAGTATATATCTATGTTTCAAAACTCATATATAACAAACATATATGAATTATTTTATTATTTAGTAATATTTTAATTTTTCATTAAATTATCAATAATTGTTTTATTATTTTATTTAAATAACATATTTAATTACTTAATTGGTCAGTTACACAAAATGTATTTTTAAGATATCTACTTTATTATTGGAAAATGACATCGGTATATTGAAAATGGTAAAAGTGGTAATGTTTAAATAAATCAATGAAAAATAATTAAAATATAATTATTATATTTATACAAAAATTATAATTTTAGAATCATCTATGAATAATGGTTTAGAAATTTTAATTATGTTACCGTCATAGAGAAAATAGGTTTTGCGTATTAGAGAAAAACATATCTATGTTTCAATAAGAAAAATATAATGATGATATGTATTTTTTTAAAATTAAATAAATATTATTATATCATGATTATAATTTAATATTATTAAAAACTTCATATATACCATCATTGTGATGTGGTGATGAAAAATGGATCAAATTGCTACTTGGATGTGGTAATCCACACAAATATACATATTATTTATATAATTTTAATATGTTATTAGTATCATATATACATATTACCGTGATTAATATAAATATGCATGATTATTAGTTATCGAAGATGAAACAAATTTCTTTGTGGAGGTTGTAGTTCACAAGTACAAAAAAAGGTTCATTCATGTGGGTTGGAATAAAATAATATGAATGGTTGTGACATAATGATAGTAACATTAAATTATATTGGATATTCATATGTGATTATGTAATTGTTGGGAAAAATACCTCAATGTGTCCTCTTGGTATGTTTTTGGTTTGATTATTTTTGTTGACAAAGCCAAATGATCGTGAATGAGTATGGTTGGTGTTTTTGAAAAGTAGGTTTTTAAGGTGCTACAGTTTCCCAGTGTTTGAAAAAAATTTGGGCATTAAAATATAGTTTTTTTAAAATTATTGGTTTCTTCACAGGAATGAACAGTGTGATAAAAGGAAAAATAAAATAGAATAGTAGAATAAATGTGTACCATGGATCATGGAGTGTGTACAATCATCTGGAACAGTTCACAGCCACATACCAGGATGTAGGGGCGGTATGTTGGAGTAGTTCATAGAACTGATATTGGTTCATGGTAATTATTTTCATTGAATGACATGCATTTTATGTAAGGTGTGACGGTTCATGTGATGGAAGAATAGAATGGATTTTTATATGATCTGTGGAAGTATGTGGACCATGGTGGAACTAATTCTTCACTTCACGATTGTGGTTCATTTTAAGAGGATCATTATGTGGTGGAGGCTATAATGAATCAATGATTTGGTAAATCTTGAATTAGCATATTTTTTGGATATATTTTCCTTAATATGAATTTCTAATCCCACAGATTAGTGAACATCTCTTTGATCTGAGAATTTAGAAAAGACATAATTTTGTTCATGTAGATAAAATTACAACGATGAATTTTGTGAGGCATTGAAGCCCACAAAGAGAGAGGTGGTTCATGGAGAAAGAAAATGCAATGCCTGAAGTGGTTCATGCAAAATAAATTCCACTGATGTTTTTTTTCTGAGAATCTAAATCTAGAAAAGGATGAGGCAGGTGAAGGGTGAAAGCATGATATGCATGGGAGTCTCTAAAGAAGATGTGGTTTATGAGAATCAATTCCACAAAGGGTGAATTTTTTAACATAATAAAATTTTCAATTGTTCATTGTGGGTCATTTTAGGATGAAAAAGAATAATTTGCATAGTAGGAGTAGGTATAGATAGTGGGAGTTCTAGTAAACGGATATGATTGAAGTCTACAAACAGAGAACAGTTCACATATATAGGGTGATTCATGAAAAAAAACTCTCCCTCAAAACCAAGTTTCCCTAGTGCCACCCTTTAACAGCGCTAAAAATGCAATGATAAAGGGTACATTTAACAGCACAATAAAATCATTGTTTAATGTGACCCTTTATCAGTAGTTTTTTAGCGCTGGTAAAGGCCCCCCATTATCAGCGCTTTTTCTAGTGCTATTAAAGTGTACACCGTTATCATTGCTTTTTTTAGTTGCAATGATAAAGGGTGGGATTTATCAGTGCTTTTTCCTAGTGCAGATAATGTTTATATTTTACGAAAAATGTATGAAATACAATATATTGTTATATAAGTATATTTATATTGAAATAAATATAATATATATATTTTAAATATATTTTATATAAGTTTAAAGAGACTATTATATTTCATATATGAGAAATTTAGTGAAAATGTTTTTATAATATTTTAAACAATATTATTAATTAATAATTTTTTAATTATCATCAATTAATAATAATTTAATAACAATATTAAGACACAAAAAATCAAAAAAAATAATAATAATAATAGATTTAAAATATGTTGAAAATGTAACTCATACATTAAACAGTCTAAATTTTGATTCGAGTGTCCATTTGAGCTCTACAACATATTAAATAGAATCTTCCGATGAGATCTAAGTGTTAGGGACCCAAAAAAATCTCTTATCACATTTTTGAAGGCCCATAAAGGCCAAGATGGACACCAAAACTGGTTTTTTTGTCGGGTACCCTGATTCTTTAAAATTAGAATTGGTATAAATTCTAATTAAAATGACCACTAGTTCTATACCACATATCATACCAAATATTGTTTCATTTATTTCTATTTTATTTTTAGTGGAGTTTAAATGGACTTTCGGATTAGATGTTATCATCGTTTTATCATTCTAGGCCTTTTCAAATCCACATATATGTGTATTTATTCATAAATATATATATATATATCTTTGTGTGTATTGTGTCCCTGCATGTGTCTATATGTATGTGTGTATGTTGTATATATGTATGTATGTATTTATTTAAATATTTATAAATACACATAAAAACATATTTTATAAATATATTTAAAAATAATCTTATAAATATATATTAATATACAAATAAATATACAGATAAAAAATTGTAACTAAAAATATACAAATAAATAAAAAAAATTTGTATATGAATAAATATATATATACTAATATATGAATAAATATATATGTATCAATATAACGAAATATATTTATATTAACTTGAATCTATATTAATATATGAACAAATATAACTATATATATATATATATATATTAATATATGACTATATATATATGAATAAATATGTATGTTTTAATATAGCTAAATATATTAATATTAATATGAATCTATATTGATATATGAATAAATATTACTATATATATATAAATATTAATTTATATTAATATAAATATAAATATAAATATATATATAAATATATGAATAAATATAAATGTATTAATACAACTAAATTTATTTATATTAATATTAATCTATATTAATATTTGAATTCATATAACTATATATATATATATAGATATATTATTAAATAGTGAAAAAAAAACTAAATTGCATAGTGGTAAAGGTGTAGGCGCGCAAGGGGGGAGGTCTCGAGTTCGAGTTCCAAGTGGAAACAGGGGGGAACGTATGCATGTGGGGGATGCATGGGCAAGGGAAGCATGCAAGAGAGTGGGAGGGCATACGCCTATCACTGATAGGGGTTTAAGCACTGTTAAAAGCTCACATCGCATTATATATGCTTTATTATTATTATTATTTGACTTTTAACAGCACTTAAAAAAAGCACTGATAAAAGTTTTCTTTTATCAGAACTAAAAAAATTGATGATAAAATACCATAAAATCAATGCTTCTTTTAGGGATAATAAAACACATATTTTATCAGTTCTTTTACTAGCACTGATATAATGGACCCGCCCTCTTTATCATCACCCCAATTATCTACAGATTTTTATCGTTTTTAATGCCCTTTTCTGGCACTAATAGAAGACATATTTCTAGTTGTGAGGTGGTTAACAGAAGTGGTTCTAAGAGAAGGTGTGGCGAGTTGGTACATGGAGGCGATTCACAATAGCGCATGTGAATGATGTTTGTGGGAGATTCCTATCGTGGAATAGAAGCAATTCATGGAAGTGGTAGTGGTAATAATAGGAGGTTATCCGCATAGAAAACCTACAAAACAGTACACTGGAGGATAAATTATCTCATGTAACACTCAAGGAAGATTGGTAAACTTTCAAATCAGATGAGAAATTTATTTTTTATTATCTAACAGTTTATGGGATGGTGGACATCATCTGTAAGAGAAAATAAAATATGCATCTAAAAAATGTTTATTATACATAAATTCATTCAAAATAAAGAAACTGCATGTCCTTAAACTTTGTTTGTCCTATATATATAAATAATTAGTGGATTTTATTGTAAGAATAGTGAGAAAAGGAAGAGTACAATGGTGTTCCATTCCACCAGGAGTGAGCTTGAGAAATAGGCATATGGATTGACCCTATGAAATGATGTGAGTAGACCCTTGATCATTTAATGGCAGTGAGTTTGGGAATAGAAAATCTAGCCCGAACATTTTACTCATTACTATCAGTGATCCTTTGTAAATTTGGTACATTGGCACAATTCCCTTGTATTCTCTATGGATGTTTCCAAGTCAGGGTGAACCAAGTAAAAATTGTTGTGTCAAATGCATGATTTAAATTTTGTTCATAAAATGTAACGGGAATCAGTGTAAATGAATTTTTTTAACGATGAAACAAGACCCTATGGAGATGAAATTTCAATTAGTAATACCCTGATTCACCCCTCCACCTTTCAGGGTATTCGACCTAATAAACCTAACAATCATTATGTTTTGAGATGATTTAAATGGGGTAGGAGAGGAACTAAATTGAAATTTGTATGGTTTTAGGATTACATATTCTTCGATAGTGTAACATACCGACATTTTAAAAGGTAATACTATGTGCTTAAATGAACAATGAAATACTCTGTGACCTTTAAATGATAGACGTTAAACATAATTTTGACACTTATGTGTTTTGAATTTTGAAAAACAGACATCAACGGTTGTGATTCGTAAGTTAGTAGGAGTCTGATAAGACAAACCTGATTTTTAGTGAATATTAACACACCCTTATGTATAGGAATATTAATGGTAATATGAATAGTAATATGTCTATTATTAATAGTAAATAATTTTATTATTTTATTTTATTAATGTTAATATAATGAGATATTGTTTAATTTTCTACGTGATATGAAATGAGTTATAGTTTTAAAATATTTATTTCTGAAATAAAATATGATTGTATTGAATATTAATTTATTCATATATGAAAATTTATTTTCAAAAAATGGAGTTCATTATTTAATTCTTCAGATTGAATAATGGTTTGGGTGATTTTTTCTTATTTTTCTGAAATTCAAGAAATTTTTATGAAAAGAAAAATACAGTAATATACCGTATATTTATATTATCAGTTAAATTCTCTATTCCTAAAATCATGGATTATATAAGAACCCTTGGTTCAAAATAACATGATCTAAATGTAATTTAGGGTCACATGAAGAAATATTATTCATATTCATGAGAAAAAAAATACTAAACCAATCATTAAAATAATGGAAAACCTCTCCACTCCCCCACTTTAAATACCACCCACACCCCTCTCCCCCTCACACCACTCAAGATTCTAGAATAGTCTAAATAAATTCAAAAACCCTTCAAAAGTATCTTCCCCACATCCAATACCTTTTTTCTCACCAAAAAGAAAAAATTACTTTAAAGAGGATCTCATTGAGAATAGATCAAGAAGTTTGAATCAACATTCATTTTCTTATGTTTTCATTTCAACTCCTTTTCTTTTCTTATACTCCCTTTCCCTTCCCTTGTCCAATTGAAATGAAAACTCCATAATAATTTATATTCATTATTTTTCATGCTTATCGAAAAAATTATTTCATATATTTTCTCTCATATTCCTCGTATTCTAAAAATAAAAACACCATATGTGATGTACCTATTTACCAAAACTGTGAACGATGTGTTTTAAATTTACATTAACTCATTAATAAATGTTTATAAAAATATTTTTATTTTATTTTTTTAATTTTTATTATATTACCTCTCTTACATTATATTATTGATTTAAACACATAATATTAATGGTATATTATGAAATAAGTCTGTGATTATCGTAGAACCACAAAAAAGATATAAACAAATATAACTTATGATTTTTATAATGATACATCCTCATAAAATATAACTAAAATGATTTATAGAATCATTTAATATTCCCGAATTATATTAATACCATTTATTTACACTTCTTTAGGTCTTCTTACATTCGTTTAGGAAATCCTTTACGAACTGATTATTTAAATCATGTAAATAATGCACCTGAAATAGTGAAAAGAACAAATTATTATTAATTAATGGATTGGATGATGATATAAAATGATGATATAAGTTTTTATAAAAATCAAAATGTTTCTGTAAAATATTAGTAACACCCTTTTAACCATTATAAAAGAGTTTGTACAAGTTTTATGTATATCAAACCCAAGGTAAGGTAATTCATAACCCTGTCTCTATTCATTGGGTTTAACTTATACATCAATAGTTATGTGATAATGATGTCATTTGAGTAATAAATTTCATTAATATTATGATTTATTATGTGTATTTATAGTGTATAAAAATAATCCTTTCATTATATTATTTCTCACATCAATTATTTTATTAAGGTAATTTCATTTAAACATCCTATTTTTAAATCATATTTTATGAAATTTATAAGAAATGTATTTATGTAAATATTAATGTTGTATGATTATGTTATTTTTATTTGGAATTTATAATAATAAATTTTGGGACCTATATCTCCCTCCAATGAATTTTTTATGGTTATGTTGGAGGTTGAACACTTGGTTAGACCATGGTAACAACAATAGTTACACTGTAAGGTAACCATGAGGGTTATATTGGAATGTAGTTGTGAGGGTTACATTAAATGGTAGCCACGAGGGTAAAATATCAAATATTAGTCATGAGGGTTAAAATAATATCTAATTAATTACCCACATAACCAATATCTTTTATATATACATTTTATGCTTTCATGGGATCCTTTTGTTTTCATAAGAAATGTTATTAGGTTTATATTCAAAGGAAAATGTCTCATAATTATATATGGACTGACAATTTATTTAATTATTTTATCCTATATCAAGTTCTTCTAATAATTTCATGTTTTGAAAAAGGAATTCCCATGATTACATAGATTTTTAAGGTATAGTTATGGTTTAAATTCATATGAATTCAATTAGTTATTTTTTAATTATTTTTGTAATATTTAATTCAATGTATGTATGTCGTTCTGAAATTTTCTGGAATCTAGACTAGAAAAGGTCCACAAATTTATAATGTACTGTGTATATTTCTTTTATCTTTTATAAAAAATTACATATCATAATTTAATACTGAATCCCTAAGTCTGGGTTAAGGGAATTACTATTTTTTTAGAGGAACGGTCTAGACAACATTGTAGATTTAACATCATAATTTTTTAAAATAGTTATAGAATTTAATTTTTATCATCTATTTAATTCTGTACACATAACAAATTAGTTTTTTATAATTCTAAACATGTAAATTTATAATCATATGTGAAATGAATGAATTATTAGAGCTCAATTCATTAAGTGGAGAATATAACATCCAAATATTTTAAAAGGAAACACAATGTGCCTAAATGAACTGATAAATAATATGTGACCATTATATCCTAACTGTTAATCATAATTTTAACACTTCTAAGTTTTGAATTACAAAATATTAATATCAATAGTTATTATCTTTATGTTATTTGGAGTTTAATGTAACCAATATGATTTTTTGGTGAATAATAATACACCATTATAAATAGTTATTTGAATAGTATTATAATCCTTATGAATAGTAAATCATATTATTATTTTATTTTTATAAGGTTGTAAGATCATATGATCTAGAATAATTTTTCAACATGATATAATATCAGTTGTAGTTTTATAAAAATTATAAAAATATAGGATTTTATTTTAAAATTAAATTAATCATAGTAATGATATTATTTTTAAAACATTGAGTTCATTTTTCTATTCTAAATTTTGAAAAATTTTAATGGAGGATTTTTGGTAATTTTATGAAATTCAAGATTTTTTTATGAAATGTAAATTATGGTAATATACCTTATTTATATATTATCTGTTAATACACTATACCTAGAATCATGGATGATATAATCACCATTGATTTGAAATCATATTCTAAAATTACACTATAGGTTTACCTGAATCAATACTATTCACTGTCTTCAGAAAAAATATTTAACTAATTATTAAAATAATGTAAAACCCCACCTCTCCTCCACTTTAATTACCAACCTCATGCCCCTCTTCCAATAACACCTCTCAATCTTTGGGAATTGATTAAATTATACCAAATCTTATCCCAAAGTTTATTCCCCATTTCGAAGACCTACTTGTCTCATCAAATGGCCAAAACCAACTACCTTAAGAATGCTCTCAATGAGAAGATATCAAGACGTAAGAATCAACTTTAATTTTCTTGTGTTTTATTTTATATTACATAACATTTCATAGACACCATTCCTATACTTTTATCCAAGTTGAAGGATAGATTTATAATAACATGTATAACTGATTTTATCATGTTTATGGGAATAATTTATCACAATTATTCCTCACCACTTCCACTTTTTCAAAATATATAAGAACCGCCCATGATGTGTCAATTTACGAATATCGTGGATGGTATGTTTTCAATTTCCATTAATTCCTTCAAAAAAAGTTATAAAACCATTATAACGGTTAAAAAATGGATATAATGTGAATGATTGGACAAATATTATGGTCATTAAATAACTAATTGCATAATATTAAATGTATCTGATGACACAAGTTCACAATTATCAAAGAACATCCAAATTGATCTAAACAAATATAACTAATGATTTATATAATAATTCATTGTCATATCACATAACCAAAAATATTTATGGAATTATTGAATTTTATGAAAACATATAAATAAAATTTTATTCAAATTTTAGAGTGTCCCATTCCATACAAAATGGAAATTATTTATGAATGCCATGGAAATCGAGAAAAGAACACACCCAAAAAAATGGAATGAAAAAACACTATTTATTATTGGCTGGAATGATGTTATAAAATGATCATGTAAGTTGTTATATTTATCAATATTATTCTTTAAAATATTAATAACAGTATTTTAACCATTATACAGAATTTTTAAACAATTTTAACGTAATGAATCCCATAGTTAAGGGAATTCATAAACCAATTTTCAACCAAAATTTTAACTTTAAACTTCATTTTTTATGGGCTATTAAAATTATACTATTGAGTCAATAAGGTTTTCCTTATGAATTTTACATTCCTTTTTGTTTTAAAAATCACAAACACCTTATCTTTAGAAAAATTTCTTTTATAAGGAAAATCACTATTATAAGGAAAATTTCTTTTATAAGGAAAATCGCTTTTATAAGGAAAATATGTTTTATAAGGAAAAATTATTTTTTAAGAAAAATTATCCTTATCATATTTTCATCCATATATTTCTTCAGTATAAGATTCGAATTCAATTCTATATTCTCAGAATCGTTTGAAACTTTGATATGAAGAATTCTGTTTTAGGATCCAAATTCTAGATGAGAACATTAATAAAGTTCTACTCCGAATTCTGGATACGAATTCTCATTACGGATTCTGATTCCGAATTCTCATTACAAATTTTGGATACGAATTCTCATTACGAATTCTGATGATGAATTCTCATTCCGAATTCTCATTCTGAATTCACCTATTAAACAAAAGCTGATCATCTTTGTTTTATACACTCCAAATTTATTTAGACTCCAAAAATTGTTTTTGGTTAGACTCCGAAATTTCATTTTTCTTACGCTTTTATAATTTGTCTAATCTTTAATATTTTTCTTACACTGCAATCCTTCACTCCGAACCTTCACTCCGAATTTTTTAGTTAGACTTAAAAAGATGTCGTACATTCTGTTACAATTGTTTTGTTATAAAATGATGTCATCTATTCTATTATAAACTAACTATTGGTTTAGTTACACGTGTACAGGTCCCTCCGATTTTTAAGGAAAATATGACCGTTGGAAGGGAGGCCGACCTTGCCTATAAATAGGAGCTCATTTGAAAGTGCTCAATACAACAAAGAAGAACATAGAGAACTTGATCGATCTAGAGACCACACGTTGCTAAGGTGATTTATAGAGAGAGAAAGATTTTCATGCCTTGTGTCTACTGAACCGCTCATTCAGTTTTTTCTTCGTACAACTCTGAATGATGGTGATTACATTCGAGGACTTTCGGGGATATGAAGACAGAGGTTTCCAACACCTTGAAGTTGAGGGCTTCCTTGCTGAGGAAGACAAAGGTTTCCAACATCTTGAAGTTGAGGGCTTCCTTGCTGAGGAAGAAAGAGGTTTCCAACTACCTTGAAGTTGAGGGCTTGCGAGGATAGCAAGACAGAGACTCCAATCTTCGTATCGAGGGCTTACCCTAGTGTGGGTAAGATAGACTTGCTTGAAAGTATAAATCAAGGGACCTTTATCCAAGGTTGTTGGATACCATTCTCTTTGGGATAAAAGACTTATATCTTATTACTTGTAGTTTTACTACTTGTTTATTTCCCAAGCATATTATATTGTAAGGAAAGTATAACGTTCTTATACTTCCTTACTTGTACTCTGTTTCATTTTGATTCTATATGCTTTAAGGTAGAATCTCATATTGTAATCTTTTGTTAAGTTTCAATTTCCGGAACCATATTTCTGAAACCTAATTTCAGAATCTCTTTCCAGTTTTAAGAAAGTTTATATGACTTAATGTTTATAACTTCATTCCTTATTCCATGTTTTCATTTGGTTTTAGAGGTTTTGTGAATTTTCTTAGTTTAAACTTTTTTAAACTTAGCTCTTTCCTTTTCTTAAGGAAAACATAGTTATTTGTAACTAACTTTAAAGGTTCCAAAGGAATTTTTAAAGTGTACAATTCACCCCCCCCCCATATTGTATATTGAGCATCTACAATATTATTTTGATCCTACATATATGTGTAATTAATTTTTTTAAAATAAAAAATTATTATGTGGGTTTTTATTTAATACACATAATTCTTTATTTAACTAAATTATCTCTTCAATTATAAATTTTTTATGAGAACATTCTTTAAATATCCTCGTTTATAATTATATTTTACAATATTAAAATGAATGTTTTATGAAATTATTAATGTTATGAGATTATATTATGGTTCTTGGTAGTTATTTATTATGAACGGGTAGGACCTATATCTCTCAGCAATGAATTTTGAATGATTATGATGATCTTTTACCATATGGTTACTTTAAACATAACTAGTATGGTTACAATATAAGGTTTCTGTGAGGGTTACATTGTATGATAGCCATGAAAATCACTTTTTAAGGAAGAAATGAGGGTAACAAGTCATATGGTAGTCATTAGGTATATAATATTAAGTTATAGTTAATGTTCTAATGAAAATGAATCAAATTAGTTATATTGAAATTATTTTTGTAAACTATGATTCAATGTATTAATGTTGTTGTCTAATTCTCTAAAATCTATAATAAAATATATCCTCTTATGTATAATGTACTTTTTATTTTTCTATTATCTATAATAAAAAATTACCCAACATATTTCAGTACTAAATCGAGAAGTGTGGGTTCAGGGATTTATATGTATACCTCATATATATTTATTCCTCTTTAAGGTCCCCTGTAATGGTCATTTAAGAATATCATCATCTATATATATTTTATCACGAATTTTAAAGGATAATTTCGGTGTTCATTCAAATATATATATCCTAATGTTTTTTAATTTATATAATGAATGGAAAATGATTTATATGGAATGGAAGATGCATTTTTTGAATCTGACTAAATATTATAATACAATATTTTTCTAACTATGCTATAATAGTTTCAATAGAAAATATATTCAATGATAAGAATATTTTGGTATTAATATTTTCATCTAATAAAACAAATAAAAAATTATATATTATTTTAAACTTTATCTTTTTGTTAAACCAATTGATTAAGTAATTTTAACCATAATTGTGGCAACAAAATATTAACTATTAATGGGTTATAATTAAAAATATATTGTGAAATTGGATTATTAATTTAATAGAAACTAAATTTTAGACCTTTTTCAAAGTAAATTCCATTTTTCAATATTTTTTTTTGATTTTTGAATAATTAAAAACATATTATATAACATAAAATATCATTGATGTCATTTTTGAAACAATTAAATTTTTTAAACTTTTAAGACTATAATATAGCAATGGATTTACAATATAAACCATGAAAATGATACATAATTAATTTAATTGATATATATATTTCATGGGGAAATATAAATCACTCAAAAAATAATATAATTTTTATTATTAAAATTATTTATTTTATTTTTCGTCTTTTTTAATAACCATAGTATCAGTGTTGTAGAAGAATTTCATGTTATTATATAATTAATAAAACATGAATATGAATTATTATGATGAAAATAATAATATATATTTTTAATAATCATTTTCAAATGAAAAAATATTTTTTATTTAATAAGATATAAAAATATTAAATAGAGGACAAATATATTTATGACTTTTTCATTTAAATAAAATTTTATATATAGAATATTGAAGACTTCTATAAATAGAAGGAAGATAATTATTGACCCTCCTTTCATCACATAGTCTAAATACTAGAAAAGGGGAATATCTTAGCCCAAAGTGATTCTTCCTTTAAAAAATATCATAAATTGACAACGGAATGAATAAGAAGAAAATTGCACAAGAGTCACGCAAGTTCTACCATGGTCATGCAAGTACACTTGCGCGCCGCATTTTCAGTCACACAAGTCACTTGTGCGCCCTAAGTGATAACTGCTTGAGGAATTCTCCAGTGTATAAATACCCCTGGTGGGCCCCTCATTTCAGAAGGACTTTTTCCAGAATTCAGATATAGAACTCTGAACGCCAAAGTCTCTTTTTCACGTCTTCCGAACAGTTATGGTAATTCTTTACCGAGAATGGAAGGTCTAAACAAGAGGAGTATGGTCTAAGAGTTAAAATTCACTAACACTTGTGCACCTAAGTGTTTTACCCTTAAGGGAAATGGACACACTTGTGTGCCGCCCTACTTCTTCACCATAACTTGTGCCCCATCTTCTGGAAAGCCTCTAGGGATAATACCAAGGGTTTGAGCCAAGTCTCACCCAAGTATTACCCTAAGGGCTGAAAATCGCGCCAGTACCCATGTTCCACGCAGGTATACCTGCGCGACCAGGACTTGCGCGCCCACGCAGTACCTGCGTGCTTGCTAAGACTTGCGTGCACTTCTATTTTTGGGTTCCCTTCTTGCCCATTTAACCCCTATTAGTCCATTCCACTGATCCTATTCCAGATTCTGTATTCGAGACACTCTTCAAAGTCATTTATGGCATGCTTTCTTGATTGAATTATTTTTCCAAATGGAATTCTGTGAAACATCTCTCAAAACCTAGTGATTTAGACATCTTTATTTCACTAAAATTAGAGATTTCATTCATTAAACCTCATCCTTTAAAATGAGAGAACCCCATTCTTGGGCATCCGTCTTAGGAGTAAGCCCCAAGTCCTCATTAATATGGACCTCATTTTTAATAGTAAGCCCCAGTTTCAAATCCTCTTAATATGGGCATCCTCTTCAGGAGTAAGACCGAAACATAATTTCTTTAACTTGGGATCCCTTTTCAGAAGTAAACCCCAGTTTTAATGTTCCCAAATATGGACATCCTCCTTATGAGTAAGCCCCATGTCCCTTAATTTTGCAAAACCCTTATCATGGGCCTTCTTCTTAGGAGTAAGCCCCAGTTTTAATTTCTCTTAACCAGTTGTAATTTCCTTTTTGATCTGGGCTTTTTTCTCTAGAGTAAAACCCAATCATAAGTCCCCTCCTAAAATTGGTATCATCCATTGGAGTAAGCCCCAAGATTAGAGTATCCAAATCTCCATGAAGCACACATACATTTATGGACACTGTTCTTGGATTTCTTCCCTGAAGTAAACCTTAATCCTCATCTATTTGGGCATTCATACACACATAAGCCCCACATCATTGCATCATTCATGGCAGGATTATAAAGTTTCACCAATCCCTCTTGTTTCTCACACCGAGCAAGACTCATGTGAGCTTAGAGTGTAAAATTAATTATGTCATCTTTCTTTGAGCCATCAATTATGCATAAACATCATACTCACTTACTTGAAGTATGTGGGTTCTGATTCCTTTTCAAAACAAAGGATATGTAGGTAGACCATCTACGGGTATGGTCCCAACATTGAAATAATCCATGTCCTTCTGAATGATAATAAACTTCATGTGCCCCCCCTGAGTGGCTTTAATACCAGTATGGTCATCATAATGACTAAGAGACTTTCATGTATTAAAGGATACCATTGACTAATAATCTATAACAAATATAGATGATTCTATATCGATGAAGAACCTTGAATACATATAAAAGATTCTCTAAATATACAAAATATCAATCATTGATTGTCATATCTAATGAAAAGATTATTTTATACTTGGTAATGTAATAAGGATTCACGAACATAACTTAAATATATAAAGAGAGTCCCGGAGTAGATGATAATTCCCCTCAAAAAAGGTGTGATGAGTCTGACCTCCCAATCTCTCGACCAATGAAAATTCCTAAGCCTCATCAGTCCACAACTAATGAGAACCTACATTTGGAAAGTAGGTTCAAATGGATATAGATTCATTGGATATTTCCAGTTCTACAAACAAACCCGTTAGAAACCGCTTGGAATGTTTGAATCTTAAATCAATGACATCATCCCCCATTTTAGAGGGAAACAAAAATGGTTAACCCAACGTGAATCCTTAACCAAGTTTAAATGATTGATTACCTACTTGTTAGGACCCTATATAAAACTCAATGAGAGGGCCAACAAGACAATCAATAACATATGTGTCTATCCAAAAGATGTAGTGGCCAGACTTATCTTGATTATGTCTGTTATATCAAACATGAACTCTTTTCCAAGACATTGTGCATTTCAAAAATGGCTTCTCTTAATTTCACACCCGTGAATACGTTTGTTGTAAAAACCACTGATATGAATGACACTGCTGCTACTCCTACTGGATCATTGTCCGCTCTGAGGACGACATCACCTACTCAGCGTCTTCAACGGTGGGTATCAAACACACTGGTTAAAGAGTACCGTCAACACGGTACCATTCCAACTCTGGAGGCTTCCCGACAAGCCATCCAAGTGAACAACTCACACCGGTCATCCGGAAAATGATGACAAGTGATCAAGAAGTAGGCGGTGCCAGCCACCGTCTCCAACCGTTTTGGGTCATTATCCCCGGAACGCAATCACCATTCACTCCCATATTTTGAGGAGGTGACTGAGCAGGCCCCTCAGGGCTGCAATTCAAAGAAACATGAGTTCTTCTGAAGGGCTACTATCTACAATTGCCGCCAGACTCATGCGTTAGTGTGCCCTAAACATGATGAGGGTATCGACTCCAGGCGTTCGACATAGTTTCCTCGAACCCGAGCAGGAAAGACGAATCACCAGATGTGAAATCCGGTCAACAATGAGCAGGTTCTTATCTATACGATCTCCGAAGAAGACCAACAACCTAACTTGGTGGCAAGAATCGAGTGGGAACATACACCCGTCCGTTTTAATCCTGCTGTCTAGCTGACTCTTCTGGCACCAGCACGCCAATACCACCATGCAATTCCGATGGAATAATATAGGCAAGAACATAGACCGGTTTATATGTCATCATCTAGTCAGCAGGCTTTTATGACTACGTATGATGGATCTTGTCAACCATGTTTGGTGAAGTACAATAAACATGCACATAAACCTGCTAGTATTGATCATGCCTAACTACAGTCTCATTTGGAAGCATCAAGATAAGTCAGTCGAAAAGCTCCGACAACAAAAGGGAGGAAGACTAAATTCTCTGCCCCCACACTTGAGTGCTGTCAGGATTCATTGACTGGAAAATGAGGACAAGTACCGGAACACAGACCTACTCCAAGCATGGAATAGACGTATATTCTCGTTCCGGCAACTGAAGTCACAAAGGACATTCTATCAATGGTGAAAGAACAGAAGGAAATCCCTGCTCATTTCCTGGATTCCTGTCAGGATATTATAACAGCTTCAGCCACATCTCAGGGAATGAAATTCAAATATAGCCCTACTAGTGGAGTGACTCATCAACAGATCACTCCAGAGAAGATATAAACCTCTGTTTCAGTCCAAGAGGGTTGTGCGGCGTACTCCCCCCATATCATATAGACAACCAAGTTAGGCACACACACCTGATTTGAGTGTAGATCATCAGCCTAACCTGGCCATCTCTCCTGCTCTGCCACATACACCTGCTCAGAGTAGCCACTTTCGTCAACGGGCGGTTTCCAAGGCGAGTAAGAAGGCATATAAAAAGAAGACCCGCCCATCACAGACATGAAATCAAGATACAATCTGTAACAAGGCCTTGCTCGATGCTGGAGTTCTTGAAGACCTCATACAATTATCTGTGGGAATCCATGATTCTACTCCCTCATTTCCCAATAGTGGGAACATTAATTCTGAAGGACTTAAATAGAAACTTCCTCATGAAGGCCTTCTTCATGAATGTTCGGTCGATCTTGAAGTTTCATCTTCATATGAGAGATAAAATAACCCTTTGTGTGGCCAGAAGACCAAGGAGATAGAGATCTCATCTTTTGTTATATCCCACCGTGGTGGTCCTTCCCATGATTATGAATTTCGCTACGAAAGTCCTCTCCGCAGTAGTGATGCACATTGCCCAGAAAATGGTTCAGTGGACAATGTAGTGCTGAGAATGCCCTCTTATCTTGAGGCACTTTCAAATGTGAAACCAGTCATGTATGATGCTTCATCGCTAGCAGGTGAAATACTTTCTCAATCATAATATATCGCAGGGTGTAGGTCATTTTCTGAACCACCCCTAAGTCATGCATCTTTAGTTTAATCAGTGATTTCACTACCAATATTGTTGAATCCGATGAAGCAACAAGGGATCACCAACTCTAGTCAAATAATGTATAAGAATATTTATTGAATGATAAAGAGGAAGTGGTGAATATTAGAAAACAACTGGAAAAAGGTGAAGTCCCAGTAATGTTTTGGCCTTTGGATGACTCCTAGTATGACATTCCAAAAGTGTTGTTGGAAGATTGTATTCGAGAAATTCGTCTCAACATATGGAAAAATCTTTGTTAGTTGAAAAAGAAGATATTATCTTATGATGAATATAAAAATCATATCAATATAACATAAGGGTTACAACACCATATTGATTTGGCATCTCCCTCAGTCTCTCGATATCTGAAGGTTAAAAAGCACCAGAGATCCCTTCAGCGTTCATGCCTTGGCGCACTAAGAAGATTGCGCTAGTTTATTGCCAATGCCCCATCTGGTATTCATATCATGGGATGGGGTGTTCATGGAGAACTACACTTCAATGTGCTCTCCAGTCAGCAAATCCCGCCGAAAATGGTTTCATGCAATGTTATTGACCATGGTCGGCCAAATTCAATGGGTTTTGTTTGTAATCAAAGGCTTGACCAAGAACAAGCTTCATCTTTTTCCTCTCAAAATAAAGAATACAGAGAACAAGTTTTTGAATTAATCCTACATCAAGCGCATAGGAATATTGAACATGCCTCTCGTATGAAGCAAGCATATCATCAAGTGACCGAAGAGTCATAATCATCCAACGGTCTTTTGAGCCGGGTGATAAAAGTGGATGCCGATAGATGCATCCAGCTAATTTACAGACCAAGGTCTACAAGATCAAGAGAGATTTTAAGAAAGCCTTAGATATAGCATTTCAAGAGCCACCCCAGCTTTCAAGACTGGGGACTCTTTTAACCCAACCCTCAGAATCAGAAAATAGGATTCAAGGAGTTGAGCGAGAACCGCAGGAACAACCCCAGTCCACTAGACTGGGGACTTTTTCAAATCATCAATCCCCTCCTCAGTGAAAGTCTGTCTTCTCTCAATTGGGAAAGAAGCCACAAGAGGAATGAAGAGCCAAATTATCAAGAGATTATCTCCAAATTATGTTTATCCAAGAAGTTCCTGAGGGGTCAAATCTAAAAAAGGCAATGTCTTGTCAGGGGAATGGCAGAAGACAATATCACAGAAATGTTGATAGAAGGGATGTGACGCGTTATTCATCAATTAATTTCATTAATGCTGTTGTTTCTAATCCTCCAGAACATGAGGCTCACTCAAGGGACTCGAATGAAGAGGTTCCTTCTCAAGAAGTTGTATGCACAGACACAAATGAAGAATGTGTGCATACATGAAACCAAAGGTTTACCCATAATATGGGTTTTCTTTCAAATAACCTACTTCCCCCTCTCTGAAAGTGATCAAATAAGGTAAAGGGAAAGAATCAGGTTACATATCCTACCTCTGGAGAAGGACAATTTCTCTCACTAGAGAAAAGATTTGCACAACAAGAGGAAGAGAAGAAGGAATTGAAGAGGTTGAATGTAGAAATACTTCAAGGTAGTCCTCTTCCTAAACGTGCTAGAGTCAGTCATCCAAGGGAGTTTGTTACAGCTACTAAGATGGATAATGAATATCCTCCTCTATCAGTACACCCTCATAGGTCTAATCTTATGGGTCAAGTGAAACAACAGTTGGCGGTGCTACCATCAGTTGCAGCACCAACCACCATACCTATCCAGACTCCAATTATTGCACCTTCCCAATTCGAAGTTCAACCGGATGTTTCTCAAAAGTTAATATCTACCATTGATTCATTAACAGCTCGGTTAGAGACTATGGAAGGGAAGTGTGCACAGGTTAAACCAGAAAAGAGAGATTACCCTGAATGTGTTGATCCAATCCCTCCCCAATCAGGTTTTGGGAACTTTGTATTCCCTATTTTCAATGGATCAGGTGACCTTGAACAGCATTTTATGCAGTATGTGTCTTATTGCGATCCTATGATGGGAACTCCAGAGCAGAAAAAAGCATTGAAACTCAGATGCTTCGTGCGATGCTTGCAAGGACCATCTTTGGTTTGGTATACGAGCTTGTGATCCCGGACAATTACCGGATGGGAAGATCTCTGTCAATGATTTCTTCTTCAGTTCAGCTCAACTTTTCCAAAGACAACAGTTTTTGATCTTACAAACTGTAAGCCAAGGTAGAATGAAAGATTCTCAGATTTCATTGCTCGCTGGAAGGGATTAACATATTCCCTAAGCTTAGCACTCGCTCAAAAAGAATTGTTTCCAATCTGTGTGGAAAATTTGTGTGATGAGTTGTGCACACCACTGATCACTGTGAAATACATAGGAGAGTTTCGAGACCTTACTTCAATTGCTCAACAGATTTAAGATTCTCTTATAAAGACTAAGGACAAAGCTCGTGTAATTCCATCTGCTCCAGGAAGGAGAATGGGTAAAGCAGATACTGCTACAATTATGCTTAAACAAGCACATGTACCTACTTCTACCTCAAAACCTTCATCTTCTCGAAGGGATCCACCTCCTGAGCGTCAAGAACATAGGCCGTTTCTCCAAGACGATCAATGAGATCAAATACGGAAATAGTTTGATGAGTTGAAGAGTAATGTTTATTCTTTCCGAAATGAACAATTTCCTGGTTACTTCATTTCGGCCTTGGAGAATAATTTGGATCAGTTGTCGAGGCCCAAGATTCCAAACAAGGAAGGAGATGAAGACCATCCCAATTATTGCCCATTTCATCAGATGTTGGGGAATCCTATCCAGGAGTGTTTTGTCTTCAAAGAACTCCTACAAAAGATGGTCGACTCAGGACAAGTCAAACTAAAAGGCTCTTCAGCCCAGGTAGCATGTGTTTCTACTACAGTTACAAAATAATGAGGCAAATGACATTAAGATAAAACAAAATATTCACAGAAATATGATGATTAGAAGGTCAGAAAAACGATCAAACAAAATCATGAAATTTTTTGAACGTGATTGAAGAAAACAATTGTGTCTTCTGCTATGGATATCACAACAAAATCCTCTTCAGAGGAAAAATACTTAAAAGGGAGGAATAATTCCAAGAAAGAGGAAGAATCAGAAGAAGATGAGTATGTGTCAAAGCCTAAGCAATCTATGACTCTGGCAGATTTCATGCCATCTACTTCAAAGCCGCGGGCACCACACCACCAAACGGCACAGCCTAAATTGGCTAGTCAGGCAGAGTCTTCATCGGATGATGAGTTAATCTTTGGTTCTGTTAATATTATTCACTTAATAGATCCTTATGCCAGTCGCGGTTTCGATTTTGATGATCCCGAATTCCATATATCAAACAGAGGAATCAGAGGGAGTTCTAGGGGTCTGGGATACAGAGGAAGACGTGTATATCACAGAAGCCACTATTCCAATTCTACCCCTGCTAGAACTGTGTACACAGCAGAAACTCGTGGTAGAGCCATTCAGCGAGCTCTGCAAGTACAAGCAAGTTCTTCCACCAATTGAAAATTTAGTCCTGGAACAGTTATTCTGGAGGATCGGTTGGGGGTTCCATCTTCATTCTCTCAACAAGTAAATGGATCTAACTGGTCTAATCTTCTAAAGCCAGGAATATTGCTAACTCCTATAACGACACAAGATGTATCAACTTCCAAAGCATCAACTTCCAAGGAACATGCTAAATCACATGTTTCTGTTGGGAAACATAGACCTCTAGATCAAAAGTATGATATATTGAAACACCTGGCCCAAGTACCATCCATCTTATCAATTCTGGATACATTTAATCTATCAAAAGATCTTTGGGAGGCACTCATCGAGGCTTGGTCAAGTCCTCAGGAGTTTGAAACTTAAATTGGTCCAGCTGAAGTCTATCACGTAAATAATAATCCTGTGGAATTCCATACAATGATATATTTCACAGATGAAGATGAAGATTATATCATGCATGGACATATTATACCATTGTACTTATCCGGAAAAGTCAATGGCGTAGGCATCTGAAGAGCTTTCATTGATAATTGTTCAAGAGTCAACCTCATCCCCATTCATACACTTCATCGATTGGCCCTCAAGGAATATTATTTATCTCCGTCTACTATGATGCTACAAGGATATGATAAAAATGAACAATAATCACTGGGAGAGATTACACTCAGAACACAGTTTGGAGATTTTCTCTCCAATTCAGATTTCATTGTTGTTGATCAAGACTCAGCCTTCAACATCTTGCTTGGAAGACCCTGCCTACATCAACATGCGGCTATCCCTTTATCATACCATCAATGTCTCAAGTATTGTTTCGATGGTCAAGTTGGGACATTTTATAGTGATAAGGCCCCATTCAAGACATGTGAGTTTCAATACATCGAGGAGGAATTCTATCACATGAATGGAAAGGAGAAATCCACAACAAGGGAGATTACCAAAGTTATTGCTCCATATGGTTTGGAGAAGATTACAGTAAATCCATTTGAACATGTGAGTATAGATTATGTGTTTCCTATCAGTCAAATTGACAAGATATAATTAAATCAAAATACTCTTATGGAAAGATCCGTAATGTCAATTACGGTAATCGAGCCAAAAAACATGGGAGAAATTGGTAACCCACCAAGAAGTGATGAAAGCCCAAAAGGTGACATCTTTATTTCATCTACTGAAATCCAGCAAGTCTATAATTATCCATCTAGGCCAGAATAAGTGATATCAATGTTAGAGGTGAACAATGATGTCGATTTTCAATCCATCATCTCCTATTTATTACCCAAGGAAGACCCTTCATCATCAATTGGGCCAGAAATGGAATCCTCTTCTTCAGAATGTTCAAATTTTAACATCTCTCTTAATCATGTAAATTCTACTTCATCATCTACTATGAATGTAGAAATTTAAGAAGTAACACATGTTGAAGAAGAAGAGGAAGATCTCAGAGATGCTCCTCCAACATTTTAAGAGGGTATCTCTACCACTGTGGATGAACTCAGAGAAATAATTCTGGGTACAAAAGAAGATCCATGCCCCACTTTAATCAGTGCGGCCAAGACTCTTGAAGAACAAGATATCTATATTTCCTTTTTAAAGAAAAATAGTGATATATTTTCTTAGAACTATATAGAGATGCCAGGGCTCGATCATGATGTTGCCACTCATTGCTTGGGTTTTCCAAAAGAACATCGAGGATTTATGCAAGCCGTGAGAAGAACACACCCAAATTATGATTCCAAAATTGAACCTGATGTGGATAAGCTTATCAAGCTAACATCATCCGAGAAGTTCAATATCCAAAGTGGTTGGATAATATTGTCCCTGTGAAGTAGAAGAACAGACAAATTAGTGTTTGCATTGATTTCAGAGATCTTAATCGGTATTGTCCTAAGGATGACTTTCCAGTTCCTATTACAAAACATTTAATCGATGCAACAGCTGGCTATGAAGCACTTTCATTCATGGATAGATATTCTGGATATAATCAAATCTGAATGGATCCAGAAGATGAGGAATCCACAGCCATCAGAGCCCCTCAGGGTGTGTTTTACTAACGGGTAATGCCCTTTGGCATAATGAATGAAGGCGCAACATATCAGCATGCCATGCATCGTATCATAAAACCCTTTTAGGGATGTTTGTTGAATGTTATGTGGACAATTTTGTGGTAAAATCCAAACAACTTTCTAATCACTTGGCTGATTTGGAAGTCATATTCTGCAAGTTTCGACAACATAATTTGAAGATGAACCCCTTAAAATGTGATTTTGGGGTAACCTCAAGAAAATATATCGGCTTTGTTATACGTCATCGTGGTATTGAAGTCGATCCTAAGAAGACCAAGTAAATCCTTGGTATGTCACCTCCTCTAAATTTGAAAGAATTAAGAGGACTTCAAGGACACTTAGCCTATATTCGGCGTTTTATCGCCAATTTGGCAGGAAAAAGTTTACCCTTCACCAAATTGATGAAGAAAGGATTCACTTACCAGTGGACTGAAGATTGTCAAGAAGCATTCGATATTATTATGAAATACCTCTTGAGACCACCGGTACTTATGACACATGTTGAAGGAATACCAATTATCTTCTACGTGACAGCCTTAGAGTGATCATTGGGTTCCTTTCTTGCTCAGAAGAATGATGCTGGGAATGAAAACAACCTTTACTATCTCAGTCAGACTATGCTTGTAGCAGAAACCCGATATTAAAATATTGAGAAGTGCTGCCTAGCATTAATCATTGTAGTTCGGAAGTTGAGACACTACCAGCAACATCACGAGGTCTAATTGGTATCTCTCAATAACCTGATCAAATTCATTCTTAGTCGTCTAATGCTTACAGGACGTCTGGGAAGGTGGGAAGTTCTTTTGCATCAATTCGACATTCAGTATGTGTCTCAAAAGGCAATAAAGGGTCAAGCTCTGGCTGATTTCCTTGCTGAAATTCCTTCAGTGGAAGATTTATCTTCAGATATTGAACTCTCTGGTGAGGCAGTCTTCTCTATTCAGGATAGTCATTAGGTATGGGAAATGTATTTTGATGGTGCTTCTAGAAGTCCAATAGGTAATAAAATGGAAGATCCTAAATTCAACAAGGTTGGATTAGGAGTTATTCTTATTTCCCTAGAAAAGGCAGTGTTACCTTATTCAATCTTATTGTGGGAAGGCGGTACCAATAATGAAGTAGAATACCAATCTCGCATTGCATGCTTGGATTTAGCGCTTCAAGCACAAGTGAATCACATAAGGGTGAATGGTGATTCAGAACTGGTAATCAAACAAGTCGATGAGGATTATGCAATGAGAAAAGAAGAATTGATCCCTTTGTATGATTATGTCAGAGAGTTAATGGCAGAATATCCTATGGAACCGACATTTTCATATGTCTCGTGTTCACAAAATGCTCAAACTGAGGCACTGGCTAATATAGCCACAGCTCTAGATGATCCAAATCGGGACAAAACAACCATTAGTATTTCCCACCGTCATAAAATTTCACCTTATGTTCGAACTAGATCAAAGGAGATCAACGAAATTAGTTCCATTCCTGATCTGTATGGTCATACTAGAGGATGGATGACACCTATCAGGGAATACCTTCAAAATGGAACAATTCCATCTGATAGAGATGGGAAAGAACAAATCTGGCGACGTGTGGTAAATTTTACTCTTTATAATAGTCCAGATCACCTAGAAAAAATTATCTACAAGCGTGGTTTCGATGGAGTTCTCTTCAGATAAATTTATGGTGAAGAGACAATGTCTGTCATGAATGAAGTGCATACAGGAGTCTGTGGTGCCCACCAATATGAACATAGACTGTCTGATCAGATTCGAAGGCTTTGGTACCTTTGGCCTTCAATGATACAAGATTGCTATGATTTCACAAAGAAGTTTCATTCATGCCAAGTACATGCCAATTTCATTCATCAGCCTCCAGAGTTGCTCTATACAGCTAAATACTCATGGCCATTTTCCACATGGGGAATGGATGTGGTGGGACATAACCCTTCAGCTACGGCCAAGCAGTTCAAGTATATTCTTACTGCTACTAAATTATTTTCCAAATGGGCGGATGAAATAACTCACAAAGAAGTTAGTTTTAAAATCATTGTTAGCTTCATCATGTCTATCATCATTACCAGATTTGGTGTCCCTCATACCATATTGACGGACAATGGCACCAACTTCTATTCATCTGAGTAGAAGAATTTGTATCAAGAATATACCATCAAATCCAATCATTCATCTCGGTATCATGCAGCGGCCAATGACCAGATGGAAGCCTTCAACAATAATCTTTCAAACATACTGCAAAAGATGGTGGATAAATATAAGACATCATGGCCTGATAAACTCTTTTATGCTTTATGGGCTTATCGGACCACCACCCGTAGTACAATGCAGTCAACTCCATATTTATTGGTATATGGAACGGAAGTAGTCTTTCCCATTGAAATTAAATTTCCTTTGCTCAGATTAGCCATTTGTGATTAGTCATCTACAGATGAGAAATCTAAAAAGCAATTGGATGAATTGGAACAGTTAGATGAAAAACGATTGTGCACACTACACCGCTTGGAATTTTATCAGAATCGAATAGCATGAGATTTCAATAAAAAAGTTTGTATTCGTTAATTAATTCAGGGAGAACTATTATTAGTTCTCAGAACTCCAATGATACTAGGAAAGAAGCCTCCCAAACATGAACCAAAGTGGGAAGGACCTTATTCAATACATAAGGTCCACTCTAATGGAGCATATTCATTAATCTCGATGGATGGAGAACTCCTCACTACTCCAACCAATGCTAGATTTCTGAAGAAGTATTTTGTATAAACACAAAATATATCATCATTGGTCTGTTATAACCTTAAAACTGCTCATCACGTCTAGAAAGACATTAAAATTTATAACCAACGGTCCATGCATATGACCTTAAACTATTCCCATTTTTCGTCCAACATGACGTTAAACTATGAAAAAGTTCCTTAATTCGTCCAACATGATGTTAAACTGCATCCCCTTCATCGTCCATGCTATATGACGTTAAACTATACAGTAATGGTCCATGCATACGACCTTAAACTATTTGCATGTCTCTTACATCCAACACGACGTAAAACTATGACGTCCTAACTACATGACGCTAAACTGTAAAAAAGTCAGTCATGTCCACCCAGACGTTAAACTTCATAACCCACGGTCCTGCATATAACCTTAAACTATTTGAATTCTTCATCCAACATGATGTTAAAATGTGAAAGAGTTCCCTAATTCGTCCAACATGACGTTAAACTGTTTCCCCTTCATCGTCCTTGCTATATGACGTTAAACTATGCAGCAATGGTCCATGCATGCGACCTTAAACTATTTTCATGTCCCTTACTTCCAGCATGATGTTAAACTATGATGTCCTAACTAAATGATGCTAAATAGTAAAGAAGTCCCTTACGTCTAGCAAGACGTTAAATTGCATAACCAACGGTCCATTAATGTGACCTTAAACTATTTTCACTTTCGTTTAACATGACGTTAAACTGTGAAAAACTTACCTAATATGTCCAACATGACGTTAAAATGTGTCCTCTTTTGTCCATACTGCAAGACATTAATCTGCACAGTCATTTTTTTGTCAAACATGACATTAAACTGTATTGCCCCTATCGTCCTAACTACATGACACTAAACTGTACATAAAGTCCATTAATACGTCCTACATGACATTAAACTAGGCATCATTAAGGTTGTTGTTACCTCTTTTTTCTCACACCGAGTATGACTCACATGATCTTAGAGAAAACTTCAACCTTAACACTCTTTCTGGGATACTAACCATGTGTAAGTACCAACACTATTTTTCAAGATCATTTTCCCCAATAATAACATGATCACTAATTCATTCTTTAATTTAACTACGCAGATTTTGATCCTTGCATTCTAGGTTGGGTACATAGGCAACCTCCCAAGGTTCAAGCCCAAAACCAATCTCTTCACATCGGTTCACCTCTATCTCATACAATGATGATTTGTGAAACCACCCCCATAATCAATACCATTACATTGGTTCACCTTCGTCCTTGCTATACAACGTTAAACTGTACAATACTTTTGTCATGTATGAAAATAAACTGTAACATTCTTTGATACCCTCACCTGAGAGGGAATCATTATTTACATTGATTTTCAGTCATGTTTTTTTCCAAAGGCAACATGTAGACATGGAAATGACCGAACCTTTTTTTGTGTCAAACCATCATTGCACTAAAATACCCTTTTCACCCTTCACATGTACGAATCAAATATATACTTATGGTATTTCTAAAACTGTGTGGGCTTGATTCCCATCCTTATGGAATATGTAGGAACGTTCGAGTGTCCCTCGAATCCATCCCCAAGCCTTTTAGGCCAAACCCCAAATTGCACTTTCATTCCCTTGGCTGAAAAGTCCCCATGAAAACACACATTGTGTAATTCTTATAATGGTCTGATCTCTATGAACCAAAAATAATATCACCTATACTTTCGTCCTGGACGATGTTAAACTGTAGTTGAAGAACTACATATGGCTTGATTCCCATACTTACGGGATAAGTAGTGAAGTCCAACATTTCAATTCAGGACCCATCCACAACACGATTATAGTAAGCATTGATCTCTGTATTTCTGCATACATTTGGACAATACCCATATTTATGTGTCATAATCCTAACCTTAAATATTTTCAGATCTTCCAAACCCTTTTCTTAACTTATAATCACAAAAGGCTTGAAATTCTAAGTGTTCTTTTGCCTGACCATGCAGCACATTCCCTTAGGCGGCCTTTCATAAACAGTCTACATAACGGACCTGTCAGCCAAAAGATGCTATTATTTGACTATGAAACCAATGCCCTTAGGTGGCCCAGTATAATTCAACCCCCTAATGGGTTGGTTAAATAGTGGTAACATCATTCTATGGTGAAAAACCTCTTTTGTCCTTATTTGTCTTAATGATAATATGTAGGGATCCTTAAAAATATCCATCCTTAACATATTTTTCCCATACCCTTTTTCATGATCTGAAAGTATTCAAGTCTATGGTTTATATACTCCTTCCCTATGTTTGGGTCAGACCTTCATATGAGCGATTTCTATCCAGTTCTTCGATAATCTTGTTTGGAATTATCTTCTCCATATTAATGTACCTTTTTCAATATAGGAAACTCTATACTTTGGAAAATTTGAATCTCTATAAACATTCACTGTCTTTTTAGCACTATGAATGTAAATTTCTGAGAGTTATTTTGCCTAACTATGCAGTACGTGCCTTTAGGCGGCCTTGCATAAGTAGTATACCTAACAGACCTGTCTGCCAGAAGATGCTATTTATTTGACTATGTAGCCACTGCCCTTAGGTGCCCTGGATAATTCAACCCACTAACGGGCTTGTTAAATAATGGTAACATCATTCTTGGGAACTACTTCTTCTAATGCCTTTTTAGCTCTTTTCATATCATTCCTCGGATTCAAATTTTCTTAATTCATAGTTTACATTTTTTTCCCTCATACTTGAGTATGGTAGTATTTTTTCAGATGAATTGTCAAGGAATTGAGTCAATTCTAATTCATTCGGTCAAAACTATTTTGACCTTAAAAATTATCATTTTTATGTCCGACGTGCATGACTTTAAACTTCCCACAAAAGACAAAGGAACTCTGAATAAAAGTCAAGTTCTAGCTCACTCAACATACATATTGTATGATTTAGGTAATATTGAGCATTTAAGATATTCAATGTTTGTAGGGTTATTTATAATAATCCTAGTAAAAATCAAACTATGCTCACTAGGCCCATTGGCACAAGTAAATTTAAATCAGGTAGCAGGAAAATAAGTACACAAGTGATTGAAGATGAAGGCATTCTTTCCATTTGATGCACAAGAATTATAAAGAAATCCATAGATTAGAGTCTCTCCTCTTTTCCAAGAAATCATAGGAGGCTGTCAACATAAGTCGTCACTTGATGTACAGCATCCCGAGCTTTATCAGTAGCCACTTGAATCTCATGCACCCAACCAACTTCACTCTTCTCAGCTTGATGGAGTGCTTTCATGGAATTTTTGATGGCTTTCATACCATTTGTTTGAGATCCCTCCAGTGAATTATTGAGTTGGTCATGTTCCCTAGAAAAACGTGTAACTATTGTTGAAGGAAAATCTTCTGAACGACTTAATCTTTGATCTCATGCTTCAGCTCCTTCATCTTGGCAGCATAGTCAGCCTCATCTCGGGATACCACAACCTCAAATTCGCTGATATTGGCTGACAGCTTCACCCTGGTCAGATCATCATGACACTTTTTCTCCTGCTCCCTTCTTAAGATGACTTGTTTTAGCGCATTATGGATGTCTTGGTATCCAAAACCGCCAAGTCCTAGCATGAGGAACTGGGATGAAAATCAGGAAATATTTGATGACAGCTTGTCAAGAGGCACTTCAGATATGATTTTCCATATGTTGTTCCCAGCCTTGCCTCGTGAAAAGCAGATCTCTTTAAGCACCTCCAGGTCTGATTCGACATCATCATCATAGGGGGGCATGTAATCGGGTATTAATGCACTTAAAGAAGTGCCATGTTCTGCTCCTCCCCCCCTGATCCTGGTTGCATCACATTCTACAACTGTTTGGGAAGAGGATGAGACTTCTCCTCTAGTTCTAGACATTAATGTTGATAGCCCTATTTGGTCAATTAAATTATGGTTAGTTTCATAGAATAATGTATGTTGGATGTATATCTTGAAAACTTAGAATAATCATTACCTAAGAATAGATCAACATCATGAGAAGACTCCTCCCCATATTTCCCAGTTTCAACAGGATCTTCAAGATGGGTCTCAGGAGGATTTACTAGGTTTACCTCCACTTGAGCTAATGTTTTTGCAATGGTAGGGTTGATGTCAATGTCCACACCCTCTTTAGGCATTGGCAGTTCAACAGCTTCTATAGATGAAACTACTTATTATTTTCATTCATGATTAGAAGTGTAAATTATAATAAAATTTACTGGATGAAGGATAACACTCACGCCCAAGGTATTCTAAATCACATGATAACTTAGCATGATCATAAAATTCTTCGAAAGACATGCCACGATTCATCATTTCATCCATTGATATTTCAGAATCCTGGTTAGTCTCACTAGTGGGAGCATTTTATGTGTCCTCTTGGCGACCCTCATTCTGTAGCCCCTGACCCTGGACGTCTTCTTCAGAAAGGATGGAAGATTTAGTTGTCGCGGCTGCTAATGATTCTGGGGCAGGTTCATCTCTACTTGTAGAAGAAGCAGAAGTAGTACTGGGAATAGATGTTGGCTCTTTTTTAGAAGCATCCAAATCAGCATGAATTTTTATTTTTTCCACAATACCCTATATGGTCCTCAATGGAGGATCATTCCTTTCCCTTAGTGGGGAAATTGAATAATCCCCTACAATCCCAAGGAAAATGAGCAATATTTTTCATGGTTTAAAATTTCAGGATTATCCGAAGTACTTAACACTCCTAATAAAGCATTTAGCGGTGGACTTACTCCTTAATCGGAATTGTCCATTTGTATTTTTGGGAGTATAGGATGTCTCCCTTATAGGCAATTGAATGGGAGAATGTAAATCCATATCCAACTCCACATTCATGGCCTACTGGCCTGGAGATATCTCGCCCGACTCGAGGGGAGATTTAGCAGAAGCCCTGATGGCAGTACCACCAGGGCTATATTGTGGCGAAGGAACCTCAGTAGTTCCTTTTTTTCAAGCTGAAATATGAAGATAATAATTTCCATAAGTACCAAATCTTCGACTGAAATCAAGTTGAAAACAAATAAGGAAAGAAAACTTACATCATCAGGAGCCACGTACTCATGCAACTCCTCATCAGTGGCATCACGATCCATCATTTCCTCCACCCGCTTGGTGATAGGGATAGAATCATCGGTGACATATATATAGGTCCTCAACTTCTTGACATAAGATCTTATTTCATCAGGATTATCCTTGAAATGAAAATTTGCAGGAGCCTAAAGAGTCCCTATTCCAGGAAGATGTAGCCCTTCACATAGCTCCAGCCAGATAGTATCAGTATCGTAGTATACATCCCGCCATGTCTGGATGGCCTCTGGTCATAGATATGAAGGTGTACTATAAGGCTGCGAAGAGGGTCCTACAACCTTGGATTTTAATTTCTTTCTAGCTCCTGCAATTATAAAAAGAGAATGAAAACTTGTTACTCTATAAAGTTACTAGCAATTAAATTGCCTTAATAAAGTAACTCACTAAGAGTTGATGGAGTAGCTCTCTCGATTCTAACAGGAGGATTATATATGACATGTGGAATCTTTGACACATGTTGTATCTCCTGAGGATCTGATGAACTAGCATCGGTTGAAGAACTCGGTGAACCAGCTTCAGGATTGGAAGAATCACATTCCACCTGAATTGTTTCTTTCTAAATGGTTGTATATTTATTCCCAAACCGATAAACATGTTTATTCATTAAGGCCTTAGGATATGATGCTATCCAGTTTTTAGCACACAATATGGTCAAATGGCATCCCGCTTCAGTATCTGGTAAGTCAAAGACTGCCCCAGTCCATTCCATAGCCATTAGCAACCAAAGATGCTGAAAAACCATTGAATGCTGCTCTGATCTGACGTGCACTGGAGGAGATAAAAAAGTTGTCTGGAGACACTTGAATTGGCGTGAAAATCGATATGGATCATAGGCCTCAAATATAATTTCTCGATCAATTCTGGTGGCCAGTACACCATCTATGCAGGATAGCATGTAAGACCTTTGTTCCAAGCTGGCTGATCCATCATCAACAAATCGCCCTGTCGGTGGATTTCCATAGGGAACGAAGTGGAATTTCTTATGCATACACAGCCTTGGCCAAATATAATAAGCATTGAGGGCCAAAGAAAAAACTCCATAGAAGTCCTAAATAGATGGCCTGAAAGAACTTCCGGGAATCTGTATTCCATTATAAACAGCATATGTCCAGAAGGGAGTGGTGATCCATCCCCATAAAACATGGAATGGTCCCACTAATCTCAAAGGAGACTTACCCATATATACATGGAGTAAGATCCTGTGAATCTTTTCCAAAACCGGGGTAGCCAACCCCACCATCATCCTCTCGGCCAAGATGGTTGTGATAAAAAAGGTCCCTGTCCTGACGCCTCCCTTCGAATCTCTGACAGGAAAGATATAGACACTGATCCATAAGGCTAAAAATCCTGCCAGACAGGTCTTCTCTATGATTTTATGATTCACTTTATACCCCCATTTCTCAAACTCTCTTGCTTCCAGAGTCAGCCAGAATATGACAGGAACACCTCTCTTATCTGCTCTAGGGAAGGTAGTAGGACGAGTATAGGTGGGCCCCTTTTCCCTCTTCTCCTTGAGAAACACATCCATCCTTTCCTCTGGGTGAATATCCCTTCTATAATGGGTCATTGAAGTCTTTGAGAATTTGAGTTTATGATAAATCATCAATAACTCTTGATCCAAATTCGGAGTCTTCTCTGGATCATTCAGTGTTGCCTTTGGAGGGATGAATTCATCATACATATCACCCAAAATTGGAACCCCTAAGATCATGTAGACATCCCAAAAACTATTACCTACTTCTCCATGGGTCATATGAAAAGAATTAGTTTCTGGTCTCCAGTGGCTAAGAAACTTTGGTGCAAAATTATCATTCCTATAAACATACATCTTCCTAGCCCAGACGGCTTCATAAATTGCACTCCCTTCAGATAGTCAAAAAACTCTTCACATGTTTGTCGCACCCAATAAGCTCACATCCAAGTTGGCTTCACCCCTCCTCCAGAATGAAATTCCCATTTCTCCTTCCTGCCTTTGGATTGATCCATCTGAGAATTTCGAATGATTGAAGGATAACAATGTGGTTGCAGCTCAGGTTTGAGAGGTTTCATATCTGGTGCACACGAGCTACGATGGATTATATAGGCTTTTATTACTATTCCAGCAATAGAAAATGTTCCTGCAAATGTGACATTTGCTGAAGAATAGTTGGTATACGACTGAAACCAGGAATGTGGGAGATAGTTCTTTGCCTCTGGAATATTGATATCTTGCAGATGACCATGAAATTACAGAGGAAGATAGATGCTGTGTGGGAAATCAAAGTGATATTTCATCAGATACATTGTTAAATCCGGAAGGGTGCTATCATAGATGGAATAGTAATCATGGCCAACGATGTCCATCATATCATCAATTATTTTTCTTTCCAGTTCATCAGACATTCTGAATCTCTTGGGAGCCATTGGATATGCACAAAATTTGAATAATTAACTCTTAAACTTAGTTAATTTTTCATAAAATTTGTTAAGGATTTTGAAAAATTGAAAAAGGAATTTAGGCGCACAAGTCCCATTGTTGGCGCGCTAGTCTCCTTTAGTCTCGGAAGTATTGGGTGCGCAGGTATAACCGCGCAAGTCCAAATACCTTAACAGAAGCACAATGCAAGAAAGAAGAAGCATAGATGAGAAGCACGAACGAGCGAAAGGTGGGAGTCCACTTGCAGACTGAGAGCAGAAAACAAGCGAGAGCCGGGTTATTTGTGCTATGTGAGGCCATCTATTTATAGACGAGGCCATACCCCTGTGCGCCGGACCCTGTGTGCCCGAAGCTCATTTCGGCACGCTGGACCCTGCGCGCCTGAAGCCCATTTGGGCACCATACCCTGCACTCCCTAATTTCTTTTTTATTCTCGATTTCCTCAGAGTCAAATCCTCATTTTCTTTTGGATCCAACTCTGCGGGGGTACTTTTGTTAATTCTCCTTTCATCATAGGGTCTAAAGACTTGAAAAAGGGAATATCGTAGCCCAAAGTGATTCATCCTTTGATAAAATATCAAAAATTGACAAAGGAATGAATAATAAAAACATTGCATAAGGGTCACACAAGTTCTACAATGGTTGTGAAAGTACACTTGCGTGCCACATTTTCGGTCACGCATGTCACTTGTGCACCCTAAGTGATAACCGCCTGAGGTCTTCTCCAGCCTATAAAAACCCTCGATGGGCCCCCCATTTCAAATGGAATTTTTCCAGAATTTAGATACAAAGATTTGAATGCCCAAGTCTCTTCTTCAGGTCTTCTGAAAACTTCTAAGGTAATTGTTTACCTAGAAAGGAAGGTCTAAACAAGAGGAGTAAGGTCTAAGTGTCAGAATTCACTAACACTTGTGCGCCTAAGTGTTTTACCCTTAAGGGAAATGGACACACTTGCACGTCTCCCTACTTCTTCACCATAACTTGTGCGCCATCTTATGGAAAGCCTCTAGGGATAATACTAAGGGTTTGATCCAAGTATCACCCATGTATTACCCTAAGGGACGAAAATTATGCAACTAACCATGTGTCGGGCTGGTATACCTGCGTGACCAGTACTTGTGTGCCCACATAGTACCTGCGCGCCTACCAAGACCCTCACGCCCTTCTATTTTTGGGTGCCCTTCTTCCCATTTAACCCCTCTTATGCCATTCCACCTCTCTTATTCAAGATTCAGTCTTCAAGACACTCTTCAAATACAATTATGGCAGGTTTTCTTGATTGACTTCCTTATCTAAAAAGAATTCTGTGAAACATCTCTCAAAACCTTGTGATTTACACATCATTATTTCACTGAAATTAGAGATTTCATTTATTCAACCTCATCCTTTAAGATGAGAGAACCCTATTCTTGGCCATCCTCCTTAGGAGTAAGCCCCAAGTCCTCATTAATCTGGGCCTCCTTTCCAAAAGTAATCGCTAGTTAAAATCCCCTTAATACGGGAATCCTCCTCAAGAGTTAGCCCTAACCATAATTCATTTTAACCTTGGCTCCCTTTTCAGGAATAAACCCCAGTTTTAATGTTCCCAAATATGGGAATCCTCCTTAAGAGTAAGCCCCAAGTCCATTAATTTTTCAAAACCCTTATCCTATGCCTTCTTCTCAAGAGTAAGCCCCAGTTTTAATTTATCTTAACCAGTCTTAATTTCCTTTTTGATCCGGGCTTTCTTCCCAGGAGAAAAACCCAATCATAAGTCCCCTCCTAACTTGGGTATCATCCTTAGGAGTAATCCCCAAGATTAAAGTATCCAAATCTCCATGAAGCACATATACCTTTATAGACCTTGTTATTAGATTTCATCACTTAATTAAATCATAATCCTCATCTATTTGGGCCGTCAGACACAGATAATCCCCACATCATTGCATCTTTCATGGCACAATTGTCTGGTTTCACCAATACCTCTTGTTTCTCAAACCGAGCATGACTCATGTGAGCTTAGAGTGTAAAATTAAACATGACATCTTTCTTTGAGCCATCAATTATGCATAAACATCATACTCCCTTACTCGAACTACATGGGTTCTGATTCCTTTTCCCAAACAATGGATACGTAGGTATCCCATCTGCGGGTACGATCCCAACTTGGAAATAATCTATGTCCTTCTAAATGACTATAAACTGTAGGTTCCCCACTTAGTGGCTTTAAACTAGTATGTTCATCATAATGACCAAGAGACTATCATTTATTATAGGATACCATTGAATAAGAATCTCTAACAAATACAGATGATTCTCTATCGATGAAGAACCTCGAATACATATAAAAGATTCTCTAAATTTCCTACATATCAATCATTGATTTCCAGACCTAAAGGAAAGCTCATTTTATACTTGTAAATTAATAAGGATTCACAAACATAACTTAAATCTATAAATAGAGTCTTGGGGTAGAAAATAATTCCCCTAAAAAAGTTCTGATGAGTCCGACCTCCCATCTTCTTGACCAATGTAAATTCATATGCCTCATCCGTCCAAAACTAATGAGATCCTACCTTTGGAATGTATGTTCAAATGGATATGGAATCATTGGATGTTTCCGGTTCTGCGAAAAAACCCGTTATAAACCGCTTGGAATGTTTGAATATTAAATCAATGAGATCATCCCCCATTCTAGAGGGAAACAATAATTTCTATGTGTAGATGATTTGGGAAAAAATTGACCCAATCATTGTTATTAATTCATGTATTTGAATTATTTTGATGACTTATTTCATTATTTTTTAGCCTAATTTAAAACATTTACCTTTACCATTGTAAAATATATTTTTGATGAATACTATTCATATTGACAAAAATTATATTGAAATTATTAGCTAATAATAATTATTAATATTTAAAATAAATAATTCATTATTAAAATATATAATGATATACTAATTATAATTTAATTTTAATTAAACCTACAAATGATGTGGAATTAGATCTCATAGAGGAATGTGTTTTAAAATATTAAAATACTATGCAACCATAAGGGGATATGAAAACTAGGTTTCCCCTCCTCACAGCTTCCTTTCTTCATCTGGGGTTGGGGCGACATCCCTCCTCATGCTCTGTGAGTTAGTTGTGGTGGATCCACTGTTGCGGTGGTGTATTATTCCATTTCATACATGGTCATCCTGACATCTTGAAGTGTTGATAGACTGTTTCTTTGCCTTATTCCTTCATCACCAGGTAGGGTCCCCCATAGAGACAAGGTGAGAATCTGTGACCATGTTCTAACTCTTGTGGCTTGTGGGTTGTTGACTTGTTTCTGGTGAGTGAATTGGACGTTTCATCATGATTTCTAGGGGAAACATAGTTGGCGGTGATGGGATCTAATTTCTTGTGGGACTACCTTTTGATGTGCTGGTGATGGTTTTTTAACTTCAATTTTTTACTATCATTTTTTGGTTTTGGATGCGGTTTTGTTGTTTTTGATGCTTAGTTCATAATGGCCTGAGGTCTTTTCTGAGATGTTGATTGTATGGATTGTTCTATTTTTTTATTTCATAACTTTTTTGATGATTTTATGTCGGTTAGGGATATATTAATAAGTGATTTATTTTTCTTCATATTGTTCTTGATATTCTACAGTTTTCTGTGGTGTTTTATTGAATCACGATAATCCGAGGAGATGGTGGTTGAGGATATAAGGTTGCCACATCAGATTTGATTCTCACATGGGTTCTTAGAATTTTGGTACCATTTTATTTTTAATGTGTTGAAGTATCTACATTTTTGGTTTGGGAATTTCTTCTCGTGTTGGATTCTGGCATGGTGATAAATGATTTAAATTTTTTTTATGACCGCAAAGTCAGTGAAGGTTGCAGTCCCAAATCAGTGGTGGTTCTCAGGGGTTGGATTGTCATTATGGTTGGTGTTCTTTGTACTTTTTTATCTTGGGCCTCATTGTTCTACATTTCCTAGATTCTATAATCAGATATTCTAAATGAGGCTACTCCATATGAGGTTTAGGAAAAAGAGTTTCCACTATCACATCACTTTTTGAAATGTTATGTTTGAGTTGTTTTTGCTACGACTATCGGAACTAGGCCCGTGCATTATTGCATTGGATAACATAGCGATCAGCAGTGGAAGGTGTAAGAAGTATTTTATGTATTTTGATGCTGTGAGGGGATATTTTCATGTAGTGTTGGTTGTTTGGCCTAGGACTTTGGGGTCATTGGGGCTTTTTTGGTTTGTTTATAAAAATAAATATAAAAATGTTTTTATAAAAAATTAATGTCTACCATTGATTCTAAAAAAATATGACAATATTTTTAATAATTAATATTTAATAAATTTATTAATTTAAACCAAAATAGAATATACCTTTTTATATACATCTATAGAAAAATGTGGTTTTCAATAAAAATTATTTTTTTATATATTCATTGAAACCCAAACATTAAAAAAATTGAAAAAATAATCTCAAATAATTTTTGATATTATCAAATAAAAATTTCAATTGTTTTATATATTTATATTTATAAATTTTCAAGGAATTAATATTCACATTCCCTTTAAAAAATTAATAAATACCATTTTTTAAGAAGTCAAATATTTTATGCATAAAATAAATTTACCAAAAATTGAGATCTTATATACTACGAAGTGAACTTTTATTTTTTTATACTGTCATATATTTTTCTTAATGTGGTAAACACTATTCATAATATCCAATTTTAAATGTATATTGAATCTATGACATCTAAAAATTAATATTTCATGATTTATTTATGTTATATGGTTCTAGTTTTACAACCAAAGAAACTTAGTGTTATTTTATAATTTATTGACATTAAATAATACACAAAAAAATATAAATATTATTTATCATTTTAATTTTATATTAATTATATAAATAAAGGGTTTTAAAATTGAAAAAAAATTATTGTATCCCATATCATAAAAAGGGTTAATGACACATCATTTTGAATAATGGAAAATGTAAATAAGAAATTCATCTAGAATAAAACATAACAGACATTAGAAATGAAAAAACTAATTTGGAATTGACTATTTTGTAATTTAGGAAGAATAAAATATCCCAAAAATGATTGAGAGTGAAAATGAATATTGTTCACAAGAATATAAATGATCTTTAGAAAATAAATGTACAAGATATCATAACCTAATGATGTGTAAAAAATACTATCGATTGATTATAAATGATGGTAATTGGATATATATTTTTCAATATCCCTTTCTTATTTTTAATAAATATAATTACATGGAAAATATAATTTAATATTTTAATCAATAGAAACCAAAATTACATTTTTCATAAAATATGTGTATTCAAGATGAATTTATCTAAAATTATCTTCTAGATTCATCTTCTATTAGATCACATTATCTATAGTTTGATAATAATATATTCCTACTATCATAATATATTGAACAAAAATAATATTTTTTTTAAAATGAAATAACATATAAAAAATATATAAACCATCATATGATAAAATAATTTACTAATCTTAAAAATTTAATAATAATAATATCTTAAACATTTATAAAGCTATAAATAACTATCTATATATCCCAAGTAACCCAAACAACCTCAACATTAATGATAGTTTAAATCTAAATTATTTTCACATAAAATTCACCATAAATCCCCAAACATTTCATAGAGTTCTTTTTAAATAACACATCATGTAGAAACAATGGGGTACATAATCCTCATCCTAATAATACATCTCCCAAAATGATAATAATTCCCTTAACATTCATTAAATTAAAATGACATAATTTATTTATAATACTATGAAATAAAGATCATAAATATACATAAAAACCCCAAAAGATATAATTTTTTAGAGATTCACAATTCTCCATTTTTCACAAATGGGGGTTACCATGGGTCTAATCCATTATTATTGAAAAATACCAACTTTAAAAACCATAGATACACACTCATGTATATGGTGCTAAAAAATTATTTATATTATATGATTTGATAAATATTAATGGTACCCAATTTCAACCATGAAAAAAATTATCAATAGTGAATAAAATATCACATTTATACCTTCAGACATTTTGGTCTATTTATTTAGATAATTAGAACGAAATTTTACATAACAACACGGGAATGAAAATTATTTTTTTTAAAGTTTTCAACCTCTCCCTACATTCTCCTCTCATCTTGTATACTTATTACTCATAAAAATACTAAAAAACGCTTCAAAAATTGGGGAAAATGAATCATATATAGGGTGTGAAAAAATCATCTACGTGGGTAAACAAAATAATTAACAATTGAATGTCATCTGTATGTATATGAAGAGAATATGTGTAGACTAAAATAATAATTGTTCATGAGAAGTACATAAGATATTTAATAACTATCAATACACATATCCTTAAACATGTTCCATGTCTTGAATTTACTAAAAAGTAAAGGGTCGTAGAATCATTAATCCTGACCCACATGAGCTAAATCAATAGAAGTGAAAACAACACAAACACATATAAAAAATTCATTTTGGTATCATCTAAAAAAATCTTCATAGAAGACATTTAAGGACCACTATAGATATGATAATGTTATTTAGTTAATATATATAATATCATAAGATTAACTTATTAACTAGTTAACTAAATTGCAACATATGAGTTACCTTTAATTAGCCAACTCCATCATCACTAACCAATGAATTGGAGATATACATTGGGATCACCCATTTTCATGAGCTATAATAGAATCTCCCATTATCAAATGTAATTTCTATGAACCATAATACAATCTTAACACATAAATAATTTAATTTCCAAAAAAACAACAACCATTGTTATTTCATCCGTGGTTTTACCCATGTTTATTAAATAAGATTCATGAAAATAAATTAGAAAAAAATTATCCATGTAAATAATGATGATGGTATAATTATAATATATCCCTTGTGTAGTATATGTACCATTAATGGTTTTCGTATTTTTTGAAAATAATATAAATTGAATAACTAAAAATCAAAAATGAGTAAAACAAGATATCCACATCAGAAATTAATTTTAGAAAAAAATTAGAAATATATCATAGAAAAATATATATATATAGATATATCAAAATAATATTGGAAACATATAAAATAACCTTCAATAAAAAATGGAAACTACATAAATAAATTTCTATCAAAAATACTTTTTTGAGTCTTTTGAAATGATTCTCAAAATCGGCCAATACAGAATATGATATGATGATTCCAATTAAAACGTTTTAAAAGATGGAAAATAAACACATAATATAACAATATGAAATCATTTATGTTTATGAATGTAAATTATTGGAAATATATTAGAAAAAATGGATATATGGGAGAATGGGTCCTCATACCAAAGAAGATACACGATCATTATAATATTCAAAAATCATTCATGATGTTCATTAATTCAATAATAAATGAAATAGAAACTAAATATATCAACCAATATTTCAATTAGAAGAGACTAAAATAAATTTATTTTAATAAAGTAAAAGTATATAAATTCCCCAAAAGGAACATGAGCATTAAAAATACTGAAATAAAATGATATTTTTAAATATATCTTTTTTCACTTTGGTATCATTAATTAGTAAAACTCGCTGGATAAAATAATAAAAATTTTATCCATAAATAAGTTGAATTTCATGAAGAAATATATAAAAATTCTTTTATGGAAAAGTATGTACACAATTGAATAAATTTTTACATTCAAGATAAAACATATTAAAAACAAAAAGAGATTGAGGAAAATATAATACTAGATTGTATCCTAAATTTTGAAGTGAAAAATAATCCATGATCCATATAAAAAAACTAAAAATACAGAAAAAAACAATTTAGAGGTCATTTCACACAAAATAATTAAATAACAATGTCATTTATATTGATGTATCACATAAATAAATTAAATTGAGTTTAGAAAACACATGAAATTAGGTAGAATTCATGTATAATACATTTAAAAGAGTGTATATAAATTATTACATAAAAATAGTGATATAATATATATTAATGATAAAAATTTAAAAGTTATGTATATGAACCATATATATAAAATTAGGTTTAAAAAATTCATAACTAGAATCACTAAAGAGAAAATTTATAAGATCACTAAATGAGATTATGTCATTTGCTGAGAATTAATAAATAGATTCATTATATGTAAAACATTTTAATTCAATAAAAATTTTTGATACAACCCAAATAAAGTTAATTCCATTCGACACATAATATGGAATAATATATTAAATTCATAAGGAAAATAATCAAATGAATGAAAACAGAGTTAAAAACAATTATTGGGTTGGTAAAATCCTCATCAAAACCACTTGGAATAAATAAAAAAACAAATTACATAATATACCCTTAAATATGAAAGAATCATGATATAAAATTTAATAAAGGGAAATATATATACTATATAATACTAACATGTTTCATTAAAAGAAAATATTCCTTGATGAAGGGAAAATGAGACAAAATTCTATACTACATAATAAAAATTATGTCAAATAAAAATGTATGAAAATATTATAATTATAACATAAAATACCATAATATAATAATTATTCATTTTATAATGTTTAAAATCAAACTATATACAATATACAATATAAATATTTTATAAAATGATAAAATAATCATCATTATAGTGAAATTGAGAAGAAATATCTTACATTAAGTCCAAAAATTCCTTATATACACTCTAACTCTTTTAGAATAAACCAATATCTTAAATTAAAAAAATTTATGAACATTTTACCATTGTATTATTTTATCAATAAACCATTTTTTTCATTTCTTCCAAATTCATTTTATAATACTTAATTATTTATATTGATTGATGGTTTTTTTGGGGATGTTGTGTTAATAATTTAATTCAATAATATTATATTGACTATTGTAAAATATTTAACCTTGTTGAAATGTAAATAATAATAATAATGAAATAATTATATGTTTTAATATAATAATTATACTTCAAAAACAATCTATTAATAAATTTTATAAAAAAAATATGATGTCGTCATGGAGATGGCAGGATGTGTATACAAATCTGTAACATTTATATTATTCATTGTAAATTAGTGAAATAAGTATATTATTATTTTACATTTCCATAATTATTATTATATAATAATTATAATATTATAGCCATAAATACATGATATAACTAGCCCATGAGATTCACTAATAAAAAATGAATCACATCCCTTTATGGATGTGGTAATCCATACATATACCCAAATGACATTATCAATTTTCAAGAGATAAAATCGAAATAAAATAGTGATATATTATCTATACATAAAGATAATTATTTCCGAATATCGTATTTATATATTAAAACATAAATATTAATAGCCTTCAGTGGTATTGTTAGAAAATAAAACACATAACATGTTAGACGTGGTAGTCCGCACATATACATGAATGATGTTTTGTTCAATATATGATGGAAAAGGAAATGAAAATGTGTTTTACCATACTAATAATAAAAATTGTGTAAATAGGGGGTATTTTTTTTATTATATTATCATGTTTCATGAATATTTTATTGGGAAAAAAGAAGAAATAAATTAGAAGTTTTCCGGTAGGATTCCTACCTCTTCTTCTATAAAAATACATTATAACTTATCTTCAGGACCATTGTAATGGTATTTGAAGAAAAAAATTATCCACAATTAAAATTAAACATACTTTTATAGGGTAATTTTTTAATGGTTCGTAATAATTTATAGCTCAGTATTATATAAGAAAGAGTGAGGGAAATCCTATTTTAATGTAGGGAATGGGTAATTTTGAAAATTCGTAAAAATATATTAAGATAATATGTACCTAACTCATTTGAAAGGGATAAAAATGAAATTGATTATAAGATATGTATTATATGGTATTAATATAATCATCTAATAATATTTATATAGGTTTGGATATTATTTTAAACCTTATCATTTGGTTTAACCTCTTTGATTACCAAATTAAATAGTAAATGGGCTAATGAATTTTAAAAATAATTGTGTTAAAATTTTACATATACTAATAATTGGATAATAAAGTATGAATAAATTCAATATAAACAACTCAAAATCATAACATTCATCAATAAATATTAAATTTATAATTATAATTTTCAATATAATATTATTTAACAAAAAAATCAATAATTTCATTTTTCCCCTAAACATTTATGTCGAAATTATAAAAAAAATAAAGTAATGAATTTAAATTATAATACATTAAATAAAATAATAAAAACATTTATTGGTATATAAAATTATATGAACACTGCAAATCATCCAAAAAATATTGATTTCAGAGTTTTTTAAATCGTTTACGTGATTTAATATTTCAACTACATGCACTATGTCAACATTATGTTAAAATTATATTTAATTATTTCATTTGAAAAAATTAAAAATTAATGTACATGATTAAATATTAATTTATTCTTCAATTATATTTAATTAATTAATATAGTTAGTTTTTATTAATTTTAAAAAAAAATATGAAAATCAATAGAGTTTCATTTTTAATTTTATCATTTACTAAAAAAATTATAATGGTAATCACAAAATATAAATAGAAAACACATATTATTATCATTGCTTTAAGGGTAATCAATTAGATAGACTCATATAAATAAATTTAGTAATGTTCTTAAATGATTTTAATCCTTATCAAATTCTTCTTTCCTCTAAGTAAGCCTTTTAACAATTTCCTTTGTAAACAAAATTAACATTGTACCTATTAATATTGAAGAAACATTAAGTAAAAAATATTAACTAATATTAATTGATATTTTTAGAAATATGGAATCCATTTTATAAAATTAAATTCATTGTATTTGTTTAATTTAACTTAAAAATAGTCTTCAAAAAGCAAAGAAGTTTGAATTTCCAAAATAATTTTTCATTTAGGCAAAATAATAGTTTTTACCAAATTTATAAATAACATTGATTCTAATAAAACGAACTATATTAATTTTTAATAAAATAAAATAATAAATAATTATAAATAATTCAACAAATAATTTATTCTTTATATTTATCAAAAATAAAAAATGTATTTCACTAAAAATTATAATTTGTTCACTATTCATTGAAAAGATAATTATTTTTAAGAAATTTTAATAAAACATTTTAATGTAATTTTGAAATTTTTTAGTAAAAAATTATATATTTTTAATCAAAAAAATTTCTAAAAATTCCTGAAATTAATTACAATAATCACTAATAAAAAATGTAATTTAAGAAAACATACTTTTGTATCATGAAATGAATTTACTATAAAATTTAATACTCATTTCCAAATAAATAATACATTAATATTTATTGTGTAATATGTTTATATAAATTTCATAATTATATTAATACTACTCATAAACATTAATTTAATTTCTTAGAAATACTTATATATTTTAAATAAAAAAATTTTTGGTTCGTTTAAACATGGTGTGACGTGTTATATAAATTTTACAATATATTGTTTATTTAAAATTTATTGATATTAAATTAATTATTGGTTAAATATTACCATTAAAATCCTGGCACCAAAAAAATAAATATCTACTTATTATTTCATAATTTCATCTATTATTATGATTCTTTAGTCACCCATGTTAGATGTTTATATCATGGATAACGTTGGTGGTTAATCCCACCCAAGATACAAAAAGATACAATCTATTAGTGATTGTGTTTATGAAATTTAGTTTATTGGAATGATATAATAAATATATATATACATAAAGATAGTATTTAGATATCTATATTTTTGTGAATAATTCAGGAATAGATTTTGAGTAATATGAAAAGTCTGTAGTGGAAAAAAAACATTAATTTCAAAGAGGTTGTATGGGTCAATAAACACACATGACATATCCATTTTTAATATATAAGGAGGCTGATATGGTATTTTTTAAAATAAAAATAACAAAACTTATATTAATATCATATTAATATTTTAAATTTTCATTTAGGATAGTATGTGTAATGTAGTATGAAGAATCTATAAAACCATTATTGAGGTAGTAAATAAGAACTGCGCCTGATGAAATATTGATTTTTTGAGTGGATATTTAGGAAGGTGTGAATAGATAATAAATTTATATAAAAATATACATGAAATTTGTTACTAATTATTTTTTAATTCATTCATATATAGAATTGTTTTTATATGGTGGTAGAAAACATGAATTACATGTGTTGGGTAATGAAAATTCCAAATATCATTTGATGTTCTCACATGACTAACATGTTAAGGATCATTATGTATTTTGGAATGATAAAGGAGAAATAGACATTTGGTGAAAGTTTATAAGATTAAAGGTTAGTTTTTTAATCAATATGATTATTTATATTTAGTTGAGAAATAAGGTGGAGTTTTCTATCATTCATTTTTGAATTATGTTGAATTTCTATATAGTGAACTTTTTAATATAAAAAGAGAACATGTTTAAAAAGGAATAATGTGAAAATGTGGAAATAATTGATTTCTGGATGAGTTAAGTTTAATCATTCATCAATAAATCATTTTTAACCATGTTATACTAATATCTATGGCATCTACTGTTAGAATTATCAAATGTTTGATGTTTTATTTTTGCCTCAATATTAATTTTCCCTGTATTAATATCATTTAATTCCTAAATACAAAATGGGTCATATAACAAAATTTTGAAGATTTTATTCATAGAATAATTTCTATTTGATCGAATAAAACTTTTATTTTTGAGAAATGTTAATTTTTTAATTATCAAATGTAACATGTAAAAGTATGTCTCCATAATGAAGTATATTTTAAAGTATTACTATCACATTTATGCCAATGAAATACACTTATAATGACTTTATTGAATTTTATTTGTATAATATTGTCAAAATGGGAGTTATATTAATTTAAAATAAATTAAAAATATAATTCTATATATAGAAAATTTAATTACATGTGATTTATTAAAAATTATTTTATTTTGAATAATATAATTTAATTTTCAAAATAATCCAAATGGTTTTTATAATATTGAAATATTATTTATAAATTCTAAATTTTACACCATTAATTCATTTACAATATTGAGAAATGATTCTATAGGTTTTTATATTATACATAATTCTTGATTTTATAATTAACCATATTGTTTTGGTAAACAATATATTTATCTCTATTTATAAAAAAATAAGTTATAAAAAAATATATTACATAATTATAATATTTATATAATTAATAAAAAATGAAATTAATTCATTCAAATTCTAATTCTAAAATACAAGAATTATAATTTAAATGATATGATATAATAAAATAAAACTATATATTAATATGAAAATTTATTTTTAGATATTATATATTCTTATGTACATTTCCTACCAATTAAAAATTATTATTATTTTATTATTTTTCATTTAAAAATTAATCATAAATGAATACATATATATATTCATAAAATATATGTAACACCACAAAATTATAAAAGAACAACATTTAATCCAATACCATGTATGAAACGTAACAAATTATGTAGAAATGAATATAATAAATTTATATCATATCATATATGTACTATTATAAATAAATTTAATATAATTTATATCTTTCAATGTAAGTAATATTGAGTTATCTTGTATCTCAAAAAACAACATGTTTGTTAAACAGATTGTGTTACACGATAAAAAGAATCTTACTGTATGCTATTAATATTTTTATTTCAAATGACAAAAATATCATAAGAGGAAAATTAGATGTATTAAATATGATTAAAAATATTATAGAAATATATTTGAATTCAATGGTTTTAATTTTAATATAAATGAATATAAAAACAAATTTAATATAAATTAACTGTTTTTATAAAGATATACTTATGCTCCCAATCGAAATGTGTCATAATAAATTAAATTAATTAGTATTAGTAAATAATATTAATAATATTCATAAATTATATATCTAATAAAAATTTAAATAACTAAAAAATTGATTTCATAGGAAAATAATAATAGAAAATCAAAATTTATGCATAAAATGGTGCAATTTTCTTAAATTTAGTTCTTTCACCATTTAATGGCATACTACTCTTAAAACTAAATTTTGATGATATTATTAATTTCAATTTTAATAATAAATTTTAACTTTAAAATATTAATTTCAATATTATGTTAAAGATAATGTTTTTGTATTTTTCTATGAAGTTTCATTTCTCGAGAAATAGTGAAACATAAATAATTTTAATTTAAAACTATCATTTAGTATAAATATTATTAATGGAAAATTATACTATAATATTTTAACTCAAATTATATAAATAATACATATGTTAATAAAATTTATAACATTATTCTCTTTTTTAGTACTAGGATATATATAAAATAGTAGTATACTTTTGAACATTTTCATTTTAAAAACTCATTTTCACATCCAGTCTCTAGAATTAATTTTATATTAAATTAAGACACTTATGTGAACATAATTTAGAAAATGGATTCCATAGTGGTATTAATCATTATTTATATTGTATAATATGTCCAACTTATTTATTTATACAAAATATTAGTGAACATATTAATCATTAATCACAATGATTAAGTAAAAATTAAGTTTACATTGTGTTTAACTATAAAATATATGGTGTGGGAGTGACCCAAAACATTACAATAATCAATTTCATGGAAATATTTAGACCATAAACCCTCCTGGATATGAAATGGATCATTATTTAATTCACATGGGGGTAAGTTAGACCTCCCATTAGAGTTTACTTTTAAGTATATACATGAATACCACTTCTCAACCACTATAAAATGGCACTCAGTACTCTCACTAATAGACACCTCCAATGAAATGTGTCTTGAAAAACCCCTTAAAAAATAACATCCCAACATTCCTATCATAATACCTATTAATTTTTTCCTAAAAAATCCAAATTTATTATTTTCTAAATTTATTTTATTTTTAATTATTTCTCCACCCCATAAAAGTATTTATATATCATGATTATATAACAGTAATTTAATAATAAATATTTGTAATGTCTCAGAAATTATGGGAAATTTTTTTATTATATGGAATTATTTAGAGACCCCAAAATTTGACGACACATGATTCTAAGGCCCAGAGAGCCCAAAAAAAATTTAGGATCATTTTTAAGGTATGTTCAGTAAACATACAATATGGTATTTATATCTCTTGAACCAGTTCTTGGATTAAAAATATGAGGGAACTGTTGAAATCAAAATGTCGTTATTCTCCTAGAATTCGATTATCTTCGGCTAGAAAGGGCTGAACAAAAAAGAATTTTTTGCGACATTTCGGAAAATAAAAAAAATAACTTGAAAAAGTTATTTTATTTTACTTTTTTATCTATCGAGTAGTGACATGGTGACGTTGTAGTTCATTGATGAGCCAGAAACATGTCACAATAATAAGGCTCAATAATTTATCGTATTACACAACTTAACAATGAAATAAAGGGAGTGTAATTGAGAAGCAGTTTCCTAAATGAAACAGTTTAAAGACACTCCATCTCATCCTAAATAAGACACTATGAAATGTTTCCATTAATTATTTTGAACATTGGAGATGATAGAATTAAACCTTGGAGACTCTCTTACTGATCTCCAACAAAATTCCACCATAAATAAGAATAATGAAGAATTTTGGTGAGACTTCACCAACTTCGACAAACTTCAAAGAACGGAGATGGAAGTAATGACTTCAACACCTTGAACTATCATGGAGAAACTCCACAACATCAAATGTCAAATAAGTAGGGATATTAGTTTTTTTTTGAAATTTAAATCCATTTATTCTTTTTCTTTAAATTACTAAGATAGATACACAAAAAAAACATGATGATCTATAGTTCATGTATTTAAGAAGGATGGAGACTTTTCATGGGGATTTAATATCCGGGATTATGTTTATCACATGATATGATTGAGAAAATATCCATGAGCCTTCCCCTATTTAAAACTTCTAATGTGGAGGTTCCAGAAAAACACAAACAATAGTTCGGACCCCTCAGCATGAGTGTTTTTTGAATGAATCATTTGAATTGATGGTATGGAAGAAATGAGGCCCTCATGGTGAAGGAGGTGGTCTGAGAGGACCATCGGCACATATGACTTAAAGAATGGAACACCAGAGCGCATCTCTTGGACCACTAAACATTATTACGATGCACTGCAGTGGCAGGAAGCCATGGACAACCACCTGTGGTGGTAGGAAACACTGCGCCATGAGGGGGTTTCATGAAGGAAAGTGGCACGCATTATGGCCTCCTGGATAGCCGAATGAGTCGCGGTTTATTGACTGCAGGTGGAGGTGGAGGCCCTACTACATCTCGTGTGTCAGAGGGCATCAAGAGCGGTTGGTCCTCTTCTGGAATGCTAGTTCTGTAAATAATGGGATAGACTAGATCCCAATAGGGCAGACCCGCGCCGGCATGCCCAAACCGCTGCGTTCGGGACCTGTCGTCAGGCGGCCCAACGGGCCGAACCCATTGGCCAAAACGGGCATCGTCCAACAAGGCCTATTGGTCTTGGACCACTGGCAAGGCCAGACCATACCAACTCTGACCCTATCCAGGTCCGGTCAAGTCCATCTAAACGAACCAGAGAATGTTTTACCCTATGGCGGGTGAGTCAGGTTAGTCTGATCGGGTTGGACCGAGCCTCGTGGAAACTGACCCCTCTGTTTTGTATAACAACCAGATCTTAAAAACCGCATGTCTGATTTACTTTTAGTTTGCGGAGGTGAAACCCTCTTAATAAGGAAAATATTTTGGCAACAATTTTGTGACATTAATTGAAATATAAATTCTATGAATGGCTTTAGGAGTGGTTATCCAAAGAGAGCTATATTTGGATCCCTTTGTTTGGCTGGGACACAATGACTACACGACGAAGGCCTAGTGGGATGCGGATCTGCAAAACTCAGAAGTCACATGGTTGGGAGATACTTTGTGGGATCTTGTAGACCTATATCACTTGATAGGATACCGACCATAGTTCATCCAAGGTGAGAAGTGTCTTTGTGTGACCCGATAGGCCCATGGTGAAGAGCGACTCTGTGTGAGCTTGCATACCCACAGTACTCATCATGAAGGAGTAACCCAAGCATCTGTGGTTTTTGGAATGCATCTCGGTGTGACCCTGAAGGAACACTATACTCGATTGAGTAGGAGTTCTCCAGTAGTCTGGATGTTCGATAATGTTAATGATGATTCTACTACCACTACCCTAGAATATACATGTTGTGAGCTATCTCATTCTTCATGGATTACATGGAGGATTGCTATCTAGTATTTCATTTTTGCCTTAGGGTCCCAACTAAGTATTTTTATAATGCCACCTTTACAGTGTCCTCTTGCACGTGTCATTTTTGGTGTAGAAGATTGATCTTTTGGTGGAGGTGCTCAGGGGGACGAGACGAACAGATGCTACGACCATGGAATAGGAGGCCTAGGACAAGGTGGATCCTAGTAGGACCAAGAAGACAAGACATACTACTTCAGATTCCATTTTCTTCACTACTTTTATGATCTTGTGGGGTTTTCTTCAGATAGAAATCATACCTTGTTTTTGTACATTGCTGTTTCAATTATTTTTTTGTGTTTTTATTCTATCCCACTCACTTTCAGATGTACTCTATATTCTTTCTTGTTTTATTATAATTCATTCAACATTAGTGTGTGGGGACATGGTTGGAAATGTGAGTGCATAAATGTACATAGTGAAATTCTTCACACTTGTAGGTTGTCACCTTTGGTGCTGCTCGACAACCCCTGGCCTTCGAAATGCAAGCTTGGGGTAGTCATGGCATGGGCCCCAGGGGACGGGCTGTCACAATGTGGTATCAGAGGGTGGATAGTCCATCCCAAATGTATGGGAGTTAGTTTTTTGTTTGGGTGCTACATTTTTAGGTGTTTCAAGTCCGACTTTCAGATTTGGGGAGTCTAGTGTTGGTGCGGCGACTGATGAATCCATACACTTGGACCTTGAAATATGTTTTATTGTAAAATACATGAAATTATTCGTTGCATAAAAGTCTCCTTATTTTTTTTCAATAACAGTTAGGTCACCAATTGTATCATTATGAATGTGGTATATTGTTATCTATTTTTTGGATTCCTCCACATGGAAAACTATTTAGGATCTCGATACGAGGTCATGAGGACAACCCTCCAAGAGACGAGGTGTGTTTTCAGGGACGAGTGCTTATGAACTCCCCACCAGGTGATGCACTAGGGTTACCACAACCCGATTTTCAGAATCTACTACAGGTGGTTCCTACATTGGAATTTCATAGGATTTGTACCATATATGTATTTTAGAGACAAATACCTCTGATATTTAGGGTAGATATGGATCCTCAAGTCCTGAGGACTGGTTGAAGGCAGTGGCGTGGGTCTTCCGCTTAGTGCGGACACATGATGACCAGATGGCGATCCTGGAAATGATTGTTCTACGTGGATATGCAAGGATATGGTGGATCTTTACCACCCAGAGACACGATGAGGTGACCCTCGCCTGGTCAGACTTCAAGTAGCTTTTCATATAGAATTGTTTCGCCACAACCTTGCACTTTGTGGTAATTAAAGAGATTCTTCAACTTCAATATTGATAAATTATGGTAGTTGAGTACTCAAAGAGGTTAACCGAGCTATCTTGCTACTCCATATACATGGTGTGATTCCCTTTCTTCATGTCTCAATACATTGAGAAGGGATTTAGGAAAAAGAACACGGAATTTTTGTTTTCTCTCTACATCCCTACAAAGGTCGGGGTGCTGGATAAAGCTCTTCATATAGAGAGATTCATGGAAGAGTAGGCACCGAAAACTAGATCCACTAGAAGACCCTAGGTGGCATAGTATTTGGTAGGTAGTAGATAGGAGATAGATACACCCATGTGAGTTAAGTCTTTCAGGGGAAGACTCTTGGAATCAGGGTCGATAGTGTGGGGCTCCCAGTCTAGGTCGAGTCAGTAGGTAGTCGGGCAATGATTTGTCTGTAGAGGGTAGGTACACATGGCATTTGACTTCCTAACCCTTCGAACAGATGACCTGAAGACGGTAGAGGGGCCACCATGGAATCAGAAGTGGTTCCACTGAGGAGGTTTGCAGGGTAATGAACTTGGAATGGGAGCTGCCCGAGTGGTAGGTGGTGAACGTCAGTTTGAGGAGTTACTGCCACCACCCCTAGGTCACCCACCCTGACCTCAGGGAGCTTGCAGAAAGGGGTGATATTATCTTCAAGTAGTAGAGGCTTGTGATGACAGTTCTCTGGAGATGATCCAAGGTATGATCTATGTCTTCTGATCCCTAGTTTTTGTTCTTATAGACACATGTTCAAGTCACTTCTTCCTTGCCATGACTGTGTTTCAGAACCCAGATATTATGGTGGAGCTGTTGGCTTGATCCATATGGATAGATACTTACACAATATTGGATTCAAAGATTACACAATAGTTCTGTCAGTGTGAGCTTACTCTAGAAGGTGATAGTTTCGGCAGAGATCTCATAGTACTGTCATCAAGGCCATATGATTTCATCTTGGGTATGGACAAGATATCTATAGTCTATGCTAATATCTACTATTTTAGCCATATAGTGTAGGTCATCCATGGAGGTGGGACCATGTTTCCCATTACATGTGAGAAGGAAACCCTTGTAGTGCAGGACATACACTCTTGAAGGAGGGTGCAACAAATCACTCATCAGTTCTCTGGCCATAACCTTAGTCCAATGGATGAGGGGAGTCCAAACATTCTTGTTGTGGTCTATGAGTATGAGTATGTTTATCCTAAAGATGTTGTAAGACTACCTACAAATGGAGAGTTAATCTTATTCATTGATGTGTACCCCAGGATGAAACTGATATCTACAATGGAATATCTAATGGATCCCATGGAGCTTCATGAGCTAAGGGTACTTCTAGAGGACTTGTAGTAGAAGGGGTTCATAAGGCTCAGTGTTTCACGATGGGCAGTCCTAATTCATTTTTCCATGAAATTAGATATGAGTTTGAGGTTGTGCATAGACTTACAATGCCTAATCCAGGTGAAAATGAAGAACAAGTATACACTACCAAGAATTAATGACCTCTTCGACCAGTTGAAGGGAGAGAAGTGGTTCTCAATGATTGACATTAGATCAGGCTATCACCAACTTTGGGTATGTGACGAAGATGTATTGAAGATAGATTCAGGAGCCAGTATGACCACTATGCCTTCCTAGTGATTCCTTTCAGAGTGACCAAAACCTCTTCAGTGTTCATGGGCTACAAGAATAGGATCTTGCATCCTCACCTTAATTGACCGTCGTGTTGTTCATTGATGACATCTTGGTGTACACAACATCAGAGAATGAGCATGCCACACACCTGTGGATAGTCCCTGATTAAATCTGAGAGAACTAACTTTATGGTAATCACTTAATGTGCTAGTTATGTATTTAAGAGTTCCAATTTAAGGGACACAACAATAAAGAGGCTAGAGTCACGATAGATCCTGCGATGACAGAGGTAGTTCTTTCTTGGGAGTCACCAAAGAGAATGAATGAAAGAGGATATCGTCTTGGGGTTAGCTGCATACTATAAGATGTTCGTACTAGAATTTTTCTGATTATCAGCACCATTATCAGATTTTACATGGAATGGACCACCCTTCCCATAGATAGAGAAATACCACTATAGTTTCATATATATGAGAAAAATACTAACTACTACCCACCATCTTGAGACTACCAGAGGAGAGCATTGTGTACGTAGTTTTCTACGATGAATGACGGGTCAGACTCAGTATTGTCTGGATTAAGGAGTGAGTGGTGATCCCCTATGTCTCACAAATTATGAGAAAATATGAGTAGAACTATTCTACCCATGACCTGGAATTAGAAATAGTGGTATTGGTCTTGAAGATGTGGTGAAACTACTTGATGGGTGATAGGTTTATAGTTTACTCTGACTAAAAGTGTTTTAGGTATATCTTCTACAAAAGAAATTGAACCTAACACAATGGAAATGGTTATATTTCCTCAAGGATGATGACTTCGAGATAGTATATACTTCTGTGAAGGGGAATTTGGTGGAAGATACACTCAGCAAGAAGAACGATTTATAGTTGGTGAGTGTGGTGACAGTGTAGTTAGCTGTAATGCAGAATTATATTTTTTGATGATGATGGACGATCATACCTTCAGTCGATGATGGTTACTCCCCCACTCTTACAATGAGTTAGGGAGGCACAACTATTGTATGTTGACTATGATCCCTTCTGTTCTCAGTTATCATAAGGATGAGCTCTTGATCGATTTTATATAGGTGGGGAGAACACCGTCATTTTCAAAGGGCGCACTGTGGAACCAATGATGTTGCGATAAGAGGTGTTGAGGGAGTTCCATGCATCCCCCTTGGATGTACATCTTGGAGTGGAAAAAATGTACATGATCTAAGATATCAATACTGGTGGATAATAATAAATAGAGTGGTGGACAAGTTCGTTTCATGAGGCCTCACATTCCAATATGTGAAGGATGAGAATCAAGTTCTAGAAGGCATGACACAACCACATGAGGTACATGAATTGAATTGGAATGATATCTCTATCGACATCCTGATTTGGTTACCACTTATGTTAAGAGGCCATGATTATATTTGGGTGATCATTGATCGACTCACCCATTTGGCTTACTTTATACCCATCAAAGATCATGGACAGGTAGAGGGCATGGGATGCCTCTACATCTAAGAAATAGTAAGGCATCATGGGGTGCATTTTAAGATCATCTGAGAATGTGATTCCCACATTACATACCAGTTTTGGAAGATATTATAGGAGTAATTCGATATGTAGTTGCTTTTGAGCATAGATTTTCATCCCCAGACAGGTGGTCAGATGGAGCCGACTATACAGTCCATTTAAGAAATTTTTTTGTGCTTGTTTACTTGACTTTTTTATAGTTTTTTAGGACCATGAGCCTTTTTTAGAGAATTAATACATAAAAATCAATCATTACACCATTTATAGGGAACCTTTTGAGGTCTTTTACTGGAATCCTTACAGATCAACCATATTCTAGACCAACCCAGGGCTGTTGGCACTCATGGGTATGGAGTTTGTACAAGACACCACTGAGATGGTGCAGATCATCCAGGAGTGTATGAGGACTACACAGAGAAGGCATTAGACTTATTCGGCTAGGAGATGATGACCCTTGGAGTTTAAGGAGAGAGATCATGTGTTCCGTCGGGTCTCTCCCTGATGAGAATTACGATGATTTGTCTAGGGTGGAAAACTATCTCAAAGGTTCATCATACCTTTTTAAATCCTAATTAGAGTCGGTGAGGATTCATTCTGTCTAGATCTTCCCCCACTAATTCACCTCATACATAATGTTTTCCACATGTTAGATCTGAAGAGATACATGCATGATCCATTGAATGTCATCGACTGGGAAGATATGGACATTAAAGTTGGTGCAATGTTTATAGAGTTTCTAGTGGAGATAGGGGATCAAAAGGAGTGGGTTCTACATGTGTATATGATTCTTCTTATGTGAGTTCTATGGAAGCATGGGAACCTCCAAGATAGCACATGGGAGTGGGAGGCCCTAATTCGTTCTCATTACCCCCAACTATTTATTTAGTTATTTTTTGGCTTTAGGGAGCATGAAGCCCTAATTTTGGGATAATTTAATGCCTCCGAATGTTTGTGTAACTTTTTTAATTATATGAAATTCTATTGAGACATCAATATTTAATGGAATGTGATTTTGTGGCCTATAGATCTCGGAATGAGTTCCTAAAAATTTTAAGGTACGTTCAGTAAATGTGTGAGTGATTTTTTATATCATTTTAAATGGGGCTCAGATTAAATATATGAGAGAATTGTTGAACTCGTAACATTGGGATTCTCTTATAATGAACAGAACATTTTCCATCAAGGTTCAAATGAATTTGTTATAGTATTATTCGGAAAATAATAAAATAACTTAAAAAAGTTATTTTATTTACTTTTTCCATCTGACGAGTGGTGTCACGATGATGTTGGACTGTATCGATGAGGTAGTGATGGGGTGCATTAATGTGGCTCATTAATGGAATGTATCATGAAGTGTAACTATTCAATATAAGAAGAATAACAAAGATGATTTTTTATAAATGAAACAGTGTAACAACGCGTCATCATAGCGTAACTCATACAGTATGACATTTTTCCTATGACTATTTTGCACATTGTAGATGGAATAATTAAACAATAGAGACTCTCTGATGAATCTACAATAGAATCCCCTCCAATGAATACTGATATTGAACATCATCGAGCCTTAACCGGCTTCTAAGAACATCAATGAATGGAGTCGGAAGTGACGACATCAACACCTTGAAATCTCGAGGAAGAACTCTATGATATCGAACATTAAAGGGTTAAGGGTTTGAGTTGTATTTCAAGGTTATTACACATAATTATTTTTCTAGAGATGAAAAAATAGATCATCTAACTAAGAGTTTGATCCATGGTTTAGGCGTTTATGCATAAGGGTGACTTTTATTGCATATTTATTATACTGGATTAAGATTATCACTAGATATGATTGAACAAACTACCATCTGCCATCCCCTGTATAAAACCTGAAATGCGGAGGGTGCGGTCTGACATGAAAAAATTATTAGTCCCCTCCACAAGTGTGCCCTTGTGAATGGATTGTCTAAATGGGAGACAAAGGGAAAATGAGACCATCATGGTGATCAAGTCAACCCATGAGGACTATCAGTGTAGAAGGTGCGACGAATAGTGCACTAAAGTGTGTACGGAGGTCTGTTAAACATCATGCTGGTGCGATGTCCCACAGTGGTGACCGTAGGAGGTGTAGGTGGCATGACTTGGAATTAGGGAGCCACATCTAACTGGCAGTGGTGTTAGAAAATGTGGCCCCAGGAAGGTGACCCGTGAAGGGAGGTGACCAGTGTCAGCACCACTCGGCATGCTGGATGAGCTGCAGTATGTCGAACACTACTGTAAGTGGAGGCTTGGTGGAATATTTCTAGGTATATAGGACTAGACGCTACCGTTTGACGTGTCCCATCTGGGCATAGCACCACCATCATATCTAGAAGTCGGTCCTTGATTAGAGAATCTTGTCCTGAGTGGGTCGGTCTCATGCAAGCATGCAGGAACCACACCTAGTGGGCCAGACCTAGTCCTGCAATATGGACCCATTCCCTTTGGATTAGGATGGACTATACCATGTTTCCAGGTGATCCGAAGGGCTGGACACTCGACTAAACCAGGCCATGTCTAGAGAGGCCTATTGGGCCAGGCCCATCGGCCATGATGGAACTGAACATCCCTGAGCTGAACAAGGTCAGGTCGAGTTCGTCTAAATGAACCGAGGTATGTGGGACTCCCATGTGAGTTGGTCCAGTCAGACCTACTGGGTTGGACTGGGCTCCATAACAACAATCCCCATTTCACTAAAACACTCATATCTTGCAAACCACATTAATGATTGATGAGTCGTTTTCAGAGTTAGAACCCCATTGATGAGATAGATTTCTTTGAATGCTTTGTGGTGAGTTTTAGGGACATAGAGATGTGACAAAAGGATTTAGGAGTTGTTCTCCCTAGAAATCTATCTTTATAACCCTATATTTTGCTGAGACCTGATGGTTGTTCGACGACAACCCAGTGGGAAGAAGTTCTATTTCTCCAGGTTGGCCCACTGTGGGGAGAACATCTATGTGACCTAGAAGACCCATGTTATTTGACAGGAGGAGTAACATAGTTCGGCCACTATGGGAAGTAGATTTGTGTGACTTGAGATTCCCATGGTGGGGAGAAGATTTAGGTCACCTAGCATACACATGATACTCATCAAGTATGAGTACAAAATCAGTCCATAGTTAGTGGGAAACGGCTCTGTGCGACCTTCTATGCCAACTGTAATCGATAGAGTAAGATTTATACATCAACTAGGGAGTATGTTGAAGTGAATGATGGTGCTACTACCACTACCCTAAAATATAAAATGTGTGTGTTGTCATGTGCATTGTGATTTACATTGAGGATTATTTACTTTTTATCTTGGGGTGCATACTGAATATTTTTTTTATCACACCTACATAGGTTTTTTCCACACATTTTTTGTCCACTGCATATGATCGAATTTTCAACAGTGGTGCTTAGGGGGATGGTGCTGACATACACTACGATGGTGGAATTAGAGGCATAGGATTAGGTTTTTCCAAATAGGACCTAGAGAACAAGATATAATACTTCAACATCCAATATCATCACTACTCTTACAATCAGGTGTGATTCTTCTTTAAATGGACACCAGAGATACTTTATTTTATTTTTTTTAGTTCTTTTGTCGAGTTTTTATTTTGGACCACTCTCTTTCAACTATAATTTGTAATCTATCTTGTTTTAGTATAATATTTTCCCCTTAAGTGTGTGGGGATGTGGTTTGGTGTGTTTGTGTGTGGATGTACTTATCAAAATACCTCCCACATTCTAGCTGACACCTTCTATGCTAGTGACTAGTCTCTGGCCTTCAGGAGGTGGGCATGGGGTAGTCACGACACGGGCCCCGGGGGATGAGTTTTGAGAATATTATTATATTTTGTGATTTTTTTCTTATGAAAAAATATTAACACACTTCTTTCAGATGGGATACAAAATCATCCTTCATATGTATGGCAGGCTATTGCCTCACGATCAGAATTCATTTGATCAACCATTACCACCTTTAATGATTTGGAATAAAGATGGATTAATATTTTATTTTTTATATCAATGATATTATTATGTGTATGGAATTATTATATAACACATTCGATCATTCATTTCATTTTTTGGGAATATGATATGGTCGCTCATGTGTATAAAGGACTACCACCTTGTGGAGCGATGTGATTTGTTCATGCATTAACTAGAATGTATTAAGGTTGATCTTCATAAACATACACGATACCAATGAAATAAAAAAAATATAGTAATAATAATATACACATATTTCTATTTTTTTCTTTAAAATACGACAATAAAATCAATGTAACATTCATGTATACATACAACCTACCATCTCCATTAATGACACATTCATTTTCTTATCAATTTTTTTTAAATTAATATAAAATTATATTTAATATATATTATATTTGGATCATGTTAATCATTTCAGTGTTTATGAGACAATAATATTAATAATAGTCAATAATTAAAAAAGATAAAACATACTCTAGAAACAAATCATGTTATTAAAAGAATCAATGAGAATAACGAATGATTAATAGTGAAAGGTAATAATATATTATGAAAGGATTACATATGATTTCTAATATATTACTATGGTTATCTGAAATGTTAATAACTTTATTAAAATCATTATCGAAAATTGGATATGGTTGGATGTATGTACACAATAATGATACATCAATTTTCTTATATCGGTTAGAGACAATGGCCCTTAGAGTTTGAGGATAGAGATCATGTGTTCCTTTCGGTCTCTCCCTAATGAGGATTACAAAGATTTGGCAGGGTTGGAAAGCTATCTGTGAGGTTCATCAGAAATTTTCAGATCATGAGATGATTCATTGAGGTTGTGTACCACCAAGGCCTTCCCCCACAGATGCAACAGGTACATAATATTTGCCAAATGTCACAGTTGAGGAGATACATGCATTATCAATCTCATGTAATCGACTGAGGATAGATGGAAATTGATGAAGGGGAGATATTTGAGGAGTTCCTGGTGGAGATAAAGGATTGAAAATAGTGTCTCCTACATGGGTGGTCAATTCCTCAAGTGTGATTTTGGTGGCATCACGAGAACCTACAAGAGAGAACATGGGAACGAGAGAACCAAATTTTTGTTCAGTACACCCAACTATTTGTTTAGTATTTTATTTGGATTTCGGTGAAATAAATCCATAAGGTGGAGAAAATGTAATGTAGTATAAATTACATGTAATTATTTTTATTATATGGAATTATTTCTAAACCGCAAAATTTGTTGTCACATGATTCTGCGGCCCAGAGATCCTATAAAAATTTTCTGAACTTTTTTGTAAGGTATGATTAATAAACGTTTGAGCAAGTTTTTATATATTTTGAACAGGTTCTCAGATTAATAATATAAGGGAACCGTTGAACATGAAATGTCGGGATTGTTCTAGAATGAACATAACTTCGGCCATCAAAGACTGAACTGGAAATTTTATTTTCAGACTATTTAGAAAATAATAATACAATTGAAAAAAAGTATTTTTTTTTCTTTTATCATCCGACAAGTGGAAATATGACAATAGTACAGTGCAGCGATGAGATATAGATAGTTTGAATTAATGAGTATCATTAATGGCATGTATCACACTGCATAATTATTCAATAAAAGGAGTGTAACAACTACACTTTTTCATAATTGAAATAGCGTAACGACACATCGTCTCAGCGTAACACAAATGATATGACATGTATCCCTTAATTATTAGGAATATTGGAGATGAAAGAATTAAACCATGAAAAATATCTAACAAATATCCAATTGAATTCTTCTTTAATTATGAATGATGAAGAACGTCAACAAGAATTCACTGACTTCGATGGACCTCGAAGAACAGAGCCACAAGTGACGACGTCGATGCCTTGAATTCTTGAAGATGAACTCCACAACATCAATTTTCAAAGGGGAATGGGTTTGAGTTTTATTTAAAGGTCATTCCATGTTCTTATATTTCTATAAAGATTAAAATAGATCTACTAATGAATTGGTTGATCCGTGGTTCGTGGGTTCATGCAGAAGGGTGACTTTTCCTGGGGATTTATTAAACCGGATTTAATTTATCACTAGATATGTTTGGAAAAAATACCATGACCCTTCCCCATATTTAAAACTTGTCATGTTGAGGGTGCGGTCCTAAAGGAATTAATGCTTGGACCCCTCAGAATATGTGTTCTTGGGAATTGATCATCAAAATTGACACTAAAGAGGAAAAGTGACCTTCGTGGGGTAGATGGCGACTTGATGAGACTGTTGGCATAGATGGATAGAAGAATGGACCACCAAAGTAGGTCCTGTGGGATACTGAACAACTTTTAGGCACACCGACACATGCAACAGTAGCCACGTGTTGTGGAGGGAGCCCAATGCAGAAGTAGGGATCTGCCGCCAACTGGAAGTGGCATTAGGAAACATGGTTCCATTCAGGTGCCCCGTGAAGGGATTTGGCCCACGTCCGGGCCACTCAGTTGGCATGAAGTGTTGTGGTACGTGGACGACAATTATAGGTGGTGGCCTCATGGCATTCTGCGGGGTAGATGGAGCTAGACATGACGAGATGGTGTGTCCCGTCTTGGCGGTGCACCACCGGCCGCTCTATTGGGAGGTACTGGATTGGACGTCCAAGCCCCCTGTGGTTTGGTCCTACACCGGCTAGCCAAAACCACAACCAGTGGGATGGACCCACTTCGACAAGATATACCCAAGCCCTTCGAGTTGGGCCAGAATAGACCGGGTCACCGTGTGATTATGTGTGTTGGTCCTTCAGCCAAACTGGGCCATGTCCAGCGAAGCCCATTGGGATAGGCCCAATGTCCATGCTAGACAAGAACAAACATGACATGATCTAGGTTTGGTCGAGTTCTTCTAAATGAAATGGGGTATGTGGGAACCTAGGATGGGTTGGTCTAGTCGGTCTGACTGGGTCGAACCGGTCCCCATCGCAACCGGTTCCCTTTTTTATTAAAACACTCATATCATGCACATTTTTTGTTTGATTGATTGAAAGATTGCGGCGTTGGGACCCTATTTATGAGATGATTCATTTGTAATTAATTGTGGTGACATTCATGGACATCGACATGTAATGAATAGGTTGAGGAGCAGTTATACCAAAAGTGTGACGTGCGGAACCCTAATGTTGGCAGAAACATGATGACTTCTTGACGATGGACCACTGCGAGGTGGATCTATGTGACCCGACATTCCCATATTGGGGAGAAGCAATGTATGACCTGACTGAACCATAACACATTAGAAGAGGAGTTACTTAGTTCGTCCAAGGTGGGAAGTGACTCTGTGTGACATGGTAAGCCAACGGTGTGCAGATGATCTATGTGGCCCATCATACCCATGATACTCTTGAAGGGTAAATTACAACATCGGTCCATGTTTAGTCAGAAATAGCTTTTTGGGACCTGTCAGGCCCACTGTACTTGATAGAAGAAGATTTCTATAGCAGTCGGGGAGCTCGATGACATGACTAATGATTCTACTACCACTACCCTAGAATATACCCGGTGTGTGCTCTCTGTTGCTTCGTGATTAACATTGAGTTTTGTTGTGTGGTCATTCCTTTTTTCCTCAAGGTCCCTAATTAATATTGTTACACTCACCCCTACATGGGCTTCACCAGCATGTGTTGTGTCTAGTGTAGATGATCAGTGTTTCGACAGAGATTCTTAGGGGGATGGGACTTAAATATTATATGATGGTAGACTTGGAGGCCTATGAACATGTGGAGACTATTAGGACTAGGGGAACCTAACATACTAATTAGGCTTCTTGTAGCTTCACTACTCCTTTGATCAGGTGGGGTTTTACACATAATTCCATCAGAGCTGCTTTTTGTAATTTATTGTTTCAGTTCTTTTTTTGGGTCTGTATTCATGCCCACTCTCATTCAGATGTACATTATACTCAGTATTGTTTTAGTATACAGGTTTTTTCCATTCATTATGTGGGGACATGTTTTGGTGTGTGTGTGTGTGTAAGTACACAACTAAATTCCTCCCACGTGTAGGTTGATACCTTAAACACAAGTCGCCAGTCTCCGGCCATCACAATTCAGGCTTGGGGTAGTCATAGCATGGGCCTAAGGGGAAGGGTTGTAACACAATGAGATTTTATGAGAACTATTTTTTTATGTCTTATGTTATACGCAACACGAAAGGAATCTTTCACTACACATAATATTGTCTTGGCTTGCGTTACACTCATTCACGACCTTCCTCAATAGCACGTGTAGAACGTAATACCGAGTTTCACTAAACAATGATATATTGTTATAATATTATTATGAACTAGACGTTATGAATTTTATGAAATTAATTTTGAATTTTATAACATTATTATTCATTATACACATTTTCTATCACATGGTATGACAACAAAATAAATTTTCGGGTAAAATAATTATTTTTAAAAAAATGCAGTTTTGCCGCCGTTTGATGGCGCACCCACTTCAAATCTACTTTTTACATGTTTATAAGTTCAATTTGGAAAAATATAATTCTCTTTTGGAATCATGATATAAAAATTTACTTTGGATAAATTTTTCATATTATTCTGATAACATTAATATTTTAATGAATAGTTAAAACACGCTATATTTTAATAAAAAACAACTTTTTTCATCGCAATAATTTATATGGTTAATTTATAATATTGAATGGTTTTAAAGTATAAATATAATATATTTTTACCATTTAATATAATTTATGTCATTAATATTAATATTATATTTAATTATTAGGTAATAACATTTCAATCTTTGGCAATGTTTTAACTTTTAAAACGTGTTTTCTTAATAACGGGATTAATATTAAATTAATTACTGCAAATTCTATGTTTTGAAATTTTGAATAATGGATTCCATATTTGAATTTATTGGGTCCAAATTATGTTAATAGGTTACTCTTATTTTTTAGATATCATGAATAGTAACTACGGTAATTTTTATTTACTGTAAAGGTAAATCTAGTAATTAAGCGTAAAAATAAGATTGAAAAATTACAGTAACACCTGCCAAAATTCTATTGGATGAATAAAAGTCTACCCATATCACCTAAGGGTCACATTAGATTCACTTTATGGACTTTTGACAGGGAAAATAATTTAATTTTTAATAAAACCAAAGAAAGTGACAACGTGTCACTCTCTTAAATCTTATAAGTATAATAAATAAAATTTAGTGATAAACTTAATGAAACTTCTAACATTAATAGTCAATAGAATTCAATAATTATTATCTATATCATGTGATTTTATTTAGAATCTTTAGGTATTAAATAATTATCATTAAAGGTGACACAATATTGATGTTGAAATCATTTTATTGATTGAAATATCAAATCAATGGTTTTGAAAATATTAAAATAAATATCATATGAACTACTTAATGTTTTACACTAATTTTATAGATAAATATGACATGTTATGAATCTATTAATGATTTTTTTTCTAACATAGCTTCAGTTTGGATTTTATTTAAATTCAAATAAATGAATGGTGTCAAAATTGACACTATTGTTATTGTTTAAAGATAACATTATATAAAATTGATTAAAAATAATAAAAAATATTTAAAAATTATAAATGAAAATTTATATAGTCTATGATGTCATAAATTACCCAATTATAGAATATTAAAAACACATAAGTAATTATTTATAACAATTTAAAATTTAGAATCTTATTACCACAAATAAAATTAAATAGATTAAATAAGGATAAATCAATTAGATAACGTTTGAAATAAATTCCCACCATGTATAAATTTTGTTGGTTGTTGAGGTTACAACCCTATCTCATCTGTGCTTCTAAGTTGATTCATTATTGATGTTTTTATGTAGGGTTTGAATTTATTATAAATTAGTATTTTTGGTGTTTCCAATGGTGCCCCTCCCCTCCCTTATAAAAGAAAACCTCCTACCACCCCACTTTACACAAATTTGATCCTTAAATATCAGTAAAACCCTGAAAAATTCCATTCTCAACTTCCCTAGAAGCATACTAGAGGTCCTGGTCTTCTCAAAGACCAATTTTAGTGCCCTAATAGGAGCTTTCGAAGAGGTGTGTCGAAGAAGAGGTAATATCCATTACCAATTCATTCAAATTTATTTCTTCTTTTCTTTCCTCATATTTAGTTGTTTCATTATGAAGTAATAACATCAGTACTACTCATATACTGATATATTATTATAAATAAGAAACAACCCTATTTGACCTTCTATCCATCCTACGGAAAACAAAATCACCACGCGTGCGTATGTACAGAATATTGTCTCCACGCCATGGTGTAATCTGTTTTCCACCACCAACTAACTTGGATGGTTATAATGGTGAAAATAATAACTATATATGATTATTGTAAAGGGATATTTGATTCTGAAATAGTGTACATACACATCAATACGATTCCACGATCATGAGAACGATATCATCGCTCGTGCGTACGTACGGACTACCTTTTCCACGATGTGATGTGACTGGTTCTATATGATCTTCATTAAATAATGATTATATAAATGAATTTAATGAATAGATATTATATATATTACACTAATACCATTCTTTAAATGATGTATCTATAACCTAAAAAGAATAATAAGAATTTATTCGACAAAACATACATAAGAGCATAAAGTAATGAACAACCGAATAACAAGTAGCAATGAAATATTACTAATAAGAAGATAAGAATATGACCATATATGATATCATAACACAGAATATGATTCTGTAATAAGTAAATTACATTATTTAAATCATTATACAGGAGGTTCGGATATGTACGATGAAAATACGTCTTAAGGTATGGGAAAATCTCGCAATCTCAATTTTATCATAGATTGTTTATACTTTAGAAATTAGTGGGGAATATTTATCATCCACATCCATGTTTACTCTAAATGTAATATTATTTCTATCCTCCTAAAATTTTTTAAATCCAATTTCACCCATTGGTGATTTTTTAGTAAATGATATGAAAGGAATCATTTGTCGTTTTTCGTACGATGTACTTTTTGACTTTTCCGTCCAAAGTACGAGAATAATGTTTTTTAACTTTTACAGCATGAATGGATTTTTATGATTTCATAGAAAATTATTTCCATGAAGCTTACTTTACAAGTTTTCAAGTTTATTTTTAATCAACTTCTTTTAGTTTAAAATTGTTTTAAATGTTATGAAAGGAAAAATGTTTTTGTGGTAGAAAGTATATTTTTTTCAAGAATGGAGTTCAAGTGTTTTATCAAAATTATTTTCCATCTATGATAATATAGGGTTCTATTTTAATCCATATTTTTACCTTTATTTGAGTATGTTATGATGGAATTAATTTTATGATGTCCTTTTATCTTATATGGATTATGTTATCATGTCAATATGTTTACAAATCCCATTTTTATTACATGGGTTATGCTATGATATATGCTTTATGATTTTGTGGAACACATAATAATGGTTTCATTATGAGATGTGTGGGACCTATATATCCCTCCAATGCATTGGGTAAAGCTTTATATCACATGAGATAGACTTGGATGGAACGACAAGTTAATCTGGTTAAGTGATACAGGACTAGAATGAGGAGTGAACTCAGTTCAGTAATGGACTATGTCTGCTATGATGGTCTTGGAAATGATACTTGACTAATATGAAATGATTTTATATGATTATTTGTGTATTAAAAAAGATTCATGTTTTAAGTTATGATTATTGGGATTACATTTCACTACTAGGATTTATCCCATATTATGATATTATGATCTCTTTTTCTGGTTATGATTTTCAAAATGATATGTTCTTATCAATATGATATGATTGATATTTCTTTTTTTACCCTTACTGAGCATTTGAGATCACCCTTTTGTATGTTTTCTTTTCCCTAGGTCAGGAAGAATGGTATTAAGTAGGATATGCCAAAAGGTACTCTAGATATGATGAAATAAACATGAGACAATGTAAATGCTTTATGAACCAGTTGTTTATGTTTCCCAATTTCTAAAGACATTATACCTATACGGTCCATTCATGGTTTTGTTATATGTTGTAATAAGTATGCTTCAATTCTGATTTAATAACAATGTATGTAAATTATGGGTCGTTATAGTTAGTATTGGAGGGTGGGTATATTCAACCTTTGGAAACTAGGCTGTGAAAGCCTTAGTAAGAACCCTAAGGGTATGTCCAAGAATAGAACACAATCTTATTGTTTTAGAAATGGCCATGACTAACCCATGATAAGATGTAAAGTGTGAAATTTTATTACTGGTTAAGTTTTTTCCTATTATAATTAGTTTTTCTCATACTATTCTTCTTGGTTTTAGTCAATGGATGGAACCCAAAGGAACCATGTTAATACGTAATGCGATGGGAAATGAAATGATTGTCCCCCTGAGCAACCAAACGTTATGGGAGAAGGAATGAAAAATCTTGTAGCCATGCTAACATAACTTTCTTAAGCTATGAATCATGCATGACTTCCAAACTAGCAAAGGCAGGAGAATCATTCTGTTGAATCCTTCATAAGACAGCGTCCACCCTCATTTAGCGGGTCTACTGATCCATTAGTGGATTAAAAATGGATAAGTACCACTGAAAAGATATTTTCAGTTATTCAATGTCCTGAACATGATAAATTCATCTTAGCAGTATATTATTTGGAAGGTGAAGCTGATAAATGGTGGAATCTTATCAAGAATATGAGGCAAAGAGACGAAATTGAGTCCATTGAATGGGAAGAGTTGAAGAAATTATTTTTCAATAAGTACATACCTCGTATTCTTCGAACAAAGATGGAGAATGGGTTTCTTGAACTAAAGAAAAAGGGTGATGAATCTATTGGTACCGACGAAGAAAATTTTACAAGACATGAAAGGTACGCTTCTGGGATTATTATCCAACCTTCAAGTAAGATCGATCGATACTTTAGTTGCCTAAAAACAAGTCTCCAAAGGGATTTAGACATAAGGGACTTAAATAAGTAAGAGGAAATTGTTCGAACTTCTATCAAGGTTGAGATGGAGATTGGAGTAACCCATCAATCATATGGGTTTGATAAGAAGAGGGAAATGGAATTCAAAGGAAAATCTAAAGACCACACTAAAAAGTAGATGAGTTTTCCCTTATGCTCAAATTGTGCAAATAAACATGGAGGGAATTGTCTTAAAGGAAAAAGTAATTGTTTTATTCTTGGAAAAGAAGGTCATCATGATGTTGAATATCAAAATAATGGGAAAAAGATGTCTAATGATGCGAACCAAGAAAGGGATACATAGAATGCACCTGCTACAGTTCAATGTTTCATGTGTAAGCAAGTGGAGCATTATTCCAACAAATGACCTAATCCAATGGTTGTTGATGATGATTGACGTAAAAAACACTTATGGACAAAGAAAAAGGAATGTCACATGCAATTTCTATCAGCGATGTGGAGTATGATAACGAAGTGGTGAAAGGAACACTTACTATCCGCTCTAAAGTAGAAAATGTTTTATTTGATTCTGGATAAACCCACTATTTTATTTCTGAAGAATTTTCTAAGGGTATTGCTACATTACCACATCAGTTAGATATAGAGTTAGCTATGACAACCCCTAATGGAACAACCGTCACTTGAGTAGCTTACAATTCTTCTCCAATTAAATTTTGTGGGAAAGTTCTTCCTTTAAATCTTGTGATCCTTCGTATAGTGGAATTTGATGTGATTCTTGGCATGGATTGGGTTTCTTTATACAGAGTTCATATCAATTTCCAAAGAAGGGAAATCACATTTAATATTCCTGATCAATATACTATCATCTGTCAATGCAAGGATGAATAAAACTATCCTGTGGAAATTTCACCCATCTTATGGGTCTTGATTCCATTAAATGAAGGTTATTTATATAAAATGGTTGGAGATAAACTCACAATTAAGAATACACCCATTTTACGGGAGTTTTATGCTGTCTTTATGGATGAATTTCTAGGTCTTCCACTAAATCATGAAGTTGAGTTTTAAATAGAACTCATATCGGGTGCTTTATCTATTTCAAAGACACCTGATAGAATGAACCCAATTGAGTTTCAATAATTGAAGAAGAAACTCCAAGACAATCTTCCTAAAGGAATAATATGCCATAGTGCATCACCTCGGGGTGCACCTGTTCTCTTTGTTAAGAATAATGATGAATCAATGAGACGTTTCATTGATTATCGAGAACATAAAAATATCACTATCAAGAACAAATATCATCTCCCATTCATTGATGACTTATTTGACCAACTATGTGCAGCTCAATACTTTTCCAAGATTGATCTTCATTTAGATTATGATTAATTAAGGTTCAAAATGGAGGATATGACAAATAAGGATTTCCGTACAAGGTATTGACACTATGAATTTATAGTGATGCCATTTGGTCTTTCTAATGCCCCTGATATCTTCATGGATCTAATGTATAGAGTCTTTAGTGACAATCATGATCAGTTTGTGGTAGTCTTTATAGGCGATATTCTTGTCTATTAAAAGAGAAAGAATGAACATGAAGATCACTTGAGAATTTAATTGAATACCCTAAGAAAGGAGAAGCTTTATCCAAATTTACGAACTGTGAATTTTGGATTCAAAAAGTTTCATTTTTGGGTCACATAATCTCAAAAGAGGGGATATCTGTGGATCCAGCAAAAATGGATGTTATTGAATGATGGTCAAGACAAACAATAGTAACTGAGATCCGAAGTTATCTTGGTTTAGCTAGGTACTATCGACATTTTGTGAAATATTTTTCAAGATTATCTAACCCACTCACCAAATTGACTCAGAAATGAGTTATGTTTTTTTGGACAGAGGAATGTGAAGATAATTTCAAGGAGTTAAAAAGAAGGTTATCCAGTGCCCCTATTCTCACACTACCTTTTAGTGGATAAAGGTTTGTGATCTATAGTGATTCATCGAAGAACAGGATGGGGTGTTTTATAATGCAAAATGATATGGTGATATCTTATGCCTCACGACATTTGGAAATCCATGAGCAAAATTACCCAACTCATGATTTGGAGTGAGCTACGGTAATCTTTTCATTATAGATTTGGAGCCATTATCATTATATTGAAATGCGTGATATTTTTACTGATCATAAATGTTTAAAGTATATTTTCACACAAAAAGAGCTGAATATGTGCCAAAGAATATGGTTGGAGTTGATTAAGGACTACAACGGCTCAATTAATTATCACCATGGGAAAGCAAAAATGGTGGCAGATGCATTAAGTTGACAAGACTATGCTAGATTATCCATGAAGAGGATCACAAAAGATCCAATATTTATGGTTTCCAAAGGATAGATCTTGGAATTATAATGGTTGGTGAAAAATCTTATCTTTATCAAATGAATGATCAAATATATATATATGTAAAGATTAAAGTGGCACATAAAGAAGATGTAGAGTTAAAAAATAAGGTGAAAAATGTTCCTAAATTCAACCTTGATTGTGATGGGATAATAAGGTTCAGGAATCGGGTTTGTGTTCCTCCCATCCTAGAGTTAAATAAGGAAATATTGGATGAAGCTCATAGTTCTTCATTATCTATTCATCCTGGAAGCACGAAGATGTATCGGGACCTGAAAGAGTACTTCTGGAGGGATGGAATGAAAAGAGCTGTTTCTGAATATGTCTCTCGATGCTTGGTTTTTCAGAAAGTTAAAGCTGAGAGACAGAAGTCTAAGAGGATGTTATAACCATTACCCATACCCGAATGGAAATGAGAAAACATCACTATGGACTTCGTCACCAGACATCCTAAAACATCCAAAGGCAATAATGATATACGGGTCATACTTGATTGCCTTACGATGTCAGCACACTTTATTGCTATTAGAGATGATTTCTCTCTGACCATCTTTCCAGGATATATGTAAAGGTAGTGGTAAGATTTCATGGAGTACCACTTTTCATTATATCTAATCAGGATCCAAGGTTTATTTAAATGTATTGGCAAATACTTTACCATACACTAGATACGGAGTTGAGTTTCAGCACTGCTTATCATCCTCAGACAGACGGCCAGTCTGAGAGGACAATTCACACTCTAGAAGACATGTTGAGAGCTTGCTATATGGATTTCAAAGGTGGTTGGGATCAACACCTAACTTTGGTGGAATGTTCTTATAATAATAGATTTCACTACAGTATTCAGAGTGCTCCTTATAAATATCTCTATGGAAAGAAATGCAGGAATCCAACAAGCTGGGATGAAGTAGGGGAATGAAAGCTATTGGCACCAGATCTAGTTGATGAGATGGAAGAAAAGGTCAGATCTATTCCACAATACATGAGATCAACATAGAGTCAACAAAAACATTATGCCAATAACCGAAGGAAAGACCTAGAGTTTGAAGTGAGTGATAAAGTTTTCTTACCAATATCTCCCTTGAAGAGAGTAATGAGATTTGGAAAAAAAGGCAAGATGAGCTCCAGTTATATTGGTCCTTTTGAAATACTGGATCGTGTTGCGAAGGTAGATTACCGATTGGAACTTCAACCGAATATCTCTCAAGTTCATGATGTGTTCCATGTATCTTTCCTAAGTATGTACATACCTCATCCATCACATGTACTAATCTCAGATTTTTTACCACTGGAGCAAGATCTTTCCTATGAAGAATAGCCGATAGAGATTCTGGATTGTTGCGAAAAAGTTCTACGAAACAAGACCACTTACATGGTTAATGTTTTATGGAGAAACCACCAATTAGAAGAAGATACATGGGAACATGAGGATATGATGAGGGAGATGTATCCTCATCTGTTTGTTATGAAATGATGAATTTCGAGGGTGAAATTCATTTTAAGGGACCTTCCTCTATAGCATGTGTAGTACGCAATACCAAGTTCCACTAAACAAAGATATATTATTATTATAATTTTATGGAATAGCCAATATGAATAGTATTATATATATTTTTAATTTTATAACATTATTATTCATCTTACACATTTTATAGAACATGGTATGAGAACAAAACCAATTTTTTGGGTAAAATAAGTATTTTTCAAAAAATGCAGTTTTGCCACCTTTTGATGGAACACCCACATTAAATCTAGTTTTTGACATTATATATGTTCAATTTGAAAAAAATATAATTATTTTTTGGAATCAGGATATAAAAATTTACTTGGGATAAATTTTTCATATAATTCTGATAACTTTCATATTTTAATGAATAGTAAAAACAAGATATATTTTAATTTAAAACACGTTTTTTAATTGCAATAATTTATATGGTTAAATTATAATATTGAATGGTTTTAAATTTTAAATATGATATATTTTTACCATTTAATATAATGTATGTCATTACCATTGATTTTAAATTGAATTCTTAGGTAAAAACATTTCAATCTTTGGCAATGTTTTAACTTTTAAAACCCATTTTCTTAATAACGAGATTAATTTTAAATCAACTACTACAACTTATGTGTTTTTAATATTGAAAAATGGATTGCATATTTGAATTCAGTGTGTCCAAATTAGGTTAATAGGCCACTCTTATTTTTTTGATACTATGAATAGTAACTACGGTAATTTTTATTTACTGCAGTTAAAGGTAAATCTGGTAATTAAGGGTAAAAATAAGATTATAAAATTACCCTTACAGCTACAAAAATTATATTGTATGACTAAAAGTCGACCCATATCACCTAAGGGTCGGATTATATCCACTTTATGGACTTTTTACAATGAAAATAATTTAATTATTATTAAAACCAAAGAATGTGACAACATGTCACTCTCTTAAATCTTAAAAGTATAATAATTTTAATTTACTAATAAACTTCATGAAACTTAAAACATTAATAGTCTCTATAAAGATAATAAAATTATCTAAATCACGTGAATTTATTTATAATTTTTAGTGAATAAATAATTAACATTAAAGGTGAAACAATAGTGATGTTGAATTTATTTTATTGATTGAAATATCAAATAAATGGTTTTAAAAATATTAAAATAAATATTGTATGAACTACTCAATGTGATCCACTAATTTTCTAGATAAATATGACATTTTATGAATCTATTAATTCTTTTAGTTCGAACATGTCTTCTATGTGGAGTTTACTTAAATACAAATAAATTAATGGTGTCAAAATTGACTCTATTGTTATTTTATAATAATAACATAATATAAAATTGTTTAAAAATCACAAAAATTTTAAAATTTTTTAAATTAAAATATATATGGTCGAAAAGGTCATAAATTATCCAATTATGGACAATTCACAACACATAAGTAAATATTTATAAAAATTTAAAATTTAGAATCTTATTACCACAAATAAAATTAAATAGATTAAACAAGGATAAATCAAGTTGATAATGTTTGAAATAAATTCCCAAAATTTCTAAATTTTATTGGTTGATGAGATTACAACCGTATATCATTATACAGGAGGTTCAGATATGTACAAAGAAAATCAGACCGAAGGTAAGGGAAAATCTCGCAATCTCATTTTTATATGAGATTATTTATACTTCAGAAATTACTGGGGAATATTTATCATCCACATCCATGTTTCCTCAATAAGTAATATTATTTCCATCCTCCTAAGATTTGTTAAATACAGTTTTACCCATTAGTGAGTTTTTATTAAAAGATAGGAAAGGAATCTTTTGTCGTTTTTAGTACGCAATACTTTTTGACTTTTCCAGCCAAAGTACGAGAAGACTGTTTTTTTAACTTATACGGCCTGAATGGATTTTTATGTTTTATTAGAACATTATTTCAATGAAGATTCATTTACAAGTTTTCAAGTTTATTTTTAATCAACTTTTTTTAGTTAAAATTTTATGACATGTTTAGAGAGGAAAAATGTTTTTGAAGTAGAAACGATATTTTCTTAAAGAATGCAGTTCAATTGTTTTATTAAGATTATTTTCCATCTAAGATAATATAGGGTTCTGTTTCTATACCTAATTTCACTTTGATTTGATTATGTTATGATGGAATTAATTTTATGATGTCCTTTTATCTTATATGGATTATGTTATGATGGAATGATGTTTAAGAATCTCATTTTTATTACATGGGTTATGCTATGATATATGCTTTATGATTTTGTGGCACACATAAGAATGGTTTAATTATGAGATGGGTGGGACCTATATCTCCCTCCAATACATTGGGTAAAGAATTATATCTCATGAGAAAGACATGTATGGAACGACAAGTTAATCCGGTTTAGTGATACAAGACTGGAATGAGGAGTGAACTCGATTTAGTAATGGACTTTGTCCGCTATGATGGACTTGGAAACAAGCCTTGACTAATATGAAATGATTTTCTATGATTATGTGTTTATTCTAAAAATTTTCATGTTTTTATTATTGGGATTACATTTTACATCTATGATTTTTCGCATGTTATGATATTATGATCTCTTTTCCAGGTTATGATTTTCAAAATGTTATGTTCTTATGAATATGATATGATAGATATTTCTTTTGTTTACCCTTACTGAGAATTTGAGCTCACCCTTTTGTATGTTTTCTTTTCCCTGGGTCAAGAAGAAGGGTATTAAGTAGGATATAGAAAAAGGGACACTAGATATGATGAAATAAACATGAGACAATGTATAAGCCTTATGAACCAGTTGTTTGTGTTTCCCAGATTCTAAAGACACTATACCTATATGGTCCTTTCATGGTTTTGTTATATGATGTAATAAATATTCTTCAATTCTAAAGTAATAACAGTGTATGTAATGTATGGGTTGTTATACGGGTCATGAGAATATTAGGATATTTTTTTTGTATTTATTATGAAAAAACATTCAAACAATTATATAAAATGTGATACATAATAATCATTTGTATGTATGGCAGGCTATCGCGTCAAGAATAGATGTCATTTGATCAACCATTACCCCCGTTCATGGTTTGGATTAGTGATCGATTAATATTTTATATTTTATATCAAGGATATTATTTTGATCCTGGAATTATTATATAACACATTCCTTCATTCTTTACATTTTTAGAGAATATGATAATGTCGCTCGTGTGAATGAAGGACTACCACCACGTAGAGATATGTGATTCTTTCACGCATTAAATGGAATGTATAAAAGATTATTTTAATAAACATACACGATACAAATGAAATAAAAATTATACATGAATAATAATATACATATATTCCATTTTTTTCAAATACGACCTGAAACTGGATGAATTATTCTTGTGTTCATCAATCGTACCATCTCCATTAAAGGAACATTCCATTATCTATCACAAATTACTTTGAATTAATATAAATTAATAATTAATTTATATTATATTTATGTCATGTTTAACATTTTATTGATTATTAAACAATTATAGATATAATAGGAAATAATTAAAATTTTAAAAACATTCTCTAGAAACAAATCACTTTATTACATGAAACTGTAAGAATAATGAATGATTACATGTGAAAGGTAATACAATATTATAAAAGGATTATATATGATTTCTAAAATATTACTACGGTTATATAATAAGTTAATAACATTATTAAAATCAATATCCAATATTGGAGATGTTAATATGTATAAAAACAATAATGCTACTTCCATTTTCTTATTCTAATAGGAGAGGACGACCCTTGGAGATTAACAAGGGAGATCAAGTGTTCCTTCAGGTCTCTCTCCGAAGAGGATTACGAAGATTTGGCTATGGAGGAAAGCTATCTCTAATTTCCATCTATCTTTTTTAGATCCTGAGAAGAGTTAGTGCGGTGGTGTACCAACTAGATCTTCAACCAAATATGCCCTCAGTACAAAATGTTTTTCACATAAAGAAGATGAGGAGATAGATGAATTATCCATTATACGTCATCAACTGGGGAAATATAGACATGAGGATGGAGATATGTTTTCATAGTTCTAGGTAGTGATAGAGGATCGAAATGAGTGGGTCTTACATGGTCGGATGATTTCTCTAGTGTGGGTTCAATGGAAGCATGGGAACCTTCAAAAGTGCACATGGGAGTGGGAGGCACAAATTCATGCTCAGTACGCCAACTGGTTGTTTATTTTTTATTTTGGATTTCGGGGATGCAATTATCTAAGGTGGGAAGAATGTAATATCTTAGAAATTAATATTATATTTTTTTATATGGAATTATTTTGATACCGTGGAATTTGACGACACATGATTCCGAGACTCGGAGAGCCTGAAACTGGTTTATGAATTCTTTTTAAGTTATGTTCCGTAAATGTGTGAGAGATGATTTCCTATCATTTGAACTAGTTCTAGGATTAAAAATACCAGGGAATCAGTTAACATGAAATGTCAGGATTCTCCCAGAATGGCCATAACATCAGCCGATATAGGCCAAATAGAGTAGTTTTCTTCAGAATTTTCAGAAAACAATAAAATAAATTAAAAAAGTTATTTTATTGTCTTTTATTATTCGATGAGTGGTGACAAAAAGATGATGCAGTTTATAGATAGGTAAATGATAAGGCGCATTAATGCATCTCATTAACGACCCATATTGCAACACCCCAAGCATCCACATTACGCTTCCCTATGAATAATGTAATATCTTGCATTGTGTGTGACTTCGAGATTCTAACACACCGCGACCAATCAAAATAACTGTTATAAATTGTAATACCCACTTTTTAAATTTTAAAAATTTTACCTTTTAAAATGTTCTTCATTTTTTTTCCGAATATCAAAATTATCTTTGGGTGAATTTTTGGTATTTTTCTGAAAACATTCAATTTTTGATGAATAGTGAAAATTCTAAATTTTAATAAAAAACGTCTTTTTTAATCATAATAATTTATCGTGTTAAATTATACATTTGAATGGTTTTAAGTATAATTATGTTATATTTTTACCATTTCATATAATTTTTGTTTTTGGATGTAATCTCATGATTAAACTGGATATAAAGAAGTGTCAATCTTTTGATAGTTATTTTCTTATAAAAACATGATTTTTATTTTTGACAACAGGAATTAATATTCAATTAATTTCTCCCACTTCTGTGATTTGATTTTGAAAATATGGGTTCCATATTTTGAATCAGGAGGTCCAAATTGCGTAAATAGGTAACTTTTAGTTTTAGACATTAGGAAAATTTACCTCAGTAAATATTTTATTTACCTGGGTTAAATGGGTAAATCCAGTAAATAAGGTTAAAAAAATATTATTATAATAATATTAAATTACCCTAACACGTTTCCTAACCCTATTGGATGAGATAGTTTCTACCATGGCCATCTTTGGGTCAATTTTGGCACCCCATGGTGCCACATGGAAGTGAAAATGATATTTTGTAATAAATAATCTAAAGTAAAAACCAAAATAACAAAAGAAAATATCTTATAGTAAAATAATTTTTATATGAGGTTATATAATTTATATATTGGAATATAAATAGTAATTTTAAATATTAAAATATTTCCTACCTCATGATATTTTATTTATAATTTTTATAGATAAATAAATATATTTTTATATGACACAATAATGATGCAGTAATTTTTTTATTAATGAAATAATCAAGTAAATTATATAATAAATAATAAAATAATCATAATATGAATGTTTTGATCCCATACAAAAATTTTAAAGGTTACTATGACATGTTAGGGTTGATTGAATTTTATATTATTAAATAATGTCAAAATTGACATTAATGATTTGTTTAAAAAATACAATTTTATTGGTTGATATAATAATTATAAAAATATCTGGATCACAATAAATACTTATATATTGATATCTGTATCATTAATGAACCACTTAGAGTTCTCTTGGAAGTTTATAGTATGCTTAATAACCATATAATATAAAAATACAAAGAGGCATGGTAAATGTCAAACTATTTAACTAAGAGTTAAATCTAAAAGATAAGGTTAATATAGTGACTCAAACGTGTCTAATACCTATTGGTTGAGGGTTTTTAGAACCATAACCACCGTAGACATTAAATAATTTATTTTTTATCCATTATAAAATGAATATGATTTAATTATAATATAATATTTTAATCTTTTTCTTAAGGTTCCCCTCACCCCTCTTATAAATGGGAACTTCCCCTTATCTCAAATTTACACCCTCAAATCCATTTGACTCAGCCCAAACCATCCCAAATATCCTCCAAACTATCCTCCCTTAATCCTAGAGGCCTTCCATTAGTCATAAATCCAACATAAAGAGACATTATGATCAAATCAAAAGGAAGAATCCAATAAAGAGGAAAATATTTCACCACCTCTTTCAAGTTCATTTCTTTTTCCACTCCATCTTTCTTTATTTATTCCATTATAGAATACTAATCCAAGTATATTATATATACTGTGATATTATTATAAATATTTTACAACCATATTCAATATTCTATCCATCCTATAATTGACAAAGTCACCATATGTGCACACGTACACATTACCGTCTCCATGTCGTGGTGTGGTGTGTTATTCAAATACTTCATCATTTGGATGGGTATAATAATGAGTATAAATGATGTAAATAATAAATATAACATGATAATGATTATGTTTATAAGATTTACCATCAAATTATATGTTATTTTAATATCAAAATATTGATATTTTCACTCGTGCGTACGTACGGATTACCCTCTCCACAAACGCGATGAGATTAATTCCCCATCGTATCCATTAAAGAATAATTTTTATTTGATGGTTTAAAATATTTTTTAAATACTTAATATAATTTATAATATGAATAAGATATATCATATCCATAAAAAAATTATTACGTTACAAATCATATAAAAGAAAACAAATCAGTTAACACCTGGAACAATGATACTACTAAAATATAATTAACAAAGAAATATTAGAAGATAATATATGATATAATATTAATGTATATGGTTATTTTATAATTTAATAATTATTATTTTACCATTATACAAGAGGTTAAACTACCCTCTACCAAGTAAATGTACATAGTAAGGGGTTTCTTATCTCACTTTTACTTCTTTGATATTTCTATTGTTTTCCACTTATTTATTGCATGTGGTGAATTGTATACTGACATTATATATATATATTATCATGATTATCTTTATATTAGTTGTATTATGTGGTTCATTTTATGGTTATTAAATTTTTTTCATACGACTCGATTGATTACAATGAAGTAAGGGGTTTTCATCTCACTTTTAATTCATGTGAGATTCTTTGTATATCAGCCACTATTTCCTTTTGTGAGGCGTATGTACTATCCATGATTGTATTAATTGTGTAATATATTTTAATTTATGGGTATTTACATCATCATTATATGATCCTTCTTTCGTGGGGTGTATGTTTCGTATGTTACAAAATCGGTAAGGGAATTTCAAATCTTAATTTCCACTCATTCGGATTTATGCATACTTCATTGACTATTTTACTCCAAGATTATTTGGGTAATCACTATTTATTATTTATTTATTAATTTACACTATCCCTTTTGTAGATATAATCTTGATACACATAATCAATCCATTGATAATTTCTCAATTCATTGATATAAACATGATAACACTATTTTTAACTCAATTTCCCTTCACTGAGTTAAACATCCAAGTCATTGGTGTTGTTTTTACAAGAATATGTGTGAATGTACTATGATTTATTTACACTTAATATACAATCATATTTAGTGTATTTATATTTTTCAAACATAATTATTTCATTAATTTATCATTAACCTAAGTATACCGTTTTTATAAGGGACTTTATCTTGATTTACATTGCATTGAGTCTTATTTGTTGTTATGCAACAATTCACTTTTATATGGTGTATATAATGTCCTTTGAAAAATTATATCATGATTTAATTTATTCTCATGATATTATAATGTTTTTATTACCTCAATTATTTTTATTCTAGCGTCTCTCATTTGGATAGAAACTTTAACTAAAATATCATTATTAAATGTTTTAATGATTTATACTTCTAAATATTTCTCTTCAATGTCCATGTTTTAAAAATTGGATTAAGGATTTATTTATATGGAAATTATTATTTTCAAATATAAATTACTTTTAAAATTTTCAATCTGGTATGGGACTCGTTGATTCAATAATCTATTTTAAACGACTTCTTGAAAAATAGTGAGACAATGAAATGTTTTCAAGAAAAGGTTGGATATTTCTCTCATATATTTTTTATAATTATTTTCATCAATGTTAATATCCTTCATTATTATCGATTGATTTTAATTTATAATAATAAAATATTACATATTGTATTTAATGAGTTATGTTTTACTGTGGATGTGCTATTTTTATACCATTCATGGTTTATGGTTAATGTATTGACATTTCATATGCTAGTTAAATACAAATTTTTAGATTATGTTTCATCCTTTTCATATGAAGAATGCATTGGACTTAGTAAGTGATGGGTGGAGCCCAATATATCTCCTCGATGCATTAGTAGGTCTCATTACACAAACTAGTGTCTTGGCACAAGGCCTTGACAAAATCTTATTTGTAGTCATGGCGCGAGGCCTTGAATATGTGGTTATGATGTTTTGTATTATGAATTCCATCATTATGAGATTATCCATTCATATTTTATGTGGTTATTCGACTAGTATAACACCCATGACTATGTTATATTAAAGCATTATTTACTTATCTCATATTCAATCCATAAAATGCTCATGCTTATTTTTTGTTAAGGCATGTGTTTTTAATTATTCAATATGCTTAATATTTATGTTATCTCTTGTTTAATTGCATACCCTTAATTAGAATTTTAGCTCACCCCTTTCTTATGTTTTATTTTACTAGGATATGAAGGAGTTAGTTATGAGTGAATTACAGGCATAATCTAGGATTCTTGGATGTTTCTAATAGAATAAATTAGTGTTGTTTTTATTTTCATGTTGTAATGCTGAACTTATGTATGTATCATGTTTCCAATAATACTAAACTGATCAGTCCTTTGGGACATGATTCCTTGAAATCAAGAAAATGTATTAAAATAATTCACTAACTGCTGGGTAACTGGGGTCGGGGTGTTACAGTTGGTATCAGAGGATGTTTAGTATGAACCATGGAAACAAGATTTAGATAAACTCTGATTAGATCACATTACCCTATGATAAACTTTGAGGATTAGTATAGAATAACTTCCTAGAAAATTTTTAATGTATAGATTTTTTGTATTTTCTAAGCAATACATCCCAGTCATTATTCGAGTAGTAAGAGGCGACTCTGGAACAAATGTACCTAGGAGTGAAAACTCTAACAAGGAGTTTCGGGCTTGACCCGAGGTATCCTGGTACAAGTCAATGGGACTCGTTTCACTCTTGGTTATGACACTCCTGTATGGTGTTTCAAATTGAAAATATGCTATCATTATATTTTCTAAATGATTTTTTGACTATGGTTACACACACAATTATTTTTAGTTTTAGTCAATGGATGGATTCCAAGGAAGTAAAAGTAACATTGAGCATGATGTACAAGGTGGGAATAGTGGTATAAATGAGAAAACAATATGGAATGTAGATAGGATTAAAAGATTTCGGGTTCATTAGAATTCAGTTTTCCAAAAATAGGATCAATAACACATATATTAACCAACTCTAGACTCAAAAAATAAGTGAGATGCGATGAATGATAAGAGGTCCAACAGTGGAGACCATGGAGAATATAATCCTTAATTTTCATCAAGCAGGACATGTGGAAGGAGACATCCTGGAAAGTGTCTCATTTGAACACAGAAATTCTTTATGTGTGGGAAAGGAGGAGATTAAGTAAATAATATCTGAGAAAAAATGAAGAATACTATGGAAGAAAATAAAAATGGTCCCAAGAATCCATTTACAGTCATTTGCCGTAAATTTAGCGGACCTGACTATTACACGAGTGAATGCCCTATTCTATAATATATTTTCTTGGTCAAAGAATAAGCTATGTGGAAATACATGGTTGGATAAATGTTTAAAAGTATTAGTGCTCTTTGTTAATGAGATTAAATTGGAAAAAATTTCTCTTGTATTTGTAGCCCTGCAGTTTGTCATGTGAAAATGATATTTGAGGAATAATTATCTTTTCTCTTATGGATATAGTTATAAATAACTATTTAGTGATATATAATCATTGAGTTTGAGGCAATTACAAGTTAATATATTTTGGGATAAAAATTCAAGGTATGAGATTACATTTGTGGAAAAATTATGTGATAGTTATTTTGAGGAATTTATCTCATTTTGGTAATATTATAAAATATAATTTATGAAAAAGGACAACACGCAGACCGTGTGACAACCCGTCGTGTTAGACCAAGCTGTGGGAATCGAACCCACAACCAAAGTGTGATTGGGATTTATCGCCTACCACCAGACTACATGATGCCCCTGGATAGTGTGACTAATTATTTTTAGTTAAATGATTTTATTGAACAATAATAAGTTTATTTGGGATCTTATGTCTTATCAAATGAATACCCTTAGTGTAGGAAAATGATTTGGTGGGTATGTGATAAATTTTATATTAGAAGACATTCACTCTGTTGGGAACACTATATGCCTATGAAAAATAAAATACAATGGGATTTCATTTGGAGAGTAATGGTGGATTTTTATCTATGTTTTTATTATGGATTTAAAGTGATTTGGGTTATTTATTAAAATTATTAACCTATAATAGTAAATATATGATTAGGTAAATTACTTTCAAGTATGTGACTATAAGAGAAGTCGATGTCATTTGGAGATACAATTTATCATGGAAGACTACAAAATAAAATTATTATATGTTTTCGGTTTCAATAATAGTTTGGATTATATTGAAGGATTTTAAGGATAATTTTTTATTGAATGATATTTATTTAACATTGGGGTATTGTTGGTTTAGTTTTAGAAATTAATATTAGTGTTTCTTTCTCTAAAGGATTATTCGTTTGGGGGATCATTTGATCTTTTACTAACCATTTTGGTATTTATTAATCTCCAATGACATGGTAAATATATAGTTTATCTTTTTTGGATCATGTGGTTCTCTAGAAGTTGATTCTAGCTCTTCTGGTGTGACCAATTCATCTTGAATACTCATCATCAGAAAACAAAAATTAGTTAGTGGTAGAAATTTATTAAATAATGAAACTCTACATAAAAAGTATGTGTGTATCGTTATCTTCTTAGTCAATCTCATACATAAATTCCTCATATTTATGGAATGTAACTTAAAACAAATAAACGCTGTCTGTTTACTATTCCTACTAGGAAATTAATTCGCGTTTTTCTGATCACAAGTTTGTGGTTTTCTAGTTGTTAACATTCTCTTGATCATGTTTTCTATACTTATACATCATTAATTTACACATAGTTTATCTTCCATATCCATGTTTCCTTACACGGAATCCTAGTATGGGTTATCTCAAGTGACCATTGTACTTCTCTTTCTTTCTTTTAAAGTGGTTGTTTTATTGACTCTTTTTCCGATGTGGGGTTTTCAATTATTTTACCAATAACAATTTCAAAAATTGCAAGGATGAAATTTCCAAAAATTTGGAAGAATGTACCACACCAAGCATATAACGTACACTTCCATTTGAATAATGTATTAGCTTGAATTGTACGCAACATCGTGATTTTAAAACATCACGAACAATCAAACTAAACATTATGAATAGTCATACCCACTTTTGAAAATTTTATAAATTTTATCATTCAAAATGGAATTCATTTTCGTATTTGGAATATTGAAATTGGCTTAGGTTTATTTTTTGGTATTTTTATGAAAACTTTCAATTTTTTATGAATAGTGAAAATACAATATTTTAATTAAAAACAAAATTTTTAATCGAAATAATTTATAGTGTCAAATTATACATTTAAATAGTTTTTAGTTATAATTATATTATATTTTTATAATTTTATATAATTTAAGTCATTGGATGTAATCTCACGATTAAACTGCACATAAACAAGTGTGAGTCTTTTGATAGTTATTATTTCATAAAAATACGCTTTTTTGTTTTGACAATGGGAATTAATTTTAAATTAATCTCTGCCACTTCTGTATTTTTGATTTTGAAAAAATTATTCTATATTTGGAATCAAGAGGTCCAAATTGTTTAAATATATAACTTTTATTTTTATTCATTAGAAATATTCACTTCAGTATTTATTTTATTTACCGTGGTTAAAGGGGTAAATCCAGTAAATATTGTTGAAAAAAATATTATAATAACATTAAATTAACCTAACACGTGTCCTAACCCTATTGGATGATACTTGTTTGACCATTTTCATCGTTGGGTCGACTTTGGGACCCCATGGAGCCACTTGGATGTGATAATGACATTTTATATTAAATAATCTAAAGTAAAGAAAAAAATAACAAAGGTAAATATCTTTTAGTAAAACAATCATTATATGATGTTATATAATTGATCTATTCAACTATAAATAGTCATTATAAATCTAAAAATATTTCAAACCTCAGGATATTTATTTTATAATTTTTAGAAATAAAATATATATATTTATAAGTGACACAATAATGATGGATTATTTTCTTTATTAATGAAACAATCAAATAAATGATATTATAAATACTAAAATACATAAAATATGAAAGTTATGATGCCATTAAAAAAATTTATAGGAGACTATGACATGTTAGTGTTGAATAAATGTATTTATTTCTAAGTAATAATGTTGTGAAGACTTTAACAAAAATCAATTATTAAATTATGTCAAAATTGACATAAATGAGTTTTTAAAACAAATACAATATTATTGGCGGTTATAATAATCCTATAAATCATAGTCTTTGAAAAACGAATTATATAATGATTTTTGTATCATTAATTAACCACTTGGGGTTCTCTTGGAAGTTTATAGTATGTTTATTAACCATATAATATAAAAATACAAAGAGGCATGGTAAATGTCAAACTATGTAACTAAGAGTTAAATATAAAAGATAAGGTTAATATAGTACCCAAACCTATATAAAACATATTGGTTGAGTGGTTTTCTACCCATAATCACTTTATAATATAAATAATACATTATGGATACATTAGAAACAGAAAATTATTTTATTATAAAATAATATTTCAATCTTTTCTTAAGGTGCCCCCTCACCCCTCTTATAAAAGAAAACTTATAATTTTCTCACATTTACACCTTAAATGCCATTTGAATAAGCCAAAAACTGCCCAAATATCTTCCAATCTACCCCCCCCCCTTAATCTTAAAGGACTTCCTTCAGTCATAAAGAAAACATAAGAATCCATTTTGATCAAATCAAAAGGAAGAACATGAAAAAATGTAAATATGTCATCACCTCATTCAAGTTCTTTTCTTTTCCACATTCTATTTCTTTATTGTTTCCATCATTAAATTATAAATCTATTATATACTATATAATATGATATTATTATAAAAATTGTACAACCATATTCATTATTAAATCCATCCATTAAATGACAATGTCACCATACGTAAGTTTGTACGGATTACTGTGTCCACGTCGTGGTGTAGTTTGTTATTCAAATACATCATCATTTGGATGAGTATAATAATGAGTATAAATGATTTAAATAATAAATATAACGCAATAATGATTATTTTTATGTTATATTACATACAATTATATGTGATTTTAATATCAAAATAATGATTTTGTCGCTCGTGCATACGTACGGATTACCGTCTCCACGAACACGATGAGATTAATTACTCGTTGTATCCATTCAAGAATAGTTGTAATTTGATTAATGAAAATAATGATTAAAGACTAAATATAATTACGAATATGAATAAGATACATCCTATGTAACACCCGAGATTTTTATTAGTAATATTTTGTTTTTATATATCATCAAAGGAATCTTTCACTACATACTAGCTTGGCTTACTTTACACGCAATCGCGACCTTCCTCGATAGCTTGCGTTGTACGCAATACCGAGTTTCACTAAACAACGATATGCTATTAAAATATTATTAAAACTAGCCGTTATGAATAGTAATAACCACTTTTTGAAATTTTATAAATTTTATTTTTAAAATGGACTTCATTTTTGGATTCGGAATACCGAAATTAGCCTAGGGTGAAATTTTGGTATTTTTCTGAAAACTTTCAATTTTTTATGAATAGTGAAACCACTAAGTGGTAGGTTAAAAACTGAATTTTGCATAAAACTTAATTTTACCGCTTCTGTGAATAGAATTTTAAAAATCCGACAGACACAGTTGATATCAGTAAGTAAAATGTGGTTCAATAAGATAAAAATAATTTTTGGTGAATAGTAACTTTTTACTTTTTTTTACCGCGGTTAATAGTAAATAGGGTAACTAAGGGTAAATATGATATTACTATTACCCTAACACATTTCCTAATTCTATTGGATAAGTTTAATTTGACCAAAAACAAACTTAGGAATAAAATATGACCATTTAGGCCCACTTGGGTTAGATTAGGACATTTATTATTAATTTATTTAAAGAAGGGTTAAAATAGTTAAAATCAAAGTTTAATAGGTAAATCATTTTTAATATGGGGTTATACATAAGATAAATTCGACTATAAATATTCATTATAAAGCTAAAAAGATTTAATACATAATGGTATTTTATTTATAATTTTTAGACATTAAATAAGTTAATTTATTTATGACACAATTATGATGTAGTAATTATCTTATTTATGAAATATTGACATAATTGATGTTATAAACACCAAAATAAATGTAATTTGAGACTTTTTATGAATTCCACTAATTTTATAGGTTACTATGATATATTAGTGTTTATTTAATCAACTTGTTTCGAACATATAATACTGTTATGACTTTCACAAAAATCATTTATCAAATAGTATCAAAATTGACACTAAATAGTTTTTAAATCAAATATTATATTTTTAATTGTTATTTTATTCATAAAAATATAAGGTTCGGCCAAATGACTTAGATAAGGATATATATATTAATAATAAATAATTTGGGGTTCGTTTTGCATGTTATAGTAAGTGTATTAACCATATAGTGAAAGAAAACAAAAAGACACGGTAAAAGTTAAATTATTTAACTTAGAGTTAAATCTAATTGATAAGGTTAAAATAATACCCTAAACTTGTCTAAATCCTATTGGTTGATAGGATTTAGACCCTTCCCCACTTTATCTTCGAAATAAGACCCTTTGGAACCATTATAAACCTATTTTGACTTTAATATAAAATAATATTTTGAGATATTCCTAAGGTGCCCCTCTCCTCCCTTATAAAAGGGCACCTCCTCCCCCTCCTCCTCACACCAATTTGAGCACTCAAGCTCGGCCAACCCCTGCAATTTTCTCCTCTCCACTTCTCTAGAATAATCCTATAGGTCCTGGTATTCTTCAAAGACCAATCTTAGTTCCCTAAGTGGAGGATTCAAAGAAGCGTTCCAAAGAAGAGGTAATATCCATTACCGATCTTTTCAATTTCTTTCTTCTTCAACTTATTCTTCTTTAGTTGTTTCATGATAAAGTAATAACATCAGTATTACTTACATACTGATATGTTATTATAAATATGAAACAACCCTAATTCACCTTCTATCCATCCTACGGAAAAATGAAATCACCGCGCGTGCATATGTATAGAATACCGGCTCCACGCCGTGGTGTAATCTATTTTCCACCATCACCTTAAAAGGATGGGTATAATGGTGTAATGAGTAACTATTTATTATTATTATAAAGTAATATTGATACTGAAATAATATATATATACTCCAATACAATTCCACGATCATAGGAACAATATCATCACTCATGCGTACGTACGGAATACCATCTCCACAATGTGATGTGACTCGTTCTACATGATCATCATTACATAGTAATTATATAAATGAATTTAATGAATAAATATGATATATGTTACACTAATAAAATCCTGGATATAAGGTATCTATAACCTTAAAATAAGAATACGAATTTATTCGGCAAAACACGCATAAGAACAAAAGGCAATAAAGACCCGAGTAACAAGTAACAATGAAATATTACTAACAAGAAGCTAGGAATATGACCATATATGATATCATATCAATATGTATGATTCTGTAATAAGTCAATAATATTATTTAAACCATTATACAGGAGCTTCGGACATGTACAAAGCAAATCGGACCTAAGGTAAGGGAAAATATCACAATCTCACTTTTATCTGAGATTGTTTTTACTTTGGTAATTACTGGGGTGTATTTTATCATCCACATCCATGTTCCCTCAATATGTAATATTATTTCCATCCTTCTACAATAGTTTATATCCAATTTTACCCTTCGCTGAGTTTTTAGTAAAAGATATGAAAGGAATCTTTTGTCATTTTTCGTACGAGGTACTTTTTGAATTTTCCGACAAAAGTACGAAGAATGTTTTATTTAACTTATACGGCATGAAGGGATTTTTAAAACATTATTTCCAAGAATCTTCCTTTAAAATATTTCAAGTTTATTTTTAATCAAATTCTTTTAGTATATAATTGTATGACATATTAAGAATGGAAAAGTGTTTTTGAAGAAGAAATGATATTTTCCTCAAGAATGGAGTTCAAGTGTTTTATCAAAATTATTTTTCATCTAAGATAATAAAGGGTTCTGTTTTTATCCCAATTATTACATTGATTTGATTATGTTGTGAGGGAATTATTTTTATGAAGTCATTTACCTTATATGATTTGTTTTATGATGTCATGATGTTTCAAGAATCCCATTTTTGTTACATGTGTTATACGATGATGTATGATTTATGATTATGTGGCACACATAAGAAAGGATTCATTATAAGATGGGTGGGACCTATATCTCCCTCCAATACATTTGGGTAAATATTTATATCTCATGAGATAGACATTGCTGGAACAGAAGGTTATTTCGGTTCAGTGATACAGGACTGAAACGAGGAGTGAACTCGGTTCAGAAATGGACTTTGTCCGCTATGATAGTCTTGGAAAGGAGTCATGACTAACAAGAAATGATTTTCCATGATTATGTATACATGCCACAAGGTTTCAAGTTTTATTTTATGATTATGGAGATCTCATTTTCACTTCTATGATTTATTCCATGCTAAGATATTATGATCTGTTTTTCAGGTTACGATTTTCAAAAAGATATGATATGATTTTTATTTCCTTTATTTGCCCTTGCTGAGCATTTGAGCTCACCCTTTTATGTTTTCTTTTCCCCAGGTCAGGAAGATGGATATTAAGTAGAATATGCTAAAAGGGACCCTAGATACGATGAAATAAATGGGAGATACTGTAGAAGATTTATGAACCAGTTGTTTATGTTTCCCAGTTTCTAAAGACACTATACCTATACGGTCCTTTGTGGTTTTGTCATATGTTGTAATAAGTGTGCTTCAATTTTGATGTATTAACAATGTATGTAATGTATGGGTCATTATAGTTGGTATTAGAGGAAAGGTATAGTCAACCTTTTGAAACTAGGATGTGAAAGTCTTAGTAAGAACCCTAAGGATAAGTCTAAGCATAGAACACAATCTTAGTGTTTTAGAAATGGCCATGAATACCCTAGGATAAGACCATAAGTGTGAAATTTTATCCTTGATTATGTGGTTTTCCTATTATAATTAGTGTTGCTCACACTATTCTTCTTGGTTTTAGTCAATGGCTGGAACCCGAAGGAACCGTGTTAATGCGGAATGCGATGGGAAATGCAATGATTGTCCCCCTGAGCAACCAAACGATATGGGAGATGGAATGAAAAATCTTGTAGCCATTCTCACACAACTTTCTCAAGCTATGAATCATGAAGGACTTCCAAACGAGCAAAGGAAAGAGCAACATTCTATTGAATCCTTCATGAGACAGCGTCCACCTTCTTTCAGCGGGTCTACTGATCCATTTGTTGCTGAACAATGGATTAGTACTACTGAAAAGATATTTTCAGTTCTTCAATGTTCTGAACATGATAAAGTCATCCTAGCAGTGTATCGTTTGGAAGGAGATGCTGATCAATGGTGGAATCTTATTAAGAATACGAGGCAAAGGGATGAAATTGAGTCTATGGAATGGGACGAGTTCAAGAACTTATTTTTCAATAAGTACTTCCCTCGTATTCTCCGAACAAAGATGGAGAAAGAGTTTCTTGAACTGAAGCAAAGGGATGATGAATCTATTGGTACCTATGAAGAAAATTTTACAAGACATGCAAGGTATGCTTCTGGTATTATTATCCAACCTGAGAGTAAGATTGATCGATTATTTAGTGGCTTAAAACCAAGTCTTCGAAGGGCATTAGCCATAAGGGACTTCAATAGCTACGAGGAAATCGTTCGATGTGCTCTCAAAGTCGAGATGGAGATTAGAGTAACCCATCAGTCACATGGGTTAGATAAGAAGAGGAAGATGGAATTCAAAGGAAAATCTAAAGAGCACACTGAAAAGAAGATGATCTTTCCCTTATGCTCAAAGTTTGGAAAGAAACATGGAGGGAGTTGTCTTAAAGGGACAAGTAAATGTTTCAAATGTGGAAAGGAAGGTCATCGGGCATTTGAATTCCCCGATAATGGGAAGAATATTTCTAATGATGCAAACAAAGGAAGGGATACACAGAATGAACCTACTACACTTCAATGTTTCAAGTGCAAGGAGATGGGGCATTGTTCCAATAAATTCCCAAATCCAAGGGTTGATGATGATGGTCGACGTCAACAAAATCTTAAGGCTAAAGAGAAAGGAAAGTCACATGCAATTTCTATCAGCGATGTGGAGTACGATAACGAAGTGGTGAAAGGTACACTTACCATCCACTCTAAAGTAGCAAATGTTTTATTTGATTCTGGATCCACCCACTCTTTTATTTCAAAATAATTTTCTAAGGGTATCACTGTATTACCTCAACAATTAGATGTTGACTTAGCTGTGACAACACCTAATGGCACAACAGTCGCATCAAAAGTTTAAAATTCTTCTCCGATCGAAGTTTGTGGGAAAGTGCTTCCTGCAAATCATGTGATCCTTCCTTTAGTGGAATTTGATGTGATTCTTGGCATGGATTGGCTTTCTCTACATGGAGCTCATATCAATTGCCAAAGAAGGGAAGTCACATTTTATATTCCAGATCAATCTACGATCGTCTATCGATGCAAGGATGAATATAACCTTCCAGTGGAAATTCCTTCCATCTTATGGGTCTTGATTCCACTAAATGAAGGTTATTTATCTCAAATGGTTGGTAAGAAACTTACTATTAAGAATATGCCCATCGTACGGGAGTTTGATGATGTCTTTCCAGAGGAATTACCGGGTCTTCCACCAAATCGTGATGCTGAGTTTTCAATAGAACTCGTACCGGGTGCTTTGCCTATTTCAAAGACACCTTATAGAATGGCCCCAATTGAGTTGCAGGAATTGAAAAAGCAACACCAAGAGAATCTTGATAAGGGATTCATATGCCCTAGTGCGTCACCTTGGGGAGCACCGGTTCTATTTGTTAAGAAGAAATATGGATCAATGAGACTCTGCATTGATTATCGAGAACTTAACAATATCACTATCAAGAACAAATATCTTCTCCCACGCATTGATGACTTATTTGACCAACTACGTGGAGCTCAATACTTTTCCCAGATTGATCTTCGTTCAGGGTATCATCAATTAAGGGTCAAAAGGGAGGATATACCAAAGACGGCTTTCCGTACAAGGTATGGACACTATGAATTTATAGTGATGCCATTTGGTCTTACTAATGCCCCTGCTATCTTCATGGATCTAATGAATAGAGTCTTTAGAGACTATCTTGATCAATTTGTGGTAGTCTTTATAGACGATATTCTTGTCTATTCAAAGAGCAAGGAAGAGCATGAAGATCAATTGAGAATTATATTGAAGACCCTGAGAAAGGAGAAGCTTTATGCCAAATTTACCAAGTGTGAATTTTGGCTTCAAAAAGTTTCATTTTTGGGTCACATAATCTCAAAAGAGGGGATATCTGTGGATCCAGCAAAAACAGAGGTTATCGAAAGATGGTCAAGACCAACAACAGTAACTGAGATCCGAAGTTTTCTTGGTTTGGATGGATATTATCGATGTTTTGTAAAAGATTTTTCACGATTATCTAATCCACTCACCAAGTTGACTCGGAAAGGAGTTCTGTTTTTTTGGACAGAGGAATGTGAATATAATTTCAAGGAGTTGAAAAGAAGGTTATCCTGTGCACCTGTGCTCACACTGCCTTGTAGTGGAGAATGGTTTGTGATCTACAGTGATGCATCCAAGAAGGGATTGGGGTGTGTTCTTTTGCAAAATTATATGGTGATAGCTTATGCCTCACGACAGTTGAAAATCCATGAGAAAAATTACCCAACACATGATTTGGAGTTGGTTGCGGTAATCTTTGCATTAAATATTTGGAGGCATTACCTTTATGGTGAAAGGTGTGATATTTATACTGATCATGAAAGTTTAAAGTATATTTTCACACAAAAGGAGTTGAATATGCGTCAAAGAAGATAGTTGGAGCTGATTAAGTATTATGACTGCTCAATCCATTACCACCCTAGGAATGAAGACAAGGTGGCAGATGCATTAAGTCGACAAGACCATGCTAGTTTATCCATGATGAGGATCACAAAAGATCCAATATTTATGGATTTACAAAGGATGGATCTTGGAATTATAATGGAAGGGGAAAAATCTTATCTTTATCAAATGAATGTTCAACCAACTATACATATGAAGATTAAAGAGGCACAAAAAGATGATTTCGAGTTACAAAAGAAGGTGAGAAATGTTCCTGTGTTCAACCTTGATTGTGATGGGATAATAAAGTTCAGGAATCAGGTTTGTGTTCCTCCCATCCCAGAATTAAAGAAGGAGTTGCTGGATGAGGCTCATAGTTCTTCATTCTCTATTCATCCTGGAAGCACGGAGATGTATAGGGACCTGAAAGAGTACTTCTGGTGGGATGGCATGAAAAGAGATGTTGCTGAATATGTCTCTTGATGCTTGGCTTGTCAACAAGTTAAAGATGAGAGAGAAAAGTATAATGGGATGTTACAACCATTACCCATACCCGATTGGAAATGGGAAAACATCACTATGGACTTTGTCACAGGACTTCCTAAAACATCCAAAGGCAATAATGCTATCTGGGTCATAGTTGATCGTCTTACAAAGTCTGCACACTTCATTGCTATTAGAGAGGATTTCCCTCTAGATCTACTTGCCAGGATATATGTAAAGGAAGTGGTAAGATTGCATGGAGTACCACTTTCTATTATATCTGATCGGGATCCAAGATTTACCTCAATGTTCTGGCGAAGTCTTCAGCATACTCTGGATACAGAGTTGAGTTTCTGCACTGCTTATCATCCCCAGAAAGACGGTCAGTCTGAGAAAACAATTCAAACCCTAGAAGATATGTTGAGAGCTTGCTCTATGGATTCCAAAGGAGGTTGGGATCAACACCTACATTTGGTGGAATTTTCTTATAATAATAGCTTTCACTCCAGTATTCAGATGGCTCCTTATGAAGCTCTCTATGGAAAGAAATGCAGGACTCCAACTTGTTGGGATGAAGTTGGGGAAAGAAAGCTATTAGAATCTCATCTCGTTGATGAAATGGTAGAAAAGGTCAGATCTATTCAACAACATATAAGAGCAGCTCAGAGTCGACAGAAAATTTATGCCGATAACCGAAGAAAAGACCTAGAGTTTTAAGTGGGTGATAAAGTGTTCTTACGAATATCTCCCTGGAAGAGGGTTATGAGATTTGGAAAGAAGGGGAAGTTGAGCTCTAGATATATCGGTCCTTTCGAAATACTGGATCGTGTTGGAAAGGTAACTTACCGATTGGCGCTTCCACCGAATCTATCTCAAGTTCACGATGTGTTCCATGTATCTCTCCTGAGAAAGTACATACCTGATCCTTCACATGTACTCAGCTCAGAAGTTGTACCGCTGGAGCAAGATCTTTCTTATGAAGAACAACCGATAGAGATTCTGGATCGTAGCGAAAAATTCCTACGAAACAAGACCACTCGACTGGTGAAAGTTTTATGGAGGAACCACCAACTTGAAGATGCTACATAGGAGCTTGAGGATATGATGAGGGAGAAGTATCCTCATCTGTTTGTTACAAAGTGACGAATTTCGAGGGAGAAATTCTTTTTAAGGGGGGTAGAATGTAACACCCGAGATTCTTATGAGTAATATTTTGTTTTTATATATCATCAAAGGAATCTTTCACTACATACTAGCTTGGCTTACTTTACACGCAATCACGACCTTCCTCGATAGCTTGCGTCGTACGCAATACCGAGTTTCCCTAAACAACGATATGCTATTAAAATATTATTAAAACTAGCTGTTATGAATAGTAATAACCACTTTTTGAAATTTTATAAATTTTATTTTTTAAAATGGACTTCATTTTTGGATTCGGAATACCGAAATTAGCCTAGGGTGAAATTTTGGTATTTTTCTGAAAACTTTCAATTTTTGATGAATAGTGAAACCACTAAGTGGTAGGTTAAAAACTGAATTTTGCATAAAAATTAATTTTACCGCTTCTATGAATGGAATTTCAAAAATCCGACAGACACAGTTGATATCAGTAAGTAAAATTTGGTTCAATAAGATAAAAATAATTTTTGGTGAATAGTAACTTTTTACTCTTTTTTACCGCGGTTAATAGTAAATAGGGTATCTAAGGGTAAATATGATATTACTATTACCCTAACACATGACCTAATTCTATTGTATAAGTTTAATTCGACCAAAAACAAACTTAGGAATAATATATGACCATTTATGCCCACTTGGGTTAGATTAGGACATTTATTATTAATTTATTTAAAGAAGGGTTAAAATAGTTAAAATCAAAGTTTAATAGGTAAATAATTATTAATATGGGGTTATACATAAGATAAATTCGACTATAAATATTAATTATAAATATAAAAATATTTCCTACATAATGGTATTTTATTTATAATTTTTAGACATTAAATAATTTAATTTATTTATGACACAATTATGATAAAGTAATTATCTTATTTATGAAATATTGACATAATTGATGTTATAAACACCAAAATAAATGTAATTTGAGACTTTTTATGAATTAAACTAATTTTATAGGTTACTATGATATATTAGTGTTTATTTAATCAACTTGTTTCGAACATATAATTCTGTTATGACTTTCACAAAAATCATATATCAAATAGTTTCAAAATTGACACAAAATAGTTTTTAAATCAAATATTATATTATTAATTGTTATTTTATTCCTAAAAATCTATGGTTCGGCCAAATGACTTAGATAAGGATATATATATTAATAATAAATAATTTGGGGTTCTTTTGGCATGTTATAGTAAGTGTATTGACCATATAGTGAAAGAAAACAAAAAGACACGGTAAAAGCTAAATTATTTAACTTCGAGATAAATCTAATTGATAAGGTTAAAATAATACCTTAAACTTGTCTAAATCCTATTGGTTGATAGTATTTCGACCCTTCCCCACTTTAGCTTCGAAATAAGACCCTTTAGAACCATTATAAACAGATTTTTACTTTAATATAAAATAATATTTTGAGATATTCCTAAGGTGCCCCTCTCCTCCCTTATAAAAGGGCACCTCCTCCCCCTCCTCCTCACACCAATTTGAGCACTCAATCTCGGCCAAACCCTGACATTTTCTCCTCTCCACTTCCCTAGAATAATCCTAGGGGTCCTGGTCTTCTTCAAAGGCTAATCTTAGTTCCCTAAGTGGAGGATTCAAAGAAGCGTTCCAAAGAAGAGGTAATATCCATTACCGATCTTTTCAAATTCTTTCTTCTTCAACTTCTTCTTCTATAGTTGTTTCATGATAAAGTAATAACATCAGTATTACTTACATACTGATATGTTATTATAAATATGAAACAACCCTAATTCACCTTCTATCCATCCTACGGAAAAATGAAATCACCGCGCGTGCGTACGTACGGAATACCGTCTCCACGCCGTGGTGTAATCTATTTTCCACCATCACCTTACAAAGATGGGTATAATGGTGTAATGAGTAACTATTTATTATTATTATAAAGTAATATTGATACTGAAATAATATATATATACTCCAATACAATTCCACGATCATAGGAACGATATCATCACTCGTGCGTACGTACGGAATACCGTCTCCACAATGTGATGCGACTCGTTCTACATGATCATCATTACATAGTAATTATATAAATGAATTTAATGAATAAATATTATATATGTTACACTAATACCATTCTGGATATAAGGTATCTATAACCTTAAAAGAAGAATAAGAATTTATTCGGCAAAACACGCATAAGAACAAAAGGCAATAAAGACCCGAGTAACAAGTAACAATGAAATATTACTAACAAGAAGCTAATAATATGACCATATATGATATCATATCAATATGTATGATTCTGGAATAAGTCAATAATAGTATTTAAACCATTATACAGGAGCTTCAGACATGTACAAAGAAAATCGGACCTAAGGTAAGGGAAAATATCACAATCTCACTTTTATCCGAGATTGTTTTCACTTTGGTAATTACTGGGGTGTATTTTATCATCCACATCCATGTTACCTCAATATGTAATATTATTTCCATCCTTATAAAATATTTTATATCCAATTTTACCCTTCGGTGAGTTTTTAGTAAAGGATATGAAAGGAATCTTTTGTCATTTTTCGTACGAGGTACTTTTTGAATTTTCCGACAAAAGTACGAAGAATGTTTTATTTAACTTATACGGCATGAATGGATTTTTAAAACATTATTTCCAAGAATCTTCCTTTAGAAGTTTTCAAGATTATTTTTAATCAACTTCTTTTAGTTTATAATTGTATGACATATTAAGAATGGAAAAGTGTTTTTGAAGAAGAAAGGATATTTTCCTCAAGAATGGAGTTCAAGTGTTTTATCAAAATTATTTTGCATATAAGATAATAAAGGGTTCTGTTTTTATCCCTATTATTACATTGATTTGATTATATTGTGAGGGAATTATATTTATGAAGTCATTTACCTTATATGATTTGTTTTATGATGTCATGATGTTTCAAGAATCCCATTTTTGTTACATGTGTTATGCGATGATGTATGATTTATGATTATTTGGCACACATAAGAGAGGATTCATTGTAAGATGGGTGGGACCTATATCTCCATCCAATTAATTGGGTAAGGATTTATATCTCATGAGATAGACATGGCTGGAACGGAAGGTTATTTCTGTTCAGTGATACAGGACTGGAACGAGGAGTGAACTCGGTTCAGAAATGGACTTTGTCCGCTAAGATAGTCTTGGCAATGAGTCATGACTAATAAGAAATCATTTTCCATGATTATGTGTACATTCCACAAGGTTTCAAGTTTTATGTTATGATTATGGGGATCTCATTTTCACTTCTATGATTTATTCCATGCTAAGATATTATGATCTCTTTTGCAGGTTATGATTTTCAAAAAGATATGATATGATTTTTATTTCCTTTATTTTCCCTTGCTGAGCATTTGAGATCACCCTTTTATGTTTTCTTTTCCCTAGGTCAGGATGATGGATATTAAGTAGAATATGCTAAAAGGGACCCTAGATATGATGAAATAAATGGGAGACACTGTATAAGATTTATGAACCAGTTGTTTATGTTTCCCAGTTTCTAAAGACACTATACCTATACGGTCCTTTATGGTTTTGTCATATATTGTAATAAGTGTGCTTCAATTTTGAAGTATTAACAATGTATGTAAAGTATGGGTCGTTATATCCTATTCATAATAATCAATACTTACGTAATAAATCATATAAAGGAAAACGAATTAGTTAAGACATGAAACGTTGATACTACTGAAATATCATTAACAATGATATATTATAAGATCATATAAGATATCATATTAATGTATATGGTTATTTTATAATTTAATAATAATGATTTCAATATTCTAAAAATTTTTAAGCTACCCTCGACCAAGGAAATGTACAAAGTAATGGGTTTCTTAAATCACTTTTAATTCTATGAGATTTCCATTGGTCACCACTTATTTATTGCATGTGGGGTATTGTGTATTGCCATTTGATATATATATATTCTCATGGTTCTATTTATATTAACTGTATTCTATGATTCAGTTTCTGGTTATTATATTTTGTCATTAAACTCTATTGATTACAACGAAGTAATGGTTTTTCATCTCACGTTTTATTAATGTGATATTCATGCTATATTGGCCACTATTTCCTTTTGTGTGGAATATGTACTGTCCATGGATGTATTAATTGTGTAATATACATTAATTTATGGGTATTTAAATCAACTCTTTATGATCCTTCATTCATGGGGTGTTTGTTTCGTATTTTACCACATTGGTAAGGGGATTTTAAATTTAAATTTCCACTCATTTGGATTTATGGATACTTCATTGACTATTTTAATCCATGATTACGTGAAGAATAACTATTTATTTTTTAAGTATTAATTTACACTCACCCTTTTGTGGATATACTCTTGATACACATAATCACTCCAATGATTATCTATCAAGTCAATGATATGAACTCCATAAGAGTAATCTTAACTTAATTTCAATTCATTGAGTTAAACATCCAAGTCATTGGTGTTGTTTTTTCAAGAATATGTGTGATTTTCCTCCCATATATTTTTAATGAACATCCAATTATATTGAGTGTATTTATATTTTTCACACATAATTATTTCATTTATTTATCCTTAACCTAAAGATACGGTTTTTTAAGGGGCTTTATCTCGATTAACATTCCATTGAGAGTTATTTGTTGTTATTCACCCATTAACATTTATATGGTTAATATATTGTCCTTTGAAAAAGTATATCATGAAATAATTTATTCTCATGATATTATAAAGTTTTTATTACATCAATTTTTTGTATTTGAGCATATATCATTTAGTTAGAAACAATAACTAAAATATCTTTTCTAAATGATTAAAAGATTCATTCTTCGAAATATTTCTCATTAGTGTCGATGTTTTAAAAATGGTTTTAAGTATTTATTTATATGTACATTAATGTTTTCAAATAAAAATTCCTTTTAAAAGTTTCAAAGTGGTATGGTACACTTTGATTCAAAAATCGATTTTAAAAGACTTCTTGATAAATTGCGAGACTTTTAAATGTTTTCATGAAAAAAGGAGGATATTTATCTCATATAGTTGTGATGATTATTTTCATCTATGTCAATATCCTTCATTATTATGGATTGAGTTTAATTTATTATAATAAAATCTTCCATATTGTATTGAATTAGTTAGGTTAGACTGGGTATGTTCTATTTTTATAACATCCATGGTTTTTTTAAAGTATTGACATTTCCTTTGCTAGTTTAACAGGATTGTTTATGTTATGATCCATCAGTTTCATATGAGTAATGCATTGGACTTAGTAAGTAACGGGTGGAGCCCGCTATAACTCCTCGATGCATCAAAAGGTCTCATGAGACAAACTAGTGTCTTTTCACAAGGCCTTGACAAAATCTTATTTGTAGTCTTTGCATGAGGCCTTGACTATGTGGTTATCATATCTGGGATTAAGAATTCCATAATTATGAGATTAGATATTGATATTTCATGTGATTATTCGACTAGTATAACACCCATGAATGTGTTTTATTATGGAATTATTTACCCACCTCATATTCTTTCCATAAAGTGCTCATATTTTTTTTTTCTTTAAGGCATGTGTTATCAATTATTCACCATGCTTAATATTTTGGTTAACTTTTGTTGTATTGGATACCTTTACTGAGCATTTGAGCTCAACCCTTTCTTATGATTCATTTTCCCAGTATATGAAGGAGTTAGTTATGAGTTCCTTGTAGGCATAGTCGAGGAGGATTTGATGTTTCTAATGGAATAAATTATTATTGTTTTTCATTTCTAGTTGTAATGTTGAACTTATGTATGTATCTTGTTTCCATGAGAACTAAACCGATCGGTCCATTGGGACTTGATTCCTTGTAATCATGCCAATGTATTAAAATAATTCATTGTCCCTTGGGTAACTGGGGTCAGGGAATTACACATATCACACTACATAATGATTCAAAAATGGAAGAGTAACAATGATGCATTTTAATAAATGAAACAGGGTAACAATGCATCGTCGTAGAGTAATGGAAATGTAGTGACACATTTATCATAATTATTTGGCATGTTGGAGATGAAAAAATTAAAACTTTGAGACACATTGATGCATATCCAATGAAACTCATCCTCAAGGAAGAATGACAAAGAACGCATATGAGGCTTCACTAACTTCGAAGAACCTTGATTAATAGAGTCGGTCGTGACGGTGTGGAGGCCTTGAATTATCGAGGACGAAATCTATGTCATCGAAAATCAATGGAGTAGGGATTTTAGTTTTATTTAAATGTTCTTCCCCATTCATCCCTTTCTAGAAATTATGAAAATAGATAAACCAATGAACATGTTTATTCATGGTTCTTGCATCTATATGGTAGGGTGACATTTCGTGGGGATTTATTATATATGATTTTGTTTATCACATGATATGATTGTAAAAACATCCTTGATCCTTCCACATGTTTAAAACCCATAACGTAGAGGGTGCATGGAGACATGAAAAATGGTCCAGACCCCTTATTATGTGAGCTCTTATGAACGGATTGTCCGAATTGACAGTAAAGAGAAAATGAGTCCTTTGTGGTAAAGAAGGCGACCCATAAGGATTATCGGTGTATATGGTGTGATGAATGGGCCACCGAAGTGCATAAACTGGTCTACCGAACCTCTTATCCACACAGCCGGTGGACCGCAGAGGTGGCCACGAGTGGTGGAGGAGGCATGTTGAGACAATAGGGACCCGCGACCAACATTCTTTGGTGTTAGGAAACGTGATGACTAGCAGGGACCTCGTGATGGGAGGTGGCCTGCATAAGGGATACTCATCTAAATGGAAGAGTTGTAGTATGTCGACTGTGGATAGAGGTGGAGGCCCTGTGGTGTGTTTTGGTGTAGAGGGGGCCAGAAATAGCCGTTTGACATGTTACGTCTGGGAAACACACCACGAGCGCTCTAGTGGCCAGTCCTCAGCTTGTGGGACAGGCCCCCAACAGTCCACTCTTATAACTATGGGCCCAATCCAGACATAATAGTTCTCACCCGCACTAATAATCTAGACCCACACCCTTTGGGATGGGATGTCATTTTGGTCTGGTAGGTCTGAATGAGTCTGACTAGGACCCGTCACAACCAGTCCCCATGATTACTAAAACACTTGTATCTTGCAAACCATGGGTCTAAATGATGAGTCATTTGTGGATTTGGGAGCCTCTTGATGAGATAGATACTTTGGAAGGTTTTATGGTGACTTTCATAATTATCAAGATGTGAATAATGAGTAGAGGAGTGGTTCTTCCTTACGAGCTATACACAGAACGCTATGGTTGGCTGAGACATGATGAAAACTCAAATACTGCCTAGTGGGTAGCGACTATGTGTGACCCTATAGGGCCATAGTGGGGAGCGGGTCTGTTCCACCTGGTAGACCCCACTACTGAAAAATGATTCTATACCCATGGTACAAAACTGTGGGTATAGGCTATACACGTGGTTAGGGGAATTATGGCCATTGGTGGAGTATGTATAGGTTTATCCACCGTGTCATAACCCTATATTTATGGTTTGAAAACTGTGGGTATATCATATTTTACAAAATAGCGGCCCGCAAGATTCGATCTCGGGACCACTTTTCCGTTCACGAGTGGCCTTACCACTACCCCATCGCCGCATATATGTTTGTATATATATATATTTTATTAAAGATATTTATTTAAACTGTGGGTATAGAGGAATAAACTGTGGGTATAGAACTCCCGCCGAATTTGTTTTTGTTCTCATGGAAAAAATAAATTTCCTACACACACGCGGGGAATCTTTACCCATAGTTTGTTAAAACTGTGGGTATAGGTTTTTTTATCCAATGACTATACCCATGTTGTTCTGAAAACCATGTGGATAGGGTGACCTATACCCACATTTTTGGGAAAACCATGGGTATAGGCATATTTTGATACCCTATACCCACTGTTTCAAGAAAACCATGGGTATAGGGTAGCCTATGCCCACGGTTTGGGGAAACCGTGGGCATAGGATATCAAAAAAATGCTTATAACCACATTTTTCCCAGAACCATGGGTATAGGTCACCCTATCCCAATATTTTTTCCCAAAACCATGGGTGTAGGTACATTTTCTAGTAGTGGCCACATTACATGACAAGAGGAGTAAATCAGTTCGACCAAGGTGGGAAGCAGCTCTGTGTGACCCGGAAGGCCAACAGTGTAGAGCGGCTCTGTGTGACCAAGCATACGCATGGTACTTGTCAGGTATGAGTACAATATCAGTCCATGGTTAGTAAGAATCAACTCTGTGTGACCCAACAGTCCCATTTTACTCAATAGAAGAAGAATTATATAGTAGCTTGGGTGGTCGATGTTGTGAATAACGATGCTACAACCACTACCCGAGAATGTACCTGGTGTAAGATGTCTTGGGCTCCCTGATTTACATTGATGATTTTTGTGTGGTATATCCTTTTTGTCTCGGGGTCCTCAATGACTATTATTATAATTACCCATACATAGGCTTAACCCACACGTGTTTTGTCCTTTTTAGGCAAATAAAATTTCGACATAGGTGCTCAGGTGGATGGTACTGCCATACGCTGCGATGGTGAACATGGAGGCCAAGGACCAGGTAGATCCATGTTAGAAAAAATGAACACAATATAAAACTTCGGCTTCTAGTAGCTAAAATACTATTACGATGAGGTGGTGTTTTCCATATGTGGCCATCATAGCTCCTTTTTTGTAATTTTTAGTTTCAGTTTTTTTGTTGGGTTTGTATTACGGACCACTCAGTTTCAACAGTACTTTGTACTCAGTCTAGTTTTAATATACTTTTTTTACCTATTAGTGTATGCAGACATGGTTGGGTGTGTGTGTACATGTACTCAGCTAAATGCCTCCCACTTGCAGGTTGATGCCTTTTTGGCTAGTCACCGGTCGTGGGCCTTCAGGAGGCAGGCTTGGGGTAGTCACTGCATGTGCTCTAGGGGATGGATCGTGAGAATATTATGATATTTCACTTATGTCTAATAGGATACATAGTCGTCCATCAAGTGAATGGTGGGCTATCTCTTTAAAAACAGATGTCATTCGATCAACCATTACCACCTTTCATGGATTAAAATATTTATGGATAAATATAATATATTTTATATCAATGATATTCGTATGATTATGGAATTATTATATAACACATTCCTTCATTCATACCATTTTGTTGGAATATGATAATGTAGCTCATGTTTATGAAGGACTAAAACATCACAGAGTGATGTGATTTATTCATGGATTACCTGGAATGTATTAAGGATTATTTAAATTAATATACACAATAAATATGAAATAAAAATTATACATGAATAATAATTTACATATATTTTATTTTCTTTTTTTCAAATTCAACATGAAAATGGATGTAACATTCCTATGTACATACATCCTACCATCTCTTTTAACGACACTTCCGAATTCCTATCACAAAATTTTATGAATTAATATAAATTATTACATAATTTATATTATATTTAGATCATGTGTAACATTTTGGTGTCTATAAGACCATTATATACATAAAAGGAAATAATTTAAAAAGTTAAATCATACTCTTGAAACAAATCATGTTATTACATAAAACTGTGAGAATAATGAATGATTACATGTGAAAGGTGACACTATATTATAAAAGGATTATATATGATTTATAAAATATTACTATTGTTATATAATAAGTTAATAACATTCTTAAAAACATTATCTAGTATTATATTTCAATTAATTACTAAAATTAATGTGTGATGTGACATATTTCATGTTAATTTAATTTCATTGATGAAAATTGTACTATAATGAAACTAATTATATTTATATTCTATATACACTTCCCAATGAAATATAATATTATAAGTATATCATTATGTATGGTATTTTTTGTTTCAATTCTAGGTATTTAACTTAAGGGGATTTCAATTCAATATTACCATATGGTAATGATTTGAATATCTCAATTTCTTTTCCATGGATTATTTTACTAACTTATTTTTTTATGTTTTTGGAAGAAGCAAACATTATTTTTTAAAGCAATGAAACGACCTCTTTTAACTGGGTATATGGTGACCCATTACATTGCCCAAAGGCCTAGTAGGCATTTATCCCATTGCATGGCCCGTTGGCCCAAATTTTCCACCAAAGGCCCATTCTGGGAATAGTACTTCTACAGTACTCTTACTTATACAGTACTGCATAGTATTCGATGTGGCTACAATACCCTACTACCTCCATAGTGACTTGCCGTTGCTACAGTGACCGTTGTTGGTATTGTGCCGCCAATTATACAGTACGCTACAATACTTCTACAACAGATGTTCCCAATGGGTTTTCAACCCCCATTTTCATGTATGATTATTGTGTACTTATAGTACGCTACAGTACTGCTACATTCTGTTATAGTACTACAACTGTAACCTACCGCTGCTACAGTACTTCTATTGTGCTATCATTATTTCATTATATTTGTTAACATTTTATGTTTATCAATATAATTTATTTTCTTTATCATATTTTTTATTTTTAAATAATTTCTTGTGTAGTTATATATGATGTAAATAATTTTTTAATTTGATGATTCTCACTTCTATGTAATGATAATTAGAAGTGTTTATTTTTTAATCTCGCTCCAATAAAAATATTAATTATTAAATTTCAGTTAAGGGAAATTCTTTAAAAATTGTCTAATAAAACCATGGAAATTTTATCTTCAATGGTTATTCATGATCTTTTTCAAAATATTGTACCATTTTCCCTCTATTTGGTATATAAAATTAGTTGAAAATATTTTTATATATTTCAACATCATATCTCAATTTAGTTAATGATATTTTTCTAATATTGACATGTTATATAAATGTTATATCAAATATAAATTCATTAACCTTTTTAAAATTATTTATTAAATGAAAATTTTAACCATTGGTTATTTTTTCAAAAAATTAATCAATAGATACTTATTATCACATTCTGAAAAATGCACTTTTCATTTCTTGTAATTTTTATAATTATATATTCTTTATACCTTAAATTAAATTAACCATTATCATTCCATCCAAAAATACATACCAATTGTGAAAATATTGTTTTTACAATTTTTTGAAATGTAATTTTCAATTAAAATTATTTATTAATTTTTATTTCTAAATGAAAATGTTGTTTTCACAAAAAAATTTTTATGCACATTTTCACTATATTAATAGTCATTAATGCGAACAACCCATATTCTTTCACCTATGTTTATAAGTCATATTGATATAATCTTAATTATTCCTCTTAATATCTTTTGAATAATTGTAATAAGGATCATATCTAAATTAACTTACTAGAATCATTTATTTCATTAACATATTCTTGGGTTATTCACATTCATGTCACCATTGATCATTACATTTTCTCTACATATAAACATTATTTTCCATTAAAATTACTATTTCCTAAACAATATTACATTAATAAATAAATTTTGTACTTATTATATGATTAACTGGGGAAATAATGATAAATCAGTGTCCTTTTCTAAATATTTATATTTTGTAATGCATGTTTTCTAAGAATTAAATTGATTATGCTATTAATGAGGAAGACTTTGGAGATATTTTGAAAGGTGGGTCCTAGTATAATATAACCAATCAATTCATCTTTAGGTTTCATGAGACAATCCAAAAATCTGTCAGTAAAATGGTTATTACATATGGATTAAATTGTATTGTGAAAGGTCATGATGGTAGTGGATTATTATGTAAGATACAAAACATATAATAATTATGTAGTAAATTTATTCATAATTTAGCTATTAGTATCCATGATATTATATTTTGATAAAATTACATGGATTCCTTTTAGTATAATTTTATTTATTAAATTGAATATGTTTTGAGTTTTGTATCATTCCTTATTGAATTTTATTTTTCTAGTTATTTAAATTGAATTTGTTTTATTTTATTTTCATTTATGTGATTCATCATTTATTCAAATACAAATAACACTTATAGATCATTTGAATGAACCCTATTTTATTCATTCCATTTGACTCCATGTGATTTAAGATGAAAAATATTCATTGTAACACTGGACTAAATAGTTTTATTCTCTAAAAATAAATGAAAAATATTATTGAGTTACTTTTCATATTTAAATTTAAAATTGGAATCATGCATGTATCTAGTTCGTAAGACTACTAAACATATTGGCCCTCATGATGTGTTTCGTTGAATCTTATTATAATATAATGGTATTGAGGGACAGCTATGGGAATACTAGGGTCATGTCTCTATAGTTGGTATCATCGAATGTTTATTAGAGTCTTTTAGAACTAGATATACGAAAGCATAGATTGGGTAACAAAATACTAACCATTAATATTAAGATATTTATAGAATATAAAAATAATGATTTGGTAATTTATTGATTATGTTGGTTTTCATTTCAATATCTATTTTTTGGATACTATATGTGGACATGGTTCTGGAATATATGTACCTAGGATTAATATATCAAAAAAGGACTCATCTTTATTCACTTTATTATATAAATGAAAAATGAAAATATCCTTAAATATATACCCTTTTTGATACTACATGGGGATAATCTTAAGAAATAATCAAATTTTCATTACAAACATTTATAATATATTTTAATAGATAATTAAAATTAATGACCCCTATAATCCCCTACTAAATGGAATGAAATATTTATAATCAAGACAATCAAAGTATTTATGTTTTGTGATTCAATAATTATGTTTTAGAGATTGTTTTCATTATTATTTTTTAAGAAAATTATTTTATAATATCTAAGTATTCTACTAAAAATTAGATAATTTTTTTAATCTTTTACATAAGAGATTGGTTTACCATCTTGGGTTAATCTGTTTAATATTGATAATAATATTAATAACTTGTTTGATTAGTATTATTTTGTATCAATGTAACAAGATTATGAATATTTTCGTAGGAATTTAGTGCATGTATATATATTTAAGTGGAAAATTTATTTGAGGAATAATTAATGTAAATTTTATAGAAGTATGATTGATAGTATTAATATAATGTTGGGATGATATAAAAATTATATTATTATACATTATAAAAATAGGCTATATTGAAAACCATAGTAAAAACATAATTTAATGAGTAATTTTAGTTCAAGTATTTCTATAATATTCATGGGAAAATTAAATGAATATATTTTATAAGAAAATTTACCAATATGTGGTTTGACAACCAATAATATCTGGAAAGGCCATATGTATATAAGTAATGATTGAAAGATGATAAGGGGTTCTCACCTACCAATGGATAATGTGATTTTTCATTAATGATTCATTTTGTTATATAAATGATTTCAAGAGTAAATAATAATGATAAACCAATAGTATTAAATTTTTCAATAGAAAATTATATTATACAAATTGGGAATTAAAATATTTCTAATCTGATGTATGACGTTTCCAGTCATTGATTGATTTTATGATGCATTAAATGGAAATTTTATTACATTTGAAATAAAATCAATTATTTTTGAATTCATTTCTTAGAGTAATTGGATAAATATTAAATGTATAGTATCTTAACCAAAGGAATAAATTTATTTCATGAAATAGAAATATATTAATAAAGTAGATTTCTTTATATAATATGCCTATAAAATAATTACAAAACATTATGAAAAATGATCTACAAAATGTTATCTTGAAACCTTAACTTTTTGGGCATAGATGGTCATTTAAATCATCATAAATTTACATTTGGATTCCCTTAAAATTCAATTGATCATTTACTTGTTTATGATCTATATGATCAGTCACTATCTATAATTATTTATAATTAACCTGTCTCTCTATATTTTCACAATCTACTAATTTTCTCCAATGTATAAACTTAGTTATATATTATTTCATATCTCTATTGTACGTCCCCATATCACTCTTTAAGAGGCTATTGAATTAAGTCTTTATTGATCTGTCTTTTCAAAAAAAATTAATTTTCAAAAATCAAATCATGTATTACCAAAATATATTATGAATTGCGAGGATTAAATTTATTTAATGTTGGACGAATGTAATAGAACAAAAATTAAAAAACAATAACATTTTATTTGATATTATTGATGAAACACAACACCAAAAATGGAAAGGAATATAACCTCTTAAAAAATTATGATATATTTATGATTTTAAATAAATATAATCCTTATATATCTTCTCATACATGAAATATAGACTTTTCTTATGTCACACACAATAATGAGTTTCTTATATAGCTTCTGTTACACACAAGACCAGGTTTTAATAAATACTAATAATATTTTTATTTCAAATTACAATTACCTCATAGAAATTAAAATTATTATTATGAATAGGATTCAATGGGTAATGAAAATATGGTTTAATTTATTGGTTAACAATAAATTTCAAATGAAAAGAAAAACTAATTGAGTATAATTGAAATGTTTTTATAAATAATTATTTATATGTTCTTGAAGAAAATTTACCTTAATAAATTAATCTAATTATTATTGTTGAATAATATTAATTGAATTAAAATATTATATATTCAATAAATTGTTTTTATATTAATCAAATATATTGTATAATTGAAAGATACAAAAAACTCCACTTCTCAACATAATGATATATTTTTTATGTCATTTTTAACATATTTTAATGAATCACTTGTTTCAAAAATAAATTTTGAAACATTTATAAATTTTATTTTACATAATAAAATTTATTTTTTAAATACATATGTATAAAAATTACGTTATGTTTTTGGAAATTGACTAAGAATATTCAATTTTTGATGAATAATGAAAAACTAAATATTAATTGGAATCTAACATTAATTTTAAAAATTTAGGTGATTAAATTATATTTTAATTTTGTTTTAATTTCAAAATGTATAAAATATACATTTATTAAACGAATTTTGTTATTTGGAATCAATTTCATTGTAAATTTTAATTTAAATACATATAAATCATTTGATCATTTTCATAGTAAAAAGTTGTTTTCTCATCTTGTATATAGGATTAATTTTAAATTATATTATTTAAATTCGATGGGTTGAATTTTAAAAAAAGTGATTATATATTTTGAATAAGAAAAATTTAAAATTTAAAATTAGTAAATTTTAATTTTTAACCAAAATGATTTGTAAAAACTATTACTGTTAATCACATCGATTATGGTAAAAAAAATCAGTATACATAATAGTTAATCATGAATGATAATATATGTATATGAAAAAAAATAATCCAAATAAAATTTTAGAGAAATATTTAGATTATATCACATATTTTCAAAAGAAAGGTTTATTATGAAGGGTGTATGAGTTAAGAGAGACTTACCAATAGCATTTTATTTTTTCTATTTCAATTTTTCCCCACCTCCTTGTCAATAATTGGTAACTCATTCACCACACATATTCTAACATCCCAGTCCATTTGTGTCATTAAACACCCCTAAAAACCAAGTACCCTATTAACTGAGATAATAATAACATATCCCATAGCGGTGTATCTATCCCCATAGGTTGGTGACTAACACATGGAATCATACAATATGATGTTTGGAAAAGATTTCTACAAATTAAATAGAAGAAAAAGATATAAGTAAGTATTAAAAAAATAAAACTCCCTAAGGAGAAGTATACCTGATGAAAAATGGAATATAAACCCAAAGATACATAGAAAATGTACATGAAAAGGGGATAAATATATCAAATCCCTATGGATATTGAAACAGAATCCCAAAGAATATCAATAAAATCAAATTCCAAATGTTTCTTTCCCTTTCCTCTATCCTGAAAGCGTGAAATCTAATAAATAACAACGAAACATGTAGGTGGAGATAACATCTCAATAGTTTCATCCTAAGGATTCCAAAATATGATTCTATAATAATTAACAAAATATTTCATTCAATTTTAAATAAATAGGAATGGAAGCTCAAAATTATATTTTTTAAAAATCATGATATACTTTTAAATTGATAGAAATACATTATATAAATGGATTTAGGAATATTTTCTATAAATTTTCTTAAATAAATTCCCAATGAATGTGTAATTTTATTTCATAACCAATAGAATATATATAAAAACATTAAAAATTAGTATCATTGTTATCTAATAATAAGAATGATTGTTTCGGGTTATCAGATCCTCAAACACTCATATGATGATAAAGAAAATGTTCACCCATGTCTCTATGCCACTAGTCAATGAAGACTAACCAACATCCCACTAGGGATAAGATTTGAATTTTTTTTAGTCTTTTAATGTGTATGCACATTTCAAGGGAACTTCTATATTACTATATTTATTGATAATAAATCCTTAACAACCTAGTCGTTTATGTTCTCAAACAAAAACCAATAGTGGGAAATTTACTTTAAAATTGTTCCAAAATATAATATACTAATTTTTTATATGTTTATATTCCAAATCGCATTTTAAAATAGAAGTATATTTTTAAAAAGATAATGAATTTTTATTGGATAAAACCACCCGTGTTCTATAAAAATAATTTAATCAATTTTTCTCAAATTAAAATTTTAAATCAATTTACCAAATAATTTTCACAATTAGAATTTGAAAATATAAATTACACTATTCAATTTTCGAAAAATCCATCAAACGTCAAAAAAACACCCCAATTAATTGGAGTTTCGTGGGTTTTCTAAACTTTTACACAAAATTATCATCAAATAGAAAATTAAATAAAATTGTGTTTTTAATGAACCAATTAATATAAATTTAATTAAAATAAAAATAATTCGGTTAATAGCTTGTCCAATCATAAATGGAATAACCAACCTTGTGATCACATGATCACAAAATAAAACGCCTGCAACTGGCAAGTCCAACAATAAAAAAAATTTGCAATAGAGATCTGATAATAAAACTAAATTCATGAATAAACAAATTATATGATCAATGATTCCATAGAACCCGATCAAAATATATCTTACCTCCATGAAATACAAAGGCTTCAGAATCAACTATCCTCATAGGATAACCAATCACATATATATCAGCTTCAACATAATTATCACTCTAGCTCTAAACATGATATGGGTCTAGAAGATACATTTATAGCTATGATTAGTGAAACACTATATGTATGGTTTTCAACTATAGAAGACATTGTAAATACAATTAAAATTTCCACACCTAATCAAAAATATAAAAAGGTCCTAGAGAATGTGGAGAATGTTTCCATTCCCACCCATATTATTGATGACCTAACTGAGGGAAAAATATATGAAAGTATGATCACCAATGGAATATCTAAATTGTCTACAATGATAAGAGAAATAATATTTATACAATTTATATGATGTAAACATTATTAGGTGATTGAAGTCGTGATTTTTATAGTCTTATGATTCAAAAGTGGCCCATCAAAGGATATCTAACCGATATACGTCCAAAAAATGATGATGGGTAATGTCTTCTATAAAATCCCTTGAAAAGATCACTCAATATATTGGAATGATATATATTTTTATAATAAAACACAACTAGGCCCAAATTGTCATCTAGGCCCCTCAAACATTGAAAATATTGGGATAAATAATGTCCTAAAAAATACTAGTATCTCTTTTTACGTGATTATCACACATAGGATGGTCTTCAATGCACAAAAGAACCTGATATTCCAATGCTTTATTGAGGATTTTCCAAATGAGATAAGTAAAATTATTATATAATTATGATACTATAGAATATGGGGCTCAGTGAAAATGAAAAATATCTTTCACAATGTAATTATTTAACTCCAGAACATTGGTTGATTGAAAAATATGTATAAATTTTGCTCATTTTTTCATCCTATTAATAAAAACCATATACCATTCTATATTATGTTGGTATATAGAAACCCAACTGAAATTTCCATAGACATCTCATCTCACTTAATTTTTTGTACAAGAAGTGGATAGAAAAACTAAATGGTATATATTTCCTTTTCATAACATGTTGGCATGCACAAAAATGAGAGACAAAATCATAAATTCCATACCCCATACCAAGACACTAAAATATTCACTACATGTAATATAACATATATTTGGTTCATAGGTGAAATGACCACTTGGAATTAGGGAAACCCTTATAATATAATTCATAATAGATAACAATACCAAAAATGAATCATTTAACATAGAATTCCATTCTATTAGAAAGACTAATAAATAATAGTTTCCACACAATAATGATAATCTATAATGATATTGAAATCACTGTCAAGTAGTTGGTCATGATGAATCATCTTGAGAATAGTTTATGTCAACTAAACATTGTCATATGAAAATGCTTCACTGGATTATCGGGCACTAATATGAAACTCTTTAAAATAATTCCATCTCGTTAAACTCTTCTAAGGATTCTATCATGACACGAGTCAATGTTTATTTCCCCAAGTATCCGTAAATTTAATCAATTTCACTGTTTAATATGTGATGTAAAATTCAATTGATTGATGGTATTCCTCCAGTTGACCCTAGCAAAGAATTAAATATATTTTAGATAACATATAATTTAATATCTTGTGGTATGAATACCATATAATAATTTATTTGAAATGGTAATACTTCCTTCTCTAAATAACATGCAGGGTAGCTGCATGTATATATTCATTGGAAAGATAATTCGTCTCCTTTATCTAATCAATTGGGAGACATTAGAAATTACATGTTCATACTAAATACAAAAGAATTCAAAACCAAATCCCAATGGATCATAAAAGAATACATAGCCATTACTAGACTCTAGAATAATCAACACTAATGAATTATTGAAATAATGTTTCATCAAAGAAAATAACATTTCTCATCACATGAAATCTTTATTCCTTATATATTTAGAGATATCATCACTAGATCCATCATTGAGATTTCTTTTTAATCAAATGATAATATAATGATAAATCCAAGAATTTATTTATCCTGAATACATTTTTTGGTTGTTCTCAATTGATAACAACTTTCACCTTCTTATGATAAGTAGAGATACAATGTTCTGACAGCACATATCCCTGAAAATTCACTTTAAAATCCCTAAATAACTTTTAATAATATTTTAATAAAGGAATTGATTTCCAAAAAATTCGAGAAATATTCTCCGATGATGTACATGGTCCTCCCCATATATAGAGTAAATAACAATGATATCCACATATACTACCACAAATTAATCAATATACTCAAGAAAAATCATGGAAAATAATGAAACAAAATTATCTAACAGAATTCATTTGACTAGAAGGCATGAAAAGGTAATTATAATGTTCGTACCTCCAATGAAATGTTGTTTTTGAAATTTTATATTCATTAATTATCAACTGATGGTATAGTAATAAATTATCGATCACTGAGAACCAATTTTATTATATTAATTGGTCAAAAAGGTCATAAATTCGTGGGAACACATATTTTCCCTTTACTACACTATGATTGATTTCCCAATAATCACCATAGAGTTGAGGTGACATAAAATCATTCATAGTAATGTCAACAAGAACTTCCCAAGGTGATACACTCAGGAACATAAATCCATTTTTAATAAGACAATCCAAATGAGCCTTCAAATCCATTATTTCAGCTAGATCATCACAGAAATAAATAATACATACATGTTGATTACTAGGAACAAAATCTATAGAAAAATAAACCCCTTTTCCGATGGAAAAATAGATATGTTATATGAAAAAATATCAGGAAACTAAACAACAACTAAATGAAGATAACTACATAAGGATTATTTTTTAAAAATAGAAGAAAAACATAAATATTTCATTTCCCAACTCTAGAATGAAATGTATGATTTTACATAACAATATGATTCACTTTCCATAAAAGATACGAAACAAAAAATCTATTGAAGTAATGGAGACCCATCAAAGATAACAATAAATTCAGGTTTTATTGGAAACTAGCTATTCAGTCCTGAAAATGTTATCAAGATATTTTATGTCAAGAACTAGAAAATATGATGAAAAATAAATACCTAAATATAATAAAATAAATGGAATACTATATAGATTCAAATCTCTCTTCATTCCAAGGGGATTAATAATGACTATCAATTAAGACTAATGTTTTTTTGGAATATTCAGATGTTCCATAATAAGATTTATAATAAACTAATCAGATGTACTCATATAAAAAAATGTAGTAACATATGATGAATCTCCAGTGATGGTTCCAATTATAGTAGTTGGACCTGTATATAATTCATCTAGATAGACATCTATTACGTGAATAATAATTATTCTAAATTCCTATGTTTGGAACACATTTTTTGTGATGTATCTGATTGCACCACAATGTTAGTTGGTGGTGAATATCATGTTCAACATTTTGTATTAGGATAGACATAAAATAGGTTATTTTTGTGACATGATCATCAATAGGAAAAAAATATGGGGTTCCTCATTGAAATAAAATTCATGTTAAACAGTTTTATATACTAGTAAGAAATGAAATTTCTTATTCCATGAACCACCGATTGTCTAAAATAACACTATGGGAATGAAATTATGCATATATTTTCACTCTCCAACATAACCATAATGGAATTAACCACTACATTGGCACAAAAAGAAACTCATATCAACCCTAACATATTTTCCAATTACATTTAAAAAATATATAATTTATCCAACACTTTTGTATAAGAAGACAATTTTAGAAGGAAAACTTGAATAAAATATCAAATAAACACCCAATATCAACCCATTGAGTCTATATTTAATCATATTATACAACCTTAGGTGAATAATTTAGAAGCTTATAATTTTTTCCTATTCTGTCATGGTCCTATCACCCTATCCATCTTTGAAAAAACAAATTCCTTATATAGCACCATTCTCTCTCGATAAATATTATTAGGGATAGGGATATAAATTTCATTCCAAACTATGTCCTTACTCAACATCTCCATCACATTCATGTCCCACTAACTCCGTCTATGTCTCTAGATCTTGAAGGTGGCACATTGAACCCTATTTTCATCATACATCTCAATGAACTCAATCATAACCTAAATATGTCTCAACCAATCCTTATCATTTGGTTGATAATGTGATCCTTGGAATACTGGAGGATTATGGTGATGAAATTAATAAGTGGGAATCTTGAAGTCATCCCCAAAAGGTTCCATTGTTGGATCTATAATGGGAATAAAACCATATTTCTATCCCAATTCATCTAAACTAAACACAATAACATCAACCATATTCTTCTACATTGGAGGTTTTTCTCACTATGGTTTATCGACAACTACCTTATCGATCCGATTAAAATGTTTTATCGGATGAATGATTTTACAAAATATTAATAGACAACATTAAATTCATCAAATTTACAATGAAAAAGATAATTATGGGAATTTAATCCCATTAGGGATAAAATTATGATTTGGATTTCAATCAATCTAAATCAGAAGATAGAAAAATATTAGAAATTATTCTCAAGGCGCCTATAACCCTTAGTGAGTCAAGTCTCATTACGGTGAAAGCTAGATAGACACACAATCAAACCTTTATACTATGTACCAAAAATATTACATTAATTTATACTGACTTGAGTGAAATGTTATTAACATGAACCTTTGATACCATTTTATGAAGAATCGGCCTAGATGCAATCATTCAATGATTGTCGAGAGGAAACTATAATTTCTAAAAGCCCAATATTGATCCCCATGGGATGGAAAATACCATCTAATATCATTGGAGGTGAAAGTGGGAACAAATTTTCCATAAACCCAATTGAAGAAGGATATAAAATATTGAATTTACTAAGGAAAACTCTTTAGAGTCAACTGAACAATTATTTATATGGTTAAACAATCCCAATTTTATAATTCAATGTACAAGAAAATATTTGATATAACTCATTTCAGAGTAGAAATATTAGATCATTACTATAATAAAAAAACTACCACATAAATGTTATTCCATCCCCTTTATCAAACCTAGAAGGAGGGAATATAAAAATGGATAATATCTCAGCTAGGGGGTGAGCTAAAATCCCAATAGGGTCTCACTATTGAATCCAAAAAGTAATGACCCATTAATTAACCATATAATTCAATATATTTCAAATAAACTGGAATATAATTTCAAAACAATATTAAATAAAAAATATTCATCACATTTCAATTTATGTAAATACATTAAACAAATGTCTTATCTGTTAGTTTATATAAAATACAATATATAAATTCACAAGGTATGAGTAAAATAATTTAAAAACAATGCTTTATGTTTTAAAAAATTAATGTTGTGCAACATGGCCTTCTTCTAAGTGTTATATTATTTCTAGGTTTTTGGATTCTCACACACTAATATGATGGTAAACACACATGTTTCTCCAAAACTATCCAAATAAAACTAACAGGCATCCCACATGGAATAAAAACTTCTAATAAGATTATATTAGAGTTGTAAATCATCTCTCTGTTTCTAGGGAATTCCAATCATAGCCTATTTTTTGTAATAAGTCACTAATTAACTATTCATTCATGTTCTCAGAAAACAATCAATAATTAGAAATTTACATAAAAACAGTTTAAAATACAATTAATTTGATTTCCCATTTCAATATACCAATTTCTAGTAAAATCCAAAAATTGGTTTTTAGGAAAATAATTATATTTTCTATGATAAAACTAAGGGGTATCATTAAAAAAATTAATATCCATTTTTTTAAAATAAAATATTTGAAATAAATTTTCTAAATAAATTTCTCATTTAAATTTCTTAATATAAATTCCAAAAAACACCCCCAATTCATTAGAATATTTTCTTTTTGATAAATTTCATGGCAAATAAAATTTGAATCGCTAGTTCATTAGAATGTTGTTTTTAGTAATAAAATTGAAAGAAAATAAATTTAATACTATCAATTTAAGGTCAAATAAATCTAATAACAGTAAATAAAACCACATTTCTTATATATCACAATATCAAGAAACAAATTACCTAAAGCACGTAATTCTAACGAAGAATATTGGAAAAGGATATCTGAGAATCAAACCTAGATTAAAGTTTTAAAACAATGGGGATTATATCCTCCAACATATACATATAAAAACACTAGGCTAGAGAAAATGAGAGAGGGAGACCATGTGGGAAGATTCACATACGTGGAGGAGATCAAACAATATGTTTCACAAATCGGTCAACCTAGAATGGTTTTAGAGGATCTAAAATTGGATCGTAGGAGAACTCCTAGCCATGGAAAACATAATATTGTGATTTAGTTCTATTTTTGGGTTATGTAGGGGGTCACTATAATTTTTCAAAAATTCTAATGGATTATGAAAAGTTCTTGTGAATGATTTATTATAGGGGATCCATGTTTTGTTAAACTAATCACCCTAGTTATGTTCCTATACTGGTGGGATTTCCGGGTTTCTATTTGGTGGGAATATATTTTATGAACCTATGAACCAACTGTAAAATCCCTCAATTCCTAGTTTTTAATGTTTTATAGTAGTAGGTAAAATTCATTGTAAAAACTATTAGATAACATTTTATATCTGAAGAGCCAATCAATGTTTCTATAATTTCACTAAAATCATCCTTAAACCAAACCCACCCAAAAACTTAAAAAAGGGTTGAGGAGAACTAAAAACGAGTAATATGATGATAGAATGTTGATAAAAATACCTAAAAATAACATTAAGACATCGATACTCAAATTATAGAATCCTCAGTTTGGGATGAAATCAATCTGTAGTCTATTTTAGTGCAAAAAATAGAGATAAAAAAATAAGAGGTGTTATTTTTATAAAAGTGTTTTCAATTTACATCATTATGCACCCCCTAAAATCAATCTTCTACTATACATACATAAAAACAACAAAATCCTAAATAATATTAAATTTTGTTTTTTAGGGTTACGATTTATTCCTTCAAAATCGTCCATAAAGTGAGATACACAATCATCATTCGTATGTATGGAGAACTACCACCTCCCAAAATGATATTTTTCTTTCTTTCAGTCCCAAAATTCATGGTTGGAAATAATTATTTAATTATAGATTATATATTATAAATAATTTATATATATAGAATATTTTTATGTTTTATTAATTAATATATATCACATACCATAATTTTGTTTTTGGTTTTTTTGTAATATGATGATGCATGTCATGTCTATGATGGAATAACACCTCATAAAGCGACAAGATTCATTAATACATTACATGGAATTTATTAAGGTACGTTATAAGAAAAATATTATATATGTGGAAAAAATGGAACTTTACAAACATTATAAATATTTCATATAATTTTTATTCTTCTTATACGAAATGAAAATGGAATCAGTGTTCATGCATAAGTATGACTTAATATCTCAATGAACAATTCATTCCATTTCATATCACTTTATTTTATAGATTAATATAAATTAAAAATTAATGTATATTATATTTAAATCATGTTTTAAATTATTCAAATGATTCCATTATGATGTATTTAAAATAAACAAAAAACAACATGTCAAAACATACTCTAAAAACAAAGAATATTATTACCCAAAAGTATGAGAATAATAAATGATTATTAATAAATGGGTAATAAATTTTATAAAATGATCTCATATGATATCAAAAATATTAATATTTTCCTTGAATAAGTTAATAAATTTCATAATAGAATTATACCAAATACTAAAAATTATGCCTAAATGAAAATTTGAAGGTAATAGATTTCCTCACAATTTTATTTCACTAAGGCATACTGTAACATTATGCACCTAATTACAATTAAATTTTTTATATTCTAACCTTTAAAATGTAACAAAATTAATTCTACAATAATCCTATTTCTTTTATTTTTTCATTTAATTTATTTCATATAAATGGATTTGATTTAAAATTTACCAATTGTGAAAAAATGGTGTAACGCAATTTCTATTTATTGGGTTATATTACTTTCTCTTTTTCATAGATATTCTATGAAAATATTTATGTAGTATTTTTTTATATTATGTATTACATGTTCTTCATTTATGTGGATTTATATAAAATACAACTAATTGATTCATTGGTTAATTCTATCTTCAACATTATGATCATTTGAATGGTTTATTACACAATACCAATCTAATTGAAATTATTTGTTCTTTATTTTTAGATAAAATAAATTGTTTAACCATTATCTAATTAAAAAATTTCAATTTATTTTCCTATTTTTATTCTTTATATTTTTAATTTAATATTATAATATTCCATGAATTTAGGAATTTAAAAAATTGATAAAAATTTGTTGAAAATTTTATTCATTGTTTTTTTAATTATATTAAAATAAGTTTTCTCTTTATTATTTATACAAAATATTTTTACAGTAATCTTCTTATCTCATTCCAAACAAAGAAATTTTCTATCCTTTTTGAAATTTTGTAGGAATGTTACATTTATATAGTATGGAATTATCCATCAGAAGTTATCTGATTCTTGAATTAAAATTTAAAAAATTTGTTATGAATATTTTTTTCTTAAATGTGATTATGAAAGAAAATTTTGTTTCAATGAATTTCAAAATGAAATGTATGTTTTTCTATTGATCTATTTTTTATTTCTTTTTATTTTTTTCATTTTTGGCATCAACAACAACGAGAATTTTTCTTACTCCAAGGTGTATACATATTATTAATAACATAATTATTATTACCTAGGATTTGGTATGATTAATTTGAATAAGGGAAATATTAAAATTCACTTCTATGAATAGTTTTTTTAGTCATTAACATCCCTTTGATTTTTTCATATTCTAGTGATTGTTGAGAAATAAATCTCCCCTAAATATCAAAATTATTTATCTTGGATTTCATTATTTCCTAAAATCTATACCATTATTACAGAGTATGTTTTAATTTATTGTTAAATGATTAAATGGATAAATATTGATACATAAATATTCATTACTCAAGAAGGATATTTTATAATACACGTTGTGTTGAATTAAATAAATAGCTCAATATAAAAGTAAATATTTTAACCTAAAATGATGGGTAGTTCCTAGTATAATACATCCACATGTTAAATCAGAAGTTCTTATTATATAATTATTTAAACTAGTTTTAAATAAATTATTATCTACATATTAAACAATCATTTTAATTGTCTGAATGATAATGGATTAAAGTTTTATTTAATTTTTTTTAATAACCAAGAATTTCCATCATTAAAAACACTATTATTATTATAAATGTAATTTACACTATTATTAAAATATATAAATAAATTTCATTATAAATTTATTGATTAAATGGAATGTTCCTTATATTATTTACCATTCCATATTGATTAGTAGTAATCCAGTTAGATAAATTGCATGTATGTTTAGTTTTTTATATTTTTATAATGATTATTCAATAATGATTCATCCTTATTTCCATTGTACATAACACTTACTGAGAAATTTAGATCACCAATATGTTTCATTAATTCCCCTTTAATCCTTCCAGTTTACCATAATATATATATATATAAATATATACACTTGATGAAATAATGTCATACTAAATGATACTTGGGAAAATATTATGTGGTGATTTTTTTCATTATAAAATAATATGGGAATCATATATACATCTATTATAAAATTAAAACTAAACTAATCGTTCCTTTTGGATGCATTTATTTAATTTATATAAAAATTTAATGGTAATAAGAACCATGTATGAGATTAATGGGGTCAGGTCACTGCAATAAAAATATGTATCACCTAGAGAGACCATATTTATGAAAATTCAATATTGAATCATATTATGATATTATGAATTTTAAATAAATATTAATATAGTTTTACAAATTAATTAGATGTAAAAAAGTACAATATGTTAAATAAAATTCACAATGTAATATGTATAATATATTTGTGATAAAAAATAATTTCATTAATTAATAATTATATCATTATAAAACATTCATTTATACTTATGTAACCTCAAACTATCTCTACAAAAAATTTATGAATAATAAATTATATAGTGTTTGTCACAAATGGTGATATATATTGAATAGATCTAATGGGTTTATTATTTTTTCTTAATCATATATCACATATGGTATTTCTCACAATGTAATTGTTTGATTTTAGACTATTCTCTCCTTAATGAATTCCCTAGTAATGAAAAATAATTATTAATATTGATAAAACAATATTTATATGGTGTATTCCATCAAACATGTTCTATTTTATTTCATTTTATCTTAGATTTACTAATATCGTAACTTTATTATATGTTATTTAATTTAAAAAGATTATTATAATAGTACAATTTTATAATTTTATTTTTATTTATCTCAATTTTTAGTTCATTGTAGTGAGTAGATCAATGTATTGAAATAATATATATCAATGAAAGTTACACTATGAAATTTATATTTGTTTCATATTAAATAATTTGCATCCTCATAATTTTTATAAAAACATTCCTATAGAATTATGTAAGGGTATCTAAATTTAAAAGATATCCTATGATATAGTTTATATTAAGATATGCAACACACTATCCTTTATAATAAAATTAAATTATGATCCTTTAGGAATTCCATTGAATATACAATTAACCAAATTAGTTTCATGAAAAATTTACACAACATATTCTAAAATGAAATTTATTATAATTATAATTTATAAAATCAGGTTAAATTAACATATGAATATAATAACATATTCATATGATTTCTTATTCAATGACAATATCATTTAAATATACTATTACTTTAATTTAACTGTAATATAATTTGATAAATTTATCACTCATAGGTTTTATAGGATGATTTCTATTATTTCTTATAGATGATATGATTATATTATATAATTTCAAATTTTATTTAAATCCAACATAATTGTTCATAAACAGTATATGATCAACTCGTTCACATACCTAAGGAGTTACCAACAATATTTCCATGGAGAAGCCAACTCATTATACACAAATTGATGAATAGGTTGATTATTAAATAGCCATTTCTATGCAATTTTTACCTTGGTTAATATGTTCCATTAATACTCTACATTCCTGTATCCATATAGGGATTTAATAAGAAAGAAAATTTTATAATAAAATATTTTTAAAAATTACAATATTTCAGCATACTATTAGATGTATCTACTAGGTTTTTTATTAAAATACACTTATAATAATCTTGAGAAAATAACAAAACTTATTTTGAAATTATAAAACCCTAATCTAATACCATCTAATAAACCCTTGACACACACCCACATCTTCAAGGAAAATACCAAAATTAAACGTGTGCTTTTATACAAATTAAGGTGACCCGTTATAAATATGTCTTTACTTTACATTAGTTACATAATTTAAATACATCATTTATAAAATGAACACACATTATACTGAATATACATGTTTCTATGATTATTATTCAACCACCATATAAACTTATTTTAAAACAATAATCAATATTTCTCCAAAATTAGGAAAAACTATACTACCTTGTAGATGTATCAGAATTTATAATCATATTTGTAGTGAGGGGTATATAAATTTAATAATGGGGTGAGATCATATTCATAGTAAAGGAGAAATTATCATTAAATCATTAAGGTTTGGATCATAAGTATATGAGAAAACATGAATTAGGGGGAAATTATGCTTCAAAAAAACTGAACATTCATAGTAGTACAATGACTCAAAAAATGAAAACTAGACTCAAATAAAAAAACACATAACATAAAACAAGATTTTGTGATAATGATAATGATCCATATAGAATAATCATATGCATATAAAATAGAAATATGAAAAAAAAAATCACATAAATCATAAAATAATGGATGGGTAATAATATCTTATTTACCTCCATGGATCATGCATTACAATTTAAATCCTTTGGTGGAACAGGTAACCCTACATTCATCACACTGTAGATTGAGAATAATTACTATTTTCATATTTTTATCTTATTAGAATTAATCATTGAAACTATTTAATGGAGGTTTATATAAGATATCCCATCAAATAACAACCATATGTACAAATCGGTGCCACATGATATCAATAATTAAATATGTCATAAATAATAAATAAAGGGAAAATGTTTTTCATGTCATTTCCAAATAGAGTATCAAAAAATAATATCATGGATTAAATTGTTTTTGGTGATCTCTAGGTCAAATTTGTTATTAATATTTAGTATGATTTTTAGCATTTGATTCTAATGTGGTTTTATGGTGTTTGGGTTGAATAATTATTTTTTTAGCATAATGGGATAAAATCATTGTTTAGGAACATTGTTTGTTAATTCTTTTAGGGTAGATTTGGGGTTCCAAGTTTCATTTTGTATTTTGGGTTTATTGTATGTCTATACGTGTGATTACTTAGAGAAATCATGAATATATTTTATATTTATCGAATAAAAGGTAACATGAATTGATAATAGTTTTTAAAATGGTGCATCCTTCTTCGAAATAACATTTTATCTTGGTTATCAATGTATAAAAGACAATATATGGGTGGCACATAGTTTTCAAATATGGTATCCTAACCATGATAAAATATCTATACTTCATAAAATTTTAATTTATAGTGGTTACCTGTATCAATTTATCATAAAATGATATCTAAGTTCCCCATTACAGAATAACACCCTTTCCATAAATCACCCATAAGATCTCCTTATTGTCCCACGGGTATTCTCCATTTTTATGGATAGATCATATAAGGTTGTGTGTACTTCTCTAGTTGTTTTCTTATCCACATACATGATCACCCACTGAACACTCAACTCCCACATTTTAGTTAAACTTATATGCTGTATGATTACCCTATGTATGGTTTCTATAGATAATTCATGGTGTTTCACCTAGATATTTTATTGTGGGGATACAATCTATTTTTTAGCTAAATATTATTAAGGATAAAATAATTATTTTCCTTGAAATGTAGTATTATATATCCCAATGTATATTATATTTAATTCATGTGTTCATGTTGTTAGAATATTTTTTTTATTATGAAGTTGATACTGAAATTCTAAATGAACATTTGTGGAAAAATAATTTGTTTTCAAAATATAGTGGTACAAAAAATGGATTTTATACACATGTGGGGTTTGGTCAAATGCATCAAATATTATTTTTAATTGGATTTTTTATTTAAATAATGGGTTTAATGTGGTTTTAATATAAATTTTTTACTAAAAATAAATTCTTATAAAGAAAATTCATTTTCCATATACTATGTTTTATAAACCATTATTTTTGTTTCTAAAATAAATGGTAAATATATTTTACTTTTAGAAAAACCATATTATTTGGGGAAATGAAAAAACGTAGAAATCCATACTGGAGTTAATTGTCACTGTGGTAGTTAATCATGATTATGTGGATAAAAGTGGTTATCCTATATAGGAATCACAGTTTTAGGATATTACCCATCATTAATGTTATAGTTGTTTACATCTTGGTATTTGGATTTCCATGTTTGGAAGTATCTATATAAATAATATGATTTTTAATTGGATATGATATTTTTAGAAAAATTTATTAATATTTATGTTTGAAAAAAATTGCGTTGGTTAGATTATGCCTCATAGTTATTTTTATGTCATTTTTATATGTTTTTATTATATTTTATGTTTTTTAATAGAAGATAGAATGATATTTTTAGGTTGAAGGTAATTTTCCCATACATTTTTTTAGAAATTAATATTCAAAAATGCCTCACACATACACAACATTTGATAATGATTGCATAAGATGAGGTTAGGGATGAAGTATGGTATGAAACTCATTCAAATTTCTTCATATACATATATAAATCTCACCATACAAACCAATATTTTCCTCACATATAAGAAGGACAACTATTGTGTTGGTAAATTACTTGATGATCCGGTTAACTAGTTTTCTTATCATATAATTATTCAAATATTTTTAATGGTCACTTAATACACAATCACTAATTAACATCCTTTAATAAATAAAAAAACATAGACCTCATGAAACAAGAATTTAATTGGATAACATATTAAAGGATTTTCATAAGGAGTACACATAGAAATTGTGTCAAAGATCCAAAAATACACTAATCATCACTAGTATTGCTGATACAATGATTTAGATATGGTAAATATATTTCATGATCACTACCACATTCATAATTATTTTTTGACTCACTACTAAAGCAGTTTTACACCCTTATAATCTACATTTATTTATTGTATCACGAAGGAAATATTTTTTATTTCACAAGATAATAAATATATTCATTTACTAATATTTGATGCCCTAATAAGATCCTATTTAAATTCACCTTTCTCTTTCACGGTGGGGTTTTAATTATAAAAATTATAGTAGTTTCACATTCCATATTTGACTATACATAAAATAATAGTATATTATTTTGGAAATGTATTCATGATAGTTCCATATATTTTGACACAAAACAGAACTCATTAAAAACAATTTCACCACTTTCAAATATCATTCATTATTTTCTTGAATCTTCATACTTTGGTATTACTAAAAATAATTAATGAAACTAAATTTATATCTAGAATCTTTTTAAACTATCATCAATCCCATTGGTAAGATTGACAAATGTCATGTCCTTATTGAACATACATTTAAATGTATTCTTCAAAGAATAAAAACCTCCAAACAACATGTTTAAAAATTTAGAGCCTTTTTATCATCAACAAGTCTTTATTCATCAAGAAGGGGGGTTAGTATCCATTTTACAGACATTAATCCCACTATTTAAAATATTCCCACACTCCATGAACATTTAGTGAAACTATTCATACTTGTTCACGAAAATCACTATATTTTAGAAACATCATGTAAAATTTCCACTTGTGAAACCTCTAATAATCATTAATCATAATGTTTTTTCCTTCACTGTTCAAAAATAATTTATGAAACTTTTCTCCCTAAATCACCACATCAATACAAAATTAAACATTCACAAAACACAAATATTATATTATTTCCATGACTGTGAATTTTTTTAATGAAATAGCCATTGAAATCCAACAATCGGATGAATTCCCCTTCCTCAAAAAAAATTATACAATATTTTTGAAAAATATTGGAAATTATTGGACATAGAACTCAAAATATTTGTACCATTTCTAGAGATTCAACACATATTTTCTAATTCTTCATCAATATAATTAGTGTACAATCACATTGAAACATCCACAACTAATCCAATCATGATTTGGCCATATATAGGTGGTTTTGTTTAATCTATATATTCAAAACTCATCTCAATATTTTCCTGATCACCATTCTAGAATCCAAAATTTCATTATGTACCTGTCCATATTATATATATATTATATATACCCATATCATGTAATTGTTGACAAGGTCAAAAGAAAATTCCACGTGTTTCACCTCACTATGTTAATAGAAACACTACATCCAATACACCAACTCACCTGGGTTAAAAGTGATTGGGATGAAAACTAATACAAGTCACAACCCCTGGATACTATAATTCTCATTGGTTTCAAACATAATTGTAGTAAGTGATTGATGTGGGTACAAATTTAATAGATTCATTGCTTGTATCATTTAGATATCTTGTTCTTACACAATAAATTTTACTTTTGGGGTTTGTAGTATTTTTGTAAAAAATGTTATTATTAAGATAAATCATTTACATTTTCATAATATTCATTACTTATATTCTATAAAGATAAATTATTTATAATAATATTTGATTATTTTTCATTTAGAATTATAAAAGGCTTTATATCTAACAAATTCTTTCATATATTATGTGGTTATTTTCAAAAGTATTATGTCTGAATTATTAAATTTTAATTTAAGAAATTTTACTTCATTTTTAAATAAATAATATCATGGATATCATAGGAAGATGTTTTTAAAATGATCTAAATTGTATGATTTCTTAATTAATAGTGAAATTATTATTCTTATTGAAATCTGTATTTTATTTTCATCTGAAAAATATGTAAAATTATATATTTAGTTGGTTTTAAAATTTATTTTGTTTCAATTAATTCTTATAAATACAATTATGGTTTTTGGAAAGATTATTATCCTTAGATAATCTATAATAAAATTTTCATAATGAAAATATAATTTTCTAGAAAACCATTTTCAATCAGGTATTCTCTCTTATATTATAAATTTAATTATACCAGTTTTAGAAATGTTATCATGAAAAATAGACTCTATATTTGTAATTTGGAGGTCCAATTTGGTTATGGATCTCCATTTAATTTTTTCTGCATATTGAGTAGTAGACATAGTCAATTTTTCTTACATTGGTGTAGGTTGAATTTGTTAATTTAGGTTAAAATTAGTGTAATGATTCTTAAAATTTATTCAAATACATTCCCATATTTAATGTTTTTTCATTTATTTCATGAAATATCATTGTAAAATTTAAATTATTTATATATTTCATTTTATCATTGGTTTTGACATTTATTTTTTTTTACATAAAAAATATAAAATATCACACACTTGATTGAAATTTTTTTATATGTCCTCAAATTGATAAATTAGGTTTTGAATGAACAATAAAGTTTATTTTTTTTTGAGTTATGAAGGTATTTATGATTTAAATTTTGTTTTAACTTTTAGTGATTATATAAACAAATTATAGACTCTCGAAATGCCGATAACGTGCTTGTGGAAGAACTTGAAAAATCATGTAAATTATTTTAAAAAATTATTATGTAATATTATATATTTATTTTATAGTGTCTCGTTAAATTTATAATCACCTATAATAGATTATATATTTATGAATGGTTTATATTATATTTACATTGATATCTTTATGTTATAAAATTCAAAGAAAAAAGACACTTCCAAAATAGACAATAATGGTGTTTTATAATAAAAACTATTCTATTATTTAGTGAAATTTAAATTTAATTATATTTTGTCTATTTTAATAGAATATTGTTGGATATAACATCTTTTTTAAATTTTTTTTATTTTTTATTTTTTTTAGATTTAATAAAAACAAATTAGTGAAAAATAATGTTTTCACAATATTTCTATAAATGGTTGATAGAGGAATAAAATAATCATAAAATGCTAAATACATGTTCTAAAAAGGTAAATATTTTAATAGGTGAGTATATTTTGATCCAGAATAATTTTTCATATAGTTATATATTTTTAGGGTAACTTTAACAATAAAATTAATTATATTTAATTAAAAACATAATTATATTTTTTGAACCCCTTCCCATAAATTATAAAAATAAAACATAATATCTACTCCTAGATCAATTTTACCACATATGTCCCTCAATTTTATATCGAAGTCCATTATTTAAGGACATACACATGTTATAAAGATATTATTTATGTAAAAATACCAACCATCGAGGGCTTAAGGTGTAATAAAACTGTGGTTGTGTGAATAAGGTGTATGGATTTTGACCAATTATTTTAGTTTTATATTCATTTCTATATCATTCAAATATAATTCAAAATGATGAAAATTATAACTTATAAAAGTCATCTAATAATATATTATTGTGTTAATATCCAAACATATATCTGTATCCATATTATATATTGCATTAAATGAATCCACTGCTCAGGTGTACAACTGATAATAGCCTCATGGAGAAATTCATTTATTTCCAACACAAACTCTTGTAATTGTATATAATGATGGATTTAATGAATATATCATATATATATGACATATTTATTAGTACTTAATGATTTTAGATCATATGATTTCTAACATCCCCCCCACTCAATAATGATAACTCCATTAGTTTGTACATGTAGATTACCTCTTACAATAAGCAATGTGATTAATATTTTATCACATCATATAGGTTCAATTTATATGAATTTTTGAATAATTTATTTCATTTTTATGATATTAACATTAAAATGGAATTAGAAAAAAATACTTTCCTTAATTATAATATGTTTACTGATAATTGGAAACATTAAACTTTCATATGTAAGACCTACCATCATAGTAATAGTAACATACTTCATTTCTCATATCCATCAAACATGAATTGTTTTAAAATAAAAATTAATATATAAAAACATTAGTAATAGAAATGTTATTATTATTTTTATGATGGAATGAAGACATTTTTTAACATTGTCATCATACCAATGTAATTTTTGATATATTAGATGAATATAATTAAAAAATATAATATGAATATAATTGAATAATAAATTTAATATAAAATAATAATAAATCAAATAAAATATATAATAAACATAATATTATTCATAATCATGTAAATAATTAATAAAATTGTTTCAATAATGAATAAGATTAATGTACTTGATGATCTTGTCTCAAGGTAAGGGTATCATTTCCATTGAAATATTGTTTCCCAAAATCTTAATGATTCAACCTCTAAATATATTAATTCCATGTCCATATTTGAAAAATTAATTTATGGATATATTAATATTAATAGTTATAAATTATAATCATCCCTAATAAATTTATTCCCACAGATTTGAAAAGAAATATTTTTATATAATGGTGTGAAAATTGATAAAAATATATTTTTCATATAAAATGTCAAATGATTATTCTTCAACCATAATCAGTATTAAACATTTTTATTTCTCTATATGATTCCATTTTTTCTTGAAATTAAATCCCCCATTAACATTATTTATATTTATTATAATTATGAAAATAAGGTTTTAGTGGAAAATTATATATCCAAATTAAATAATGATTTATGTGTTTGTTCATAAGGATAATTTTTATATGTTTAATGATGGAAATGAATACATTAATACTATTCTTGCATGTTATTTTTCTTGTAAATAGTTTATGAAAATTAGTGTTCTTGATATATCTTAAGCTGATTAGTAAGCCTAATAATGGTCATGATGAATGGTATTCTAGATATATCTCCCCAATGAGTTTTTTAATGATATGGTTATCCAGATAATTATATTTAATTTTGACAATATTTGTTATCTTGCATTAATGAGTTCATATAATGGTTATTTTAGAAATAATTTTTTGTCACTTGAAACGATTTTCTATTATCAATTTGGTGTTTTAATGTATATATTTCGATTTCCAAAGGTATGATTATAAATTTTTATTTTGATGTAATGATGGTGATATTTATGGGAAAATATATTTTAAAAAAAAGTTATTTTTTCTATTCTCATGCTGAATAATAATCAAACATCATTACAGTTTTTCTAGTATGTTTTTTAATAATGATTTTAAAAAATTTAGCCTACCAGATTTCAACTGTAAGTAAATGAATACATGATCTGAATTAATTTTTTTTAAAAACCTATTTGGATATCATAATTCTAAAATCGACTAATGGGTTTCCTTGTTATATTTTATATCATATACTATGATTTATTGTATTTTCTATTGTATTCAATTTTAATCACTCCTTTTATGTATGGGTAAGGATATATAATTTATCATGTTGAAAATCTTAATGATTTTTCATGAAAAGTAACTATATTTTATTTTAAATGAATCAGATTGTGGGTAAATGGATATTGGGTGTAAATTCAATGTTTTTAATTTTCTGGTTTGTTATATATGTGTTTTTAATTAATTTTTTAAAACCCGTAACCTAGAAAGATATTTGAGAATGTAATAAAATGAAATAATTTTTAATAATTATATTTGGGATTTAATATATGTTAGTTCCGTATATTTGGTGTCAGATAAAAGGTTTATATATTTACTAGGTTAGATATTGAATGTAAATATCAATGAGATGTTATAATCTATTTCCATCAGGATATCAATTTTTATTATTTATATATTTCATATTTTATACTATTATTATTCAAAATGATTTTCCACAATGAAAATGTAGAAAATAATGTAGGATGACACATTATGTCCAATAACCATTCTATTCAGAAACATAGAATTGTTGGAATTTTAATAGAGTAGAGTATAGATATGGGGGATTAGTTAACATAAGAAATTCACGGTTTCGTATCCATGTGAGTGAGTAGACAACTTCATCATAAAGGAATATGAAAAAAATTTAGTCCTTAATGAAACAAAACCCTCTAGTATTTTTTACATCCTCAGACCCTGTGATAACTAATGGATTGTCTACTTCCATTGAAAATATATTCATTATAGTGGGTAGTTCGGATCATTAAATGGTAACTATTTATATTTTTATTTTGAAGGATAAAATGATAAATTGTGGTATTTGGTAATGATTTCCGAGGAAATAAAATTTATTCATTCCATTACACCAAAAACAATTAAATATGTTTCATTTAGAAATATATTATTCTTGGTTTTTAACATATGATTTATAATTGGTCCATCGAATTCAGCTAGAATACAGAATATATATGGACACATATAAAAAAAATACACAATATTGGCATGTACAAATATTTTATCTAGGATACTAATCATAAAACTAATTTGTTTTACTCAGGATTAAATCCAATATATCAAATGGAATTTTCATTATGTGAAGTCAAAAGTTAAAATAAACTTATTTGATGTATCTAGAAGGTAGAAATGTATTTTTTAATGATAATGTATTCTATCGAGATATATTATAAAAAATTTATAATAATGGGAAATGGTAAATAATCCATCAAATAAATCTATATTATTTATAATTTAAATTTTTTCATGATTTAAGTGTTATAAATAAGTCCCTTTATAACGTATTAAAAAGACTATGATGTATTTCCAATGTGGAATCTTTGTATATAAAAATAAATTCTAAAAATAAAATTTTAATAAATATAATGAAATATTGAAAGTAATGTTCATTAATTATAATTATATATGTCAATATGTGAGTACATAACCTGTGATAACAACAAAGGATAACGGATTTCTATATCACAAACTAAAACATGTGGCTAAATCCATTGAAAATATTTTTGAACATGATATACTATCTAATGAGTTTTTATTATCTTTTTTTAATTTTTATTAACATTATCCATTGTTTTATTATATTTGGGGATTAAAAACTCAATTAGTTATAAGACATTTATGGACAATTCAGAAATTGCACAAAAATAACTGATGATATAACTTTTAGTGTAAACACATAGGGGTTTATTGAGTGAGAAAATTAAATTATACGAGCAGTCCTATTATTATCCTTGGAATTTATTTATATATAAATGTTGTGGAATTTCGTCATTCATATTTTAATGTAATTTTTGATATTTTGTTTCTTTATGCTTTCTATACAAAATTTTAGAGAAACTAGAAGGACCCAACCTTTAAAATTGGATAATCTAGTTAATTCTACTAGAAACAATTTAATATATTAGAAAAGAAAAGTTTTGGTTTATAGTTAATGATTATTAATACTCAACTCATTAATATAACACAACAAGAATACAATTTGGGCACTATAAAAATTGTATATTTCATAGATAATATAAAATTTTTAAATAAAACATGAAAATATTTTGTAAAAAATATTCAGAATATTCTTCTTGCCTTATTCTATTATCTTAATCACCATTAAACAATTAAAAAACATTTTAAATCTTTAGATTAGATAAAAATAATTAGTATGGGAAATAAATAAGAAATAAAGAAACAAATATTCCATTAATACTAGTAAATATATGAAATCAGTTTCATAAAATCGTACATCTCACTGAAGAAGTATCATAGACATTTTCAAAATAAGATATTATCATAAAACATAGAAAAAATAAATAAAACAATATACTTAATGTAACATCACAATTAATTAATTAATAATAGATATTTTTATCTATGCCTATTAATGACTTAGATAGTGTTTTAGAGGCTTAATATGAAAATAAATCCAATCTTAAGCATGAAATACACTAATATTTTTAAAAGATGGTTTTACTGGCTTTTTATGGAAAACAATTTTTAAATCTATATTTTGAAAATTTTATAAGCTATGTTTGTCAAAATAAACTTATTCTTTATGATTGGGAAATCAAAATTTACTTTGTGTGAATTTTTGGTATTTTTCTGATAAAGTTCATTTTTTAATGAATAGTGAAAAAATGTTGTATATTAATTCAAAAAAGATTTTTAATCTAATTTATTTATATGATTAGATTATCTTTTGAATTGGTTTTAAAGTGAAATTAGAATATATATTTACCATTTAATTTAATTTTGGTCATTGGAATTAATTTCCCTTTGAAATTGGACTTAAACTAGTGTCAATCTTTTTATACTAATTGTTTCATAAAAACACGCTATTTGTTATGACAGCGGGAATTAATTATTAAATTAATTAATGTGACTTATATGATTTTAATTTTGTAAAATAGACATCATTTTTGAATTCAAAATATCAAATATAGCTTAGGGTGAAGTTTTGGTATTTTTCTGAAAAACTTCAATTTTTGATTAATAGTGAAACCACTAAGTGGTAGTTAAAGAAACTGATTTTTCGTTTAAATGATACTTTGTCACTTCTGTGATTAGATTTTCAAAAATCCAACATACATGTTTGTCATTAAGATGTAAAATGTGGTTCAATGAGATTAAAATAATTTTATGGTGAATAGTAACTTTTAAGTTCTTAATCGCGATTAGAGGAAATTAGTGTAGTTTAAGATAAAAATAATGTTTTAATAATATGAGATGAGCATGACACATGTCTTACCATCTTTGGATGTGTTATTGCCGACAAATACAATCCATGGGTCCACTTGGGGACCCCATGGAGCCACTTTGGTTGGGAAATTACATAAATAACTTTTTATTTAATGTTAAAGTAAAAATGACACAAACATGAGATGTTTTACTAACAAAAATTTTTACATGGGGTTATACAAGTCAGAGTTTTGAATATAAATATTTATTAGAAAGATAAAAATATTTCCTACATCATGATAGTTTTTTTATAATTTTTAGACATTAAATATATTAAATTATTTATGACATCATGATGATACAACGATTACCTCATTAATAAAGGATTTAAAAAAAATGAAAAGATAATGTAAAATCTATGACCTACACATGTCCAAAACCTAATGGATGGGTATATTTAGAACCCTTATCACCTTATCCACGAATTATATCAATGTGGGACCTCTTAAATCCGAATATCATTTTAAAATAAAGTAACTTTTCTTTACTTTCCAAGAGTTCCACTCCTCTCCTCTTATAAATGGCACCCACCTCTACCTATTCACCCACACTTAAAAAGCCTTTGGATCGGCCAACCCCTGCCCATTTTGTCTCTCCACATCCCTCTATTACTCCTTGAAGCCTCACATTTGGCAGAAGTCTTCCCAAAGAAGCCTTTGAGATCAAATCTAAGAGAGTTACCCGATTTTGAGATAATGTGTTCACTTGTGTTCTTTTGTTTTATTTTGCTTCTCCAACCCCCTAAAATCTTTCTATTCAATTATTTTGTAACAAATACCATATTTTAAATATACTAGAATGTTTTTATAATAATCATTAGAGCTACACTTACACACATCTACATCTAATGGTTAAAGAACATACTGTTTCTGTGGATGGAGAATTTCTGCCTCACGAAACGATGATTGTTCAATCTTCTTTTAAACACCTTTAATGGTGGCCATTAATATGTCACTATATTTATATAAGATATATATTATATTTATGTTTTCCTTATGCTTCTTTATTTTTCATTTTTGGTATACCTTTATGTTTTCCATTGTGGGTAAACACGATAATTTCATTTTAGGAAGTGCGGACTACCGCCCCCTCAAAGTGATGTGATTCGTTAATGCCATATGCGGGATGTATCAATGATGGATTTAAATTTATTATATATGATGTTATAATGGAATTATAATATACCTCTATATCATTAATATTTCTTTCCATTAAATTATGAGATAGAAATGAAAGTAGCGTTCATGCGTACGTACGGCTTACTGTCTCCATGAATGGTGCATTTCATTTCTTATCCCCAAATGTAATGTACTATTATAAGTAAACGTATATAATGGATATATATGATGAATGATACAGATAAATGATGAATATAATTATGTAATTAAAATATAAATACCTTTCATTTAGTTTTAATTCCATTAATATGACAAAGAAATGAAAGTAGCGTTAATGCGTATATACAGCTTACCGTCTCCATGAATGGTGAATTTCATTTCTTACCTCTAAATGATAATGTAATATTATAAATACATGTAAATTATTGATATATATGATATATATGATATCGAAATGAGGAATGTCATTCTGGATATAACGAACCTTTGACCACACGAACAACATGTAATTATAAGAAGTCCACTTTCGACTTAAGAACTAAATATCGATAAAACAAACATTATTAACTTAAATGGTTACATAATGTTTATAACATTGAAATAAGTGATATAAAAGGAATAATGAACTTGAGAAAGTTTCTTAAGAAAATATAAATTAACTCATGTTTCTTATTAAGGACGTTAAAGAACGATCGAGTCAAGTCGGACCCGAGGTAAGGGACTTCGTCTCAATCACCCTTCATTGAGGCATATTTCGTTTTATACACAACTATCTTTTATAAGGTGTATAAAACCCTTTGAATTTTACTTTTATACAAAAGGAATCTTTTTCTATGAAGCGTTTTACTAAACGACAAAAAGGAATGTTTCTTTTAACATACGCGGTGACAACGAACATTTCCGCCGCTGCGAGTATTATTTGGTCTTTGGCTTCCACAACAAGCCGTAATGTTTTTAAAATAAAATAAATACCAAATACTCTTTTATGTATTTTTTTATTGAAAATGGTTTTGATAAAGGATTCTATTATTTCAATATATTAAAATGATATATTGTGATTGAAATGTGGAAATGTTATCATTCCTTTATATTGGTTTTATGCTTTATGATTTTATATTGGTACCTGGACATTTGACGGGTGGTTACGTGATAAACCATATGAAGGGTGGTGTCGTGAATACCAGGACGAGTGGTTATGTTATAACCTCCAATGCATTGTGTATGGAATTCAGCCATATTTCTATTTCATTAAGTATGTATGGAAGTTGGCCGTATGTCTATTCTATTAAGTGATATGTGTGGAAGTGGACCGTATGGTTATTCCACTTACGTATGTTTATGTTCCAAGTTACCTTTATATGTTATGTGATCTTTTTATGGGTTTATGGTAATCTTTTGGTTACAAAAGGTTAAGTAATGATCTTTTATTCATTGAAGAGTTTTTACTACTTCATGAAGGTGAAGGTATTACTTTGATAAAGTATACATGGTTTACTTGATGTTTGAAAAAATAATAGTTTTCATTCATTGTGTATCCCTTACTGAGATTTTTATGCTCACCCCATGTTTTTTTGAAATGTTTTTCACAGGACATAATGTGGAATAGGGTCAAGGATGGGATCAAGGGAAAGTCATGCTATATAAAACATGGAACTAGACATGTTTCTTTTTAAGAGTTTTTTATGCTATGGAAACATAGTAGAAGTGTATACTTTGTAATCTTTTGAGATGTAGTAATTATGTTCTAATTCTCTAAAACTCTAAACCAGAAAAGATCCTCAATGTGAATTATTAATTTAATTGAATATTAAGAGATGTTTAAGGTCGGTGCCTTATACTTAACTTATGGAATTTCTTATTTATGCTTTTTACCATTTAAGATAGCATATGTTATTTTACAAAAATGTAAAGAAGAATAAAATGATCATAAAATAATAGTACATTCACAAGAATATTCTTATTGAGTTTTGTAAAAATTGAAATTTAAAATAGGATTTTTAATGAAATGTCAATTAACTCGGGTTTGTATTTATTAAAAATATTCAAAAATACCATATAATTGATTTAATAGTGTTATTAATTTATTATGGAACCATATTAATATTTATATTAGTACTTATATGATATTATTACAACATTTTCCACGCAGTTATTAATAAAAATTTGTTATTTTCATTGTTTGGGTGAATTTGTTTCACGGTTTCCATGGTTGGTTCAGTATAAATTTTCATTTCAAATGGTTGAAAAAACCCAATGTTGAATGGAATTGTATTACCATGGTTCCATAATTTTAAATGATACCATATATGTGATTAAATACAATTATAATTCAATAAATACAATATTAATGAAAAAATTTTCATTAATTTTGGTAGTTTTTAAGACCATCACAAAAAATATATAATTAATTAATATAATATTTATATAATGGATATATAACATTATATTAATTATAATTTCATAATAAAATATTACATACCCATAATAATGTTTTAATGATTGTACTTGATGTAGGTAAAAAAATTGAAAATGTATCATCCATGATGGCGGTAAATTGACACATCATGAATGATATTCTCATTTTTAGAATAAAATGAACAGTGTATAGATTTTTATGATGAATATATTTATTAGAATAATAACATTATAGCATGTGTAACATATTATAGTATTTATGGAACATAGATATTGGGAGGTGAACAAATAATATTAAAATAAAAGAAAAGGGATGCAAATTTCACTTATTGAATTTTCTTCCATGATATACTTTATAATTACCTTGCTTTTGTAATTTTAGTGGGAATATTAGGTATTTTTAGTGGGAAGAGGATTGGGAAGGGAATTGGGTAGAAATTAAACAATTTACAAGGATTTTATGTCTGAGGAGAAGAGGTGGTTAGGGGTAGTTTTTATTACAAAGGAGGGAGAGAGGGGTTCTCATTATTATATTAATTAGTTTGTAATTATTTTTCTCAATACTATAAATAGTTTTTGAATTATCAATAAATATATAAAATTAATGAATGAGTAATTAAATTATTAGGCTAACATCATCCTTACATCTTCTACCACACAATAATTTATGAATTTTTTAAATATCATAAATTATTGTATTTCACTATTCTAAAAAATAATTTATTTTAGAAAAACCATAAAAATTCAACACCATCATATTATGACACATAGATTTTAAATATGATTTCAATTTTGTTAAAATAACTTCTTAATTGTGAGAAATTTAATTTTTTTTTAAAAAAATTATTTATTTGAAAAATATATAAATTTTAATCATAAACAATTTTTTAAAACTCGAAAAATTAAATAGGGTCACATAAAATTATCATATAATCCTAAGACATCAAAATATTTATTTATTAATCTATTTTATATATATATGATTTCCTCTAAATCATTATTTTATTTTTAATTTGTAAATAATGATTTATTTTCTATAGATATTCCAACCCTCAATTTATTATCTTCAAAAAATTTATTTTATTATTTCATGATATAAATGTATCAAACTGTATTATATACGATGAAGAATTATCATTTATACTATCATTGATAATTGTAATAATCAACTAGAATATAATTCTTACTTATTATAAATACCACTTCTTTAATTCTACATTTTTTATGATTTTAAATATTTAATTCCTAAATGGATGAAATATTTTATAAGTACATAGATTGTTACATTCTCCCAAAATTCTCATAATTTCATCATCAAAATTAATATAAACAAATTAATCATGTGGAGAAACATTTCTATCGGGCAATTTATAGATTCCCATTATTCTTCTTCGACCATGTGGTTTCACTAAATAAATTATCATGGTCGATTACCTTTTTCTACAATATATAATATATATGATCAAGAATCCGAACATGATTTTCTTCAAAAGAATGTTTCTATTCCAACAGATATATTTCTGGGATAAAAACATGGGATGAATCTAGAACATATGTTCTTAATATAAAAACATGAAAAAAATTTAGTACATGATATAAACTCATAAAGAATTTTACTCAATAAGAAATTGGTATAAATTTCTCTAGGATTTCATATTTCCCAATGAATCATTGAATTAACATTCCATACAGACCAAAATACTTAAAACATTTCCACATATATATTGTAATGGAAAAATTATAAGCTACAACAATGTAAATTTTGTTACTCCTATTATCTAAATATACTTTCTTTCGGCTCTACCATTTCATCATATGTTGTTGGATCACCATTAATTTCATCGAAACATACCCTACTAATATTGGTCCAATTAAGCTCATTTCCCATACATCATTCCAAAAATCTAAAGTTCATTAATTATATCCAAATAATTACATGAAATATTCCATATATATACTGGAATGAAAAATGTTATTATAAAAATATTATACCAATGAAATATTTTGATCACACATTCCCTAGAAATGCATTGAAAAAGCACAAAACATATCATTCATTTTCGGAATTTTTAACTTTGTATATCCATCTAATTGTGGATGAATAGTTGTGATGAAATATAATTCAGTTCCCAATGACTAGTAAAGTCCTTTAAAAAAGTTAGAGGTAAACATATTTTCACATTTAGATAAAATGGATAGTGTAACTCTATGTAACCATATAATCTTCTTAAGGTAAAGTTTAGAAACTTGATCAACTGACATATTTTCTCAAATTGTAAGGAAGTGTGATGGTTTAGTTATTCGGTCAACTACAACCCAAATCAAATTGATACCTTGATATTTTTTTTGTAAACACACCATGATGTCCACGGATATATTTCTCCATTTTCACTCTGGAATAGAAAATGGATGAACTATCACCTTTGTTTGATTTCACACGATATCAACATATTAACATGTCAATTATTTCATTGTAAAATCAACAATATCTCTTTTATTCCCATCTAACAAGTAGTACTCTAAATGGTCTCTATACATCTTGGCACTGGAAGGATGAACTGAGAAAAATCAAATATAAGATTAACTTTACATATATTTTTTCAGCTGAGGATCGAAGGGCACAAATAATATCTTCCCAAATCTCAAAATAAAATCATTATCAACATTAAATTATGAAATCATTATTTTTTTAGCCAACTAAACCATTTTATATAACTCTTAGTATTCCTTATATGCATTATTAATTATTTCTGATAGAGGTGAATTTACTCAAACCTAAAAAAATAGAGTACTTCCCAACACCAATAACTACCAATCCAAAATTTACAAAATCATTAATCAAGGGGCCTTTTTCCAAATGTAACATGGTTAATGATGCATTATATTTTTGACTTATGGAAAACAAAACAATGTTTACTTTTTCATCTATGCTGATAGATCATTAAATTGTAATACATTATACATTGAAGCGATCTTCTCTTCCTCACGTTCAATTCATTATGAGGAAATGTATTCTTCTATATTTTTTATTATTATATGTATGACATTCGGATCTATATAAATAGTATCTCCATATATTTATTGAAAACCACAAATCATATAATTTGAAATCATGTTTTCTATAATTTAACTCATGAGGAATTAGTCGTATTGAAACCTAAGATATTCCATGATCATTTTATATCAGAACACATACATGTCCCTTTAAGGAATCATCAAAATAGATAAAAAATTCACCATTTTGTTATGATAGAGAAAAAACATGATCATTCATCAATTTTATTTTCATTTCCTTAAAACAAACATCATGGTATTTTTTCTATATAAATGTATCCCATTTTTGAGTTAGATTAGTTAGTGGGAGATATAACTATGAAATTTTATTAAAAATATCTCTAATAACCTAATAATATATAAAATAATTAAATCTCAAGAAAATTTATAAGTATTTTCTAAACATTAGGAAATTTTTTGGTTGGATGAAAAATTATGCCATCATTATTTACAACATTTTAATGAAAAGATATTTTTTATAAGAAAAAATTCACATTTTTTAAATTTTGAGTATACTTTATTTTCATATATTTTTAGAAAAACTATGCTGAAATGTATTTCATGATCCTCATAATTTTTTTAAATTGAATGCAAATCATCACTAAACACAATAATAAACATTCTAAAATATTAAAAAAAAATATTCATATGGTCCATAAATATAAATTGGGAATTTGAAAAACCAAATTCCATAAAAACTCATAATGATTATATCTAGTATATGAAACAATTGTTAGAATGTTTCCCTCATAATCCTTCAATAGATGGTAACAAGATCTCAATAAAATCATCGAAAAATAATGAGCTTCATGGAGCTAAGAAAACAAGTCATCAATATGAGGTAGTGAAAATATATTCTTAATTGTAATGTTATTTAACACTCTATAATCTTTTAAAATTATAATTTAACCATCATTCATTTAAATGAAAAATATCCTGAGAACCCCATGGTGAAGTGATATGATGAATTAAGGCATTTAAATGAAACTCCTATAGCTTGTTATTTTATTTATCAAGATCCAAATGAGCCAATCGATAATGGATTTTTTATATAGGATTAGCATTAAGAATTATGTAAATATTAATTTCAACTTACCTATTTGGTACAAAGACAAGAAAATCATTAGGAAAAACATCTAGGTATTAATTTAAAACTTTTTTTTCATTAATTTGAATAGTTCCCTTATTTTCAACAATATGATAAAGATCACATTCATTTCAACATTTTAAAAAAACTTCTCTTCATAATATGTTATCAATTGTAAGGGTTAATTCTTGTATTAAAAACAATTCATAAAAAAACATCATTAGCTAAAAAATCAATTTTATCATGCTATACAAAAATATAATCTATAGGAAGAATATAATAAAAGTCTACTAAGAAAAAAAAATAAGGATTGTATGGAATTTATTTCTAATAAAAACAATAGAAATATTATTATAATTACTTTTTACTGTAATATTTAACCACTAGTATTTCAATAATAAACCGTATTTTAAATTCTTGATGGGAAATTCTAATTTACCAAAAAAAATCTCAGAAATAAAAGAATGTGTATACCATGTATCAATCAATAAATTCAATAAAATATGAGTAAACATAAAATGTACTAGATAACACATCATTGGATGGCCGAAATATGTTGACATAGTCACAAAGGATCTATCTCTATCCTTTTACCTAAACTTTGGTGGAATTCAATTGAATAGATCTTCCCTTGGGTAGGTATTTTCATTATCACTAATCCCACCACATTTAATACACTTTATATTTTTATTATAAAAATTAATATTAACATTATTTTCCTTATAATCTATATAAATATTTCCAAATGTTCCACATCAAGAACACCTCCTAGTTTGGTTATGGAAATCCCCAGGGCTCATTTTACCACACTTTTCAGAAACTGGATTGTGTAATTTCATAAATTCAGATTTGGTTTGATGATTTTTACTCATTTTCTTCGATATAGCCCATTTCAACTATTTTTATTAAAGTTGATGTGATAATATAGGAACTCTATTTCTACACTATTATGGAATAAAATACATACTTCATAACTTTTTAATTCATGGTAGGTCAATACCCTTCAATATTTTCATTTTGATTTTATGTAAAATCTACTAATATGTGTTTCAAGATTCCAAATAAGATTTGAATCATACCTTTCTAAATGACTTATGTTTACTTTATAAAAGTCCACTAAATGGTATAAATTATGTTTTAATTCAAATATTTTCTTTTCCATCATATGTTGAACAACCTTATGAATATATTTTTTGAGGAAACTATTCTTAAATTTATCCCATTTTAAGGCATCAATGTCTACTGTATCTCTGATATTCTTGAAATATGACTACCACCTCTCATATTAAACATCAAAAGGGTTACATTAATGAATAATAATTTGATTATATGAAAATTAATTGATATAGAATATAATTTCAAGGTATTTTATTCGTCCCTCTACCACCACTGTACCAGAAGATCAAAAAATTCTAGTTTGGATTTTCCTTATAAAATTCTTCATAATCGTAGTGTAACTTTCTAGTAGCTATAGTTTTTATCTTTAATGGATACCAAAAACTTTATAGTATTTTTCTAAAAATACAAAATTATCACCAACTATTCAATTTAAAATCCAACCATTCTATGTTCTATATTCAGAATGATATCACACTCTTGCTTCATTCCAACTTCAGCTTCCCTATTTCTTATACCGAAATCCATTGGGGTGAAACATCTCATAGATGAAGTAACATGGTACTCATTAAATTTTATATAATTGTAAATCAACCATATAGTAAAAATACATTTATTTTATTCTTTTCAAATCAAAAAACCCCTATTGTTATGTAAACCATTATTTGATCCAAACTATAAAGACGAATCCTTTAATATTACATAATATAATTATTTCAACTTGAAAAAACATGTTACTTTCCCAAAGATCATTATTGGATTATTGTTTTAGGACAATAATACATAATTCAAACATATAAAACCCCAAGAATAAAAATTTGTTTCTAACAAAATAGAATCTATTTCATCTATAATATATTTTTAAAATTAAACATCAAATCTTTTCATTAATAGTTTTTAAATTTTTTTTTTTTGGATTCTTATTTTCTCTTAAACATCCATAATCCATGTTATAAGAATTTAAAAAATTGGGATGATAAATAAATCACATTAAAGGAAGAAAAAATAATGAATGAAACTATTATTCCATGAATACTGATAATGATAGGAAATCATTTGACAAAGACATACTTCTGACTCATATTGTGTTATATGATTACTCTGTGAAAATATGAAATTTCTAAAAAACATTTAAAAGATAATTAAAACTATATATGTAACATGTGTAATTACTTAAATAATATTATAACCCTCACATAACCATATGATATTTATCCCCAAATGTTACCTTACAATGTAACCCTCATAGAATCCTTCTGGTATAACCCAGACATATACATTATTGTGTAACCAGCACAGATTCACTTATAGTAACCATATGTTCAACCAACAATATAAAAATAATCACCCATTGGAGGGAGATAAAGGACAACACCTTAATTAGAAAAAATTATATTGAAAAATATAATAATAATAATAAAATAATACATTCATAAAAATTGATGATTTTATTTCTATAGAAATATAATTCTTATAGATAATTTTTAAAGAAAATTCAGATACATTGGTTTCATCTTATTTAAAACATGTTAAAAATTATTTTATTATTGATTAAAAAGTGTTAATAATATATTAAAAAATCATATATACTTTTCTAATTAAATATATGATCTTTTAATAACTTTTCCCACCAATTTATTAATATTAATTTGTTATTTTCCTTGTTTCATGTGCATATGTTTAGTGGTTTCCATGGATGGATCATTATGGATATTCATATCAAATATATCAAAAAAACCCATAAGTGTAATGAAATGGTATTAATATATTTTTTGAACATTATTGGCTATAATATATAATATTTTATAATATGAGGATGAATCATTAGATAAAACATTGAATAAATTAATCTAAATTATTCTCATGATTTTTACGACAACCAAAATTTTTGATAATTTTATTTAATATCATGATTATATAATGGATTAAAAAAATTATATTTATTATAATATCTATAATAAAACATTATATAACCATAATAATGGTTTTATTACTATCCAGTAAGTAGGTAATAGAAATGTATCATTCATGATGGTAGTAAATCAACACTTCATAGATGAAGTTGGTATTTTTAGTATAAATGATAGAGTAGAAGGATTTTGATGATGAATTTTTATATAAACATTATAAAATTAAAGTACATATATGATACTATATTTTTCATGAAACATGTATAAGGGGAGTCCATAAAATAATAATAACAGGAAAAAACTAAAATGAAAATAAATGAAAAGGAATGTGTATTTTATCCCTTGAATTACCGTCAATGAGAAATTATATAAGGAACATTGTTTTGGACTCTCATTCGGAATAAAATGTATAAAGAATGGGTAAGAGACCTGGTAATGGAATTGGTTATAAAATAGTTAGTCTAAAAGGCTTTTAGGTTTGAGGATAAAAGGTGTTGATAGAGGGTTTTTTTATAGTGGAAGAGAGGGGTGTTATCACATTATTATATTAATTAGTACATATTTTAGATCAAGAATATGATTTTTTTGAGTATTATCACTAAATTAATTAAAATAAATAAGTATAATTATAATTTTTTGTCTTACATATTTTTTAAATCATTAATGGTCTTATAATTAAGGAATTTTTAAAAGATCGTAAATTACCGCATTTCAATATTCACCAAAAAAATTATGTATTTTAGAAAAAATACTAAAATTTCACCCCAAATTTTCCCCTTATGTAGAATTAAAATATGATATCCATTTTAAGAAAATAATATTCTAAATACATAAAAAATTATTTTTTTAATTAAACCCTTTATTTATTATGAGAATAATAATATTAAAATTATATCTAATTTTATGACACATTGGGAAAATTATTATGGTCTCATAAAATTAACTTATAAATATAAAAAAGATATGAATTTATGAACATATATTATGAAGATAATTATTAATTTAAATCATTTAATTAAATATATGATTATAAATAAACATTTTTTCTTCATAAAACATCCCACACTTATTTTATCTTTTTCCAAAATATTTATTTTCATATACCATGATATAAAAGAATTATGTTTTCAATTATAATTTACTTAAATTCAATTTATATTATATTTTGTGAGGTTAATATTATATTAGTATATATTCCTTAACTTCAATGAATACCATTTATTTCAATATATATTTATTTCAAATATATCTATTTTATTCCCGAATTAAAAACAATATTTAATATGTACTAGTCTTCTTACACCTACATATTTAATTTTTTATATTGAGTATAAATTTATACACTACAGTGAATTAATAACATAGATAACAAATCCTTATATTGAGAAAATATTAAAACATGGAAATGGATGTTGTCTTGAACATATTGTTTAGAAAGGGCGAATAGTTTATATATGTGTTATCCCTATAGAAAAGTATTATATGGATGTATTTCATTATTGGTTATTAATAATTATACATGATCAAGTAGTTGAGTTTTCTATTGAAAAAATTCAAGATGATAAGAAGTTATCAAAAACCCGTTATTCAATGTCTCTTATTGATCTTTTAATATTGGAAATGGAGTTGGAGGATTCTCTCAATAATGTTTTAATTCAACCTAGGAATTCACTATATATAGATATTATATTATTTGATAATATTTAATCTATATAAATAAATTTTTTTATTTATTATTTATCCATAACTAACATATTTGTTACAAATGATTATATTCTTCTCATATCGATGATTTTTATGGTCACCTCTAGTGAGAAAAATATCTTTCAATGATGTATCTCAAGTCAAGATACAATATATTAAAGGTGAAGGGGGTTATTATTTTTATGAAATAATTTTTGATTAGATATGTGAATTATTATTTTTAGTTAATTTTTCCAACTAAAATTATGAATTTAATGAATATATTATTTAAATAAAAATTAAATAACATTTTTATGTATATTAATGATATATGGTTAGATTAAAAAAATCACAATTATCTTGAAATAAACCTATTGGTATATCTAAAAGCAATGAATGAAAATAATTTATTTAATAAATTTAGTAACTGGAATTTTTTTTGGCCACCGATTTGTTTCTTAGGTATATTTTTTTCTAAAAATGGAATAACTAATGACACTTAAAAAACAAACATTGTTGGAAAATTGAAATCAAATAAAAATAAAATTATTTTATTTAGTTTTTTTGTATTAGTCGGATAATAAAAAATGAGAAATGAAAAATGTTCACGGTTATCTAGCCTAATATTTACATTCATTGAAAAAGGAGTTATGTTTATGTGGAAATAATATTGTGATGATTTTTCTATATAACTGAAATGAATATTGGTCAGTGCTCCATCATTTTCTATGACCTATAGTAATGGGTGATTTCTCAGCAATACAGATTCTTAATTGATGATACTTGGCTATGTAAGGATGTTGAATGATTAGGTATTCTCCTATTACTTACATTAATTTCATCATAACGATTTAAATTATCAATCACATGATATAGAATTATTTAAATTTGGTTTACTTTAAACAATTTTTCAAAATCATTTATTTGTTGTGATGTGTAGAATATATATTGATCACAGAACTTTTATATATATAATAAATTACACGAAGTTAAACATGAGGTATACAATATGGACAGAACTGATTGTGAAAAATGTCAACATGATACACAACCATCCAATAAAATAATACATTGTAGGAATTTATTTGACTTAGAGAGATATTTCTACACTAACTATGGTCCATTTGAATCATTATCATTTGGTTAATGACTTGATGAATTTTTTCATGATATTAATCCTATCTTCACAACCATGGTTTTGTTTCAGGCATTAGTATAATCGTATATTTTATATTGAAATAAATATTCTTAGAATGAGGATCATGTTTAATTTGAAAATGTAGAATCTGTAAGAAACCTCATGTTCATGTAGTTTATTATTGAAAAAATGTTTTATCATGTTACGAAAATGATTATATGAAGAATGAAATTCTCTATCGATGATTGAATTAAAGAGTTAATTCCATAGTACATTATATCCATTTTTCATGGAAACAATAAAAAAAAATAGAACATCAAGAGTATTACAAGTGGGATGGAATTAAAATAAATATATTTGAAATTAACACGATTTATTAAATTTTATTCAATTTAAAACATAATGAAAATTTCAAAAAATAATTTTTTTAATATTCATATTCCCTAACAGAAATTGGATGATATATCTAAGGAATTTATGGTCTAATTTCCCAAGGCATATTAAGGTAATAGTTTAATTTGTGTCATTTTTGAAGAAATAACAAAATCTATATTTTATCTTTCTAAAAGAGAAAATAGTTCTTTCAATAATGTTTATTTATGATCCGTCAATGGGATTTTTATTTCCCATGGAATTAAACACATTATTGTTTTTGAAATGGTAATCATATTTAATAATATTTTTTGAAAATTACATTAAATGTTATTGGTATCTAAATTATATTTATATATATATATTATAATAATCAAGCTGATGGGATGTCCTAGTGAATGAGTTAAACAAGGAATTTATATTTCTATCATGTTTAATAGATTACCAAGGAATTTTAGATAAACATCAATAACAAGATGAATTATATTATAATAGTATTTTCAATCATGTATACCAGTAACATCCCTGGTAGATTAAGAAAATATATATTTTCATTTTAATTAATATTTTTTGAATCAAATACTAATTTTACATTAAATATTTATCTATGTTTGATGGCGTACCCGATATGCAAGAACATGTTTCTTAGAAATCTTATGTTACACAATAATAATATAATATTATTATTTTAAATGGTAGTAAATTCATAGCCATTGTATTAGTGTGAATGAACAAAAATAACTACAATATGATATTACTTGTTTTTAAATGTTTATTACCTTTATATAATAAAAGTTAGAAGCTTAAAATGTGAAAGAATCTAATTTTAATCCTAATTTACTTTAAAAGGCAGATTTACAGCCTTTTGATAGAAAACCCTCGTTAAATATAGGTTTGGTCACTTGTATATTTTCTATTAGACTGAATGAAATAATTCTTTAGAATTGAGATATTAAAGGTCACATTGGGTAAAGGTATGGTATTTTTTTGATAAAATTCAATTTTTAATGAATAGTGGAAAATATTGTATTTTAATTTAAAACTACCTTTTAATATAATTTATTTATATGGTTAGATTATATTATTAATTGGTTTTAAAATGTATTAGATTATATTTTTACCATTTAATTTAATGTTGGTAATTGAAATTATTTTCACTTTGAAATTGGACATAAACAAGTGTTAAGCTTTTGATAGCTATTATTTCTTAAAAACCCATTTTTTATTTTGACAACGAGAATTAATTTTAAATTAATTAATCATACTTAAATGTTTTGAATTTGGTAAAATAGACATCGTTTTTGAATTTGGTATATTAAATACATCTTAGGATGATGTTTTGATATTTTTTTGAGAAAAATCAAATTTTAATGAATTGTGAAACAAATAAGTAGTAGTTAAAAACATACTTTTTCATTTAAATAAAATTTTACCACTTCTGAGAATTGAATTTAGAAAATATGACATACATTGTTTTTATTGTTAAATAAATAAGGTTCAATAATATAAAAATATTTTTTCTTGAAAAGTAACATTTGACTTTTATTTACCGTGGTTAATGGTATATAGGGAAATATAAGGTAAAAACAATATCATAATAATACAAAATTACCTTAAAACTTACCCTAACACTATTTTATGAGTCATGGAAGATCATGGGAATCCTTGGATCTATTTTGGGACCCCCTGGAGCCACATATGAGTGATAATTAATCTTTATTTTAATTAATTTAATGTAAAAACACAAATGACATAAACAAATATCTCTTATTAAATTAATTTTTATATATTTTTATATATATTATAAATTTGACTATAAATATTTCTTGGAAACATAATAAGATTTCCTAAATCAAGGTATTTTTCATAATTTTTAGACATCATATAAACTAAATTATTTATGACACAATAATGATATAGTGTGTACCTCATTAATAAATGATTTAAATAAATAAGATTTAGTGATTAAAATAATATCCATAACTGGTCCAATTCTTATTGGTTGATTTATTTCACCCATGAGTCATCAAATATTCTTCTTTAATTAATTTTGGACCTTTATAAACAAAAAATCATTATATAATAAAATAATATTTTCACACTTTACTAAAGAGCCCCTCCCCCCTTATAAAAAGATGTCACCTATAATCCATTACTCAACGCTCTCAAGCCCCTGGCCTCATCCAACCTCTTAAAAAATAATCTCTCAATATCCCTCTCTTTTTCCTAGAAGCATAAACATAGGCAAAAGGCACATCATGAAATATTTTTGGTTCAAACCAAAGCGAGTTACCTGAATTAAAGGTAACAATTTCTCTTAAATTCTTTTCTTTTATTTTACTTCTCCAACCCATAATCACTTTTTATTCCTTTTTTATAAAAAAACTAGTATTCTCAATATACTATTATGTTTTTATGAAATGGATTCGAACAATACTTACACAAACATTCATCGAATTGGTAAATAACATACTATTTCTATAGACAGCAAACTAATGCCTCACGAAACGATGACTGTTCAATATTCCCCTACAACCTTATATGGTGCCCATTATGATGTATTTTTATATATATATGATATATTTAATGGTTATGGTTTCTTTATGATTATTTATTTTTTATTAATAGTATACCTTTATGGATTCCATTATGGGAAAATGCGATAATTTTATTTTAGATGTGTGGACTACCGCCCCCTCAAAGTGATTTTACTCGTTAATGTCATATGTGGTACATATAAATGGTGGAGTTAATGAAATTATATATGATATTATACTAAAATAATAATATATTTATGTATAATTATGTTTTAATTCTATTAAATATGAAATAGAAATGAAAGTAGTGTTCATGCGTACCTACGACTTACCGTCTCCATGAACGGTGCATTTCAGTTTTTACCTCCAAATGTTATGTACTATTATAAATACATGTATATACTTATTATATACGATATATAATTCATTAATATCATTCTGGATATATTTAAATTTTTACCAAATGAAAAACATTAAATTATAAGAAGTTCATTTTTGAATCAAGTACCAAATATTGACAAAACTAACATTTTTAACAAAAATGATTAAAAAATGTTTATAACATTGAAAAAAGTGATATAAAAAGAATAATAAGCCTGAAAAAAGTTCTTAAAAATTATAAATTATCTCTAGATTATTATTTAATAGATTTAAGAACAAACATGACATGTCAGACATGAGGTAAGGGACTTCGTTTTAATCTCCTTTCATTGAGGCATATTTTATTTTATTGTGTGACTTTGTTTTATATGTTGTATAAACACCATTTAATTTTTATTTCATTAAAAGGGAATAATTTTCTACAATTAATTTTACTAAATGATAAAAACAAATGTTTCTTTTAACCTAAGCAGTAACAATGACCTTTTCTGATGCCGCGAGTATTATTTGATCTTTTGGTTTCCTTACCTTGTCGTATTGTTTTTAAAATGAAAATAAATACCATATACTATATTAAGTATTTTAGTATTGAAAATGGTTCTTTTAATGGACGTTTTATGTCAATATATTGAAATGATATATTGTGATTGAAATTTGGATATGTTATCTTTACTTTATTTTATTTATGTATTATGAATATGTTATTGTTCTTTGGAATTGTTAGGTATACGGGGGGTTGTGTGATAAACCTAGGGGGTGAGCTTGAGATTTCTCTCCAATGCATTGGGTAACATGACCAATGTAAACATGAATGTTTCTCCTAATAGATTCTGTAAAGGTACTATGATGTTTATTGCAAATGTAACTCCCTGTGTAGCTGTGAAAGCTACAATGTTAGTATGTTATGGATGCCACAAGATACCTTTTATATTTGTGTTTACAATGTAAATATTATGATATCATGGGGTATTTTAAATCTCTTATGATATGTACATATTGATAAACTAATTTTTTTCATTTTTTCATTATAACCCTTAATGAACCTTTTATGCTCATCACATGTTTTGAAATGTTTTTCACAAGACATAATGATGAATAGGGTCAAATATGGGATTAAAAAAAAGTCAAGATTTCTAAAACATGGGACTAGACATTAATCTTTTTTTCAAAAGTTATTGTTTAATGAAAAAATGGAAACTCAGTAGAAGTGTCTACCTTGTAATTTTTTAGATTTAATTTAATAGTTATGTCTTCAATCTCAAAAACTCTAAACCTAAAAACATCCTTAATGTGAATTATTCATTTAATTAAAGATTATGTAATGCTTAAGGCTAAGTCCTTATATTTGGTATTAGTGGTCAGTTTAGATAACATTAAGCGTTTGGGTATTGTTAAATTAAAATCCATAATTTAATAAATGTTAATATTGAAATGGTATCATTTAAATATTACCATGTTGCTTCTCCTAATATATCTCTATGTTTAGAATGGTTTTCTGTAGAGGAAATATGGTACCTATGTCCGGACGACATCAGGAGGAAGAAAACCTTCCAAATCTGCAACCTGAGATTGTTGAAATCCAAACTGAACAGTTTGTTGCAGTGATAGAATTGGCGACTCAGGCTATAAAAGGTGGTGTTATCCATGCATGAGATCTACCAGATCAACCACATAGAAACATGTCAGTGGAGAAGCATTTCATAAGGAAACATCCCCCATATTTCATAGGATCATCTGACCTTGTGCTAGTAGAAGGGTGGATTAAATCACAAGAGAATATTTTTAATGTCAAGGGGTGTTCAGAACATCAAAATATTAGTCTCATTGTTTACCATTTTGATGGTGAAGCTGACCAGTGGCGGTCGATGGTGAAAAATATCAAGGATAGTGAAAAGATTGATGCTCTAGATTGTGATGAACTCAATGGTATGTTTCTTGAGAAATATTTTTTCAATTTTTGTTCTTCATGGGACGGAAAAAAATCCTAGAATTTAGAAGGAGGTTTACTCAGTGGATTCTTATGAAGAAAAATTCACTCGACCGTCATGGTATTCTGTAAATTTCTTACGAGATCTTGATAGTAAAATCAACAACTTTTAATTAGGATTGAATCCAGTGTATTGAAGGGATTTAGCTTCTCATGAGTTCAAGTGTTATGAAAAACATGTCTGATATGTGGAGAAGGTGCAAATGGATTTCTTCGATGATCAGGTCATCTTTGAAAACTAACATAATAAGAGGTCAATGTAGCTAGAAAAAATGAAGAAAACGTCAAATAATACTGATTCTAAGAAACATAAGATTATAGTTTGTGTAAATTGTGGTAAAACTTATGTTAGGGAATGTCTTTTCAATTCTGTTAAGTGCTACCGATGTGGTAAATTTGGTCATAAATCTCGTAATTGCACTGAAAAAGATCAGGGTAATGGTAAGAGAAAATCTGATTTATATTCAATAAAACTTTTTAAGTGTAATGAAATGGATCATTATGAAAATGAGTATCCAATGAGGAACTCGACTGAGAGAAAACAACCAGACTATTAGCAAAAAGGGTTGGTTAAATCCATTGAAACTTCTTCAGTAGATGTTGGGCCATCAAATGATGTATTATGAGGTACATTGTTTGTTTGTTCAAATTATGACATTGTGTTATTTGATTCAGGGTCTACACATTCATTTTTTATAATACGTTTTCTAGTAAATTAGAGATTACTTATTAATATATTAATCCTGAACATATGGTAAAATCATTTGGGGGAAATTTTGAAACAAAAGGAAATTATAAGAATCTTCTTGTCCTTGTGTGCCGAAAGAATCTAACTTAAAACTTTATTGTTTTTACTCTAATAGAGATTCATGTTAGTTTGGGTACATATTGGATTTTTTTTATTATGCGATGATTGAATATAAATCCAAAGACATTTCTTTATAGAAATATTTTTAGTTTTTTTACAAGAATGAACCCTTAATATTGATATTATATCAGGAAGCTGAAAACTAGTAAAATATAGAAATGAATGTTACCATTCATATATTGTTGAAGTCAAAGGAACTATTAAGATTAATGATGTTCCTATGTTAAATGATTTCCTTGATGTTTTTCCCGAGTGTTTCCTTGTATTATACATTTTTGGGCCATTGAATATAATGTTGACTTATTTACTGATGCTAATCCAATTTCAAAACCCCCTTATAGAATGGATCAAATTGATCATTTAGAGTTAAAGAACTAATTGCAGGAGTTTTAGATAATAGTTTCATTCGACTTAGTACATCACCATGTGGTTCTTATATATTTTTTGTTAAAAAGAAATATGGTTTGATGAGACTTTTCATTGATTATCGAGCATTGAATAACATCACTATTAAGAACTAGTATCCTTTTCCTCATATCAATGATTTGATTGATTAGCTTGAGGGACCTCAGTATTTTTCAAATATTGGCATGAGGTTGGGGTACCATTAGTTGAAATTAAAGGATGGACACACTCCAAAGACCGCATTTTGTACTAGATATGGCCATTAAGAATTTTATGTTATGCCTTTTGGTTTAACCAATGCACCTACTATATTCATGGATCTTATGAATATAATTTATTGTGATTTCTTGCATAAGTTTTTGGATGAGTTCATTGATGATATTTTGGTTTATTCTAAATGTAAAGAGGAGCATGAGTTTCATTTAAGGGTTTTCTTTCAAACCTTAAAATAAAATAAACTACTTGATAAATTCAGAAAGTGTGACTTTTGGTTACAAAAAAAATCATTCATTGTTCACATTGTTTTAAAAAATAGAATAACTAATGATCTTACTAAAAAAAGTTGTGAAGAATGGCCAAGACCCAAAAATATAACTGAGATATGTAGTTTTCTTGGTTTGGTAGGTTATTACCATGGGATTGTTGAAGCTTTTTCACATTTATATAGTCTAATGACTATGTTAACTCGAAAAGATGTTATGATCATCTCGGAAAAAGAATGTGATGATTGTTTTCATGAATTGAAAAGAAGATTTGTAAATTATGTCATTTTGGCACTACCTTCTAGAAATTGTGATTTTGTTATCTATAGTGATTCTTCCTTGAATGTACTTAGTTGTGTCCTTGTGAATTATGATCAGGTAATTTCTTATGCTTCATGTCATTTGTATCCTCATGAGTAAAAATTACCCAACACATGATTTTGGATTAGTTACTACTGTTTTTGCGTTAAAAATTTGGTTGCATCATTTTTATTGAGAAAATTGTGAAATATATATTAACCAAGAAATTTTGAAGTATATATTCACTCAAAAAGAATTGAACATGAGACTGAGGAGATGGTTGGAATTAAATAAGGATTATGATTTGACCATACATTACCAACTAGAAAAATAAAATTAAGAGGCTAATTATTTGAGTCAAAAAAATAATTATTCATTAACCATGCTATGTTTGGAACGAGATACTTTGGTTTTTGATTTAATTAACTTCGGCATAAGAGTTTTTGGTGTAGAGGATTATTCGGTTTTGTTTCTGGTGTCAGGGAAATAGTTTCTATTAAACATAATAAAGTAATCATAGAAGGAAGATAGTGAGTCACATAAAAAGGTAATGTTAGATTAGAAGGGTTAGTTTCCCAAATTTAACAATGATAATTAATGTTTTCTGAGATTTGGAAAGAGATTAAGTGACCCTTGTGATTCAAAGATGAAGATTGACTTGTTACTTTATGCTCATAGTTCCATATTTTCAGTTCATCCTCGATGTAATAATATGTATGGAGATCATCAAGAGTAATACATAGGGAATGGAATTAAAAGAGATATTGTTAATTTTATTGTGAAGTGTTTGACTTGTCAGTAGGTTAATGCAGGGTTGCAGTTACAGAATGGGATGCTTCAGTCTGTACTGGTGCTAGAGTGGAAATGGGAAAATATCCCCATGGACTTCATTGTGGGATTATCGAAGACATCTCGAGGTCATAATGAAATCTAGGTTATTGTACATCGACTGAATAAATATTCTTGTTTCCTTTCTATTAGAGATTCTTTTTCTCTAGATCAACATTCACGATTGTATGTTAAAGTGATAGTTTGGTTGCATGGTATTTTCCTCTCCAATGTATATGATCATGATCTCAGTATTACATCTTTCTTTTAGAAAGGCATTCAGAAGATTTTGGGTACTGAATTAAATTTTAGTACAACTTTTCATCCACAATCATATGGGTAGAAAAAACGATGAATTCAGACCTTGGAGGAAATCCTACGTGCTTTTTCAATAGATTACAAGGGATATTGGGCCCATGATCTTTCATTGGTTTAATTTTCCTATAATAATAATTTTCATTATAGTATACAGATGGCTCCATTTCAGGGATTATATTGAAAGTGGTGTTGAATTTCAGCTTTTTGGGATGAAGTAGGTGAAATGAAGCTGATGGGACCAGAATTGGTAGAAGTGATTGCAGAAAAGGTTCACTTGATTTAAAATCACATTATAACAACTCAGAGTAGGTAGACAGGTTATGTGAACAATCAGAGGAAGGATATTTATTTTGAGGTATGTGATCATGTCTTTCTTAAAGTATCTCTATGGAAACGTGTGATGCATTTTGGTAAGAAGGGAAAGTTGAGGCTGAGGTTCTTTGGAAATTTTGTATTCATAGATAAACTTAGATCAGTTGCGTACAAAGTGGATTTACATCCGTTTTTATCCCAGGTGCACAATTTTTTTCTTATTTCAATGTTGATAAACTACATTCCAGATCCATATCATGTTTTAAGTCCAGAGGTAGTTTAGTTGGAAGAGAATATCTCTTATAAAGAACAACCAGTACATATTCTTGATCGAAGAGAGAATGTGTTGTGGAATAAGGTAATTCACCAAATAACATTTTTTGGAAAAACCATATGGTTTAAGAGGAAACATGTGAAATTGAAAATGCTATGGGGGATAAATACCCCCATTTTCTTGATAAGTGAATAAAATTGGGAGGAAGAAATTTCCCAAAGGGGGAAGAATGTAACAACCCAGGTAAATAATGAAATAATACATTTTTATTTTAATTAATATTTTGTGAATTAAATATTAATTGTACATTAAAAGGGTGTCTATGTTCGATGGTGTACCTGATATGCAACGATGAGCTTCTTTGAAATCTTACGTTGCTGAATAATAATATAATATTATTATTTTAAATGTAGTTAATGCATAGCCGTTGTATTAGCTGGAATAAACATAACGTACTACAATATGATTATACATGTTTGTTAAATGTTTTTATATGTATCCAATAAAAGTTCGTAGCTTAAAATATGAATGAATCTAATTTTAAGAAAAATTTACTTTAAAATATTAATTTACCATTTTTTGATGGTGAACCCTATTTAAACTTAGTTTTGGACACTTTTATATGATTCATTTTACCAAATACAATTATTCTTTAGAATCACAACATCATAATTCCCTTTGGGTAATATTTTTCTATTTTTTTGATAAAATACGATTTTTGATAAATAGTAGAAAATACTGTATTTTAATTCAAAACTTCCTTTTAATTGAATTTATTTATATTGTTAGACTTTTTTTTAATTTTTTTTAAGTTGTAATTAGATTATATTGTTACCATTTAATCCAATTTTGGTCATTAGAAGTAATTTCACTTTGAAATTTGATACAAAGAAGTGTCAGGCTTTTGATAATTAATATTTCTTAAAAACACACTTTTTTAAAGACAAGAATTATATTACTATTAATTAATCCAACATCTATGATTTGAATTTGGTAAAATAGAAATGATTTTTTAATTCAGAATATCAAATATATCTTAGGATGAACATTTGGTTTTTTCTGAGAAATTTCAATTTTGGATGAATAGTGAAACCACTAAGAAGTAGTTAAATACTGAATTTTTCATTTAAATGAAAATTTACCACTTATGTGAGTTGAATTTAAAAAATCAAACATACATGGTTCTTATTAGTATGTAATATATAGTTCAATAATATGAAAATAATTTTTTTAAATAGTAACTTTTGACTTTTATTTACCGCGGTTAAAGGTAAATAGGGTAATTCAAGGTAAAAAGAATATCATAATAGTATAAAATTACATTAACACTTATCATAGCCTTATTTAATGAGTTATTACCGTCCATTGTCATCCTTTCGGCTATTTTGGGACCCCATGAAGCCATTTACAAGTGATAATGAAACTTTATTTTAATTAATTTATTGTAAGGACGAAAATGACAAAAACAAATATCATTTAGTAAATTAAAATTTACATAGGATTATATAAGTTTTCATTTCAACTATAAATTTTATTCGGAAAGATATAAATATTTTCTGCATCATGGAATTTGTTTTAAAATTTTTAGACATCAAATAAACTAAATTCATTATGAAACAATAATGATATAGTGCTTACCTCATTAAAATATGATTTAAAGAAATAAGATTATAATGATTAAAATAATATCCAAAACCTATCCAATTATTATTGGATGATTCTATTTGAACCACGAGTCGTCTTATAATCATCTTAATGAGTTTTGGATCTTTAGATATCAAAAATCATTATATAATAATATAATATTTTCACATTTTCCGAAAGAGAACCTTCTCCCCATATAAAAAGCCCTCACATCTAAACAATTACTCACACCTCTCAAGCCCCTTGGATTATCCAAAAATCTACAAAACTAAGCTCTTAGGATCCATATCTTCCTTCTAGAAGCCTTAACATAGGCAGAAGGAACATCAAGAAGTCTTTTTGGTTCAAACCAATGGGAGTTACTTGAATTAAAGGTAACAGTTTCACATAAATTATTTTATTTTATTTTACTTCTCCAACCCCTAAAGTATTTTTATTACATTTCGTTTAACAACACCATTATTCTAAATATACTAATATGTTGTTATGAGAAGTATTCGAACTACACATACATGCACATCCATCTAATGGGTAAAGGACATACTATTTCAGTGGACGACAAACTAATGTCTCACCAAATGATGATTGTTCAATATTCTCCTACAAATTCTTATGGTGGCTATTATGATGGAACTGTATTTATATATGATATATATTATTTTTATGTTTTCATTATGCTTATGTATTTTTAATTTATATAATACCTTTAGGAATTCCATTATAGGTAAACGCAATAATTTCATTTTAATAAGTGCATACTACCGCCCCCTCAAAGTGATATGATTTGTTATTTCTATATGTGGGGTGTACAAAGGATGGATTTAATGATATTATATATGATATTATATTGGAATAATAATATACCTATGTATCATTATGTTTCCATTTAATTAAATATGAAATAGAAATGAATGTAGCGTTCATGTATACGTATGACTTATCGTCTCCATGAACGATGCATTTCATTTCTTACCTCCAAATGTTATGTACTATTTTAAATAAATGTATATAAAGGATATATAAGATATATATCATATCTAAATAATTAATATAATTATGGATATAATGAAACATTGAACACATGAACAACCTGTAATTATAAGATGTTTATTTTTGACTCAAGTACCAAATGTCGAAAAAATGACCATTATTAACTTAAATGATTACATAATGTTTATAACATGGTAATAAGTGATATAAAATTAATAATAAACTTGAAAAGGGTTCTTAAGAAAGTAGAAATTATCTTCAATTTAGTATTTCAGATATTAGAGGACTAATGGGTTAAGTCAGATACAAGGTAAGGGACTTTATATCAATCTCCTTTCATTGAGGCATATTTTGTTTTAATGCATGACTTTATTTTATACACTATATAGACACCTTTATGTTGTCATTTTATTTAAATTTATTCTTTTTCTAGGATTAATTTTACTAAATGACAAAAAATAATATTTCTTTTAACGTAAACGGTGTCAACGACCTTTTCTACCGCCGTGTGTATTATTTGATCTTTTGGCATTCTTAATAAGATATAATTTTTGTAAAATGGAAATAAATACAATATACTCTTTTAAGTATTTTGGTATTAAAAATGGTTTTAAAAATATATTTTTATGTAAATATATTTAAATGATATATTGTGATTGAAATGTGGAAATGTTATCTTTCAAATATATTTGTTTTTTGTATTATGAATATGTTATAGTTCTTGGTAATTGTTATGTAATTGTCTGGTTCTGTGATAAGCCTAGGGTGGGTGAGATCGAGATAGCTCACCAATGCATTGGATAACATGACCGAGGTAAATGTGAATGTTTTTCCTTAGTGATTTAGGTAATATACTATTGTTGGTTTTCAAAATGTAACTCCCTATGTAGCTGTGAAAGCTATAACGTAAGTATGTTATGGATTACACAAGTTACCTATATGATATGTGTTTACTTTTTAATTCTAATTATTTCATGAGGTATGTTAAAGATATTATGTTACCTATGTATTGATGAAATAATGTTTTCTTTCTTTGTTTTATAACCCTTACTGAACTTTTTATGATCATCCAATGTATTGAAAAGATTTTCACAGGACATAAAGATAAATAGGGTCAAGGATGGGATCAAGGAAACCAAATGTTGTCTAAAAAATGGTATTTGACAATACTCTTTTTTCATGATTTTTTATTTTATGAAAAAATGGAAACTCATTATAAGTGTCTACCTTGTAATTTTTGAAATGTAATGTAATAGTTAGGCCTAATTATCTAAAACTCTAATCCTGAAAAGATCCTCATTGTGAATTATTTATTTATTTCTATATTAAATAATGTTTAGGGTTAGATCCTTGTAATAAATGGGGTGGATTTTGAGGAATTATATAGAAATTTGTTTCCAAAATGATTTTTTTTGGAATGAAGTTTGGGTAAAGAACGTTGTTAGGACCTTAATTTGAATGTGAAATGTTTGATAAGGTGAATTTTATTTTTCAATATATGAGGGATTCTCAAAAGTAAGAAATAATTTTATGTGGATAACTTGGGAATACTTAATTCATTCATGGTAGATAATAATTTTTTTATTAAAGAATCTAAATCAACAATATTAACTTTTTTGTAAATAAGGTAATCTAAGAGATTTTTTCAGTAGAATGTTTGGTATCATGGTGAAATATGGCTCAGTTTCTTAAAATTTTGCATTATATAAGATTTTAACACATGTACAATATGTATTTAATGTTTCTTTGTTAGGAAAATATTTTTGATACGTTTGTCATGATTTTATCCCAGATTCATTTTAGATATTGGGGGATAATTTATTTAAGGAAAAACCTATTCACATTCTCTATCAAAGAGTGTTGGTGATACAAAATTAAGTTAGTTTCTAGGTTTTGGTTTGTGAAATAACTACATGATTGAAGAAAAAACATTGTTATCAAATAATTGATTGAAGAAATGATAACCCCACATATTTATATTATAAATAATTTTTAATAGAAAATAATTCCAAATTGTAGATGAATGAAAAAATAAAAAATTATAGTAAATAATTTAATGTATTTTTAATGAACATTAAAATGATTTTTTCAGTCTTGTATTCTTAATATTAATATTATGAAATTATAATGTCAACAAAAAACAACTTATTTATAAAACTTATTTTTTATTCATTATATAATTATAATTAAAAATATTGTTTAAAATTTAAATAATATGAATTTTATAATATGAACACTATTTTTTAATTCATCGTGTCTGAAATTTATTATGATAATTATTTTGATATTTTTATGAGTTTTTTATATTATCATTGAAAAATAATAATTTATATTTGAAATAATTTATTATTTCTAATTTTTTCGAAAAATAAATGTCAATTTTATTTGTTTTAAAACGTCACTAGTAATTTTTTATTAAATAATATCAACTTATTGTATTTGGAATACATTATTCAGTATAATATGGAAAACAAATTGTATAATTGAGGCATTAATCCGAATACGTATATTCATTGTGTTTTTAATGATTATTTTTATAAAGAATATTAAAATTTATGAAAAAAAAACCTTTAAAAATCGATTAGATGGTTTAAAATAGATTCCCAAAATTTGGTAAATAGGGGCCTTTTATTTTTTCCATTATGTATAATAAACATAATAACTTTATGTTATGATAGTAATTGTAAAAAAAGTTAATTATGTTTAAAAAATGTAATAAAACTTCAAATTCATTAAAAAAGTATCTTTATCTCATTACATGAGTCTATTTCAACTATAATATAAATAAATTCAAACATATTAAATTTTTACCATTTATATTTTATGTTTAAAATAATAATTTCCTAATAAAAGAAAAATACTAAATATCAGTCACAAGATTTTAAATACATCTTATGTATTCAAATATCTGTACAAATATGTCTGGAATTATTTTTTTATGTAAATAGTATTTTATGAAATAAAATTTTATATAATTTTTATTGAATATATAAGAACATTAAAATTTTACCAAACAGTGATGCAATGTTTATGAATGTATTAGAAAAATAAGGTTAACGATTTTAAAAACACTCAAAGTAACACTACAATGGTGAGTTAAAGTGTTAAAATATTTTATAAAAATATATATAATGTTATATATTTTTAGTGGTTTTTTATTATATATATATATTTATAAATATGACATTTATTTCAAATTAAATGAATATTTCTATAAATATATTTTTGGTATGTAATAATAAAATACTTTCTATTATTTTAAAAACATAAATAATTTATTAGAAATTATAAGTTTATTTTTTTAAAAAATAAAAAACATGGTCCATTTGTTGGTAATTATTCCTTTTATTTTAAATTTCATGTCCCTTAAATATAAAAAAACATTGTCATCCTTCCAATATTCCAATTGGTTATCATTGGGTAAAAATAGTGATACATGTAAGAACATAACCAAAACATGACTAAATTAGATTAGATGAGTTCCTTTATACCCATAACCATGTTAAAATTTCATTATGCCATTTTTTATTTACCTAAATAAGATGATTTTTATAAATTATTTTAAGTCAACAAGAAAATCCAATAATGCCCCTCACCTCACATATTACATGGAAACACATCTCCTCTTTTCCTCACACAAGTAAAACTATCTTATGTAATCTAAAAAATACATCATAATATCGATAATCACATTCTATAAGTATTATCTTTAGAATAACACCATACATTGATAGATTATGGGCTAATTAAATGAATTATGTTTCATGAAAATTTATATTTTTTGACCAAATATTTTAGTTTTATTTATTCATCTGTGACCGTAAAATATTCTTCAAAAATTCTAAAACAACAAAACCAATATCTTAAATATACTATGTAGATTAATTTTATAATGAATATTATGTGTTATTCTACATAATCCATAAAATGGTTAATGAATCTATCATTGATGTGTACAATGGACTACCCCCACAAAAAAGTTGTAATTTGTTTACCATCAAAAGAATATATGGATTCCTATAACAATAACATTAATATATATATATATGTGTGTGTGTGATATTCATGACATATCTATCCATAAAAATAGATAATATACAATATAATTTCATACGTTTCCATACATTTAATAATGATTGCATCATTCCTACATACATGTTGATTACCACCTATGCGATGTGATTTTATCACATTTTTAGGGCCACATAATAGGAGTACTATATATTAGTTAATTTAATAAATGATTATTTTTTTATATCATCATATTTTCATACGTATAAAAACAATATTTACATTGTTTCCATTATGTTCATTGAAGAATGGAAATCAGAGTCATCTATACATACTACATACATTCTCCATGACTATAATAAATATCAATATTCACAACCACGAATCATGAATGGATTTAAAATTAAAAATAATAGATATAATTGAAAATTATTTCATTTTTATTAAAATTTATATTATTTAATTATTTAAAAGTTAACCATTTTCATTATATAGAAGTATTTTTTGGCATGTAAACTGAATATCATTCATACATTCGACATGGAAATAATTGGTGAATTAATTAAATAAAAAATGAATTAAAAAAATAAACATATTAACATAGATGAAATATCATATAAATAAATTAAACTACTAAAAATAGTTTACTAATCAGAACTATTAACGACATAAATGATGATTCAGACTCAAGGTAATGAACTATTATTTTTTTAAACCAATTTTTTAGTTTTTATGAATTTATATTTTAAAAAAATTTATTCTCTTACCATATTTTTAATTCATTTATGAATGCATTTATTTGGAAAAAAATTAATTATTTCTGAAAATATTGACATTTTTATAATGTTTTAAATTGTAATTATTTATATAAAATTTTAACAAAAGGAAAAAATATTGTTAAATTTTAATGTATATGAAATTATCAATTTCCCTACATCCATAACCAATATTGGATATATATATTTTGATATTGGAACCTAGGATAAATTTAAATATAATAAACCATTACATTTTATCATCGGTATTTAAATTCTGAAAATATGGTTATATTGGAAATGGATATATGATTTTCTATAAACTTTTACTTCTGTGTATGAATAAATATATTTGGTTTTTAATGATCTAAAATAATGATTTAATATATTTCAATAAAGTCATATTGTTAAGAAATATTTTATTTTGTTGATTTAGACCAATATATCTCATGATGATGGGTGATCCCTATATAGCTCGCTTTTAATTTGGGTAATTGATATGGTCTCCGTACAATTCTGTTGGAAGATAACATATTAATTACTTTGTATGTATGGTTTTTATGATTATAATTTCCTATAGGATCAAAAAAAATTATTTTTTATTTATACTATGTTTTAATAGAAATAATTATATTTCTAAAATATAGATAATTATCTCTTTTATTATGGAATGATTTTTCTATTTTATTTAAAATTTTATGTTTTTTATGAAAATATATTTCATAGATTCTCATTTTATTCTATGTAAAAATAATTTTTGTGATTTGTTACTTCATTTTTTCGTGTAATGTTTTTTAGAAAAATTTTTAGTAAATTTTATTTAATGTGTTAGTAAATTATTATTTGATAACAAATTATTTTATATGAAATAAAAAATATCTTTTTATATTACATTGTTTTAAAATGCAATAATGAGTTGCCTTATTTAATTTTAATTACCATTACTATGATTTTTGTGATCAAAAAATGTCGAAAAAAATTTTAAATTTGTTTTATGGAAGGAAAAGAAAAGTGAAAAATTCATGATGAAAATATTAATAAATTATCACAAAAATAAAATTTATTTTATATTAATAATATTTTTTTGTGGGAAAATGGATTCTAGGTGGAAATATACAACTTGTAATGTATTGTTATGTTATGTAAGATTTAATACATACTTCTCTAAAACAATATTCTCAAAATAATATTTGGCTCTCCAAGGTAATTATTAATTTTTTAAATATGATTTTATTGATAAGATAATGACCATATAGTGATAGTTTTGAAGATTAATATAGTGATGTGTGGTTAAAATAAATGGATAATAAAATATTTTAGATGAATAATCATAAAATTTCCAATGTAAATTCCCATGGAATGTATTAGATTAGTGACCTTTATAACATGGAAAACATCTTCGAACATGTCAGACAAACATCCGTGTTTCCCACAAAGAACAAGATATATTGTACTTTTACCCAAAACATGTCTTCAGAACTAGGGGAAATGAAATATAATAAAAGGGTGTGGTATGATTATCAATAAATTTAAATAAATGAAATAAGGATAACAAAAATGTTATAATAATATGATTATAACATTATAATATCCTAACTTACATATCAAATATCATATTCTTGAATCATTGAAGAATGTTTAGAAATTCATAAGACATACGTAAAAATGGAATCAATAGAATAAACCAAAATTTCATAACATTGGATTATGAAATGGAAATTGAAGAAGATGCAATAGATTATGAAATCCTGTGTCAATTATACTAACCAAGTCATTCATAACCTGTTAGTCATGGGCTAATCATTGATGTACCTGTTATGGGTTCGGGATGAACTACTATTCACCCTCTTGTTTTGGTCTTATGATTCCTTCTTTTTTACCATCATTTACTAAATGTGATTATCTAACATGTAACCCCATTTATGGGGATTGGTAAGGACTATTATATTGTAATTTTTTTTCCATCCAATATACCATATAGTTTGGGGAATTATCTATACTCTGATGTACACTCTAATTTTGTGCATGACATGACCTACCATGTGTACATTTCATTCAGTTATTTCATGACTTATTTTTTTTATTGGGATGAATTCATATGTTCCATTTTATCTAATAAAATAGTAAACATTATACAATGACTATTAGGGAGATATTGTCCCCGCCCATCACATAATTAGATCAAACATTCATATGTCACGAGATTAAAAAACAAGCATCGTATCATGTCCCATAAAAAGAGATGTGATTCATAAAAATCATATCATGACCCATTAACGTAATTTAGAATCATAAAAAACTAATCATATCATTACAAATAAAAAATATATTGCCCTCATAGTCATTTCATCAATGCATAAACAATGAAAATAAGTGAGTGTAAAAAGAAAATAACTAATGGAAGGAAAACAAGTTCCATAAACATCATTCCATCAAAGAAAAAAAAAATCAAGAAGGTATATGAATTTTATTCATTGATCATATCTCTAGTAAAAAGGAAAAAATATTAAAGTTTTCCATATTACATGGAGAATGGTTTTTAGTCATCACATGCAGTAATTCTTAAGTAAAATATCCTTTCTTTTAAAATTATTTTCTTAAAACAATTTCAAAATTATTATTTTTATATTGAATTATTTGAAATTTAATTCATAACTTTTCTTGAGATAAATAACACTTCTAGTTAGAAATACTAAATTTTAAAATATTAAATTTTCGAAACTAGTTTTTTTAAATTGCATTGAAAAAATATAATAGAATATTGACTATATTTTGAAATAACTCATTTTTTTCAACAAACATTGATTCATTGAAAAAATGAGTGATATAATTTTTGGAAAATTATTCATTAAAGTGTAAAAAAATAAGATTAAAATTATTATGAAGACCGTTTTAATTGAAACCATATAAATGGGTCTTGATAACATTTATAACACTTGTTAAAAATAAAACATTTTAAAATACTTTTTACAATGCATGGTTATAAAATAACACAAATTATTGACGGAAGAGATTGATAATGTCATATTTTATTAAAAAAACATTCTTAATTATCTTAAGTAATTAATAGTGGAAAATAGAATGAATAAATAAATATATCATAAATAACTATATTATAATAATATGAAATAGTTTTCATGAAATCTGGATCATAATATTTCATCAATAGTAGAATAATAAAAAAACATCCCAATAAGCAATGAGATAGTAACAGTAAACTACTTCCATATTGGTAAGACTTACTAAAATGATACATGAGATAATAAAATTATGTGAATAAATAAATATCATGAAATAAATTTATTTATTTTATAATTTTCAGTGTTCCTTATATACACCCTAGATAATAATCTCTATGAATAACATGGAATATATCTAAAAAGAAGGCAACATGAGTCAACAATTACTTCACCGATTTGGTAACTATTGAAAAATAAACCCAAAGAATGAAAGATCATAAAATGGGTATTAAAATACTATTAAAAATAATTTTAAAAATCATATAATATATTCACAGGTATTATATACACCACACAAAATAAATGTGTGTTAAATAAGGCATGTATCTCTGGGATATAAGAAGTGAGATGAGAAAACCCTTATATTATGTTTTTACATTCATCATACCCATTTAAAAATCATATATAATAAATATATTTTTATTATAAATATAAATGAGATATATATTTTTATATCTAATTACATTTATTATTATGTTATTAATCTATGTTACCCATTTACTAACAACTTCATGTTAATGTTATGTTTAGAGTAATATCCACTTTTTTTATATATGGTTTCACTTTTAATTCTTGATCCTCATACTTATATAATGATTTAAATATTTAAATAGTGTATAATATGATATAAATAACATATATATATATATATTCAGTATATAATTATTTATATGAGTATACAGAAGATATAAATATGAAATACAATACACGGTTCATGGAGATGGTAGGTGGTACATATGCATGAACATTTTTTTACAATTTCTTATCATCTTATAATAACATTAATTGAAATATATGTATATATATAATATAATAATAATAATATAATTATTATGTTATATAGATATATTAATGTCACTATCTATCCTTAATACTTTCAATGTAAATTTTTAATGAATCATATCACCTTGAGGTGGCAGTAGTCCACACGTTAACAAATAATGTTATCATATTTAAATAAAACATTGAAGGAATGTTTTATAAAATAATTAATCATGTATAAATAATCATAAATATCATATATATCATATTAAATAGTAATTAAATCTTAATTCCCTCCCATGTGATGTGGTGATGGAAAAATAACAACATCATTTAGCGAGGTGGTTTCCCACCGTACGCACGAGCGGTAAGTTCATTACTTGTTAGATGAAAGTGTGTTTAATTGTAAGTATTAATATTAGAATAAAAAATATTCCTATATTTATTATAACAAGTTTATTATATAATCATGTAATAATGAGAGTTTAGTGGTGGAGAATAAAAATAATATTAATGAAATTGTGGAAATATATTACCTATTTATTGAGTAACTCATCCTGGTTTGAACCAATGTGAATGTTTTATTGTATTTATTATGAATAGGATTATTGAATGATGAAGGTATTGATGTTTGCAGGACAATTAAAAATAATTTTTTCCATCCAATGTATCTATGATTTTTGAATAAATGTTAATTGTGATTTCTTTTTTATAGTTGAGGAAGAGTGAAAATATTGTAAATTTCTGAAAGGGATAATCCATCCAAGTTTTACTAAAGTCATGTGGATCCAATAATAATATTAAATATGATAAATTATTAGATATATTACAAATAGGAAATGGAAATTGATTTTGGAAAACATTATATTTCATTTGGGTCTTTAACTTTATGTATTTATCCATTGTTATATTGATTTTTCTCTGAATATCGACAATTAAGTTTATCAACGTTGACTATTATTTTATGTCAATAGAGAATTTTAGAATATTAGGCAACATAAAAAATAATTATTCAATGTATTTAATTTTTTTTTTAAAATTTAAATTATATATGTGGTCGAAATTAATTTAAATTTAATCATACATATGTGACACCAAAGAGGGGTTTTTAAAGAAACAAATTTCTAACTGTTGAATTTATTTTAATTCTGAATTTTAATGTTTAGTATATTCCTATTAAAAATTTGTATTAACTAATTTAAAATTGAACTATTTAAACATTATAATAAATTCAATATATAATTTGACCCTATAAATTCATTAGATGAAATAGAAGTTTAGAATTAGAATAGAATATTTTTCATTATTAATGAAAAAAATAAATATCTCATAAAAATAGTAACATTGCACCTATAAAATTATGATTTTTATCAGAAATGAGGATATTATTTTGTAGATTTAGAATTCTATGATAATAAAAATTTATATGTAAAATGGGTTGACCATTTAATGGTGGTAAATCTATCTTTAACAAAAATGCAACTCCATATTCATAAAATTAAATTTATAACTATATTTACTATAAAATATATTATATGGGTATAAAAAATTGATTTTATATATAATATAAGAAATTAATTTAAATAATTCACCCAAAGTGGATTGTTGAATTTATTATGATAAAATTGTGGTTGGACATAGAAAAATATTTTTTTTAGAAATGTGATTTATTTATTTTCAAATAGTTATTACATTCATTTATAACTAATTTATAACAAAAGGATTAATATTACAGAGATTTGTATATCATATATTTACAATTAATTTAATCATATTCACATCTTCTATTCTAATGGGAAGTTTTTAGATATGAAAATATTTTAATAATATTAATAATAGTGGATGTAGATCTATAAAAATGTGCCTTGTGTGTAACACAAGATGTCGAAATAATTGTAAATTTATTTGTGTCACAATAAAAACATAATATTATGTGTGATATAATCTAATATATGTGTTTCATTTACTGAAATAGTTACTAAGTATTAATGAAAATTAAATTTTTTAAAAAGATTAAGTAAATTCAAAAAAAAAACAAAATCACATAGAGTTACATTATAACCCCACTTAAAATAAAATTTCCCATAAAATTATTATGGTTTATCAATGGTTTTATACCAGATGTTTTCATTCATTAATAACCACATCGTATAAATGAATGTAAAATCATTATTTAAAAAAGAAAAGATAGAAACATAGTGGTTCCCAAAGTAACTCATAACTAGAATTCCACATTGGATAACATATGTAGAATGTGAAAACCTCAACATGGGAGAGAAATATAACTATAATTTTATAATATAGAATGATAGATAGAATGCCTATGATAATGTTAATGAACAAAAAGTCATAACCTAACGAATCTTGAAAATGGTCATTTATATCTTTAAGAATGATGATTAATGGATAATTATTTTTCATGATCCTTTTTACTAGTGTTAATGAACATTCATGAGACGGTTTTATTATATTATTTTAAGAAACCATTACCTTTTATATTCCTTGATCAATTCCCACATCATTTATTATTTGAAGAAAATAATCTAAATGTTTCTTTCATGAAACATTGACATATCATGAAATCTATATATATAATGATAGATCATTTAATTTGACATTATCACAAAAAGGGTTATCAAAAGTTATACAATATGATTCAATCCTTATATGATAAGACAATGCACTAATCTTTGAATACTCATCCAATTTTTACCTCAAACCATTAAATAAAATATTATCCTTAAAACCCATCCAAAATATAAATCACCCTTTAATCCTTATATAAGATTATATATTATACCAAAAAAGATAACATTGGAAACATTGTTCCACCCTTGTATTGATAGTATATCTTGTGTAATTATATTATCCCAAAATCCATTAAAAGGAAGGTAACCACATAAAATATCACTAAAGGATGAACAATAGTATTAAAATATGAATTATTCATAAAAAATTGAAATTCCAAACTATAGAGGAGAGGATGTGTATTTATTAATTATATTGTATCATTTCATCCAATTTTATAGTATAATATTCATCATCGTCCCTCCTCTCAAGAGATTGTGGATGTTAATTATCATCATTATCGTATGGTTTTAAGCGCTTCCTTGAATAATTCATATACTCCTCAAATTTGAATCAATGAATTATTGGAGGAGTTTTTTTGTAGCATTATATTTATTCCCATAACCTCAAATTTTTACAAATTGATGAGATTTATTTCCACACGTAAAACATTTTAAAATTCCACTATGAAAATTTATTTAATATTCCCTCCAACAGATTGAGCATAAAATTAATCTAATCTTCATCTTTCCATTATTTTTAATCATTACATTTAATTATATCATTATTTTATTATAATTACAACATGTTTGAAAAACAAATCATTATAATTGTTTAATACAATACAGGAAAGGTACATACTAAAATTAGTTTCTTTGTATCCTAATAATCAATGGATAAAATTTTATCATGATGTATAACATTTTTGATAGTGTTCCACCACTTATTTTCATCACCATATGATTGGTATGTTCCTATAATTATTGTTTCATATTTTTAAAACAACATAATGAAAAATATATCCTCAATGATTCATATATATTTCATATAAACTAGTGGATAATTAATTTCACTAGAATATGCTATATATTTAAGAAGGATTCAATAAAATATAATTTTTCCCTTTTTTTATTTGGAAATAGAGCATGATTTATGATTTCAGAATGTATTGTGGTCATACCAATGAGTTTTTTCACAGCATCATAGATAACATTTAGTTTCAATAGAGGAAAATCATTGCATTTCCCATTTAATTCAATATTAACTATATTCCTCTGAGATCCAGCCATTGACTAAAAAACGTGTTTTGTATGGAAAAATCATTATAGTAGGGAACCATTAAATCATGAACAAAAGATTATATGTTTTCTAAACAATGATACACACATCATTAAATAATGATGTATTAGCATTGTTTATGGTTATTCATAGTCATATTCTATATAAATTTTTTATGATGGTTCTATTAGAGTTTATAAATTACCAAGGAATATCAACTAGGTATGTCAAATCATGTTTACATCAAACCCCATTAACATAATATATTCTTGATTATGTATAGATAAAAATGGTGATTTCATTGTTATTACCGTTGGTACATCTATTCTATATCAACATAAACTAGTATTATTCATGCAAAGATGTATTTATAGGAAACCAATCTATATATTATATAAAATAATTCCTGGGTTTCATCTAATAGTTTAACTAATCCTTAAACCTATCCTCAGGGACATTCCTAGAAATATCATTAAATGTATTCAATGGGATCATACTTAGGTTTTCTTATCCAAGTTTCTGAAGATAACTAAATGATTTCTTCGACACCAACTAAATTAACCCGGGAATAATATACAGTGATATTATATCATTTTAAATGAATATTAATTTAATTATAAAAGTAAATTCTACACGAGAATAATATTTTTGTGTCATTGTAAAATTACAAGAAAATATTATAACTTTGTCAACGGTGAAAAATGTTCCCCCAATGATCCTATACATTAGAAATTTTTTAAAAATCTTATCTTTATAAACTATGGAAATTAAAGAAATGTTATTGGTGATCTTAGATTCACCGTAATGATAAGAAATTAAGCTAAACATGAGAATAAGGGTATGATAATGAAATTATAATATTTGAATATCATATCATGCATATAAAGTATAATAAACATGAAAAGTGGAAGAAAGATTATCATGTTATAAGACATGAATTATATGGTATTCAAGATAATAATCCATGAAATCATAAAATATAAATAAGTCATTTAATTTGTTGTCTAATAATATTCATATAAAATCTTTTGTGAAGAATAACTACCAAGACCATCATAACATGTTATTTTTCAGATAGTCACATGTGCAAATTCTTCAAACATTTTATTCCCACCCATGAATCCTCTTGTTTTGGGTTTGGCATTCCCTATCGAGTACCATATTGATTTAGACTTGTTATTACCTCTCGTATACCCTCTTATTTTGGTTTTAGGATTCCCCCCAGTCTCCCTCTTGTTTTAGACATGGGATTTAATCCCATGTACAATCTTATTTCAGTTTTAGGACTTCTTTCTATGCACCCTCTTGTTCTGGGATTATGTTTCACTATTGTGTACACTTTTATTTTAGGCCTAGGATTCCCTCTAGTATAAAGATTGGGATTCTTTCCCATGTACCTTTTGAGATAATAAAACATTAATTATTACCCAATGAATTTGAGTAATATATAAGTCAAACCAACTACATAATGAAATCATTCATGTATGTATCATAATATAAGAAAATATTCATCGTAGCAGGACCTATGATAATAGACGGGTTTCATAAACATCATATATTATGCAATAAATATAAAATGGAATTATAAATATTTCATAGAATCATTAACTATATAAAAACGTTAGTTTTCATTATCATTTCATCAAATAAAAAACCATGAAAATATTAAGGCTTCAAAACTATATTACACTTGGATGATGAAAAATTATAATAAATATCCTTCTAGCCATACATAAACAATTCAAAACGAAAAATGAATTGTTTTGATGGATCATGTACCAAGTTAATCACAAACAATTACAATTTATTCCATATTATATAGAGAAATATTTTAAAATACCGTGAAAATATTTTCTAGGGAAAATAGATATTTCATTAATATCATTTTCATAAAACCATTTCAAAAATACTTTTCCTCTAATGAAATAATTAAAATTACATTTAAATTATTTCTTGAGGAAAATATAAAATCAAAATTGAAAAATTATTCTAAAAAATCACGAAATTTGAATCTTTTTTCTTTTAAAATACATTGGAATTATTTTTAGGTAATATCTAATGTATTTTGAAAACCATAATCTTTGAATATAATTTGAATATTTGAAATATTTCATGAATGTTTTTGAAAAAATTTATTTAAAAAAATATAAAAGAAGATTGAATTTATTTGGAAAATTATTTTTCAATGAAAAAAAATAAAAGGGGCAAGGAAATATTTATAATACTTTTTAAACATAAACCATTTTTGGAAACACTTTTTATAAAACATGGGATTAAATGAACCAAAATTTCTGACCGAAGACAGACATAATATTGTACTTTATGAAAAATGCATTATTATTTATCATAAGAACAAATGACTTGGAAATTTGACGAATACATGAAGATATATTTAATATTCTTATGGGAATATAATTTATTAATTTTCTTGAGGTAAAAATCATAATATTTCATTAATGGATGTATAATACTAAACAATTCTGATAAAAGATGACATTGTAGAAATAACGTATTACCACATTCGTAACATAGAATCATAATATACATGTTAAAATAACATTAAATTAATATTAGTATACAAATAAATAAGGATTTTAATTATATAACATGTCAACGAGATGTATATACACCCTATATAAAAATACAGGTTCATAAAATTTTATGTATATCTATGAATCCAATTTTAGACAAAACACAATTTACTGATATGATAACCTTTGAAACACAAACAACATGAGATAAAGATCCTAAAATTGATATATAAATACCCATATTTTATGTATAATAATCGTAGAGTATATTCATGGTATGTATATAAAACAGAATAAATATATGAGTGGTGAATAATCCATGTATCTCACCGATACAAAAAGTTAGAAGAGAAAATACTTGCCTTAATTATTGACTATATTTTTACTAATTAAAACATACTGTATAATAAATAGAAGTTTATTTTAAATAATCCAAGAAAATAAAATTCTAATATCTAATACCTAATATGGTTCTTTTATTACTCTATATTACCTCTTTATTAACAACTCCATTTTAATGGTACATCATGGTTAATATCTTCTTTGTTATTCTTATATGTTTTGATTTTTTATTTTTGATCCAATGACATAGATCAAGATTTAAATATTTAACTAATTTTAAAAAATTATATAAATATGATATAGATTAATTAAATATATAATTTTAATAATTTATCAGATATAGAAATATGAAATGAAATACATTGTTGATGGAGAAGATATTCTATATGTAGGCATGAATGCTATTTCTTGTTTCATGTCCCATTGAATGAATAGTAAATTAAATAGATATTTATATTTATATATATTAATTTTAGAATAAATATTATGCCATATATATATTAATTTTAATAAAATCATCCTTAATACATTCCATGTAATTAGTGAATGAATATCATCGCTTTTAGAAGGAGGTAGTCCACACATCCACAAACGAAGTTATCGTATTTACACAAGATGAGAGTATTGAAGGTATATTTTATATAATAATTCCACAATTTCAATTAAATAAAAAATACAATATGTAAAATTGAAATACTATTTATATCACAATAATCACCAGCAAGAGATTATAAAAGGAAAAACGAACAACATCTTTTCATGAGGTGTTTGTCTGCCTTACATACGAACGATAAATTTGTTACCCATTAGATGGAAGTGTGTATATGTGTAGGTAGAAATATTAGAATAAAATAATAAATTATTATTTATCATATTTTTTTAATTATATAATAATTACATTATAATATTTTATGGGGTGGAGAATAAAAATAGAACAAAAGAGCTTTTGTAAGGATGTTACCTCTTCTTTGTGTAACTCCTCATTATTTTCACAAATGGGCTTCCTTGACCTAATGTATTTAATATTTAGGATTATAGGATTTATATTAGGATTTTTTTAGGATATTTTGATAGTTTTATTCCTTTAAAAATGGATTTGTAGATGATAATATGTTTTAGTGGTGGGGGACTTTTTATATTAGAGAAGTAGAATTCATGAAGTTTTATTTAAATAGATTTCCAAGAACATATTACTCATTGTACATATCTTCAATAAAGGTTAAAATTCACTAAAGAAAATATAGGGATTGTATATTAATTTAATTTGTATTTTAGATAAGTTTCTTAGTCATTTTGGGCAATAACATTATCGATTATTCATTTGTTAAGCTAATTCCCCGATAATTTTTTTAATTATTTTTATTCACATTCCACAATATTTTTTGTCTAGGACTAATTTAATATTTTCTGAAAATATAAATTTAAATGTTTTTAAATATTGAAAAAAATTTATTCCCAAAAACTGGAAAAATTAATTCAAAATTATCCTAATGGACTGGAAGACATAGATGTTTTTTAAGTAAAAATTCTAAAAAGTATGTAATGTTTTTTTATTAAAATTCACTATATAATTTATTATAATGGCTTAAATTGGGTTACATTATGTTTATATTATCTAGTGAAACTTTTAAAAAACATTAATTTTAATTTCAAAGTAAAAATATGTTTGATGAAAAAGAAATTTTGAAATTGAATATACTATTTTTCACTATTTATGAAAAAATAAAACATTTCAGAAAAAATCCCAAAAACACATCAAAAGAAAATTTTACAATTTGTATTTAAAAAATGAATTTAATTGTGTCAAATAAAAATTATAGATTTTTCCAAATTTATATTTTAAATGTGATCTCCTTTAAAATGTGGGAAAATGAGCTTTTAGAAAAATATATCATTTTATTCATAAAATTGGATTTATTATTATTATATACATATAAAAGATATTGGATGAGAATAAAAAATATTTATTTAATATATGTTATATTATTTTTATTGAAAAAATAATCAAGAGTGGTTTTTATAATATATATATATATAATTGTGTTAATACATCGAAAAATTGTTTTCCATGATAAGTAATTTGTATATAATCAAATTAATCTTATATTAATTCATTAATACAAGATTAAAAAATTATTCATGTTATGTAAATTTTTATAAAAAATTTTCAAAATTTAGTTAATATTAATCGTAACAACTTTTTGATGGCCATGTGGTATGTATCATAATATATTAATTATTATATTAATAGTATATTTCTGTTATTATAAAATTTGGCCTTCACTGTAATGTAAGATATTGAAGGAAATCATAATTGTGTGGAAGAAAACAAAAAAAATTGTTACGTGTATCAAAAAAAATAAATGGGTTTTGTGTGGTGATTGTTATTGGGTTTTCAAGAAATGAATTATTTTAAATATATTAAGTTATATAAAAAATATATATTTCAAAAAAATCCCTTGTTATTATAGTTATTAGTGAAGGGGTGAAAATAATGTGAATTAATGGATTATCATAGTTTGTTTCACTATCATGTTGAATTCTAATGGTTGTGATGGATTATAAAATGTATGTGTGTAATTTGAATTATTTTCATTACATACACGACTACATGTTTGTATCTTTATTGTGATAAGATAATAGACATTTTTTCTTCATTTTTGTGTGATTTTATATCATATCTTGTTATATAAGAGGTCTTTTATTGATATAGGTTTTCGGTATACCCTAGGTCATGTATGTTGATAATTATTTCATTTTACTAAGTCATTTATAATCCAACATTAACTTTTATCCATGATCCAAACTATCTTCGTTGTAAATGTTTTTTATAGCCCTCCATATCGACCCCAAAACATGAATTTCAATTCCTTTAATTCTATAATTCATAGACATAAACCAAGGAAAAAACAAATAAAAGTGAAGATAATAATTACTCATATAAACCCATAACCTACATATTGAAAAAAATAGAAATTAAATCCTTAAATCCCATGGTTACTCCAGTTGAATCACCAAAGGTGGGGATCAATGACTCACACATAATATACCCAATGAGCCCACACATGGCCTAACTAAAATATAAAAATCCAAAAACCATTCTTATGCACTACAACTGTAGTTAAGTTTTACAACCTGAGAAATATTTGATATAAAAAATCTATTTGAATATCATTTATGGATTATTATTTTTGTTTATATGTTGTATAAATAATTTTCTATAAGAAAATGGATTTCTGGAAAAAAATATTTTAGTTTTAAATTTTTAGATGTATATATTTATTTTAAATATATTCTCAGATTTTTCAAAAAATCATTATAAATTTTCATTTAATCATAGAATCATGGGGAATTATGTATTTTTCAAAATGGTTAGTTATCTATATGAAATAATTATACTCTATTATAGAATTTTAATAATTTCTTTTACATTTTTTGAATGAAATTCTTGTTTAAAATGATGTTATATTATGTGGGTTTGTTGATTGAATGAAAAATATTTCAGTAATTTCATAATGCAATGTAGAAGAGGACATGTTTTAAAGGATTAATGATGAATTATGATAGGATATCTAACATTTTATGATTTCCTTATCAAGAATGTTGGTTTATTTTTTAAAACATAGAAAAAAGATAATATATGCCAATATGTAAATGACATTATATTCATCGTTTTATATCTATAGAAATATATATAATCATTAAATATAAGATTATTGAGATGATTCTACTTATTATTTTCTTCTAATAAAATAAAACATGTTCAATTCCTAAATCGGTTGTTTGTATATCTTCTTTTCGAATAGAATGTGGAGGTTTACAAAATTTGCAGTTTTTTAAAATGATTTTTGAAAATAATATTATTTATTTCAAAACATAACAAAAGATGACAAATTCATTTTTTTTATGATTGTTCTGACACTTCCACATGTGTATTGTTTTATGATTTTATCTATTGGTGGTGACCATATGGGGTTCTCATCGTATATATCATGAGTATGTTATCTAGAGAGGTCTAGATTCTAGATGTGACTCTTACCTCAAGATATTCATTTTTCATTTTTTATTAGTTTTTAAAATGCTATTAGTGGTGTGGTGAGTGTTCTATTTTTATTTCATGTTCTCCGATATATTATATATATAATATTATATGTTTATCTGGGTAGTTGAGTGGATAAGAAACATATTCATCATATTCTTACTTCTATGAATAAGGGAGTTGGATATTGATTTTATCAAATGATATGTCTGATAATACCTTAGAGTAATTAATATATAATTTCACAGATGTTTTTTAATTTTTTAGAATTGTTTAATAATAACCATTTATATCTGCAATGTTATGTAACACTAAGAGAATAAGATATCTTGTGTTTTTGTGTGTGTTGGTGTTTCACATCACACTATATTCCAAGCCAATGGGGATTGCTTTGAGGTGAAATCGATATAATAGTTTCTAGATTTTTACCTTATTTATATTTAACCTTTTGTATGTTGATCGGTAATAGTATTTATATCCATTCATGATTTTTTAACAAAGAAAACTGGGATACCCTCAAAACTAGAATGTAGTCCATTCTATTACATAGCTTAAGGGAATTCATGTTCCCCATGGGGTGACGACAAGCATCGAGGCCCCAAAAAACAAAAAAGTGGGAACAATTTCACCCAAAATAGTAAAAAAAAGCGTATAGGTTTCAAAAAAACGAAGTGTGTAATGAAAATAAGATATATATTACATAATTTTAACAAAATAGAGAAATTGGACAACAACAAAAAGTATCTAAAAACTATAAATGAAACATCAAACTACAAAGGACCCAATCCAAATAGTTACTCAAAATGATTGGATGAACAACTCCCAATATCTCTCCACCTATTACAAAACCAGATGAAATGAACCTCACTTTATCACCATGACATCATGTCATTCACAATATAGTAAGACAAACAATGCTATAGGAACTACTTAAGATGTGCATAGGGTGTGAGCTAACATAATTTGGAAAATTTTGCTGAGGTGATATATAACAAGACTCTCTATAACAGTTCTTGGATTCTCATCCTATATGAAAACATGGAATGATACGTAGTAAATAATTTTTATAGAAAACATTGAGAAAAGTTCATTTTTCTTATAGTTCAAAACAAATGATGTTATATCAATTTAAAAAAAATTCTATATCATTTTTCAAAATCATAAACATGCATATTGAGTGGGGATCTGAAATCTATGAAATAACAATCAGAAGCAAGGGTATTACAACACTATGGAATACTATAAGTCCAGGTTGTAGATTATTTGTACAAAAATAATCAAGTTCATAAACATGTTCCTATAACAAAGATATTAAGAATAATAGGAATATTCCAGGAGTAAAATGACCAACATTGTAAATATTTGTCCCCTAGAACAACAGTTCTAGGAAACAAAGGAAACCCCCAATAATTTTTTTTATAATAAAAAAATAATGTATGATGGCCCAAATCTAGAACATCCACCTAAGTACACATGGTAACCCATGTTCTCTTTTTCAAAATTCATTCAGATTCTTTGAATACCATTTCAATAAAATTTATCAATTTCCAGTTCAATGATTTGAAAATACACATTATTATCCATTTAACAATTACAATGGAAAATTAAATTTCTAATAAAATAAATTTTTAAAAGATAATAACAACCATGCCAATTTCACTATGAATCATTTTTAAAGTTAAACAACATGATCTGTTATCATATTCTAGAGATAAAACCATATACCTCAATATATGGGTCACACATTCTGATAATAGAAATCCAAAATCAACGAAACCTTAAAACATCAAAGAAGGCCCAATAGTGAAACTCGCATCAAGATTGATTAAATATAGAAGGTAAGGGGATGATGGAAGATAAGAAACCTATATACCACCAGAATAATTACCACTTCACTTAAACTAACCTGAAAATGACCTCAAGTACAAAATATCATAATGGATCCAGTATAATTTCTGAAAGAAGATCTAACAGAACCCAACAGATCCTAAGATGCCACAAAATGGTGATACCCCGATTAAAATAAATGAATAAATGGAATGTTAGATTAATGAGAGAGACTTATTATTCCATCAGTGGATATCCAACACTAAATTTATCAATCTAAGAGGATAGATGTCTCTAAAAAAATCATAGGAGAGACCCTGGATTGAGGGTGAATGTGTCTAGAAGGAAAGGGCTGAGAAAAACATCCAAGAATGTGTTTTAAAATATTGCATGAATCGTTTCATGGTGTGAAACTCCCACTCATGACCTGAAGTCCAGGTTGGATAAGTATTCCAATAAACATATCTCCATGGAATGAAAATCCATTATTTTATAAATTTAGGATGTGAAACCATCATTCACAATGTTTAGTATTTCAAATCATGAATTCCATTTCACATATTGTACCCCAAAAAATTACATGGCCTCTAACCCTATTACATGGAGTGAAATCATTATGTCTCCTGTCTAAAATGAAAGATAAAATTGAATTTACAAACAATAACTTACTTCAACATTATAATTAACACCCCAACAATAATGGAAGGTAAAAATAACACGTATCTAAGGGAATACCTAAATAATTGGTAATGGGATGTTACAAACTCCCCACCATAAATACATTTCGTCCATGACAATTCATGTGAAAGATGTAATACCCGGAAAGAGATAAGGCCACTACTCCCTCATAAAAGATTCATGATCCCAATACTCCAAGTAATTTTATACTTATTTCAATAGAACTATTACTAACTGACTCAATTTCCCACAAAATACATTCACCTAGGAGTCAGTAATCTCAACCAATTTCTCAAGAACAACAACATCGAGTTCCAGCTCAATTTCTTCCCAACATCACAACTGAGTGATATTAGCGTGATACTTATTCATTTTTTATATAATGAAATAATCATTAATAGCTATAAAATAAGTGGTAAATTTCACCAATGAGAATCCAGTCTAATCTTCTCAGTTTCCTCAAGGGTTCCAATATATCAAGATGCCAACATTCCTAATTTTACAAACTAATGGTGACCCAAACGGGGAGGAACTATCATGAAAATTCATTCACCTATGTAAAAATCCATATATCGACACATTCAATCAGTATATAATTTTTATCGACTGTGGTTTGTAACTAGATGTCGATGAACATACTATATCATTGTGGATGTTTCCAGAATCAGACATGGTCCTACTATGGAGAATTCTGCCACCACATCCCAAAAAAGAGGTGATCTATTCTTGTACCCATTAAACACCTCTACGGGAGCAATTCACACTAATTTCTAATAAAATATGTTGTAATAAAATTTAACTAGTAATAGATGGATATACCATGATCCTCTAAAATCTAATACATAGGCACATAGCATATCATTTAAAATCTAAGAAAATCTCCTCGTTTAACCTTATGTCTCTAGATGGGGAGTTGTGTTCAACATCACATGAGTTCCTGTATCCTCATCGAAACATGTACATAACCATGAGGTAAACCAATGATCCCTAATTGAATAATTAAATAATGACTACCATGAAACATCTCAATCTCCTTCACATACATCTTATCCATAGATTTGACATTACACGTATCTTTGATCTGAATGAAATGAGCAGAATTCGCCAACTAATCAAAAAACACCTAGAAATAATTTATCACATAGGGAGTCCTTGGTAATACAAAAAAAAATACATGGATACATATAAACATTTCTATATCCACACAAGAAGAGGCTGAAGAAAACTAGAAGGTTTCAAGTACTTGGTATATATATGTTGGTAGGGGTAATAGAGTGACAGAAACTCTATAATGTTATGCTTCATACTCGGCCACCAGAATAGATTACTCATGCCATAATACATATTCATAGATCTTGGATGAATTAACCATGATCTGTTGTGACAACCGAAAAATACTAAACATCTCAAAGTTATTGGGATGACAACCCATTTCCCGATGTGATGCATACCATCTTGAGTGAGAGACCAACCAAAAATAGTATCCATCATAAAAGATTTATCTGTCTTATAATACTCATCATCCTAATTTTGACTCTGTAAAATAGAATCCAGGAGATATGATGATAACTTATTACTATTACGATCCTTTTTTGAAACACCCTCTCAAAAATTTAGGTCTACCTGAGTTAAAATCCAAAGGATCGAATCTTCCTTCAGTTCTATAACAGTATATGACACTAGATTACTACTAAGATCATTTGAAATGACATTTCGCATCCCTAGTGTGTAGCCGATATCAAAGTCAAACATCTGAAGGTATTTTACCATCGTCTCTATCTAAGACTCATGTCCTTCTATGAAAATATATAACTCAAACTATTATGATTAGAGATGGTTGTGAATCATTCCCAAAAATAATATAGTTCTACCAACATTTAAGTGAATGAATTACTGTAGAAACATTTAAATCATTAGTAGAGGAAATTTGTTTTATTCAGTAAAAGAAGATGAGAGATTTAAGCTACCACATGGTCATACTGTATAATCGTGCATCCCAAACCATCACTATATGCATCGAAAACACCATATATCCCTTAACAGGATCAGGTATAATCAGAATAGCATCCAATGTTAGAATCCATTTTAGTTCATTGAAAGAAGGTTGAAAATATGCATCACAGGTGAATTTCACCCTTTTAATGGTATGTGTAGTCAAATATGACACCATTATAGTGAATTCCATAAAAAATCAGTATTATCCATTAATACCGTGGAAGCTATGAATTTCAAAGACATCATGTGGTTCCTTCAATGAAAAAATAACCATTACCTTCTCTGGATAAACTGATAATCCATTATCATAAATTATGTGCCCTAATAATTTCCCTTGATGAATCCATGAACTTCATTTCATTATATTTCTATACAAACAATGTCTTCTCAAATATTCTATAACCAAACTCAAATGGTGAACGTGCTTATCCTGTGTTTTTTAATAAACATGAATATCATCTGTGAACACAACAAAAAAATGTTTCATGATATTGATGGAATATCATATTCCTCAGGGACATAAAAGTTTCCAGGGAGTTATTTAGAAAAAAATTCATCAAAATATATTCATAATGGTCATTCCTACTTCTAAAATCCATCTTTTTGACATTAGAATCTAGAACTTGGTGCTAATGATATCTCAACTGAAGATCAATATTCGATAACCACTTTTTCCATACCAACTGATCAATGTTATAACCCATAAGAGGAAAATGATATTTTTTCATTAATTTTACACAGATGAATATTAGATAGTAAACAAATAAATAAATATAATCATATTCTTTTTATCAATGTATATATGGGATGCCCAAGGATAAATTATAGGGTGAAAAAAACCATTTTAAAAAGGTTTTCAAACAGAATATTAATATATTTTATCTTTTCTAGTGCAATATGATAAAAATGTATCAATATCAGCTATGTACTTGGAACCAGATGAATAATAAACACCAAATATCTCTCTGGATAAAGATAGGAAAAATCATCAGTGAAAATTTTAGGAATGATAGGAACAATAATGGGAAGAGCATAAACATAAGAAATGTCTTCGGTCTTAAATGCAACAACATCTGACAAAATCATAAGATATGTGTGGGAAGCTCCTACATGACCTGACCTTGGCTCCTAAACCAATTGAAACATAGGAGACCTCTTATTAGTAGTATGAAATGAATCCAACTGATGATAACAATCAACCTCAGTTTGATGTGGTACAATTATGACATCAAATATATCCATATCAAGAAAATGAAAATATTAGTCCAACACTGCATCATCTATCATTAATGAATAAGAAGAAAACCTAAACCCATAATATTTTCCTAATACTAAGACGTGTTTCTAAACCAATTATAAAGGAAAAAAGTTTAATTATATGTTTAATAGAATCTACTAAACATTAAGATATTAAATAGTGAGTGGTAGTAGTAAAGACTACTGATATTACTAATAAATAATCAAATTGAATTTTTATATCTCACTGTTGACGGTCTGACATCAAATTCCATTGGAAAGTCATATAATTTTTCAAAATGAATAACCCATATGGCCTATGGGTGAATCAATATAGTCTTGTATGCTTATGACTACATCACAGTAGCCTTCGGAGCTGACTAATCCTAACCATAACAAGGTATATTCTTATCCTGAAAAAAGCATTGTAAGTTTCCAACATGTCCATAGATATTTAATATCTTCACATGCATATGAAAAGAACACCTCATGTATCTACAATTTCCAAAAAGTAGTATGTAATAGTCACATTACATGTGGTAACATATGGTCCCGACGAGGCCTTATGTAGAGACCGACATCAACTACTCATGCAATGATATTTCAACTTCCTCTTCACACCATGTACGACACATAAATAGCTATATAAGGACCCATCCTTATTACATTACATAATCATGATTTTAGTCAAGAAAGAACATACTTCTATATTGAGGATATTTTCATGTTTATAGAATTAGTGAATTGGTATATAATACATTTATAACCTTACACACTGTTACTGTCTGGATACCATAAATATGGTTTCAATTTTATTAAAAATATAAATTATTAAAGAAATAAAACACAATTTCATTTAAAATTAATCAAAAATTTAACATAGATTCCTTAATTGTCATACTAATCATTATAACCTACAAAAACATTTTAATACATGGGATAAGAAAAGAACCTTAGTAAGGGATATAAATAGAAGGAAAGAACACATTAGTCGACGAACACATGTAACGTATTTAATAATTATAAAAATACATACTTATCACTAATATATATTGATAATTTTTGAAACATGATATTTCCACAATACATATGAATATAAGTAGAACCATAAATGTATTATGGGGAATTACATACAAGATCTTGAAACCTAATTAGCTACCTTACAATTTGTAATGAATATTGGAGGGTGCTCTCTGTGGAGAGAGATCTTTGTGCTCATCTTATCCATTCCATTTTTGTTTTAGATCCCATCCTCCACTTATCTCTTTCACTCTCGGCTCTACCCCTTGGCTCTCGGCTTCTATTTTTCCTCTCCCCTACCTTCCGCTGTTCTTACCACGGTTCTAGTTCTTCCGGAAAACGTATGTGTTTTGGATGCCCACATTCACCTTAACTTTCTCTGGTCTCATGATCCTTTGTGCTTCTCCAGGTCGGGGATGGTATGAAGTTAACCTAGATACTTTGGGATCGGGGTTCAGTGGACGTTGGGTTACTAGACACTACCAGAGTCTTCCTGTCATTCTCATCCACCCAACCTGCTCTGATCTAGGGTTCCACCACTACTCTTCACGTCGGAGGTGGAGGGATGGGTACACTAGATTTTGGGTCATATGGTTTGAGGTCATCAATTTTCCTTTTAGGGTGGCATCCCAGGCCTTCTTCAGGGTTTCATTACCATCCTTCGTCAGGGTTTTCATTAGTTTTATGTTACAATTTATAGTTTTCCTTTGCAACGATGGTTTTTTTTCATCGGTGGTCTCTTTTTCTGGTGATGCTGGTGGTAATGGCAGTTAGGATCTGGCAATGTTGATGATTCAGTTGGTGTTCAACAGCTTGTGACTGATATGTCCACTCCAAAAATGGTGATGCTCGTGATCATGTGACGACGGTGATGATGTCCTTTATTGGTGTCAAAGATGTTTGGTCAAGGCGGTGACTTCTTATTTCGGTGGTCTACGACGAGTTCATATTATGTAGTAGTGACTGGTATCAGTACTTGGACTATGGCGGAGACGATGAAGATGTTACGACGGCGGATTCCGGTGGAGGAGCTCACAAGAGATTGGGTATGATGCAACGATGGTGATGCAAGGTGACAAGGTGCGTGAATAAGGACCATGTGACGTTAGGTGTCACATGGACCAATATGAAATGAGGAAGTTTAAATTTTGAATTTTTACATGTAATACTATATTTCAACATTGGATTTGTAGTGGGTGGGACTCTAATAGTGGGTGGATTTTGAGGATAACAAGGCTGGATTTGTATCTGGGTCACAGTTACCCTAAAATATGTTATTAAAAATAAAAAAATGGATTGCATGTACAATTTGTAACCCTCATGGCTACCTTACAATTTGTGTATCCATCACAGTTATACTTGGGAGTAACCGTGCAGGTAACCTCTAACATATACATATCCAATGAAATGAATGGATATATAGGTCCCACAATTCATCATAAAAAATTACCAAGAATAAGAACATAATCATACAACATGAATAATTGCATAAAAATATTACTTTTGAATATTGTAAAACAAAATTTTAAAAGAAGATTTGAAAAGGAATGTCCCATATAAATTTCATATAATTGATGAAAGACATAATAGAGTGGATGTAATATGTATATAAATTGTATATAATCATTATTAAACATAATATAATCAAAACCCATCACACAAACAATTCTAATACCACATAAAATAATGAAGTAGAATGTAAACCCAGAGAATTGAAATTAGGTTAAGAATTCCCTTACCTCGGGTTTGTCTTACATAATACGTGTATAAAGATCTTGTATAATAGATAAAAAGGTGTTATTACTATTTTTCAGAAACATTTTCATGTTTATAATATTTTTTATTATCATTTAACAACCTCGTTTCACCCTTTAATTGTCATTGTTTTTTTCTTTCATTGTGTAGGGATCGTTCTTTACATGATTTCCATTATAGGTTCTTGATGAATGTTCATGTAGATTGGAAGTGAAAATCCTTAATTGTAATGGAAAGGTATTTCAATATTTCTTATACCATAATTTATATCATTTTTTATTTTTGATATTTGATATGAGTATGATCCACAAGATGAAACATTACCGATGATTGTTTAGATCATTTTAGTGGTTCTTTGAAAATAACAACCTCATTTTGTCTTATAAATTAAAAACATGAGTAAAAAAAATTTAAATCCATGTAAAAGACATAATAAATATATTATAACTTGGTAAAATCATATTAATGGTTTCAATACCATACTTGAAAACATTAATGAAAATTGAAATCACATCGTCCACAATGCCAGTAATTCGACACGACATGAACAATGTTTTTATTACTCTAATAAGTGGAAGAGGAAACAAAGAAAGATGATGAAAATTCCATGAACATGAGAAAATATAGAAAATATATGATTTTTTATCTTTCATACCTCTTGGGTAAGAGGTTATGTGGAATGTATAAGAAAATAAAAGAACTCAAAATAGAAGAATAATTGATAAATCCCACACAAAAATTCGGCAGCCTAATGGCTATGCCACATGGTTTTAGAAAATATGAAAAAGAGAAGGGACAAGGGTCAAATATCTTGAAATGAATCATAATTTATAATAGATCAAGAATAAAAGGAAATAATTACATGGTATTGAAACATGAATTTTATACCAAAAAAAGAGAGCATTATTTATAAAATAAATAATTTGAGAATTTTCTTACCTTGTAGAGTAACTCTTATAAAATGATGGTTAGGACCTTGGGGGATTGAGGAAATCCTTTGAGGACTAATATGGAGGTAATAAGGATAGATTTTCGTTTATGTAGAATTTGGAATGAATTTAATGAAGTAATGGGTTTGTATTTATAGCAAAAGTGAGTGATTATTTTAATAATTTCCATGGGAAACCTTATTAGTTGTTTGCAAAACCATGGGATTTCCCATGGTATTTTCCCATGGTATCATCCACTTGGGAAACCTCACATATTATTTAATGGTACACAAGTTTACCATATTTATTACATCATTATTATATCATTAAGGATTTCATTAACACACCAAAACTCAAAACTATATTTTTTTACTACTCACCAAAAAAATAAACTGTTTTTGAGATATCCACAAAATTCACCCTATCCATTTTTCGAAGAGTAGATTTCAAATACGAACCCATTTTATAAAAATATATTTATAAACATTATTAATGTAATTTTTATATAAAATCATACTTAATTCAAAAATTAACAATGTAAATTCTATAACTACTTTTAAATCACATTGAAATATTATCCAAAAAGTAATTATCTTAAAGAATTAAGAAAATAAAATAATAAAACAATTTAATATTTATTAGGGTCATATTACTATTCATATAATTATTTATAAGGGTATGTTACTTTACACCAAGAAAACAATTTGGTTTCATTAGACTCTAAATAACCAACTGAACACAGTTGTAGATGAATGTTTTTCAAAATTACAAACATAGAAGTAGTAAAATTATGTGTAATGGCTAGTTATAATTGTCTGCATAAAATAAAGATTCATGAATTCAATTTATTTTTATAAAACCTTGGGGTGTTAAATTATCCACACCTTCTAGAAATTGTGTTTTCACAATCTTATTTACTTTTTAAACAACCAAAGGTGTTATTCCCTCATATCATTTTTAGAAACCCATGTGGCTTCTTCAACCATATGGTTTAAATAAAAAAAATTTACTGGTGGATTACCTTATTCCTCAATACATGTACTCTTCGATCTATAATCTGAACTGGTTTCATTTTATAAGAAAGTTTATCATCCAGCTAAACTACTTCTAGGCTTAATACATGTGATGAATCTATCACATAATTTCTGAACATAGAAACATGAAATACATTTTGTAACTAGGACAAACATGGAGGTAGAGTAGCTATGTATGTTAATGGTCCAACTTTTTCCAAGATTTCAAAAGGACTGATGAATCGTGGACATAGCTTTCCATTATTTCCAGAAATCCTTATACTTTTCTAATGGGGGATTTTATGGAAAACATTGTTTCCAACTTATAATGAAATGTATTTCATTCTATTATCTGTATATCTTTTCTGCCTGCTCTGAGATGTCCTCATTTGATGTAGGATCATCTTCACTTTCTCATCCACTTCTTCTAATAATTCTGGTCCCATCAACATTCTTCCACCGACTTCATCCCAAAACGCTGGAGTCTGACACGGCATCCCATACAAAGACTCAAAAGGTTCCAGCTGAATACTAGAATGAAAAGTGTTATTATATAAAAACTCAACTATTGAAAGATGTTGATCTCAACTTCCTTGGTAGTCCAATGAATATGATTGAAGTAAATCCTTTAAAGTCAGAAACATTCATTCTCTCTTCCCATATTATTGAGGATGAAAAGATGTACTAAAATTTAATTTTGTGCCCATCAACATCTAATGTCCCTTAGAAGAGTTAAAAGTGAACCTGGGATATCGACAAGATAAAATGGAAAGAGGAACTCCATTTAACTTGGCAATATCTTTGAGGTACAATCAAGAAAGCTAATCCATAGAAATTGAATCTTTAATTGAAATAAAATGAGTATATTTTTTAGGCTGATCAACAAAAATTCAAATAAAAATGTTACCTCAAGATGGATTTTGTAGTTCCACCATAATGTCTATAGAAACAATCTCTCATTTCGAATCTGGAACTCTCAAAGGCTGAAGTATTCCCTTTCGGTAACTATTGCGTAGCTTTAACCTGTTGAAATGTGAAACATTTCATGGTAAAATCAGAAATATCACATTTCATTCCATCCAACCAATAATACTCCTAAAGGACTATGTACATATTTGTACTACCTGGATGATATAAATATGGAGAACTATGTGATTCACACAAAACTTCTTTCCTGAACTAGGAACAACAAGGAACACACAACATTTTACCAAATCCTAAAACACAATATTTATCAATGTTAAATTCTGCCAACATACCCACTTTAACCAATTCAAACTTTTATTGTAGCTCATAGTATTCCTTCAGCACTTTCCAATTCTGTTTGATAATGATGACTGCACTGAAACCTGAGACAAAACCGATGTATTTTATGCATCAACAATTTTTATTCCAAAATTAATCAAATCATTAATAAAGATATCATGTTCCAAATGTAACATGGTTAATGATGCATGGTGTTTTTGACTCAAATAATCTTCCACTGGGTTTGCTTTTCCAGGATGGTAATTGATTGTGAAATCATAATCATTTTTCAGTTCTACCCATCTCCTCTGCCTCATGTCTAATACCTTCTGAGTGAATATATACTTCAGAATTTTATGGTCATTATATATTATAAAATTAGATCCTTATAAATGATTCCTCCAAATTACCAAAGAAAACCCCACATATACCAATTCCAAATCATGTGTGGGATAATTTAACTCATTATTTTTGTGTTGTATTGAATAATATGAAATTATCTGATCATTCTGTTGTACCTCTCGTACCCCTCGTGGTTTGATTTTCATGATCACAATCACTCACTTATTTATCTAATCCTATTTCAAGTGTTTTTGGATGATATGAATCATTTCAGGTTGCCAAGGAATTGCGCCAAGAAGGCCAAGAAGGAAAAAAGCCAAAGTGGACTGAAATTCAGTCCACCGGCCAACCGGTGGCTTTACCACCGGCCAGCCGATGGACCCTGGACAGAAGGCTGAGCCACTGTCTCAGCACCGGCCAACCGGTGGCCTCAGCACCGGCCATCCGGTGGCACCCAGCCCAAACAGTGTCAGCCACTGCCTCAGCACCGGCCAACCGGTCGCCTCATCACCGGCCAGCCAGTGGAGCCTGAGCCCGAAGGCCTCTCCATTTTGCACACACTGGCCAACCGGTGGCTCTGTACCGGTCAGCCGGTAGAGCCAGTCAAACTAGTCGTTGGGCCTTTGACCAGGCTGGTCCACTTGCCTCCCAACGGCTCCGAAGCCTTTTCCAACGGCTCCGAAGACTCCCTAAGGCCACTTGAGGGTTTCCCCTCTATAAATAAAGGACTAGGAACCCCCGGAAGCCTAAGGAACATAGACAGAACTATTGTGAAGCGAACGGACACATTTTCCATCATTTGGCGAACCTCCGGCGGATTGTTCCAAGGGAACCCCAATTGCTCCAACACAATTCCACATCCAAGGAGCACCACCATAGAAGCTTGGGAGAGAACTTCATCAACTTCATCAATTCATTTGGCGCCCAAGGCTTCTCCCATTACGGTTTTTCTTGCTTTATCATTTTGAGCTTCAAATTGGGTTTGTGCCTACAAACCACCTCTTTATCTCATCTCCCTTTCATTGGGTTCTCACACCACCTTCAAGGTGTGAAGAGGTTAGTCAAGCCTTCCCTTTTAAAAGGCTTGAGTCAAAGGTGAGCTAGCCTTCACCCGTAAAAAGGCTAGTGGGTTTCTTGCTCAAACCATTAAAAAGCAAGCTGTAATAGGTGAGCTAGCCTTCACCTGTAAGAAGGCTAGTGGGTTTCTTGCTACAACCATTGAAAAGAAAGTGGTAGTAAATCTCTCAACGGTTGATTTGGGAGCGGAGACGTAGGCTTGGGTTTAAGCCGAACTCCGTTATCAGTTGCGTGTCTTGCCTCTTTTATTTCCGCTGCACTTTCAACTTTGATTTTAAATTGTTAATCATTTTTTTAAAAAGGCAATTCACCCCCCCTCTTTCCATAACATCCTTCTTTCTCCGTCCAAAAATTGGTATCAAAGGCAATATTTGAGTAATACCTTCACCGGTTTCAAATTTAAGATCAATTGTGATGGCATCAACCTCTTTCTCCCCCGAAGTCTATTCTTTGGGTCGTGCTCCATTTTTTGATAGAACCGACTATAATTTTTGGAAAACTCGCATGATTACATTCCTTAAAAGTATTGGCTATCCTATATATCGAATTGTTATTCAAGGATTTTCTTTATCTAACAAGGATGAGTCCAAATGGACCCCTGAAGACATTGCAAATTTTGAGCTTGATGGAAAAGCCATGAATGCTCTTCATTGTGGACTAGACCGTAATGAATTTAATCGTATTTCTACTTTCTCATCTTCTTATGACATTTGGAAACTTTTAGAAGTAACCCATGAGGGCACTAAAGGCGCTGACAAGCCCGATTTCTCATCCCACAAGAAAAAGTCCAAGCAAAAGGAATAGAAGAAGGCATTCAAGGACACATGGAGTGATAGCTCCACATCCGACTCCTCCTCCTCCTCGAGCGACAACGGTAACAAATGCCTAATGGCATTTCATGAGGTAAAATCTTCCGGCTCCTCATCCTCTAGCTCTTCAAATTCCTTCAATCACATGTCATATGAGGATCTCCAACATGCGCGAGATCAATTGGAGGAAGGTTTTCACGAACTTTCTTCCAAATTCGTTGCTTTAAAAAAGAATTTCAAAAAACTCTCTTCCGAAAAAGAGCAACTTCTCAAAGAGAAGGAGTAGTTGTCCCTCAAGATTCAAAACCTTCCCGATATTGATTCCATGGAATCAACTATCAAAGATTTAAGGGAATCTCTTGCCAAGTTCACCCAAGGGGAAAATTTTTTGACCAAATTGCTTGGTTCCCAACGCGTATCTAGAACCACCCAAGGGCTTGGCTATTCCAAGAAAGCTTCCTCTTCCCATGCACCTACTATTTTTGTAAGGGGGATCTCTCAATTTAAATTTTGCAATTATTGTAAAAAACCCGGGCACTTAATCTATGAGTGCAATTGCAAAAATTCCCAGAATGGTAGGCCCAAAACCATTTTCTTTAATGATGAATTTTATAGGAGAAGACCCGCAACTAGACAAGTATGGATTGAAAAATCCCTTTTAGCGAGTCTCTCCAGGACAAAATTTGTCTCGGTTTCAAAAACCTCTCCCCGGTGATTTGTTGTTTTTATTTAGGGGGAGTTAGGATTGTTTAAGCCCTTTTGATTTCAATTTCAAAATTTTCGATTCAAACTTTCAATTTCAACACTTGGTATCAAATTTTTTAATTCAAACTGTTATTCAATTTTTTATTCAAAAACTTTCAATTCAAACTGTTATTCAATTTTTCATTCAAAACATTCATTTCAAATTTTTGATTCCAAACTTTCAATTCAAATTTCAAAAATTTCAATTGGTTTAAAATCTTTTTTTCCCTCAATCAAGTTTCATGCCCCGTGCTATTTTGATAATCACAAAGGGGGAGAAATTCTTGGTTGATTGGGGGAGAAATCTTTCTCTCATGATTTAAAGGATAAATTTGTAAGTAAACAATTTAAAGCATGCCTTTCATTCCATTTTTACATTGTTTGTTTTGGTGATTGTGATCATCAAAATAGGGGGAGATTGTTGTACCTCTCGTACCCCTCGTGGTTTGATTTTCATGATCACAATCACTCACTTATTTATCTAATCCTCTTTCAAGTGTTTTTGGATGATAGGAATCATTTCAGGTTGCCAAGGAATTGGGCCAAGAAGGCCAAGAAGGCAAAAATCCAAAGTGGACTGAAATTCAGTCCACCGGCCAACCGGTGGCTTCACCACCGGCCAGCCGATGGACCCTGGACAGAAGGCTGAGCCACTGCCTCAGCACCGGCCAACTGGTGGCCTCAGCACCGGCCAGCCGGTGGCACCCAGCCCAAACAGTGTCAGCCACTGCCTCAGCACCGGCCAACCGGTGGCCTCATCACCGGCCAGCCGGTGGAGCCTGAGCCCGAAGGCCTCTCCATTTTGCACACACCGGCCAACCGGTGGCTCTGTACCGGTCAGCCGGTAGAGCCAGTCAAACTAGTCATTGGGCCTTTGACCAGGCTGGTCCACTTGCCTCCCAACGGCTCCGAAGCCTTTTCCAACGGCTCCGAAGACTCCCTAAGGCCACTTGAGGGTTCCCCCTCTATAAATAAAGGACTAGGAACCCCCGGAAGCCTAAGGAACATAGACGGAACTATTGTGAAGCCAACGGACACATTTTCCATCATTTGGCGAACCTCCGGCGGATTGTTCCAAGGGAACCCCAATTGCTCCAACACAATTCCACATCCAAGGAGCACCACCATAGAAGCTTGGGAGATCACTTCATCAACTTCATCAATTCATTTGGCGCCCAAGGCTTCTCCCATTACGGTTTTTCTTGCTTTATCATTTTGAGCTTCAAATTGGGTTTGTGCCTACAAACCACCTCTTTATCTCATCTCCCTTTCATTGGGTTCTCACACCACCTTCAAGGTGTGAAGAGGTTAGTCAAGCCTTCCCTTTTAAAAGGCTTGAGTCAAAGGTGAGCTAGCCTTCACCCGTAAAAAGGCTAGTGGGTTTCTTGCTCAAACCATTAAAAAGCAAGCTGTAATAGGTGATCTAGCCTTCAACTGTAAAAAGGATAGTGGGTTTCTTGCTATAACCATTGAAAAGCAAGCGGTAGTAAATTTATCAACGGTTGAGTTGGGAGCGGAGACGTAGGCTTGGGTTTAAGCCGAACTCCGTTATCAATTGCGTGTCTTGCCTCTTTTATTTCCGCTGCACTTTCAACTTTGATTTTAAATTGTTAATCGTTTTTTTTAAAAGGCAATTCACCCCCCTCTTGCCATCACTTACTTCTTTCTCCGCCCAACACATTCTGTGTCAAAACACAACTAAGTCCCTTCCACGAAGGATCACTGTAGATGACAAAATCTCAATTTCTAGAAGGTGAGGCCAAAGATAGATCATTCACCAATCTCATGTTCTGTTCTTAAAAACAAGCATCACATTCATCTATCGAAACAAAATTAATGCCTTTCATTTTATCTTAGTTATCGGTCTTGAAAACTATGTATATTTATTAATAAACCATCAGTAATAACCCCTAATCCCTGGAAACTAAGAATCTATATAGCATTTGTATGTCATGGCCATTCATCAACCACTCTTGTATTGGATAGATCAACTGTTATTCCATATTTATTTACAATATTCCCATGAAAATAAATATATTTCAACCAAAATTCTCCCTTTCAAAATTTTCTATATAGTTTCTTTTATTTTAAGGTCAGTAAAACAACCCTTAGATGTTTTTCATGCACTTATTTATTTATAAAAAATACTAAAATTTAATCAATAGACACAAACACAAACTTATCAAGAACTCATGAACTATTTTATTTATAAGATTAATGAATACACCAGATGTATTAATTAACAAAAATGGAATAACCACAAATTCATAATGACAATATCTAGTATGAAAGGTTATTTTTGGGATTTCATCATCCTTCACCTTAACCTGATGGTATCCAAGTCTTGACTCAATCTTGGAAACATACTGCTCTCCCTAGAGCTGATCAAACAATTCGTCGATGTCAGGAAAAGGATACTTGTTTTTAATAATGTTGTTATTAAAAGCTCTATAATATATTCAAAGTCTCATGGAACCATTTTTCTTTTCAATGAACAAAATGGGATCTCTGCATGGTGATGTTCTAGGATGAATGAATCCTTTATCAAGAAAATCCAACAACTGATTTTTAAATTCAAGAAGTTTTATTTGAGCCATATGATATTGGGATTTTGAAATTGGATTAGCATGAGGAACTAAGTCAATTGTGAATTTTACTTCCCAATCAGGTGTGACACCGGGTAACTCATCTGAAAAAACATCAAGGTATTAATTTTCCACTACCACATAATTAATCTAAACAGTTCCCTTGTTTTCAAATATATGAGCTAGATAAGATTCATTTCCATTTGTGAAAAGTTTCTCAACTTCCTGATTTGTTTTTAGTTTAATGGGTTATTTTTTGTATAAAAATTGAAACTGTTTCAGAAAAACAACATCCTTTTCTTTATAATAAATATTTTCATGATAAAGAGAAATCCAATCCATTCACAAAATAACATCAATCTCCACTAAGGTTAAAACAACAAGGTTTTATAGTAATGTATTTCTATAGACCACTTCATAAATAGTCATATAATTTCTATTTTCTAAAATATTACCCCTGGTGTTTTAATAACATGTTCTGGTCTCATTTGTTGAGGTGATATTCCTAATTTACATGAAACTTTCCCATAGATGAAGGAATGTGTAGACCATGTATCCAAAGAAACATTAGAAAAATATATGTGAACAAGAAAAGTACTATATAGAACATCATTGGATGGCCCAAAATCTGTAGACGTATTCCGAAAGGATCTCACTGCACCTTTCTACTTATATTCTGGCTTCTTTCCATCATTTGGATCTATCTTTTGGTAAGTATTTTCATAGTGACCCATCTTGCCACATTTAAAACACTTTTTATTTTTCTTATCAGGATTAGTCTTTCAATCATTTTCATTAAAATATCGAGCCATATTTCCAAACATACCACATTTAAAACACTCCCCAATTTTCCTAAGACATTCCCCAGGGTGCTTCTTACTACACAATTCACGTACACAAAAATGGAAATTCATAGAATCAAATTTCATTGGTTGATTCTTACCCATCAATAGTCACCTGGACCTCTTCTTCTCCTTGTTTCCAAAATGCACATGATCATTAGAAAACATTATCTCTACCCTCTCAACACATCGGCCTAGTTTCTTGTAACTTTTGAGTTCACGGGATGCCAATTCCCTTCGATACATTGGTTTCAATCACGAGTAAAAGTGATTGATTTTGCTATCAGGATCCAGAATAAGATTTAGAGCATACCTCCCCAGTTGGGAGAAGTTCCCTTCATACATAGCCAATAAATCATCCACCATTTCCATCAATTCAAGGAATTCCCTCTCTATCTATTGTCACACCACCTTAGGAAAATATTTTTCAAGGAAAATACATTTAAATTCATCCGACTCAAAGGCATAAATATCTTCTCTATCCCTGATATTCTATACCATTGACCACCACTGATCTGATTCACCTTCAAAATGATAAATGAAAGGATACACATTTTTATTATCTAAACAACCCGTTGAATCAAATATTGATTCAAGGGATTTAATCCATCTTTTAGACACTACTGGGTCTGAAGATACATTGAAAATAGAGTGTGTTGTCTCATAAAATGTTCCACTAATGTCATATTTCGGTGTGGTGTATATTGTTTTTCTATTTAATGGATCCCATGACCATTTATTTCATTATTTAACTGATCCATTACTGTCACAAACTTCTTGGTTCTAATCCCTACAATTCTGGAATGCATATTCGGAAGGATGTTGTTCTGTCGGTTCTTCTCTTCTTCAGCATCCCTATTTCTTCTCCAGAAAACCATTCCAAAAAATCATTTCTTAGATGAAGAAACATGGTAATCCTTAAATTATATAATATTTAAAATTTCTCATAGAGTAAAAATAATTTACGGTATTCTTTTAACATAATCCAGACCCCTAATTTTACCGAAACTGTCCACTAATACCAACACTAAGGACCCGACCTTATTTCATCACATAATCATAATTTTTTCAAGAAACAATTCATTTTACATTTATGATCTTTTCATGTTTATAGATTTAGTGAATTGGTAAATAATAAATTCATAACCTTAAACATTGTAATAGAGTGGATACCATAAAAATAGTTCCCATTTTTTTCAAAATATAAATAATTAAATCTTAAAACGTGATTTCATTAACAATTCATCAAAAAATTAACATGGATTCCTTCATTTTCATAAATATAATTATATCCTATAAAAAACATTTAGAAACATGTGATGAGCAACAAAGCTCTGTGTGATATATAAAAAGTGGTAAAGAACACATTTTTCCATGAATACATGTATCCTTTGAAATCATTTTCAAAAGACATACATATCACTTGGATATATATACATACATTGTGAAACATGAGATTTAAAAAATAAATAAGAATATAAGTAAAATAATAACGAAATATTGGGAATTACATGTATAATCATGTAACCCTCTTTGGTTATAACACCCTATGATTTCGTAGTACGTTATTTTTTCAAAGTAATTCAATAACTTGCAGTACATGCAATACTGAGTTCAAGCGCAACACGACTTACCAAACTAGCCGTTCAAAAGAGGTTATGAATAGTATAAACTGAATTTTGAACTTTATATAATCCTTATAAATTTAGAATCCATATTATTAGTTTCTTATACATAATGTAAGAACAAATTCATTTTTTCAGATAAAAAGGGATTTTTAAAAAAATTCAATTTTAACGCCTTTTAATGGAGAACCCTTTTTAAATCCAATATATGAAACATTTATATAATAAATTTGACAAAGTAATCTTCTTATTTATAATCAGGAAACAAGAATTTTGTTTCAATAAAATTTGCGTGTTTTTCTGAAAATATTAATATTTGGGTGAATAGTGAAAATTACTACTTTTTAACTGAAAAAAACTATTTTTAATCCAAAAATTATATATGACTAATTATTAATTTTAACGGTTTGGAAGTATAATTAGATTATATTTTTACCATTTAATCCAATTATGGTCATTGTATGTAATTTTACTTTGAAATTCACATAAACACGTGTCAATATTTTGATAGTCATTATTTCTAAAAAATACGCTTTTTGGTTTTGACAACAGGAAATAATTTTAAATTAATTAATGAAACTTCTATGTTTTGAAATTTTTAAAATAAAATTCAGTTTTCAATTAGAAATATCAAAATTAGCTTAGGGTGATTTTTTGTATTTTTATAGAAACTTTCGATTTTTGATGAATAGTGAAAAACACTATATTATTGTTTAAAACCGACTTTTTATTTAAATAATTATTTATTTTATTTAAATTTAGTTTAGGTAATAATATATACATAATACCTATATAAATTCAATGTAATTCATTGGAGTCATTTTATAATAATTTTAGATATATAAAAATTTTATCGATCTTTTTACCGTCTTTTACCCACCTCCAAGGAGCATTTGCAAATTTACATAAAACATAATTTTACCACTTCTATGAGTTGAATTTACAAAATTTTAGAGACACGGTTAATATCAAGGAGTAAAATTTCGTTCAATAAGATAAAAATAATTTTTGGTTAATAGTAACTTTAAACTTTTATTTACCACTGATAAAAGTAAATAAGGTAATTAAAGGTAAAAATTATATTATTATTACCCTAACACATGTCCTAATACTATTGGATAAGAATAATTCGACCAAAAAAAACCTTAGTAATATAATATGAACCTATGTTTTCTACTTGGATAATATTAGAACATTTATTATTATTTAATTCAAAGAAGAGTTGAAAGTGTTAAATTGATGGTTTAACAACTAAACCATTTTTAATATAGGGTAACACATAAGATGAATTCAACTAAAACTATTAATTTGAAAGATAAAAATATTTACTACATAATGGTATTTTATTTATATTTTTTAGACATTAAATAATTTAATATATTTATGTCACAATGATTATGTGGTAATTACCTAAGTAATGAAATATTAAAATAATTGATATTATAAATATCCAAATAAATGTAATTTGAGACTTTTTATGAATTAAACTAATTTTATAGGTTAATATGACATGTTATGGGCGGTTAGATGAATTTTTTACAAAGTAATAATGCTGTTATGAATTTAGCAGAAACAAAATACCAAATAGTGTCAAAATTGGCATAAAAGAGTTTTTTTAAAAAATATTATATTATTAATTGATATTATATTCCTAAAAATCAATGGTTTGGCCAAAGGACTTATATAGATATAGTTGGATCATTAATGAACCACTTGGGGTTCTCTAGGATGTTTATAGCCTGTTAATTAACCATATAATATAAAAATACAAAAAACATGGTAAATGTCAAACGATTTAACTATGGGTTATATCTAAAATATAAAGTTTATATAGATTCCAAAACCTATCTAAAACCTATTGGTTGCGTGGTTTTCGACCCATAATCACCATATACTTTAAATAATCCACTTTGGAACCATTAGAAACTGAAAATGATTTTATTATAAAATAGTATTTCTTGCTTTTCCTAAGGATCCCCTCACCCCTCTTTTAAAAGGTCTCTTTACCTTCTCTCAAATTTACACCTCCAAAGACATTTGGCTCGGCCAAAACCTTCCCAAATATCAACCAAACTATCCTAGATTCATCATACAGGCCTTGATATGGTAATAAATCCATCCTAAGTAGTCCTTTTTATCAAATCAAAAAGAAGAACCTGAAGAAGAGGTAATGATTTCACCACCCTCTTTCAAGTTCATTTATTCTTCCACTTACTCTTTCATTGTTATTACCATACCAAAATAATAAATCCAAAACCTTATATATAATGTGATGTTATTATAAACATGGCATAACAATATTCATTATTCTATCCATCCTATGAATGATTATGTCACCAAGTGTGCGTACGTACGACTTACAGTCTCCACGCTGTGGTGTAATTTGTTATTCAACACTATGTTATTTGGATGGATATAATGATAAATAATATGTATATAAATAATGAAAATAACATTCTAATGTCTCTGTAAATTAATATACCATCCAATTCCATACCTTTTAACAAATGATATTGTCGCTCGTGCGTACGTACGGATTACCGTCTCCATGACGCGATGAGATTCATTTCCATTTTCACCATTCGTCGACGATTATAAAAATATATATTACAAATAAGTTTGTAATATATGAGATAATCATGCTACAGGAGAGATATATATTTATGTACTTACATATATCTTATTCACATTCTTCTGTTCAATATTTTATGAAAATAGAAATAGCGTTTATGCGTACATATGGCTTACCATCTCCATAAACGGTGTTTTCCATTTCATATATCTATCTATTATAAATATTAATATTTTTAATATATATGATATCAGAATAATGGTTTGTATTCTTTATGTATTTTAATCATGATCTAAATTATACGTTCAAGAATAACAAGTTAAAATATGTACGAGAAAGAAATAAATTATAACCAGAAATGTTAATTCAACATTAAAATAATTATAAAATGGGTAGTATAAATTCATAAATGAAAACATGTATGATATAATATATATGAATATGGTTCTGTTATAATCTAATATCATACAATGTTCATTATACAGGATGTTAAATGTACCCTCGACCAATGGAATGTGCAAGGTAATGGTTAATTTTACAATCTCATTATTATCCGAGGTTGTTTTTACGTAAGTATCAACTGATACCTCTTTATCATCCACATCCGTGTTTTCTTAAAAAAAATTCAAATTTTTTTTCTATTTACTAAACTATGGGTTATAGTCATTTATTCCATTATTTGACCATATATGTTTTGAAAGGAATCTTTCCATTATTTTCAAAACAAGGTACTTTATGACCATTTCGACAAAATTTAGGTAAGAATGTTTTTTAACATATATAGCGAGTGCGGTTATTCTCTTCCATTAAAACACCTTTGAATATTCACTTACAATATTATAAGAATATTTTCAAAATAAATGTTTTCTTTATAATTATGTTACTCTTAAATGATTTCAAAATAAAAGGAGATTTTTCTTTGAAATAGTTTTGATTTCACCTATGTCAGCATCTTTTGCTAAATTATACACATGATTAAAGTTGATTTATTATGTTACTAATATTCCATATTTTATTTAAGTTTTTGTGATATTTTTTACTACAGATTAGTTATTTTTATTCCATTCATGGTTTATGGTTAAAGTACTGACATTTTGTTTTCTCGTTTTAATACGAATGTTTATGTTATATTTCAACCTTTTCTTATGATAAATGTATTGGACTAGTATGTTATGTGTTGGGGACTGGTAAAAGTAATCCCCATGTGTTGGTGTCCGGTAAAAGTAGGCCCTCTGGGATGGAGTCCGGTTACAGAGGCTCTCTGGGATGGATTCTAGTTACAGAGGCTCTTCGGGTTTGAGTCCTTCTTTAGAGTCTCTACAAGATGGATTCTGGTTACAGAGGATCTCTGAGTTGGAGTCCGGTTACAGTTATCCCCTAGGTCCTGGCATGAGGCTTTGACATAGAAATTAATGATCTACATTATGCATTCCATCATTATGAAAGTGGCTATTGATATTGAATGTGATTATTCAACTAGTAGAATATCCATGAGAGTAAGTAAATGGAATTATTTTAATTTATATTGGCCATATTAAAATGAAACTTATGTTAAAAAGGATTTTGTTTTAGTTCTATACATTCCCATAAATGATTATTCTTATTTATGAAAGATTCCATTTTATTGTTATCCTCACTAAGCATCTGAGCTCACACCTTCTAATGTTTTATTTTTCCCAGGATGTGAAGAAGTATATTATGACTAACCTGCATGGATAGTCTATGGGATCTCATGGTTTTCTATGGAAGAAATGTTGTTGTAGTTTTCCATTTTATGATGTAATGTAAACCTTATGAATGTATATAGTACTTCAAAGGCTACTAAACTAATATGCCTTTCAAGACCTGATCTTTTGTGATCATGCTAATGACATGTAATAATTCACCGACTCTAGGATTCTGGGGTCAGGGCATTATAGTAGGTGTCAGAAGAAGTTTTGTACAAACCATGGAATCTATATTTATATAAACTCTGATTAGATCACATAGCCCTAAGATAGACTTTGAGGATTAGTAAAGAATAACTTCCTATAATTTTGGTACTATAGAGATTTTTTATTTTTCCACGAAAATACATCCATGTTTGGATATGAGTGGGTTAAGGTGGCTCTGGTACAGATGTAACTTGGGGTATAACATGGAAACACTGCTTTGAGATAGACTCAAATGGAAACTAGTGTACGACAACGGGCCTTGAAGCACTCTTGGTTACAACACTCCTCGGGGATATGCTTAGGATAATTTCATTTTCATTACAAATAATTATGATGGATTTACGAGTATATACCTCCTCAAAAAATATCATTAGGATTATGGATTATATCCCTAAACATTTCAATTTACATTAGGTATTTTACATGTTTGGAAATATTCATTGCAATTCATAAACTGAGCTAGTGTATGCCATTGTATAGAAATGGCTCCCAGTAGATGGATGTGAACTCCAGTAATACGAATGATCCAAAGAGTAAGAAGGATCATATCTTTCACAGAATTATGCCATCATTTAGATGGGAAATAGTCTCCTATGTATTATCAAAATATGATGAAATTATATCATGTGTTAATAAGATAATTGATGAATTCTATGAGTCCTATGGATTTGAAGGGAAACAAGAAAATACAATAATGGAAGATAGAAATACAGATAAAGGGAAGAGGGAAAAGAAGGATTTCACTTATGTGATAATAGTGGAAAAAATCACCTTGGTAAAATCATGAAGGGAATGGGAGTTTGTTATAAGTGTAGAGAAAAAGGACACCAATTATGTGATTTCAAGGGTAAGAAAAAAGGTTTCAAATTTACAGTGCTTCATCTGAAAGGAGTTGGGACACTATGTGAATCAATGTCCAAATCATTAGAGTATACCCCAAATGTTGGTATTAGATAATAATAAAGTTATGATACTACTAAATATGCAGAGGAATGATTTGATTTCTTATGTTAGTATTAAAGTATTGTGTCATTTGATGATTATATTAATGATTTAAATGTTATAATAATTATAGATAATATAAGGGTTGTATTGTAGTACTATTTCATTAAGGACATGAGATTGTTTGGAACGATGAAAACTGACTCAATAGCAGGTTAAAATTTTGGAAAATATATAGTTGAGAAAAGATAAATCATAATATGGTTCTGATATCGAGGTAGTGATTTTTTAAATAATTCATGATTGATTTGGATAAATTATATTCGATATTCTTGACTACATTAAATCTGATTAATGATGAGTATATTCCATCATTGTTGGAGTTTAAAAAAAATTGGATAAAAGGATTATATCCAGTATTCTACAAGGAATAAGGGAGCATGAATGTAATCAATGATGATTAATGGTAATTCAGGATGTTGTAGCGTTTTAAAATAATACATGATTAAGGTATTCACATGGTTTTATGTGGAGAAAAGTATATTCATTATGCTTACCTTATTTATAAATTTTGGACTGTGAGTTTTGACAGATGTATTTTGGATAATTCTAGTTTGAGATTATTTTTGGATTGCCATAAAAAGGACAACCTGATGGTCGGGCGGCAACCCATCGCATCCGACAAGGCCGCAAGACTTTAACCCGCAACAGGAGGGAAAAAATGGTGTACCACCTACCACAAGCTCACATAATGTCCTGTATTGAATATTGTAGTTTTTATAAAAGGTCTGGTAGATTAATTACAAATTCAGTTTTTGGAACCCTTTAAGAATAGGATAAATAAAACTTTTTTATGTTCTATTATCATATAGAGTGAAAGCTGAGTTTGTGGTAGAAATTAGTTAAAGGATGGAACTCTACTTGTCAAGTAAATATTTTTTTCTTCTCATATTCTATGAAGAAATTAATTCTTAAACTTTAGGTAAGGGATATTAATACTAAAAATGTGTTATCCAAATACATTATGTTTTGTTGAACCTATGATATATTAAATCATCATAGATTGATTGCTTTAAGGCCCTCAATTATACAATTGTTTGTGACTAATGACCTCAATCACTCATTATAAATTTTTATTTTTTTTCTAATTATGTTTCTCTAATTTCCACCAATTTTATCCGAATAGATATCGTAATTTTGTGGTGTCTTTTTCAATCCCCTTTTCCTCTTATTAAGGATAAATTTTATTAACCCAATTTCTGATGTGGGTTTTCCCACAAAGGTATTTTCTATTTTCAATCATTTATTTTAGAAGAACAATTTAAAATTTTGAGGATGCAATTTATTGAAAGAGGGAAGAATTTAACACCCAAAGATTTCATAGTATGTTATTTCTTCAATGTAATTCAATAACTTGCACTACACGCAAAACTGACTTGAAGCACACCACGACATACCAAACCAGTCGTTCAAAAGCGGTTATGAATAGTATAAACTGAATTTGGAACTTTATATAATCCTTATAATTTTAGAATCCATATTATGAGTTTCTTAGACATAATTTAAGAACAAATTCATTTTTTCATATAAAATAAATATTTTTCAAAAAATGTGATTTTACCGCCTTTTAATGGGGAACCCTTTTTAAATCCAATATTTGAAACTTTTATATTTTAAATTTGACAAACTAAACATCTTCTTTAGAATAGGGATGTATGAATTTAGTTTCAATAAATTTTTGGTGTTTTTCTGATTACTTTCATATTTTGGTGAATATTGAAAATTCTATATTTTAACTAAAAACAAATTTTTTTAATAAAAAAAATTTATACTGTTGAATTAAACATCTTAATGGTTTGGATGTATAATTATATTATATTTTAACCATTTAATCCAATTATGGTCATTGTAAGTAATTTCACTTTGAAATTGGGTATAAAAAAGTGTCAATATTTTAATAGTTATTATTTCTTAAAAGTAGGTTTTTTTGGTTTTGAAAAAGAAAATTATTTTTAACACAATTAATACAAATTCAGTGTTTTAAAATTGGTAAAATAGAATTAATCTTTGAAATATGGAATATCAAAATTATCTTAGGGTTTATTTTTTCTATTTTTCTGAAAACTTTCAATTTGTGATGAATAGTGAAAAACACTGAGTTATTTTTTAAAACTGACTTTTTATTTAAATAATTATTTATTTTATTTAAATTTTTTTAAATTAAAAATAGATACATAGTACCTATATAAATTCAATTTAATTCATTTGAGTCAGTTTATAATAATTTTTGATATATAAAAAATTTATCAAACTTTTTACTTTCTTTTACCCATCTCCTAGAAGAATTTGAAAATTTACACAAAACATAATTTTACCACTTCTGTGAGTTGAATTTAAAAAATCCGAGAGACACGGATAATTTCAAGCAGTAAAATGTGGTTCAATAAGTTAAAAATAATTTTTGGTAAATAGTACCTTTTATCTTTCATTTACCACGAATAAAAGTAAATAGGGTAAATAAAGGTAAAAATGATATTATTATTACCCTAACACATGTCTTAATACTATTTGATATGTATAATTCGACCAAAAAACCTTAGGAATAAAATATGAACCTCTTTGTTTCACATGTATTATATTAGAACATTTATTATTATTTAACTAAAAGAAGAGTTAAAAGTGTTAAATTCAATGTTTAATAAGTAAACCATTTTAAATATAGGGATATACATAAGATAAAATCGACTATAAATAATAATTAGGAAGATAAAAATATTTCCTACATAATGATATTTTATTTATATATTTTACACATTAAATAAACCAATTTATTTATGACACAATGGTGATGAAGTAATTACCTAAGTAATGAAATATTTAAATAATTTTAATTATAAATATCCAAATAAATATAATTTGAGGCTTTTTTGAATTCCAAATCTTTTATAGGTTAATATTACATTTTAGGGTTGTTTTGAACGAATTCCTTAGAAGTAATAATGCTGTTATGAATTTAGAAAAAACAAAATACCAAATAACGTCAAAATTGACATAAAATATTTTTTAAAAAGAATATTATATTATTAATTGATATTTTATTCCTAAAAATCTATAGTTCGGCCAAAGGACTTATATAGTTATAGATGGATCATTAAATAATCACTTTGGGTTTATTTATAAGTTTATAGTAAGTTTAATAACCATATAATATAAAAAAACAAGGAGACATGGTAAATTTCAAACTATTTAACTAAGAGTTAAATATAAAATATTAAGTTAATATATTGACCAAAACCAGTCTAAAACCTATTGGTTGAGTGGTTGTAGACCCATACCCACATTAGACATTAAATAAAATACTTTAGAGCCATTAGAAAAAGGAAATGATTTTATTATAATATAATATTTCGAGATTTTCCTAAGGTAGCCCTCACCCATCTTATAAAAGAGAACTTATCTTCTCTCAAATACACACTTCCAAAGCCATTTGTCTCAGCCAAAAATAGCCCACATATCCTCCCAAATATCATAAATTCATCCTAGAGGCCTTCCTTTGGTCATAAATCCATCCTAAAAATCCCTTTTGATCAAATCAAAAGGAAGAACCCGGAAAAGAGGTAATGATTTCACCACCCTCTTTCCAGTTATTTTATTCTTTAACGTACTATTTCTATATTATTACCATACCAAAATAACAACTTTGGTACCTTATATATAATGTGATGTTATTAGAAACATGTCATAACCATATTCATTATTCTATATATGCTATAAATGATAATGTCACCATGTGTGCATACGTACGGCTTATCGTCTCCACGTCGTGGTGTAATTTGTTATTCAACAATATGTTATTTAGATGGATATAATTATGAGTAATATGTATATAAATAATAAAAAGAATATGATAATATCTCTACAAATTATTATACCATCCAATTCAACACCTTTTAGGAAATGATATTGTCGTTCCTGCGTACGTACGGATTACCGTCTCCATGATGTGATGAGATTCATTTCCACGTTAACCATTCATCAATGATTATAAAAAATATATTAATAACTATTATGTAATATAAGACATAATAATTCTATTAATGATATATATATTTATGTACATACATATATCTTTCTCACTTACTTCTGTTCAATACGATATGAAAACCTAAACAGCGTTTATGTGTACATATGTCCTACCGTCTCCACAAACGGTGTTTTACATTTCATATATCTATCTATTATAGATATTTATATTCTAAATATAAATGATATATGAATCAAGGTTTGTATTCGGGAATTATTTAAATCATGATCTAAATGATACAGTCAAGAATACCAATTTAAAATATGTACGATAATGAAAGCGATTATTACCCAAAATGTTAATTTAACATGAAAATAATTATTAAATGGGTAGTATAAAGTCATAAATGAAATATTTTATGATATAATAAATATGAATATGGTTCTGGTATAATCTAATAACATAAAATGGTCATTATACATGTGGTTAAACGTACCCTCGACCAAAGGAACGTGCAAGGTAAGGGTTAATTTTATACGAGGTTGTTTTTACAAAAGTATCTACTGGGACCTCTTTAACATCCACATCCATGTTTTTTGATAAATTTAATTCAAAACGTTTTTACTATTTACTAAACTATGGGTTAAATTTATTTGTACCCTTATTGACCTTATATGTTTTGAAAGAAATTTTTCTATCGTTTTCCAAACAAGGTACATTATGAACTTTTCGACAAAATCAAGGTAAGAATATTTTTCATAACTTATACGGAGGGAGTGGTTATTATCTTCCATTATGACACCTTTGAATCTTCCCATTCAAGCTTATAAGAATATTTTCAAAATAAATTTTTTCTTTACAATTATGCGACTCTTAAATGATTTCAAAATTGAAATAGATTTTTCTATCAAATAGTTTTTATTTCATCTATGTCAACATCCTTTGATAAATTTTACACATGATTGATGTTTATTTATTATGATACAAATCTTCCATATTGTATTTATGGTTTTTTGTAATTTTTTTATAGTGGATGAGTTATTTTTATGTCATTGATGGTTTATGGTTAACGTATTGATATTTTGTATTCTAGTTTTTAAATGAATGTTTCTGTTTTATTTCAACCTTTTCTTATAAGGAATATACTGGACTATATGTTCTGGGTTAGGGCCCATTAAATGTAAGCCCTTTGGGTTGGGGTCCGGTTACCACAGACCCTCTGGGATGGTGTCCGGTTATGGAGGCTCTATAGGATGGATTCTGGTTACAGAGGCTCTCCGGGTTGCAGTCTGGTTACAGAGTCTCTCTGGGATGGATCCCGGTTACAGAGGCTCTTCGTGTTGGTGTCCAGTTACAATTATCTCCTAGGTCCTGGCACGAGGTCTTGACATAGAAATAAATGTTTGGCATTATGCATTCCATCAATATGAAAGTGGATATTGATATTTCATGTGACTATTCGACTAGTAGAATATCAATGTGAGTAAGTAAATGGAATTATTTTGATTTATATTTTCCATATTATGATGAATTTTATGTTGGACGGGATTTTGTTTTAGTTCTATACATTTCCTTAAATGTTTATACTTATTTATGAAAGTTTCTGCTGTATTGTTATCCTTGTTGGGCATCTGATCTCACCCATTTCTATGTTTTATTTTTCCCAAGATGCGAACAACTATATTATGACTGACCTCTATAAATAATCTATTGGATCTCAGTGTTGTTTATGGAAGCAATGTTGTTGTATTTTTCTATTTTATAATGTAATGTAAACCTTATAAATGTATCTAGTACTTTGAAGGCTACTAAACAAATCAGTCTTTTCAGACATGATCTTTCGTGATCATGCCAATGTTACGTAATAATGCACCGACTCTAGGCTTCTAGGGTTAGGGAATTACAGTTGGTATCAGAGGAAGTTTAGTACAAACCTTGGAAACTAGATTTAGATAAACTATGATTAGAGCACATAACCCTATGATAGAATTTAAGTATTATTTTATAAGAAAATTCTAGAATTTTGGTAGTGTAGAAATTTTGTGAGTTTTCCAAGAAAATACATCCATGTCAAGATACGAGAAGGTAGAGGTGGTTCTGGCATAGATTTACCTAGGGGTAAAACCCAGAAACACCTCTTTGAGCTAGACTCGAATGAGAACTCATGCACGACAATGGGCCTTGCTGCACTCCTGCTTACGAATCTCCAGGGGATATTCTTAGAATAATTCTCATTTTCATTACAAATAATTATGAAGGATTTACGAGTATATACATATTCAAAGAAAACATTTTTTTGATTATGGATAATATCCCTAAACAAATCAATTTACTTTAGGTATTTCACAAGTTTGGAATTATTCATTGCAATTCATAAACTGAGCTAGTGTATTCCATTTTATAGAAATGGATCCTAGTAGATAGAATGTGAACTCCAGTAATACGTATGATCAAAATAGTAAGATGGATCATATCTTTCACGGTATTAAGCCAAAAATTATAAGAGAAATAGTCTTTCATGTATTCTAAACATATGAATAAATAGTATCATGTGTAATAAGATAAGTAATGAATTTTCTGAGTCTTATGGATTTGAAGGGAAGCAAGAGAAGAAAAGGATGGAAGATAGAAAGATAGATAAAGGGAATATGGAAAAGATATATTTTATTATATGTAATAACTGTGGAATGAATCACCTTGGTAAATTTTTGAAGGAAATGGGAGTTTGTTATAAGTGTGGAGAAAAAGTACACCAAGTACATGCTTGCAAGGGTATGAAATAAGTTTCAAATGTACAATGCTTCATCTTCAAGGAGTTGTGAAACTATGAGAATCAATGTCCAAATCATCATAGTATACCCCAAATAATGGTATTTTTACCCAAGATGAAGAGGAATGATTAGATTTCTTATGTTGTGATTAAAATATTGTGTCATTTGAGTATTTTATTCATGATGAACATGTTATAAGAATTATAGAGAATATAAGGATTGTACTGTAGTACTATTTTATTAAGGACTTCGGATTGTGTGGAACCATGAAAAGTAACTCAATAGGAGGTTAAATATTTGAATAATATATAGTTGAGAGAAAGATAAACCATAATATAGTCCTGATGCCGAGGTAGTGATTTTTATAATAATACATGACGAATTTGAATTAATTATATTGGATATTCTTGAATACCTTGATGATGATTAAAGATTTGTATATTCTATCTTTGTTGGAGTTTACATCATTTTTGGATACATGGAGTGTATTCAGTATTATATAAGGAATAAGGAAGCATGAATGTAATCAATAAGGTTTTATGCTAATTCAGTATGTTGTGGTGTTTTATAAGAATACATGATGAAGGTGTTCACATGTTATTACGTGGAAGAAAGATATTCATTTTGTTTAATTTCCTAATAATTTTTGGACTGTGAGTTTGGACAGAAGTATTTTGGATAAATCTAGTTTGAAATTATTATTGGATTTCCATAAAAAAGACAACCTGATGGTCGGGCGGCAACTCGTCGCGTCAGGCAAGGCCGCGTGACTTGAACCCGCAACCGAAGGGTGACAATGGTGTATCACCTACCACTAGCTCACATGATGTCCTAGATTGAATAATGTAGTTTTTTTAAAATCTCTAGTAGATGAATTAAAATTAATTTTTTTTGGAACCCTATAATAATAGTTTAATAAAATATTTTTTACGTTATATTATCTTTTAGAGTGAAATATGAGTTTCTAGTAGAAATTAGATAAAGGATGGAACTCTACTTCTCATGTGAATATATATTTTCATCTCTTATTCTATGAAGAAATTAATTCTTAAACATTAGGTAAGGGATCATAAAACTAATAATGTGTTATCTTAATACTTTATGTTTTGTTGAATAGATGATATTTTAAATCATCATAGATAGATGACTTTCAGGCCCTCAATTCTAAAATTGTTTGTGACTGATGACCTCAATCAATCCCTATAAATATTTACATTTTTCTTCTAATTATGTGTCTCCAATTTCCACCATTGTTCTCCAAATATAGATCATAATTTGGTGATGTCTTTTTTCCTTCCCCTTTTCACCTTATTAAGACGAAATTTTATTAAGCCAATTTCTGATGTGGGTTTTCCCACAAAGGTATTATTTATTTTAAAACATTTATTTTCAAAGAACAATTTCAAATTACTAGAATGTAATTTATTTAATGATGGAATAATGTAACACCTCGTGATTTCATTGTAAGTTATTTCTTCAATTTAATTCAATAACATACACTACACACAACATTGAGTGCCAGCGCACCACGATATACCAAACTAGCCGTTCAAAAGCGGTTATGATTAGTATAAACATAATTTTGAACATTATATAATTATTAGAATTTTAAAATCCATATTATGAGTTTCTTATTCATAATGTATGAACAAATTCATTTTTCCAGACAAAAGAATATTTTTCAAGAAATGAAATTTTATAGCCTTTTAATAGAGAACCATTTTTAAATCCAGTATTTGAAAATTTTATATATTTAATTTGAAAAAATAAACTTCTTCTTTATAATCGGGACATTGGAATTTAGTTTCAATAAATATTTTGAGTTTTTCGGATAACCTTTATATATGGATGAATAGTTATAAATACTATATTTTAACTGAAAACAAATTTTTTGAATCAAAATAATTTGAATTGTATAATTATAAATTTTAATGGTTTGGAAGTATAATTAGATTATATTTTTACCATTTAATCCAATTATGGTCATTGTAAGTAATTTTACTTTGAAATTGGACATAAACAAGTGTCAATCTTTTGATAGTTATTATTTTTTTAAAATACGCTTTTTGGTTTTGACAACGGGAATTAATATTAAATTAATTGATTTAACTTCTATATTTTGAAATTGGTAATATAGAATTAATTTTTGAATTGGGAATATCAAAATTTTCTAAGAATGGTTTTTTGTTATTTTTCTAAAAACATTCATTTTTTGATGAATATTGAAAAACATTGAGTTATTTTTTAAAACCGAAATATTTTTAAATAATAATTTATTTTATATAAATTTATTTTATGTCAAAATAGATTCATAATACCTATATAAATTCAATTTAATTAAATGGATTCATTTTATAATAATTTTTTATATATAATAAATTTATCGAACATTTTACCGTCTTTTACCCACTTCCTAAGAGCATTTGCAAATATAAATAATACTTAATTTTATTTCTTTTGTGAGTTGAATTTCAAAAATACGAGAGAAACGGATAATATCAAGGAGTAAAATGTGGTTCAATAAGGTAAAAAAAATTTGGTCAATAGTAACTTTTAACTTTTATTTACCACGGTTAAAAGTAAATATGGAAATTAAAGGTAAAAATGACATTGTTATTACCCTAACACATGTCCTAATACTGTTGGATAAGTATAATTAAACCATAAAAAACCTTATAAATATAATATGAACCTTCTTGTTCCACTTGGAATAGATTAGGAGGTTTATTATTATTTAATTCAAAGAAAAGCTAAAAGTTTTATATTTAAAGATTACTCACTAAACCATTTCTAATATATGGTTAAAAATAAGATAAATTAGTCTATAAATATTCATTAAAAATAATATAATATTTCCCACATAATTGTATTTTATTTATATTTTTTACACGTTAAATAATTTAGTTTATTTATGACATAATGATGATGCAGTAATTAACTATGTAATGAAATATTAAAATAATTAGATATTATAAATATAAAAATAAATGTAATTTGATAATTTTAATGAATTTCACTAATTTTATAGGTTAATATGACATTTTAGGGTTTTTTAGATGAATTTTTTTATATTTAATAATGCTTTTATGAATTTAGCAAAAAAAAATACCGAATAGTGTCAAAATTGACAAACTAGAGTTTTTTTAAAAGATATTATATTATTAATTGATATTATATTTGTAAAAATATATTGTTCGACCAAAAGACTTATATAATTATAAATGGATAATTAATGAACCACTTGGGGTTCCCTTGGAAGTTTATTGTTTGTTTATTAATCATATAATATAAAAATACAAAGAGACATAGTAAATATCAAACTATTTATCTATGAGTTAAATCTAAAATATAAAGTTAATATAGTGACCAAAACCTATCTAAAACCTATTGGTTGAGTGGTTTTTGACCCATCCCACCTTATACTTTAAATAATCAACTTTTAGGCCATTATACACCGAAAATTATTTTATTATAAAATAATATTTCTTGCTTTTCCTAAGGTTCCCCTCAGCCCTATTATAAAAGGGAACTTTCCATTCTCTCTAATTCACACCTCCAATGCCATTTGTCTCGGCCAACCCCGGAGAAAATATCCTCCCAATTATACTAAATTCATCCTAGAGGCATTCCATTGGTTAGAAAGCCATCCTATTGAGCCTTTTTGATCAAATCATAAGGATGAACCCGAAGAAGATGTAATGATTTCACCACCCTCTTTCAAGTTCTTTTATTCTTCCACATACTCTTTGTTTGTTATTAAAATACAAAAATAATAACATCAGAACCTTATATATACTGTGATGTTATTATAAACATGGAATAACTATATTCATTATTCTATCTATCCTATGAATGATAATGTCACCATGCGTTCTTACGTACGGCTTACCGTCTCTACACCATGGTATAATTTGTTATTCAATAATATGTTATTTGGATGAATATAATGATTAGTAATATGTATATAAATAATAAAAATAACATTATAATGTCTCTATAAAATTAATATACCATCCAATTCCACTTTTTTTAGGAAATGATATTCTCACTCATGCATTTATATGGATTACCATCTCCACGACGCTGTAAGATTCATTTCCACAATTACCATTCATCGACGATTATAAAAATATATATTTATAATAAGTATGTAATATATGACATAAAAATGCTATTGTAGATATATATATTTATTTAATTACATATATTGTATTCACTTACTTCTTTTCAATATGATATAAAAACAAAAACAGCATTTATGCGTACCTATGGCCTACCGTCCCCTTAAACGATGTTTTCCATTTCATATATCCATATATTATAAATATTTTAATTTCTAAATATATATGATATATGAATTGAGGATTTTATTTTGGAAGTATTTAAATAATGATCTAAATGATACAATTGAGAATAGAAACTTAAAATACGTACGATAAAGAATGTGATTATTACCCGAAATGTTAATTTAACATGAAAATAATTAATAAATTAGTAGTATAGTCATAAATGAAATCATGTATGATATAATAAATAAGAATCTGATTTTGGTATAATATAATAACTTACAATGGTCATTATACAGGAGGCTGAACATACCATCGACCAAAGGAGCATGCAAGGTAATGGTTAATTTCACAATCACTTTATTATCTGAGGTTGTTTTACGTAAGTATTTACGGGACCTCTTTATCATCCACATCCTTGTTTCCTTAAAAATTTATTTCAAAAAAAAATTGTATTTACTAAGCTATGGGTTAAAGTCATTTATAACCTTATTTGACCTTATATGTTTGGAAAGGAATCTTTCCATTGTTTTCCAAACAAGGTACTTTATGACCTTTTCAACAAAATTAAGGTAATAATATTTTTTTAACATATATGGAGGGTCTGATTATTATCTGCCATTATAAAAACTTTGAAGCTTCCCTTACAAGATTATAAGAATATTTTCAAAATAAATTTTTTCTTTTTAATTATGTGACTCTTAAATGATTTCAAAATAGAAAGATGTTTTTATCTCAGATAGTTTTGATTTCATCTATGTCAACATCCTTTAATAAATTGTACACTTGATTGAAGTTGATTTATTATGATACAAATCTTCCATATTGTATTTATGGTTTTGTGATATTTTTTACAGCGGAGGAGTTATTTTTATTCCATTCATGGTTTATGGTTAAATTACTGACATTTTGTATGCTAGTGTTAATATGAATGTTTATGTTATATTTCAACCTTTTCTTATGATGAATGTATTGGACTAGTATGATCCAGGTTGGGGACCAGTACAAGTAAACCCTCTGGGTTGCTGTCCAGTTACAACAGACCCTCCGTGATGGAGTCCGGTTACAGAGGCTCTCTAGGATGGAGTCCAGTTGAAGTGGATCTCCGGGTTGGAGTCCGGTTATAGAGGCTCTCCGAGAAGGATTCCTGTTACAGAGGCTCTTCATGTTAGGGTTGGGTTATAGTTAGTCCTTAGGTCCTGAAACAAGGCCTTGGAACAGAAATTATAGTTTTACATTAGGCATTCCATCATTATGAAAGTGGCTATTGATATTTCATGTGATTATTTGACTAGTAGAATATCCATGAGAGTAAAAAGATGACATTATTTTGATATATATTTTCCATATTATTATGAATTTTATGTTGAAAAGGATTTTGATTTAGTTCTATACATTCCCTTAAATGTTTATTATTATTTATGAAAGATTTTGCTAGATTTTTGTCTTTACTGAGCATCTGATCTCACCCCTTTCTATGTTTAATTTTTCCCAGGATGCGAACAAGTATATTATGACTAACCTGCATTGATAGTTTATGGGATCTCAATGTTTTCTATAGAAATAATATTGTTTTAGTTTCCCATTTTATGATGTAATGTAAACCTTATTAATGTATCTACTACTTCCAAGGATACTAAACTAATCGGTATATCGAGACAAGATCTTTTGTGATCAAGAAAATGATACATAATAATTCACCTACTCTTTTCTTCTAGGCCTGAAATCTATTTTTTCATTTTCTAAAAATCCGGTTTATTGGAAACCGGTGACCAATAGCCATACCACTAACCATAATACAATCACCACATCAAGAGAATTCAAAATTTTAAAAAAAAACCCACGCCTCGGGACACGAACCCACGCGTCGGCCTCGAATCACGAGAACCCTCGAACCCTGCAAAACCTCGAACCATGACTAGCCTCAAAACACACCTGAGACGGCTGAGATTCCGCAACAACCAAGTCACTAGCGAGATTCACTGATGTCCGTCGTTGCCGTTATTGTGAAGAAACCCACATTAATGCTTAATCCAAGAACAAGAAACCAGGTCATCGTCATCCCCGACCAAAGCGGCAAACAAAGGAAATAAAATCCCCAAAATAAACAAAATCATCATAATCAAAACAAAAAACAGTAAAATCAACCCGAAAAAATCAAATGAAGAATCCATCTGAAGCCTTAGATCCATATATTTCATCCACACAACACCTTGCAGTCAAAATCAAGCAACAGAATCTCAAAAAACACATCTCCAAACCTACAATGAGTCATCAAAACCTTCAATGATCTAGGATGAGCAAGATCAAAACCAATCTCATTTTCATCAACCCGAACGCCAAGAAACTGGAGAGAAATCTGGTCACCCGAACACCAGCCGCACAAAAATTAGAATGAAAAACCCGTCGCTGCCAACCCGATCTCTCAAGGAGACACGATTAACCACCCACACACACATCAGATCATGATTAGAAATATTACAGACCATAGAGTTTAGGAACTCAGCTACAGGACCAACACCATGCCACCAAGGAGCCCTATCCATCATACGAGAGTTGACCAAGAAACAGGTCGAAAACAATGTGAAACGTAGAGACAATCGATCCCATGAAGTTGCCTGACACCACCACAATAGGGGAACCACCACCACGAACTCATGAGTGAGGGGGGGGGGGATGAGCTGAACCGATCCAAGGAGGAGGGCGGTGATGAAGATAAGAAACCCTAAAGAGGGAGCGCCCCTTACGGGCTCATCGGGGTTTTTTCACATGAAGTACTTTCACTCTGGGCTTCTAGGGTCGGCGAATTATAGTTGGTATCAGAGGAAGATTCTCACAATACTTGGAAACTATATTTAGATAAACTATGATTAGAGTACATATCCCTAAGATAGAAATTGAGTATTATTATAGAATAACTTCCTAGAATTTTGGTACTCTTGTGATTTGTTTGAGTTTTCTAAGAAAATACATCATTTTCTGGATACGAGAAGGTAGAGGAGTCTCTGGAACAAATGAAACTAGGTGTAAAACCCACAAACACTACATTGATCTAGTCTTGAATGGGAACTGGAGAAAAAAAATGGTCCTTTTTGTAGACTTGGTTATGACACTACCAGGGGATATGCTTAGGATAATTCTCATTTTCATTACAATTCATTATGAATGATTTATGAGTATATAACTCCTCAAAGAAAATATATTTATGATTATGGGTTATATCCCTAAACTGTTCAATTTACGTTAGGTATTTTACAAGTTTGTAATTATTCATTTCAATTCATAAACTGACCTAGTTTATGACATTGTATAGAAATGGTGCCCAGTAGAAGGAATGTGAACTCCAGTAATATGTATGATCCAAAGTATAAGAAGGATCATATATTTCATGGAATAAAGCCAAAATTTAGAAGGGAAATAATCTCCCATGTATTCTCAACATATGAAGAATTAGTATCATGTGTTAATAAGATACGTAAAGAATTCTCTGAGTCCTATGGATTTGAAGGGAAGAAAGAGAAGAAAATTATGGAAGAGAGAAAGTTGGATAAAGGGAAGAGCGAAAAGAAAGTTTTTCCCATTTGTGATATGTGTGGAAAGAATCAACATGGAAAATTCTTTAAGGTAATGGGAGTTTGTTATAAGTTTGGTGAAAAAGGACACCAATTACATGATTTCAAGGGTAAGAAAAATGTTTCAAATGTACAATGCTTCATATGAATAGATTTGGGACACTATGCGAATTATTGTCCAAATCATCAGAGTATACCCCAAATGCTGGTATTGGATAATAATTACGTTATTATACTACTGATGACAAAGAGGAATGATTATATTTCTTACATTGTTATTAAAGTCTTCTGTCATTTGAGTATTGTATTAATAATGTACAAGTTATAAGAATTATAGAGAATATAAGAATTGTACTGTAGTACTATTTCATTAAGAACTTGAGATTGTGTGGAACAAGGAAATGTGATTCAATAGCAGGTTAAATTTTTGGAAAATACATGATTGAGATAATGATAAACCATAATATGGTTCTAATACTGAGGTAGTGATTTTTGGAATAATACATGATTGATTTGGTTAAATTATATTGGATATTATTGACTTCCTTGAAGTTGATTAAGGATGTGTATATTCCATCATTGTTAGAGTTTACAAAAATTTTGGATAAAAGGATTATATCTAGTATTCGATAAGGAATAAGGGAGCATGAATGTAATCAATATGGTTTTATGGAAATTCAAGATGTTTTAGTGTTTTAAACGAATGTATGATGATGGTGTTGACATGTTATTACGCGGAAAATATGATATTCATTGTTTTTACCTTCCGTGTAAATCTTGGACTGTGAGTTTGGACAGAAGTATTATGGATAAATCTAGTTTGAGATTTATTTTTAGACTGAAATAAAAAGGACAACCCGGAGGTCGGGCAACAACTTGTCGCGTCCGGATACGCCGTGAGTCTTGAACCCACAACTGAATGGAGAAAAAAGTGTATCACCTACCACTAGATCACATGATATCCTGGATTGAACAATGTAGTTTTTTTAAAAAATTATGTTAGATGAATTATAAATTCCTTTTTTTGGAACCCTAAAATAATAGGCTAAATAAAATAGTTTTTTTATGTTCTATTATCTTTTATAGTTAAAGATTAGTTAATGGTAGAAATAAGTTAAAGGATGGAAATATACTTCTCAAGTAAATATTTTTTTCTTCTCTTATTCTATGAAGAAATAAATTCTTAAACTTTATATATGGGATCTTAAAACTAAATTTTTTTTATCCTAATACATAATGTTTTTTTGAACCGATGATATTTTAAATCATCATAGATTGATGGCTTTGAGGCCCTCAATTCTATAATTGTTTCTGACTGCTGACCTCAATCACTCCCTATAAATATTTACGTTTTTCCTCTGATTATTTATCTATAATTTCCACAAATGTTCTCTTGATAGAGATCATAATTTGGTGGTGTCTTTTTCATTCCCCTTTTCCTCTTATTAATACTAAATATTATTAACCCAATTTCCGATGTGAGTTTTCCTGCAAAGGTATTTTCTATTTTCTACGTTTTATTTTAGAAGAACAATTTCAAATTACGGGGATGCAATTTATTGAAGGAGGGAAGAATGTAACACCCCAATATTTCATAGTATGTTATTTCTTCAAAGTAATTCCATAACATGCACTACACGCAACACTATGTTCAAGCGCACCACGACATACCAAACTAGCCGTTCAAAAGAGATTATGAATAGTATAAACTGAATTTTGAACTTTATATAATCTTTATAATTTTAGAATCCATATTATGAGTTTCCTAGACATAATGTAAGAACAAATTCATTTTTTCAGATAAAAGAAGTTTTTTAAAAAAATTGTAATTTTACCGCCTTTTAATGGAGAACCCTTTTTAAATCCAATATTTGAAACTTTTATATATTAAATTTGAAAAAATAAACTTATTATTTAGAATCAGGACATAAGTATTTAGTTTCAATAAATTTTTTGTGTTTTTCTGATAACTTTCATATTTGCATGAATAGTGAGAAATACTATATTTTAACTGAAAACAACTTTTTTTAATCAAAATAATTTATAGTGTTGAATTATACATTTTAATGGTTTGGAACTATAATTAGATAATTTTTTTTTCAATTTAATCCAATTATGGTCATTGTAAGTAATTTCACTTTGAAATTGGACATAAAATAGTGTCAATCTTTTGATAGTTATTATTTCATAAAAAAGCCCTTTTGGTTTTTGACAACAGGATTAATTTTAAATTAATTAATGCAACTTCTATTTTTTGAAATTGTTAAAATAGAATTAATTTTTTATTTTTGAATATCAAAAATAGTTTAAAGTGAATTTTTGTTATTTTTCTGAAAACGTTCAATTTTTTATGAATAATGAAAAACACAGAGTTATTTTTTAAAACCGAATTTTTTTAAATAATTATTTATTTTATTTAAATTTATTTTAGTTAAAAATAGATACTTAATAGATATATAAATTTAATTTAATTCATTGGTGTCCGGTTATGATAATTTTAGATATATAAAAATATTATCGAACTTTTTACGGTCTTTTACCCACCTCATAGAAGAATTTTCATATTTACATTAAACATAATTTTACCAATTCAGTGAGTTGAATTTAAAAAATCTGAGAGACATGGTTAATATCTAGGATTAAAACATGGTTCAATAAGATCAAAATAATTTTTGGTGAATAGTAACTTCTAACTTTTATTTAGCACGGTTAAAAGTAAATAGTGTAATTAAAGGTAAAAATGATGTTATTATTACACTAACACATGTTATAATAGTATTGGATAAGTAAATTACGACCAAAAACAACCTTAGGAATAAAATTTGAACCTCTTTGTTCCTATTGTATTAGATTAGGACATTTATTATTATTTAATTTAGAGAAGAGTTAAAAGTCTTAAATTCAAGGTTTAATAACATAACCATTTATAATATGGGGTTACACACAAGATAAATTCTACTTTAAATATTAATTATAAATCTTAAAATGTTTCCAACATAATTTTATTTTAGTTATATTTGTTACACATTAAATAATTTAATTTATTTATGACACAATGATGATGAAGTAATTACCTAGGTAATGAAATATTAAAATAACTAATAATATTAATATCCAAATAAATTTAATTTGAGACTTTTTGTGAATTAAACTAATTTCATAGGTTAATATGAAATGTTAGGGTTGGTTTCATAAATTGTTTTTTAAGTAATAATGTTGTTATGAATTTATCAAAAACAAAATACCAAATAGTGTCAAAATTGACATAAAAGAGTTTTTTAAAAAAATATTATATTATTAATTGATATTATATTAATAAAAATATAATGTTCGGCCAAAAGACTTATATAATTATAGGTGGATCATTTATAAAATACTTTTGGTTCTCTTGGATGTTTATTGTAAGTTTATTAACTATATAATATAAAAATACAAAGAGACATGGTAAATGTCAAAATATTCAACTAAGAGTTAAATATAAAATACAAAGTTAATATAGTGACCAAAACTAGTCTAAAACCTATTGGTTGAGTGTCGGTCAACCCGTACCCACCTTAGACTTTAAATAATACCATTTGGAGACCTTATAATCTGATAATGATTTTATTATAAAATAATATTTCTAATATTTCCTAAGGTGCCCCTCACACCTCTTATAAAAGAGCACTTCCCCTTCTCTCAAATTGACACCTCCAAAGCTATTTGGATCGTCCAACCCCTTCCCATATATCCTCCCAACTATTTTAACTTCATCTTAGAGGCCTTAACTTGGTCAAAAAGCCACCATATTGAGCCCATTAGAACAAATACAAAGGAAGAACCCGAATAAGAGATAATGATTTCACCACCCTCTTTCATGTTCTTTAATTCTTCCACGTAATCTTTCTTTGGTATTAAAATTCCAAAAATAATAACTCCAGTAACTTATATATACAGTGATGTTATTATAAACATGGGATAAAAATATTCCTTATTCTATCCGTTATATTAGTGATAATGTCTCCATGTGTGCGTACGTACGGCTTACCGTCTCTACGATGTGGTGAAATTTGTTATTCAACATTATGTTATTTGGAAAGAAATAATGACGTCTAATATGTATATAAATAAGTAAAATAACATTCTAATTTATCTATAAAATTAATATACAATACAATTCCACACCTTTTAGGAAATTATATTGTCGCTCGTGCGTACATACGGATTACCATCTTCACGACTTGATGAGATTCATTTCCACATTCACCATTCATCGAGGTTTATAAAAATATATATTACTAATAAGTATATAATAAATGAAATAATAATTCTACTATATATATATATATATGTACTTACATATATCTTATTCACTTACTTCCATTCAATACGACATGAAAATAGAAACAACGTTTATGCGTACATACAAGCTACTGTCTCCATAAACGGTGTTTCCCATTTCATATATATATCAATTATAAATATTTATATTCTAAATATATATGATATATGAATCAAGGATTTTATTCTTAATGTATTTAAATCGTGATCTAAATGATACGGTAAATATTAAAAAGTAAAAATATGTAAGATAAAGAAAGCGATTACTACCCGAAATGTTAATGTAACATGAAAATAATTATTAAATGTGTAGTATAAAGTCATAAATGAAATCATGAATGATATAAAAATATGAATATGGTTATGGTATAATCTAATAAAATTCAATGGCCATTATACAAGAGGTTAAACATACCCTCGACCAAATTAACGTGCAGGCTAAGTTTTAATTTCACAATATATTTATTATTCGAGGTTGTTTTTACGTAAGTACCTACTGGGACCTATTTATCATCCACATATGTGTTTTCTTAAAAATATAATTAAAAATATTTTTAATATTTACTAAAATATGGTTTAATGTCATTTATATCCTTATTTGACCTTATATTATTTGAATGGAATCATTCCATCGATTTTCAAAGAGGGTACTTTATGACCTTTTCGACAAAATTAAGGTAAGAATGTTTTTTAACTTATAAAACGGGTGCGGTTTTTATCTGCCATTATAACACCATTGATGCTTCCCTTTTGAGATTATAACGAATATTTTGAAAATAATGTTTTCTTTATAATTATTTGACTCTTAAAATGATTTCAAAATAGAAAGAGATTTTTCTCTCAAATAGTTTTGATTTCATCAATGTCAACATCCATTGATAAATTGTACACTTGATTGAAGTAGATTTATTATGATAAAAGTATTCCATATTATATTTATGGTTTTGTGATATTTTTCACTGCGGATGTGTCATTTTTATATCATTCATGGTTTAGGTTTAATGTATTGACATTTCTTATGCTAGTTTTAATATGAATGTTTATGTTATATTTAAAACATTCCTTATGATGAAGGTATTAGGCTTGAATATTCCGGGTTGGGGACCAGAAAAAGTAAGCCCTTCGGGATAGGGTCTGGTTACAGCAGACCCTCCGGGATGTATTCTGGTCAGAGAGGCTCTCTAGGATGGAGTTCGGTTAGAGAGGCTCTCTGCGATGGTGTCCGGTTACATAGGCTCTCCTTGTTGGATTCCGTTCACAGAGGCTCTCTGAGGTGGATTCCGGTTATAATGGATCTTCAGCTTAGGGTCTGGTTAAAGTTATCCCCTAGGTCCTGGTACGAGGCCTTGACATAGAAATTAATGATCGACATTAAGCATTTAATCATTATGAATGTGGGTATTGATATTGTTTGTGATTATTTGACTAGTAGAATATAAATTTGAGTAAGTTAATGGCATTATTTTGATTTATATTTTCAATATTATGAAAATGTTTATGTTGAATGGGCTTTTGTTTTAGTTCTATAACTTGCCTTAAATGTTTATGCTCATTTATGAAAGTTTACGCTATATTGTTATCCTTACTAATCATCTGAGCTCACCCCTTTCTATGTTTTATTTTTCCTAGGATGCGAAGAATTATATTATGACTAACCTACAGGGATATTCTATGGGATCTCAGTGTTTTATATGGAAACACTGTTGTTGATGTTTTCCATTTTATGATGTAAGGTAAACATTATTAATGTATCTACTACTTCCAAGGCTACTAAACTAATCGGTCATTCAAGACATGATATTTTGTGATCATGACAATGATACGTAATAATGCACCAACTCTGGACTTCTGGGGTCGGGGCGTTACATTGGTACCTTATAATTTGTAACCCTCAGGACTACCATACAATTTGTGAAACCATCATAGTTACACTTGGAGTAACCATACGACTAACCTCCAATATACAGATACACAATGAATTGGATTGAGATATAGGTTTCACACTTCTCCTCAAAACAATTCCCAAGAAGAAGAACATAATAACCAAAATGATTAATTGTATAAAACATTACTTTTGAACTCTGTAAATCAAAATTTTAAAAGAGGATTTTAAAAGGAAAGTCCCTTATAAATTTCAAAAAATTTAATAGAGACATAATAGTGTGGATGTAATAGGTATATATATAGTTAATAGACATTATTAAACAATTTATAAACAAAAATCACCACTCAAACAATTCTAATACCACATAAAATAATGAAGTAGCATGTTAACCCAAAGAATGGAAATCGGGTTAAGAATTCACTTATCACGGGTTTGAGTTACTTAATACCTATTTAAACCACCTTTATAACGGTTAAAAGGATGTTATTATTATTCTACATAAAACTATTCATGTTTATAAAATCTTATATGATGATTTAATATCCTCATTTTACCCTTCAATAGTTAGTATTTTGTTCCTTTCATTGTTTATGGATTGTTCTGTACATGAGTTCCTTGATTGGTTCATGATGGATGTTCTTGTAGATTGGATGAGAAACTCTAGAATTAGAATAGACAGGAATTTAAATATTTCAAGTACAACAATTTAAATCATTTATCCATTTGATTTTTTATATGAAAATTATTCTTAAGTTGAAACATTAATGATTTTTGTTTAGATCATTTTAGGGGTTTTTTGATAATAACAACCTCATTTTGACTTATAAATTAAAACCATGTCGAAAAATAATTAAAGAACCATGGATGAAAAAAATACATATATTATAACTTGGTTCAACCATAAAAATGGTTTCATGACCACACTTGAAATAATTAATGAAAATTTAAATCATGTCATCCACGTTGTCTATAATTCAAAAAATCATGGACAATGTTTTTATTCTTTGAATATTTGGGAGTGGAGAAGAAGAATGATGATGAATATTCTATGAGTCTGATAAAATCCAGAATATACATGACTTATCAATAATTCATTCCTCTTGGGTAAGAGTTCATGATGAAATATTAAAAAATAAAATAACTCAATATTAAAGAATAATAGACAAATCCCTTACAAAATTTTGGCAGCCAAATGCCTATGCAATATGGTTTTAAAAAATATTAAAAAGAGGGGAAAATGGTCACCTATCCATAAATGAATCGTAATAAAAATTTGATCAAGATTAAGAAGAAGATATGAACATGGTGTAGAAACATGAATGTTATACCCAAAAAAAGAGATCATGAATGAAAAAAGAATGAAATTGATAATTTTCTTACCTTGCAGAGTAACTCCTAGAACATGAATTTTTGGACCATGGGGGCTTTAGGAAACCTTGGGACGACTACCAGGGAGGTAAGAAGGCCAGATATTTGTTAATGAAAATTTTGGAATGAATTTAAGGAAGGAATGTGTTGGTATTAATAGTAAAATTGAGGTATTATTTTTATAATTTCAAAGGGACACCTCATTAGTGGTTTTTGAAAAACCATGGGATTACCCATGGTATTTTCCCATGGTATAAGCAAATTGGGAAACATCACATCGTATTTAACTATACAATGGTTTACTAGATTTTTTAAATAATTATTACATCATTAATGATGTCATTATCACACCGAAACTCAAAACTGAAATTTTTATTATTCACAGAAAATACAATGTTTCATAAAAATCTCCAATATTCACCCTAAGCATTTATCAATGTGTATAATTCAAAAATAAACTCCAATTTTTTTTATATTATTAATTTATTTTTTAAATAAAATCATACTTAATTTCAAAATTTACAATTTAAATTATATAACTTCTTTTAAATCCCATTGGAAAATTAATCAAAAAGTAATTTTCTTAATGCCTTAAGAAAATATTATAATTACATAATTTACTCTTTATTAGTGTCATATTAATATTCATAAGAGTATGTTACTATTCATTAAAAAACAGTATGCTTTCATTAGACACCAAATGACTTACTGAACACAATTTTAGATGACCGTTTTTCCAAATTCAAAACATAGATGTAGTAAAAATATGTTTAAAGGAATGATATAATTTCCTTCATAAAACAATGTTTCTTGCATTCAATTTATTTTTAGAAAATAATGGGGTGTTACATACTACCTGATGGAATTAAAGAAGTGGAATATCAATCCATACCTACCATATTCATTTTTTCTATTGTACCTCTCTCCACTATCTCTGTATAGGTAGAAAAATTCATCATAAACACTGGCAATGAGATTTCTAGTTTCAAACCATACAGGTTTCTGTGAATATTCATCTAATCATTCTTTAGAACGTCTAACAGAAAATGGAATTGCTCAGCCAAATGATTGGTGTCTACTGACACAAAATTCTCTCTCTATTATAATGAAAAGAAGTACAAGGACATTTACTACATCATGTAATCTATGAAAAACATTTTGAAGAACTTAGTGTTGATACTCTTACAATCCATTTCCATGTGTCGGTCTTCATGGACCGTATAATCCCACCATCGCTTAGTGGATCCTTCAATTCTAAATGATGCCCACTTTACCCTAATATTTTTACGTTTACCTAGAGAGATGAATATTTTATTAATTCTATCCATCCATTCCTCTACCTCTTGAGGTTAATTCATTCCATTAATCAATGTTTTGTTCTCATGCAAGAACTCACACAATCACTCTTTCTTCTACAACTATTAGTTGTATGTCAACCACTACATTCTAAACTCGGGGAACATCCTAATCCACAAATCATACTTCGTATATGATAGTACCAATGAAATTATGAACTATATGGGGATTCCCATGGGGAGAATTAGGTCCACCTTCTAGTGAAACTCATGGAATACGTCTCAGAGGCATACAACTTCACACTAAAACAAAAGAAAAATCCCACAATAGACAAAAATCACACATCAAAATAGAAAACCAATAATAAAAAACAAAGATATTAAAAAAAACCCCAATACAAGACACACATATCCTAACATATGATTGAATATTGAGTCTCATCACAACAAGATCTTTTCAGACACTAATCACAATATACCTCTCATGTCTCAAAAATCCTATATCCATTCTAACAGATTTCCCACGACATGGACTCTTGAGGAATGTCCTTATCGTAAAACAAAAAGTAAAAAATTGACATTGGTTACCCTCAAACCCATCAACTAACATGTTATTTTAAAAACCTTATGGGATTTTCTGGATCCCCACAGGCCAACAAAAAGCATCATGGAATCGAAAAACACAACATATGGAATAATTTCACCCATCCTACCCAAACACATGACGTATAAGTACTAAAGAGTAATATATGTAAAAGAACAAGATATATATCCCATTACTATAATAAATGTTTTGAAATATATAGAAAAAAAAGATAAAAATTCTAAAGGTTAAGTCCAAATACTATGTACCCATTCCAAACAGCTACTCCAAAGGATGGAATTGATAACTCCCACCTTATCACCGCAAACTACCCATCCAAATGACACGAACCTTTACTCCTCACTGAGTAAAATTTCCTTTCCCTATAATAGAAGATAATCCTATGTCGATGACCCACCAATGGGGATAGTAGGGTGTGAGATATAATGTTTTGTGGGATATAACCCAGGTGTTTCAAATCAAGGCTCTATAAAAAAATTCCTCCATGGTCATTTTATGTAAAAATATGGAATGATAATTATAAAATAAGTTTTATGGATTTTTTTTAATATTTTAATATTTCAATAGTTCTAAAAAAATTAGGTATATCGATTTCAAAGAACATTTTCGAAATAATTTATCACAATCGTAAACATGCATGTCAAAGCCAACTCAGAAATCCAAGAAATAAAAAATAGAAGCACATGTGTTACAAGATCAAGGAATTGTACATGACCAGGTTACAGACTACAGATACCATAATAATCAACTGTACAAACTAGTTAATAGAACAAAGATCTAAGGAAACAGAGTAATATACCTTGAGTAAACCCCCACAACAATGTCAATATCGATCCCCTATTCAATTGGAAACCCCCAGGAAAATGGTCCTTGACAATAACAAAAGAATGATGGCCCAAAGCTAGACCTTCCAACGATGTACCCTAGGAAACCCATGTTCTCTTTTTAAAAACTAAATTTTATTCTTTGAAAAAACATTCTTACCCATTTCAAAAATTACATTTCATTGTATTGAATATAACCATTTTTCACCATTTATTAATAAGCATGGAAAATCCATTTTTCATTAAAAACAATTTTCAACACACAATAAACAATCATGCCAATTTTAATATATATTAGTATGTAATGTAAAACATTAAATTCCATTCTCATTTTCTAGTGATGGAACCACATACCACAAAACAGAGTTCGGACGTGCCGATAACTAAAATATCGTTCAATGAAAACCAACAACATCATCGAATTCCCTAGAATAAAATACACATCTTGTTCAAATCAATTTAGAAATAAATGGGTCAATAGAATAGTGGAAGCCTAAATAACTCCAAAATGGATGTATACTACACCACAAATAACCATGAAACACCCTTCGTAACATGATCTGAAAATGGATCTATAAAAAGACAAGACGGTATATCCAACAAAACCCAACGGATCGATGGATTCCACCCAATGGTGATAAAACGTCCAAAAGAAAAAAATGATGTGAAATATTATTTACTCGGAGTGACTCCCCATAGTCACAGTGGAAATAAAACGTCAAAAAAAATTGATCTAGGAAAAATAGAATCTCCAAAAAATTTCTTAGGGGAGACCTTGGGTCGAAGATTAAGGAGTCTGGAAAGAAAGGGAGACAAAAAACTGCCACCACATGTGATAATAATAGGAACTAGATGTTTCGTGGTGTGAAACTCCCATTCATTATTTAAAGGCCATTCAGGATAAGTATGCCGAAAAACCCATATCCTTAGATTAAAAATATGTTATTTCAAAACATAATGATGTGAAACTATCATTCATGACGTGTAAAATTTTACATCCTGAATCTTTTTTCATGAATTGCACCAAATAATAATTACACGACGTGTATCCCAATTACACAACATGAAATCTTCTTTCATACAATAGAATATACTATTTAATATAGAAATTACAACAACTCTTGGAATTCACAGTTATAATTAATATCCCAATATCTAATAAGGGAAAACCATATTGAGGTTTTGGTAGTACCTGATAAAACGGTAATGGGATTTTACATATTTGGATGATATATCTATTAGAGATACATTTTTATTAGTTTGGATGTGCGGACAAGTACATTGTGATATCAAAACCTATATTACCATATATTTATTTCAACAACCAAAAACATGATCATTGTATTTCCATTTTGATGAATGTTATATTTTGATAAATCAACAATTCTTTAAGGAATGAAATATTTGGGGTTTTTTATAATTCTATCATTTATCATCGTTTATGTGGGATGAAATTGATTTTCATGGATCATTTTTGTAGTTGTCGACATTATCATAGGTATGTTTTCATTCCCACATGGATAGATTCATCTAGTTAATAATTATTGGATCTCCATAGCTATGGATTGTAGTATGGGGTGAATCCACATTATGAAATGATAAAAACCATGAGTCAAAAGTGATTATCTCCTATATCAATGCATTTAAATTTTATTAAAACTTTTTAGATTGAATCAAAATTTGGTGAAGGACTATGTTAAGACACCATTTTTAATCCTCATAATAAATAATATAGACCCTAGAACTCAATAGACATGATGGATACAACATTTTATTAAGATATAGTTTTTTTCATGATAACCTGTTTTGATCCATGTTGGTGTATCTATTTAGACTATTATTAAGAGTTGGGATATGTCATTATGTCAGTAAATTTTTGATGGAATAATAGTTTTTAAAATTATTCCATTACTGAAATAATATCTATTCGACTCCTCATGTATTAGTCATGTTTTAATGATCACAAATCTCAATAATAATTACACATCATGTATTAATGATATCTACTCTTATTGATGATTAATTTATCTCACTATTATTTCCAAATCTTATGCATGATCATAAATCTCACTTATCTTATCGAAACCTTGTGTTTATGTTTCAAATTATCTTATTTTCAAATGGTTAAGCTTAATTCATATTCTGCATATTACTATTTATGTCTAAATACAGATATTTTCCAAAGTACCCAGACACATTGAAGGATGCACCGTGACCCAGACACCATGAAGGACACACTGTGACCTAGACACCGTGAAGGACACACTGTGACCCAGACACCATGAAGGACATACCGTGATGCACATACCGTGAAGAAGACACCGTTCACATAATCACTGTGACACCATTTCATAACCTTTTTGTAAATATTATTTAAATAATACTAACTGTCATATTTGATTCCTTTAATGCAATTAATGTTATTTAATGATAGTAGTTGGTCTGTCAGAAAATTGTACCTCATATCTATTGAAAGGAAATCATTCCTATTGCCGGAGCTTGTGGAAGATAAAGAAGATTGAGCTGCAGTAGAGAATATATGTGTGCGCTTGACAGGTCTCGACACACATAATAAAATACTAGCAATCTATGTATTAATAGAAGAACAGTCCTGAGCACAACTATGAAGAACCCATTGCACGATACTCAAAGAAGTTCCATACATGAAATCCTACATTACTGAAGAACACACGAAGTACTCTGGAGTCAAGGGAACATCTTCTCTCCCGAAGAAACAAAAGCTGATACAAGACACTCTGTTTTTCAATAGAAAAACCATAGAATGACTCAGAAGCTATTCTGCTGATTCCACCGAGTCCAGAGCTCCACTTCCAAATCACTAGAGCTTTCTAAACTTTCATATACTATCTCTAAGTGAATTATTATTTACTTTTGAGCATTGTGTGTATCCTGTTTATTTTACACGCACATTGTCTCCTGTGCTGAACTGGAGGATATCACAATCCTCACACCAAAACTTTTTACTCTTGATTACCCATGAAAATTTTGGAAGAGGTCCCTATGTGGTCTGATCTTTATTTTCTTTTCCCCTGAAGAATAGTGGTAGAGGTCCCTGTGTGGCCTGAATAGTTCTGTAATTTTGTTAACCCCTATCCAGGGTGTGGATCACTTTATATATATATAAATTTGGGAGGACTAACTCTCGGCTTGAGACTGATCCTATTGGTTATATTTTCTATGCATTTTTAGTTTATGTTCAAAATATACAGTATCTAATTTATATACCGCTACTTATTACATTGAAATAAAAATCTATTTTAAATTTACTTTGATAGTTAATCTAGAAAGTGCTTGTATCTATTGTAAATCAGTAAGTTAGTTTCAAAAGCTAATTTAATCTTCTGATTAGATTAACTGAGAACTAATCACTCTTTTGATAATCTAATTGAACCTTTACAGTTTTAAAATTCACTACAGTTTAACTTGTTTTATAAATTTCGGGATATTCATAAAAAAATTTAACCGAAATTTTAACTAGAAATCAATTCACCCCCCCTCTTGAGTGTCTACTCCGACTAAAATTTGGTATGAAAGGTTTTTTTATTTATACTAGAATTCAAAACACTCTATTTTTTCAACTGTGATTTTAGTTGCATCTTTAATGATCTTAAAAATTTATTAGTTCTAAATTTTGTCTCTTTAACTTTACATTATAAAATCTAACTATGAACAATAGACTAGAGGGTTCTTCTACTAACAAGACACCTTTCGTTAATGGTACAAACTATGCCCAGTGGAATCTTAAAATGAAAATTCATTTGGAAAGTATGGGTTTTGATATCTTTACTTCTATTGAATCTCAATATAAAATTCAAGAAACTGAAAGGAAAAATTGGGATGAGCTTACTAAAGTAGCTTACAATACTAACTGTAAAGCAATGAATGATTTTTATTGTGCATTAGGAGATGAAGAATTTAATATAATATCATCTTGCAAAACTGCTTATGAAATTTGGGATATTTTGGGAGTTTCTCATGAAGGAACAACCAATGTTAAATAAACCAGATTAAATACTTATACTATTAAATATGATAATTTTAGATGATGATTGATGAACCTATTTCTGATATGTATCACAGGTTCAATGACATAGTCAATACAATGAGTTCACTTGGTAAAGCTGTTCCAGAAAAGGAACAAATTATGAGGATACTGAGATGTTTTCTAGACCGATGGAGAGGAACATTTGTTTCAATCAAAGAATCATGTGACATTGGAGCTATCCCTGTCAAATAGATTATTGGTAAATTAATGTTGTATGAGGAAGAACCCAAAGTGAATAAGGAGTAAAGAGATGAACCAAAAAGAATGTCTTTAGATTTTAAATATACTACTTCTAAGAGCAAGGAAAAAGAAAAAGTTCAAATACAAACTGAAAGCTTACCAGTGAATATTATGATTTAGAGAGTGATGCTGAGAAGGCTCATAAAGCCAGAAGATTTATGAAGTTTTATAGGAAGAAGAAATTCTTTAGAAAATCAAATTACAAAGGAATGTATGACAGTAAAGGTCATTAGAAAAATGATTGAATGAAAGATGATAAAAATGATGAAGTTGTCTACTATGAATGAAAAATAAAAGGTCGCATAAAAGAAGACTGTCCAAAACTGAAGGTCAAGAAAAAACATGATTATAAGGACAGTAAGTAAAATAAATCTATGAATTATACTTGGAGTACTTCAGAAGACAACACAAGTGAATCTGAAATATCTGATTCTGAAAAGAATCATGCCAACATGTGTTTCATGGCCAAAACATCTGAGGTAACCTTAGATACTACTATTTTAAATTCCAATTATTCTTGAGATGATGTAGAATCTGATTCTGATTCTGAAGATATGTCTAAGGATGAACTATTTGAGTATTGTAACATGCTAGAAGAAACATGCAATGAACTTAAAGACAAATATAAGTCATTAAAAAAACAGCATGCTCTCACTTCAAATGTTAAATCTTCTCTTGATATTGAAAATGAAAAGAATTCTCAACTTTTAAAGGAAAATACATAATTGAAAATGTCTAATGAGCAACATAGAAATGACATAGAAAAATTCACAAATGGAAAAGATAAACTTAATCAAATTTTAGGAAAGAAAGTGGATCCAAAATACACTACTAGAATAGGCTACCAACCTAGACAGAGACAGATTACTATGAATAGATTTATTCCTAAACCTGGACAGAATATTGTTAGTTCCAGTTCTGGAAATCCACATACATCAACTGGTTATTCTCATAGTTATAGATCAAATAGATTTTATCTCTCAAAATCATTTGACTCTGTAAAATATATGAGACACATAAGACAAATTTGGGTACCAAAATCATTGATTTCTAACCTATCTGGACCCAAGAAGATATGGGTACCAAAGTAATTTCCCATCTAAATATATTTTGTAGGAAACCAGTTTGAGGAGTTCCCACAAGAAGACATGGTATTTGGACATCGGATGTTCAAGACATATGTCTGGGGATTACTCATGCTTTAAAAGCCTAATCAAGGTTGATGGAGGCCATGTCACCTTTGGTGATAATTCTAAGGTAAAATTCATCGGCCTAGGCCAAATTGGTAACACTAGCTCAGTTTTAATTTCTAAAGTTTTATTTGTTGATGGATTGAAATATAACCTGTTATGTATATCTCAATTATTTGATGATGGATTTAAGGTTAAATTTGAAAATAATTCTTGTAATGTTTTTAACACTAAAAATGTTTTAGTATTCTCTACCTTGAGAAATGAAAATGATTATGTTGTTGATCTGAATTCTCTAGCTAATCAAAATGAGACTTTCCTAAATGCCTTTTCAGAAAGAATCATTGTTATGGCATAGAATATTATGACACTACAACATCCACTCACTTAGAAAACTAACTAGGAAGAACTTAGTTAGAGACTTACCCAAACTTGTGTTTCCAAATGACAATGTTTTTAATCCTTGTCAAAAGGGAAAGAAACACAAAATCTCTTTCAAACCAAAGAATAAAGTGTCAACTTCTCAACCTCTCGAGTTGGTTCACATGGACTTGTTTGGAACTTCTAGAGATTCTAGCATTAATGGGAAGCACTATGTCTATGTCTTAGTAGATGACTTTTCTGGGCATACTTGTGTATACTTCTTAGCTCACAAAAGTGAATCTTGTTCTTACTTTATTAAATACACCATGTCTGTAAAAAACCTTAGTGGACATAAGATTAAGACCCTGAGAAGTGATCATGGCCGTGAGTTTGAAAATTCAGATTTTGAATCTTATTGCTCACACAATGGCTATAGTCACAACTTGGTGCCCCTAGGACAGCTCAACAGAATGGCGTAGTAGAAAGAAGAAATAGAACCCTTCAAGAAATTGCTAGAACCATGCTTAATGAATATGACCTGCCTAATTATTTCTGGGCTGAGGCTATGAATATAGCTTGTTATATTATTAATAGATTCTTGATAAGACATGTTCTCAATAATACCCCATATGAGTTATGGAAAAATTGAAAACATAAAGTTAGTTACTTTAGAGTCTTTGGATGTAATGTTTTTATTCTTAATACAAAGGATAATCTTGACAAGTTTTCTTCTAAGAGTGATGAAGGAATTTTTCTTGGTTATGCTTTAACTAGCAATGCCTATAGAGTCTTTAATAAAGGAACCAAATGTGTGAAAGAATCTGTTCAAATCAAATTTGATAAAACTGATCCACATGAGCCTAAGTCATCTCTTGAAAATCTTGAAGAAGATTTATCTGTTCTGAACCATAATGATAAAATCAATGAACCTGTTGTAAAGACAACCGGTTCTAGAAATATTTCAGAATCTGCCCCAAATGAACCCGAACCCATAGATGAACCTGAAGTTTCTAGTCCTACAATTACTATATCAACAATGATTCTAAATAATCATCATTTAGATGCTATTGTTGGTAATCATGATAGAGGGACACAAACTAGAGCTTCTCTAAGAAACCAGGTTGAACATCAAGCCTTTCTTTCATAGCTAGAACCAAAAAATGTCAATGGTGAAATCAATGAGGAATTTTGGGTAATGTCTATGCAAGAAGAGTTAAATCAATTAGAATGAAACAATGTCTGGGAATTAGTTGACAGAGCCAAGGACACTTTAAGAATAATCACTAAATGGTTTTTTAGAAACAAAGTTGATGAATCTAGAAATATAGTTACAAACAAAGCTAGATTAGTTGCACAAGGATATATTCCTGAATAAGGAATTGATTATGAGGATAATTTTTCTCTAGTATCCAAACTAGAAGACATTAGGATTTTACTTTCTTATTATGCACATCTAAATTTAAAACTATATAAAATGGATGTCAAGAGTGCATTCTTAAATGGGTATATAGTAGAGGATATTTTTGTTGAACAACCACCTGTATTTACAATCCCTCATTTTCCAAATCATATTTTCAAATTGTCAAAAGCTTTATATGGTTTAAAGCAAGCACCAAGAGCTTGGTGTGATAGATTAGGTACTTTTCTAATTTATAATGGTTTTACAAAAGGAGTAGTCGATCCTACTATTTTTATAAAACAAATTTCTAAAGATGTTTTAATTGTAAAAATTTATGTAGATGACATTTTTTTGGATCTTCAAAAAATTCCCTATGTACTGATTTTTCTAAAATGATGCAAAACGAATTTGAAATGTGTTTAATGGGTGAAGTTAAATTCATTCTTGGATTTCAAATCTTTCAAAACAATAATGGAATTATTTCAACTAAATGTAAATATACTAGAGATCTTTTAAAACGTTTTGGATTGAATAGCACAAAAAGTAGTAACACTCCCCTGAGTACCACCTGTAAGTTGGATCTTGATGAAGATGGAAAATTTATTGATCAAAATACTTATAGAGGAATGATTGGAAGTTTACTCTACTTGACTGCTAGTCATCGTGATATTATGTTTAGTGTGTGTATGTGTGCTCATTTTCATGCAAACCCTAGAGAGTTACATTTAAATTCTGTAAAGAGAATATTTAAATACCTCAAGCATACTACCAATTTAGGACTATTCTATCCAAAAGGACAATATTTTGACATAGTTAGCTATTCTGATACTGATTTTTCTGGATGTAAGTTAGATAGAGAAAGAACCTCTGGAACATGTCACTTTTTAGGAAAGTCACTAGTATCATGGTGTAGTAAGAAACAAAATTCTGTTGCATTATCTACTACAGAAACTGAATACATAGCTGGTGTAAGTTGTTGTGCACAAATTTTGTCGATGAAACACACTTTACTAGACTATGGATATCAATTCAGACATGTACCAATAAATCGTGACAACACAAGTGCTATTAACATTTCAAAGAATCCTGTCTCTCATTCTAGGATAAAGCATATTGATGTAAGACATCACTTTTTGAGGAATCATTACCAAAAAAGTGATATCACCTTGAAATTCATTGGTACTGAATATCAACTTTCTAATATATTCACCAAACCATTGAATTCTGAGAGATTAGACTACATAATACATGATCTTGGTATGATTAATCATAAATAGATATCTTACAGATCTTACTGTTTACTTTTTTTCTATATTTTACATTATGGTTTCATATTTACTATTTCTCAGTTATTGTTTCATGCTTACAGTCTCACAGAAAACACCTTGTGTTCACAGCCTGTCACTTAACTGTCTCACCGTGATAGAATAGTTCACTCCCTATCTCACCATGATTGTACAGAATTGTTACTATCTCACCATGATGACCACCAACTGTCTCACCATGACAACTTTTTTTCCTCGCACCGTAATGCCTACTCACGATCTCATCGTGATGATTCTTTATATATTTATTTTAACCCGCATCGTGGTAATTTTTAATTCACTGCTACATGATTTCCTGCGTTTTGGTTTTTATGACGTTTGACATTCCCAAATAATAAAACATAAGGGGTTTTCACTCGATTCCTTACCTAAGCTCTCTCCTGCTCACTCTCTCGAACCCTCTTTATCTTGAATTCCTTCTTCTCTCCCTCACCTGAACTGTCAGTGAATTCCAAGGATGAAGTTTCCATCTTCACCCTCATCTGAGAAGCACCGCTATATGAAATTGAAAAGAGAACCGATGATTGCACCTGAAGGACCTCTAAATCAGAATCTTGTAAGCCGTACTGTAGTACCTTAAAAAGAGATTTGCCCTGAGTGGCTGCTATCTAGAAAGTTTTCAGTCTTGAAAGTATTAAGAGAAAAAGGATTGATCGATTGGTTCTCTAGACAATATAGACCGATTTACCCAAGGATGGTACCTCAATTTTACCAATATGTAATGTCTTATTTTGATGTTGGAGAAAGAAATATGGTAACAAGCTAGATCAATGGAAAAAAGTGTTCATTCTCTTCAAGGTTGTGTGATGCATGCCTGAGGATTCCTCGTGAATGAATTTGTGATGGTTACCAAAGAGAACCTTCTCCAACAACTGACATCTTTGATCTAGAGAATTCTTTTGAAACCTTGACTGGAAATAGCACCATGTGAAGGGCCATAGTTGTAAAAACTGGGCCCTGAACGGGTTATCTGACTAATGACAGTCCCCACAGGCCAACATAAGGTTTTTTTACTCGATTCCTTACCCGATCTCTCTCATGCTCACTGTCTTGAACCCTATTTACCTTGAATTCAATATTCTCTCCCTCACCTGAACCGTCAGTGAATTCCAAGGATGAAGTGTCCATCTTCACCCTCATCTGAGAAGCACCGCTCTATGAAACAAAAAAGAGAACTGAGGATAGCACCCGAAGGACCTCTAAATCTGAATCTTGTAAGCCGTACTGTTGTACCTAAAAAAGAGATTTTCCCTGAGTGGATGCTGTCTAGAAAGTCTTCAGTCTTGAAAGTTATAAAAGGATAAGGATGGATCGATTGATTCTCTAGACAAGATAGATCGATTTACCCAAGGATTATATCTCAATTTTACCAATATGTAATGTTTTCTTTTGATGCTGGAGAAAGCTATATGGTAACAAGCTGGATCAATGGACAAAAGTTTTCATTCTCTTCAAGGCTGTGTGATGTATGCCTGAGGATTCCTCGTGAAGGAATTTGTGATGATTACCAAAGATAACCTCCTCCAACAACTGACATCTTTGATCTGGAGAATGCTTTGGAAATCCTGACTGGAAATGGAACCAAGTGAAGGGCTATAGCTGTGAAAACTAGGCCCTGAACAGGTTATCTGTCTAATGACAGTCCCCACAGGCCATCACATGTCCTTTTTAGTGTATTTTGTCCTCACTCACACACACCCTAAAAAAATTCCCCGGAGGTCACCCATCCTGATCACTACTCCCAGCCAAGCACACTTAACTGTAGAGTTCTAATCAGGTAGGCTCCAGAAAAGGAAGGTGCACCTTGTTGACATGAGTCATATCATTTAGTCATTTAACCCTCTAAATCAGAATCTTGTAAGTCTTACTATAGTACCTGAAAAAGCGATTTGCCCTGAGTGGCTGCTGTCTAGAAATTCGTCAGTCTTGAAAGTCTTAAGAGAACAAGGATGGCTCGATTGGTTCTCTAGACAAGATAGACCGATTTACCCAAGGATGGTACCTCAATTTTACCAATATGTAATGTTTTCTTTTGATGCTGGAGAAAGAAATATGGTAAAAAGCTGGTTCAATGGACAAAAGTGTTCATTCTCTTCAAGGTTGTGTGATGCATGCCTGAGGATTACTCATGAAAGAATTTGCGATGATTACCAAAGAGAATCTTCTCCAACAACTGACATCTTTGATCTAGAGAATTCTTTGGAAACCATGACTGGAAATGGCACCAAGTGAAGGGCCATAGTTGTGAAAACTGGGCCCTGAACGGGTTATCTGACTAATGACAGTCCCTACAGGCCAACATAAGGGGTTTTCACTCGATTCCTTACCCGATCTCTCTCCTTCTCACTATCTCGAACCCTATTTACCTTGAATTCCATCTTCTATCCCTCAACTGAACTGTCAGTGAATTCCAAGGATTAAGTGTCCATCTTCACCCTCATTTGAGAAGCACCGCTCTAAGAAACAGAAAAGAGCACTGAGGATAGCACCTGAAGGACCTCTAAATCTAAATCTTTTAAGTCGTACTGTAGTACCTAAAAAAGAGATTTGCCATGAGTGGCTGCTGTCTAGAAAGACTTCAGTCTTGAAAGTCATAAAAAAATAAGGATGGATCGATTGGTTCTCTAGACAAGATAGACCGATTTACCCAAGGATGGTATCTCAATTTTACCAATATGTAATGTTTTCTTTTGATGCTGGAGAAAGCTATATGGTAACAAGCTGGATCAATGGAAAAAAGCTTTCATTCTCTTCAAGGCTGTGTGATGTATGCCTGAGGATTCCTCGTGAAGGAATTTTTGATGATTACCAAAGAGAACCTCCTCCAACAACTGACATCTTTGATCTGGAGAATGCTTTGGAAATCCTGACTGGAAATGGCACCATGTGAAGGGCTATAGCTATGAAAACTAGGCCATGAACTGGCTATCTGACTAATGACAGTCCCCACAGGCCAACACATGTCCTTTTTAGTGTATTGTTTCCTCACTCACACACACCCTAAAAAACTTCCAAGGAGGTCACCCATCCTGATCACTACTCCCATCCAAGCACGCTTAACTGTAGAGTTCTAATCAGGTAGGCTCCAGAAAAGGAAGGTGCACCTTGTTGACATGAGTCATATCATTTATTCATTTAACCCTTTATCATTTGGGGGTGTTACAATAACCCCTCCTTTAGAGCACAACGTCCTCATTGTGGGCCCTACATCTCAACCTAGGTAGTACACTGCACTTAAGGCTGGGTACCAGCTCTGATACCAAATGTGACAAATGTGCCCTGAACAGGTTATCTGACTAATGACAGTCCCCACAGGCCAACACATGTCATTTCCAGTGTATTTTGTCCTCACTCACACACATCCTGAAAAAAACATCCCAGGAGGTCACCCATCCTAATCACTACTCCCAGCCAAGCACGCTTAACTGTGGAGTTCTAAATAGGTAGGCTCCCGAAAAGGAAGGTGCATCATGTTGACATGAGTCATATCATTTAGTCATTTAACCCTTTACCATTTGGGGGTGTTACAATAGCAGCTGAATTGGATAGGGAGATAAGACTACTGTTCAAATTTATTCAGAATTTGATTAGTTCAAGAAAAGGATATTTTTCTATGTTGAAGTATCAAGAGTTTTTCTTGATTCATCTCTTCAAGAATGGCCATAAGATAAATTTCGGCAAATATGTCATTATCCACATATGTGAGATGATTAAAGTCACTTCCAAATCCACCTCCTTGTTTTAGACAAGGATGATTTTGGCCATGTTAGTTGCCAAGGGAGTTGTTGGACCGAATGAAGAAAGGCTAGAGGATTTTAATTTTTGTTTATCCAGGCCTATCATCAGAAGGATTAAGATAAATTGGAACCCCTGGAAGAAGCATTGGGTTGAAGATAATGATCAACTTTATAAGAAGTACAATTTTATTGATTATCCAAGAAGGCCAAAGAATATAACTAATCCTGGTTTGGAACCAGATGAATTAGCTGAGTACAAAAAAGAATAAGAAGAAGAGGAGGCTGAAATACCTCAAGAGGAAGCAGCTTTAGTTGAGAAAGAAAGGACGATTGTCCCTGCTGATGTTCCTACTGAAATACCTCTTAGAGAAGAAGTTGTTGATTTTTGTAGAGTAGAAGAAGCCCATGCTTCTAGAAATGATGTTTATCAAGAAGTTCAGTCTTAGGCTACAAGAGAATTGGTTATCCCTGATTTAGAGGACCAAGTCATTGAAGAAGCTGATCTAGGAGAAATCCCTGCTAGGTAAAATGTTAATCAAGAAGATCTCCCTATTGAAAAAGTAGCAAGTCTAGAAGCACAACCAATGGAACAATTGGTTCCTTAGTACATACCCTCTACTGAAGAGAGGATGGAAATTTCCTTTTAGTTGGAAAGACATTAATTTGCTGAAAAGATTAGAGCTGATCCTGTGGATATTGATCATGAAGTTGTGCCTCAAGAACCTGAAATGGAAGAACATTTTTAGGGTGAGGAACCTCAAAACCTTGATATTGAAGAAGCTAGATCTACTAGAACATCTCAACCAATTTTCACACATTCTGTGTACACTCTGTTTGAGTTTCCATGTTTTAATGATGTGAGTGAATCACAACAATTGACTACAACTGGTACAGATCTCTCTTCTTTGTTTCAACTGAAATCAGTAGCTCACCCAGAACCAGAAACAGATCCTTAACCTTCATCTGAATCTGAAACTAATTCTGAGTCACAATTAGAATCTGCATCAGACCCAGTACCACTACCATCACCTACACTATTAATCGAGAAACAATCCTTTTTTTCTAAGGATAATTTGAATGTCTTTGGAGAGACTGTCTTGGCTGGTGTTGAGAAAAATTTATCCACTCAACCTCGACCAGTGACTCAACTATGTCAAGAAGATGCATCGATTCTTTTGGAAAATATTATTATGCATACTCAACCAAGAATGATTCGAGAAGTACAAGTAGTCAGAGTTGAAAATAGATTGCTTAGTGCTGATGTTTCTAATTTGAAAGGTTTGGTGGAAAACCTGCTAATAGAATTGTCTTCAAGATCAGAGCCTGCTCCAGATCATGTTTCTGCTCCAGCACATGTTGCTGCTTCTCATGAACTAGATATTTCCAACCTTTCTTGAGAGATTGTGTCTCAAGTGCATCCTTATCTGATATATTTTGATTAGAATATTGGAACAAGACACACCAAGATGCTGCAACACATGAGAGAGCTTGTGGAAAATATGAATAAGCTCACAAATGAGCACAATGGATGTCTACAAAAAGTGTTGAAACAGCTCAATGTTCTAACCAAAGCTGTCAAGGCTTCTCCTCCCTCTAGTCAAACCTCCACACCTTCTTTGGTTGATTCCTTGCTTAGGTCCATAATCTAGGAAAAACTTTAGAATTCCCTTTGTGGTTTTGATCTACCTCCTCTGTCTGAAGATATGAAGAACAGTGATAGAGCACTTGGTCTTGTTCAGATCCATTCTAATATTTCAAATGATGCACTACAAGAGATCACCAAGAAGATAGGCTTTTATCTCACCCAGATTTTCTCTAAAAGTGACATGACAAATCAAATTCTGTATCTTGAGGAGAACATGAAATTCCATCCATTGACTCAAGCTTTTTAATCTCAAGTTCAGAAGCTTACAGATTTCACCAGTTTGTTAGACAAGTTCATGGAGAATATGGGAGATTTTGAAAAGGCTATAAAATATGGTGGAGAAATCATTACAGATTTCATCAATATTCTATAATTGTATCTTCATGTGCAGAGTACTGCAATTGTTGCTCCAGCTGCTGCACCCCTCAGACCTTGTCTACCTGCCTTAGCCTCAACTGTAATGTCAGTCAGCCAAGCCCTTTCACAGATCCAACCATTCATTCTTGACCAACCACAGACTTGATCTTCTATAGCTCCTACTTTGGCTCCCTCTATTTTTGAAGTTCTACCCTTACCATCTTTGTCTACCATATCTATGCCTTCTTCTACTTCAGCATCAACTCCTGTTGCTGCTAAAGGAATGTCAAAGGCCGATCCCTGAAGGTTCAAGTGACCGCTTTCTTTTTGATGGGATTTCTATTGTTGTTTACTGTTTGTATTTCTACTGTATCATGTATTCAGGACGTTTTTAATGAAAAATGGATAATTTCAATCCCTTCCTCCTGTTTCACTTTTTGACAATCCCAAAAGGGGGAGAAAGAGAAAAAGTATTATTATTATTATTCTAAAGAGACATGTTACTGTAGAATCTATTATTCTCTAACTCTGTTATTATATATGTTATCTCTAAACATTGCATTTCATTTATATTTTCCCTATACATGATTTATGATCATCAAAAAGGGAGATATTTTTGATCTCCTCATGTATTACTCATGTTTTAATGATCCCAAATCTCAAAAATAATTACACATCATGTTTTACTGATAGAAAATCCTATTGATGGTTAATTAATATCACTATTATTTACAAATATTATCCATGATCACAAATCTCACTTATCTTATCAAACCATTGTGTTTATGTTTCAAATTCTATTATTTTATAATGGTTAACCTTAATTCATATACTTAATATTACTGTTTAATTATACATATAGATATTTTCCTAAGTACCCAGACATTGTGAAGGACACACCGTGACATAGAAACCATGATGGACACACCGTGACCCAGACACCGTGAAGGACACACCATGACTCAGACACCATGAAGGATATTCTATGATGCACATACCATAAAGAAGAAACCGTTTACATAATCATTGTGACATCGTTTCTTAAACATTTTGTCAATATTATTTAAATAATACTAATGGTCATATTTGATGCCTTTAATGCAATTAATTTTATTTAAGGATAGTTGTTGGTCTGTCAGGAAACCGTACATCATATCTATGGAAATGAAATAATTTCTATTGTCGAAGATCGTATAATATAAAGAACATTGAGTTGCATTAGAGAATATACATGTGCACTTGACACGTCTCGACACACATAATACAATACTAGGAAGCTCTGTATTAAATAGAAGAACAATCCTGAGCACAACTATGAAGAACACATTGCAAGATTCTCAAAGAAGTTACATACATGAAATCATACATTTCTGAATAACACATGAAGAACTCTGGAGTCAAAAGAATATCATTTATCCTGGAGAAACAAAATATGAACCACGACACTCTGTTTTTCAACAAAAAAACTAGAGAACGTATCAGAAGCTATTCTGTTGAATCCAACGACTCCAGATCTTTACTTCCAAATCACTATATCTTTCTAAACATTCATATACTATCTCTAAGTGATTTATTATTTACTTTCGAGCAGTGTGTGTATCTTGTTTAATTTACACACACGCTATCTCATGTGCTGAACTGGAGGATATCAGAATACTCACACCAAAACTCCTTAATATTGTTTACCCATGACAAATGTGGAAGAGGTCCCTATGTTGCATGGTCTTTATTTTCTTTTCCCATGAAGAACAGTGGTAGAGGTCCCTGCGTGGCCTGAATAGTTCTGTACTATTGTTAACCCCGATCCAGGGTGTGGATCACTTTATATATATATATATATATATATATAAGAAGACTAAGTCTCGGCTTCAGACTGAACCTCTTGGTTATATTTTCTGTGCATTTTTAGTTTAAGTTCAAAATATACAATACCTAATTTTTATACCGCTGCTTATTACATTGAAATACAAATCTGTTTTAAAGTTACATTGATTCTAAATCTAGTATGTCTTTATATCTATTGTAAATCAGTAAGTTAGTTTTAAAATCTAATTTAATCATCTGATTGGATTAACTGAGAACTAATAACTCTTTTGAGAATCTAATTGAACTTTTACAGTTTTAAAAATTCACTACATTTTAACTTGTTTTATTAATCGGGGGATTTTCATAGAAAATATTTTAACTGAAATTTTAATTGGAACTCAATTCACCCCCCCCCCCTCTTTAGTGTCCACTCCAACCAACAATATCTATCAATATGACCATGTCTTGATAGTAGTTGTGTCTGATCATAGAAGAATGAATACTTAACCCCTCAATGATAAGTTAATATTTTGTTTTGATCCTATAAGCCTAATGTGTAATTTTTCCTAGATAATATTTTCCTATGAAAGAAATAATTGGATATGTGATTACATATCCTGGATCATTATGCTATGTAAACTCTGAAGATAGTTGGTGTGGTAAAACATTTCTTGAATAGGGAAATGGTAACTAAGGTTATGAAAGATCTGATAGAGAAAGAATTACTTGGGACCCACTTAAGAGAAATTATTTTTTATTTTTTGAGGTTTTTGTGTTTGATATCTTAATATGTGATCGGTATGGTTCTCTATTGTGTAATTTATTTATTCATATATAAGTGAAGAATTATTGTTAGAATTATTTAAATGAAGCCTTTTATGGTTGGGAGAAATCATGTTTTTGGTTTTCGTCTCTAGATGGTTATTTTTTACTTCTTAGGTAGATGGTTGGTCTAAATTATTTCACATAGTAATTAATAAATCATAAACATAAGTAATCATGGTCATCTAAAAATGGAAAATAAGGATGTGTAATGATATCATATAATATGGTTCGGTTCCAAGAGTGATATGGTTAATCACAGAGTTGATGTCACGATGCCATAAATTCTAGAAAGGTGAAGAGAAATGGTATATGACTAATAGTTTAGTGTATCATTGACCATTAGATTGTGGATATGGGATAAAGGATACATGAAAATTGATTTTAAGGTACTATAGACCCATTTTGAGGGATAATAGTGCATTTTGGTAATCATTATATTATATATTCAAACAATTTATATCTTCCACACTAAAGATATTGGTTTAGTGAAGTATTTTTTCTAATTGAATAATCATGGGGATAATTAATTATATTTTTTATTAATCGACATCAATTATTATATTTTATCTTTAAAAGGATGTTTGGAGAAGAATAATTATCCATTTAATTAATATAATCTTGACATTATTGTGGTCATTTTAAGGGTATTTTGTGTTCATTGCCTCATTTGAACATTGATCAAGAAGAAAAATAAATATGGGACATATATGTGGGCTTATGTTTCCCATTGATTCTAGGAACATACATTTGATGCGTGTCTGGTATGATAGTGTCTTTACCATAGGTGGAAAAGATGATGTGGTTTTCCTAAAAATGATGGAAATAATTCTATGATATTTGAATGAAATTTGAACCCATTATCATTATCCATTAGATTCGATGTATTTTATATTTTTTCATAGTTATTCACCACATAAGGAACATAAAATCAAAGGGAATTGGTGTAAGAATAAATCTCATTATTTCAAATTATCTGATTTTATGAAGTGACTGAGGAAGGTGGAAAATCAGTTTGTATACAATATAATTAGAATCTTATGCATTGTGAATTACATGTTTCATTACTAAATATGTATCATTTGGATCTATTCCATGAGATCTATTGGGATAATGAGAATATGAATTCAAATTATTAGTAGTTGATAGACCAATTTATATAGTGTAATGATATTATAATGTGTTATGGGGAAATAAACATGCATTATATAAATTGAGAAAATAGTGTGGCTGGGATATCCATGATTAATGGAAGCACGAGGACTTGAAAATGAAGTAATAAACATATCTTTTTTATCTTCTGAACCTCATCCTCTCATGGGATAGAAATAATTTATTGTGGGGAGAATTATTATTCCTTTAGGGTTACTTTTATTTTTAATGTTGACTAAGTATTATCTATTTTTATATTAGAGGGGAATAATGGGGGTTGAGGTAGAAATATTAATGATTAAAAGAAAATTATACTACTAATATCGTTTAAGAACCCATTTTTATAAACATTTTTTATCCATGTGGTTTGAATCTAAGGCTTTTAGTGGAATGCTTTAGGGATGGCCATGATTTCACTAACATGGACAGTCTCCAAAAAAACAAGTGTGGATGTTTATTATTTTCTATAGATTATATAACTTATCAATATCATAGAATGTAATAATATTATTAATTATAGTGGATATAATAGGGCATTGTTTTATTAAGAAAATTTCTACATTATGGTTGGTTATTGAATTTTTAAATATCATATCTTAACCATTTATAAAGATCAAACCTCGTTGAAATGGAAATTTTATTTTATACATTACTTAAAATTATTAAATTACTAAATTAAAATTATGAATTACCCCATAACAGACTCTCCATAAGGATATATGTGGTCTCTCTAAGCTACCATTATGATTTTGAGTCTATCTAAATGAATCTCTAGGAGGTATGATTATTTTTCTAATTTTTCTCCTATCATTTTTTAATATATTCCTCTAAACAATCAATTTCTCCGTGATGTGAAAACCTTTATATGGTATGTCTAAAAAATAAATGGATTTAATGGAGAAATAATGGTTTCTATCTTTGATATATTATTTTAATGAACATATATCTTTCTTTTCTATCACCATTTCAAAATTTATCTATGTTTCTTATATCGATGATGAATGAGACATTATAATAGGGTCTATCCTTTGGTCAAAATGCATTAAAGAAAATCATTCATCTAGTTTGGATTGTGAAATTGATATTAAAATTGTTATCAAATATTTAAAAAAATGTGTTCTAAATGGATTCTTGAGTTATGGATCTCTATCGAGATTAGGAGTATGCACTGCACGCACCACCAGTTTTTCAATAATGTTAGACTTTTGTGGCCTCTTCTACAAGGAAGGTGCCTCCTCTCTCGGCATTGGCCCCCTTAGATCCTAGTTCATCCTGTGGCCCCTCTTCCTCTCCCTATGATATGTTTCATGTGTTTCCCTCTATTTCCCCCATTGTTCGTCCCTGCTTCCGGATGCCCTCTGAAGCTCCTATGGCACTCTCTATGTTTTCCTGGAAGTCTAATTTGCCCGACCTCGGATGACACATGAGGGTTCTTGGATCTACCTTGATGTTCACGCAACGGTGGTTTCAGAGGTTTCATCTTGTCTGCGCTTCACCATGATTTCCCATTTTGGTGTAGTGAAGCCATATTTGGTGGTGTTTCAGCAATTTTTGTGCTCTTTGGGCTTCTCTACCTGGCTCAAATATTCGTGTTCCATCGGCTCTCTTTCTGTATCTTCCTAGCATCATAATAGGAATTTATTCAGGCATGGTATAATTCCCCCTCTCTTCGGGTAGATGGTGCTTTAATCATTTTTAATGGACTATGGATGCTCAACGGGGGTGAGAATTTCCTCATGTTGCATTGTGGGTTAGCCTCTCGGGGATCTGTCTCCCATTCAAAAATGAAGGGCTTCTCAAAGCCATTGGAGATTCTCCTGGTGGCTATCTGTTCTCAGATCATCGTACCAGGTGCTGTGTGGAGGTGGTTATAGCCCGAATCTATGTGGAATGACATCTCTCCCTTCCAATTCTAGATAATCTTGATCTACTGGTGAAGGATTCTCCATGATGGTCTCAAGTCATTTTCTACCCAGTTTTCTCAAGATTCTGTTCCCACTACATCCATCAGGGTCACTCCCTACATGTTTTTTGTCATCTCTGGATGGTAGGATGCAGTAGTCCGGCTCTATCCAGTTCCTTTGGTGCAGGGGTAATTCTCCCTACCACGACCACATATGGCAGACCAGTGGTAGTATATTCAGCTCCTGATGACAGATCGGAGTACCCACTGGATCCTACGGTGTTAGATAGTCCTTATGATCCAAAGATGGATTCAGATGAAGGGTGATGTAGAGACCTAGTGCCTTTTGTTCCGAGGGGTCTACCCTAGTATGCTGGTACCCTCTTATCCTCCTATACACTTTTCCCATGTATTCCATATCCACTCTCCTCCTTCCCACCGGATCCACTGCTACCCTGGAGTGTCCTTGGACTGTTTATACGGTATCTGGAAATAGTTTCTTTCGGCTTCTCCTTTGAGAGATCCCCACATTCCTCGAAACCAGATCACTCCTCGGGCCCTCTAAAGGATGATTTATCATGGTATGATGATAGGCGGATGAGGATGAGTAAATCCCTTCCAAAAATCATGAAAACATTTCTCTCTATGTCACATGAAACTGATATCCCATATAGTATTCCCAATCCTAGAAACATTTGTGAATGTACTCGATCTCAATCCAGGAAACTAAAGAAAAGATTACCCTCCCACATTGACAAGGCCATGCAATCTGGCCCAGTCCTAGACTCCTCTTTACTCAATGACTTCATTGATCATCCAGAATGTCTGAGGTACTAGAGCTCGAACCAAATAAGACATCGTGTCCTCATAGATTTCTAAACACATGATCTCCATCATTGCCCTTCTTGAACAAAAGAAACCCTGAAGAAAAATCACTGTTTTCTCAAGGGGAATTAATTATCATGGGTACATGCATGCTAAGCTGGACAACAAGAACATATGGATCTTTTTCAACCAATGCTCTTTGGTTATCCTCTCTTGGGCGGGGTACCAGTTCATCATGTTGGAGGTCTCTTAGGGACCTTATTCTTTCATCGTTTCATTTATATATGCAATCTGCAAATCTCACCAAAGTGATGATCTGTGGGGAGTTCATAACTCTTTTGATTCGGGGCGTCACCCTTGGTTTTCCATGAGGGATTTCAACATTGTTGCTGATCCAGAGGAGAGGAAGGGTCCTGTTCCATTCAATAGGTAGTCAAGCTATTATTTCTCCCAGTTCTTGGCTGGTCAGGGGCTTATAGACCTTTGGTTTATAAGTGACAGTTTCATGTGGTGCAAAAATCAATAGGGGAATCAGCAGTTGTGGAGTCGTCTAGGCCTAGGCTTTTTCAATGCGCAAGCCTTATCTATGTACCCTAATTACTACATGATGGACTTGGCATGGGGGATCTCAGACCACTCCCTCCTTCTGCTTTCCCTTTCTATCGGACAAGATAGCACCGTTTGATTTCACTTTTATCCCCACTGGGTGAACCTCCCTAGATATAATGAGCTGGTGAGTGCCTCATAGAATGATCCAGTCCCAGGGCACACATGGGCAGCCTTACATGGAAAACTGTGTCAGCTCAAAGCAATGATCCTGATGTGGTCGAAGGACAATCTCCTACCTGATAGCACCGTGGACCTGGCCATGCAGAATGTCGATCGGCTCGAAAGGAAACCTTATGTGCACTGGGATGAACAGAGCATCGTAGATCTTTCCAACAGAAAAGAGGAGCTAAGGGTTATACTCCTCAGACAGGAATCTCATGCAAGAACGTATGCGCGTATCAAGTGGCTTAAAGAGGTAGATAAGAACTATTCTTACATCCATGAATGAATCAACAAAAAGAAAATGTGCGTTTTTTCTAAGGATTGAGCTGGAGGATGGGTCCTTTTTGATGATAGGGATATGATTGGGGAGCTCGCAAACTCTCACTTATGTATCCTTCATTCTGGGACGCGCATGAATCATTATTACGGATACCCTGTAGATGATATTAGATTTTTCGATGTTGTTCAATCAACCATTACTGATCAGGACAATGTGATCCTGAGCACCATTCCCTAAGAGATGTAAATTTGTGTGGCCATGAAAAACCTTTACCCTAAAAGCACAGCTGGATTGGATGGATTCTATGGAGCTTTTTACAGAGCATCGTGGGAGTCAGTGAAAAATGATCTCATTGAAGTGATTCAGAACTTCTTATGTGGAGGTTATTTTTCCTCTCATAGCTTGCGCTACCTCTGTAGTGCTTATTCTTATGTCTTGGACTCTCTCCACCACTGATCACTTTTCTCTGATATGCATGTGCAATATCCCATATAAAATCATTTCCAGTATCTTTAACATCTTTCTGTCCCTCCATCTTCTTAAATGTATTTTGCACGAACAACACAAATTTGTTAGGGGATGATATTTCCAAGAAAAATAGCTCTCTCCCATGAAATGATCAGAGATATCAACCTTAAAACTCATGTATCCAACATGAAAATAAAGCTTGGTATGAATAAGGCATATGATCGCACCAAATGGAGCTTCATTAAAAAAGTCTTGGTAGGCATGGGTTTGTCCATGTGGAATATTGATAATATTTTTTGTTTCATCATCTCAACATGGATGTCGATTATTATCATGGGAAAAGCTTTCCAATTCTTCAAGACGTCTCATGGTCTTCGTCAAGGATACCCCATCTCGCCGACTATTTTTATCATCACCCAGGACGTTCTTAGTAGACACATTCAGCATAGCATCAGTAGCAGCGAGATCTTATCATTTTTAAAAAGAATACATCTTCCTCCGATTTTGCATATCATGTTCGCAGACGACTCCATTGTCTTCTTTAATGAGTCAAGCAGTTCGGTGAGGGTACTTAACAGGGTTTTGGAGGCGTATAGTCATTGGAGTGGACAAGTCATTTAACAGAATAATAGTAGATTCTTCATCTCAAATATATGCTGAGATATTAGGATCCTCTCTATAAGAATATTTTTGGGTATCCAAAACACCGATTTTACCATGCATTATCTTGAAGCTCCCCTTTCTTCGAAAACCATGTGCATATGAGACTTCGACCCCGCTATCAGTAGATTCACTGAGAGAATTCTCAATTGGAAAAAAACAGGTATATTTCTTTCGGGGGGAGGATCACATTGGTTAACAGTTTTCTTCTCTCCACTCCTGTTCATGCCCTTTCCCCCATTAAAACCACCAAGGGAGTCATTCAGAGAATAGACAAAATTATCTTAGGCTTTATTTTGGATCCCTTATCCAAAGGTAAATGACACTGGGTCTCCTAGATAAAAATGGTGAGGCCTAGTAGTGAAGGGGTATTGATGTCTGTAACCTTCAGGATGCCATCACATGCATGCATGAAAAACTCTCTTGGGAAGTGTTGGAACAATGCTCACTATTGTTTATATCCATTCATGCATGTTGTATTGCAAACATGGACTCTACTGTGATTCAATCCACTAGCCTATGGAAAGTGGTTTGTCCACGTATCTGCTCTATCTCTCCCCATTCTTGTTGGATTTTTGTTATAGGCGACATTTCATTCGGGCATGAAAACTGGGGGGCGTGGTCATCGGTACCTGGGTTTCCCTATTACGAACATCACCTTTAGGGAGGCTAGCTGCTAGCCTTACTTCATTAGTGCTGTCTTGGACAGGAACCTATTGGTGGAGTTTCATCACATTGAGCTTTCATATAGCCTTGATAAATGTGTGTTCACTCCGTTATCTTCGAGTTTGTTCACCTTCAAAGATTACAGGTGCACTATTTTCCAGTAGCACAAAGGAGATGCTTGGAATGGGACTCTTTGGAATAGAATCATCCACTCGAAATTCAATTTTATCTTAAGGAGAGTTTGCAATAGGGCGCTTCCCACTAAATAAAACGTTAAAATATTTGATGTGATTATGGATTCTAGTTATGTGTGCTCTAGGAGGAAGCTGATGGTGACCTAGATGAACCTGTTTTTAGAATGTCAATGGGAACACGCAATTTTGACTTTCGTCGGTGAGTTCATGACAGTCTGTATCCTAACTATGGCGGGTGAGCCTTTCATGGTTCATTGGTTTCACGACTCGGGCAAGGTGGGTACTGAGAGAAAGGCCTGAACACTTGTCTTGTAGACAGGCTGTTGGAGCTTATGGAAAGTACAAAATAATAATATTTTTGATGGGGTGATGTCATCTGGTCGAGAGATCATATTCTGAATCACTATCCTTTTTCTTGACATGAACATGGATCTCAATATTTGTAAGGAGGATCCTACGCTGCAAAGACTTATCCTAAATCCTCATGGAGCCCCTGTCAGTGCTAATTTATCATCTGGAAACTGGGTAAGGTGGATTCCTCTATTTTGTGGTTTAAAACATAATAGTGATGCCTCCTACAAATCTGAAGTCATGAGAATAGGAGGGATTTTCTGTGATTATTCTGGATCGGTCATTTTGGCGTTCCCCATCCGGCTAGGGCATGGTACCTTGCTTTTGGTTGAAGCAAAGACATTACACACTGGGATCTTAGTTTTCTGACAGCGAGGTCTTCATCTTATAGAAGCCAAAACAGACTCACTGGTGGTCCATAATGCTATTCAAGGGAGGGGATCTATCCTGTGGTTGATTGAATATGTCACCCGTAAGTACCGAGCTCTTCCCAGCACCCACACAAAAGTATACCACACATGGCGGGAAGGTAACATAGGGGCGGATTACATGGCCTCTGTTGAATTTCTAGAAAAGGGGATCTTGTTCTTTCAAGACTTCCTGAGCCTGAAACCACCAGTTATTAACATTCGTCGAGGTGATGCTCTATGTCTCCACTATTTTAAACACCCATAATCTGTCCCTTTGCTCTCTTTGTGAGCCTTGTTTGTTTTTATTTCATTCTGACCAAATCCAAATATATATGATGACGACAATGATGTGTTCTAAATGTATTTCCTTCGAAAACTATATTTTACAAAAATATTTGTGATTGATAAAATCCATTAATAGTGATTTTGAAATGGAAATGGGGTTTCAACTGAGGAATAGGTGTGTCAACACTATAAAGAATGTTTTATAAATATTTGGGTAATAAATGAAATTTATTTTCCTTAGATAATTGTTTAGAAAGTTGGTTTTTGTTTCATGGATGTAATTTAAATGTATTTGTAAACCGGGAAAACATTTGGGTATAACGAAAAACTAATTATTGACCAATAATAGTAAATTTTGCTAACACTAAGGGTGGTTCTTTGGATTCCATGGTTTCTATCTGGTAGGAGGTATGAGGAGCTGAGGATCCTAGAAAATTATCATCACATATGCTTGTTAATGGTATTCAATATCAAGGTTGTGTACATACCTATTCTTTATTTTCTTTTTCAGATTAAAGAGAAATAGTATCTTCATGATCATTTGATAATCTTATTTTCCAATATTATATGTATATTTGTTCTTGATAACTATTTTTTATTGAAAAAAGCATCATGGATTTTTTAATCACGTATTTCATTATTAAAATAATATAAAATGTTTTTAAAGGAAATTTTATTTTTGTTTTTATGGAAATTTATTACATTAAAACTTTATTAGAATTTTGTTTTTTTCATATACTAACAGATGTATTAGGATTGATTTTATATAGATTATGAATTGGAATTTGTCTACATTTAATTCTCATAATTTACTTCTACCATTGGGTAATTAAATACAAGGATTTAATGATTATAGGTTAATTTAATTAAATAATATGTCATGGAGGAAAATCTCAGTTGGTTTATCAATCACGGTGGATTGGGATAACGGTAAAAAATAGCTACATGTGGACATCATTTTAGTCTTTTTTTTCTTTCATTGAGGAATATACCTTTTCATTAATTTTTATGTGCCATGGTTTTGTTTATTTTAATTAATTATATACTATAAATTTCTAATATAGCTTGTTTTATGTGATAGATGTTTTGATTTCATAGTGAAATTCATCTATTTTAAATGTATGCTCCTAAAATATTTATTGTTGTATTCCTTTGGAAATTGAGAACTCACTTTAACACAAATGTTGATCCAGCTCAGATGATATGTTAGGTTGACTGAAAGAGTTTCATTAATTTGATTGAAAATGAAATTAAATCATATAAAATGTTATTGTAATTAAATTTTCTTTTTTGAACATAATAATTTTTTAATAAGAGTTAGATCATTTAATAAAAAAATAGAATATAACCCATGTAAATTAACAGTATGAATCCATTTCAAAAAAATGATAAAAAAGTCTCCCTTAGTAATAACATTATGAATTTTTTTTTTAAAAATGTATCTTGAAAAAAAAGTATAACAATTTTGAAAAATATTCATTTAATAATTTATTCAAAAGATATCGATTAATTAGTATAGTAAATATGTAGTGCAAGATTATAATAAAACATTTAAGGGAAATTGTTTTCTATATTTTGAAAATAATTATATTAAGGCTCACATAATAAATAGGTTTATTAATTATTATTTAGAAAATAGATATTGATAATTTTAAAAACCATTTGAAAAAAAAAATATTTTCATTTCAATGAATGGATGGAGAATAATAAGAATAAGATTGAATTTGGATTTTGAAAAAATAATTCCCATATACAAACAATGAGAATTAATCTAAATATAGTGACATTTTAAGAAGAAATATATCCATAAATACAATTACCCAATAATGAAAGATGAAGGTAATATAATATCATTATTTACACTAATAATACAATAATCTAAATATATTTTCAAATATTATTATTTATGAGTGATGAAGGAGTAATTGTTTAAAAATCATCAATAAAACATCATTTTTTTCATGTAGGAGTCATTACAATGGTATGTTATAGGATATAAATAAAATACATAAAAAGGCATATATCATAATATAATCATACAGTATGACATACGAAACATATAATAATTATGTTAAAAAATAATAATTATAAGTCAATGGGAGGATATTGATTCATTAATAACAATTAATCCATCATTATCATTAAAATTTAAATACATGAATAGTTATAGAAAATTAGAAAGATTTATAAAAATCATACATTCCATGATAAATTATGATCATATAAATCCATGTTGAACACATAAACAACAAAAAGAAATAACTAGTGAATGTCTAACACATCTCAATGAAAATAAAATTGAGATTAAAAAATATATATCATTAATCCTTCATTTAAATGAGTTTTCTATCCTAATGAATAATAAAAAACTATTATAACAATGTATTTAATAAATAAATTCATACTTATCAACTATTATATTATTCATATATAATCCATGACTATAAATAATGTATTTAATAATATATTGTTTTCATAATCAGATGCTATACTTTTTCCTTTTTTAGTAATAGTATAATAACCATAGAGATGATGCCATTTAATATATTCAAATATAATAATATTAAGATAATAAATAAATTTTTTATATATTTTTTATAGTGGTTAATAATTTTATAATTCATTTTATAATTATTTTATTTTCGAATTTTAATAATGATTTCATTGATTAGTTTTTTTTGATAATTTTTTCACATGAGGGGTGGTGTCTTAATAACATTTTATATATTACTTTTACAACTACAGAATAGAAAATATTTATTTATTTACATATTATTTCCCAATATAAAACAATGATTATATTTCATTTTATATAGATGATATAAATTTATAATATTAATTGTTTAGGTGTTAAAATGACACAATTAGATAAAAGTTATAAATTATTAGTATGTATATTTATAAAATAGTTTAATATATAATAATACCATTATTAAGGATTTTTAAGGGTATTTTACCTCTTTATTTAAGGAATTAAAACGTTTTTGGAGTATTATAATATTATTGAATAATTTGATTAAAAAATTATGTCATGTTCATAGAGGAGGGACTCATCGCATATAAATCGGTAATTTGTTTCCTTACCTAGAGTATAAAAATTACAGGGAAAATTTTATAATTATAGAATCATAATTATATTATAAATTTCAAAATAATAATTAAAATATTTATTTATAATCATATTTTATGGAAGTAATTAAACAATAATCACATAATTTAAAGATGTTGTAGTTCACTTGTACACATGATATCGTCTTTATATTATAATTAATTTTGATGAATGTAGAAATGTGATATTATATTAAGATAAAATAATTTTATAATATGAAAAATAATTATGATCAAATAATTTATTATATTTATTTAATTTATGATGGTATAAGTATACAAAAAATAAAAGATCACATATGAAAAAGTTAACTCTATATTCATATTTTCTCTCTTTGGCAATAAATCAGGGCTCCTCTCCCCAAAAAACTACAATGAAAAATAATTCCAGTTGATGGTGATATATTTTTAGATATATTAGGGTTTATTTTTTCATGAATAATATATAAAATAAAAAGGAAAATGGGGTGTATCTAATCGCCTTTTATTGGCGAAGGGAAAATAATTTATGGTACTTAAAAATTTTAATATAAAGAGGGATCATATTTCACCTAAAACATGGAGGCAAAGAGAAAAAATTTAGTGGTGAATGGGGTATCATTAATATTTCATTATATAAAAATTTTTTCAAATAACTTATACATGTATTTATTTCTAATATTATATTATTATCATTTTACAATTTTTTATTTATACCATGATAAACATATTCCATCTACATAATTAAATGTTATGAAGTTAAATATGATTATAATATTATAATATTAGGACCTAAGAACTAAATATATATGAAAAACCATCGAATAATATTTTTATTCTTTTAAAAAATTATGTTTAACATAAGCACGTGTCATGTGTAAAAAGACACTTTAATAGAATATGTTTTTCGAATAAATTTTATGCATTACAAAATATAAATTTAGTTATTTTATAAAAAATTATTTTTCAATTACATACAATAGGAGACACATGTTTCATTAAAATAAATCCAAAAACTAATTTCCCCTTGTAAAAACATTAATAAATGATAAAGTCTAAACATAGAGTTTGTTAGAAAAATATTCCATAGATTTTAATATGTTGAAGGAATGATTCCAAGTTTAAAGATTGTGTTTTTAAATGAATAAAATAATATCATAAGTAAATATTTTATCATGATTTTTTATATTATTTAATTATAATTCCTGGTTGATATTGAAATAAATGATATGGTTTTAATAAAATCTAATATTTTCATCACTCACCTAATAATCAGTAATTTCTTATATATCCCAGAAATTTATCACATGTTGTTATTGACATTATAAACAAAAATTGACATTTATTTTCTTAAACTAAAAATTATTTATTTGAAGAATTATTCTTTTAAATTTATATCTAAAATATATTAAATTCATTTTTGTAAATAGAAGATGGGTATTTATATATTTAATATTGTTATTCACATTTCTTAAAAATTAATCATCAACTTAGTGAAATTTATAATTAATTTAATTAATATATTGAACTTTTATATATTATGTTTCATAAAATATTCGGAAAAAAATTATTTCAATCATAAAATTAAATTATTAGTCATTTTGATAATTTAATTGACATATATTAATGCATTATTATTGAATAGGAACATTATTTTTCATTTAATTTTGAAATGTGACAAATATAATATACATGTTACATGTAATTAATTTATCACTTTAACACATAAATGATTATATCGTCATAGTTTTAGAATAAATAACCATTTAAAAATATCTACATGAGATCAATGTATTATATATGTCATAGTGGTAGTCATGGGTTTTGGATTCTAAACAAAGGGTATTAGGGAAATTTTCGAACCCTTAAAATTCATCCACATATGTTTTATCCCATACTATAATTCATGGAGTTAATAATGGAATTATCATAAAGAAAAAATTATTGAGAATATCTACATTACATGATCAAGAGAAATGTATTTCATACAGGACACATCCAATATCCAATGTTGATTCATTCTTTTTGGAAAATTGATTATGTAATATGGTTAAATACTTTAATATATTCAATTTTAAACACTATATTTTAATAAAAAAATATTATAATTTTACTTTAATGTATGACTATTTCATCTCTGTTTGGTGTCACATATAGATTATGATATTAATATAATAATTTTTTTAGGTTATTTCCTAGTGAAATTTAATATAATTAAACATATATTACTACATAATAAGAATATATATAAAAAGTACATTACAATTTCATGTTTATGGTTAATAAAATTAACATTATATTGTTATTATGTTTTAAACATGAAAACAATTCATGAGTTGTTTTCATGAACCAGTTTGAATGAACTTCTTTTTTCCTAAAATAAATGAAAACATGTATGATATTTTATTTGGATATAATCCAAGAAAATATATATGAAAATCAATATAATTAAATAATATATCTTTATTACCTGATAGTATTCTCAAGGATTTTGGTATTACCGTAATAATTATAATATTGTATTGGTTATCCCAAATATAAATCATTCCAAACATCAATGAATGAGAGAAAAACATATGGTAAATAAGAATCATAAAAGATAATTCCAAATCCGCCATTAATTACATTTATAACCCTTATATCCACTTGATACCATGTGGTAAATTCTCTTCAAATAATATAGAAGCATTAATAATCTTATAATGTTAGAAATATGGAAAAAATAAAAAAAATATTCAAAAAAAGGAATTATTATTATTTCCAAAACTAAAATGTTTTTGTGATTCTAATAAATTCATGAGAAATTAATTTCATAATATATAAAATAATAAATAGATTCAAAAAAAATTTAATGTTTATTTTTATTACCGCACATTCTAATTATTGTGGGGGAATAGTATTTGAAAATATTTCATCCTTATAGAATTTATCTTACAATTATTTTCACAAAACAATTAATGTTTAGAAAACCCACAAATTAGTCGAATATATTATTTACAAGATTAATAGATGATGATAAAAGTTGATCAATGGTATGAATATGAAAATTATGAAATTTAATTATTGGATTACAGAGATGTTTATTTACAAGGTACATGAGATCATCATTACATGTTTAAGTTGTCTAATGAGGACTATAATTCCCTCAAATGGATTGTATTTAAAATCATCTCATGCATGGTATTCAAAATTTTTATATAAAATATGTTTCTAGAACACTGTGTAAGACTATTACGTATTGATGTTAATAAATTCAATATTAAATCATTTAGATATAATTCTACAATCATTATGAGGATGGGCTCCACATCGCTAAAAATTCAATTTGATAGTGATTTCTAAAATGGATTATAAAATTTCATTCACATGAAGATATAATTTACTAATATGGTAAAATAATATGATGATATATTACACAACAATAATTTTTATTTTATTAGTAAAATCAACTAATTCAGAGGCTTCTGGGTAAAAGAATGTTTAAAAGTCATTCATAATAAATTCATATAAGCTGTTGACACTCAAAGATAAGAGAATTAACGTCCCCAATAACAATAATTCTTTTATCCTAATTCCCATTGGGAAATTATGAGTCACAAAAAATTGTAGAGTGACCATATAATAAGGAATCATCAATCTAACAGTAAGATATGGGAATGCTAGTTCATCCTAAAATATGAATGGAAAAAACATCCACCATTTAATTCAGGGAAGGTGATCCGTATCATATTAAACATTCTACATGAACCCTCAAACCAACAAAAATACACAATTTAGGAAACATTAGCAATATTTTATTAATATGTGATTTTAATATTACTATATATACCACATTTTAGATTTTCAATTTTTGTTATCCTTTAAAAATCTAATGATCATAATCTATTACTTCTTTAGGCTCATTATTAACCATATTATTATAATGTAAATTTCATTATTTTTGAGATATACCTTTCAGATATAGGATTCAGATACTACTATAAAAATAGTTTTTTCATCTATTTATTCTTCAAAACTACAAAATAGTGAATAATTAGACACTAATACATATGGTGAAAATATATTTTATGATTTTATTTTTCATTATTTTGGATATAATTGTTTCGAAGCAAATCACATTCTAATATATACACCAAATAGGATAGAATGAAGATAAATTGTCCCCCATATTACTAAAAAATATATTGAAATAAAATTTGTGATATTTGTAACCATTGGAGGATTAAGTTGAAGAACATATTCTAAGACCTAGTATAGAAACATGGATTTCATAGTAGTCCACTACTACATAGTTGTGTTCGTAGTAAAATTGATGTGACCACCTTTTATCAACGAATTCAAAAAAATGATGATTGATAGTTTTAATAATTGTACTATAAAAACTCTCCAAATTTAGTATTTTGAACCTCAATACATTCATATTATCCAAACAAATATTGTAAATAGAAGATTTAAAATAATTAAACATAAATTACAAACATTTATGGTTTCGATGACACATCTATCAAGATGTAGTGTGGTCCTAGTGATGATATTATTTTTCACCTCAAATAAATAAATGTGAAGAATCTAGAGAAATGAACCCAATAGGTTATTTTTACCAACAACAAAAACTATATAACATTAAATAAAATTCTTAACATTTAATAGTCATGTGGATGTTTCCATTGGGAAATTGTAAAAATTTAGGGAAATGGATTATGTGAATTGCATTAACATTTTCCATGATTCCATAAATCCCTGCATTAATTAAGGGTTGTAAATATTTTCAACAAATTTATCAATTTATAATGTATCAATTAAAGATAAAACTAGATGATTAAAACAATGATTATGATTTTTTACATACATATGTTGTTAGTCATAATAGATTAACTATCACAACCCTTATATGAATTTGATACCAATAAGGGTGATAAAAATAATTTTTCATATCCTAAATCATATTATATGAAACCATATTCCAAAAATAATTATGTTAAGGATGATTTTTTATATATCAGGAATCCTAAAAATCATTTGATAATGTAATATTTACTACTAGTAATGAACAACAATATGTTAGTTATATTAATAAATAATACATGAGATTGAAATTAATTAGTGCTTCCTTGTCTATTTATGTACATGAAAAATAAATAAATTTCTATTAATAATAATGAAATTTCACTATACATAATGATATAGAAATTTTTATCTTATATGATTATATGATTAGTCCTTAACTGGTATATAAAATATCCATGTAAGAATAATCCAATTGCAAGTAGAATTCATCTGACCAAGGCATTAATGTTTGAAATCAATGTTGATGAGATTAATAAATTTAACTTTACATATAAGGCCCAATAAATAAAATAATTTTTTTTATTTTCACCTTCATTAAAATGAATTAGAAAATATGTATATGTATTATAATAATGCGTCTGAATAGGTAGTTTCGTAAGGAATATTTTTCATCCATAATCATCGTGGGTATGATAAATGTTTTAGATGGATTGAAAACACATTTCTTCATTTAGGGCTACATTATATACAGGTTCATTATAATAGAACCATATCATGGAGATGTTACCACATTTATGGACCTTTAATGTGTACACATAAACATTATATAGCTATATTCCACTCATTACATTTTCATGATTAAATAGGTTATCATATTGGTCAAATGGTTTTATCTAATTGGTTTTTTTTTTCAATTTAATATGATTTTAGGAATCACTAATAATTTGTTAGATGTTAATGAATATGAAATGTACATTTTTCAGAAGACATAATTGTTTTAGTGATGACATGGAATAATGTTGCAAGATTCATTGAAGTTAATCAAATGCAGTGGGGAGAAATTTATTGATGTAGAATCAATATGAAACATTATCTATCCATATCAGGACCAACATATTTATGGAGGTTTGGGATATAGGATCACTATCCTATGGGATTCCGCTTTTTAACTATTTTAAGAGAACTAACTAGGAAGTTCCATTTACAATATCCAATTGAGTTCCAAGAAACCCACCAGCCATTTGATGACATGCAGTAGGCAGAAAGTGACATCTAGATTCATCTTCTTGTAATTTGTTTTATAAGGGAAACTTTTTCAAAAAAGTGTCCATATTATACTGTAATGACCCTAGTGGATTCCAAAATTCTACAAAATTAATTGTATCTGATAAATAAATAACATGTTAACATGGTTCTATATGTCAAACCTATGTTAAACACTCAAATAAAATATTCATGTAATCTCTATTGAACTCAAAGACTTTATCTGAAAGATAAAAATATAATCTTTTAAAACACATAATACCTCACAAATTTCTCAAACTATTTTATTTTTAAATATTTATATTTGTAATAGTGATTTTTTAATTTTTACCAGGAACATACACTCTATTCATTTGAAATTATACCCTTGGTTTTGTTTTATCTCCATCAAATGTAATGTTATATTGGTTTCGTTCTATTTACTTTAAAAATAAATTGAGTCTCGAAATATTTTCATTTACATAATCTAAAACCTAAAGGAATGGGATTTCTAAACTATACTAAGATAAAGGGAATTCAAAAAATAATTTTTACTTGAGGGGAGGATAAATATGGGATAAAAAATGAAATATTTATATCCTTTATCAAATAATTATATTACATATTTACTTTTACAAATTGCTTAACCCGATTTCAAAACATAATCATTTAAAGAAGTCAATTATTTTTATGTACAATACACTTACTCATTATATTATATATGTCATTTACATAATAATTATTTTCAAATTTATCATTACTCACCATTCTATCTAATTTCTTCATTTAATATATTTTTTATTTAAAAACTCTACTTCTTCAAATATAACATTTCCATTTTTTATTCCTCATATAGAAATAAATTTTTTTATCTATTTTAAAATACTATAACAAACTATTTATTTCAAATGAGATCTTTTTCCTCTTTTAAAATTCATGATATTTTTAAAATTTTGGTCGTGTTCATATTTTAATTTTTTTTATCATTATCAAAATTGATTTCATATATATGTTTTTGATATAATATAACTCTTACACTCAAGATAAAATCACTAATGAAACAAATTAATCATTTTTCAAAAATATTATGTAATTTATTCGTATATGTATATGTAAATGTGTCTGGAAAATTGTTATGAATGAATATATTGAAACTAATGAACTATATGATAAATGGAATCCTTCATATAAGCTAATTTGAATACTATTGGATATTCCATGATGGATTCTCCATATATAAATGACTAAAAATAATTTAATTAATTATATATTTGAAAACCCACAAACTGAAAAATGGATTCACTTTATAGTTATATGTATAATAATGAATAATGGTAAATAAAATAGATTTCATTTTTTTATAAAATATTTGGAAATCATTTCTAAGACTAAAAAAATATCCAATAATATTATGTTTATTTATATTATAATACTTTAAATGGGTTAAATTGTCTAGGTGATTATTTTTCAGCATTAATTTTAAAGTAAAACATAATCTATGTCAGGCTAAAAAATTGGAAATAATGATAAAGGACATAAAAGAAGAAATAGAAAACAATATCATTCAAAGATCTCATCTATTAACTTATTTTATATGAAATCAGTAATAAATTACATTAATAAAAGAATCAATTTAATTAATAGAAAAAAATAATATCATTAAATTTAATAAAATTAATAATTATGAATATTAAAAAATTTAAATGTCAGAAAAATGTGATATTGAATTATATATAGAGATATTTAACCATTTCATCCTAAAAATAAATAATTCAAACATTCAAAAATGAAAACTGAAATTATTGTATTTTATATAACTATATTGGAATGAAGTATGAATGGTGTTTTTATAATTAATTTCTCCATCTACATAAATATGGTAAATATATAATAGGAATGGTATGATTTCACATAATGTATCAACCATTAAAGAATGCGATGAATCTCTCAATTCATCCTCATTAAAAATTTCAATCCATTAGTCCATCAGGAAAAATATTAATGTTGGTGATGAGTGTTGTAGACCCATCACTCCTAGTCCACTATCTTATTATACTTTATAATCTTTCAATTAATGTAAACATAATCTATTTGACCAAATACATCAAATAAACTGAAAAATGTTTTTCATGATATTTTATAATTAAATAAATTTATTAACTAGAAAAAAAATTATTTCATTATGAAAAGAATCATGTTTTTTTGGAGTAAAACCTCTTTCAAAATGAGATTTTTTTTATTATAATCATAAAAATTAAACAAATATTTTTAATTTAAAATACCAAATCAAAAACAATAAAAATATTATTAATAAATTCACAAATAGTGTAAATTAAATTGATATGATTCCATGGTCTCAATATAATATAAAAATATTTATCATTTTGATTAATTAAATAATGACTGTTTACCTTAAAATAATACCTTTGTATTAAAAATATCCTAAAGAATGATTTTATATTTTTATGATTGTTAATTGTTTTTTACATATGAATTAAATTTTAAAAAGTTTTATACTTATAATATTAATATGTTTTAATCATTAATAACATATTTTGAATAAGAAATCATGTAGAAAACATGAATTTTCCACTACAACATTACTGGATAATATTTGTGAAATAATATTGTTTTAATACCCAAAACATATAGTTCTAAAATTATAAGAATACAGATTGTAAAATAATAGAATTGGTTATTATTTATTAGGGTTATATAATAGAGATTAATTATAATAACATTTATTGGATACTAAAGAAAAATAGGCTCGTGACCTATGAAATGAACTATTTATAAATCATAGTGAGATCATTTATAAATTATAAAACTAAGGTAGTGTTTAGCTTTTTTATTTCCATGTAATATTATGAGATGATCAATTTCTGGTCATGATTTTCAATCAAATTTTTTCATAATTCCCATTTAATCATTACTTAACAATTCCACCTCTATCTTCCATTAATGTTTCATTTTTATTTCCATCAGAATAAATTTTTATTTTATTTTCTATTATGAATTACAAAACATGAAATTAATTTTTAATATGTTATAGTTAATATTCTACATTCCCTTTAAAATGTTAATATTCTATATGAATTGTTTCGTTGAGTATTTTTAAAATATATGTGATGTGATCCTTATTATTTTATCATATATTTTTAAAGAAATTTTAAATTATATTGTTGTTAAAATATTTAAAATCGAGAATGTATTATATGAATCTATTATTTTATATTATGTTAAATTAGATTAGATATTTCAAATTATGTTACCTCCCCTTTTCATCTTTACTATTAGAAAATGGGATATTTTTGTAGGATAAATGAGAATATGTTTTTTTGGTATTTTTCTACAAAAAAAGTTCTTAATTTTAATGGGGAAGAACATGGATTATATTCTTGTTGAATTTTTTTGTATATCATAAATTCTAACAACATGAATATGTTTGTTTCATGTTTTAATCTTGATTTAAATATTATTAGTATTTTTATGTAAATTATTTTTATTCATCAAAACGGGAAATATTTTTTTACTTCTTACTCTCCCATTATTTTTCATACTAAATAATATCTTATATGTTTTATGGTTTTATTTCAATATTTTGACTTTCTATTTAATTGAATTTAATGAAATTTGGATAAAATGGATTTTTTTCTAGTTATGAAACCCTTGAATGTATAATTTTAGTTATAATAGTATTTTTGGGGCCTTTGAATGATGTTTTATTATTCATAAATTAATATAAAAGGATATGGTTATGCTACATCTTGATTTTAAATCCAATATCAAGTACCAGATAGACAGTGTAGTGCCCCCCAAATTCCCATTTGTATGAGAAATATAGTCATTATCTAATATGAGTCCACTGTCTGTCTTATAGGGGAGAAATGGTTAGTCGGTGATATTTTTATAAACCTAATGTCTTCAAGGAAACCCACTAACAAACCATTGTAGTACACCAAGTATCTGATTTTTTTGGAATCCTCCTTATGAGAATACATTTAATTATGCTCCAAATATCATAAAATATATACCATTTGTAATTAATAACCCTTGTGGAATCTAAAAGGGTTTAACATATAAATGATCCAATTCTAAATTTCTCAATATCAAAAAATCCTAAATTTGTCAATGTAAGTCTCACGTATCATCTTCAATCCTCAATGGTATATACGACACCATAATTTTATTGGATTTTTGCCAAAAAAATCCCAATATCTTCATCATACCATCTACATATGGTTTCATTTTAACAGTGATAAATAGTATGGTATTGTTTTTTCTGTTTCCAACAAAAAATGGTTTCTATGGTTTCATTAAATCTATAAAAACAAGGTAATGTATTGGTCTCATGATACTTGATAAAATTGTGGGGTGAAAGAGAAACCACTAAAACTTATGGGAGGATACATAGGGTCTCACACTGAGAAATTTTTAAACACCTTTATAAATCTATGTTTTAATTTTCATACAAATCATATATTTCATCAACTAATATCAACACAAAAAATATTCTAATATTTAATTCATCCACTTCCTTATATTCTTACTAACACTATTAATAATATTATTTATATTATTTAATAGTTCAAATTTATCTATTATCACTCCATCGCATATTAATAAATTTAGCATTTCAATGTCATTTTTTAAATTTCCATTTTAATTTTGTTTTATTTTCAAAATTAAATGAACTACCCCAATTTCCATATAATTCAACCTAAATAATAATGGACTTCCATTTATCAACAAGAATCATTATTCCATTTACAAGCATTATTTTCATCTTATTCTAATGTCTATAATAGGGGAAAACATATAACTCTATAAATATTATTAGTTAGTGAAATAATTTTTTTTGTGATTTCAATTTTGATCCTTAAGAAAATTTCAAAGTGTTATGTCAGCAGAATGTGATAATGATCCCATTCAAACATAAATTGGTGGGGGGGTGAGGTGTAAAAAATCCATTAAAATCAAAGAGTGATATCCATGAATCATGATATATCAAAATAAAAACATGGAAATACATGATTATCCAAAACCTCCATTCATTGTGTAATTAATATGAATACATGAGATTCTCATCATTATTATAAACATTATAAGAAACATCAAAAGATAGTTATTTAACATTAAAATCATAAAATAAGGTGTTAACATAACAAGGGGATGAATATAGTCAAAAGACCATAGATTTTAATATTAATTGACTTATTTACACCTGATACCGATGCATCTAATTGAATAAATATACCATATGCTCTATATGATAATAATGACATTTCCAAATGGTTCAATTGTAAATAAAAAAAGAATGGTGTAATAAATATATCATGAACTATCAACTAATGAAAATGATAAATGTTGACATATGGTATTTTTATATCCAGAATAACATTATTCTTTATGCCATCATAGTATATATGAATATAAATAGTATACATCAACACGAGATCACATGTTTTCACACAAAAACTTAGTAATATGTACCCGTAATATTGTATTGTTATTCAGGATCCCCAAATAATTTCATGTTATTCTGAATTTTTTTTACAACCAGTTCATTACCCAAACTATGATCAGTGGGAAAGGTCTATCATAATATCTCATAAAAACAAATAACATTAAATAATATTCCTTAGTTTTAGTTATATGTAGTGAGGAATCATTTTCCAGCAACGAGATACCTCAAAAAATAGAAATATAATTTGATAGAGATTCTACGAATCGAAAAAGTAGAATAATAGATAACCATAATCATAACATAATGGAAATTCATATTTTTTCTACTTTTCCTAATAAATTATTTCCTAACATATTTTTTATTTTGATTATAATTATGTAACAATATGGATTTTCAATACAATTCCATTACCAAATGCATATAGTTTTCATTATAAATACCACATTCTTGATTTAAATTTAGGGTTTATTTGGAGATATAAATCTATAATTACTATGATTCATATAAAATATATGAGAAATAATTAATACTCATTAATTTAATTATATAATGGTTTGTAGATGAAATTACAGTATAGAAAACACAATCTAAACATCTATATTGATAGATTACTGTGGATAACAAACTATCTCATGAATACACACCATTTCCATAACTAAATGAATATTTTATTATTATTAATTTCATATATTTAGAGGTGGTGTAAGAAATTTGGAGAAATTATTTTTATTAAATAAATTATTGTAGTAAATTATTATCCAAAATAGAGAGAATAATCTCTTTAATTTATTCAAAAATCCACTAGATATTTCAAATAATGTTCTAAATGTAATTTTTATTTTCCCACATGATTGACCACTGATACAATACATCTACTGTTGGGCAGAAAAAATTTCCCATTTTGATTTCCCAAATTCATTGAATTTTCACTATACATGAGGCAATTCTATATTTATAGCCATCTTCGATGAATACTGAGAAATCCTCAATTATTTATAAGATATATTCACAAGTGATTATTGTAATCATAACTCAATATCCATGATTTACCTCTTTATTATAAGACATTGTTACATATATACCTTGATGATATGTTGTTGTATTTAATTCAAAATGAAATTTCATGCATTTCAAACACATGGAAGCATCATCCATCAACCATGGGAGTTGTTTCATAGTGCTGATATATCTTTTTATTCATCATATAAGGAAACATGTCATGTGTCCAATCCCTCTATTACCAAATAGGGTATTTCATGTACATTAATTATACTATTTATTTCTAGTAATAATTGGTAGATTTGGTTCCACTATGAGAATAAAATATTAATTCTATAAAAATATTCAATATTTCAAAATATTTCCTTTATTCTGAATCTATAATAAAATAATTATTGAAGATGTGACCATTTTATATTCACATCAATTAGAGAAACTGTATATGGTGTAGAAAATTATTTACTATTTCAATTAATTATACCATTGTGTAATAATTTAAATATATATTTCTTATGTTATATAATATCATATATCATTTTTAATATATTAATATTTAATGATGAAATTTGATGACCCAACCCATAGAGAAAAGAATTTGGATATGAGACCCTAGTGTATTTCAACAATAATGTACTTTCCAACCATATATAAAACATTATGATTTCTATGAAGGATAATTTTATAACTAACAATGATATCCTGATGCCAAAAAAATTTATATTAGCTTTCTCCATCCTCACTCAAACCAATTCTTGGAAACATCCTAGGAGGTCACCATCCATACTATATATCGAATCACTTCTCCAATAAATGACTATCATGATATATATTTTTACTACTCATGATTAATTATTATAACAATAAACAGTCATTATATTAATATTCATTTCATCTAAAAGAAATTTTTAATAAATATTTTTTTCTCAAAAATATTCTAAAATGAATGGGTTCTGACGAAAATTCTCTTACAATACATCATATATTGGATTCTAGATGATCAAATGGAATACATTATTTTATAAAAATTAAATTAATGTTATATACTAGTCATAGGGTCCCTTAAATTAAAGATATGATAATCTTATCTTGCATTATAATTTTTATATAGTCCTTCAATAACTCACTTTAGTTTGGTTCTAATATGAGCTTTATAAATATATCTTATTATTGAATACCCTTTGATGTCTCTTCCATAATTTTGATTTAAAAAAGGGTTTTAATTAAATAAATATGGTAGGGGTTGACCATGAAACCATATGATTTCATTTATACATATCCATGAAATTATCACATGGGGTATAGCTTATAATATATATGAGAAACGTGGCAATGTAGTAATTTAATCTATAATGGACCATATAACATTATTCTTCATTGGAATCTTTTGAAGTCCAAATATGATATCCTTTATAATATATCGACAATAATATATACATATATATATATATATTATCTGTGTGAGTGTGTGATTGTGTGTAGATCCCATGACTCCCATAACATGTCTTCATAAAGACATTACCTAATAGAATACTATAAACCATGACACACACAATTTCATACCATCCCATAAAAAATTAACACATAAATTCCAATAAAAAAGTTTACAAGTATGGTGTATAGAAAAGATTGAGTTGTGTGCCTCATCTAGAAATTTTCCACTTCAGTAGTAGTATTAATGGAAAATATATCATCACTCAAAAATACGACAATCCATGCTAATATAAATGTTTTTAAATTTACTTTAATTTATGAAATTGTTGACCGAATACAATTTTTTTGGAAAATTTAATTTTTAATTATGTGTGAAAAAAAAAGTAATATAATTCCACACCATCAACCATAAAACATCTGACATAAAATTAAAACATCAAAATTCAAAAAATCATAAATAAAATTGCATCACCACAACATGCCACATCCTGCTTATTTCTACATACCATGATAGAATGTGAACCCATCATGACACCAAGTTTCTATCAAGGAATGGCCAAAAAATACAATTTTATCTCCAGAAAATGATCATCACCATCGAAAGAGTGCACATAATGTGAACTAGAATATCCAAACCATCATTGAGGAATGTCGTTAAAGGAGAAAGCACCACCAAAATCACTGTGAACCAATAGCCATCATCAAAATAGGCTAGACATCCATCTCTGGGGTTTATCAACCATCAATGATTACCACTACCAGAACAGCACCCATGAAAAATATTTCAATGAAAAAATATCAGACAAAAATTAATATTGTCTCTAAGGCCACACCTCCACGAACACTAAAACATGAAAAAACCCCAAAATATAATTTTGATCCATCGTACCATTCTTACCTGAAATGGGAGATATAGAACATGATGCACGAGAATATTAGATATGGAGAGGACTTTAGTGATACATAACTATAATATTGAAACCAAATCAATGAACATAAGAAAAATAAATCATGTCAATACTTCTGGAACACCAGCACTGCTCACTAGAATCCTCTCATATCCTCCTAGAGAACAACCACCCTAGAGTGAACTATGGAGGGGAAGTGGACCCTGGCGGTAGAGCTGAGAAGATGTTTTCAATTGTGTGGAATCACCAATAAGGATCATAAAACTCTACCTTCATAATTGCTAACCTCAACTTCAACCTAGAACAAAATTGAATTCCCACACTACAGATCACAAATCCTCTTAGTAATATTCCACACCTATATTCCGAGATAGGGTAAGGTTTGGTTGGTCTAGACAATAGATAAGGTAGCATAGAAATTCAATATAATAATGTTTCAAATTCATAGAGATTGACTAGAATACCAAATCACAATTAAATATCTACACATGAAGAATCATCAACAGACCATCAATGATGAGGAAAAGGCTAAAAAATAATATTCCTTCAACAGATGGTGACTTTATGACAGATATGAAGAACAAACTAACACATGATGAAATCTAATAAAGAAAAACCACATGATGGGAAGATAATGGGAAAATGAAAGACTTTGTAATTCCCTGACCCTAGTTACCCATAGTTATTGCTTTATTACATAACATTTTCATGATTAAAGTAATCAAGTCCTGAAGGACCAATCAGTTTAGCAGTCTTGGGAAATAGATTACAAACATGAAAATTATATTACATTATATAATGAAAAACAATAAAAACATTGTCTCCATTGACCACATTCATATCCCTTATACTATCCTTGCTGGTCCATCATAATATATTTCTTCGCATCATGGGAAAAATAAAACATAGAAAGGGGTGGGCTCAGATGCTTATTAAGGATAACAATATAGCCAAAACATTCATAAATAATCATAAACTTTTAAGTAATTGTATAATACTAAAAAAATAATTTTAAGAATAAAATAAATCATAATATAGAAAAAATAAATCAAATAATTTCATTTACATATTCATGTGTATATTCTACTAGTTGAATAATCACATGGAATATCATCAACAAATTTTATAATGATTGAATGAAAAATGATAGACTTCATAACCACATTGTCGAGGCCTTGTGCCAATACTAAAAATAAGATTTCATCAAGGCCTTCTGAAAAGACCCAAGTTTGTCTCATGGGACCTACTGATGCATCGAGGAGCTATATCAGGCTCCACCCGTCACATACTAAGTCAAATTAATTACTCATATGAATGTTTAAAACACAACATAAACATTTGTTTTGAAACTAACATACGAAATTTTAATACTTTAACCATAAACCATGAATGGTGTAAAAATAACTCATCCATAGTCAAACATATCACAAACCCATCAATAAAATATGAATTATTTTTATCATAATAAATCTACTTCAAACAATTGTAAAATCCATCAAAGGATGTTGACATAGATGAAATACAACTATTTAAAAGAAAAATCACTTTATTTTTTTGAAATCATTTAAAATAAACATAATTTAGGAAAATACATTAGAATAAAATTTTTTAAAAATGTGTACCATACCACTTTGAATAATTGAAAGGAATTAACTTTTTAAAACAATGATGTCTTTATAAAAATATTATTAAAATAATTTTGAAATCATGGACATTAATTACAAATATTTAAAGAAATAAATTTTTAAAACATTTAAAATGTTTATGTACTTATATATAACCTTCTATAAAACCTTAAAATATTCTTTTTGAAAATATTTTTATTCAATGTGGACATTGAGGATAAATATGTCCTAGTAAATACATACACATAAAGAATCTAATATAATAATGAGATTGATTAATTAACATTTAACTTTCTCATTCCTTTGGTCAAGGGTACGTTTAACCTCTGGTGTATTGACCATAATATGTTATTAAATTATACCAGAACCATATTCATATTAATAATATCATGCATGATTCATTTAAGACTTTATAGTACCTATTTAACAATGACTTCCAGGTTAAATTAATGTTTCAGGTAATAATTGCATTCATTATTGAACGTGATTTAACTTGTTATTCTTGATCATGTCATTTAGATAGTAATTTAAATACATCCAGAATGTAACACATGATTTATATACCATATATATTTAGAATATAAATATGTATAATAGATAAATATATTAAATGGGAGGCACCATTTATGGGGACGGTAGGCCGTACGTACCCATAAACATAGTTTCTGTTTTCATATCATAGTGAACGAAAGTAATAGAATAAGATATATGTAAGTTCATACATACATACATACATACATACATACATATATATATATCCAGTATAATTATTATTTCTTATATTACATACTGATTAATAATATATATTTTTACAATCATCATCTTGGACCACAAGTTTAGAGTCTGATTCAATCCATATCATGATCCAGTTATAATAGACAGCATACCTGACTCCATGAACTATCACCCATAACTTAGAATCGAAAGAAAATCCAATTCCAGTGAACTGATAAAAACATCCTTTCACAAAAACGCAGAATGTGCCTTATAGGGTACTCTCAAAATGGGTTGAATGTCTCAATCAGTCAAATCATCTAAATTTGATTGTCTCGCATTCCTATAAGGAGGACAATTAGGTGGAAGATTCTTTTTTCAAGAAATAAATACTAGAAAAGGATATGTCATGGTAATTTACGACCCCTGATTATTGCTCTTCACTGATAGAGGCGGATATGTGTGGTGTTATGTACTCTTGGTTCTGTAATAATCCCTTTGTTGTGTGAATATTTTTTCTTATGCTTAATAAATTTTTCTTGGGATGGTTTTGACTGGTTCCTAGACTTTTTGGGTTTGAAGAAGGTACTGGAGTTATTATTTTGGTGTGGAAACAACAAATAAATAGGATGTGGAAGATGAAAAGATCTTGAAAGAGGGTGGTGAAATTGTTACCTCTTCTTCGGGTGTTTCTTTTTGAGTTGATCAAAAGGGCTCCTTAGGATGGATTTCGGATCAATCTAAGGTCTCTAAGATGATGTGAGGGAAGTTGGGAGGATATTTTGGCAGGTTCAGCTAGGCCAAATGACTTAGGAGGTGTGATTTTGAGAGAAGTGAATGTACCCTTTCATAAGAGAGGTGAGGGTCACGTTAGGAAAAGATTGAAAAATTATTTTATAATAAATTCAATTTCAGTTTTTAATTGAAAAAAATGATTTATTTCTAGGATCATTTCTGGGAAAGTCCAAAAAACACTCAACTAATAGGTTTAAACAGATTTAGGTCACCATATTAACCTTATCTTTTATATTTAACTCTTTGTTAAATAGTTTAATTTTTACAATGTCTTCTTTTATTCTTATAATATATGGTTTATAAACATGCTCTAAACTTCTTATAGAACATAATGTGGTTCATTAATGACATTTAAAATATTTTTTATTTCCTTTGGCTGAACCTTATATTTTTAAGAAATATTATATAATTTAATAATAAAATAATTGTTTTAAAGAATCTTTTTTGTTTGTTTTGACAGTATTTGGTATTTGGTTTTTTTGAATGTCATCACAACTTGATTACTTCGTACAAGATACATTGAATCCATCCTAACATGTCATATTCAAATAGAAAATTCTTGGATGTCATAAAAACATTGAAATTATATTTATTTTAATATTAATAATACCATTTGTTTAATTCTTTCATTAATAATGTAATTACTGCATCATCATTTTTTCAAAAATAAATTTAATTATTTATTGTCTAAAAATTATAAACTAAATACAATGAGGTAGGAAAGAATTTTTTATTTATAATTAATATTTATAGTCGAATTTATCTTATGTATTACTCTATATTAATAATGGTTTAGTTATTAAAGTTTGGATTTAACACTTGTAACCCTTCATTAAATATAATAATAATAACTGTTCAAATCTATTCCAAGTGAATCAAAGAGGATCATATTTTATTTCTAAGGGTTGGTTTGTCTAATATCAATTATCCAATAGAATTAGGACTTGTGTTAGGGTAATTATAATAACATTTTTACCTTTAATTACCATATTTACTTTTAACTGTGGTAAATAAAAGTCAAAAGTTACTATTATCCAAGAATTATTTTATTATTATTGAATCTCATTTTACATACTGATGTAAACTATGCCCCTATGATTTTTTAAATTCAACTCATAGAAGTGGTAAACTTATGTTTTGTTAAAATTTGCTAATGTGCATAAATGGTGGGTAAAACATGTTAAAAAGTTCAGTAAAATTTTATATATCTAATTCTATTATAAAATGACTCCAATGGATGAAAGTGAACATATATTGGTATTATATATCTATTATGACTTAATATAAATTTAAACAAAATAAATAAATATTTAAATAAAAAGTTGGTTTTAAATAATAACGGTGTGTTTTTCACTATTCATCAAAAATTTAATGTTTCCAGAAAAAACCAAAAATTCACACTAATATAATTTTGATATTCCGAATTCAAAAATGAAGACAATTTTACCAAAATTAAAACTTTACAGTTTCATTTATTAATTGATAAATAATTCCCGTTGACAAAACCAAAAAGTGGGTTTTTAAAAAGTAAAAACTACCAAAAGATTGACATGTATTATTGTACAATTAAAATGTGAAATTACATATAATGATATATATAGTATTAAATGATAAAAATATAATCTAATTATAATTAAATCCCATTCAAATGAAATTTTTTATACTATAAATTATTTCAATTAAAAAATTTGTTCTCAATTTGAACATAATATTATTCATTATTCATCAAAATATGAAAGTTATTAGAAAGTACCAAAAATTTATCCAAACTAAATTTTTATGTCCTGAATCTAAATAAAAATTCAATTTCATTTAATTGAACATATTAAAGTTTCAAACATATTTTTAAAATGGTTTCTCCATATAAAAGAGGTAAAATTGTATTTTTTGAAAAATACATCATTTATCTGAAAAATGAATTTGTTCACATATTATTTCTAAGAAACACATATTATTGGTGTTAAAATTATATAGAGTATATAAAATTCAAAATGTTGTTAATACTATTTTTAACCACTTTTTGAACAGCTAATTTGGTAAGTTGTGGTGCGCTCGAACTCAGTGTTTCATGTAGCACAAGCTATTAAGTTACTTTAATTATTTAACATACTATGAAATCATGTGGTGTCACATTCTATACTCCTTATATAAATTTCTCCCTCATAATATGAAACTTTTCTTCATCAATAAATGGTTAAAAACAAAAAAAAATACCACTGTGGTAAACCCACATCAGAAATTGAGTTAATAAAAATAATCTTAATAAGAGGGTATGGGAAATGAAAATTTCACTACCAAATTATTATCTATATTAGGATAAAATTGGTGGAAGTTAGGGACACAGAATTGGATATAAATTTTAAATTTTTATAGGGAGCCATTGAGGTCATCAATCACAAAGAAGAGTAAAATTGAGTACCTAAAAGCCATCAATCTAAGATGATGTATAAAATCATCAGTTTAACAAAAAATATATTATTAGGATAACACATCATTGGTTTTAAGATCCCTTAACAAAAGATTATGAATTATTTTATTCATAAAATAAGAGAAAAAATATACATGACAAGTATAATTTCATTATTCAACTAATTCCCACCACAAAATAATATTTCACTCCAAAAGATAATAGGATTCAAAAATATTATATTTATCCTAATCGTATAAGGTTTCAAAAATAACTAATTTATAATTAATTTGTCATACCATTAAAAAAACTACATTATATAAACATGGACATCACATAGGCCAGTGGTAGCTGATGAACCCTTGTCTTCTTTCGGATGCGGGTTCATGTCTCACGGCCTTTTCGGACGCGATGAGTTGTCTACTGACCTCCAGGTTGTCCTTTTTATGACATTCCAATAATAATGTCATAAAATTATTTATCCTTTACAATAGTATCCAATGTCAAACTTAATCGATTCCATCATTTATAATTATCCAAAATACTTATGTCCAAACTCACAATCCAAAATTTATATGGAATGTAAACACAATGATGATCCTTTTTTTACACATAATAACATGTGAATACCTTCATCATGTATTTTTCTAAAACACTGCATCACCTTGAATTACAAACCGGGAGAAGCTGGACCCACCGCATGGGTCCCGGGTGATGTGGATCGGCACCATGTGGTGCCAGATCTAAAACCCACCGAACAGCTAAGCCATTCGGGATTCCAGAGGGTGCGCCCCCCCCCCTGAACGCAGCTAGGGAGAACCCCATCGGGCCACCAAATGCAGGCCTCATGAAGTCTGGACCCATCGCGGGATGATCCATACTCATGGGTTGCGCCACCCTCATGGTACATGCCACCCTTGCGGGCTGGGTTACACCCCAATCCGGACCCAGGTTGGTTCGACGGGGCCAGACCGGACCCTGACCCGTTTGACATGTTTTCACTCTTTTTCCTGTAATTTGAGGTACGAGTGTCCGATTGATGAACTATCTATAGTGATGGAAACATTAGAGGGATATGGTTCTTTTGGTATACCCCACTCGAGGATTGGACATAATTGTCATATGGTCAGGTTGGATCGTACGTAAATCCAACCGGGCCCTCTGAATTGAAATTCCGATAACTCTCAGACCAGACGTACGATTCACATGACGTCTATCACATTGGGGTTTTTATGGAATTAAGGATCCTTTGGATATATTAACATGGGACATCATGGATGTTGATGTATAGACATTTTACTTGAAGATCAGACCCTCCCAGAATCTAGCGTTCTTTGTGAGAAACCTCGTGTCTTGCTGCATTATGATAAAGGGATCCTACGTGGGTTTGGAAAGACTGACTACTATTACAGGATCCAGCATGGGTTCCACAGCTCTGACTACTATTCCATGATCCTACATTGGTTTGATTGCTCTGACTACTGTTCCAAGATCCTACGTGGGTTCAACAGCTTTCATTTCTGTACCAGGATCCTACGTGGTTTCGACAAAGTAGATGATTCAATGGCTAAATCTAATCATCTCTATCTTTCAAATTAAGTTGTATACATGTGTGAGCTCAGTCAGTAACTTTTGTGTTTTCTTCATGAGTGAGATGGATTACATGATAACTTAGGTATATCTATGGCCATATACTTAAGTGGGGTTATCTGTTGATTTCATATTTTTTGTTTTATACTTATTAGATTTTGTGAGACCTTCAGGGTATCATGGTTCCTACTGCATATCATTATAATCACCCCTACACGGGCAATGCCCTCACCTCATTGTGTTGGATGCAGATGATGGGAAGCACTGACTAAGGCTGAGTGTACCCGGACGGGATGGTAATCGGAAGTGGACCTCACTATGAGTTGGTACGCGGAGGAGACTAATTGACGTGGAGTGATGAGGAGGCTACCTATACCTACCCTTCAGGTATGAATTCCAAAGGATGACCCAGCAGTTGTTTTTTCTTTTTTCAGTTGTATTTGTACTTCCAGTTCCTTTTACTTTACAATTGGGAATATATTTTAGGCCCCTTTTACTTTTCATCACCCTTTTGTTATACAGTTTGAATTAGTGTTTTCTATCCAGTTGTGTGCTATGATGTGTGAATTACATTTTATAAAGTCAATGACATCCTAGTTTTAGGGAATTACTCCTTTGGTGCTAGTCGCTAGCCCCTGGCCTATGGATGGCAGGATTGGGGTAGTCATAGCACGGGCCCCGGGGGACAGGTCCTGACAAATAGGTATTAGAGGATTCAGTTGTACCATATAACTTAGGACACTGATCTTTATTTTCTGTGAAGCAATAGTGTTAAGAGTAGTGAGTGTGGTTATCAGTTTAGGGAGTCTAGTTTTTGTGCGACGGCCGACGTATCCTTACACCAGGACCCTGACTTCTGATTTCTGACTCAGTCCACGAAAACACTGATTGTGTGTGTGATTCTATTGGAATGGTTTCTTAGTGATCTATTTGAGTCAGCTTACCAGGTATAACTTATTGACAGTGGAACACTTGTTTCTCTTCAGGATGGCCCCACCCAGACAGCCAGCTAGGGTTCCAGGCCTTGTATGATATGGAAGCCCACCGAGGGATGAGGCATCGGTGTAGGGCCCTATCACAGGGAGGCACTAGCAGTACCACTACCTGTTGGGACACTGATGCCACCCACCCCAGTAATAGAGGAAACATGCCACATGAGTGCATTGCATGTGTTCCTGCACCAGAGGCCACCCAGGTTTTGGGGAGAGATAGACCCACAGGCGGCTGAGGATTGGCTGGATGATGTGGTGAGAGTTTTTCAACTGGTAGGGTCACCATCCGAACATAGAGTGATCCTTGCTGTGAGTCTCCTTTAGGCAGTAGCAGGAAGATGGTGGAGTCTGATGCTCTAGGTGCATGACAAGGTGAATATTCTCTTAGCAGAATTCGAGAGCCTTTTTCTGGTAGAGTTTGTCCTAGCTTCCCTTTGTGTAATGGTGATACAGGAGATACTTCATCTACAGTTGGGCAGTATGATGGTGGAATAGTACTCAGCGAGGTTCACCAACCTCTCATGCTACTCCACAGATATGGTTCAAGACCCATTCTTCATGGACCAGACCTTCGATCAGGGGCTCAGGAGAGATATCAGGGCTTCGATGATCTCCCTTAGAATCATGACATTGGAGGGGGTGTTGGAGTGATCCCTCTTACTGGAGAGTTTCCATGCTGAGCAGTTACCAGTAGTGTGACCCACCACCGAGCATTATGTAGCAGAGTCTTCTGCAGCTGGCAGCAGACAGATTTTGTAGATATCCAAGTGGACCAGACCAACTGGTAGACGACCTCAGTACATGGGTTCAGTTGTGTGAGGCACATGAGACAGAGCCAATCATACGAGGAAAAGGTAGTGTTACGCATGTGACGGATAGGGTCACATGGCGCGAGACTATCCGACCCACCATGCATATGATTAGTAGATAGTTAAGGGACCTCCGAGGAAGAGGCAGAGGTGTGATCAAGGTGATCTGTAGGGAAAAGGCGGTCGTGGAAGAGGAGCTGGTCATGTAGCTGGCATTGGACAATGTTACAAGTTGTTACCACCACCACCACTAGGAGGTCCACTCAGACTGCAAGGAGCTGGTGGACATGTGAGTAATCATCTCCAGGGAGCTATGTCTTATGATCATGGTGCTATGGAGATGATTCGAGGTATGATATGTGTCTACTTAACCTTTTCTTCAGTTCTTATAGACACAGGTGCAAGTCACTCTTTCATTACAATTACCCTTATTCAGATCTCGGAGATTCTGACAAAGCCTTTTGCTCTATCCTTATGGATAAATACTCTTATGGGAGCAGATTCGATGATTATGCACTGCTGGTGGTAGTATGAGCTTACTCTAGGAGATGAGAGCTTCGGCTGGGATATCCTAGTAGGGACGTCGAGGCCTTATGACATCATCTTGGGTATGGACTGTTTATCTACAGTATATGCTCAGATTGACTATATTATGTGCATAGTGCGGTGTGTCCGCACGGAGTGGACCAGGTTTACCTTTACTGGTGAGAAGGGATCCTTTACAGCATGGGATGGACATACTCGGAGGGCGGTGCATCAAATCACTCGTTAGTTGTCCTACCTTACCCTCAAAGCAGTTCATGTGGAGAGTCAGAGATGGTGGACTAGTACGTGGCTATTTTCCCTGATGATGTCCCAGGTCGAACTCCTCTCGGAGAGGTGAGATTTTAACTTTACATGTATCCCAGGACAATACCGATATCTACACCAACATATCGAATGACTCCCGCGGAGCTTCGTGATCTGCTGGTATAGCTAGAGGACTTGTAGGTGAAGGGAATCATCTTGCCTAGTGTTTCCCCCTGGGTAGCCCCGATTATGTTCGCCATGAAGGCTAATGGGAGCTTGAGGCTTTGTGTCGACTACCGGCACCTGAATCAGGAGACCGTGAAGAACAAGTACCCACTCCTGAGGATTGATGACCTTTTTGATCTCTTAAAGGGGGCATGATGGTTCTCAAAGATATTCCTTAGATCAGGCAATTACCATCTCAGAGTTATAGATGAGGATGTGTAGAATACGTCCTCCATATGTCGATAGGGCCACTACGAGTTCTTGGTTATTCCATTAACTATAACCAATGCTCCAACAGTGTTCATGGGACTCATTAACAGGATCTTCCAACCATACCTCAATCGCTTTGTCGTAGTTTTCATGGAAGACATTCTGATCTACTCAACTACTGAGGAGGAGTATGCCTACCATTTGAAGGTAGCACTGGACACACTCTAAGAGCACCGACATTATGGTAAGCTCTTAAAGTTCCAGTTTTTGATCTGATAGGTTCACATTTTGGGACATGTAATTTCAGAGGTTGGAGTAGCAGTAGATCCAGTAATGATTGAGACAATACTTGCTTGGGAGCCACCCAGGAGTGTGACAGAAGTATGGAGTTTCCTGGGTTTAGCTGGATACTTCTGGAGATTTGTGCCGGATTTCACTAGAGTTGCAGAACCACTATCAGCCTTTATGAATAAGGGGAAACCCTTTGTATGGTCAGAGAGATGCCTACAGATATTTTAGGAGCAGAGGCGGAGACTAACTAGTGCCCCAATCTTGTGGCTACCTGAGGAAGGTGTAAGGTACGTAGATTACTATGACGCATCAGGGACTTGAATCAGCTGTGTCCCAATGTAGAATTAGGAAGTGATCATATATGGTTCTTATCAGTTTAGAAAACATGATAAGAACTAAGCTACCCATGACCTAAAGTTATCATTAGTGGTCTTTTCCTTGAATATGTGTCAACACGATCTTATTAGAGAACATTATACCATATACTCTGATCACAAGAGTCTCAGGTATATCTTCTCTTAGAAGGACTTGAACCAGAGATAGTGATGTTTGCTTGAGGTTCTCCAGGACTATGACTTCATGATAGTATATAATCCTGGGAAGGGAAATTTTGTTGCAGATGCACTAAGTAGGTGGTCTAGTATACAGCTGCAAGGTGAGGTGATAGAGCAGCTGGCTACATTACAGATATCCTTTGTGGATAAAGATGGGGCAGTCTTCCTTTAGTCTCTTATTGTCACTCCCCCACTTCTTCAGTGAGTCATAGAGGCACAAAATGGGGACACTGACTACAAGACAGGACATTCTCTTATATCCACAGGGCAGGTAGCTGATGGATTTTATGAAAGAAGGGAGCATGTCACCCTATTCAGAGGACGTACTATGGTTCCAGTGTCACATCAAGAGGAAGTGTTGAAGGAGTTCCACACATCCCCTCTAGAGGTATATCCAGAAGTGGTGAAGATGTACAAGGATCTCCGGCGATAGCACTGGTGGCTGGGAATGAAGAAGGCAGTTGCATATTTTGACTCTTCGCGCCTCACTTGTCAGAAAGTGAAGGTAGAGAACCAAGTAACAATTGGCTTGGTTCAGCCATAAGAGGCCCCAGAGTGGAAGTTGGATGGGATATCCATGGACTTCATAACTGGACTTCCACATACATCCAAAGTTCATGACTCGATTTGGGTGATCGTCAACTGAACCACAATGTCAGCCCACTTCCTATCGATTAGAGAGCATGGTTTAGTAGAGAGATTGGGACGCCTCTACGTGCAGAAGATTTTGAGGCTACGTGGAGTACCATCGACGATTTTCTCTGATCGTGACACACATTTTACTCCCGGCTATGGAAAGGGTTGCAGGAGGCTTTCGGGACATAGCTTCATTTGAGCACCGCCTTCTATCCTTAGATGGATGGTTAGACTGAGAAGACCATTCAGACCCTTGAGTACATGATGTGTGCTTCTGTCCTTGACTTTGGTCGCAGCTGGGAGGATCACTTACATTTGGTGGAGTTTTTATAAAACAATAGATATAACTCTACCATTTGGATGGAACCTTTTTTGGTGTTATACAAGCGACCTTGTAGATTACCATTGTGCTAGAATGACCGAGGGGAGTAAGCACTGGTGGGACCATAGATGGTTAGAGCTACCAAGGATAAGGTTTAGATCATCCAAGAGCGGATGAAGACTGCACATAGCAGGTAGAAGTCATATGCTGACAGGAGATGGAGACCTATGGAGTCAAGGATAGAGACCACGTCTTTCTACGGGTCTCACCTCGATGAGGTTTATAGAGATTTGGCTAAGGCAGCAGGTTATCTCTAAGATTCATTGGACATTTTAGGTCCTCAGCAGAGTTGGCGAGGTGGAATACCTCTTAGCTCTTCCACCTCAATTGCACTGGGTGCACGATGTGTTCCACGCATCCCAACTGAGGAGATACGTGCACGACCCGTCCCACATCATCAACCATGTAGAGCTGAATTTCGATGATGGGAAGACATTCATGGAGGTTATAGAAGTGATTGAGGATCGACAAGAGTGATTCCTTCATGGACAATCGAAACCTCTGGTGCATGTTCGCTGGCATCACGGGAACCTCCAAGAGAGAACATGGGAGATGGTGGCTAAGATTCGTTCTTAGTACCCCCACGTGTTCCCTTAGTTCATGTTGTAGCCTTCGAGGATGTAAAGCCCTGAGATGTGTACAATGTAAAGACCCTGAATATCTGTGGAAATTTGTTTCATAAATATATCGAAATTTTATGAGTCTGTGAAAATTTAAGGCCCAGGATTCTGAGGCCCGGTGTGCCTGAAATCAATTTCTAATTTTTTTTCGAGTATGTTCATTAAACATACAAGCAGGTTTTTATAACTTTTGAACTAGTGCTCATAATTAAAATTTTAGGGCATCGTTGAACTCACATTACTGGTATTCTCTTATGGATACTTTTAACTCTACGACAGCGGGTTGAGATTAAAAGATAGTTTTTGGGTTTTTAGTGAATGAATAAAATAAAAATAAAGATGTGAAGAATTATTTTTATTTATTGGTTAAAAACACCATGTGGAAGTAGGATTTGGGGACCCCCACACCTTCACCTTTCATGAGAGGTTATGGTGGTGGGGCCCACTCGAGGTATAAACCACTTCTTCTTGGTTATTGTGGTGGGGACCACTCGGGGTTAAACCACCTTAAGACTTCCCTTTAATGGGGAGAAACCATTCACCGTCCATTAAGTGTAGGGGAGCCTCTACAACTCCCGAACAGTTAATTTTTGAAAAATCCTCCACATTAATTATGTAGAGCCATCCTAATCTAATTCATCAAAGTTGAATATTATGCCAATGATTGTATTGGATATTATAATTTTTTCCTTGGCATTTATTTTTTGGTGAAACATTGGAGAAGAGAGAGCTTAGGAAGAAAATTTCTTTCCAATGAATAACACATTGGACTATGAAGAACGATCTCCTTCAACATTTATCTAGGGACTCCTACCGACATGGGACATCTTCGACCAACATTCCCCCCACATCATCGTTAATGAACCGATGCATGAGCTCGGGATTAGAAGTGTGTGGCAGACGCGATGAACAACGACAACACTGTCTTCTTCGCCATGACTTCGTCAACAAACATTGAGAAAAGGTAGGGGTTCGAGCTTAGTTTTTGTTTCCCATTATTCATTCTCCATCGAGGATTATTATTTTATGCCTCATGTTATCACTCTAACGTGGAGGGTTCATGATAAATGAACATGCCCCCCCACTCCTCCTTGCTTTGTGGAATTTGATGCAAAAGGCAGCACGAGTCCGGAATGAGATCCTTTTCATTAATAACGGTGGCGGATTCAAGGAGACGTCCCGAGGAGTGTGAAGCTACTTTAAAAATGAGAATTGGGCCACAAGAACAAGTCTGGTGGCCTAAAGAAGGATTATAGGTGGTCAGAATAGACGAAGGACTCCGAAGGGATGAAGGGAAGGGCGGCCGACACTTCGGCCAACCGTGTGGACAACGGCGGTTCAACCGCACCTCCGGAGGAGTGGACCATGGCCGACGGGGTGCGGTGGAGCTATGGTAGCTGGTGCAAGGCCGTACATGAGAATAATTGGCACCATGGGTCGATGGGTTGTCGGGGAAGGCGCGACGCAGCAAGGGGCCACGTCTGTGGCTGCAGCACTGTTGGATGAGCGGTCGGCTCTGCCAGTCACCGAAGGAGGCACGATGCAACCATACCGCGTGGGAGGGGGCGGTCAGCTCGGCCAACCGGGAGCAGCGAGACCTGCCATGTGGGTTCCACGTGACATGGATCAGCACTACATGGACTGGAGCCACGTGGTAGAGGATCTGAACCCCCCCCCCCCCCCACGAACTGCTAAGACATTCAGGATTCTAGGGGTGTGGCCTCCCCTGGATTTGGTTAGGGCAATCCCCAAAGGTGAGCCAGCCGCGGGTCATGCCCGGGTGGTACCCAGCACAGACCGGGCCACCCCAGTGAGCCGGGTTGGACCCGCGGACTGGTTCAGACCCCATTTCGGACCCGGGTTGGGCCAGGTCGGTCCCACTGGGTTGGAGCAAGCCCAGACCCGTTTGACCTGTCTCCACTCTTTTTCCCGTAACGTGTGCTATGGGCCTCCAATTGATGAACAGTCTGGAGTGATGAAAACCATGGAGAGATCAGGCTCTTTTGGTATACCCCACTCATGGTTTGGACATAGTTCGTGTATGGATGGGTTGGATAGAATATAAATCCAACCGGGCCCTCAGAATTCAATGTTAATAACTCTGAGACCGGGTGTCTGATTGAGACATCGTCTGTCGCGTTGGGTTTATTATGAAAAGATAGATCTTTTGGATACATCAACTTTGGGCTTCATGGATGTTGAAGTATATGCACTTGGCTTGAGGAGAGGACCCTCCTTGAATAAATTGTTCTTTGTGAGGAGCCCTATTGTTGGCTACATTGTGATAAACGGATCCTACGTGGTTTCGGCCAGGATTACTACTATTCCACGATCCAATGTCGGTATGACCGCTCTGACTACTGTTCCATGATCCTATGTGGGTTCTCCAGCTCTGACTACTATTCTATTATCCTACATGGGTTTGAATGCTCTGATTTCTGTACCAGGATCCTACATGGGTTCAATAGAGTAGATGATTTAGTGGCTACATCTAATCATCTCTATCTCTCTACTTAAGGTATATACTTGTGTGAGTTGAGTCAGTAACATTTGTGTTTTTATCATGATTGAGATGGATTACTTCATAACTTAATTATATGTATGAGCATATACCTAAGTGGGGTTATCTGTTTATTTCATATTTTTTGGTTTATCTTTGTTGAATTTTGTGAGACATTGAGGGTCTCGGGGTCCGTAATAAGTATCGTTATACTAACCCACGCATGGGTTATGCCCGCACCTCATTGTGTTGGATGTAGATGACAGACAGTGCTGACTGAGGCTGAGAGTACCAGGACTGGATGGTAACTGGAGGTGGACCTTACGATGAGTCGGTACCTGGAAGCGACTGATGGACTATGAGTGTTGAGGAGGCTATTTGTACCTACCCTTCAGGTAGGAATTCTGGATGATGACCTATCAACTATTTTTCATTTCTTCGATTGTATTTGTACTTCCAGTTCCTTGTACTTTACATTTGGGATTTTATTTCCCGCCACTTTTACTTTTCAACACGCTTTTGTTATAAAGATAACTTAGTGTTTTTTATCCAGCTCTATTCTCAGTTGTGTGTGTTACAGGTTATAAAGGCAATTCCTTCCCAGTTTTAGGGAATTATGCCTTTGGTGGTAGTCTCAAGCCCCTGGCCTATGGAAGGTGGGCTTAGGGTAGTCACAACATGAGCCATGGGGGACGGGTAATGAAATGAAGTAAAATTGATAAATATTTATAAATATATAGTTTTATTAATTATTCACGCCATATTAATGATTCAAATATTTTTTAATTGCGTAATATTTATAGGTTTTTCAATAAAATTATAATTTTAGTAATATATAGGTGTTTTAAAAAAAATAAGTTCAAATAATCTACATTATACTATTGACTTGTTTTAATTTAATAAGAATGTTATCACGCAGACAATCAATTTCCTAATATACATATTTGATTGACTATATTTTACATATTATTTTTTACAAGTGTATTGATTCAATACATTGATTATCATTTCATAAAATCATTTAGAAGAAAAAAATAAGAGTTTATAATTAAGTCTATTAATATGCGTGCAATCTATTTTTATCTAAATAAATTATATGAATCAATATATTTTATTGATTTTAATGGAATTTATAAATTATTTATTCATTATAATTGTATAACATTAATATAATTGTTTTTTTATTAATTGGATATGACAACATCCTGTTTTATTCTTAAAATTAGTTTTTTGTAAAAATGAGTTTCATTACACTTTTCATTATTACATTAAAAAGAGTTTCTAAAAATTCTAAAAATATCACCAACTCTTATTAAAAATTATCTTGATTTTTTTAAATGGGTTAATTTTTTTTCTATATTAGTTGTAATTATTTCAAATATAAATCTTCCTAGTAAGGGTAAAAAAATAAATTATGGTTAAAAATTCTTCCATAATTAATTAAAAATATAAAAAAACCTACCATATTTCTATATGATGGATTTAGTTTTACAATAATCATAAAATAAAATGTTTTATGTAATGTTTTTGACAATTTTATTAGTAACGACCATTATATTATTTTATATATGGCATAAATCAGGAGTACCCATCAAATTTTAATTAATAAATTTAATATTTTTTCATAAGGATAATTTTTTTCTCACTCATAAATCGAAATAAAAAACATAAAATTAATATTTTAATCTTTTCAAATTAATTTTATTTATTATTTTTGATTGAAAAATTATCATAAATTCTTATAAAAGACCTACAAATATCTAGTTCATGTAAAAGAATAATCAAATAAATAATTTAAAAAATGAAATATATTTTGGATACATAATTGTTTCTAATAACATTTTTGATAATTTTAACATGTTAGTTAATTTTAAAAAATAATTATTTCAAATATAATTGAAACATTTTTTTCATAATTTCCATCTATTTGAATAGCCCCAAAAATAACTTTGATGGTGTCCTAAATTTCTTAATATTATATTAAATGCACTAAAATTCCTAAAACTATTATCTATTTCCAAATGAATGTAATATTCTCTAAAATATAATCATTCTTATAAATATGGTTAATTTTCCTTTTTATCAATTTTTTTCCCTTGAGCATACTAAGCCCTGAAATCGAGGTAATGGTAAAAATATTTAAATGGAGGGGGTAAAAATAATAGATAAGGGTTATAACAATAAAAAATGTATAAATTGTATCTAAATATAATTTTGAACCATAATTATACCATAAAAAATATGTGTGTGTGCGTGTGTCCACATGAACAAGAATAATTATTTATCTTAATGTTATAATCTAGGTAACTTCAGTGGTTCCCCACACATCATATATAAAAGAGACCCACTTCATTAGTGTTGTTCACAATTTTTTATCCTTAATAATAAATAAACATATATCCTCAAAAAATATTTTGATAAATTTATACATTATATTTGTCCCGGATTGATAAAACTGTCATTTCTTAAAGGTTTCTATTGTTAGCTAAAAGAGGATTCTCAACAAAGAGCTATAACTCAAAATTGATTAAATTAAATATTCTATATTCTTCCACATTAAATGAATAGTATTTATCAATTATAAAATGATGAATATATAATAATAAATATTCTATGATGTTATCTTAATAAATGAATATCCTTTTCCAAATCCTTTCAATCAACTGGGAATTGAAGGTGTCACTTGAGCGTATATGTCGACCACTCCTTTAACATAGTGATGTGATTCTATTTCCATCGCCATATAACATAAATGTTTATTATAATATAATAATATATATAATATTTATGACTATATAATGATAATGAAATGTTAATATATTAATTATTTTTATTTTTATTTTAATAAAATTAATTCAATGTATTTCATTTGTACGGACTCTCATCCCCATGAATGGCTTAATAATTTTTTTCAATAAAAACATAATGAACGATGCCAAATATGTATATATTAAATCCATGTCATATTTTTATCGATATTAATATTATGTGTACTGTGAAACCATGATGTAAATACATTTACCAAAATAGTAGAACCAAAACATTCATGATAAACAAAACTTTTGAAACATGGAAATTACATTTTTTACAAATAAATATCGATAAATGTGTTGTTAAATGTTTTAAGGTAACCATATATGGTATTATAAAAATTAATATGGTTCTATTATATAATTATAAAATAATTAATTTATATTATTGTAGTTTTTATTTCTAATAAGTAAATATGGACTTAGTTAAGGGTTCTACATCTCAATATTGTTGCATTGAGACAAGTTTGTAGATAGACACTTATTTATGATTATGTTGTCATTATAATAAAATATCCAGAAAATTTATCATTTTTATATATAAATTAATTCTATTTAAATTTAAAATTCAAATTATTTCATCCAGGAAGACATGATTTATAATTTACTGAAGCAACAATGTGTTTATGATATAATTAAATTTTTAATCAGATTTTTTTTTAAAAATTTCTCACAAAGAAATAATATGATTATCCCCTTGGAAATATTATTTATTATAATATGTGTATTTTATTTGTATATATTATTGTTTGTGTACTTTCATTTTTCTATCAATATGTACTCATGTTTTTAGAATAATTTTTTTATGGAATGAATACATGATCTTTAATTAAGTTAGAAATAATTTTATTTCTTGTCCATGTTTTCATTAAAAAGATTTCTATAATATTTTAATATTCTTTAATACTTATCAAATATTATTTTTGGAGATTATTTATTTATTTATAATTTATTTTAAATAATTATACTTAATATATTCTTAACAAAATACTTTCATCTTTTTATTAAGAATGTTACAAGAATAATTATTTTAATAGATGTGGAATGATAAAAATGTCTATATACTATTACAATTAAATCACTTGATGAGTGATTTTCATGATTCCATGGATACCCTAATGAATATTTCTATTCAATAGTTCTAAAATTTTAACTTTTTAAACAATTTATTTCAAAAAAATAGTATATTTTAATCAAACATTTTTTAGTGATATTTAAATTTAATTTTCCATAAATTATAAAATTTGTTGATGTCAAATTGGATTCATATGTTATATTATTTCATTATACCATCCTATTTATTCTTTATATGGTATTTTTGGATGATTAAATATTTATGATGTACATTTTATTTTCTAATTTTTGTTTTATGGTGGAATGACAGTTTTGTTCATGGTCTTATGGTGAATATATGAATGGATTTTTATTATGAAACAGAATGGCTCATTGTAGTAGTCTAATGAAATGGGAATTGATTAATATTACACAATCTCTATGGTCATATAGTAGTTAACCCCAATCCCAAAAGATGATACACGAGATTAAATATGTTGTCTAAAAGAGCTTATTTGAGAGGTTATAAAAAAGACTAAAAGTGGTTTCATGGGAGGTTATAACATTCCCTAAGAAAGTAAAATGTTGGTTAGTAAATACCAACATGAGAATGATATTTTAGTGGGTAACCTTTAAATATTGATTTAATTATTAATATTATTTCACACATTTTTATGACATGATAATAAAACAATATGATGCTCCCATTGATCGTGGATGTTGGTTTACTTATGAATCGTGTCTTCTAACATATTATGAATTTTGGAATGATTCGTGATTATAAGATATTAATTTCAATGATTGATATAAAATTATTATGCTCAATTTATAATATCTGTATTGTCAAATAAATCTTAAATAATTAATAAAATATAACTTGATAACCCATACCTTGTTTATAAGCTGAGCAATTAAAATTATTCAGTATCCCAAGGATAAAATGAAATATTTTTAGTATGATATATCTAAAAAAGGTTATATTTATTAATATTATTATGGGATATGATATCACTCAATTATTTACTAGTGTTTTATGTATCAATGTTTCATAAGATAGTAAACAATTATTGTTATTGTGTGGATCATAATGATATATAAAAAATATTCATGTAATATGATTTAATATCTATGTATATATTTTGTGTAACCTTAGTTTGAATCATATAAAATGTTATATGATTTTTCGATATTATTATTGGGGAACATTTTTAAAAACCTTGGAGACATGTTTGCGTATATGATGGAATCCTAATGTTGTGTTAAAGAGGTGATTGTGTGGTTTTCCAATCAAAATAATATCTGTATTTATACTAAAATATCTATGTGTGTGTTTAATAAGTTCATATTGAGTTAATATGTATTGAAGGGAGGTATTGGGTATCTCCTCAATCGTCAAGAGTTCGCGATGATTAATCACAAAATTACACACCTAAATAGTAAACCTTATGGGATATGAATGGATTAATTATATTTTTAAATGTTAGTACCTCAATTATGGTGAATTGAGATTACCTTTAAAACCAACTATTTAAAAGAAGTACATATCTAATCCCCCATTTTAAATTATAACCATCAACACATAAAAAACATTGAAAAATATTTTTTCATTTCTTGAATAGGTTATAAATGTTAGTTTGATGATTAATTTAATCAATATTTAATGTTATTATATATTTAGAAATGTAATTAGTTAATCAAACTTGTTATATAAAATAAGGTTTAATATTAACTATCATATTAAATTTGTTGTGGGATATTTTTAAATATTAAAAATAAAAAATAAAAATACCATAAAAAAAATACAAATAAAAAAATATTATAATTAAAATATAGGTTTTTGTATGAATACGATACTTAATCCCTCAACATATAAATTTAACATTGCAAAGATTTTTATTAGACAATAAACATGATACACAATCATTATTACGTTTCACTAACAACTTTATAAAATAATATGTATGATCAAGTACACATAAACAGTTCATTATTTGAAAAAAACAATTACGAGTCACACAAACCACATCCCCCCATAAATTCCATGATTATTCTAAAAAATAAATTTATTAGAGAGTGTCAATAAACCTCGAGTACAAAATATAATTTTTTTTAAAAAAAATAATGAAATTATAACCATTGATTTCGTGAATGTAAATCATAGAAAGTGTGTTAAAATTAAGATATATTAGAAAAGTGATGTTTCTAAGTTTTAATAGAATATGATGTTCAAATTAAAATGAATTTTTCTTCCAATGGATCTCTAGAAGTATTATAAATTTTTTTAGGGTAATAGAGTTTTATAAAGGTATGAAAATAGTAATAATTTATTTATATAAATGTAAAAATTTTATTCAACATGTGATGTGTGTATCATTTTTACCTGTATCTTTCAGGTAAAAATATGATTGGGATTTAGATAAATGTATGTATAATTATATGTTGGGACCAAAGTTATCATATTTAATAGAAAAAAATGAATATATGAATTTTTCCTTAATTAATCCAAATAGTAGATTAATAATAATAATCAATAAATCCATGAGAGGGTTTAACAAATAATATTCTTAAAACAAGTAGTTCAACTATTAAATTTAAAATTTCAGCCTTAATAGAAATGGTACCACTATTCTAGTACATATATTAATGCTATGTTTATTTTGATTCTTGATTCTCAATGTCTAATGATATATTCGAATGGTAAATCATGTTGGAACCATGGTCATGTTTGCACGAATTGGAGTATGGTTTGTGTTTTTTGTCAATCCTCATAGGAAATTCAGAATGTGCGCTAGGAATGTTCTCGTACAGGTTAAGCATATTACAGTATTGAAGGTGGCACCATTTTCTAGTGTTTGTCAAATTTTTGGGCCTGAAAATCAAAAAATTGAGAAATGTTTTTTTGGGAAAATGACTTGAGCGCCGTGTACTTGAAGGAGAGGAAAATTACATTCCATATTCTTTTCAAGATTAGATCATGGAAAAATGGCAAAGGGATAAGGGCCGCGCTGGATTTGGGCTGGTCGCACAAGTGACTTTCGCGCCGAGAAAGAACTTGAGTGTCGATGACAAGGAGGTTGGAAAGTTGTGTGCCTGTTGTTCTTAGAGATCAGAGCTTCAAAATATGGAAAAGGAAAGAGGGTCGTACAAGTATTGGTGTGGTCACACAAGTGTATAGTGTGATAGAGGCTAGGGTGGTTGGAGCTACGTGCCGGGACTTGCATGTCGTGAGGACACTTGCGCGCCACCGTAGAGGGGGACCAATTTTCCTATAAATAGAGGACCAACCCTCCTCATTTGAAACTAAGTTCAATCCATAGAGATTTTTCGAACTCTTATCGTGAAAGTGGTTGAGCCTCCCAAGTAGAGGCTTCGCACCGGTTGTTGGCTGCGCATCCAAAGTGGTTTGAGAGTTAAAGGTGTTGAGTCGTGCAAGTTTGGAGTTGAAGGAGGCAGTGTTGAGCAAGTGGGTTGGTGTCACCTACGTGAAAAATTTTTACCATGGAAGTGACTTGCACGCCGGTCTTGAAACTTGCATGCCGGTCTTGGAGAAGCATGCCAGGTGAGATTGAAGAACACATGTCCTCTTTGGAGCATCACGAATGATGAATGATTTCTTGATACCTTCGGTGTAAATTGGGATTAGTCTACAAGTGAAAGTGGGAATTCAACTAAGAATCGACATACAACAGAGGATGCATTCTTTTGAAATAATGAAGAGACCTTCACGTCTATAAACTGAGTGTGACTACACCAAGTTCAGTGAGCCAGGGGTCAACAAGAGTGACCCGAGGGATGCTGTGAGCTGTCCCTGAACCTTTTTTAAAGGCAGTGAGCCTGGGAAAGAGTGATTGTGCCTGAACCTTTGTAATCCATAGCTAGTGAGGTTTAGTGGAATTTGGTTCGACTGAAAACATATTGGCATATGCTCCTTGGACGTTGCCCTTAGTGGTGAACCATGTAAAAAGTGTTGTGCCATCTCTCTGCATGTGAATGTTTTCTTTTTGTTCATTTCCATAATACAAGTTTAACATGTTCCTACCAACGTGGGAATATGATCCATCACTTTAAAAGAAAAATTTGTCACCCTGATTCACCCATCCCCTCATAGGGTGTCCCATGGTCCTACAAGTGGTATCAGAGTGAGGTTGATGGTGTTGAATCTATCCTTTGTCATCATAGAGAATGCAATAAATGTAAGGGGAGTCCCTCTCTTCGATAGATATAATTTTCTGATCTTGAAAAGTAGAATGCTATCTCATCTAAGATCCATTGTAATGGATGTTTTGTTTTCCACTGTGCAAGGTAACACTATTTCTGATCCAACAGGGCTGGCTATGAATGATACAGATTGAAAAATTCTCGACGCAGATGCTAAAGCACAAAATTCTCTCACCGCAGCACTTTCGGATCAGATTTATCTAAAAGTGATGAGTTTCACTGCAAAAAAGTCCATGTGGGATAAACATGAAAATATTTATGAAGGTGATAGTAAAGTGAAGGATGTGAAACTACAACTGCTACAAAATATGTTCTATGATATGAAGATGCATCCTGATTAGAATGCAGACTCACTCTTCAAAAGAATTACTGAAGGGGTTGGAGCAATACGGGGCATGGGAGAAGAAATCATGAAACATTGATATTGTGAATAAAATACTGAGATAGCTACCATAGTTGTACAATGAAAAGGTGTCAGGCCTTAAGGAAATAGATATTTCCAAACTTTCATTGGATGATCTATAGAGAAGCTTGGTGGCATATGAAATGAGAGTCAAACTAGAAGATGCTACTACATGAGTAAGAAAGAATATGGCATTAAAATTTATGAAGAAATTAAAAATATTAAAAGATAGTAGTTGTGAAGATGATGAAGAAAAAGAAATTATCTCACTCATTTACAAGATGATCTCGAAGGGAAAATGGGAATTCAATGAAAAGTTACCTCTAACTTGCTTTCGTTGTGGAAAAGTCAAAGAACATTGCTTCTCAGTGGTTAAGAAAGATCCATGATGATGATTGAGATTCCGAAAACATTGAGAAGCCTTAGAAAAGGTTTTTCATGAAAGGATACATCAAATATAGAAATAATGTTCTGAAGAAGAGTTTTGTCTGTGAAGAAGAAGAAGATGATAATGAATTTTGTGATGAAGAAGAACCAGAATTTAAAACGTGGAAACAGGATTCCATGATGGCCACTGTTGAAAAGTTTGAAGACACTAGTAGAGAAAATCAGTTAAAAACTAGTGCAGATCCCAAGTTGAATCTTAAGGATATTGTTATCAAGAATAAGATTAAATGTAAGAGTTTCAATAAGTGGAAATTAGTGGTAAAAGAATCAACTGAATATGTTGATCATCATGAAGCTGAAATTGAATGACTTGAAAAATTTGTGAATGTACAGTCTAAAATTTATGAAATCAGTGATGATGTAGTGGATCTGAAGCTAAGAATTGAAGAGAAGGCAAGGGTCATCAATGACCTCACCTCCAGACTAGAAGAAAAATCTAAGATTGTTGAGGGTCTTGAGGAGGAATTTGTTACTCTTAGGAGTAATCTTGAGACTGAATCAATTTTAAAATAGTCAAGGAAGATAATAAAATTTGGATGATTCTCACATGCAGAATTACTAGAAAAGGGCCAAGAGTGGTTCAGATGGGGTAGGAACAATCTTTAGTGATCAAAGATCAGATTTCATGGGAAAGAGTGGAATTGGCTGTGAAGCTGAGACATCAACTGGTTGAATTAAAGAGATCCAAAAGAAAGACAAGATGAAATTTATACATGTTGAAACGTTATCTGAAGTGATGATAATGAAAAACCTCAATACAAACTAAAAAGAGAACTAAAAATTGCCCCCAAACATTTATAAAATGACAAGTAGTCCCACTATTCTCCCAAGGAAGAGAGAATTAGGAGAAATTCAAGTGAAAATACATTTCCTCTCATCTATTTTCAGTTTTGTGGCTATCTGGGCCATACCATGTCATATTGTGAAGAGGCATGGAGCTATCTAAATGGGGAAGATCTAGGACATCAAAAAAGAAGACTGACTTCATATCCTCCATCTTATAGAATAAATTGTTTCTAAGGATACTGTTTTCATTGCTCTAACTTTGGTCATAAGGCTGTTAATTACAGGAAGAGAAGGGACATGGACACCTCATACCGGAATTCAAGACAAGTCAGAAATCATCGACAAGATAGTGTTGCTCTTTCAAATAGGTATTCTCTTATCGAATAAGACTTCATCTATGAAGAACCAATGTACACAGATGACATAATTGAAAGGCCATCAGTGCTCTATACTCATTCCAATGTCTTATGAAATTAAAGGAAGAAAATTGAGAAATCCGACCATGCAGAGGTGTCCCTCAAAGATACAAAAAGCAACAATACTTGGATTCTGGATAATGATTGCTCATCCCATATGACAGGTAATGCTGGCCTATTGAAAGATATCAAAAGGATGGTTGATGGAACAGTTTGATTTGGTAATGATGGAGCTCTAAAAATCAAAGGCATTGGAAGCACTGAATTAGCTAATAGAGGGCTAATGAAGTTTGATGTCCTTTATGTAGATGGCCAACATCATAATCTACTCAGCGTGAGTCAACTCTGTGACTCGGGACTTATTGTTACTTTTAATCAGAAAGGTTACACTATCAAGAGAAAGACATGAAATTCACTTATTAAAGGATGCAGAATAGAAGGCAACTTGTATGAGGTTGATAGTAAAGAAAATGTCTTCTACATGACTATTGAAGAAGAAAACACTTTGTGGCATAGGATACATGGTCACATCAATCAACAAGACATGGAGAAAATATAAAAAATTAGGATTGTCACGGAAATTCTTAACCTGAAGCGTGAGTGTGAAAAATATTGTGATACTTGATTTCATCGAAAGCCGGTCTGCAGTTCATATCTGCCAAAGAATAAAAGGGAATCTCATCTTCCTGGTCTAATTCATACTGATGTATGTGGGCCAATAAATGTTGCTAGAACTCATGGAGAAAGGCAATTTGTATTTTTCATTGATGATTACAGTAGAATGGCATGTGTTATGGTCATTCACAGGAAACAACAAGTGCTTGACTGCATAAAAACATATCGGTGAATCAACGAGAATGATACATTGACGAATAATCAATGTTTTGTGATCTGTTAATGGAGGGGAATACACATCCATTGATTTTGAGAATTACCTTAAAAAACATGGAATATAGCATGAGGTAGCTGTTGTGAGAACTCCATGGAAAAATGGGGTTGTTGAGCGCCAGAATAGATAGGTCAACAACATGTCGAAGACTATGCTAATTGAAAGTGGTATCTCTCGCCATTACTGGAACGATGTTTTAGAAGCTGCAGTGCACATTCAGAATTTAATAGGGGTTTATATGGGATAATAAAAGACACCAAATGAATTGTGGCATGGATGGAATCTTTCATTGAAATAAATTCGTGTTTTCAGAAGTAAATGTTTAATTCAGAATAAAGAAGGAAATCAAGGGATGTTTGGTGACAATGCTGATGAAGAAATATTTCTTGGATATCCAATGAACAACAAAGCCTACAAGTGTTTCATCAAGCGATTAGGAAGGATTTTGCTAAGCAGTGATGTTAAGATAATTGAAGAGAAAACACAAATGCTTTAAGAACGTCATATGCTGATGTAATAGAAAGTGAGGAAGAATGTGAAAGTGGAGAAAATACGAATACATAAGTAGAGAAAGTTGTAAAAAACACTCAGCAATCACATCATGATGTTGATTTAGAAGAATAATCTGAAGAAGAAACTTTGGGTGGAATGAATGTGACTGAACCACACAAAAGAAATTGTAGCACTGAGATTGGTCCATCTAACATAATTGGGGATAGTAGTGCACCCACTCAAACAAGGAGGATGAGTAATAACATGCAATCTGAATTTATGTCAGTTGTAGACCCATCCTCAGTCGAAGAAGCTGCAAATAATGAATCTTGGGTAAAAGCCATGAATGAAGAGCTAGATCAGATTGACAAGAATCAAACATGGGATCTTGTCCAGAGACCAGAAGGTCACAATGTGATTGGTACAAAATGGATCTTCAAGAACATGTTTGATGAGAATGGAAGTGTTATTAGAAACATGGATCGACTGGTATGTAAGGGATATTTCCAAATTGATAGTGTTGATGTTGAAGAAACCTTTTCTCCAGTGGCTAGACTAGATTCAATCAGACTTTTCCTTGCCATGGCACTCTAAAGTGGATATAAATTATATCAAATGGATGTCAAGACAACATTCTCGAATGGAGTACTCGGATAAGAAGTCTACATTGAACAACCAGTGGGTTTTTATCATGGTACTGATGAGACAAAGGTCTACAAACTAAAGAAAGCCCTGTATGGTTTGAATCAGGCATGACGAGCATGGTATTCCTGCCTGGAGTCGTATCTCAAGAAGCTGGTGTTCAAAAGTGGAGGAGTGGATCACAATCTATATGTGAAGAATTCTCCAAAAGATCAATTCATGGTTCTAGTCTACGTTGATGATATCATATTCTGTAGCAGCAGGCATAAATCAGTGGAATAATTTCCCAATCACATGAAATAAAAATTTGAAATGTATATGATTGGATATCTCACATATTTTGTGGTGCTACAGGTGATTCAAAAGAAGGATTACACTTTCATTTCTCAGGAAAAGTATGTGAGAGAGCTGTTGAAGTAGTTTAATATGAAAGACTCCAAACCAATGTCAACTCCGATTGCAGTTGGAACTAAACTTGGAAAGCATGAAAATCAGACCTCTGTAGATCCCACCATGTACAAGACGATCATTGGGAGCCTACTATACCTAACAGCGACACAGCCAGAAATTTCCTTTTCCACATGTCTTGCGGTCCGCTTTCAGAGTAATCCAAAGGAGTAACAAATGGTGACAATAAAAAGAATCATGAGGTACATTCCAGGTACACATAACTTTGGGTTATTTTTTGCAGCTGGTAGGAACAATAAATAATAATCTTTTTCGAATGCTGACTGAGTTTGTGATGTAGTAGACAGAATGTCCACTAGTGGTGGAGACTTTTATATTGGGCAGAAATATGTTGGCTGGTTGAGAAAGAAACAAGATAGTACTTCTCTTAGTACTGATGAAGCTGAGTATATATATCTGCCACACAGGCATGCACTCAACTACTATGGATAATGCAACAACTTACAGATATTGGTGATGAGGTGAATCAACCAATGGTAATTTATTATGATAACAATAGCACAATTGACCTCACGAAGAATCTTGTTCATAATTCTCGTACAAAACATATTGAAATCAAGTATCACTTTAGAAAATAAAAAGTTGAGCAGGGGGTGATTAGAATTGATCATGTGGGAACTGATGAGAAAGTGGCTAATATCCTGACCAAGCCACTATTAGCGGCTGTATTTGGGAGGCATCGGTTGAACCTCGGTGTTCAGTCACCTACCAGTACATAAAGATGTTATGCTGTAACGAACCAGGCCGGGTCGTCATCCGACCCAACGCCCGACCCGGTCCGCAACATGGCCCGAAGGGCGTTCCCGATCCCCACGGGCTGGTAACTAGTGCCGGGCATCAAAACAAACCAGTTGGGAATGCTTTGGACCATGACAAAGATAAATATACATAAACTGAACAAGAAAATAAATAAAAGAAAATAAACTGAATAATGTGGAATCAGAAAAAGGAATAAACAAATAAACGTGACATGCCTCAGGTGACCCCATGGATCACCATGGTACGACAACCACACTCACTCCCAAAAGTGATCCAAGACTGAAACCTGCAAACGAAAAGTAATGTAGGCGTGAGCACTGAGATGCTGAGTATGAAAGCCAAAATATAACCACGTCCTATGCCTTTGCATTTATTAAGAAATCCAACTATGCCAGTTTAAAAATAAGATATAAGAAAATAATGTTTTCCCTTCTTTTCAAATTCGAGAAATGAGTTAGCATTTTCAAATAAATCATTTAACTCTTACTACATTTTCAAAATAGGTTCCAAGCATGCATTAACATTTCAAAATGAAAAGAAACCAGTTTGGAATAAAATGTGATATTTACAAACAAGACACCAGGTATGAAACAAATGAAAACAAAGTTACATCACAAGCAGCATGTCACAAATGAGCACTATGTGTAATCCCTATAGGTATCTAGAACAAGTGGGAACCTAGAGACCTCGTACCTCGGTGAAATGTGGCTTAGAATACCACGACCCTCAGAAAACGTGGCTTAGAAGGCCACGACCCTCAGAAAACGTGGCATAGAAGACCACGACCCTCAAAAGTTCATATGTTTAGTTAGTGTTGTTGCATCAATCTTGCTAGACAAACCGGGACGAACCCCTGTCGTGTCATCTAGCATAAAAGTCCGGGTCACCCACCTAGATACTCGGGTTTCCCATTGTGCTCTATTTCAAATGTTGGTGAATTTTCTTTATCAAGAAATCAAACAAGTACATTACACTTTCTTTATCTAAAACTCATTCATCCTTTCACCACCGCACTCCCTACTTAAGTACATTCCCCCTCTTTACATCACACAATCACGCAAAAGCCTTTACACTAGGCACATATATCACAAACCGCTCATAAAGACTTGCATCACATCTTATTTCCAAATTTTGGGGAATGACTAAAAAGGGGTTTTCTATTTTTTCAAACCAAATCTTAAAGTGAAAAACGGGCCTCAATGGAGGTTTTTTTTCTATTTCATAAAACATTCTTACGATGCCAAACATGCGTAATTACATAAAGGGAACACTTTTTACAATTGACCAGCCAAAAGGCCAAACACCTTTGGAAGTACACCTTTCGAATTTCAAACCACTTGAGAAATCAATTTTTCAACAAAAGTCACTTAAGACCAACGGCTTTGAAATACATTTCAATTTCCCTAATACAAGGAATAATAGTTTCTAGCAACCGTAATCAGATTCCATAGCATATATATATAGCATAGTGTAAAACACATTTTTAAAACAATCAAGCAATTATGAATTTCAAATTAAATGCTTAGGCATAGGGGACCTACCTCAACGTGTCACTTCTTGAAGATGAACATTCAAACTGATCCCCGGTACATACACACACATGCATTTATACATATATATATAAACACCCCTAGCCGCATTGCACATATTCCCCGCGCCATGAGGGAATATGTGCAAGGAGGGAATATATATGTACATTCCTTACCCTATGCATGTACATATAGGATTCCTCGAAACCCGCCGCCCAACGCACTACACATATAATTTAATGAAACAAATAAACACATAAACAATCTATAAAACATTTCAGAAATACACATCACATTAACGCACCCAGATAAAACAAGATACGATTCACCCCAAGAACCATCATTTACACACATGGATACCATTTTGAGAAAATACACACACCAAAAGAACTCCAAAACACAATCTGCACCTCCTTTACAACTTAACAAGTCATTAAAACATTTTATGAAACAATTATAAATAACAATATGAGACTTTTTTATCAAGAACACACCAAAAGCCAGCTTCAACAACCAAGCGCACATTGAAACCATACCAAAGTACTAACTACAGTCTTTCCACACTTTGATAAACCAACAATACATGTTATAAAATAGTGATAAGAAGCTTGACATGGGTTTTCAATTAAAACACATCGTATCCCATATTAATATACAACATTAAAATCAAATGTATAATAAATTGTCTTAAGACTATTTTTTTCTCCACATTAACAATTTAAAATAAATTAAAGAAACACTTACTAAAACATTTTCAAGGTGCGTTTCAATGTTTTACCACAAAACTACACCAAAATAATTCTGTTTGAAAACCAATGCACATGACGCTATATAAAAAAAACTTTGCACCGCCTACACATATTAATAAACTAACTGTACAACTTACAAAACACTATCAATTGACCAGATACAATGTTCTCAACAGAAACACACACATACCATAATAACACTTCAACAAACAAAACAAACACAAACTAAATTATTTTAAAAACTAGTTTCCAAACAAAAACAAATTATTAAGGAACAGGAAAAATTAATTAAACAAGGAAACTAATTCATCAATAAACATAATTCAAACTAAAATAATTAATTAAAGAACATCAGAAATTAATTAAACAAGAAAATTAATTGATTGAACAAAATTTATATGCGGAGACACCTACCATCGGTGTCGAATCGTAGAATTCTGATGTGAAACATTGATCGCGCTCCAAATGCATCACAAGAAACCACAATTAACCCTAAATCCTGAAATCGAAAAAAAACAATGAAATAAAACTCCAATTGAAAAGGGACTAAACCCTAGCTAATAGGAAAATGGGGAATACCGAAGGAGAGGAGAACGGTTTGGCCGGAAGAAGTCTGCTACCCGGTTGGAGCACAGCTCGCCGGAGGGAAGGGAGCGGGGTGGGTGAGTGTCGGCATGAGAAAAACGGCTCAGACTGAGGGGAGGGGAGGTCACATGAAGGAAAGGTGGCGGGAGGCCGGGAGGCAGGGCGGCGCGCCATGGGCGAGGGAGGCCGGGAGGCTGGGTGGCGCACGGTCACCAGGGGGATAGAGGGTAGCAGCGGTGCAAGGAGGGGATGGACGCCGGTGGTTCGGTGCGGCCAGAGCGAGAGGCGGCCTGGGCGCCAACCGAATGGGAGGAGGAGGGGGTTAGGGTTCGCCGCTTGGGGGGAAGAGCCGCGCGACGAGGGAGGGTGAGGGAGGAAGGAAGGAAAAAAACTAAGAAAAAAAGAAAAGATAAAAATGAATTAATGTGAAATAAAAAAATAAAACAATCAAATGAAATAAAAATAAATAAATAAAATAAAATAAAAATAAATAAATAAAATGAAATAAAACTAAATAAATAAAATGAAATAAATATAAATAAATAAAATCAATAAAATGAAATAGAATAAATAAATGAATTTTTAAAGAATAAAAAAATTCTTAATTTATAATAACAAAATAGTATTATATTATTTAGTAATGTTAGACACCACACATGGTCACGTAAGCGGTCACTTGCCTAGCCACACTTTAAAAAAACTAACAAATTTAATTCAAAAACATTTTCTTACCAAGGATGGACACTATTCACGGTCACGCACACAGCCGCACACCATGTAACGACCCAAGTGTGTGTGTATATATATATATATAAACCGGTTCAAACTGCAAATTTAAAAACAAGACCCAAAATAATTAAAATAAAGTATCAGGCATCGCTAAGTCAATACACACATTTATCAGCAATGCAAAACTCAAGTCGAGTCCATCACGCATCACGACATAACAAATTTAATTCCAAATAAAAAAATTATAGAATAAGAATAAAATTAAAAGTAATTTCCATAGTGCGGAGTCCGGGTGTGACAATTCTCCCCACCATGACACTTTCTACCCCCAAGAAGTCACCCAGCTCAACGAGGAATCAAACTCGAGTTTGAAATTGAACGAGGCCAACAAAATCACGAACATGGTATGACTTCTCACTCCATCAGTCACACCTGACCAACTCTATGGGAAATTGAGAAGAGAAGAACCATCAGGAAAAGATGAGGGTTCTCCCCACTATAAGAACCCGACTAGAACAACCGACATTGAGACTCTTAGAGTGAACTAACTCTGGAACTGCTAACTTGATCCACAAGGGAACCGCCACACAGACCAAACCTATAAAAACACACAACATGATTCATGGTGGGTCTCCCCACCATTTAATAAATGACCATCTAAAGCCAATTAGCACATACTAATATGAGAAGCCCAGCACAAATCGACCCATGAACTCTCTGCATAAACTAGACCCCCACCACATGGGGTCATTAACAAAAGACCCCAAACTGAGTAGCGGACCAAACCCCTATTCATTATCTACCAAGATGCATATGTCTCCAAAACGAGCACATCCTAAAACAAGAACGGGTTACCAATGGAGCTGGCCACATGAGAGAGACAAACTTCAAAACTCATATTTGAGGAGGCACAACAACTATAATTACAAGAAAAAGAGTTCACCATGCCTTATTTCAACCAAGGTGGGGTATCCAAAGAACAAAGACCGCAATGAGAAAAAGATACATTTTCGCCTCTTACAGCAAAATAGAACCTTCAAAGACGGGAGAGCTACAATAGTGAAATTCAGACCGTCCCCATTTCAGAATTGGAGACAAAAATTAGACCAAGGTGCCCCATCCCCAATGATTCCTGACTGCGTGAAAGGCTTCACTCCGAGACCTGTGGCTGGAACTATGATGTTTTGAAGAATCTGTTTCCCTGTAGTCAGGAGCTGGCATCCTTAGGTCGAGACTCTGGTTGACGATGCCACTAGTGGAACCTCTCCAATCGTCCAAAATGGACACACTGACGGCAAGACATCGGAGAATGATGACAAGGCGACTTAAAGTACCCAAACCGAGCACACTAGAAGCAAACAAGGGGGTGGTCCAACTAATAGGAGATGGAATTGACAAGAAGACTTGTCTGAGATAGGTTCCTCCGATTTTCTCTCGTCACCAGATGGGGAACCTTCCCGAACACCAGAAAGAAATGGTCTTGGAACCCTAGACGAAGACCCCACACAAGATAAACATTAAATGATTTCACGACGCTACATCTGGAGAAAATGGAATCAACCCCTTGGCATGTCCCACGTAGGCCTTCACTTCTCGTTGGCCTTACTCGAAACCCTCTAGTTCTGCCACTTTCCTTTCCTTCACTTCCTTGAGTATAAACCATCCGATGATAGTCGTCTTAAACACCTTCCAAGAGATCCCACCAGGCAACGATGCTAGAATTTTCTCTTACACCAATGCAAAGTTGAACCATCAAATGTACTCAAACCAGCACGGAATCTCATAGCTTTGGGAGTTTCCAATAATATGAAAACACCAATGATTTCACCAAGCTAGTCTACAACCATAGATAGATCACGATCAGCATGGTAGCTGGACAACAACCGAAAAGAATTCAATTCCACCACTCTGATAAGAGTATGGGTAGAACCAACAACTAGAAGAGGCTCACTAGGAACTTCTGGGACTTTTCTATGCAGCATACTCAAAACAAGAGGCATGAATCCGAATAAAAAGTTATCATAAATCAAAATTCCACACCACAATCACAAACAAAAGATCAAACTCAAATCACTATTCCAACCACAATTCAGTACGTCAAAACCAAGAACTCACAAAAAGGAATACCCAACACAAAAAGAGAACGCTAAAAAATTTCTCGCTCACTTTTCTAAACATTTGAGAGAAAACCATTTTTGAAAACCATTTTCAGCAATCATAACAACTTAATATCCACCATTGGTATCCCATGAAGTCTTGCACATACATATCCAGTGCGAGCTCAAGCACCCATACACTCACATCACCAATTATTCCACTTTCCACATGCGCACCTCAATGTATGTGATCACTCATAGGAATACCAATGGTCAATTCAAGACACTTCTAATTTTCAAAACAGATCATTCAGCATAAATCACAAATTCCCAACCAATTTGAAAAAATAACTTATCATCAACGCAATACATTTTAAATTTCCAAAACAGTTTCTAATTCAAATTCCAAAAAGTGTTATTGAGATTCCAAAACAACTTCCAAAACACCTCCCATTTTACCTTTTTGAAACCACACATTTGTTAAAAGAAAACAACTTCCATTTCAAAACCACTTTTACACTCAAACAACACATTCCCATTTGAAAACACCTTCACAAAAATCCATTTTCATTTTTTTCTGAGATCCACTCACATCAACCTAAATGAAGGTTAAACATAACCCACATTGAAATTTCCAAAAATAAGGGACTAGTGGCTATGCCAACCCGGTGACATGTCTTAGTAGACCATGCTCCGAGTGGGCATCCACCACAGGAAGTATCTTGAACCGTGCACTCGGGCCGTACATGGGTCGCTACTCCATGCAGGCTCATCGCGTAACATTGGATCACTTCCCTTGTCATCCCTCATCCACACATACCAAACCAAAGAAGAAAATTAAAATCCTGGACTACCCCTGGAAACGCGAGTCTCGGGACGGGCAAGGGTTCATGACGTACTTCCCACACCTACCTCTCGAGTCCCGACACACCTAATCACCAAGATACTTGACACCCCAAATAACAAGGGCTTCTATGATACCATTTTGTCACAAACCAGGCTGGGTCGTCATCCGACCCAACGCCCGAACCGGTCCGCGACATGGCCCGAAGGGTGTTCCCGATCCCCATGGGTTGGAAACTAGTGCCGATCATCAAAACAAACAAGTTGGGAACGGTTTGGCCCATGAAAAAGATAAATAAACATAAACTGAACAAGAAGATAAATAAAGGAAAATAAACTGAACAACGTGGTAGTAGAAAAAGGAATAAAACAAGGAAACGTGACATACCTCAGGTGACCCCGTGGATTACCACGGTACGATAACCACACTCACTCCCAAAAGCGATCCAAGACTGAAACCTGCAACTGAAAAGTAAAGTAGGTGTGAGCACTGGGATGCTCAGTAGGAAAGCCAAAATATAACCACATCCTATGCCTCCGCCTTTTTTATGAAATCCAACTATTCCAGTTCGAAAATAAGATATAATAAAATAATGTTTTTCCTTCTTTTCAAATTCAAGTAATGAGTTCACATTTTCAAATAAAGAATTTCACTCTTACTACATTTTCAAAATAGGTTCCAAGCATGCATTAATATTTCAAAATGAAAAGAAACCAGTTTGGAATAAAATGTTATTTTTACAAACAAGACACCAGGTATGAAACAACTAAAGAGAAAGTTACATCGCAAGCAGCATGTCACAAATGAGCACTATGGGTAATCCCTATAGGTAGCTAGAACAAGGGGGAACCTAGAGACCTCTTACCTCGGCGAAACGTGGCTTAGAAGACCACGACCCTCAGAAAACGTGGCTGAGAAGGCCACGACCCTCAGAAAACGTGGCTTAGAAGACCACGACCCTCAGAAGTTCATATGTTTAGATAGTGTTGTTGCGTCAATCCTGCTAGACAAACCGGGATGAACCCCTGCCGTGTCATCTAGCGTACTATCCCTGGTCACCCACCTAGATACCTGGGATTCCCATTGTGCTCTATTTCAAATGGTGGTGAATTTTCTTTATCAAGAAATCAAACAAGTACATTACACTTTCTTTATCTAAAACTCATTCAACCTTTCACCACCACACTCCCTACTTAAGTACATTCCCCCTCTTTACATCACACAATCACGCAAAAGCCTTTACACTAGGCACATATATCACAAACCGCTCATAAACACTTACATCACATCTTATTTTCAAATTTAGGGGAATGACTAAAAAGGGGTTTTCTATTTTCCCAAACCAAATCTTAAAGTTCCAAATGGGCCTCAATAGAGGTTTTTTTTCATTTTAATAAAACATTCTTAAGATTCCAAACATGCGAAATTACATAAAGGGAACACTTTTTACAATCGATGGGCCAAAAGTCCAAACACCTTTGGAAGTACTCCTTACCAATTTCAAACCACTTGAGAAATCAATTTTTCATGAAAAGTCACTTAAGACCAACGACTTTGAAATACATTTCAATTTCCCCAATACAAGGAATAATAGTTTCTAGCAACCGTAATCAGATTCCATAGCATATTTATATAGCATAGTGTAAAACACATTTTTAAAACAATCAAGCAATTATGAATTTCAAATCAAACACTTAGGCATAGGGGACCTACCTCAACATGTCGCTGCTTGAAGACGAACATTCAAACTGATCCTCGGTACATACACGCACATGCATTTATACATATATATATATACACCCCTAGCTGCATTGCACATATTCCTCGCGCCATGAGGGAATATGTGCAAAGAGGGTATATATATGTTCATGTCGTACCCTATGCATGTACATGTAGGATTCCTCGACACGTGCGGCCCAACACACTACACATATAATTTAATAAAACAAATAAACACATAAACAATCTATAAAACATTTCAGAAAAACACATCACATTAACGCACCCAGATAAAACAAGATACGATGCACCCCAAGAACCATCATTTACACACATGGATACCATTTTGAGAAAATACACTCACCAAAAGAACTCCAAAACACAATCTGCACCTCCTTTACAACTTAATAAGTCATAAAAACATTTTATGAAACAAATATAAATAACAATATGAGACTTTTTTTATCAAGAACACACCCAAGGCCAGCTTCAACAACCAACCACACATTGAAACCATTCCAAAATACTAACTGCGGTCTTTCCACACTTTGATAAACCAACAATACATGTTATAAATTAGTGATAAGAAGCTTAACATGGGTTTTCAAATAAAACACATCGTATCCCATATTAAGATACAAATTTAAAGTCAAATGTATACTAAATGGTTCTAAAACTATTCTTTTCTCCACATAAAAAATTTAAATAAGATAAAGAAACAATTACTAAGACATTTTCAAGGTGCGTTTCAAAGTTTTACCACAAAACTACACTAAAATAATTCTGTTTTAAAACCAACGCACACGACGCTATATAAAAAAAACTTTGCACCGCCTGCACATATTAATAAACTAACTTCACAACTTACAAAACACTATCAAATTGACTATATACAATGTTCTCAATAGAAACACACTCATACCATAATAACACACAGCCAAACAAAACAAACACAAACTGAATTATTTTAAAAACTAGTTTCGCACCCAAAAAAAATTATTAAGGAACATGAAATATTAATTAAACAAGGTAAATCATTCATCAATAAACACAATTCACACTAACAAAAAATTAATTAAAGAACATCAGAAATTAATGAAATAAGCAAATTAATTGATCGAACAAAATTCATATGCAGAGAAACCAACCATCGGTGTCGAATCTTCGAATTCTGATGCAAAACTTTGATCGCGCGCCAAATGCATCACATGCAACCAAAATTAACCCTAAATCCGGAAATCGATACAACAAAAAACCATTGAAATAAAACTCCAATTGAAAATGGACTAAACCCTAGCTAATAGGAAAATGGGGAATACCGAAGGGGAGGAGAAGGGTTTGGCCAGAAGAAGTCTGCTCCCCGGATGGAGCGCTACTCACCGGAGGGAAGGGAGCGGGGTGGGTGATCGCCGGCACGAAAAAAACAGCTCGGACAGAGGGGAGTGGAGGTCACACGAAGGTAAGGTGGCAGGAGGCCGGGAGGCAGGGCGGTGCGCCATGGGAGAGGGTGGTCGGGAGGCTCAGCGACGCATAGTCTCCAGGGGGAGAGAGGGAAGCAGCGGCGCAGGGAGGGGATGGCCGCCGGTGGTTCGGTGCGGCCGGAGCGGGAGGTGGACTGGGCACCGACCGAATGGGAGGAGGAGGGGGTTAGGGTTCGGTGCTGGGGGGAAGAGAAGCAGGACGAGGGAGGGTGAGGGAGGAAGGAAGGAAAAAAAAGAAGAAAAGAAAGAAAAAGATAAGATAAGATAAAAATGAATTAAAGTGAAATAAAAAAATTAATAAATAAAATGAAATAAAAATAAATAAATAAAATTAAATAAAGATAAATAAATAAAATGAATAAAATGAAATAGAATAAATATATGAAATTTGAATGAATAAACAAATTCCTAATTAATAATAACAAAATAATATTATATTATTTATTAATGTTAGACACCACACATGGTCACATACGTGGTCGCTCGCCTAGCCACGCTCATAGAAAAACTAACAAATTTAATTCAAAAAAAATTTCTTACCAAGGATGGACACTACGTACGGTCATGCACACAGCCACGGGCCATATAACAACCCAAGTGTGTGTATATATATAGAAACCTATTCAAAAGGAAAATTAAAAAATGAGACCCAAAATAATTAAAATAAAGTATCAGGCATTGCTAAGTCAATACACACATTTATCAGCAACGCAAAAATAATGTTGAGTCCATCACGCATCTCGACATAACAAATTGGATGCCAAATAAAAAAAATGTAAAAATAATAATAAAATAAAAAGTCACTGCCATAATGCGGAGTCCGGGTGTGACATTCACAATTCCCCTCTCCCAGTTTATGATAACTATTTTTTCTATTTCGGGATGCGATGCACATTTTTGGGGGAGATACTATCCAGGGGAAGTATGGTTTGATCTGAACAATGAACGCATTATGGGTCTTTGGGTTTCTTGTCAAGGTGGGATAAAGAAATAAATTCAGGCATGTTCAGGCATGTAATGCTTCTTGTCATGTTTTGGAATGTAATGCTTCTTGGGCATCATTGAGAATTCCAAAACATGGGAACCGAATTAAATCTTTCTCTCTTGTTTTCTAAACTGAGCGTTGCTCATGTAGACTTAGAGTGTTTGCTGATTTGATTCGTGCATTTTTTGTGTACATGTGGATGTGGATCTATTGAATTTATTTTCAGATTTCCTGTTGTTCTTAGAGATCAGAGCATCAAAATATGGAAAAGGGAAGAGGGTCGCGCAAGTATTGGTGTGGTCGCGCAAGTGTGTAGCATGACAGAGGCTAGGGCAGTTGGATCTGCATGCCGGGACTTGCATTCCCTGAGGACACTTGCGTGCCACCGTGTAGGGGGTCTAGTTTTCCTATAAATAGAGGACCACCCCTCCTCATTTGAAACGAATTTCAAGACTTAGATATTTTTCAAGCACTCGTCGCGCAAGTGGTTGAGTCGCGCACGTGGTTCTTGGGCCGCGCAAGATGATGTTGCACGCTAGTTGTTGGTTGCGCGTCCAATGTGGTTTGGGAGTTAAAGGTGCTGAGTCACGCAAGTTTGGAGTTAAAGGAGGCTATCTCGTGTAAGTCGGTTGGTGTCACCTGTGCGCCGAATTTGTACCGCCCATGTGACTTGTGCGCCGGTGTTGAAACTTCTTCACCGGTCTTGGAGAAGCGCGCCATGTGAGGTTGAAGTATGCCTATCCTTTTTTGAGCTTCAAGAAAGCTAAAATATTGCCTGATACCTTCGGTGCAATGTGAGATTAATCTATAAGTGAATGTTGGACTTCAACAAAGCATCTACATACAATAGAAGATGCATTCATTTGAAATGATGAAGATACCTTCACGTCTATAAACTAAGTGTGACTACACCAAGGGATGTGAGCTAGGGGGAGTCAACAAGAGTGACTCGAGGGACACTGTGAGCTATCCCTTAACCTTTTTTAAAGGCCTTGAGCCTTAGATTGAGTGATTGTGACCGATCCTTTGTAATTCAAAGCTAGTGAAGTTTAGTAGAATTTGGTATGACTGACAACAAGTCAGCGTATGCTCCTTGGACGCATCCATTAGTGGTGAACCAAGTAAAAAGTGGTGTGTCATCTCTCTGCATGTGAATGTTTTCATTATATTCATTTCCATCATACAGATTTAACAAGTTCCTACAAACGTGGTAATAAGATCCATCAATTTAAAATAAAAAAATTTCACCCTGATTCACCGCTCCCCTCTCAGGGTGTCTCGTGGTCATAAAAATCCTCTATAATAGTACATTAATTTTGAATGTATCTCTTTATAGAGTTTTAATTAGTTAATGTGAGCACAAGATGTTGGTAGAACAATATACTGGTAAATATGATAATTATTGATGTGTATTATGGTAGATCTATTCAGCAGTAGATCATTAGTGGTAGATTGGTCAACATTAGATATCATACTGGTAGATATTCAGTGGTAGATCATTAGTGTTTTATCATCTAGTGGTAGACCATATAAATTGAACTTATATCTTATGAACTCAAAAAAAATCATCTTGAACTAATAGTAGGTAGACACATAAAAATTTATTTTAGCAAATTTACATCAATGATAATTTTCAATCATAAAAATGTTAACCTTTTTTGAAAAAAAATAATCTGTATTTTTTCATTAAATTAAGTAGTTAATATCAATGTTCACCCTTTTGATGTTCGCAAGTCATATAATTTATATACCTGTTTATAAAAACAAAATGCGTAATGAAAATTAAGAATAATGTTTTCCAAATCACTTTAGAGTATGATTTGTTTTATTAATGTCTTAAATTACATTCATACATACACTCCCTTTTGGGAAAAAATTATATAGTTATAACAATAAAATATATTTAAATTTAGAAATATGAATAAAGGATAATCTTCAATTGATATAATATTCAAGGAAACATTATATAATATACTATATTGGTAAATTATAATCACTATCACAGGAAAATAAAAATATGAACAACTCTTTCCATTATATGTAGATCGAAATGGTTCATTTTATTTCCTAGTGATATGAGGTACATAATTTGAAGTCAGAAATATAGAAGCTAGGGGAAGAATATCTTACATTGTGATAAGGCTAATATGGGTAACGTCAACAAACTAGACTCATTACAAGAGATTGAAACATATTGGGAAGGGTGTCAATGATGTGGAAGATTTTAGAGTTGACATGTATATAGATTTAGGTTACACTACAACATTTTAAAATAAATAAAGAATTATCTTCACGACGTTAAAAATATATATATATTGACATTTCCATCATGCACTATTTTTATAATGAAATACTTTTTCTCCACCAAAAAAATATTGTGAAAATGAGCCCAAATGTTGAACAGATTCGTTTTCCCTTCGAATTACCGAGATACAGAAGGAATCCATAGATTTTCACTAAGAAATGGAATTGTAATTTATATGATTCTAGTTATAAATCTAGGAAATATTTTATTTAGTGGATTATGTGATAGTCTCTCTAAAAAATAACTTAATTCTATAATTCCCTAACCAGTTTATGGATATTCTCACCCTGGGACTTTATATGCCAATTTTATTCTTCATTGGAGAAAAAAGTATTACCCAATATAGCTTGAATAAAATCTCTCATAATGTAATGTATCTCATCAAAAAAAACTGAAGATATAGGAAGTGGGGGTAGTAGATGTGGAAGCACTGACTATAGGAAAGGACTCCAAAAACTCCAAAAGTCGTTTCTAGATTTCCAAAAAAACCTATAGTATCTTCTTTTATGGAAATGGATTCACCCATCTCATTAGGTGACTATTAGTTTTCACTATCCAGTTCAATCATTTTCATGTTCATATTAGGCTGGCTATATCATATCAATTCCTCAAAAATCAAATTGGAATCACCTACACTTAACATAGTTTAATTAAGTTGTGGGGATCTAATAATCTTAGTAGTATCTATTAAATTACTCACTTTAAAAAAATATAAATGATATTTTGTAATATAATAATTTGGATGAGGAGTATATGGTAGAGTGGATGTAATCCACTCTTGGATTAGTAAGGAGGCCTATATTTTTTATTATTTAGCAGGTAAAAAATAGACAAAATGGATTCCTACATGCTATCCCCATCTATCTATTCTTCAAGAGATCCATTGGGGTAATTTATGTATATAGTTATTAATTTTCCACCATATGTAGGTGGACTTCCATGATCGTCACCATTTTATAATTCCAAATATATCTATTCAATTCCCAAATATGAATAAATTGGGGATTTATCACCCTTAAAATGTGATCCTCCCTCATCTCCATCAGAACAAACATCTCTATCCTTTATCATGGAGGAATAAACATCATAATCATTTTTATATTGGCATACAATAGATAAATGATCAATATTCCGATATCATTAGTCATGCACATCTGAATCCATTTTATTTTCTCAAGAAGGATATCGATGGATAAAATAAATTTCTTTAGTAGATGCTCTAAGAGAGTGGTTTTAGTGGTCCCCCTCATCAACATCACGCCACCATTATAATGATATCCATTAAATCCTTCATATAAATCATCTATATTTATTGATCTCTTGGATGCAATCATATATAATTCTTCACTTGAGACCTTAGTCTGCATCGATTTTTCACCTTTAATTATCAAACATTAATTATAATGACGAAGAAGAACTATACTAGTATGTACATTAAAAAACATGATTTTGACCATATCTCTGTCACTACCATTCAATATTGACACCTTAACTTATTCTTCTCTAACAAATTATTCAATGTTATCAAATTCGTCACAATGGGATTAAAATGCAATTTTATCTATCTCTAGTCTAGGATCAAACAGATCTCTATGAATAGATGGGTAATACAAAAGATTGAAATATTTATAAATATTATTAACATCATAAACATATTTTTTCATCCATGTTTTTGAATTATAATTAATTCTCATAGAAGTAATTTATAATAAATTGAAAACTCCACATATTATTACGATTTATTCACTTATAAGTAATAGAGCATTAGCTTCCAACATATACTAATGAAATAAAAGATAAATCAATGAATTTGATATTGATGAGTCATTTCTTATATTCATCATGGGGACCATCAAATAACTTCACATATTTATCATTCAGTGTCTTTTTATAACATATAAGTGAAATAAATATGTGTAATTCATGAATCTAATGTCCACCTTCCTAGGATTATACATGTTTTGGATAAAAATAAAAAAACAATACTCCACCCATAATGTTATATGTTAGTGGGTATGGATATAGATTCATTTCCTGTAAATTCGACTAGGAAATCCACATATATGAATGGAACAATATTACTAGTAACGAAACAAAAAAATCATTAGAAATATTATTAAGGGATTTATTATGGAAGGTTGAATATTTTTTGGATTAAATGGTTCATTAGATGCAATCATTCATACTAATAATAACATCATTCTTATCAACAAAACTATGATATTCGTACTAATAAAACTATTGAACCAACCTATGATTCATCGTTTTACTATTACAAAAATTTATTCAATCCATATTTTATCTATATATCTTTAATAATTAAAAAAAATTCAACCCTGAATAGATAAAATTTTCACTTTTTATTTTAAAATTTCATGATTCAAGAGTTGTGTGTCTTTTCAATTAGATATAAACATTCTATCTAGTGTCACCTAATAATTTCAATGTGGTCTGAGATCATTCCAGAGAAGAAACTGAAGACTATTTCAATATATCTATCTTTCCACTAGATGGTAGGTGCAAGTATACAAAAAAGGAGGTTTTATGGTTGATACATAATTAATGATTAAATTTTCAAAAGAAGTACATCTGAGAGGGTTCTCAGAATATTATTTAATAAAAATTTTATCATTTATTTTTTAAATATGTAATATAAAATCAAATATACATAAATTAACCTAATAAATTTTTTATCTCAAAAATAATTATAGGTATAAAAATTAATTGGTAGATCTCCATGAATTAAACACCATTCATAGGTCAGAAAGTTTATATCAGAAATAGCTGATCACTATTAGTAGATCACCACTGGTCGATCACCAATGTTCCATTACCAATTATCAATAACATCTAAAGTGTAAAAATAATGATAAGAGATTAATTTTTTTGTCATTCTTAATTCATATATAATAATGATTAATCTCCCAAAATTTAATTTATTTTTAATAATAATAAAAAATATAGTGTTAAATACAAATGAATACAAGTCTTACATGAGTTATTTGGAAATGATCTCTCAAAACGTGATGTCATTTATCAATACGTTGGTTATAGAATGAGAAAAAAAAATTCTTAAATATGATTATTATACATGGGTTATAACAATTAATATGACATTTATATACTATAGTCTTTTAAAGTGTGTTTCACATATAAAAAATTTTCTCCAAAAATATCTATAGATATATACTCATCATAAGTAGTGGATTTTTCAATAGAACTTTTATTTCTACATTGTGTAACTATTAACTTTACAAAATAGTGACATGTTCTACATGTTTTATTATATCTATCAGACAACCAAAAAATCTAATATGAATAAATCACAAAATAAAAATGTTATCCTCTTCTTAAAAATAGTATTACATTTTTATTATAATTGTGGAACTAAAAAAGTATTTTGAAAGAAATAAATATGACTATTTATTATTTTATTTTAAAAAGGATTACATATACAAACACACAGAATAATATATTTTCTTCTTGTAGTCAGCTATAGAAAACATCCAACCATTCCATTATTATTGTTTTGATCATTCAATTTCATATATTCAACTTGAATAACTTTTAATATTCTACTAATGGGAGTATCAAAATACTTCTTTTTATAAGTTCAAAAACATTATAAATGTTATATGTGGTAATTAGATTTATATTGAATAATTAAATCATCATTTTCATTAATAGGAAATCCTAGAATGATTTTTTACTCACTCATAAAAATCATTTCATTTTCACAGAGATTCATTTTTGATAATGCACTATACAAAGAATTTTTGGAAGATCCAAAAATAATATCATATACATAAATTTAATCTAATGAAACATATATTCAAATTATTACTATAAATTTTGTATAACTAGATATACATTGTGAAAAACCATTATAAATAAAAATAAGAGTTGATCCTATATTTTTAATTTATGGGGGAGTTTTTCAAATTCAATAATGCTTTTGATAATGATAAATATTGATTTTGAAAATGTGGAATTTGAAAAATAGTTGGTTAAAAAATCATAAATTATATAACCATTGGTAAATTTACTATTTATAAACATTTTATACTATTTTAAAATCAAATATACTTCATATTAAACCATAATTCTAATGGTTTCAATCATTGTTATTGGTGAAATTGTTTCATCCTAGTCAATACCCTCTTCTTTAGTATATCTTTTGTTTCTACCAATCTACATTTGTTTCTATAAATGGTTCATGACTCATAATATTTAGTTTTAAAAACAAATTTAGTTCCAATGGTTATAATTTCATCAATTCATGAAAAATGTTTCTAGAAATTATATTTCTAAAATTTCTTCAGTTTTTAATTTTTTTTCTTACACATAATTCATCATTTTTTTATGATTGATGTTCTTAGGTTCATGGATTTACATGAAATAATTATCCACATTTTTCATCATTTTTTATATATCATTGGATATTTTAAGAGTGTGGTTTAATTAATCTCATCAGATATAAATAATGATATTGTAATATTGAATTTTAATCCATTATCTCACCATTTTCCACAATAATTACCCAGATTACCCTTTCCAAGGTTATAAATATTTACAATGTTTTCTATTCATATTGAACATAAATAAAGTTTTCTTGTAAAAAAATTATATTATGATTAAATTTATGAAATTTATTTTTTTATTAAATTTACTCAGTTGTAGGAAATCATATTTAAAAATAGTTATCAAAACATAATGAAAACTATTTTAAAAAAATTGTGTTTTAAGAATTAAATAAGAATCATTATTTTCCCATGTAGATATAAAACCAATAAATGAGTGTGGAAAATATTGAATTAATAAATAATTCATTCATTCATTAAAATAATTCATCAATTTTGATTGATATTATTTATATTGATAAGAATATCTTAAATAAATTGAAATAATTTTTCAAAAAATCACCTCTTTTTTCATCAAATGAAATTATCTTTTCAAAAAAATTTGAAATCATTTTCCCTGTCTATAAAAAATATTTCACTCTAAATTTTTAATTAGAATCAATACATAGTACTAAAAATGTTAGGTCATAATAATATCATCAAATAATAACAATTCTATAGATTAATTATGTTGGATTAAACTCAATGTTTAATGTAAAGAAAGATATAAATTTCATAATGTTCATTTTCAATGGAGATATATATATAATAATGAGCTGTTATTTTCATCAAAACATTATAATTTATTTCTCCCTAAAAAATATATCACTCTAATAATAAAATAATTTTTTATCTATGTCACCACTTCATTATAATCCAATAAATCTTCATCAAATTTTATGTTCTTATACAGAAATATATCCACCTAATTAGTTAGTTTTCATATAATAGTTTCTATATGCTACATGATTTTTTTTCTAAATAAAATAAAAATTATCCAATAGTTTAATATTTAATATCATTTCAAATAATCGATCATATATATTATTAATTATGTGAGATAGATAGAATTCATAATGAACATAAGAGAGGTTTGATGGAAGGGGGACGTGACAACCAAAAGTAACAACTAGATCAAGAACTCTAAAGGGACTATAATTCATAAGGAAAAAGTTCTATTAATTTAAAATATCATAACCATATTCCATGGATAAATTATTATGAATACATTCTCACTATATTCAATTTTATTATATTTCCATTGATTGTTACCATAACTCTTTAATCAAATCGATGCCACCTTAATGTGTTTGTGAATAGATCATACCTTATAATTTATTTAATAAGAATGATCTGGCCCAAATATCTTTCATTCAATGAATTAAACTCACAAAATTATGGTTTTACACTCATTCAATATAATTTCCCACAAGTAACCATTTAGAAGCTCCAGTAAAATGTATTATTGTATTTAAAATTCTCTAGAGGATGGTGCGGACCCCAAACACAGTGGAAATATAAAAAATAGTCTCTCATCATTTATTATACCCATTTAATGGGTTTAAAAGACTAAATGTCCTTATGAGGGTGAAATGAATAACTAAAATGATTCTTCATGTCCAAGACATTATATGTACATCTCCATCGGAATTTTATAGAAAATAGAACTCGATCATATAAAATAACATTTGGCACCACCTTAACACTTAAAAAGTCATTGATATATATATATTATAGGAATATAAAAATGTTATAAATATTTAATTATTTTAATGATTAGAGTATATTGTAAAATGTGTCTGACTTATCCTATAATAACAATATTTCTTTTATAAGATTTAGGCAGTCCAATGATAAAATCCATGGTGTTGTTTTACCATTTACACTTGATTTTGGTGATCTGTGGTAACATATGATTATATTTATACCTAATAAGATTAACATGCAAATATTCAAATAAATAATATATGTAATCTAAAATATATCTCATTTGGTTTCCAATATAAAATACTCATTTAGATCACTATACATATTCCAAATTCAATGATGAATAAAGAATGGTGAGATATAGGAATCTTCTAATATCTCCTTATTAACAATCATGTTAGATTGGATATACACTATGTTCATAAACCATATAATTCCTCCCAAATCAAGATTGATCATATCAATATTTCTCAATATATTTTTACTCTATATATTTTTATTCAACGCCATTTTTTCATTACATAAATATATATTATCAAATAGTTATTTGAAAAATATAATATTTTCCCCTTCTATCAATATTTATAAATACATCATTAATATAAAAATATTTGATCTATTTTATCTTCATCATAGATATTCCATCATAAACCTTTTACCATAAAAACTTGCCACAAAATTTACATCATGCATGCGAGTTTTATTTTAAATTATATTCATCTAACACTATAAATTGACTTTCATAAAATGGAATCCGTATTTTGAATCATCTTAAATAAAATTATGTAGTAGGGTCAACATAATTTCTGAACAATATGAATAGTAAATACACTAAAAATTAATTACCAAGGTAAATGTAAGTTACATTAAATAAGGGAAATACTAATAATTACTATTATTTAACAAGGACTATAATAATAGTAACCATAATAAAATAAATATTTATATTATCAATTCATTATAATATTTATTATATTTCTTGTAACATTATAAAACATTAAATGATTATTTATAAAAATTAGATAAAAGACAAATTAATTTTTTATTTATTAATAAATTTTTATTAATAAACTTATTTTGATTAGTTAATGTAATTTTGAAATAAAAAATAGTTATATAAAATATTATTATCAAATATTTTCTTTTATATATAAATTTCTTATAATTTATATGAAGTCATATATAATTATTATAAGGGTTTGAACACTATTATTGTCATAAAATCTAAAATCTGAAATAAATATCGGTTATTATTGAAAATAAAAAAATTTAAACAATTATATACCAAAAATGGATATTCTTTTTTGAACGAGAACATCATTATTATCTAGTGGTAGAATATTTATAACATTCTACGACAATACGAAAATCAGGTAAAAATTAAAAACCATATAAATACATTTTTAGTATTATAACATCATAATGATCCAAAAAAGTAATGTAATATATACTGTAAATGGAATCCATGACCAGACTAATGTTATTTATTTAAAATAATTTTATTTTATGTTAATTTTTTTTAAATCTATTATAAATCCTCCAATACTTATACTATATCTTAATATTTTAAAATCATTTCTTTAAATGTGTGAATCACCTCCAGATCATTAATTTTTATATATAAATATGTAATGACATTTTACTTATAAAATAATGACCCAAAAATGTTTTCCTAATACCTTGGGAAAAACCATGGGTTGTATAGTGGGTTTGGATATTTTATTATATAGATTCTGTAAGTTAAATAATAAAGAAATGCCCATAATTTCCCATACAAACCCAACCAATATGCAATTTATATTCACTAAAACAACCTATTAGCACATCCACACACTTCCATCCACTATCTAGAGTCCTCCAACAGTTCCCCTTATATCTCATTAAGACCATATCAATCCATTTGAGTCGCCCACTCATGTAAGGGACTCTCACCATCCTCCACTTCTTTTATTTGATTTCCTTTTGAAATTAGCCACTAATATTTAAATTTATTATATAATAATTAATTAATTATCATTAACATACTATATAAATAATTTTATCTAAATGATATTCCATTTATACTCTCTCATTTTTACCCTTACATATTCCATTAATATGTCAAAATTCTGTATGGGATCCCCACCTTCCCCTCCACATTTCAATTCATTCCCCATATATAGAATTTTTATTCATAAAGTAATTTTTTATGATGTAATTTTTTTTAAAAAACACTAATGTAAAATTTTTGTTATTTTATTGAGTGATCAATTAATATCTATAACATTCACCATTATTCATAAGGGGTTAAAATGTTGATATTTGGTATGGGGTCCTCACCTTCTACTCATTATTTAAATTAAATAATTTTCTTTGAAATTTCTCATTATAATTTTAATTGGATTTATTTTCATTATTTTATTATGATTCCCATACTGTCTATTTTATTTTATTTTAATTATATATCATTTATTCTCTCTCATTTTGATCATTACCTAATCCTTTACTATGCCACACTTTCTATGGAATCATCCACCCTCCTCTTTAATCAATAACCCTTTTTATGTTATGAGAAATAAATTTAATTTTAATATGATTTAATATGATATAACAAATTACCCATCAATTATAACTGATATTTATATGATTATATCTTCTTATCAAACTCATTGAGCCTCCCATGAGTCTTTATTTACATCTATTACCATCCATAAATTTATAAGGATTCCTTTTATTATTCATGTTTCATACTTACCATATTCCTAAAAGTTATAATTTTTTTATGTTGGGATATTATTTTCCATTTCCATATTAGTTAAAATTATATGTAAAAACAATGAGAGACCCCTTCGACTCTCATTAATCATTTTTAAAAATATTTACGTAATACCTTTTTCCTCCAAAATTTCACTATGATTTCTCATGCCAAATTAATTGTGTAGTGATTAATATAAAAACTATTCAATAAACTATATTCTCCTTTATGAACAGATATATATTTATTTTGGAAATAAATATATCTATGCCAGATTACCTGATCTTGGAATAAATTATTATGTTCAAAAAAAGCATTTTGTTTGATTTTTTGGCACACAAAAGCATGAGAATGTAATTATTATGATTGGTACACAAGGATAGTACTTATATACATTGGTAAATGTTTAGTATTATAATAAATAATTATTGGATAAATACATACCTTTTTCCTTTATTGGATATTTTCTACCAAGAATTAATGTTGTATTAGCCTTAACTAATGTTTATGATTCATTATCTTAAGTTGTTACGACATTTTCTATGTTATTATTATCATGTTGTATCATGACTTATTATTCATGTTACTTTTATTCGTAGTCGATGTGCCTATTTTCTAACAAATATAACTTATAAAATTATTATTTACGTATTGTTATTTATATATCACCCCATTCTTATGTATGTAGCAAGGTTTTCGCATTCAGTTTCATATTCAGATGAGTTTTTTGTGCCTGTTAATGAAATTTCTAATAATACTTGTTAAGGATGTTTTTAATGTTGATGTTGTATAAGATATTTAATATGTTGGGTTTTTTACATAATTTCCAAAGTCACTAGACATAATGATGTATTGGGTTGTATAAAATCTAATATTATGTAATAAAATATGTATTGAATTGTAATAAAGATCTAGGTTGTTGTAAAAAAATCATACATATGGACATATATTATAATATATTATATAATGTAGTTGTATTACCATTACCAAATATTAATTTTATTGGTTGATTTGATTTTTTATATTTTTTTTTGGTTTAACACCTTTGTTAACCCAATTTAATGATAACCACGATAAAAAATTTCATATTTCATGAACAATATTTTTAATTACAATGTACTTATTTACCCAAAAAGTCATTTTTCCCATATAGTGTCATACTATTCCTCAATATAGGTCATTATAATTTCTTAAAAACTTAAAAAATAATTTTAATAATATATAATTAAATATATATTTATTCAATTATTAATTTAATTTCACTTTAAAGACACCAAAAAAAGTTGAAATTAAAATATAATATTATAACATATCACTAATATGATTTATTTATCTATTAATGTCATGGACCAAAATAAATCAGCCAAATTATATTATATTTAATATATTCAAATTCATTTATAATATTTTTCTATTAAATGAATAAATACTATTTTCACACCCTAAAATTTAAATTTAACTTAATTATATTATTTCTTGGCTTTAGGTTCCCACGTGAATTATCAAGCTGGGTCTCGGCTTAAATTTGTGACATATAATAACATTGGTTTTTTTCGGACTAGTGCAGGGGCACCACATGGTTGGCGGTAGCCGTGTGGTCAGCTTAGGTGCCTGTGTAGATTTATATCATTCGAAATAATTAATTTTTTATGTTAATAAAATAAGTAAATATATAAAATGGAATAATAATCAAATTATTGTGTATATAATATTTTTTATTAAAAATTGTTAATGCTCTTATTATCAATAAATATTTTATAAATATAGTTATTATTTTTTTTTATTAATTTGGTTTTTATTTAAAATAAAATGAATACAATTATGATTATTTTTTTTATTGTTATTATTTTCATTATTATCATTATGGAAATTAATGGCATTGTTATAATTATATAATTAATATTGTTTTTATAATGATTTTAATTAAATTTTTCTTGTTATTCTTATTATTTAAATTATTAATATAATATTATTATCATTATTATCATTATTTTTATTATTAACATCGATTTATTATTATTTATTTCTTATTGTTATTAATTTTTTTATAAAGGGTTTTAATCCCTCTTTTTTTATCCATCATGCCTCAACCATCTCCCTCATTTTATCAATAATTTTTTATCCCTCTCTCCAATCATGCTGCTAATTTTCTTTTTACAAATCAAACCTCTCACCTTTTTCCCTCATGCACTCATCTCTCTCCACCTTATTTCTTCTCTTCACTCACCTGTCGACCCATTAGCTCCCATGAAGCCCTCATATCAGCAAATTTGTTTCCCTTTTTTATCCCTCTCTCCACTCACCCCTCTCATCCATTTATCCGTCACACACCATTCTCCCCCATGATCCCCATCACTATCACCGATCTTTCATTATATTACTAACCTTTTTATTGTTTTTTATTCCATATACTCCCTCATACTGACCCCCAATTCTAATTTATTCCCTCATGATCATATCTCCCCCTCTCATAATTATCCCTCATGCACACCTCCTCCTCTTTGGCTCTTCTTCCTGCAGCAGCTCCTCCATCTGGTGGTTCCTTCTGGTGATTTATCTTCCCCACATTATCCCCTCTCCACTAAATTAATAGGGTTTAAATGTGGGGTTTCTTGTTGGTGGATCCTTAAATGTTACGGTTAATGTGTATCTCAGGTTTCATTTATATTTATGGTGTTCGATGTATCTTTGGGGCATTGTTCTTACTCACATTGATGTTTTATTCCAATCACACAAGGTTTCATTAGGTGTTTCCTAGATTTTTTTCCTAGAGCCATTATTTTTATGATTTGAATTTTAAAAAAATATATAAAAAAGTTTCTCACCATTATGAAAATCATTTTTAAACTATTATAACAGTTTGGAATTTATTTGGATTGTCAAAAATAGAATTTAAATGCATTTATATCTAAATTACCAAGGTTTCTGGGTACCCAGGAAGCTTGTTCGAATTGTATTTGTTATTTAATTGAGAAATTTTGTTTTTATGAAATTTATAGTGATTATTATGTTACGATGGAATTGTTTTTTAATGAAAATTGTTTGTTATGTATTATTTGGTTATGTATTGGCTCATTTATTAAGATAAAACATTATTTGAAGGATTGAATGGCTTCGATGTTCTGGTTTGATTTTTTCTAAAAAAAAGATGGTGAATGGAGATGTTTTTAATGAAAATAGTGTTATATTGAACTTTTTTTGGGTAAACATTTCGATGTGTGATTCACAATTAGATTTTGAAAAATAAATGGGTGTACCAAGGGTACACATATATGTGCCTCCAAAAGTTGATGGTGGCATAAAAAAGGTTTTTCTCAAAAACCATGGTTGCACCAAATGGATCTTAAAATTATAATGGATGGTGTTTCTTTTTTGAATTTTAAAAATAAAGGATTATATTTATTCCTCATGCTTTTGGTTCATTTGTCCACGAAAAATGAATTTTTGTGTCCATTTGAAACTGTGTGCCCATATGGCTCTTGGTTTGGGTTTTGGGGAATGTTTCCTTAAAGGCTAATTTTTATTTGTAAATTAAAAAGTGTCATTCAAAAGCTATTTTTGGTAAATGTGTTTAGACATGTTGAGTTAAAGGCTCATTTTCTATTTTAACCTAATAATAAGGTTTTTACTAACAATTAATGGGGGTTGTGTTTTGGAGAATCTGTATACCTGGTAGGAAACGTTGAGAATTTTATGAAAATGTATAACTATTAAATGGTATGGTAGCCCTATTGGCACCTTCGTGTGATATGAAATTTATTTATATAAATATGGGTCACCATTATAGGAGGGATATCACTTAGGGGATATCATATACAAGTGTCTGTGTTTGTGGTAGAAAAGTGTGGTGAGATGAGTCACACATGCGAAGGCCTCCTACATGCAAAGTATTAATATAACCACAATGGGTTCCTGGGCGTCTTATACATCATCGAGTGACAGTTACTCACCATCCCCGATGAAATGGTTTGTCTCCCCTAGTAAATAGAGAGGCCCGGTGTGATGTTCCACTAGTTTAGTCATGAAGTCGATCGATTGGTTATGGAATGTGGGGCTTCACCATTTTATGCTAGGTGGTTCCGAACCGAGTGCGTATAGGGGTTTTCTAGGGATGTCAATGATCAACCATTTTTACAGATTGTATTGATTTTCTATTTTCTACTACACTTGTGTATTTTTATCTAGTATTATTCACATTTCTCTGTTTTTCATAGCCCTGATATTACATGATTGGTTTTGTTTATAAAATGGATAACAACTTTTGAAATAACTTATGTCATGAGTTGGTTCTCATAGTTGGAAAGAAATGTTATTTTTTAAAATTGGAAAAAATTATTTTTATAATTTTATTTTCCAAAATTATGTCACCAAAAAAAGTTGGGTAAGGAAACACCTAGATTCGGTGGTTTACTTTTGGCCTCCCTACTAAGTATTTTTGTTCTCACACCTTTCCATTACCATTTCAGTTGTTGGTTCTGCTCTTGTTCAGGATTTTTCTAGTGGATTATCATGTGGGAGTTATTTTACGCTTGAGTTTGGAGGTGAACAAGTGGTTACACAGAGAACATTATAGGAGGGTATTATTTCTAGTATTGTTCCTTTTAGTGGAAGTTCCATCTAGATCAATTATTTCCCTTTTTAAGATTCAGTTGTCTTTTTGCTACAAGCTCTTCTTTTTCTATTTATTTATCCGGTACTAGTTTTATCTATTGGGGTTAAATAGTTACCTCATGTATAATTGTATTACTAGCACTAGTTACCAACCTGTGAAGATCAATAAATCCATTTGGGCCTTGCTGCGGACTATCTCGGGCGACTAGTTCACAATCGACCAGGACTGGTTTGTGAAAATTATATTAGCATAATAATGGAATTTATTGTTTTTATTTAATCACAATAATTTATAAATAAATTTTCATAATTATTCTAACATCTTTATTCATCAAATGAACATTATTATTTATTCTCCACATTATTTTTTTTTCTATTTGAATAAAGAAAGATATATTTTAAACTATGAGAGTTTTGTTTTTAAAAAATCATGGTTTTAAATATTATATAAGAAATTTTCATGAATGTGAATTAATTAAACAAATAAATTATGAAAATATGAGGATTACTGTAAAATTTACCTCATGTATTAGAAATTATTATGATAAATGGGGACATTAACAATTAGATTTATCCAAATTAACCATATTTACCAAGTTCGATGGTGATAAATTTTTCCTTTCTTAATATTCATAATTTTTATAATTTATGCGGAACTATAACATATATTTATCATGTGATTTAAAATTTGGAATCTATATTCTCATATATTATTTTTATATGTAGAATATATTAATTTTTAATTATGTGTGATGAGCATGATGTAAAATGATTTTTTAATAACAATTATTTTTAAACCTAAATTTTGATTTCTTATTGTCCTCTGTATAAAAACAATATTTTTTTTCTTGTTAAAATATATTATTCAATAATTAATATATAAATTTGTTTAAAATCATTCAAAAATAGTGAAAATTTTAATTTATATTGATTAAATCACATTTCATGCTCAAGAAATTTAGTTTCCAAAAAAATATTTTTTATTGAACTTTTTTACTCCATATTCAATCATAATATGGGTATCATTGAATATATTGTTAGTTTTTAAAAATATAATAGAATTAATTTTAAAATGAATTTCTTCAATAAATTGGATCTTTCTACATTAATGAAATAAATATAGTGTATAAAATATAATTAAATATCATTCAATATTCACTAGAATATCAATCATTCTATAAATATTCTCCATGATTCACCATATTATATTTTTAATATGTTAAATTCAATATTGAAATATATTCTATCAAATAAATTTTATAAAATGATAAAAATTTGAAAGGATATTTTATCTCAATAAATTGACTACCACTTTTTTGTAGGAATAGTATATTGAAGAATAATATGAATTTACATAAAATAAATGTTAAATTTTCATGAATTTACATATACAATTGTATTGTGTTGTACATTTATATATATTTCTTAAGTTTTTTCTCATATTCATAACAACATATTCAATGGATATAGTTTAATAGTAATAATTAAAGAATAATATTTAATAGTCATTTATTCTTGGTGTCATGTGTTATATATGTTACCAAGCATGATCATATTATTTTACATTCAATGTGTGTTATATAAAACTATTACTAAAAATATTATATTATGACATATAATCATTTTTAAAACCATTATGAACCCTGACTAAAAATATATTCTATTAATAAAATTTAATTTTGAAATTTCTCTAAAAATTCACACTGTTCTATTGAAAATGGTATTATAAAATATCAATTATCACAATGGAAAGAGGGAAATATGACCCAACTCTCATATCAATCATGGTATATTTAATTATAATAATTTTTTATAAATATTTTTTGAGTGATCCATACACTATCTCTAGAGTTCAACCCTATTTCCAATTAATAATAATTAAATCCAAAACTCATTATATTTATTTATATTATTATTGAATATTATAAGAATTTGACTTATTTTGAAGAAAGAACCATCTCATGTAATAACATTTTTGAGTCACCACACATGACATTAACAAAATTTAACAATTCCACTAACCTCATATGGAATTACAATCCATTATAATATAGTTGAGTAGGTAATCTCTATGAATTATAGATTTATTAAATTCTAGAAATTAATGAATTTCTAAAAAAAATATTATCCAACCATATATTCAACCATTACTCTTTGATCATGTCTGATATAATTGTTGAAAAAAGAGAGTAAAATTTAAATGATATATTAAACTCTACAAATAAGTAAAATGAAAATTTCTCACAATCATAATCTTACAAGAATGTTATGTATTTTTTATAATTAAAAACGTTTGGAGAACTAAAAAACAATACGATACACCATGTTAACTCATCAAGGTAGTTTGAAGCACCATTAATCATCCAAAAGAAATAGCGAAATTAGAGTACCTACTAGTTTTCATTTTATAAATTTTGTTCCCCTTATAATTAGAAAGACTCATTAAAATATTAGGGAATCATGTTTCTAAAAAATAATATGTAATCTAAATGTATTATAACAATGATATAAAATATGTATTTCATAGTTATATCAAAAAAAATAAGACCGAAATGTAATTTCAAATTATATCTCAAGATATGTATGAATTTCATATATATATAAATAATTTATATAAGTATATGAATATTAAACTTTTGGTGATGTAATTTATTTAATGTTGTACAATGTAACACCATGTGAATTTATATTAAATTAAATTATTTAAATCCTAATTTGCATCATTTCATGCTTCACGTTTAACTCTAAAAAAGTGTTCCATAGATCAATATATAACCATTGAAATGTATAAGAAATATTTGGGGTTAAAAATATATATATTCTATTTATGAATTATAAATATAAATTAAAAATACTTTATCAATAGAAAGTCACTATTAAATTATATTAATGTAGAAAAATAAGTAAAAATTTTGATTTATGCATAAAATTTTATTATTTATAAAAATTGTATTTTTATATGGTTCCTAAAATAAAAATTTCATCGAAAAAATATATTATTTATATGAGTAATATATTGAAAAAAATTATAATAATTTTTTGGAAATAAGAATATGAATAGTTATTATTTTTTAAAAAGAAACTTTTCTATCAAATTTGTTCTTATAATATATTTATATATAATTGTAAAATCATCGAAATTTTGAAATTTCATTGGGAATAACAAAAGAATTTATTGTTAATGTTTATATTAGGTTAAAATAATCATTTTTTATTTATTTGGAATGGAGGCTAATAATGTGAATAGTGAAAATTCAGTTTATACCATAACTAAAAAATTTATGAATTTATCAGTATGTAAGAATAAAATATTTGATTATAAAAAATCGTAAATGATTAAATATATTTCTATAGTGTAAAACTATATATTTTAAAATAATTATTTGAATTTAGAAACCATAAGATAAACATTTAGGGTTGATGCATATTTTGAAATAAATTTTTCTTTAATAAATTGCTTGAGTTTAAATAATTAATAATTTATATTTTCTTTTATATATTTTTTAAATCAATATTTACTGATTTTTTAATTAACCATGTAATATAATGAGAATAATTTAAATTGAAAAACATTCCAAAATTCCAAAATTTTATTATTCAAAATACAAGTTCTCAAATAATTGTTTTTTAAGCTATACATGATTTAATGTTATAATTTATTTTTCAAAAAAAGTATCATTATTTAATATAAAAAAGTTATTAAATTTTTAAATAGTGGTTAATATTATGTAATAAATAATATAATATTTTTATGTATTAAATGTTAATTACCTAGTTAATTTTTTTTACAATTAAACAAAAAATGGGAAATTTTAAAATTCAAATAGTAAATGATATAATTCTATACATAAAAAGGTATTCTTGAGGGAAAAATTAACTTTTTTTCATGCCTAAACAATTCAATTTTGGAGTCATCTTAAAAAGAGAATCATTATAACTTTATATATTAATATGAAATATTTACAAAGAAAATCCATTAATACCACTTCTAAATGGGGCCCCTCACTAGCCATTTAAGACTACTCAAAAAAATTCGTTATAAAAATTTCCAATTTACAAAACATGGAATCAATTTCATTTTCATATGATAGTCAACTCATAGTAGATTTTTATATAACATATATTTTCTATAGGAGTCTTCCAAGGGAAATTTCAACTATATGATGTGAGTACTATTTGTTCTCTAAATTAATAACATTATCAATTAAATCCCAAAATATTATTTTCCAAATAATTTATTATAAAATAAATAATATTTCGATAATTAATTTTACTAATATATTTCAATAATTATTTACCACACTAGTAACGTCCTGGTTCTGGAAGCCACCCAAAGACTCCCCGTATCTGGTTGGTCGCATGGCCTCAAGAAAATTTCCCCAAATGCCAGAGGCTGGCAACTAGTAGTGAGGGCCATGGCTGTGATGGTAAAGAAAATATGCCTTCATTGGTAGAGTAACACAGTAGAATTAAAAACAAATAGAAACAGGGGAAGTAGTGATAATGTAATACAACAACAACAGCGGAAGATTGAACGAAATAAATAGATGGAGCACATATATGATGATGCATGAAACATATGTATCGGAAAGTATCCAAACATTTCAAAATGCTGAAATAAAGTAATAAACCAATGTAATGGAAATAGTAAACAACTTATCAGCATTGTAAGCCCCATCTTGGTCCCATGCTCTCCAGCTCTAAAGCAGTCAAGTACATGAAGTAGAAGGGCACTTTCCCTTATCTATACATGCAATAATATAATCTTTTTGGCCGAAAAATCATGGTCCAAACAGGGTGTGAATCTAATCCTAATAGGAAACCACCATGAGATCTTTTCATAACAGTCAGTGTGTATATATGGCAGGATATAAGCACGTAAAAACAGTAAACAAGGAAGCACTCAACAACATCCATTCCAACAGTTTCAAAGCATTCAAATACCACATATCATGGAACCAGGTAAACACAAATAGGTAACCCTTTGGGAAGTACTAACATATTAACCTCTCCAGTCCCACTTAACAAACACAGGAAACCCTCTGGGAAACACACACAATCTCACTTCCCTAGTTAAGCTTTAGCACAGAGTCTCCAAGGAAGCACTCACCATCAATTCCCCCTAGAGTCTAATATCGGTAACTAAAAGGCACTCTGTGGAAGCGCTCACGTCTCATTCCCCATGTGGCCCATTTCAAGGAACTACATACACACTGAGTAAGCACTTAAATTAGTTCCCCCTGTGATATCACATCGTACAATAAAAACATACCCTCTGGAAAAGCCCTTATGTCCATTCTCCCTATGGTCTACTACACTAGGTTCTCATAGCCTTGTGTAAGTCAAATGAGCATAATAATGAAAATATTCCAAATTAAACCTCAAACACTACTTGGAAAACTGGTCTACAACATAATAGAATGTTATATAAACAATCAATCCATCCTAACAATACTAGGCATGGGAAATAAATAGGAGCCTAATAGGAATGAAGAACCATATGGTCATAAAAAAACATGCATGTGAAATCACTTCCAAAGAATAGTAGTTAACCCTATTAACTTAAAACTAACCTATACTCAAGAATACAAGCATAGAAGTCAATTAATATAGTGAAAATCGTAACACGCAATACCCCGTTCATGGGTGTTGGGAAATTTTTCACATAAAACTCAAAGACATTCGACGGAAAGGAACAAACCACCTATTAGAGTGATGTAGGATTGTTATATTTGATCCTTAAGCCTTGAATCTCTCAATAACACCATAGATCTACAAACAACAATAAAAAAGATCAACTGAGGATAACTAGAGAAAGAGACGGAATTAGGATACTATGCTCTATGAGAAGGATGAGCTTACTGTGGTGATCCCGACACAATCGATGAGGGTCAATTCACAGAATGGGTTCTCAATCGGAGGCTCAAAGAAAGAATCGTGGTCATATGGTCTCTCTAAGATGAAACAAACCAAGATAGAGTAGGTTATGTCTATCATAAAAGACCCCAATACTCTTAATGAAGAAAAGTACACAAAAAATACATTAGAAGTTCCTGGAATGTACTTGCCTTTACCCGCCACCGCATTAAGGCACTCTCTAGGTCACCACACCTGGCTATGTGCATGGTCGTGACAAGGCCAACACCAATCTGCTTACTATAACTGTGTACATGGTGTGTAATTTTAAAGTACACTGTGTATACATAAGAAATTTCCAAAAAAATCTTGTTTTCCTCAAGAACACCAGAAATAGGAAAACATACCAGAAAAGAAGATCATGGTTCATACAAACTTCCCCACCATAATGGAATCCATCACTAAATTTACCTATAATTGTAGCATAGAAGAAGTATCCTCGAAAAACTCTGGCCACTGTGATCATACATCATTATCCCTCTCCCAAGTCTTGTCTTTTACTCGACTGTATTGTTAAAGCACTCGTACCAGAGGAACAAACCATCCATGGAGAACCTTTGTACTATGATCAACAATCCAGATAAGATGATAATGAAATGAGGAATCCCCCTCCAACTCAACCACTTCAGGTTGGAGAACATGTTATGGGTCTGGGAAGTAATGTTGAAGTGGAGAAACATGAAAAACATCATGCATATCCTGGTACGTTTGATATAACTGCAGCAGATTTGCAACCGGACCGATTCTCTCCAAAATCTCAAACAGTTTGACGTTCCTCAACGAAAGCTTACCCTGCATCCTAATCCTCTTTTCACCCAACCTCAGTGTGACATGTAGGAAAACCTGATCCCTGACCTCAAACTCTAGAGGTCTTCTCTGCTAATCAGCCTAAGACTTTTGTCGAGACTGTACTGTATTAATCCTCTTCTGAATCAACTCTATCTACTCTGTGGTCTCCTAGAAAATATGAGGTCACAACATAGCTACCTCTCATGTCACCAACCAACATAAGGATGATTTCAATGGACTACATTACTAAACCTCATAAAGTTCCATCAGAATAGTTTCATGAAAACAATTATTGTTTGAAAACTCCATAATAGGTATGTTCTTCTCCTAAGAACCACTAAAATTTGGGATTCATGCTCCTAGAATGTCCTCAAGAACCTGAATTATACGCACAGACAAGCCTTCTGTCTGAGGGTGGTAAGCTGTACTCAAAAGTACATGTTTACCCAAAGCCTTCTATAGCCCTTTCTAGATCGGAGATGTAAAAATAGCATCCCTGTCTAAAATAATGGAATGTGGAATCCCATATAAATGCACAATCTCATAGATGTACAACTATCCTATCTCATCAACACTCAAATTTTCCTTGATTAGAAAGAAGTCAGGATCCTTCATGAGTATGTCAATGACTACTCATATTGCATCATTCCCTCGAGGTGACCTCGGTAAACCTATCACGAAATCCATCACGACCTCATTCCACTTCTACTCAAGAATGGTCAACTGCTACAAAATCTCTTCTGGTAGCTGATGCCCCCCCTTCACCTACTGACAGGTGGAACACCTTATGAAGAACCTAATAACATCATTCTTCATATATAGACACCAATAGGGATGTTGTAGATCACGATATATCTTGGTGAAACCAAGATGAACTGCCCAAACTGAGGAATGAATGTCTCTCTTCAAATCCTTCTGTATGTCTAATGACACCCATACATTCCCCAGGAAAGGAAAGATCTCATCCTCTCTAAAGGTCCATTAAGGAATAGGGTCCTATCCTGACACACTTTTTCATAAGACTATTCCTTCAGAATCTAATCGCTGCATCATTCACACTAAATAATTTAGTGTATAGGTAACAATTAAAGAAGAACGAAACATCTTCAAATATTTTTCATGCACCTCCAAATTGATCTCAAACAAAAGAGCCAGAATCTTACAGTCACTATTGGCCTCTTGAACTACCTATATCTGAGTCCTACTGCCCAACTCATCAGCCACAGCGTTGCATGTTCCTGGCCTATAGGCAAGAAAAAAGTCAAAGGAATGAACGTATTCAACCCACCTTATGGTCTCAAATTCAGGTCATGTTGGGTGAAGATATACTCGATACTTATGTTGTTGGTAAAACCCCAAAAATTATCTCTTAGAAGATAATGTCTCCAAAAACATAAGGCATGAACAACTCCTACCTACTCAAGATCATGCATATGGTAATTCATATCATGTGGCCTCAACTACCGAGACATGTACATAATGACAAATTCTCCCTATATAAGTGCTTCTCCCAGCCTAATACTTGAATAATCTCGATAAACTATATATCCTTTTCTTGGATATGAAAAAACTAGTATCAGTGCTGAAGTCAGTCTCCCTTTCATCTCCTTAAAGGCTGACTAATAGGAATCTTTCCACAATTACTTTGCACTCTTCTTAGTCAGCCCCATCTGTGGTGCTGCTAAGCGTGAAAAGTCTTGTATGAAACATTTATAGTATCTAGCCATCCCTAGAAAACAGCATACCTAAAAACAGTTGTACCTAGTAAACTACAAATTTTTCATTCTCTTGGTCTACTGATACACCTCTCTCTAAGATAACATAACCCCATAAGTGAATTTGGTCTATCCAAAAGCTGAACTTTGAGAGATTGGCATATAAATGATGCTCTCTAATTGTACTCAAAACGATCTCAAGATGGGTAGCATGGTCATGTCGGGTGTCAGATTACCCCAAGATATCTTCCATGAAAGCCCTCATAAAATAATCCAAGTATGAAAAGAACACTCAGTTAATATATGCCCTGAAAACAAAAGTTGTGTTTATGAGATGGAACAGAATAACCATATACTCATATAGACCATACCTCCTTCAAAAGACTGTCAGAGGTATATTAGATAGTCTAACACGCAACTGATGATAATCGGATCTCAAATCGATCTTCGAGAACACATGAACTCCTCAAAACTAATAAAATAGATCATCAATCCTCAGCAAAGGATATCAGTTCTTGACTGTCAACTAGTTTACCTTTTGATAGTCCACATAAATCATGAGGGTACCATCTTCCTTCTTCGAAAATATGATAGGTGAACCCCAAGGATATGTACAGGGTCAGATGAAACAATTTCCCTGCAACTCCTCTAACTCCTTCTTGAGCTCTTATAGGTCCGGTGTGGCTATCCCATAAGGGGGAATGGACACTGGTGCTGCTATTTCCATGAGCTCAATATGAAAGTATACCTCTATCTCTGGAGGCAAACCTAAAAAATCATCCGGAAATACATCTCTGAAACAATCCACCCCTGGAGGAAAGTAAATCTATGAAGTCCCTTGGCCATCCAGACATAGACAAGCAATATAGGAAATTAATCCTTCCAAAACATGATTCTTGACCCCAATTTTATCACCTAGACGTCCCATTATCCCTAATAAAGAAATGCTCTACCCTATAGTGATGTGAAACTCACCCTACGACGATTGTAATTAAAAAAAGATTGGAAGGGAACTAACCAGTCCATTCTAAGAATGACATCATATCTGGTCATCTCTAGGACATAGAGATCCTATAAGAAGTGACAACCACCAAACTCAAGAGGGAACTATTTACACTGACGTAAACTAGCTGTTATTGTCCCCAACATAGTGTTCATCATCAAGATATCATCATAAGAAATGATATAGAGCCCGAGGCTCTCCACAACCACAAATGATATAAAACTATGGGAAGGCCCTGTATTGAAAATAACATAAGCTAAAAATGAGGCAAATAGGATGGTACCTCAAACTGTAGAGGGCCCAGGATCCTCCCATGGTGGGTCTGCTCCACTAAAAAAGTGTTGCTTGTACCGTAGCCCTGTGACCTAGCCAGACCACTCTGAGTTGAACCAACGTGTTGTCGCTAAAAATCTGATGATTGACTACTATGGATGCGACCTCCACGTCATCTTGAATGGATGGAAGAACTCCACTTCCCACACTGATGTGAAATTGGTTGTGAATTTCATGAATGAGGAGTCATAGAAGAACCCCAGTCACCAGCTGCTGGTGAGAAGAACTGACCTAAGCATTAAAGATGGCTCATCTTGACAAAAGATAAGCACTCCACTAGGTTTCTCGGTCAATGTGGCCTCATATGCCTATTCTTCCCACACTAGTATCACACCACCAGAATACCAGAAGAAGTGTCTTTCCTCCTTGACTCTCCAGGATAAGGATCCCTACGCCACTTCATGCTATCAGTAGGAGGGACACTAACTCTAGATGTTGAGCTGTTGTGGCTCACAACTCCAAAATCCCTCAGATTGCACTCTGTGATCAACACCTAGTTGATGAAAGAAGTGATATACGGCAACCTAAATATATTAACATGAGATCAAATTTCCTTCCTCAGACCATCATCAAACTTCCTTGATAGAAATAACTCATCACCTCCTAGAATAGGCGTGAAACGTTGCAGCTTAGTGAAGCAAGAAGAATACTCCATAAATGAAAGAGTACCATACTCTAGACTAATTAACTCTCAGGCTCGATTGTCCCTCAATGTCTCTTGAAATAAGTAGTCATAGAAGGAACACTAGAACGTATCCCAGGCTATGACTTGCTAGCATGCCACCTCTGAGATCACATATCACCATCTCTTGGTGGAATCTCGAAGCATGTAGGTAGAGAGCTTCACCCTCCTCTCTAGAGGCATCTCCAGATTCTTGAAGATCAAAGTCATGGATTCTAACCATGACTCTACAGCATATGGTCCTTCTTCCCCTATGAAGGTGGGAGAATTATACTACTATAAAACCCGCGTCAGCTCTACCATAAATGAGTCCAGATGGCGTACTCCTTGGAAGGACTGAATGAACCTCATAAAGACTTCTCGGAACTATGCATCAGAACATATGTTCAGAATGAAGCCTTGTGACAGTACTAGCACAATTAGAGGATATAATAGAAGTCCATGATCAGCCATGTCTGGCGTCTAATCACTGGCATGAAACTAGCATACAACCGAATGACCTCTCAGTGGAACGACTATGCAAGGTCAAATTCACATATTAGGTCAAGATTATCAAGAGCTGAAAACTGGAAGGGTAATTAGGTAAAAGGAGAAGGAAATAATTCTAGTTTTACCATACATAGATACATGGAATGTATACTTAACTACACTGTGTGTTTCCTTAAGCCTTTCACATGGACGTGTACTTCTGCCAAAACTATTTGTGTAACACCCCAAACACACGACATGTTGTCATAACATAGGGAATGTACTTGAATCCATTTCCCATTCCCTAGTCATTATACATGACTAATGTACATGGTTATCATAGAAAAAGACTACTCGGTGTGTTTGTGGTAGACACGGTGTATACTAGATGAACTTCACCGACCCCAATTGATAGTGACATTATCAGTACACTTCTCACACTAAAATAAGTGTTCTAGAAGCAAACGGCATGTACTAAATGATTTCCACTTACCCATGTTGTTAGTTACATGGACGGATTCTAGGGATTACACTACATGGCGTGTTCAAGACTGAAACGATGTTTATTGATTACGTTTTTATCCATCTATGTCATTAGTCACAAGGGAAGACACATGGTATAAACAGAGGGTGTGAATGTCTGGTACACGGTGTGTCCCACCAAAATTCTCCCATCCCCATGTCTCTTCCCACATGGCCATTGACATGGTTAGAGACTAAATGGCGTGTACATAGAGTACATGGCATGTACTTAAGGAAAACTATTTCTTCCCGAACAGAAGAACACATGACTTGAATTCAAAACTACACATCATGTATTTTGGGGTTTTCTAGACAATAAGCCTCAGAAACTACTACGGAATCCCAGAAAACGGTGAAACAAAAATTTAAGTGCCAAATTATGATCTGTGAGGGCCCATACTCCCCAAGAATCAAATCTTGGCATCTCATACATTTCATATACAAAAAAACAAGGCAATGCCCCACAAAATTCCTATCCATAAGGGCCCATAACACCTCATGAACCAAAGTTTGGTATTCATTCAAACAACAACTTACACAAATAAATACCCTATCAAATTACAGTTACATTATCATGGTATTTGTCACAACAAAATGCATATCTAGCACAACATGTATCACAACAACATGAAATCTCTAATGCACCCTAAATTACATGGCCAAAATTAATGACATGTGATTTCTAGAAAGTTCCTATTTGATGCATTAGATGGAATACCCTCATCTCATCGTGTTGCAATAGAAATAGAAAGTCAATAATATTAACAACAACAACACAAATCATGTGAATCGCCAAACAATTAAATAAAATCAACAGTAAAATTGAAAAACCAAAAAATTGCTATAAATAAGGTAAATTGGATTTTCCCTATAAATGGGTTAGCTACTCTTGGGAACAAATTATTACCAATTACCTATTTCTATCACATCCCTGACTATAGGCTCTAAATAGTAAGTAAAGAAGAAAAGAACATCTCTGATACCACTTTGTAATGTCTCTTCTCCAAAAGCCTCCCAAAGACGCCACATACATGGTTGGTCACATGGCCTCAAATGCATTTCCCCAAACTCCAGAGTCTACTGACTAGCAGTAAGGGAAATGGGTGTGATGGTGGGGAAGCTAGGCCCTCATTGGCAGAGTAACATAGTGGAAGTTAATACAAATATCAATAACAAAAGAAGTGATAATTCCATACAATAGTAACAGTGGAAGACTGAAGGAAATAAATAGTTGGAGGACATATATAATGATGACTGATATATATGTCTAGAAAAGAAGCAAAAAATATCAAAATGTTGGAATATAGTACTAAACCAATATACAAGGAAATGGTAAAAAAATCCTCAGCATATCAAGCCTCAACATGGTCCCATTTTCTCTAGCTCCAAGGCTATCATGTATCTGAAGTAAAAGGGTGCTTTCCTTTAACTATACATGCGACAATATAATCAATTTGAGCCCAAAAGAATAGCCCACATACGGTGTGAGACTAATCCCTGTAGGAAAACACCAATAGATATGTGCCTAATAGTTATTGAATATATATGGCGAGAAATAATCAATTAAAAGAAGTAAACAAGTAAGTACTCAATAGTAACCATTCCTATAGTTTCATAGAATTCAAATAAAATATATCAACCAACCAGGTAAACAAAAATTGGTTACCCTCTAGGATGTACCCAGAACCTATCCCCTCTGGTCCTACCTAACAAACACAACCAACCATCTGGGAAGCACACACAGTCTCACTCCACTGATTCGGCTTTATCATAGACTCTTTGAGGAATCACTCACCGTAAATTCCCCCTAGAGTCTCATATCAGTTACTAAAATCCACTATGGGGAAGAACTTATGACTCATTCACCCGGTTCTCCACGTCGAGGAACTACAGATACTCTGAGGAAGCACTTACGTCAATTCCCTCTGTGGTCTTGCATCGTACAATAAAAAAAGACCCTCTGGAGAAGCCCTTACATCCATTCTCTATATAGTCTACTACACCAGGTTCTGAAATCCCTAGATAAGTCAAACGAGCACAGAAATTTAAAGCAGCCAAAGTAAACCTCAAGAATCACTTGGATATCCAGCCTACAACGTAATCACATGTCTAATAAACAATTTCTCCATCCTAAAAACACTAGGCATAGGAAACAAACAATATCCTAATAGGGAAGCAGGACCAAACAGTCATAAACAAAACATGCATGGGAAAACACATCCAAATTATACTAATTAACCCTATTCTCATTCAATTATCCACTACTAGAGCATACAAGCATTGAAGGAAATTAAAAATGCTAAAATCCTAACATGCAATACTCCGTTCAAGAGTATTGGGAAATTTTGCACATATAACTCAAAGACTTTCAATGGAAAGGCACAAAGCACCTACCTCTGTGTTTTAGGATCGTTATACATGAACCTCAAGCCTTGAATCATCCATGAACACCATAGATCTACAAAAACAATAAAAATTCTCAACGGAGGATAACATGAGAATGTGAAGGAATTGGGAAATAAAGCTCTAGCTAAAGGAAGAGTATACCATTGAGATCCCAAAAGCAATTGATGAAGGTTGATTCGGTGAATGGGTGCTCTATAGTGGGCTCAGAGTAGAATCACAGACGTACGATCTCTCTTGGATGAAACAAACCAAGAAGGAGACGGTTTTGTCCATTAGAGCCGATCCCGATAGGTTTAATGAAAAAAGTAGACAATGTGTACTTTAGATGTACACAGTGTGTAATTGCCTTTACCGACCCCCACATTAGGCAGTCTCCAGGTCACTATACATGGAATGTACATATAAAGTACATGGTGAGTACATAATAATTTTCCAGAAAACACCTCTTCTTCCTCAAAAACACATGAAAAGGGAAAACATACCCGAAAAAAAGATCCAGGTTCTTAGAATACAAATCCTTTCTATAATGAAAATGAGATCCTTCATACATGTGTTGTGTGGACTACCACCTCTAGGAAGAAACTAAGACCATTTTTCACCACATCCACCATTCTTTGATTATAATGATGAATCTGATTAAAAAATGTGATATATATAATCTAATTATGATTATGATGTAATAAATGTTAAAAAACCTCGTTAACACTTTGTTTTTTTGAAGTGACAATGATATGTGTTATGGGTACTACCCCCTCCTTGAAGTATCATATCAATTTTTCATTAAAGTGACATAATTATTTTTAAAACTATAAAAATTAAAAAATTAAATACATCATTTTATATATTTAAAATCAATACTATTCCACAGAAATGATATTACAATATAATAAATCATATTCTCAATAATAATAATACACTAATTATGATAAGTTTATTTTTTATTTTGTCAATCTAGATACTTATAAAATTAAATAAAATTATATATTGGATGGGTATAATAAAATTATAACTATAAATAAATTAATTAATTATGTAAAAATATAATTTAATTTATTTTTTCAAAGTTAACAATAATACTACACTCAATAATTAATAAACCAACTAACGTTCTTAAAAAACATTTAATCCTTATCATTGATTATTTCAACCATAAGGATTATAATACAAAATCTCATCGAATGATATTATAAAATTATAAATAATTTTATTAATAAATTATTCAAAATTTTATTATCCTAGAATGATGATGTTTTGGATATCAATGAATAACGACACCACTACAATGAAATAAAATTAAAAACATCAAGACTAAAAAATATAATTTTAAAAGATTTATAACTATAGAATCTATTATTAATTAATGATCATTGGAGAATTAATTTAATGTTATTGAATATTGATAAGGTTATGAAGTTTAATATTAATATTGTGTTTTTATTACATGTATTTACATCACATTTCAATAACAATAAGTTTGGTTTATGGTTTTATCTAATGTGATGTTCTTTGATAGAATTATAAAAATTAATTTTGAGGTAAATTTCTAGATATTTGATTCATTATAAGTAATGAATATTTTATTTCTATTTCCTATTATTTTATGGTTTTATAATTATAAAATATATAATTATTGAAAAATTATTCTTACATAAAATTTTATAATTCTTGTATGTGTTTTATGTCTTAATTATCATTCCATTAGATAAATATCATAGTTTAAAACATGATTTCATTGGAATCATTTATTTAATGGAAATTTAATAATTTTTTCTAGTATCTAATCATTCCGAAAGTAATTTAATTATATACTTGAAAATATATCCTTCACGGGTTTTGTATTTGAATATATTAAACAAGGAGATATATATTTTCTATATTTTAAATCATATGGGGAAAGTGTGATAGTGTTAATCAAATATTATTTTGACCTGTGTATTTTTGATACTAATTCCATTATATATAATTAAAATATTTCAATTATTTATATCTAAAATAATATTATCCAACTCATGGTCATTTTATTCTTACATCAGCATTAAAATAACAATTTTAGATTCTTAATTTTGTTTCCCTGAGATATTATTCATATCAAAAACATATTTTGATTTTATGGGTATTTATGGGGAATGGATTAATTTCTAAATCCCTAATAATAATTTCAAATAGCGTATTCATCTCATGGATATCTATAAATAAATTTTTCATTCAAAATCATCCTCTATTACAGGAAAAATTTTACGTTGACTCTAATCCTTTAGAAGAATATTAATTTACAACAACATATTTACAAGAATTTAATATGATAACATATTTTTGTTTGTTGGATAAATTAGTTTCATATAAGCAAGCTAATTTTTCAATATTGTGTGAATTTCTCGGATTCATAGAGAGAAATACATTCTATTAATGGATTGAGTGTATAAAGGAAATCAATATCCATGATTTTCTTATAAAAAAATTTATTCCCTACTCATAATGGTTCATTACATATTTCTCAACCTTCCAAATTCATTAAAATGATATATTATTTCCATGATATAAAATTTATTGACTAGTAATTTTTATCTTCTTTTTATCTAAATATGTATTTCTATATATCTCTAATGTAATTTTATTATGAATTATATTTTATATTCATATATTTCACCTGGTGAATTTAATAGGCATAAAAATGTATTGACGTGGCCCAACATTATATACACACTCAATGTATAGATAAGTCCCCCATGACAACAAGATTGGGTTTTTTTGTGTATAGCGAGGTAGAAAACTATTCCCTAGATATAGGAAATATATGGTAAGATCATGTTGCCTAATATCATCATGTATTGGTAAAATAAATTAAATTACCATACCAATATTATACATTACAATATAGTGAATTTAGTTAATATTATCTACTTTTTATTATATATAAAAATTAAATAATTTTTTTTTCTCATTTGATAATTTATATTGAAATATTTGATTATCATTTGTTTCATCTATAACGAACCAATCTGGGTGGCCTCAAACCTGGAAATCAACCAGATCTGTCAAATACACGAAGGCCATTCCTGATCACCCCGGGTTAGTGACAAGCACCTGGGTATCAAACAACACAATAAAGGTAATTATTTCTCCCAACCTAGTCACTACATCGAATACATATATAAATAAAGAATAGAATAGAAAAAGACAAATGAATATATATTCGATGATTGTAAGGAAATAGTGGAAATAGGAAATAGAAAAAGTAACTAAAAAATCTTAGAAAAATCCATCTGCAACGAATTAAAACCAAACAACTACTCAAAATTATGGTATGGAGAGACTCCCTCCATCTCACTACCAGCTTCCCAACAGAGTGACTGGAATCTTGATGCCTCACTACGGTGCCTTTCTATTCCCTACATTGGAATGATACCCTGCTCTACACACCACCAAAGTGGTGTGTAGGGTGTAGGCTAACACACATAGTAGGATATCTCCCAAGTAATCCATAAAAAATATATCTATAAAAATTCGTGTATGATCATTTTATGTAAAAAAATTGCATGCAATGAAGTAAATATATTTTATTGAAAACATGGTAAACATGTCCCTTTTTCTGAGGTTCCATGAAAATGAAGCTATATCAATTCCAAATCATATTTTACGTGGAATAAAAATTTATATCAAGGATAAACTTGAAACCAAAGAAATACAAACAAGAAGAACATGTATCACACCAACAAGGAATACTACACATAACAGCTGCGTACAACTTGTACTACAGTCAATAAATAAATTAAAAAATTCTAATCCTAGTTCATAGCCCTAGGAAGCAGAGGAATACCCCATGAGTCACCCTCAAATATCAATATATGTCCTCTAGAATGAAGGGAATAGAAAACATATGAAATTCCAAAGAAAAAACTCCTTGATAATCACAAAACAATGGAAGATATCCCTAGTATAAACCTTCCACCTATGTACCCAATGTAACCAATGTTCTCTTTTTCACCCATCATTTCAATTCATTGAAATACCATTTCAAAACTATTATCCAAATTACATTTAATTTAATTTGAAATACCCATTCTCTCTCTATTTACCAATAATTAGAGAAAACTCTTTTTTTCATTTAAAATCATTTTCAACACACAAAAATAAAACATGCTAATTATATTTATAAATCCTTTTAGAATGAATGAAAAATCATGATTATCAACATATTCTTGAGATGGAACCACCTAACTCAATGCTTAGTTCACACACAACCATAACAGAATCCACCAATAATTAATTCAAAAAATTTCAATAAAGGACCTAGAATGAATTCCACATCCTGATTGATTCAATTTAATAGAAAATGGGTCGAGAGAAGAGAAGAAACCCACATACATCATTGATAAATGTCTTCCCCACAATGACCAATGGAAGAAAAGGAATCTAGAATTAGATCACAGAATATATCTATATGAAACCAATAATAATCCCCAACATTATTCAAAAGGATCCAATGAAGTTGCTCAATGGTGACACTGTTATTAATGGAAATTATGAAAAAAATGTTACTCACTATAGAAAAGATCCAAGATTGTAATGGAGATCAGAAGTCAAACAAATCGATCTACAAGGGGATTAATCTCTCAAAAATGAACCAGAACTGCATTACGTTGAGATCTAGTAAGAACCGATGAAAATAATTAATAAAATAATATGAATTAATATTTTTAAAACATCACATGATCTGATTCACGATGGGTAACCCCTATTCAAGATGTGAAATTTACAAGTCAAACATACACCAAAAAACCATTTCCTGGGATTCATAATAAAGAATTAAAAAAATTGGTAATAACCATCCACAACATGTACCTGTTCACATATTGATCTTTACTTCATGTTTTAAATACATCCCTCATTATAAGGCATGTGAAATAGTTACATGACATGAAATCATTATACCAAAAAACAAAAATGTAATTTTATTAGTAAAAGTCCATAAAATATTTCACATCACCATTGTAGGTATCCTCCCAATCTCACGGTAGGGCAAAATCAGAATGAGGTTAAGGGAATACATGATAAAATGGTAAGGTGGAATCATAAAATGCCCACCATAATGAATTTCTGTCCCTAGGAAAACATGTGGAAATTGTAAAGCCTAGGAAGACATGACGCCACTACTCCCTCATCAATGATTCACATTCCCAAGACTCATAAAAATATGATCCTAGTTTCTATATTATTCTGAGTAATAAAATCGATATCCCATGAAAATATTTTAGATAATAATCAACATTCAAAACTGGAATCTCAAGAAGGTAATCATCTATATATAACCCATTTTTTTCAACTCAGAATGTGAGCTAGATCAGGATGATACATCTTAAGATGAGATTGGTGGAAACATCATGAATACCTATGAACTAAACTAGAAATGATAACTGCTAATAAAAAATTTTAAACTTTAAAGTGACCTTGACAAATAGAATATATACCGAATCCAACTTTCTCAGTTTTCGATGTTGATGTTCTCCCAATTGATGAGAAACATTCATAAAAACCACGTCACCTATAGATAACTCCAATGGTCGATGCCAACAATCCATATATTATTTCTATCATCTCTAGGATGTAACTATATATCGATATACCTCATGAATATTTTCCGAACTTTCATAAACCAATCATGGTCCATATAAAGATACATTATCCACCTCTTCCTAATAAAGAGGTTATCTAGTTGGAAGACAATATAATTCCTCGAATGGATCCAATCAAGTCGATGAATGATAACTTTTTTATGAACATACTCATCCAGTCCTAGATGACAATCCAAAGATCCTCAAAAATCCATGACACGTTCAACTAGTATAACTTCCTTGATCTAAATTACTGACTATGTTGGACCATATATCCATGGATTGAATGTTGTGCTCAACGTGACCAAGTTCCCATCACCACTTGATGAATCGATGAGAATCTCAATGTAAACCTAGGACCACGATATGAAACTATGGAAAAATGAATTTTATGTAATCTCACAATCTCTTACATATAAAACTTATCCATATCATCAATTTTAGTGGAGTCTTTCAACGAAACAAAATTAGATGACTTCGTTTACTAATCAAAAACAAAACATATATCATTTTTACCATGGGGAATATGTGGTAATACAACAAAATTGTCCATGGATACCATGTCTCATATCCATTCTAGAATCGGATGAGGTTGAAGATAACTTGAGGGATTATTGCTCAATTATTTTATCTATTTGTACATATAACATCGAGAACAAAACTCCAAAATGTCATGCTTCATACCCAACAACCAAAATTTCCACCTCATGTCATAATACATTTTCAATGTTTCGGGATGTATAGAACATGAAGTGTCATAAAAATCAATCAATATAAAAGTCCACAAATACACTGGGATGAAAATCATTTTCCTAAAGTGAATCATATCATTTGAAGAATGAGAGAAACCCAATATGGTATCCCCACAGTATTTTTTTCTTGATTCTTCTGAAACTCATCACCATGGTGCTGGATCTATAAGATCAAATCTAAGAGAGATTATAATAATTAAATATTGTCTTGAACCACATCTGATACATCCTCCAAAGAATCTAGGTGAAACTAGTCAAAAATCTTTGTATGGTTCCACTACTCCTTCAATTCAAGGACACCCTATGATGGTACATTCCTATTATGTGTGTCTGAAACATAATTACCCTTTAATAAGGTATTATATATTTGGAAGTTAAATGTATAATGGTATTCTACATATAATCTATGTCTGATATTGATTTCATTAAGTGAAATAAATTAACTTAGACTCTTATGATCACAAATGGATGTCAAATTCTCCCAAAAGAGATAATTCCACCAAGAATTTGAGATCATTCTTACCACAACAATATCTAAATTTTGATTGGGTAATTCTTCTCATTAATTGAAATATGATGATAAACATAAGATTCCACATGGTCATAAGTCATATGAAAACATCCAAAACTAGAACCTAATGCATTAAAAATCACTACACACCCTATACTGGGATCAACAAAGATACAAATTTTTTATAATGTCAGAAGCCTTTTCAGTTCATCAAAATAAGTGTCACATTTCTCATCCATATTAATTATTTTATATTTCATAGTAAGAGAAGTCAATTATGATTCCATCTTAGAGAATTCATTGAAAAACATGTAAAGACTTGTAAAATTCAAGGGAAAATCTTTCTTAAATTTCTTTGGGATTTTACAAGAATTCATTTTCTTACGGAACTTGATTCCGAGGCCCGGTGTGCCCAGAAATTGTATCCGAAGTTTAGCTCGGGTACGTTCAGTGAATGAATGAGCGGGTTTTCCAAACATTTGAACCGGTTTTCGGAACCGAATTCTGAGGGCACCAATGAATTCGCAGCACCGGTAATTGCTTAGGATCACCTTTTCTAGAGTTGTGTTTACACGGGAGGAGTTGTTAATAATTGTGGAAGGTAAAATAAAAATTGAGCATCAATTTTATTTTATTTTCACTATGTGGTTATCCGTTATGTGGATGTTGGGAAATTATCCTAGATAGGTTATGAGTTTAGTGGGGCCCACACGAACCCCATCCCTTCATATTCTCTAACTCCTTAAACTCACCATTTAATTAGATAACTTATGATAATTAAATAGGTGAGTTTAATTTTAATGTTTGAAATTTAAATACTTATGGCATAGGTAATAAAATAAGACTAAACACTTACATTATTTTTGGTTGGAGCTTGTTGTGTTGTGAGTGGATTGGTGGAAGAAACTCTAAAGTTCTTCTTCATTGTCGAATAACGCGAAGAACATGAGGAATGCACCGATCACCGATGAAGAACACTGAATCCTTGGAGATCTACTACACGACGTCATATACCGCGATGCCAACAACATTCCTTCCGCGACACATTCTTTTGCGGCGATCAATTATACGATGTTCCTTTCCACGACGATCCTTCGTTCAACAACACTCGTGGTAGGGGATTTTTTTTTGTTCGTGAATACTTCCTTTGTCGTTCTTCATGAAACTTTGCCGCTTGCTATCGATTAACGGGAGGGGGACGGACCACACAAACACAGCTGACCCTCCTCCCTTGTATGTTATGGTGATGCGGTTCGAAGGAAAGCGGCGCGGTGAAATAACACCGCGCGGGATCATACGGCAAGGGTGCGCAGCGCTGTCGCACCGCGCCGAAGAACCTTGAAGACACCGCGGCTGGAGCGGGGTCGTGACAGAGGGGTGCAGCGCCGTCGTGCCGCACTGGACGGACCTAGGGCCGCATCTTAGGCTGCGGCGGAGGAGGGACCAATGGTAGGTTCTGGGCCGCCGGCATCGAAGCAGGGGAACCGGCCCATGCCGGTCCCTTATCGGCAGCAGCCGGCCAGCCGGAGTGGGCAGACCGATCAGAGGAGGAGCCGGGGGTGATGACCCCCGGCTGGCCTGGGGTTATGACGCCCGGATGGCCGGACAAGAGCGGCCCCCCACATGGGGGCCGTGATTACGAAACAGGGGGCATCGCCCCCCCCCCCCATCTGCTCGGCCGAAATGGCCGAGCTACCTGGCCAGCGCCAGCGCGCCGGGCCGAGCTGTGATGCCGGACCGTGAGGATGGGCGGCCAGGCTGGGCCACGTCCAGGCCAAGCCCGGTAGCACCAGCCGGGTCGGGTCGCGTCCAAGCGGGCTGGACCCGGACCCGTGTCTGGTCGACCCAGTTCGGGCAGACCCAGGGGGTACCGGGCCGGGTCGGACCGGGGCCGAGCCCCCTAATACCGGACCTCTCATAGTCTTTTTCCCATAACATTTGCTTTAGACCTCCAATTGATGCACCATCAGCTGCTATGCGATCCTTGGATCGAGACAGTCGTTTCGGTATATGACACTAAAGGTTTCATTGTACGTTGGGTTTAGCCGGGTTGGTTCGTACACGAAACCAACCGGGCCCTCGGAGCGGAAACGCTTATAACTTGAGCTTCGGACTTCCGATTGACGTGCCGACGACTTTGTTGGATTCCTCTTAGTGAGACAGACTTTTGATCTTACTCCTCTCAAGGTTTGGATGTAGTTGGAGTATGGTCGTGTTGGTTTTGACTTAAAAACCAACCAGGCCCCTGGGAAGAAAAAGCCAGTAACTCTCAGACCGGGTGTCTGATCGACGCGCCGTCTGTCGCGTTGAGTTCCTATTGATGATACGGAACATTTGGATATATCAACTCTGAACTAAGTGTAAGTTGATATATCAGCCCCTTGGCGCGTGGATCAGACCCTCCCGAATGAGCTTGCTGTGTGAAGAAATCTTAGAGCCGGCTGCGACTGCGACGACGATGACGGTTGTATAGAAATCCTCCATGGATTTGACGGCGACAACTACAACACTCAGAGATCCTGCATGGATCAGTGAAACTGATCTTGTGTGGGTCAGATCCCATGTGGGTCAGTACTCAGAGGTCTTGTGTAGGCTAGCGCCTACAGATCCTGTGTGGGTCCGATCCTGTGTGGGTCATTGCAGGGGTTAGTTACCTATTGATCCTTTGTGGGTCATTGCGGTGGTTAGTACCTATCGATCATGTGTGGGTCCGACGACTTCGATGAATCAGTGGCTACATCTGATCATCTCTATCGTCTTACGAAGAAGTATACATGTGTGAGCTGAGTCTTGACTTTCAATCTTTATCTTTGATATGATTGAATTGCTTTCCTGTGTGGATTGTGTTGTGTTATCCTGTGTGGACGTGATCGAACCTGCGCTAAGACGTTGGAGCCGAACTAGAATTGATGACTAAAGTATATGTATGGGCATATACCTAAGTAATGTCATATGTTACTTCATTATTATATCTTTACATTTTGAATTATCCTTTGTGGATTCTGGGAGACCTTCAGGGGTCTCAGGGTCCCTAATGAGTACCTTATACTCACCACTGCATGGGCTATGCCCACACTATGTTGTGTTGGTTGTAGACAACATAAATTGCTGATCGTGGTTGAGGTACGAGGAACAATTCGGCACCCGGAGGTGGTCCACTGGGCGGGACGTACTCAGAGCGGATGGCTGGACTCGAGGATCTATGGAGGCTATATGTACCCACCCTTCAGGTGGGACTTCCAGTGGACAGCTTGAGGCTGCAGCTTTTCTTTTCAGTTGCAGTACTACCTTTTTCAGTTGTACTTTACTTTTAGTTTGGGTTTGTATACTGGCCCACTTACTTTTCTACACTTACTTTTGTACGTAGTTTTACTTAGTGTTTACTCCTTCTTTCCTAATCTGGGGTGTTTGTTTACTTTACAATGGAAATGCCTTCCCTTTTTATCAATAATTATTTCTTGGTACTAGTCGCCAACCCCTGGCCAATGGAAGGAGGGCTTGGGGTAGTCACAGCATGGGCCCTGAGGATGGGTCGTGACAAATTGGTATCAGAGGAGTTCGGTTCTACTGCAGAACATTGGACTCTGATCTTTCTTCTATGTGAATCAATAGTGTTAAGGGTATTGGGTGTGGTTATTAGTCCAGGGAGTCCAGTGTTGGTGCGGTAGCCAACATATCCATACACCGGGACCCTGACATCTGATTTCCCACTAAATTCACGAAAACATTGATTGCATGTGTGTTTCAAGTTTTCTTTGTGATTACATTATGTAAGTTCACCAGGTATACTGTTTGACCATGGAGCACCTGTTGTTTTACAGGATGGCCCCACGACGGCAGCCATCTAGGGTTCCGAGCATTGAACGTGATGGCAGCCCACCGAGCGACGAGGCATCGGTACAGGGCCCTTTGAAAGTAGAGGCACCAGTGGTACCTCTACAATCCAAGCCACCGATGCATCCAGTCCCAGCCGCTGACGATGCACGTAGCCTTAGTGCAGTGCACGAGACTCATCATCAGTGACCGCCCAGGTTCCACAGGGAGACTGACCCTCATGCAGCCGAGGATTGGCTGGAGGTAGTTGTACGATTTTTCCGGTTAGTGAGGACACCAGAAGACCTCATGGTGATCCTCACAGCAAGCCTCCTTCATGCGGCAGCATGCTGATGGTAGAGCTTGATGCTCCAGGTGCACGACGAGGAATCTCTCCCCGGGACGGACTTTGAGAGACTCTTCCACTCGGAGTTCATCACAGCCACACTCCGTGCGGTGCGCATCCAGGAGCATCTACAGCTGCGGTAGGGTAGCTTGACGGTCGCCCAGAACTCAGCGAGATTTACCGACCTCTCGCGCTATTCGACGGACATGGTATGTGACCCATTCTTCCGGGCCTGGACCTTCGACCAGGGATTGAGGCAGGAGATAAGGGCATTGCTGCTCTCCCTCATAATTTCGACTCAGGCAAGGGTACTTGAGTGAACCCTTATCATTGAGAGCTTCTTTGCTGATCCTACATCAGCAGTGAGACCTACCGCAGGGCGGAACGTAGAAGAGTCTTCTGCAGCAGGTAGTCTACGGATGACACATGGGTCTAGGAAGACCAGACCCTCAGGAAGATGACCTAAGGACACAGGCTCCGAGGTGCGGGGAACGCAGCGCAGAGCCAGTCTTTCAAGAGGCATACAGTGCTACGCATGTGGTGGGCAGGGCCACATAGCTCGTGACTGCCAGACCCGCCGTACCGAGGAGCAGCAGACGGTTGAGGGACCACCCAGGCAGAGGAAGAGGGTTGATTGTGGTGGTCCGCAGGGAGCAAGAAGATGAGGCAGAGGAGCTGGCCGAGTAGTAGGTGGTGGGAGACGCTTTGAGGCACTACCACCACCACAACCAGGAGTACCACCCTGCCCACAGGGAGCTGGTTGGCAGAGACAGGAACAACTTCAGGCAGCGGAGGCCTAAGACCACGGCGTGCCCGAGATGATTCGAGGTACTATCTATGTCTATTCCACCTTTTCTGAAGTTCTTATAGACACAGGAGCGAGTCATTCTTTCATAGTCGCAGCCCTTGTTCGGAGCTCGAAGATTCTAACAGAGCCGTTGGCTCGATCCTTACGGCTAGAGACTATTACGGGAGTAGACTCGATGATTACGCACTGGTGCCGGCAGTGTGAGATTACTCTAGGAGGTGAGAGCTTCAGCTGGGATCTTCTTGTAGCGGCATCGAGGCCTTATGAAGTAATCTTGGGCATGGATTGGTTATCTATAGTCCATGCTCAGATCGACTGTATTAGGCACATGGTGCGGTGTGTACGCACCGACAGGAGCAGGTTCACCTTCACTGGCGAGAAGGGAGCCTTCGCAGCACAGGATGGACTCACGTAGAGGAGAGGACAGCCTATCACTCATCAGTTGGCTAGCCTCATCCTAGGAGCAGTTAACGTACATAATCCTTGTTTTCTGGTAGTGGTGAATCATTATGAGGTCGTTTTCCCCAACGACGTTCCAGGACTACCTCCTCATAGAGAGGTAGAATTTTATATTTATTTGTACCCTGGGATAGCCCCAATTTCAACCCTAGCATATCAGATGGCTTCTACTGAGCTTCTAGAGCTATGGGTACAGTTGGAGGACTTGCAGGGGAAGGGATTCATCCGACCCAGTGTTTCACCATGGGCTTCCTGATATTGTTTGCCATGAAGGCGGACAAGAGCTTTCAACTTTCTGTCGACTATCGTCACCTGATCCAGGTGACCGTGAGGCACAAGTATCCACTACCAAGGATTAACGACCTCTTCGATCAGATCAAGGGAGCACGGTGGTTCTCGAAGATAGAAATCCGGTCAGGATATCACCAGCTCAGAGTTCAGGAGGAGGACGTGCAGAAGACAACATTCAGGTGTCGGTATGGCCACTATGAGTTCTTGGTTATGCCATTCGGCATAACCAATGCTCCAGCAGTGTCCATGGCCCTCATGAACAGAATATTTCAGCCATACCTCGATCGATTTTTCATGGTCTTCATCAACGACATTTTGATTTACTCGATTATTGAGGAGGACCACACCTATCACTTGCGAGTTGTACTAGACACACTCCGAGAGCACCAGCTTTATGGAAAACTCTCGAAGTGTTAGTTCTGGATATGTGAGGTCCACTTCTTGGGACCCTTCATATATGAGGTGGGATTTGCGGTGGATCCTATGAAGATCGAGGCAGTGCTAGCTTGGGAGCCACCCACGAGCATGACAGAGGTGTGAAGTTTCTTGGGTCTAGCTTGGTACTACCAGAGTTTTGGCCAGACTTCTCCAGAGTTGCGGCACCACTCTCAGCTTTGAAGAGAAGGGGAAACCCTTTTTGTGGTCAGGCAGATGTCAGCAGAGCTTCCATGAGCTGAGACAGAGACTGACCAACGCACCTATCTTGAGGGTACCGGAGGAGGGAGTTAGGTACGACGTTTACTGCGATGAATCAGGGACTGGACTCGGATGTGTCCTGATGCAGGATCAGGACGTGATCGCCTTTGGATCACGTCAGTTGAGTCAGAATGAGCAGAACTACGCTACCCATGACCTGTAGTTAGCAGCAGTGGTCTTCGCTCTAATGATGTGACGACACTATCTAATGGGAGAGCGCTTTACAGTCTATTCTGGCCATCAGAGTCTCAGGTACATCTTCTCGCAGAAGGGCCTGAACCTGAGACAGCGGCGATGTCTCAAGTTCCTCCAGGACTATGAATTTGAGATAGTCTATACTCCTGGAAAAGGTAACGTAGTAGCCTATGCTCTCAGCAGGAGGACAGGCATTCAGCTACTTGGGGAGGCGACAGGACAGCTAGCCGCTTTGCAGATATCCTTCATGGATAGCGATGGAGCAGCCTTTCTTCAGTCACTCACAATCATTCCTCCACTGTTGTAGTGGGTCAGAGAGGCACAGCATGGGGATGCTGACTATGAGACGTAGTGTGCACATATATCCTCAGGATAGGCACCTGATGGGTTCTCTTTTGGAGGAGATCACTGCGTCCTTTTTAAAGGACGTACCTTGGTACCAGTTTCTTTACTGGAGGAGGTGCTGAGAGTGTTTCACACTTCCCCTTTGGCAGTAATCTTGGAGTGGTGATGATTTACTAGGATCTTAGATGACAACACTGGTGGCCGGGTATGAAGAAGGTTGTGGCAGAGTTCGTTTCTCGATGCCTCACCTGCCAGCATGTGAAGGCAGAGCACCAGGTACCAGTAGTCTTGGTGCAGCCCTTGGAGGTCCCGGAGTGGAAGTGGGATGAGATATCTATGTACTTTGTGACTGTACTTCCACACACTTCCAGTGGTCATGACTCCATTTGGGTGATTGTAGACCGACTCACCAAGTCGTCTCACTTCTTACCCATCAGAGAGCAGGGCTCAGTTGAGAGCTTGGGACGTCTCTACGTTCAGGATATTGTACGGATTCATGGGGTTCCATCATCTATCATCTCCGATAGAGATTCTCGCTTTACTTCCCGTCTTTGGAAGGAGTTGCAGGAGGCGTTTGGGACGCAGCTACGTCTGAGCACCGCCTTTCACCCTCAGATAGATGGTCAGACGGAGAGGTCCATTCAGACTCTCGAGGACAGGCTTTGTGCATGTGTCCTCAACTTTGGTCGCATTTGGGAGGACCACCTACCCTTTGTGGAGTTCGCGTACAACAACAGCTACCACTCCACCATCCGGAAGGCACCATACGAGGCGTTTTATGGCCGACCATGCAGATCTCCACTGTGCTGGACAGACCCTGGGGAGTCAGCACTGGTGGGACTAGAGATGGTCCAGGCCACAATAGAGAAGGTCCTGGTCATCCAGGAGTGTATGAGTACCACTCAGAGCCGGCAGAAGTCTTATGCTGACAGGAGGTGGAGGCCACTAGAGTTCGAGGATGGTGACCACGTCTTCTTGAGGGTCTCACCTCGACGGGGATTACGGAGATTTGGTCGAGGAAGCAAGTTGTCTCCACGCTTCATCGGACCATTCCAGTTCCTCAGTATGATGGGTGAGGTGGCTTATCGCCTGGCTCTACCACCTTAGTTGCACCGGGTGCACGACATCTTCCATGTATCTCAGCTGAGGAAATACGTGCACGACCAAACACATATCATTTACCATGGGGAGTAGGGCGTTGATGATGTGGTGAATTTTGCGGAGGTCCCAGTGGAGATCGAGGATCGATAGGAGCAGGTCCTACGTGGACGGTCAATTCCTATATTGCACATCAGATGTCATCACGGGAACCTCTAGGAGATCACATGGGACCGGGAGGATCAGTTATGTGCTTAGTACCCACATTTTTTTCCCTGGTTTATGATGTATCTTTACGAGGACGTAAATTCCTGAGGTGGGATTAATGTAAAGACTCGTAAATTTCAAGGGAAAGTTTTTCTTAATTTTTTTTGGGATTTCACAAGAATTCTGTTTCTGAAGGAACCTGATTCCGAGGCCCGGTGTGCACGGAATTTTTATCCAAAGATTACCTATGGTACGTTCAGTGAACAAATGAGTGGGTTTTCCTAACTTTTGAACCGGTGCTCGGAATCGAATTCCAAGGGAACCTATGAATTCGCAGCGCCGGTAATTGCTTAGAAACACGTTTTCTAGAGTTGTGTTTACACTGGAGGAGTTGTTAAAAATTGTGGAAGGTAAAATAAAAATTGAGCTTCAATTTTATTTTATTTTCACTAAGTGGTTATCCGTTATGTGGATGTTGAGAAACTATCGTTAATACGTTATGAAGGCGGTGGGTCCCAAACGAACCACACCCCTTCATATTCCCTAACTCCTTCAACTCACCATTGAATTAGATAACTTAAGATAATTAAATAGGTGAGTTTAATTTGAATGTTTGAAATTCAAATACTTATGGCATATGTAATAAAATAAGACTAAACACTTATTTTATTTTTGGTTGGATCTTGTTGAGTTGGGAGTGGATTGGGGGAAGAAACTCTAAAGTTATTTTTCATCATCGAAGAATGCGACGAAAGCGAGGAACACACCGATCTCCGACGAAGAATGCCGAATCCTCGGAGATCGACTACGTGACGCCGTATACCGCGACGCAAACGACGTTCCATCCAGGATGCCTTCTTCCGCAATGATCAATTCTGCGACATTCCTTTCCGTGACGAGACTTCGTTCAACAACGCTCGAGGTAGGGGATTTTGTTTTTGATTGTGAATACTTCCTTTGTTGTTCTTTGTGAAACTTTTCCACTTCCTATCGATTAACAGGAGGGGGCCGGACCGCACAAACACAACCGACTCTCCTCCCTTGTATGTTATGATGATGTGGTTTGAAGGAAAGCGGCACGGTGCAGCAGCACCACGCGGGATCATACGACAAGGGTGTGCGGAGCCGTCGTGCCGCGCCGTTGAAGTCAAAAAAGGCATGGCGGCGTCGCGCCGCGCCGGAGAACCTCGATGGAACCTCGAAGACACCACGGCCGGAGCAGGGCTATGGTGGAGGGGCGCGGCACCGTCGCGCCGTGCCGGAAGGACCCAAGGCCGCAGCTTAGGCCGCGGCGGTGCAGGGACCGGCGGCCGGTTACGGGCCGCCGGCGTCGGAGCAGAGGGACTGGCCCATGCCGGTCCCATGTCGGCAGCAGACGGCCGGCCGGAGCGGGCCGGCCGGTCAGAGGATGAGCCGGGGTTTACGACCCCCGGCTGGCCGGACAAGAACGGCCCCCACATGGGGGCCACAGTTACTAAACAGGGGGCAGAACGCCCCCCCCCCCCCATCCGCTCGGCCGAAACGACCGAGCCACCGGGCCAGCGCCAGCGTGCCAGGCAGGGCCGCGCCCAAGCGGGCCAAACCCGGACCCGGGTTGGGTCGCCCCGGTTCGGGCCGACCCAGGGGGTACCGGGTCGGGTCGGACCGGGCCCAAACCCCCTAATACCGGACCTCCCACGGTCTTTTTCCCATAACATGGGATGTGGACCTCTGAACTATGCACCATCAGCTGCGATGCGATCCTTGGATCGAGAAAGTCGTTTCGGTATATTACACTCAAGGTTTTAGTGTACTTTGGCTTCAGCCGGGTTGGTTCGTACACGAAACCAACCGGGCCCTCGGAGCGGAAACACTTATAACGTGAGCTCCGGACGTCTGATTGACGTTCCTTCGACTATGTTGGATTCCTCATAGTGAGATGGACTTTTTGTATTACTCCTCTCGAGGTTTGGACGTAGTTAGAGCATGTTCGGGTTGGTTTTGACTTAAAAACCAACCAGGCCCTGGGACGAAAAGGCCAATAACTCTCAGACTGGGCGTCCGATCGACGCGCCGTCTGTCGCGTTGAGTTCGTATTGACGATACAGAACATTTGGATACATTAAATCCAGACTATGTGTCATTTGATGTATCAGCCCCTCGGATCATGGAGCAGACCCTTCCAAACGAGCTTACTGTGTGCGGGAACCCTAGAGCTGGCTGCGACTGCGACGACGATGACGGCTATACAGAAATCCTATGTGGATTTGACGGCAATGACTACAGCACTCGGCGATCCTACGTGGATCAATGCTACCGATCCTGGGTGGGTCAGATCCTGTGTGGGTCGGCACTCAGCGGTCCGGTGTGGGGAAGCGCCTACAGATCCTGTGTGGGTCAAATCCTGTGTGGGTCATTGCGGGGGTCAGTTACCTATCGATCCTTTGTGGGTCATTGCGGGGGTTAGTACCTATCGATCTTATGTGGGTCTGATAGCTTAGATGAATCAGTGGCTACATCTGATCATCTCTATCGTCTTACGAAGAAGTATACCTGTGTGAGCTGAGTTTTGAATTTCAATCTTTATCTTCGATATGATTGACTTGCTTTGCTGTGTGGATTGTGTTGTGCTATCATGTGTGGGCGTGATCGAACCTGGGCTCGGACATTGGATCCAAACTATAATTTATGACTTAGGTATATGTATGGGCATATACCTAAGTAATGTCGGATGTTACTTCATGATTGTATATTTCCTTTGTGGATTATCCTTTTTGGATTCTGGGAGACCTTCGGGGGTATCAGGGTCCCTAATGAGTAGCTTATACTCACCCCTGCATGGGATATTCCCACACTATGTTGTGTTGGTTGCAAACGACGGACAGCACTGATCGTGGTTGAGGCACGAGGAGCAGGTCGGTACCCGGAGGTGGACCACTTGGTGGGACGTACTCGGAGTGGACGGCTGGACTCGAGGAGCTGTGGAGGCTATCTGTAACCACCCTTCCAGTGGGACTTCCAGTGGATAGCTCGAGGCTGCGGATTTTCTTTTCAGTTACTGTACTGCCTTATTCAGTTGTACTTTACATTCAGTTGGGGTTTGTATACTGGCCCACTTACTTTTCCACACTTACTGTTGTACCAAGTTTTACTTAGTGTTTACTCATTCTTTCCTACTCTGAGGTGTTTGTTTACTTTACAAAGGCAATGCCTTCCCTTTTTATCATGAATTACACCATGGTGCTAGTCGCCAGCCCCTGGCCTATGGAAGGCGGGCTTGGGATAGTCACGGCACGGGCCCCGAGGACGGGTTGTGACAAAACATTCCTTATTATATAGAATGACGAAGGATCCTTCGTATCCCAAATCCATTATATGGTTCCTTCCATGACAATATATCCTTTACCTTCTCTATATAAACTGATAATCCATGTTCCCAAACTATGCACCCCAATAACTTCACTTCTTGAATCCAGAAAATTATTTTTCGTAATATTTCCTAAAAAATGAGGACTTCTGAAAATTTTCTAATCCAAAATCATATGGTTCTTGTGATAACAATTTGATTTTTAAATAAACCTGGATATCATACAAGAACACCATGATAAGAGTCTCATGATATTGATGGAATACCTAAATAATAAATGTTGTGAAAACTAGTGGAGCACTAGTCAGACCAAATTGCATTACAAGATATTCATAATGTTTGTTACTTCTCTTAAATATTTTATTCAATGTTTTAGACCATTGAACACTGAGATAATGAAAACCCAAGAAAATATCAGTTTTTAAAAACCTCATTTCTACCATTAACAGATCAAACATAACTTCCACAGAAAGGAAATAATTTTTTTTCATAAAATTCACCCATGAAATATTTGTATTGTTCACACATAAATGAAATGAACCACATGATTTAAAAGTAAAAAAAATATGGGTTTCCCAAGAATAATTTCAGGGAACAAGAATCTATTTTCCAAAAGTTCGTCCAACTAAATCATGAGATGTTTAATCTTCACTTGTGTTATATGATAAAAATTAAATGATATCTACTCTGTAACTAGCACCAGATTAACCATATACACTAATTCATTCTATAGTGGAATACCAACTAAATTTTATAGGAAAATGTCATAAACGTCTTGAACAACAATGGGAAGATCAAAAATAGTTGAAACATCATTGGTATAAAATTCAATGGCTACCAAAAAATTCATGACCTCTGGGGGGAAAGGTAATGCCTGACTTGACATCGTTTCCCAGTCAACTTAAAACACATGAGAGTTCCCATTGGCATAAAAAATAAAAATACAATTATGATAACAATAAAAATCATCTTGATGAGAGACAAGCCTACCCATATCAATAATGACATCAAACATATCTAGTTGAATAATGAGAAAATACCAAACCAGTTCTATATTAGTTGTTGTTAACAACCCATATTGGAAATGAAACCCCTCGTCATTCTTATTTTGAAGAGGTTTTACTAACTTCATTTTAAATGGCATAAGTTACCTTGAAAATTTATGAAAATAAAAAATTAATTTTTCATATAAATGAGTGGGAGACACAGGTATCAAATAAATCCATTTCTACTATATATTTATTAAGGATATTACATCTCACTAATGTGGAACCGGCATCAAATTCCACTGAAAACTCATTTACTACATCGAAATGTGTCACTCGTAAGGCCTATGGCAGGATCCATGTAGTCTATGAAGCTTATAATTTCACCGAAGTAGTCGTTGGAGTCGATGAACCCTAATCATAATGAGGAATAGTCAATGATTGATAAAATCAATATGAGTGAAAATTTTAGCAAGAACTATAGAATAACTTCACAGGAAAATGTTAAGAATGAATTATGTGTCCTTGAATTCCACACTAATAGAAAGATAGGGGTGCATTACCCACTGTAATAGACAGTGTAGAGGATGTTCACTGCAAAGACCCACCACCACTACTCCTTCGATGATATTGAGAATTACACTTTTTCCCATGTGTACCATAGAAAAATCCTAACAAAAGATGATAAAATGTGTAAATTCTAAACATTCATCCACATTCATTTAGGCCATAATATATCTTTTTAAAATCTCCATATTGGTATAAATCATCATCATAATCACCTGTGATCTGATATCCATTCACAAACTATGCAGGTACCTCTATGCCTTCATCTGACCATTATTCACCATGTTTGTAGAAAAATATAGAAGCTCAGAAAAAAAATTGGAGTATGATGATTCTGAACTCATTCACTATTGTAAATATAATAATTCTAGAGACTTTTTCAACATCAAATAATCGGGAGAATTTTTTGGTAGAACAAGGTTTTAAAACCCTCCCAATCTATGTCTACATGCATATCGTACTGGACAATAGAATTATTCCATCGGTTTCTAGAATGCTAGAATCTAAACACTGGACACTTAACACTAATGTTCTTAGGTGTCTCCAGAAATTTGAATATTTTGTTGATCCTATAAATTTTGTCCTCAGCTTCTTGGGGTTCATTCATTACATTATTGGGTTGTGGATTCTCATGCAATAAATACCATGATCGATCTCCCTCTCTTCATGCTCTTAGTTTTACCTCAAAAATAGTGTTCTGAACTCGTGGTACATCATAATCAACAACACAGACAACCCATACAATAGTATTAATGAGATTCTAACCTCTTTTTTTCCTTTTAGGTCCATCAACAACACCTTCCCGAGGTAATCTTAGACGATTCCTTAGAGGGATAATGCTGCACACCAAGACCCAAGAATGATCAGACAACAGGACAAATCAAATCTCAAACTAGAAAACCCATATTAAAAAAAATATGAGAATAAAAAAAAACCAACAATATAGACACATATACCAACATACCATGGAATATTGAGTCTTGTTATGAGATGAAATTGATATACACTTATCGAATAATAACCTGCAAGTCCTGAAAATCGAATCTATAATCCAAAAGATGTATTGAGTCATGGACTCTTGAGGAAAACCCTTCTCGGATACCAACATAAAACAAACCAACCTAGGTTTCCATCGATCCCAAACCCCATCCCGATCTGTCAGATACTAGAAGGTTGTTCCGTATCACCAAGGTCATGTGACATGCCCCTGAGCATCGAACAAAAAAACAAAGGGAATGATTTTTCCTATCATGGACTACCATAATAAATACATATATATATCGTGAAATGAATAACAAAATACTGATGAAAATATATTCCATAACTGTAAAGAAACATTGAAAACTAATAACAGACAAATTATATAAAAACTCCATGAAATCTACAACAACAATGGACTGAAAACCAAACATCTACTCCAGATGAAGTTAAGGGTGGACTCCCACCATCAAACCCTCAGCTACCCAACCATCTAAGCTAATCCACTCAGACACAGTGAGGGACCTTCCATTCCATGAATTTTATGACAATAAATTTAAACAAAACCCCATAGAGTTTCATAGGGTGTGATCTAATATTCCCAGTATGATCCCACTGAAGTCTTCTATAACAAATATCTGTATAATAATTCATGTATTATCATTTTAAGTAAAAAGGTGGCATGATAAAAAGTAAATAAGTTTTCGAATAACATTGTAAACAATTCCCTTCTTCTAAATTTCTAAAATAATAGTAAATAATTTTGGAATATTATTTTGAATATCATTTTCCACATGAATAAACTTTCATATAAAGGATAACTCAGAAATCCAAGCAATACAGATCCAAAGCACATAAATTAAAACCCTAAAGAATATTATAGATTCTGAATGTAGAATATATATACAATAGTCAATAAATCATATGCATAACTTTTTATCCTATAACACATGACTAAGATGTAGGGGAATACACCATAAGTAATCCCCCAACCAAATTTCAATATCGGTCCCCTTGAATATTAGGACACAGAAACATAATAAAGTCCCATGACAAACCTACATGATAATCACAAAAAAATTAATGATGGCTCCAAATTAAACCTTCCACCAAAATACCCATGTTATTCCAGGTTCTCTATTTCACAATTCATCTAAATAATTTGAAATTCCATTTCAAAACCACTTCATAAATTCAATTTATATATCTTGAAAATACCGATTTCATCTCCATTAATCAAGAAACAATGTGAAATAATTGTAACTTAAAAAACCTATTACGCAAACCCAAAATAATCGTGCCAATTAAATTTATAAATCAATTTATAATGAATTAATAATCAGTCTTATCAGTATTGGATAGAGAGGGAACCACCTACATCAACGATCGGTCCACACCCTCCCTTAATAGAATCCACCAACAACAAAACCCAACCATGTCAACTAAGGCCCTATAAACAACTGCAATTAAATATTGATTAAATTTAGAAGAATACGGGTATGAGTAATATAGGATACCCACATAAAAAAATATAAATTCCCTCCACCCCGCAATAAATAAAAGGAAAGGCCTCTTGAATGAGATTACACAACAGATATAGATCAAATCAAGAAGAATCACCAACCATTGGCTAATGGATCCAAATATTTCCCCTAATAGTGATATCTTGATTCAAGGAAATGAATAAACATAAATGTTTCATACATTAAGAGTCATATAGAAATTGTAAAAGAGATTGGATGTTGAACATATTGACTTAGGAGGTGTTATGCCTCTCAAAAACACACCAGAAAGACCTTATAACATGATCCACGAATAACAAATAAACAGACTGAAACAAAACCTTAATAAATTTTTTATTAATGTTGGACATGATCCAATTCATGGTTTTTATTACATGATCACAAAGTGAAATTTCCATGTCAAACATATGTAGAATAACCTTTCACCTAAGGTTAAAAAATAATCATTTAATCCATAAATTATGTGTAATCACCATTCAAAATGTGTACATGTTCACATCATGGTCTTTCAATTCACTATATACATCCATACCTCATTATAGTGCATGTATCATATATACACAATGTGAAATAATTCTACAACCTAAAAAAATTACCTGTTTGTAATGAATTCCCAACAAATCATTGACTTCACCATTATGGTTATCCTACCAGTCTCAAGGTAGCAGAAAACCAAGGTGATGTTTGTGGTGTACAAACTAAAATATAAAAAGTATTTTAACTTATCCCATATTATTCATTAAATATTATTAACTAGATGTAATTTGAAATTTGTTTCCCTTTTATAGAATATGGGAAAATATTTATTTTGTAAACATTTAACCTTATAGTGTGAATTTTAATACAAATGATATGTCTACACCTTTAACATATATTAAGTGTTTTTTAAAATTTATTGAGTAATTATAAAGGTTCATATAGTTTATTATTTTGTGGAAAAACTATTTTAGTGATAAAAAACATATGATATTTTTTAATGAATAGTTTATTCAACATTTTCTAAAACATAAAATAGTAATGGTCCGTCAAATGTATTGTAATCATTGTATTTTGGAGAGAATATAATTATTAACAGATATAATTGGTTCTATTTTGTTCATTTTGGTTCCAATATGAATATAATATATTTATGACAACTTATTTTTGGAAGTAATGTTTTTTTTCATCACATGATTCCCCTATACCTATGGTTTTGGATGTTAATGTGGGTTTTCAGTCTTCTAGTTTACTTAATTTTCAATATATAAGTTTTTATATAGTTATTAATATATATTGTATTGCCTCCTATTCAATATTTGGATTAGAATATGTGTCATAACTCAAATAACAAAATATAGGACTCACAAAAAATCAATAATCTAGTGTCTAATTCAACATTTTATACTGAAAAAACATTTAGTTTTCATTAAATATGAACAAAAATATATGAAATAATATACCTCATTAAATTATGGTGGAATCAATTTTTAAAAAATATATCACATTGATTCCTTATCACATAGTGCATGTGGGTCATATATTTGTTTCATTTTTTCATTATACTAAGGGAAAATATATATTGGATGGTCCCTAAGGCTTGTTTCCATGATACATGGGTCCAAATAAGAATGATTATTTATGATTGGTATATGTATCCAATTACAAATTTCCATATTTTTGGTAGATATGTTTTACTATATTTATTCTCTTTAGTAACTGATTTTTGTTATTATGAATATTTCGTGATCCTACAATATAATCATGTGGGTTGGAATGGTTATGAAAAATTGTATGTACCTATCTATCATTGAAATATTACACATTTGGTTTAACAATTTCAAGAGTCATTTGGGTAACCTGAGTGGGGAGTGGAAGACGATCCCCATTTTACTATGTATTGTTAGGAAGCCCTAGAAAACTATAGAGTGAAGGAATATGATTGATTATTAACTGAGGCTTATTTTATTATGTGTTTTCCACAAAAAATATTAAGCTAAATATTTATTTGATAAATTTATGGCATTTATAATGATAGTGTTTGAATAATAGTATCCCCCAGTATTACTAAGGGAGGGTTTACCGAAGACTGCTGGGATTGGTAATGAATCAGTTTAAAAAAGAACTGAATATATGAAGATTACCCTTTTGTGAAGCATTATTTTTGTTATACAAGTTATGAGGGGAATAGAAAACCAATAGAGGTATTTTAATTCATTGGGTGTTAGACTTCATAGAGTTTATTTGGAGGGATTTTAGAATTTAATCTTACATTTTTTTACACTACTATTTCATGGGATTGCAAATATAGTGAATTTATTTATTCTAGGAAATTAAAATTATTAAATAAATACATTTATTCTCTTTTTTATTAATTTAATATTTTATTAATTTATATTATAAAATCATGTGATTTCCATGGTAATATGTTTCAAAGGTTCTTTTTTGTATTCCATTACGTTATATAGAAAATGTAACACACCAAGGTATTAAAAATTAATTGTAATGAATGAATTTTTTTTAAAGTGGATTGTTATAAACTAACCTTAAAACATAATTTTTCCACTCCTATTATTTTATTTTCAATAAAAAATCATCAACATGTGTGATCAGTAGGTTATTTCTTGTCTGATAGAACCAACTTGTTTTTTGGTGAATATTAACATGCCCTTATGGATAATAATATGAGTAGTAATATGATTTTTATATATACATAATCATATTATTATTTTATTTTCTTAAGGATATAATATAATTAATCCATTATTAATTTTTCAAGGAGATGTAAAATCAGTTATTTGTTTTAAATTGTTAAATTTGTAATAAAATAATATGTTTTAAAGAAAATATATTAATAAAATTATTTTCAAAAAATGGAGTTAATTTTTGAATTTGACACTTTGAGAATTGTTTAGAGTGAATTTATTGTATCTTTCTCTAAAATATATTATTTTTTAGTGAAAAGTGAGATTTGGTAATTACAAAATATGGTAAATAAATGAATTTCTACATCATGCTTGAGTCATGGATGAAATACATATCTATTTTTTAGAACTCACATACACTTATTACTAATTTTTTCACATGAATCATGAATATTCATATTCTATAGAATAAATATAATACAAATGATTAAATTATTTTAAACCCCTCTATTCCTAGAATATAAATACCACCCTCACCCCCCTCTTCCTCTCACACCAATCAGGCCTTGAGCATTATCTATGTTATACCAAATAATATTCCCATGTCTCTTCACCAATACCATTACCTACTAATATTACCATAAGAAAAAAACTAATGGTTTTATGGATTATCTCAAGGAGAAGAGATAAAGAGGTAAAAATCCCCTTTTATTTTCATGTGATTCCGATACAATTCTGTTATTTTATTATACTCTACTATCCTCCCCTTATACAAGAAGAAATAATGATCCAGATTATTATATATTCTCGATGTTATCATGTTTATGGAAATATTCATAAATTTACCTCTTCCACTCCCCGCTCTTATTCTAAAAATAACAACATTGTCTGTGATGCCCCGATTTACCAAAATTGTGGATGTTGTGTTTTCAATTTCTTATACATCATTCAATTTTGTATGTAAAACCATTATAATGGTTTAATATGATTTTAATGTGTATTAGATGACCTATCATATGCTCAGTAATTAAAATTTATCCATAATATTAATTTTATTTGATGAATCAAGTTTGTGATTATCAAATAACTGACAAATTGTTCTAAACATATATCACTAAGATTTATCTAGTGATTAATACTAGTAACATATAAAAGAAATGATTATTGAAGTAATTTAATATTTTGAGATCAAATAAATACAATTTAATTCCACATATATAATTTCATTTCCATACCACAGGAAAATCTAATACGAACAGGCTATAGAAATCATGTAGAGAACTCACCTGAAACAGTGGAAGGAACAAAATTATAATAATTTAATGGTGAAAGGGTATAGTCAAATGATCATATAATGTGTTGTAAACATGAATATGATTCTTTAGGATATAAATATTACTCTTTTAATCATTGTACAAAAATTTTAAACATGTTTTTATGTAAAACAAACCCGAGGTAATGGAAATATAAACCCAATTACGAATCTTTGGGTTAAGATTTTTCCTCATTTGTTATGTTGTAGTAGTATTATTTTAGTTTTATGGATTTTTATTATATTATTTTTATTTAAAGTGTATTCAAATGTTCATTTATTTAAATTTTATTCTCATATAAATTATATATTTTCTCTAAGGAAATTTTCTTTTAAAAACATCTTTTAAACTTCTAGTTTTACAAAATTGAAAGTGAATGTTTTTAATCAATTATTCTTATTTAATGAGTCTTTTATGGTTCATGGGAATATTTTATAATGAATTATGGGTCCAATATCTCCCTAAAATTCATTGGGTATTTTTTTGTTTGAGGTCGGTCGTATGGTTAATCCATGTGTAATTGCGATGATTACATTATAATGTAGTTTTGAGGGTTACTTTGTAAGTTAGTCTTGAGAGTTTAAAATATTAAGGTAGATGAGAGGGTTACATTATAATGAATGTAATTATATATGGTACCTTTAGACTTTTATTTATGTTCTTTATTTTCTGGATATCTGATGGAAATCCATCGTTTCATAAAGTAAGTTTATACGGTTAGCAAGAATGACTTTTGGAAAATGATTTCATATGTTTACATATATTGATTGAATTATGTTTTCATTCCTTAATTTTAATTTCCTTAAATATATTTTTGTGCTCATCCCATATTTTTAAAAAAAAATTCATAGGTTATGAGGATATGTATAGAAAGTAAGGAATCCATGTTAAATGTTATGTATTTTTTTCAAAGAAAACATGTTTTTTTAAAATGTTATATATTTTGGAAGAAATGTATACTTTTTTGTGGTATCGACTATGTATGTAGGTATAATTTTATGTCTATATTATATCCCAATTCTCAAAAATTCTAAACTTGAAATGGTCATCAATGTGAAATGATGTGAGTTAGTCACTTAAAGTAAAGATTATATAATTTAATAAGGTTGAGTCCTTATAGTTGTTATTATAGGATGGTTTAGATAATTTTACATGTTAAGATGATGTTAAAAAAATAAATAGATGATATTTACTCTATGGATAATTTGAAATTTAATTGTATTTAAGTATTTCCATGTTTCATAACCTAAGAGATGTTTCTTTGTAATTGTTTTCAATAGATGAAATAGAGAAGCTAAAGTGGAAATGCATTGAAAGAACCATAAACCTTGGAATCTACAGCCTAGAATGGTAAAGATTGAAACTTCGAAGCTTTTGGTGGTAATGGAACAGCTGATATGGTTATTAAATGGCATGGAATTTATGAATGGTAACAACTAGAGGTACCAAAAAGTATCATAACGATAGTAAAACACATCATGAAGAAATAACCTCCTACTTTCAGTGGATATTCTAACCCAGTAACTGCACAGGGATGGATTAATTCCCTTGAAATGTTATTTGATGTTATGTGTTGTTAAAATAGTCAAATGGTATGTATTTAGAATTTTATTTTAAATGGTGAATTTGATATGTTCTGGTCCCTGCTCAAGAATATCAAGGATATATAAATGATTTATGTCTTATAGTGGGAAAAATTTAAAAGTATTTTACCTAAAAAATATTTTCTGAAGTTGGTTCGACTTAGGATAAATAAAGAAATAGTTGAATTAAACCAAAAATAAGATGATTCAGTGGCTTTTTATGAAGATATCTTCACCAGAATGACATTGTATGCTCCAAATATTATTCTAGATCTTAATAAAAAATAATCTATTTTTACACAGGATTATATCAAAATATCAATGGGAATTGGATTCCCACAAGTTTAAAGGTTATGAGAAACTTTTATAATGTGTTGAGAGGGTAGAAAGACTATTTTTTGACGAACACATGTTATTTGGAAACAAATAAATGAAGTGGTAATGATAAAATAGTGATTGATAATAATCAATAAATTAAATATGATGGTAATAAATTTTAGCTTCATGTTTGTGAAAAATGTGGTAGTAAACACCCTTGAGAATGCCATAACTAAATTTAGAAGTGTTTTAGATGTGGTATGTTTTCACATATATCCAGTGAGTGTAATGAAAATGACTATAACACTAATCTTGATAAGAAAACAATAATGTGTTTTAAATTTGGTGTGATGGGCCATTATTAAAGTGCCAGACCAAAGAGCAATCTTAATGATGCAATGAATCCAAACTATAATCAAAATTCTATTGTGAGATATATTGTGACTACGTCACAAGGTGTTGGTCCATCAAATGAAGTAGTATTAGGTACCTTGTTTTTTTACTCATATTTTGTTAAAGTTTTTTTGATATATGGTCTATACATTCCCATATTTAGAGAAGTTTTCTGGTAAATTTGAAGTATCACCTTAATAAATGAGTCCAAAATATATTTCTAAAACATCATATGGAAATATTATATAGAATATGAATTTGAAGAATATCTCTATTGGAAATAAGATATATACCAATGCTTTTGTGCAAATCATTGGTATAGTTCAGTTATATGGACCTCTACCAACGTTTTGGCCAAAACCGTTTGTTGGTCACTAATTTGGACATATACCAACGGTTCTGGTCAAATCGTTGGTATAGGGGGGGACCTATACCAACATTTTGGGGAAAATAATTGGTATAGGTCACTCATATGGACCTATGCCAACAGGTTTGGCCAAACCGTTGGTATAGGTTCATAATAGAGACCATATACCAACAGTTTTCCCCAAACCATTGGAATATGTTCCCCCCAATACCAATGGTTTGTCCAAAAATATTGGTATAGGTCCCAAAATGAAAGAATCTATACCAACAGTTCTAAAAACTATTGGTGTAAGTCTAAACCAACGGTTTGGAGAACCGTTGGTATAGTTACATGTGTTTTTATGGAATCTTCTTACAGAGAACATTAAATAAATCAAAATTTTAAATATTTACGAAAATACATATATATATTTATGAAATTATATAAAGAAAAGTGAAGTTAGGTTAGTGGATATGTAATTCTTTAGGTACTAGGATCAAAACCCACTGAATGATTCTTTTTTTGAAATACATATACCAATGGTTTTATGGAACCGTTGGTATGGATTTTTCATATTACTTATACCAAAAGTTTTGAAAACTGTTGTTATAGACCTATCCCCATGGAATACTTTGACATGGTTCTCTAAACTGTTGGTATAGGATATACCAACTGTTTGGAAGCCTATAGCAACGGTTTCAAACCGTTGGTATAGTGTATTTTTCTACTAGTGTATTTCTGTTATTGTCTGTGGAAGGTCTTTTCCTAAAAACATTGTTTTATTTAGATTAGTAGTGTTTTATATCTCTTTAGTTATTTATTTTAGTTCTATTTATCATGTTAAGGTTTATTTCAGTGCTAAAGATGTTATTTTTTAGAATGTGTTTCCGTTTGTATAAAATAATGAACCCATACAATTAATTACATTTGAGTAGGATGATAACACATTGAATGAGGACAATTAATCTTATCTTGATCGTATTAAAGAAAATAGTGGAACTATTTATATTTATGATGTGTTAGTGGTAAATGAATATCTTGATGTTATTCTTCATGAGTTACCTGGAGTTATACCTAAACAGAATGTTGAATTCACAATTGACTTTGTTCCTGAGGCTACGATAATTTAAAAACCCCCACTGCCAAATTAAAAAAATGGAACTTATTGAATTGAAAATTTATTTTCATGAGTTGTTAATAAATTCTCCATTAATCATACCATTTCACCATGGGGTGCTCCTATTTATTCATTAAAAATAAAGATGGTTCCATGACACTAGACATTGATCATAGAGCCTTTAATGACATCATGGGAAAAAAGTATATATTTCCACATATTGAGGAATTGTTTGATTAGATCTAGTGAATATCATATTTTGTGAAGTTTTACCAGTAGTTGAGGTACCATAAGAAGAAATTACTGTTTGAAGACGTCACAAAGACTTAATTATGTACTATTTATTTATATTATGAATTTTTTGTTATGCCATTAGAGTTACCTAATGAAACTATTTTATTAATGGATAATACAAATAGTATATTTCCTGAGTTCATGGATATATATATAGTTTTGTTTATTGATGAAATTTTATTATTTTATAAACGTAAAGTAGAGGATGAATAAAAAAAGTGTTTTTTGAAAACCTTAATGGAAAAGAAAATGAATTTAAAATTCAATAAGTGTTATTTATGGTTGCTACACATTTCTTTTTTAAGGAACATTGAAAATAAGGATGAATTAATAGTTGATCCTTCCAAAATAGACATTGATGATGAATTTCAATGACCTAAAAATGTTAGAGAAATTCATAGTTTTCTTGGATTATTAGGTTCTTATTGAAGTCTCGTTAAAAACATTTCATGGATATATAGAACTCTAACAAGGTTAACACAAAAAGGGCCTAATTGTTTTTCGATAGAATAATGTGATGATTATTTTCAGTAACTGCAAATGATATTTGTCATTTCTCCAGTTTGGATCTTCATCCTAGAACTGGTGATTTTTTCATCTACAATGATGTTTCATTGAAGGGACTTGGTTTTGTTCTATTGTATAATGATTATATAATTTCTTATGATTTATGAAAACAAAAACCCCATAAGTTAAATTATCCCACACATGATTTAGGATTAGAAGATGTGAGGTTTTATTTTAAAATTTAGAGGCATCATTTATATGGATCCAAATCTAAAATATATAATGATGATAAAATCAGATGTATATATTCACCCTAAAATAATTAATCATAAGTAAAGAAAGATGAAATTATCCAATAAAGTATTATAATTTTGTGATCATTTACCATCCTAAAAAAATGTGGAAGAATAATTGATTTAAAAAAATCATGTGTGATTTTCTATTTTATTTTTGGAACATGATCCCTTGACTATTGATTTGATGAATTTTTCCAATGAAGTTATTAATGAAGGAAATACCTTTATTTGGAATCAGGTATTCGCGTAGTCATCGTTATTAAACCTAATTAAGAATGCACAATAGGAATATCATTAGCAATAGAAAAAATAATATTTTCTTAAAATATGTATGTTTCTCGAATTGTACCTTGATAATAATTTTGTTTTATGATTTTGAACAATATTTTTTGTGCCTTGTGATTCTTATCTGAAAATGAATTGATGTGAAATGATCAGATTTCCTTTTTTTTAGTTAATCCTAGTAGAAAAAAATGCAAAGAGATCATCACAAGTATTATTGGTTAGATGGTATGAAAAGTGATATTACCTAATTTATAGTGAAATTTTTGAAATATCAAGAGGTTAAATTAGAGATAGGGATACTAAAAGGGATGATTTAGCCTTTTCCCTTGCCAAAAAATGGTAAAATATATCCATGGACTTATTTTTGGGATTAAAAAATACCTCTCAAGGTAACAATGGAATCTGGGTTATTGTTCACCGACTGACTAAATATAAACATTTATTTTCTATTCGAGATACAATGCATTTGGATGAGAGTTATTTTATTTTATCTCAAAGTGATTTTCAGGTTACATGGAGTTCCTATTTCTAGAGAATCTGAATGGGATCCTGGGTTCAATTCAAATTTTTCAAGGCCTTCATAATTCATTAGGCATAAAATTAAATATCAGCACATCTTTTCATCCTAAATCAGATGGTAAGTCATAATAAAAAATTGATAAATTTAATTATATTCATCAATATCATTAAATGTACTACATGGATGTTGGGATAATCATTTTTTATTAGTTCAAATTTCACATAACAATAGTATTCAATCCTGTATACTGATGTAAACTTTTGGTTCTTTTTATAGGAAGCGATGTCAAACTCCATCTTTTTTGGTTGAATATGGGAAAAGGATGTTTATGGGATAGGAATTAGTCGATTAAGTGGCTAATAAAGTGAATATAATCCAGAAATTCATGAGGAAAACACAGAGCAGGCATAAAGGTTATGAAGATAATAAGGGGGATGAATTTTCTTTTTAGGTCAGTGATTATGTTTTTCTATAAATCTCACCTTATATAAGTGTTATTCATTTTTTAAAGAAAGGAAAACTAAGACCAAGGTTCTATAGACCTTATGAAATCTTCGATAATGTTGTCCCAGTCGCCAACTTAGTAGAATTTTCTCTTAGTTTATCTCAGGTACACAATTTGTTTCTTGATTTGACGTTGATAAATTATGTGTGAGATTCATCTCATGTCTTGTAACCATAAGAACTTCAGCAAGAAGAGAACATTTTATACTGAGAGAAACCAGTTCAGATTATCGATCATAGAGAAAATGTATTACTGCCTAAGGTAATCCACAATATAATAGATTTTGGGGACACCACTTGGTTGATGAAGCAATATTGGAATTTGAAAATGCTATTAAGAAAAGGTACACTCCCTGGTTTAATTATTAAATTAAAAAAATTGTGAGGATTCAATTTCTAGATATTGGGGAGAATGTTGTACCCAAAGGTTTTCAAAATAAATTGTAATACATGAATCTTTTTTTAGGTGGTTTGTTATAAACTAGCCATCAAATAATATTTTTTTGCTTCAATGATTTGAATTTTAAAATACAGTCATCTACAGTTGAGATAAGTATGTTATATAGAGTTTGATAGAACCAACATGTTTTTTAGTGAATGATAACACACACATATGAATAGTTATATGAATAGAAATCAAAAAAATATAAATAGTAATAAATATTATTATTTTAATTTTTTATGGTTATATGATAATGAGATCTTGATTAATTTTTCAAGGTGATATAAAATCAGTTATAGTTATAAAATTTTTATTTTTGGAATAAAATATTATTTTATTTAAAATTAAAATTAATTATGTTTATAATATTATTTTTTTAAAGTAGATTTTATTTCAAGATTCTACATATTGAAAATGGTTATGGTTAATTTTTGGGTCTTTTCTGAAATATTTTAAATTTATGGTGAATTGTGAAATTTGATAATTACGAAATACGATAAATAAATGATTTTATACATCATGATTGAGTAACGGACAATATAAATGGCCATTGGATCGAAATCACATTCACATATTATTTTTTGGGTCATATTAATCAGTACTATTCATAGCCTTTTAAAATATTAATCTAATGATTAAAATAGTGTAAAACCCCTCCTCTATTCTACTATAAATACCACTGTCACCCCCCCCCCCACATCTCAGAGCACTCAAGGCTCGAGCCTTGTATAATATCTACCAAATACTCTACCTAAGAGTATTCCTAAATTAAAAGTCATACTGGTCTCCCCAAAAGGCCAATACCAAATCCATAAGTACAATATCAAATAGAAGAGATCAGGAGGTAAAAATCCTCTTTTATTTTCATGTGATTTATTTTCAATTCTTTTCTTTTCTTATAAACTCTTCTTATGCCCTTATAAAAGTGGAATAAAAGGCCTAAAATATAATGTATTAAGGAATTTATCATGTTTACGGATAAATTATATAATTTTTTTCACCATTTTCCAACTATTTTACAAAAAATTAAGAACATTATATACAATGTGCCGATTTACCAAAATTTTAGAAGAAGTATTTTAAATTTCATTTACATCCTTCAAATATATTTTATAACCCTTTTGAATGGAAGAATCATGTTTTAAGGTTTATTTTTTTACCTCTATTATGTTATGGAAATATTTTATATTAATAATAATATAGTTATATAATGAAACACGTTTGTGATTATCAAATAACTACTAAATTGATCTAAACAGATATCAAAAAATATTTATCTAATGATTCAACCACATGAAATTTGAAAAAAAATTATTAATTTAATTATATAATATATCAGAAACATATAAATATCATTTATTTACACTTATTAAATTTCATTTCCTTACGATATGAAAATCAAATACAATCCATTCATGGAATTCATGTAAAGAACACACCTGAAATAATCAACGGAAAAAATAATAATAATTATAAGGATAAATAATGTTGTGAAATGATTATATAAGCCATTATAAAAATGAATATATTTTTTAAGAAATTAATAAAACTATTTTAACCATTATAAGATATTTTTTTAATCTGTTCTTAATTAAGACGAACGTGAGGTAAGGGAATTCTTAACCCAATTTCCATTCATTGATTTGACCACCTACATCATTTATTATATGGTACTAATATTATTTTGTATTATGAATTTTTTTATATTAATTTATATTATGTGTATTTATACTGTATACTCATTTTAATTTTGTTCTATTTGTTTATCATATCAATTGACTGTTATTTGTAACAGACTTTTCTTATAAAATATTCTTTTAAATATCTAGTGTTACAAAAATAAATTTGATTATTTTTATGCATGTATTATTGTTTAATGATTATGTTATGGTTCTTTCTAACATTCAATGATGAATGGAGAGAGTTATATCTACATCTAATGTATTTGGTATGTTTATATTGGTGGTAAGTCATATGGTTACTCCAACCGTAACTGCGATGTTTACAGAACAAGGTACCCCAGCGGGTTACATTGTAAGGTATACATGGGTGTTATAACATATAAGGTATCCTATAAATATAAAATATTATGTATTTAAATCCCCAATACACCTATACAGTTCTATTTATTTTAATTATGATTTCTGGAAATATCATAGAAATATAAAGTTACACAATGCATGTAAATGACGGGGAGAAGTAGGTTTTTTTAACATGATTTCATACATTTACAAGTATTAATGGAAAATTTTTTTAATTTTTTTTATATCCCTTATTAATATTTTGTTCTCATAAATTTTTTTTAAATGACTTACATATGTTATAATGATGTTTAGGAAATTGAAGGAGGGTACGATAAATGATATGAAGTTTTGTCAAAGAAAACATGTTATATTTGAAATGTATAAAATTTTTAGAACAAATGGATATTTTTTTGTGTTATCTGCTATGTATAATTATTCTTTGTTTTTTATTTATTATATACCAATTCTCTAGATATACTAAACAAGAAGATATCCTCAATGTAAAAGGATGTGATTTCTTCACTAAATTTTAATATTATGTAATTTAATAAGGTCATTTCCTTATAAACAAATTACAATGTAATCATTCTTCATTAAAATGATGAACTAGGGAATACCAATACAGAATAAAATTACTCAAGGTATTATATAAAGTCAAAAAATTGGCTCATGAGTTTCTGATATTGGGCTTTTAGGAAAAATGTGGAAAATCATTGAGGATAACCCGAGTTTTATTTAAATTTGGGGATAAAATATTCCACCATAGATTGGGCCTGATTATATGATATAATAGTGAATCTGTTGGACCATTTTCGATAATACTATGAATAAATACCAATGAAGTATTATTACATATAGAATATGAGGAATTTTGAAATGTTTTTTAGGAAGATCCAATAGTTAACTAGATTTCCAGTTTCTTGTCAAAAATAAATGTTTAACATGGGATAATGAGTTGTGTAGGGCGAAATATATAATTTTTTACTCAAACATTGGTAATATATGATAAAATTGTGATTAAAAATAATGATATTGACTAACCTTGATAGTGAAAATTTCATGATTAAAATACACTTTTGGTTGGGGTTTGTGTCTGTTGCATTTTTCAATGATGATATTTTCTGAGGAGGTGTGATGAATATTAATGGTTAATGGTTTATTAGGATTTCATTGATTTTGGTTTTTATAATTATTAATTTTAAATTACATGAATTATGTGTTATTTGATTTTACTCTTAGATAGTACTAATTTTCTAAACTATTATTAGTTTTTGGAGAAATGCTGTGTTGGAATGTCATTATGGGATACTAGATGATGGATGGGTATACTAATATATTTAATTTTTGTAAATTAATGGAGGATTTAGGATATTATGATTCTAATGTTATGGGATCATTTATATGGATTTGGTCTATATAAATCTATTTTTCAATTTATTGGAATTAAAAAAAAATTTATTAACAATATCAATATGATTAAATGTTTTTATATAAATTAATATATATTCATTATGCTTAGTTTCCATTTTGGATGATGATGTATTGTTGAAGATTTATTTTATAGTGTGATGTTAATAAAGTTATGGGACATACATTGTAAGGTTTTACATTAAATTTTATGCATTTAATGATTTATTTTATTGTGAATGGGTTATTTAACGGTTTAGAATATGATGATTTGTTACATTACAAATTATTTTTACACAACATGATTAATCTATATGAAGGGAATTTCCATTCCGAACACGGTGATGAGATATTGGGATCATTTTGTACTAATGTGGGAAGGTGGGAAATATTTGAGGTATATCAACTACACCATGGTCATAGGATGAGTACATGGTGGTTATATAATACCAATGGATGTAGAAATGTTTCCCTATATACACCAGTGATGCTTATTATAATTATTTAATTTAATTTATTATTTAAATATCTTAAACTATTAATTAAAATGTGATGTAATCTCTTTTGGTATAAGTATAAATGGAGCTAAAAATCAAATTTTCATTAATGTTCTATCCCTTCATATGTTATGATATTACCATTTTATGTCCAAATTCATGATCTATAATTTTAATTAGTTTATAATGGAGATTATATGACATACATGATTTATATTTTGTGTTAGGTTACGATAATGAATTTTCATTAATAATATATATATATATATAGGTATTTGAATTTTATTTTCCCCAATTAAAACCATAAAATGGATTTTTTATCATTATAAATCTATAAATATGTTGGAAAATTCTAGATACATAAATTATTATACAATTTTATTTACTATGTGGTTTATGATAATATTATGGTTTTTATGAGAAATTGGAATCAAATAAAACAATGGTATTTTTGATACAAGAGTAATTCCACAACTATTGTGCATATTTGGTATAATTTAATTTCATTGGACTATATTATGAGATGTTTTACATGTTTTATGGACCATATAATAATTTATGAGTTTATATTGATATCAGTTATAACTATTTTGATATTTTAAACATAGTGTAAATTTCACACAAGGTTATGGTAGGATATGATATTATAGTCTACGATGGTGGGATTGTATAGGTTTACTGGGTTCATTACTACTGGATTATAGTTTTTGCATTAAATATTTTGGCTTGTTCTATTGAGTAAATTTGGAAACATGATATACTAGTGTTTACAATAGGTGGGATAGTGGTTCCTCCATTGATATATTTTCTTTATTGTTGGTATTGTTCAGTAAAACCATTATGGGATACACCGTTAATTTTGGACATGGGTTGTGTTTTGTGATATTCAACACATGTTAGGAGTGGTATACGCACCCTATCACGAACATAATCGGGCCGCCATCAACTCGACGCCCGACCCGACCAACGGTAAGGCCCGAAGGGCTTCCCCGATCCCCACGGGCTGGCATAAGTGCCCAGGTATCAATTTAAACTTTGGGAATGATTTACCGGAGTAAAAAAATATAAGGCAGCCAACCAAAGTAAACCAAACAAAAGTAAAAGTTACAGTCAAACGTGTACTTAAAAAAATAGGTTTTTGAGTCACAGGTATTCAAAATCCAAATAATACTAAAAAAATGGTGACCAAAAACATACCAAATAACTATCACCCAGTGTGAGGACATCGCCCCTAAGCCACAACCAAAATGCCACATAGATAGACCTGCTAATAACCTGAACCACTACTCCCAAAAGCTGGACCCTTACCTGTATCAGAAGTAAAAAAATCTACTTACACCCAAGGGTGTAAGTAGGGTGTGAGCAATCGCCCATCAGGATATCACCAAGAAAAGATTCCACGCACAAATATCAAAAGGCAATCCATTTACAATGCTAAATAAAGAATGAAAAAGGTTCAAAAAGAAATGGTTTTCATAAAATGACTTAAAAGAAAGAGAGTTCAAGATAAACACATTAGGGTAGTAACTCAAGTGACATATCATGTATCATTGTGTGCATAATGTAACCGGTAGCACCAAAGGATGGGAGAGGCCCTATGTGTACTAGAAACATGTGGGACCCTAAAACGTCATGTCTCGGTGAAACGTGGATTTGGTGGCCACGACCCTTAGATAACGTGGCTTAGAAGGCCACGACCCTTAGAACACGTGGCTTAGAAGGCCACGACCCTCCGATATCATATGTTTAGTTAGTATTTCAATCATCAGACCTTCCAGTGAAACCGGGTTGGGTCATCTCCAGAACACTAGCTCACTATTCCTAGTCTCCCTACCTAATACCCAGGCTTCCCTCCTTGTGCTCACCTAAATTCAAAGTTCACATAACATGTCACTCGCACACTGATTTCTTTTTGAAAAACCAGACGCACAGAAAAGATTTTTAAAACATAGCCTAAACTGCTAGCACATTAAATTAAACCAACTGCATAGTTTTTAAAAAAACACTTTATATAACCAGGAAAACCATTAAAATAATTAAGTAGTTTCGAAACATTTTGCAAAATATTCAAAGGCCAAAATTCAATCAAAATATTTTTCCAAGACAACCACATTTCCCTAACACACACTGCATAGTTTTCAACAATAATAAATGGCCCAAAGGGAGTTTTCACAATAAAATTAACTAGAATCACCTGAACATATCTCTAACTAAATAAACACACAATAACTCTAAGTCATAGGAAAAATTTCATAGCATGAATACAAATGGATAAATCATTAAATTAATTAAATAAGCAAGGAAATGATTGTAAACTAATACTTGTGTGCGGAACCACCTACCTCAAATAAGAATAGAAAAAGACACGGCGTAAAACTCCCGTTGCGCAATGGTCACACCGTATCGAGCCGTCAAACAAGTCCTAAAACAGCAGATCGTTAAACAGGTTCAATAATAATAACATAATAATAATAATATCAATAATAACAACATAATAATAATCACAATAATAACATAATAATAATAATAATTAATAATAATAATAATAACAATAACATCATAATAATTTCAAAAATAACATAATAATAATAATAACATAATAATAATAATAATAATATAATAATAATAATATTATATTACTTGAATTAATATCCTAGTGTGTTTATCTTGAACCGTCTTTCTATGAAGTCGTTTTATGAAAACCATTTTTTTTGCACCTTTTTCGTTCCTTATTTAGCATTGAAAATGGTTTGTCTTTTGATATTTGTGCATGGAATATTTTCTTGGTGATATCCTACTCGGAGATTGCTCACACCCTACTTACACCCTTGGGGGTAAGTAGATTTGTTTACTTCTGATACAGCTAAGGGTCCAGCTTTTGGGAGGAGTGGTTCAGGTTGTTAGAAGGCCTATATACGTGGTGTTTTGGTGGTGGATTAGGGGCAGTGTCCTCACACCGGGTGACAGTTCTTAGGTTGGTTTTTGGTCACCTTGTTTTTAGTTTTATTTGGATTTTGAATACTTGTGGCTCAAAAACCTGTTTTGGTTGAATTCACGTATAGCAGCCACATTTAATTTTGTTTTGTTTATTTTGGCTGACTGCGTTATTTTTGTTACTCGGGTAAATCGTTCCCAAAGTTTAAATTGATACACGGGTACTTGTGCCAGCCTGTGGGGATCAGGGATGCCCTTCCGGCCTTGCCGCGGGTTGGTTCAGGCATCGAGTTAATGGCGACCCGATTCGGTTCGTGACACACCTTAATTGATATTATTTAAGGATTTAAAGAAACAAATGTTGATTAATTATTTAGGTATAATGGGTTTAGTGTTGCATCAAACACCAGGAATCTACATTCATGCTGAGGATATATTTACAAAAATTATATTAAAAGAGGGTTATTTTTTTCATTATCAAGGGATTTTTAGACAATGTTTATATAATCTCATTTTATTATTTTGAAAAAAATTAATATCTCTTCCCTATGTAAGGTCGATCACATGGTGTGGTGAGTTTTTTACATATTATTGTCATGCATACCATTTTTCAACAAATTATATATGAAATGATATATTTTTAAAAAACCGTTGGTGGTGGCATAATTTGTAATGTATTATATCTAATAAGGGACCCTATGGACATTTGTATGAAATGTGTATTAATAAATGGGGGAAAAAATGGTCTCTATATAAAGTGAAAATACATATATATTTTTAATCGAAATTCATATTTAAAATTAATTAATTACATTATATGAAATGAAATTTTAGAATAAAAAATCACATAATTGGTTATTTTGGAACTTTATATGCTATATCAGGTTGGATTAAAATTACTTTAAGATTCTTAACCAATGTTTGTATATATATTTTATTTTCATCATATGATTTATATATATATATATATATGTTTATGATACATCTAATTGACAAAGAAAATAGAAGATATGACCTTGATAAGTAGGATTATACATTCTGAATCCATTATCTAATATATTATTATGGAGATATAATGTTTAGGATTTTACCATGAACTATAATAAACCATGATTACAAAATTAATGAATGGGAGAAATAATTTTATGGATATGTTCTTGCTCATTGGATCACATCACAAACCACTTTTTTCAAACACCAAGTGAAAATATCACCATTTATCACCTAACATTAGAGAATTTTTTAGTTGAATTATGTTATTTCCATATCAAACTAGATGTCATGGAATTTTAAAATAAATCAAATAAATTTATTATTATGATTATCTTTTATTATTGAATTTTAATGATTTGTTAATATATTTGAAGAAAAATTTATTTTCTTATGATGAAATAGAAATTATATTTTATCTAATTTAAAATTTTCATTTTGTCATACGTTTTTATAAATTCATGAAAATTTGATGTTAAATTTATTTTAAAATAATATTATTTTATAATAATATTTATTAAATATAAATTATAATATAACGTCATGAAATGAAATTTATCTTAAATAAGTTTTAGAAAATTGTTATTATAAAAAACAAAATATTTTTTAATAAATAATTTTTTTAAAATTTAATGAAAATTTTCATATTTAGTGACATATTTTGATAAATTAAAATTTTATTTGAATATAAATATTTTGAAAGTATCCAACAGAGAATTATTAATAAATCATGAAATAATTATCATATAATCATAATATATTATATTATAATAAAAAATAAAAAATAAATGTATGAAATGGAATACACCGTTCAGGGTGACTATAGGTCGTACCTACACATGAATGTTGTTTCCATTTTATTATCATATTGGAAGAATGAGAGTAAATTACAGATATATGTATATATATATGAATATATAATTTTTATAGTGTAATTATTATATCATTTATATAATATAAATTCATGCAACACGTCATTAATACATTCAATGTGGTTTCGAACAAATCACATCACTTTGATGGTGTAGTAGTCCACACATCCTCAAATGAAATTATCGTTTTTACAAAAGAAGGAAATTATAAATATACCCGTTGTAAAATAATTAAAAAATAATTAATATATTATAATTATTTTTAGTATTTTAAAAAAAATTCTATCTAAATTTCATTAATGATAGGTTGTAATGGGAGAATGTACAATCATTGTTTTGTGAGGCGACAGTTCACCATGAACATAAATTTTATATTCATTACAAATTAAATGGACGTGTGTGTATGTGTAAGTATAAATATTTACAAAAAATATCTATATATTTACAAATATTTTTTGTATAGTATTTTCATAAAGATTGTGGAGTTGATGGATAATGTATATATGATAAATGAGTTCGATGGGGGATGTTGCCTCAACTTTGGGAAACTCAATTTGGTCATCAATAAAAGACATTCTCGGATTTATTTATACACAATGGGAGGATTTACAAAGGATGTAGGGGATGTATATGTTCTCCTTCAGTAGATAATTAAATATATTATATGGAATTATAGTTGCGGGGAAATGGGAGTAAAGGATTCCATTAACTGTGGAGGCAGAGTTGCTCTATTTTATAATTTTGGAAAAGAAAAACCCCACCAATGTTGTTTTATTGAAATTGGATCCAATAATTTTCAAACATTGAGCCACGTAAATATAGGATCGTAATATATCCACCAAATGGATTCTAGACAAGTGTCAAGGTCATATTAGGCCATAAGATTAGGGGAAAATCCATTGTAATTCAAAATTTAATCACAATCAATTAATTTATTCATAATTATCATCACGACTTGTTTCAGTAAAAAAATTAGTTGATTTTATTATAAATTATAAATTATTCTAAATAAATAAATGGAATAAATTTTTCAGAATTCAATTAACACTGGTGGGATAAAATAATTTCAATATAATCCTATATATGGGATGACAAAGCATGGTTTTAATGTAAAAACATTCAAATGACTAAAATGTTATTTTAACCAATTTCAATGAAAAAAATATTATAATGACTTAATTGGATAAATTGATTATGTTTTTTTATTATTTAACTTCTAAATAACTTAAATATTAAATTAAATATTATAAATAAATAATATGGAAAGTAATTTATTAGTTAAATTTTAAGTATCTTCTCTATTCATTAAAAAAAGAAATATCATAGAAAAATACCAAAAAAATCACCCTGACATAATTTTAATGTTTTTATTAATAAAATTATTTTAATTTTTGACATATAAAATTTATAAAAGTTCAAATATTTATATTTAATAAAGGTTCTCCATCAAATAATAGTAAAAGTACCTTAATAAAAATATATGTTTTATAGGGAAAATTGTGTTTGTTCTTATATAATGCCTAATAAAATATGTTGTGTGAATATAAAAAATATTTGATTGAATATATATATATATATATAATAAAATAACACACTATTTGTAATAAAATCAATTAATTAGTATTAAAAATATTCGTGATCATAAAAGTAGTTTTCTATAAAATTATTTCCTTTATATTCAATTGGTATGTATATTTGTTGTAACAAGTGAATTAATTTTATATTTGTGTAAACCATATGTTTTAATATGTTATGTAATACTATTTATAACCTATTACTTAACATAAATTTTAGTATTAATATATTAAATATTTTTTTTAATAATATATTTTTTGTTTGGTAAGTCTCAGTCTTGAGTTTTATACAAGCCATCGAGGACTGGCAGTCTTGTGTATAACATAATATTATATTAGTTTTCCATGTGGAGATATCTAAAAAATATATTGTGTTTATGGATAATTAAATTGGTATTGTGTTAGAAAATATTTTTGTTTTAATATAATAATATTAATATTCACTATTGACTGAAATGAAAATAAATCAATGAGATTAAATAAATTTGAAAAAAATAAAAAATTATTAGATTATTTTGAAAGGACTCATAATAAATGTGTGTGTTCGTATGATGTAAAAGGGTATGAAGATAAAAGATTATAAAATGGAACGAATAATATTGAACGTATAAAATATAACTAAAAAATTTAATTTAAATAATTTCATGATCTAGGAAATCATCCATTTAAATTATAATTAATTAAATAATCACATAAAAACAATAACTAAATTCATAATGATGGAATAGAAAAGATAATTCAATTTAAACATTTCATCACATACATGTAATAAAAATTCTAAAATTCCCTCAAAGAATTATTCAAAGACATTTATATAACATGGTAATGTCTTGAACAAATCCAAATATAGTTTTTCTCATAAGTCATTCTCATGTACCATGGGTATATTACATGCCCATCTATTCAAATAATATGTAAAATAAATTCTTGATATGAAATGGGTGAAATAAAATCTACATAATTATTCATATTCTAAAATTAGTATATGAAATATTAATACGTCCCCTATCAATAATTATAATTATATGTCATCCCATGTAAAATGAATACATGTATCAAAATAGTATGCCCCTAATAAAACTAATCATATACCATTAAGGGAAATAATATTCAGGATACGTAAAAACATATTCTTAATGGGGAGTATGTGAAATATGGTTTTTATTGTTCACGAGTTCAAATAGTGTAAAAATTATATTAATTAAATTCATGATTTTAATATCTATTTTGATATGTAAAATAAAATTCAAAATAATTAAAATTCAACAATATTAAGAAAAATATTTTCTTTTAAAATATCATTGTTCACTTTAAATGGAATAATATAATAAGTGAGCTGTCATAATAGAATATTAATCCATGCACATATTAAGAAACACTTATTTCATAAAATTTAATAAAGGCTAAAAATTCATAATTTATAAAATTAAAATATCCATTTTTTTACATTTTAGTAATAAATCAATCATGTTTTAGAATTTATTTTATAAATCAATCATAAATTTATAAATTATAATGGAAAATGCCTTTATAAATCATGTATATAGATGAAAATTGATTTTTATCTATAGGGACAAACTCTGTTATTTTTGTGCATAAACATTATTTTTAACTATATTTTTCATAAAGAGAGGAAAACTACGAAAAGAAATTTATTCTCTTGAAAAAAAACTAGTTAAATGATTAGTTTGCTGACAAATAGGTAATAATATTTCATCTTCATTGTCATAATCATTAAATATCATTTTAAAAAAAGTTATTATAACATTAAATATTTCCTCATTCATAACATCTGACTCCTTAAATGAAAATAAATTAACTATTAAACAACAGGAAGAATAAGTGATTATTGATAAAACATATCAATGTTGGATTATGAATACCACACCAATGAATTATTTTTTTGAAATGGAATATGTATGATGGAAGTGAAAAATATATGAGAAACCCATAACGATTTGGTATCATTTTAATATTTCACATAATTAAAATATAACTTCAAATGAAACATTTCATACCACAACGTACATGATATCCATGACATAAGATATAAAAGGGGATGCACATATGTAACATAACAGTAGCATAAAAGAATAATATTGGATTAAATACCGTATAGGAAACACAACACTAGGAATATATGATATTGTGACATCATTATCTATTTTTTTATAATTCGTTTCAAATAAATTTATGATCATTAAATTCATGGGGAGAATACAACGCCACATCTAAATAAACTCTTTTATTGTATACCATTATAAGATTTTTGCTAAATTGGTGTGTATAAATAAAACTAACTAAATTATTAAAATTATATGGTTTAAATATTTATATCAAATAAATTTTTTATCTATTGATTAAAAATATAATGTCAATAATTTGAATGAAAAAAGGAATTTTTTTAAAAGAAATGTATTTTTCGAAAACACATATTAGATTCACTTTCTATACATATTTAAAATTTATATTTTAATATTCATAAATTATTTATTATATAAAATAGGCATCAAAATATGAATTATTAAAATCAAAATATTTTTTGGATATTTTTTTTAGATTTTTATGAAATGATTCATTTTTGAACGAATAGTTGAAGTATTACATTTATAGAAAAAATAATTTTTTAAATAAATTACATTGTCAAATTGTATTTGGAAATTAATTTATTTTATAATTATTAATGTTATATTAATAATTAAATAATTTTTGTCTTTTGATAAAATTTTATACTGAATTATTATATTAAAATATTATATTATATTTATAATTTTCTATTTAGGAAGATGAATTCTAATCGTTCCCAAGAGTATAATTTAAAATTGGATTCTCCCAATTATGTGAATTGATTTTGGAAAAATTACACACCCTATCATAACATATTCTCACTTAAAAATAAATTTGGTTCATCAAATAATGAATAGAATACAATAGATAAACTTCTCCCAAAGTCCCAAATTTGTTGGATTTATCATAATTTCTTTCTTGGAATGACTTTAGGGCAATCCTAATAGAGTTATCCGAAGAAGATCTAATGTTATAAAATGAGTGTTTAATTTTTTTTGTTCTTACACCTCCATCCAATCTCATATAAACATTAATATATATTAAAATAATTATCTTACATATATTAATATTTTATTAGGTTATTTGTATTCACTATATTCATAAAAAAATTTATAAATTGGGAAAAGAAGTTGATGATCATGTATATAATGGGCTTCTACCTTGCTAATCGATGTAACTTGTTTTACATCACCACATTTCAAATATGAATAAAATTATATATTTGAATAATTTATATGTCATTTATGATATTATTAAAACTATTTAATTTCAATATCACATATACTTTCTCAATTTCCATGATTTTTAAATACTGATAATGTCAACCCTGAGTATAGAAGACTACAACCTCATGATGTGATGTGATTAAAATTTCAACAACTCATTATTTGGAAGTTAATAGTGTAAAATTTAATTAATATTTTTTTATATATTACATTATTTTTATTATAAAATTTAATATATCACATACATCTATACCCATTAATCTTTTATGGAAATGATAATTTCACTTGTGCATATCTACGACCAACCATCTCCATGATGAGATAAGATCCATTATCAATGATGAAATTTCATTAATTGTTTTTAAAATTAATATAATGGAAAAATATGATCTTTATAACAATAATATCATTATGGATATTATGGGTTTATATCCAATATAGAATAAATATAACATCCATGAAAAACATGCCTGTGAAAAAAATGGAATAAACACCCAAATAAATGATAATAATGAATGATCGTTAAAAAATGGGGGAGAATATGTATGAATATAATCATATATATTCTTATAAATATGGATATTTTTATTATATAAATTAACTAAATTTTAATGACTAGTATACCTAATTTTAAAATTTATTCTATCAAATGGAAATCTAATTTAAGTGACATCACCCTAACTTCCCTTCATTAACACTATTATAATGTTATGTGAATGATCTATTTTTTATGTTGTTTATATTTCATATTATACCTGTAATATCATAATTATATAAAAATTCATGGCATTTTATTTTTCAGTTTTAATTATCACATCAAAGGTTATTTTGCATAAATATAACCAAGCGGTAAATATTTTCATAACAAATAATTTTTCATTAGTACATAATAATTCTTCATTATCAAAGATATTAAATGATTTTGTGTTAATTAAATATTGAATATATTATTTTTTATACTAATTTATTTATGTGTATTTATATTTTATACACATAATTGAATCATCATTTATTTATAAATTCAATTTTATGATCTTCATATGGGGTTATCTCAAAATAAAATTTTATTTGGGATTGTTTAGAAACGAAATTACCTTGAAGGATTTTTTTTTAATGTTATCTAATAAACTAATATACATTTAATTTCTTGTGGTAATTTTTTATGTTTATAAATAAGAGATATAAATTTTCAGTCTTTTTTATATAATATGAATGATAAAATGTTTTCAAAAAGAATTCGATATTACTTCTATATTGGGTTTAAAATCCTTTAGGTAAAAAATATATTTTAAACAAATAGTTAAAAATATATTAACACTATCGAAATGTTTTATTAAATATATTTTTTTTTACATTTTTATATTTTATAGAAAAACTAAAATTAATCATCCCGATTCTTTCAAAATAAAGATCATTTCGATTTTACAGAAAATGATAATAAAATCACTATTTTAACATGTACAATATGTTTTGAGTTTAAAACCACCATGAATAAAAACATGTTTTAAAAATAAAATTATACATATAAAAAGATAAATTAAATGAAAATTTTAATAAAATACAGTTATTGTGTTTTTTGTTTAAAAAATCAATTTGAAAATGATATTTTCCTTAAAAATTCATTTTAAAGAAATTCTATTAATATTCATTGAATAAAAAACCCGTAATTTTATGTATAATCCACTTGGTATATGTTATACTGATACCAAATTGTTTTAATTTATTTTTATGTTTTACTATCACTTTTACCAAACAATGTATTGAAATTTTCTTATTTAATTAATTTTTATATTCATTAAATTTCACATGAAATAATCAATTTTATATTATCATTGGATGTTAAACATCACCTATATATCCATATTATTTATCATATCTATTTTTATTTCATAAACCATATATCATTTCAACATATTGTGTCCTACATTTAGTGTTATATTTCATTTATTGAAATAATGATAATCCATATTTATTATTCATAATGGATACGCGGTGATATAGAAAAATGTTACAGAACTAAATAAATTATTCTATATATGAGAAATGTTTTGAACATTCTATGATAGATGGGGACCATAATAATATATCCCCTTGATGCATTAATTGTATCCTAAGGAAAATCAGTAAGCTATCATTAAACGGGGAATTACCCACTTTTTTATAGTCTAATGAAAGGTCTTGAAAAAATAGTTATCGTGAATCAAATGGTCATGAAATATAATAATTAATCATATCCAACATTAAGAAAATATTAATTATTATCCATGATATCTTCACACTGATATTAAATATGAAGTCATTTTCATCCTTAGTTTATCTATTAAATGCAATGATCCGTTAGCTATTTACAGTCTACATTGATTATTCCCTATCAAATCATGTTAGTTATGTTTTTGATTAAATTGAATTATTTAATGTATTTACCATTCCATATTGAATAGAAAATATATATTCATGATGATAATGTTATTTATAATGAATGTGGGTTATGTTAATACCATAATATTTTTAGTTCTACTCCTATATTTCAGATAGTCATGTTATTTATATGAAATGTGTGTTTACATATTTGAATATACATTATTATAATTACATCTATATCAGAAGAAGTCAAGTTGTTGGTTGGATTGAATGTTGGTTCAGATATTTAAATTTCCCTATTTATTGTAACCTGTATATTATTCATAATTTTCTCATTATTTTTTCCACATTACAAAATGCTTAGTAATCTTATAATCTAACCATTACATTGGTTATGTTCCATTGAATTTTGGAAGTGTATTATGATTGTTACTCAAAGCTATTTATAAAGGGTAAATTATATTATATTAAATAATTATGTTATAATAATTATATGATAATTTAATATAATAACAATGTATGTATATAGTTTAGGAATACTACTAAGTTATTCGGGGCATTGGGATGTGATTCCATGAATCATGTTATAATATTATTTTTTATACACAAGATCTGGGTTACTGGATGAGGGTTAAATATAGTTTTAATCAATGGTATTTTATTAGACCCATTGGAAACTAAATTTATGATTAATTTTGTTAGGGAAAAATCCAAATGATATATTTTGACGATACATACAGAATAATAAACAAACTTTTTTTAAGCTTGATATTATGTGTTTTTTAATATATATTAATCACTTTAAAGATATTACATATTAATGAAGTATAAGAATATATTTACCTAGTGCTAATAAAATCAATAAAGGTATATTTGTCTTGACATTAGGTTTACCTAGTATAGGAAATCATGCATTACTTGATACTAAGATTGATCATCTAGGGGTATTACGTTGATAATTCATATATTCTTTATAACCCATTATAAAGGATTTGAATTGATGATAAAAATAATAGACCTAGGATAATTGTAATGTGTCATGTGTCAATAATATGTTTTCCTGAAGGTGATATCCGATATATATTTATATAGTTTCCCCACATTGATTATTGTTTCTCACACAATACATTTTTGGTTTTAGTAAATTGATAGAACATTAAGGAACCATGTTATAATAAATATTAATATAAATGTAATAAATATGATTAAAAAATAATTTGATTAAAGAATTTGAAAATTTATTTATTGTACCTAATCTATTATTTTGAAATATGATGAACAATCAATACCTTAACCTATATTTGGACACACAAATGAAAATAAGAATATTGTTTTCTAAGATATGATTTATGGATATAATTAAAGAAACAATCCTATATTTCATTCATTTCGTTAATTTTGAAAGGAACCCCACAGAAATTATCCCAATTTTTATTAAAATTATTTAATTAAATAAAATAATGGAATAAATAAACCCACTTCTAAGGAAAATTGATGACTATGATGGAAGGACATAAATATGATCCTAAGGAACCATTTAGTTTTTTTATCAGAAATGTGGGAATCCTTTCAATTATATATTTCAATTCCCTCTTATAATAGAAAACCCCATAAACTAAGTAAGTACACATGTTACAAAAAAACTGATAAAGTGTTATGAATTGGGATTTGAGAAATGATTAATTTAAGTATAATTACCATTGGTGTTTTATTTTTTTGTAAAATGAAATATTTATATATTTTCATAAAATTTTGAGTCATATTTTTCTAAATCCATATAATTCTTATGGATTCAATTTTGGAACATATGTTTATTATTGATCACATGTTCTATGTATTGAACCCATAATTAATTTTTTTATGTGCTGTGATTCATTGAATATTAATGATATTTTTGAGGAAATGTTTTGAAATAAAAACCATTTTTAGTATATTATTTATTCAAATGTTTTTAATGAATAATTACCCCCATATTATGGTAATATGATTAATGGAATTGATAACAAAAATGATTTATCTTATCATTGATGATTAGTTAATTATGGGTTGTTATAATATAGGTATTTTATTTGAATTATAGTAATATTGTATTAGTAATATTTTGACATGTATGTTAAGTGAAATCCCATAACATCTAGTATGGGTATTGGGATAAGTCCCTTAACCTATGTGCGGTAATGGTATAATTCACGTAACTTTTCCATGTGATATTCTGGTTAATATGTCATTGTTTTTACTAAAAAGATATTATGAATAAATACTAATGATGACCAATTGTTATAATTTTAATATTTCTGGGATTAATTTATCAAATTTGAAAAAAATTTATAACCATATTTATTTTAGAAAACACTAGATACATTTAGAAATACATGACACTCTTTTTTGGATCATACGATCCTGTAGAAGTGAACCTTAGAGATTTATTAATATAAAAAACAATTTTAGAAATTAACATTTCAAAATAGGGGATCAATAATAAATTGATCAAGGAATACCCAAATAATGAAATTGTTCCGCTGAAATAGAATCTTTTCAAGTAATAAGACTTAAAAATAATCAAATAATGAAAAATAAGTCTTCAACATTTGGAAAGGATCTTGAAACAAAAAACCTTATTTCATTAACTTCATATCTGATTAACCAAATGGTCTTTTAAATGATCATATATTTATGGTTTTTTGGTTTCTAACATTCCATAGATAATTCAAATTCATGTTATTAATGACCTCAATCACTCTATTTAATAATTTAATCATTTATTCCATGTCCATATCATAACATTCCACTAATGATACCATACATGGTTGCCTGGTTATTTCTCAGTCTAAATGACCTTAGTATTTCACATTTTAACTTATCAAGATGAAATTTAATTATCCCTTTTATGAAGTGGTTTTTAAACAATATAATTTTTAAATATCAAACCATTTATTAATGAAATCATGCTTAAATTAAAAAGTATCACATTATTGAAGGTGGGAAAAAGTTAACACCCCATGATTTTAATATAATTATTTTGATTTTTATAGAATATATTTAACAAAAAATACTAATGAAGGATAATGTAACACTACGGAACATTATGATATATTTATTTTTATATAAATTCAATCTCTTTTAAATATTATTGAACATCTCACAGTGCATAAAATGAACTATAATATAGTATAAAATTATAACTTGACTAATAACACGGTGGATAGAAATATTAAAATTAATATTTGGAAGCTTATATAGTTTTAACATTATACAAAATTTTATTGGCTGTCTATTTATTAAAAATAAAATAATATTATATTTGAAAGCAAATTAACTGTTATAATAAAATTCTTCAAAAAGATAGTTTTGTTTTTCATATCAGAAATAATTTAAAATTAATTATAACCCCCCATATAATATTAAATTGATAATTTTTTCATCATTTTTGAAATGTTTAAATATTTTATTAATGGATAAAATATGGTTTTTATTCAAAATATTATTTTCCTTTAGTAAATTAAAAAAATATAGTATATTTATAATTGGTTTTAAGGTAACAATTTCCAAATTATATGAAATTTTAACTAAATTATTTCATTGGAATCAAATTCATATTGATCATATATAAGCTAGCATTTTATAATTATGACTCTTTTACCTTTAGAAACCAATATTGTTTTCACGTATGCATGTATAATTTTATATTGGACACTAACACTTCTAAACATTAAATAATTAGAATTTATAATGAATTTGGAATAATTTAAATTTATTAAATAAACCATTGTCCACATAGTTATTATCTATTATGAATTATAAATGAATAAATAATTAATTAATTTGGTTAGGATAAAAATAGAATTACTAGGGGTGAATGTTAAAAGATAATCGTTAAAATAAATTAAAAATTTTTCAAAAAACAATTTTATGGCTATATTTTGACATTATATATCATAATTATATATAATTCTACATTTTGGTGGGTTTGGAAATGTTAAAAATATTATTATAATTGATTATTTTCCAAATAACCATGTGTTCCCTCTCCCCCACTTATGAAAGGATACCCGCTCTCTTTCGCACTTTATACATTAAAATTCATTTTGTAGAGTAATTAATATCCCAAATATCATTTTTATTCTAAAAAAACATCATATTTACATTTTATGAAACATAAATATGGACTTGGGAATATTTTGATGTAGTCCTAATGATGTTTTTATAAAAGATATAATAGTTAAAAATGACTGTTTTTATATTATTTTTTCTTCAACCTCCTTATATTATTATTAACCCATGGAAGTATAAACAAATTATATTAAAAATACTAATATTATAATATTTTATTATCTTTATATCTATCCATATCATCATCCATCAAATGGGAAACAATTCCATCAATCAAATTTCTATCAGACCATCACCTAGTAAAAAAATGTAAAATGGATTCCATCACCACCATTCCATGATAGATATAGTGATAAATTTAACACATATAAATGATATTATTTATATTATAATACTTATTTAAATATATTGTCACATATAAATTATTATATTCCATGTCATTAAAATTATGATAATATTTTTTATGTTTTTGGTGGAGTACTACCTTGAGAAGAATTGCAAATCATTTTTAACTTACAATTTTCATGGAATGTATTAAAGATGAATTATTTTAATATATGTGATATATTTTACAAGATAATGTTTCAATAATATTTCTAAATAAAATAATTCTTTACTAATTCTCCATTTATGAAAATTATGATGTAACTTGTGCTTTCATACATCATATATTCTCTAGGAAGCGATGTGCTCAATTCTTTCAGAAAAAATATCAGTAATTATTTTAATGGTTAATAAGTTGCAAAAATTGTAATTTAAAATATTAATACCAACCTATTTATAATTAATATATATCACATTTAAAATAAATGAATCATTCATTACAAAAAAAGAATTTTACAAAAGGAAAAAAACACCCAAAACATTAAAAATAATGATCGTTCATTAGAAAAAGGGTGATAATATTTTATAATAAGATAATTATGATATTATAAAATGAACATTATGATTTTATAACATCATGACACACTTAAAAACATTATTCAAGTGGTTAAATTATGTTCAACGAAAATGATGTCTAATATAAGGGGCATCATTTCAATTAAAAAACATAATGGAGTTTTATAGTAATTTAATGAACCAAATTTATTCATTATGTTCTCAGGTAATAGTATATTGTTTCACTAATTAGGTCATATAAATTTTTATATTTTTTAATCAAATCCAAAAAAAATTTCTTTTTAATCGAAAATCCTCTTCTTTCAAAACCGTGTTTTCTAAAATTGTTTTAAAATTTTCAGCATTCTCAAAATGATTTGTTTAAAAAATATTTTCAAATTTGTTACATGAATTTATCTTTGAATAGAATATTGAAGTTAATTTCAAATAAAAATAGTTTAGATTTCGATTAAATTTTAATGGAATATTTTTTTAAATTGCATAACATGTATGGAATTTTTTTCGGTTATTAAGTGTAAGGATATAAATATTAAATTATAATATTTAAATGTTATATTAAATTAAAATTAATATAAGAATTTATTTTGATGTTTTAGTTTTTTAGAAAAATATATATTTGATATATAATTACTTTAATAGTTAATATTTATAGTATTATTATTCATTAATTATGGGGACCCATTATTTTACTAATTCTTTGATGATAATATGTTCTATTTATACAATTATTAACCCTTCTATATATAGATTATGATCATTTTTATGAAATATTTTATTAAAATTAACATTCGTTATTTTTTTTTTAATCATAAACATTCCCTGACAATATTTACATTCCAATGGTCATTGGAAATTACATTTCCACTAAATTTCTGTATTAATTATTATGTAAATGATTATTTCTTAAACTCTATATCATTTCAACAAATAGTTTTCTTCATTGAAAGAAATTTTTTATGATGTAAAATATTTAAATATTTGAATTCTTTACTCAATATAGATATTTAATGGAAAGGAATATTCCCTATTAATTGAAATGGTTGTAAGATATATTAGTAATATATGGGACACAACATGATTATTTTGGTTTGGAATTATATGAACTATAAATGCATTCATAGTATCATGTGGAGAATGAGTTTGTTTGAATTATATTAGGTTTAGACCCCAATTTTTCACATTATATTGAATTTCAGTAATACTGTAGGGATCATGATGTCTAAAATAGTGACTTCAAATAAATAATATTTTTATTCCTTAAGAATTAAATTGTTTTTCTCCATTATACTTTCCCAATGATATATTTTTATTATTAATTTTCATTATTAGTATATTTATTAAATGACATGTGTTTTCCATTATTTATAATTCCATATTGAATATTAACAAAATACTCTAGATAGTCATGTTATTAATTAAATATAATTATTTTAGTTATACACATTTCTTTATGGATTATTACTTTTATATTCATGATATAAAATTTATTGTTATGGTTCATTAGATTAGTTATTTACAATTCTTTATGGATTGATCATTGCCAATTTTTGGTATACCTATTATTTAAATGGAATTTCCCTATAGTTTTTCACTATGAAATATTTATTAGTCATCATATATTCATGATTTCAGATTTAGTTACAAAATTTAATGTTAGTTAAGATATTTATCCTCCAGTATAGGTTATTACATAATGATTATTCATCATTTTGTCTTGAAAAATATCCGCTTCATGTCACTCCTACTAATAATTTGAGATCATCTTAATTTTTTTCATTCCCAATTATCCATTAATTATACAGTGAATTATATTAATTTATATTCCATTTGGATTAATTATATTAAAAAAAGGTTGATTTTATAATTTATATATTCATAATAAATATAGAAATCTATTATGTATCTTGTTTAAATGAGTGCAAAAATATTCAGTCTATTGAAATGTGAATCATTTTATATTGAACATTTAATAATGTATACCTTGAATTCATGTTTCTAGAGTCATAGCCTCTAAAATATAAATAATTATTAATCAATATGTTTTGTCACATTAAAATATGTCTTAATGAAATAAAATTGAGATAATATATCTTCATTCTGGTATGATTTCACTCGATGGTGTCCATAAAACCTATATAAAAATAATTTGTTTTTCAGACATATTTAATTATATGATATGAATAGATTTCATATCATATATGATTTACCTATTTTTTTTATAAAACATTTATTTACAAATTCATTAATAAAATCAATATTTTTTATAAGTAAATAGTTTTTCATTTTTGGTTTGGTTTTTTAATTCCAGACCATTTAATTTGATCATGATTCCATTATTTAAATAATCATATACATAAAAAATATCATAAATAATAATTATGTATGTATTTATAATACTCATTAATATATAGATATTGGGAAATGAGATATACCATTCATGGCAGTTGTAGGTTGTATGGACATAAGAATATGATTTTATTTGTCAATTTAGAGGACAGATATAAAGGTAAAAAATATTTATCCTTCAAAAAACATTATATCATGAATTAGATCATGTAAAATAATTAAATATATAATGATTACCATATATTTGATAATAAAATTAAAAATATTTCACATCTCTACGTGGAGGTCGTAGTCGAAATTTATTGATAAGTGATGTTTTTTTTCAATGGATTGAAAGGAAATAGATATATATACAACTATAATTCCATATTTATTTTAATTTCACAAACAAATATCTATTATTTTTAAAGAAATAATTATGTCCATTTGAAAGAGGCGGTGATGAAATTAATTACCAAGGTACTCAATGATGTAGTGTTCCGTACACAAGAATTACAATATTGTTTCCTATTTGTGGGAAGAAGAGATTGATTTAGGGTTTGAAATTAAAATAGTAACATCTCGGTACAATTAAGATAAGGGTTTTATCACATAAATGTTTTTTTAAAATATTTTAAAGATTTATATTAAGAAAAAAACTAATATGAATAGTTATAAACATTAACACTACTTTAGATAACCTCTATAGTTTTTTCCCTAATACCTACCATGATTTATATTCCGAAAAAAGGCATATATTATTTTTGGGTGGATTTAAGCAAGAAACATTTAAAGTTAGTGGGAGAATAATATTCTTTTAGGGGTGAAAAAATGTGGTGAGAGTTTGAATTTTAAATGTTGTGGAGAGGACACACTTCGAATTTTAAAAATGAAAAATAGGTAACCAATTTTTTATTTTCATAAAACCTCGAAAATGCCTTACTATAAAGCCATAATTATATATAGTCTAAATATTTACATATAATATGAATAATAAAATTGTTATTTTCTTTTCAATCCTTAACTTTTTAAATGAACCCCATGTGAACCTATTTAATCTATAAACAAAATTATATTTTTTTTGGTTTTAACTATTAATTATGATTATTGAATAATTTGACCTTAATATATAATATAAATTGTGAGTATTCAATGTATTAAATCCAATTTTACAAATATATTTCACATTAGTGGATTAATTTAATTTAATATTAATCCTCTAGAGGTGATGAAAAATTATTTATAAAATGTAAATAATTTAATAGGTATAAAAATGTTTAATATAAATATTAAAAAAATTACAATGAAAAAAATTATTTATAATAATATAAATGAAGTAATTATAATAAAATAAACAAAATGAAAATTTTATATTATTTAAAATAAATTATAGTTCTTAATGAAAACTATAATATCTCACAATTATTTTAAACATTAATACTTAATAAATCTTTTTAAAATATAATATATGATAATTTAGAAATTATTATTTCAAAAGTTAGATCCACCTTGGAAATTAAATTCTATGTAGGCATAAAAATTATTTTTGAAATATATTTGCAATGCTCATTGTGAATGACTTTTTAAAAAATATATTTATTCATAAAATATTTTTATTTAATTCAAATGAATATTATTTAATATCTAAAAAATAAAAAACAATTTTATTTAATTTATACCAGATTATGTCGAATACATCTCATAATTTATTTTTTTAATATTAATAACCTAAAATCTAATGATTATGTGTTAGCATTATACTATTTATGATTCGTTTATACATAGGATGAGTATATCAAAAGGTATCAAGGAGTTAAAATTAATAGAATGTTTTTTGTAGGTCACTTATGATCCATGTATAATGTCACTTATGTTATCAAAAAAGTATCATTCTTTTGTAATCTGTTGGGGTTTAATTTTGTTTAATAATTAAATAGGGTATAATTATATAGTATGTATTATCAAATCATAAAATCCAAACATTGATGTAATAAATTATATTAATAGAATATATGAAAAAATTGTTTTCTAACGTAATATAATGTTATTTTTATTCTATTTTTTGGATTTTATAAATACTAAATCAATAAAAATATATTATATTATATTTTAATGTTTTATAATTAATTCATAATAAATATTACTATAATAAATTTCATAAATGTTAATTTTTTTAGGATATTTATTCTTAGGTTTACAAAATAATTAAATCCACTCATTTATGTGAGAATTTGTGTGAGAGAAAATGTAGGATGGACTTTTGTTTGAAAAAATTAATATTATCATGACCAAAGCCAATGCTTACAAATTAATTAATATTTCTTATTAAATTTTCTTTAAAAACTAACCTCAAAACCTAGTCATATTCACTAACACATCTTATATAATTATATCACTCTACCCATCCACCTCTAGTTCCCTCCAATGGGTCCCATTGATCATAATAAACTCCTCATAGGCTATTAGATTCATCCTAAAATATTATTGGATTCCGAATTTATCATTATTATTAAATAACCTTATTTATATTTTGACTATTAATTACCAAATTTTCAGGATGAAATATGTTTTTACACATACGATATAATTTCATTAAGATTTCTTAGTAACGAGCGACCCATTTGACTCTCATTAACCACTTCCATTACCCTTTGTGTACACCCATTATGTTTCCGAATATTCATTGTATTTTTTCACAAAAAAAATTTGTCTAGTAAATATATGTACCCAATTATAAGTAATGGTAATCAAAATTATCTACCTATCTTTATATTACTATTCAAATACATGTATGTATCCCACACTCCATCATAATGTGACTAGATGTGATGAATTAAATTTTTCTATTTTATGATAAATTTTCAACCATTGTGAATATACGTGACATGGTTGTGAAAGGTTGCCTTTAATTATATATCACTAAAATGAATTTGGATATGATTTAATCTCTTTATATTCCATGTATTTTCAATGGGAGAGTATCTTATGTACAAAATTTCATGATCTCAATGTGGGTTATCTTCAATTATTCTTACGATATCATGTTTTATATTATCACGAAATTAACTTGTTTCCTTTAGTATATCATTTATATCCATCTTTTGAATTCATGTTCATAATTCTAACCCCTATTATGAAACATTCACATTCTCATTTACTCACATTTAATAAATTCATCATGTTATTATTTGATCACTCCCTTAAAGTGATTTCTAGATCACCCCTTTCTTATATACACCCCTATATTATCCAATTCAGTTATAATTATTCTAGGAAACTTATGGGATAGTTATAAGGATTATTTTTAGGACATTGTATTTAAGTTTCATATTCTTTTTGTATATACATATTTACCCAAATACACTATCACTCGAGAATATTTTTGGTTTCATAATGAGTATCATTATTTAATAAATAATGAAATAAAGCTTATTAAAATATAGTTTTTCATGGATTGATTCAATGGAATGTATTTTAATTTTTTAGAGTAATTACTAAAGAATTATAAAATGCAATGTTGAGAATACTAGACATTAAAAAAATGACCCAAAATATTTGCAAATAATAGACTAATTTTTATCCAAGGAAATAAATCTATATCTAGATACTACAAGATATTGTGGCTCTACCATACTTTTATCTCAGTATGAAATCCTCGAAATGGGAGAATTAATCTAGGAAATTTCCTCACTCAGTCCATGATAAAGTTTCATAGTTACACACAAAGTTTGAAACTCCATGGGGGCATTCTCTGGTAAATTAAAAAAGTTTAATATGAACAAAAAATACCCAATATTTTAAAATATGAACATCATATTCGATAGTGGGTATGACAGACAATGAAAAGTGTAGAATAGAATATTAAAACATGAGACATTATGATACATTAATTTTTAAATAATTTTTATCACACAGGTAGACTGAAAGGAATGAAAATCCAAGTTTATGAAGATGTTATTAATTAAATATAACCAATATGTATATACCTTTAAATAAGAATTTATAAAAATAACAAACTAAATTAATAAATATATTGTTTACACATGTATAAAAAAATAAAATATATGGACATTTATTTAAAATAAAATTACAACCAATTGAATAAATTGAAATGTTTCCTAAAGATGTTATTTTTATTAAAGATGTTTTACTGATGATATTTTCAAATATTTTATAACTAATTTATAGAAAATTTTGAATATTAATCTGAAATAAAAATAATTAGTTTTTTATTCATTATATAAAAATTATCTTAAGGTGAATTATTGAAATGTTTTTTTAAAAAAATTATTTTTAGATTAATATTAAGAAATTAAAAATTTTATTTGAAAACCTATCTTTATAAAATTATTTATAAAGTCAAATAATATTTTAAATTGGGTTTAAATAATAAATTTATCAATTATATAACCATTAATGCAATTTGGGACATTGGAATCATTTGAAAATTGAATTTTGATATTATTTTTTTTAAATTTTGATTATTTCTATTTGAAAACCCATTTTCTCAACAGTTCTATGATATTAATATTAAATTATATTTTTCCACTTCTGTGAAAGGAATTTTAGTAAATTAATTATGAATTTAAAATATAATAATTTATTTTATTATGTATTGAATTTTTTCCCATAATATGATATTACAAAATAAAAAATAGTTAATAAATATAACATAAAAATGGTATATTCAATGAGTTAAAATGAAAATATAATTTTTTAATGGATATTCACAATTGTAAATAATATTATTGGATGTAAATTTCTTCACCTCAGAATTTTATTGGATGACCTCTAATTACATAATCACACTTACCATTACCATTAGCTCTACAACCTCTACCAAAATCTCTTTCTAGCATATTCACACATATTTTAGAGCTATATTTAATACATTAGGACCAACCCAATATTCCTTAAGTAGGAAAACAATGGAGGTTTCTCATATAAAATGTGTTTATCCTAAAAATGATATTTCAATTTCATTTATTTCCAAAATTAAAAATTGTATTAAAACTTATATTATAACAAATATAGTATCTCCAATATACAGAAATTTTATTATATTGATTGAATAATATTTTTCTATCTCCACATTCATCAAATGGGAAATGAAATTATCAATCATGTGCATGGTAAAGTATTACCTAATGAACCGAGGTATTTTGAATTCCCACATGAATATTATTTGATGGATAAAATGATTTTTTAAACCATATATATTATAATATTGATATTTTTTTAATTATGTTAATTAAATGTCATATATAACATTTTATGTTCCATTCCATTTCAAATATGGTAATTTTCTGTCATGTTTTAAAACCCCAAAGTTTGAAAATAATTACACAATGTTTGATAGCATGTATGAGACAAAACTCAATGTTATCTTATGTTAAAAAAATCTCTTTCTTAAAAATCATGTATTACATGATAGTCCATATTATACCAAAAAATAATCTATTATTAAAAAAATCATTAGTATAAAAATTATCAGCTAGCACATTGAAAGAATAGAAGATAGGATTAACATACAGAAGAAAATATATTGTTTATGAATTTTAATTATATATTTATTTATTATAAGTAAAATAAGATGAAATGTTTTTCGAGAATTTGATATTCCTTCTTAAAATTAAGTCTAATTACTCTTGGTGAACCTAATTTATAATAAAATCATTAAAACGTTTGGTAATTTATTAATAAAAATGTAATAATTTTTTAAATCTTAAAAAAAATAAGGATAAATTTTTTGTACTTTTATTAAATGTTTCGTTTTTTAATGAGTATTAAAAAATACATAATATTAGAAACTATTTTATTTGTTTAATTTTTTTATTTTTATTCATATTTTAAATATATCATAACATAAAATAATATCAATTAAAATTATTTTAATCTAATTTAGGTTGTTTGAATCAGTTTCATAATTAATTTTTATAAAAAACATTTTAAACATTTGTACATTTTCACTTTAAAACATGATTTCTCTCACTTCTATGGGATTAAATTTAAATTAAAAATTTTCAATTAAATTAATTTAATAAGAAGAAATAAAATATATATTCATAATATTTATAATTTATAATATATATAATGATAAATTTATTTTTTTTGTATATATAAAAGTGAATTAATTAAAAATAAATTACCACGGTTAAGGAACAAATTTATTTACTGTGATTTAAACTCAAATTTTACTCACAAAAATGACCTAATGTATTAAATAAATTTATTTTAATGAGAAAATTTATACCACTCAATAAATTTATCTTCAAAATGAAAATAAATTTCCACCTCAATTTGAATATGGTTCATATAATACCTCTAGTAATGAAAAAGAAAAAATTCTTATATTAGTCCTTTAAATGCATATAACGCATTGAGATTTGGTAAAAAAATTGGTTGGTTATAAATATAATATTGAAATTTGACTGAGTTTTTTTATAGAAATAATTTTTTTATTATTATTGATATATTAGTTACATATAATGCTTATGAAATTAAAATGTAGTAATCTTTTTTTAAGGAAAATTACTAAAAAAAGTCAACTAAATTGATAAAAAAAATTTGTTCCATTATTTTGATGGTGAATATTTCATATTAAACTAGTGTGATAAATATTTATGAGAGACTCTTGATTATTTTGATGTAATTAAATTCCATTTAAAATAATAATTTCAATTTTTACCTTATTATTATTTTCTGATAAATTATATTTTATTAAATGATTTAAAATTAATAGGAATCACAAATTATTCCTAGGTATGATTTAATGAATATTAATATACAATATTAAAATTAATAGAACAATTTTTTTATTGAATATACTGAAACATAAATGGTAAAAAATAATATTATCATAATTAAGCTGAAAAAAAATGTTTTCACACGATCATTTCTTGTGTTAAAATAAATAGTTAAACCATATTTTATTTTTATTTTAGAAATAGTTATTAATATTTATATTCAATTAGATTAAATTATCAAAATATCGGCCTCTTTATAATTTTTTAAAGGTTATACTATTATGGTTAAATATCTATTTATCATAGTGAAAACCCAAAATGGAAAGAGAAAATTAATAAACATAGAATTTATGGATGAAAGTGTTTAAAATTTGAGTTCTATTATTTTTTAAATGTATGTATCGATCATATAATCATACCACCATAGTAATTGTTAATATAAAAGATAATTAAGGTATTATTTACCTCCCAATAATGTGTACTTCTGAGTATTTATAAAAGTTTCACTCTTCCGTAAATGTAAAATAGAAATCACACATTTCCCTTATATGTAACACACAGTCAATTTGGAGCATCCAAAGCCTTGATAATGACTTCAAAAAATCCAACCACACATATTATATTCTATTTTTTTGTGTATAAATCAAATCATTGAATGATTTTGTAAAAACCTAATTGGGATAGACAAACAAGGGGTAATGTTATTCAGAAAGAGTATCCATTTTATTTACTTTTCCACAAACTTAAATTATAGTCCAACCATAGAGATATAATTACCCAATTATCTTAAATATTGTGAAATGATTTTATGTTGTTTTTATATCCTATAACTGCACACAATTCCATCAAACTAGTTATCAAATCATCGTTTGTGTGCATAGTGGGCTACCCACTCACAAACTGATGATATTTTTTATATTTATTTATATCAAAGTTGGTTATGATGATGTATATTAAGTAACTATATTATATTTTTAATATTATTATACCTATGAGGTAATAATATCTAATATAAATTTTTATCGTCTATTTTTATGATATTCGATAATGTCTCTCACAAGTATAGTGGCCAAAAGCCTCATCAAGCGATGTGAATTTTCATTCACTAACACATTACAGTGAAGTTGATAAGGAATAATTATTTTTATTATATGTGATATAAATGAAATAGAAATTATATTAATATATATATATATATCATTATGGAAAATTAATATATATCATTTCTTTTCTTTTCACTCACATAAAGATGATTGCAACATTTCTGTATGTGGTTACAACTTCCTTCATGAATAGATTTTACACTCTTTTATCATCAAACTATAAGGATGATATATATATATATAATGAAATAATTTTATATTTATTATATCTTGATCATTTTTGACTTGAAATATATTACATACATATTAATCATAATGATTATTGACAATTGGAAATTTTTCTCAAGCATACGTATGTCGTGCCACCTACATGATCATATCATCATCTATATATCATAACTATCATTAATGATTGGTTTTAAAAGGTAAATTGATGTAAAAATATGATAATTATTTCATTATTATTATTCATTATATTATTTAACTATATTATTTACAAATATCATGGGCCACTAATGATGAAACTTATATAAGAAAACTAGACTATTAAAACCTGAAGCAATAAAAATATAGAAGGTTTATTAATAAACATGTAATAAGGTATTATAAATGGTTAATATATGATATTATAAATTTTAAAATGGTTCTAGAAAAATTTATTTAATTTTTTAAATTCATTATAAATAAGTATAAATTATGTTCAATAATAGGGAAGTGTGAGGTACGAGACATTATTGAAATTTAATTTCATTGAGGAATATTTATGTGGTTAGAACCTATTTTATATTATTTGGTTTATATACTATATATTTTACATGTAATATCCAAAAAAATAATTCCACTTGGTATTTTGTGTTAACGTTTTTAGTTATATCTTCTAAGGGTATTTAACATAATTGTTACAAATGATAAGGGATTTCATAACCGAATTTATGGTTATTAGGTTATTGGGTTAAAAATCTACTTCATTAATTATGTAATTATATGATTATTGTTATTATGAATTTTGATTACCATATTTGATATTTACACATGTTTTATTTAGATTTAAATTTTAGGCTCATAATATAATCATTTATTTATTATAACATTCACATTTTCATTATTGTAAGGGTTAGCATAAATATCTCACTTTAATCATTATTTGGTATTCATGGTTTTTAATTTAAAGTAATTATATGATCATTTTTTGATAAACCATTTAATTTTATTATCATATAGTTATTTACAAAATTTACAATAATTACAATTAATATTACCATTTTTCACTATTTTTCACGTAATATAATTAACAAAATAATTTAATAAAATTTGACTTCATTACTCATATCAGTTGAAAATATATTTTATTCCAATTATTTGTTAGAATGATTTAAAAATGTTTTTTACATTTTTATAATAAAATATTAAATAATTTACCACATTTTTTACCCCCTTAAAAAAATAATTTCAAAAAAGTCTTGTATCATTTTCAAAACAATACCCATTTTGCCTATATAAAAAAATTTAAAGAAATATTCTGGTCATATTATGAACATGAAAAATCCTAACCATTTAAAATTGAAAAAAATATATTATTTTTTTCATTTATGTCTAGTCAAAAATTACTTTCCACAATTACTATAATTTATTTGAGACTTCCTTGGAACATTTACATGGATCATATTAAATAAAATGTTTTTTAAAGGTTATTTTAAACGAAAATTATTTTCAATGTGTTGTTCATAGTTAAAAATATATTCTCTTCAATAATGTTTCAAATGATATTTTATTATATTTCCCTTCATCTATAAAAAAATAATTTTGTACACCAATGTTTATATGTTGATATCATACTAAATCATATGTTTGATGGTTTATGATTATTTTTACTTGGGAATGTTTTAACAATTACATTGTTTTTTGATTTTGTAGTCAGTAACTTCTTATTGGAATATTCTTCTTATTGCGACTGTTAAACATTAAATTTCATAAATATATTTGTATTATTTATCATCAACAAACATATTCCATAAAACCTAACTGATTTTTAAATATGGTGCACCATCATCAATTATATTTTTTTGTTATGGGAAATATTGATAAATCCTTATCCTTAACAAAAAAAATGGATTTTTGAGATTAAGATGTATTGACTCAAGAATATAATTGATTATTATATATATGATTAATGATTTAATATAGTTATTATGAGTGGTTGCAGAAATTATATATCCCCTTGATAATTTAATTTGTCTTATGAGACAAATCAAATAAGCTAGCATTAAATGGGGTTTTACCTGTAGATTAAATATTCATTTCAATGGTTTTAATGGAAGAGGTATAATGTTCTTGGGACATAAAATCCCTTAATTAATCATTGTTGGAATTAATTTTAATTTACTATTATAAGCGATATTTTCAAAATAATATTTTCTCTGTATTCATTTTATTCTCTATTTATTGATTAAGTGAATTTTTTTCATTAATTACCTTTCAATTCTAATTATGTCTTAGAGAGATATTTAAATGGTATGACTTTATATTTATTTACCTTTTCTAATTGATTATTATATATGATATTTTTTTCATTTATATTATCTACTAATGAATATACTTCTAAGTCAATTATTTATATGGAATTTTTGGTGATTTATTACCTTTCTATATTGCTTATAATTATTGATTCATGAATGCATCAAATGTAGTAAACTCATAATGATATTTTGAGTTCAACTTTATTTTCATTACATTCCATAAAATTACATGATTTTTACTATGAAATATATTTAATAATATGATATAGGGAATAAATTTATTCTAGATTAAATAATTTGTAATATAATTTTTGTATTGAAATTTAATGTAAGACTTGTGTTGTATCTTGTTCTCAAAAAATAGAATATTATTTAGTTATTTGGGTTGTTATTTCTGTTATAATATTCCAATAAAAATATAGTAAGAACTGGATCCAAGTTGTTTGGGATAAGGTAACTATATATTCTATCAAATATGGTTTAGTAGCAACATTTTTAAATATATTTAAGAAAAAGTGATTATGGAACAATACCCAATGATATATATTTTAGTATTAGTATAAAATAACAACCTAATATTTTGGAAAGGTAGAGATAATGTGTTTTGAGTAAATATATACATGTCTTGATACTAATTGTAGATGTAGTTATGTCACAAAAGTAATATGTGGTAATATCTTTAGAAATGGTATGATTGGCTTGACCCGATCATCACCTAGTGTAAAACAACGATCATTACTGCACAAAGGGTTTCACCGTTTTACGATATATTTATATGGGAATTTAAATTTCTGTTACAAAATATTATAATTTATATTAATAGTTAATCAAAATTATTTACCTATAATAAACCCTAGAAAATGAATGACATTTTAGAAAATTTAAAAAAGATTAATTATTTATGTATGGGGATTCAAAAAAATGATTATATTTTACTAGTATTTTTACTGATTTTATTTTGTATAAAAGATTCAAAAAATATAATTCTATTGTGTTAGAGTAAAATGTTTCTTCATTATCTAATGATTTATGGTTACCATATTGGATTAATGAGTTTTTGATTGATCATATATTCTAAGTCATAAAAACACTATTTATCCATGATGTGATTCTAGCCTACAAAAACTAAATACATTTTGGTAGATTTTTTTTTGAATATATATGTTTTTGTAAAAATGTCTTTACATTTTATAGATATATGTTTAATGGTATTTATAACATTTTGGAATAATATGATCACAGATTAAATTTTAAAAATTGTTAAATAATTTTATTTTATTATATAAAAAATAGGATGTATTAAAAATCATTATAAAATGATTATTTAAGTATAAATTTTTTTTCAGTGATATAAATAATACTTTATTTTTAAAATTTATTTTAGTTATATTAATATTGATTAGAAAAACAATATATAGGGTGATATCCCATCACATCCACTAAAAGTACATGGATTAAATTGATAAGCTAAGGGTGATAATTTTTTCGCAAATACAACTATCATATGTGATTTCCTCATTAATATTCAATTATTGGATCAATTTTTAGAAGAAATATAAATGATAAAAAAGGGGTGTTACATTTTAGTATTATAGACTAATTTATTATAACATCTAATAACCATACTAGTTTTAGAAAATAGTTTGTGACAAATGGAATGACATATCACTATTTTATGGGTCTTATGATCCAATAAATGTAAATTTTAGTGCATTGGGATGATAATTAATTTTTTCATATAGTAAGTGATCGAATAACACAAATGTATAATTTTTTTATGAATTAAAATAATATCATGTATGTAAATTTAAATATATTCATAAATATTAAACTAATTCCTCAACATTTGTAAAATTATATAGAAATAAAAAAATTGTTTATGTATTACATTTATAGAAGATTAGTTATATATAATTTTAAATAATCATATATGTATTGATTTGAGTCCCATAACATTTCAATTATAGCGCACTTTTTTCTGATAATTGGCATAAAAAACTCTGTATAATTATATACACTTTTATTCATTGTCAATATCATCATTTTTAGCTAACGTTAACTAAAATGGGACCCTTTTATATGTTATTGTGGATTTCCTTCTTACATCAATTTCACTCTTATGAAGATAATATTTTTTTAGCCATTTTATGATATGGTTTTTTAAACAAAATATTTAAATATCAATCCAGGGATTACAATGATCAAGTTTAAATTCTAGGTCACAATTCTCCCAATGTGGGAAGAACTTAAAACCATGAATTTATAAAATAAGGATATTTCATTTGATTGCATGTATGACTGTATCCTGGATTATTCTTACATTACAATAAATTACAAGTTTCATTAAAATCTTTTGTTAAACAGAAGGATATATTCTACAAAAAAATATATATTTTTAACATTATTATTTAATATAAAAATAGTATCATAACCATTAGAATGGCGGGTAATTGTATTATTTACTTAGAAATGAAAATATATATTATTTAAAAACATTTATTAAATATCTATTTATTATAAATTAATTAATAAGATACAATTTATGAAAATTGTATTCATTCTAAAAAAATTCTATGTCGTTATTGGTGCACACAATTTTGAATAATTTTTTACAAAATTTAAAAAAATTATTTTGGAAAAAACTATTTTTTTAAATCATAATAATAAAATTTTGTTAATTTTAATATATACAATTTTTTCTAATATATTTTATTTTATAAACAATAGTAAAAAATAATCAATTTTATTTAAATATTTATTTTTTATTTAAGTAAATTATAATGATAAATTATAATTTAGATTGATTTTTAAATTACAAAACATCTATTTTACATCTCGTAATCTAATTTTAGTAATTCTAATCAATTTAATATTATATTTGGACTTAACAATAATCTAAAATTTTGAGCAATTTTATATTAAAAAAGCACTTTAATATTACATTTGTAGTATTAATTATAATAAAAAATTTCCCAAATTCTTATTGAAATTTTAAAAATTGATATAATATTTGTAGTAATAATAATTTCAAATTTTTGATAAGGTAAGTTTTAGTTTAATCTAAATTGAATAGTAAACATAACAAAAACAAATTATCACAGATCAAAATATATAGAATTTCCTGGTGAAAAACAAGATTAAAAAATATAAAAATGACATAAAATTTTTTATAAAATATTATTTAATGATTTCAATTATAAATTTGAATTTATATTCCCTAAACAATTTCAATTTAATTCCCCCTTTGTTTGAATAAGACGCAAATAATAACTTATGCAAAGTGAAGACAAAAATGTAATTTCTTTCTGTTTAATATCTATAATTCATTATAATAAAAAGAAAAACAAAATTTTTTCAGTTGTAAATATTAATTATTTTTTGATTTCATAATAACTAGATTATTTATTTAATAAATATTTTCTTTAAATTATTAATAAATGAAAAAAGTAGTAATTATTTAGTATATAAAAACATTAAATTACCAGTATAATAATTAATAAGAATGTAGTAACATGAATGAATTATTCTTTTTATGATTTTCATATATGAATATATATTTTTAAATAAATTATTCTATGATATATTATAATTCTATAATTTTTTCGATACTATTAATTTAGTTTAAATGAATAATGTCAAAATTGATGTTTATGTTTTTTTATGATAATGTTTGTATTGATATAGAGTTAATAAAAATACCATATTCTCCCAAATGATACCTAATTTGAATATAAATGAAATATATATTCCATAACCAATCTTTCATTTATAATGAATGTATTCTTCCCTAAATAGTAAAATCTTTTATTATCTTAGTTAATGATAAAATTGTTTTTTTTTTGCATTATCATTCTCTTCTGTTAAGTTTTTTTATCAAGACACATAAAATTATTATTTGATAACTTGGATTTAATATTTTTTATATCGGGTAAAATTAAATAAAAATTATAAATTTAATATATTATTAATGGTTAAATAATATAGGTTAGGAAATGAGTTACCTTCATGAATTACCAAAATGGAAGAAATAAAGAAAAAAATATTTTAAGGAAACAGATGTTTAAAACATGTGTTTTACATAGTGTAAGATGTGTGTATCCCACATATTATCCTTAAAAATAATTAATTATCAATCATGGAGAAAATTTTGGTTTTATTTAACAGCAAATAGTGAATACATTTGGGTATTAAAAATAATGCTACTCCTCTTTAACTATAAAAGAGACATTACTCCCCTCACATATCCACACATATAAACAAATTTTGATTATAAATAACCATAGAAAATAACTTCCCAAAATCCCTCCAATCACATTATAGGCCTTATATATTTCATAAATCTATGCTTTTAAGGATCTAGTGCAAACCATATGAGGATACAAGAAGGAGATATAGTGTTTTTAAACCACTATCTTAATTTTTTTCTTTCTCAACATCCTTTAATTATATTAAGTCCCTGATTATATATTATACTAAGTATCATCTATTTAATGATATTTTTTCATTATTTTAATTACCTATAACATCAAATGATTTATTCAACTGCATTATAAAATCATCATTCACGTATACGATGGACTATTTCTAATAAAATGATGTTGTCCATTTTCCATTGATTCCTCTTATGGCTCATTATGATGATGGATATATGGTATATATATAATTTTTATAACATAATTATTCCATTTTATTAATTATATTTTTTATATTATTATATTTATTTCCATACTATACAGGATAACATCCATCATGTGTGTGACATGATACAACCTCATGAAGCAATGTAATTTATCATTCACTAATAGTTTACATGGAAGGTGATGAATAATAATGTTAATACTAATATGTCATATGAATATAATTATTATGTTATTTATGAAACATTTATCATTATGTAAAAATAATATACATAAGTTTCATTTATTCATTATCAATCTTGTAATGATTATAATGGTGTTCATATACATGAGGAATACCACTTTCACAAAGATAAGTGACTCACTTTTCATTGACACACTTCATGGATGATATATATATATATATAATCATAATGAAATAATATGTTATTTATTATAAAATTATCATATTTTAATGTTAATATATTACTCACCTAAATTTCTTAATTATTATTGAAAATGGAAATGTTTATAATGCAAACAAATGACATAATGTCTCTATGATCATAACATACTCCATTTTTCGTAACCATAATTTATGATATGGTTTAAAAGTAATATTAGTGTAAAAATATTATTATTGTCCCATTACTATTATACCAAATTTCATAGGTCTATATAATTTACAGCATAGTTCGGTCAGGCATGATGAAAAAATAAGCTTAAACAAGAATATATAAATTGAAATAATTAAAATAATGATGGATTATTAATAAATGAAGGAAAAGATTTTATAAAAGGAAGATATATGATATTATAAATATTTACATGGTTATATTATAAGTTAATTACAACTTCAAACCAAATATACTTAGTATTAATGAATGTTCAAATAAAAGGATTCTTGATTGAATATATTTCATCCCAATATAATTTCATTGAGTAATTTGAGAATATTATGCACCTAGTATATTTTATATGATGTATATACACATTATTTGAAATTTAATATATTGAATTTCTCCTTGTGGTATTTTATGTCTCATTTTTTATTATTTTATACAAGTCAATTTGGTATAAATTTTCCTATGTGGTATGGGATGTTTTAACTCAATGTCAACTCATTGGGTTAAACATATAATTCCTTGATTATGTCATTGAAATGTTACATGTGAAATTAATTTTGTTAATAAGACCATGAAATGACACTTGTTTTCTACAGATTTATAATTTATAAAAATAATAAATTGATTTTTTGATTCTCATATCAACATTATGGTATTTGAAAATGTTTACAGTATAATCCAATTTAAATTGAGATTGTTTATTTATTAATTAAAATTGAATTAAATTATATGATAATTTTTTTAATAAAGACTTTCATTTTATTCTACTATGGTAACTGATAATATTTTCAGGACATATTCCCTTTTATTCAATCTATGTTAGTTAAATTTATTGAGAATTTTTTTTATGAAAATAAGAATTCATTACCCCCTTCAATCAGAAAATTTTTTTCTTCCAAGAAAATGATTCATAAAAATATATAAAAATGGTAACCAACATTTTCAAAATTATTTATCAAGTCTCTTTATCCCTATTTTATCTCTTTAAAAAATATCAAAGTAATATTCTTTCATTTTGAAAACAATTACCATTTCACTTTTACAAAATAATGGCATTTTTTGTATATAGAGATATATTAAATTTTTAAAGTAGTAATAACATGCTTTAGGGAATGAAGAAAAATCAAGGAAGCCTATATTGATTCATCCTAATTTTATAACCCTTGAAAATATTCTGACACCCAGTGGGTAAGAATACCATTTTATAGAAAATATTAATATAACTATGGGGATTGACTATTGAATACTTGAAATCGGAGACATTATTCCCTTAAAACCATGTGTGATGAAGGTTAGTCTTTTCATTGGGGATTAATTTTAATCATATAATATAATAGATAATAGACCAGGGACCAAATATCTGATCTTGGGGTGTTCGAATTATTACCATATAATTTTTCTTGATGACACACAAATAAACAATATTTTCACTACAATCCTCAAGAACATTTCACATCAGAGAAGCATCCATAATTATAGAATCAAATTAGTCATTGGATACACTAAAGGATATGAACATAGAACTTTGAGAGTCCAAATTTTTATATCCTCCCCACTTAATTATAGGGCTAAATGAACCACAATAATTTAGTTAGAAATCATTATGGGGGGTGGGGGTGTCCAACTAACATATTATCCATATAGAGATGGTGACTTCATGGAATAAAAATGAAGTTTAAGACGTAATATGTTCCTTAATACCATAAAAGAAACATAAAATATAAATATAGGCACTACATTAGCCACCATAAAATAGATTTAACAAACAGTTGCTGATTTGAACTATAAAAACCATCACACCATTTTGTCATCCTAGATTCTAATATGATCCAACATCAGATGGATAGAAGGATATCCCACGATTTCATCTCCGTCTTGTTACAAAAATCCTTCACAAACTATAAATTGAGAATCTCGCATCTAATTGAATATAAGGACATAAAACTTTAGAAATCACTGATATCAACCCATAAAATCAATCTGGAGTCACCATTAAAAAGATATGTGGTGATGTTTATTTAATTGTAACACAGGAATAATGAGGCTAGTCTAACACCATTAAATTTTATATCATTGTCTCTAGGGGGATCATGTTTTCGAATACACCAAATAAAAAAGTTGAAATTCATGGGTATCTCTTTTCTCCATATAATAATACCTTACAAATTAGTCACCACATATCCATGAAAAGTATAATGATTGTGCTTCACTTTGAAGACATCACAAGAAGTTATTTTAAAAGACTATTTTCATAGAACATTTTTCATTTCTAGAGGTTGATAACTGCAACAGTGAATGAAAGGTAGATAATACAATAAGTAAAGTAAATTTTAGGTGTTACCCACCCTAGAAAAAGAAATATTATTTATTGTTTAATAATTTGAGGGATTACCCACCTTCATTACCATTAATTCAATAAAGCGTCCATTTCTTGTTTAAGGTGTTATTTTAAAAATAAATCAATTTTATAAATTATTTATAAATAAATGTATTGAATAAATTTTTTTCAAAAAGAAAAATTTTTATCTAGAATAATTTTTTAATTGATATTTTTTGGAATTTAAACTCATCAATGAAAAAAATTCCTTTATCCTGTCAACATTAATTATATTTTGATATCATCCTTGTTCTGCTTATGGAATGTTAATGATGATTTTTACTATGTTATGTATTGAAATTAAATTAAATATATTCAATTTTTTATTCACTAACATGAAATTAAAATATTTACATTCCTATGATTCTTAGTAATTAAATTATTAATAAATACCAACATTATTATGATGTAAATTTATATTTATTAAACCATTTTTCTTTTCAAAATAAGGTGATTTACATTTAATTTTATTTTCTGACTGTGGATATATTGATTTATTTTTATACTTTACTCAATATGGATATTTTATATAAGTAAAATTGATTAATAAAATAAATCATTTTATCAATAAATGATGATTTATTCAGAAAAATTGTGATGGGAGGGGACCAACATTAAATTTCCCCTTCAAAGAATTAGTTCTACAAATACGAAATATTAGTTATGCTAGAATAATATAAGTTTTTACTTGTATAATAAAACGTATTTGTAATATTAATTACTAGTAGATGTATAATGTCTTTGATATAAGAAATACCCATATTATGCATTTCTTATGTTCATTTTTCACTTGTCATTATCGAGGATTTTTTAACTATAACTTTATATCAAGGTGTATATTATTTATTTTTAATTTATTAAATGAAATGTTTTTTAAGTTACATACCATTCCATATTTATTATTCATTATCTATAAATTTATATAGAATTGTTTTTAAGTTATTTAATATCTATAATTTATTGTTATCCATTATATGTTTTCATCGATATGATATTCGGTTTCATATCCTTCCTAGTTTTTTTGATGATATGGAATGTGTGTTCTATTAATAAATTTGTGTGTTGATTATTATTATTAATTCATGAATTCCACAATTATACATAACCATTAAAAATTATTTGATATAAAACTTATTTTTTGGAATTTACATAGGAATCCATTATGTTTACTAAGAAAGATATGAATGGATATTCTATAAGAGAAAAAGTTATTCTCAAAAACATTATGCTTTAATTTGTGTATTGAAATGATATATAAGATTGATGTATATATAAGGATTTGAAAGAGTATAAAAAAATTAAGTTTTTTTGGATGTGAATTCCTATACCACATTTCAATATAATGGATGTGGGAATCAGGTATAGTTTTCTATGGTTGTGGCCACTACATTGGTGTACGGAGGACTACCTCTTTATAAAGCGATGGGATTTTTTTCCCATTAACACCATATATTGAATGTAATAAATTTAATTTTAATGAATATATATGATATATAATTAATTATATAGATTGTATAAATATAATATATCACAAATATCCTTACCCTTTCCGCCAATAAGGGAATTATATTGTTTTTAATGAGTACATATGACCTACAATCTCCACGAAATTATTCTTTTTGTTATTTTTATTACAATCATTCCTATATTGTTCTAAAAATGATTCTATTAAGTAAAAATATATTTATAAAATTTTTATCATTTCTAATATGATATATATATATATATATATATCATATCATAATGAACCAAATCATTCATGACAACAAACACATGATAAAATAAGGAAATACATACAAGAAAGAATGATTATAATGAAATACCCTTTATAAATGAGTCAAATATTTATTATAAGGTCATATATGATACTAAAAATATTAATCTATTTATTGAATAAATTAATATAATACTTAAAATATTATACATGATATATTGACACAGATGAAGTAAATTAGACTAGTGGTAAGGTTTTCTTTTCTCTCTTATACTTTTAAGAGACATATTCACACCTAATTATTCAAAAATACATAAATTTTTTATTTTATATAGAAAATTCAATTACCTTAATGGTTTATAATGTTTAATTTAATTATATTTCATTCATATTGATTATTATTTAATGTGTTCTAAAGTGTTAATAGATTATTTTAGAATCTAATCCTTATTTGGGATTGTTTTTGTTTATTTTTTCCTTAGAAGATTTGTGTATTATAACTATCTTAAAATAAATATATTATCCCATACTTATGTATTTCTAGAAAAGATAAATTTTATTTTTAGTCAATTATGTCACATAATATTATAAAACAACCACTGTCATGAAAACAAGACTATATTTATGTCTTTGGTCAGAAATCATTTTTCATCAAAACTCAGGTTTTCTTAAAATTGAATTTTTTTATTTATTAATTTTAAAAATTATTTATTAAATATATTTTTACCCATTATAAAATTTTACAATGTTTTTTAACGTAATATTCATTTAATTTTGAAAATAATACTTCTTTATAATCTAAATGAAATATATAAGAAAAATTGTTTTAATCTATACGACATAAACTGAATTTTCCATAGTCCGGAATAATTAATTTATTAACTATAATTCAACAAGTTCTAAAAGGTTATTAAAAACTAAAATGATTATCATATTATATTTTTATCTTCTATATTTATAAAAACATCTCAAAGTGAAAAGGTTATTTTATTAAAAAAATAAATTAGTTTTTATGGAATTTCTTCTCATTAACAACATCAAACCTCTCTTAAAATCATGAAAAATAATGGATATTTGAAATTTCCATCACTATAATTACATATTTGGATGGTTTTAAATTAGTATTAATGTGTTTGTAAAAACTTAATACCATTCACCATAATACTCTTGTTGTGTTATTTTTATATTTATTAATTAGAGAATTTATTGAAATTATATATGTTGTTTTTCAATATGATTGATTGTGTTTATTTTGATTCACCTCATTAATATGAGCAATCAATTGGAATTCATATGTGATGGGATCAAACCTGTATAAACTATTTATTTATCTATAGGTCTCATGAGACATAGTATATTGTGTCTTGGATAAGATCAAAACCATTTATATAGAAGTTTTGGAATAATTGCTTGACGATATTTGTTTTTGAGATATTACATTATGAATTCCATGATTATGAATTTTCGTGATAATATTTAATGTGATTATTTAATTTATTATAATAACCATGGGTAATATTCTTACTATTGTTATTATTTAAATGGAATTAATTTATCATAATGTTTTCGATTATATTATTCACAAGTTATAAATTGAGTGTCTTGCAATTCTGTTATTTGATTTTCTATATTGATTATGTTTTATTTACTCATAACATACACTATATGATTAACCTCGTTGATAATATTCGGTCATGAAGTTATTTTTTATTATTTTTCTAATGATATAATGATTTTTTGTGAATTATATATAGGGACACACTAAGAGGAATAATGGAATTATAAAATAAAAATAATTTTGAATTTATTTTAGTAAAATTTAATATGAATTTAAATTTTGTATCTACTTTATCAAGATTACTATACTATTTATATCATCATTATATGAATTCTTATTTCATAGGAAAATTTTAGAAATCATCCAATGGCTCTGAGGTATTGGTGTTTGCGTATAAACATGGGATATCAAATGATGTTTAGTTGAAACTATAAGAACTGGATTTAAGAATAAATTGATTTGGAAACAAAAACCTGTGATATGCATTATCTATATTTAGATAATAAAATCCCAATTTTTTTGGTTTGAAATATACTAATTGGTTTTCCAAGAAACAACATCCCAATTTGTATTCTATTAAAGGATGTATTTTTGGTGAAAAATTACCTAGGTGTAATAAACCAGAAATGAGAGTGTCCTACTTAACTCGTTCATCAAAAGGTTTATGAAAATGGGCCATAATAGGTATATATTTTGAATCTCATGTAGTATATTCTTAAGATAATTCACATATTCATACAAAAAAATTTTAATGGTTAAAAAATTAATATAACCTCCAAAAAAACATGTTTATGTTTATGATATTCTCTATTGATAAAATTGTCAATTTATGTTTTGTATATTAGAGGACATATAATTATAATTTTATTCATAACGATAAGATATAATCTATTATATTATATGATTTAAAAATTACCCCAACAATATGGAATGGGAATCCCATCAATGTAAATAATCCAAAGAATAAAAAAAAATTGTTGTCAATCGACTAATAGTTCTAAAGAAACAAGTACCCCCAAAATTGTCTACATACAGGGATGTAATATCATGTATTAAAAAATAAGAGAATGAATTATATAACTATTATGGATTCAAATGGATGTAAATGAATAATAGAATTCTATATTAAAATTCATATAAAGGGAATGATGGAATCCTGGATTTTACAACATTTTGTAATTGTGTGAAACAAACACCATAATAATTGTTTAAAGGGAATGTGAATTTTATTCAAGTGTGTAGGTAAAGTACAAAATTGTCACCATTTGAAGAGATTTAAAAAGGGTTTAAATGATACATACTTGAAATATAAGGAGATGGGTAACTATAAAAACAAATACCCCATTAATTAATTGAAAATTCCTCATATGTATAAAATGGATTATGGTCAAGCATATGTTATTGTCACAAATGAACCCAAATAATTAGTGTTTTTTTGGATTCAATAATTATGTCATTGGTTAATTTTATCAATCACATCATTTTTATAATATCTCAAAAATATATAACAATTTTAATGTATTAGTTTTTAATTAAGGATTTGAAATCCTATGTTGAATTGTACCGATAACCATAACAAACGATTCTTTGTCAGGTTGGAATTCTTGGAATGAAATCTGAGTGAAGGGAATATAACAGTTAATATATTACTAATGTTGATATTGTAATGTTTGTATAATGAAATGGTGTATATGTATAATTTAAATTTATAGTACTAACTACCTTATTATTGTTTATTGATAATTTGACATTGTGAATTATTCTATCATTAATGGGTTTAACAGTATTATAGGATTTAATGAATATATACAATAGCATGTGTCATATCAAATGAATAAGGAAGAATGATTGATTAAAATATGTATTTATGGTAATTAATGTTATTATAATGTTTTAATTGAATACATGATAATGTTATTCTGAAGATTGGTCTCTAATTATTTAGAGATACATCATGTTTTATATGTAATTAATGATAAATTAATATTTTAAATTTATTTATATTATTTCTATTCATTTTCATCATAATATTTTGGAATTGTTAAAAGAAAAACAATTTTTTAAATGGATTGTGTTGATAATTGGATGTGTTTTTTTTGTGATTAATGTATTAATTCATCGTATGAATATTTATTCATATTTAATAACATGTATTAACCATTTTATAAATAATTAAATGATATATGTGGAATAATGTATCATAAAATAATGGATATTATCATCGTTTAAAAGAAAATTTTACTGATTTGGGAAATAAAAAATAATATTTTCATATTAATTTATTATATAAATCATGGAATTGGAAATTTATAAAAGATAAATAAAAGGATTAGATTGTTCTAATGAAATTGAAATTCATAAAGTATATATATTTTTATATTATAATATAGTAAATGAAATCCCTAACATTAGGATGAATATATTAAAATAAAAATGGTTTCCTATTTCCATCAAGTCATAAGAATCTGATTGACTTTTGAATCATCACTGGTTGATTTTTTTGGGGTTTGATAAATTCCTTTTATCATTCACTTTCAACTAATAAATGACATGTATCACTCCCTATTTTATTATATACTTTCCTTCAATGACCATTTCTTCTCTTTCCATTTTTTTCTCACATATAGAATCCTAGTTATTAATTATTCCATATGGAAAAAATATTTCCCATATATCTTATCAAGAAGTTTTTTTATTAACCCTTCTTATGATGTGTTATTTAAATAGATGTATTTTTAAATGAAAATACCCTTCTTACAGAGATCAAGTTAAAATTGTGACGATGTCATTTATTTAAGGGGGTAAAATGTAACATCCTTACCTTATTAAATATAATAATCATATTAGAATAAATTTATTACATGAAACAAAAATCATATAAGGAAATATAATAATATGATACTTTAAGATATATTTATTTTAAAATAATATCCATCTCTTCGGGTGTTGTAAATGACTAAAACACTAGGGTTGAACGAAATGTGAGTCTCTATAAAAATGTTCATATGTATACATTCCCAATATAAAATGTTTATTTAATTATATTTTACCAATAGTATTAAATAAAATTTGAAATTATATTATTTATACATGTATAAAAAATGTATATCAATTAATTACAGGTAAAATTAAAATAATATGAATCAAAATTAACAATTTTCTATAATAATGTATTTTCCAAATGGAAGGATTAGTCTCGATACGTGAACATAAATTATAATCAATATTTACCAATTTTAGAAAAAACTTTTAATTAAATAAATTTAAAATGTATAAATAGTGATCTTAAGTGTTCTTTAGAGTGAATTTTTGGAATGTTTATGAAATAATTTGTTTTTTGATTATTATTAAAAAATTATATATTTTTTATGTCTTTTCCTGTTAAATTATCAACAAATATATGTTATATTTGGAATTTGATTTAGAGTAAAATTGGTTAAATTATATATGAATTAATATAAATTAGTAAAAGTTAATCAATTTAAAATTTAATTTTGATATAAAAACATTGTTAATTTTTAGATCTTTTTCATTTAAAACATCATTTCTCATCACATATATGTGATTGATTTAAAGTTGTAACTTCCAAATATGTGAATGAAATTGGAAAAATTGTATACAATATTTTGAATCATGAAAAATATACTATCTATTAAGTTCAAACAATTTTTTAATGTAAATTAATAGTTAAAACATGAAAAAAAAATATTTTCTATTGTTATTGTAAATTAGGGTTTACTCTAGTGCAAGACAAGTAAGATAAGAGTGTAAATTACCTAAAAACAAATAAAAATATTATTTCATGGAAATAATTGATCATTTTAATATCCCAACCTCTATCCTATTTTTATTTGGACTATTTTTCATGTGACATACTTTATCATTTTTTATTTATTTAGGATATTTTTAAAATAATTTCCACAAGGGTTTTCTTTCCATACTTAATAAAGGCCACTCGCTCCCTTCATATGTTCACAACTGAAAAACACAATGTGTCATCTAAAAAAATTTCACTAAATCAAAATCCTTATACACATTTAAGAGCTGATTCTACTCCCATAAGGTTAACCCAAGGGTCTATAATTAGATATCTAATGAATGGTTATAATAGAGAATGTAATTATCTTAATAGTAGTTTTTCATTTCATTTCATTTTCTCTATCAACTATGTCATAAAAATACTAATTTAAAAAAAATATTTCCCATTAACTAAGATGTTATTTTGTTTATTTATTAACATTTATCAATCTATACATTAATTAAAAGTGATTCCAAATTATCAACATTGTGTATGACAAAATTCAGCCTCGCGAACTGATGTAGTGATTTTAGCATCATCAAATTTCATGATATCATATAAAGATGGATACACCATATATATATATATATATTATATTTTATAATTTTATTATATTTATTAAATATTAATATCAATGATACCGTTTTTATATTTCACAGCATTTTAAATATGATAACATCTCACACGTGTATGGAGGACTTTTATATCACAAAGTGATTTGATTCATTTATCACCTCCACTATACCTTGAATTTAATAAGTATAAAATTAGAAAATACATGTTATATATATACATATATATATATATATAATTTATTCATTGTTAAAAAATTTCATACAAACCACCTCCTAACCATTTCACTTATTAATGGAATGATATTTCCACTCTTGTGTTTGTACGACCTACTGTATCCATTAAGCGATGCGATTCAATTACCATATAAAAATTATTTAATAGTTTAGAAAAAATATATACTATATAATATGGTAGTAATCATAGTATTATAATTTTTTATCATATATATATATATATATATATATTTAATTCACATGGACAAGAACATTAATGTAAAAATATGCATGAAAATAATTGAAATTAACAATCAAAAAAATGAAACGTAATGAAGTATTTTTTTTAAAGGGTGGAATAATGTTGATTGAGGAATATATTTGATTTTATTAATATGATTCTGGTTCTAGAAAAAATAGTACGATAATTAGTACCATTGGTTATAAGGTACGTGAATATAGGATTTAAAATAGACCCAATGAAAGGGGTTGAAAAATCACTTTTACTTTTGTATTAAAAATACCATATTCACAAATTAATTCTTTTTATTCTGTATATAATAACCACTTTTATGTTATAGGATAAATTAATTTATCTTAATGGAATTTCAAATCTCATTTAATGTTATTTATTTCATCAGATTTATGATTAAAATGTTACCATTGTGGTAATTGTTTATTTCACAGTCTCATGATTGTCTTTTATTTTTTATTATTGTGTTTTATAGGGTATTATTTTGTGATATATATATCTTAATATTAATATATTTTCATATACATTGGTTATTCATGAAATAATTCATGAAATATCACCATTTCCATTTTCTTGTTAAAATGATTCAAGAAATGTTTGTGAGAAAATCCTACTTTATTTATGTCCTCGTATAGATATCATATTCATCAAAAACAATGATTTATAAAAATGTTCTTATTATTTTAACATTGTCAAAATACATTATTAATGATATTTTTTACATTTTTTTACAAAATATTTTAAATGTAATATTCATGTCATATTGAAAATAATTCCGTTTTAGATTTTACTAAAAATGTAAAACAAAATTTATTTTACATGTATGAAATGAATTATATTTTATCATATCATGGAAAATAAATCTTTTAAATAAAATTTTATAGATTTTTAATGGTTATTTTAAAATAATAGGGTTTTCAATATATTTTTATTAATTTATATTTTAAATTAATTTCAATGATAACATATTGTTTTCATAAAATGTCTTCTTAGATATCTCTATATGATATTTTTAATTAAAAATGGAATGGTCCCTTTTTTGAAACAATCATCCAAAAAGTTTTTTTTCTAATTATAAAATTATTATTGATTACATGTATGGTCTATGATATGTTTGGGATTTGAAGTAAAATTTTATTACCATTCACCATATTTCTCACAATAGTTTTTGATTATGTTAAATTATTATCGAAAGTATTAATGTTTAATAAGATAGTTTTTCGATATGAACATTTATGTTGATTTTGATTTGGAACTTTTATATGTGGAATGAATTAGGTATTTTTAACAATGTGTGGGGCATGATATTTCACATAGATTCATTAGTAGGTATAATGAATCCAACTATATTGGGTTTTGATAGAGGCATTAAAATTTTTTATAGACATATTATAAAAATACAGGATTTCATTTTATGTTATAGAACGTAGCCTCATAAATTTATGTTAGATATCAACAATCATTGATTCCATTGATATGAATTAAATTATTGACATTCCATGTCATTAATAAATTTTAATTAGTACCCATGGTTAGGATTCTTGGCAATGTGATTATATATATGTAATTATTTTATTACCATTAATTCATTTAATAATTATTAATGTTTTTATCATCTAATAACATTTTTTCTCTTATTTACATTTAAATATTGATTACTAATACTTTATTCTCGTAATCCATGTTTATATTATCCATACTGAGCAACTATGATCAAACCAATATTATTTTTTATTTTTACAAGTATTTTTGTCATAGTTTTGTGATTGATATGCATGGATTGAAGAAGGGGACTTATGATATTCTCAATGAAAACTCATTGTGTATTTTTTGATTTAAAATTTAAAGTGAATATCATTTTTGTCTAGTTTACTAATACTACAAAATATATTGGTCCTACAAGAGGAAATTCATGGTACCATACTATAATGTAATAAATATGCTAGCAAGATTTTGGTATCAGGTTTGGGGTAACAAAATAACTAATACTGAAGGGACATAAAATCCAATATGAAATTATATTAAAAATATATCCTAAATAAAAAATATGTAAACACAAAACATAATAGTATAATAAATATATTCCATTTATGAGACATTTTTTTAAATATAATTATATCCCATACATGTGTTTAATAATTTAAAATTTTGAATCATTAGTTTCCCAATATTTGTAGTCAATAGAAATAAATATAACGAATCGAGCAAATAACCATTCTGATGAGAAATATGTTGGCTTCCCAAATGAGATACAAAACATGATGGGAGATGTATTTTGGAATTTCATTGAAATACATTTCCAATACCTCATATTGTTTATAGAAACATGAATCATGTAGAAAATCAACATCCCCCAATAAAGGAAAAAGATGCATTTGAGACCTTAATGTGCCATAAGGCCTTTTAAATTTAGTTGATATATCAATACCTTGATCATTAAAATATAAATTAATTCCATTTAAATTATTATATCTCCCCATTAGTGATATGATTAATATAATGGAATATTATATATATGTCATATAGAGAGAGAGAAACTAATTAAGAGTGGATATTGGAAATAATTATAATAAATAAATTGGATACAAAAGTGATTGAGGGGAAGGAATTCATTGGAAAATTTTGATAATTATTTTCCTCCTACTCATCGACATGAAATAATGTGGGATTTCATTAACAACATGAAAAAGGATGAAGAGTGAATTATCAAGTATTATGTGAAATTAAATTTTCTTTCATGATAATCTTCAAACATGGTCATTGACCAAGAAGTTAATGTCAAATAGTTATTTTTGAGATAATGTCGAGTATTTGAAATTTTTTATTGATTTTTGACATTGAATAATATGAAGAAATTATCTAATATTCTATCATTATTATAATGGATATTAGAGGATATCAAGTGTAACATGAGTATACAGATAATTTTTTCATAATTTATATTAATTTCTCTAGTGACATGGAAAGAAATCATGGAGGAAATAATATCAATAGATCCACATGTCAAAAGTATAGGAAAAAACACCCAAAAAATTTGATGAATTTTCTAGTGAAATAATTTATCTTCTTTGAATGAAGGGGAAATTTCTAAATATTTACAATGATAAAAATCCTTCATTTTTATAGACCTATTTAATCCTCCAAACATCCATCATCCTATATTGAAATATATAAACTATATAAATCATGATCACTACATGAATCAATTCTTTAATTCAATTTTCATTAAAGAAAATGGATGGAAAAAAACAATACACAATATAGATTATGTATGAATCAATGACATCATAACTTATTGGGTAGATCCTAAAAAGTGTGGTGATAATTACACTAGTCAATCAATAAATGATATATAACAAACTATATCATATTGGATCTATGAATTCATTAATATCACAAATGTTTGGTATAACTATTAAAACACCACCAAAAAACATGGATCATATTTTATCATGGAAAATAGAAAATGGGGAATTTAGTTCATCAAAATTATAAAACACATATAATGGTAATACTTTTGGGATGGATTTCACCAAAAACATGGGGATGCTCCCTTTATTAAAATTCATTTATATTTATGTAATGCATTATATTTCCGTGTATAAAGAAAACATAAATTCTAATGAAAATGAAATTATCCTCAATTTAAAATTTTTCCCCAAGTAAATACCACTTAAATAATGAGGATGGGTCTCTATTGGTATCATCATCTCATTCATGAGTATTTTCCCCTATTGGGAAAGTGTGTCTATCCCAAATGATATAGACATAGAAAAATACTTTGCTTCATGAAATTCACATATCAAGGGAATTTCTAATCATCTATTTGGATTATTTTTATGGAAAACCTCCTAGTATATAGGTTGAGTTCTTAATGAATCATATATCTAGATATTTTTTAATTTCTATGTACTTATATATAATGGAAAATTTTGATCATGTGTAATAAAAGAATAAACCAAAATAGAATTTTGATAAAGGGATTAAACACCCAAGTCTTTGACTATGTGGTGAACCAGTCCTCTCATTCAAGGAGAACAATGGTTAATGAACCATAATTATGATTATTGGGCAATAAAATAAATCATGAATAAAAATAACTGTCATATACCGTTAATTTATGACTTCTTCAATTAGCTATATGGTTTGTAGTGAATTGTAATGGTGTATATTTTGTCAGGATATTATCATGTAAAGGTGAAGAAGGGGTATATAACAATGAAATAATTTTATACAAGGAATGAGAAATATGATTTAATTTTCATTTTATAGAAATCACTAATTCTATGACCATATTAATAGACACAATAAATATAGTATATCATGATTACCTTAATAAATTTTTAGAATTATATTTATATTATATTTTTAACAATAATAAATGTGTTATGGAGAATGAGAATCATTTTTGTGTTTTACTAATAACCATATAGAAATAAAATATGTATTAAATGTATATTAAAACTGAGTTTTGGAAGGATAAATTAATATTCACAGTGAATGATTACACCAAAATAGGGATATATGTTGATCCTTCAAAAATATAGGCAACCAAATGAGGACCTTGGCTAACCGTTTTGATAGAAATACATAGTTTCCTTGTATTATCTGGTTAATATTGTCTATTTTTAAAGAATTATCAAAATTATGACTCCATTAACCAAGAAAACTCTTAATGGGGTGATGATATTCTAGAATGATCATTTCATAAAATGAATTAAATATATGAAAAGAGGGTAATATTTACACTTGTTCACACATTACACACTACTAAGTAAGGATTTCACGACCCGCCTTCACCAAAAGGAGGGAAGGGTCAGCAGATTGTCAGGCCCTTCCTTCGTTAAGTTGAAGTAGAGATAATGACCCCCGAAACCCGCCTTCAATAGGTCCCGGAGTGGCGACTAGCACCAAGGGTATAGAAATTTCTCACAAATGGAAATCATTACCCTTCTTATTTTATAGGATCGAGAGATAAGGAGAAGAAAATCCAACAACACAAAGGTAGAAAGAAAATTAAAGCCAAAAGTAAACCATTCCCACATGCATCTTTCAAAAGGGAAAGCCACAAAGTGAAAATGGTGACTACAAGGTAAGTACCAAAGGGAAAAGAAAAACAACAACTGCAACTTCTCCAAAGGTCCGATCTAGTAAGGTCCTGCTTGATCCCTGAAGTCCTCCTAGAAACCTGAAAGCAGTTTTATATACGTAGGGTGAGCATACAAGTACACTCAGTAGGGAAAACCAATGACTCTCGTGCATAGGTGGGGGAATGTACTAAAGTCCCGGGAGAAAAAGAGTAACCAAACACCTAAAAAGGTAAACTACCCCCCCCCCCAGGCCTCACCAAGGCACACTCCCCAAATAACGCAAGTCAAGCAATATATATATGATAAGAGCACATCGATATTTGGGTACCCCGCGCCACTTTCCCACTGGTTATTGAGACATCCTACGCATCGGACCAATCCCGCCATTATCACTGCAGTCCCACTTCCACACCCACCCGCACACACCTGGGCCACCACCACACGCAGTACCACTACCAAAATCCCTCCCGCACAAACCTGGGCCACAACCACACGCAGTCCCACTGCCGAAATCCCGCCCGCACACACCTGTGCCACAACTGTCACACGTAACCACGCTTGCAAACACCTAGGCCAAAACAACCACCACCACACCCGAAGACACATGGGCTAGAAAATACACTTCCACACCCGAACACACATGGGCATCATCCTGAAGACACTTGGGAAACCTCATGCCGCACACACCTGGCCAACCACCACACTACCCAGCCCTGAGGTTCTTGGGGTAATAATGGACTTCAGGCCATCACAGCCTGCCCGAAGATACTTGGGCTATTTGGGAAAGGGAGCAGAAAAGGAGCTAATAACCAGCCACTAAGAATAGTGTTGGGAAAAACACCCTCCCCTGTGAAATGGGGGTGTTCGGCACTAAGTGCTCAACTTGGGTGGCGCGCAAATAAGAAACACAAAGCTACAAGTATATAAATATATGTATCAAGCACTCACCCAAGCCCGGTTTTTCTTCAGACAGCCTACAGATCAAAACAGCACTCAAGTCCGAGTAACGACTCATGCTAACAACCCATGTGTCCCCCTTCTTATTTCACATTCAGTAATAATGTTAATGTTTAAGCACTACTGGGTAACTAGTAGGCATAGGCACAAATCTAGGAAAGTAAACAGTCAAACAACAACCAAAATGTCCACACCCGGTTCTCAACAACAGAGGATTCCACCCCAATTTGTGATATAAACAAGTAACCACCCGGATTTAAAACTCACAAACACCGAATCCATACCAACATGAGATCCCATCACCCAAATTCACACAACCACTGAGAGTATAAATGAACAGGGGATCCCATCCCCTCCCACATCTCCAGCAATCGGCCCGAAAGGAAAACAACCAACTACCACCATCAACACAAGCAGGGCCTTGTAGGAATTTTCAGATTTAAATGACTTAACACACTCTATGATTTAAATTTCCATATGTTCTAACCGGGAGATATCACAGAAGGGTTGATCCTGGTGCTTTCAATTTATTCAGCTGGATATACGTGATTAACCAATTCACTTTTCACAGCAGGAGTTTACAACCACAAACAAGCCATTTAAAACATCAGCAGGGTTCATTAGTGCACAAACAACGACCACCAATGGCCTCGATTTTCAGGATTCATAATCCATCACAACTCAATAAGATGGTCATAGAAGAAACAACATCAAAATATAAAACACCATCAACGATCACAGTCCCCCCCCCCCTCTTCATTCTTTATAGAATTCGTTAATTATCTTTAATTAGGTCTGGTTTACCCAATTCTAAAGAAATCAAAAGTACGCCCACCCCACATGATACACAAAAGAGAGAGAAGAAGGAGAAAATCCCTACATGTTGATAGATGGTAGACATTTTGGCCGGGGGTGCGAAACTTTACGGATAACGATGCAGCAGTCCGGATGCACCAAAAGCTGTTTGTGAAAATCCACGATCGAGAAAAGAGAAACCACGACTAACCCTTAGTTTATAAGATTCGGGGACGGTTCAGGTGAAAACGCGAAACCGCGTAAGGCGCGGGGGTCGTGGGTTGACCACGCGGCTCCACTCGTCACAAAAAGGGGTTGGGTGGTTTATGCCAACTCATGAATTGATAAAGTATTTAATTAAAGCTCTTATGCGTGTTACGGGTCTTAAAAACATGCTTAAACAAGTCAGAATAGGGTTTAAAACCCTATTTGCGCAAACGAGCGCTACTGGAAACAACTTGACAAGGTCGGGTGTCGCCGATCGGTCTCACCGATCAGTCGCGCCGATCGGTCCCGCCGATCGGTCGTGCCGATCGGTCCCGCCGATCGGTCGCGCCGATCGGTCACGCCGATCGGTCCCGCTGATCGGTATCCCCGATCGGTCCCGCCGATCGGTCTCACCGAGATTCCACTCCTTTAGAACCCAGATTCTGGCAAAGGGAAGGACCAAGAGAGTCTGGGTCATCACATCAGATACCTCTCAAACAATTCTCGTCCCCGAGAATTTAAACAACCCAGAAGGAAAGGGCGGGTCCGAACAATGACACCAAAAGATACCACTCAAGAGTGAACCTCATCGTTAACTAAGAACACCTTCCTTTCACGAACCATGCAACATACCATGCCAAGCCGCCCGAGCATGTGGGTTGGGGAGTCTCCTCCCCCATGTCAAGATATTATCCGCTTTGGGTGACACTGACTCGCCCACATGGGTTTAATCGCATCCACCTTAATGCGTCTTGATTAGGGGTCGGGTTATCTCTTTCCACATAGCCGGGGCTTTTCACACACAAGCAGAGGAAGAAAACCAGTACATTTTAGAGCCAAAAGGAAAAACGTTCTATCACAACAGGTACAACAAGGAACAAAACTTAAAACAACTCTGGGTACTGGGTATTCATCTGTGCTTCCCACTCCCATGTACTCTCCTCAATCCCACAATGTCTCCACAACACGTGATCCAAGGGAATGGTTCAACCGCGAAGAACCTTTTCCTTGTAATCCTCGATCACCACTGGTCTCTCCATAATGGTCACGTCATCCTCGATGTCCATCTCACCCCAATCAAGGATGTGTGAATCGTCGTGCAGATACCGACGGAACTTGGATACATGAAAGACATCATGTATCCTTAGTAGCGGTGGTGGCAACACTAGCTGGTAAGCCACTTCGCCGACCCGCCGCAACACTTGGAAGGGTTCGATGAATCTGGGAGAAAGCTTACTCCCTTTGCCGAACCTCCGCTGCCCACGCCGAGGGGAGACCTTTAAGAACATGTGTTCCCCAACCTCAAACTCCAAGGGCCTCCTCCTGGTATCAGCATACGACTTCTGTTGGTCCTGGGCCGCCTTCATCCTTTCTCGTATGAGCTGAACCTTCTCTGTCGTGTTCGGCACCACCTCCGGACCAAGGATGTCTGCCTCACCTACTTCGGTCCAACATACATGCAAACGAAATGGCCTACCGTACAAAGCTTCAAACAGGGCCATGCCAATGGTAGAGTGGTAGCTATTGATTTAGGAAAACTATACTAGAGGAAATTATTGCACCCATGCTCCTCCTGAGTCCAGAACACATGCTCGCAGCATATCCTCCAAGGTCTTAATGGTGCGCTCTGTTTTTCCATCCGTCTGGGGATGGAAAGCAGTGCTAAGGCGTAACTGTGTGCCAAACGCATGCTGCAATCCTCTACAGACTCGCGAAGTAAACCGTGCATCCCTATCTGAGACTATAGACCTCGGAACTCAATGCAACCGCACCACCTCATCCACGTACTTTCGTGCCAATGCATCCACAGCACTCGACTCCCTGATCGCCAGAAAGTGAGCCGATTTCGTCAACCTGTCCACTACCACCCAGATGGCGTCGTACCCTCCATGGGCCTTGGGTAGTCCTGTGACGAAATCCATTGAGATGTTATCCCACTTCCACTCCGGGACATCTAGGGGCTGTAGTAGGCCGCCTGGAACTCGGTGTTCAGCCTTCACTTGCAGACACACTAGGCACTTGGCCACAACCTCTGCCACTGGTCTCTTAACTCCGGGCCACCAAAACTGCCTCTTCAAACCCTGGTACATCTTGGAAACTCCTGGGTGTACCGCCAGGGGTGAGTTGTGGAACTCACTGAGAACCTTGTCGCGCATCGCCTCCGGGAAAAACAACCTTCCCCGGAAAATAATCTGGTTCTGACCATCCTTGGTCCATCCTTCCGGAGCATTACCCTGGTCAACTTGGTCACGCTCCACTTCACACTCTAAGTATCCCCACTGAGAATCTTCCACCTGCTAAAACATGGATGACTGCACTGTCATCTGATATAGGCAGCCTCTACCGCTATCCATCTTCGCATCCAGGTGTAAGGTAGCCAACTCTTCCATTTCCTTCCAGGCATCCGCCGACTCTCAGACCGCATCCTTCTGCGTCCTCCTGATCAAGGCATCAACCACCACATTGCCCTTGCCCTCAGTATAAGAGATCCCAAAGTTGTAATCCTAGAGGAACTCCACCCATCTCCGCTGTCACAAGTTCATGTCCCGCTGGGAGAAGATATACCTCAAGATTTTGTGATCCATGAAGACCACAAAGCATTCCCCAATGAGGTAGTGCCTCCATAACTTTAGTGAAAAAATGACCGCTGCAAGCTCTATGTCGTGGGTGGCATAATTACACTCATGGGAACGCAGCTGCCTGGACCCATAAGAGATAACCCCTTGTCGCTGCATCAACACGCATCCCAGGCCCTGTCCCGAAGCATCACAAAATACTTCATAGGCCACCCCTTCTTCTAGTAATCTCAGCACTGGGGCACTGACCAACTTCCCCTTTAGATAGCTGAAGGCTGACTAGCACTGCTCACTCCATATGAAAGTCTTGTCCTTCTTGGTCAGAGCCGTCAGAGGGGCTGCTACTCGGGAGATGTTGGGTATGAATCTCTGGTAGTAACCCACCAGCCTGAGGAAACGTCGTACTTCTTCCACATTCTTGGGTGTTGCCCAAGAAACAACTGCCTCAACCTTTGATGGGTTGACCACTACCCCCTGCTCAGACACTACGTGCCTGAGTAAGTGCACTTCTCGTGTCCAGAAATTTTATTTTGGCAACTTCCCATAGAGCTGGTGCTGTCGGAGGACCTACAAAACTATCCTCAGGTGCTCTGCATGGTCCTCCTCTGATCTAGAGTATACTAGGATGTCGTCGATGAACACAACCACGAACCGATCCAGGTACTCCCGGAAGATGGAGTTCATAAGCCCCATGAACACAGCCGGGGCGTTCGTAACACCGATGGGCATGACTATGAACTCCAAGTGTCCATACCTGCACCTGAATGCTATCTTTGGGATGTCACTCACTTTCACCCTCAGCTGTTGGTACCCAGACCGCAGGTCGATCTTCGAGAACCATCCTACCCCTTTCAGCTGGTCAAAATGATCATCTATCCTTGGGAGAGGGTAGCGATTCTTGATCGTCACCTGATTCAACCTCCTGTAGTCTATGCAGAACCTATGACCACCATCTGCCATCTTTGCAAACAATACCGGAGCACCACACGGTGACGCACTCGGGTGAACATAACCCCTCTTCATCAGATCGTCAATCTGTATCCATAACTCTCGTAGATCTGAAGGTGCCATCCGGTAAGGAGACATCGAGATTGGACGAGCGGCGGGCTGCAGGTCTATCCCGAACTCGATATCACGTCGAGGGGGTAGAGTCGTCACCTCCTCATGAAAGATGTCCATAAACTCATAGACGATCTCTGGCACTTCCACCATTCCAGCATCTACTGATTCCACTGTCATCTCGGTCAACAAAGAGAGGAGATGTTTCTCTCTCATGTTTCCCTTCGGACTTCTCCGCTCGCCGGTGAAGGTAACACGTCGACTATCAAAGTATGAGAACACCACCCTTCTTCGAAAACAGTTGATGACGGCACACACAGAAAATAGCCAGTCGATTCCTAGGATGACATCGTATGGCTGAATCTGTAGCAGAAGAAGATCTCGAACCGACTGATGTGGCCCTATCATCAGTCTACATCCCCGAAAAATGAATGAAAAGTCGGTCTGACCTCCAACTGGTGTGCTCAACGCCAGGGGCACTGGAAGTCTCTCAGAATCTAGACCCAAGGTACGGTCTAGACTGGGTGCAACGAAGGAGTGCGAAGCTCCGGTATCGAACAATTCATAAGCAAGAGTGCTAGACAGACTGATCGTACCTAAAACAACCTCGGGCCCTGCTGGAACTGATACATCTACAATGTGAAACTGCCCACGCCCAGCTCTCCTGCCCCTCGGTTTTCGGACACCTCCCCGACCACACCCTGGTCGAGGTCCCTGTGGAGTGCCCTGAGGTCGGCCTCCTCCTACGTCTGCCCTCGGAGGAGCGGGAGCTCGCTGTCCCTGCTGCTGCTGCTGGAAAGGTCTGGCTGGAAGCTACTACTGGGGCGGGTGCTGGGGCTGACTGCCACTGATGTACTACACTCGGTCTGGGCCCTGACTCCGGAGATGCCCATGGCTCCCACAGATAAAGCACCGCAGTCCCGGGCCCCTAGAAAAAGGGCGAGGGATGGGGGATCGAAACCGAAACTGCTGCGGTCTGCTCCCTGCGGGTCAGAACCTAGAGGGTCCTGATGCTGGAGGCCTGGTGATGACGACCTTCCCCTTTGGTGGTCCCATCTGGATCCCCCTCACGACACTCCCCCTAGAGCATGCCTCCGCACCACCACATTGGACTTCTTCTGGACCTCCAAGTACGTCGGCGGGGTAAAGGGGGTAACAACATACTTGAGGGAGGGTCGGAGTGCCTCCTCTAAACGTCTTTCCCAAGACTCCTCGTTGAGAAAGAGGTCCAAAGAAAAACGTAGGAGGTCCTTGCACTTGATCCCTAGCTCCCTCACAGACATACTCCCATGCTGGAGGGAGAGTAGTTCCTGCCTCTTTTCTTCCTTCATTTTCAAGGAGAGGAATTCCGCATGGAACTCCTTCTCGAAATCCACCCAAGCCACCTCAGACTCTCTCCTCTCCCCCAGCTAAAGCATCCAACAATGACGTGCTACTCCCCGCATCTAGCTAACGGCCAGAGGAACCCAGTACTCGGTCGAGGCCCAAATCAGGCTGAAGGTTATAACTAGCTCCTCTAACCAACCTTCCTTCTTCATATCGGAGGTGCTTCCCTCATACTTTTCGAGGGCCTGTCGCTGGAAGGCTCGAAGAGTCTTCTGCCACTGGTCGTCCTCTTCCTCTCGATCAGCTTTCTTCCGATTGGCCAATGTAGTCTCTGGGGCCTCGATCGCCTGTACCACACGTGGTCACCTTCCATGTGACATAGCTGCAAGGTAAACAAGGAATGCCTATGCCCAAGTAGTGAATAATATCATTCTTAAAACTTCATAATATTTTATTTATTCTTAATTCCCAAGACATCCCAGAAACACAAGAACACAAGTCATTATGATGCATGTACATTTCCTAGGGTCTCTACCCTTCAATCAGTGTGTCCTCACTTGGTCGTTCGGTAGGTCCAGAGTCCTTGCATCGGATCACGGGGGGCCCTAAAATCCCGTGTCCTAGCTGGTCTTTCCTGAACTAATTCACGCTCCAATGTCACCCAACATTGTTGCCTTACCATCCCATGCAATCCTCATTATTTCTAACTCCAGACTCCATCCTATCTCTCAACCATCCCCTTTGATACCATTCTGTCACGACCCGCCTTCACCAAATGGTGGGAATGGTTAGCATATTACCAGGCCCTTCCTTCTTTAAGTTGACGGAGAGATAATGACCCCTGAAACCCGTCTTCAATAGGTCCCGGAGTGGCGACTAGCACCGAGGGTATAGAAATTTCTCACAAATAGAAGGCATTACCCATTTTATTTTATAGGATCGAGAGATAAGGAGAAGAAAATCCAACAACACAAAGGTAGAAAGAAAAGTAAAGCCAAAAGTAAACCATTCCCCCATGCATGTTTCAAAAGGGAAAGCCACAAAGTGCAAAAGGTGACTACAAGGTATGTTCCAAAGGGAAAAGAAAAACAACAACTGAAACTGCTCCAAAGGTCCGAGCTAGTAAGGTCCTACCAGATCCTCGTAGTCCTCCTGGAAACCTGAAAGCAGTTTTATATACGTAGGGTGAGCATACAAGTATACTCAGTAGGGAAAACGAAACACTCTCGTGCACAAGTGGGGGAACATACTAAAGTCCCGTGAGAAAAACAGTAACCAAACACCTAACAAGGTAAACTATCCACCCCAGGCCTCACCAAGGCACACTCCCCAAATAACGCAAGTCAAGTAATATATATATGATAAGAGCACATCGATGTTTGGGTACCCCGCGCCACTTTCTCACTGGTTATTGGGACATCCTACGCATCGGACCAATCCCGACATTCTCACCGTAGTCCCACTGCCACACTCGCCCGCACACACCTGGGCCACCCCCACACGCAGTCCCACTGCCGAAATCCCTCCCGCACACACCTGGGCCACAACTGTCACATGTAACCACGCCTGCAAACACCTAGTCCAAAACAACCACCACCACGCCTGAAGACACCAGGGCTAGAAAATACACTGCCACGCCCGAAGACACCTAGGCCTCATCCCGAAGACACTTGGGAAACCACCTGCCGCACACACCTGGCCAACCACCACACTACCCAGCCTGAAGGTTCTTGTGCTAGTAATGTACTTCAGGCCATCACAACCTGCCCGAAGATACTTGGGCTATCTGGGAAAGGAAGCAGAAAAGGAGCTAATAACCAGCCACGAAGAATAGTGTTGGGAAAAACACCCTCCCCCGTGAAATGGGGGTGTTCGGCACTAAGTGCTCAACTTGGGTGGGGTACAAATATGAAACACAAAGCTAAAAGTATATATATATGTAACAAGAACTCACCCAAGATAGGTTTTTCTTCAGATAGCCTACAGATCACAACAACACTCAAGTCTGAGTCACGACTCACGCTAACAACCCATGTGTCCCCTTTCTTATTTCACATTCAGTAATAATGCTTATGTTTAAGCACTACTGGGCAACTAGTAGGCATAGGCATAAATCCAGGAAAGTAAACAGTCAAACAACAAACAAAACGTCCACACCCAGTTCTCAACAACAAAGGATTCCACCCCAATCCGTGATATAAACAAGTAACCACCCGGATTTAAAACTCACAACCACCGAATCCATACCAACAGGAGATCCCATTCCCCAAATTCCCACAACCCCCGAGAGTATAAAAGAAAAAGGGATCCCATCCCCTCCCACATCTCAAGTAATCATTACTAAAGGAAAACAACCATCTACCACAATCAACACAAGTAGGGCCTTGCCGGTATTTTCAGATTTAAACGACTTAACACAATCCATGATTCAAATTTCCGTGTTTTCTAATAGGGATCTATCACAGAAGGGTTGATCCTGGTGCTTTCAATTTATTCATCCTGATATACGTGATTAACCAATTCACTTTTCACAGTAGGAGTTTACAACCACAAACAAGACATTTAAAACATCAGCATGGTTCATTAGTGCACAAACAACGACCACCAACGGCCTCTATTTTTAGGAGTCATAAGCCAGCACAACTCAACCAGATGGTCATAGAAGAAACACAATCAAAATATAAAACACCACCAACGATCACAGTTCCCCCCCCACTCTTCTTTATTTATAGAATTCGTTTATTATCTTTAATTAAGTCTAGTTTACCCAATTCTACCGAAATCAAAAGCACGCCCACCCAGCATGATACACAAAAGAGAGAGATGAAGGAGAAAATCCCTACCTGTTGATAGATGATCGACGTTTAGGCCGGGGGTGCGGAACATTACAGATAACTATGCAGTGCTCCCGACGCACCAGAAGCTGTTTGTGAAAAGCCACGATCGAGAAAAATAAACCACAGATAACCCTTAGTTTATAAGAGCCGGGGAAGGTTGAGGTGAAAACGCGAAACCACATAAGGCGCGGGGGTTGTGGGTTGACCACGCGGCTCCAATCGTCACAAAAAGGGGTCGGGTGGTTTAAGATGACTCATTAATTGACCAAGTATTTAATTAAAGCTCTTATGCGTGTTACGTGTCTTAAAAACACACTTAAACGATTCAGAATAGGGTTTAAAACCCTAATTGCACAAAGGAGCGCTACTAGAAACAACTTGACAAGGCCGGGTGTCGCCAATCGGTCTCACCGATCGGTCGGGCCGATCGATCTCACCGATCGGTTTCACCGATCGGTCCCACCGATCGGTCTCACCCATCGTTCGCGCCGATCGGTCTCACCAATCAGACCCACCGATTGGTCTCAACGATCGGTCCCACCGATCGGTCTCACCGAGACGCCACTCCTTTAGAACCAGGATTTTGGAAAAGGGAAGGACCAAGAGAGTCTGGGTCATCACAAAAGATTTTTGGTTTTGAAAAGTGTATTTGGTCACATACTCTTTATAATGAGAATGTGATTGTTTATTCCCCCCTTAAGTTATTGATAAATGACTAAAACTTCACAACACATGATCTATAATGGGAAATAATGATCTCTTCACTTATAACATGAAAAAATTAACTATAATGGGTGAATGGTGACACATATAGAGATTATAAATTCTTCAAGTATATAGTAACAGATATGTTTATTAATGTTCACTAGTGACAGTGGTTAGATTTGGTAAAGGATTGTGGTTAGTCAATTTATCATTATACTTGAAAGGTGAACAGTGATGTAGATTCTTTACATCGAAAATATTATAGAACCATATCCATGATAATAATTTAAAATAATCCAATATTATTAGATATAAAAATGATGGGAATGGGAATAAAAAATTGAATTTTATCCTACCATGATCAAATTACTTATCAAAAATATATTCATGAGAGGATCAAGGTTGGTTAAAAGGATAATTAGGTGATACATAAAATGGTACAAAATATTTTGTAATGGAACATTACTAAATTTAGAATTATAATTTATGGAACCTAGTTAACTATTTGATAAAAATTAAAAGGGATCATGTTGATGATGTGAATCACTCATGATTCTCTATTCAAATAGAAATCAATAATATATATATATATAGAAAAACATTTGGGGGTAACATGAAATTTTATTTTACATAATTTCTATCATGATGATTTTTTCTTAATAAAATAGAGGCTCAATGATATTATTCAATGTTTATAAAGAAAGAGTTTACCATAGCTATACATGAATGTGTTTATATAACTCTTTATTTTTTATGTATCTGTTAACGTAATATTTTGATTTCAAATTATATATCATGATTCATGGTATTAAAAATATAAATGAAAATTGTTATAAGAGTATGTTTATAATGAATCAAATTTACATACCTATATTGAAATGTGAATAAATAACTCTGTATTTATATTTAGCGATCTGTTCAAGAACAATGTTAATAACTCAATCTTGGGGAGGTGGATCATCGTAACACATCAAATAATTTCATATCTATCACAGAAGACTTAAATATTTACCAACTCACCATTATATAAATGGTGTAATTGTTTAGACTACCTAGAATTCACACTATATTATATTTAATTAGGATATTTGGATCAAATCATCATTTTGGATAATCCTTCATAATATATTGGATATAAATCTGATATTTATCACTATTTATAACACTTAAAAGGATTTCCATAATGAAAGAACCATTCAAACTCTAAAAGATATGTATTAATTGTTTTAAATTTTATTTTAAAGGTAATGGTAATTTTTTTTCTCATAATGGATTTATCATATAAAAATAATCATTATAGAATTCAAATGTAACCTCATGTGGTACTATATGGAAATTGTTTTCAGAATAATAAATTCCAATATGTCATTATAGAGAAGAAGCTGATGAGAGATGGATACATCTGTTAAATTATAGAGACGCCTCATACCATTAACCATCACATTATATCCCAAATATGAGAATTTGAAATATATATATATAATCATCAATGACCTCTTATGTTTGAAATAAATGATAGCTTTATCTTTATTTATCTCTAATGAAGAACATCATGAGGTTTGTGGAAAAGGGAATGAATAGAAAAAGATATTTTGGCCACCTCATGATCTTTGACATAATTTTATCACATTCCAGCTAAAAAACACTCCCACGTATCCTATCTCAGTTACATTACATATCCCATGCATCTCACATAATGAAGTACACAAGACACACCTCACATTTACTGAATATTATGGTTGTAACACTAGAGAATGGTATTTCATAATAGTATTATTTGGGGAATATCATAGATCATGGATACAATGTTCTAAAATAATTGACAAATCACCATGTACATGTGTTGTGAGGGACCAAAAGTTTGATGAAGTGATTGAGGAACTGGATTATGTGATGAAACTGAAGCACACTCATATATTTTATTTTATAAATTAATTTTTTAGGGTGAAATTAAGAAGGGGTTATAATATAATGACCCAAAGAATAATAAATGAATTCCCTTTTTTAATTGAGTATATTCCTTGTTATGAAATGTAATTATCTAAGAAAATGCATAATGTCGATTATTTTGGACTAGTAAAATTCATATCTTATTTGATTTAAAATAGAATTAAAAATTATTACCATTAATAGTATTGATTTCAAATAGTTATTGACTTATTAATATATATATATAAGGTTATAAAAAATATAATTAACACTGAAAAAGGAAGCAATTGGATCAAATAACTAGATCATTTGCTATAAATCCCATTTAATAGATCATTAGATGGAGATAGTATAACTTGTATTTTTTACTTTATTATGTCCCCAATATGATTCAAAACGTATATAACTCAAAAAATTGATTATGATATAATTTGAAGAACATCAAGATCATGGACCCAAACATCTTCACAGACCCTCCCTAAGAAAATTTCCACATCATAAATCATACCCTAAGAGAATTTATTTGGGTAAAAATAGTATATATATATACATTCCCTTATAATATGAATTATATATATATATATAATTTTATTATTATAATTAGATATTATTATTATTTTATATTAATTAATATATATTGTTCATAAAATTTGATTTTGATATTACAAAATACAAATTTTATTTTTGGGAAACCTATAGTTTCCATCATGAAATTCTTATTGATGTATTAAAAATTATAAAAAATAAATTATAATCTAAGAAAATTCTGGTAAACTTTTTTATTAATTATATATATTAACATTACATTATGATGAAAATAGTTATTTTGATATGGGTTAGAAAAGTAAAAATTTCTAGAAACCTTGTATTTCTAAATAAATATTTACAATTTATTTAAAAGAATAAATTATAATATTCAGTGAAATATATTTGTACAAATAATTATTATTTTTTCTAATCAGAAGGTATAAATCAACCAATTGTTAGTATATCATAATTTTCCATGATGGTAAAATTTTTAGGTAAAATAAAATTCATATTATTTTTATGGTTTGAATTTTGACATCATAAAATCCAAAAAATTATTTAATAAACACTATAATGAGTATACATGGCCGATATATTATTTATAATAAAAAATATTTTGTTTTAAATATTATTTTATTAATTTTATAAATTGTTAATGAATCATATAGTTCTAAAAATATAATTTTAGCTTTTAAAAAAATTATAAACATGACACACATCCACATCACCATCACTTTTATTTTAAAGATTTATATTAAGGGTCATATAAAATAATTAAATCAAGTCCTGTTTTATCTATGCCATGGTAAAAATAATTAGTGATTTGTGATTTTTATTAACTTATTAGATTGATTCCAAATGGTATGTTTAAAAAATGATATATAATTTTCTTAGTGTATGATATTAAAACAGTCAATCCTGACATTCTAGTTCACTCAAAAGCCTTAGGTAATAGATTTACTCTACCACTCCCATTATAGAGACATCCTAGGGTTCCTAAAATCTGATAACATGTTACTCAAAGGAATTTATATGTTCCTTCTCAATGGAGGGTATCTTCTTTCTCTCATACTTATTCATTATACTTTGTTATATTATGCTTTTTTATTTCCAGATGTTTTTGATGGGATTTGTTTTTTAGATATAAATTTTATTATTGTCCTTATGATTCAAAATTCTTGAAAAAAATATTCAATTTCATTTATCCATTCAATGAATCATAATATTCTACTATTTTAATGATACAATTATCATGTAATTTTTTAAGTTAAAAAATGTATGTGGTGAGTAACCTTCCTAATTTCCATTCAAGTGTACGACACTAGATGTATCATTCCTTAATTTATGTATGAACAAAAATTCACTAATAATATAATTAAATTTGATTAAAGACATTATTTTGATGTATGATATATGTGGAACAATTATGAATGCACAATATATAGAAGTGATGCGAATGTCAAAAATATATATCCCACCAATAAATATTTTAGTGGTTTTATAGATTGAGATTCTATTCATGGTTATTAAGAGTTTATTATATAATGAATGTCCTATAATTTCTTAGCATCTACCCTTGAAATATGGTTATAATTTCATGTTTTTTTTATTTAAACATTTATATGTTTCTACTATGCTTTCATATTAGATCATGTTTTGATGAAAAGTTGTATAACTATTGACCAATGTTATGTTACCTTAACATTCATATTTAATATAATGTTTTACTTATATAGACCCAAAACGTAGGTGAATGTAGTCAGTTCCTTGTTAGAAATACATTTTCATAATATAAGAGGAAATAACATCCTTAGTGACCTAATAGATTTGTTGTATTATTGAGATATATAAAAACATGAGTGTTTTAATACAAGTGAGTACAAAATTTAGAATATATTTTCTTAAAAAAATATTTCATTTATCATTTCCTTGTATATAAATTTTATTAAACTTCATGTAATCCTATGTAAAGGAAAAAAGATAGGGCCAACTAAAATTATCACTTAGGTGTAAATATATCAAACTGAATAATGAATCCTTGAGAACAATAAATATATAACTTCAAATAAAATGACACATGGGTCATGTAATTAATAAACTATTAAATTAGTGTGTAACAATATGGTGAGGAAAATTACATAGAACACATTCCATTTAAATATTAGGATCTGAAATGAAAATGGAAATTATAGTATTGAACCCACAAGTCATTTAATAAATAAAATATTGCTCAAATGTATTCAAAAATTTTTCCATATTAAAAATACTCTAGATAATAATGACTAGAATGAAGTAAATTCTTCATTGAAATATGTCATAATTTAGTAAGAAAAACCATTATACCATCAAGAAGTATTATGTACATAGTTTATGTATGTTGGTATAACTCTATATAATACTTTGTGGAAAAAAAGTAGAATTTTTTTTCTCCAACTGATTTCATCTCATGATACTACAAATTCATCTAGGTCATATTTCATATTTTTTTCAACATTGAAATTAATTTCCAAAGAATTCCTCAAATATCGAATAAAATATTTAATTTCTTAAACAATGTATCTAATCACTAAATAGCTATTTTGAATAATGTGTGGGTATTTATCAACCTTTACCCAGTTAATCTTGTATTTGGAAATGTAAATATACAATATATATATATATATACACATAATTTTATGGGGTTAAATTAGTAAATATATCCATGATGAATGAAATTAATAATTAGGGTAATATTGATATCCATTAACATTTGTAAGGTGAATATTTAATGGTGACTAAATACGATTCATATAAGGGAATTCCAATAATATACATTCTAAAATAAATTATAATCTATAAATATAAATAATAAAGATAGTATCAGTACTATATATCGCATGTGATGTTGAAATATTCTTATTTTCATTGACGAATAAAAGTACTATAAAAAACATTTAAAAACATTATGGAGGAAATTAAACTTTTAATTTTGAAAAAAAATTCGAAAAATGATTTTATTTATAAATAAAAATTTAAAACATTTTATTTAAAAGATATCCTTTTAAGCATGAAACAGAATCTTCAATGTAATGAGGGATGGAAAATCCATTCATCTCATTGAAGGTAAAATGAAATTCATTTTGCATTGTAAAAAACATTGAGTGGAGCCTTGTTAGTAAAAAACAATAAGATTATTTGAAATAATTTTTTAAAATAATAATTATCAAATCGTATTTCTTATTTTTTAAACATTTTATTATCATTTTTTAAAAATGAATTTTAAAGAAAACATATTTGGATATTGAAGATGGTAAATAAGTAGTTATTTCATTAAACATTTTCTAAAAAAATTATTGACCAAAGACAGGAAAAAGGTAATATTACCTGAAAAAAATAAGGAATAAATAGAGTAGGATATAATGAACGTGTTTACTAAACTACTATAAAATATGATTATAAAATTTAAAATCTAATGTTAACATATAATCTCAAATAATATTAGATTGTTAAATAATCCCTTGAAAAGTCCAGAATAATGATGTGAAGATCATCCAAAGAAATGATTATTCATATCGAAAGTAAACAGTAGTAAAATATATATAAATTCAATAGTATATATTCAAATTTAATTATATACATAATAATTTAATATTAACAAAAATTATGAAGAAGTATTACTCAGTAATATAGAATCATGTAATAATTTTTTTTACCACGTAGTAACGTATAAATAAAATACTCATAGATGCAATAATTCATATTTAAAATCAAAATAACATGAAAAAATAATAATTATTTATATTACATGTAATATAGTCTGTGTATACACCATATAAAATAATTATGCTATATAAGATTAAAATAATTCCCAATGAAATTAATTTGATATAGAATCCCATATGTTGTTTTTAATTCTAGTATATTTCCCTTAAACATCCTACATAATTGCTTAAAAAATGTTATTATCTTATTCCATAATAATAAAAATATTTATAATATCATGTAAGATATTATTATAAAATATTATTACCCATTTATTATTAATATTTCATTATTTTCAATACTTTGGATGATAATTTCATTTTTTATTAAAAGGATTTTGAGTTTTAAATTTTTCCCTATTATGTATATCTTGACTCAAAAATATTATAATATAAAACTTGATTTAGATATTTTATATATTCATTATATATGTATTTAGTTTAATATATATATTTTTGAGATAGGAAATGAAATACATCATTCATGGAGATGGTAGGCCATATGTACATATAGAAGTCATTTCCATTTTCGTATTGTATTAAAATAAGGAAATTTAAATTATATAATTGTATATTTTTATTATACTATAGTATTTACCAAATTTAAATAAAATATGTTATGTTAAACCATCAATAATACTTTCCATATAGTGTGTGAATGAATCTCATCAAGTTGAGGAGAAGGTAGTCCACAAATCCAAAAATGATGTTATTTTATTTTTAGAAAATAGAACGAATGACGTAATGAGTTATATAAGAATCCTAGAATAATAGATTAACTATAGAAATAATATATATATATATATATATGTATATATAACTTTTTAAATCGTAAATCCATTATTATTCCCAAACATAAATGTAGAAACAGTAGAACGAATGACTTCGGTTTATGAATTGGTATTCCACCACACACATGAATGTTGATTGTATATCCCATTTAATTGAAATGTGTTTGGGTATATTTCATACATTTAACATAGAAAATTATATTTATATTTAATATATTGAGGTTATTATATAATCATGATATAATAAGACTTAATTTGGGGTATTATGGAATAAAACAAAATTTTCCAATGAATAATGATACCTATTTTTTGGTACCTCTTTTTTATTTATACAAAAAGTATTCCTTTCATTAATATAATAAAAAATTAATTCATCTTTAATGATGAGTGGGTGTTTGTAGTTCTTTTTTTAGGATTTTTATGAGTCAAATGTTTTGATACATGTAATTAAATGGTAGAGAACATTTCAATTTTATAGTGGAGGAGGAGTGGAATTATTTTAAATATTAAAAGTTAAAAACTATTAGTAGGAATCCCATAAATAATTGTTAAATACTATAAATTTTATTAAATTAAAATTAAATCATCTTAAATATAAACATCATAATATTGCCACAAAATAGGATCCAAAGGGTTAGTGTCTTGAAAAAATTGGGACCAAACATTAAATTTACATAATAAAACATAAACATTATTGAATTCCATATTATCTAGATTATTAATTTCCCTCATTTAATCCTTAGTATGTGTAGTCACATAACGATCTACATCAAATAATGTGAGGAGTTAAAACCCCGTTAGGAGGTTAGATTAGAAAATAAATCAATATAATATGGGTTGGAATAATAATCATCCCCATAATATAACCAAGGTATAATATTCATAATCTCGAGAGGAATATCTAGTTAAAATAATGGAATGTAGTAGTATATAAAAATTAAACATCTTGTCTTAGTGTTCAAATACCAAACATATTTGTAAAAAATATACCATCATGTTCACTCGTAACATATGTTCATAATCATAAAATCATCATTTTGAAAAAATATAGAATAATGTAAATGAAAAGTTGCCATTATATCATGATATAAATAACATTACCCAATAAATTAGAGAGATATATAATTTTTTTCACACTCAACACATCATAAATTTTACATAATCATGCATGCCCCATATAGATTTTGTCAGTATTTTCCATAAAATAACCCATGGAAAAGAAAAGGTATTTATAAGACTATTATAGATAATTAATTCATGAATAAAAATTGGGGTAACCAATATAAATATTGAATATCATTCATAGTCTAAGAATTATCAACCTGGAGTGAAGAAGAAATAATCTCAAGATTTGTAAATGATTTGTTTTTTAAAAATATGAGTTATTTTTTAAAAAAACAATGAATTTTTTACAAAATATAATTAGAAAAATGTATATCCTTGAAAATTAATTGTACAAAAAATGAAATTATATTTTAATAATTTTAAAATAATACCCACAATGAAATTTGGTATTGGATTATTTTTAGACAAGTGGATCCTAGACATTAGTATGGGGATAGAAAATAGTTTTGGGAAGAAACTAGTATAACATTAATGTTCTATAGATGTTAGTATAATGGGTGGCAAGGGTTTCTATTTAAAGTGTGAGGTGAGGATAGTTTTTTATTATTTTATTCAATATTTTGTGATTTGGTATCAAGAATATGATTAGTTATGATTACCATGACTACAAATAGTAAAGGGATAATGATTTTTCTTGATCATGGACTTATAACACCCATATATCATCTATGAAGAAATAATTCATGTATTTTTTAAATACTTTAAATTAATGGGTTTCCCAATTCCCAAAAGTAAGACTATTTTAGAAATAAACGAACCCAAAAATTTTCATGAAGTATAATTTAAAATCGAAAACAATTTTATGAAAATTATTTCATAAATATGATAATGAAAATTTTAATTTGAATCATCATTTTTATGAAAAATTATGATTTTAAAATTATTACCATTTTTATAAAATATTGAAAATTTAATTAAGTTATAATTAAATTATTTAGTAATAATATGAAAAAAATGAAAATTTACAAATCTATTTTATAAAAAAGATATTTTAAATTATCATATTAATTAGAAAATTATAAAAAAATTAATTTCTATAAAAATACCAACACTTAATTTATTATTCATACAATATTTATTTACTTATACTATGTTGTAATTATATCATACTTTCATTTATAAGATAGATAAATTTTATTAATTATTTCATTGGGGAGTTTAATATTAACTTTACTGGATAACTACTTTCAATGGTCATGTTACTATTCCTATTGATATGTTCATATTTAATTGGTCTATGTTCCTTAATTTATATAAATATAAATTATTTCAATCATAATTTATGAAAATCGTTTAATTATTAGACTCTCCATTCTATGTATTTGTTTTATAAAATAAAATAATTTAATGAAGGGAAATAATATAAATAATAAAAGTTAGGGTTGTTACATTCTTCACGCAATTTGAAATTTCTTCCTCAAAATTTCATTTTACATAAGCATTTGAGGATATTTCTCCACCATAACATAATATGGCTCCCATGATTCCTGTTAAAATTTATTTTAACTCTTTAGTAACTTGATAAGGTGAGTTGTGTTTTTCGAGGAATTTACCCTTATTGTCCATGAACAAAACTGGATACATCTTATAAGAGGGGCCAATTCCAACTGTATCGCATCAGGATTCATTACAAGTGATGCATATAGTATGTAATTCCATAATAGGGATACATTGAATATATATTGTACTTATTTCATGGTAGGTGGAAGTGAAAGTAGATACAGAAAATCTATATAACGATTAATAATCACATATGGGACTATGTATTGGGACTCAACTTTCCATTCTTCCAAAATCTCATGATCATATTCCATGTATATATGGGTTGGAATACTATGTATTTGACATCAAAATCTATATCATGTTGATGATTTTTTACCAAGATCTGTTATCGAATATGGGATGCCTTGGTGTTCCACTAAATAGTTTTTACTTTCTCTACCACTTCATCGACCATTTCAGGTCCATGCAGCTGACGTTCATAGACATCACAGTAGCATACTAACATTATGTGCCTTTTCCAATGATGTTTTTATTATGCATCCAATTCGATACTTGAGTGGAAACTATTTTTAGAGAAATCATCTTGAGGAATATATTAGTTCTATCCACCCTTTAATTCCCTAGAATTTTCTCTCAACATATCATTTATTTTCTAAATACTCGACATTGTTTTCCATTAGTTTGAGGATGATACCATCAATAGTCTTAATACATGAAGCATTAACACTTGTTTGATGTATATCGATGAATCCTGATAAATTGTGAAGTCATATAAAATTGCAATAAAGTGAGATATCCTTTTAAGGAAACCCCAGACCCCAAATATAGCATTGTTTCATCGATATTTATTCAGATTTCATGTAACAATGTCCATGGTAGTTTTTTCCTAATTCCATGTTATATGATTAACAGTTGCATCGTCCCCAAAGAATTTTCCATTTTACCCTTTACTTGCAGACATAGCTTCCACATTGATGTATATTTAGTGATATTATTTTTTATATTGTTCCAACAATATTTCTCGCAAAAACATTGATAAATATTCTTACTCCCTAGGAGAATAAAAAAGTTTGAGATATGTCGATCACTCATAATCTCATTTTCTATCTCTGTATATGATTGTACACATAATTATATATTATATATTACAAATACTTCAAAAAGAATATAGAACTATGAGGATTTCTGATTTATTATATCTTCCAACTTCTTCTAAATTTCTATAGATTTTATTTGAGAATCCTTCATTGAATACATAAAGGGTGGTTGAGAAATCATTTGATAAATGATTGATTGTGATCCATAAATAATTTTTCCCATTTCCATTCATTGAAAATCCATTAAATGCATATAAATTATTATCTTTGATATTGTTTTGGGATCGTTTTTACATAGATAATAAAACACATTATTCATTATACTATTATGGAAGTGGATGAAAAAGTCATTATCATTGATGGGCTCTAAGCACATTCAATAGGTCATATTATGCTCTTTCTATGGTAATATATAATTAAGGATCTAATTATTAGTACAAATTTCAATCTTCCTCCGATAGAGATAATTTCACAATATATTAAACCTGAATATCATAACTATTAACTCAAAATCATTTGTTTGATGGTTTTGATCATCAATTTTCATTATACGCGAGTTGTATGATAACAAATTATCATTTTCTCTAAGTACACAACCTAACCCATATTTTTAAGCATCTATGATTAACAAAAATTGTTACCTACTATCGAGAAGTTTGTGTAATGTCATAGTGAAATGCATATTTTTTTAACTCTTTATATATGAATTCATTTCACTAATCCCAAAAACAAATATCTCCATTATCATTCATAATGAATAGTGTGTTTTAAAATCAGCATAATCAATTCACAAATCACATGAAATTCCCAGATAGACCATGTAAAATATGGATTTCTGTTACAGATGTTTTCATGGGCCAATATTCTATTTCGATTATCTTGTAATGGTCAACATGTATTCTTTTACTGGTGTTGACATTTCCCAATAATGATAATCAGTTTATCTAGAACTCATATTTAGTATACATTACATAATATTTCTCCCTTCATAATGTCGATAGTATAATATTCCAATTCAACTCATGCTACTCAGTTTAATTAATTTATATCATAATATCATCAATATATAATAGTATATAATTTTCAAGGTAATATCTAAATACTATATTAATTATTTCAATAAATATTACTATATAATTAGTAAGTCTAAAAGGAATCACCCTGAAATCATTGTTTTCATACTTCATTAAAATGTTTGTCATGGGAATGTCATCCATTGTCACCTTTTATTTCTGGTATCCTAACTGACGGTCCACCATAGAAAAATAATTTTCCCTATGTAACTAATCCAATAAGTCATAAACCCATGGAAGGGGATAAAATTTCTTATTTTTTAATTTCTTTTTCAATGTAATCAATGAAAAGGATCATTTATCCGTCATTCTTATTAAAAAATAAAATTTTTTCACCCCATGGTATTGTAATCAAGAATATAAAACTATTTTTAAGATTCTTTTATAATGGATTCATCAGTTCCTCTAACTCAATGGTGAAAATTATATAAGTTGTCTTGAATTTTGGAATAGTTCTTGGAATAAGACAAATTCATATCTCTACATATAGTTTCGAAGTAATAGCATGAAATTTTTTAGGGATAATATTAGTTTAGTTTCTTATAGTTGGTATGTCATCAAACATGATTATCTCGTCAATCATAATAATGATATATGTGTATTTTTTCTTAAATGAAAATAAAATCTATATTTTGGAGTATTAATCTAAAAAATATTCATTCTGCTACTTACTCTTTTTCATAAATGGATGATTCCTTAGGATATGCAGAGTTATCTCCTTTTCCCAATAGTTAATGTAGTATTTGTATGATGATAACTAATACATGCCCAATATACCATCAAACTCCAAAAAAGTAATATAATAATTTTTTGAGGTTTTGTCCATAAATCTCAATCAGAGAAGAGTTATATTATTTAGATGTAATAATTTTCCCATTATATATTCTCACGTATAACTCAACCATCATATGTTGATGTGTTGAATAAATATCTCTTCTAAAAATTAAATATATGAATGATTTACTAGAACCAGAATCAATGAGTATGTTAACAATTATTGAATTAATTACCTTCACACATGTTACCAAATCATTGTGAGGATCCACCATAGTAGTTGAGATGGAAAAATATTTCCCATGATTCTTTTTCTAAGATAGATGTTGACACTGATTACCCTTGAGGACTCATGGTTTAGGGAAATTATATATATAGTGACATTACTCCCTATAGTATATGAATTGAACCATTATTGTTGATCTCCTATCGAATACCACATAGTCAAAATTCTAATTTTCTCATTCACATTCATGATTTTTGGAGGCTTTATCTCTAATAATTAATGGATATATCACTCTCATTGATGCAGTTACTAGGATGCTTCTTCCCACATTTTGTTCAAGTGAGTGGTTGAGGATTCATTAAACCAATTTTATTCGAACAATAATGTTGAAACTCCATCTTCAATTTCATATCTCTATACTCATGGGACTATCCTCCAAACTACATATCCAATTTGAATGAAAATAAAATAATTTCTTCATAACATCTAAAGTCACGAATTTCTAGACCATTTTGAGGGTGTGGTTTTAAACCAATAATGAAGATATCTATTGTTTATCATGTTTGATAAAAACTAATAGAATAAATTCAAATACTAGTGAAATTTACATCATAATAATATAAATAATCTCCTTATTTTTTCATCATCTCTTATTATTATCGTTCAAAATTTGTTTGAGGAGGTTAATTGTAATACTTATTAATAAAAGATTTCTTAAAAAACCCACTAAATTTCGTAACATTATTACATTACCTTGGTGTTCTTAATTGACACACATCAATGTTCTATAACTCTATCTAATTGAGAAAACAATCAGAGTCACCTTCTCTATCTCAAAACATCAATGCACATAAAAGTTCTTATATGTTGAGATGACCCACTATTCCATAACTACTTGATTATAGGATCTAGTAAAAATCAATGGTAGTTATTGAATAAAATATTTGATATCCAGTTTCCCCCTATTCGGGGAATAATTATGTTCCACACTATTCAGGTTAATGTTCATAGCCTAGGGGAGATGGGTATTCATGTGAATTAAATTATGAACTCCACCACTATTGGAATTTTGGATGTCATTCAAGACATCTCAATAGTGTCCCTCACAAAGGCTGTTGGAATGGTTTATCTTGGTTCCCACCATATTCTAAAATAAAAATGGTTATAATAAATCATTATTAATTAATTAATTAATTAATAATTTCTTCCATCGAGAAATTTTTCATAAATGAATTTCTTGTAGGATCCAAATCTGTAGAATTTTTCTAAAACAAATCTTCATGGGAGCTTACATATTAATAGTATAATACTAAGGTTGTTCAAAAAAATTCTTTGATCCTAAAATATAAATTAACTAAATAGTTATGTTATAGAAACTATAGCAACCATACTTTTTCATACATATTTATGTTATCAATTTAATGGTAAAGAATATAATAGAGTTTCAAAACCAATATCGAATGTTTGATGTATTTTGAAAATTATAAAATAAACATTTACATAAAAATAATAAAAATTAATTAATTATTTCTTCCCTAGATTCTTAGTCTCCCACATTCACTCCTTATTATATGTAGTCACTTGAGGATATACATGAAATATTTGGGTGACCTAAAATCTCAATAAGTGGATAGATAAAAACATGAATCAATATAACATGGGTGAGAGTAATCATCATTACCATAAAAAACTTGGGATAATAATCATAATGATTTTATAAATAATTAAGTAATTTCATAGAATGTTTCAATGAAAAAAATGAAATCTCTTGTCATTGTGGTATCATTTTTTAAAATGATAGCATTATGATCATTATTATTTAACATTATCTAATTATATACATTAAATTACCTATTTCATTGGGGTGGTAAATAATTTCAAGCACACCCTTCATATCATAACATTTACATAATCATGCATTCTATATAGAACATGTATGAGTCTTTTCATAAAATACCCACATAAAGGAAATGGGATTCATAATAATTTTATAGAAAATTATTTCAAGAATAATTACTGGGTTAATAAAATAAAAATGGATTCACATATATGGTATATGAATTATTATCCTTGAGTGAAGAAGAATCAATTTCATGATAAGCAAAAATCTGTGTTTTGGGAAGAAAATTTATTTATTAATTTTGATTTTGATTTTTTTTCGAAATATACTCAAAAAAATTAATATATAAGAAAATAAACTTTAAAAATAATGAAATTATATTTTATTAATTTTCAATGAACATTCGTAAATACATTTAGAATGAATGAGGAATAACCTAAGAAACGGAATTGGGTTTCAGAATCCTCTTACATTATGTCTGAACAATTTCTTTCCATTAATATATTGAATAATAAAATATATTTAATTAATTACTCAATAAATAACCAATTATTATTTTACATTCCTATTTATAATTTAATTTAGTTATATTTTGGTCATTTTTATATGATATATATTTGAACTATGTTGTTCCTAGAGAGTTTATTTATTGGTTTTCACGATATGTTCTCTTCTATACATGTTTGGAAGATCATGTAAAAGGGGGAATAATTACAAATAATTTAAATTATATGTTATTAATAAACACATATATATTAATTTTCTATATATGAGTATTATTCATTAGATAAAATGTTAATGATAATGGTATAGATTTATTTTGTCGGCTTTCGATTGCAACGATCCTTTTTATTTTCTTTTTCAATATATATATTTATATATTACTTCCATAAAAAAATTTAAACATACATTTTAAATTAATTTTCAACCATTAATATTGTTTTATGATGATCTTAGAAGGTGGTATATTAAAAAAAACATGTCATCGTGGAATGCAATAAATCAACACCTAAAGGACGATGTTCTAATTTTTGAAGAAAAGGGAAAATAAAAAAAGTTTGATGATGGTTTCTTCCATTTAAATAACAGAATTAAGTTAAATTTGTAATAATAGTGTTTTAATTTTTTATATATGATTGGGGCTGAGGAGAGAATAAGAAAGTAAAGAAACATGAAATGTAATTTAAAGAAAACATTTGAATATTTTAGCTCGTGATCATCTTCTCCTTGAGAACATGCTAAATGAAATTGGATTTGGTATTTTTTGGAGACCAAGGGCTCATAAACATGGTTAAGGTTCATGGGAATATAATTCGGTATAAATTTTACAAGAATCAAGGATTTGGCGGTGAGAGGATAAATAGTGTTGTGAGGTTATATTTGTAGTGGGAGGTGTGAATTGTTATTGATTATTTTATTCAATGGTTAATTATTTTTTCACAATAATAAGAATAGTTTTGATTATAATGAAAAAATTGAATAAAATGGTGATTATTGTTTCATATTACATGCATACATCATCCATAAATCATATATGACTCATTAATTTGTGAATTTTTATAAAACAGTAAATTATAGTATTTCACTATTCACCAAACATTCAAGAATTTTATAAAAATCTAAAATATTGACCCTAACCATTTTCAATGTCAATATTAAATACTGATATCAAATTTATGGAAAGAATTTTACAAATATGAGAAATTTTTTATTTATTTTAAATCGTCATTTTTTAAAAAAATTCATATTTTATAAATCATTTTTATTTTATGACACTACGAAAATTTAACTACCGACTCATAAAGTTCAATTATAATAATAAGTCATAAAAATTGAATTTTATTAATCTATTTTTTGAAAATAATATATATTTTAAATCCTCATAATAATTTAAAATTATAAATGGACAATTTAGTTTTACATAAATATTAAGGATTTATTTATCACATTATAAACATTTATTTACCTTTGTCGTGATATTGTTATATCATATTTTCATTTATAATAAGGATAAATTTTATTTATTGATTCATGGGTGAGGCTACTATTATATTATATGAATTAATATTCCTAATTTTCATATTCTTATTCTTTTTGTTGTGTAACTATTCAATTAGGATGTGTTTCTCCATTTCATTAAATATCATATATTCCATTCTTATTTTATGATAATGAGGGTTTTATTACACTATCCATTCTATGTTTATGTTTTATACAATAAAAATAATGTTAGGAAGGGATAAAATTCCATTGATAAAAGTTTTTGTTTTTTCATCATGTGCTTCCAATAATGTAATAATGTAGATAACAATGGTAATATGGTTGAAATATGACAATAAAATTTGTTTTTTACATGTTTCTAGAACATTTGTTCCATTAAGAATAATTTTTATCCACAATGTATTCTATTTTTCACATTAATCACTATAATTAAATATTATTACTTATCATAATCTATTTAGTCAAAAACAAATGTGACCATACTAGAAATTAAAATAATTCTAACACTAAATATGGGATTAATTTTTCCAAATCCACATCATAGAACTGGTAGAATGTAATTTAAAATTCATACTATAAAGGATGAGAGAATGCCATTTTTTTAACCGAAAATGTTCATATAATTATATTGGTTTTACATCTAAATTAAGTATAAAAATGATTGAAATCACATAATTATATTAATTTATGTAATATTGTCAAAATTAAAATTATAAAATGGTAAAAATATAATTTACCAATTTAAATTATTTAAACTAAATTTCATCTTTCAATTAACATTAATAAAATAAAAATTAATCAAAAAATGATTTATCAAAGAAAAAAATTAAAAGTCCACCATAAGATAAAATTGAATTTTTTTACTCAATAATGAAACATATATTTACATATAAAAATCATAAATGGATAAAAAATTAGTCCATAAGAAGGAATTAAATTAAAATGTGGTGAAGCTTCTAATTAAAAAGTATTTCTTTTATGCATAAATATTTATTCTTTTTTTAAGACAATGAATTCTGTTGGATGAATGTTAATCATTTTTTTAAATGTAATATATATATATATAATTTATATCATTCACTAATATCAACTAATTTAATTTATTAATGAAAAATTACATTAGGAGTGTAATAATAGTTCATTATTATAAAAAAATACCTAATTATAAATTGGGTTTTAAAATAATTTATAAATAAATGGAAACCAATGAATAAAACTATATATTTTTTTATATGATTGTTAATCCTATTAGTAAATACATATCTGATATCTATTTATTTATAATTATATTTTAAAAATATATTTTTGTTAGATTAAACGTGTTCATACATGTAATACAAGACATTGAAGATAATATTTGTTTCATGTAATGAAATATAACATTATAGTTTTGTGTATAGAAAGATAAATATAATGTTCTTTGTAATGTGAGAGAAGTTTAGTTTTTCTAATAATAAATATATTCTAAGGATTGAATTTAACTAAATATAAATATATCATTGAGTATTTATAGGTCATATTCCTATATTTGCGTGATGGTGTGTTCCATATAGTCAATTAGATAAAATGTTTTGCTTTTTTAATTTTATAGGTATTTCATTATCTCAAGATTATATATATTTCATCAGCACAATTTATATTTGTCCATGAGATTATATTGTTTTAAATATGAAAATTAATTTTGTAAAATATCACATTATAAAATGGTTAATAAAATAACACAATAATATGAAAGAAGGGAAGTAAAAAAGGGTATGTAACTGGGTTCCCTTGTATGAGATCCAACATGAAATGTGAAGATAAAAACATGGAGCCAAACATAAATATTTAAAATTAGTGATTGTGGTCACTGATAAAAAAACAACTTACTGATAAATTAAATGATGAGAGCCTCAAATCAATAAAAATCTGACGATTTATAATATCACCAATTCAAAAAAAAACTATGGTGTTAGGATGACATTTTATTTGATGATCATTTTTTTATTATTGATTAATTTTATTACTTACTATGAATATAAGAAAATATAATTACTTGATATATTTATAAAATATATTTTATCCTTTGTTTTTTCGTTGATAAATTATGAATTGATTAGTTAATCATTGAAATATATATCTAAAAAATCATTTTTTTAATGAAGGAGGAACTAAAATTAACATTTTGTGCATAATATGATCCATAAAACAAGAATTTATATACATCTTTAAATAATTTACAAACAAGTATGGTTATTACATTAATATATAAACCAAATATTTAGAAATATTGATTCATCATTAATAATTACTTTTCAGACATTTCAAATAAAAAAATTAAAATATTCACTAGTAAATTGAGCAGGTTAGCGTTTGGTGTTAAAAATTTATGATCCATTAGTTTTGGGTTCATAACCCATCTCCTTGATGAAGAGGATATGTTTTCACCTGTCATATCAATTTTTCTTTTCCAAACTAAATTAATATAATTACTAAAATATTTTTGAAAACATGAATGGCTTACATGAAATAAAATTAATAATTAAATAAGACTTTCTGTTGGGTTTCAAATGACATATTTTTTTTACAATATCTAATGATTTTATATTAATTTCAACAATAAGGTTTTTTAATACATTTAAACTAGTATCTATAAAATTGAAATGCATTATTACGCATACATTTTTCCTTAAATAACATATATTATCCATAAATGATTCCCAAATATCCATAATGTTTCTAGAATCTCTATTTATAAGACCTATTTTTTTATGATTTATAAATAATGTCAAACTTAATCCTAAAATATTGTGATGGTATCCATAACTCTTAAGTTAATGAAGAAACTTGAGCTTCTTTGTTATACCTCAAATTTTATATTAGGGTTATGTTCCCTAATATAGGATTTTAAAAATATGGTTCCTAAGGATTAAACCAAACCTTCTCTTATACTGTCTATATCCACCACAACCCTAGCATCATGGATTCAGTGTCATACTATAACTACATTGTAATAATGTATAAGGAAATTTAATCTCAAAAATACTTTAATGATTATTATCCTTTGTAAAAAAAATATACATACATGATTCTTGTATTACAAATGAATACATAAATGAAAACATAACTGTTTTTTGAAAATAAATATATTCCACATGGATTGGACATTAATATCGATTTTAGTACACGTTATCAAATCCTAGGGAGTGTGGGAATATATTGGTGAGATTAAATTATCGTTAAGGGATAGGTGAAGTAGAAGTAGTAATAAATTAATGATCATAACCAATATTAAAATCAAAATAATTAGACATTCATTGTAATCAATAAACTATAAATGAAATCGGTAAATTGTATTGAAATGTAACTAACTGAAACCCCGTTCAATTTAAATATTTGTATAAGGAATAAGAATAATTGAAATTTAAATATCTGAACATATGATTAATTTAATAAATTAAAATAGAATTAAATGCTCCCAGAGAATACTTTATTGTAAAAATCATCTGGATGATAATGAATAAAAATAATGAAATTCCTAATTATTTTATGTCATGATTCTACTATATGAAAAACTAAACTACCAAAAAAATTCTCAGGACAGTTATGTTTTTTGTAAGAAACCCATATAATTATTCTTGGATGCAAATTTTTATTTTCTTTTAAACTGAAATTGTCTCATGATATTTTTTATTCATCGAAGGGCTCATTTCCAATGCTACCCAACACGTTTATTTTATTTCAAAATTCAGTCCACATTTATAAAATAATTTATTTAATTATAAAACAATGTGTATTAAAAGAAAATATCAAGATTTAATAAAGGATACATTTTTATTAAGAGTTACCTAGTTAATCAATAAACTTTCAAGGATAATAATATATCTAAAAGGTTGTATATGGTTTAACCACTAAAAAAATCCATGAAAAATGATATAGATAATAATGAAAAATTTATTTTCTAATGATCACATGATAAAAAATATTTCAATGGGACTAAAAAAGTGAATCAAATAAGTTATTATGAATATTATCCCAAAAAAAATAAATTATAAACCATATATAGGAAAAATAATGAGGGTGTCAATATGAAAAATCACCAGTGATGTAAAATTAAAGGGTTTCCTTCATTTATGAATATAAGTAATCTAAATGGATCTTATTAAAACATTCTTGAGGAAAGTATCCTTTTCATTATGAAATATATTTTAAAGAAACTTTTAATTCAATATCACATTAAACCGCATTTTCATTAAAAAATAATCTTCTAACCATGAAATGAAAGCCACGATGAAATTATTCTGTTTAAATACATACCATTCAATGATGGTATAAAAGACATTATATTGGTATTGTAAAAAATTACCAAAAGATTCTTTATTAAAAATAATAACAATAATATTCATTTAACTATTTTTTTATAAATTATTTTGATGAATAATGTTTATAACTTTAAAAAAAAGTTCAAAAAAATGTATTAAAACAGGTTTTCTAGAGAAAGAGAGATAGGATGTATGGTTTTATTTAATCATTTTCTAAAACATAATAAGAACCAAATTGAGGAAAAAAAATTACAATAACATTAAAATGATCATGAATATCTATAGTATAATGAAGTGAAAGGGTTTATTATAGAAGAAACAATAAAATTCATTTAATTTCTTTTGAAGTGTAAATAGTCCTAAGTAAAATAAGACTACTAAGTAAACCATTGAAAAGACCATAACATTGAAGTGATCATCAACCAATGAATTCATTATGTGTATCAAGTATAAATAAAAATAGAAAAAACCTGAAAATAAAACAATACATTGAAAAAAATTAATTATTCAAATAATCATATACTTTTAACAATAATTAATAATTAATATAACTTTTGAAAGAAAATTGTGTTGTTAATTGTTTTACCATTTCATAAATCATAATTTATATCTGCATGGATGAAATAATTATAATTCAAACAAAATATAAAATTAATATGTCATTATTAATGATATTACATGTCAAATAGTAAGTATATAAAACATATAAAATATGTTGAGTTCATAACATTACATTATGCTTCAATTAAATGAAATTGATATAGAATCCCTTATATTGCATTTCCTTTTGGCTGAATTATATTTATCCACTTAAATAATTGTCTTAATAAAATTATTATCCTTTACCAGAACCCTAAAATTATTTATAATATCATATATTATATTCATAATATATCTACTTTCTTATTTTTTTTTTAAAAATCCTTATTTTCAATCTTTTCGGAGATAATTGCCTAGTTTTTCATCATGTAATTACTTGTATTTTATCCTATTACACATATCATAATTTCATCAAATTTAACATGTAATAAATTATTAATATTTTATATATATTCAATATATTATCATTTATTATAATACATCAATTTTGGAGATCAAAAATGAAATACAATGTAGATGGAGACGGTAGGATGTAATTATGCATGAACGGTGATTCCACATACATTTCATATAAATAGAACAAAAATTAAATAAAATATACATATATTATTATTATATTATCATATTAATATAATATATATTACATATTTATTATTAATTCACAATTAATAAATTTCACTTCTAGAGTGAACGTATCATATCTCTTTGAGGATGCAATAGTCCACTAATCCACAATCGATGTTATCGTATACTGAAAAAATGGAATGAAATAAATTATGATTTATATAATAATTTTAGACACATAAATACATTATAAATACCATATATATCATATGTTAATTATAAATATACCATTATTACCATACATTAATGTTGGTAATGATATAAAAAATGACATCAGTTCGTGAGGCTGTAATCTGTCGTACACACGAACAATGATTAAATATCACATTGGTTGGAAGTGAGTGTAGAATTAGGTAATAAACCTAAATTTAATTATATAATTATATTTAAAATATTTATTTGATTATATAATAATGATATAATAATAATTTATTTTGTGATTAATGAAATAAAAAAATTGTACTCATTGAATAACATTGCCTCTTTTTCGAGGAAATCCTTTTAGAGTATAAGAAAATGAATTTTTCATCTTTAATATTCATAAAATGAGGCTTCATTAATGAATTCAGTGATTATAGGATCTATTTTTTCAAGGATTGGATCAGTCAAAGGACTTTATAATAGTGAATAAATGGTGAGGGTGATTTCTCTTTTCATGTTTAGAATAAGTGGAATTATTGTATATATAAAAAGGTAAACACAATTGGGAGATCACCCTTAGATAATGATTCTAAAATAATGTCCCTAATAATATAAATGTTTTTATATATTTAAAATCTATCCATCCAATAGTTTTTTACATGTTTTAATGAAATCTTTCCCTTAATATTAATGATTTACCACTATAAAATCTCATTCACAGCTTAATTGATGTAATTCATTTTAACTCATTTAGAAAATATATTTGGACAAAGTATTTTTTGATAAATGAAATAATAAATTACTTTGAATCAATATATTCAATAAATTATGAAAAATTAAAATCATATAACAGCTTGAAATTAATTTTAAATTAATCCCACCGATGAGATGAGAAAACATGTTTGTAAAGTGAACATTAAATCAAGAATAAATATGTTTTATAGATAATTTTATTATATATATTTAAAAAAATTGATACATTTTATTAATATATAATAAATTTTCTTGATAATACCCTGAAATAAATTATAATTATAGTTTACCACAATAATATATTTTAAATAAAATATTGATTTCAATGAAAATTCAATATTTTTTTAATATTTATCAAAAATGGAAGTTCACATAAAAAAATTCACCTAGAGATATTTTTTTCATCCATAATTAAAAAATCACTTTCATTTTGAGATGTAAATATTTTTATAAAATTAAATAATTCTTTGTAAAACATGTCTTCAAATAAAATTTTTTGTAATACCACATTTACAAGAAAATAGCATCTTACACCAAAAAAGTAATTTGTTGTTGTCAAATACCTATATAATCTATTGGATGATTTTAAAATTTTATATAATATATAACATATATTTAATTTTTATCATTAATTAATAGTATATAAATTAATTTACCAGGATAACCAACCTTAAATATTACAATATTATATTTTAAAAAAAGCATTTATATTCATATGGTTTTTATATTCATTTATAATTAATTAGTAACCACTACATTCAATCACATATTTTTATATGTTAGTCAATATTATACATATAAAAACATTTAATTGATCATTTATTTTAATTATAATTTTATAATATATTATTGTTCAGTAAAACACTGTCACGACCCATCCCCTAGGGCCAGTGTCGTGACAACCCCATGCCCAACTCACGAAGGCCAAGGGATGGCGACTAGCATCGAAGGAGTCAACCGGCAAGTGGGAGGGATTTTCCTATGTACCTAAACACACACGCACATGCACCACAACCCAACACTCTGAAAAGGTGGAAAAGTACCACTAAAAAAAAGCTGAGTAAAAATTCAACTGAAGGTATGTGGGCCATAATACAATCCCAACAATGAACTGAATACAGCAAGTACAAAAAAAGGAAAATATAATGTCCCTCTACCATAAGCCCCACATTATCATTAAAGTTGTAAAGTATTAGGGGATAATGTAGTACTTCTATTATACCAGGTCCTACTAGGCACAACCTTCTCCAAGTACTCCAATTCCATCATCGTAGCGTTTGTCATTCCCCTCTCCCTGAGCACCCCTATCAAAACATTGGTCGTCTTCACCAAACACAACATGTGCGGGTGATGCCTTTGTTGGGTTGAGTAAAATAATACTCTGTAGGGACCACATAAAAAAATAGGAAGAACACACATCAATTCCTTAAAGTAAAGCACGAAACATAAGACAGCTCATACGAGGTATATTCTAGTGTAGTAATAGTAGCTTTTCCAGTCACAAACATGGAACTCCTCACCTGCTGGATACCTCTTACTCTATCAAGTATAGTGGGATTGTTGGGTAACACAAAGCCCCTTCCCACAAAACATTAACTATTGTGGTACTCATCCCTAATGAGTATTGTGGGTATGCTTGGTCACATAGAGCATCTCCCCACTATGGGAATGCTCGGTCACACAGAGCTACTTCCCACTATGGACGATCTGAGGTACTCCTCCTATCATGTATTGTGGGTCTTCTGAGTCACATAGATCCACTCCAAACCATGGGTACAATGGGTCACAAAGAGCTTCTTCCCACTAGGCCATCCTCAATAAATATTAAGGTATCAGGCAACATTAGAATTCAGTACGTAAAACGCATGGGAGAAAAGATTCTCAAGCAATTTGTTGCATCTCTACATCCGTTAAAGTCACCAAAAAGCATTCCAAAAGTTACACCTTCCTAAGAGGGTCCCAACAGCACAAAAAGACTTGTCACTTCAACAGACGATTGTCCTAATACAAGTTTTTTAGTAAACAGGGGACCTGTTGTGATGGGGCTAAGTCTGACATGGTCAGACTGGCCGGACCAACCTGTGCTACGGGTTCCACCTACCCCAGTTAATTCTAATGGACTTGACCTAGATTTTTGCGGGTCGGGGTTGGCCTGGTCCGACATGGCTAGTGGGTATGCCCTATAGGCCTCACTCAACCCGACCAGATTTTACTGATGTTCTAGGTCGTCGGGTCACCCAGCGACCCAGTTTAATCCAGCCCGATGGCGTGGGTCTAGCTCAAGAGGCAGTGGGACCGGCTAGGCTTGCTAGGGGCTCGACCCACCTGCAAGGGGACCGGCCGTACGGCACAATTAGAGTGAGCCTATGGTATGTGGTAGTATGCAGTGTCCCCTTGGGTATGAACGTGGGCCACAAGGGCCGGCCGCACCTCTTTCGCATCGCCCTCCTGGCATCGTGTACAAATATTTCAGGGGATGACGTGTCATTGAACTTCTGGCCTACCGATTTTCCAGGACGTGGGGCACCCCTCGACATGGAACCCACATGGTTCTACGTCCCCCCACCTGCCACAACTGCTAATGAGTCGTGGCCTACCTGTCAATGTGGCCCCACCGGTTGTGGAATCACCTCGTCACAGCGGGTGAGGCTGGACGCCGCCTCTGTAACTGCTGGTGCCGATGTGCTGGAAGTGTCTTTAGAGAGACACCAGATGTTCTCTGGTGGTCCATTCCTTGTGCCACTAGCACCATTGTTCTCTGAGAGAGGAGTTATTTATCCTGTAGCCTTCGAACATTCCTTTTTGTCTCATTGAGAATATATCCACTAAAAACACGCTAATATAGGTGGTCGAGCCTTTCCCCTGTCTGCTTGGGCCCTCCTCGAAAGAAGTTTGAACAAGGGGGTGGTTTTTAGAGGTTTGTGTTCAATCATTCATGCCTATTTTTAATCCCTAATAATCATCCCAAAAGAAAAGCCACCCTCACATTATAACGCATGATCCATGGATCTACATGTTCATGGGTCGATCCGCATTCCCCTTTTTTTAGAAGAGGAATAGGGAAAAAACTTTATCATTAAAAATTCCTACCTCTTTTAAGTTAATTGTTTCAAATTCATTCTCGAGGGGATAAGATTTCATTGTCTTTTCTTGGCTCTCATCTTCAAAAGGTGTGCTAAAGAAGAGGATGTTCCACTAGTGTTATTATTTTTTAGCTGGGGTGGAATTTCGTCAAAGGTTCCCTAGATAATCCTTCAAATTTTTAATCCATATTTCCCCAGACCATCAAAGTATAAATAGAAGAACGTCCCATCTTTCCCATTATGATGTGATGTCATGTTAGTATGATATTTTATTTAAAAAAATAGAATCACTATTACGGGTTATTAATGTGTCTATATGATGTGATTTTTTCAAGTAATAAATGAGCCTCATTGATGTGAATCATTGTCGCCTTATCGCTTCCCCGCTACTTCACCATCTGCCACTCAAATGTGATAATGAAAATAAACTAATTATTTTAAAAAAATTTATTACATTTCTCGAAAAAAACTGAAAAATAATATTTCTTATCTTCCATTGATGACCAAAGAAAAGTCATTTCTAGGAAAATCCTGGTGTTCTGAATTCAACGGTGCCGGCGTATTTTCAATTTGAGTGATGGTTCAAAAGATAGAAAACTCCTCTTGCACATTAACTATACGTACTTTAAAATAGATAAAAAATTATTCACAGTTACCCTCAACCCGAGCCAGTCAAGGTTAGGACCCACCTAAGGGAAACATACCCCATAAAATCCAACGATACTCCCTGATTTTAAATCTATGTTATTTTTTATAAGTTAAAAAATTTAAAAATAATATAATTTTTAATTATTATTTCTAAAGAAAAAAACTATCTTCCACTATTGGCCAGCGTCGGACAGTGTTAAGGTCTTCCTAAGGAAATAATACCCTCACGAGTCTAACAATGGTCTCCGATTTTTAATCTGAGTCACTGTTTGTGAGTTAAAAGAATTTGAAAAATAAAATAATATTATTTTATTATTTTATTTACTATTATGCCATTTTTTGGTTTTCTCACTGGAGGTATGCACTGACTAAGCTTAAGTCCTTCCTAGGGTAAACCCACCATCCTGAATGCAACATTGCCCTTATATTTTAGATCTGGGAACTTGTTTGAGTGTTATTCAACTTCTTTTAGAAAACTACTCATTTATGCTATTTAATTCGTAACAGTTTTCAACGGATCATTCTGGGTACTCCGGGCATCAAAATTACATGCCGTGAAATTTTTCGGTCTTGAAATAATTATATATATAAAAATAAATATTACGCTTAAATTTTGGGACATTAAATTCTCCCCAACTTAGGGAATTACTTCCTTGAAATCCAAATATGTAAAAAGAATAAAATGGTTTTACTGAGCATGAATCTAATCCTCCTACACCCATATGATCTCTTTTAGTTTTTCATGTTCACACCAAATGTACATCAGAGGAATAAACCTTTCATGAAGGGCCTTATTCTATTGACCCTCTATTACCATGGAAATCTTTGAAAACGTTACCCATTGACAATGCACAGCTCACCACAGTCGATGACGCGTGATGGATCATGAATGTACCAACTCTATTGTGAAATGTGAAAAACATCATGCACCCAGTGCATATGTGGGAGAAGAGTAAGGTGGTATGCCACCTCACTAACTCCACTAAATATCAGAAAAGGACTGATGAACCTCAACGATAGTTTACCGCTCAGGCCATGTCTATGTAATCCCCATTGGGGTTAGACCAGAAGGAAACACATGGTCTCCCTCTTAGAACTCCATGGATCTCTCTCTTCTATAAGAATCAGACTTATGTCTACCCTATGCAGTCCTCATCTACACCTAGATTATCCTCACCTTCTCATTGGTAGCCCATACCCGACCTCAAATTATTACATGTTGATAGTGAATGATATATATTATTGTATGAAAACTCCACCGGGGTCAGGTCATCCTCTCAATTGAAACCATAATCCAGGCCATAAGCACGAAAAATGTTTTCCACATTCTGTATGGTATGCTTCTCCTAACCATCTGTCTGGGGGAAAACTGTGATCAAATATGCTGGAATCTAATGAAAAACTTTTACTTGATGACAAGTGAGGCATTATTAAATGAACTCTGCCACCATTTCAGTTATCCCTGACAACTAGTACTAACGTCAGAGGTCCTGGTACATCTTCACCACACTAGGATGTACCGCCAAAGGTGATGTATATAATTATTTCAACACCACCACCTATAACGTCATAGGTAATATGGTGCATCATATAAAAATTGAGGACAAGCTCCCATCCTATTGAAAATTTATTAGGATCCTTCCTTGAGGATATCTGAGCACATCAGGCCTTGTAGTAAACATCCCCAAGATGTGCCTCCCAAAATCAAAGAAGAAGTGTAAAAGTGACAGTCATTGACAAGAGGTTTGTTGTTCCATCACAATCAATGTAGGATATCAACACCACAGCTAGCTGATCCGTTGCCTAACCAAGAAGCCATAAACCAGACCTCTTACTGAGCTCATCTTCCAGTACATTCCCCTTCAATGGAGTATATATTATCTCAAGGTCCTAGTCCTAGAGGAACTCCAACCATCGTTGTTGTCTCAACTACTAGAAAGCCTATGGTCACATTTCTAACAACATTAAAGGCTACCTACATTAACTGATTGATGTGAACATAAACCCTTTGGTAGAGGGTACTCGTTCTCTATGACCATTTGGTTAAGGTCCCGATAATCCACAGATAACCTCAAACACTAGTTCTTAATATGCCTTTCATATGAAATTCCTCCAACTATAATCTCATCTCCCAAAGATCTGAAGGAGACATTCGATATGCATGTATAGATATTGGTTCCATCCCTGGTTACATATTAATCCAGAAGTCTCTCTCCCTATGGGGAGGTAATCCGGAAAACATCTTTTGTAATGTTTTTCCGGCACTCTTCCTCTACTATTGGAAACTAAATACTCAAAAAACCTACTTCCATGATGATAAGGTTGGTCGACTCACGAGTAATCATCTTAACCCTACTTTGAAAGATTTTATCTCACACTACCTAGGTTTACTTTTTTTCTGACCAAGGAAAACCTATTTCCAACACATTAGATATACCACATCCCTTTGCCTAAAACAATCAATACGAGCTAGAACTATGGACAACCAGTATATACTCAAACATTCATTTTATGGCCTTAACACTACCATTGAGAGGATCCAATTGAAATTTTCTCCTTATGTGTTAGATCACACAGTGGGAAAAAGTGTGATAATTGAGTCTTCTCCCATAGAGAGATATATGGGTGAAGAAAAAAGTTTTTCCAGAAACTATAGTTATTTAACAAGATTGGTGACAAGAAGGAATGATTATTACATATGTATATTAATACGACGGCTATTAGTAGACACAAACTGTACCTAAAATCATTCATGGAGCCCTTGGGTCACACTCTTTGACAGCTTATAACTACTCTCTCCCCCAATCCTCATGGTCCCTGAACCTAGTAGGGAACACATTATGATGGCTGTTGTAACATGTCGAAATATGTACCACCTCCTTCTGCTCTCCTCTCTCCTCTTCCACATCTGCTACCCTATAGGTTAATATATCCCGACTACTTCATATTCCTAAAAAAATTTACACGTCCAAGTCTTTGAGACAGATTTCAGTTTCCAGATTTCCCACTACTGACATTAATTGGATGAATCTACACATCCAAATAACTTTCAACCACAAAAGGTTCTCTCTAGCACCCTAACATAAGTGATACTGCATGTAGGAATAGTGCTGGCTCAGATGACCATAATCCAATCTTGCAAAAAGGTCTAATAATTGAATCACTGGTCATTATGTATTCATCGAGTACCTGGAATGGTCAGTATGCCTCGGCAAATACTCGTCTATTGAGATGTTATCTTGCCGAAGTTGTAGAATCTATAGGGATCACATAACCATTATCTTTTTATGGAAAGAGAGCCCTTCTCTGAAGAAGGTTCTCAAGTACTATCCATGGAAAACACAATTCATCGTCATTTCAGGGTAATATAAACCATTTCATCTCCCTAATAATCCATGTATTAGACTCACTACAAGGCCTTTCATTTGATCATATCATGCCTTGGCTAGATGAAATCTTGGTCACTACCTGAAGCCAATCCTTAGCCGCCTGTGTGTCAGGCTCACCTCAGAACCTAAGGGGTATCTTTCATGGAAACTCATGTGAGGCACTAATCCAACATATGTACTCTACCAGTAGCACCAATAGTAACTACTGTCCAACGAGCAATGGTATCAATTAGAAACCATCTAAAGGTACCATCTCGGGGATCTGTCCTTGTACTAATGCCTCATAACCTAGTGTAAAATCATCATTGTCACACATTGAAATATTGGATGGTTGTATAAAAGATGTAATATTGAAGATAATTCAGATGTACAATAGTCAATAAGTTATGCCTTGTGAGCTATCTCAAAAGAGATCAATAGAAAAAATTTCTCAAAACACATGAAACTAGTGTTATCATGTACCAATATGGGAAACAGAACTCAGGGTCCTATTGTATGGATACGTCAACTGCCACACCAAAACTGAACTCCATAGACTAAAATCCAAACTCAAGACAATTATCACTATTTCCCCCATCAAAAATATAGAAACAATATTTCCTAGTAGAAACGACTGTCCACTAATACCACTTTTTCACGACCAGTCCCCTGAGGCTTGTGCTGTGACTACCCAAATCCCACATCTCGAAGGCCAGGGGCTGGTGAATAGAGTTGAATCTGTCAACCTGCATGTAGGAGGAATTTTATTATGTACCTCTATGAACACACAAATGCCCCACATCCAAACACACTGAAAAGGGAAAAAGTACCACTAAAACAAAGCTAAGTGAAAATACAACCGACAGAATGTATGCCAGAATACAAACCCAACAAAGAAATCAATATAGAAAGTAAACAAAAGTAAACTCAGTTGTCCCTCTCCTGTAAACACCACATGTTCATGAGATTATTGAATCTACTATAACTTCAAGTATTATGTCTTGTCCGACAGGTCCTACTAGGCCCCCTTGGTCCTAGACCACAATTCCCACTACCGTAGTGTCCGTCAGTCCCGTCTCCTAGAGCACCCCTATCGAAACTTCGGTCTTCTCCGACTAACACAGCACATGCGGGCGAAGCTCGTGCAGTGGTGATTAAAAAAATACTCATTAATGTCCCCCTAAAAAAAGGAGATAACACCCAACAATTTCTCAAAATAAAGTATGAAACACAGGACATATCACACCAGGTATATTCTATAGTAGTAAGAGTAGCATCACCAGTCACAAATGTCAAACTCTATGGAAATGAATAACTCCACATTTATCAAGTACAGTGGTCCAGCTAGGTCACATAGATATGTTTCCCACAAACCATGAACTTCTATGGTACTCATCCTCGATGAAAATCATGGGTATGATGGGTAACATAGAGTCCCTCCCCACTGTTGTCATGAAATGTCAAAAAGATCCTTTTCCTATCATTGATGAACTGAGGTACTCCTCCTGTCAAGTACCATGGGTCTACTGGGTCACACGTAGACACTCCCCATTATGGTTAATGTCTGGTCACACCGAGCCACATTCCACTGGGCCATCCTCAAGCAACTTTCATGTCTTAGACAACCGCAGGTTTTCTCACATAGTTCGTTTGTGAGAACCACTCCTCAAACCATTCTTCACATATCTACCGACATTAAATTCAAAAAAAAACATTCCAAATGAATTTTCTTCACAATAGGGTCCCAATACTAAAAACAACCCTTCAATCGGATGAGACAATAGCAAGATACCAGCATTTTAGTAACCAGGGGACTGGTTGCAATGGGGCCCGGTCCGACCCGTTCAGATTGAGAAAACTAACTCGTCCCAGTGATTCCACCTACCTGAGTTCATTATAATAAAACCGAATTGACATGGTGTGGGTTGGGGTCAGTCTGGTTCAGCCTGGAGAGGGGTCCTGGTCCAAAAAGCCTCATTGTACCCACCTCGATTTGGTCGTGGGTCCAACCCACCAAGTCTCCTGGAGACCTGATCTATTCCAGCATGGCTCAAAGGGGAATGGGTCAGACCTACAGGAACGGGTCTACCATGACGGCGAGAGTATGACTTTCCGTACAACGGGACCGGACCATCCCCCTAGGGGATTCGCCCACCAACATGGGGACCAGTTGTGTGACATGGCCACTATGAGACCATGGGATGTGGTAGCCAACCCTATCCCCTCTAGTCTAAATGAGGCCCACAACGTCGGGTCACACCTCCTATGTAGCTCCCACCTAGTGTCTGACTCCTACCATGTAACCATCGGCCAACCAGGTGGATCAAACTTGAGCGACCCCTCCACATGGCACCAACCTAGCATCGCATCCTCCCACGTGATGCTGCTTCTAAGAATCCAGGACCTCCCAGTTAACACTGCCTTCAAGTGTGGGTCATCACCTCCATGCAGTCGCTCGACGACAGAATATTTGGTGGGCCACTAGAATCAGTCTAGTGTTTAGTTTATTTCTCCAAGTGTCTCTTGGAGGAGATGTCTTTACCACTAAGACTACGATACATACTTCCCGTCACTTTGAGAATTAGGCCCCGAAAAACACATGAGTGGATGTGATTTGGCCTTGTTTGTGTTAGTCTGGGCCCTCTATGTTAGTGGGTTTTATAGGGGGATTAGGGAGGTTTGCATTCAATCATTCATGACATGGTTTAATCCTAAATACTCACTCTAAAAGAAAATTCACCCTCCCATTATAATGCATGATCAAAAAATAAACATGTTTGTGGGTAGATACATGTTCTTCTTTTTTCAGAAGAAGAATGTGGGGGAACATTTAAAGTAAAAAACCTAAACTCTTTGATGTTCATTGCAACACATTCTTCCGGGAGGTGATTAGACGTCAGTGTCACTTCTATGCTCTAATCATCGAATGGCGTAATGATTAAGATGATGTTTCTCTAGCATTCTTCATTCATCGTTGTGGTGGATGTCCATCAGAGGTCCGCCAAAAAAACCTCAAAATTTTTAATGTATATTTCCCCAGCTCATCAAACAATAAATAAGAGCATGTCGCCGCATTCCCGTTATGATTGGATTACTTTACATTACACTATTTTATTTAAGAATAAATGTTGCTATTATGTGTTACTAAAGTGTATTTATGATGTGAGTTTAATGATCCAATAATGAGCATCATTGATGTGTATTGTCACAGCCCTCTCGTCACCCTGAAGCATCACCGGCCACCACTCAAAAAATAGAAAATACCACTATCATATTTATTGGAAATACCTTAAAAAGGTTTAAATTATATTAACAGTCACCCTTCACCCATGTCGGTCGAGGTTAGGCTCCAACTAAGGAAAACATGCCCCACAAATCCAACGACACTCTTAGTTTTTTAATCCATGTTATCATTTATATGTTAAAATATTTAACAATAAAATAATTGTATACATAATTATTTTTTTTACACCCAAAATATAACTTCTATTGTTTGACCGCTCTGGCCAATGTTAGGGTCTTCCTAACAAAACGAATACCCTCACATGTTTAGCAGTGGAATCATATTTTTAATTCGAGTAACCATTCGTGAGATATAAGTATTTGAAAAAATAAATTAATTTTGTTTTATTTTTTTAATGTTAAACCATTTTTGGGTTTCCTCACTTGAGGGATGCCTCGACTAAGCTTACATTGTGCCTTGGGTATACCTGTCATCTTGAATGCAACGTTTCCCTCATATTTTTTTATTCGGGAACCTATTTAGGTGTTATTCCACTTTTTTATGAAAACTTCTCACATGTGTTAGTTAATGCTTAAAGATTTTCAAAAAAACATTTCGGGCACTTCGGTCCTCAAAATTAGGTGCCGTCAAATTTCATTCTCTCGAAATAATTCTATATGAATAAAATAATTATGCCGATGTTATAGGACATTACAAACTCGGTCTAGCATGTAACAGAAGACACTAAAGAATGTAATTGTTGGATGTAATGAAATATGACCTCGTTGTTCTTTGTATAGAATGATATACATTATGCTTTTCATAATGTATGATATGATTGATTTTTTATAATATATTTTATTTTATGGATATAAATTACATAAATATAAATATATTTTGAATTCTCAAGTGATTTTATTACATAATATGCTTAGTGTGTCATGGAATACACGCTATAGAATAAATTGTTACACTTCTATAATTTTTATGTTGTTACGTTACTTTATTCATGGTTTGATTTTATTATTCACATACTATGATTTATTACTCACCCCATTATTATGTATCTACATAGTTAATCACATATATTAGTCTATGATCAAGGAAATTTAATTGAATTTATGGAGTTTCAGTTTTGGTTACTGTATTTCTGTTTGAATTTAATATTCAAGGTACCAAATTAACGAATTTCACATGGAAGAGAAATATTATAAAGTGTTATAATGTTTATAATTATATAACAAATCCTAAAATTTCCTGTATTACGGTTTGGGTTTCCCTGATGAGTGCTTCGAGTTAAGCTTATGATTTTTTTAGGATAAAGGATGACCATTGGGATATATATATATATATATATATTGTTTATATGTGATTTCATATTTGATTTTTATACATATTTAGATATTCTATAAAATTATATTTATATTTTGATACAATTATATTATTAATGAATAATATTAAGTTGATGATCATTTCTTTTCCACTAAATATTATATTTTATTATATATTTCCTATATTTTATCAGTTTATGTCTACATTTTTATATTCTTATGGTGTTTTTATTGATTTTTATATCTAAAGGTATAGCCACCTCGTTATCACCTATATATCTATGATGGTAGTTAAAAACATTCGAAAATGGTGTGGTGCACCTGTGTTATGTATCTGTTATTTCTATTATTTATAGAGTAGTAATAGTGTAGTAAAATAACACTAATATTCCATAAGTAAGAATTTGACCACCTCACAGATGCCTAAAAATGTTTAGAATAATATTTAATACATGATCCCATCCATGATATCATAACAACTACCCCTCCAAATTAAAAATTCTTCTGATGATGAAATATTTTTATTCCAATGTCTATTCAAACTAACAAATCATACACTACTCTATTGAAAAAGAATTTTAAAACTAATATTTATTAATTATATCTTTCGGAACTGGCCCATTTTGTAAATGTTGACACTATTTAGAGATAACCAAATAGTTGACATATATTTATAAATAAATTATCCATGTTATTAATAATAAGTGAAATGATATTTTGTAAACTAAAAAGAAATTAATATATATCCGAAGTTTAAATTTTTAATCGTCCTCTATTTTAAGGATTTGGAATGTTTAATATTATTGAGAGTGAGATATATATAGATAGTGGGAGTTTTAGGAATAGATGTTTTAAATTTATTGTAATGATAAAGAAATTAAATATTATTGGATTTTCACCATGATGTGCTTGGCTAAAAGATATAAAGGTATGTGCACTGTTAGATTCACTATTGTTAATGAGTTTATTTCATGGGTGATGGATATTAGTTTTAGACATATTTTATAGAATTTGAGATTTTAATTTGTATATTCGCTGTATCATTATTTTTTTGGTTAAATATATTATGTTTTGAATGATTTTGTTTCATCGAGAAGTCAATGGATATGAAAACATAGTACATAAATATTTTGGACTATTTAATAATTGTAGTTCACATTTGAAAATAGTTTTTTGGGGGGGATATCATGTTTTAGTGGTATGAACATGTATTAGGGGATTGAATCTGGTACATTAACCATTGTTTCATGCTTGAATCTCAACAACCCCAATATTCGATTTTCTTTTTATTTTTAAATTTGTTTACTCCCATAGATTTGGGGAGTATTTAAATATATTTCCTTGATAAGTTGATCATTTTCTATTATAAACCCTAATGTAACCCTTTTGTTATTATCTATTTTTATATTACTATTTTATTATAAATTTGTTCTCTAAAATTACTCCAACCATTAACAAAACATTGAATCATTGAGGATAAGATTTAGTTTTCTTCATCCATATTTAGGATTTCCACTCACTTTTCTTCCTCATATTGATACATTTCAACTTTTTATTTTCATCTTAAAAATTTTATTTTATTGAATTTATTTCATTTATTTATTACACTTCCAATAGGTTAAAATAATTTGTTGGATTTAATTTATATATATCCCTATGTTTTTTATATATAAACATTTATAGTCTATGTGGTAGATCATTGTAATATTGGTAGTATTTGATCATTATTTATTCCACATTATTATTCTACATTCATTGAATCTACAAGAATTTCTGGGATTATAATAATAATATAGTGGGTTATTTGGAAATTATAAATTTTTCATGATTTTGTTTCCATTATCAATTGATTGGATATTAACATAATAAAAACAATGACTTCATCTCACTATGTGAAAAAGAATCAGTGATAATATAATCAAGAATGTTTAAATTATTTTTTATTTTTATTTAAAACTATTGATTTTTATTTTTAGTTTAAATATGGATTCCAATTATCATTGAATTATGATTATATATATTGGTTGAATCATTAATGAGATTTAATATACAACCACAACATGAAAAATATATAGATTATTGACAATTTCAGTTTAATGTAACATTAATTTCTTGTTTTGATATATAATATAACTAAGATGCTTTTCTAATTAACGATAAGTTTTTAATTTTTATTGATAAAATATTGGTACCCTTATCTGATGGGATTTTTTGATAGAGGTGGATTTAATAGAAATATGTAAATACTGTAGTGGATATATATATATAGGTTGATTTGGTTATCTTGACTACTTTTCTATAATATATAATATTTTACCTAATTGAACAAAATGATGGAAATGGGATCTAACTATATGAATGGGCCATATAGAAATTTTAATTTAAAATATGAGTAGTTGATCCATAAAATGTTTCCATACACATTTATGCCAATGATTTTGATTCCCTTGATATCTTGATTTAAAATTGTTGTGGTTATTAGAACCAACTAATAGTGATTATCATTTCATTTATAATCTAATAGTACGTGATGTTGGACCATCAGAATATCTTTATTATTTCAAATTTGTTAGTTTAATATATTTAATAAATTTATAAAATATGTTCCATTTACTATATCCATTACTATATTTGGATTGTGATTAATTGTCCCCATGCACTAATTTGAAAATCTATGTGTTTTTGAGTAAACATATTAATATTAACCAAGACAATCAGAAAATAAATTAATTATAAATATAATTATTTAAATAATAAATATCCTAAACATTCAGAAAAACTGAGGTCCTAAAAGTTTAGTGTCATAGAAATTAATTAAATAAAAATATTATTTTATAGTACATGAAAATATTTATCAATAAAAATTCTTATATTGACCGCATTTAAAATAAATCACATAATATAATAATCGTTATCACCTATTTATTGGAAATATATGATAGGGGTGAGCTAAAATTCTAGTTAATTGAAATATATATATTCATTCATTAGATTATAAACATCTTTGAGAACATGATAATGTGAGGTAATATAACACTAATAGATCATATGAATAGAGTTAATAATTAGAAACCAAGTATCTTTAACATAATATCACAAAATAGAACATTAAGAGATAACATATATAACATTACAACTTAACTTAAATGTGTGTAATATATAAAAATTTTAAAATAGTGAAAATATGAAATTTCATGTATATAAAATGCATCATGAATTTTTTTCATAAATTTATTTACAACATGGAAATGTGTATCAAAAATAATACTATGAAAACAATTATAAGAAAAAATATTATTCCCACACATATGTGAAACAATTATGTATTTTAATTCCTAAAAATGGGATTATACCCAACAAAGCCCATACTCATGTAGAAAAACTCATTTTTTCCATTCCTGACTATCTGAAGATATGTAATGTTATTCAATGAATTTTAGCCTGATATATGACGTCTATAATTATCCATAAATATGTGTGACACATAAAAACTAATTTAAAATTTTATCTATGAACCCAAGTATAATGGATGGTTTTCTTATGAATAATGAAAAAAATAACATAACATAAACATATTAGATAATAAGATATCAATAAAAAATTTATAAATATAAGTGATATAATATGAATATATATAGTGTTTTATTAATTAATCACAATACGATAGGTATTCCAATAAGAAAAAATACAATTGAAAATACAAACTTTTACACAAAACTATCCAATCATTGATAAAAATGTTTATGAGAAAGTGTATTAAAAAATAATGATTTAGAAAAGATAATAATTGATAACATAATAATTTAAATACTTGTAATAAAATCAACCTTCAAATATATTTAATATATCAAAAAATATTTAATGTAACATAGAAAATTTTATATGTAATGTATAGAAAACCATTTTCAATTAAATATTAATATACTGTCAATGACATTGTAAATGTGTATTAAAATTTACTAATGTAAATTTGTAAATTTTATTTTTATAAATTTATATTATAATACATAATTTCCCTCCCAAAAATATAGGATACCATTGGAAGGATGTAATATATGTTGATCGATGAAAATATTCATTGGTAAACAAGAGAGTTATTCTTATCAATGGAAATATTTTATTTTTGGAATACATTTTATCTAATTGGTAGATATTTATAGTGATAATAATTTCCCTATATATTAATATAATATACCAAATATAGTAGTGGAATTGTATGGCTTATGAAATCATTAAAAATTTACTATTTTTATAAATATTATGACTGAAATATTGAATTGATGAATCCCTTACCCTGATTTCTTGATTAGTTGATGCCACTATATAAAAATAATTAAAAAAATAATTTACTAATGATATATTTTGTAACCTTTCGAATTATAATATGTATTTATATACATCCACTATAATTATTTTATATATTTATATTATTAGTTGTTTCATAATTTTAATGTCGTCTGTTGAAAATCATGATCATTCTAAACTAATTTCATATTAACATTTTTGTTAATTGAAATTAAACAAAATATAATCAATCAATGTTCATTAATGTTAAAATAAATAAATAGTTATAATAATTTTTTATTTTTTTCTTTTATGAGTACATTATACATTATCCCTGAATATGAAATCGACAATGAATATTAAATAGGGTTAAAAAAGAATAATTTTTTAATTAATTGTTTTTATCAATTTTTTAAAAATAAAAAATGTAACAATTATAATTTTTATTACATTTGATACCGTTTAATATGATTCTATAATAATCAATGATATTATTACATAGAATTTTTTAGGTAGGTGGTCAAAAAAGTCTAAATATTAACATAATGTTCATGATGGATGTTTATGAGTGGTTTATTAGAAATATCCATAAAATAATAGTATAATGCTTTCATTTAGTGATAATATGTGTGTTATGTCATAATTAAAATGTAAAAACAATAATAAATAATTTAAATGAATGATATTTAAAATTGTAACTAATGTATTTAACAGTAGATTTTGGGTTTTTAATGACTGAATTAATAGTAATCATTTGTCGATAGTGTCATTAATAATTAATATTGAAACAAACCAATATATTTATATGATATTTTTTTATGAACAAATATTTTTATTAATATATACTATTACATAGTTAAAGGTATTGAGAAACCAAAAATAACTTATCTCATTAATAAATACCAATAAATTAATCAACTATAACGATAATGAAAATGAAAATGAATGCAATTGAATAAAACATTAAATAGAACTGCTAAAAAGGGATTCTATGGATTTACCCATTCTACTAGAATATTCACCCACCATAAAGTACTATATAAATGAAACAAAATATTTTTAAACTAATCAAAATTATAAAATATTAAAATAGAAACATAGTGGGAATTATAGTGAAGGAATGTAGTTGAATTTATAGGGTATTATGAGCAATGTTACTGTTGGAATTTTTCCATCAAATGATAAATGGTTAAATATGATTATTGGTGGATATAATAATTGGTCAATTTTACCATTTAGAATAATACCCATTTTCTATAACTTTACAATATCAATTTTTTTGAACGTAGAAATAATAATGAAAAATTAGTTTATACAAGGGTAACTCTTGCATCTAGATGTAGACTCATGCCAATTTCATGACATTTTTTCAATAATTTGGAGGGATGAAGCATCATTAGGGTTCTACAAAAAACATCCCCAGTCCAATATTCAACAGTTAAAGCTTTAATAAAACTATCTCTGGGAAATGATCAATGTAGTGCAGATTACCACGTGGACAATGTTAGCATGGCCTCTCCCTGAAACATCCACCATTGTACAAACTACCGTTAGGTATTACTTAGGTGTAATAAGGGGTTACATATAAAAACCATAGATTATTAAAATGTATTTTACATTTTATAAATACAATTTTTATTCCATCAATTCCATTTTAATTTATTTTTTTATTAACATTAGAATATTTTTAATGATGTTAAGTTTTAATAATTGATTATTGGAAACAAAAGAACATAATTATCATTTTGTAAATGATATAATTTTTTTTTATAAAATAAGGTACTATAAAAAATATTTTTTAAATGAAATTATCTTTTAAATGTGTAATATTTAATGATTAATGATAAAATAAATTTATAGTGTCCAATGAAAACCTTTATAAGTGTTAGAAACATTTTAATATTACAGAAACTAATATTTTTTAATAAATAATTTTATTTTATATTTAAATTTTTAAATTTTAATACTTTTAGAATTGGTGTGATACAAAAAATTATTTATGAAATCAATATTTTGAAATTCCATATGGGGGAATATGTTAGAATTTTCCAAAATACTTTTTTTTCAATGAATAGTAACTATACATTTTGGGTTTTCGATATATTTCATGACTTCATATTTATGTCATAAAACATTTATTAATAAATTAAACACTTTCCATTAAATATGATATGTTATTTAATTAAAATTATGTGTTTTTATGTAATTTAATAAATATTTATTATGATAAAAACAATTAAAAAGTATAAACTAGAAAATAATATTTTCAATTCATTATTTTATAGAGAAGTTATGAATATGTGGCCAAAAGAGCATTAAAATGGTGTTAGATTGTGGTATATTTAAATATAATAATGTATGGTTCAAATTTCCATAAAACCATGGAAAAAACCATATAAAATCCAATGGTTACACGTTTTACATAGAATATATTTCCAGGAACTATATTTTGAAATTAATAAATAATTCTGTGACAATTGCAATAAATAAATTCCCGTTTCACCATTCCCCTTAACTACCATTCCATATTATACTATATGCTCGTAATTATTCATCCCATGGGGTCCCCCAAGGCTTACATAAGGCCCCATTATTTTGATTGTGATGATTTACGAGAAAATCATAAAAGTAATGGATACCTTTAATTCTATTTTAATTTCAAATTCACATTTGTTGCATGTATTAAAATATCAAAACTTTGTTTCTTTTGTACACTTTTTTATTACCTCTATTTGATAATTATCTTTTATAATTGGGTTTTCTTTGGTCCTCCCTAATTTTTCCCATTTCTAAAGCCATGTTTTATACCAATCATGCCATCAAATTTAATTCTCAAATTTCTCACTCTTACGTGAGAAATTATAATTAATTCTCTTTCTTTGAATACCCAAAACTCTCCCATATCCATGCTTATTCACTTTTTTAAAAATATGATTTATTAAATCAAGAAATAAAATAGAAAAACCTTCATTTCATGTTTATGGGTTGAAAATTATATAATGATGGGTTTTTGAATCACTTTTCTATTACAAGAATTTCATAAGAAATAACATAAATATTATTCATGTGTTATTAATAAAATGATATAATATGGTCTATTTAGATCACAATAATTAATAAATTTGATTTTTTCACCCTGATATCGCACTAATTAATTGGTTAAATTATTTATTCTCTAGAGAGGTATTTGTTTACAATACCTTAACAAATAGTATTGGTAATTCTCATTTATGGCACCATTGAGATAAATCTTGGTGATACTTTATGAATGTATAATTAAAATGTTTTTTTAAAATTTCAATATTACGATTCATGTTCTTTTTATTATCATATGCCCCTTCTTCATGTCTTATTATTATTCCTCATGTTCATATTGATGTTTCTCATTATCATATCCAATTTTGATACTATTTTTATTTCACTGTAGGGATTCCAACTCACTTTTTTTTATTATATGTCCATAATATATAAGATTTATTAAATATGACCTTGGGTGAACTCTTGAATATTTCATTCAAGAGTATTCATGGGATTTTTTTATGTTTTCAAGCATTATGTTATATATTTAGTATAAATTAACAATTAAGAGATAATATATTTGGATCCATGTAATGAAATAGTTATATAATAATATGGTGGTATTCCTTATTTGCTACATGAGCAGAGTTTGGTTAATTGTATAAAATAGTATTTTTATACATTATTATGATCCATAGGGACATAACGAAATATATGTTAGACTCACATAAATTTGGTGAGTATTAAGTAAGTTGTTTTCCTGAAAATAAATCATTCCATGTATACTACAAGTGGATGTGTCTCTGGGATAGATATACCTTGTGGTAACACCAGAAAATTTCAGATTTAGGTATGCCCAAAAAAGATCTATTTTACAATAATAAGACTTTGTTTTAAATAAATTCCATACTATATGAGGATATTAATTGTTAATCAAGTGGTTTTGAGGAATAATTATTAATAATATCTTTAAAATGTTACTATTTTTAGAGGATAATAATGAATAACATATTTTGGTGTGATATTTTGAGATAATAATTCCTTTAGAATTATATGATTTATAAATGTGACATGTTTCCTGCAGTGTTTTTCCTCTGTTAGAAATGTTATGAAAAAAAGGTATTACACTGAAAATAATGAGTTCATTGGGTGATGTACTAACAACATTAAGCCGGAATACATAATGGAAACCATTATAAAAGTCACAAATTTACTAACATGAGTTATGAATAATTTCTTGAATCAAGTAGAGGGACTAAATTCACTTCGAATGAAACAACTTCTTACTGATTACTACATATTTTAATGGCCAACATATTTTAGTGGATATACCAAACCGTTGATTACTAAATAATGGATTAACTATATTGAAAATAAATTTTATGTACTCCATTTTTTAGAACTGGATATGGGCACCATTGTAGTATAACACAAACAATTAGAAGCTGATAAATAGTTAAAAAATGTATAAAATACGAACCTAATATGATATATTTAGGGATTGGATTTTGAAGAGTTATTTGAAATCATTTTAAATAAATATTTTCCCTAATCAATGAGAATAAAAATGATAAGTAATTACTATAGTTGAATCATAAATAAAATGAGTAAGGTGGATAATATGAGATAATGGTCACAAGAAAATGATGATACACCTATAGCATTTTTAGGGATCCAATTTGGATTCTTGACATATTTTTTAGTGCATTAAGACTCGATTTTTAGAGTATCATAGATATTATAAACTCTAAAATATATGAGGAAATAGTGTGGGGTTCTTTAGAAGTTTATATGGATCCTAGAGAGACACAATTTTCACATATTTTAATGAAAACAAGATTTAAATGGATTAAAAATGTTGCTATTTTTTAGTAACGGGAGAGGAAGAAATAAATTAAAACATACAATGTTAAAAAACCAGTGAAGAAGTAATTTCATGGGCATGTAAGGTGTTAAAAATGTGAATGTGTGATAATATATCATGGAAAATTCATGTTGAGGTGAAGCATTAACTTCTCAGCATTAACAACTGACGTATGATGGGTTAAAACTAATCATATATGAAATTATTTATGTTTGTAAATCACTTTACCTTTTCCAATTAGTTTACAAATAATAATGCAATGGAGTGAATCCACAATCTTCCTCCTCATAGGACAAGAGATAAATATCAATAAATTTATATCATGATGATTAATGTAGAGGATCCAAAAGATGTGTTGGTAGGTACACTCATTTATATCTCAAATATATGATGTTATATTATGGATTTTGGTTTTATTTAGTCCTATATTCCATACATGTATGAAAGGAATATGAAATCAATCCCTTAACTACTTGAAGTAATGTTATCTTACAATAATAATAGGGTGACTATCCTTGCATCAAGAGAGTATATGATCTCTACTATTAAAATTGGTGATTATAATCTCATCCTAAATTTGGTATTTAATCCCATAGTGTGATTTGAGATTATAATAGGGATGGAATCGATCTCAAATTATAATGCCAAGATCATCTAAAAAGGAAAAAAAATTATGTAGTCTTGAATGAAAACCCTATATTCATTTTCAGTGGAGATATTTCTTAAACATATCATGGATAGAAGAACCTCTTATATCATTCATTATAGGGATGATAAGTGATGATTGATAATGAAATTAAGGTATATATATATAATGTCCCTATATTTCAAGAATACATTAATCTATTTAATGAAGAGTTCCATAAAAATCCCTTGTAAAGAGTGGTAGAGTTCTGGATTAATCTCAAATGTTTATCAAAGAAAATATTGAAGATCAAAAATAGGATGTAAAATTTGTAGATTGAGGAATTATATAAAAAGAATCTAGTTATTTTAGAGGATGTGTTTTTCCGTACTTCTATGTCCTATTTAAGAGAAACTATTATCTTTGAAAATAGGTTGTAGGGATCAATGTGAATGTGAATTTATTATGGAGAACATAACATGGCCATAGTGATGAAGAAGTACCCTCCACCACAAATTGATTTTTTTTATTTGAGAAACTTTATGGGGAACAATTCTTATCTAATATTGACTATTGATTTGGGAATCATTGGATAATGTTGAGAAAAGAATATATTTCAAAGGTTTCTTTCCGAACAAGATATCTTCATTATTATCTTTTGGTTATTACATTCATCTTAACTAATTATCTTGAGATATTTATCAATTTAATGAATAAATTTTTAATGGATTACATTGAAACTATTATGGCAGTTATCATATATGATATTATGATATAAGTCAAAATTCATGATCAGTATGATGATCTACTAAAGAATAAGTGAGTACTATGAGGATATAAATAATATTAAAAATTATTAAAAAATGTTAATTTTGGATACAAGACTTTTATTTCATGTGATACATTATAACCATGGATGGAATCCCAGTTGACTCTTCCCTGAAAGAGGATTAGTGGAGTGGCTGAATTTGACAATAGTAACTGAGATTTGTGGTTTCTTGAATTAGATTGATATTTTATGTGGTCTATGAAAAACTATTCTAGTAATTAAAATAAACTAAAAATGTTAAATAAAATATGATATATATTCATATTAAAATAAAAATATGAATAATGTTTCCAAGAACTAAAGAAATGATTTTTTTAGAACATTAATTTTAACTCTTCCCTCTATCAAAGAATCACTTTTAAATTCACATGATTCATATCTGAATGGGATTGGGTGTTTCCTCGAGAAAAATAGAAATTATTATTATTATGAATCTAAATAGTTAAATCCTCATGTGTATAATTATCTTACACCTGACCAAGTGTTAGCTGTAGTTATTTTTTTCCTTGAATATATGACAAAACAACCATTATGTGATAAATGTTATATACATAAATACCACCAATGTTTTATATAAATTTTAATTTAAGAGGAATTAAAATTAGACAAAGAATATTATTTTATATTCTTACATTCTAGGACTTTTAATTTCATTTTAACACTATAATTGAAAACATAAATGGCAATACATTAAGTTGGATATATCATGATATATTGTAAATGAGGAGGATTCAAAGAGATTCATTGGTCAAAAACCTAGTATGGTTTGACATGGGAATATTAACGAAGGGAAAACATTAATAATATCCCAAATTATTTCTTATCCATCATTAATAGATAAGATTAATAGTCCTCAATGAGAATATCCATTGATAAAAAATTATGTTAGAGGATGCGAATAATTGGATGTTTCCAACATTATATAATAATCAAGAAGGGGTACTGATATTTCATATAAGACTATGTGTTCCTTCTATCACAGAGATGAATAAATAGGTTAAATATAGATCTCGTAGATCTAAATTATCTACACAACATGGAATCACTAAAATTTATAAGGACCATCGTAATAATTTTTGGTGGGAAAATATGAGAACAGTGATTATCGACTATAATAAAGGTACTTATTATGTCAACCAAAGAATCAGGAGTGAAAAATCTTTAATGTAACATTGAATCGATTATCCATACAAACGTAGAATAGGGAAAATATCACTATGGATATCATCACGACTGTCCCAAGAACAACCAAATGATTAAATTAAGTATGGGTCACAGTGGATCAACACCCCAATATGTCTTATGAAAAAATTATTTGGGATGATTTCTATCATTAAAAACATGACAATATATATATAATGTAAGTGGTGGGGTTTCCTGGTTTCCTACTTTCTATCATTTTATATCATGATACATGGTTGAAATATAAAATCTTGGAAATTATGAAGATTATTTTAAGTATAAATTGAATTTTACTATGGACTATAAGATGAATAAATAATGAACTATAAAATAAAAATTCAAACACACAAAGAAATATTGGTAATACTATCAATAGAATTTAATGGTGAGTTGGAATACCACATCTAATTATTTGAGTTATCATACAACAAAATAATCAACATGGGATTTGTAATGAAACCATATAAAGCTATATATGTAATGAGATGTATAAATTCTTCTTTTTTGGTTGGAGATAGCTATAATAATATATCCGGGCCTGATCATTTATAAGGGATGAAAAAAGTTTCATGTTATCCAAAAACATATATATGCTACCCAGTGTTGGAAGAAGATTTATATGGACAAACCTTAAAGTGAATTAGAGTTTGTTATAGGATAATGTGTTTTCCTTTTTATTTCACTAAGTAATAGTGTAATGTAGTATTAAATCAATAGGGCTCTTATAAATAGTAAAATTAAACTATAATAAATCCAGAATCAAATAGTTGTAGTGTCCTAACAGCTATAAATTAATGAAAATTTTTCTCAAGTTCATAATTTATTCCACATATCTATCTTAAAAATGTAAATAAATTATGAATAAAATGTACTAAATTCAGATGTTGTATAGATATAACATGACCTCAATTATATAGAGCATCCTATCTAGAAATTCGACAATAGTTTAAAAGTTCATATCAATAAGATAATTCACCTTCAAAATTTTCTATTGTGGAACTGTAAGTATGATGAAGAGATGGAGGAACTAGAGGAGATAAGGAGAAAAACATTTCTTCACATTTTCTCAACTCATATAATGCGTTTAAATGTTTAACATGATAATTCATTCTGAGGGAATATTATAAAGGCCCCATATTTTTTAATAAAATTTTTTATAATTAAATGTTGGTTGTATATTATATTATATAATTAACAAAAAAAATATAGGGTAAAATAATCCATATGTCATTACTTAAAATAATTACATTAATCATCATCAAATTCAATTAAAATGAGAAAAAAATTACAATTTGACAAAAAATAAAAAATAAAAATGATTCATTGAGAAAATATTGATCACTGAAATCGCCTAGAATCTTCACAGCCACTGAAAACTATATAACTAAAATGAAATATTTTTTTTCAATTAACATATTATAAACAATTGACCATAGGGGAATTAAATAAAAATTTTAGTATATGAATAAAGTGGTATTTATATGTTCTGAAGGGAATTGGGACAGTAATGATTCAACATTTATATGACCACTGGTAAATATAACCATTTTATAATTTTAAGATTATGATGAAAAGAAATTGTATATAATTTTACAATTATTATTAGAGTTTTTTTGTGTTAATAGAAATTGATAATTACAGGTGAAAGGATAAATGGTGACCTCAACCAATTGAGTCATGTTGTTTGAAACACATTTTTTAGATCATTATAGGGAGGTAACAATATAGGGGTTGTACAATTACCTAGATCAAGATGATATTAAATGTTTTAATATTTAATGAAATATCCTACTGGATATGTTCAATTTATTTGAAATTACCTCTCATTCAGTAATAGATGATTCCACGATTATATATATCACGATCTCACACATTACCCTTTGGTAATACACTAGTGTAATAAGGATTTAAGTTTCTATGAAATAATTTATCAATGTGTGGTTTCCATTTTACAAATGAATTTCTTATTAAATAAACTTTAATTTTATTTATATCTTTTATTATAAATATATATTTTTTAGATGTGACAAATTTAATAAATTGATTTATAGACCAAAATAAAACAATTTTTTGATATGATATACAATTATTTTTTGTAAGGCCTTTTCCCTAGTAACCTAGACTCTATGAATTATTACATAACATTAGAATGATCACATGTGATCAAGTCCAAAAAGGCCAATTAATTTAGTAGCCTTAGAAGTATTAGATATATACGTAAGTTTTACATTACATCACAAAATAAAGATAAAAAACATTGTGTACGCTTTGAAGAAACTCACATACATTTTCCTACCCCTACAGGATAATCATAATATAGTTTATTCACATCATGGGAAAAATAAAACATATGAAAGGGGTGATATCAGATGCTATGTATGGATAAAAATATATAGGAAACTATCATAAATAAAAATTAACATTTAAGGAAATGTATACGACTAAATAAAAAGCCTTTTAAACATAAAATTCTGCATAATATAGAAAAGTTAATTCAAATAATTCCATTTACTTTTTAATATAGATGTTCTACTAGTCGAATAATCACATGGGATATCAATATATAATTTTATAATGATGAAATTCATAATATCGGACAACATAACCACATAGGTAAGGCCTTGTTCCAAGACTACAAATAATGATTTTTGTATGGCCTTGTACCAGGACACTAGTGTGTCTCCTGATACCAACCAATAAACCAATGGGCTATACTAGGCTCCACTCTTCACATAATAAGTCCAATGCATTCCCCATATGAAAAGGTCGAAACATAATCTAAACATTTTTATTAAAACTAACATATGAAATATCGATATTTTAACTACAAATCATGATTGGTATAAAAATATCACATCGACAGTCAAACATAACTCATTCAATAAAATATGGAATGTTGTATTATAATAAATCAACTTCAATCAAGAATAATGAAGGATATTGATATAGATGAAAATAATCAGTAAAAAAATTAGAGAGAAATATCCCTTTTTCATGAAAGCATTTAAAAGTTTCACTATTTATCAAAGATTCCTTTTAAAAGATATTTATGAATCAAATTGAATCATACAACTTTGAAATTATTTAATGGAATTTTAATTTCAAAACGCTCCTGACCATATAAATAAATCTCTAAAAACATTTTTAAAACATAGACATTAAATAAAATGATTTAGAAGAATGAATCTTTAAAATTTTAATATAGTCATAGAGTTCCTAAACAAATGAGAGACACATGAATAAAAATAATTGATGAATAACATTAATCAAAACATTATAATATTATTATAATTAAGTGAATAATGATATAATATGTCAAAGGATAGTATATACACCATATAAAATTGAATTTGCCCATAATAACAAATAATCCTCAATGGAATGTAAATTGAGATGAAATCCATTATAAATATTAAATACTTATATTAAGGATAAAACAATGACATAATTAGGTGTGGAAAATATAAATACATTAAATGTGAATGTATATTCATTGTTAATCAATCAGAGGATATTCAAACATATTCTTGTAAAAACAACACTAATGACTTGGATATTTAACTCAATGAATGGAAATTGAGTTTAGATTACTCTTATCAAGTTTATATTCATGACCTAAGAATTTATCAAGCAAGTGATTATGTGTATAAAAAGTATATCTACAAAAATGGGAGTGGAAATAACTATATAAATTAATAAATAGATATTTCATATGTAATCTTCGTGTAAAATAATCATTGACGTTCGCTTAAAACCCAATGAGTGGAAATTGAAATTTGAAATTCCCTTACCAATTTGGTAACTTACGAAACATAGACCCAATGAAAGAAGGATCACACAATGAATATGTAAATACAAATATATTAAATTATAGAATATTGATAATAAACTCATGTGCAGTACATACCCCACACAAAAGGAAATAGTGGCAATATAGCATGAATCTCACTATAATAAGAAATGAGATGAAAACCCCTTAGATTGTACATTTACTTCGGAGGGGGTAGGTTAAACTCCAATATAATGGTAAAATAAGTATTATTAAATTATACAAGAACCAAATACTTAAATATGATATCATATATGATCTTCTAATAGGGATTTTTTAATGATATTTATATAGTATCATTTTTTCAGTGTTAACGGATTCATTTTCCAATATATTTTTTGTTACTTAAGTAATGATTGTTATGGATATGAGGTATTTTATTCATATAAAAACTTGTAATAAGTTATTAAAAATTATTTTTAATCATCAAATGAATATTATTCTTTAATTTTTACGATGGGGAATTAAATCTCATCGCGTCGTGGAGATGGAAAGTCGTAAGTACGCACGAGCGACAATATATTTCAATTAGTTGTGAAATATTATTTTTTTGGATTTTATATTATATATAAATATTTATTAAAATTTTATATTTATTATTTATATCAATTATACTCATTATTATATCCATACAAATAATTACGTGTTGAATAAAAAACTACACCACAATGTGAAGACGGTAAACCGTACGTATGCACGTATGGTGACTTTTCCATTTATAGAATGGAAAGAATAATGAATATGGATGTACCATATTTATAATAACATCACAGTATGTATAAGATACTATAGTTATTATTTTGTTATGGGAACACAAATGAAAGAGTAAGTGAAAGAAGAAAAGAACATTGAAAGAGCTGATGAAATTTTTACTTTTTCTACATGTACTTCCTTTGGATTTGATCAATAGGGATCCTTATGTTGGATTTATGATCAAATTAAGGCCTCTAGTTTCAAGTGAGGATAGTTGGAAGATATTTGAGCAGGGTTTGGTAGATCCAAATAGCTTTTGAGGTGGTATTTTGAGAGAAGGGTAAGTACCCTTTTATAAGAGAGGTGAAGGTAACTTTAGGAAAAGCTTGAAATATTAATTAATTGTACAATAATATTATATTTATAATGGCTCTAGAAAAATTTATTTTTTGGATAAGGTGGTTATGATTTGAAAACCTATCATCCAATAGGTTTTAGATATTTTTAGGTCACTATATTATCCTTATTTTTTATATTTAACTCTTAGTTAAATATTTAAACTTTTACAATGTATTGTTGTATTATAAAAATAAATGGTTAAAAAAATTACAATAAAAAGCCACGAGAACCCAAGAGGTTCATTAATGACATATATATCATTATATGAGTTTATTGGCCGAACCTTATATTTTTAGGAATATGATGACATTTAATAATATAGTACTTATTTTAAAAAATCATTTCTGTCAATTTCGACACTATTTAGTATTCAATTTTTGTGAAGTAATAAAATGATTGCATAAAAAATTAAATCAATAATAACATTTCATATTAACCTATAAAATTAATGTAACACATCAAAAGTGTCAATTTACTTTTATTTGGATATTTATATTATCAATTATTTTAATCATTCATTAATAAGATAATTACTACATCATCATTGTGTCATAAATGAATTTAGTTATTTAATGTCTAAAAATTATAAATAATATAACATTATGTATAAAATATTTTTATATTGCTAATTAAAATTTTTAGTCAGATTTTTCTCATGTATAACCCAATATTAAATTTTTTTTAGTTATTAAACATTGAATTTAGCACTTTTAACTCTTCTTTATATAAAAAAATAATAAATGTCCTAATCTAATCTAAGTGGATCAGAAGTATCATATTTTATTGATAACATTGATTTTGGTCGAAATACACTTATCCAATCGAATTAGGACATGTGTTAGGGTAATTATAATATCATTTTTACATGTAATTACCCGATTTACTTTGGATCGTCGTAAATAAAATTGAAATGTCAATATTCCCCAAAAAAATTTCACCATATGGAACCACATTCTACTTACTAATTTAAATATTTTCACTATGAGTTTTTAAATTCAATTCACAGAAGAGGTAAAATTATGTTTTATGAAAATTTGTAAATGTTTCTTGAAGGTGGGTAAAAGATGTTAAGATGTTCAAAACAATAAATACATCTTATTTTATTATAAATTAACTCCAATGAAATAAATTTAACTTATAATGGTATTATTTATCTATTTTTACTTAAAATAAATTTAAATAAAAAGTTGGTTTTAAACAATAATATAGTGTTTTTTAACTATTCAAAAAAATAATAAACGTTTTCAGAAAAATACCAAAAATTCACCAAAAGATAATTTTTTATTCCATATTCATAAATGATTTCTACTTTACCAAATTCAATACATAGAAGTTTTATTATAAAATATTTAAAACAGTATTCTCATTGGAAAATCCAGAAAGCATGTTTTTGAGAAGAAAAAACTATCGAAAGATTGATATGTTCTTATTTCCAATTTACCAGTAAAATTACTTCCAATGGACAACATTGGATTAAATGATAAAAATATAATCAAATTATTGGTCAATATAAATCAAATTTATAATTTAACACCTTAAATTATTTTTATTAAAAAAGTTGTTTTCAAATAAAAGTTTGTATTTTTCACTATTAATTAAGGTATGAAAGTTATCATAAAAGCACTGAAAATATATCCAAACAAAATATTTATGTCCTTATTCTAGAGAAGAATTTTCTTTGTCAAATTTAATATATAAAAGTTTCAAATATTGGATTTAATAATGGTTCCACATTTAAAGGTTATAAATTTTCATTTTTTAAAAAATACTTCTTTTATTTGAAAAATTGACATTGTTTTTTATGATGTTTAAGATTCACATAATATGGATGTCAAAAATATATGGAGAATATAAAAATCAAAATTTTGTTAATACTATTCATAACCGTTTTTTGAAAAGCTAGTTTGGTAAGTCGTTGTGCGCTCGAACTCGATGTTGTGTGTAACACAAACAATGGAATTACATTAAAGAAAATAACATACTATGAAATCATGGGGTGTTACATTTTTTATATACTATTGTATTGTTAAAAATTATTATTTAATCAGGTAGTTTTAATGAACATATTTAAATAAAAATTATTGAATACTTTTATTATTTTCTTGGAAACTATTTATATGTGAAAATAATTTGCTAATTTCGTAAAATTGAAAATTTTCAATAAATATTGATTATTTATTTTAATGTAAAAAAATTCATACTGTTATAATTATTTTACGAAATAAAATGTATATTTTAAATAATCACAATGAAATTTTGTTAGAGTGAGTTATTTATAATTTTTAGATATCATTTTTCCCATGATTAATATATATACATTTTTAAGGTTTTGGTATATTTTATAAATTATAATTTATGAAATATGTATTTAATAGTTAATTAAAAAAATAAGGGACTAAATTATGTAAATTTATTAATATTATATATTTTAATGTATTTTAATAAACATACCAAACTATATGCTGCATTCCAAATCTGGAATGGAAAATATTTTTTGATTTTTTTCAAAATAAATTATATTTCATGTCCACAATTTTATTGAAAAATAATGTTCTATTTTGGGGTATTGAAATATCTTATTGTGTTCATTAAATATTAAATAATGATAAAAACATTGGTTAACCCAACGATTTTTCATTTTCGATAACATATATTTTCAATTCATTTTTTGGAAAATTATTATACAATTCCTCCACTTCCGCTATTAAACCCCTCCTATATCAACATTAACCTTAATTAAAAATCCATCCTAGACAAATTTCTCTTTATCTATCATTATCTGATGTCTCCCCATGGTGTACTTATGAAACCATGGTTCTGATCCTTCAAATTTTTAAGTATCATTGCATGGTTAACAACATCTACACTTCTCATTTCCATTCAAATTCACTTTTGGTTGTATGTGTTCTAATTCCCCAAATATATTACTTTTTTCATCATTTTTATAACGACCCATACTTTACATACATTTTTAATACTTTAAAATTTAAGCATACTTATTACAACATATAACAAAACCACGAAAGGACCGTATAGGTATAATGTCTTTAGAAACTGGGAAACATAAACAACTGGTTCATAAAGCATCTACTTTTCCTCCCACTTATTTCAGCATATCTAGAGTCCCTTTTTGGCATATCCTACTTAATAACCTTCTTCCTGACCTGGGGAAAGAAAACATACAAAAAGGGTGAGCTCAAATACCCAGTAAGGGAAAACAAAAGAAATATCAATCACATCGTATACACATGCTCATAACTTTTGGATATCTTATCCTACAAAAGAGATCATAATTTCATAACATGGGATAAATCATGGCAGTGAAATGTAATCACAATGATCATAACTTAAAACATGAAACTTTGTGGCATTCACACATAATCATAGAGAATCATTTCTTATTAGTCAAGACTCATTGCCAAGACTATCTTAGTGGACAAAGTCCCTTTCTGAACCGAGTCACCCTCATTTCAGTCCTGTTTCACTGAACCGGTATAACCTACTGTTACAACCATGTCTATCTCTTGAGATATAAAATCTTTACCCAATGCATTGGAGGTAGATATAGGTCCCACCCATCTCATAATGATACCATTCTTATGTGTGCCACAAAATCATAAATCATACATCATTGCATAACCCATGTAATACAAATGGGAATCCTAAACATCATGACATCATAAAATAATTCATATAAGATAAAGGAATTCATAGAAATAATTCCATCAAAACATTATCAAATCAATTTAATAATTGGGATGAAAACAGAACCCTTTATTATCTTAGATGGAAAATAATTTTGATATAAAACACTTGAACTCCATTCTTGAGGAAAATATCCTTTCTGCTTCAAAAACACTTTTCCTTTCTTAACATGTCGTACAATTATAAATTAAAATAAGTTCATTAAAAATAAACTTGAAAACCTGTAAAGGAAGATTCTTGGAAATTATGTTTTAAAAATCCCTTCATGCCGTATAAGTTAAAAAAACATTCTTCATACTTTTGTCAGAAAAGTCAAAAAGTACCTCGTACGAAAAAACGACAAAAGATTCATTTCATATCTTTTACTAAAAAATCACCGAAGGGTAAAATTGGATTTAATCAATTTTAGGTGGATGGAAATAATATTACATATTTAGGAAACATGGATGTGGATGATAAAATACACCCCAGTAAATACCAAAGTATAAACAATCTTGGATAAAAATGAGATTGTGATATTTCCCTTACCTTAGGTCCAACTTTCTTTGTAAGTGTCTGAACCTCCTGTATAATGATTTAAATAATGTTATTGACTTATTCTAGAATCATAATTCTTTTTATGATATCATATATGGTCATATTCTTAACTTATTAGTAGTTATATTGCATTGCTACTTGTTATTCAGGTGTTTATAACTTTTTGTTCTTACGCGTGTTTTGTCGAATAAATTATTATTATTTTATTTAGGTTATAGATACCTCATTTCTAGAATGGTATTAGTGTAATATATATCATATTCATTCATTCAGTTCATCTATATAATCACTATGAAATTAAGATCATGTAGAACGAGTCACATCACATCGTGGAGACGGTATTCCTTACGTACGCACGAGTGATGATATCGTTCCTATGATCGTGGAATTGTATTGGAGTATATGTATACTATTTCAGAATAAATATCACTTTATAATAGTCATATATAGTCATTATTTACACCATTATACCCATCCAAGTAAGGTGGTGGTGGAAAATAGATTACACCACGGCGTGGAGACGGTATTCCGTACGTATGCACGCGCGGTGATTTCTTTTTCCGTAGGATGGATAGATGGTGAAATAGGGTTGTTTCATACTTATAATAACATATCAGTATATGAGTGATACTGATGTTATTACTTCATAATGAAACAACTAAAGAAGAAGAAGTGGAAGAAGAAATAAAGATGAAAGAATCGGTAACGAACATTACCTCTTCTTTGAAGTGCTTCTTTGAGACCTTCTTTTAGGGCACTAAAATTGGTCTTTGAAGAAGACCAGAACCTCTAGGATGTCTCTAGGGAAGTGTAGAGGAGAAAGTGGCAGGGGTTGGCCGAGCTTGAAGGCTCAAAGTGGTGTGAGGAAGAGGGGGAGGAGGTGTCCTTTTATAAGGGAGGAGAGGGGCACCTTTGGAATAAATAAAAATATTATTTTATTATAAAGTCAAGTTAGGTTTTAAATAGCTCCAAATTGATATATTTCGAAGCTAAGGTGGGGATGGGTCGCAATTATCTCATCCAATAGTATTTAGACAAGTTTAGGTTCCTATTTTAACCTTATCATTTAGATTTAACATTAAGTTAAATAATTTTACTTTTACCATGTCTTCTTGTGTTTTTATACTATAAGGTTAATAAACTTACTATAAGCATCCAAACGAACCCCAAGTAGTATATTATTAATATATATAACCTTATCTAAGTCATTTTGCCGAACATTAGATTTTTAGAAATAAAATAACAATTACCAATATAATATTTGTTTTAAAAACTATTTTATGTCAATTTTGACACTATGTAGTCATTGATTTTTGTGAAAATCATAAAAGAATTATTAGTTCTAACCATGTTAATTAAATAAATACTAACATGTCATATTAACCTAGAAAATTAGTGGGATTCATAAAAAGTCTCAAATTACATTTATTTTGGTGTTTATAACATCAATTATGCCAATATTTCATTAATTAGATAATTACTGCGTCATCATTGTGTCATAAATAAATTAAATTATTTAAGGTCTAAAAATTACAAATAAAATACCATTATGTAGGAAATCTTTTTAGATTTCTAATTAATATTTATAGTCGAATTTATCTTATGTATAACCCCATATTAAAAATTATTTACTTATTAAACATAGATTTCAACTATTTTAACCCTTCTTTAAATAAATTAATAATAAATGTCCTAATCTAATCCAAGTGGGCCTAAATGGTCATATTTTATTCCTAAGTTTGTTTTTGGTCGAATTACACTTATCCAATAGAATTAGGATATTTTTTAGGGTATTAATAATATCATCTTTACCCTTAATTACCCTATTTACTTTTAACCATGGTAAAAAAAATTAAAAAGATACTATTCACCAAAAAATTATTTTCATCTCATTGAACCACATTTTACTTACTGACATCAACCGTGTCTCTCGGATTTTTGAAATTCCACTCACAAAAGCGGTAAAATTATGTTTTATAAAAAATTCAGTTTTTTAACTACAACTTAGTGGTTTCACTATTCATCAAAAATTGAAAGTTTTCAAAAAAAATACTAGAATTTCACCCTAGGCTAATTTCGATATTCCGAATCCAAAAAAAAGTCCATTTTAAAAAATTAAATTTATAAAATTTCAAAAAGTGGTTATTACTATTCATAACGGCTAGTTTTAATAATATTTTAATAGCATATCGTTGTTTAGTGAAACTCGGTATTGCGTACGACGCAAGCTATCGAGGAAGGTCGCGATTTCGTGTAAAGCAAGCCAAGTAAGTGTTGTGTAGAAAAATATTCCTTTGATGATTTATATAACATAAAATTCTTGGGTGTTACATTCTACCCCCCTTAAAATGAATTTCGCCCTCGAAATTCGTCACTTTGTAACAAACAGATGAGGATACCTCTCCCTCATTATATCCTCAAGCTCCCATGTAGCTTCTTATAATTGGTGGTTCCTCCATAAAACTTCCACCAATCGAGTGGTCTTGTTTCATAGGACTTTTTCGCTACGATCCAGAATCTCTATCGGTTGTTCTTCATAAGAAAGATCTTGCTCCAGCGGTACAACTTCTGAGCTGAGTACATGTGAAGGATCAGGTATATACTTTCTCAGGAGAGATACATGGAACACATCGTGAACTTGAGAGAGATTCGGTGGATGCACCAATCGGTAAGCTACCTTCCCAACATGATCCAGTATTTCGAAAGGACCGATATATCTAGGGCTCAACTTCCCCTTATTTCCAAATCTCATAACCCTCTTCCAGGGAGATATTCGTAAGAACACTTTATCACCCACTTCAAACTCTAGGTCTTTTCTTCGGTTGTCGGCATAACTTTTCTGTCGACTCTGAGCTGCTCTTATGTGTTGTTGAATAGATCTGACCTTTTCTGCCATTTCATCAACGAGATCAGGTCCTAATAGCTTTCTTTCCCCAACTTCATCCCAGCAAGTTGGAGTCCTGCATTTCTTTCCATAGAGAGCTTCATAAGGAGCCATCTGAATACAGGAGTGAAAGATATTATTGTAAGAAAATTCCACCAAAGGTAGGTGTTGATCCCAACCTCCTTTGAAATCCATAGAGCAAGCTCCCAATATATCTTCTAGGGTTCGAATTGTTCTCTCAGACTGACCGTCTGTCTGCGGATGATAAGTAGTGCTGAAACTAAACTCTGTATCCAGAGTATGCTGAAGACTTCGCCAGAACTTTGAGGTAAATCTTGGATACTGATCAGATATAATAGAAAGTGGTACTGCATGAAATCTTACCACTTCCTTTACATATATCCTGGCAAGCTGATCCAGAGAGAAATCCTCTCTAATAGCAATGAAGTGTGCAGACTTTGTAAGATGATCAACTATGACCCAGATAGCATTATTGCCTTTGGATGTTTTAGGAAGTCCTGTGACAAAGCCCATAGTAATGTTTTCCCATTTCTATTCGGGTATGGGTAATGGTTGTAACAACCCCTTAGACTTCTGTCTCTCAGGTTTAACTTGTTGACAAACCAAGCATCGAGAGACATATTCAGCAACATCTCTTTTCATGCCATCCCACCAGAAGTACTCTTTCAGGTCCCTATACATCTTCGTGCTTCTAGGATGAATAGAGAATGAAGAACTATGAGCCTCATCCAGCAGCTCCTTCTTTAATTCGGGTATGGGAAGAACACAAACCCAATTCCTGAACTTTATTATCCCATCACAATCAATGTTGATCTCAGGAACATTTCTCACCGTCTTTTGTAACTCGACATCTTCTTTCTGTGCCTCTTTAATCTTCACATGTATAGATGGTTGAACATTTATTTGATAAAGATAAGATTTTTCCCCTTCCATTATAATTCCAAGATCCATCCTTTGTAAATCCATAAATATTGGATCTTTTGTGTTCCTCATCATGGATAAACTAGCATGGTCTTGTCGACTTAATGCATCTTCCACCTTGTTTTCTTTCCCAGGGTGGTAATGGATTGAGCAGTCGTAATCCTTAATCAGCTCCAACCATATTATTTGATGTATATTTAGCTCCTTTTGTGTAAAAATATACTTTAAACTTTTATGATCAGTATAAATATCACACCTTTCACCATAAAGGTAATTCCTCCAAATCTTTAATGCAAATATTACCACAGCTAACTCCAAATCATGTGTTGGGTAATTTTGCTCATGGATTTTCAACTATCGTGAGGCATAATCTATCACCATATCATTTTGCATAAGAACACACCCCAATCCCTTCTTGGATGCATCATGGTAGATCACAAACCTTTCTTCACTACAAGGCAGTGTGAGCACAGGTGCACTGGATAACCTTCTTTTCAACTCCTTGAAATTCTCTTCACATTCTTCCGTCCAGACAAACTTAACTCCTTTCTGAGTAAACATGGTGAGTGGATTAGATAATCGTGAAAAATCTTTCACAAAACGTCGATAATATCCAGCCAAACCAAGAAAACTTCAGATCTCAGTTACTGTTGTTGGTCTCGACCATCTTTCGATAACCTCTGTTTTTGCTGGATCCACAGATATCCCCTCTTTTGAGATTATGTGACCCAAAAATGCAACTTTTTGAAGCCAAAATTCACACTTGGTAAATTTGGCATAAAGCTTATCCTTTCTCAGGGTCTTAAATATAATTCTCAAGTGATCTTCATGTTCTTCCTTTCTCTTTGAATAGACAAGAATATCGTCTATAAAGACTACGAAAAATTGATCAAGATAGTCTCTAAAGACTCTATTCATCAGATCCATGAAGATAGAAAGGGCATTAGTAAGACCAAATGGCATTACTATAAATTCATAGTGTCCATACCTTGTACGGAAAGTCTTATTTGGTATATCCTCCCTTTTGACCCTTAATTGATGATACCCTGAACGAAGATCAATCTTGGAAAAGTATTAAGATCTGCGTAGTTGGTCAAATAAGTCATCAATGTGTGGGAGATGATATTTGTTCTTGATAGTGATCTTGTTAAGTTCTCGATAATCAATGCAGGGTCTCATTGATCCATCTTTCTTCTTAACAAATAGAACAGGTGATCCCAAAGGTGACGCACTAGGGCGTATGAATCCCTTATCAAGATTCTCTTGGAGTTGCTTCTTCAATTCCTACAACTCAATTCGGGACATTCTATAAGGTGTCTTTGAAATAGGCAGAGCACCCGGTACGAGTTATATTGAAAACTCAACTTCACGATTTGGTGGAAGACCCGGTAATTCCTCCGGAAAGACATCATCAAACTCCCGTACGATGGGCATATTATTAATCGTGAGTTTCTCACCAACCATTTGAGATAAATAACCTTCATTTAGTTGAATCAATTCCCATAAAATGGAAGAAATTTCCACTGGAAGGTTATGTTCATCCTTGCATTGATAGACGATCATAGATTGATCTGGAATATGAAATGCGACTTCCCTTCTTTGTAAATTGATATGAGCTCCATATAAAGAAAGCCAATCCATGCCAAGAATCACATCAAATTCCACTATAGGAAGGATCACAAGATTTGCAGGAAGCACTTTTCCACAAACATCGATCGGAGAAGAATTATAAACTTTTGATGCGACTGTTGTGCCATTAGGTGTTGTCACAGAAAACTCAACATCTAATTGTTGAGGTAATACAGTGATACCCTTAGAAAATTCTTCAGAAATAAAAGAGTGGGTGGATCCAGAATAAAATAAAACATATGCTACTTTAGAGTGGATGGTAAGTGTACCTTTCACCACATCGTTATCGTACTCCACATCGCTGATAGAAATTGCATGTGAATTTCCTTTGTCTATAGCCTTAAGAGTTTGTTGACGTCGACCATCATCATCAACCCTTGGATTAGGGAATTTATTGGCATAATGCCCCATATCCTTTCACTTGAAACATTGAAGTGTAGTAGGTTCATTCTGTGTATCCCTTCCTTTGTTTGTATCATTAGACATCTTCTTCCCATCATCACGGCATTCAAATGCCCGATGACCTTCCTTTCCACATTTGAAACATTTACATGTCCCTTTAAGACAACTCCCTCCATGATTCTTTCCACACTTTGAGCAAAAGGGAAAGCTCATCTTCTTTTCAGTGTGCTCTTTAGATTTTCCTTTGAATTCCATTTTCCTCTTCTTATCAAACCCATATGACTGATGGGTTACTCCAATCTCCATCTCGACTTTGAGAGAACATCGAACGATTTCCTCGTAGCTATTTATGTCCCTTATGGCTAACTCCCTTCGAAGACTTGGTTTTAATCCACTAAAGAATCGATCGATCTTACTCTCAGGTTGGATAATAATACTAGAAGCGTACCTTGCAAGTCTTGTAAAATTTGCTTCATAGGTACCAACAGATTCATCATCCTTTTTCTTTAGTTCAAGAAACTCTTTCCCCATCTTTGTTCGGAGAATACGAGGGAAGTACTTATTGAAAAATAAGTTCTTGAACTCGTCCCATTCCATGGACTCAATTTCATCCCTTTGCCTCGTATTCTTAATAAGATTCCACCATTGATCAGCATCACCTTCCAAAATATACACTGCTAAGATGACTTTATCATGCTCATAACATTGAAGAACTGAAAATATCTTTTCAGTAGTACTAATCCATTGTTCAGTAACTAATGGATCAGTAGACCCGCTGAAAGAAGGTGGACGTTGTCTCGTGAAGGATTCAACAGAATGTTTCTCCTTGATTTGCTCATTTGGACGTCCTGCATGATTTATAGCTTGAGAATGTTGTGTGAGCATGGCTACAAGATTTTTCATTCCAGCTCCCATAACGTTTGGTTGCTCAGGGGGACAATCATTGCATTGCCAGTCGCATTCCGCATTAACACGATTCCTTCGGGTTCCAGCCATTGACTAAAACCAAGAAGAATAGTGTGAGCAACACTAATTATAATAGGAAAACAACATAATCAAGAATAAAATTTCACACTTAAGGTCTTATCCTAGGTTATTCATTGCCATTTCTAAAACACTAAGATTGTGTTCTATGCTTAGACTTATCCTTAGGGTTCTTACTAAGGCTTTCACATCCTAGTTTCCAAAGGTTGACTATACCTTTCCTCTGATACCAACTATAACGACCCATACTTTACATACATTGTTAATACTTCAAAATTGAAGCATACTTATTACAACATATAACAAAACCACGAAAGGACCATATATGTATAGTGTCATTAGAAACTGTGAAACATAAACAACTGGTTCATAAAGCATCAACTTTGCCTCCCACTTATTTCATCATATCTAGAGTCCCGTTTTGGCATATCCTACTTAATAACCTTCTTCCTGACCTAGGGAAAGAAAACATACAAAAAGTGTGAGCTCAAATGCTCAGTAAGGGAAAACAAAAGAAATAACAATCACATCGTATACACAAGCACATATCTTTTGGAAATCTTATCCTACAAAAGAGATCATAATTGCATAACATGGGATAAATCATGGCAGTGAAATGTAATCACAATGATCATAAATTAAAACATGAAACTTTGTGGCATTCACACATAATCATAGAGAATCATTTCTTGTTATTCAAGACTCATTTCCAAGACTATCTTAGTGGACAAAGTCCCTTTCTGAACCGAGTCACCCTCGTTTCAGTCCTGTTTCACTGAACCGGTATAACCTACCGTTCCAGCTATGTCTATCTCAGCAGATATAAAATCTTTACCCAGTGCATTGGAGGGAGATATAGGTCCCACCCATCTCATAATGATACCATTCTTATGTGTTCCACAAAATCATAAATCATACATCATTGCATAACCCATGTAATACAAATGGGAATCCTAAACATCATGACCTCATAAAATAATTCATATAAGATAAAGGAATTCATAAAAATAATTCCATCACAACATAATCAAATAAATTTAATAATTGGGATAAAAACATAACCCTTTATTATCTTAGATGGAAAATAATTTTGATATAAAACACTTGAACTCCATTCTTGAGGAAAATATCCTTTCTGCTTCAAAAACACTTTTCCTTTCTTAACATGTCGTACAATTATAAATTAAAAGATGTTGATTAAAAATAAAATTGAAATCTTGTAAAGGAAGCTTCTTGGAAATAATGTTTTAAAAATCCATTCATGTCGTATAAGTTAAAAAAAACATTCTTCGTACTTTTGTCGGAAAAGTCAAAAAGTACATCGTATGAAAAAACGACAAAATATTCCTTTCATATCTTTTACTAAAAACTCACTGAAGGGTAAAATTGGATTTACTAAATTTTAGGTGGATAGAAATAATATAAAATATTGAGGAAACATGGATGTGGATGATAAAATACACCCCAGTAAATACCAAAGTATAAACAATATCGGATAAAAATGAGATTGTGATATTTCCCTTACCTTAGGTCCGACTTGCTTTATAAGTGTCCAAACCTCCTGTATAATGATTTAAATAATTTTATTGACTTATTCCAGAATCATAATTATTTTTATGATATCATATATGGTCATATTCTTAGCTTCTTAGTAGTAATATTGCATTGCTACTTGTTATTCGGGTGTTTATAACTTTTTGTTCTTATGTGTGTTTTGTCGAATAAATTCTTATTCATTTCTTTAGGTTATAGATACCTCATTTCTATAATGGTATTAGTGTAATATATATCATATTCATTCATTAAATTCATCTATATAATCATTATGAAATGAAGATCATGTAGAACGAGTCGCATCACATCGTAGAGACGGTATTCCGTACGTACGCACAAGTGATGATATCATTCCTATGATCGTGGAATTGTATTGGAGTATATGTATACTATTTCAGAATCAATATCACTTTATAATAGTCATATATAGTCATTATATACACCATTATACCCATCCAAGTAAGGTGGTGGTGGAAAATAGATTACACCACGGCGTGGAGACGGTATTCCGTACGTATGCACGCGCGGTGATTTCTTTTTCCGTAGGATGGATAGATGGTGAAATTGGGTCGTTTAATACTTATAATAACATATTAGTATATGAGTGATACTGATGTTATTACTTCATAATGAAACAACTAAAGAAGAAGAAGTGTAAGAAGAAATAAAGATGAAAGAATCGGTAACGGACATTACCTCTTCTTTGAAGTGCTTCTTTGAGACCTTCTTTTAGGGCACTAAAATTGGTCTTTGAAGAAGAACAGAACCTATAGGTTGTCTCTAGGGAAGTGTAGAGGAGAAATTGGCAGGGGTTGGCCGAGCATGAAGGCTCAAAGTGGTGTGAGGAAGAGGGGGAGGAGGTGTCCTTTTGTAAGGGAGGAGAGGGGCACCTTTGGAATAACTAAAATTATTATTTTATTATAAAGTCAAGTTAGGTTTTAAATAGCTCCAAATTGATATATTTCGAAGCTAAGGTGGGGATGGGTCGCAATTCTCTCATCCAATAGAATTTAGACAAGTTTAGGTTCCTATTTTAACCTTATCATTTAGATTTAACATTAAGTTAAATAATTTTACTTTTACCATGTCTTCTTGTGTTCTTATATTATAAGGTTAATAAACTTACTATAAGCAGCCAAACGAACCCCAAGTTGTTTATTATTAATATATATAACCATATCTAAGTCATTTTGCCGAACATTAGATTTTTAGGAATAAAATTACAATTACCAATATAATATTTGTTTTAAAAACTATTTTATGTCAATTTTGACACTATTTAGTAATTGATTTTTGTGAAACTCATAACAGAATTATTAGTTCTAACCAAGTTAATTAAATCAATACTAACATGTCATATTAACCTATAAAATTAGTGTGATTCATAAAAAGTCTCAAATTACATTTATTTTGGTGTTTATAACATCAATTATGCCAATATTTCATTAATAAGATAATTACTGTATCATCATTGTGTCATAAATAAATTAAATTATTTAATGTCTAAAAATTACAAATAAAATACAATTATGTAGTTAATCTTTTTATATTTCTAATGAATATTTATAGTCGAATTTATCTTATGTATAACCCCATATTAAAAAATATTTACTTATTAAACTTTGATTTTAACTATTTTAACCCTTCTTTAAATAAATTAATAATAAGTGTCCTAATCTAATCAAAGTGGGCCTAAATGGTCATATTTTATTCCTAAGTTTGTTTTTGGTCTAATTACACTTATACAGTAGAATTAGGACATGTGTTAGGGTAATAATAATATCATCTTTACCCTTAATTACCCTATTTACTTTTAACCGTGGAAAAAAAAGTAAAAAGTTACTATTCACCAAAAAATTATTTTTATCTCATAGAACCACATTTTACTTACTGACATCAACCGTGTCTCTCGGATTTCTGAAATTCCACTCACAGAAGCGGTAAAATTAATTTTTATGAAAAATTCAGTTTTTTAACTACCACTTAGTGGTTTCACTATTCATCAAAAATTGAAAGTTTTCAGAAAAATACCAAAATTTCACCCTAGGCTAATTTCGATATTCCGATTCCAAAAAAGAAGTCCATTTTGAAAAATAAAATTTATAAAATTTGAAAAAGTGGTTATTACTATTCATAATGGCTAGTTTTGATAATATTTTAATAGCATATCGTTGTTTAGTGAAAGTCGGTATTGCGTACGACGCAAGCTATCAAGGAAGGTCGCGATTTCATGTAAAGCAATCCAAGTAAGTGTTGTGTAGAAAAAAATTCCTTTGATGATTTATATAACATAAAATTCTCAGGTGTTACAATTTTATTATTACTTCAATTAAATAAAATCATTAATTTATTGGGGTAACTTCATTCCCCCACATTTTACCCTTTTCTAGTACCACATTTTTTTCATGTCATGATACTGAATATATATTTTAAATTTCCCACTTTTAAATGATAACTTATAATTTATTTTCTTTATGTGAATAACCAAAAATCATTTATTTACATTTTTATTAAAATAGTTATAAATTTTTTATATACATTGTAATTTATATATTTTAAGCACACATTTCGTTTTCTTGGTTTGTAAAAGATCTATTTTTTAACGACAATAAGATTTTTTAGTTTTCATGATTTCAATAAGATATTTGTTCTTCAAAATCCATAGGATATTAATTAAATGATTTATTATTTTCTATCATGGTATCAATAATTAATATATATGATGGTTTCCCATGTAAACTTCTTAAATTCATTGGGTAATGAATTTAGATCATAAGATATTTAATGTTTTATGATACCAAGGTGGATAACATTGTTAATTGTAATTTCTGACACCTTGGTGATATACAATGGTGATATGCTTGTGAATTCCTCATTATAAATTTTAGCCACATTTTTTATTTAATGATTAAATTAATTATTATTATAATATTCATTAGGTAATGTCTTATTGTTATGAACCATGTTCTTATTGATATATCTTATCATCACATCCTATATGTGTCTCATGTTTATTACTTTATGGGTTTAATGCTCCACACATTCCATGATGTCTGTCCCCATGATATGATATGTAGAAAAACTAATATAGGGTGATCCCGTGAGGATGTTAATAAAGTGTATTTGTAACAACCCAAAATTTTTGAATTAAATGTTATGATTAAATATAATTAAAATAAATTATTATACATAGAAATGATATAACATTAGTAATCAAATTATATGAATTTAATGATTAGAAGTGACTAAATATTTAAGAAAAAATTCAAAAAAAAGGAAATTTTAAACCATATATTGATTTTATCAATTAATTTGATTTAAATGTTATCAAAATATAAACCATTTGTTTTTATCTATTGTTTTTAATCTTAACTTCTACCTGAATAAATGAGTATTTTTGTAAAACATTATTTATACCGATTAATAACAAAGATTAATTGACATCAATATTATTACAAATAATTATTGAAAAAATTGATATGTAAACTATTAAGATGACAGAAAAATTAAATAATAAATTATTTAATATGTATAGATTACATTTTATCTATTAAGGTATACATATCGGTATAAATGATAAATTAGTGATCATATTTCATAACATTATATATAATTTTTATATATATAATTTTTTTATAATAATACATAGTTTAACTAATATAAATTTATGTAATTTTATTAAATAAGTAATAATAATATAATTAATAATAAGTTAAAAACGTATTATGATAATATTAAATACATAATACGATATTAATACATATGAATGATATGTATTTTAATACATATATAAATAAGATAATATAATTTATGATATAAAATAAAATCAAATGGTGAAATAAAATATATTATAAATGAAATGAATGAATTGCGTTTTAGGTTTTATAGAGGCCAATGTATGGTTATCTAGGCGAATCCCTGTGCATGAAGAAACCAATCTGCGAGTGTCGTTTTTTTTTGTGTTCGAGTGATAGTCCAGGTCGAGGTCAGGCAGTAGGGTTCTTCTTCTTCTTTGCAAACTAATGGCGAGACCGATGAGATTGAGCCACACTGAAGGCAGAGTCAAATACGTAAGACCGCACTATGTCTAGATCTACTTTGTGGGAGTCCTCTATCTAGTCGTCACACAATAATGTTAATCGGGAATCAATGTCCAGTGGTGTGGAGTTACTGGAAAACAGGAGTTCGGTTCTGGAATCGGGTTCAGGTGAGGGTTTTGAAGCAGTGTTTGAAGTGCAATTAAGGTTATTTGACACCATATATATTTTACATTGATTTAATTGAACTTGATTTTTAATATCTATCTCCCACCATCCATAACTACAAGTAGGTATTTTTAATGTTTTTCAGATCTTATTTCTGTATTTTTTCAGTATATTAAATTCATAATTATCATTTGCGTTCAATTTTCTTTTCTTCTCAGAGATGGATATCCTCATATTTCAGATATCTTATTTCTGCAAGTAAAATTTTTTTATAATTGAATATTATCTCATATCAGGGAATTAATTTCTCTGTTTTTCCTACTATTTGATGTTTCCTTCTTCAGATGTCATCAGTCATTTTCATACATTTTTGTTATGTTTCTTTCACTGTCTCCATTTAACTTTCATTCGAATCTATTTAATTTTATACACCAATTCTATTTGGAGTATTATTCTTGTAACTATTTCATGTTTTCAATGAGTTTAGTTTATTGAATCTGCTACCTCTGTTCTGAAACTTTTTAGATCTTAATTGTGACTTATTATCATACTATTTAATCAAATAAATACATATATAATTATTTTTCATATACCATCTTTTCCTGCAAGTCTGTTTTATAGTCTATTTAAGAAATTTCTTCACTGTGTAACCATTATTAATTTTTATCACACCTAACATTAGAGAAAATAAGTGGTGATGGATATTGGAGGATCATAAGAAAACACTCAATGTTTCAATTAATTTTGGTAAGGGTTTCTATTTATATAAAATTATGTTCTACATTTTTTATGCTAACAACTTATTTTCCAAGATAAAATTATAATTTATTAAAGATTTTTATATATATACATGACAATTTATTTCTAAGGAAATATTTGGTTTTCTAATATTTTGTTTTATGAATGTTCAACATCGATTTTGGTGGCAATTTTGTTCCTTAGAATCTATTTAATTTCTTCTACGAAAAACTCATTTTTATTTATTATATTATTTAGTATCCATGTTAATATAAATTATATTAAATAAATTTAATGGTGTTACCTTTTTTCAGAATGTAATAATTATTTTGTGAAGGGGTTCTAGTACGGTAATAAAATATTTAGCTATTTATTTCTTAGAATCAATAAATTCTTTAGAAATAATGATATTCATTTATTTATTTTTATATTTATAATTTATAATTTTATTTGTATGGGTAATCAATATCTTGAAATATTATTACTATATTATATATATATATGAATTGTAATGTGTAACTCAAATTTATCAAAGGATTGGGTTTTCAATTAGATTTTTATTGAGTTCATGTTCTCATGAAATTTGAATAGGGAAGAAAATTAAATAATTATTTAATTCAAAATCAAACCTGTTTTTATATTTGAATTTATCATTGCAATATAATAGTATATATATATACACATATATATACACATGAATGATGTTAAAATATATAATTAATTTAAATAAATTATTAAACAGGTATTAATTCACATTTGAATTTATAATTTAAGAATGTCATAATATTATCATGTTCATGACTTATAAAAATCAAGATTATGGAAATACGTTGATGTTTTTTCTATCATATACATATATGGATGTGCAATTAAACATTACAAAAATTTATTTTTATCAAAAGAATGATGTATTTTAAGTACGTGTAAATTGATTTTTCTTCCATGTAATTATGGAACGTCATGTATCATGATATTTGATAGTACTGAGTTGAATATATAATTTTCAATAATGATTTAATATAAATATATTTGAAAAATTAATTTGAAAATGTTTTTTTTCAGGCATGATTATAAATATATTTTCAAAACATATCCACCAGTGCAAAATATATATATATATGGAAATCTAAGACAAAAATGTTTTATAGAAACCGGTACTCGAACATTGTAAATACAAAAGGGAATTGGATAGAGAATTCATCGCTCTTATAGGTAGGCCAAAAATGGCATTAAATGTTTCGAGTGGCCTCAGTTGATTTGTTTTCTTCTAATATATTTATTAATATTTTCAACAGAATCACTAGATTAGATTAGTAGCATTTTCAAAGTATAATTATTTTTAAAATAATTAATATATTCTATAAAATTTGTTTTAAATTTTATTTTTTAGATGTATTATGGAAGGGATATTTTAAAATAATTTTTCAACAATTTTCAAAACTCTTTATTGGACAATTTAATGTTGAACCATTATTTTAAAATATTTCTCATAGGTTTCTTAGATGTTCTAACTCTAACATCCTTGATTGAAGTTATCACGTGCGGAAGTGTAGTGAACGATTTTTTTTCGTCAAATATGATCAATATAATGTGTTTTATTTTCATTTAGAACCTAGATCGGTAAAAGAGCCTCATTTTATTAATCTGTTGTGTAATTTTTATGTTTCTTTTATAAAAGAAATTACACATTATTTTTAAGCATTGAGTTTTGGAAGATCGGGCTTGAGGTGATATAATTGGTATCATAGGAACAGTCTAGACAATTTTGGAGATTAGATGATTTCTATTGAAGAATAATGATCTAAATGTTATGATATTTTCTGGATAGATAAGTCCCTTTTGAAATTATATAGAAATTCAGAATTTTCAGATGTGCGATGAGAGATGGTGAAATTCGTTTTAGGGGGGGAAGTAACAACCAAAATTTTTTAATTAAATGTTAAGATTCAATATGATTAAATTAATTTATAATACATATAATTTATATTACATTAGTTATCAAAGAATAAGAATTTATAGAAAAAAAAGTGAATAAATAATTAATACAAAAATTTTAAAAATGAAATTTTAAATCAGATTTTGATTTTATCAACTAATTTGATATAAATGTTATTAAAATATACATTGTTCTTATTTATTTTCTGTTTTAATAACAATTTATAAATAAATAAATGATAATTTTTGTAAAATCAAATTTCTACCAATTAATACCAAAGAATATTTGACATTAATATTCTTGAAAATAATTATTGAATTAATTGATATGTTAACTAAGAATATTACCAATTAAATTTGTTTAAATAAGAAATGAATTAATATGTATAGAATAAATTTTATCTATAAAGGAATATATATACATATATATCTGCATAAATTAAATATTAATGATCATATTTTATAACATTGAATATAATATTTCTATAAATAAATTTTATATGATAAAAAACAGTTTAACTAAAATAAATTTATGAAATTTTATTAAATTATAATAATAATAATAATTATTATTATTAATTTAGAAACTAATTATGATAATATTAAATACATAATATGATATTAATACATGTGTATGATATGTATTTTAATACCTATATATATATATCAGATGATATAATTTATGATATAAAAGAAAAGAAAATGGTGAAATGAAATATACTAAAAAATAAAATGAATGAACGGTTTTTTAGGTTTTCGAGAGGCCGTAGTAGTGTTATGCGGGGGAGCCCTTATGTGAGATGAATCAGAGATGCGGGTCACACTTTTTTCGAGTTCGATCGATAGTCTAGGTCGAGGCCAAGATATCTGGTTTTTCCTCTGCTTCATGAACCGAGGGCGAGACCAAGGAGATCGATCCACACTGAAGGGAGAGTTGGTCACCAGAGGCCATGCTATGGCCGAATCCACCATGTGGAAGACCTCTATCTAGTCATCGCACAACAATGTTCATCATTAATCGATGTTTGGTGGTGTGGATTTGAAGCAAATCATGTGTTCGATTCTAGAATCGGGTTCAGGTGAGTATTTCGAAGAAGTTTTCAAGCACAATTATGGTTTATTTACACCCTATTTGTTTCGAGTTGAAGTATATGATTGAGATTTTATAGATCTATCGCACACCATCCATAACTGTAAGTATGATTTTTAATGTATTTTCAAATCTTGTTTCTTGATTTTGTTTTCAATACACTAAATTCATAATTTTCGTTTGAATTCAATTTTTTCTTCTTCAGAAAAATGGATTTCCTCTTATTTCAGATTTATTTTTTATGAAAGTATAATTATTTTATAATTGAATCATATCTCATATCAATGAATTAATTTCATTATTTTTCTTCTAGTATGATATTTCCTCTTTCGTATGTCATCAGTCATTTTCATGTATTTTTTTATGTTTCTTTCACTTTCTCCATTTAATTATGGTTCCAATATTTTCACTTTTCTGTGCCAATTATGTTGGGAGTCTTTTTCATGTAACAATTTCATGATTGTAATAGTTTTAATTCGTTGAATCGACTACCTCAGTTTTGAATATTTTGAGATCTTTTTTGTGAATTATTATCACACTATTCAATAAACTAAATATATATATAATTTTTATCTATATTATAACTTTCCCTGTGTGTTTGTCTGATATTATATTTAAGAAGTTTCCTCATTTCACAACCTTTAGTAATTTTTATCACACAAAAGCATAAAATAAAATAATAGGGGATGAATATGGGAGGAATATAGAAAAAAACATTCGTAGTTTACATTTAAATCTTATAAGGGTTTTAATTTATTTATAATTATGTTTTACATTTCCAATTCTAACATCTTATTTTTTTAGATAAAATTATATTTTCTAAGATGTTAATATACATACATAAATATTTTACAGAAAAAAAATTTGGGTTTAAAATTTTTAGTTTTTTCAATGGATTGTATGTTCAAATTTGATTCTTTTGGTGTTTTTTTCTTTAGAATCTATTAAATTTAATGTAAGGAGAACTCATTTTTATTTATTGTAACCTTTTATTTCTCTGTAAATTTAAATTATATAAAAGAAATTAAATTGTGTTATCTTTTTCAAAATTTAATCCTTAATCTTTGAATGGGTTCAAGTAAGGGAAGTATAGTTTATGTTATTTCATTCATTGAATGTATACCTTCTTTAAAAATAAATATATTCATCTATTTATTTTTAAATATATCATTTGAAATTTTATTTTCATGGATAATAAATTTATTCCAATATAATTAATATGTTAAATATATATTGTTATGTGTTACTAAAATTTATCAAAATGTTGGGTTTTCAATTTCATTCTAATTATGTTTATCATCACACAAAATTTTAATATGGAAGAACATTTTGTAATAATTTAATTAAAAATCACACATGTTTTAATATTTGAATTTATCATTGAAATGTAATATTATATATATATATACTTGTGTGATGTTCAAATATAAATTTTTTTTAAATAAATTATTAACTACGTATTAATTCACATATGAATTTATAAATTATGAATGTCAAAATTGTCTCATGTTAATATAATATAAAAATCATGATTATGGACATACATCAATTATTTTATTGTCATGTACATATATTCATGAGTAATTAAACTTTAAAAAATGTATTTTTATGGAAATAAGGGTGGAATTTTAAGTGTGTGGATGTTGATTTATCTTCCATGTGATTATGCAACATCAAGTATCGTGATATTTGATTGTACCAAGCTGAATTTGTAATTTTCAATGATGATATAGTATTTTTATTTTTTAAAAATAAAATTTAACATGTTTTCTTCCAATAAAGAATATAAATATATTTTCAAAACAAACAAACTTGTGAAAATAATATATAAATATAAGGCAAGGTATGAAGAAAATGTATTATAGAAACTGGTACTCGAACATTATAAATATGATAGGGAAATGGATAGTCAATCCATCCCTCAATTGGGTAGACCAAATATAGAATTCCAAGATTCAAGTGGCGTGAGTTGTTTTGTTATTTTAGATCTTACTTTGTATTTTCAACCGAGTCACTTGATTAATTTAAAAGCATTTTCAAAGTATAATTATTTATCAAAGCATTAAATTATTTTGTAATTTTTTTAAAAAAAATTAATTTTTGGATTTATTATATAAGGGATATTTTAATGGAATTTATCAAATCATTTCAAAGAACATGACTAGAAAATTTAATTATCACAATTTATTTTTAAATTTTTTTCACATGTATATTAGATGTTCTAACTTAGACATCTTTATTTTGAAGTTTGCGTGTGCAGAATCATAGTGGCCAGTTGTTTTATTTTTGTTCAACTCTGATAAATGTAACGTATTTTCAAATTCTCCAGGAGCAAGACCGGTAAAATATCATCATTTTTAGCGTTCTGTAATTTTTTTTATTTTATAAAAGAATTTACACAACATTTTTAAGCATTCAGTCAGGAAGAGTGGGCTCTAGGCATTATAGTATTATTATATTTCTCTTTTTTTATATTTAGGTATTATGAAGCTAATTTCCCAAAAACAAAACATTAAATGAAATTTTTGTTTTGTTCCATGTAATGAAAATTTTATATAATAAAAAATAAGGATTCAATAAAAAGGTTCCCTAATATGTAATAGTAGATTCGTTATGATAATTTTAAAACAAAATTCATCCATTAAAAACACTATGATGACCTTGTATCAATTGGATTGGTGAAAAATAAAACAGGAACCAATCATTATATGGATGCATTAGTCCATATGTACAAATAGTAGATGATTTACATTTTCATATTATTTAATAATTAAAAAATTTGAAAATTAATTTAATAGTTTAAAATATTTTACAAATATAATACATATTTCATATTTTTAATATTAAAAAAAATACTATTATGTCACCTTTTCCCAACCGTTGGTGGTTGGTTGCTAAGGGTTTGGATGGGGTGATGGAAGATCATGGGGTCAAGTCCCTAAACCAATGATTTATAATAATATTATTCCATGTGTTGTGTTCTGCGGTGGTGGATGTAATTGACCTAGTAAAATTATTATGTTTGTTAATGAAAATTAAGATTAATTTTTTAGGATGTGGTGTCTGCACACACAAAAATGACGTTCTCACTTTTCAAAGTGAATGGGGAAAGGATTTTAAAGAATGTAAAATCATTATAATAATATACATGTATAATGTGGGTATAAAATGTATCATTTTTATACAGTGAAAAGAAATATTGAAAATAAAAAATGAATATAAGGAAGATGAAAAGAGCATGAAATGTTTAAATATCTAAACCACATATATTTAATTATAACCATTGTAAGTAGAGATATCACATTAAAGGATAGTCTCTTCAAATTACAATATACTCATGAATGTGGATGGGATTGTTAAATACTGGTTTGGTATGATTATTTGATAAAATAAAATAGTTTTCATGTGAGGGTATGTAAATTGAAGAGTGTCCATATAATATTTGAAAATGAGAGGAATATTTATAAATACACAAAACATTTAAATATAATGACCAACTCTAAATTAAATAGAATTTAAATATGAAACAAAATTGAATCTGGACAATATAGAAGAAATTAATAAATAAAAAATTAAATTGAAGGTGGTATAAAAAACTACAGACCCTTTACCTCTTAGGTTACTAAAATTTCAAATTTATTATTAATCATGATAAGTACTTTTTAACTTTGTAATTTATCCATTATTCTGAAAATATATTCATTAAAATTTTATAATTTATACTTAAATCACATTTTAAATACATTTAAATTAATTATATTTCAGAATTTGATATAAATTATATAAAATATACTAAATATATTATGTATTAATGTCTATTCATTTTGAAAAATATAATTTAATTTCTAAAATGTGAATTTTTTCATTGTAAATTTAAACTACGATTTATCCCATAATAAAAAAATCTTAAGAAATATATATTTCTTCTAATGAAATTTTTCAAGAATTACAAATTATCAGTAATAATGTCATGAAAAAGTTTATTTATAAAAATAGTATTTTATAATATTCAATTAAGAATATATGTTTCTTCTATAGTAGAAAAAATGATTATTTAAAAACTATTAAATGTTATTATTAAAAAAATTTGTAAATTTTTCCAAATTAAATTTCAAAAAATTCTAATTTTTCATAAAAATGAAAATAAATTATACTATGAAATTATAATTTTAATTAAAACTCCATTTTTAGACAATGTATTATTAATAATACATCATATATATTTATAAATAATTGAAAATTAATATATTTTTTTGTTAATATAAATACTTCATCTTTATACAGACATTTTAGTAGGGTAAATTTAATCTACAAGGTAAAATTCAACAAACAATTTTAAAATTTTATTTATAGGTAATTATTTGTTTTAAAATATAAAATAGTGAAATATAATAATATATAAAAAATTTAATAGATTATTATATTTTTATTAATGAAGTAATATATTATTCTTTTAATATATGTATTTTTTATTTTTTAAATGGGGTTTTAATTAGTTTTTTGATTCATCTCCTAGAGGATATCGAAGATAGGATCAATTTAAAGTATAAGAATATATCGAAATTTAAATTTTACCAAACATAAAAAATTTTACCTATATTTTTTACCTCACATTGATGAAGGTAGGTTATGGTATTATTAATGTGATTCCCCAGACTAAGGCTCAAAAGTTTTCTTTCTTAAATACAGTTCTTATACACACTTCGATACTTGCTTTAAATGCCTGACTATTTCCACTATTAAATAAAACAACAATAATGATTAATTATTCACTTTCATCCTTTAGATATTTTCAAGTTTATGTCATTATATAATCATTATAAAACAAAAACTAATAATACCTTTTTTTAATGAAAAACATGCCTATAATATATGAAACTACTAAATAGATAAGTATTTTTTATTTCCCCCCCATCAATTTTCCCAAATGTGTTATCAATCCAGACATGTCATGTGATCTACTATTCATAATAAACTAGGGAAATTGGATAATACTAAAGATTCTGATAAAATATATAGTAAGGGGAAACATAAAACACATCCAAATATAGAATATAATAGCATAAATATAATGGAATAATTAGGTAAAAAACATGAAGACCTCATCCACTTGAAACTTTTATAATTATATATCCATGAGAATAATTTTAAACATGGATATCTATAATACTGATCAAAATAAATGGGATATATAATTATGGAAATTAACATTCTATTATGATATTGTATGATGACAATTACTTGTTATAGTGAAAAAAGTTAATACATCGTTCTGAATTGTTTGAAATACACAAAATACCCAAGAAATTTTTTACCATGAGTCCATCTGATATATAAAGGGGATATAAACTTATAGGAACTAACCACCACATGATATATCAAATACATTCTCTATAAGTACTCAAAATACATTTGATTCCATTCCTAGTAGAACATTTTACTGAAATAAAATAGCTACCTGTATAATGATAAATTTTTAAACTGAAACTTAGTTATCCTCCTATATTAGTAAATTAACATCAATAATACCTAATAAATTCTCTATGAAAAAAATATACAACATGAACTTATCCAATGTTGTATAGACAAAAAATACATAATCATATTTCTATTAATCATTTTTATTGGAATAACAATAACATTCGAAATATCTTAAAATGGGATCACATGATAATAAATAATATTTATAATTAATTTGATGGTTAATAGATTCATTTTATATATCAAAATAATAAGTCATCTTTAAATAACAATGTACATAGTTCCAATACATTTCTTATTATCAACAAAATAACATAGATTCATTTTAAACATCATATATTCTTCATTATGTAAAATTTGATGTTCTCAATAAATTGATAAATGTTATTGCATATAATAAAATAATATAATAACATTATAGTAACCCATATTGAGAAATAATGTGGATGGTATCATGCAATCAAACCCATATTAAAACAATTAAAGATAAAATGATGTTGATAGAAATTGAAAACACCCTCCCAAAATAATGTTTGGAATTATATCAGATGGATCAATTTTATTATTTCAATGAGCTAAATACAAACAATGATATCATATTTAAATATATTTATATACATATATCATGAATTATTAACCCCATTAAGATTTGAAAATATTAAATGATAAGGGATATGAAAGTGAATAAATATTTAATCTTTTAGGAAACATTTATATCTTGTTTGAAGACATAAATTCACATGTCATTTTAATGTGTTACTTATGAAAATAAGATAAAAATTATTTCAATATTATTAAATTTTTAAAAAGTATTAAATTATTTTATATTTTATAATCATAAATCATATACTGGAGGAAGTGGATACGAAGAAAAAATATGTGAAAGTGAATGAAAAAAAAACAGTTTTGATTATTTTCAAAATACGGTTGTTTTAAAGTAAAATTATTAGTGAAGAAAAAAATGATATTTTATTTAAAACATAATTATACATTAGAGTATTATTAAATATTCTATAGTAAAATGATATCCTGTAAGGACCCAAGCATGAGAGAAATAGTTTAATGATGAAATAATACAACTCATCGAAAATAACCTTAATTTGTAAATGTCTCTTATGGAAAACGTACTCCACGAGGCATGAATCTTTTCAAAATGACTAATTTTGGTAAAAGTGTAATCAATAAGAAAATAACATATAATAAAAATATCATTGACTAATTTTTCAAAATTATTTTAAATATATTCAAGTGAATGATCAAATCTATATGATTAAAAATTATGTTACTAAAAACCATTATGATTAGGAAAATATTTCAGTCAAAATATATTTATAAAAAAAACATGATTCATAATATTTTATATAATTAAATACAAGTAAAATAAGATTTCATGTTATTTTAAATAAAAAAATATAATATAAGGTAAATAGTTTTTATAAAACATAATATATCTCAACGTACCAGAATTGAGACCAATAAAATAATTTTGGATTCGGGAACAGATAATTAAAACCCATTAAAATATAATAATAATAATCGAACATCAAGTAAATTATTTAATTACAATTTGGTTTTATATTCATTATATGTTTTCAAAAAATATTAAAATATTATAAAATAGTATTAAAATCAATTAGAGTATATAAATATGGATTCTCAATTTTAACAATCCTTTATTAGTAAAACCATTATTTATTCTAATTATAATTTCATTTAAAATATTCTATACAAGGTAAATCTATAAAGACATGTTGTTTTAAAATTTTCAAATTAATTATAGTAATCTAATAATTATTTAAAAACATAACTAATTCAACTAGTAAAAAAATCCTCTATAAGGGTTTGTAAATAACAAGTGAACTGCAAAATACTCTCCCCTCAGAGTGTATAAAAAGGTGTTTAACGTGGTCTTTTTTTTATATATCATTTCATGGTTGGATCAATGCCAAAAAAAACCAGTTGGGTTATTACCCCTTGCAATATTTATTACAGAACATGCATTCATTGGATAATATATAGACAAGGAATTACTTTCTAGGATAACCTAAAAACCTATATGTTTACAAAATTCTCACAACGTTATAAAATACATAGATATATCACTCGGTATATTCTCAATGAATTGCACTAATTTTATATTATAAAAATCCCTAAAATATAATATATTTCACAATTATATTATAATTTAACTACATATTTTAAACAATAATAATCCATTTCTCTTCAAACATTGTTAACATTTTCATGTCCCAAATTATACTTAGTAGATAATTTCAAAATATCTAACATTATATAAACACAGTTCTTATTCAAAATATTATCAAAGAAGGCCATATTTCCACTATTTTTATGAATTAATATTAATATATTTATATTGTAAATTAACATAACATTTACATTTATAGTTTTATATAAATATTGGAAAACATTTACTAACAAAATTCTTGTCAATTTTATAATGTAGATGTTTTCATACTTTAGAAAGATATATTTTAGAAACATAATGTAGTAAGAATATCACTAAAATAATTCTCATAATATACAATTTTAGACTCATCTTATGTGTAACTTTTCATTGTAACATACAGATTAGAATAATAAAAAAATGTGTTAGGCCAAATGCAAACGAAAAGAAAAAAATATCATAATATATTAGATCAAAAAAATGAGGAATTGCATTTTGAAGAGAAAATTTATATGATTAAAATTTCATAATTTTATATTTAATAAAAATAATAAATTTTATACCAACAGAAAAAAAAACATTATTATTAAAAGATAAATTATATATCATGTGATCATGAAATAAATGTATGGATTAAAAAATGTAACAATCATAAAAAATAAATTATTTCTACTAAATTTTATGAATCATAAAAATATTAAATAACATGATAAAAATCATGGAAATATAGAAAAAATTTATTCAAAGGAAATACATTATGGGAAACCATAGTATGTGTACACTTATTCAAATTGAATCATTATGTACATTACTTAAAATATGGGCCAAAACCATCATGGCCAACATGAACAATGATATGAAAATATATCATGGAGGATTATGAAATATTAATTTCTGTAATAATAAATTATAAACACTCAAATACTGAATTTTTTTTCACTATTTGATATAGTTTTTTAAATAAATAATTATGAAATCACAGCAAATATGATAAAAATAACCAAAAAAATGTATGTTGTCTATTTCATCTACAGGGATAATGACTAAATTAATTATAAAAGAAACATAATTCATTATTAATAATTTAAATTCAAAAATTTTAGTGTATTAATAATAATATAATGATGATCATATTGAGAATTATTTAGTGTGAAAATATTACATAACATAAATCAATGTTATTTTATTAATATGAAATTTTTTAATTAAAGAATTAATAGTAATCATTCATTTCCAATATCATTAAAAATTATAAAAAAAATTATAAGAAATATTATGATATGAGATAAAAAATCCATCCATTAAAATCATTAACATTACCAACCATGAAAGCGTGTGATGTAGAAAAGAAAGAAACCAGTCACCTATAGAGTAATTAGTGCACACATAAACACTTATGTAGGTTTTTTCATAGAATGGGATATATGCATAATATGTTTTTTTATTTTTGAATAAAAACTATATTAATGATATAATGATTATTTTTTAAATCCAAAATAAGGAAATCTGGGTATGGTGGTTATGAAAAATGAATCATGATTTTTTGTGGAGGTAGTAGTATCCGTAAGAATAAATTTCATATTCTGTTTTTATAGATATAATTGATGGGTTTTTAAATATTGGAACATCATTATAACAAATTAAAAATATAATAAAGTATTTTATTTTATCATTTTTTCATATTTAAAATAAATTTTATAAATAATAAATGAATATAATAAAGAAATAAAGAGGGGGAAACAATTAGAAATCTATAGCACACTACATGTGTTTTTTATATTATTATGGTTCTTATACCATTTTTTTGGTATTCTGAGTATAAAAAACATCAATATATTATACATGAGTTTATAGGAGAGTTTTTATTGATAATTGGATTGATCTCTGAGAGTTTTGAACTGAGTGGATGTGAGGAGTTTTCTTCCCCTTTTTAAGTGTATAGGTGTATCGTTATTTTAAAAATCCCAAAATTTTCAATAATAGGAAGTCACTATCATAGTCCATGTGTCTATAATAGATAAAAGGCAGTTTGGAATGTATAATTTTATATATTCCCAAAAAACATAATTAAAAACATGGTATAATGTTTTTAGGCCCATTTTCTCTTTGTTTACACAATTTTAATTATTTAGTTTTACCAGTGTAACTAGTTTCATAGATATTTAATAGATCATTTATTAAAATAAATGAATCTATCAATATTAAATTACTTTTAACTATATATTTATTATTTTAACTATATATGATTTCATTAAATTTGTAACAATTATAAATACTAAATTTAGAATACTAATAGAAAAATCCATTTAAATTATTATTTTTAAAAAGATTTATTTAGTTTCAAAAAGTTATAATATTTTTTTAATAAATTAAAACTAATAGTTTAAACTAATAAATTCACATATTTTATATATATTGGGTAATAAAACTATATTTCATAGTTTTTTAATTCAATCATATAATGTCAGCGAATAAATTCTATGTAAAAATGTTTTTTGTCAAAATATCCACATAAAATTAATTCTTTGTTAAAAATTACCAGAAAATTAATTTTGTGAATAAATATAATTTTTATTCCATAAATTATTTAATTTCTTACCAATAAATTTTCAAAAAAAATTATCATATTTATTATACACCATAAATAATATATTAGTAAAAACATTTTTTATTAAAATTGTCCTATTTTAACATAATTTTTTTAATATTATTAAATATATATTTGAAAACAACATAAATTTGATATATTACACTATAAAGTTAAATATTAAGATACATTAGAGTATTTTATCAATGATTAAATTAGTTTTTTAAGGTAAAATATAATTCCCATTTTTTTGAAAGGTTCTATGAAAGTAATTTATTATTCAAAAATATTAATCAATAAAAAATAATAATATCTAGTTTTTTAATTTAATAATATATATATTTTTTATATATTATTATATTCAACATGTAATTATAATATATTTTTGTGCATTTTTGTTAGAGTTTTTATTATTTTTGTTTTTATGTTGTGGATTATATCAGAGATATTATCATTTTAAAGGATATTTAATATCTCATATTTACTATCATATTATGTTTTTCTGGACGATAAAATTATGTATTATATTCACCGTGATTAGATCTCTATAATTTATTTTCATCCCTGAAATATATAAATATGGTTGTTTTGGGATCATTCCCTTAATTATGGATTCCTTTAAACCCATGTACAAGGGATCATGGCTCATGTAGATTGAATCCACTAAACAACACACATCATAAACTCAAATGTTTTATTATAAAAATTATTATGCATCAATTTAAAGTCATTGACCCATTTCATGTTCTGGTAAAATTTAATGTTATGATTCATGGAAAAGTTCAAATTCTTTATATTTTCATGCAGCAAGGAACATGTTTTCTCCTAGTGGAATGGAATATGAATTGAATAGATTTTATAATATTTAAGGTAGCTTTAATATAATTATATGTTATTGGGATCTATAATGTTTGGTATGAGACATAAACCTTTGGCTTCATATCCTTTTTATCCATTAAACTAATAAATAATCTGGAATAACTATGGTTTTCTCATACAAATATTTGAACAACCATGAATTTTATAAAAAATAATATAAACATATAAGTCATGTTAAATGATAAATTGGGTAGTTAGAGAACATGAATTATTCTTACTCAACTGTGTATGATTTGATAAGAGTTTTTTTATGAAGTATATAATGATCCACCAAAATTGAGAGTTCATGTTGTCAAGGGAAAAATGATTGATCATATATCTGTTATCATGTTAGAAATGTTAAAAAAGTTAGGTAGATATATTAATAAATGACCAATTCGAATTTTTAAAATAATATATTATTAGATGAGATAGCATGGATATGTGATTATAAGTCATCTATATCAGTAGTATATGGAATGGTCCATAGTTTATGGGAATTAATAAAATGTTTTTTTATAAATGCATTGGACATATCTGTTTGGGAAATTAATTTATTCCAATTAAAATAAATTAGATAATTGAGAATGAAAACTACTTTCAGGTAAGGGAAGAACAAGGATCCTAACATAGTCCCTTGGGGATTACTTAAATTATTGGGTTTCTTGTTTCATGTTTTGGATGTTAGGATGCGTAGTTTGGATGACTGGGTTGAAAAGAACATATTTTGGAGACTATAGATCATATGAAATGGTTATGAACAATGCTCTATTTAGTGGTGTATTTAGTGGTAAAACCTCGATTTAAATTTAATACCAATGATAAATGGAAGATCATTAAGTGTCCTCTATGTATGGGGAACATTTCGTTCATGGATAAACAATGTAAAAACATACCTAGAAATATTGGGCACTAAGTTTTCTGGTAATCAAAAACAATGAGGGCCAATAAAATATTTATTTTCTTATTTTTTTATGATTAAATTTGAATGGTGGTCTCTTATTATTAATAAATCATTTATTGATAGAAATATGCATTATTTAAATATTTAGCTTTGATTGGATTTAAATGTAAAATATTTTGGATTGATGGTGGAATGAGATTTTAATTAATGTTCATAAACTTTTACATGATTTATCGTAATTCCAAATAATAGTATGGTGGTTTTAATATTTGAAATAGAATCTTGTGTCCAAAGTATCCATCAGTAAACATCTAAATAATATGTCTATTCAACATTATAACAAAATTATTTATAATTTGTTTTGACAATATTCTCAAAGAGACGTAAGTTTACCCGCCCTACATGATACAAAAATTAAATATGGATGATGTAATTCAAACCTAGATTAATCAGACAATCAGAAACTCCTCCCCGACCAAAACTGGGGATCATGAAATTAGTTGGAAATACAATAAGGAAAAAAAATTAAGGCCACACCACAACACAGAAATCCATAGGGATGAAATACTGTAGTAGTACCGAGAGAAAAATTTAGGCTGATGGGAAAGATATATTCTCATCTAAGAAGATGAAGATCCTATATCAATGGATGGGAAATGGTTTAAAGGGATATTAAAGTCAAATTATGTCCAATATAACACATTTTTACTATTTCAATGTTCTGGAAGAATAAGGATGATAGTGATATAGTTAATATCCTTTTAAACATTTTTAGAAATATAGAAACATATTTTTAATGTTGATTTATGTCAAATAAAACACAAGATGGATGAAACTAAAAAACTGTAAAAAGAAGGAAATGTATCACTGAGGAGATAGTCTCTGACCAAAGTTACTAATAGTGATTCAATAACTTTGATTCACTGATACCTGACTCATAGACATGATTCATGGATGTGACCCATCAACAATGAGTTCTTGATGTGACTCACAAACACCACTCACAAACACCCTCACCTACCAAATCCCTGACATATGACAGACTCACAGACTAATTCCCTATCCTAATGGAATCTCAACCTACCAATTTCTTAACCTATCGACTCCTTAACCTACTAATGCCATGTCCTACCAATGAAAAGACCTACCGATGTATTGACCTACCAACACCTGACCTACTGACACTGAACCATTAACATTGATCAACTGAAACCGATCTACCGACGAAAGCAACCCATGCGAGTAACTAACATTGATCCACTGAAACTGAGTTGTTGACACTATGCTACTAGTGAGAGATTCCAACTAAAAAGCATGAATTTAGTAAAACTCTTTAAATGAGCTATCATTGCCTCCAAGAATAGCTAAAAACTATATTTTTACAATTTAATGGATGAGGGAGGTCTGGGAAATTATAGCGTAGTCCATTTCCACCCAAATTATATACATCAATCGAACCATGTTATTTTTTGGGGGTATATGGTTAACTTAATTCCCAATAATTTTCAATCATTCCATCGTCAACTATGATTATTCCACTAGTGTGATCAAAATAATTTTTATTCAGTATCTCTTCTAAGGTAGATCCATGATCCCTTTTTTACTTCTTTAAAAAATATTTAACATATTCATGGCCTATATGTTTGTTTACATATTATATCATCCAAAAAATTGATTGAAATTATTAATGAATGAAATAAACTACATGTATCTATTTGTAAATTTATTCACAATATTCCAATAATCATTTGAATGAATTGGATCAAATGGGTAATAAAAGAGGTTATCGAATAATAACATACGTGAAATTTAGGTCTTATTATATATAATTTAATTATATATCAATGTGATTTATTAGAGAACTATAATTTTTTAGGTTCATTGGAGATGTGGATACATAATCATGTGATATATAAATGATCTACAACATTTATTATTTCTTCATCAAAACTTGAATCCTTTTATATATAATATTATAAAAACCATTCTTTATATCATAGGTAAAATGAAATTTTACAAATTATTGAGACAAAATCCTAGTTATGCTAAATGATAGTGAAAATAAAAATAATTTATGTATAATAGAAACATAAATTTATTAGAACAACATATTAATATTTTAAAATCTTTACCAATAATTAATAAATTATAGTCATGGTATATGTATCAAATATGTGAAATTCAGAATCCATAAACCATAATGTATTCAATGAACATACTCACAATGTTTTTTTTTGAATTTTATCATGTCATAAATTGTTGGATTAATCTATGTAGTAATCAGAAGCATTAAAATGTAATGAAAATTCAACCCACTAATATAATAAATAAATGTTACACTTGGGCTAAAAAACTATGAACCAGCTTAGTTAATGAGATAAAATCTTGGTTATAATTCATTGGGGATTGAAAAAACTCACAACTATACTCTTTTGGGATTCAGATAATCCCTCATGCAGCCTTTTTTGTTTATGGGATAACAACTTTAGAAAATTTGATCAATTAATACATTCATAATTTCTTAAAAAATAGAGGTATATAAATTAACCACCAATATCAAAATAATAATTTATTTATATGTCTTACAAATGATCATGAATATAATTTACAATTCATCATAAAATAACCAATGAAAAATAAAATGGGTTTTTATCAATATATCATCACTATAAATATAAAACATATAAAGGAAGAACAAATATCAAATCATAGAATTATATCCTTATTAATTTATATGTAACATCAATGGATTTTTATATAGGTGAAAAACTCCATTTAAATGTAACTATAGATTTTCATGAGGTAAATAATTTTTTCATTTCAGAAGAAATTATGGAAAATAAAAAAAAATCCAAAATATCATGGAATATTAATCCTAGAAAATAAACCAAGAATCACTAATTGTAAAATTAAATGTATTGAGTAGTCAAGATGATTAGATGTTCTTTTCATGTTTTTTTTACTAAAATAAAGATTCCTTTCACATTTTCAATAAAAATTCAAAGTGCTTCATTTGGAAAAAAGTTCAGATGATTCATGATAAATGTTATTATAAAAAGTATAATGAGGTTAATAATAATAATAATTCATATGATAATAGTAAAAATAATATTTTAAATATGTTTTAATAAATTTTGTACATGTAGGTAAAATATTATCAGTTTAACAGTAAAAAATTCCCACTTTTCTGTAAAATAATTTCTTTAGTCTATTGTGAATTTTAAAAGAAAAAATGAAATTAAATATATGATATTAATAAATAATAATATATTAATAAATAATCTATATTTTTATAGTAAAATATTATATAATTTGATCATTTAAAATTTAATAATAAACAATTAATGTAAATATAATGATTCTAAAATAAAACACATATCAATAAATAGAAAAATATTTTTTTTTAACTATTTATTTTTATTTCAAATGTTCAAACTTTTAATTCTAATAAATAGAAAAATATAGTTTTTTAGTTTATTTATTAATATTTTTAACCAAAAATTTATTTTATAGGTTATAATAGTATACTCTATTAAATTTCATTTAGGGTTGGGGATGTCTGTTCTGCAAGCTATGGAAGATATTAAATTTAAAGAACTATATTTCATGGTTTTTTAATTTAGGTAATGTGTTTAATAAATTATATAAATTAAAATATTATTCTCTTAACTTACAAGGTTTTAACATTCTCCCCTCATTCAATAAATTATTTCTTCTTCATTTATGAATGATATCGATAATCAAGGGTTTGATATTTTGAAAAACCATTATAGAAAAAACCGAAATTAAAATACGGGTTAGTAAAAAATTTATTGATAAGAGTGAAAATTAAATATGATGGTTATATATAATAAAATATTACATGATTTAAATGTAGGAGAACATTGGTGGGAATTGTATTAATGAAAATTTATAAAAAATGTAAATAATTATATAGTGTGAAAGAGGCCAATGATCATAACAAAGTGAATAACCAACATAATACTAAGGAAATATTTTTTCATCTTCCTTTTCTTAATGTTGAGGAATTATTTTTCTATCTAGGAATAGTGATATATATACGAACTTTTCATATTTTTATTTCATAAGTTCATATTCATCCATTGTTTTTGCATTAATTAATTTACACATCATCACATAGTCCATGAGATTAATATCCAATATATATATATATAATCAATGATGAATGAAACTAGATTTTAACAAATAATGAAATCCAAAAAATAGGGACATTTCCATTTTTTCATTTAAATTTTTTCCAAATCCGATAGGGTTAACACAAGTTAAATTATATTTAAATTTAATATATAATTTATTAATGTAACCACACTAGTTAATTGATCATATTTATATGTTAAATCATTTATGTATAAAATAATGATAAATTAACATGAACATAATGTAGGCTAGTGGTATTTTCTAAACACTAATTTTACATTCATTGTGGGGTCAAGCCATGTGGTATTCACCAAATGCAATGGGTAATCTGATTTCCAAAACAATATTTATATAATTCATTTAAAACTACAATTATACAATAATTCATTATTTCACGAGATTTAATGATGAGATAAACCCAAATGTGTATTCAGTACCTTTAAACCTGTTCGTGAAAAATGTATGGTAATTCTTCCTTAACACTCATTTTCAATAAAACATATATTACTCTAATGGGTTGTATGGATATAAATTAAGGAACAAATATCTGAAATATTATTATAATACAATAAAATAAAACCTAAATGTGTTTTTAATACATTCAACATATGATAAATCATAAAAACATAAACCCCAAATCGTATATTGTCACGACCCACCTTCTCCCAGATTAAAAAATAATAGAAAACCGGCAGACCCGTCCTTCAAATTTAATGACATATAATGACCCCTGAGTCCTACCATCAATTGGACTTAGGGTGGAGACTACACCCAAGTGTATATAATCTCCCATAATATGGAAGTCAATTACCTTTTTATAGAACAAGATGAAGAGATAAGATGGTAAATCAAAAACAACTCAAAATATGAAAAGTAAAAGTATAGACAAAACCTATTTTCAACATTCATGTTCAATATAATGTGATAAAATGTACAAGAAAACTCTGAAGACTAGTACCAAAGGAAAATAAAAGATTCAATGAAAACAACTATCTTGACACCTGAGCTAGTATGGTCTGACATAGTCCTTAATTTCCTTCTGTAAACCTAAAAACAGTTTTATATACACAGGGTTATTATCCAAGTATACTCAGAAGGTAAATCACAAGCTCTCATGAACAAGTTGGGAGAAATTCTGATTCCCCAAGAGAAAAAATTTAAGAGTAACCAAACACTATGAAAGAAAAACAATCCACCAAGCCTCACTAAGGTAAACTCCCTAAATAACACCAGTCATGTATAATAATAGTAATAGCACATTGATATTTAGGTACCCTGCACCCCTTTCCCACTAGTTATTTAGAACATCCTATGTATTAGGCCTCCCCCAAAAATAACACTTCAGTCCCACTACCGCCCCAACAATAACCCCATGCCCAGTTCAATCACACATTTATCACACCTGCAAACACCTGGTCCACCACAACCACACATAAACACGCCCACAAACACCTTGTCCACAAGAACAACTACCATGCTCATAGAAACATGGACTATAACAACCACTACCATGCCCAGAGACACATGTGACTCATCCCAATGTTACATGGGACAACAAACCTTACATCACACACCTAAGACAACTCAACACAAAATACCCTGACTAAAGGGTCTTGGGACATAATGATCTCAGGTCATCACAGCCAACCCAAAGAGTCTTGGGATTCCTGGTAGAGTGTGAAGAAATGATTTAGTAACCTTCCACTCATAAGAATGTTGAAAAAACACCATCCACCATTGAATTTGGGTTATCAGCATGAAGTTCTACATGGGTTGGGTGAGTATAAGAATCACAAGAACTATATTTTATAAATATAGGTAAACAAGCACTCATCCCAAACTAAGGGTCCCAAAACCAACAACACACCCACACACAACCACAACTGATGGTATCCCTACATGGGCAAGAACACAATAGCCACAAAAAGGGAACAATCCACTCATGGAAACCGTTTCACAATTATAATTTCTCTTTATCATGTTCAAGTAATTCCATTGAAATATTCCTTCACTAACGAGAAACTAATAGGCGCAACCTCTTGCTAAAACAACCACTAAAATAAAATACCCAAGCATGAATTTAAGTATTCACTCTCAGTTCTATTGTAAGTAGCAACATCAAAATAGGATCAGTGATATCCCTTAAAGTACTTGAAATAAGCCAAGCCCCAATATATGGGTCTAGAAAATTTATCCTCAGTTGCACACTAATTTAAATTCACAAAACAACAACATCTCAGCTAGTGGTTCCATTCCCCTATACGTTTCCCCAGAAGCATTAATGGAACAACCATTAATATCACCAGAAAAATTCTAAGAATTTTTCATATTTTTCTAGTATTATAAGTTAAGTTCTTTCTTACTATTGGTTAACCGGGGTGATCACATGAGGGTTCTTTTTCATCGGGAATCCATTTAATCAAACATGTTTATCAATGTTTATAAGATTAATCATTTTCCATGTTACATCGATTTAATCAAAAGATTATCCTTAAAAAATAGAACCATTAATGCGCAAGAAAGGACCACCAATGTCCATGATTTTATGTGGACATGATCCCTTATAATTCATAAAAAAAAAACAAATGTAAAATGTAGCAACATCATCATCATTCCCACCACATAATTCTTTTAAGATTTTATTTATTGTCTCCATTAATGATATTGTTGACTATCCTGGAGAGAAAATCATCAAACCCACCACGCATGTTGCCTAGTAAATAAAAACAAAGGGAAAACCCCTACATGGGTAATCAAGGGTTGATGTTTTCTCGTTGCACCATGAATTGGGGATGGCGTGACTTTTTTAGAAAGAAACACTCCAAGACAGAGCCGGAAGGGATCCAACATAGCTACACAATTAATCTCTGAATGAAGTCTCGAGTCTCATTAAGAGAAATTAAAAGGAATAAAAAATATTGTATGGTGGCTTATGAAGAGGCCATATCCTAAAATTAAGGAGACCATTTCGATGTACTTTAATGTCAGATCATGGCATGACCAAATGGATCAGTGGTTTTACACGTTGGGATTAGCTAAGATTTATTAATTCTCTACATAGATGGTAGAGGTAGAATATTAAAAGGATCGGAGTTGATTGTTTTCCAATAATTGGAGAAAATTTGGTAACATGGATGAAACTTGAGATCATAGAAAAGCGTGTGAAACTAATAAAAAGACCATATGTTTTTGGTAAGTAAAGGATCTACCCACTATTAAGGAATATAAGATATCATTTATGGTATTTAAAATGGCCTTAAATCACATAATAAATGAATTATAACACATTTACATTAAATGATTTTTTACTAGAGTGAAATAGGAATGTCCTAGAGAAGATGGAAATGAATCACTAATGGGTGAGTCGCTAACAGCCTTGCATCATCGTCTTGGCATTGTTGCCCTGACACTATCGCTCTTGCACCATTTCTCTTGCACTATCTTTCGGGCACCATCACCCTAGCACCATCGCTCTAGCACCATCGCTATGGCACTGTCACTTGGGTACTTATCCCCATCAGTTCTACTAATGGCCCATCAGTGCCACTAATGACTGATCTGTGGCATTGATTCCCATTATTTCCACCATTTGTTCAACTTGAAATTTTTAAAAATCCACAATGAGTTACTGAGGGACCCAAGGATGCATAGAATTTTAGGTTTTGGTAATGTAATGGATTAGGAGGGTTCAATCCATTCCATTTTATACATATCAATCTATTCTCTCCCTCAAAATTTTAAGAGTAAATCCAAAGAAAATATAGGGTTCTGAACAACCACCTCGTAAGATACCTCTTAAGGATAAAAACCCCTATATTTGTTCGAAATACTGTATAAAACCTCAAAATATAGGGACATTATTCCTAAAACTATCTCTTGTGAAATTGCAGAAACACAACCACACCACCCCTCAAGATACCACACAACACAAAAATCTCACAACATCCAGACATATGGGTTACAAAGATCCTTCCTCCATTTCAAGATAATATCTTCATTTGGTGACACTGACATGCTCACATTGGATTAATTTCATCCACATTAATGCATCTTGAATAGGGGTCAGGCTATCCTTTCCCCATAGTCAGGACATTCCACACAAAACTGGAAACATGGAATCAACTTAAATTACAAAATGTAGGGTCAAATATTAATTCATAAAAAAGGCACAAAAAATATCAAATGTCAAAAAAAATCTTTGGGTATTGGGCACAGATATGTGCCTCCCATACTTAGGTACTATCTATGAAGAAACCATTCCCCTTAAACACACGGACCAAAGGAATGGTCCATCCATGAAGCACCATCTCCGTACAATCCTCAATTCTCACAAGTCGCTCCACACATGTTGCATCGTCCTCAATATCCAACACTCCACAGTCGAGGATATGAGATTCATCTTATAGATACCAACAGAGCTGAGATACATTAATGACGAAATGGATTCTCTACAACATTGGTGGTATCAATAGCTAATATTCCACCTCGCCAACTCATCCCAACCCCTCGAAGGGTTCGATGACCCTGGGAGAATTCTTAATCCCCCTTCCAAACCTCCATTGTACATGCCAAGGGGAGACCTTTATGAACTTGTGGTCCCCAACCACAAAATCCAAGTGTCTCCTCATATGATCAGTATACGAATTATGTCGGCCCTGAGCTACCTTCATCATTCCACTCATAATATGACCCTTATTCTTCATGTTATTCACCATAGTTGGGCCAAGAACACCTGCCTCCCCAACCCCTTCCCAACACATGGGTGAATGACACTATTTTCCATACAAGGCTTAAATTAGGTCCACACCCATGGTGGATTGATATAAATTATTGAATTTAATCTCTATGAGGGGAAAGTGGTGTACCCATGATCCTATGATGTCCATACAAAATGCTGATAGCATATCCTCAAATGTTTATATAGCCCTCTCTGTCTGCCCATCTATTTAAGGGAGTAAAGCAGTGCTATGGCATAGATGGATTCCAGAAAAATGATGTAATACCTTCCAAACTTCTGAATTAAATCATATATCCCTATCCAAAATGATGGTTTTGGGAACTCTGTCTAGAAAAAAAACCTCACCCCCTTACTTCTATGATAAGGCATCTACTATGCTCGACTCCTCAGTGGCCATGAAATGAGCCAATTTCTTTAATCAGTCTATCAATACATAGAAGGCATCGTATCCTACCTCAGACTTGTGTCTTCCTGTGACAAAATCCATCGATATTTTATCCCATTTACACATAGGAATTTCTAAGGGCTGCAATAGACTGTGCAAGAAACTGATGTTCAACCATTACTAGTCGACACATGAGGCACTTTTCCAAAAAATCCGCCACTGACCGCATTACTAATGGCCACCATAAATGATATACGAATCCCAAATACATATTGGAAACACTGGGGTGTATCAAATGTGTTGATTTATGGAACTAACCAAGAAATCTCTTGCATAAAGCTTCATAGACAAAGAGCTTCCCATAGAATAACATCTGATTCATACTATCCTTTGACCATCCATCTAGAGAATCACCCTGACTGACAATATAATGCATCACATTATCCTATGAGTCTTCCTGTTGAGACTCCTCCACCTATCATACCAAGGAATACAATATTGTAATCTGAAACAGATAGCCTTTACCACCATCTACCCTTACATCAAGGTGCATGAATCCATCTCCTCCATTGATTTCCATGCATATATTGACTCTCGAAACACATCATTCTATGACTTCCTTGTCAAGTGATCGGCCACCACATTCCCCTTTCCTAAGGATTAGGAGATCTTGAATTCATAGACCAAGTAAGTCATCATCCACCTCTACTATCACATGTTCAAGTATCACTAGGAGAAGGAATTCCTTAGGCTCTTGTGATCGATGAAGACCATGAAGTGTTCGCAGTTGATATGATGTAGCCAAAAATTTAGTGAGAATATCGCTGATAAATTCCCTAGCTTTTGGGTGTAATAGTTATATTCGGAAGGACATAGCTACCATGACACATATGAGATCACTCCCAACTAGTGCATTAGAACATACTAAAATCAAAGAAGGGAAGAATCCTAGAACATATGAAATGTTACCCCTTCCTCTAGAAACCTCAAAATTCAGGCACTAACGATCTATTCATTTAGATAACTAATGTATTCCAGGAACTACTCACTCCATATGAATGCCTAGTCCTTCTTGGTCAAAGATGTCAATGGTGATGCTACTTTACATTAGTCGAGTACTAACCTCTAGTTGTATCCTATAAGACCTAGTAAACTATTAAAGTACAACATGTTCGTGGGTGATTACCATGAAAAAAACCTCTTCTTATTTCAATGGGTCCACTAATATTTCTTACTGGGACACCATGTTTCCATAGAAGTGAACCTCTTATGTCCTGAACATGTAATTGGAATCATACCTTAGATATAATAGTGTCAGAAGACCTATAGAAATATCCCGAGATGCTCGGTGTTATCCTCCTACAACCATGAGTATATCAGTATGTCATCGATGAACACAAGCATGAACCGGTCCATATACACATTAAAAACAATGTACATGAGCCCCATGAACAAAGCAGCTATGTTCATAACACAAAACGACATGACCATGAACTGAATGAGCCCATATTTTCTTCTGAAAGCAGTCTTCGGGATGTCACTTTCCTTCACTATCAACTGGTGATATCGAGACCACAACTCGATTTTAGAGAATCAAACTACTCCCTTCAATTTTTGGAAAAAAATTCAATCCTTAGAATGGGGTAAAAGTTCTTAATCATCCCATGATTCAATATTTAGTGGTCTATGCGTAGTCTATGACCAAAATATTCCATAATTTCAAAAAATACTAGAGAACCATATGGAGACGCGCTTGGTTATATACAACCCTTCTACATCAGTTCATCATCCTTAATATGATACTCCCATAACTCAGAAGCCCTTATCTGACGAGGATCCATCGGAATCTAACTAGTTGTGAGTTGTTAGTCTATCATGAACTGGGTATCACATTGAGGGGGTAGAGTCACAATCAATTAAGAGAAGATGTTTATGAACTCCCTATCAATCCTTGGAACTTCCACCATCGCTGAAACTGATGATTCCACTTAAATTTTGGCAAGTTATAAATGAAGGCGTTCCACACGCCAGCTGCATTCTTGAAAACCCCACTCAAAATGGAAGATACACCTTGTCCACCTATATTTGAGAACATAACACTTCTTCAGAAGAAGTTGATAAAAACATGTACGGAAAATAGCCTTTTGATGCCGAGGATGACATCATATTGATACATTTTCAGTAGAAATAGATCTCCACTAGACTAATGCGGCCCCAACATCAGTTTGCATCCCCGAAAAACAACAAACATGCTAGTACGACCACCAACTACCATAATCAACAATAGGGGAATAGAAAGTCTCTTTATGTCATGAACCAAGGATGGTCTAGACCGGGTGAAACAATGTAGTGCGGTGATTCCGAATCAAACAAATCATATTCAAGAGTACTAAATAGACTAATTGTACCTAAAATGGCCTTTATCCATGCTAGAACTACTTCCTCTATGGAATTCAACTACACGTTCCCAAATATTATGCTCCTCAATGACCCCCCTGACCATGCCCTGGTTGAGGTCCTTGAGAATTTCCTTGAGGTTCGCCTCCTCTGGCATTGTCCTCCCTTGGTAGAGTAGGAGCTCACTGCCCCTGCTACTGCTGCTAAAAATTTCAAGCCGGAAACCAGTGCTGTAGAGGTGGGCACCGAACCTGCCCACCCCCACTGTACTGCACTAAGTGAGAGAACTAATTTCAAGGATTCCCACAACTAACATAGATAAACAACCTTGGTCATAGGAATATGGAGAATGGTAAAGGACTGGGATATCAAAACAAGAACAATAGAGGCCTCCTTCCCACCGACCAAAACCTGGTATGACCTAATATTGGTGGCATGTAGCTAATGTTCTTCCCCTATGATGAGGTCAATAGGAGCCCCTCTAATGTCACAAATCCCAGAGTTTGAATCCTCTCTACTACCTCATCATTCTTCTAGACCTCCACGTAGTGAAGGGAGTAATGAAATACTAAAAAAATGTCAAAGTGCCTCCTCTAAGCGTCTTTCCTGTGACTCTTATTATAGGAAGAGTTCTAGAGATAAATGAAGTAGATTCTTGGGCATGATCCCCAAATCCCTTACTGACATACTCCCTTGCAGGAGGGAGATCACCTCATACCACTTCTGGCCTTCATCTTGAATGAAACAAATTCTTCCCGGAACTCCTTCCCGAAGACAGTCCACAGATCCTCATCTTCCTTATTCTCCCCAAGATAGATCATCCACCCCTAAAACTCTTCTCCACTTATCCCACAGCTAGAGGAATATAGAACTCTGTCGGAGCCCAGATCAATATGAAATCAATCATCTACTTCGTGAGCATGTTCTCCATATCCATGTCCAAGATTCTACCCTCATACTTCTTGAGAGTCTACCTTTGGAATCCACAAAGTATCCTATCCCACAGGTCGTATTCCTCAACTCAATCAGCCTTCTGTTGATCAACCAGATCAACCTATTGGGCATCAACTTACCATGACCCTTTGGTTATCCCTATCATATTTCACACACCATGATTTCCTAGCATGGTTTCACTACCATCCCATTCAATCCTCAAGGTGCCTAACCCCTAACTCCATCCAATCTCTCAACTATTATAATCTGATACAATACTATATAGACTCTCCTTATCTAAGATGAGAGAAGGAATAGAAAACTGACCTACCCTTACATCTTCAACTTTTATGAGATATACTTACCCCTGAGTCCCACCTTCAATAGGCCCCAGGGTGGAGACTAGAATTAAGGTCATACAATCTACCATAATAGGTATGTAATATCCCTTATTATAGAACAAGATCTAGAGATAAGATGGTATATCCAAAACAACTCCAAATACCTAAAGTAAAAGTAAATCCAAAAACACTTTTTCCACATTAATGTTCAATATAAGGTAATACAAAGTACAATAAATCTCTTAAGGAATGTATTAAAGGAAAAGAAAAGTATGAAGTAAAACAATTGTTCTGATACCCAATCTAGTAAGGTCCGACACAATCCTCAAAGTCCTCTTTGTACCCTAAAGGGAGTTATATATACATCGGGTGAGTATACATGTATAATCATTATGAAAACCAGCAGATATCATGAAAAAGTGGGGATTCATTCTAATCTCCCATGAGACAAATATAAGAGAGACCAAAACACCTAGCAAGGAAAACTATCCACCCACCCTCATTAAGGCATACTCCCCAAATAATGAAACTCAGGTAGAATAATAGTAATTGAACATCGATATTTGGGTACCCTACACCACTTTAACACTGGTTATTTAGTATATCATATTTATAATACATCCCTCATAAATCCAACTACAGTCCCACTACCGACCAAACAACAACCCCATGGGACACTACAAACACAAATCAATGCCACCCACAAACACATGGGCCACCACATCCATACATAAACATTCTCGCAGACACCTAAGAAACAATATCCACAACAATAACTTCCACGCCCAAAAACATCAGGGCTAGATCAACTATTTCCAAGCCCGAAAACACCTGGGCCTCATCCTGAAAACACTTGGGAAAACAAACATCCACATCCACACCTGGGCCAAATCACCAGAACACACCCCTGCCTAGAGCATCATGGGCCATAATGAACCTCATGTTTCCACATCGTGCATGAAGAGTCTTGGGGTACCTTAGAGATGGAGAAAAAATGAGGTAGTAACTAGCCACTCATAGGAATATTGGAAAAAACACACTCACCCATGAAATGGGGGTGCTCGGCATGAAGTTGTCAACTTTAGTGGGGTGCGTATAAGAAACAAAATACTAATATTTTATTCATATAGGTAATAAATAACTCATCCCCACCTAATGGTCTAGAAACCAACAATCATCTCATACACAACCACTGTTGATTCTATCCCTACATGCATATTAAACAACAGCGACAACCAGAGCACCACCCGCTTCTAGAAAATAGTTCCCCACAATATATGTTCACATTATCATGTTCAAGTGATTCCATTTAAGTATTCCTTCACTAATAGAAAACTTACAGGTGAGACCACAATCCAAAATAGCCACTGAATGAAAAACATCAAAGCATGCATTTAAATATTTAATCTCGGTTCTCATGTAAGAAACAATATCAAAATTAGATCATTGTGATCCCTCAATGTACTGGAACCATACCAAGACCCAACCTATGAGTCTAGTACATTTACCATCGGCTCCACAAGGTTTTAAATTCAAAAACAAATAGCCTCTCAACCAAGGGATCCATTCCCCTCCACATCAACACCCAAACACTAACAGAACAATCATGCATATCACTAAAAACATGGATTTTAATAGATTTAGACAAAACCTTTTGTTAAGTTTCTTATTTCCTTTGGTTAACCAGGGTGATCACACAAGTGTTATTATTCATTGGGAATCCATTAAATCACCCATGTTTATGTGAATAATTACTTTCCATGTTACAAAAATTTAATCACATGATTATCCAGAAAACAAGGATTCACTAGTGTGAAATAAAGGACCACCCACATCCATGATTATTAGTCAACATGAGACCATAAAATTAACAACATAAAAATAGGTACGATTTTTCAACATCATCATTATTTCCAACCCTTCATTCATTTAAAGTATTTTATTATCTTTGATAAAGTAGGTTTCAACTACATCTCTAGGGAACCTTATCATAACAACCACGCGTGATACACAGTTAAAATATATAGATGAAAACCCCCTACCAAGATGATTTGGATAGATTTTTTCTCACTATGCCAAGAACTATAAATGGCATGACTTGCAGGAAAACAAAAACCCAATGTTGAGAAGGAAGGCCTCCAACACAGGCACAAAATTCATCTCTGGATAAAATCTCATGGCATATTAAGGGAAATGAAAAGGTAGAATGGAGAGTGAATCTTGGCATATATAGAGGCCAAATAATAAAATCTCGGAGACCATTTCGATGTATATAAAAGTTGGATCATGGATTGACCACATGGTTTGACATTTTTACACATTAGGATTAATTGATATTTAACCATTCTTCTTGGAGATGGTGGAGAGTGACTATGAGATAAATTTGAGTTGATATATTTCCATTAAAAGGAGAATAACATGTAATAGGGGAGAAAATGGAAAGAGATGCCAAAGAGTATGAAAATTATAAAAAGGATACCCTTTTTGGTCAGTCAAGGATTTCCCCACATTTATAGGATTTAAGATATAATTTATGGGATTTAAACTGACCCTAAATCACTTTAAAGGGGTATTAAAGTAATTTTACATTAAAAGATAAGTTATAATAGAGAAACTGGAATGTCCTGGAGAAGATGAAATGAATCACTGATGGGTGAGTCACTAACACCCTGGCACTATCGCACTGGCACTAATTCCCATTTCTGCCACCAATGGATGATCAGTTCCACCATTCATTCAACCTGATATTCGAAAAACTCTTCAATGAGTTATCTACAGTCCCCACGATTCCTCAAACATCGTGATTTGAAATATTAATAGACTAGGAGGGTACATGCCATTACATATCCATAATTAATTATTTAAACATACAAGATAATGTATATGAAATAAAATTAACTCAATCCATGGATGTTTCCTGATTCTTAAAATGATAATTATTTTAGTATACAATACATAATTTTGATTTATTCAATACCAATAAAAATATGTCAACAATATTATATTAACATATGTTTAAACATTTAATAGGGGTTAATTGTTAGAAGAATTCACTGACTCTTATAATTAAATTTTCCCCCATAGTCAATTCAATTAAATATAAATAGATCTATATGATTAATATTACTTCCTTCTGTCATATAGTTAATTTCTCATCAATATTTATTTTCTATATTCCCTTTTTATCAAGGAATAAAACATTTTCCAATTTGATTGAGGAACATTTATTTGTGTATATTTTTACATTTATGAAATTAATGAAATTTATCCATTATTTCCATATGGTATACACTACTCATACTCAAAGAAAAATAAATCATTTTCTCTTGTTTGGATTCCATGAGTTGGTTAAGTTATATTTTTATACTAATATTTTATGATAATATATTTGGAATAATCATGATATCTTTCACTCTTATCATCATCCCATTTAGTTTTTCATAGTCACCAAATTTTCCTTTATATTTAATGTTAACATGATTCTTTTTCTTTCTTATCCATTGACTAACACAAACGAAATGGTGTGAAAAAAATAATCATAGTTGGAATACCATATAATTAAGTATAATATTCATGAATCATGTCACATTATTTTTAATCTATGAAACGTAATTTAACATACATATATCTTTATCATCATATTTTTCAGATCTAATATAAATGGTTTTATTGGAAATGTGAATTATCCGAACCATATCCCCATGAGTGTCAAACCAGGTGCGTAATAAGGAACATTTTCGAGTTTCATGAAATACTCAAGTAAACCCCGATGTAAATTTTTAAGATTTATTAAACCAAGGTACCTCTATTATAGAAAAATTTCAACATGTGGTATACATAAAAATATTAATCATTATCGAAAAAAATAATTGAGACCCCTAAAAACATTATTATGTTATGTTATCCTTCTCTTTATTGTACATCATCAGTTATGTTCCCAAATATAAATTTTCCTAAATATTGTTCCTAATGTTTCTACTAAACTTTATCTAATAAAAAATATAACAACCCTAATTCTAGTATCCCAGATCTAATGTCTAAAATATTATATAGTCCTAATATTCAAGAAATTTCCTCAAATATGTTCAAATACATTTTATATTCTCAAAAACAAGATACAAACATGATGATCAAACAACATTAGAGTTTATAAAATACAAAATATACATTTTGGATAATTTTATAATTCCTACTATAATATGATTTCTTATAAATTGTTTTAAGTGACTATGATTTATAGTGTAGGGAAAATAAAAATCTGAGGTAAAATTATCAGTAATATATATGTAATGAAGAATTAATAATGAGTAAATGAATTATATACAATATAGAATATTCAATATGGAAAGTTAAAAATTAGAACAAATATTAAATTTAATTAATATCAATTTTATCATGATTTGACAAGGAATAATAAAAATGGAAAGTTAAATAATTGATTAAACATGATATTTAAAAAACATGACATTCATGAATAGATAAGGCGCCTTTAATATAGAATGGTGACTAAATGAGAACACATTCCATGTAATGAATAACTATGAATGAAATTCATCTTAATATAATATCACTGAAAAAATCCCATGGATAATAATAAATAAAATTAAAATGATTGAAATTATAAATTATTTGATTTCATAATCTTAGGAATCATGATACCTCTACTTCTAAGTCATTTCACAAGAAATATGACAACTATATTAAAAAACATATAAATTATTTCATACTAGTTCACTACATGATACTATCAATGCATCAAGAGGATATATACTTGTAAGTACCATTGGTCTCAACATTCCCAAATAATTACTTATGTATCAAATAATAAATTTAATTCATTAATAATGTGTCTAATCATTAAATATATGTATTGACTTAATAACACCAATTTATCGTTATATATATATATTTCAATTTTGAACACATAGAAATGATTTGATTTTTTGAATTAAAAATATCCAAGAGAAATAATATTTTCATTTAGAGAAAATTTAATGTCAAATGATCTTACTAAATTATATATTTCAAGGTAAATTTTTTGAATACCAAAATGAATCCTGAAAGTGATTTTAAATTCATTACATGGTTAAAATGATCATAAAAAATCATTATAATGATTAATTATGGTACCTATATAACACATTATCAATGGAGTTTAAGTAAACTAAAGGGTATTTTATGAAAGAAAATATACTATAAATATATTTAATAAAAAAATTCAGCATAATAAACATTTCCTATTAAAAATTAAAAATGTAAACCAACTATATCAAAAAACATTTTTAAAATATTTTCCATTACAAATAAATCATAAATATTAAGGAAAAAGAATTAAAACATTGAGTTGTTATGAATGATGTATGTTATATTTGTAATGTACATGTTAATATAATGATTCCATTACATTTCCATTAATGGAAAACTTTAATTTGTTTTGAAAATGAAATTATGATCCATTTGAGAAAAAATTATATTAACGAATAAAGGGTAAAAAATTATATTTTAAAAGGGTAAAATCATTTTTATCAAACCTAGATTTTGATGAAACAAAATTTTTGTACAAAGAGGGTTATGATGTTGGATTTTCTTCAGAAAATATATTCAGTAATTTTATAAACCAATGAGTAATTAAAATTTTACTATTATAAGAAATCCTAAAGAATAAACATATGAGGAACAAAATAAAGGGTTTTTAATGTAAATGATCATGAAATTTCCATAAATGGAAGTTCAACCATGAACCATCATGATTAAAATAATATTGTAATCTAGACCCCCAAAATGATCATAATGGAAATAAGAGAATTAATAAATGAATCTATTATGGGTGTAAAATTGAAATCCAAATTAACATATTTTTTATAATACATAAGCTAACCAAATATAATTACACACATAATCATAGATTATAACATATAATGAAAAAGTGATATACCCCTATGAAAGGAAATTTAGTTATCAAATTCTAAACAACATCATATAAATTTAGTAAAATACACTTGGATGAAATAATTCAAATTGGAAAAGAAAATACCCTGAATTATTAAATAATTTTTTTTATTTTAATCTGGTGTTATTTTCACCCTATAAATGAATTTAAATACATAACACTTCAATATTCCCCAATTATTAGAAAATCAGATGATGTCCCTTATCTCATTCATCCTTTTTGTTAAACGAGTTTTAAATTGAACAATAATTATAATAAGAAATTGATTAATTTATTACATAACCATATCCTTATTTATTAAACTATATGATATCCCCTTCATCCACTTTAAAACATTTTTGTTAATAATAAATCACTTACCTCTATGTTTTAGTTATTAGTTTCCTCATTTTATCATGATTTTTTTTTCATGAAATATCATGTGAATGAACATATTATATAGGTACATCATATACAAATTATATTATTTTTTGAAAAATCATTATCTTAATTATATATTCTTTCAGAATCATTTTTGAAATTTGAATATAGAGAATGTATTAAATCACATTGTAGAGATGGTGGGTTTTATTTATGCAAGAGTGACGTTATGATTTATTAATGGGTGAATTGGTATGGAATTTTGTGATATATAAATTATCTAGAACCAATATAATTTAATAAATATCATATATATTAAATAAATTTATCATTAATATAATCCATATAATTATTAATTGAAGAACGAATCACATCCTCCATGAGGCAGTAGTGCACTGTAAAAAAAATAGTGGCATTATTATATTCTACAAACAATGGAATGTAATATGGTGCAAGTGATAGTGTAATAAATAATAATATTAATATAATAAAAATTAGATAAATGTGTTAATTTCACCATTATACCCATCCTTGTATGGTGTTAATGGAACAATATTAATATGAGTTTGCATATTGGTAGTCGGATGTACACACGATCAATAGATTCGTTTCCTATTTAATGTAATATGATATAAATAATGTATATTTCTATATAAAAATTACTTAAAATTATATTCATGATAGTGAGGATGTTATATATATATGTTTTTATACTATTTCTTAGAGGTGGATGAAGAAACAAAATAAAAATTATTGTTAAATAATGTTACCTCTTATTTGGAAAATATTTTCATGTTTTCATTAAAAACCATCATAGGATGGTTTAATTATTAAAACAAGGATATATGATAATTTAATAAGTCTATAGACGCGTTTTTATAGAATGGATAATTAAAATTTAATGAAACTATTAATATGGGAGGATAGTGAGTGGAAATTTATAAGTGGGGAGCTAACACACAATTGATTTGTGAAAATAATAAACTAAAATCATGTTTTTTATCTTGATATAACCTAAATTTTTGAATATGTGAAAATTTTGAGGTGATAAAGTTGAAATATCCCCATCCAATGGAATTTGAAAATGATTTTAAGTCATTTTAAATCTTTTCACTATAGTGTAACCACCCCAATAAATTATTTTTTTTATCTTAACCATGGTAATATGTTTTTTCTAAATTTAATTTTTTTAACAATCAATAATTATGTAGACCTTATTAGATATTACAAATTAATATAGTTATAAATATTAATTTAATTTTTTATATTATATTAAAATTAGTGGAAAATTAAATTTTAAATTATACTAGTGGATATTATAAAAAAATTGTTTTGAAAGGAATGATTTCATAGGTACAAGTAGTTTTTATATAAATGATTAATATATAAATGATTACAATGGTGAAAATTAGCTACATTTAATTTTAAATTAACTAGTTTTATCATAGTGACAAATTAAAAAATACCTTATCCTATTAAACTATATAAACTTTTTGGTTTCAATAAATATTTGTAATTTTACTTTATATCAAAAAAATAAACTTCTCACAAATATAAAAAACATTACAACGAATGGTAATTGTAGCACTCCATCCCCAAAATTCAGAAACTAGTGCCATGATGTATTACATTGTTATTGTTATAAAAAATAAAATCATAAATTACTTATTAGTTTATATGTTTTATAATATTATATTACATACATGATACATAGAATGCAATTGGAATAGAAAATAAATCATAAAAAATAAATTCTTTGCAAAAAAACAAACTCATTTGATGATTTCGTCTTCATCTCTAAGATAAAGGGAACAAAATAATGATGATATAAATTTTCATTAAGTGATAAATAATTCCAAATAAATTATGAATCAATAATAATAATAAAAATTACATTTTAAATAACACAGTACACTAGCTATTTTAATAATTGTATAAGGCATAATCAGTACGGAAAGGTAAATACCCAAGGCATATGAAATACAATCAGTAAACAATAAAAAAAGGAAACCAAACGTACTTTCAAAGAAAAACATATCATGGACTACTATAAAGACTAAATTATAAATCAAAGAAACGATTATTTATTAGAAACAATATACAGGGGACATGAAAACTGATACCATCAAGACCATTAACAAGAGGGCTTAAAACTAAAGGTAGAAACCCATTTAATTCGTAATATGGGTTTTTCTCATGAGAACATTTTGATAAACCAAGGGGATATATAAATTCCAAGATGACATGTCACTTCCTGTCTAATTCATTATTCGTATATCTTGTAAGGAATTTAATTAATAAAAAAGGCCTTATATATTATGTAGATTTAGTCAAGAATAATGATTTCTCAAAATTACCTTATATATTAAAGTAACTATAAAAGTAAAAACTATATGTTAAAATGGTATAAACTTTAGGAAAATATTAATTTCTATCACAAAATAATATGCATATTTTCTTAAATTAATGTATAATGAAAATCATCCAAAAGAAGTGATTGTCTAAAAATAAAGTTAACAATCACCAAAGAAGTGATATTTCAAAGTCAACATTCACCATAAGGTAATTTTCATGTCAAAACACATCGGATTAGATAATTAAATGTAACACATTTAAATAAAATTAATTATGGGTTAATAAATACATTAAATGACAAATGAGAATAATATATACAGAATGAAATCGAATTGGTTAGTAATAACGATAATGTATCAATGGAATGTAAATTGATACATAATCCCATTACTACTTGAGTAACATTTGATACATGAGATCCTTGAAAGAATAAAATCAATTTAAAAATTTAATACAATTAATTAAAAAAAGCATGATATATATTGGAAAAAATCGGCATATAAAACCCATAATATAATTTAGTGGCCAATATGGAACACGTCTCATCAAAGTAAAAGTGAGACGTCAAACCCAATTACCTTATGCCCTTTTGGGTTGAATTCTATTTAAAATCATAGTTAATGGAATTATGATTTACATTATCTTATTATATAACCATATTAATATTTATTATTTTATATATAATATCTTTAAAAACTATGTCACTCTTTTGTTACTAATATTTCATCTTTTTTATCATTTTGGGTTTTAATTGCATTTTTTTTAGTGAATTTTGATTTGTTTTTTGTTTTATTACATATATCATGATTTATTAACATAGATAATTTAAATTAAGATGAAAAATAATATTTATTAATTTTATATTTGGTTATATTAATCCATAAAAAATGATATAGGAATGGAAATACATTTTTCATGTAGATGGTAGTTTGTACCTATGCGTGAACACCATTCCGATTTTCTTGTCATATTAAATAAATGAAAATTAAATGATATATTTTTATATTATAATTCTATATATTATATTTTATAATCATCATCATATATTTTTACTAAAAAAATCCTTATTAAAATTAATGTTTTATATGAACAAATAATATCACCTTGTGGAGGCTATAGTCTACACATCCACAATCGATGTTATCATATTCCCTCAAAATTGAAAGCATGAACTTTTTTATTATATAATAATTCGAGAGGCATAGTGAAATTATAATGATCAAATATACCAAATATTAATAATATACCAATCATTACTCCCAACCTTTAAAGGTATTATTGGAAGAATAAAATGAAATTGTTCACAAGATAGAAGTCTTTTGTACACGTGAATGATAATTACAAATCCCATTCAATTGATGTATGTGTGGGTCACTCTTTAAAAATAAAAACAATTTTATTATATTTATTATATTTTTGTAATTATAAAATAAATATATACAAAAAAATTATTTGGAGAAGAAACAAATAATCCAAAAGTCCTCATTGAGTGATATTACCTCTGTTTCGGGTAACTCCATTTTTTTACCAAAAGAATTCCTTTATTTTCATTATGTAAAAAAATATTCAAGTATTAAGGGATTAATTTTTTCCTGTGTTTTTTTGTTATTTTTTTATGATCCCATGCACTTGAGTACTGCAAATAATAGAGGGTTGAGTGCCCTTATATATTTGAAAATGAGTTTTATTCTTAGTAATATAAAATAGTAAACACTATTGGGAGCCCCCCCCCTTTACACCATGTTTTTATAATATTTAATTTTTTCGTAAAATATATTATATTGTCAAAATATGTCTTTCATGATTTATTTGGAATATTTTCTAAGATAATTATCCCATTATGATTAATGTATATCCATGAAGTAGACTCATTTTCAAATTAATCATTGTAAATAATTTTAATTTCATTCAATAATATTTTTATTGAAACACTATTTGGATAATAAATTTAATTATAAATTGTGCTTATTAAAAATATTGAACCCATTTTTCCTTATTTTTATCATATTAGTGGCATAAATTAATTTAAAATTAATCCTATAAAAAGGATGGGAAATGAATTTTTTAATAATAACATTTTCAAAAATACACTTGTCATGACCCATCCCCTAGGGCCTGTGCTGTGACTACATCAAGACCACCTTCTATAGGCCAGGGGCTGGTGACTTCCACCAATGGCGTAATTCTATAAAACTGGGAAGGAATTGCCTTTGTAACCTGTAAACACCCACAATAGAGCACAAACCGGAAACAAGAAACTAAGTGAAACTGTATAACAAAAGTGTGATGAAATTAAAAGGGGTTGGAAATACAAGCCCAACATTAAAGTACAAGAAACTGAAAGTACAACTGAAGAAATAAAAAACTACAGTTGGGTCATCTTCTGAGGATCCTACATGAAGGGTAGGTACAGATCGCCTCCTCAGAACTCCAGGTCCATCCATCTCCTCCGTGTACCATCATGTGATTTGATCCACCTCCGGGTACCATCCAATCCTGGTACTATCTGCCTCGGTCAGTGCGATCTGTTGTCTGCATCCAACACAACGAGGTGTGGTCATATCCCATGCATGGGTGAGTATAACGATACTCATTAGTGACCCTGAGAACCTCAATGACTCACAAAATCTAACAATGAAAACCCACAAAGTATAAAATCAATAGATACCCCCACTTAGGTATATGCCCATTCATATATCTAAGTTATCATGTAATCCATCTCAATCATGAGGAAAACTCAAAAGTTACTGACAGAGCTCAACCCAGATTTTTATTCACATTATCGAAACCATGGCTACTAGATAACTCCTCCAATGTCAAGTACAGTGGGTCCTTCATGACACTAAGAAGCTTCCCACTAACCTTGGACTACTGAGGTACTCCTCTTGTCGAGTACCGTGGGTCTACTACATCACCAAAGTGCTCCCCACCATGGGTTTGCCGCCACAACCAAGATCTCCCCCTAATAGCCTACAGAGGTACCCCTCCTATCAAGTATCGCGGGTCTCCCACCGCCAATGGGCGCTCCTCCGCCATGGGTATACCACCACAACCATGCACTCCCCACTAGGCTAGTCGAGTCACTCCGAGTCAGTCAGTCAGCAGTTGTCAAACCCCAGCCAGCTACAAGGTCTCTGCACTCTGACTGCTCATCTCTAGAAGGATCTGCTCCACGAGCTACAGGTCTATACTGAAACTATCACAAAGTCTAGCCTAGAAGTATTACAATGGTCTAACACATCATAGAGGTCTCAACGCAATAGAAGGTGCATCAATCGGACGCCCAGTATGTGAGTTATTAGCCTTTTAGTCTCGACGGCCAGGTTGGATTCATGCACGATCCAACCTGAACGTATCTCAACTATATCCCTAAATCTAGTGGGGTATACTCAAAAGGGTTGTCATGCTCCATGATTAACAGGGCCGCTGACCGTTCGTCAAACAGACGCCCGGTACCAAAGATATGGCCAAAAGAATGTAAAGGGTCGTAGAGGGCCCGGGTCACGTCCAACCCGATCGGACCGACCCAACCCGACCTAATCTGGGTCGACCCTACCAAACCTGTTGGGTCTGGCCGGGCTCGTTAGGCAGGCCATCCTGTTAGGTTTTCCGGCCTGCTAGGCCCTGCCCACCCGACCGCGAGAGGATGCGGGGGGCTGCGAGAGCGCGGACCGGCTGTGGGTCGACGCAAGGGAGGTTCGGCTCGGAGGGCACCGTGTGGGGCGGCCAGTGCCGGGAGGCCGGCTGGGCCGGGGTGCCGTGGGGTGCACGAATGGAAAAGTCACGGGGCACGCGTAGGTAGGTGAGCCGGTTCAGCTAGTGGCGGCACATGGCAAGCAGGGCGCATGCGGTGCGTGGACGAAAAAGCCATGGGGCGCGCGTGGTGTACAGAGGCTGGCGGGCTGGGGCTCTGGAGGGCGCTGTGATAGGAACAGGAGGCGCAGGGGCACGATGGCCGGGAGTAGTGGCGCGGTATGGTCGGAGTGAGGCTCGGCCGGTTCGGCAGGCCAGAGGCACGGTAGGCGGGAAGTGTGGCTGGGGTGGCTTGGAAGCCGGAGGCCGGTGTGGTTCGGCCTGGGGTGCCAGTGCGTCGCGGGGGCAGCGCAGGTTGCCTTCTTCAACTTCGTCGCCTCGTCGCCATGTCGAAGAAAATCAAAAAGAAGATCGACGGAGGGGTCAGAACACTTTGGTTTGGTCCACAACCTTTTGTATTTAGGGTGATAGTAATTGTCACACAAAAATGAAGCAAAGAACGAGGATGGAAGATATCTTACAAACATCAATTCCCAAAATCCATCCTTAAAAAAATATTCCCAACCGAAAGAAAAAAATCCACAGATCAACTTGTTAATAATTTGGTCTGCATTCATTGTTTTGGAAGAAAATTAACAAGGGGATAATATCATTCACAAATAAAATTAAACCCTTACCTTTGTTCATTGTTCGTTCACGGTGTCACGAGGAAGAAGATGGAGTTGTCATCATTCATCACGTCCTTCACACACTTCCAATCTTGAGCTCATGTGTCGGTTCATTGACGACGATAATTAGGGATGGTCGGTCGTTGAATACGTCGGACGTCAGTTGCTTCCGCAAGGTTCTTCTGAGGAAGAAGTCGAAGACGCTCCTTGCCAAAAAAATTCATTGGAAGAACGGATTCTTCATTCTTCATTTGCAAGATCTTTTTAAACAAAAGCTCTTTCCTCTTTTTCCAACAAAATAAAAATAAGACAAGAATAATATATTATAAAATCTATTAATTTGTTGGAATAAGAATTAAAAATGGGTGAATTAATTAAGTTGGATCCACTTAATTAATTCATTAGATTGGCATAATTAAAATTGAGGAAGGGTTGACACCATTAAAGGAGGGGGTGGAGAGACTCTCCCTCATTAATGAGGGGAGATGAGAGGTTTTCCTCTCCCACCATTATTAGGGGGTTTAGTCTCGGGTGGTCCCCACATCATAACCTCTCGCGCAAGGTTAGGTTCGGGTGGGCCCCACAACCATAACCTCTCATGGGTGGTTATGGTAGGGTGGTCCCCACACTTCAACTCCCATAAGGATTTTTAGTTCTGGTGGAGTCCACCTCCAACTTCAACATGGTGGCTCAAAAATAAAATAATTTCTAGTTCATTTTATTTTATTATTTTCCTCGAAAAACCCAAAAACGATAATTTATTCTCGACCCACTGTCGTCGAGATGAAAGTCTCCTTACGCGAATACCAATGGTACGAGTTCAACAGTGCCCTTGGATTTCAATTCCAAGAAACGGTTCAAATGTTATAAAATCCACTGGTACTTTTGCTGGATGTACATGAAAAAAACATCAGAAATTGATTCTGGGCACACTGGGCATCGCAATCATGCATCGTCAATTTTCGAGGACTCATTAAATTACCATTTAATTAAAACAATTTACAAGGAAATTTTGGGACATTACATTCTCCCCACCTCAGGGCTTTACGTACCCATATGCTACACCTCATAACTATGTAATCAGGTTGGGGTACTAAGCATGCATCTAATCCTCCCACGCCCATGTGCTCTCTTGGAGGTTCTCATGCTGCCAATGAATGCGCACCAGAGGTATCGACCCCCCATGAAGGACCCACTCCTGTCGATCATCAATATTTACTAGAACCTCCGTAAAAGACACCCCATCATCGATGTCCAGCTCGCCATGGTCAATCATGTGGGATGGGTCGTGCACGTATATCCTCAGCTAGGATTTGTGGAAGACGTCGTGCACCCGATGAAACTGAGGTGGAAGAGCTAAGTGGTAAGCCACCTCGCCAACTCTGCTGAGGACCTGAAAATGTCCAATTAATCTCGGAGATAACTTTTCACCTCGGCCAAATCCCCGTAGACCTCATAGAGGTGAGACCCGTAGAAATATGTGGTCTCCACCCTCAAACTTTAGATGTCTCCATCTCCTGGCAGCATATGACTCCTACCTACTATGTGCAGTCTTCATCTACTTCAAGATGATCTTCCCTTTCTTTGTGGTAGCCCATACCATCTATGTCCCACTAGTGCTGACTACCCTGGGTTAGTCCAGCACAAAGGTGATCTGCAAGGTTTCCCATACAATGCCTCAAAAGGTTCCATCCCTATGGTGGAGTTATATCTATTGTTGTATGAAAAGTCTACCAAAGGTAAGTGGTCCTCCTAGCTGTGACTGAAGTTGAGTACACAAGCACGTAGCATGACCTCATGGGTATGAATGGTTTGCTCAATCATACCATCCATTTGAGGATGGAATGTGGAGCTCAAATGAAGCTGCGTCATGAAAGCATCTTACAACCCTTTCCATTTCCAGGAAGTGAAGCATGCATCATGATCGGAGACCATCGTCGAAGGTAATCAATTTAGCCGCACAATATCATGCACATAGAGGCATGCCTAGATCTCTACGAAACCCTACTCTCTGATTGGTAGGAAGTGGGCTGGCATGGTGAGTCAGCCGAATATCACCCATATCGAGTCATGACCTCTATATGTACATGGAATTCCTTTCACGAAATCCATGGATATCTCATACCACTTTCACTCTGGGACCTCTAAATGCTGAACCAATCCTACTGGTAGTGCCTTCACTTTCTAGCAAGTATGGAACCAAGAAACAAACTCTGCCACTGCTTTCTTCATTCCCAGCCACCAGTGTTGTCGTCAGAGATCATGGTACATCTTCACCACTCATGGATGTACCACTAGAAGGGAAGTGTGGAACTCGCTAAACAAATCCTCATAATGTGAAACTAGTACTAAAGTACGTCCTCTAAAAAGGATGATGTGCTCCCCACCTTCAGAAAATACATTAGGTTCTTGTCCTGTAGATATCTGAGCACATCGTATCTCGCAGTCATCATCCCCACGATGTGCCTCCCTGATTAACTGAAGAAGTGGGGAGTGACTATAAGAGATTGAGGGAAGGCTGATCCATCTCTATCCACAAAGGATATCTGTAAAGAAGCCATTTGCTCCGCCGCCTCACCTAGCAGCTGTCTACCAGATCTCCTGCTGAGTGAATCTGCAACAACATTCCACTTCCCAAGAGTATATACTATCTCGAAGTCATAGTTCTGGAGGAACTCAATCAAACATCGTTGTCTCAGGTCGAGGACCTTCTAAGAGAATATAAACTTGAGACTCTTGTGATCAGAGTACATGGTAAAATGCTCACCCATCAGATAGTGTCACAACATATTCAAGTTGAAGACCACTGCTGCTAGCACCAGGTCATGGGTTATGTAGTTCTAATCAAGTTGTCTCAGCTGATAAGAACCACAAGTGATCACTTCACGCCCCTGTATCGGGACATATCCGAGTTCAGTCCCTGATGCGTCATAGTGGACTACTTACCCTATGCCTTCGTCTGGAAACCTCAAGATGGGGGCACTAGTCAGCCTCTACCTCATCTCATGAAATAACTGTTGGCATCTCTCTGACCACAAAAAGGGTTTCTCTATTTTCGTCATGGTTGATAGTGGTGCTGAAACTCTATAGAAATCAGGCACAAATATCATATAGTATCTGGCCAAACACAGGAAACTCTATACTAACATCACACTCCATGGAGGATCCCAATCAATTACTACCTCAATCTATGCTATATCCACAACAACTCTAGCCTCCGAGATGGAATGTACTAGAAAGTGAACCTCTCGGATCCAGAAATGGCACATCGAGAGCTTAACATAAATATGGTGCTCTCGAAGTGTGACCAGTGCTACCCACAAATAGTAAGCATGCTCCTCCTCATTAGTCTAGTAGATCAAGAATTTCTTCGATGAATACCATGACAAATTGATCGATTCATGGTTGGAAAATCCCGTTCATGAGTCCCAGGGACACTTCTTGAGCATTGGTTACACCGAAAGGCATAACTAGGAACTCATAGTGGACATACCAACAACTGAAAGCTATCTTCGACACATTCCTATCACGAGCTATGAGCTGGTAATAGCCTGATCTGAGTTCTTCCTTTGAGAAACAATGTTCTCCCTTCAACTTATCAAAGAGTTAATCAATCCTCGGGAGTGGGTACTTGTTCATCACGGTCACCTGGTTCTGGCGCCATAGTCAACAAAAAGAATCAATCTCTCATTTGCCTTTTGTAAAACGGAATTAGGGCTGCCAGAGAAGAAACACTAGGCCAGATGAATCCCATCCCCAGCAAGTCCTCTAGCTATACCCACCGCACACGAAACTCCATTAGATCCATCTGATACGCTAGTGTAGATATATGTGTCGTCCCAGGGTACAAGTCAATTTAAAATTCCACCTCTCTTTGAGGAGGTAGACCTGGGAAATCATCAAGGAAAAAATATGTGTATAAGTCCACCACTGCAGGATAGCATGGACTCTCCACATCAACTTCTCCGAGGTTATGGGTAGCCAACTGATGAGTGATCGGCTGCACTCTCCTCCGGGCCAGTCCGTCCTGCACTGCAATGGCTTCCTTCTCGCCAGTGAAGGTAAACCTAGTCCCTTATATCTGAACACACCACACTTTGTCCCTAATACAGTCTATTTATGCATGTATTGTAGATAACCAGTCCATACCCAAGATGTGGTCGTAAGGCCTCGACGCCGCTACTAGTAGATCTCAGCCAAAGCTTTCACCTCCTAGAGTTAGCTCACACTGTCGGGACGAGTAAATAATTTTCGAATCTGGTCCCGTAGGAGTCTCTAGCCATAAGGTTCAAGCCAACGTCTCCACCGGGATCTCTGAACATTGAGCGAGGGCGGTGGCAATGAAAGAGTGACTAGAACTGATGTCTATAGGTACTACAGCTATAGTATAGTAGACATAGATCATACCTATAATCATCTCTAGAGTGCCATGATTGTATGTCTCAGCTTCCTAAAGCTGAGCTCTCCCCTTTCCACCAACTCCCTGCGGTCGGGGTGGACCTCCAAGTGGTGGTGGTGGTGGTAACACATTGAAACATCATCCACCACCACCTACATAGCCTTCTCCTCTGCCACATCCGCCTGCTCCATGCGGACCACCTCGATCGAATATTTGTCTATACCTGGGAGGTCCTTCGACCGTCTACTGATCATACGAATGATAGGGCAGACATTCACAAGCCATGTGACCCTACCCTTCGCATGTGAAACATTTCCCGCTCCAAGCTTGTATGTCTCTGCTCAGGGTGCCCCGCACAACAGATCTTGAGTAATACGGTCATCCACCTATAGGTCTACTCCTCTTGGACCGATGCGACATCTATCTGCTGCCATCTATAAAAGACTCCACTATATGTCGATTGGTGGTGGATCTCACTGCTGGAGACTGCTCAGGAAGGAAAATCTCCACAATGAGGTCTCTCTCTAACACGCCTACCTGCGTCGGGTTGCTGAGTGAGATCGCTGATTCACTGATCTCCTGCCTGAGTCCCTGATCAAAAGTTCAGGATCTGAAGAATGGGTCTCATACCACATAGGTGGAGTAGCATGAGAGGTCGGTGAACCTCACTGAGTACTGAGCTACACTCATGCGGCCCTGTTGTAGACAAAGTAACTCTTATATTTGCACCACGTGAATAGTCGCTGGGAAAAACTCTTCCTGAAACAGGCTCTTGATGTCTGCCCCAAGAAGCGTCATCTCATTGTGAACATGGAGCATAAAGAACCACCATCTGTCTACTACTTCCTATAGAAGTCTAGCAGCAAGAATCACCATGAGGTCGGTCGGTGTCCCTACCAGTCAAAAACACTCACCATAGCCTCCATACAATCCTCAGCCGCCTGTGGGTCTATCTCTCCCCTGAACATGGGTGGACCCTAGCGATGGAACTCGTGAAATGTGGTCAATCGTTGTGAAAAATCTGCTACTGGGGATGGTGGCATTAGTGGCCCAATGGGAAGTGGTACTACTGTTTCCTCTGCTGGAAAAGAGTCCTGCACTGAGGCCTCACCGCTCGGTGGGCCATCTATGCGTACAACTCTCATAACTCTAGTTGGTCATCCATGGGGAGGCATCATGAAACAAAAAGACATGATGCGGTCAAAATATTATACCTGGTGAGATGGCCTGGTTGAGCTAACATAATGAAAAATTTTGAAAACACACATGAAATCAGTGTTTTAGTGCACTGAGTCATAAATCAGAAGTCAGTGGCCTAGTGTATGGATATGTCAGTCGTCGTGCCAACACTGGACTCCTTGAACTAAAAACCACACTCACTACTCTTAGAACTATTTCTTCATAGAACTGAAATATCAGAGTCCTATGTTCTATGGTAGAACTGACTCCTCTGATTCCAATTTGTTACGACCCGTCCCCCTGGGCCCGTGCTGTAAATACCCAAAGCCCGACTTCCATAGGTCAGGGGATGGCGACTAGCACCAATGGTGTAATTATCTAAAACTGGGAATGCATGGCCTTTTTAACCTATAAACAGACACAATAGAGCACAATCTAGAAACAAAAAACTAAGTAAAACTGTATAAAAAAAGTGTTCTAAAAGTAAAAGGGGCTGGAAATACAGCCCCAAATGTAAAGTACAAGAAACTGAAAGTACAACTAAAGAAAAGAAAAACTTTGACTCGGTAAGCCACTAAGGTTCCTACCTGAAGGGTAGGTACAGATCACCTCCTCAGCACTCCAGTTCTGTTTGTTTCCTCCGTGTACCGTCACACTGTATGGTCCACCTCCGTGTACTATCCAGTCCTAGAACTCCTAGCCTCAGTCAATGCTATCTGTCATCTACATCCAACAAAATGAGGTGCGAGCATAGCCTGTGCAGGAGTGAGTATAACAGTATTCAATAGGGACCCTGAGACCCTCATGGTCTCACAAAATCCAATAAGTATAAACCACAAAGTATAAAATCAACAGATAACCCCACTTAGGTATATGCTCATACATATACCTAAGTTATTAAGTAATCCATCTCAATCATGAGGAATACACAAAAGTTACTGACTCGCCTCAACCAGGATTTTTATTCAAATTATCAAAACCATGGATTCTCGAAAACTCCTCCTCTTTCGAGTACATTGGGCCTACCGCGACACTAAGGCGCTTCTCACTAACCTTGGACTGCTGAGGTACTCCTCCTGTCGAGTACCGTGGGTCTGCTGTGTCACCAAGGCACTCCACACCATGGGTTTGCCACCAAAACTAGTCGCTCCTCCGCTCTGGGTCTTCCACCATAACAAGGCACTCTGCACTGGTCTTGTCAAGTCACTCCGATTCATTCGGTCAGTAGTCGACAAGTCTCATCCAGCTACTATGTTGCCACACTCTGATCACTCATCTCTAGAAGGATCCACTCCACGAGCTAATTTTTGATTCTCAAACTATCATAAAGTCCCACGTAGAAGTATCACAAATCTCAACAAATTCATAGGGGTATCAACACAATAGACGGCCCATCAATTGGATGCACGATCTGTGAGTTATTAAACTTTTAGCCTCGGGGGCCTAGTTGGATTCGTACAAGATCAACCTTGACCGTATCTCAGCTATACACCAAACTCTAGTGGGGTATACTCAGAGGGACCATTATTCTCCAAGATTACTGGGGTCTTTGATGGTTTGTCAAACGGACGCTCGGTGCCAATGATATGGCTAAAAGAAAGTAATGGGTTGTAGTGGGCCCGATTCTGGTCCGACCTAGTTGGACCGACCTGGCCCGACCCTGTCTGGGCTGACCTAGTCTGGGTCAACCCAATCTAACCCGTTTTTTTGTCCTGACCCGTTAGGCGAGCCAGACCGTTAGGTTTGGCCTAGCCCGCTGGGCCCATCTTAGCAGGCCGTGAGAGCACGAACTGGTCGCGAGGGCGCGAACCGGACGTGGGTCCGCGCGAGGGTGGTTTGGCCCGGAGGGCACTTCAAAGGTGACTTGGATGGCGCACACTACGAGGGAATGGCCCGACCCGTAGGGCACCCTGAGGGCTGACCCGGGGCACCTCGGCCCAGATCCGGGGTGGCACGGCCGTGGTTGGGAGGCCGGCTCGACTGGGGTACTATGGGGCGCTCAGATAGAAGAGCTGTGCGGCAGGCGGGGCGTGCAGAGGCCAATGGGTGGGATAGACCAGCGATTTCATGGGGCACGCAGGGTGTGTGGACGACGGAGCCACGGGGCACACGATGGTTGGTGGGATGGTGCTCCGGAGGGCACTGCGAGGGGCGCGGAAGGTGCGGGAGGTGCGGGAGGTGCGGCGGCTGGGAGCCAGGGCGAGGTGCGGCCAGAGTGCAGCTTGGCCGGGGTGTGGCGCGGCTCTGCCGGTTCGGCCGACAGGAGGTGCAGCCGGCGGGCAGCATGACCAGGGCTGCTCGGAAGCTGGAGGGCGGCGCGATTCGGCCCGGTGCGCCGGAGCGTCACCAGGGCGGCGTAGGTTGCCTTTGTCGACTTCGTCGCCTCTTCGCCATTCCGAAAAACATCATAATGAAGATCAGCGGAGGGGTCGGACCATGTTGTTTTGGTCTTCACCATTCTGAATTTTGTGTGATAGCAATTGGATCAAAATAATGATGAAAGGAACAAGCATGGAAGATATCTTAAAAACATCAATTCCCTATAATCCCTCATTAACAAAAATATTCCCAACCCGCAAAGAAAAAAATATGAAGATCAACTTGATAATAAGTTAGTCAGCATTGTTTGTTATGGATGAGAAGTAACATGGGAATAATATCATACCTAAATAAAATTAAACACCTACCTTTGTTCTTTGTTCATCAACAGAGTCTCTGGGAAAGAAGATGGAGTTGTCGTCGTTCGTTGCATCTGCCGCACACTTCCAATCCCGAGCTCATGTGTTGGTCTATTGATGATGATGAGGAGGGAGGGTCGATCATCAAGGATGTCCCATGTCAGTTACTCCTGCAAGGTGCTTCCGAGGAAGAAGTCGAAGACGCTCCTTGTCGGTGTTCTTTGTTGTAAGAACGTGTTCGTCGTTATTCTTTGGTGAGAGCTTTTCTCTCAAAATCTCTTTCCTCCTTTTCCAACAAAATAAAAGGTAGACAAGAATAATAGATTATAAAATCTATTAATTCATTTTCATAATATTTCAAATTAGGTGAATTAATTAAGTTGGCTCCACTTAAATAATTCATGAGGTTGGCATAATTAAAAGATAGTAAGTGTTGACACCATTGAAGGAGGGGGGTAGACAGACTCTCCCTCATTAATGAGGGGAGTTGAGAGGTTTTCCTCTCCCACAATTATTAGGGTGGTTTAGTCATCAGGGGTCCCTACATCATAACCTCTCCTGGGAGGTTAGGTTTGGGTGGGTCCCATCACTATAACCACTAATAGGAAGTTATGGTCGGGTGGTCCCCACACTTCAACTCCCACAGGGACGTTTAGTTCTGGTGGACCCCACCTCCAACTTCCACATAGTGGCTTAAAAAATAAAATAAATTCTAGTTCATTTTATTTTATTATTTTCCACAAAAAAACAAAAAAATATATTTTATTCTCGACCCACTATCGTCGAGGTGAAAGTCTCCATAAGCAAATACCAGCACTGTGATTTCAATAGTGCCCTCGGATTTCAATTCCGAGCACCGGTTCCAATGTTATCAAAACCCGCACATACGTTTCCGGAACATACCCAAACAAAACTTCATAAATTGATTTCGGGCACACAGGGTCTCGGAATCACATGCCGTCGATTTTTACGGACTCGTAAAATTCCCATTTAATTAAAAAGAATTACATGGAAATTCCATGTCCTTACAAAACTAAATTTAATTTTCTAGATTCAAAATTAAAATAATTAAAAAAACCTAAATTCTTTTAATATATGAAATATTTATTTTATTATAAATTTTAAATAATTAAAAATATAATTCAAATTTATAATTTTTTTAGATGAATTCTTTTTAAATTAAAATTCTCTATTTTTCAGTATTCCAAAAAAATAAAACTTCATAGAAAAATAAAAAAATATCACTATAATGAAATAATTATATTTTTTCAAAAATGAAGTTTCATTTTTTTATACAATTTATAATTGTTTGAAAATTTTCATTCAAAACATGTGCACCATTACAAGGTAGAAAATATCCTTTAGATAAATTCATCCTTTTAAGTATAAAATATGATTTTTTAATAAAATATGTCTATAAAATATATGAAATTGTTTTATGAAAATTTAATAAATATTTAGTATATATATATATTCATTAATTTCATCTAGTAATATTAATTTATTTATTTCATTAGGATAAAACATCATTAAATAATAACATAATTTTTTATATAATCATTTACATTGTATTTAATTTGTTTTAATATTCATTAATTGATAACTAATGAATTCAACCATATATTCTCCTAATTTATTTAATCCTATTTATAAAATTCACTTAAAAATATAGTATAAAATTTAATTTTCAAAATTTATTATTAGTAGTATTATGTAAAACTCAATCCTGCATGTAACACAAGCATTTGATAAAGCTCAGTATTTTTTGTAACAAAAGGGAAAAATGTTCTCTGTGTATAAAATGATAATATTAGTGTTTTGAATTTTGTTAACATAAAATGGTGTTTACTATATAGATAATTAGAAACAAAATTAGATATATATAATAGGAAAATATTTTAAATTCAAGCAGTGTTACATTCTCCCTAGATTAAATTTTTTATTAATCACAATTAAAATCTAATCCCATTAATTGAGTGTTTGATATTTTAATAAAATATTCTAAAAAACCTCACAACTGAAAAAGGGTTTACAAAACATCTTACAAATAATAGTAATAAGGTAATGTGAAGGGAACCATAAAATTAGGCCATCGAATAAAAGAACATTAGTGAAAAATTGAACAAGGAAGGGAAATATTACTATCATGTTTTGATAGAAAGTGATAGATATCATGTTCATGGGAATGATTTCGACCCCAAATCAATAAAATATATTTTTGGAAAGGTTAATTGAAATCATTAAAAATTATTATATTAGGAAAATATTTTTGTTTCAGGAAATTTTTCTATTGTTGAGGAATAATTTCACTCTATATGAATGAATGGAAATATCATTACACGATGTGTTTCAATTTCATAGATATATTCATATCTTTTAGTTTTTCATTTAACTATTTATACTTCAACTCTTAGAATAGGCTGGATCATATAGTGGTGTAATACAAAATCTAATAATACAACATCTGAATATTGATTTAAACCATTTCATAATTGGATAACTTTTCCAAAATATTATGATCAAAAACATCATAAATAAATAAACTAAATTTCAAAAAAAAATCCAATAGTCTTTGATCAACATGAATTATCTCATTAATGATAACATATTTCCCATATGAACTGCTTGAAATTTTTAATCTATTCAAACATGATAATTAGATGAATTTACAGATGACATTATAGAAAATAATAATGATGCCTTATTATTTTTATACAACATATAATATAGGATATATTTTTTAGTCCATGAAATAATATTTACACCCTCAATGATATCATAAAAATAAGTTTTTTATGTCATTAATAATTTCCATGGTATTCAATAATATTATCATTATTCATATCAATCATATCATTCTCTAAAATTAATTATCTCAACATCTGAAACATTTTAAGGGTTATATTTCCCTTAACATGAATTTTAACTCACTAATGATTCAATTTATTAGTACCATAAAATATTCAATCTCAAATCCTTAATGAAATATTAATAATGTATAATCCTCACATATTTCAATATTCATATTATTAGAAAAACATCAATAAAAACATTATATAAATTATTTAATTGATCCAAACATATAAGAACATTAATTATTCCACATTGGTTATTTCAATATCATATTATTAACCATGATCCCATAACTAATTTTGTTTTATATTCCCAGGTTTGTTGAAGAAATCATTTATATAGTTCCTCCTCTTTTTATAGTTGATTCATCGAATGGTGGAAATTTATTTTATTGTGGTTTATTATTTTTAATTTTTACCCTTTTACATATACTTATAAAACCCTAATACATTCAATATTTTCCCATGGTGATTTTTCCAAAGTTATCACATGTTGTAAAATCCATCTTTTAATTCCCATAATTCATTATTTTCATTTTCATATTTTTATTCTTTTTCGCTTGATTGAAGTTATAATACATGGAGAATTATGTGTATTTTTTGAAGGAAGAAAATAATATATCATGATATGAATAAAATTATTTACAGAGTTTCTCTATTCAATGTATTGAACTAATACCTTGAAAGAAATGATTAATCATGCATTACATGTTCAATTTGAAATATATATCGTACCATGAGAATCTTCTAATGATATCTTCATACTCAGTAGAAATTTCATCATCCTTTTTCATTATACTAAAAAAATTCTCTTCATCTCGATTTGTTTACCATAGTTGAAATATTTTACAAAAATGTGTCTTTAAATTTGTTCCAACCAAGAGTTCAATTTATTATTCCTCCACAGTCTTATAAATAAATGACTACCACATATCGCTATCATCATCATGGAAAAACACCATAAGTGTAACCTATTCCTTTTTACCACATCCTAATGTTATAAATTTATTCTCCAAATAACTAATAAATTTCTCAGTCTCAATTGGATGAGTAATTCTATAAAATGATGGTGGGACCTATCACATAAGTGACCCCAACATTGGATAGTATCATTGTGGAAGAAGATGGACCATCAAGAAAGGTCATGTGTCATAACTAGATTAAGTTGTCATAATATCTCCAAAACATGATCAATTCCAATAAAATATATACTGGATTATGTATCAAGGGGACTTATACAATTGACATTATCATTGATACCCATATTTCATATATGTTTTATTTTTATGTTATGGAATATTTTGTATTATATCATAATATTATGAATGTTTTATATATCCAAAAATGGATTAATCCTTAAAATAAATTAAAAATTATATGTATAGATAATGTCATAAAAATAAATTTGGTTACATTGGGATGTTATTATATAATTATCCTCAATTTTTATCATAGTTTTATTATCCTGAATCTATGATTTCCACAATATGTCTTCCATGGGTTCAATTAACTTCCACTGATACAAAATATAATGTCTTTCCCTAGAATTCAGATCTTCTTCCATACTTAATTAAATAAAATTTATTACACAGAATAAAATACCAATGAACTGATTAGTCAGGAAGTTTTGGAATTACCTATTACAAACTTGATTCCTATAATAAAATCTAACCAAAATAAATCCTAAAAAATTAAATTTTCATCATCGAGTAAACTCATTCATAGAATTCATCTTTTTAACCTAGTGAATGGAAAAAAATACAAGTGGGGTCATTTTCTTAGTATGGTTTTTGTAATATATAAGATATAATTAATCAATAAAACAAAACTATATGTCATTATAAATAACAACAAATAAATTTAATTTATATAATTTTATAAGGCTTAATAAATATGGTAATGTATGTAACTGAAAAACATGCTATTTAACAGATATTTTTTGAGTGAAATTAATCCATGGTAATTATCAAAAAGAAAATATGATTCATAAATAACAATAATAATAACTAAATTATAAAATATGGTGTTGCTTAATTATTATATTTCATGTTTGAGGAAAATTATATCGCATAAAATCAAGACCATTAACTAGATGTTCTAAAATTATAGGTCAAAATATATTCAATATGCGCAAATAATTTGTATCATTAGAACCTATTGATGAATCTAGTGGATATATAATGTTTGGGACAAATCCATCAATTATAGTCTAATTTATTACTCATATGTCAAGTAATCCATTAAACTAATAAACATTATCCCTTATTAAATAAATGAATTAATTAATGAATATGGGTTTTTTCAATATTTCCCCTATAATAAAATGACTATCAAAGTAAAAAATATATTTATAAATTTATATAATTTATAAAATAGAAATATCCATCACACAAGATTATTTATACATATGATCCATTAATTTTACAAATAAATATTATAAGGAAGTTATTGTTTCAAGAGAATCATAACAATCACAAAAAAAAGAGGGATTGAATAGTTATCTTTTTCCACATTGTAATTATCATTTCAAAAAACCAAGGATGATATAATTAAATGTAAAGCATTAAAAACCATGATGTATGGGTAAATCATGATATTATATTTTAATTGGAAAGTATATACATGCATATTAAAGGGAATTAGTGCATAACAAAAAATAAACCTCAATAGAATGTAAAAAATCAAAATCCCCAACTACTTGAGTAACATGTGAATTGTGATATCCGAGAAATAATGACATTAATAGAGAAATTGATATCCATTATATTAAATTCATGATATATCATGTAATATTGAAGTATATACACTGCATAAAAGAATTTATTGGTGAATTTGGCATAATTCTGGAAAAAATAAATGCAGACGAGAACTCTTCTTACATTACGATATCTTTTCGTTGAGTTTTTTTTGTCCTAATGTATAATAGATTCAATAATTTTATTTACTTACAATAGAAAAATATTAATATTTCGGATATCATGTATAATACCACTACAATATTTTATCATATTTTTGTTAATAATCTTTAATCATTTTAAATGTTTCATGTGTTAATTTCCTTTTTTGACATTGATCTGAATTTTTTTCTTATTTCATATATCATGTTTTCATAAACTCATGAATTTCAATCATGACATAAAACCCATATATAATAAGTACATAATTATTCTGATTAATTTATAAAATTTGGAGATAGTAATTGAAATGCACTGTTAATGGGGATGGTAGGTGGTACATACACATGAACATCATTTCCATTTTCTTCATGTATTAAAAGAATGATTGTTAAATTATATATAAGACAAATTTATATACGGTGTCATATTAATTTCATATTCATGACATATATTTTTAAAACTATATTTAATACAATTAATATAAATTTTTAATAATCGTAACGCTTTGAGTATGTGATAGTCCTCACATCCACAAACTATGTTATCATATTCCCAAAAAATGGAATACAGTAAGGAATGTGTGATAGAGTAATTTAACAAGGGTAATGAAATTATAAATATCATATATATCAAATATAAAAAATAAATACTTCATTATCCCCAAACATTAAAGCGGTAATAGAAGAACATACAAAATAGGTTGTGATGTGATAGACTATTGTACACATGAACAATGATTTCATATAAAATTGTATCGATGTGTTTTCTTTCATAGGTAATTACTTCATTTAAAAATAAAATATATTTTTATTATACTGAGGTTATAAAATAACAATGATACAAGACTAATAGAAGTGGTAGATTAGGATATAAAACAAAAATTCTTATTAAACCATGTTAGCTATTGTTCAGGTAACATCTTTTGGTTTATACTAAAAAGGCATCCTTGAATTATAGTATGTATGAAAATATCATATAGTATGAGGGGATAGATTTTGGGAGTTTAATTTGGAAACAGGTTGGATAATAAAAATTGCATGAGTTTGTTGATGATGTGGGGGGGTGTTACCTTTTATAGTGGATGGAGATTGGTATTGGTGTAAATATAAAAAGATAAACACTATTGGGAGGTATCCCTTCCATCATGTAAATAAAATAATTAATAAATTTATATATAAGAGATAGTATTTCTTATTCTTTTAGAAATTGGAATTGGAAAATATTCTAGGTCATTTAGCCCCTTATATTTAATGTTAATACACTATGTAAACTCATTCTCACCTTCATTACTGTAATTAATTTTAATAACATTCATTATTTTCTTCAATGAATAACTTGAACTAACATGAAATTATAAATGATGAAGATACCTAATATAGTCTCCATTTTTATAAATTCTTATCATATATGATGTATAAATTAATTTAAAATTATTCTCAGTGACATCACAAGAATGAATGTATTTAAAGTCAAAATGTTCAAAAGATAACTATGTTTTTAAATCCAAATTCAATATAATAAAGACTTTATAGACATAGACTGTATTATTAAATATAAAATTTATCTGTTCACACTATACAGCCTATTAAAAATATAATTCAACATCGTAAATTATTTATACAATAATTATGCTCTCAATTAGAATTTAGTAAATTTAACTATTAATAAAAAAATAATACTTCATTAAAAAACAAAATATCATCCTAATATAATTTTGAAATTTCAAATTCAATAAATAATTTCATTTTTTCATATAAAATTTATAAAAGTATCAAAATTTATATTTCAAATAGGATATCCACTAAACGACCACAAAATAATTACTTTAAAAAAATATAGTTTTTTATGGATACAATTCAATTTATTCTTATATTATTCCAATAATATATACTGGATGAATCTAAATAATATTTATTTTATTTTATTATATGAATATTTCATTAATATGATTCATTAATAGTTATTAATTTAGTATATTTTGATAAAAATATATTTTTGTAACATCCCAAGTAAATAAAGAATAAAGCATTTACATATTTATTAATATTTACTAATTAAATATTAATTTTACTTTAAAGGGGTTGCTATGATCGATAGCGTACCCAATACGCACCAAGGAGTTTCTTTGAAATCTTACGTTGCACACTAGTAATAAAATAATATTATTTTAAATGGTAGTTAACATGTAGCCTTTGTATTGGCGGGAAAAAATATAAATAACTAAAATATGGGTATATATGTTTGTTAAATGTTTTTACATTTATCCAATAAAAGCTAAAGGCTTAAAATAAGAAAAGAATTCAATTTTAGGCATATATACTCTAATATTTACTAAATGTCCACTTATCGCCTTTTGATGGAGAACCATCATTAAATATTGTTTTGGTCACTATTAATCTTTCTATTGGACCAAATAAAATTCTTCTTTACAATCGGCACATCAAAATTTACTTTTTGTAAATTTTTTGGTATTTTTTCGATAAAGTTCATTTTTTTAATGAATAATGAAAAATATTGTAATTTAATTCAAAACTTCTTTTTAATATAATTCATTTATATGATTAAATTATATTTTGAATTGGTTTTAAAGTTAAATTATAATATATTTTTACCATTTAATCCAATTATGGTCATTGGAATTAATTTCACTTTGAAATTGGACTTAAACTAGTGTCAATCTTTTGATACATATTGTTTCATAAAAACACGCTCTTTGTTTTGATAGTGGGAATTAATTATTAAATTAATTAATGTAACTTATATTTTTTTAATTTTGTTAAATAGACATCATTTTTGAATCCGGAATATCAAATATAGCTTAGGGTGAAGGTTTGGTATTTTTCTGAAAAACCTCAATTTTTGATGAATAGTTAAACCACTAAGTGGTACTTATAAAAACTGATTTCCCTTTAAATGAAATTTTACAACCTCTGTGTTTTTAATTTCAAAAATTCAACATACATGGTTGTTATTTAGAAGTAAAATTTGGTTTAATTGGATTAAAATAATTTTTTGGTGAATAGTAGCTTTTTAGTTTTTAATCGCGATTAGAGGTAATTAGTGTAATTTAAGGTAAAAATAATATGTTAATAATAAGAAATGATCTTGAAACATGTCCTACCCTTATTGGATGGGTCATGGCCGACCAAGAAAATCAATGGTTCAACTTGGGGACCCCATGGAGCCACTTTGGTGGGAAAATGCAATTAATGTCTTTTTATTTAATGTTAAAATAAAAATGTCACAAACATGAGTTGTTTTACTAAAACATTTTTTAAATGGGGTTATACAAGTCATATTTTTGACTATAAATATTAATTATAAATATAATAATATTTCCTACATCATGATTTTTTTTATAATTTTTAGACATTAAATAAATTAAATTATTTATGTTACCAAGATGATGCAGCGATTAACTCATTATTTAACAATTACAAAAATGAATAGATAATGAAAAATATAAGACCTACACATGTCAAAAACCTATTGGATGGGTTGATTTCGAACTCTTAGCTTCTCATCCTACAAATATATAATTTTGTGTCCTTTTAAATCCGAAAAGCATTTTATAATAAAGTAACATTTTATAACATTCCAAGAGTGCCCCTCCTCTCCTATTATAAAAGGCCCCCACCTCTACCACCTTACCCACAACTCTCAAGCCTTTGGCTCGGCAAAACCCTGTCCATTTTGTCTCTCCGCATCCCTCTCTTACTCCTTGAAGCCTCACTTTGGGCAGTAGTCTTCCCAAGGAAGCATTTGAGCTCAAATCAAAAAGATTTACCCGTTTTAAAGGTAGTGTTTTCTCTTGTGTTCTTATGTTTTATTTTGCTTCTCCAACCCTCTAAACTCTTTTTATTCATTTATTTTGTAACAACACCGATATCTTAAATATACTAGGATGTTTTTATAAGAAGGATTCGAGATACACTTACACACACCTACATCTAATGGTTAAAGAACATATTGTTTCTGTGGATGGCGAATTTCTGCCTCACGAAACGATGATTGTTCAACACTCATATAACACCTTCACAGGTGGCCATTAAGATGAAACTATATTTATATATGATATGTAATATGTTAATGTTTTACTTAAACTTTTTTATTTTTCATTAATGTCATACCTTTATTGTTTCCATTATGGGTAAACGTGATATCTTCATTTTAGGAAGTGTGGACTACCGCCCCCTAAAAGTGATTTGATTCGTTAATACCATATGTGGTACATATAAAGGATAGATTGAATGATATTATATATGATACAATACTGTAATTATAATACTATTATGTATCATTATGTTTTAATTCCATTATATATGAAATAGAAATCGAAGTAGCGTTCATGCATACGTACGGCTTACCATCTCCATGAGCGGTGCATTTCATTTCTTACCTCTAAATGTTATGTAATATTATAAATGCATAGATATACTGGATATATATGATATATATGATATATTCATCTTGATTATAACTCTAGATATAATGGATATGTGAACAACTGGTAATTATAAAGAGCATATTTTTTACTCAAGTACCAATGATCGTTAAAATGACCGTTATTAACTTAAATAATTAAATAGTGTTCATGACATGGTAATAAGTGATATTAAAGGATTAACGAACTTGAAAAAGGTTCCTAAGCAAGTATAAATTAACTCAAGTTTATTATTCAGGACATTAAAGAATGATAGAGTCAAGTCGGGCCCGAGGTATGGGTCTTCGTCTCAATCTCCTTTCATTGAGGCATATTTTGTTTTATACACAACCTTCCTTTATATGGTGTATAAACCCCTTTAACTTTCACATTTATTCGAAAGTAATTTTTTTATACAAAGCTTTTTACTAAATTACAAAAGGGAATGTTTTTGTCGTACGTATGTGGGGACAATGACTTCTCTGCCACAGTGACCATTATTTGAGTTTTGGCTTCCTCTACAAGCCATACCTTTTTTAAAATGAAAAATAGATACCATGTTTTACCTTTATTTTATTTTTTTATTGAAAATGGTTTTCATAATGTTTCTATTATATCAATGTGTTGTATTGATATCTTGTGATTGAAATGTGGAAATGTTATGTTTCCATTATGTATGTTTTATGTGATACGATTATGTTATAGTTCTTGGGAATTATTATGAAGATGGGAGGTTCCATGATAAACTAAGGGAGGGTGAGCCCGATATAGCTCTCCAATGCATTGGGTAATGCGAAGGGGTTAAACATTGAGGTTTCTCTGTAGAGATTTAGGGAATATACTGTAATGGGTATTCCAAATGTAACCAAGAGGGTTACTCCCTATGTAAGAATGTTATGAATGCCTCAAGTTACCATTATGTCTTATGATTTCTATGATTTATTCATGATTTGATGAGGCATGTTAAAGTGCTTATGTTTTATGAGTAAAGTATGATTTCATTGATTATTATGTATACATGTACTCATGTTTCTTTCCATATTTTTATATCCCTTACTGAGCTTTTTATGCTCATCCCAAGTTTTTGAAATGTTTTTCATAGGTCATGGGAAAGGTACAAGATATGATGATAGTGTTAAGGAAGTGTCGATAAAGAATCCATGTTTTATTTTAAATATGTTTCCGTTGATGGGAAAAAATGGGTACTATCTTTTATGTAACCACATTGGTTAAATGTGGAATGTAATGCATGTTTTATGATCTAATTTTCTAAAACTCTAAACCTGAAAAGAACCTCATGGTGTATTCTTGAAATAACTCAAGAATAAGTAATGTTTAAGGATGTGGCCTTATATTTGGTATCAGAGGTCGGTTTAGATAACTTTAGGAGTTAGAATTCTATTAAATGATTATCCAAAAATATTTTTTTATGGTCAAATTGAAATGATATAGAATTTAAAGATTACCATGTTGCATATCCTAAGATATTTCTGTGTTAAGAATGGTTTTTCATAGAGGAAACAGAACAGATTTTCTAGGAAGGCATACAAAGGGAAATTACCTTTCAAATCAATATCCTAATACGGTCAGAATCATAACTAATGAGTTTGTTGAAGTGATGCCTCAATTGACTCGGGTGAAAAATGTTGGTTGTGTTTATTGAAGATATTTTTGTGTTTTCTAAATGTAAAGAGGAGCATGAAAGTCATTTTAGGGTTATTTTGCAAGCCTTAAAAGAAAATAAATTGTATGGGAAATTTAGCAAATGTGAGTTTTAGTTGCAACAAATTTCATTCCTTGGACACATTATTTCTAAAGATGGGATAACTGTTGATCCTGCAAAAACAAAGGTTGTTGAATAATGGCCAAGACCCACAAATGTAACTAAGATTCGTAGTTTCCATGGTTTGGAAGGCTATTTCCGAAGTTTTGTTAGAAATTTTTCACGGTTATCTAGTCCAATGACTAATCTAACGCGGAAGGGTGTTATGTTTATCTAGACAAAATAATGTGAAGATTTTTTTCAGGAACTAAAAAGAATATTGGTGAATGCTCCAGTTTTTTCACTACCTTCCAGGAATGGGGAGTTTGTTATCTATAGTGATGCTTCATTAAAAAGACTTGGTTGCGTCTTAATCCAGAATGATCTGGTAATTGCTTATGCTTCATGACAATTGAAAACTCATGAGGTAAATTACCCTACACATGATTTGGAATTAGCTACTATTGTTTTCGCTTTAAAAATTTGGAGGCATCATTTGTATGGAGTAAAATGTGAAATATATACCGATCACAAAAGTTTAAAGTATATATTTACTCAGAAAAAAAATTGAACATGAGACAGAGGAGATGGATAGAATTAATCAAAGATTATGATTGTACAATTCAATACCATTCGAGAAAAGAAAATAAAGTGGCTGATGATTTGAGTCGAAAAAGTAATTCTTCATTAACAATGTTGCGTTTGGAACGTGATCTTTTGATTATGGATTTGATGAACTTTTGCATAAAAGTTGTTGGTGCAAGATTTCCTTCTGTTTTATTTCAGGTATCAGTTAAATCTTCTCTATCAGATAGAATCAAGCAAGCATAGAAGCAAGACAGTGAGTTGCAGAAAAAGGTAGAGATGGTTCAAAAGGGTATGTTTCCTAAATTAAACATTGATAATGATTGTGTTTTGAGATTTGGGAAGAGATTGTGTGTGCCTTGTGATTCACAGTTGAAGAGAGAGTTGTCATGTGAAGCTCATAGTTCTCCGTTTTCAGTTCATCCTGGTAGTATTAAAATGTATAGAGATCTTCGGGAGTATTACTGTTGGGATGAAATGAAAAGATACATTGCTGATTTTACTGTGAAGTGCTTGACATGTCAATAGGTTAAAGCAGAGCGGTAGGTACCGAAAGGGATGCTTCATCCTTTACCAATGCCAGAGTGGAAATGGGAAAATATATCCATGGACTTTGTTGTGGGATTACCAAAAACATTTTAGAGTTAATAATGAAATCTGGGTTATTGTTGATCGCTTAACAAAATCTGCTCATTTCCTTGCCATACGAGATAATTTTTCCCTAGATCAACTTTCCCGTCTGTGTATTAAAGAGATAGTCAAGTTACATGGATTTACTCTCTTCATTGTATCTAACCGTGATCCCAGGTTCACTTCTAACTTTTGGAAAGGCCTTCAGAAGTCATTGGTTACTGAATTAAATTTTAGTACAGCTTTTCATCTTCAATCGGATGGGAAGTCAGAACGAACAATTCAGACTTTGGAGGATATGCTACGTACTTGTTCGATGGATTATCAGGGAAGTTGGGACCAACATCTTCCTTTGGTTGAGTTTTCTTATCATTACAGTTTTCATTCCAGTATACAGATGGAACTATTTGAGGCATTATATGGCAAGCAGTGTCGAACTCCATCTTTTTGGGATGAAGTGGGTGAATGGAAGTTGATGGGACCAGAATTGGTAGAAGAGATGGCATAAAAAGTTCAGTTGATTCAGAAACACATGAGAACAGCTTAGAGTAGGAAGAAGAGTTATGCGGAAAACTGGGGGAAGGATCTATCTTTTGAGGTAGGTGATCATGTTTTTTTTCAAAGTTTCACCATGGAAAAGTGTGATGCGATTTGGTAAGAAAGGAAAGCTGAGTCCAATGTTCATTGGACGATATGAAATTCTGTAGAAAGATGTATCAGTTTCATACCGAGTGGATTTACCTCCAAGTTGAACTCAGGTACACAATTTTTTTCATGTTTCGATGTAGATAAAGTAGATTCCTGATCCATCTCAAGTTTTGATCCCAGAGGTAGTTCAGTTGGAAGAGAATATCTCTTATGAAGAACAACCAGTCTAGATACATGACTGTAAAGAGAATGTGTTGCGGAATAAGGTAATTCCCCAGGTAAAGGTTTTATGGAAAAACCATATGGTTGAAGAGGCAACATGGGAATCTGAAAATGCTGTGAGGGATAAATACCCCCACTTATTTTGATAAGTGAATAAAATTGTGAGGATGAAATTACCAAAAGGGGGGAAGGATGTAACATCCCAGGTAAGTAAAGAATAAATCTTTTTCATATTTATTAATATTTACGAATTAAATATTAATTTTACTTTAAAGGTGTTGCTATGTCCGATAGCGTACCCGATACGCAACAAGGAGTTTCATTGAAATCTTACGTTTCACACTAGTAATACAATAATATTTTTTTAAATGGTAGTTAACATGTAGTTGTTGTATTGGAAGGAATGAATAGAAATAACTAAAATATGGTTATATATGTTTGATAAATTCGTTTACATTTATCCAATAAATGATAAAGGATTAAAATAAAAAAATATTTCAATTTTAGTCAAATATACTCTAATATTCACTAAAGGTCCACTTATCGCCTTTTGATGGCGAAACATCATTAAATATAGTTTTGGTCACTCTTATACTTTCTATTGGAACAAATAAAATTCTTCTTTAAAATCAAGACATCAAAATTTACTTTTTGTAAATTTTGGGTATTTTTTCGATAAAGTTTATTTTTTAATGAATAGTGGAAAATGTTGTATTTTAATTCAAAACCTCTTTTTATTCTATTTCATTTATATGATTATATTATCTTTTTAATTGGTTTTAAAGTAAAACTAGAATATATTTTTACCATTTAATCCAAATGTGGTCATTGGAATTAATTTCACTTTCAAATTGAACTTAAACTAGTGTCAATCTATTGATACATATTATTTCATAAAAACACGCTCTTTGTTTTGACAGTGGGAATTAATTATTAAATTAATTAATGTAACTTATATGTTTTTAATTTTTTAAAATAGACATCATTTTTGAATCCGGAATTTCAAATACAACTTTGGGTGAAGGTTTTGTATTTTTCTGAAAAACTTCAATTTTTGATGAATAATGAAACCACTAAGTCGTACTTATAAAAACTGATTATCCATTTAAATGAAAGTTTACAACCTCTGTGTTTTGAATTTAAAAAATCCGACATAAATGGTTGACATTAAGAAGTAAAATGTGGTTCAATTGGATTAAAATAATTTTTTTGGTGAATATGAACTTTTAATTTTTTAATCGCGATTAGAGGTAATTAGTGTAATTTAATGTAAAAATAATGTTTTAATAATATTAAATGATCTTTACACATGTCCTACCCTTATTGGATTCATCATGTCCGACCAAAAAAATCCATGGGTCATCTTGGGGACCCATGGAGCCACTTTGGTGGGAAAATGACATTAATACCTTTTTATTTAAAGATAAAATAAAAATGTTACAAACAAGAGTTGTTTTAATTAAACAATTTTTAAATGGGGTTATACAAGTCATATTTCTTTACTATAAATATTCAATATAAAGATAAAAATATTTCCTACATCAGGATAGTTCATTTATAATTTTTATACATTAAATAAATTAAATTATTCATGTTACCATGATGATGCAGCAATTACCACATTATATAACGATTAAAAAAATTTAAAGATAATGTAAAATCTAAGACCTACACATGTAAAAAACCTATTGTATGGGTGGATTTAGAACTCTTATCACCTTATCCTCTAAATATATAATTTTGGGACATTTTAAATCCAAGAAGCATTTTATAATAAAGTAACCTTTTATAACATTCCAAGAGTTCCCCTCCTCTCCTCTTATAAAAGGCCCCCAACTCTACCACCTTACACGCACCTCTCAAGCCTTTGGATCGGCCAACCCCTGTCCATTTTTTCTCTCCACATCCCTCTATTACTCCTTTAAGCCTCACTTTGGGCATAAGTCTTCCCAAAGAATCCTTTGAGCTCAAATCAAAAAGAGTTACCCATTTTAAAGGTAGTGTTTTCTCTTGTGTTCTTATGTTTTATTTTGCTTCTCCAACCCTATAAACTATATTTATTCCATTATTTTGTAACAAAACCAGTATCTTCAATATACTAGGATGTTTTTATAAGAAGGATTCGAGCTACACTTACACACACCAACAACTAATGGTTAAAGAACATAGTATTTCTGTGGATGGCGAATTTCTGCCTCACGAAACGATGATTGTTCAACACTCATATAACAACTTCAAATGTGGCCATTAAGATGTCACTATATTTATATATGATATATAATATGTTTATGTTTTACCGAATCTTCTGTATTTTTCATTTATGGAATACCTTTATGGTTTCCATTATAGGTTAACGCGATATCTTCATTTTAGGAAGTGCGGACTACTGCCCCCTCAAAGGGATTTGATTCGTTAATACCATATGTGGTACGTATAATGGATAGATTTAATGATATTATATATGATACAATACTGGAATTATAATACTATTATGTATCATTATGTTTTAATTCCATTAAATATGAAATAGAAATGGAAGTAGCGTTCATGTGTACGTACGGCTTACCCTCTCCATGAGTGGTGCATTTCATTTATTACCTCTAAATGTTATGTAATATTATAAATGCATGTATATACTGGATATATATGATATATACATCTTGAGTATAACTCTAGATATAATGGATACATGAACAACTTGTAATTATAAAGAGCATATTTTTTACTCAAGTACCAATGATTGTTAAAATGACCATTATTAACATAAATAATTACATAGTGTTCATGACATGGTAATAAGTGATATAAAAGGAATAATGAACCTGAAAAAGGTTTTTAAGCATGTAGAATTTAACTCATGTTTATTATTCCGGTCATTAAAGAATGATCGAGTCAAGTCGGACACGAGGTATGGGACTTCGTCTCAATCTCCTTTCATTGAGGCATATTTTGTTTTGTACACAACCTTCTTTTATACGGTGTATAAACCCCTTTTCCTTTTACGTTTATCCGAAAGGAATATTTTTTATACAAAGCGTTATACTAAACGACAATAGGGAATGTTTTTGTCGTACGTATGCGGCGACAATGACGTCTCCGCCACCGTGACCATTATTTGAGTTTCATCTTCCTCTACAAGCCATACCTTTTTTTAAATGAAAAATAAATACCATGTTTTCATTTTATTTTATTTTGGTATTGAAAATGGTTTTCATAATGTTTCTTTTATATTAATGTGTTGTATTGATATCTTGTGATTGAAATGTGGAATTGTTATGTTTCCTTTATGTATGTTTTATGTGATACGATTATGTTATGGTTCTTGGGCATTATTATGAAGACGGGCGGTTCCGTGATAAACTAAGGCAGGGTGAGCCCGATATAGCCCTCCAATGCATTGGGTAATTGAATGGGTTAAACGTTGAAGTTTCTCGGAAGATATTTAGGGAATATACTATGATGGGTATTCCAAACGTAACCAAGAGGGTTACTCCCTACGTAAGAATGTTATGAATGCCTCAAGTTACCTATATGTCTTATGATTTCTATGATTTATTCATGATTTGATGAGGTATGTTAAAGTGCTTATGTTTTATGAGTAAAGTATGATTTCATTGATTCTTATGATTATATGTACTCATGTTTCCTTTCCATATTTTTATATCCCTTACTGAGCTTTTTATGCTCATCCCATGTTTTTGAAATGTTTTTCATAGGTCAAGGGAAAGGTATATGATATGATTATAGTGTCAAGGAAGTGTCAATAAAGAATCCATGTTTTATTTTAAATATGTTTCTGTTGATGGGAAAAAATGGGAACTATATTTTATGTAACCACTTTGTTAAAATGTGGAATGTCATGCATGTTTAATGATCTAATTCTCTAAAACTATAATCCTGAAAAGATCCTCAACGTGTATTCCTGAAATAACTCAAGAATAAGTAATGTTTAAAGCTGGGGCGTTATAATTTTGATCATAAAAATTGTTTTTTAGGAAAATTTCCTTTATATTCATTTGGGTTTTATGTTAATTAATCAGTAACCAATTAATTCAATGATATATTTTTAAGATATTAATAAATCCTATAATAAAAATATCTAGATGATTATTATATTTTTAAAAATAAATTATATTAGTATTCCATAAAACTCAATAATTTTTGTAACACTTGATTTCAATGGAGATCAGTATTATGTGTAATAAAATCCCACATAGTGTTGTGTGTACAAGTGGATAATATTAGTGTTCTCTTTAGTATAAGCTTAAATTGTGTTTCCAACAATGTATTCTTAGAAAAAAAATTATTCTAAATTTAATCTTTTTTAACATGTAGTGGTGTAATAGTAATTTTGATCTTATAATTTCAAAAATGTTTTTCATTATGGAAAATATATTTTCTAAATTTGTAAAAAAAAATTAATAATGTTATAATAAATAATTAAATAGATAAGTAATGATTTTTTGACAAAAAAATATTTTTCTTTAAATGATTATTATATTATATATAATAAATATTTTGTCATTATTTTTATAATTATGTTATAAGTAATCATACCGACCAATTTAATTGAAATGTACTCATGGTATATTATATTATGGTTCATTTAGCCTTATTGTTTCATTTCCCCAAGCTATAAAGTAGTTAAATGTTAGGTAAATATATTTATTTTGTTTAATAATCTATATTATAGGTGTTATATATGATATCAATCCCAATTTGAATCTTTTAAAATACCATTATATTACAATGGGGATCCTCTAACTCAGTAACACTAATTTTTTTGAAAATAATTATAAATATTGATATAATATAATTAATTTATGGAATGAAGGATGTTCATTGTTGTAAATGTAACATGGTTTGTTGTATTTTTCGATCCTCTAGTGGATGATCAGGGAGTTTTTAGTGAAAGGGATATTATAGTTAAAGTATACAACAGAATTGAAGCTAATGGTGTTTCCTAGTTTTTTCCATTTTTTTGTTCTAAAAATTTGAGAATGGAGAAAAAGATTTTGGAAAAAAGATTTTCTCCCTAGAAATAAGTTAGATTTAAAATTTGGGTGAAATATTTTTTTTAGATCAGTGCATTAATATTTGGAAAATGGAATAAGGGTGTGTAGTTTTTGGTGTTGGGACCCAAGGTGAGTTGTGTGAATGGACTACTATGTCTGGGGGAAGTTTTCACTCCATGTTCTTAGGATCACCAATATATATATATATATATATATATATATATATTACTACACCCACTCAAGACATAATGAATTTTACCAATTAAGATATAATGTCTTGAAACTTAAGGGAGTTGCACAGAAATACATGTATTGAGTAAAACATGCACACAAGAGACCTTCTTTCCTTTAAAAGACCAATTGGTTTTAGGGTATATCGAACAATATATAATCCTTGAAAGATAGATAATGTTTTCATGAAAATTATGTGTAGCGTGAATGTTATCTAGTTCTAAACTCTCCATATTTGTTCCCGAGAAGTGTTGTTTCGTGTTGGTATAGTGTTGACCTTATAAAAAGATTCATTTATCTGGTTTTCCATTCAATGATTCTTAGTGAATCAATTCAAGACATTGATGAATCCATCTTCTAATGATGGATAGATTCAAATATGTTTAATGTTAATCTATTGAATATATATTTAAGTTGATAAACTAAGAAGGACTTCCACCATAATATTGAGAAATAGGGATTCAATAGATGTTTCCTGAGAGACTCATTGTGATGTTCCTAAAATCATTGTAAAGGTAGTGTGTTTGGAATAGAGTGACTATGTATGGACTCATATACTACATAATGGGTGAATATTAGTTTACTTTGGGATGAACAGAAAATTTTTAGTATATGATCATAGGAATATATCTCAGTGGTGAACTAAGTAAAGTTGATGTGTCATTTCTTTGCTTGTAATTTTTTTTATATACATTCGTATCAGATGGGATTAATAGGTTCTTACCAACATGGGTAAAATATCTATATTTTTATAAGAAACAATTTCCACCCAATTCATCCCTCCCATAAAAGGGTGTTTCGGGGTCTTACAAGTGGTATCATATGTGGGTTTCTTGTGTTTAAATAGTCCTTCTGTTGTATCTTAGAGAATATAGTGAATTTCAGGAGAGTGACCTTATATGATAGAATCAAATTTCAGAAATGGAATAATAGGATGAGATATTATATATGTTCTATTAGAATGAATGAAATTTATGGTACTGGATAAAGAATATATGTCCATGATTCTACCTGGAGGTCTATAAATGATTCTGATAGAAATTTGATTGATGTAGATTCTGAAGCATAGAGTTCCATAACAACTAATCTTTTTAATCAAATATATCTTAAGGTGGTGTGTTTCACCTCCTACATGGCTATGTCAGAAAAACAAAAAAAATTTATGGATGATATAATATTATAAGGAATGTGAAACTATATATTTCTAAAAATAGTGGTGATGATATGAAGATGCATCATAAGGATAACGCAGATTACTCCTTCAATCTAATTAATGAAGTTATAGGAAAAATTTTAGTTATTGGAAAAGAGATAAAAGAAATAGACATTATTCAATTTATTTTTTTAAGTCTTCCACCTCTCTATAATCCAAAAGTGTCAGTACTTGAGGAAATGGAATTGTATATACATTTTATGGATGATCTATTAAGTAGTTTGGTCACCTTCAACATTATATCGTGCCAGATGATGTGATGAAACATGTTTGGAATGAAACAACTTTCAAATCTATGGAGAAAATCCTTATTTTAAAAGATATTTTTAAAATGAGGATGATACATTACTTTCCTATATTCCAAGAAGTTCAAGTGAAGAAAAGGTAATTTTTAAATAAATCTATTGTTGTCTTGTTTACATTATGTAAGAGTTGATAACATTATTTCATAGTGATCAAGGAAGTTTGATGCTGATGAATGTGATGCTTGAAACTCATAAAAGAGATAGAAAAGGTTTCCTAAAAAGGGAAAATTCAAATCTAGAATGAAATAATTGAAAAAGAGTTATGTCTGAATAAAATGATGATGGTTTCATTATGGAAGAAGAACATGAGTTTAAATTTGGAAACCATGAATCCATAATTTCTACCTTTGAGAAGTAATAACCATAAAAAGATAAATCTATATATCATCTATTTAGTGCCATTCTGATCTAATGTTACAACTTAAGTATTCTCTTGGTAAGCATGATAATCAAGGAAACTAATGCAAGAAGTGGAGAAAACATTTTGTAAGAATTATTAGAATACATTTATGGGATTGAGGATAAAATTGAATGACTATAAAACGTAGTGAAATTATAATAAATACACTTGAAAGAAAAAAATATATATTGTAATTAAAGCACAAAATTTAAGAATGGGAAAGGGTAATCAATGACTTTACCTGTAGATTGGAATAGAGGTCCAATATTATTTTGGGACATGAATAAGAAGATGTTACTCATAAGAGTAAACTTGAATGTGAATAAAATTAAAAATAAGAAAAGAAGAAAATATAGATTGGAATGTCTATAGTTGTTGATTTGCTAGAGGGAGGTAATCATGGTTATGATGGATTTGAAAAGGTTTTGAATTATCAAATACCCACATGCATGGGAAATAGTGGAATCAACTATGATACGAAAACCTCAAATACTGCAACTAAAATGGGTTGAAATAAATTCATGCTAAATTTTGGACACGATGAAAAGTCTCCTGAGGTGATAAAAACCCTCAATTCAAACCGAATGGGGAATGAAAACATATCTTCAAGAATCCAATAATGATAGGTTGAAAAACTACATTCCTAATGATTGTTAAATGCGGAATAATATATACTTTATAACATTTATACTTATGAAATGTCAATTCTTGTGGATATATGGGTAATACCATGTAATACTATGATGAATCAAGGATCTATTTTAATGGGGAAGATCTAGGAATTCAATAAAGGATAACACATTAATGTCTTACTTATTATAGATGAAATAATTTCTATGTATATTATTTTCATTGTTCAAACATTATACATAAAGCTATTTATTGAAGGAAGAGGGAAGACATGAACAATTCATACAGAATTCAAAGGCAAGTAAATACATTTAAACCAGATGGTGTTTCTCATACAATCATGTTTCCTCATATGGAAGAAGATTATGAGTATGAAGAACCTACCATCATAGAACATAGATATGAAAAGACATCATTATTATTCCCTTAATATAAAATATCATGTAAGTAAAATATGAAAATTAAAAATTCTAACCATAAAAATTTAACTATCATAGACCCAAAAAGAAACAACACATGGATTCATGATAGAGGATGTTCGTACTACATGATAGGTATTGCTTATATATATATAATTGTTTTGAAAAGGAGAAATGGAATGGTATGTTTTAGTAATTTTAGTGCATTAAGTATCAAAGGCTATGTAAGTACTAAACTATCTAATATATATCTAAAGAAAAATGATGTTCTTTATTTCGACGGTTTACATAAAAATCCCCATAGTGTGATTCAACTCTATGAATATGGACTTATAGTAAATTTCAATCAAAAGGGTTATACTATAATGGGAAATACATGGAATTCTATAATATAAGACTATATAATAGATGTAATATTATATCATTTCTACAATAAAAATAACATTTGTTATATGATAGTTTAAGATGAACAAAACCTGAGGCATCGAAGGTTGGGACACATAAATGAATTAGAAATGGAAAATTTATATTTGCTGAATATAGTCATGTAATCCCTAATATGAAGCATGAGTAGGAAAAGACATGTGATCCTTGCATATTAAAGAAGTTTCTCTACAATTATTATCATCCAAAAAAGAAAGGGGAATAAATCTTCCTAAACGTATTCATATAGACGTTTGTGGTCTAATAAATATTCATAGAATTTCGGGATAAATGTAATTCATACATTTCATTGCTGATTGTAATAGAATGTTTTTGTGATTGTTATACACATAAACCATCACTTGATTGATAGTATAAAAACATATCAATGAATCGCTGATAATGATATAAGAAGGATAATAAATGTTATGTGATATGATGATGGATGGTAATACACATCCATAGAGTTATAAAATTACTAGAAGGGAATATAATACAACATGATGTTCTTTCTATTAGAACTCCATGAAAAAATGTAGTTTTTTTGTGTAGGAATCTACAGGTGAATAATTTTTTGAGAACTATGTTGATTGAGAGTCATATAGCACTACATTACTAGAAAGAGGCCATTCATGATTCCGTGTATATTCAAAATTGAACACGACTTTATATGGATGAAACCAAGAAACCATATGTGTTATTTCATGGATGTAATCCCTCAGTGAATGATTAATATATTACCCAAAGTAAATTTTTTATAAAATAAAAGAAGGAAATCATGTAAATTATGGTGATTTTGTATATGATAGAATATTAATCACATATTCAGCGAATATAAAATCATATAAGTGTTTCAGTAAGTGTATTAAATTTTTTTGGAAAGTAGTTATTTTTGGATAATTGAAGATAAGTCAACATGTACCATGAGGGGATCAAATGATGATGTGATTAAAGATTTAGAAGATAGTGGTCATGGCATAGATTCACATTCATATGTAGAGGAAGAAGTTCATTACATTTAGAAGTCACTGGATAATGTGGATTTATTGAAAGAATGAGAATACGACTGTGGATGAAGAAAATTTTTCGAAACATCACAGAAGAAATCGACGAGCATAAATTGATCATTATACCATCATTGGGGAGTTTAATTAACCAACATAGACAAGTAGAATGTGCATTAATGTAAAATATACCTTTCTATTAGATGTAAAACCCTACTACTTTTAAGAAGATGTAAAGGTTGTTTCATGGGTTAATGAAATGAATAAAGAGTTGGAGTAGATCGAATTGAACAATAGTGGGATCTAGTAAAGAGAACTAAAGGTCACAATGTGATTGGTACTAAGTGGATTTTTAAGAACAAATATGATGAGCTTAGTAATGTGATTCGAAATAAGGTGGGATTTGTGTGTAATTAATATTCACATATTTATGGAGTTGATATTGAAGAAACAATTACTATGGTGGATATATTGGAAAAAATCTGACTTTTTCTGTCTATGGAAATTCAATAAATATTCGAAGTGTATCAAATTTATGTCAAAATATCTTTTTTAAAAGGTTTTATTTAATAAAAAGTTAACATATATCAACATCTGAGATTTTTTTCTCAATAATGATAAAATTGACGTATTTATATTAAAGAATGTGCTTATGGCCTAATGCAGGAACCATGAGTATGGTATTCCCCAGTGGAATACAATCTAAAAGGTTAGAGATTAAATGAATAGCGGTAGATCGAAATATATATGTGAATAATTCTTGGAATGTTCAGTTCATGGTGTTGGTGTATGTAGATGATATTTTATATAGTTGTTGATAAATGGGATCAGTGGATGAATTCTTCCATCACATGAAATTAGAATTTTATATGACAATGATTTGGGAACTAATGAATTTCATAGTGCTAAAAGTGATTAATAAAAAATATTTCCCTTATATTTCTCAAGAAATATATTCAGTGGATTAATTGAATAATTCAATATGAAAGATTCCAAACCACTGTAAAATCTGATTGGGGTTAAGAATATTTTGGGGATGAAGGAGTATGGGAGATTTGTAGATCTTATGTTGTCCATGAGAATTATTGGAAGCTTATTATACATGGATGTGACATAGAAAGATATTATCGTTGAAACATTTTTAGCGATTCAGATTCTTTGTAAACTGAATGAAGAACATATGGTTATAGGGAAAATAATTATGAGGTACATTCAATGTACACACAATTATTGATTATAATATGGTTTAAGATGATATAGTAAACTATTAGTATTTTCTAATGTTGGTTGGTCTGGAGATGTTTTTGATAGAAATTCCACAAGTGGGGGAGCGTTTTTTATATTCATGAAATGTGTGGGATGGTTGAGTAAGAATTAGGAAATTACTTCTCATAATACTAGTGAGGATGAGAATATCTCATCTACAATGGAACTCACATAGGTACATTGGATGAATCAATAATAGAATGATGTTGGTGATGAGGTGAAACAACCAATGGTAATTCACTCTAATAAAAACAGTGGAACTAATCATATTAATAAATCAATTAAGAGTTCTCATATGAAACACATTTGAAATCAGATATCACATTATCAAGGAAAAATGTTGAACATGGTGTTATTAATTTGGATCATGTCGGAACTGATTATCAGTTGGATGACATTCTAACTAAGACATTGTCATCACATGTCTTTGATATGCATCGATTGAACGTTGATGTCCAGCCACCTTTCAATGCATGGGGAGGTTACAAAATTCCCCTCTCTCGAGATGTATTAATTATTTTACTCTTTTTGTTGAAGTGTTTCAGGATTATGTGGGGGATAATATCCAAGGGAGTGTTTTTTCTTCTATATAAATAATAAGAATGTGCTTTGGTATTATTGGCAAAGGGGAAAATATATAAATTCAATTCTAATCAATGATACAAAAGGGGAGAATGATATGTTTTTTCTGGTTGTAGGAAAGATGGAGAATAGTGAAATCCAAAAATGATACAATGAGGAAGACTGATGAGTTACAAAAGGGATAAATTTAATATATAAATATTATTTGTGAAAAAAATTATGTTTTGAGTAAAATTTTAATCTTTCAAAAACATGAAAATCCAATTTATGCTTCCAATCTTGTTTTATACAACGAGCATTTCTCAAGTAGACATAAAGAATTGGCTGAGTTGATTCTAGAATATCTGGTTTTGATAGTGGGTGGTTCCAAATTTAATTTATCTCTAGAATTCAATCAAACACAATGTGGGTGGTTTTCTATATGTTTTTCATGACCAGTGGATCAAAATTTTGAAACATAAATAACGTTGCGTTAATTTTGTGTTGGAAGGCATGATGAGTAGCGTGACCAAATCTTGAGAGAATAGACTATAATGTTTCGGGAAAAGTTTTTTCTCTATGTTCTTAGGGTCACCCAAATTACTATAAACAGTTGATTACCCCACTCAAAATATAACATGAATTTCTATAAGTTTTTTTTGTTCTCGGTGCATAATGGAATTGCATGTGAATGATTTCAACTAAGTAAAAATTGCATGCAAGTGTTCTTTTTATCATTAAAAGAGAAAGTAATTTTTTGTGTGTAGTTGGATGATAGATATGGGTTTCATGATAGATTATGGTTTCATAAAAAGTAAGGGTTGAGTTAAAGTTATCTTGCGCAACAATCCCCATTATTGCATGCTAGAAGTGGTGTTTCGTGCAAGTGTAGTGTTGATCTTCCAACAATCTTCGTTTATCTAGTTTGTTCTTTTAGTGAGTTCATGTGAATCAATTAACTAATTTGATGCTTGATGTTTATCATTCTAGTTACATATAAATACTTCATTTCTAATATATTGAATATAACTGCATGCAAATAAATTGAGTAAAACTTCATCCACAATAGTGAGAAAGGGGTAGTCAATGGATGTGTTCAAAAAGACACAGTGTGATATCCATAAAATCATTATAAAAGTAGTGTTACTTGCATTGAGTGACTATTTATATACTATTTTACTCTACATATAGTGATTATTAGTGTTCTTTTGTATGGTCGATAAGCTATCGGTGTATACTACTTGGGCTAGCCCTTATTGTTCAACGATGTGAAATTGTTGTGTCATCTCTTTGCATGTGAATTTTTTCTGAACATTCTTATTAGATACGTGTAATATGTTCCTACCAATGTAGGAACAACATAGATTAGTTAAAAAAATGTTGACACAATGATTCACCCCTCCCCTCGTAGGGTGTTTCGTGATTCTACATTAATCACCCTATATTAGATGTCAATAATCATTATGAATTCATATACATTTCCCCAATTTCAATAAATAGTATTATATGATCATAACCCATCTATAGAAATATAGTGGATAATTAAACATCACCTATTTAGTATATCAATATTCATCCATTCTGAAGTAAAAAAATTCATAATGTTAAAATTGGTCAAAAACCATACTGAAATGGATTACATTGTAATAATACATTCACATTAAAAGGTGGATTGTTAATAAATAAATAGTAAATGTTCCAATAATATTCTATACTGTAATATCAATATAATATATTCCAATAATTTTTTCCCTGAAAATTGAATAAAATTCATTATATGAGATCAACCTCTGATAATAATATGTGAAATTTCAGGCGAGCATCAGATAGTGAAATGTGTTTATGATTATGAAAATACTAATATAACATGATAAAATGCTATCCAAGAAAACAATGTTGTTGTTTTTATAAAGAACATAACAAAATAGGTTGATAATATTCCTCAAATAGAATTATTTTAAATAATTTACATCCATATAAAATAATGACAGTATAATACATTATATAGTAAAATGAAATAATGTACACAACAGGTAAAAAGTAATTCAAAATCTAAATCATAACTCAATAAATTAAATTGTGTTAAAAAATTAATACAAATGGGTATTCAAATAAATAAATATCTACTAGATTTATGGAAAACTATTTGTTTTTTAATTAGGTTAAAATAAAATAATTACAATTAAAATATATTTCTGTGTTGAAAAGAAATGATATGATGGAGTCCTGGTGCAGTATAATTATTATTTCCGAAATAATGAAAATAGGGACCATGGAAACCCAGACATCATTAAAAAATTGATCCTAAAACATTTTAATTGTAGGGAACCAAGTTTTACAACAAATTCTTATTGTATGTTCTAATTCATGAAGTGATATCACATATAAAAAGTATAAAATCAATATTAATAAAATAATGTTCACGAAAGAGAACAATTCTCATTGAGATAAATTTGACATGAAAACCCTTCAATATTTGGAAATTTTTAACTTCAATATAACCAGAATGTTATAAATCATTTGGATATTGAATATCCTAAAATATAATAAGATTATGATATAAATATTATAATATTTATGTGTGTAGACCATAAAAAATTGAACATGTTGTATAAAATAATAATTCCTAAATGAAATGAAATATAGAATTAATACAAACATCGTGTTTCTAATTTCCAAAAACATTCTATAAAGTAATTTATCCTAAAAATAGACACATTTTTTACTTAAATATGACCCTTAATTGTGTCTACTTTCTTTCATAATATTCATAAATAGTCGTTCTACAACACCCCACATCATCTCATTAGCTTGAGAGGGCAGAGGAATGCTACATGGCCTTAAGTGATGTTCCCAAGGCTCCAAGGGCTTCATGAATAAATCAGGGAATGATTTTCCCCTAAGAAAAATCACCCTAACAAAAAATCTAAAACTACATGATCCATGTCAACAAAACAATCAGATTTATACATTACCAAGAAGGCAACCTAACTATTCCATAACAATCCAACATGAAAAATTAAACCAAGCCAAAAACAAGAGTACCAAGTGGAAGATAACACAACAAGGCCCCCAAGAAAAAGGACACTATCCATAGCTCCAAACCATGATCCATGATCCAATAACCAAAAAAGCACTCATGTTTCTCACCCCACCACTAGAAAAATGAGAATATTTAATCTTACTTGTGTCCCTAAACACAACATCTGCGAAAGAACCAATGTGCCAAGGAAGGGGGTGAGTACTAATACTCAGTTGGTATTCCCTAAATGACTTCCCTACACACACCACTAGGATAAAACCATTAGCACAATTAAATAAAATAGTATATATATTACATTCAATAGTACAATAACTTTACACAAGAAATAATCACCCATACCCAACCACCATTTTCCCAAACCATGCATCCCAAGGGAAAGACAATCAATCATGCCATAAGACATATCACTATTTCATGTTATGTGACAACCGGGTCCTGGTGACAGCACAACCACCCCGCCTTAACATGGTCGTCGGGTCCTGGCCCACCTGGTACCCCCAGTTTCCCCCGCAGACATGTGGGACCCACCCCAGTGTCCACCCACATGCCTGAACGGGTTATCTAACTAATGACAGTCCCCACAGGCCAACACATGTCCTTTCCAGTGTGCTTTGTCCTCACTCACACACATCCTGGGAAACTTCCCAGAAGGTCAACCATCCTGATCAATACTCCAGGCCAAGCATGCTTAACTGTGGAGTTCTAATCAGGTGGGCTCCTGAAAAGGAAGGTGCACCTTGTTGACATGAGTCATATCATTTAATCATTTAACCCTTTATCATTTGGGGATGTTACAATCACCCCCCCCCCCTTTAGAGCACAATGCCCTCGTTGTGGGCCCTACATCTCAACCCAGGCAGTGCACCGCACTTATGGCTGGGTTCCTCCTATGATACCAAATGTGACAACCGGGTCCCGGTGACAGCACAGCCACCCAGCCTTAACATGGCCGTCGGGTCCTGGCCCACCTGGTACCCCCAGTTGCCCCCGAAGACACGTGGGGCCCACCCCAGTTTCCACCCACATGCCTGAATGTGTTATCTGACTAATGACAGTCCCCACAGGCCAACACATGTCATTTCCAGTGTTCTTTGTCCTCACTCACACACATCCTGGGAAACTTCCCAGAAGGTCACCCATCCTGATCACTACTCCAGGCCAAGCATGCTTAACTATGGAGTTCTAATTAGGTGGGCTCCTGAAAAGGAAGGTGCACCTTGTCGACATGAGTCATATCATTTAGTCATTTAACCCTTTATCATTTGGGGATGTTACATGTCAGCACAACAAATTCCATATTTTCAAAACAACACACAACAAGGCAACCATTATGGGGGGGACTTCTACCCATGTCATTCACCCCATTCTCAATAAGTGTTTCTTCCCAACCAATACCATTAATGGCAGTTCTTCCAACCATTATCCATCACCTTTTAGTGTGATACCCCATTCCCACTTCGAAAACTCATTTCACCATGCCACAAAAACAAGTCTAGCTCACCAAGGCCACAACAACCTGAAAATAACAATTTTCATAACATGAAAAACCACTTCAATAAATAACCCATTTATTGAAAACTACCTTAAAAAAATTTCATACCAATACCCTAATTCAATTAAAACAACCTCTTTATTGAAAAAATGTTTTACAAACAATTTTTTGGACCTAAGAAAAGAATCTAATTTGAAAATCTACATTTTAAAATTTAACAACTAGAACATTCAACCATAAAAACCATTTTCCCAATAAAATATACAAAACAAGACCAAATGGATTTCTATCCAATTTCTCACATCAAAATCACAATTAATATCAATCCAAAAAAATTAATTGTAACCAAAACCACTAGTTCTAATCATGTGGGGTCGATAGATAAGCACATACCTTTAGGTTTCTTGATAAGTCGACCCACAAACAACCGCACCACAAATCTAGTGAATGCACCACTGAAACCACTCTAGATCTCCTTCCCTGTCATCAATAAGCCTTAATATCAAACTCCATGGAATCCAAAACCCCATATCTACATGAATCTAATGTGGATCTAGAAACCTATAAAATAAGGAGGAGTATATATAGAGAGGAAACCACAAATAACCGCAAATGGAGACATACCCGAGAAGAATCACCTTCAAAAAACCAAAAAAACCCTTCGATTTTCTTTAAAAACGTGTTGAAGAGAACCTCCCACCATTGATAACCAAAATTCCATAGGGAGGCTCGAGTGGGATGAGATTTGAAGTGAAAAAGAGAAATATAGAGGGATCCAAGATTTAAAATCCCTATATTTAAGTGGATGCAAGGTTTTGAAAACCATGTGCTAATAGAGCTCATGCCACTGCCTCAATAGAAAAGGTCCGCACTATTGCCTCACACTGTTTGGAATACCATGTACAGGCCATGTGAAGCACATTGTCTCCCCATGCAGGGTTTCATGGAGAACCCGAACTTTTTTCCCCAAACTGTGCTCAAACCAGAACACATAGAATATCATCCAAACTTATTAAATATAATTACAAACTCCCCAAACCTCTTCCCAACTGATCCCAATAAATGTAAACACATAAAAAATAATAAAAATAGGCTACATACCCAAGACCAAGGTTCTATATTTTCCCCAACATTGGACTTTCCATCCTCAAAAAATAGAGAACCATTTACTTTCTGAAAGAGCTCAGGCTATTTCTCGACCATCTCTTTCTCCCATTCCTATGTATCCTCTTGAATCTTACCATGATTCTATAAAACACAAAACAAACCGATTAATTTACCATGAATGTATTTCTCTTTCCTATCCACAATCTGAAGTAGCACATGCACCATGGAAGCATCTGGTTCTAGCTCAACATGATCTCATCAAATGATATTGTTAGAATCCAGAAAATACTTTTTCCACTGGGATACAATAAACAAATTGGGCACCACACTAAACTTTGGGGGAATGTCCAAAAGATAACAAACCACTATAATCTGGTCATGTATCTCAAAAGTCCCAATATAGCTCAAAGATAACATACCCTTATTCCAAAACAGATGATGTCTGAACATAGGGTAGATTGTAAAAAACACATGATCACGCACCTCGAATGACAATGTTCATCGACGATGGTCCACATACGATTTCATATGACATTGAGCTATCTCAATCATATGCCCGGTCAAATTGATTTTTTTTGTAGTATCTTGGACAAGGCTTCGTCCGATCATCAAATTCTCACTCATTTCCACCCAACATAGTGGAGAACAACACAAAGTCCCATTTAATGCCTCAAACAAAGCCATATATATCAAATCTTGATAACTGTTATTATATGATAACTCCACTGCTGGTAAGTACTCCTCCCAAGAACCAGTGAAATCCATCACACAAGCCCCTAACCCATCCTCCATAGTTTGTATCATTCTCTCAGATTGGACATCCATCTGAGGATGATATGTGGTTCTCGTCATTAACTGTGTCACAAGGGCTTGCTGCAAGGATTTCCAGAAACAAGATGGTAACCGCAGATCCTGATCTGATACAATCAAAACTAGATCAACCTACCTTTTTACCCCTCCCGAAAATAGATTTTGGACAGATCCTCCATCGAATAAGATTCACAAATCGAAAAGAAATGTGCTGACTTTGTCAGCTGATCCACAATCACCTATATGGCACCATGTTTCTAACCGTTCTTATGATACCTCTGACAAAATCCATGATATTTTCTCCCATTTCCACACCATGATAGGTAAATATTGTAACATGCCTGCTAGCCTCTTATTCTTTTCCTTGACTTGGTAAAAATTCAAGCATCTCAAGGAAAACCCGACTACATCCATTTTCATACTAATCCACTAAATCAATGACTTCAACGCCTAATACATTTCATGAATTCTAGGATGGAAAACCCACCAAGATGGATGATAAACCCCAAGAAAATTTTCCTGACAAGCCACTAGTACCATCATCCAATTCTAAAAATTCAAGTCTAAAATCCCATTCAGTTGTATGTTCTCAATATTCTCCCCACCATTGAGTTTCGACCTCATCGTCATACATTTTGAATCAAATGTCTGTGCATCTATAAGAAAACCAGCCAAGTCAAGAACCAACGAAACTAGAAATAAGACCACTCTATCACCCTAGTCCTTACATTCCAACCACATGTCAGTTATGACTGACATCAACTGCCACTGATCTGATACCTTCTTCACCACTTGAGCATATGATTTCCTACATAATGCATCCTCCACCGAATATCATTTACCCGATGTGTAAATTAATTCAAAATCAAACATCTGGAGATATTCTAGCCATCTCCTTTGCATCCTATTCAAATCACTCTGTGAGAAAATAGGATTCAAGATATTGTGGTCAGAAAACATAATATATTTCTCATTGAACAGATAATTATGCAACATTTTTAAAGAATGAACCAGTGCCAGCAACTCCAAATCATATGTTATGTAGTTCTACTCCTGAAACCTCAGCTGTCATGATCCATACACAACCACAAGATCCCCCCTAATGAGAACACACCCCAACCCTGGTCCTAATGAGTCCCAGTACACAATACACCCTTTCTCTGGATCAGGAAAATCCATGATTGGTGTGGTAGTAAGGTGACCCTTTAGCTCTTCCAAAAATTTATGCCACTCTTCATCCGATTAAAATGGTATATTCTTCATTTTCAATGTTTTAATCAGTGAAGCAAATCATGAGAAATTTCAAACAAAATGTCGATAATTCCCAGATACACCGAGGATTCTATATATCATTAAAACATTCATTGGGTGTTTCTATGAGATAACAACCTATATCATTTCTAGTTCAACTAATAATCACCTCTCAAAAATGACATTTCTAAGGAAATGATCCTCTTTCATCATGAAGTCACATTTTGAAAATTTTGAATACAATCAAGGATCCCTCAAGATCCCCAAAAGGATCTCCAAGTGATGCTCATACTCTACCAATGTCCTTGAAAACACCAGTATATCATCAACAAATACCTCCATAACAGAATCCATATAACTCTAAAATATATGATTCATCAATTCCATGAACACCGCTTCTATATTCGTTAAACCAAAGGGCATAACCACATACTCGTAATGGCCATATCTACTTCTAAAAGATATTTTTGGGATATCCTCATTCCTCACCCGAAATTTGTGATATCCTAATCTCATGTAAGTCTTGGAGAACTAATGAGCTCCCCTAAAATAGTAAAACAAACCATAAATGCATGTAATTGGATATCAGATCATTATCGTAACCTGATTAATTCTACAACAATAAACACAGAGCTTCAAGGTTTCATATGACTTTTTAATAAAAAAAATCTTGCACTGCCCATTAATATGTTCTAGGCTGAATGAAACCGTTGTTTCTTAACTCCTCAAACTGCATGTTTAATTCCCACAATTCTGCTTATGACATTTAGTAAGACATAAGTGATATAGTATTGGTCCCCAAACAGAGATCAATCGTAATCTGAACATATCTAACAGGGGGAAACCCCGATAATTCTTTGGGAAAGACATCCATAACCTAAACCACAACTGCTGGAAGAACATTATTTTCATCACCTTCCACTGATGACAAGGACAAGGCCTCAAACTGATATGAGATCTTTCAAATAGTTGGTTCTAATAGATCTTTTACACCTAGGTTTTCACTCTTCTCCACTCCATTGAGATGTCTAATGCCATTCTCCATCACAAAACTAAATGTCCACGCATATAAATCAATGTGGTTCTTAAACATTGACAACCAATCCATTCCATATATTATATCCTAGGATTACATCTAATGAATTGAGAAATACCAAATCAATTTGATTCTATCCACAACTTAGAAGCACACTCTACAGAGGAATGCTCGACTTTCCTTTTGTCTGAGAGGAGTTTTTAATTTCAAAACATAAGGAATCATTTCCACATGTAAACCCAAAAAATATACGATGCGGGAAGAAATAATAGAATGTGATGAACCCATATCAAACAAATCTTGCATCTACATTGAATTAAAATGAATCGCACTTCACACTATGGATGGTCCAGACTCATCATTCATCACTGCCTGCCTAGCTCCAAACAACATCATACTTTTCACACATTGATCCATATTACCCTAATGAGGTATCGTGGTATTCCAAGAATCACTATGACCAACTTTAATATGATGTTAATCGGTAGGCTAATACCCCCGTCACGTTGAGGCATAAGACCCCTGGGACCCCTTAGTAATGTCTTGGACTCACAACCTTGGAAAATTCAAACAATAAAACTGTAGATTCCCCATATTCTTAAAATAATGACATGATTGAGGTTGTGTCATACAACCCTTCTTGATGTGGCGTGTAAAACCACATTGAAAACATCTTGGGTTACTCTGAGGATTCGGTGGAAGATTCACTGAACCTATCATGGAATTTTGAACTGTACCCCCTAGAAATTAGTGTATCTATTCCTATTTAACCTAGAGTTTGAGTTCCCACTATTCATTATGGGTACCAACATACCACCACCGCCTATATCTCCAACAAGATCCTTCTCAGCCACCGTAGCTCGATTCACCATTTTGGTTAATCATCTATACACATCACTTCTATCTTGGAACTAATTTCCCGGTTCAACCTAGAATCAAAAAATCAGGGCTTCAACTATAAACTACCAACCACCTTGGGTGAGAACCACACTATGTTCATAAATGCATCCCCATATTCTTTCACCACCATGTTCCCTTTATTAAAACTGAATAAATATTATGTTATCTTAATTCTGATGGTATGAGGGTAGAATTTTTTCTTAAACAAATCTTTAACCCCTCCTATGTCACACTTTGGTTCATCCTAGCTTGGACAGCCATATCCCACCCCTGAAGGTCATGATATGACCACATATATGTGGAATGTTTCACTTTCAGCTCTTTTGGTGGTCCCAAGAAGTCAAATATCTAATTTATTCTATTCAGTCATACGTCATCCCCCTCTAGCATTGAATCACCCCTAAATATGGGTGGATTCTTCCATTGAAACTGAAAATCATGATCTACATTCCTTGGATCATCCACATTATTCTTACTTACCCTTCTTGGAAATCTTGTACTATAATCTTCACTAGATTCCAGTTCACCCGGGTTTCATGTGAAACCACATTTTCAGAATCTTCCTCTGTTTGGTCTCTACGACGCCTACCCAATACCATTTCTATCAATACAAAAACAAATATAGTTCTCAGTCCCTTAATAAGGAAAATGGATAGATTTCATATGAAACTACATTAAAACTATCAAATCCTGGCTTTCCATAGGTTTACATTTCCCATATTTCACTATATTTAAAAATCCACCATGTTTTGAAAATAAACCCATTTTCAAAATACCACAAGTTTCCAGGTTTCAAATCCATCCATTTCAAAACTAAATATAGATTTTTAAAATCAAAACATTCGTATCACACCATAGATCATTATACCATAATGAAATAAGAATCCTAGTGGGAAGTCATTTCTACCATGCATTCCATGCTCATCTCATTGGCTATACCCACAATAACGATATTTCCAATTTCTATAAGTGTCTCCATACACTTATGTATTCAACTCCCTGGTACCATGATGTTCATCATAAAAAGGGTTAGCTATATTCTTTTACGCTATAAATTTCATGTTCTGACAATCCTACATCTTGATACCATCCTAACTCATGGAATAGGACAAGAACGAATGTCAACACGAAGACCAATGATAAACACGAAGGATCAAAAAATTGTTATCACTTGTAATCCAAGGACCGAAAAAACCGATACAAATGGTAACATCCGACCCCATCTCGTTGGCTTGAGAGGGAAGAGGAATGATACTTGTCCTTAAGAGATGTTCCCAAGAGGCCAAAGGCTGTCAATAAATGCCAATGGCTTTATGCATGAATTGGGGAATGATATTACTTTAAGACAAACAATCCAACCAAACAATCCAAAACTGCATGATTCATGTCAACAAAACAACCAAGAAGAAAACCAAACAATTTAATAACAATCCCACATACCAAATACAACCAGATCAAAACCCAGAGTACAAAGAGGAATACTACACAAAAAGACCCCAATGAAAAAGGACACCACCCATGGCTCCACACCATGCACCAGGCCTCAAGCCCCACAACCTCACTCAAGCTTCATGGTGAACCGCTAGCAAAATGAAAATATTTACTCTTACCTATGTCCCAGAATACGAAATCTGAAAAAGCACTAAATCCCCAATGTAGTGGTTGAGTAATAATACTCAGTTGGTTATCCCTATATGATTTCCCTACACATGTAACTAGGATAATACCATTAGTAAATTAATAAAAAAAATAATTTATATAAAATATTCTGTAGTGCAATAACATTTCAGAATACAAACACACCCTTACCAATAGACCTTTTCCCAAACAATGCAGCCCAAGGGAAAGAGAAACAACCGTCTAAAAAGTCATCTCACCATTTTATATTAGCACAAAAAATTTATTCTTTACTAAACAACACATAATAAGGAAACCATCATGGTGGGACTTCTACCCATTATGTTCCCCCCATTCTCAGCTAGTGGTGCTTCCAGACCACTACCCTTAATGGTGGTTCTTCCGACCACTATCCATAACCTTTTATAGTGATACTCCCTTCCCACATTAAAATCACATTTCAACAAGACACCACAAATTGTATAACCCACTATGGCCACAACAATATGAAAATAATCATTTCAAAAAAATTCCAAAAAATTCCAAAACACATCAATAAATTACCCATTTATTGTAGCCACCTTTATAACATTTTCCTTTCCAAAACCCCAATTCAATAAATAATCAACTTTATTGAATACCATTTCCCTAAACCATTTACATGAACCAAGGAAAGGAAAAAAAATTAAAATCTACTTTTTAAAATTATCAACAAAAACATTCCACCGTAAACCCCCTTTTTCCAAAATATCCATGAAACATTACCATTGTTATTTATAACCTATTTATCTCATCAAAATCACAATTAATTTCAATCTAAACAAATTAATTCTAACCAACACAAATAGTTCTAACAACCTGGAGTCAAGGGAGATGCCACAGCTTCAGGGTTCCATCAAAATTGACCCACGAACTATAGCCCCACAAATCTGATGAAAGCACCACTGAAACCACTCTAGATCTCCTTCCCTATCATCAAAAAGCCTTAAAATCAATATCCAAGGAAAAAAACCATATATCTACATGCATCAGATTTGGATCTAGAAAACCAATAAAGGGCGAGGTGTAGATCTAGAGAAAACCACATATAACCATGAGAGGAGACTTACCCGAGAAGAATCACCATCAAACTATGTAAAAACCCCTTAGATTAGAATCCAAAATGTGTGGGAGAGAACCTACAACCTTTTAGAACCCAAAATCCCAATTGAGGCTCGAGTGGGAGGAGATTTGACGTGAAAAGTAGAAATCCCAAGGGAGCCTAGATTTAAAAACAATCTTTTTATGTGTCAATATGGTTAGCCCATGCTGTTCGGAAAACAATGCTCTAACAGTGAGCACGCCACACCGAAGAGAGAGGAGGTCTGCACTTTTTGGTAAACTTTGCACAAGCCATGCCAAGCTCACTATCTCTCCCTACACAGTTTCATGGAGAACCCACATGTTTTTCCCAAACTGTTCTCAAACTATGTGCCCTTAGAAAATCCTTAAAACGTATTCAAAACCATTCCAAACTCTCCCAAAATCTTCCCAACTCATCCCAACCACATTAAACACATAAAAGTTATAAAAGGCTACATAACTAAAACTGGGGGTGCTACATGTTCATTGTATCAATTCCATTGAATTTTCTATACATATTCTTATAGTTTTGATCTTCGGTATTTTTCCCATATAATAAATGTGTTTGTCTTCATTATTAATTCAATGTTAGTAATTAATTTATCTTTATATTTAAATTTATTTAAGATTAATATATATATAAAAAGTATATAATTTCAGGAATCTTTATTTTAATTTTTAACTTTGAAGTTAAAATTGATGCAAGGCTTGTTTATTTAATAGATTAAGATCACCTTTTTATTAATTAGTAATTTAAATAATGATATGAAATTTAAATAACAAAAAACATTAATTTAAAACTTATATCATTATACACTAGTATCTATCTTCATATGTTCTACAATGATAAAAGTTTATATTATTGACCAATAGTGTTGATATTTTGAACCAAAAAATAACATTACCATATTTAGAGAATGATGATAAGGTTGTTTTGTTATAATATCAATATACCTGAAGAATAGTGATATTATTCAGTATTTATTAGCTTTATATATAATAATTTTAAGTATGTATAATATGAAATAATTTATATGAATTCATTAAAAATATTTAATATATGATTATCCATATGGTACACATATTTTAAATGATTAAAATATAATGTTTGATAAACTATAACATAATTAAAATTTATAATAATTTTTAATTATAAACCCATAATTATTTCATAAAACACTTATTTATCCATTTTATATATCCATATAACAACTCCAATATAGATATGAAGGAAAATGAAACTTGTTTTGTTCTGAAAGAAATAGTTCACACATCACCGAAAAAATAGTGATGTTTTTCATAATGGGATGTGTATATAAATAAACATTAATATTAAAAACAATGTAATAAAATAAATATATATACATGATAATCACATCATTGTATTTGAATTTTTATTGTTAAAATATATTTTATAATTATGATGAAAACTATGTAATTGATCATAGTAATGTACGAGACATGAATTATCCTGGAGAGTCTCAATATATTAGTGGGGAATATTGAAATTATTAGTTATCATGGTATTGTCTCTATAAGACATATTTTAGGGTGACCAGAATATATTATTTCCATATAAAATTTATAAATAATTTTTTTTGAGATGTATTAGTGATGTTTCCCTTCTATAATTTATTTGAAGAACAATTTTGGGAACACAATTACATTGAACAATAATGTTTTGGAAATATTTGATGAAAAATGAAACAAATATGGATAAAACATGGATGGAAACATTTCATGATCAACTTAATTATAAAACGTTCAATTATAGTATTTTTTAAGAAGTATTTAGGATTGTTACTGTTTTTTAATATAAATTTATTACTTTTACTTTCACCTTGATAAATAATTTTTACCAATACTAAATAATTTCAATTATCATTATTATGAAATATAATTCTACCTATTTTTTATATTTATAATTTAATTCTTTAAAATTATTTTATAGAATTAAATTTTTATTGGTTTTAATAGTTAATTTTAAAATATGTACACTTAATCATGTCAAACAAAGTTTTAGTGAAATGAAGTTTTTATGTTTTAAATTTATATAAAATATATTATTAAAATTGACTAACATTTTTAGGAATGAAATATATTTAAAAAAATTAACGTACATGGATGATTATTCTATGTGATTAAAGGGATTAATTTCGATTGAAAATAAATTATTTTAATACAAAAACCAAAAATAGTTTCTTTATTTAAGTAATATATAAATTATTTTAAATAATTATAATGAGTTTTATATGATCAATTATATTTTTATGTCAGTTTTTCATATAAATAAAATTAAATAATTTTTTAAAATAATCTATTCATTTTATTAAAATGATAATGTCATAAAAAATAAATATTTCATGAAAACTATATATTTTTACATACAGAAATCCATTTCTAGAAAAGATAAAAAATTAATATATTTTTTTAAAATGATATGATAAATAATGATGTTACTTTTTATTAATTTTAAAATAAAAAATTTATAAATTCATTTTTTTGATTAAAATGTCTAATTATAATGACTGAATACTTTTACATGTAAAATGGAACTTTTAAACATGAACTGTTAATATTCTTATTACATATCATTTTCCAAATGATGTAGTGTTATTAAATTAATAATATAAAACATAATTAATCATTAATTATAATTTTACACGAAATATGATTATGTAATTCATAATAGGTAATATTTATGGAAGATAATTTCATAATTTAAGGATCATTGAAGATATTTTATGAAAAATTATAGATTTTTATTCACATTAGTGGAGTCATTGTTTTCACGGTACTTGAATTTAATTATGTGGATAATCCAATTTAATATTTCTAATTAAATAGATATACCTTAATGATAATACATAAATATTTACATTTTATCTAAATATATCAAGTTAACATATGTTCCATGATTCATGTGGAGAAATTTATTGAACACAATGACTAACATAAGCAGAATCAGGTATTAAAATCCCGTGATGTTTCATTATCCCCAACATTAATATTTTATGGACATAAAATTTGTTAATTCATATCGATGTAATTTTTTAGAACTATTAATTTACAATAAATTACAAGATGATCATTGTCTAATTTATTATGAGGAATAATATTTATCTATATATATATATATATATTATATACCTTATAAATGGCGCTAAAAATTACCCATGAGAAAAATATTTATATAAAGGTATGTTGATCAATATCCATTAAAAAATATACCCACGCACACTGAAAATATAATTATGATAATCATACCACTATGAGGTTATATTTATCACTCAATATCCAGTAGTTGGGAAAAATAGAAATGGCATCATGTTATTGAAAATTTATGATGAAAAATCAATATCATGTAGATTAGTTGTAGTTCTATTTTCTTTTCATTTTTTCATTATTTTTATTCCACTATCCATTATAAAAAATAATTTTTAATAATTAATGACTATTTTTAATCCATTTTTCTAAAAAATTGTTATTTTATAATTTAAAAATTACCATTATATAGTAACTTATTTTTTGAATTGGTAAATTTTCTTTTTCAAATTACTTGTAATGTTATATATGAGTTACCTTTTTCCTATAATGTTATTCAAGAATATCTATGCACTATATAAAGGTAAATTATATTTTATAAGTGTTACGTATGGGAAAAAATGGAACATAAAAAGGGTATATGTATTATAATATTAGTTGTGTAATGTTTGAGATTATTTTTATTATGTTGTGTAAGGGTAAAACTCTATTTTCAATGGATGCATATGGTGTCTTCTTGTTCTATAATGGTAACACTATATTTTTTAATAATTTTATGAGTAATAAAAGTGATGTATAATTTTATTTATATGTTTGTGTCATAAAATGTGTTAATTCTCATAACCCTTATGTGACACCTAATATCATTATTAGGGTATAACCGTTTTACCCCTACATAGTACCCTCCTTTAAAAAATTATTTGAAACCTATTTTTCATTTCTTTTCCTCATGTCACCTCTATAACATCCTATGATATTTTCAAAATCTATAAATCATATAATGTTTATTAATATTAATATTTAATAGACGAAACATTATTTCTTATTATTTTTAAATATAACATCTTTATAATTTCTTAAAAAAAGAAAAAAATGTTATCTAGGTTAATTTATGGCCATTTATTATCGTAAACTAGAACAACTTCGGTATTTTAAAAAATATATAAATCTATACTGAATTCATTTTTTAATATCATCTTTTTGTGTTCAATTCCTAATAAATTTTAACAGTATACACATTCCCTTTTAATGAATTATATTTCCATTAAAATGTTCGATAATCTCTATCTTCTATTTTTCTTCTACTAATTGATTTTTGGGAAATTCAATTTTATGTGTCCTAATCAACATCCAATAAAAATGATTCTTATATTTATTTTTATTTTTTCTTGAGTTTTTAATTTGATATATGATTTCAGCATATACCCTATATTTGCTTCAATAATTTATGATTTTATGTTATTTTTCTTTAAAGTTGGAAACAAATTATGTTGACAAGGTTTGATATGTTAAATATTTTAAAGTATTTCCATTGGTTTATCAATATTTAAAGGCCCAGTTAACCTTTAATGAATTCCTTGAATTTCTTATTATGATATTTCTAATATTAAGATTAAATTGTGGTTTTTTATAGGTTATTTTTTTATTATAATTTTTGAAATAATTATTTTTATAATCAGTATTTATTAATATCTGATGATTTATATATAGTCCAATAAATGACCTTGAAATTTATTTAAATTCTTTATATTCCATGAGGAAAATAGAAATTCTTGTTTGGAACATTAAATGATTTATTGGGAAATTAAACCCTAAAAGACATTCCCCATTATATTAAATGGGAATTCTAGATTCTTCTATGAATTAATGGATTTTCACCTTCTTTGAGTTATTTATTGAATTAAAATTCACATTAAATTGATATTATTGATAATTTTAAATGGACCTATGTTGTGTTTGATAGTGTGAGAATGATTTACAATTAAATTATGAAATGTGATTATAAAATATGATATATGGGGAAATTTTATCTTTCCAATTATCCATTATATTTTAATTTTAATAAAAACCCATGGATTCATGGTAATTATGTTCAGGTACACATGTGATATAGTTTAATATTATGATCTATAAATGGATTTATCTCACTAAGAGGGTTTCTGCTAGGATAGTCCAAGAGATTGAAATATTGGATGTTTTTGAGAGGTTTCCTAAGTGGTTGAATATTGGTGCATAGTGTTTTCAACATAGATGGATTGTTAGACTAGTTTATACTCTCATTCCCATTAGAAAATATATGTACCCATATTAATTTATATTATTATTTTCAAATGTATAATAATATTTAAATACTTTTTAAAACATTACACACTAAAATTGATTAAATAATATCGAACATAAATATTAAACAACACGTGAAACAACTCAAATAAATTATTATAAAAAATATTATGAAAATAGTCATGAATAATTCAATAAAAATATTCATTAATTTTAAAACAAAAATATTATAGAAACCCTAAATGCATACACGATTTTGAATTTATTTTTTCTAAAAAAAATCCTTTAAAATCCTATAACTTTTTTAAAAAACTAAATGAATAGATTTAAAAATAAAAAATAGTAATCCAAATTACAAAAAAAATATCAAAACACATTTTATGAAATTCAGTATCAAGATAATGAAAATTAAGGGAAATTAAACCTAACACTCAAATTAAGATAGAATTTTTTCTCCATGAAATGATTAATTCAAAAGGATTGTTTACATTGTTCTGAAGACCATGAAAAAATCGCTTAATGAATATTTAATGTCTATAATAGTATTCTTCATGGTCAACAAATGGTTTTTTCAAACATTGATTAATATCTTGTAGACATAATAATTTCATCTCAAAGAAAATATTATAAAAATAAAACCTAAAACCACCAATATGAATAGGAGACAAACATAATAATTCTTCAACTCTCAAACTAATTAAATAATAGAGCGTGATATTAAGATATTCATATCCTTAAAAACCCTAGTATATTGACCATCATTTTTAATTGTTGGTGATCAAGACCCATACCAATTAAAACAAAATTAATTCTAAATATATTTTTTCAACATATAATTAATCAAGTATTTTATCATATCATGATAAATGTAGAAAAAAAGCATTCTGATATTAATGGATAAGAAAAAAAAATATGGTATCACTTTCTATTATATATAAATTTATATACCTAGTTAGAATATGATTAATGACTTTAGTTTTTATAATGATACAATCCCAAGTATCTCAGATTTAGTGTGTTAGTTTATAAAATTTCAATAGATATAATGTGATGAATATTAAATGGATGTTTAGTTATTTTGGGTTTTTAAAAAAGGATTTGAAATATCCTGGCACTATAGATGTATGTAATTTTTTAAACATTGGTTTTAGTACCACATATTTCATTAATTAAAAGTTCATTAGGTGGGTTAAGGTACATGATTTAATACCAATTATATCATATTTAGAGTGTTAGTTTATAAAATTTCAATAGATATAATGTGATGAATCTTAAATGGAAGTTTAGTTATTTTGGGTTTTTAAACAAGGATATGAATGATCCTGGCACTATAAGGGTATGTAATTTTTTAAACATTGGTTTTAGTACCAAATATTTCATTAAATAAAATTTCATTATGTGGGATAAGGTACATGGTAGTTATCTTGGGGTTCAGGCATGAAAATAAGTGAAAATATTCAATCTATGCAAGATTCATGGGTTGTCCAAGATTAAGAAAAATGAGTTTCATTCATAGGAAAACTATGAATCCTTTGATAGTGGAATTATTCATGGTTAATTCATGGTTAGTCAAAATATGATGATCTATTCAAGTAACCATGTGACCGCACTTCCCTTAGATTGAGTCACCAACAAAATTTGGAAAAATATGTGGGTAAAATGTGAGGCCCATTAAATGTTGAAAAAATTAAAAAATTTCTATCTAAGGATTTTTACATCTCGAATTGATTTTCCTCACCTTTCTCTTACCTCCTTCCCTACTGTTGAACCATGAACCTTATGATCTCTGAACGATCGATATCCCTCATTTCTAGACTATTTGGAGAATATTTGGCAATAGATCGAGGAATTAGGTAAGTCCAATCGCTCTCTTGTCTCTTTTTTCAGATTAGAAATTGTATCATTATAAATATTAATTAGATTCCATAATTACTTATATTTATAGTGGATAATAGGTTAAAGATTTATGTTTTTATTGATTCTATATCTTATTCCTTGATTAAGTGTGTTTTAATCAAAGTATTAATCTTTGGTTCTCTATGAGTTATATCCCATAGTAGTTGAGTAGATATATGCATAGTTAGTTGCATTCTTGGTACATATTAGGTTGTGTTGTTTAGTTATTTAGTCTAATTTTGTATAATTAGGGTTTTAATCTCGTGTTCAACCCATCATAATCCCCTTTAAATTTATGGAGGATGATTTGACATATTTCGGGCCACCCATGGTATGAACTAACATTCTAGAACCAATAAATTTGTAATGTTAAGGGTAGGGTTGCATGTCATATTGTAGAGCCCATGTAAAACAAGTTTTCATGTAAATTATAGTTGATATATGGATATCAATAGATGTTTCAAGACATCGATAATGGAATAAGGGATTATTTAGTTAAATTCTAATGGGTTATTGAGCTATGAATTATAAATGGGTAATTCTTGTATGGTATAAGTATTATGAATAATAAATGTGTTACTTCAGTTAATTAAGATAATGTTAAATGGACAATTAATTGTGTTATTATTTAATAATAGGTTAAGTGAATATGAATTTGTGAACTTGTTAAATGGGTAATGGATTTAGAATTGATTAATGTAGTAAATAGGTTAATGTACGAGAAATTTTTAATTTTCCTAAAGAGTTAGGAATGAGACAGGAAAGTGGGATAAATGGGTTATGTGATGTAAACATGAATATTTTGTTGGTTTATGGAATAAAACTGATTCACATGATAATGGTTAGGAATTTTTATAATTGTTATTAAATTTTTTGAGTATGGTTTGTGATGTGTTATGTGATTTTTTATTGGATAAATTATATTGATAACATGGGATTGTACTGTGGGGTATTGACTTGAGGCTCTACACCCACGGAACGAGTTTGAATAATGCTCTAAACGCCCCCCCCCCCCCCAAATGAATGGGTTTCTGAAGGGGACTGAGGATATGATCCCCTAGTAGTTGTATCTAATTGTATCACTAATAACAAGGATTCATAACGAGTGAAATTTAGTTTTTCTAATATGTCTTCCCCTAGTGAGATAGAGGCATTACTCATTCCATTATTAATAGTGATTTAATTCCTTAATACACTTTTTTCTAAATGATGTAAATACATAACCCCTGAAAAACATGATGAAAATTGATTAAGTAATTAATAAGAGATATGTGATGAAAATGGTAATAATGGTAGAAATGTTTTATGTATACATTATTTACTAATGGAACTCAAGTTTCATTTTGGACTACATTTCCTTTCATTTCTTATTTTTATGCAATATATGTTTCAAATTTAACTGTGTAGACACCATTGGTGGTTGACTATGGAATTTTACTAACACCCTTCGTGGTATAACATTGGGTACTAGATAAGACATCATTATTGTTGGTTACAATAAGGTTAATGGACTGATTCTAGGGAGTTGAGTCATGGTTTGTATATTCATGGTAGAGGATTCGGACTTGGAGTTAGGAGAATTTTGGGTTTCTTATATTTTTCATTTTTTTAGTAACCTTTACATTTAGCACTTTTATCATGACATGAAATAATTATTGTGGATTATTTGTTTATACATAGGTTTTTGGAGATTTTTGGATATAAAAATTTAATGGTTATTACTTCCTTGTTTCTACTATTTACACTAATAATTGTTGTCTCATACTCTAGTAAATAGGGGTATAGTCACCCTATGTGGCTTATCAGAGCCTCGTTGCTAGTCGGAAACCTCTAGAATAAAGAAAGGTGAGCTTGATATCATTTTATGACCCCACATGAAGCACCTTTTTAGTGGCTTCCTGGTCAGGTACATTACTAATTAGTATCAATGTGTTCCTTTTATGTTATATTTTTACATGGTACTAAAGATTAGGGAATAGGATGTGTTAGGCCTTGGAGATGAGCTTGTTCTTATGAGTAACTAAACCATGTATTATGGAAATCCCAAGTATCAAGAATGGGGATTTTTGTAAATATTGTGTATTATTATAGTTTAATGGTATTTCCTCATTGGGTGATACACTTGTTGTATGATGTTGTCATTTGGAAATATTTTACTTGTGAATGAAATGGCATGGGAAAGTGAATTCATGCATAATTTAAGGAACATAGGTACATATTTATCAATTATCATGTAGGAACACATGGGATGGGTGTGTGGGATTTGAAATGTGGAATTCATGTTAATTTCATGAGAAATTTAAAGAAAATTATGTATATTATTAGTGCTGAAATTTGGTAAAATAGAAGAAATTTCAGAAAATGTATAATTAATTATGCTTAATTAATGGTGTAAATGAATAAAATTTGGGTTTTAATATGATATTAAATTGCAAATAGTTTATAAGATGATGGATCTACATTAAATATATTGAAAAGGATTTCAAATGGTGATTAGTGAAAAACGGTGGAATTTTGAATTAGTTTACCACATGTGGACCATGACTTGTGGTAGGTATTGTGGATGGTAGTGATTTAACTAAGATGATATCCATTGGGATAGTGTATGAGAATGGTTTATCTATGGATTGTATAGGGCCTTCTTATATGTATGTTGTGTAAGCTTTATGATATATGTTTTAAATATCATGATTGTAAATACTAAAAAATACCACCATGAAGATGTTTTCCGAATGAGTGAAAAGTGGTTGTTTCCAATAATGATCCTCCATTAGTTAAGAATGAACTCAATGTGATTCAGTGTAATAGAGAATATAAGTTTTAAAATAAAATCATTCAGCTTATACACATGATGGAATCGGACCAAAGGTTGGTTATACCAAGTAAGTATTTGCTAACTAGAGAGTGAGAGATTCAGCACCCTCAGACCTTCACTAGAGATGGTAAAATAGAGGCAGCCGAGTCCTTGATAGAATATATATAGAATATTCATGACCATTTGGATACTCTATCAAAAAATCATGTCATGTTGGCATCCAATATGATGAAAGGTCGGGAAATGCATTGGTGGGACCTCATGGTTTAATCTGAGTAGGAAAAATTGGAGATATAGATTGATTTATAGGAATTGATTCTTGAAAACTAATATACATATACCATGATGTAATAGAAAGATGTAGATTATATATGTTTTACCACATGGTATATGTAGGTAATGGTTCATTCTAACTATTTCACCTACTTATGTTGCTTCATTCCAACATTGGTAGGGTATGAAAAAAGTTATGGAGAAACTTTTCTAGAATTGTATTAGACATGAGATCAAATCCTTGGTTAATACCTTCCATTTGAATAGGTCACTACAAGAGGTTGATCAGTCCATTATATGATAGGGGGTATGAAGGGGGATTTAGGAAATGAACATTAAGTGCAAGTTGGATGGATGAGTGGTAAAACTTCCATGGGATGGAATACTCATGTTAGGTGTATCCACCAAGGTAGAAGTGAGTGAAGTAGTTAGAAGAGGGAATTAGCCACTCTGGGAAGTGTCTAACTATATTCCTGTTATTGTAGAAGGCTAGGGTATATGTGGGGTTAGTGTCCATGTCCACTATTTAATTTATTGTTACACGAAAGGATGGGGCATAAAAAATTTCTATAAATACATAATTGAAGGGTTTAGATGGGGGAATGTTTCTATTATCGAGTATAGTTTGAGTTTCAGTCACCATAAATCATACAGGTAGCTGGAGCTCAACTAATAATTCTATTCAGGGTGGTGGATGTGGTAGTCCAGTGAAACATCATCTATATAAGAATAGTAGTGTATCACAAAGGTCTTAGGATAGATAATTGGGTAGAGGGGAAGGTTATATTCAAACATTTTAGTCAACTCCTTGATGTGGTGATATAGACCATTTGTAGTTCAAGGTACAATACTTATGGAATCCATGATTTCTAGTGCATCATTTGACAAAAACACCACCCATTTTTCATCTCTTCATTATTTGCAGTTTTGTTAGTACTATAAGTGGAGTGTGTGTGTTGGTTTATGTCAATTAATATTCTATTATGGGTGGTAGATGATGATGTAGGAAAATGTAAGGGTTTTACTCCAAAGTTTTATTTTTAACATTATCTATGGGACATAATTTTCTTAGATATGTTTGGTTTTAACCAGATTTTGGGCATGGATTGGATTGTGTTGCACTAGGACCATATCAAATATTATCATCACTAGGTAATGTTTAGTACACTTGAGGGAGAAATTTTATCCCATCCTGGTGAGTTGGATGATACTTTAGTATAAGTTGCAATAGTTTTGTAATATTTGGGATATCTCACAACCAATGGGTCTTAATTATTTTTGGATGATGAAATAGTAGATCAGCTAGCCATTCCAAACAACATGGATCAATTCCACAATTCATTACATGAGGACATATTAGGGTTTCAACTCAAGATAGATGTTAAGTTTAATATCGAGTTGTAGGAGTGGGAAGAACAAAATTTTGTACCTCTGTATTGAATGGCCCCAACAGAAATCCAAGAGCTTAAGGATCAGTTGGAGGCATTATAATGGAATGGAATAATCCATCCATTCACAATGTCATATGAATATCCATGTTTTGTTCAATAATCTTAATAGATCATTGATGATTTATTTAGATTATAGGAATTTGAATCAGATGATGGTTAATAAATGATAATATATTTTGAGAATTGGTGATCACTTCAGTCAGTTGAGAGGCGCTTCAGTTTTTTTGAAAACCAATCTCCAGTCGTGGTATCACTTGATACATGTGAGTCCTTTCAATGACCTTCAAACATCATTCAAGAGTAGGAACAATTTTTATTAGTTTCTGGTAATGTCATTCAAGTTGAATAATGCACTGGAGATGTTCACATATCTAATAAATACCATATTTTACCTTTATTTGGATCAGTTCTAGGTTTTATTTGTTGATGAAATCTTGTTTTGCTCCATGGGTCATGAAGATCACAGGAAGAATTTCAACATCATCTTGAGTACACTATAAGATAATAGTATCCCAATCAAGATATCCAAGTTTCAATACTCCACTGATAATGTAATTTTCATTGGTAACATTATTTCATGAGAAGTCATTTCAGTGGACCCAAAATATGTCTTGGGATTAATCTTTGAATACTTTTGATGTATAATTTTTTCTAGTTTTCAAAGAAAACTATCAAAGTATTATTTAATATTTTTTCATTTTGCAATAACAATAATCATGTTTGACAAAAAAATTCATCATGTTTGAGTGGTCATAATATTTTGAGAATTCATTCCAAGAGTTAATGAAGCAGTTGACTACCACACCAATTCCGATCTTACCAACTCTGAGTAAGTATAAGACAATTTTTAATTATGCATCTGGTGGTGTATTTGGGGCAGTGATGGTGGAGGATTATCATTTTATTATGATTGGTTCACATCCATTGATACCTCATGAACCTAATTATTCTATCATTATTTTTAATTTTATATATTGGTTTTTTCCTTAAAATGTAGGTGGTATTACTTTATGGGAGGGTGGTTTACATTGTATACCGAAAATAAAAGTATTCAGTAAATTTTCCCTCAATGTCACATTAAACATCAGTGGTAGATATTGGTCGAGTAAATGAAATACTTTCATATTGATCTTGTTTACACATCAGAAAATGTAATTAGTGTTGTGAATATCTTTAGTCTTAAAATTAAATTTTAGAGAGTCGTGGAGTTCTTCTCTAAGTGGATGATGATGGATTATTTTTTACTAAAATGTATCTTTAGGTGCAGGGTGGCCAGGGGATGATAACCCTTGCATCCATTTCATTTGAGTGTATTATTCTGGTCAGGATTAAATAGGGACCCCATAAGGACCAGAGAATATGTGACTATGAGGGAACGTATTAAAGGTATAGAGCCACATTCTAGTTGGGAAATTTTATATGATGGGGTCCTCTGTGTTCCCTAATGTATTTCTTTTTAGATTTATATATATTAATAGATGTTGTTGTAGTTTTATTTATTGAAATTTGATTTTCATTCTAGTTCAACTATTTTTTATCATTATCTTCGTTTGAAGTATTCGAGGCCTGGAATGAAAAGAGGTTTTGTTTTTTGTGAAGAGATTAATTACCTATCAATAGGTGAAGACTGAGAACTATCTCTAAGGTGGTCTGTTGTAACCATTTCCCATTCAAGAGTGGAAATTCGATGATGTAGCAATGGACATCAAGGTAGGTATTCTAAGGATTCTTTGAAGGGTAATTCAATATAGGTATTTCTCAATTTGTTGAATAAGTTATGTCATTTGATTCCAATTCCAGATAATTTCACCAAGGAATAGCTGTCTAAGTTAAATATTCAAGAGGTAGTGTGGGTGCAAGTTGTAATTTAGATAATAGTTTTGGATCATGATACACATTTTCCTATGCATTTATAGAAGGGATTGTAGAAGGTTCTCGGTACCCAAGAATTCAGGAGTATGGAGTTCCACCCATATATGGATTGGATGTCAGAGCGAACCATTTTGGAACTAGTCGACCTATTGAAGGAATCATTCGTAGATTTTGGTGGATCATGGGAACAATATTAGTCCATTATTTATTTTTTATATAATAATACTTTCTAGGATAATATTTTTATTGTTTTTTAAGACCCAACATGGATAAACTTGTAGATATCAATTGTGTAGAATGGAAGGTAGAGAATATTAGTATTGGGGACCAAGTCTCTTACAGGAGATGTTAGTAAATGTTTAGTTGATTTAGAAACACATAGAAACATCTCAATGCTGGAAAAATTTGTATGCTTATTGGAATCATGGACCTATTGAGACATTGTTGGGTGATATTGTGTTTCTTAGGGGTTTTCCAATGATGGGTCGTTACTGGATTCGTAAACAGGGTATGTCAATGCCTATGTATGTTGGGTCATTTGAGATTATGGAGTGGATCAGAATGGTAGGTTAATGATCATCTCATATAGTAATGTATTGTGAAATGTATTATGTTTTTCATGTGACTCATCTTAGTTAGTATCACATTTACCCCCCTCAAGTGATTTATATTGAGGATGTAGAGCATATAAGTGATGCAACCCTTAAAAATCATGTTGTCTGTATTGTGGATTGGTGTAAATAATGTCTTAAATGAAATGATTGTGACCTTGGATTGGTTTTTTTTGGAAGCATTTTATTGTTCATCATGAATCTTGTAAGTGGGATTTAGATGTGTGGGATCATTTTCTCGATCTTATTACCTTGGAATATTAGTGATTATTATGAAGAGAATCTTGAGTATGATCCATTATAAGGTGTGGAGGTTTTCAGATCCCACCCCCATGGAGTTATGTTCTTGTTTAAATATATTTTTAATCCCATTTTTTTCATTAATTAAATTTTCACCTATTTTTTGAATGAATATGGTGTAGTTCTATGGGATCTGGAAGTGAAAATAAGGATAACTATACCAATGTCTTCAGGGCACACAGTTTTCCTAGGGTTAAGATAGTCGTGGAGCATTCCCAAGAAAACAGGGCAACATTGGACAGTGAAATTATGCATAGTAATACAAACCATATGGAGCTCCAAAATTTACAATGTGACCACCCTTCTCGTAGATAGTTTCTTTCACATGGTTTGCACATGGTTTGGAAAACCGTGTGGGTAAGGTGTACAACCCATTAAAAGTTGAATAATTTACCATTTTCCTATCTCTAGAATTTTTTCCCCACATGAATTTCCTCCACATTATTATACCTCCTGAAAACATTATGAAATAAGAACCTTAATAACTCTATAAGAGCAATCTCTTTAGTTTTCAATCTTTTGGAGCATCATTGGTTTTAGATCAATGGTCTCGGTATGTCTAATCCCACAATTGTATCTATTTTTTGGACTATGGAATGTATCTTGAGTTTTCTTTTTTCAAAGACCAAAACCCATATTTTCCCATTATATTACAGGTTTATGATTTATGGGTTTATTTAATTCGGATCTATACACGTTTTTAAGAGTGAATTCATCAATTAATTCGAGGTAGGTGGTCTATAAATTATATTACATAGTAATTGAGTTGATTTCTGATAGTTTTTTATGTTCTTGGCCCATGTCATGTACTATTCTTTATTCCATTAGTGATATTAATATAATGGTTATCTAATTGATATTTTTTGCCGCTAAATATCCTTGTCAGATGGATGGAGGAAAATTTTACCAATTTAGGGACACCCGTGGTGTGCACCAACATTCTCAAACAATGAAATTGTTATGTTTAATTGTTGAGTGATGTGTGATAAAGAAGAGACTAGGATGAACATGTGCTTATGTTAATTTCAATATAATGATAGATATTGATAGATATGCCTAGACATTTTTAACAGAAATAATTAGTTTTTGGTTATTTTTAATGGGTTATTGAGGTAAGACATATATAATGGTAATTGGTTGACTCTGTAAGGAACATGAATGATAAATGTGTTAGTTGTGTTAATTGGTATTTTTTTAAAGACCCATGTATTATGATATAAATTACTAATAGGTGTAGTGAATATGAAATGGTGAACTTGATAAATTGGTAATGGATATTGAATTGATGAATGTGGTAAATGGGATAAGGTTTTGGAATTAATTAATATGATTTGCGAGTAAGGCATGAGAATGTGAAATGAGATAAATGGGTTTTTCAATGTAAACTAAAATTGTTTTAATGATTAATTAAATAAAAAAAATCCCATGATGATGTTTTATAATTTTCATTGTAATGTTATTTTTTAGTATTGTTAGTGATATGGTAGGTCGATGTTGAATGGACTAATAAGTATGTTCACATTCCATAGTATGGTGGGGTATTTACTTAAGGATCTATGACCAACGGTCATGTTAGAATGATGATCTAAAATCCACCCCCCAGCAATGCATAGGTTTAGTAAGTGGATACAAGATATATTCTACTCGTGGTTTTATTAAATGTAGCCACCCATACCATGGATTCTAGGGGAGTGAAATCTATTTATTACGATCTGTTTACCCCTAGTGAGATAGAGACATAACTTATTATCTTATCGTTAGATATTTATTGACATAGAAACATTTTTGGTATATTATTTAAATTCCTCACCATTGAAATGAATGATAAAAATGGATTAAATAATTATGATATTGTAAGTTATAAAAATGGTAATAATCATATAAATGGTTTATGTATACATTGTTAGCTAATTGAACCTAAGATTTATTTTGGTCTACATTATCATTAAATTCATAAATTCATGAAATATCTATTATAAATAATATATTATAGATAATATTGATGGTGGACTACTCATTAGTACACACACCTGGCTCCGGCCACTTGTGGGTACCAGAGAATACATCATTGTCAGAAGTTTAGATAATGGTAAAGTCATGGTGCTATGGAGTTAGGTTAGGATTGGGATATGAATGGGAGAGAATCATTACAATATAGTTGGAAAATTTTTAGGATTCATCTATATGTATTATTTTGGGTATATTTATCATTTATCACAATAGTCATGACATGACGTTGTTATTATTGGTTTTTGGTTTGTGCCATATTTTCATAGATGATTGGATATGTGTGTTTATTGGTTATTTCATATTGTTTTTTATATTTATATTAATAAATTTAGTTTCCTATAATGGTAAAATGGGGTATAGTATCCCTGCATGACTTGTTATACGATCACCTCCATCGTTGGCCTTTGGAACATGGGGAGTAGTGATTGATGTTAAGTGACATCCGGGCTCGGAACACTAGTTCAGTGACATCCATTTCGGGGACGTTAAAAAATACTTATGATACTTATTTTACATTGGGATAATAAAATAAAACATAACAATATTAAATTCTCAAAATCCATGAAACTCATTGCATTAATTAATATTCATATTTTGGGGAAAGTAAAAATATGGGTGTTATAAAATTATCATTAAGGGTTATCTGTAGTAGAATCTATCATGAAGTAATGTCGCAAACCGAATCACCTCTAAGACAGTGGCAAGACTAATGGGTTACATGGCCTTATTTTCATCTCTCTAAATGCCAGAGATTGGAGACTAGTAGTGAAGGCCTAGGGTGTGCTTGTGGGAAGACTATGCTTACATGTATCAAAGAATTCCTAGTGATTAACAAAAAATAATAGATAGTAGAAGCGTAAAAACAATATAAAATAGTACAAATAGTATGAAATAATTGATATTGAAGCTGAATAAAATAATATATAATTTAATAAGTGTTTCCAATGACAGAGTATACAATATATGAATAAATATCATGGTGATGATACAAACCTAAACTAATTAAACAATAAAACATGCTTAGAAATATAGTACAAAGGGTACACATGCATAGTGTGAGATATAAATCTTATTATGCATGCACCCACAATATACAAACTAATCCAGGCAATAAAATATTAATTAATTTGTGTTCCATATAAAATAATTACAATTTCATAACAATTTATTCATACCCACTTGTTCTGGGTTCCTAAACGGATACTTGTCCTATATCACATACTTTGGCATGTGCCATAAATTAGGAAATATGTACCTTTGTAAGAAAAATTATTTTTCTGGTCCCAAAATTGACAGTGAAACTCAAATATGTGTACCCTAAATCTTGTGCATTAGCTTGAGGTCTAATTCTCATGTCATCACCTATGGATTTTAACAATAGTGAGGGAAATTCCCAATTTCATGATCTAATATAAATAGACGAAAAAAGTATATAATAAAGAAAATGACCAAATCAATAAATCAATGTAATACAATAAAATCCATAGGGGGGTCTGAGCCCATCACAGTGGTATCACGATGTTAAATCCACCCAAAATATCCAATTCCACTGAGACCGTCCAAAGTGAACCTTTTGAAGTTCCACGTACTAGTCGTGGTATTGTAACCATCATTCCATTATATGTATCATACATATGGAACCGAGTATAACCTTGTGTGTAGTGTAGAAATCATACCAATAGGTCCATCATTGGTTTCCCCTTATAGAGCCTCTATCACCAATTTTTATATTAGAAAGCCAAGGGGAGCCATTTCCTGGGGAGCCTAAAATACTACTTCCCTAGCACATCGTGGTATAACATCTTGAGAACATGAGTCAATCCATGACTCCATAATATGGATCTCTTGTTCACAGTCATATCGTATCATGTAAATCATATTTCATAAGGCACATCAGATGTAAAACATCAATACCGAAATAAAATGGAAAGAATATACATAAATCATGCTACCAAACAAGCATTGTGGGCTAAAATCTATTCAAGATATCATGTAAACAAATCAAAACCATCAACATGGAATATTAATTTTTTCACAAAATAATCCCAATGCTATATTAATGAGGAGTATGTAATACTAAATAAACTTAAGTAGGGTTCATACAGGATGCTTAACATCAAGTCATAAGCTATAATTATGAAACGCGACTAGAGTTGCATAGAATTACAACACATTTTACCATATTGCATCAATTATATCTCAAGGTATCAAGCTATCAAGAACGACACTATATTTTATACAAGAAAACCATACCACTTTTGATAATACAACATAGATACTCATGTTTATGAATAGGGCTATACATTATGAACTAGTCATATTCATTGTCAAAGTCCCATCCCATAGTTTAATTCATTTTTATATCAAGTTTTAAATTTAAAACATCAGTCAATGGTATCACATTCTCACCCAATGGTGAAATACAACTCAAAAAATTAGTCAAAAAGACCATTTTGGTTGGTTGCACCCAAAGGGGTGTCCTAGAGGAAAGGAAAACACCATTACTTGGTTTTTTAAAAAGTAAAGACCACAATAGACATGATAGAAGAATAAAAACAATTTAATAAGAAATAACAACATGCCACCAAAAGGTTTTGGAAATAATCATAATTTTGTGATTTGAAATAAGAGACTAAGTAAGGAGAAGAGGGTTGACTCCTACACTATTAAATAAAATTAAAATCTTGGATATACATTTTGGAGGTTCCTTGTCTCATATATCAATTTTCAATGGAATAAAGATAATTTAGAAATAACCATGTAGGGATATGTAAAAGACTTCTATTTATCAATTATAATCTCAAGAATAAAGAGACACTAAGTAATTAAGGCAGGAAAGCATAAATTTCTATCACTACATTTTTATCTTGAAGGAATCACACCTCTATATGAGGGGTTTTATTATAAAAACATGAGTTTGTATCACAAAAAATCATTTACCACCTTTAATAATTTCATTTCCTTTTTGAAGGGAATGATTTTATATAAACCAAATTGCATATATTAAAAAATTGGTAATAAATTAATGAAGGAATTAATAATATTAAAGGGTAATGGATAGTGATTATACCTCAAAGGAACCAATAAAAGACCTAGTAATTAACAGATTTATCAATGACCACTCATAAATTCTCCACATACATTCTCATAACTTTGTGTATACATATATATCCCTTAATCCGATGAACGTGTTACCTGTTCCCTGATAAAACATTCACATGGATGATATACATATTTATATATATTAATACCTTCGTATATGTGTGTGTGACCTAGAAATTAGTCAAAACCCACTAAAAATAAATATAAACTAAATATTAATGAAAAAAGCACCAATGTAGTTCAAATTATTTACTAGGAACTCATCGAAAACTTCATCATCTCAAATAAATGGTGAGAAATAAAACCGTAGTTTATAACCTTACCCAAAATGACAACAACAAGACAAATCAAAAAAATCAACCTCGCCTTCATTAGTGGATGCTGGGATATGAACAATGGAGTCTTGATAGAATCTTCTCATGACCTATCTACAATAGAAAAACAAAAAATCTGGTTAACATCAAACCTATGGTTTGGACGAATTATGTAGGTTGATGGGGGGGATAAAAATAGCCAATCAAAGGAGGAAAAAGGTTCCATAGGTCATAACTTGATGATTCGAAGAAGAATAGACTAGAACCCAAGGGGAAATAAATGGAGAAGGAGGTTAGGGTGAGGGGGTAACGTTTTGTTGGGAGTATTGGCCGAGGGGGACACACTCCATAGGGAGGTTTGACTGATGGGGTGTTGCATGATGCGAGATGGTTCAGCTGAGGGAGTGTTCCTACATTGAGGAGATAAGGGGTTCTCGAGCGGACTATATATGGAGATGGATTTTAGGTTGCATGAGGTAGGGGGAGACCCTCTTAGGATACATTAAAAAGTAACTCTAAAATAATAATTATAATAAAAATAGTAATAATGATAATAATAATATTCATAATTATAATAATAATAATATCATTATTATTATTAAATCATTTCATTATTTTTTTCAAATTAGATTTCCTTAAAATTTATTATTTTAATTTCATTAAAAAGAACACATCACAATGACTCAATTATTATAATTATGTTATATAGATCTATTTTAAAAATATCTCATCCAGTAAATAAATAATCTTCAAATCGTTCACTTTTTAGTCCAGTTGAAAATGTGTATTGTTGCTACCTTCCCACCTTAGAACTTATAATGCATGAGAAGCATTCTATAACAACGAAAACAACACCTAGACGAAAAATGTTATGAGTATTAATTCAAAATAACTCATTGAATTTCCTAATGACGAAGAAACCTTGAAGCATCCATTTATACAAGTGACACTTAAACCATTTAAAAATCGATACAACGCTCATCCTCATATGGATACATCATGACAGATCTCAAGTGATACTGTTTTCCAATAGACATGATCTGGTCATCATCTCATTGTGAATCTGGCCAAAGGAACTTCCATCCTTAGGTTTTGAAGTTAAGTAGAAAACTCCAATTCATGACTCATCTAGACTCATAATTTCATTACAAGCACACCTATATGAGTTCTAATGATGATACTGGAGTTGAACAAAGACGATCAGGTGGTTGGCTATACATAGATAATTATCAACAATTAGGATGACACAATTCAATCCACCCCCAAATGACCTTTCTCAAAAATAATCAGGTTTGGTGGGGGACTTATTTCTAATTTATCTATCATGACTTATCACAAGGTAACATGCATTTACAATGAACACATTCACCAATTCCCTTTCTTGGCATTCAATGATGCTCCTTGGTCATACCATCACCTATCCATTATTTAAATTATCACAAATCAACTGAAACAATGGTAAATCAATGATACATCCCACATGAATCATACACCCATTTAAAACAACAACTCCAAGCCTATAAACATGTATATAATAACCTCGAATTTAAATAACTATAGCTCAATTATCTATCCCAATTAGTTAACTTTACATTTTTATAAGAGTGACATTAGAAAAAATAATCATTCCCACATACGAACATTCAATTATCCTGGATCAATATACAACTATCTTTCAGATAGAAGAAATTTTCTTGTGTTCAATTTTCCGTCACATTCGTTCCTACACAGGAACTCCAGTGTCACTCAGAACAACCAATCCTTGAATATAATAATGCATTTTCTGTAAAACAAGAAAACAACCAATTGCACAAGCCTAATGGAACTGAATAATTTGTGTATAGTAAGACCAACCTTCTATAAGTGAATCATGTATGATGTCAAGATATGGGGAATGTTCATCACTAAAATAGAGAGTACTATGAAGTCTTTTATATATTACTATAAAGAGAATGTCCTAACCACTATCGGTTGATACCATAGATAAAAATCATCTTCACCTATTAATGTTCTATCATTATTCAATCCCTGAACCTCTACCACTAGAGGAATAGAATAATCATTCACGATTAACCACTATAGTCCACACATTACCAACGATATTACATTGAGGTTTCATACACTACCAACCATAACAACACTGTGTTATCAAGCAATCATCAACATGATATAACATCAATAAATCTCAAGATATATATGTCATTATGACAATTGTATAATAGTTCGCACTGGTTGTGTTCTCATTACCCTAAAAGACACATATTTAATTGAACCTATAAGAAAATCCCCACCATAAGAGTGACATAATCATCAAAAGTACATATAGACTACCTTCTCAAAATCATGCTAGGTTGGAATATTTATAAATGTACACATTCAAAGAATTTTCATGAAAACCAAAACCAACCCGATAGGTGTGTAAAAACACCTGATTGTATGAAATCCATCTCTATCATTAGAATGAACTTGAAATTATTATTCCCTGGTCACAATAATTCAAAGATTACCTGAGACCATACTCAATAGTGAACTAATCAATAATCCTACCGAACTCAACAGGTATGTTACGTCATTAAGCACTCGATGAGAACAAATTATATTGATACATACTACCTTGATATATTTATGAGCGGAAACATATCCTAAATACAACACATATTTTTTCCTCCCTATAGATTAACGCATCAGATGGTATGTTCAAATTAATTCACATGAACGACACCAAAGAATAAAAATCACTGAAATAGTAATGATTATATTTTCTAAGGGCTCTACCTACCACAAGAAAGCCCCTTACAATGAAAAATAATCCACACTAACACCAGGTCACTCAGAAGATGTCATTATGTTAAAATTTCAATTGTCTTTGTCATTTCTAAAAGAAATGGATCTTAAATAAAATATTAATTAATCTTCTCCAATGAAACTAAAAAAACATTATCATTCCATACACAAGGGTCTAAAAAAGGAAAATATTATAAATATCATTTCCAATCCATTTACATTTTAATCCATTTCATAATAAAGCATTCACAAGATCAATAGAGTAGTCATATGGGAGTCCATTTATAAATCCATAAAGCACACATACCATTTACAAGAAAAATTTGGCATCCATTTTATTGAAACCAATCCATTTATCCCATAGAATAATTTACATAAAAACTATGATGTCTTCATAAAAAGATAACATAGGGAAGAAATGCTATAGGCATAAAAGGATGGAATATTAACACCTAAGAAAGTAATACAATAGGAATTCTAATAAATATAATAGCATGGAATGAAATTCAATATAGTTTTTCATATCAGTATGAAACTAAGGAATATAACTACATGGCATATAATATGAATGAAATTTGAATCCCTATATGCCCATTATGATACATGTAAAGTTTCATCCTTATATTAACATAACAAGGTCAAAATAACATAAAATCCATAAGCAGTAGAAATTACAACAATCACTTGAGGTGAAATCATATCAACTATAATATCGAACCGAATGAACATCAATTCACTAACCTAGACACATAGACATTTCTCATACGTCAGGTGATTAGTCCATGTGATAGTTATTAAACAAACACTGATGCATTCATAGAATCCTATCTACCAGCCCATAATAGTAAGAAAAATTAAAATAATCCCTTTGGTACAACTTTTTAACGTCTCATCCTGTCTCACCTCAAAGACCATGGTCAGACTGATGGGTCACATACCATCAAGATCATATACCTGAATGCCAGATGATTACAACAAGAAGATAGGTCTGAAGGTGAGTGTGTGGGGAGACTAGTCCCTCAAAGATCATGGTAGAAACTACATTTAACAAAAACTGATATATATTATAAGAATAAAAATGACATAAAGAAGAGAAAATAGTAATAAATAATTGAAAATGAAGTGGAAGACAATAATTAACAATTTAATAGAAGTATACAACACCATATTATACAATAGTTGAATTCATGGCATAGTGATGACACATAACATAAAGGATTAAACAATAAAACATGCTTGAAAATAATGTCCAATAATAAATAATGGATAAAAAATCCCCATTGGTAATCTCAATGAGCATCGCAAGCTCTATCTCGGTCCTTTTCTCCAAACTTATTTGTATAACCAATAAAAAGGTCACCCTATATGACATAAATATAAGGCCTACTCTATTTACAAGGGTACCCTAGTAGGGTGTGAGATATAAATCCAAGATGGTTGACACACATGATATCTAGACCAATACATACCATGAAATATAAATTATTTATTATTCATTATAAAATAAATAGATAGTGGTATTAGATTAATAATTGCCACCTAGTCTAGGTTCATAAATGGAAACACACCCAATACCATTAGCTTTAGCCTAATAGGGAAATTAGAAAATAGGTACCTGTGTAAGAATAATATGTGTAAGAGTCCCAAAAAGTCAAAGGATACTCACAGAGGACCACCACCATGCTTGTGATTATGATTGAGGTATAATTTTCATATCACCACTTATGTATTATAAAAAGAAATAGATAATAGTCACAAGTGCATGACCTAATATAAAGAGATGAAATTTGTATACAAAAAGAAAAAAACCAATTAAATAAATCAATGAAATTCAATTAAATTCATTGGTTGATTTTAATCACGTCTATGAGGTATCTCTATGACACATCCATTCAAAATTACCAATACCACCATGTTATTCCAAGGTAATCCTTTTGAAGGTCCAAGTATATCCCTACATATGGTAACCAAGATTCTATCATGGGTATCACACGTAAGGTATAAAGTATCACCCAAGTCATGGAGTACCCATTTCTTTCATCATCTTCATCCTTGTTTCCCATTAAGAAATTCGAATAACCCACTACTATAGTTGAAGGCACGGGGGTAGACCATTCATGGAGACCCTAAAGCACTTATTCCCCGGTGTTTCATTGTAAAATCACCCAAACACGAGATTCTATCTTTGAGTCTTTAATATAGAACCCATGTTCTCACCTAGCCTATATCAAGTGAACCATAGATTCCATGCAACATTTCTAGGAAAACAACAATATCTAAAACACATTGAAAGGATATAATTAAATCATGATATCAAACAAGCATAGTGATCCAAAATTAGTTCTAGCTATCATGTAAATAAATCCATGCCATCAACATGGAATAAGTCATTTGGAACAAATGTGACCTATGTATTTATGATAAATGGCTATGTAATAAGAAATAAACATAAGAAAGTTTCAAGCAAGAGGATTACCATCAAGGCATATGATCTGACAATGAAATGAAATCAGATTCATATGAAATTAGAATACCTTTAACCATCTTTCATCAATGATGACTCAAGGTCCCATGATTTCAAAATTGTTTCTATATTTTATTCAACAAATCCAAACATCATTGGAAAAAACAATATATATACACAGGCTTACGCAGAATCCTTAATAATAGTAAATATGCATATACATTATCAAAGGACCAGTCCATAGTTAAATTCCCATTATAAAATCAAGTTATAAATTTAGGACATTTTTCCATGGTACCACACCCTCGCTCAATGGTGAAGCACAACTCGAGGAATTTGGAAAAAATACATTTATGTTGGAAATTACCAAAGATGTGGAAAGTGGTTAGGAGAACACCCCAAACAGGTTTCACTATAAAATAAGTCCACAATATATTTAATAAAACAAACCAAATAATTTATTATGTGATATAAATACATCCCTAGAAGGTTTTGGTGACCGGCACAATGATGCGATATAAAAAAATCTATGAAGTAAAGGGATGAGGGTAGACACTATACCGTCATAAATCGAAATAAAAGGAGGGAAAAACCCAAAATAATTTCCATAGACAATCTTTGATTTTTAATAGGATGTAACATCCTTTAGAAAAAACCATGAAGGGCCACATACCATCATACACTTTTAAAATTTGAATATCAATCAAAAAAAGAATCAAAGTCATTAACAATGGAAATTATTATTATCTATCCCTGTATTTTTATCTTAAAGGAAATTCAACTCCATCAGAAATGTTTTATTACAAAAACATGACACTATTTTTCAAAAAAAATCATTTAACTCCTTTATTTATTTAATTTACTTACTGAATTGAAGTATTTAATATAAGAAAAAATGAATTAATTAAATACTAATAATGGTAATAAAATAATTAATGAATTAATACAATTAATGGGAAAGGGAAAGGGATAGTACGTCAATGGAACTAAGACAACACTTGGAACTTGACAGCTTTATTAGTGACCACTCAAAGCTGCTCTACACACACACACATACATTCATATATACATTAGTATATATATATATAAATAAATCCAATGAGCAACTTCTATATTCCTGGATGATATATTTACATGGAAGATATATATATATATTTATATATATTCATAAATGATTATATCAGTACACACCTTCAATATTGGTCAAAACCCACAACACACATGAATAAGAACTCAACATTAATGCAGGAAGGACCAATAGACCTAAAATAACATCCAAGGGTGCATAAAAAACTTTACACTCTCAAATAACCCATGAAAAATATATCTTCGGGTTTAGAAAATTAATCAATATGAAGGTTGTGATCCAAATCGAATCCATTCACCTCACCATCAGTGGAAAATGGCAAGACAAGAAAAAGGGAGTCCCAATATACATTTGGCATACCCTAAAAATACAATAAAAATCAAAAATCAAATTAACAACAAATCCTATGTTTGGATGAATTATTTAGGGAGATATGGGAAGAGAAAAATGGTGGATTGAATGAGGGGAAGGGTACCCAAGTCCCTAACCTAAAAAATCAAAGGAGAATCAAGAAGAAACCAGGGAGAAATAATCATGGAAGGAGGTTTTGATGGTGGCAGTCACACGCTACTATGAGGTTTGTCAAATTGGGGGTCGTATTCCATATAGAATTTTGGCTAAGGGAAGATTGGGTGGCCATAGAGGAGATGAGGGGGATTCACGTGAGCTAGATAGGAAGGGGGTTTTTGGTCATGTGTGGTAGGTGAGACCCTCTTGGTCTCTCCTAAAATGTTACCCTATAATAATAATTATAAAAAAAAGAATAATAGTAATAATAATAATAATAATAATAATCATAATAATATTATTAATAATAATATTATTATTATTAAATAATTTGTGAATTTTTTTAATTTCCATTTCTTATAAATAATTTAATTTCATTTCATTTGAAAGAACACATCCTAGTGTATCAATTCTCTAAAATAAGTTCTGAAGATCCATTTTAAAAACTCCTCATCTAGTAAATAAAAATGGTCATAATCCTTCTCTTTATAGTGCGGTTCAAAATGAGGGTCATTACAAAATATTGAATAATAATAATAAGCATGAAACATTATATAATTGAACAAACATTACACATAAATATCATGATTTGGAATAATAAATATGGAAAGGTAAATAAGGGAAAACACAATACAATTAAACATAAATATGAGAATTAAATGAATATATAAATAATTTCATAGAGAAAATATCATGGAAAACAATAAAAAAATTCACAAGGAAGAAAATTATTAATTTTTGGACTTAGTATTCCCTGGGTACAAGATATCCTTATTGTCAATTACACTAACAAGGATGGTTAAAATACAAAAGGTAAAACCCCACTTAATTTGTAAAAATAATTTTTTATAGAGACTAATTATGAAAAGTAGGTATTTTTATAAATGGTCCCTAACCCATATCATATATATCCAAAAAATAACTCACATATCATAAAAATGATTTAATTCCCAATGAATTTTCAATATTATCATGTATTTGTATTTGTTAAAGGATACATATTTATCAATATTTCCTTAGTTAATCAAACATTCAAAGTTAAAACTATAATTAAAAATAGTATAATTTTTAGGAAAAAATAATATTCATAACATAATAATATGTATCTCTAAGGGAAATTTAATATCCAAATAATGTAATGATAATAATGTAATTATTTCAAGAGATTTTTAACAGTCGCAAATGAAAGTTATATTTCACAATAAATCTTTTCTTTAGGAAATTTTCGACTCAAATAGCTATGGATATAACTATTAAAATAGATAAAAACTATACCATAAATTAATAATAATTCGTTTTATTAAAAATAAAAAGTTATGTATATACATAGTATAAAAGTTAATTTGTTTATAATAAGTAGGAAGTCTCAATTGAATGTGTATGTAAGAACCCTGTTTTTTTCTAAGGTTTGGATCCATTAATTTTTTACTCTATATCATTAATTTGGAACTCATATAGATGCCTAATTAGTGAGTAAATGTTATGAGGGTATCTGGGGGTTGTTTGGAGCTTAGAACACATATTTTCTGGGAAAATGGTCCATGATGCATAGTTTGTGCAGGGTTTGCACATGGGTAGCACACGGTTTGCCTAACCATGTGGATTGTGTTTTTTCAGATTGTGACACATCGCATGGTTGGCACATAGCCATGTAACCAAACCGTGTGAAGGATATTCTTTCTTAGGTTCGGGCAGTTTCAACTCACACAGTTTTCACATGGTTTGAAAAACTGTATAAACCAACCATGTGAAGGCTAAAAACATGTGTAAAATGAGAAAAATTCCCTTAATGATCTATTAATCCTCTCATTCCCCCTAATCCAAGGAACAATGGGGTTTTCCTTTGTTTTCTTCCATTTGAAGATTTTTTAAGGTATAACCGTGGAATCTAGAGATCTCCTTCGTCGGCCGTCAAATTTTTCTTCCGGTAATCACGTTGGATGCGGAACGATTGGTAATCAAGTTATCTTTAGTCATTCTTTTTCTCTTTCAATATCAACATAGATATCACCATTTTATCATTTTTTCAACATTTCTTAATTCTTCTCAGATCCAAAGAAAATCAAGGAAAGATACCAAAGAATATTTCTTGTAAACCCCTAAGGTGTGTGGTCTATAACTCCTACATAATGTTTGTTATTTTAGGATTGTTAGTCTGGGTCCCACCAGTTTCATGGGAAACTATTTCTGAAATTAACATTCCATGATTATACTCATTAGAATCATATTGTTATTCCCTTTCCCAATATGTGATTAGTTGTTAATGGTTTTACCCACAACTCAATCTTCCTCATGTCGATAGTTATTCTACAATTAGGTTTTTGTGTTTTTGAATGTTTATGTCGTAGTTCGGGTGTGCCTTGATTGACATTTCTAAATGTGATACTATTTATAAAAAGTGTATTGTTGTTAATGATAAATTCATAATGTCATGTACCATGTATACTCAACACTTGACTCACCTAAGGTAAGTTCTTACAAATTCTTGTTAAAAGTTAAATGTGAAATGCGGAATATGAAATGGAAAGTATACTTACTATATAACTTGGCCTTAGTAAATGAGGTAGAATAATGGATACATGTTTGTATCACTCCATTCCATGTTAATGGAAGGTAGATAAGTGGACCTCAAAAATTGAATATGCTTTAATGGCTAACTAAGACTTGATTAAATGGTTGAAATGCTACTTGTCCTATCCAAACTAATGAGAGACAAGGCTTGGACCAATAAATAAATGTGTCCAACCCTACATGACTTATCTACACTAATGGAAGGAAAGACATGAACCAAATGAATTATTTCATGATTACAATATCAAGTATGAATTTAATGACTCATGCTCGCCTTGGATTCTGAGAAGAGAATACCTTGGGTAATAGGAAACCCATTAAAATTCAAGTATATGATTTTACTAGATTGATACCCACATCGAATATGGTTCATGTCAATAACTTGAATGTCTCGTATATTACTAGTGGGTCTCTTTACTTTTTACCGAATACCTCATATACACTCCTTGGATCCAGCACTGATTAGTAGGTTCCATGATTAATGTCTATAGGGCCCAATCATTCCATAGACCTAGCTTACCTTGGTTGATCACCGTGGACATGCTAGGTGTATTATTAAGGAATGCCTTGTATTACGTTCCTTTTATTACACTCTTACCACCTTAGCTAAGCTGTGATACTATTGAGTTAGATTTCTATGAGTTTAAGTTACCTTGGTTTTTACCCTGGAACTCTCTCACTGGATATCATTGTCTGGTTGCCTTATTACATCTTGGGACCTTCACAACTAATTCTACCATGAGGTGATGTTAGTGTTGGATATGCCTCACATGATCTATTAAAATTAGGTAGTAATTTATTAATTAATTTAATGGCTACATGTTATAACACCATGAAAGTACTGGTGAAGGTACTTGGTTATTTAGTTATATTTCACATCTCTCTTTAATCTATATATTCCTGAACCAAACTATTATATTCCATTACACGGGAAGAATTTTATAGACATTGTTGGTGGTGTCCCACTTATATTTACCACACACCTTATCTGCGAATCATTTGGTAACCTAAGTATATTACATGGTTGCAGTTATTGACAGAGGGAAACACGTAGCTTCCAATACTTGATTGTGTACTGATATGATAGAGCTTGATAAAAGATAAACATGTTAGATCTCAAGATTCTTGGAGTAGACTCGGTATTATTTTACCTTTTGGAAAATTTTATGCTTATTTTCTTGTATCCATGCTTTCTATGTTTCTATTAACATGACATTACATCATCATTTTCCAGTTGATATAGTTATTTTTATTTTTGTTCATCTATTTCATCAGATTGCTTATGCTATTTCTTCATATTTCTTCCACTGTTTACTATTCATTTATATCTTTTCATCTAGGCTAATATCTGCTAATAAGGGAATATTCTTCCCACTGATACACCCTAGGCCCTCTCCACTAGTCAGCAGCCTTTGGAAATTGGGAAGATACGCTTGAGTCCAAGGGGCCCACTGGGCTCGGGGCACCCATTAAGTGGAATCCCGGTATTGGTCATCAAAATGTGGTATCAAAAAAGTTACTTTTCATTCATGACTATTTGGAGATAATATATTGGAAAATAAGAACACTTGGGACTTGGTAATAATCAATGCTTGGGAATCATGAACCCATTTTCTTGGTAAATGCCAAATTACCCATAATGAGATTATTGTTCAACATAGCCTATTAGAGTTGTTATTATTTCACCATTTGGTAACTAAAATTTTTTGTGGTGTTGTTTATTATTACTATTTGGTAATTTATTTCATCCTTGTAATATTATATTAGGGAAAGGATTATTGCTACATGCATCATCATCATCACCTATAATTCAAATGTCCTTCATATTTCCATCTGTATAGGGGCATTTCACTGCTTTGTATTTCTTGTTATGCTTGTGATTTTTGAGTGATGTTGTGATGGTTTCTTGTATTTGAATTACATTAGCTTCATTTGAGTGATTTAATGTCTGAATACATGAGGTGTATGGGCCATCATGGGTTGAGATGAGTAATTTTCCAAGTCTTGACATTATACTAAAAATAATTAGGTGTCATTTCATGGGATAGGTGTATGGGAACTCATTCATTAGAAATGAATATCCATTTTTAATTGAATCATGAAACCTAAAATGAATTGGTTTAACATCCTTACTCTTCCTTTTCATTTTTATGAAACGTAAATGAGTGATCCTAGGTATTAACTACAATATTACATAAAAATTATACTTGATCACTTACTGATACCTGGCATTCTGAGTAGGTAGTGTAGGTAGTATATAACTTGTGTAGTGAGTTTTCATAAATTCATCTTCCTTTAGTTATTATATATCCTTTCTTCTAAGATTGATTTAGGGTCTTTTCTTGGTATTTGTAGACCACTGCCACCACAACGTCCTTGTGTACTTCGCCGGGAGGGTGGTGACGAACATGCTCCTAACATGGTGGTCCATATGTCGCCAGTCTTACTTACAAGAGTGCCACATGAGGCACCATATACTATAACTAATCTCGACATTGAATACCATTTCCAAGATAGTTTTTTACATATTATGTAGTTCATAATTGGTTCTCCATGGGATGCACCTATGATGGCTGATCTGGCCAAAAATTCCAACAAAAACATGCTCTTACATTTTTAGGGGATGGCGGTTCTCAGGATGCTGAGTTTTGGCTAGATTCCTTTTTCTTTATATTTGAGTATCTAGAAACACCTACATATTAAATATTAAATCCTTCTATATACATGTTTCGGGATTCGGACATGCATTGGTGGGATGTCGTGACCCATGCCACACATCATCATGGAATGTTATGGGTTGATTTATAGACTACCTTAGATGATCACTTCATTCCTCAGTCACTGATATCTAACATAGAATAAGATTTCATTCTTATAAAACATGGTTCTATTTCATTTGTGTAGTATTCATCACATTCCACTTATTTACAGTGCTTTTCACCGCTTCTATCCACAGATGATCTTTCACTATACATTTTGAGTATGGGCTCTAGTACGCCATCTGAACCTAGGTGAATTTATTTCTCCTTCCAACCTTCTCTACAACAGTAGAATTGGATGTTATACCTCTGTGTAACTCGAAGGATGGAGTGAGTACATGGTTTAAAGGATCTTTGCTGCATCAGGGATGTAGTTATTCTTGTGGGAAGAAATGTTCCCTTGAAGATTATCGTCAGGTTAGTGGAAGCTAGAGTATCCAGTTTGATAGCACTGTAGTGCTTCATCAGTGTGGAAAACATGGCATAAAAAGCCCCATTGTGATATAGAACCTATATAGTGTCTGTATGTTGGAAAAATGGGTCATTTTCAATGTTTTTTCATGATCTTTACACAAGCTTCGAGTGGAAAGTAATCAGCATTAGCTCCACCATTATGGGAAAATTATTTTGCACTGTATCAGGAGGGAAGTTGGAGTAGCACATGAGAGTCTGGTCGAGGAGGAGGTCGTGGATGTGGTTATCCATTACCTGATCACCAGCAGCGCCATTATAGTATTCATGATCATGGTTTTCCATCTGTTGAACATGGTTGTGGATCAGGTCAGTTGCATGCCTTACAGTCGATACTCAAGGATTAGGCTGCAGGACCATCTACAGTATGAGGTACTATTCTAATATCCACAATTATTGTATTTACTTTTTTTGATATAGGTTCCTCAAACTCATTTATTTATGTATCTATCCTGGAAAGTCTGAGACAAGAGATACAATATCACTATGGTGTAATGACCCTCGATACAATGTTTAAAATATAGACTGACGGCGCATGCTAGTGCAGGGACTATCCCCATATGTTCAGCAGATTCCTTTTCTTCTAGAATCTCTTTATTTTCGAGATGACATGATTTGATGTCATTCATGCAATGGAGTGGCTATTCAACTATCATTACTTTGTATACTTTTTATTTCATAGAGTTTCTTTTACATCACCATATGGAAGCAGTAATCTTTTCAAAGGACAGTGGGATGTCTAGGCTGGGAGAGGCTGACTGAAGCATTATGGGATCAGTGGAGTGACCACCCAGAATGAAAATATTTTCATGGAGTATTAGGTTTTTCCTCAAACTAATTTTCCTCTAGCAGTTGATCATTTTAGGGAAGTTGTTCTATATGAATTTCTTGGATAACCTCATAGGAGAGAGGTATAGATTACATTTGAGCATGTTCTAAGAGCAGCTCGAGTGTAAATTCTTCCATACATGATGAAACCTACTAAGATTCTGGAGCTCAAGTGGAAGATAGAGGATATAGAGGCCAAAGTCTGTATATATCCTAGTACATCTTCTTGGGGTTCACAGCTGCTTTTCTCTAAGACGGTGGATAGAACCTTACGTCTATGTGTGGATTACAGAAGGTTGAAACAGCTTATAGTAAATAACCACTATCCACTTCCTCGATTAGATGATCTCTTTAACCAGCTCCAAGGAGCAAAGGTGTTTTCTAAGGTCGACCTCAGATCAGGTTATCATCAGTTGAAATTTAGACAATTGTACATACCTCATACATCTTTTCGTAGTAGGTATGGTCTGTATGAGCATCTTGTTATGTCATTCGGTCTCACAAACGCACCTTTTGTTTTCATGGATTTGATCAATAGGGTTTTCCATCCCTAGTTGGACTCTTTTGTAGTGGTCTTTGTGGAAAACATCTTAGCGTATTCTTACACACGTAAAGACTATTCCAAACATCTTGTGTTCATTCTGAGTAAACTAATAGAGCATCATGTTTATGCCAATCCTTCAAAATTTGACATCTGAATCGACAATTTCCACTTATTGGGTCATATTATTTCAGAATCTGGCATTTCCATTGAGCCAGAAAAGGTTAGTACTATAGTTTTATGGGATCATCCCAACAACATGTTTGAAATATAGAGATTCATTGGTTTGGGTGGATATTACAAGAACTTAATACAAGTATTTTCTTGTCTCTATTCATCTCTTACCAGTCTTAAAAATAAGGGTTTTATGTTCACATGGTTAGAAGCATGTGATAAATCCTTTCAGGAGCTGAAAGGGAGGCTTTTCTCAACACCGATTCTAATTCCTCAAGATCCTATAAATGGTTATAAAATATTATATAATTAATCAAGAATTTTACTTGGAGTAATGTTAATGTAGGAATATAAAGTCATCACATACAAATCATGGATATTGAGGCCTCATAAGAGAAATTACCCAATACACGACCTCATGCTAGCAGCTGTTGTCCATGCCTTACATTTCTGGAGACACTATCTGTTGGGTGAGCACTTTGTGGTTTATACAGATCACAAAATCCTCAATTATATAATTTCTCATCATGAGTTGAACCTACAACGTTGAATATGGGTCAAATATCTAAAATCCATTGATTTTGAGCTTTCCTACATGCATGGAAAAGGAAATGTGGTTTTAGATTCACTGAGTTGAAAAAATCAAATGTAGGGAATATAGGAAGCCAGTGTTGAATGGAAGTTAATGGCCCACTTTTTTGAACTTCATATAGAGTTTTATGATAGTCATGAGAAGTCTTATCTCTCATACTTAAAAGTTACATCATACCTACTTTATAAGGTAATGAGTATCTAGTTTTCAGATCCTAATGTTTAGGTTCTATGTGATATCATATCCTGAGATAACCCATCTCCTGACTGGACTGTGGATGGAGATGACGTCCGGAGTCTAAATGGAAACATCTCGGTTCCTACTGATATGAGTGGGGAGTTGATGAAAGAGTCCCACCATCCCTGTGGGAAGTTCATCCAGGCTTCTAGAAGATGTATCGATATATGAGACACTAGTATTGGTAGCAAGGAATGAAATGTCAGATTGTAGAATTCATCATTAGGTGTTCGACGTGTCAGTAGGTGAAGGCGGTGCACAAGAGACCTGCTGGATTGTTAAAGCCTCTTACATTCCTATAATGGAAATAAGAAGATGTTTCAATGGATTTCATAGTCATCTTACCTAGGTCATCAAGGGGAAGTGATGCTATCTGGGTAGTCATTGAACAACTAAAAAAATCAATCCACTTAATTCATATTTGGGAGAATTTCTCAGTTGATGAGCCGAGAAGATTTTATATCCATGAGATTAAATGACTACACGGAGTTCCACATAGTATCATTTTAGTTAGAGAATCTCATTTCACATCGCTATTTTGGAAATGTTTGCAGAATGTTATGGGAACTCATGTTCTTCTAAGCACAACTTTTTACTCTCAGATCGTTGGACAATCGGAACAGACCATAAATGTTTTGGAGGATATGCTCCAAGAATTCATCAATGATTTAGGTGCTTCTTGGGAGAATCATATCACTCTCATCGAGTTCACCTATAATAACAGTTTCATGGAGATGATTCTTATGGTTCTTATTGAGTCCTTTTATGTTAGGCCATTCCATTCACCCTTTTTGTGGCTAAAGGCAGGTGAGGCAGCCCTATTATGTCTTTGTCTTGATTAAGAGACTTCAGAATAGGTCTAGCTAATCCATAAGCATATGATTATTTCTTATTCTATCTTTCTTTCATCATGTTTTGTATCACCTAGGAAACAGAATTGATGGTTTAGAAAGAAGGTAATGTTGTCTCCTTGTTACGTTGGGCTATTTTAGATTGTAGGGAGAGTCGGGCTGGTAGCTTATTTTTTTCTCCTACCTCAGAGGTACCATGCCATGCATGACATCATTCATGTCTCATAACTTCGCCAATATAATGTTGACTCATCTCATACCTTTGATCATAAATATGTTGAGTTATATGTCGATTCTACCTTTGAGGATTATTTAGTACGTATCATTGACCGAAGCATGAAGGCTCTCCAAGGAATGTATGTCTCTCTCGTATGGGTTCTATAGCAGTATGGTAGAATACTAGGTGAGTCTTGGTAGAGGAAAGCTGATGTACATGCCCAATGACCAGAGTTTTTCTTAGATATAGTTTCCTTACCCTTGGAAGGAGAACTCGGGGGAGAGTTCGTTTAGATAGGGAAGACAGTAAGAATCCATTTTTTCACTTAGGTATGGATCCATTAATTTATCATTCTAAATCATTAATTTGGACCTAATATAGTTCTCTATTATGATAAAACGATTTTGATGGTGTTTGGGAATTATTTGGAACTCAGAACACTTCTTTTTGGGGAAAACATGCCAAGTCGCACGGTTTGTGTACGTATAGGTCATGGTTTGCCTAACCGTGTGGATTGTGTTTTTTAAATAGTGGAACCTTGAAAATTTGGCACACAACCATGCATCCAGTCCATTCAGACACCCCTTTTTATTAGGTTCAGGTAGAACTATCTCAAGCATTTTGCGCAGGGCTTGACAAACTATTTGGAAAAACTGTGTGATGGCTAAAAACTTGTGTAAAATTTCCTAAAATTCAGTTAATGATTTATTAATCCAGTAATTACCTGGACCTCTCTGGTCCATTTTTTTTGAAAAAATCTGCTGTCTGAGGAGTTCCAGAAGGTCAAGGTGACTTATCCCCATCACTTTTCCAAATTTCCAATTTAGTGAACAGTTCAAATGGTATCCTTGTGAATAGTTCCAATGGTAGACTATTGTGAACTGTTCCAACAGTATCCATGCGAGCAGTTTCAACAGTAGACTACTATGAACAATTCCAAAGGTATCCTTAGGTGAATAGTGAAACAGTAATCTTATATGAACAGTTTCATCAGTAGGCTTATGTGAATAGTTCAACGGTGAGGTCCAACGATAAACTCTTTCCATTTCTAAATTTTGAGTTCGTGAAGAGTGTTTCCAAAATGGGGATGTTCCAAAGGTGACCTCTTTCCTTAACCAAATTTTGAGTTCATGAATAGTGTTTAAAGAATGTTGAGGTTCAAAAAGTGTCCTCTTTACTTTTCCCAATTTTGAGTTTATTAAAAGTTCTTCTATAATGGTGAGGTTCCAACAATGACCTCTTTCCTTTGCCGAATTTTTAGTTCATGAACTGTGTCTCCAGAATGGTGAAGTTCCAATGGTGAACTCTTTCCTTTTCCAAATATGGAGTTCATGGATATTGTTTCCTGAATAGTGAGGTTACAACAGTGACCTATTTTCTTTGCCCAATTTTGTGTTCATGAATAGTGCTTCCATAATATTGAGGTTCTAACGGTGACCGCTTCATTTTCCAAATTTTGAGTTCATGAATAGTGTTTCCACAATGGTAAGGTTCCAACGGTGACCTCTTTCATTTTCCAAATTTGGAGTTCCGGAATAGTGTTTCCCAGAAATGGAGATCTTCCGACGGTGACCTCTTTCTTTTGCCAAATTTCATGTAAATGAACAGTGTTTCCAACATCTTATATTTTCACCCCTTTGACGCTTCCTTTGATAGAAAATTCATTTAAATACTTTTTTAGGGGCCCTAAGGCTAATTCAAAGTCCATTACTCCAATATTAATTTCCCTAAGGCTTGGGATGATTATACTTGGTCCAATCGCATGGTTCAATGCGATCCACTTTTAATTGAAAATCTAGCATATTTTAAACCATTATCTTGTTAAATATTCTAAAGGGGAGATATATATTATTCCCTAGTTCTTCCACCATGTTTTCAGCTGTTAGATGCTCGAACATTTCAATCCATCCCATAGGAGTTGCAAAATAATACATTCCTCTCTGCATTGGTTCCACTCTGTTTTGATGCAAACCAGCAATATCGATCAATATTTGATATAAGGTTTGATCTATCGACATTATTTTGGGTTCATCTCCTTCTATTTCTCCTTTCCATTTTAGGGAATTTTACCCCCATTTTCATAATGGGCTTTTCTTGGCTGATGGATGATGTGGTGTTGTCTCTGCATCCTCGAGTGGATACAGTTGTCACAGGGGAGGAGATCATAACCTATTGTGTGGCTCATTCTAGTATAAAGAACATCAATAACCCTTTGAGTTAAGGGATTCACTACATCTCTTTTATTTTATGTGAAACTGTGTAGTTATCATGTTTTATCCAATATGATCACAATGGAATTGGCATAATAAATATTTGAACCTGATAAATAAATTGATATTGATCATATGTTACTGCCTCATATTTTACTAGATAGTGTGTTATCTATGCTTTCTTATTTTTGATTTTCGGTCTTGATGGAAATAGGTAAAGAAAAAAATGTCTGAATTAATCGATAATTGTTTGGCTAATGATAAAGAGGAATATAAATGAATTTGGTTCTTCTGGTTGTCATTTGATGTCAATCAAATTCGTTTAGTAAGATTTTTTATTTATTTGTGATAGCATACTAGTAAGTTTTCCCAAATTTGGAACCTCCAAACAATAAATAAATTAATCCAAGATGGAATAAAAGAAATGGTTCTTTGATAGAAGATAATTCCTTGTATGGTTCTGAGTTACCCTCTTGCTTGTTTAAGGTCCAAGAGCCCAATTGATATGATGTTTATTTTTGTATTTCATGTGTTGTGATGTGAACCTAGATAGCTATTGTGATATGTGGGGTCATGGAGTCCTATTTATTGTGGCAGCAGTTGATGCATAGTGTGGTGAGATGAATCAGTTTATGCTTTTGGGTGTCGATGAGGACAACAGAGATGATTAAATGGGTTGGATGTAAATGGTCGGATTCTTACTGATTCTTATTGGTTGTTAATCTTCTTTACAGTCTCCACTTCTGAAGGTAGATTGTATGGTTTACCCTTTATCCTAAAGGGACAAAGTCGCATAGCGTATGCGACATGCTTTCCGTGTTTACCGTCTCAAGGGAGGATGGGTCTAGGATCTTTCTATAGGAGGAAAAGACTCGAAGGGTAGTTCATCTACTCACTATATTGTGTCCACTTGTGTTTAGTAGCATAGAATGTTTTTCTATAATGCCTAGTAATATGGGAAAGTAATTTTGTAAATAAATAATTGATTAAATGATGTTAACGCATGGGGTTGGAGCTTGTTGGGGTGCAATACAGGGGACATAGAACTTTGGTTGTGATGCTAATGAAATTCAGTGTAGAATTGTTACTAGTAAATTAATGGTTAATAAATTAATTAATGTAATGTGAAAATGATAAAAATTGAATGAATCAATGTTATAAATCTCTTTAAATGGTTGTGTGCTTATAGGATGCCTAGTCTTGGTAGTGGCAGTTGGGAGTCCGAGATACATTAGTTGAAGTTGAGACTAAGACTAGGTTATGCCCATAGTATGGTGGTGAGCTATAGTTTATTCGGTACTTTTTGTGTTTTTATACGCTAATCCACCCTGTAAATTAGGCAAACCGACAGCCCATGGATTCTGAACCTTGGGGGTATTTTCTCCAACATTTTGGTGGGAGGATGGATGGCTGACTAACCCCTTTGGCTCTGATCCCTTCTTCTGGTAGTTACTTGAACTGGTAGGAAAAATGATTATTTTTTCCCATATATGTGTATCGAGGGATTTAATGTCTTGTGGTTATTCACACAAATATATTATTTGATATAGTTTCATATGGACTACTATAGGTATAACATGTATATGTTGTGATGGCTTGAGGATCCTTACTCGGTGTATGGGATGTAATGACTAGAGGTATAATTCTCGACGTTTGATACACATTATACGAGCATTGGTGGATCCTGGAAACTACATGGTTACTTTCTTGTGAGGACATGGTGGTTTTGTTTCATGAGGTGCATGTTGTGGTGTTTTCCCAAGTGTCTCCAGGAAAGCCTTTTTAAATATAGATTCTTAGGATGTGCGACGTTGGGGAGAAGAGGCAAACCAGGGGGGAAGTAGTAGTGTGGTACCCTTGATATTCATTGTTATATTATATAATCGTGTAAGCGTTACATGGTGAGAGTATCCATGGTGAGGCTGAGAACATTGTATACATGTTTAGGTGATGAGTTAGTTTCAAGTATCGTTTATTGTGCTTTATCATGCTTTCATTACAATAGCATGAGAGGATTTGGGGAGGATCCTACTATGTATATTGTTATAATCACCCTTTGTCTATATAAAATGTTTTTCAGGTCACTTGAAGAGGTTTGGATATCATGATGGTTTCTACTAGCATGGGGTTGCAGGAGATCTTTAGGCTTGTGGTTACTATTTTTCTTACTTTTTTTGGTATTTATAGTTTTTTACCTTTTGATTGTAGTAGTTTTTCGTGAAATTACATATGTTTACGTGGGATTTCATTTATATTGTAGTTTGAGATGGAGTTAGTTGGTATCTGTCTTATCTCTCTTTCCATATGTGTTCTCTTAGAGGGTAATTCCTCCCATCTGTGTGTTTACTGTACCCTTGGTGCTATTCGCCAGAATGGGGCCTACTGGAGGTGGGACTCAGGGGTCATTATCTCCCTTCTCGCATTTATGTCCATGGAGGGAAACACTTTTTCGGGAGGGGGTCATGACATAGTGGTATTAGAGGGCTAGTTGAGAGATAGGATGGAGTTTGGTGTTACAAATTGGTGAGGTTTCATGGGTTGGTAGGTCAATAATGTCATTTATGTTTAGCAAGTGATGTAAACACTAGATACTGGATGATACATAGGTGTTTAGGGACCCCCATGAATTGATGTGTTTACCATTAAGTTTGCAATGTCTACTAAACTTAGTGATACTAGTTGCAGGGTAGATACCTAGGAAAGGATCATACAAGATTATTCATTGTGCCTGTGTTTGAATGGGTAGACCTTAGGATAGGTAAACATAAAATAAGTAAAAAAACAATAATTAATTATTTAATACTTAATCTTTTATATTCCAGGTATAGGAGGTCATACTATTTGTTATTTTACAAGTATGGATCTAGGTCTATGTCCTCATGAGGATCACATAGAAGATGTCCAGTATGGAGTGTCAGCAGATTGCCACTGGGTAGAGGTTTATGACGATGATACTTGGATGTGGACGCTCCGAGTGATTCAGGGCCAGAGTTTGCAGAAATACGAGGGATCCATTTTAGATGCGGTCACATAAGACTTGTTGGAGGAGGTAGAGATAGGCTTCAGTTTTATGCATGCTCGGAATGAGAAATAAGTATCCTTGGTTATGAATATGTTGCGTGGATCTATGAAGAAGTGGTGGTTCTTTTTCCTCCGGGATCACAAGGAGTCTCTGGTCTCATGGGATGGGTTTTGAGAAAATATTAGCGCTGAGTTTCTTTCTTCGACCGCAAAGGTGTCCAGTCGCCAGGAGTTTCTTAACCTTCGACAACGGAGCTCCAGTCTGCAATAGTTAAGAATCCATTTCAAGAAAATATTAAAATATTATTCAGACCTATTGATAGATGAGGAGGCCAGTGCGAGGCATTTCAAGGAGGCATTACATCTAGATATCTAGTGTCAGGTAACCCCATTTTTTTAGAAGACATATCATGAGGTGTTGGAGAGGGAAGAGGTTGTCAAGAGGAAATTTCCCAGAACTAAATAATCATGATAGGGGAGTCATCATCATAACTCACGATGCAGATCTACGGTCTGGGGTTCCTAGTGTTCAGGGTAGAAGAGTTTTTTTTTGGCTAGGGGTAGGTCCCAGCCTTCACCATCTCGTTTCCCTGGGGGGAAGTAGCTCTCAGGCCTATGCCAAGGGATCCGGTGCTTTTTTTTTCTTATGTTGGTCGAGGACATCAGTTGTGGGAGTGCCTGACCATTCAGAGCAGTCATCGCGAACCTGGTGCCCCACTCTAGGTTCTTCTGTTGAGGCAGTTCTAGTTGAGGCTGCAGCAGCAGGTTTCACCCGCATTAGATCGGCCGAGGGTAGATGGGACAGGAAGAGGACAACCCCATGACTCTCTTTATCCTCATAGAGTAGAGTGAGGTTGTGGTGGTGTTCTTCATCTGGGTAAGAGATGTCATGGATGAGGTCGTGGTCAGCTTCATGCATTAGCGTGGCCAACACCAGGCTATCCAAACATCGTTCGAGGAACCCTTTGATTGTTTTCCACCTTGGTGTATGCATTGTTTGATTCATAAGAGGCACAATCATTCATATCACATACTATTCTCCATGCTTTGAGACTTTATGTAGAGAGGTTTCCGGTTCCTTTGGCATTGGCTACCCCAGTTGGAGTTCAAGATGTCCTGTTTGGTGTATTAAGAGACTGTGAGTTAGTATTTGGGCATCAGTTCTCTTAGAATGATTTCTTATGTTTACGAATACAACAATATGATTTCATCCATAGCATGGATTTACTGTATTTGGTGCAGGATATCATGGATTGATTCGAGAGGCAGATTGTGTTCCTTGATGCTGATGGAGAACCAGTGGTGTTCGTCAGCTAGCAAGACCCTTAGATGGGTTAGAGGCGTGTTCCTTCCTTATAATCCATGATAGATGAGCTAATGAATAATTCCTCAGAGTTTCAATAGTTGGTGTTTCCTAGGGTCATAGAAGAGTACCCTGATGTCTTTTCAGAATTGGTAGTATCCCAACCCCCTCGATGAGAGATCGAGTTTCAGATCGAGCTACAACCGAGAGAATATCTTATCTCTATGTATCCATAATGTATGGACCCTTTTGAGTTACGAGAGCTAGGTATATATATTGATGGTCTATTACAGTGTGGATATGTTCGGCCAAGTGTGTCATTACAGAGTGCAACCGTTTTGTTCGTAAAGAAGTCTGATGGTAGTTTGTGGTTGTGTGTCGATTATCATCACTTAAACAATGTGACAGTGAAGAATTGATATCCTATTCAATGAATTGATGATTTATTCTATCAACATAAGGGTGAAAGTTAGTTCTCTAAGATCAATTTGCGGTCAGGATATCATCAGATGCATGTAAAGGATGAGGATATCTTGAAGAAAACATTCCATTGTCATCATGGGCATTATGAGTTCATTTCAATGTCATTCTATGTGATGAATGCTCCAAATATGTTCATGGGATTGATGAACACTATGTTATGTGAGTTCCTGGAGAAGTCCATGGTGGGTTTCATCGATGACATCCTTGTGTACTCCATATCTGAGGATGATCATGCATATCATCTACAAATCATTTTGAGAGTTCTTCGCAAACATTAGCTCATTGTGAATTTGATGAATTTTGAGTTTCGGAATCAAGGGGTCTATTTATTGGGGAATTTTGTGTCCCATGAGGGAGTATATGTGGATCCATCAAAGATAGAAGCAATTTTGTCTTGGTAAGACCCAGAGATAGGTTCTGATGTGGGAAGTTGCATTGGCCTCGCAAGCTAATATAGGAGGTTTGTAACCGATTTTTCTCGAGTTGTGACTTCTCTGACAACTTTAACCTAGAAGGATCAAGATTTCATATGGAATGATCAGTGTTAGGAAATTTCGAGTATCTAAAGGATATATTAGTAAGTTCTCCAGTTCTTTGTCCTCCAACAGAGGGAGTTCAGTTTGATGTTTTCAACAATGTTTCCAATCTGGGGTTAGGCTATGTTCTGATGCAGCAGAGATCAGTCGTTTCTTATGGCTCTCTTTAGTTGCGTCCCCATGAACATAACTATGCCACCCATTATCTTGAGATGTTATATTTTGTGTTTTCATTGATTTTTTGGAGACATTACCTCATGGCCAATGTTTTGTGGTTTTCACTGATCATAAGAGTTTGAGTTATTCTTTATCCTAGCATGACATGAACTTACGACAATGTTAGTGGATGGAGTTCTTACAGGAATATGACTTAGAAATATCATATACACCTGGAATGAAATTTTGTTTCGCTGATGCGATGAGTAGGAATTCACGTGGTGTTGTAGTGCATGAATCTGTTGATTAATGAAGTGTAATGGAAGAACTATCAGCTTTATATCTTAATATGAGAGAAGTTGGGGGCAGAGGAAGTCTTTTTTCAGATGAAGGTATAGTCATCTACAGTTCAGAAGGTGGAAGATTCCTAGTTGGAGGATCTTGAGGTGGCAGTCGAAGGAGACCAAGTAGGTTGTGGTGAGACCCATGATAGTTGGTATGAGGATGAACAACACCGAGTGTTGTATCACAGAAGGATTTTTGTACCTTTGACGATTTCTGAGACGGTTCATAGATTGTTACATATGTCTCCTTTAGCGGTTCATTCTAGCGTGACAAAGATTTAAAGAACCTTGAGGAGCTAGTTTTGGTGTCCTGGGCTGAAGTGTGTGGTTTTGGGGTTTGTGTCTCGATGTTTGGTCAGCCATAAGGTGAAAGCCGAACACCGTGTTCCAGGTGGTCTAGTCCAACCTTTAGATTTTCCTCAATAAAATTTTGGCACATCTCAATGGACATTGTTACTGGTTTACCTCGAGTTTAGTGAGGACATTATGCTATTTGGGTGGTAGTGGTTCATTTAACAAAATCATCTCACTTCATAGAAATCAAGGAGTCAAGCTCAGTGGATTTTTTGTCGATCCAGTATCTAGAGGAGGTGGTGAGACTTCAAGTAAAACTAGAATTTTAGGTATTTGCGATGGAATCCCATCGCAAATAAGCTTTAGCGATGGTGTCCCGTCCCAAATAGCCCGTTTTAGAAAACTTCATCGCCAAAAATATTATTTGCGATGGGCCCATCGCAAATAATATTTTTGCGACGGGAAACTTCACCGTCGTAAATTAGTCTCCATTTATTTAATTTATATATATAAACATTTTTTGCGATGGGCCTGTCAAAAATACTTTTTGTGATGAAACCGTAATCCTATACGAAATACTTTTTTGAAAATATTTATTTAGACTATTTTCGATGGGTTCGTCGCAAATAATTTTTGCGACGGGCCCGTAAACCCATCTTTAATACTTTTTTAAAAAAATTATTTAGGCTATTTGTGATGGAAACCCGTCGCAACAGATCCCGTCACAAATAATAAATAAATTTAATAAAATTATGATTATTGGAAAATTAATTTTTATATTATTATAATAATAATAAAATATTAAAATATTAAAATTCTCAATATTCACAAAAAAATATAAAAATAATCATAACATATTATTATTATTATTATTATTATTATTAGAAAAATAAAAATACATTAAAAAAATACTGAAAAAATATATTTAATTAAATTATGATTAATGAAACAATATTATTATTATTATTATTGTTATTATTATAAAATAAAAATATTAAAATTCTCAATATTCAGAAAAAACAAAAAATATTAAAAATTAAACTATATAATATTCGCACCGATATCAAATACAGAAACTATAAATAGTTCATATTACAACAACTATTAAATTCAAATTTTTTTAACATAAAAATCACTGGGGGGTCGTCTTCTAGAGGAGGTGGAGGATATGAAGGAGATAGTGGAGGAATCTTCATCCCTAAACTATGAGTCAGATAACGCATGTACTCCATCTTCTCGTGATGCTTTTGCTGCCATCGACACACTTCTTCCTCGTGCTGCTGCTTCTGCTACTGATGCATCTCTTCTTGCTACTTCTGCAAACTCTATATAAAGTCATTCTGAGCTCAGAACTGCTCCTTATACTGTGAGGCATAAGATGATGCCTCTCCACAAGATCCTCTCGATCTGGACGCCGACATCACAGCAGTACCATAATACGTACCAGGAGTCACGTGAGAGCCGATACCAACTACTCGGAAATTCTCAAAGCCATACTGAGTCGTCTGCATCTATGTCGCCTCGTCAAAATGGTGGGAACTGGTCTGATCAGTCGCCTCGTTTTAACCCTCATCCTATGTCTGGGAGGTCTCAGCCTCATATTACTCCTTCAATTCCAATTTGAAATTAAAATTTTGAAAATATTATATGCATTTAATTGTCAAACTGAAAGAAAAAAGACTAACTACAATCTGATGCTGGCGATCACCTCTAATCTCTCTAGTGGCTGGATCACTGTACATCCTCTGATAAACATCATACTCTGTAATATTAGGATGCTCGAATACCTATATGAATATAATATAAACTATTTATATTTGTAGTTATATAAAAAATTTAAAAAAAATAGTTACCAGATGTTCTCTATGTGTACTGAATGTATGGCTACCAGCTCGATGTGTCACCTCATGTCTCCCCCGATTCTGCCGACCTAATGAAGACCTCCTCTAAAATCCACCACCCAACTAGTTTACACATAATCCATCCCAAACCTAAGATGAAATGTACTCTGGTTGGTGGGCTCTACATGACTCATCAAATATTGTCGCTAATACTTTCTTAATGGTCGTATTTCTGAAATTGCGAAAAAACTGACGCTAACGATCACCCATAGCCACCAAACATGTTTCATGGATATCGTCACGCATGCTATCATCGAAGGGATACCTTAAACCCTAAAAATAATTTATAATATCAAGTTATTAATAAAATAAATTTCAAAATAAATATTATTTATTTATGTACCAGCCAATGATTTTACATGTCGAGCTGCACATCAATGGAAATCTATTCCCATGTAGTCCATGGCTAAAAAAAATAATTACCTAAGATTGTTCTCCCCTTTCCAATAGCTACATGCACAAAAATTTGAAAAAAGAATAAATAATCAAACAATTAGTATATATATAAATAAATTAATGAATGCTAACTAAAATATATAGGTTACCAAACATCTGTGTGCGTGGATCGAAGCCGAGACGTGGATGTTGCTCGGGGATTGGGTCATGAATCATCGGTTGCGCAAGACCGCACCCCATCTGCGTACCTCCTGAACTACCAGTAGGTTGAGGTTCAGATGATCCCACATCCCCCTCATCCAAGAGTCGCTCAGCCTCTTCTAAATCACAAAATAGATAAGATTCCATATAAAACACAAAATGATTGTTGTTAGCAGATAGTTGAAAATAACTATTATATATAGATATATATTATTTGTGATCATAACCAGCATTTAACTGTTCCAATGTTCACCATCATCATCATCTTCATATCTAACAATGTCAACGTCTTCATATTCCTCTCGGACAACATCAATATCCATATGAGTTTCACTTTCACCATCCCTTATCATTTAAAATTCATTTATAACATCATTAACATCTTTGTCACCATCAAACCTTAATTGTGGGGTGTCATCAACGATATTTGTGTTTCTTTGTGAAAAATATGGATTTTGAGTTGTCTCTTGAAAAATTTCAATTCCTTAAACTTCATCGAAACCACATTCAGTTTGAGTAAATTGATTTTCCTAAGATTTCATTTTTATTATGCTCCTCCAATCACTCACGTATCTTGAAGTAGCACAGTACTTTTTGTAATAAATTTGATGTGCTTGTTGAGCCAGTAGAAACGGTTAATTTACTACAAGAAGACATTTATATTTAATATCCAAGATTCTATGAGTCGGATGGACATGCAAGCCACTCTCAGTATCCAACCACCAACATTTAAACATAGTTATTTAATTCTGTCCACAATAACATAGATGAATAATTTCATCTAGAATGTCATAAAAGCCAACTTCAGTTTCTCTATGATGCAATCCTCTCAAACAAACTCCATTATTCATTGTTTTTTTATTCCTCATATACACATTTATGAAATCAAAAACCATTCACCATATATGCATTATAAGATATAACAGTTTTTGATGATGGGTTACTCAATATACACAGTCTCTTATCAATTTTATCAGCATGTTGAGACAACTGAAAATTTGTAAAACAATTATCAATATAATAAATACTAAACTGAATTGATATTAATCAATCCATAATTTATGTTCCTAGTTTTTGATACTGTTGAGAATTTTTTTTGTCTGTATTCTTCAAGAGTAAATGCTGTAATTTTTGGAAGTTGTTTCTTGATATGATTATCATATAACCTACAAATAAATTAAGTTTACATATTATAGGAGAGATTATAGAATAAGTGATATAAGCACTCAAAGTACAAAAGATTTCATTTCTTCACAGTTGAGTAGAACATATGAATTAGCTCTGTGATGTTCATTATCTGAAAGACATCGTTCTTGAACTCCACCAAAGCCAATATTTGACTGATTAAAAACTGATAATTGATTTTCCATTTCATCTTAACATTTCCATCGTTCTGTCCCATGTGGTTTTGTTTTGAGGGATATTCAAATCGAAAATATTGAGAGCAGAAAAAAGAAATTTCCTCTTTCAAATACGTTTCAGCAATTGATCCTTCAATTGATACTTTGTTACGTACTTTTTTCATAAATTTCTGCATGCATCTCTCGAATGGGTACAACCATCAAAATTTTACTGGACGTCCACATTTAACTTCATGTGGAAAATGTAATATCAGATATTCCATTGAGTCAAATAAAGTAGGCAGAAATATTTTTTCCAGTTTACATATAATTACAGCAACATGTTCTTCCAATTTTCTTAGCTCATCAGAGTCTATTGTTGCTCCACAAATGTCTCTAAAAAAATATGATATGTCAGTTATCAAATCCCGAATCATAAAATTCAACAAACCTCTAAATCCAATTGTCATAATAATTTCCATTATAACATGACAATGATGACTTTTAAATCCAGTAATATGGCCATACATAACACATCTTCCCAAATTGGAAGCATAGCCATCTGGAAGTCTCAAATCTGCAATGCACTGAAAAAATAATACATGACTCTCTTTGGACAGTGTATAAGATGTGTTTGGCTTCATTAACTTCTGTGATTTGACATTTTCAAATAGTTTAAGTTCTGGTCACCGACAAAATTGGGCAAGGTCTATTCGTGCTTTTATAGTATCTTTGGTCTTACCTGGTGTATCAAAAACAGTATGAAATAAATTATAAAAACATTTCCTTTATAAATGCATGATATCCAACATGTGGCGGACCAAGAAATCTGACCAATTTGGAAGAACCTAAAAAATGCTCCGTTTTATCAAATTATGTTCGTTCCCAAAGCCATGAATTTTCTATTGGTTTACTTTTATCCTAAATATGATGTAAAGTAATGAAAATTCAACTGATTTTAACTATGTACTTGAGACCATTTTTGGAGGTTCATCCCTTTCAATTGTGCCTTTTCTGAAATGATATTTGTTCCTTTGAAAATGATGATCGGTTGGAAAAAATCTATGATGGCAATCAAAATAGAAAGGTTTTTTCCATTGAAGTGAATAAAACTTTTTTTCTTCCATATAGTAAGGACATGATTTCCGACCATGTGTACTATAGCCAGAAAACATGCCATATGCCGGAAAGTCACTAATCATCCACATCAATGTATCTTTTAATGTGAAATTTTGTTTCACAGCAACATCTTATGTACTAACACCATTACTCCACAATGCATTTAACTCATCAATCAATTGATTCAAATAAATATCAATATTCATTTTCCGATGTCCTGGGATTAATAAGTTCAAAATTATATATGGATCTTTCATCAAGATCCATGGATGTAGATTGTATGGAGTTATAAAGACAGGTCAACATGTATACTGACTACCATAAGAACTAAACGGAGAGAAACCGTCAGTAAAAAGAACCAATAGCACTTTTTTGGCTTCTAAAGAAAAATACGGATGCAGACGATCAAAATGTTTACATGAATCACCATCAGATGGATAATTCAAGCTTCTACTGGTTGAAATATTGGGTTTTGTGATATAACATCATGACTTTGTGTTATAAGACATAAATAAACGTTGGATCCTGTGTGTAAGGGGAAAATATCTCAACTATTTTACAGGAATCGATCCAGACATCCTTATTTGAGCGTCTTTTTACCTCCATTGTCCACATGTGGGACAACTATCCAATGACTCGTTTTCACCAGATATAAGATGCTATCATTTTCACATGCACGAATTTCCGATAACTGAGGCTTAGATTACGAACCAACCTCTTTCTCTCATTGTTATTTTCAGGAAACACATTTCTTTTAGGTAACAATTTTTTAACCAAATAAAATATCTAATGAAAACAGTTGTGTTACATTGCATTATCTGATTTAATAGACATAAATTTTTTAAGCACTTCTAATTTTCTTATCTTGAAACCAGGATATAATGCATCCTCAACAGAACTCAAAAACTCATAAAATTTTTATGGTACTGACTCACGAGATAAATCAATATCATAGTGAGTTTCAATTTGTTGAATAGATAGACCTGCAACATCATGTACTGAATTTTGGAACCTTGATGGATCCTAAATCATGTTATTAGTATCTTCTCTAGAATTTTGTTCACCGTTTTGATACTAAAAATCATAATCTATTTGAAAACAAAACCGCGAGAGATGTCCCCTAACCTTGTCAAATGTGTCAAACGTTCTCGGAGAACATTTTTTACAATGACACTTAATTGTGCCTTCTGAAAAATATTTTGGTTTTGATGATGAAAATTCAAAGAAAGATTCAACACCCTCAATATATACAGGATGTAAACTAGAACCATTTGGATTTCTGTGCTGATTTATCCATGCACGATCATCTAACAATGACTGATGATCACATCCTTGTTCCATATTTTTCTACAAAATATAAAAACATCACTGATTTTGAATAATTTGAAATTGTAAATACACTATCTGAAAAAGAATATAAATAATTACTACTAATTCTTAATAATTACCATTAATTAAGGGTGACACAATTTCTAGTGGATTGGCAGCTCCTCTTTTGTCTGATTTCTCATTTACTTGCATCATTCTCACACTGAAATCACAATGAAAAATCTGGTCAGAGGTACGCATATTCATTCTCATATGCACTAGAATGAAATGTGTATCTCCAACCAGATTCATGATTGTGATTTCAGTGTGAGAAAGATGCAAGTAAATGAGTCTTCGAACAAAAGAGCCCCATTTTCGTCGATGAATCGTCTTTTTCAAACTACCACAACCAAAAAACATTATCAAAAATATGATCCTATGACTGCATATCCAATCTCGTGCATATGAGATTGAATATACCTATGTAGCATCACATTTTTCATAATGTATTGAGTCGGTGAGAGTTGAAAGGAGAAAAGTCATCGAGAAAAAAGAGTGTCGTCAGTCCACTGGAAATTGTGCCAAGATATTAAAACTAAATATAATTTATTATAATTTTATTCTGATTGTTCCTAACTATTCCAAAGTAATTATTACTAATTATTACTAATTATTACTATTTATTACTAATTATTCCTATTTATTACTAATTATTTATATTTATTACTAATTATTCAGATTTTTTTACTAATTATTCATTATTATTACTAATTATTCCAATTTATTACTAACTATTACTATATATTACTAATTATAACTATTTATTAGTAATTATTACTATTTATTATTAATTATTAATATTTATTACTAATTATTCCTATTTATTACTAATTATTACTATTTATTACTAATTAACCATATTTATTACTAACTATTCATATTTATTACTAACTATTACTATTTATTTCTAACTATTTCTATTTATTACTAACTATAACTCTTTATTCCTAATTATTACTAATTATTCCTATTAATTGCTATTTATTCTTATTTATTCTTATTTATTACTATTTATTACTAATTATTACTAGTTATTACTAATTATTACTAATAATTACTAATTATTACTAAGGATTCCTATTTATTACTAATTATTCCTAATTATTACAAATTATTAATAATTACTCATAATAATTCCTAATTATAAATAATTATTCATAATTATTACTTATTATTTATATTTATTACTAATTATTATTATTTATTTTTAATTATTGCTAATTAATTCTAATCATTGCTAATTATTTCTAATTATAGCTAATTATTATTAATTATTGCTAATTATTACTAATTATTGCTAATTATTCCTAATTATTGCTAATTATTGATATATATTTCTAATTATATATAATTATTGCTAATTATTTCTAATTAATGATAATTAGTAGTATTTATTAGTGATTATTAGTGATTATTAGTATTTATTACTAATTATGACAATTTATTACTAATTATTAAAATTTATTACTAATTATTATTAATTATTCCTATTTCTTATTAATTATTCCTAATTATTTCTAATTATTACTAATTATTACTAACTGTTCATATCTATTACTAATTATCCCAATTTACTACTATTTATTTCTATTTATTACTAATTATTGATATTTATTACTAATTATTGCTATTTATTGTTATTTATACTAATTATTACTAATTATTATTGATTATTGCTAATTATTCTTAATTATTACTAATTATTGCGAATTATTTCTAATTATTTCTAATTATTAGTAATTATTACTAATTACTAGTATTTGTTACTAATTATTAAAATTTATTACTAATTATTACAATTTATTAGTAATTATTAAAATTTATTACTAATTATTACTAATTATGAAAATTTATTACTTATTATTACTATTTATGACTAATTATTAAAATTTATTACTAATTATTACAATTTATTACGAATTATTACAATTTATTACTAATTATGACATTTTATTACTGATTATTACAATTTATTACTTATTATTACAATTTATTACTAATTATTACAATTTATTAATAATTATTACTAATTATTACTTATTATTACTAATTATTACTAATTATCTGTATTTATTACAAATTATTTGTATTTATTACTAATTATTACACAATATTACTAATTATTAGTATTCATTAACAAATATTACTATTTTTTACTAATTATTACAATTTATTCGTAATTATTACAGTTTATTACTAATTATTACAGTTTATTACTAATAATTACAATTTAGTACTAATTATTTTTAATAATTACAATTTATTAATAATTGTTACAATTTATTACGGAATATTACAATTTATTACAATTTATTACAATTTATTACAATTTATTAGTAATTAATACAATTTATTACTAATTTCTACAATTTATTTCTAATTATTACAATTCATTACTAATTATTACAGTTTATTAATAATTAATTCAATTAATTACTATTTATTACTCATTATTACTATTTACAACTCATTATTACAATTTATTACTAATTATTATAATTTATTACTAATTATTACTATTTATTACAATTTGTTACAAATTATTACAATTTATTACTAATTATTACAATTTATTACTAATTATTACAATTTATTACTAATTATTACAATTTATTACTATTTATGACAATTTATAACTATTTATTACTCATTATTTCTATTTATTAATCATTATTACTCTTTAATACTATTTATTAATAATTATTTATATTTATTACTAATTATTAGTATTTATTATTATTTATTACCATTTATTATTAATTACTAGAAATTAATTATATATATTACTAATTACCATTTATAATTATTAATTACTACTAATAAAAATTAGTACTAAAATTTTCAATTTATTAGTACAAATTAATACTCATGAAAAAAATTTAATTTAATTTAATTACAATTAATCAACAATAATAAAAATTAACATATAAAGTGAACTAAGTAATAAATTAAATAAAACATAAATACCTTTAAACATGATTTTCTATTGATGTAGATGGCTTCCCAAATTCTTTGTGAACAAAAAAAATAACCTAGAAAAAAATTCCCACTAAAATCAGAGTTCAGAGAGAAACATGATCTAAGAATTCAGATGAATGTGAAGAAAATAGATGGGAGTATAAATATAGGTTAGATTTTTTGCGACAGGACTATTTGCGACGGGTATCCCGCCGCAAATAGTGTCTTTTGCGACGAGACCCGTCCCAAAAACCTACGCCCGCATTAATTGATGTCGGTGGTTAAAAAGTTATTTGCGGCGGGCCTTGTCGCAAATAGTCCCTGTCGCCACTATTTTTGCGACGGGGCGACATCCCGTCGCAAAAACCTATTAACCGTCGTCCGGTATTTTCCACGGTGGGATCCCACCGTCGCAAATATTCTTCGCGCGGTTTGGCATGCAACCCGCGCCATGCTTTTTGCGATGGGAGACGAAGCCCCGTCCCAAATAATTGGTTATTTGCGACAGGTCGTTATCCCCATCACAAATAACCTCTTGGATGGGCTTTTGGCGACGAGATTTGTTCCCATCACAAAACTTCCTTTTTCCCATAGTGATGGAGTCCCAAGGACAGTTATTTCTGATCGAGATCTTTGTTTTACCTCTTGGGTGTGGGGAGGTCTCCATCATGATTTTGGTTCCCAGTTATTCATTAGCACTACTTTTCATCCTCAGATGGACGGTCAGACAGAGCAGACCATCTAGACTCTTGAAGACATGATACACTATTGTGTCCTGAACTTTGGAGGTTTGTGGATGAGGCACTTATCCTTAAAGGAGTTCGCTTACACCAATAGTTTTAACTCCACCATCGGTATGGTGCTGTTTGAAGCCTTGTATGGATGACATTTCCATTCTTCATTGTGCTAGACTAGGGTTGGAGAGTCTGGAATTCTCCAACCGAAACTAGTACAGAATACAACATAGTTGGTTCAAGTGATTAATGAGAGGATGAAGATAGCACGTGATCATCCGGAATCTTATGATGATCAAAGAAGGAGACCCTTAGTGTGTGATGTTGGGGATCGCGTGTTTCGAAAGGTGACTCCCCATCATGGGCATCAAAGGATTGGTCGTGGGAGTAAGCTTTCTCCCCAGTTTGTTGGGATATTCAAGGTGTTAGCTTGAGTTGGAGTTGTGGCATATCGAGTATCACTTCCCCTATAGAAGATCCAAATACACAATGTTTTTCATGTTTCATAGCTCTATTATTATCTTTATGATGAATCTCATGTCATCGATTGGGGATAGATCGATATCGATGATGATGCAACCTTTCTGTATCGACTAGTGGAAATCATAGACTACAAATTGAAATTTTTACTCTGGCATTTTATCCCCTTGGTTCATGTCTTGTGGAAACATGATGGCATGGGGGAGAGTACCTGCAAACATGAGTCATTGATATGGGCTCAGTACCCAGAGTTGTTTTATGTTTAACTATCTTCATGTAAATATATCCCCTTTGTGGTTATAGACATTTCATGTTTGTGAGATGGATTTATTTATTTTTATTCTTTTGGATTTATCTCTTTTGAGCAGTATCTCGATGGGTGGTTGTTCTGAATTCTTTTCGATTAACTTTTAGGTGGGTTTTGAATTCTCAAGGACGAAAATGTTTTGAGAGGTATCTGATGTAATGGCTCAGACCTCTCCGGTCCATTCCTTTGAAACAATCTGGTGTCTAAGGTGTTCCAGGAGGTCAAGGTGACTTATCCTCATCACTTTTCCAAATTTTCAATTCGGTGAACAATTCCAACAGTAGCCTTGTGAACAGTTCAAATAGTAGATAGCTGTGAACCGTTCGACAGTTTCCTTGTAAACAGTTCAAAGGGTATACCACTGTGAACAGGTCCAACGGTAGATTTGTGAATAGTTCCAATGGTAGACTGATGTAAACAGTTCCAACGGTAGCCTTAGGTGAATAGTGCAATGGTAACCTTATTTGAATAGTGTCAATGGTTACCATATGTGAAAAGTTCCATCAATAGCCTTCGGTGAACAGTGAAATAGTAACCTTATGTGAACAGTGTAATTGGTAGGCTTACGTAAGTAGTTTGATAGTGAGGTCCAACGGTAACCTCTTTCTTTTTCCAAATTTGAAGTACATGAACAGTGTTTCCAAAATGGTGAGGTTCCAATGGTGACCTCATTCCATTTCCAAATTTTGAGTTCCTGACACTATTTCCAGAACGGTAAGGTTCCAAAGGTGACCTCTTTCCTATGACAAATTTTGAGTTCATGAACAATGTTCCCATAATGGTGAGGTTCCAACAGTGACCTCTTTCCATGGTGAAATTTTGAGTTCATGAACAGTGTTCCTAGAACAGTGAGATTCCAATAGTGTCCACTTTTCTTTGCAAAATTTTCATATTATGGAGAGTGTTTCTAGAACGGTGAGGTTCCAACCGTGACCTCTTTCCTTTTCAAAATATTGAGGTTCTAAATAGTGTTTCCAAAACTGTGAAGTTCAAATGGTGACCAATTTCGTTTTCCAATTTTTGAGTTCATGAATAGTGTTTCAAGAATGATGAGGTTCCAACGGTGACCCCTTTCCTTAGGCAAATTTCGTATTAGTGAACAATGTTTCCAGCATCCTACAGTTTACCCTATTTGACGTCCCCTATGACATAAAATGTATTTGAATCCCTATTTTAAGGACTCTAAGGCCACTTCAAATGCCGTAACTTATATATTAATTTCCTTAAGGATCATGATACATTTACTTGGTCCAACCACGTGGTTCAATGTGATCCCCTTTTAATGGAAAATTCAACATATCAGAAACCACTAATCTGTTAAATCTTTTAAAGGGTTGATATATCTTTCTCCCAAGTTCTTCCTCCTTGTTATCATCTGTGAGATGCTCAAACCTTTTATTCCATCTCACAGGATTTTCATAATAAAACATTCCTCCTTGGATTGGTTCCACTCTCTTTTGATACAAATAAAAAGTATTGATCAATCTTCAATATAATGTATGATCTATCATCATTCTTTGGGTTTCAACTCCTTCTATTTCTCCTTTCCCTTTTATGGAATTTTACCCCCACGTTCCTAATGGTCTTTTCTTGTGTGTTGGCCAATGTTGTGGTATATCTGCATCCTCGGGTGGATACAGTTGTCACATGGGAGGAGATTGTAACCCATTATGTGGCTCGTTCTCATATAAATTACGTCAATAACCATGTGAGGTAGGGGATTCGTTTCTTCTATTTTATTTTACGTGAAACTGTATAGTTATAATGTTTTATCCCACTCGATCACAATGGAATTCATATAATAAATATTTTAACCGGATAAATAAATTGACATCGATTGTATGTTATTGCCTCATGTTTTTCAAGATATTGTGATGTCGATGCTTTCTTTTTTATCTTTTCTTTCTTGATGGAAATAGGTAATGAACAAAAATCCATAATTAGTCGATAATTGTTTGGATAAACATAAAGAGTCATGTTAAAGAATCTAGTTCTTCTTGATGTAATTTTATGTTAATCAAATTAGTTCTATAATCATGTTTAGTTATCTATAATAAAATACTAGTTATGTTTCCCAAATTTGGATCCAATGAATAATAAACCGGATAATCCAAGATTGATTAAATAAATGGTTGTTTGATATAAGATAATTTTTTTTAGCATTCTCAGTTACCCTCTACCTTGTTTAAGGGATAAGTTCCCAATGTATATGATGTTTGTCTTCCTCCTACATTTGTTGTGATGTGAGAATTGATGGATATTGTGATATCTGGGTGCATGGATGCCTACTTGTTGTGGTAGAAGTTGATTCCTAGAGTGGCGAGATGCATCGTTTTATGCATGTGGGTGTCGGGGATCACACCAAGGATGATGAAATGGGTTGGATGTGAATGTTTGTATTGTTACTTATTCTTATTGTATGTTTATCAACATTATATTCCACTCTTCTCAAGGCATCTGGTCTTTCTTACCCTTCTTCTGAAAGGGGCGAAGATGTGCGGGGTATGCCACATGCTTGCCATGTTTAGCTTCTCAAGGGAGGATGAGGCTATGCTATTTCTATAGGTAGTATAGACTAGATGGTTAGTTCATCTACTCACCGTGTTAATCCTCCTTGTGTTTAGTCGCATAGAATGATTTCATAGAATGCCTAAGAATATGGGAATGTAATGTTGTAAATAAATTATTGAATAAATGATGTTAACCCATGGGGATGGAACTTGTCGAGACACAATGCAGAGGACATCAGACATTGGTTGTGATGCTAATGAATTTTAAGGTGGAATTTTTACTAGATAATTAATGTTTAATTAAGTAATTAAAAAAATATTAAAGTGATATAAATTGAATGTTGTAATGTAAAAAAGCAAATTAAAGGGTTGTGTGCTTATAGGATTCTTAGTCTTAGAAGTGGAAACTGAGAGCCTGAGAGACATTAGCTGCAGTTTTGTCTAATACTAGTTTATGCCCATAGTGTGGTTGTGAGCTATATTATATTCTGTACTTTTTTGTTTCTATATGCTACACTACCCTGTCAGTTAGGGAAACTGACACCCTAGGGATTTTGAGTCATGGGGGTGTTTTCCCTAACATTTCATGTGTGATGATGGATGGATGACTACCCCCTTTGGGCCCACTCTCTTCTCTGGGGAGTTACATGTGCTGGTAGGCACAAAAATTGGTTTTCCCCTTATATGTGAGTAGAGGGATAATATGTATTGTGGATATTCAAACAAATATATTCAGGATATAGTTTTAAATGGACTACTATAGGTATAACGTGTAGAGGCTGTGATGGATTGTGGATCCTTACTCGGTGTCTAGGATGTAATGGCTTGAGGTATAATGTCTAATGTATGATATATATTATGCAAGCTATGGTGGCTCTCGGAGAGTAACTGATTACTTTCTTCTCTGGATGTGGTGGTTTTGCTGCATGAGGTTCATGTTATGGTGCTTCGCCCTGGTGTGTGCGGGAAAGCCTTTTTGGAGATTGATTCTTAGGACTTACGAGATTGGGGAAAAAGCGGAATACCAGCGGGGAAGTAATAGCAGGGTACCCTTGATATTATTTATTATATTATATACTATTGTATGCATTACTTGGTGACAGTATCCATGGTGAGGTTGGGAATGTACTATACATGTTCAGGTGACGAGTTAGATTCACTTGTTATTTACTATGATTTAACATGATTCCTTTACTTTCGCATGAGAGGCTTCGAGGAGGATCGTACTTAGTATACTGTTATAATCACCCAATATCTATATAAATAGTTGTTCAGGTCACTTGGAGTAGGTTGGAGATCAAGCTAGATTCAAATAGCTTGGGGTTTCAGGAGTTGTTCTGACTTTTGGTTGTTGTTGTTCTTACTTTCTGTTCGGTATTTTCAGTTTTCCCCATTCACTTATAATAGTTTTTCATGAAATAACATGTCTGTACTTGGGATTTCTTATATATTGCAGTCTGGGTTGGATTTGGTGTTTATCTCTCTTATATATCTCTTTTTCATGTGTTCTATTAGAGGGTAACACATCCCATCTATTTTTTTTACTATACCCTCGGTGCTAGTCGCCAACCCGGGGCATACTGGAGGCAGGAATTTGGGATCATTATCTCCCTTCGCACATTATTGGCCCAGGTGGGGAACACATTGTGGGGAGGGGGTAGTGAAAAATCCTCTCCTCCCCCCTAATCCGAGGACCTGTGTGATTTTCCTCCTTTTTTTCCCTTGAAAGATTTTTAAAGATCCAATCATAGAGTCAATATATGTCCTTCATCCGACATCTGATCGATCTTCTGTTCATCAGGTTGGATACACAATGATATGTACCAGAGTTCCCTTTAGATTTTCTTCTTCACTTTCACTATCGACATAGAAATTACCATATGAGAGTTTTCACCTATTCTTAGATCTACTTCGCTCTGAAGAAAATAACAGGCTGATATCGTAAGATAAGGATCATACAAACCTAAGTCGGGTGGTCAATAACTCATCCCAAAATTTAGTTGTTTTTTGAATGTTTGTGGGGGGCCCACTGGTTTCATTGGAAACTATTTCATAAATTGAAATTCCATGATTATACTCATTTGAATATTATTTTTATTCTATTCCCAAATATGTTATTAGTTTTTAGTGGTTTCACCCACAACTCAATACGCCTCATGAGAAAGGTTATGCAAAAATTTTGTTTTTAGTGTTTTGGCATGTTTGAGCCACTATTCGGGTGTGCCTTTATTTACCTTTATATAGGTGAGATTCCTTATAATAAATTTCTTGTTGTAAATGATAATGGCATAATGGCATGCACCATGTATTCTCACCACCAGACATGCCTAAGGAAAGTTTATACAAATGTTTTTTAAAAGTGAGATGTGAAATGGGAATTGTGAAGTGGAAAGTATACTAAGTATATAACATGGCCTTAATACATAGTTTTTAAATAAGGATGCATGTTTGTAGAACCCCATTCCATGTTTATGGAAGGTAGCAGAGTGAACAACAGTTATTGAATATTCTTTAATGACTATCTAAGTCTTGATTAAATGGTTTGAATGCTACATGTCCTATCCACACTAATGGGAGACAAATCTTACAACAATAAATAAATGGTTTCAACTATACTTGACCAATCCACACTAATGGAAGGAAATACTTGAAACAAATGAATAATCACATGATTACTATATCAAATATGAATGGACTAACTAAATCTTGCCTTGGATTGTGAGAGGATAATACCATGGGTCTTGGGAACACCATTCTGATTCAAGGTTATAGTATTCTTGGGTTTAAACCCACCAAGACTATGGTTCCCGTATATTATATGGATGTCGGGTATACAAACCTTGGGTTACTTTCCCTATTATAGGATACCTTAGATACACTCCTTAGATCTAGCACTGACTAGTAGCTTCCATGGTTATATCACATAGAACCCTACCTTTGTGTAACCTTGTTTTACATTGGTCGATCACCTTGTAAATGGTAGAAGCCTTGTTGATGAATGACATGGATTAAACTCTTTGGTGTACACTCTTACACCTTAAGTAGACAAAAATACTACTAAGTTAGCTTTCTATGAGATTACAATACCTTGGATTTTAACCTGGAACTCCCTCACTCGATATTTTTATCTGGTATCCTTGTTACATATTGGAACCTTTAGTACATATAATATCACAAGGTTAGGTTATGGTTGGCTATGCCTCATGTGACCGATTAACATTAAATGGTAATTTATTAATTAATGAACTAGTTACATGTTCAGACACCAACCGAGGGATAAAGATGGTACATGTTTATTTAGTTATACTGTACTACTTTATTTACTATATATATGCATGCATGCACACTATTATATTACACTACACTGTCCATATGTTATAGACACCGTTGGTGGTGGCCCACTGAAATTTATATAACAACCTCTTCGAGCATCATTTTGTACCCAAAGTACATTACAAGGTTGTAGGTATTGACAAAGGGAATCATGAAATATCCAATAATTGATTGTGCGGTGATCAGATGATTCTTGACAATATATGACTGAGTAGGATATCTGGATGCTTGGAGTAGACTTTATTTTCTTTTACCTTTTAGAACATGTCATAAAAAATTGTCTTGTGTCCATGATTTATGATTTTCTAGTGACATGTTAAAACATCATCATTTTTTTAGTCTATATGGTTATTGTTATTCTGGTTTATCTATTGCATCAGTTTTCTTCCTCTGTATACTCATATTGCATCTGTTGTTTAATATTCCTTTATATATCTTATGTTGTGATAAACTCTAATAATGATGGAATAGTATTCCCAAGGAGACACCGTATACCTTCTCTGCTAGTCGGTATCCTCTATAATTTTGAAAGATTCTCTTGAGCCATGTGGCCCACCATGAATGGGGCACCCATTATGTGGCATCCAGGTCCAGTTCTACAATGTGTATTGGGATGAAATCAATTACTATATACTGTTTTTTTTAATATTTAAACTCCTATAAAATGGTCTTTAAAATGTTATTAAACTATTTTGGAACCATATTAATAAATATTATATCATATATTATTCTTTTATAAAATCTTACTACCTATTATTAATATCCTTTCCTTATATCCATAGGTCTGGGTATTCATTGGTTTGTTTTTTCATGTGTGTTTCATCACGAAAGATATAATTCATTATCATAATAATTGTTATATCATATCTATAATAATAATTGATAAATATATATCATTTTTGTCCATCAATTATACATTTAAAACTATTCATGATTGATGGTCATGAAAAATTTATTATGTTAGGATTATGGAGATTTTAGGTTGTACATATACAACTGTATCATTTTCATTTTTCACTGATAATTATTGAATAGTAAAAAGTAATATTTCCCAATTAAATAAATATAAAATTGTCATTAATAACATATTACATTTTTATATATATATTATATGTGGTGTGGTAATGAAAATAGGGTCACATCCCATCATGAAGGCGGTAATCCACATATTCACAAAAGATGTTTTCATCATTATGTGAGTAAAAAGGTGATAAATAATGTTATATATATTATATTTCATGATTAATTATTATTTAAAAATATAATAGATATTTAATGTACATTATAAATAGTAATTAACAATATTCTTAGTCACCTTCCATGTAAATCATTTGAGAAAGATTAATCACATCGCTTCGTGACGTAGTAGTTCTCCAAACACACGAGCAGTGCTATCATTCCTCCTACAAAATAGAATTAAAAAAGGTATGTTCTATATAATTACTCAATATATGTAATAACATTTTAAATATCTGATATAAAAATTATATAAATCATCATACCCTACCCTGATAGGTGAAACTGGGAAAACTAACTATATCAGTTCAGAAGGCGGTAGTCCACTATAAACATGAATGAGGATACTATAACCCATTATGTGGAAAAAGATATAGTTTTATGTCAACGATTTTGTGATAAACACATAATTTAATGTTTAAGATATATAATTTTATTTATAATTACTATTTAATACTAATTTAAAAATGTGTAGAAATAATTAAAATGAAGTGTCTCATTGATGAAAACAACCTCTTATTTTGATATCCTCTATTGTTTGCACTAATTCCTTACCATGAAAGCTTTCACACATGACAATGTATTTAAGGGTGAGGGAATGGAAATTAGGGTATTATTATGATAGGGTTTTATGACCCAAATTGAATGAGAGTTGTGAAGTATGGAGGACTGTGGGTGACCATTAATCGATGTGGAGGAGCAGAATTATATAAATTACCCATTATTAATCACTATTTGGAAATACGTATTTAATAAAGTTGAAAAAATGATAACAAAAGGTTTCAAGGTTTGGTATGTTCATAAAAAACCTCCACCAGAATATTAAATAGAATATTAGATAGTTTTCCTTAACTTTACGATTCATTATTTTTATCATTTAGGGTTTTTTGATATGGAAACATGTTTTGAATATTGGGTAATATATCCATTAAAAAAATTATAGTGGTAATTTTTAGATAGATTTTACATATTAATTCTAGATTTTATATATTTTTTAAAGATTATAAATTCTAGTTTTGTTTTAAATTAATATTAAAATAAGAATATGTAACTTGAAAAAACACGGATATAACACCAACCTCAGTAATTGAGTTTTGACTATTTAATCGTAAATATAGTCAATATAAATAAATTGGTCCCTTAATGGAAAATAATATTTATTTTTTATCATTTAAAATTCATTAGGATGAATATATTAATTGATTTAATTTTTAATCATTTATTAAAATATAATTTATCATAAATTAACATTAATGAGAATTTCACATTACTCATTTTAATTGAATTTCAAAATGTCAATAATGGTAAAATTTTCATAATTATTTTTCACAAATATTATAAATGATATAGTAATTTAAAAATAAGGGAGGAATATACTACGTTTAATTTATCACATTTTTGTTATTTTTAGTGTTATATGTTTTATATTTTATAAATAAATAATATTTTGTGTGGAAATATTTATGTTTTTTAAGAAAACAATTCATCTATAAAAATATATGATACATTATAACCATATAAACATTATCTTTGAGTACAATATTTATAATCAACCTAATGTAGTTTTTTCCCTACCCTAATGATTTATAGAAATTTAAAAAGAAAAATGAATTTTTTTTTCTTTACATATCTTATTATATTAGACATATTAAATAGAATGTATAAAAAATCATATTTATACGAATGTGATTGAATGGATCTAAATTTATTATTTGACTAAAATTAAGATATAATTTTAGTTCATATTTACTCTTATTATTTCACATTAACTGACTAGTAAACCCATTTTTACCTTAACTGTGATAATTAATATTTTATACATTCAATATTTATTTCTATAAAAAATTTAGTTGGAAATATTATAAATTGTAAATTATTTTTATTAAAAATATGTAATACATTTATTTGAATTTTATTCACAAAAGCTAAGAAATTTTATTTAAATTTAATTATGTATATGTAATGAAAAATAGGTAAGTAAAGGTAAAATGATCAAATTTTTACAAATTATTTTTATATAAATTTAATAATAAATTTTTTTAATGAATGAAATTTTGTTAATTTATATAAAATTAAAATAATATTACTTTAAAACCAACTAAAATCTCATTTATCATTATAAATTATTTAATCAAAATGGTTTTTTTAATTTTTATTCATTTTCATTCACTATTATAAGAAAATAAAATATTTCTGAGAAATAAAAATAAACATCTTGATGCAAATATTGGTTTTCTGATATGAAAATTTTATATTAAAATGAATAATAAATTATATTTAGTTGATTAAATTTAAATATAAATTATATGTGGAATGTTTTACTTAATAATGTTCTATTTAAACCCTATGTTGTGTGCATCGCAAGCTATTGAGGAAGATTTATTTATTCATAATAAAATATATATTAATCTATTTTTTCATCACATTATTACCAATATAAATAATTTTTTTCACATAATTTAAACTTCAACCTGGTAATCAAGGGTTTGATATTTGAAAATACCATTTTTTGAAAAACCCACATCATAGAGGGATAAAAAAATATCCCCTTTTATTATAGTGAAAAGTAACTACAAAGGCCACCAGAATAGTAACATAACATGGTTTCTAAATAAGAGAACATATGTGGGAATTTGAAACCTAGAAATTAGGGATAAAACTGACTCCCAAATACTGAATGAGAGTGATAGAGATCATTGATCACATGAAACTGGGTGATCTAAAAAATATTAACAACAAAAGAACCATTAACCAAATAGGGGTGACAAGTGTAATAGATATCAACATAAATGATTTTAATATGACATAATTTTATTCAAATACTATTTCCCAGATTTTATGAATTATTTTACCATTTAAAAATATAATGTAATGTAATTACATGTTATGATTCTACTTTACAAGAAAAATATCATCCTTTGGTTTTGATATAAAGAATTTATATTTAATCACATGCAATAAGAAAAGAATATAAAAAATGGATTTTATTCTACAATATGTAAAAGAAAATTTTAATAGAGAGTAATATCTATTTTATAATAATAAATAAACCCTTATATCAATATTTTTTATTTTTATTTTTTCACATGTTCTCCAATCATTATAAATTTCAATATAGTGATGTAATATATTAATCTCTAACACATAATCCAAATTTCAACATAATCTATTTAATAAATGGTTTACCTTATGTAACATATATAATATTATGACATAATTTTTTTGATAAAAGGTCCCTAAATTTCCAAAATTAAATTATCATTATTCTCTTTAGCCATAATGATATTTCTCATAATCATCACATTAAAAACATGATACTATCATTATAATGTATTATAATGATAACCTAGATTATGATAAAACATTATTGAAAATATTATTTCACCATTATTACTTATATAAAACATATGTAATTGGATTTATTAATAAATATGTAATATGTATTTTAACATAATAAATGTTTACATAAACCACTTTATCATTGAATCATTAATATGTTCCAATGTAGTTTGTATTATCAAATAATTCTCTATCATATCATTATATTATTATCATTAACTAATAATTATGATCATAATAATGGTTATTTTTAATATAACCATTTCTTTTCCAAGGATTTCAACATGCCAATTAATTACTTTTCTTAGAACAATTTGACACATGCTTTCAAATCCTCTATGAAATAGTAATACAATATATTATTTATATACTTCATAATTATTATAATATTAATTTAATAAATAAAATAAATTTAAATATTATATCAAGGATCTAAATTCATAATCACAATTTTTATTCAATTCCAAATTTATCAATAAGATATTAATTACATTGATCAAAAATATTATTTTGTGGTATATTCCCTTGATAGTTGGGGAATTTTATTATAAGGTTCCTTATATTATTATTGCTCAAACATTAAATATTAATGATTTCATTATTTTTTTTACATTCATTTTCCTAGTGTAAATATTATATTCACCCATAAAAAACTCATAATTCCATAATTATTTTCTTGGGGTGATTCTTTCCACAATAATTTGATATAGGGAAATAATTATTTCACTTTATAACTTTTTCATTTTTTTCCTCCACGTTATATTCTTCCCCTGCTACCTTTTAAAAAATAATTCATGGATAATTATTTCACTAAATTTATAGAACAGAAATCTATTTCATTTTACAATAAAAAATTTTAAGATATCAACACCAATTTAATACATGGATTAATATCTTTAATGAAATGGTCTATATTTCAAACAATTTTGTCTATATAATTTATAGTATACATGGATAAATAATTAAATATGGATTCATACTACGAAAAAAATTGTTTTTCCTTTTTTCATATAATAATATTTCTATTCATCTCATTTTGTTCCTCAGTATGGAATTGTTTCTCCAAAAATTTATATTTAAAATTGTTTCATTCATTGAGTTCAATTTCCTCATCCTCCCTAGTATTCTAGATATGTTACCACTAGTGATCACCATCACCTATAAGAAAACCCTCTATATTTTTTCACATTTCTTTTCACCACAACATAATTCCATAAATATAATCTCTAAATTCTTATTCAATTTACTATATATCATCAGATAAGTAGTCCATGTAAATAAAGGGGTAAAATTTTGTATAAATAAAATAAATATAAGATAATATTATTGTGTAATAGGTTTCTCTATTTAAGAAATCCTTAGTTCTATAACTTGATTAATCATCCCTAACAGATCCATTTCTTTCACATATCAACTATATTCTATATCAACATCTGTAGTACAAAAACATCAACATTACGCACAAGTATTGATGTCTTTCTTCCAACCAATGGTCAATTATAATCATATAATACACTATATAATATCATAAAATTATCTAAATTAATTTTGAATCCCAAATCAAGTGAAATAATAATCCAACAAAAAAAATTTAATAAATAACTAATATCATAAAAATTTACATTTTCTCATTGTGGATATCAATAAATTAAATTACTTTTTAATTATTTGTAATTACAGTAAGAATTATCCTAATCAAATATCTTAATAGTGGTAATCCGGCATGCATTAAGACTCATTATCGAATACAATATAACACTAGAGACAATGTTGTTGCTCATTATTCATTGATATTTCCCACATGTACCTATGTTACAGAACCACATCCAATTATATAATCCAAACAGTGATCCATTTCTAACATGAACAATATGTTCTATCAGTTACCAAAACATTTGGATGTTTTTCTATACTCATATTTAATATATCCTAGTTTTATGTACCATAATATATACTTTAGTAAATATGGATTATAATGATTATATTTTATATAAAATAATACTAACTATAATGAATCATACCTCAGTACAATAGAGATGATTTCTTACATTTTTACATTTCCTTTGATACAATGTGTAAAATCTCAATGGATTGAAACTTGTAGTTGTTTTGACAATAAGAGTAAGACCTGAAGTTTTTCATCCTTAAAATACATTAAATTAATTGATATTAATATTCTATATAATGGAAAAAATAAATGTGATTTTGTGTGATCATTAAGGTTTATGTATACAATAATCTAGAATGAATCAATAATCATAATCCCCATGGTGTTGTATATAAATGAACACAGATGCCACTTAAAATTATAGATAAAGAATAATAAATATTAAATGGTAAATAAGTGAAAAAATTAAATTTAATAAATAAAAAAGTATGAAATACATACATAAATAATTTCATATGAAATTATAATAGATTATAAAAATTTCTGATTTCCCAATAAAGGATATGAATAAATCATTTTTTTAATTTTTCTTAGGTTCATTATAAATTTACCATGTAAATATTTCACAAGATTGATTAAAAAAAGCTCAAAAATAAACACCTTATTTGGCCAACTGAATAATATAATAAGTCTATAGATGCATCATGAGAATTTATATAAATATACCAAAGGTCATGTAAAATATATCCAAAAAATTATTCATATATAAAAAGGTCTATTTAATTAATTAACAATTTTCCTTTTCAAACAGAATATTTATTGATTAAAAGAAACCTAATAGAAACCATATATAAAAATGGAATTAGATTAAGAAAATAACTATACTGATAATAAAATAATATGTATATATAAAAGAAAATGTTTTCTATATAAATTTTATTATAACAATGTGATTGTTTAAATAAAATGATAATAATCTCAAAAGAAGGTGATATTTCACACTAAATTTTATCATGTCATAATTTTCATTTGAAATCCATTTAGAAATAAAAATTCAATTTGAAAATTGAAATACCTGGATATTAAATTATTTATAATATCACATGTCAATTTAGAAATATAAACATGTCATAAGAGTGAATTTTTTCATAACAAAAAATAATTCTAGCTGGTATTTAAATTGGGAAGAAATATATTAATATACACTCTTTTAGGTTAAATGGATTTGGCCACATGAGTATTGGTTTTAAACAAGTTATTAGCTTATTAGATGACTATACTATTATTTATAATATCATATATGCTCTTTTTATAATATATTTTTATTAATAATAATTCATTATTTTCATTGTTACAATTGTTAATATCACAATATTCTCAAGCATGTATCATAATGAATGATCAAGTTGTCTCAAATATTATATATTTCTATTATCTTTAGTGAAAATAATGAAATAACTATAATATTTATACTTAAAGTTTACTTGTTAAACTAATCATGTATGTTATTTGTGAAAAATTAAGTATGTTTTGATCATGGTTAGGGTAAGTCATACGCATGGATGAGTAAAGTTATAATTTTTTATCGATCATATAAAAATTAATTTTGTTATATTATAAATTTGAATAATAATTATTATATAATAATTAAAATATTTTATAATTATATATCTCATCCACTTTGACTGGTGTTGACAATAGGGACACATAAATTTGATAATCCGATAGTCCATACAAACACAGACAATATTATCATCGTTATAGGTGTGAAAAGGAACGAACACTATGGGATAAAAATTATAATTATATAATGATTAATATCTAATTAAATACATTATAATTTCATTTATATAAAAAATTATCATTAAAATTATTACATATAAACTTAAATTTGTAATTAGTAAAATATGACTCACTTCTAGTAGCGAGACAATAGTATTTCGTACACATGAGTGATGCTATTTTATCTCACAATTAATTGATATTTCTAATGTGAAAAATGTTATAAAATGTAATGATGTATTATACTATTGTTAATATCATATATGTGATTTATATCCCTTGTCATACCCAAACATGATAGTTGGAAACAAAAAATAGAATGACATCAATTCTTGTAGTAGTAGTCGTCCACCATACACACAAATGATGATTTCATAACTCATTTAATACAAGTGGAGATGGTTTTAAGTCATGAAAAGATTATATAAATATCACAGTATATGGAATATAATTATGTTATTATATAATTATATAATTATAAAAATTTAATTGTGTGGAGAATGAAATAATATAATGATTCACGTTGATGAACAATACCCCATATCTAGGTATATACCGTGGGTTTCCACTAAAGACATCCTAGGATGGATTTATGATTAAAATAATGCCTCTTGGATTTGTGGAGGGATGTTTGGAGGTGATTTTTGAAATCTTAAGAGATCTTAGTAGATTGAGATGTGTGAAGAAGTAGGGGGGTTGTGCCTTTTATAGTTGATGAGGAGTTTAATTCATGTAAGTACCCAAAACTATTCACTATTATTATGTCAATATTACATAAAGTGGATACAAATTGGATAACTAAAAGGTTTAAGGGATTTATTTTCATGAAAACCTCTAAAACAAAATGATATCTATTTTTTAAAACTTTTCATCCTTTACTTATATGTTTCCTTATTTTTACCATTTTTGGTTTTTCACTATGGCAACTTGTTTTCTAACCTATAAAATATATAAATTACGAATAAATTATAGTGATAATTATTAGAAATTTTTTACAAAACCAATAAAAATTATAATATATATTTATAAAATATAAATTATTTATTGATGAAAATTATCATTCACAAAAGAGCATGTAACGTGAAATAAATCGATTTAACCTTAACTATGATAAAATAGTTTTTACTATTTTTTGGTGAATATAGCCATTATAAAAAAATCGGTCCCATAGTAGATAATGTTAAGAATTTTCTATCATTAAAAAATGTGTAGAAAATATACATTACTTAGCTATTCTAAATCATATAATAAAACATAATTTATTAACAAATTACATTAATGTAAATTTTTACATTATTTATTTAAATATAAATACAAAAACTAAATATCAGCATGGAAATTTAATATTTTATGTTCTAAAATGTTAAAAATAATATGATAGTCTTAAAAAGTAATAGAACAGAATAATTTATTCAGTTTCGTATACATTTATAATTTTTACACTCAGTATTTTTTTGATTAACCAAATATTTTATATATTGGAATTTATTAATATTTTTATATAAAAAATTATTAGAGGAAAATTAATGGTAAATTATTATGATTAAAAACCATTTATGATGAATATAATATATAAAAAAGAACCAATTTTTTCATAATCCAAAATTATTATAGATATTAAAAGAAATTAATTTATCATTTGTTCCTTACATAACATATTGTATTGGTCATTTAAAAAGGAAAGAGGAAAGGAATTGACTTATTTTATATAAATTGATGGAAATTTTCAACATAAGTTCATTCAACAAAATTATATAATAATTTAGATCATTTTTACTATTATAATTATAGTTTAACCCTTGTAAACCCATTTTTACCTTCATAAGAAAAATTAATTTTCACTAAATTCAATATTATTTGTTTTGTAAACAATTATGTTGAAAATATTAGGAAATATTAACAATTAAAAATAAAAATATGGAATAAATTTTTCTAGAATTCAATCCATATAAGTAAAAATTATTAATTTAAAAATAATCCTATATATGTGATGGGAAAGTAGGTTTTTAAAGTGAAAATATTCAGAGGATTATAAATAATAGATAAATAAATTCAATATGAAATTTATTTCATTAAACTAAATTTTCCTAATTAATATAAATATATAATATTATTATATTAAAATATTAAAATATTTTCCAAAATTTTAATTGTTTATATAAAATTTTAGTTTTCAATTTAAAGTCATTATTTTTAACTATTCCTCAAAAAATTAATCTTTCATAAAAATACCAAAAAAATAACTTTTAGATAATTTTAGTAATATAATTTAGAAAATGATGTTTATCTCTTCAAAAAAAATTATAATTGCGTTAAAATTTAATTTTAAATTAACTTTGTGAAGTATTACTTAATAAAGTTTTGGTTAAAACTTTTTTTCATGCATCATAAACAATCAATATAATTTAATTTATTCGTAAAAATATATATTATAAGGAAAAGTGGAGTTATTTTTTTTATTACGACTATATTCAAAAATAAATACGACTTTGTTGTATTCTATATAGATATAGTGTTTTTTATCAAACAAATTTTTTTAGTTTGTTATGATTTCTAAATGGTTTTAAAAATCTCATTATCATGAATTTATAGTCTAATATTTTTGAGTCTAAATTTTGGAATGCATGTTTTTTAATTTAAATTTTATCTTAATATTTGGAATATCCATAGAACATGCCACTCTAAATTTTACAGAAATTATGGATTCCCTAATTAATAAACTGAATTTTCCTTTTGATTGTGATGAATTATTTTTAAATTGAATTTAATAATTATGATTTATGTTGTCAAATTTTCTTATGAGATATTTGGACTGGTGGGAAAGTTTTATGATTTTTTTAAATTTGATGAAATTATATATTATATAGAATGATTTTATCTAATCGAGATTCTCTCATACATTTCATTGTCATGTGAATATCTTGGTTGATTGGTCAGAATTCTAGGTATACATGTGAACACATTTTATTCCACATCTACTTGAATTTTTTGGGGTTTAGTTCATCTTAATTGATCTACCAATGGTTCGGGAAGTATTGGGAAAGACCATTTTCTCCAGTGATGTTGATTTATTGAGTGAATACATTCTTGTGAAATAAATTTCATGGATTTCAATTATGAATCTATTCTTAAATAACTATCTTAATCACCATTGGTTTCTATGAAATTTTTATTTTGAATTATATCAATTTTTTAACAATATATTAAATGATATCCTATTATCCCCTCTATTAATTTGGAATAATTATGAACAGAATTTCTGGAATGTCTTTTTTTATAGAATGTGTTTTTTCGTTTAATCTAGAAAACAAATTATTTTCTGAAAATTGGATTCTTCATTGAAAATGTTGATTTTTTTAAATGAAAAAAAATCAGAAAATTTAAATTCTATTAATATTTTCAAATATGGTATATATTAATTATTTTATAGTTATATGCATTGGTTTTAATTTTTTAAAACAACTATTCCATTAACTCATGCCGATATATTACAGTATTATAAATTATCATACCTAGAATATATGGGTTTTATTTTTTAGTTCCTCAGTGTGATTGAGAAAAACTAAAAAAAGGAAAAATTTATGTTTCCTTATTTTGGAACATTAGTTAGTCATATAAATAGGATTAGGTCTTTATTCTCACAATATTCAGCTAGGAAAACCCCATTTTTTTATATAGCTGAAAATAGAATGTCATGTGAGATGTATATGAGAAACCTTCTTAAGCCTCTGTAACATGTCACTATCTCGGTTTATTTTTTGTTCTTCCATGGTATCTATACATTAGGATGTGTCGAGGGATCATCATAACAATAAAAATATATGACATAGAAAAATCATCAATTTAAAGTGTCCATATTAATAAGCATCATAGTGAAGTATGTTCTCATAAAGGATGAAGTTTCGATGGAATTTGATACTGGTTTAACTTGTGTTGACCGGTATAATGAATTAAGGGTTTTCTGAGTTTTCCATGATATAATTCATATTTTCTAGTGGGAATTATGACATCATGAGTTATATTTCTAGTTTTCCTATTTTATATGTGATAATTGTTTTTATTTTCTAGTATTTTCATTTGATTCTATCTTGTTGATGTAATAATGAGATATCATTGATTCTCATTATCAATTTCATTGGTATATAGTTTCCGTTTTTTGATTATGTTTTATTTGATAATTACGTATGTAATAATTTAAATATATTGATGAGGTCACCAATATCAAATTTCATACATTGAACGGTTGATGTTTATAATCTGTGGGAATTATTCAATATTTTCTTTTGGGTCATAATGAATGATTTTACATTTTTATTTATGATAGATAAAAATTATCTATAGAATGCTATACACTGTGAAAACCTATTTTGGATCCTTTTTTATGTATTCATGTGTACATTAGAGATGATATGTAGGTTTTAAATTTATTGTGTGATCCTGATATCAATGACATTATGATTTTTTTCTTAAAAATGATTATACCTTGCATTTTTTTTTAATTTCTATGTTCACGTGACTAGGGCATGTAATTGGGTCAGTGGATTTTTTTTGTAAAAGTTGAAAAATTGTTAATTGTATGGGTTACTATAATATATATTTGATGATGATATAATGTTTCTATATGAATTAATATAATTTAGTGTTCCATGAAATATATTCTGGTTTACACTCTCATGACCTTTGGGTAGTCTATTTTTTAGTTAGGAATGTACCTATTTGGTTCTTTTACTATTTTATTATTGTATTTTTTGTGACTCTTGGGATATTTTTTCTCAAGGGTAAATACTTTTTGTAACATTTTTTCATTTTTATGTTTGGTATTTACATGTGTTTTTTTTAGGATTTATCATATTATAATAGATTTTTTCACAATGTTATGTAGTGGTGGTTTTTTCCTTAGTTTATAAATTCCACAATTTTTGGGAATATTATTTTAAGAGATTATACTCAACTAAACCTATTAAATATTTTTCATTGGATAATCTCTTTGAAATATGATTCACATTAATATGTTTCCATAGTTCTTTTATTGCTATCAAATATATGCTCCCCCTATGATAGTTCCATGTATGGTTTCATTTTAAAGTTTTATTTTTGATGGGGTATCAGTTTATTTGTCACTATATAATCTGGATTGACCAATTTCAATAATGAATTCATTAGGAATAAATCATTATGGTGGGTTGAATTCAATCCTCTTATTTTTTTTAAATAATTAATTACCATGTTGGTTACATTATGTCAACCCCTATTTAAAAAATTAATATTTTCTAATATCAACATTACCACTAAGAATAACATATTCTTTTTTAAAGGATATTTTTTTTGAAAGCATATTTCAATATATATTAGTGTTTACCTTAGTTTTGTAATTGTATTCTGATATTTCTATACACTACACAATGGTAAAACCTAATTTTTGTGGTTTATGTATGGGTAAATAAGATCATTCTGTATTCAATTAGATTTTTTAATATAATTTTTTATGGGATGTTTTCTATTTCATTGTTCTATTTAATGGAAAAAATGTGTTCTCAATAGATACATAACGGTATATTCGAGTTTTATATAGTAACTCCTAATTTCTAATGGACACAAAATTGTAATTAAAGGGCATCGTAAGGGTATTTATGTGTGTTTATCCTAATTATGGAAAAAATATTTTCCATTACATGATTCTTATGAGTGATTTCAGGGTAAATCCATGTTACACTTTTGGGGATCACACATTGAGAAATAATGTTTTGTATTTTTTTTCTTATTCCCTAAAAACCATCTCATATACATTATAAAGATTATAAAACACTAAAATAATTTAAATTTCATTCAATTTATATTAAATTCAACAACATATAGTTTAAATAATTTTAACATTCAAGATTCACTATTTAATTAAAATGAAAAATTTAATCATTGTATAAATTTTTTGGGTTTGTATTTTTACAAAACTAAAGGTCAATGGTTTTTCAAGAAATACATTTGGCTCTTCTAGATTCTAGTTTTATATATCATCCTTGGTATTTTATGCATCAATCAAATTAAAATGATATTTAGTATTATTATATCATTTTTTTTATTTCCCTAAATTGTTCCTCTCTCTTTATATTTGTTTTCCTTATTGTGATTGAGATTCTATGAAATTCATAACTAGGTTTTTACATCAACTCCCATTAAAAAATCATTATTACTTCTTCTTTTAATATTTTATTTGAATTTCCATGAAAAATTCCTATTATATCTAGTATATATATAATTATACATAATTCTATGATATTTTTTTAAAATTTTGAATGAATTTAATTTTCATGATTTGTTGTGAGAACTATTCTGATGGACTTTCCTCTTGTTTTCAAAATTCATATGCATGGTCGGCCATTAATTAAATCATTACATTATATATGATGATTATAATCTAAAATAGAGACGAATGGGTGGTATTCTAATTCATAGGTGATTACGAACCAATTTAGAATAATTATTTTAGAACAAGTAAGTATTAAAATTATATGATTTATAAATTGATTTAAAAATTAAAATAAAATAAATTGAATGTCTTGATATTCAGATCGTAATTTTGAATGAAATTTAGGGAACATGGTATGATATATTTAGAAATGATAACCTATAATACATTACCCATTATATGTAATGTAAATGTTGTGTTCTTGAATTTTTGAATTGAAATGTCACTTTTATGGGGGATGAATGGAATTGATATTTAAAAAAAGGTGAATTTTACTTTATATGAAATCATAGGTTTGTGATATAACAGTTTATTAAATGTGATGATATTATAAGATATAGGGATATATTTTAACATTTAAAATTTCATAAATATTTGAATATCCTAAGAAAATTGTTTTGTTATGTGGGAATTCTAGGTACGCATGGGATCTAGTATAGAATTATGTTATAGACAATGGACCTTTATGGGACCAAGGATAACATATGAAATTTCCCCTCAGTATGGCTATGATAGGGTATGATAATATGTTAGGAAGATTTTGGATGTTAGATAGAATACTAACATGCTTACATTTCTTCATAAAATACTGTTTTGATACTATTATGGTCTAATTCTCATTACCACCATTGGATAACATGATTATATTTTCAGATTATTTTCATTCATTTAATTATTTGAAAATAAATTTAAAATAATATATAACAAATATTCATTAAATGAGTGAAATAAAAATTTCCCAACATCATATTAATCCATTGAGAATGATTATGAATCTATTTATCTACTATATAATTAACATCATTTCCCAAAATCCAACATTTATTTTATGTAAAAGTTTTTTTAAAAATTTAAATACATACTCCATTTTAAATTACAAATAATTTCAAAAACAATATCACATTCATGATAATTTTCAATACTTCTCATAATTTTTATATTAAAATTTTTCATAAAAAACAAATACACTAAAAAAATTCACCGAGAATAATTTCAAAAAAAATATAAACCAAAAAAAAGTAAGGGAAAAGAACCCTACTCTAAAAACAATAATTTTTTTTCTAGAGATAAGAAAATATACCGATTCACTATAGGGTTTTATTGACCATTTTACAATTTTGGGATGTTAATTTAGAGATAGCTATAGTTAGCAATATGATTTAGGAATTATTTAATAATAAATTTTAAATATATTTTTTCAATATGATTTACATCTACATAATAATATTATAAAAAATTAAAAAATAGATAAGTCAAAATAAGACTCTAAAAAAATAACATTTCTCATTTTTTTTAATTCTAATATTGAACTAAAGCCATACACATCCTAAAAAACCTATGTAACCCGAAAAACAATACATAAGGGTAGTGATCAACAACCCATCCATGAAATACTATACAATCTCCACATATAAAAATTATCATTATAAATCCATTATAATATTATGATATATTTTTAAACGTAGAAATGCGATTCTTATATTTTATTATATGAGAATTGTTATGAAGGATAAAATTTCTGTTTTTGGGAATTGATAAGAATTTTTAGTCATTTCTGAATAAATTGAGTTTTTTACGATGAATATTTTCCATATTAACAAGTAATATGTAGTTCTATAATGATTTATTGAATTTGATCGCATTAAAAAATTAGGTTTTGTAAAATAATATGTACAAAGGTTTTAAAATTTATAATTTTTTTATAAATTTGATTAAATTTTTATAAATGTCTGATTATTTAGAGTGAAATAAAAAAAAGAATATTAAGAATATTTAAAAAATGATGAAACCAGAAACACATAGAACATGTCCCATTTATTATAATAGAAGTGATGAAAGGTTGAATAATTGATTTCTATTTCCCCGTTTTAGGGTGACTTTTTGAATTTAAATTGAATAGAATTTATATGGTGGATAATAGGGTCCATTCTTATTTATTTTAATAATGTTTGATAAAATCTTAGATTCTTTTCGAAATACTCATGATACGAAATAAGGTCTCATCCTTAAAAATTATTTAATTTTGAGATAATTCAACAATTGACTTTAACCCACATTGAGGATCTTTTCAAGTAAATAGCTTAATAAAATTATGTCGAAGCTTATTCACAGAAACATAAATGTTTCAAGTAGAGATTTCTATCCACTATCAATTTTTTCATAAAACAAAAACTCTTTAAAAAAATGGTGTCATTTTATGTATTAACATCATATATTTTCCATGATCCCATACATGACTCAATTGTTCTTTATGTCATATGAAAAACATTTCAAAACATTGTATGATAATTAAAAAGTTCAGTAAGGGATACACAAAGAAATAAAATTGTTAGTCATTGGGAAATATGGTTACCATGGATACATTGTCATAAAGTAATAAATATCATCTTTAAGAAGTCGTTAATATACTTCACTGAATATAATCTCATTTCATACCATATTTTGATACTAAATTAATACCATGAATCCCTTATAATGCAACATATTACATACAAAGGTATCATGGGACATAAACATTCTTAAAATATGTTACCAAACGGTCGACTTCCACACATATGAGTAAATAGAATAGCCATAAGGTCGACTTTAAAACACTATTTATTGAAAGTTATAATGTAACCACCCAGACATGGTTTATCACAGAACCACCCATCATTGGTTTATCACGTAACCCCCATCATTGGTTTATCACGTAACTACCCTCCAAATTTCTACGTTACATTATATAATCATAACACATAAAATATTGAAAATATAATAATTTAACTAATAACATTCCATTTGAAATAATATGAAATCATTTTAAAAAATCATATATACTTATATCCAATATGTATGAATTTATTTTATTCCATAGAACTTGAAGTTAAGAAATGAGATGAATAGTTCTGAAGATGGTAGGTCGTACGTACGCATGGACACTAATTTCATTTCATTGCCATATTAATGGAATGAAAAATAAATCATAAGTTTGTATATTATAATTAAATTATAATATATATGTTATATATGTTACATAAGTTCATTAATTCCATCCTTTATGTGTTCCATGTATTGAATGAATGATTCATATCACTTTGAGTGGGAGGTAGTCCACACTTCCTCAAATGAAATTATCGTATTTACACAATATGGATTGCATAAATGTAAGATGTAAATAAAAAAATACATAAGTATAAAGGAAATTTAAATATAATATATATCCTATATAAATACATTTCCATCACAATGGTCACTATGAGAGGAGGTATAATAAAATTGAATAATCATCATTTTGTGAGGAAACATTTCACCGTACACAGAAATAGAATGTTTGTGTCCATTAAATTGAGGTTTCTGTAAATTTATTTATAATACTTCTCATAATAAAATTCCTATTATATTTATTATACTCTTTTTGTTATGTAATCATATAATAATAAAGTCATTGAGTGTGGAGAAGGAATATAAAAGAAATGATCTTGTGAGAATATGTTATTTGAAAATCGAGAAACATTTTTTGATTTGATCTAAATGGATTTATTGAGTTTCTTTATGAACTAGATAAGGATTATAGGAGTAATAGACATATTTTGGGAGATTATTTGATCCGAATTTGGGTGAGAAAATATGAGTGAGATGTGTGATTAAGAGGGTAGATGTGGTAGCCTTTTATAGGAGGGAGGTTCTTCACTTTCAGAATGTCTAGAAATATTATTTTTTTATCAAATGATCTTAGAATTATAATAGTTACCAAGGGATATTTTTTGAGGCTAAGATGATAATGAGTCTAAATCCTCTCAACCAAAAGGTGTTAATCATGTTTAGGTTAAAAAATTACCCTTATCTTCTATCTTTAACCATATGTTAAAAACATGAACTCTTACCATGACTTCGTGTATTTTCATAATATAGGGGTTCTATATATTCAATAAAATTAAAAGAGAACCAAAAGTGGATCATTAATAACATTTTTAATATTATATAAGTCATTTTAATTATTCTTATTTTTTAGGACTATTATATCATTTAATAAAATAATATTGGTTTTAAAAACTCTTTTATTTCAATTTTGACACTATTTAGTAATTGATTCTTTTAAAGTCATAACAACTTTATTAGTCTGAAAAAAGGAAATAAATCAAATATAATTTGTCATTATCATCCAAAAAAAATTGTATGGCATAAAAATGCTCATATTAAAATAATGTTGGTAATTATAATATCATTTATTTGAAACATTCATTAATAAGGTAATCACTTAACCATCATTTTTGTAATAAATAAATTTATTTATCTAATGTATATAAATTAAAAATAAAATATAATTATGTTAAAAAAATAATCTTTATAATGAATATTTATTGTCAAATATATCAGTTCTATAACCCTATATTAATAATTGTTTTGTAAAAGATACATGTTTATGTTATATTTCCCAAAACATTAAATTAATTCTTATAATATGTCATTATCACAACCAAGTGGATCCATTGGATCCAAAAATAGACAAAAGGATTCCGATGGTATAAAATATCTCGTAAAATAGGATTATCACATGTTTTAGATTAGTTTAATATTATTATAATATTACTGTTATACCCTTCTTTTCCAGAATTAAACTTTAACCATGTTAAATAAAAATAAATATGGAAGTTATTATTAATAATGTTCAAAAAATAAAAGGATCATATTTAAAAAAATTACCTTCTGATTCAAAATATTGAATTCATTTTTCCAAATTGAAAACACAGATTTTGAAAAAATGAATTTAAAATTGAGTCTCGTTGTCAAAACTTGATAGTGGGTTTTTAAGAAGTAAAAACTATCCAAATACTGACATGTGTTTATGTCCAATTTAAATGTTAAGATATATCCAACAACCATAATTTTATTAAATAAAAAACATAATATAAATGCAATTTAAAACCAAATAAAATGAAAATCTAAATGTATAATCAAATTTGATAAATATGCATTTTTGAATTAAAATTTAGTAATTTTCATTATTTATTAACATATGATTTGTTTCACAAAAGTACCAAAATTTCATCAAAATTAAAATATGATGTGTTTCTTCTAATTAAAATGTTTATTTATTAAAATATAACATATAAAAGTTAAGAAAACTATTTTTTAAAATGGTTTCTCAATCAAAAGGCTGTGAAAGAAGCTTTTAAAAATATTAGATTATTTTTTGCCAAAAATTGGATTAGTTATAATTTTAAACCTCTAATGTTTATTTGAAAAATGTAAAAACATTAAACAAATATGTGTAATCATATTTTTGTTAGTGTTGCCCATTCCTTTGAATACAATATTTTGGTGTTAAATAAAATTTAATATAATATTATTATTATTATATTATTTTTCAATATAACTAAAGGTTGTGTGAAATGTAATATTTTGGAGAAACCCATTATTGTGTGTCAGGTACACTCTCAGAAAAAGCATCTTATTTATTGTAAAATTTATTTCCGATTCCTAAATATTAATATAAATGAAATATTATTATTAAATAAATACTTGGGATGCTACACCATTTCCCTCTTTTGTAAATTGCAACCCCACAATTTTATTTATTTCTCAAATAAGTGGGAGTATTTATCCTCCATAGCATTTTATGATTCCCACATTGACTCTTTAACCATATGGCTTTTTTTACCAAACCTTTACATAATGACCCTTTTTATCCCAAAACACATTCTCACTATAGTTAATAGTCTGTACTGGTCATTCCTCATAAAAATGATTCTCATCCAACTGTACTACCTCTAGACTCAAAAAACGAGATGGATCTTGTATACACTTCTTCAAAATTGAATCATGAAAAATATTATGTACCTAGGATACATGTGGAGGAAAATCCTACCTATAGGTGACTGATCCAACATTATTTATGATTTCATAAGGTCTAATGAACCTCATACTCAACTTTCCCTTCTTACCAAAACACATCACTCATTTCCATGGTGAAACATTTTCAATGACATGATCACAAATCTCCAAATAAATATCCTTCATCTGGTTATTTGGATAACTTTTCTGTCTAATGTGAACTATCATCAGGTGATTTTGAGTCAACTGAACATTTTGTTTTAACTCCTCTTCCAATTATAGTTCCATCAACATAGTTTCACCTAATTCATCCCAAAAAGCTGTAGTTCGATGGAACTTTCCATATAATGCTACAAATGGTTCCATTTGTATACATGAATGAAAATTGTTATTATAAGATGTTTCAAAAAAATAATGATTTTGATCCCAAATTCCTTCTTAATCCACTAAACAAGAACATAGAATATCCTCAAATGATTGAATTGTCCATTTTAACCACCCTTCTAATTTAGGCTGAAAAGTAGTTCTGAAATTTAATTCAGTTCCCATTTACATCTAAAGGCCTTTCCAAATGTTAAAAATTATAATGGGATAATGACCATATTCAATTGACAGAATAAATACATATAACCTAAGAATAAATTTTATATAAAATCATTAAATTTGATTTAGAGATAGAGTATCTTGAATATAATGAAAATGAGTAGACTTTCACAATCGATCAATATTAAAATAGATTGAAATGTTTCATTGATACTTCTTTAGTAATCCCACTAAAAATTCCATGGAAACATTTTACCATTTCCACTTGTCATTGGAAATATATGAAGTATACATTTTTGTAACTTTTATTCTTCTTTAACCTGTTGAAAATTCAAACACTTCAAAATAAATTCATCAATATCTCTTTTCATTCCATCCCACTAGAAGAACTCCTGATGATCTATGTACATATTAGTACTTTTATGATTAACTAAAAATTGAGATCTATGATTATCGAATAACAACTCTTACTTCAACTATGAATCACAAGGCACACATAATATCATTCCAAACCTACAAACATTGTCTTTATCAATTTTATATTTAGGTAAATTACCCTTATGAATTAATTCTACCATTTTCATCAACTCACTATCTTCTTCGGGAACTTTCTTGATTTTATCTACTAGTGATGACATCACTAAAACTAGAAACGATATTGAGGAATTCATAACACTAAAAACATACCTTCTAAAATTCATAAATTTAGAAAAAAAATGATCTCATTCTATATTTACCATGGTTATTATAACATTACTCTTTCGACTCAATGTGCCAGTCACCTTATTTTCGTTTTCTGGATGGTAATGAATTATGACAAAAAAATTGTTGATTAATTCTCTCAATCTCTTTTTTCTCATGTTTAATTAATTCTGAGTGAATAAATATTTTATACCTTTATTATTAGTATATATTTCACATTTTAGGCTATAGAAATGATGCCTCCATATTTTTAATACAAAAAAATAGGATCTACTTCCAAATCATTTGTAGGGTAATTTAACTCATGAGGATTCAAATGAAATGAAACATAATCAATTACCTGATCATTATTCCATCAGAAACAACCATGTCCTTTAAATGATGTATCACTATAGATAAAAAATTTACCATTCCTGTAAGGTAGGTCCGAAACTAAATCATTTACTGATCTTCTTTTCAGTTCATAAAAACAATCATCACCTTATTTTATTTAGATGAACTTCACTCCCTTACATATTACATTAGTTATTGGGATATATATACATGAAATTTTTTAATCAAACCTTTAGTAATAACTTTCTAATCCAAGAAAACTATGAATCTATGTGATATTGGAAATTCTTGGCCACTATTAAAAATCTTGGGTTTTATAAGGGTCAAATGTTACGCAATAAGTAGATACAATATGACCATGGAATGATTTTTTTTGCAACAAAAATTCACTATTACAAAACATCCCAGATATTTAATTTTATTTTATTGTTTGTAAAATAGTTCTTAAGTAAATTTCATGTTACTTGTTACTTTTTTAATATACCAAAATACCATCTATAAACATAAACACTATTTATCACCAGAGTCAAATGATCCATCACTACAAAAAACTAGTCACTTCCAATTATGACCATCCCAAGAAGTTGATTTGGGAGGTTATTTCCCACGGTATTCCTTCACAACATAGATTTATTTTTTCCTCTGTATGAAACTATTCTAAAAAATAATATCTTAGATGAATCAATGTGGTAATATTCAAATATTAAATCATTTCAATTTGACCATAAATTAAAAAATATTTTATGGATATTATATTAAAAGTATTCTAACTCTTAATGTTATCCAGAATGATAAGTGATACCCACAATAAGGCCCCAGCCATAAACATTACTTAATCTTGAGATACGTAAATAATTGTCTCTAATTCACTTCGAGGATCATTTTAGGATAATATATTTATATTATTAGTTAATAACTCATACATTGTAACATAAATTTTAAATTTACATAATTCTACTATCTATACATTTTTTTAGAAAAAATTAAAAAACATGTGGTCATTTAATGATTTAACATCATAACATTTCTTTGATACCATCCCTGAGAAAATTCATCATCATGTCCTATGAAAAACATTTCAAAACATGTGATGAGTATCAAAATCTCAGTAAGGGATAAACAAATAAGGAAAATATTTAGTCTTGGGAAAAAATGAAACCATAATACATTACCATAAATAAATACTTTTCACCTTTAAGATGTAGAAAATAAACATCATTGAATATAAGCTCATTGCTTACCCTTTCTATAACTAAAATATTACCATAATTCCCATTGAAATAATCATATAACATATAATAGAATCTTAGGAAATAAGAATACCTAAATGGAAAAACCATATGGCTTACTTCCACACATATCACTAAATGGAATAGCTATATGACCGACTCCCATTCCCAATGAATAAGAGGTAATAATGTAACCAACCATCTATGGTTTATCCTGAAACCACATTTCATTGGTTTGTCATATAACCACCCATTATTATTTTATCACTTAACCACCTGTCAAATGTCCAAATACCATTATATTATTATAACATATAAAATATTGAAAATATCAACATTTCGGAAATAATATTTCATTTGAAAATTTTTGAAATAATTAGAATATATTGAAATATTAAATCCATTTTAAAAATCATTTTCAATACCAAAACCCCTTAAAATGGAATAAGGGATTTATTTTCCTTAAAAATATTAAATCTTTGAGAGGAATCCAAATATTAAATAACTATTATGGAGACAAGGAAATCATTGTCACCATGTATGTTTAAAAATATAATTTTTTGTTGTTTATTATAATGATTTGTAGTAAAATATTCTTTTTAAATTAATTTAAAATTTAAAGGGTTTATTATACATCGTATAAAAGAAGAAAGTGTATCTTATCAAAATATTTCTCATTGAAAGGAGATTGAGATGAAGTACATTACCTTGAGTGAGACTTGTCTCATTCATTCATTATATTCTTAAATAATAATATTAGGTAAAATTAAATTTTCCTCATAAATTTTTCCATGTTTATTATTCATTTCATATTACTTATTATCATGCTATAAAAATTACATAATTATTTAAGTTCATATAGGACATTCTATCGATATTTGGTACGTGAGTCGAAAATGAAATTTTTGAGATGTACATTATCCATGTAGTCAAATTTCCATTATCTACATGATGATATTAATTATTTAAATATAACATATATATATAGTATATATGTATTTATAATAGTCCATAACATTTTGAGATAATAAATGAAATGAAAATTTTATGGAGACGGTAGGAAGTATGTACGTATGAACGCTACATTCATTTCTTTTTCATATTAATGGAATAAAAACTAAATGATCCATAGGTATTTTATAATTAGAATATAATATATATTCTATATATGTTACATAATTTCATTAATTCAATCATTTATACATTCCATGTATGGAATTAATGAGTCATATCACTTTGAGTGGGGAGGTGGTCTACACTTCCTCAAATGAAATTATCGTATTTGCACATTGTAGAATGAATAATGGTATGACATAAATAAAAAAATAGTGTATCACAAAGACAAAATAAATATAATATATATCATATATAAATATATTCCCATCATAATGGCCACCATGAGAGGTGGTTAGAGAAAATTTAACAATCATTGTTTCATGAGGCAGTAATTAATCATACATAGAAACAGTATGTTTGTATCCATTAAATAGAGGTGTGTGTAAGTGTATCTAGAATCATTAACATAAAAAAACCAGTATATTGTGGATAAATTTTTTCATATGTAATCATATAGTGATAATAGTAAAGGGAGTGACCAAGGAAATCAAATGAAATGAACTGGAGAGAAAATGTTACCTCTAAAGCGGGAAGCTTTTTTTGATTTGAGAAAAATGGCTTTCTAGAAATTTCTCTTTCCCATGTTAAGGAATCTATGATTAAGGTAGTGATGTTTGGAGATTATTTGAGCACAATTTGGATGACCCAAGGGTCCTCTGTGGTGTGAGTAATTTGGAAGAGATTGTGACCTTTTATAAGACGGAAGAGGGGCACTTTAGTAAAGTCATTAAATATAATTTTATTATAAAAGTATTTTATAATTATAACTATTAAGAAGAGATATTTAGGATTGTTATATTATTTAATAAAATCGTATTTTTTTTAAAAACTTCTTTATGTAAATTTTGATTCTATTTTGTAACTAATTTTTGTTAATGTTATAAATACATGATTCCTCCAAACCAAATAAATTAACACAAATAAAACATGTAAATATCATCCAAAAAATGCTTAGACAACATCAAAATTTCCAAAATACATTTATTTTAATATTTATAATATTAGTTTTTTGAATATTTCATTAATAATGCAATCATTTAATCATCATTGCGTCATAAGTAAATTTATTTATTTAATGATTTAAAATTATAAATGAAAAATCATGATGTAGAAATATTTATGTATTTATAATGACTATATATTGTCAAAGATATTAGTTATATAACCCTATATTAAAAAAAAAATTAGTGAAGGATACATGTTTATGTTATAGTTCTCTTTACATTTAATTAATTCTTATAACATGTAATTATAACTCCCAGGTGGCTCCATCGTGTCGTAAAATAGACCCCAGTATGCCCATGGTCTTAAATATCTCATCCAGCAAGAATATGAGATGTTTTAGGGTAGTTTAATATTATTATAATATTATTATTTTACCATTATTTACCTGATTTTACCCTTTAACCTTGTGAAATAAAAATATTTACTAGAGTTACTATTCATAATGTCTAAAAATAAAAGGTAATTATTTAAACAATTTGGAACTTCTGATTCCAAATATGGAATCCATTTTTCTAAATTCAAAACATAGAATTTGTAATAATTAATTTAATATAAATTATCTTTTTCATAACCACAATGCTAGTGTTTTATAGTTCCTTGAAATATGTGTTCTAGTTTTCACAATCGCTATTTCCAAGTGGTTTCCTTTGGATTTATTCATGGAAATAGAAACTTATATTAGTTCATTATCCAAAGGGGACTTGATTTCAAAAGGAAGGTGGTCATTATGTTTGAACATTACGATACTTAAGAATGTGCATTGGTCAAGATGATGCGAAGTCGGACTCATCACAGCCTTTTTGGGGGGAATTATTGTCTACTCTAGGAAACTCTTTATAAATTTATGATATTTTCATGAATCTTTATTAATAAACCAAGTATATCATAAGTATCCATTATAATTTACAATCACTTATTAACATGTGTGAATTTTAAAATCATTAGTATGCATTCAAGGTTCTTCAATAATGGAAAAATTCATGTATTTGAGGTTTTCCATCAATGGGATCCTATAATATACCGATTAGGGATTATTTTAATCATCATTGTGATGAAGCGTGGTTTTTAATCCACTCAGTAAGGAATTATGGAATTTTTTGTCATCTAGGGAGACAAATGTTTATTTTGATCTTGGGATCATGCTCATCAAATGGGCTACCTATGTATCCTTGTGAAAGGAATTTGAACCCTCATAGTTCGGTGTCACTTAAGAGGACATTTCATACATTTTAAGGTCATGTGATAAGGACCTATAAGAAAAATAGGCTTGGTCAGAACTTAATGTGGGACTTATACTAAAGTATCCTAAGGAACATGGAATAAATATGAGTTTCCAGGTAGGTTCAGATCCAATTGGTAATATGGCCAAAGGAGAACTGGGTTGATTTGAAGTATTGGGTTTGAACCTCAAGGAGGCTTCCTACATATCCCATATTAATGGGAATCAAAGTCTGTGTAGTTTGACAAATCTCATATGAGATTGCGGTCCTCTAAAAAAGACGAGTTTGGTCTTACTTTAAAAATAGGATTCCTTTATGAGGTTGATTTTGTGGCTTATTTCCTATGGAGGATTCCAAGAGAACATGGGCCTTGAAATGGATTCCAAGGTAACATGGTTTGAATAGGAATCAGTGTTCTCGGAGTTCCTTTGATGAGTGTTTGTGCACACGTTGTAACCATTACATATCTCTAATACCACATGCATCAAGATCTTTGTGAGAGACAAGAGGATGTAAAAGATTCAACAATGACACTTCACAATTTTCCTCCTCTAGTAATGGAAGATGGAGAACTAATTGAAGAAGAGGGTGAGGCGACGAGCTTTCCCTTTGTTCTCTACACATTGTACAAGGGTCCAAATGGAAGGAAAAGGGGCGAAAGTGAGGGGATTATACCAGGATGGCTGCCCTAAAATTGATCATGGAAGGAAAGTAGAAAACTATGTGTGAACTATACCTTCCCTACAAGAATTTGGGTTTTCAATCTCTTTAATTAGGGCAAGGAAAAGGCCCTAACACTTATTCTCAGAACCGAGAACTTCCCAACACAATTTCTAGGGGAATGGTCTATGTGACTGTTGATATACAAACCCAAATACACTTCATGAATCCTAACCCCATGATGAAACAAATGTGGGAATCCTCTAACTGTGGAAATACAAACCCAAATTAGAGACACGTTGATGTGCCTTTCCCAAAGGTTTGAAAAGTCGTGAGGTTTTTCTGGAGGTCTCAACAGAATCCCTTTCAAACATGGGAGCCAGTAAAGAAGATGACTTTCCAATAATGACTGAGGAAGGCTTGATGTCTTCTAAACTGAATACAATGAAGATAATAAGTGAAACAAAGATGGTCGCCCAAGTAGAGAATGGCGAGAAACAATATTCGTGCAAGTAAACATGGGTGACCTGATGTTCATTTAAGCGATGAACAACTTGTATGGTAATACATGGGTGAGACCTTTCTCAAGCATTCAAGACTACTCACAGGTGATCCATGAAGTGGGGTTCTCAAGTTCCAGTGAGTGGAATGGGAGGTGCATAAGTATTTATGACATAGGGAGGTTGGGCACTTTAGGAACCCAAGTGTTATGGTTTTGAAACACTAGAATGACTTAAGTCGAATAATCCTCCCTTAAATCCTCCACACAAGGAGTTTGAAAAAGTACCTTGAATGTTTCGGAAGACTGGGGTGAAGTACTAGGGCGATGAGAGCAATAATTGGGTTTCAAGGAAATTTTTCCGTACAAATGGGGGATCAAAGGTTTTATTTATAAGGAAATAAATGACCTTGGGAGATATGATTTGGGTGCGCAACTGACTTGCATGCCAAACTGGGGCGCGCATGTACCATGCACACCGATAGTGTTTTGGATAGTCTAGGATGACAACTTTAGGACTTAGCCAAAATCATCACTAAAATCTTCTTCAACTTGTTTGTGCACAAGTGTTTTTGTGCATGTACATTGGGAGCCTCTTTAGGGACTATTCCAAATAATTGCTCTATACCGCAAGGGATACGCCCCCACACCCCTTCTTGGTCTCAGTCCCAAGCTGCAGTCATGGCCATTCAAGACACTACCTTATCTAACATCACTCACCCCATGAAAAATATTGAGTCACAGTGAAAATTGTTTGACCTTAGTTATGGACATTTGTAGAGAAGTTCATGGAACACAATTCATGGTGTCTACAGCTGGTTTTTAATAAGTAAAAACTATCAAAAGATTAATATGTGTTTATCTTAAATTTCAATGTTAAATTACTTCCAATGACAATCATTGGATTAAATGATGAAAACATGATCCAAATAAACTTTAAAACCCATTAAATTATAATATAACTGTATAAATAAATTAGAGGGAAATTCAGTTTTGAATTAAAAGGTAGTATTTTTCACTAATCATTAAAATATTGATTTTATCAAAAAAATACAAAAATATCAACCAAAGTAAATTTTTCTTTCACTCTTCAAAATAAAATTTTATATTTTGTCAAATAGAATATGTAAAACTAGAATAAAAACTAAAATTAAAAAGGATTCCCCATAAAATGGTGGTCAAACAAGATTTAAAAAATATTAGAGTATTTTGTGCTTAAAATTTGATTCATTCTCATATAATCCACTAATTTTTATTAGATAAAAGTAAAAACATTTAACAAATATGTGTAATCATATTATTGTAAGTTTTTTTCATTCTACCTAATACTACAACTAGGTATTGAAAAACATTTAAAATAATAATAGTATTATTATATTATTATTTTTGTATAACTCAAAGTTGTGTGCAACACATTATTTTTTATAAACCCATAGTTGCATGTCTAGAACGATATTGGAAAAATAATCCACTTTAACATTATATTAATATCTTATTCCTAAATTTTAATAGATATTAAAAAGTATTATTCTACAAATTCCTATGATGCTACATATGATATTATATATGGTATTATTTAATCATTGAAATTATATTATCTATTTTAATGTCATGATGGAACCTAAGTTTCTAGGTGGGATTGCTGGGTATATATGTTTTCTTTTTAGTTTTATGATACAGATAGTGTATATAGGTGATACATTGGTCAAACTATGTGTTTTCACCATGGATAGAACATGATAGGGTAATACCAAATGTTTAGGTGATGATGATTTATTGATTCAATTACAGAATGTGTACATTTATTCATCAAAGAACATGTTGTAACTATTCTAAACTAATAAACTTTATAAGAATAGGTGTTTGTAATGACGTTTCATTATTATTTTCCAAAATATGGTTATTTTAATGATATAATAAATTATTTCATGTTTTCTTGTGTATTAATTTAGAAAAATTTTAAATAATTATTTTTATAATATTTTTGATATAAAAACTATATATTGGTTGTATATGGAAAATGAATGGTTTTTTTGATAATTTTAGTTTTCTAGGAAAATGATCATACTAATTTTTATAACTGAAAACATTAATTATGTCATTTATATATTATGTTTTCAAAATGTAATTATATTTATTACATTTTAATGTTTTTTGTTTTGGGTATGTAGGTGGAAAGACAGTGGTAATCTTGATCATCCATATACATTACTGGCACATAATATCTCTCGATGTAGTATATATTAAGATTAAGTTAGGCTAATTATTTTTTTGAGGTGAATGGGGTTTCTCCTCACTAACACATTATTGATGTGGGTGGAATTTTACCATGTCCATATTACATGTTCTATAAAGATATATTTGATAACTCAGTTTGATTGAATTTTTATCTACTATTTATCAATTAATATATGTGGATTTTGTGAAAAAAATTATTAACTTATTCATTTGTATTCTATTATTATAGTCACCATCTCATGGGTATTTGGAGTTCCTTTCAGTCCAGTGGGGAGTGATCAAGTGTAAGATCAGATGGTATCTAATTTCACTAAATTGAAAATTCGTTTAAATTATATGGTATCTATCAAGTAGATAATATAGTGTTTGTGTACATTTGATGTTATTTTTATTTCATTTCATATCCTCTTAATATTGAAATATATGACACTCTTAGAGAATATTTTTTCCTAAGAGGCCTTAATTTCAACTATTCTCAAAATGTATTTACACACACTCTCTTCTCATTTGTTCAATTGATGATATTATCATTCATGTTTCATATAGACATGATTGATGAAGTAGAGGATTTATTATTTAATAAAATTCATGGATTAGATGGAGGAATACCTACAAAAGTGAAAATTAAATATTCTATATTAGACCACATGGTTAGTGGCCTAAAATGGATGTTTTGTTACTTAATTCCTTTGTATTGAAATACATTGATTTCTTCCATTATGTAATGGGTAGTCATATGAAGCACAAATGTTTGAAATGACCAAAATCATTGACAGCTTTAGGTTGTTTGGGAAATTTATAATGGTTCATCCATGGAATCTATTCATCCCATAAAACTTTATAATCATTATTTCTTAAGGAAATTTCATTATAGAATAAACTTAATGATAATATTTTTTTCATCAATAATCTATTGATTGAATAATTGTTAGGATATGATGGAGGTTTTGGTTGATGTTTTTGTTCGATTCTTTTTTAAATCTAATATTGTAGTAAAGATCAATTTAGTTATCATTGGTGTAATTTTTTTATTCTTATAGACCATGTAAAAATGGGAGAATTATTTTCCATTACTATAGTTTTTTGGAGATAAATTTTTATCTTTCTCATTATAACTTTTAAATTATATTTTGGTCAAATATGATTATATTATTATGGATTCCCATGTTAACATTTTTATATTTGGAATTACATGTTACTGAATGAGTTGAGATGGATAAGAAAACATTTTATGCAAATTCAATTTCTTATACATTTTACCAATATGGGTTTTCTCATGTTCAATTTTTGATCTATATATTCCTTGGGAATTATTATTACATGTTAATTATATTATAGGGAGTTATTTATAGTTTTTCTTTAATTCCTATCAATATATATATCTGGGATGATTATTTGGATTGGTAAAGGTCCCATTGAGAATACCCATATGTGTTATATTTTTCATGATCCTTTTATTCAGACCATAAATATTTTTTCCTAAAAAATTTTCCCTTTCTGATTGTTATTTTTCTCATACATCTTGTTGAAATGGTTGTAACATTGGGATAATGGTTCTTTTTTGGTTAATCATAGTATAAATTTTGGTAACTAATGGAACGATATGCATCTAGTGTTGATGATGAAATATTTTATCAATTAAAATTAACATAATAAATAGTTTATGGAATTTTATTTTATGTTACCCACTTTTGAACTAAAGTTTCAATTTTTTATTTTTGATGAGTGATATATCTTTTTGATCTTATTCTGATTGTTCTATAGGGTTCTATTATAAGAAACATTATTTATTGTTTATCGAGTTGGATCCCTTTTCAAAACCATTATTTTCAATGCGATGATTGTAGTTTTAAAGTAGGTTGTTTTTAGGTAGTTTAAAGGATTAATAGTGTGTTTGTTGTTATTATGTAGTTGATATTTGATTCCTAGAATCTAAATGATACGTGGTTATTGAATCATCTATTGATAGATACTAATAATCAAATAAACCAGTCAACCAGTTCCCATTATATGACATGCTGTGAATTCCATTTCCTTATATTTGATTCATTTTTTAATGTAATCCTTATATTTACCACTCATTATAATATAAAATTTATACTCTTTCTATATTATAGGTTTTATGGTGAAACATGTGTTTTCTTGTCTCTCAACTCAAGATCAATCATTGGTAAAGAAGTCTCTGTGTATAAAAAATGATTAGGTGAAGAGAATTATAACATCCCCATTTTTTTGATAATTAATTAACCACTTTATATAATTTTAAATTAATTTTTTTAAATATTATTTTATAATGTAAAAATTACACCTAAATGATACGTGTTATATATGTATTTGAGTAACATATGTTTCATAATGTTATTGTAAGTGTATAGATAATTTTCTACTATTTTATTAACGTTGTTACTGGATTTTTATGTTTTTTTTATTGTAACTCATAATTCATTAGGGTTATATATGTCTAAATTAGCTACAGTGAAATGGTAGAGATCTTTCGATATATTTTTTAATGGTTAGAGACTTATTTTATTTCTTTGATATGCTTTATGGATTTTTTTTAAATGTTTTGGAAAATATGTTTTTTTTTAACATTAAATGTGGCATCCCCACTTTCACCTTATAGATTTCCTGAAAGGTTAAAGTACACCTATCATTTTCCCTATCCCTCACCACCTTTTCCCATGGATTGATCACATGGAAAATGTGGTGGGTTTGGTGCCACATTTTCCATAACACCCTATTGAAAATAAATCATCTCCCATCATGTAAAAGAATTTTTAAATTAATTTATTTTTGTTATTTTATTTCACTGAATTATTTTTAGTTATTTCTAAAAATTTCATTTATTAAGTAGTTTAATTAGTTCTAAATATATTATTTATTAATTATCTTTTGTAGTTATATATAGTTTTAAATATTAGATATTCTTTGTAATGATTTAGTAATTTAATAACTGATGAATAAATTATGATTAATAATTTAAAATATTTGGTAGCATAAATATTATGTGGTTATCTTGGAAACAAACCCCCTATTTGGATACAAGAATAAGTGGTCGTGGCCCTCACATAAATTTACCTTGGAGTAAAAAATCTGACAAGGTGTCCAAATCCTAACATGGGGTGACATGGTACACGACAACAGGCATTTCTGCATTATGGTTTGACACACCCATGAATATTTATTAGATGATTCATATTTTATTTATGAACTACTACAATACATAAGAAAATAATAAATCAATTTATTATATTTATGAATGATAAATCAAATTTATGATCACATAAAATGAAATGAATAAGGACATATATATTAAAAAAATAATGTAGTAATGATTAACTACTGATTAATGAATGATTACCTAATTAAAAAAATATTACTATGAAATATTAGTATCATAGTTCAGAAATTATAATAATTATAAGGAAAAATTATGTATTTATTTATTAATGAATAACTAATGATTTTAAAATGAATAAATTTAATGATGAGAAAATATTCCTTATCTAATGAATATTATATGATTAATGAATGAATATGGAATATTTATAGAATTATTAAATAATAATTAACTAAATAATAACTTTGTGTAAAAAATATTATATGTTTAACCATTAATGTCAATATTAATTACACTATCATAATCATGACCAAAACACTTTTTTAACATAGAGAGTCATGTTTTCCAGTGTGTACTACAAGAGTGAGGTTATTCCTATGGAGTAAGAGGATTGTTATAGTACAAAACAAACAAAAGATGTTAGTATAGCATATCTTTTACCCTAATAGGCCTTTGATATAGAATTCTTGTTTCCTTAAATATGGGACCAGATCAAGAGATCAAACCTATGATCTATGGAAATTTTGAATTCCTAGGAACACAGTGGAATCTAGATTTTTTATTGATTTCTAATGCATAGTGGGTCTAAGAAATAAATTTATTTTCATTAGATGGTACCATGATGGAGTTATATGTTTATGTATCTACTAAACAATGACAATGAAGTCTAGTTTTATCAAGATTTAGACATAAAAGAGTGGTTGATGATGGTCCTCCTCATGAAATTAATCCAATTACAAATTATGTAGTACATGAAAACCTAGATGATATCCCAAATATTCATGTATATCCAAATTTTAATGAGGATTTTCATAACGACGGAACATATGGTGAAAACCATGATGATGAGGAGGGGGCATTAGATGTTTGGGAGAATGTTTCATGAAATGCTTGAGTTGTATAGTAGCTTGGATCCATAAAAAATCATCCACTAATCATTGTATATTGGTCAGATGAAATGAAACATGTTCATGAATTAAACTATAATATTCTCACACCCAAAACATATTTTCTTGAAGTTATACCAGATAGGTTTACTCAAATTTACAAAACCATATATGTTAAAACCAATCTTCATAGTAAAGACGAATTAAAAATAATGCTAAAGGAATTTATCATTGAGAGGCACTATAGATATATAATTAACTAATCCCTACATAATAAATATCTCCTATGGTGTGAGAAGTATGGTACTGAATATAGATTATTCTTGAGAACGATTCAAGATAATGCATTTGGATTTTGGAAAATATCGAAGATTTTTTCATCCTATACATGCATTCAAACAAGCCCAATAAATGATCATACCTCATTGGATGTAGAAGTTTTGTCATCAATTATAATTTAGATGGATTGGACATTGTAGTATGTCCTTATAGAAGTTTTTGAGGAGAGGATACAACAAAAATTTGGTTATAATATTTCCTATAATAGGTAAGGTATTGATAAATAGAAGGAAATGGTGAAGGTCTACGGTGATTGGGATAACTCATATCGGGTGTCTCCACAATATTATGACATAAGGAGGTAAAATTACCATTTTCTTAAATCTTTATACCAATGATCATTTGTCTCAAGATAACCTAAATGATCCATCTCATTTTAAATTTCATCCGTTATTCTGGGCATTCCTCCCCTGTTTCTTTGCATTTCATTTCATCAAAAAATCTAATCAAATTGATGGAATTTTTATATAAAGAAAATATGTAAAGACCCGTAAAATTCAAGGGAAATTTTTTTCTTAATTTTCGTTGGAATTTTACAAGAACGTGGTTTCTGACAGCACCTGATTCCAAGGCCCCGTGTGCCCGGAATCAATTTCGGAAGTTTGGCTCGGGTACGTTCAGTGAAAAAATGAGTGGGAATTTCTAACTTTTGAACCGGTGCTCGGAATTGAATTCTGAGGGCACCGATGGAACCGCAGCGCCGGTAATTGCTTAGGAACTTCTATTTCGAAGTTGAATTTTCATGAGGGAAGTTATTAATTTTTGTGGTAGTTAAAAATAAAAATTTAACAATATTTATTTTTCTCACATGGTAGTTTTATCCTAAGTAAGGATGTTGGTGGTGGGACCCACTTGAGATAACCAACCTTGAGAGGATAAGGTTGGGTGGGACCCACACGAGCCCAACCCCTCACTTTCCTAACACCTCTAAATCCCCCATTTAAGTTTTGTTAACTTATCACCTCATTAATTTTATAACATCTTATGTTAATAACTTAAGTGAGTTAAATGTGGGTTTTGAATTTTCAAACTCTTGAAATTTAAAACCTATGTTGGGTTAATAAAATAATGGGAGGATTATTTTATTTTGGGGTTGGTTGTTCTTGTGGTGGAGACTTGGGAGAGAAAGAGGCTAAGTTTGAGAAAGCCTTCTTCTTCTTCAACATCGATGAAGAACGTGAAGAACATCGTTCTTCAATGAAGAACACCTCCGACGAAGAACACTGTTCTTCAACGAGGAACATCTTCGCTGAAGAACGTGATGTCTTCTTCCAACGACGTTTCCTCTTCGAACGCACATCGACGACTATGGAATCGACGTTCGTTCTCCGCGACGCCCGACTTCCACAACGCTCGTCTTCCGCAGCTCGTTGACGTACACCATTCTTGAAACAGAGGTAGGGGTTTATTTTTGAGTTCATGTTTTATTCCATCTTGTCGATCTTCGTGGTTTTAAACCTTTTGTTATCGAATAACGCGAGGGGGTCGGACCGCACAAACATGGTCGACCCTCCTCCTTAATTTTCGTGTTGGTTCCATTGTGGTTGGTATGGGAGAGCATGGTGTCATCGCACCACGTGGATTCTTGCAGAAGGAAATGTGCGGCGCCGTCGTGTCGCGCCGTGGAAATAATTTTAAGAATGCGACGTCGTCGCGCCGCTTCGAGGAAAATCGAAGGCACCACGGTGCCGTCGCACCGCGCCGGACGACAAGGGTCGCGGCCGGTTCCGGGCCGCAGTGGAGCAGGGTGACCTACGGCTGGTACCGGGCCGCCGACAATGGAGATGGAAGGGGACCGGCCATCGCCGGTCCCGTTGAGCAGGAACCGGCTGGCCAGGTTGGGCCGACCGGAAATGAGGGAGCTGGGGGAATTAAATTCCCCCAGCCGGCTTAAAACGGCCCCATTAATTGAAGGGGGGTCGCGGTTACACAGGGGGGCAGGCGCCCCCCCCCCCCCCCTTCGCCGAAACGGCTCGGCCAAAGGTCGAGCCAGACAGCGCGCTAGGCGCGCTGTCCCCAGCCGGGCTGCACCGGGCCGCGTCGGGCCGGGCCGGGCCTCGCCGGCCCGGGTCGGCCCGGGCCCGAAACCCCCGTTTTCGGACCGTTTGGGTTCAATTGCCCATAACATGGGCTACAGACCTCCGATCGACGCGCCGTCAGCAGCGAAACGATCCTTGGAATGAGACGGTCGTTTCGGTATATTGCACTCAAGGTTTAGGATTACTTTGAGTTCGGCCGGGTTGGTTCATACACGAAACCAACTGGGCCCTTGGAGCGGAAACGCTCATATTATATGCTCCGGACGTCTGAATGACGTGCTGTCTACTTTGTTGGTTTCCTCTTAGTGAGACGGATCTTTTAGCTTACTCCACCAGAGGATTGGACGCAGGTGGTGTATGGTCGGTTTGGTTTTGCCTTAAAAACCAATCGGGCCCCTGAGACGAAAAGTCCAATAACTTTCAGTCCGGGCGTCCGATCGACGCGCCGTCTGCGACGTTGAGTTCCTGTTGACAATACAGAACTTTTTGATACATCAACTCTAGACTATGTGTCATTTGATGTATCAGCCTCTCGGCTCGTGGAGCGGACCCTCCCAAACGAGCTTTCTGTGTGCGGGAACCCTAGTGCTGGCTGCGACTGCTACTGTAACTGCGATGACGACTTTACAGAGATCCTCAGTGGACTCGACGGCGACGACTACAGCACTCAGCGATCCTATGTGGATCAGTGCAACTGATCCTGTGTGGGTCCGATCCTGTGTGGGTCAGCACTCAGTGGTTCTGTGTGATCCAGTGCCAACAGATCCTGTGTGGGTCTGATCCTGTGTGGGTCTTTGCGGAGGTTAGTACCTATCGATCCTTTGTGGGTCTGACGACTTAGATGGATCAGTGATCTTCTCTATCGTCTTCGAAAAAGTATACCTGTGTGAGCTGAATCTTGTTTGCTTTCTTGTGTGGATTGTGTTGTGCTATCCTGTATGGATTACCTTTTTCTTTCTTGTGTGGAATATGTATACTTTCCTATGTGGACTGAGTTGTACATGGGCTCGGAGGTTGGAGCGTATTTGAATTGATGACTTAGGTATATGTATAGGCATATACCTAAGCAGAGTCGGTTGTTACTTCGTGATTGTATCTTTCCTTTGTGGTTTATCCTTTGTGGACTTTGGGAGACCTTCGGGGGTCTCGGGGTCCATACTGAGTATCTTATACTCACCCCTGCACGGGCTATTCCCGAACTACGTTGTGTTGGTTGCAGACGACGAACAGTGTTGATCGTGGTTGAGGCTTGCAGAGTAGGACGATACCTGGAGGTGGACCACTGGGCGAGACGTACACGGAGCGGACGGCGGGACCTGAGGAGCATTGGAGCTATTTGTAAGCACCCTTCAGGTGGGATTTCCAGTGGACATCTCGGTGTATCAGCTTTTACTTTTCAGTTTCTGTTTTCCCTTTCGAGTTGTAGTTTACTTTCAGTTTGGGTGTGTATACTGGCCCACTTTCTTTTCTGCACTTACTGTTGTACCAGTTTTTACTTAGTGTTTACATTTTGTGCTTGTTTACTCTGTGGTGCTTGTTTACTTTACAAAGGCAATGTCTTCCTTTTTTTACCGGGATTTACGCCTTGGTGCTAGTTGTCATCCACTAGCCTATGGAAGGCGGTCTTGGGGTAGTCACGGCATGGGCCCCGAGGACATGTCGTGACAAATTGGTATCAAAGGAGTTCGGTTCTACTGTAGACTCTGATATTTTCTATGTGAAGCAGTAGTGTTTAGAGTATTGAGTGTGTTTATCAGACCAGGGAGTCCACTGTTGGTGCGACGGCCAACGTATCCGTACACCAGGACCCTGACTTCTGATTTCCGAATTAATGCACGAAAACATTGATTGCGTGTGTGTTTCGAGTTTTCTCTGTGAATAATTTGTATCAGGTCACCATGTATATTGTTCTGACCGTGGCGCACCTGTTTCCTTTTCAGGATGGCCCCATGACGGCAGCCAGCTAGGGTTCCGAGAGTCGAGCATGACGACAGCACACCGAGCGATGAGGCCTCGGTGCAGGGCCCTTTGTCAGTAGTGGCACCGGCGGTAGCTCTACCCGCCGAGCCACCGATGCTTACAGCACCAGCCTCTGACTATGCACGTCGCCTCAGTGCATTGCATGAGTTGCAGCACAAGCGACCGCCCAGGTTCCGTGGGGAGACGGACCCCCAGGCAGCCGAGGACTGGCTGGAGGCAGTCGTACGTGTTTTCAGGCTTGTGAGGACACCAGCAGACCTCATGGTGATCCTCGCTGCGAGCCTACTGCACGCAGCAGCGGGCCGATGGTGGAGCTTGATGCTCCAGGTGCACGATGAGGCATCTCTACATTGGATGGACTTTGAGATTCTCTTTCACTCAAAGTTCGTCCCAACGACCCTCCGTGTGGTGTGCATTCAGGAGCTTCTTCAGCTACGGCAGGGCAGCATGATGGTCGCCCAGTACTCGGCGAGATTTACCGATCTCTCGTACTACTCGACCGACATGGTACGGGACCCATTCTTCTGGGACTGGACCTTTGAGCAGGGATTGAGACACGACATCAGGGCATCGCTGATCTCCCTCAGCATTCCGACTCAGACAGGAGTATTGGAGTGAGCCCTTTTGATCGAGACCTTTCTTGCTGAGTCTACACCAGTGCCGAGACCCACCACAGGGCGGCACGTAGCAGAGTCTTCATCAGCAGGAAGTCGATGGATAACTCAGGGGTCCAGGCAGACCAGACCCTCAGGCAGACGACCTCAAGACACTGGCTCAGCAGTGCGGGGCACACAGCGCGGAGCCAGTCATTCGAGAGGCAGGCAGTGTTACTCGTGCGGCGGGCAGGGCCACATGGCTCGTGATTGCCTGACCCGCCGTGCCGAGGAGCAGTAGACGGTTGAGGGACCACCGAGGCAGAGGAAGAGGGTCGACCCTGGCGGTCTGCAGGGAGGAGGCGGACGAGGCATGGGAGCTGGCCGAGTAGCAGGTGGTGGGCGACGCTTTGAGGCTTTACCACCACCACCACAAGGAGGTCCACCCCCGACCACAGGGAGCTGGCGGACAGAGACAGGCATAGCTCCAGGCAACAGAGGCCTACGACCATGGCATTCCCAAGATGATTCGAGGTACTATCTGTGTCTATTCCACCCTTGCTGCAGTACTTATAGACACAGGAGCGAGTCACTCTTTCATAGCCGCTACCCTTGTTCGGATCTCGGAGATTCTGACAGAGCCGTTGGTTCGATTCTTACGGCTAGAGACTCCTACGGGAGCAGACTTGACGATTACGCACTGGTTCCGGCAGTGTGAGATTACTATAGGAGGCTATAACTTTGGCTGGGATCTTCTTGTAGCGGCGTCGAGGCCTTACGACGTCGTCTTGGGTGTGGATTGGTTATCTACGGTCCATGCACAGATTGACTGTTTTAGGCGCAAGGTGCGATGTGTACGCACCGACGAGAGCAGGTTCACCTTCACCAGCGAGAAGGGAGCCTTCGCAGCACAGGATGGACTTCCGCAGAGGAGAGGACCGCCCATCACTCATCAGTTGGCTAGCCTCATCCTAGGAGCAGTTGACTTGCAGATTCTTGGTTTTCCTGCAGTGGTGGATCAGTTTGATGACGTTTTTCCCGACGATGTTCCAGGGTTACCTTGTCGCAGAGAGGTAGACTTTTATATTGAACTATACCCCGGGACAGCCCCGATATCGAATCTAGCATATTGGATGGCCCACGCCGAGCTTTGAGAGATACGGGTACAGTTGGAGGACTTGCAGGGCATGGGGTTCATCTGACCCAGTGTTTCACCCTGTGCTTCCCCGATTTTGTTCGCCAAAAAGGTGGACGGGAGCTTGCGACTTTTTATCGAATATCGTCACCTGAACCAGGTGACAATGAGGAACAAGTATCCTCTACCGAGGATTGATGACCTCTTTGATCAGCTCAAGGGAGCACGATGGTTCTCAAAGATAGACCTCAGGTCAGGATATCATCAGCTCAGAGTTCGAGACGAGGACGTGCAGAAGACGACCTTTAGATGTCGGTATGGCCACTGTGAGTTCTTGGTTATGCCCTTTGGCGTAACCAATGCTCCAGCAGTGTTTATGGCCCTCATGAATAGGATCTTTCAGCCATACCTCGATCGATTTGTCGTGGTCTTCATTGACGACATTTTGATTTAGTCGACGACTGAGGGGGAGCACGCCTACCATTTGCAGGTTGTGCTAGACACACTCTGAGAGCACCAGCTTTATGGTAAGCTCTCGAAGTGACAGTTCTAGATACACGAGGTCCACTTCTTTGGACATGTCATCTATAAGGCAGGAGTTGCAGTGGATCCTGTGAAGATCGAGGCAGTGTTAGCTTGGGAGCCACCCAAGAGTGTGACAGAGGTGCAGAGTTTCTTGGTTCTAGGTGGATACTACTGGAGATTTGTTCCAGACTTCTCCAGAGTGGCGGCACCACTATCAGCTTTGGCGAAGAAGGGGAAAAACATCGTGTGGTCAGACAGATGTCAGTAGAGCTTCCATGAGCTGAGATAGAGATTGACCAGCGCACCTATCTTGAGGTTACCTAAGGAGGGAGTAGGGTACGTAGTTTACTGCGATGCATCAGGGACTGGACTCGGATGTGTCCTGATGCAGGAGCGGGCAGTGATCGCCTATGGATCACATCAGTTTGGGCCACATGAGTAGAACTATGCTACCCATGAACTGTAGTTAGCGGCAGTGGCCTTCGCCCTGAAGACATGGCGACACTATCTTATGGGTGAGCGCTTTATAGTCTTTTCTGACCACCAGAGTATCAGGTACATCTTCTCATAGAAAGACCTGAATCTGAGACAGCGATGATGGCTCGAGTTCCTCCAGGACTATGACTTTGAGATAGTCTATACTCTTGGGAAGGAGAACATAGTAGTCGATTCCTTCAGCAGGAGGACGGTCATTCAGCTACTTGAGGAGGTGAAAGAGCAGCTAGCCTCTTTGCAAATATCCTTCATGGATAGAGATGGGGCAGCCTTCCTTCAGTCTCCCATAGTCACTCCTCCACTACTACAGCAGGTCAGAGAGGTAGAGCGTGGGGACGCTGACTGTGAGACGTGGCGTGCACAGATATCCTTAGGATAGGAACCTAATGGTTTCTCCCTTGGAGCAGAGCACGACGTCCTTTTCAGAGGACGTACCTTGGTACCAGTTGCTTTACGAGAGGAGGTTTTGAGAGAGTTTCACACTTCTCCTTTGGCAGTACATCCTGGAGTATCAAAGATGTACCAGGATCTCAGACGACAGCACTGGTGGCCGAGCATGAAGAAGGATGTGGCAGAGTTCGTTTCTCGATGCCTCACCTTCCAGCAGGTGAAGGCTGAGCACCAGGTACCAGCAGGCTTGGTACAGCCCTTGGAGGTTCCAGAGTGGAAGTGAGATGGCATATCTATGGACTTCGTGACTGGAATTCCACGTACTTCCACAGGTCACGACTCCATCTGGGTGATTTTCAACCAACTCACCAAGTCGGCTCACTTCTTATCCATCAGAGAGAAGGGCTCAGTGGAGAGCTTGGGATGACTTTATATTCAGGAGATTGCTCGAATTCATGGTGTGCCATCATCCATCGTCTCCGATCGAGATTCTCGCTTTACTTCCTGGCTTTGGAAGGGGTTGCAGGAGGCGTTCGGGACACAGCTACGTCTAAGTACGACCTTTCACCCTCAGACGGATGGTCAGACGGAGAGGACCATGCAGACTCTAGAGGACATGCTCCACGCATGTGTCCTCGACTTTGGTCGTAGTTGGGAGGACCACCTACCTTTGGTGGAGTTTGTGTACAACAACAGCTACCACTCCACCATCTGGATGGCACCATACGAAGCGTTGTACGGCCGACCTTACAGATCTCCTTTGTACTGGACAGACCCTGGGGAGTCAGCACTTGTGGGACCGGAGATGGTCCAGGCCACGATAGAGAAGGTACAGGTCATCCAGGAGCGGATGAGGACAGCTCAGAGTCGGCAGAAGTCATACTCTGACAGGAGGCGGAGGCCACTTGAGTTCGAGGATGGCGACCACGTCTTCTTGCGTGTCTCAACTCGACGAGGTTTGCGGAGATTTGGCCAAGGAGGAAAGTTATCTCCGTGCTTCATCAGACCCTTCTAGGTCCTTAGCAGGATTAGGGAGGTGGCTTATCGTCTGGATCTACCACCTCAATTGCACTGGGTGCAAGACGTCTTCCACATATCTCAGCTGAGGAGATACATGCACGACCCGACACACATCATTGACCATGGGGAGCATGACGTTGACGATGGGGTGACTTTTACGGAGGTCCCGGTGGAGATCGAGGATCGAAAGGATCAGGTCCTACGTGGACGGTCGATTCCTCTAATGCACATCATATGGCAGCACGGGAACCTCCAGGAGTGCACTTGGGAGCGGGAGGCTTAGATGCGTGCTCAGTACCCTGATTTTTTTCCCTAGTTTGGATGTATCTTTACGGGGACTTAAAGCCCTGAGGTGGGATTAATTTAATGACCCATACAATTCAAGGGAAATGTTTTTCTTAATTTTATTTGTAATTTTAAAAGAACGTGGTTTCTGACGGCACCTGATTCTGAGGCCCGGTGTGCCCGGAATCAATTTCCGAAGTTTGGCTCGGGTATGTTCAGTGAACGAACGAGCGGGAATTTCTAACATTTGAACTGGTGCCCGGAATCAAATTCTGAGGGCACCGATGGAACCGCAGCGCCGGTAAGTGCTTAGGAACTTCTATTTCGAAGTTGCGTTTTCACGAGTGAAGTTATTAATTTTTGTGGTAGTTAAAAATAAAAAATTAACAATTTTTATTTTTCTCACATTGTAGTTTTATCCTAAGTAAAGATGTTGGGGGTGGGACCCACTTGAGATAACAAACCTTGAGAGGATAAGGTTTGGTGGGACCCACATGAGCCCAACCCCTCACTTTCCTAACCCCTCTAAACCCCCCATTTAAGTTTTGTTAACTTATCACCTCATTAATTTTATAACATCTTATGTTAATAACTTAAGTGAGTTAAATGTGGGTTTTGAATTTTCAAACTCTTGAAATTCAAAACCTATGGTGGGTTAATAAAATAATTGGAGGATTATTTTATTTTGGGGTTGGTTGTTCTTATGGTGGAGACTTGGGAGAGAAACAGGCTATGTTTGAGAAAGCCTTCATCTTCTTAAACATCGACGAAGAACGTGAAGAACATCGTTCTTCAACGAAGAACACCTCCGACGAAGAACACCATTCTTCAACGAGGAACATCTCCCCCGAAGAAGACGACGTCTTCTTCCAATGACGTTTCTTCTTCGAACGCACCTCGACGACTACGGAATTGACGTTCGTTCTCTGCGACGCTCGACTTCGGCAACGCTCTTCATTCGCTGCTCGTTGACGTACACCGTTCTGGAAACCGAGGTAGGGGTTTATTTTTGAGTTCTTGTTTTCTTCCAACTTGTCGATCTTTGTGGTTTTAAACCTTTTGTTATCGAATAACGCGAGGGGGTCGGACCACACAAACACGGCCGACCCTCCTTCTTAATTTTCGTGTTGGTTCCATTGTGGTTGGTACGGGAGAGCGTGGTGTCGTCGCACCACGTTGATTCTTGCGGAAGGAAATGTGCGGCGCCGTCACGCCGCGCCGTGGAAAGAAGTTTAAGAACGCGACGCTATCGTGCCGTGTCGAGGAAAATCGAAGGCGCCGCGGCTGGAGCGGGGCCGCGGCCGGTTCCGGGCTGCGGCGGAGCAAGGTGACCGGCGACTGGTACCGGGCTGCCGGCAACGGAGCTGGAAGGGGACCGGCCATCGCCGGTCCCGTTGAGCAGGAACCGGCTGGCCAGGTTGGGCCGACCGGAAAGGAGGGAGCCGGGGGAATTAAATTCCCCGGGCCGGCTTCTAACGGCCCCCTTAATTGAAGGGGGGTCGCGGTTACACAGTGGGGCAGCCCCCCCCCCCCCTTGCTGAAACGGCTAGGCCAAAGGCCGAGCCAGACAGCGCGCTGGGCGCGCTGTCCCCAACCGGACCGGCGCCTGGCCGGGCCGCGCCGCGCCGGGCTGGGCCGGGCCAGGCCGCGCTGCGCCAGGCCAGGCTGAGTAGGACCGGGTCGACCCGGCCAGGGGGGTCTCGGGCCGGGTCGGTCCGGGCCCAAAACCCTCATTTTCAGACCGTTTGGGTTCAATTGCCCATAACTCGGGCTACAGACCTCAGATAGACGCGCCGTTAACGGTGACTCTATCCTTGGAACGAGACGGTCATTTCGGTATATCGCACTCAAGGTTTAGGATTACTTTGAGGTCGGCCAGGTTGGTTCGTACACGAAACCAACCGGGCCCTCGGAGGGGAAACACTTATATCTTAAGCTCCGGATGTCCGAATGACGTGCCATCGACTTTGTCGGTTTCCTCTAAGTGAGACGGATCATTTGGCTTACTCCACCTAAGGTTTGGACGCAGGTGGAGTACGTTCGATTTTTTTTGCCTTAAAAACCAATCGGGCCGCTGGGACGAAAAAGCCAATAACTCTCAGACCGGGCGTCTGATCGACGTGCCGTCTATGACGTTGAGTTCCTGTTGACGATACGGAACTTTTGGATACATCAACTATGGAATATGTGTCAGTTGATGTATCAGCCTCTTGGCTCGTGGAGAGGACCCTCCCGAACGAGCTTGTTGTGTGTGGGAACCTTAGTGCTGGCTACGACTGCTACTGTGACTGCGACGACGACTGTACAGAGATCCTCAGTGGATTCGATGGGGACGACTACAACGCTCAATGATCCTATGTGGATCAGTGCTACCGATCCTGTGAGGGTCCGATCCTGGGTGGGTCAGCGCTCAGCGGTTCTGTGTGAGCTAGCACCTACAGATCCTGTGTGGGTCCGATGTTGTGTGCGTCTTTGCAGGGGTTAGTACCTATCGATCCTTTGTGGGTCCAACGACTTAGATGGATCAGTGATGATCTCTATTGCCTTCAAAGAAGTATACATGTGTGAGCTGAATCCTGTTTGCTTTCCTGTGTAGATTGTGTTGTGCTATCCTGTGTGGATTACGTTTTGCTTTCCTGTGTGGAATACGTATACTTTCCTGTGTGTAATAAGTTGTACTTGGGCTTGGAGGTTGGAGCGTATTGGAATTGATGACTTAGGTATATGTATGGGCATATATCTAAGCAGAGTTGGTTGTTACTTCGTGATTGTATCTTTCCTTTGTGGTTTATCCTTTTTGGATTTTGGGAGACCTTCGGGGGTCTCGGGGTCCCTACTGAGTATCTTATACTCACCCCTGCACAGGCTATGTCTGCACTACGTTTTGTTGGTTATAGACGACAGACAGCGTTGATCGTGGTTGAGGCTTGCAGAGCAGGACGGTACCTGGAGGTGGACCACAGGTTGGGACGTACTCGGAGTGGACGGCGGGACCCGAGGAGTAGTGGAGCTATCTGTACCCACCCTTCAGGTGGGATTTCCAGTGGACAGCTCGGTGTAGCAGCTTTTACTTTTCAGTTGCTATTTTCACTTTCGAGTTGTACTTTACTTTCAGTTTGGGTTTGTATACTGTCCCACTTTCTTTTCCGCACTTACTGTTGTACCAGTTTTTACTTAGTGTTAACTTTTTCCAGTTGCTTACTCCGTGGTTCTTGTTTACTTTACAAAGTCAATGCCTTCCTTTTTTTTACCGGGATTTACGTCTTGGTGCTAGTCGCCAGCCCCTGGCCTATGGAAGACGGGCTTGGGGTAGTCACGGCATGGGCCCCGAGGACGGGTCGTGACAAAATACAAGGGCGTATTATTGATTTCAGCCACCCGATATGGAAACTATTCTCCTTTTCCTCTTTCCTTACCCATTTTAGATATCAAAAATATGTATCATGGTGATGTTTTTTGGATGGTATCATCAGCCATATTAACTTCATTCTTGGTGTCATTTTGATATCTAATCGACATTGAGAAATAAATGAGGCAGTCAATACATAACCTGATACATAGAGACCCCCAAATGCATATAATTGATGTTTAATTAAGAAAATTTCATGAAATGTGAGGAAAGAAATCCACAATGAACATATAAAAAAAATAAATCATGATTATAGGTATGGAATGTCTTTGTTATTTGTTAATATTTCATTGTAAATATAAAATAAATTATTGTGATATGTGACCACTTATGTGTAAAATATGATCTAGATTAATGATGGTTTGAATAATGACTCTAAATAATCCACCATGTTAATCATGAAGTGAGTGATTATATGATGTAGATTCTAAATGAAAAATGGACATTGTCATATGATGGTGGGAAGAGTTACGGACACATGACCACAAACATTGTGGATTTCAACAATGGTGTCATCAAGGGGCTTCTCAAGTTACCTATAACTAACCTACTTCATGATACCTTATATCATTTCATGAAGTAATTCATTGATAGAAAAAATTATAAACTCTAAGGGATTTTGTATGGGCTATGATACAGAAGGAACTTCCAACATGATATTGAGAAGAACAATGAAGACTCTTTTGGTTATCATTTTATCCTTTTCTACCAAAAGAACTATCTATTTTGTGTTAAAGAGAATTATAACCCCCTAAAAATTAGAATTGGTGAATATGGAGGTATTTCTAAAAGAGAGGAAATTCCAATCTAGAATATTCCATGGTTTATGGTTTAAATTTTTAGACACGGTCTCAATATGTGCATATGTGAACATATCATGGGCAACATATGTTAATCCACTATACCAGATATACACCTTTTCTAACTGTTATGCCACAACATTGATTCATATTGAGGAGTTTTGATATTTTTAAATGCCCAAAGGCTAGAAGATAGTGATACATGTCATCAACATGTTGTGTAATCTGAGGAGACTGATGTCCAGTAGGATGAAGAATGAGATGAACTGACATTAAGAACAAGGGAAAAGTTTGAGATCAACTAAATGTCATCAAGAAGGTCCTAACCAAAAACAATTCCCTAACATTATTGGATTGAGATCACACTCTTATCCACAATGACATCTTGTATCATTTGTGATCTTCTAATATAGTTAATTATATTATGTTATTATAATATTCTTAAATTCATAGAACATACTGACTTCACCAAATACTATTTTTATCAAATATCAACAAAACATTAATATTAACATTAAAAGGAATATGAAATGTTTATTTAAGATTACATTAATGCATAATCAGTCTTTCCAAGGGTAAACCATATTGCATAAATGTGAGAAAAAAATAATAAATTATACCATCTTGTGGAAAATCATTCAAAAATTACAAAGAAAATCAGTTTTTAATAAACATTTATGAAAATAAGAAAAACTGTTTATACATATAAATAAATAAAACCATATCTTATGAAAAATTATTTTTTAGGAAAAACCATATCATAAAAAACATTATTTTTATTCTTTTAAAAATACGAATACATTCTATTTTTTGGAATGAAATGTCATTGTAGAAAAATGTGAATAACCATTGAATAACATACATTATATATGTCATAAAATTATTCTAAACATAACATTATATTTACATTTTAAAAGTTCAATTCATTTCATTTTGTTATATTCAGATAGAGGATACTATACAACTCACTGAGTAGCGTAGACATGATTCCAAGGTCGTGTTACATGGTTGTGATTTTGGATTGGTCAAAGTGTGTTGATAACACCATTTATATCCCATAGATCCTCTACATTCCATTAAACCATACATATTCCAATCTGGATTCAACGACATTATGATATCAAATTTCACATTTTTTTTGACCATCCCCATCTTGTTTCCCTCATAGAGATTTAGATATCAGAAAATCTAATATTAAAACTGCCTTAGGGGGAAATGGGAATCACCCTAAAGTATTTGGAAGTGATTACAAGTATTATTATCCATGGGTATAAAATTTTTGGTCCCACTCATGAATATTGGCATGTCCTTACTCAATGATTGTTATGTGTTGTTATTTTGGCCAATCATAGGGCTACATATGGAAGGCCAATTTCAATGCCTTGGCTAGAGGATCTGATTCCACATTAACCTGATGACAATGAAAACCAGATGACCATGAATTATGCCCATGTATATATATTATGTAACATTTGAGAGACCTTAAATTTTGATCACTCAAGGGTGCATGTGCACAAGATGTATCAAGAACTAATATGGGACATTTATCAGCCTGGAATATAAAAAAGGGGATCATACATCTTGGAATACACAAACAAGTCATTATGCATGGTATCCCACAAAGATCACACAAATCTCAGGGGATGCGTCATCCTTTATCAGATGTCGACATGGTGCACATGCCCTCATTCCTCCCTCGTCTTTCTCGACCAACCCTTCTTATGTAGATATTACTTGATGCTCTATATGGATGATGGTATGAACACTCATCTATATTAGTTTTTTTGGATTACAGTATTTACTGAATTTAGTTTTTCATTATTGATCACTTTCTATATTGTATGTTACAGGTGGGGTCAGAAACACAATTTCCTCACAGTTCTGACATTCCATTTGGGTGCCTACTTCCTCCTGTTGGATAATCTCTTACCCGAATAGGTATGTATATACAATCTATAATTATCTAAAAAAATTAGTAATAAATTTTTTTGGTTTTTTATGAATTGTTATTTTTTAAATCACCACATGCCATTTCAGATTATATGGATTCCATACTAGGCTATACTGGACCAGTTTCTATTATACTACAATTTTGGAATTCATGATGATATGGTTGTATTTCCTCTCATTCACTTCCATATTATTGATATGTATCATCTTAGTAGATCCATACACCAGATTTGGTAAGCTTAGATGATTCCCTTTCATTCAAGATAGACAGAGGATATTCATGGAGTGAAGCTGATAGGGAGGCCCGATCCAGACTACCCTTGAGTACAAGCCGGATATCTTGATATGGGGTAGACGTGTAGTGATTAATATTCAATGGGCACCTATGATGTGATACTATCATTTATAGTAGGTTGAGTATGAGAAATGTTATAGACTAAACTCTATACTATATCATAGTTGACATGGTAGGGAGATTCATAATATGGTAAGTCAATAAATTTCTATTAGTTTTTTCATTGAACTATTTTCTAATTCATTTGGAATATCTTTTAGGCATAATCACTCATTGAATCCTATTCACATTAGTGTCATAGAGGCGGAGAGTGTCTTTATTCAGACATTGTTCTATGCTACAACACTATAGTTGAGGTCATCTTATCATGGGACTCATGAGAGCATCATAGATATTACACCCAAAATAGATAAGGTTCCTACCGCAGAAGAACATCTTATGGATGATTCTAGTGTTGGGGATCCATGATGATGACGATGTAGACTACATCATCTTACACATGAGCCCTAGCCTCTTCCATAGGAAGTGGTTTTCCATCTAAAAATATAGCATCATCTGATTGGGGATGTGCATAAAGAGGCATATGATCTATATTTCTTGATAGGATATAATAATTTCTCCCCATCTGGGGTTCCTGATCTATCACAGTCTTGGTCCCCCACTGCAATGAAGGAAAGTCCTTCTAATACACTAGTGGGATATGGATCAGTAGTTTATTACAACATAAAATTTTCACCTCTTCCCACTGACATAATGGTGGATAATGAGAAGATCAAAATTCTAGTTCATGAGGATTATCCCTCTCCAGGTCATCAGAATCTACCAAAAAACAGAGCTCAGAGATCTCGATACAGGTGTACCCTTCACAGTCAACCATATGGGAAACAATCTCCTCCCCATAGACATTGATTATACATATTCATGTAATTGTTTTAATTCTATTTAAATGATGATAATATTATTACTATGGGCCTTTTTTACATGTTTACCCAGTGTTTTAGTATTCATTAATATTTTAGTCACAATTTATATTTTATTAGTCTTCAAAATGGGGAAAATAATTCATAAATTGCAAATCACATCATTTTCTTATAAACATTTACATAATTAATACCTAATGTTTAACTATATAAATATATAAAACCATATCTTAAAAAACACCTTCATTTAGAGAAAAAATATTTTAAAGATAAATTATGAATATGGTTTGAAAATCCAGAAGACATGCTTCATCTCTTTTATATTGACTATACTACTCTGAGAATTAGTCATCCCATGGATGACTGTTACTTAATTTATTTCAAGAAACATTGGTGTGTGTAGAAAGTATATTGAGGATGTCTATCAATTCGATGCACGGTGTGACTAATCTGACTCAATGTTTGTTATCAGTTTAAGATTGGCTGAAGAAAATGTCAATCACTGAAAATAGAGATAATACACTCGTATTTTCATGATAATTTTGGAAATAAATCCATTTGTCCTTTGTGATGTATAGGAATTGGTCTCAAAACAATCTGATACATGATGTGATCGGTATAGGTCAAAGTTCATGTTTCTAGTTTAAAATGTCATTTTAGTATAAAAATGTTACATACTCAAAATTGGGAAAACCCATTCATATTGTTTTGATGACTTAGGAAAATGAACCATATGTCATTTCAAACATGTATGAATCAACTATACCATAATAAGATGAGCGGTGTGACAGATTTGACTCCCAGTGTATCCTTTTATTTAAAATTGACAAAACTTTTAATAAAAAGGAAAACTAAGCTACTAAAAACCAAGAAAACACATTCATTATATTTTGATAATTATTTAAAATAATCCATAATTCATTTGGAGAATTTCAGAATTTTTTTTACCTCAATAATATGCAATGTATAACAGGTATGACTACATGTTTGTCTTTTTATTTAAAATGGAATCAATTTTAATAAAAAGGATATCTATCCTACCCAAAATTGTGAAAATACATTCAGATTGTTTTGATATAATAAGGAGAATATCCTTAGTTATATTTACATGAAGTTCATCCAAAACACATACTTAGTTCTTAAAATTGATTCAAATTTAAGCGTAAAAAATATATATTTCTTAAAAACATAATATTTTCACTTTCAAATGTTATCTACATAATTATAATCAATATAAAACAAACATAATATATATATATAGTAATAAAAATACAAATATATTTATAAATATAATAAGATATATATTTATTATTATTTTATTTTATTAAAAGGAAGCAGTGGTCCTACCACCTATCAAGTACATTAAAAAATAATTATTTTACACAGATTTATAAAAATACAAAAACACATAAAAACATACTCTATTTCATTAAATAGTGTTTGTGTAACTGTGTATTTTCAATTAATGCATCAGGGTATATTCGTTATGCATAATTATAACTCATAAATCCTAAAAATGATTATGATTATTAGAGAAGATTAATAAGGTTATAACCAATAATGTAGAATCCATAAGGTTAATAAAATGACACACTAATGTATCACTATCATTGAGAATAATAGTTTTTAAACCCAATTTTTTTTATTCCATGCAACTCTATATAACACTTTTTGAAAATATCAAAATACCCAAATCTTTTAAATTTTATTACTGTTACTTGTTAATGATGATAAATATTATTTCAAACTGTTTTAGATCATTTTCATTCAGTATTTCATTTAAATGTCAACATAAATGGTGATTTAAATTAGTTATTTTAAAAAAACTTACCAAAATAATAACATCATTGTTTTTAAAAATATCTGACTCTTGATTGAATTAATTTTTTGTTATCCCCAAGGAATGTTTTTTATATAAAAAATATAAAAAAATCAATTAATTTGTCTAATTTCTTTGTTATTTATGTTATTACACTATATCTAGTACCTTCCATCTATGGGTTGACATTAAGAGTAATTATATGGTATATAGTCCTCATTTATAATTGAATAATTGATTTTTATTTCTTAAATCTATATTTTTGAATTTATTTTGTTGATTAACTATTTATAAAATAGAAATAATAATGATTTTTGATTTTATGACCTTTTGATAAAACTAGGAATACATGATTTTGGAATGACCCGATGTGAATTGTTTTTATACAATTACCCTCTTATATTTGGAAATTGATATTCTTGTTTTTTATATGGTAAATGTTTTATCTTCCTTCAATTTATAAATTTAAATATTATAGGGGATGTGTGATTTTCAAACAAATTATTTTCATGGTATCTTTTTAAATTTATTCCTTGAAAACAAAAAATTATTAATATTCCATGTTTTATAAATTTTTTTATAAATAACCCTGAAATTATTTTAACTTCTCATTATTCTGAGTGTATTATATAAAGGTGTATTTAGAACATTGAATGTTTTCTTGAGAAATTTATAACACATTGTACTTGCCTCTTTGTATTTAAAGGAAATGATTGACGATTGAGTAAATAAATAGACATATCCTTTTTAGGTTTGTTGAAATGATTTTAAATTAAATTTAATTAACATGAATGATAAAAGATAATGTTCAGATATGTCATTTAAGAGTGTGAGAATGATTTATTACACATTTTGAAAAAATGATGAAATGGTATGATATGAGATATGGTGTTGTTTTATCTCGTAAATTCTAATATTAATTTGAATTTAATGAGATAACCAATGTTATTTGGTGGGATGTCTAATTACACAAGTCTCCAAATTCATTAATATAATTTTGGCTTTTTCATTATGTGGGGATTTGGTAAAAATACCTTTTTTCAATTGTGTTATGGATGGATATTATAAATTTTTTTGTTTTATTCATGTCTATTGATATGCATATTAAAATCCAACATACATTGATTCATCAATGTGTATATTGACACTTCTCAAGGAAAATTCCCTTTGGCCCCATTTTTTACACCAATGATATTTTAAGAGTATATTACATGATATGATTTTTTTTATTTTTTAGTGATCTCACATTATCTTCATTATTCCATTAATTGAAATTTATATTAAAATTTATTAATTAATGGATATGTGAAAAACTATTTATAGTTTTATAAATAAAATAAATGGTTTAAATAATATAGAAATTTTCAAGGAAAAAATTTGATAATCGTTTTTTAAAATGAAATTTATAAAACCTATTTTTATTTTTAGTCTCCAACAACCATGATATGTATTTTATTTTAATGTTTTATTATTTAGGATAGCGTTTAGTGATGTACATGAATTTTTTTCTCATGACTATATATTATAGGTTTATCCTATTACTAGAAACAATTGATATTATTATATTTTTTATTTCATTCTTTGATGGAGGTTTATGTGGTATTTCCTCACATACATATTGATATGTTTGTGTTTTTTTATCATTTACATGTTTTCAATTGCATCATTTACTTTTGGTTATATGAGTTTATTTGTATTCTCCATTATCTTTATATATATATTTTTTAAATTATTTTGTGACATCATTCCCATATCATTATTTTTAAATCCTTATTACATTCCAACAATATATAGGGGATGAGAACACAATTTCATCATGTTGTAGAGCATTCCATGTGTCGGTTAAAAATATATTCTGGTTGGTTAATTACATCCATTTTTCCCATGCATTGGAACATTGACCCTCATAACTCCCAAACCACATACAATCAAAGAGTTTGATTTATACAGATTTTCCACATCTATTAGACTTCATAATATGAAGAGCTTCATTCCTTTATCATTTACCTGACACATTCATTATATTCATTTCCATGTTTGGGAATTTGGTTATGATCTCAATTATAATCATATTTCATGATATCAAATCATGAATTATAACAAGAAATCTCAATAAATATTATATTATTATTGGTATTTCATCAAGGTAATCTCTACATTGTACTTCACGCTAATTTTTCCATTTACTTCCAGTCGTTACTAAAACCAAAAGAGATAACATGGGTGATGTTCAATATAGTTTAATTATAAGAAAAAGTAAATTTTACCTCTTTATTTATCACTTTATAACACTATCATTTCATCGTATAGTTCCTACAATAAAAATTTTATCATTCTCAGATCAACCTATATCACTCAAAAAATGACATATATGATTGATGGTTCAGTATAGTTTACTTTTATTTGGGTTCTCGACAACATATTTACATAATTAAAAAATAGATATTCTGAATTACCCTGAGTTATAATATTATAATGATATATATCATTGAAATAAATTCCTTAGAAATCCAATTCATCTTTCTTCAAATAACATTTATCATTCCTACAATCATATACTCTAAATAACATAACATTCCAAAACATAAATTGAATTCCTAGTCATTAAAATAGAATTGGATATATATCCCTTGAAAACATAATTCAATAACTAACACTCTAATGGTCCTTTCCACTATTTTATATCATCACACACTATTTATTATATTTGACAATACCCATAAATTATGTGAAAAACCCATTTAAAAAATTTAGTTATTCAATTATCTTTCCTAATGTCACAAATAAATATCTGACTTATTTCATCAGAATAACACCACCATTTATAGTCAAAACATCAAAAAAAATTTAAAATAAAAACATATCCATCCCAAAAACATATGTTCATCAATTATTGCAAAAAAAATATAAACATTATTTAGATAATTTCTATAATTTTTGCACAATTTAATATATTATTCCATAACAATTATTAAAAAAAAAGTAAATAAATATCCGTAGATGTTTCATATAATATATAATAACACATATAATGCACCAAAATTATGTAATTAAATATCAATTAACTAATTAAAATTTCTATGTGCAACTTAAAATAATTTCATTTATGATATAAGCCTCACTAACATGACTATGATTAGGGAAATCCTCATTTTCCAGCATAATAGAAATACAAAAAATATTAAGAAACATTTACATATTTTACCTTATTCGTTTATAAGACAATGTGTTTTTATGTAATTTAGAATGAAAAACCAAAAACATCAGGACTACATGAGGCTATGTTAGATGGTCGATGATGTGTAGAGACCCGGACCCCATTAACCCGAAGCTGGTGTCTTACTTTATTACACTGGTACTATGAACATGCAATCACATCCCAATATTTCAAATTGATTAATCTATATTTACAACCAGATAAAAAATAATTTTTACATTAAATAATGAATAGAAATAAAACATATAACCGCATGTGAATTTATCCCAATTCAAATAGATTATCTCAAAATGTCAATATTAATATACTTCATGGTATCCTATGGTCAAATAAAACACTAGAAAGGGGTGAGATAATATTCCCAATAATATGAATGCATACATCATAATCTATCATAAATAAGAAAAAACCATATGTTAAGGGGAATAACTAAAAACAAATTCCACTAAATAAATTCCTAATCATAATATGATATGAATAAAATGTGATAAACTAACATCACATAAATAATTACATTACAATGAAAATTATACATGAATATTATAATAGAGTAATTATCATGACTTGTCCCCCAATGATCGTGTCATCTTGCGCCGCCTCGCGGCACCCATGTCCTCGTGCCGCCCTGTGGCACCCGTGGTCTCTTCATGCTGTCTTGTGGCCTCACTACCCTCCACGACCATCCATAGCCTCACGGACACCTGCAACCTCCCCCCCCCCCCCCCCCATGGCCTCTGCGGTCCCTTGCGCCCCTCGCGGCCTACCGTACCACCCAACATGGTCCGGGCTGGACCCAGTGGGCCGGGTCGACCCGAACTGGGTAAGGTCAGCCCAGGATGGGTCGGATTAGGTCGGTCTGACTGGGTTGGACCGGACACGGACCAACTACGAGATTTTCTCTCTAACGTCCATAACTTTGGGACCAGACGTTCGTTTGACAAACCGACAGTGGTGATCTAAAACATAGAGAGAGATGGTCCCTTTCTTATATCCCAATAGATTTTTGGATAATGTTGTAAAATGGTCGAGTTGGATCGAGAACGAATCCAACCGGGCCCTCATGACTAAATGGCTAATAACTCATAGATCGGGCGTCTGATTGACACATTTTATATTGCATTGGGACCCCTATGATGAGGTGGTCCTTTGTAATACTTCTTTGTGAGAGTTCATGGAAGTTGGAGAATCGACCAGTGGATTGAGAAGTAGACCCTCTTTGAGACGAGCAATCCTAGTGCCGGAACCTAGTAGCTGGTTGTGACGTGAAGAATGATGAGTGATCATGTGTGGGTCAGTTCCTAATGATCCTATGTGGGTCATCACTGAGAAATCCTATGTGGTTCATCACTGATTGATTTTATTTGGGTCTGTATTAGATCCTCTTAAAAGAGTAAGATGATTTCGTTGTTACATCTAATCATATATACTATTTTACCTAAGTTATACCTGGTGTGAGCTGAGTCTGTACATGTGTGGTACATTCCTTCATGGTAAAACATTTGTGGAATTCTTTTGTGTGGAATACCAATGTGGTACCTGCCTTCGTGGTATTACATTCTTTATAGAACAATTGAGCTTGGGGCATTAGAGTTGACTCTATATTTTCCTCATGATTGAGATGTGCTTACTTGATAACTTATGTATATGTATGCGCATATACCTAAGTAGGGTTATCAGTTTATTCCTTTCTTGGAGGCTTATCCTTTTTGGATTTTATGAGAACATGAGGGTCTTCGGGTCCCTACTGAGTATCGTTATACTCACCCTTGCATGGGATGTGCCATCAATTCATTGTGTTTGGTGCGGATGACAGACAACACTTACTAAGGATGAGGGAACCAGGATAGGAGGTATCTTGTAGGTGGATGTTAGAGGAGGTGAACTGCAGAAATGACCATTCGTGAGTTGTACCTACACTTCAGGTAGGATCTGTGGTATACAACCTAAGAGCTGCTTTCCACCTATCATTTGTCTTTTACTTTCCAGTTTTCCTTGTACTTTCTAATTGGGCTTGTATTCGGGCCCTTCTTTTACTTACTATACTCACTATATTTACTATTCCGTTTACTTGATTTCATATCTTGCTGTGTGCTTGGTTGTGTGTGTTACAGTTTATAAAGGCAATTCCTTCCCAGTTTTAGGGAATACCCCTTCAGTGCTAGTCGCCAGCCCCTGGCCTATGGAAGGCGGGCTTGGGGTAATCCCAACATGGGCCCCGGGGGACGGGTCGTGACAGTAATAATATCATAGTGAGGGAATGAATAAAATGATATGTATAAAATAGACCATCAAGGACTCAACTAATAAGTCTGTATAAATGAGTATTTCCTAGGCTAAACCCAAATCTAGATTGTCTTGTGTGACAAACCAATGTATCAAGGGTCTATACAGAGCACCACATAACACTTACTAAGTCTAATTTATTTCTTATATTAATGTGTTGAAACATAATAAACAAAATCACTCAAATTTAAACTAGCATATTAATTAAAAAAACATAAACAATCCATTTTATTTTGGGGAATTCTATCAACAATATACACCCCTTGTAAAAATAATCATAATCTATTCAATAAAATATGATAGATGATAATAGAAAAAATCGATCTAAATTATGAATTATATCAAACTGGTGGTGTGATAATATTTTAATATAATTTTATAAAATCATTGATAATTTCATAAGAGAAAATTTATTTTTTCCATTAGCGAAATATGTCTTCAGGAAAATCATTTATATTTTTCATAAAATCAGAGTGTAAACATGTCTATCACATAAAGGAAAATGGAAAGAGAATTAATTTATATTTTATTAATATTAATGAAATATTATCACTTAAATTTCATAATTATCATGATAAATTATTACCAAATGAATTAAAAATAATTAAAAATATTATTTAATAAGAATTATAAATCGGCCACTTTGTTGCAGTTTAAGAGAATATATAATGATATGTTTAAAGAATAAAATGGATTAATATTTTTATTAAAATCAAAAAAGAAATTATATAAATACATGATAAAAATACATATTTTTATTAAAATTTCAGTGGACCAAAATATATTAAGAGTTGAAATTGAAAATTGGTAAGAAATTGGGATGCTTTTTTAACTTGGATTCTATATCAAGATGAATTTGGAATGGAACCATATAAAAATGTGTTTCCCACATAGTGAGGGACGAATTAATAAGGATTATATTTTTAGAACATATATATATATATATATATATATATATTTCCTAATAAGTTAACAATAATAATTATGAAATACATTTGTTTAATGAATGTGAAATTATAACCCAAATGTAATTTTGAGGTTCGGATAGATTCCCTTACCACTTATAATCTATTCAATTATATACTACATAAAATTAATAATATTCAAATGAAAAATAAGATATCATGAATTTATATAAATCCATTATATTATATATCAAATAGTATACATATTCACAACACATAATAAATAAGCGATGAATAAGTCATATCTCACATAAAAAAATGTGAGATGAGGAAACCCTAACCAAATTTCTAAAAGTGTACCACACTTGAAAAAAAATATCCATGATAATGAAATTATCTTAATTATTAATTTAATTTTAAATATAATAAAAATGTATTTGTTTTATTATAATATTATTATTTTCTTCCATTCCATTTTTCATGATTTATAAGATTTAATTTCATCATTTGGGGGTTTTCATTTCCAAGGTCTTGATGAATGGTTAACATGTATAATAGTATAAAATATCATATAAAATGGTTATATTAATCCATTATTGAAATTATATGTTATTAATGAAATAATAAAAGATAAAATAGTCATATATATAAAATTTTTCATATATGTGGATGATAAATTTGATATGATGTTAATGATATCCATTTAGATTAAATTGTCATTTCTTCGATCATCCCATACTATTTTTTGTTTGATTAATTAATATTATGTACATATACTAGTTCTTGAAAAATAATTATGATGAAATATAAAATGTAATGTTTTTTAACCATTATAATGTGATTATGAACAACCTTGATGGAGGGGCTAAGAAATCAAAAATCATGATCCATGAACTTTTTGAAAATACATATTATGGATGGTGTTTTCATTTTTAGATCAAAAGAGAAAGAGTGAATATATTTTTTGATTGATTGTTCCATTAAAACTATAAAATATTATAACTGATAGTATATTTATAATGAAACTTTTGGACATGTTTGTTATCATAGAATAATAATGAAAATTCAATTGAACGGGAATTAAAATAATATGAAATAATATTTTACCTATTCAATGTCATCTCCATGACAACCTTATTATAGAAATTTTGATTGGTATTTTTTAAGACTAAAGGATCTTAGACATGTGGGAGAGACATGTGAAGATGATTAGGAATAATTTTTATAATTTTAATGGTTTTTTAGGTGTGTGGGGAATTGGTGGTGTAGAGTGGTATTTATAGGATGGGTTGGGATTTTTTGATTAATTTATTCAATAGTTTCTAATTTTGGATAAATACTATTTATAGTGATGATTAAGAAGAATAAATTCAGTAAAGAGGGGTGAATATTTAGAGATTATGGGATTACATCATCCATAAAATAGACATTACTTAGTTAATCATATATTTTTTAAATAATGTAAACTACAGTATTTCATCATTCTCCCAAAAATGAAATATTTTGGAGAAAACCCAAAAAATCATTTTAAACATTTTTTTACATGTAGAATTCAAAAATGGTCTCTATATTATGAAAATAATTTGAAAATTTATAGACATATAATTTCCGTAAAAATGATCCTTTATTTAGAAAATACTGATATCAAAATTAAAAGTTATTTTTTGAATCATTGAAAAATTAATTAGAATATCAAAAACATATCTTATAATAATAATAAAACCAAATATTTATTTTTTAATAAATTTTTATAAATAAATGATTCTTTAAAACCATTATATTAATTAAAAAATTTGAAATAAATCTTTATGAATTATTATAATACTAGCACATAATTTAAATTTTTTTAAACATTTATTTACTTGTCCATGATATAAATAAATCCATTATTCATTTATATGATACGAAAATGTTATTTATAATTTCATAGGTGATATTACCACTCTATTTTCAAAAAATTTATACCCAATATCCACATTAATTATCCATCATTCATGTTATTATTCTTTTGTATAGGTTACTTATTTATTAGAAATGAATTTTATTTTATTCATTTGTCATTTATAAATTTTTTATTTTGTTATATATGTGATTTTATTTGATTTATGGTATATTAAATATTTATAAGAAGGGAAAATATATAGATAAAATTTTGGGTTAACACATTCAACACTACATTAATATGTAGCGTCCTTTTAATTTAAACTTATGATTGGAAATAATGAAGATTTAATTTAAAAATACCCTACCATAAACCCCTCTAGGTAAAAATAATTAATAACAATTTCAATTAAAATAGAGAAAGAGAAATGTGATGGTCAATATAAAATTTATAATTCAAAAAGGATAACATTAGTTGGAACTGAAAATATTGTAGAAAATTTTAACCATCATGTTTTCAGGGAGAGTGATTGAGAATAGGTTTGTTATCAAATCTACCATGAAAAATCCATAAATATTTTGTTGGTTAAAAGTCCTTTGGTTTCTTTTAAATAAAAAGAAACATGTGGTGTTTTTAAAAAATAATTTTCCTAGAGTTGAGAGTTCCTTTTACTATTTGTAGAATAGCTTCATAAAATAAACATACTTGGTTACTTTCTATGCAATAATTTCATATTTTGTTTGTTCTAAGATTTATATCCAAATAGTTTTGTACACCATGCAATGTCTTTTTGCTATAGATTTTTTATACCCAAATAACATTTAAAGAATCATATAGTCTATAATTCATTCCTTATAACATTAAATGTTTATGGAAACTTAAATGGTTAGAACATGTTCTAAACAAAAAATATTTTCCAATGTTTAATATAACCAATTCCACATGAAGTTAATCATAATACTCATAAAAAAATTGGTCTTCCCACATTACAATGCCAAAACATTAGAAGGAAGGTCACTAAATTTCCAAAAACAACATAATATTATAATTTCCATACTAAATAATCCAACTATTAATGTCATTTTCCAAATGTATTAATACCTTTATCCCCATAAAATCATAATGACAACATGCATGCTTCGAAGAGTTAAATTATAAAGTTTTTAAATATATTCATTAAATCAAAATGTGAAATTATTCTAATATATATATTATAAACCCAAATATCTTGATCTACAGTTATGATCACCTATTCTATGCTATAAAATTATTATCATTATCATCTCAACATCAATAAAATCTTATGTGTTATTTTTCCTCAATCATGTATTTCTAAAATATATACTTTCCACTAAAACACGTTTATTGGTACTATTGAACACATTCATGGAAATCCATAATGAAATAGTATTGTAGTAAATTGAATATAAATTTAATAAATATTAAAACTAGAATATTATGGATTAATATACTCTTATGACATGATTATTGAATAAATATTCAATAACATTAATCAAACCATTTCATTAGTAGTAATAACATAATATTATCTTTGACCCTTTAGCTTATTTTGAATTATATTCCCTTAGTTGATATGAAATTATTTTGTGTAGTTCCCCATACCATTATAGATTATTTATTGAAAATAAGATAATTAATTTCTTCTCATAAAATCCTAAGTATGGAATATTTTTCCATTAAACATGAAGAAAACTCATATACTACATAATCATAGACCACACTGTTTTCTTCCACAATTATCACGTGTTGGTAAATAAATCTTTCCCTTCTTCTATTTCTATATCATTTTACTAGTCATCATCTTCTTCTCATGAATCCCTTTGAATCCATAGGACATGGATAATTCATTCCCATTATTCTTGAAAAATTGTATTATATCATCATATGATGATATTATTTTCGAGATGAAATCATTTCTAAATATTAATTTGTGATTAGATGAACATAATAATTCTTGTTATTCTGATTACATACAATAGTTTGGTTCAAATTAATTTTTCATTTTGAAATTTCTATATAATGGAATACAGTATACTAGAACATATCATTATGAAACATAATGTATCATCTCATAACTAATGAGTCACATTATAATAAACTGAAAATTTGGGTACAACTAATCCTTAAATCATATTATTGGTTTAATTAGTAATATTTTTAAACTTATATCATAGAATGTCATTATCTAAACTACTTTTTCCTAAATATTCTTTCCAATGGTCATACTAATCATGACATGATACCAATTGTGATGACCTTGACCCAAGTAGCCAATAGCTAGTTCATTACATTATTAAATTTGTATTATGACACTTAAATCATGTCACAAAGGACTAAATACATTAGTAGTATTCGAAAAACAAATAGAAAAATAATTTTTTCATTACCGCAAGAAAGGAAAATCAATATATATACACTTTTTAAAATATACCTATACTTATAGATTATCCCTTAATTTAAATGATAATATATATCTTATCATATTGGGGAGAAATATAATATAAGAAAGTGGTGGACATAGATGCTCAGTATGGGTAAAAGATATAATGGAATCTAGAATAAATAAAAATAAATAATAATGTAACATGACTAACTATAAAAAAATTCCATTAGAACATGAACCCATGGATAATATGTCAGGAATAAATGACGATTAATTAATTTAATATAAATAATTACATGATAATGTAATGTTACCATGGATATTATACAAGTCTAATAATCACATGAAATACCAATAAATAACCTCACAGTGAGGTAATTTATAACAAGGTATTCCTAAAACATTCTATAAATTCGTGGACCAACAAGTCTATATAAATGGGCAAGGCCTTGGCCAAAACCTAGTATAGTTTTTCTAATGATATTATTTATGTATCGAGGTGCTATAACATGCCCCGGAATACACATACAATGTCCTATTAATTCATCATATGAATGGGGTTATTCATAATCAATATATAAATTTATATTTTAACTAGAATATGAACTGAAAATAATTGTAAACTATTGAGAATAATATGGTGAATTGCATCATGATAGTGCATCCCTATTAAAAATATTTAAATGTTATTCAATAAAAATTGGTATATTATAATGTAAGAGATAAATCAAAATTAATAATTATCATAAATTAAAAGTGTTGATATAGATGAAAATACTCAAATAAAATCATTGATAAATTATTTATAGAAGTACAACTTTTAATATTGAAATAAGTGTTCTTTTTGGAAAAACATTTTTATTTGTGATAAAATCATATTTTAAACATTAATATCATAGAAAAAAATAAAATGATAATTAAATTATATATTAAGAATTTTAAAATAATTTTCATAATTATTTTTTTCATAGATAAAATAAATTATTTCCAATATAAGTGAGAATATATAAAAATAGTTATTAAGAAATTTTAAAAAAATTCCACTACGTATTGGTTTATGGGAAAAATAGTCTTTATAGAGGAAAAGGAATAATTGTATTCATAAAATTTATACATAAATAAAGAAGTATTTTATGATAAAATTAATTATTTATTGAAAAATATTGGTTGATTAGAATATATTATGAAATGTACATTAAAATGGATATGAAATTAGTATGTTCCCATTAATCAGGAATGCTTATCATGGAAAATTTAAAAGTGAACCTTATAAAATATGTATTTCCCCAAAAATAAGGATGAATTTATCTATATAAATACATTTTGATATAAAAATAAAATTCATAGTAATTAAATAAGAAGAACTTATAAATACATTATTGGGACAAAAAGGAAATTGTAACCCGAACGACATCTGGGGGTTTGCACAGATTACCATTCCCATTATAATCAATAGAATAATATTCCACATAAAATTAATTATTATAAAAAAAATAATATAATTAACACAAAAATATAACATAAATGATTCATAAAATGTAATTATTCATACAATTTAAAAAATATATAAGGAGTGATTAAGGCATATGTCACAGAATTAAATGTAAGAAGAGAAAACGTGTTCCTTAGGTAGGGAAGTGTTCTACACTTGCACATAATTTCTAAGATACATAATTTATATAATTAATAATTTAATCTATAACCTCTTAAAAAAAATTAAATTTTTTTATAATTTTCATTAATTACATTTTTTATGAGTTAAAAGACTCAATTTTATTGTTTGCGAGTGTTTCTTTTTTGGTGGTCAAGATTGATTCAGCAGTATACATGTATAAATGATCATGTGAAATGGGAAAATTTATTCATATTTGAAATAATATATTATTAATAAAAATAATGAATATTAAAATTTCTTATATATAAATTTTTTTCAGATACGAGGATGATTCATTAGATAAAATACTAATGATAACTTTTTAGATTATTTTGGAGTTTTTTTGATCATCCAGAAATAGTTTTGTATTATTAAATAATATAATATATAACTACTACCTCCAGAACAGTAAATATATTTTCATATATAATTTTAAATGAAATTATCCATTATAAAACTCTTTATGACCATCATTATAGCCATTATTAGAAAGAGAAAAAAATCATCATCCTGGAATATTGCGAACTGACACCTCACAGCTGATGTTTTCATTTTTCAAACAATATGAGAACTGGGAAGAGATGTGATGATGGATTATTAAATTAATATAATAAAATTAAATTATATAAAATATAAAATACTTATAATTACCCTTTTATATAGATGTTAATGGAGAGGGTTTAAAAATATATGAAATGAAAAATCAATTAGAAGAAAAAAAAGGAGGATTTTACCTCTTGAACATCTTTTCCATTAGAACCAAATTAAGAATATTCTATTTTATCATATTCTGATACCAAATGATCATAGATGTTGGGGAGAGACATGGTAATTTTATTGTGGAAAATTTGGACCATCACCAAGTATTTGGAGGATTATTTATAAGAGGTGGAGTGGGGTTGTATTTATAGGGGAAGAGAGTGCTGTTTTTTAATAATTTATTCATTTGTTTATTTTTTCCACATTTAGAATATCAATACTTTTGATAACCATTATTAAATATAGTAATTATGAATGTAGAGTTTGATATTATGGTCTTACATCATCCATAACTCTATAATTCATGTATTTTTTAAATAAAATTAATTACCATATTTTACTATTAGAAAAATCTACTATTTTAGAAAAATACTAAAAATTAACCTCAAACATTATTCGATGTCAAGAGATAAATTATTGAACAATATTTTTGAAAATATGGCTACATATATATTAAATTTATTTTTTAATTATAATCATCATTTTTGAAAATAAAATATCAATTTTAAAATTATGACTAATTTTTTGAAACATTGATAAATTAAAAACATTCCCAATAAAATTATATTATAATAACAAGATAATAATTTAAGAATTTTTTAAACTATTTTATGAATATAATTTTTATTTTAAATCATTATTTTTATTATAATATTATAGATAAATATTTTTGACTAAAGAGAGATTAACACTTAATTTATCATTTTCAACACATATAATGACTTATTCCATGAAATAAATATATAGTATTTTCATTCATAAGATACCTAAATTTTATTTATAATTTACAAGGTGATGTTTCTAATAATATTTCTAAATAAATATTCCAAATGGTCAAATTCTTATTCTAACAGTCATGTTAATATTCTATCGCAATAGGATATTTTCTGGATATACTACTTATTTCATTCATTCATCATTTATAATGATTATATTGTGTTTTCTATAAGATTTTATGTCATTTATACAATACAACATAATATTATAATGGTAAATTCCATTTAAAAAAATTTATTCCTTACATTATTGGGGTTCAATGTCTTTCACAATCATTCACATCTAGTTTTTAATTATTTTTAATGGAAACTCACAATGGATCCTACATCCATAACTGTGTACATAACTATATTCCAATGGAATTCATTCAATTGGGGTTTCAAAACCAATAGAACATAAGAAAACAATATAACCAACAGTATGGGATTTTGATCTCATATCACCTTGGATATTTTTTTATAATATGGGACCCGATTAAATATTTAATATTTTATTGTGAATCATTTTTGAATTATGATACAGAATCGGTAACCATGAAAATATGATCTACTGTTAAATCCTTCATTTGTAAATATGTGTCTATTAATGATTCCATCATTATGTATCTGATATTATTCATCCATTTCCTATCATGGATAGCTTTATATATTTTGATTCCATATCGTCATGCACTCATGGGGTTTTTTCCCTTTAGATGGGAAATTAGTATTTGAAGGATGGGATTGAACCTTTTTGAGGAGTCATATGTATCATCTTTAGAACAACAAAAAATAATCATTTAGTTCATTGAACCCATACAATTTAATAGAATGAGGAGTGAATATATATGGGTTAATAAAAGGCACACAGTATCAATCATGGAAATTATGATGGAATAGTATATATCCTACATAAGATAGAAATCAGAGTAATCATAGTTCGATATCACCCCATGGATATACCCTACGGTGGATTACCTTGTATCTGGTTAGTCATTTGTTTCAACTAAATTTTAATTTAACCCTGAGGATTCCCTGGCTTATCAAGATTCATGATTTGGATAAAATGATAACTTCAAATCCTTAATCCAACATCATCCATGTATGACGTGAGATTAAGGGAATATAAATTTACAAGTTTCATTGTATATTTATAATGGAAATATGAACTGTGGAGAACCTTATAGGGTAATTTATATGGATATATGGAGTCAAAAATAATTCATTTGAATCCTAGTTATGGAATGAATTAGATTCATAATAGTTCCTTTGTCCACTAAATGTTCTAATTAATTGTGACTTTGAATAAAACAATGAGAGGGGGTTAGTAACAATGATTAAAATTCATAAAATTTAATGGGAAATAAACTAATGTGGAAGCCCATTGGATCTTGCGCATATGTAAGGTGAATGAATGTCTATCATAATGTATGGAAAAAGACCATTTATTTTTTTAATAAAGACAATCGGTAGACCAGGGACATCTCACATGAGGATCTTTATCAGTTTGTTCAAAAACATTATCCAATTCACAAAAACGAATTCTATTTTTATGTTTTTTATTAATTGTATACAACAAATGAAATTCAACTGAAAAAACTATTAAGAAAACATATTAGGAAAAAATTTAAATACAAAATAGATAATTCAACCATTATGGATTGGATTATGGGTTCCATTAGTGTTCCTACTTCTATTTAAGTTCAGTTTTATAATACAATATAGAGATCTCATTCAAGAATTACTATTCTAAAATTTAGTGGTTTTAAATATATAATTTCATTATCAATCTTAATTCCGCAACCTCTCATTATTCCAATTGATAGAACACCTCAATCAAGAATGTGACACTCCCCTGAAGCTGACTCAATCATATTTTACTTCATCCACAAAATAGAAAAACATTATCCCATAAAGAACTTATATTTCATCGAATGTTGAAAAATATTTAAATAAATAATTAAAATTATTTTGTGTTTGGTTTCATTTTTTAAAATCACCACACCTATGAACAACACCAATGATCAACACAAAACATAAATAAAACATCTAAATTTATTATCATAATTTAATGAATACACCACTTACATATCCTAGGAAATTCCTCAAGTGATACCCCCATGTATTAGCTAAATATGTTACATAAGAAATAATATATTGAAATGAACAAAAAATATGATATAGAATAAAAATAATAAGTGGATATAGAGTGAAATATAGAGAATAAGAATAAATGAAAATAAAAGATAATAAATATATATAATATGTAAAGAAAAAAATAAAATGAATTGAATAATAAGAGAAGAATAATGGGTGTGACAAAATTTGAAGAAAATATTGAATGAAGTAATTATTTAATATAAAAAATTAGAATAAAATTAATGATTAAAAATAAAACAAAAATTATATGATTTTTTTTTATAAAATTGAAAACCAAATGGAATCATACTTATTTAATGGAAGCATCCTCCTCACAGCTATACAAAATCCATTATCTAGTGGTGAGGTATATAAATTAATTGCGGAATATATCCTCTAAATCCACTTACTCAAAAATAAGATCTATAAAATTTTAAATTAACTCATTTGATTCCCTCGTGTGTGAATATCAAAAATGTCAATGATTTTGGGTTATCAAAATATTTGGTGGATGGGATTTAGTGTGTCTTGAGATTTCATGGAAGTGAGAATGGTGAGTAGGTTATATATATGGTATGTGGGGGATTGGAAACATTATTGTGGTGTTTAAGTTGTGTAAATGTTGGCATCTATCTCCACCACTAACCATCATTCTGAAAGGCCGAATGAAGCCTCGAATGGCTTTTGGGTGGTCGAAAAAGCTAATATAAATTATCAGTTATGGTGGATGTCATTAGTAGTGGTAGGTGGGCCTGAGATGTTATTTTGTGTTCTTAAAAATGGATATTCATTGTGGTTGGAGTGGTAGATTATGAGTGCATTGGTGTGGAAGGTAACAGAGCATGTTGGAGGTTGGAAGAGGATTTTTTTCTAGCATGAGCGAGTGTTGTTTTAAATTGGATGAATAATAAACTAGTTGAATTTTTTCACAAATGAAACATATTAACGGATTAGATATTGATTATAATGAATTTAAGGACATATGTAGATTATAATCATTCACTAGTGTGGGATCCTTGAATACACATATACACACCCCACTTGCAAGAAGCATCACATGTGTCCTATGTGGGCCTTCAGTCCAACCCAAATCCATTGCAACATTGAACCGATGTGGGCCACCATTGAATGGTATTTGTTCCCCATGATCATCTTACCCTTGATAAATCTTTCCCATGGGATGTCTTGTTCGGTGAAGGACACTTTTTATTGCCTAAGTGACTATACAGAATTTGTGTTTGAGGGTTACCTTTGATGTCCAATTTTTTAGTACATGAGAAAATACGAAAAACACATAAAAAATCTCAACCAAGATTCAAAATTAAAATTAAATCAAAAAATTAACATTATTTTATTCAATAAAATCAATTTTAATCTTATTTTTACTATATAAATCAATTTTAAAAATATTTCGACAAATTTATATTTATTAAAGAATATAATTTAAAAGAATTTATATTGGATTAAAATTATTCATGAAATTGATATTTTTGAAAAACATGACACTTAATCACTGATTTTCATCAAGAACAAAATATCAACATTTAAAATCAAATTGTAACAATATTATCAATATTAAAATTTCATTGTAATTAGATTAAATGATTATCAATGTCAAATAAAACATTTAAATTCCAAATAAAATATAATTCTCTTTGAATTTTTAGAATAATAATAAAATAAATTATTTTACATTTCTTGTTTTTAAGATTATGAATCTTATCTTTACATTCATTCATGATCCTCAATTAATTATTATAAATCATAATAACTCATTATCAACCTCTATTTTTATTTTTAAAATTAGCACTCATTATAATAATTCGGGTAGAGTTATTCTTATATCATGAATACATTATCTTTATCAATAACCTTGTAAAGGAAACACTTTGTAATCATTGTAAACAAAAAAGTTACATTTAATCAAGAGGGAATTCAATGAAAGTTCAAATGATTATAAGGCTTATTTTTGGTAGGATTTGATGTTTAAAAATTAATAATTAGGGAGGATTTTTATATCTTAATTCATTTAACATGATAAAAAAATTAATTGTTTCATGAAATTCTCCACATTTATTTGTTACAAATCCAACATCCCCCAAAACTCATAGTAATGGTTATGATTAAAATATCACATAATGAATGAATTTTCCACCCTCGTTAATTTAACTACTTTTATACTATCCATTATTCAAATAAATTTTTTTAATCAATTTTTTTATTTTTTAAAATATTGTCTTAGAATAATCCACAAACCCACCACCAAACCACATATGATTAAAATCATAGGTTACATAATTGTGATTTTTTGTTATCAAACATAACACCCCTTTTTAATTTTGTTCGTTATTTTTTCCTTTTATTTTTTTTCATTCATCAAGGGATAAAATATAGGGTAGAAAGAAAATTAATCTTTCCAAATCCCTACATGTACAACAAACACACTTTTTTCTTATAATTCATTTCATTCCTTCCAAAATTAATCCCTTAACCCCACAGATAATCTATAATATGAACTAAAAAAATAGTAAGATGAGGGTATGGATGGATTAAAAAATTTTGAATTATGACTCATTTCTAAAAGAGTAATTCATGGTATCCATGATCTGTCACGAACCAGGCCAGATCGTCATCCGACCCGACACCCGACCCGGTCCGCGACATGGCCCGAAGGTCGTTCCCGATCCCCACGGGCTGGCAACTAGTGCCGGGCATCAAAACAAACCAGTTAGGAATGGTTTGGCCCATGAAAAAGATAAGCAAACATAAACTGAACAAGCATATAAATAAAGGAAAACAAACTGAACGACGTGGCAGCAGAAAAGGAATAAACAAAGAAATGTGACATACCTCAGGTGACCCCGTGGATCACCACGGTACGACAACCACTCACTTCCAAAAGCGATCCAAGACTGAAACCTGCGACTGAAAAGTAAAGTAGGCGTGAGCACCGAGATGCTGAGTAGGAAAGCCAAAAACAACCACGTCTTATGCCTCCTCCTTTATTAAGAAATCCACAATGCCAGTTTGGAAATAAGATATAATAAAATAGTGTTTCTCCTTTTCAAATTTAAGTAACGAGTTTTCATTTTCAGGTAAAGCCTTTTACTTCCACTACATTTTCAAAATAGGTTTCAAGCATGAATTTAACATTTCAAAATGAAAAGAAACCAGTTTGGATTAAAATATGGTTTTCACAAACAAGGCATCAAGTATGAAACAAATGAAAAGAAAGTTATATCGTTAGAAGCATGACAAAAAGTGAGCACCATGGGTAATCCCTATAGGCAGCTAGAACAAGTGGGAACCTAAAGACCTCGTACCTCAGTGAAACGTGGCTTAGAAGACCACGACCCTCAGAAAACGTGGCTTAGAAGGCCACGACCCTCAGAAAACGTGGCTTAGAAGGCCACGACCCTCAGAAATTCATATGTTTAGTTAGTCTTGTCGCGTCAATCCTGCTAGACAAACCGGGACGAACCCCTACCGTGTCATCTAGCGTACTAGTCCTGGTCACCCACCTAGATACCCGGGTTTTCCCATTGTGCTCTATTTCAAATGGTGGTGAGTTTTCTTTATCAAGAAATCAAACAAGTACATTACACATTCTTTATCTAAAACTCATTCAACCTTTCACCACTGCACTCCCTACTTGAGTGCATTCCCCCTCTTTACATCAAAAAATCACGCACAAGCCTTTACACTAGGCACATATATCACAAACCACTCATAAACACTTGCATCACATTTTATTTTCAAATTTAGGGGAATGACTAAAAAGGGGTTTTCTATTTTCGCAATTTAAATCTCAAAGTGTCAAACGGGCCATAATAGAGGTTTTTCTTTTTCATAAAACATTATTAAAATGCCAAACATGCTTAACTAAAAAAAAGTAACACCCTTTTACAATCAACCGGCCAAAAAGGCCAAACACCTTTGGAAATACCTATTACCAATTTAAAACCACTTAAGAAATCCATTTCTCAAGAAAAGTCACTTAAGACCAACGGCTTTGAAATACATTTTTCAATTTTCCAAATACGAGGCATAATAGTTTCTAGCAACCGTAATCAGATTCCATAGTATATGTACATAGCATAGTGTAAAACACAATTTTAAGACAATCGAGAAATTATAAATTTCAAATTAAAAGCTTAGGCATAGGGGACCTACCTCAAACTTGTCGCTATCTGTCGATGGCCACTCGAACCGACACTTGGCGCGCACACGCACATGCATTTATACATATATATATATATACACCCCTAGCTGTATTGCACATATTCCCTGTGCCATGAGGGAATATGTACAAGGAGGGCACATATATATATATGTCTTACCCTATGCATGTACAAGTAGGATTTCTCGACATGCGCGGCCCAAAACCAACGAAGAAAGGTGCAACGCACTACACCTATAATTTAATAAAACCATTAAACGCTTAAACAATCCCTAAAGTGTTTCAAATTAACACATCAAGGGTTTTCACCAACGACACGCCGGTTACATAACTCATAAAACTCATTGATAATATTAAATGAAAAACACAAAAACAATCTAACCATTTTCAAAGGCCATTTGAAATCGTCACATAAACCGGAGTCAATTTCCAAAACATGAATTCCATTGTTTAAACTATTAACGATTTACATTATAAATACGCAACAACCCGAACATACAAATTTATGCATTTTCCTTTTAAAAACCTACACCCAAGTCCATTTTCACCATAAGTGTCATTAAAAAAGTGATTCATACTGTTTGAAAAACTAAGTAACCCATTTGCACAATTTATAAAATACCTTCAAGAGGCATAACATGGTTTTACACCAAAAAGTATACGCAAATTCAAATTAAGAAACTCATTCCAACCCCACGCATATATATATTTCTTTCCAAAAACTATTTTCGCATCACTTGCACAATGAAATAAGTCGATTTCATAATTTATAAATCATTTCCAAGGTGCACACCAAAGATTAACACATGGACCATACCCAAATTCCCACATATAAGACACTTTATAATTAAAAACCTATTTGATTTTTATCAAATACCAACTTCGCACCTCGCGCCAAAGTAAACGAAGATGTCAAATTAATTAAACAATATAAACACAATAAGAAAAATTATTTGCATGTGAAACCACCCAATTTCAAGTGAGAAAACTATTTTTAAAACCAAAATCATAGTGAACCTTTACTAAAACCAAATCCGCACCATGAAATTCACCCAATTGAACCCCAAATCGACCAGTGGAACCAAAATTATCAAGAAACATCCCAAAGTAGTATTACCAAACATTAAACACAAAATAATCTATTGCAAAAACAGAATTCACACCCAACGAAAATTCCTACAACTCAAAAATCACAAAACTCCTAAATTAATATTAAAACACAAATAAGAAATTGAAGAATCCTCACCTGAAAACCATTGCGAACCCACTGCCCTTGATGGCAGTGGCTAAAACCGACCTCGATGGAGCCCGGCAGAACCTAAAAACAAAATTCAATCAAAATCAAAACCCCAAAAACATTAGGGTTCGGCCAAAATTCGAAGGGGCGACGGGAGACTTCAAATAGACCAGGAATGGGAGGAAAAGTTGGAAGAAACCAATACATTGAAAGATCAAACCAAAATCCGGTGGAAAACCGGTTGAAATCCAGGTCGAAGAGGGAGCTTGGGGGGCTGCGGGTCTCGGCGAGCGCGGAGGGCGAAACGGCGGCCGGAGGTGTGGCGTGGCCGAAGCGGGAGGACAGGACGGCGGCGGTGCACCTGGTACGGATGCTGGAAGGAGGCCGGGACGGGGAGTGCTAGGGTTAGAAGAGGTGGGGGGGGAGTCCGCTGCGCAAAACCGAAGGGGGAGAAGAAGCCCGCGCGAAGGGAGAGAAGAGAGAAAGAAAGGGAGAGAAAAGAAAAAAAAGAGGAAAAGAAAGAAAAAATAGAAAATAAAATAAAAAGAAATTAAAAGGAAAAGAAAAAAAAAGAGATAAAGATAAAAATAAGGATAAATTTATATCTTAATAAATTCTAACAAATTTAATATTAATAAAAAAATGAAAATAATAAAATCAACCACACAAAAAAAACATTGTTTATTAGGAACAGACACCACGCATGGTCGCACGCACGGTCATGTGCATAGCCGCTTACCCGCAAAAGAAACCAAAATAATAAAAACGAACAGGTTGAAATATTAGCTGAAATAATAATAATAATAATAATAATAATAAAATAAATGACCAACATAGAAAATAAGGGAACAAAAGAAAAGAGTATAAAATAAATAAAATATTAACAGATAATAATGAACAAGATAAGAATTTCAATAAACACCAATAATAATAATAATAATAATATTGTTCATATATTTAATAATAATTATAATAAAATTGATAATAATAATATTATTAACCATGATAATGATAAAAATAATCACCATCATTACAATTATTAAACTAACTCAGTAACTTGCTTTATTTATTTGTCTTGTACATTAGGTAGACCGCACGGTGACCTGAGCAAAGTCGCACGGCTTTGAACACACCCTGCCCATGCACCGGACGTTGTCAAGGGAAAAGAATTCATTCATCAACAAAAAGAAGAAAAAAAAATTCAAACAGGCTTGGCCCGCAGCTCGGTAGAAATTTTCAAAATCTGATAAAATAATAAGATAATATTATCCTAAAACTTCGGGTGTGACATGATCTAAATAAGTATTAATATATAGGTTGTACATTAAGGTATAGTTTTTTTATAAAGATATTTTTCAATCAATCTAATGGTGTTTTTTGAACAAATATAATTGAAATGGTCAAATTCTTGTTCCAATTGGTTTCATGTCCAAATATCACTCAAAACATACATTCTAGAAAAAATTGGATGTACATGGTCTAGAAATCCACTCAGTAATGGGACATGTGATATTGAAAAATCACTCAAGACATTCTTAATAATAACAAAAAAAATTAAACAGATTTAAAAAATTAAAATCATTAAAATTCGATTGGATATTTCATTTACAAGATTCTACTAAATTAACAAAAACCATAATTACTCATTTCAATATCATTTTATCACATTAATCACACAATTATTGATTTTAATCATTTAATTTAATTATAATTAAAATCTAGAATAGGTAATCAGATGATTTCTATGAAATTCATGTCTCTTAGATATGTCATGTGGAGCATAAGTTTAATACATGTACCTGAGATTTTCATTTTAATACTCTAAAAAGGTTATTGAGAAAAATATAACAGCATCAAAAGAAAAAAAATATTAGATCCATTTATCATAAGTTTTTTTCTATCATATAATATTTTTGGGGTTTCCATGTGCATAGATTAACCTATAAATGAAAATTTCTCAATTAATCCTAGGGATCTCATCTTTTAAGCACAAAATGACAAGAGGGAGGGTGTTGCATACTTGAAGAATAAAAAAATGAAGATGGAAATAATACAATGTAGGTAAAGGTATGAATTATTATATTCTCACATGTGGACCTTGGATTCTCGATACATCTAGGGTCAGTACCAATATTTATCTATATTGGGATGTTTAGGGGAGATTCATTGATTTGACCAGCACAAGTGTATTTTCCTCAATTTTTCCTCTATATTGGTGGTTGTAAATGATATTTTGATATCATACACAAAATCAATTTTCATAGAAATTTGAAATATCTTGAATAGATGAGGTAGTATGTAGTATAAACCGACAACCATCTTATTTGATAATTTTGACACCTCCTTCTTCTTGACTAATTCAGGATCAATATGGGCTATATGAATTGATAAATAGACTACATGAATAGAATGATCAAAGTGAAAGTAATTGTGTATATTTACTTGAATAAAATCTAATATATAATTATAGTAATAATTTAATCCATTTATATATGACCAACATCTGTATTGGGTTCCCCTTGATCATTTGTATAGAATTCCTCATGGGAATCCTCAAATATATGTTCATCAAAATTAGGGGGCTCCATGTGTTCAATAACTATTTCATAGTACTTTTATTAATATTCCTATAATCAATATCAAAGGTTATATGAGCCTAAAAATACATTAAAGTGGAATTAATACTCAACTCAGAATGTATAAAATAAAATCATATAGCGTGTGAGATAAAATCAACTCACTAAATTGGTTCTTATTCAATGGTGAGAACCTCTGGATTTGGATGGTTCAATGTGATGTTAGGTAGCTAGTAACCTACATATTTTCCAAGAAATCCACTATATGAGAAGTTTCATATTAAATAGATATAATAATATATAATATACATATCTATTATACTTTATACAGTTTAATTGTATCATGTTTTACCTCATACTTAATAAAAAACTCATATAGATCTTGTCGATCTCCCACATGTTGCATACAAGATGTTTTTCTATATCATGGATACACTCAAGATCATCATGTTCATATTGGATCTAGTTTTTAAAATACTTTCTTTGTGGATACTAATCGAGCATGGACTAAACTTCATTCATGTTTTTATAATAATCAGGGAAGATTAGTGGTGCTTCAACATTATCCTCTACATGAGGTTGGTTCTACACAGATGAGTCATGGAAATATGTAGTTATTCATTTCATTTTTATCAACATGTCATCATATGGGTCTCTCATCCATTTTAATTGGTCATGTATTTCATTTTTTACACACATAATATTTATTTTTCATTGGGGAATATATTAAAAAATCATGCAATGAAATAGGGATAGATATACGTGTGTCATGACAAATTCTGATAAAACCACAACATGTACTCCTAAAATTATATAAAATCACTTGTCAATCCATAAATCCCTAGTTTTTTTAGGGATTATTTCACGTAATGGATGATTTCCATGAATCTACACTCTATGATTATTTGTCTTTAGGATTTCTTGATCTTTCTGAATGAAAAATTATACCCCATCATCAGTATACTATGTTAATTCAACTAAGGGTTCCTACACCTGTGTGTAGTCAGTTTGGGAAGAATAATAATCATTTAAATACATAATATTAGAATACAATATTATTTATTTTTTATAGAAAATTAATGAAAATTATCGAATTTTTTTGGAAATATATAATATAATTTAACAAAAAATTGTAACCCTGTCAATGGCACTATATTTGAAGAAACACATTTGATAGGGTCTGGATAATAAAATTTAATTTCCTTATGTGACATCGAGACTAACCAGGGTCGAATCAGTTGAGGATCTATTTTATATTTTTCACCCACATAATTTAATTCACATAAAATAATTATTCATAATCTTATATTAATTCTATGATAGAAATATAATTATATTGATTTTAATGATTAAAAACACATGAATGGAAATTTTTAATTTCAAAAGAAATACCATGGCCTTTTTGGTTTGGTTTATAGGTTCTATCATTCACCTTATTGGTGTTTATATTTAGTTTGATAATTCAATTATGAGATCACATTGATAAACTATAATTATTTTATTTAGTGGAGTGAAATAACAAATGTCATAAGGTAATACTATCCAAAATCCTCCTATAATAATTTCTGATGGAACACCCCAATCAATAATGCGACACTTCATAGGTCCTGACTCCATCTTACATCGCATTATCCAAAAAATGGATCGTCATCATCACATAAAGATATTAGGTTTAATGGAATAAAAGAAAAATATTAAAAAATTAATACAAATGATATTATGTTCAGTGTCATGGTTTAAAACCCCAAACCAGATAAAATAACGCTTTTCCTACAAACATAAATAAAACATTTGAATTTACATGAATTGTGAAATAGAAACACTAATTACCTCCCCCTAGTCCAACACTTGGGTTAGACTATCATTTTTCAAGTTAAGAGGCCTTGATAAGAAGAAGTGAAATAAAAGAAGAATAAAAATATATAAAAAAATAAAATTAAATAGAATAAAGAGAGATATATAATTAGATACTTAAAGCATAAAAGGAAAAAACAAAAAATATATAATATATAAAGAAGAAATAAAATATAAATTATAAGAATAGAAGAATATAAGAAGAATGGATATAACAATATTTCAAGGAATCATTAAATAAATTAATTATCTAATATGATAAATTAATAATAACTGAAATATAAAAACCAAAATAGTAAAATAAAAAAATATAATAAAAATTATATTCTAAAAAATGGAAATATTCTTCAATTATGACATCCTCTACTCTTTTAACAATGAAAAATACCTTCTGTCATGTTGAGGAATATCATTTTATAGAGTAATAATTATTTTAAATAATATTCACTCATCATAGGATATCTTGACTATTCATTAATCTCACATGATATGCAAGGTTGTGAATATTTAAACCCAAGATGATCTTAGGTGAATATTATTTAAGTTGGATTGGTTTAATCATGGTTCAAACATTCATTGTAGCGGGGTATATGACATAGATATTTTAATGGTATGAGAGGGCGTGGAAATGTATAAGTTTAAATCGTGTGGCGTAAAGAGTGTTACCTAATTCTGGATTTATTCATCCTTCTATGATTCTAGAGGAAGAGTAGAATATATTCATGGTGGTTAGAAAAGATCACATAGTTGCTAAGTGATGGTGTATGGTTTTGGAAGTGTGAGATAAGATTGAGCCGATCTTTGATGAAACGAGTAATGGAGATTCTCAATGGTTCTTGTGGAATTCTGTGAGTATAGAGTTGAGTCTGGAATCAGATCATAATGAAGGATGGTTGAAGTTTACATATGAGCCTGAGATAGAAGTGTTTCAATTGGGATTAAGTGTAACTTAGTTTAACACATCTGACAACAAAAAAATAATAATAATGGAGTGATGATTGTTTATTATGTTATCTTTGAATGATGCGATATAAACGTCTAAACTAGGGTGGGATCCTAGAATACATAGGTATATACCTCTTGGGGTGTTCACCACAAGAAGATCATATGGGTCTTCATCGCAACCCGACTATCCCACAAGATTGACCCCCAACAGTCCACTGATACATTGTATTGATTCCACATGAACAACCTATCGATGAACATGACTCCCCATGACATGAAATATTTGGAAAAAATGACTTGGGAATGGTTTAGTGATTGGATATACTTTGTGGTTGAGGGTCATCTTTGGTGGATAATTTTTTATCACATAAAAAAATATTAAAACACATGAAAAATATAAATCAATTTTCCAAAATAAAATTAAATTTTAATATTCAAAACATGGGTAATTAAATAAGAAACATTTGGGAAATTATATTAGATATTCATTTAATACAATAAAATTTTGATTAAAATTATTCTTGAAATTTGTTTCCATTATGAGGGTACCAATGTATCTTATTTAGATATTAATTAGATATCTCATTGTTTAGTTAGGGGTATGCCCAAATATATCCACTATAATATTTTATCATGTCTAATGAAATCTACAGAACACATCCTGAATTTCTGCATGATGTATCCTAACCATTTTCTTGATATGTCTAGTGTCTCTATATGACACCTATGATTATATTGTGACATGTTCTATTATAATGACACAAATATTTTTCAATGGAAACACCTTCTTATAATTTTCCTTTATAGTATAATCACATTGGAATTCACAATGACATATTATGGATCTAAATAATATGTGACCATTAAACATAATTTCCCCCACTTTTGTGTTTTGAATTTCAAAAATATGACATACCCGGTTGTGTTCAGGGTTATTTTTTGAGTCCAATAAAACAAAATTAATTTTTGATGAATAGTAACATACCATTAATAATAGTAATTCATCCATTGTGATTAATGACATACCCTAATGAATATTATCTTTACCTATGATATTATATATATAAGATTTTAGTGAAACTATGACATACCTATATCATGGAATAAGAAAATTCATGTTTTAAAATAGTTATTATTTGAATAAAATTTTGTTTTATTAATGAAATAATTTCCTAATATTTAGAAAATTATTTTTGAAAAAATGGACATCATTTTTAGTTTATACAGTTTTCAAAATGGTTAGGGTGATTTTTTGAATTTTTTAAAATACTTGAATTTTTGGTTAATTGTAAAATATAATTATTTACGATAAATTCCTCATACATGAATTATGATGTCATCACCTGATGTAATGATTAGTTAAGGCCATTATCTCGAAATCACATGAACTTATTTCTATTCTGGGTCATATAATAATCACTATTATATGTCTTTTAAATAAATAATAAATTAATGAATATAATATTGAGAAAACCCCTCCCCCCTCCACTATAAGTACCACCCTTCACACCATCATTTCCTTACACCACCCAATCTTAAAGTGTTGTATAAAATCCTCTAAATCATCTTCTCTAGCCCCTAACCTATTTCCAAGGGATTCTGGTCTCATCAAATGAAAAATCCTAGGTTTCTTGAGGAGGATCTCAAGAGGATAACTCAAGAGGTAATTCTCATCCATCTTTTCATTCAAATTTCATTCAATATCAAGTTATTTCCTTATTATCTCCCCAATTATCTTCATCTTCATGGTATAGTAACTATAATATCATTTATATAATATAAATTTATGATACAAATGGTATTTTATATAATCCAACCCCCTTCTTCTCTTCTTTTTTATTTTAGAATGTAAAATGTTATTCGTGAAGGGTTAATTTATCACCTTCATGAACGACATGTTTTTAATTATCATTAAAACCTTCAAATATGGTCATGAAACCATTTTTATGGTTGAACAAGATTATATAATATATATTATATCCTATTTAATGTTCCGTATCTAACTTATATACATATCAATAAATGAGAAATCAAAACATATTCATTGTGATTAAAAATCGCCCAAATTAACCTAAAATAATCTTCATTAAATATAAACTATTGATTCTACCACATTTTATACAAGACATTAATGTGAATAAATTTTTTGGATACAAGGTAAGAGGAAATTCTTGAACCCAGATTTCTTTTTTTCAGGTTCTCCCTCTTTCACTCCATTTTTGGTATGGTTACACCATAAAATAATTTTTCATCGTTACCTTATCTATTGTGGGATATAAATGTTATCCACTAGATTATATTTCAATCCCAATGTTTTCCAAAAGAAATACTATTTCAAGAACACACTTTTTACTTCTCACTCAAGGTTGATGGTTCTTGTATCAAGAATGTTATTCCTTATTTATTTTTAGAACCCATTGTTTTATAAATGTCATATTTTGAGATGAAAACCATTCCTTTAAATAGTTATTATTGATATATGTTCTATGTGGTAAGAATGATAATGAAAAGTTTATAACGTGATGGGTGCACCAAGAATTATATAGTTCGATATGAATATTTTAATGTGATGGGTGCCCCTGTAATTATATAGTGCTCTGATGCATTGGGTAAAGTGATTAACCTTGCAAGATAAAGTGAAATTATTTGTGGATATGATTCTAGATTTGTTCACAACTATGTAGATTAGATGATGGCTAAGTCCTGATGTTTCATTTTTATGCATTTCCACATTTGAAGTCTTTTTTTAATGTTTCCTCTAATGGTTTTGATGATGTTGTTATTATTACGCTCAACCCATGCTATTTTGTTCTTATTTATCCTCTTTATAGGTTATTATCTCAATTATTTCGATATATATCCTTAGGTTACTACATTTATTAAGGAGAGGTCAGGTACCCAAAAGAAGCTAGAGAAGAAGGAATTAAATTAATTTTTATGCATGATATTGTAACTTTTATGTTTGGTCTTAGTTTTCCCAACAAAATAAACCTATGCATCCTCGTGGTGTAATACTGTTAGTTTTTTATATTTAAAATGATGTAATATTAATGTATGAAAATGTAGGGTCACTATAGTTGGTATCATAGGAAAGATTTAGTTAATTTTGGAATTAGGATTAGTGAAACCTAGAGAAGAACTCTAATGTAAGAATAAGTAAAAATATACACAGAAGATGATTTACATGGGGATCTCATAAGTTATGATTTTATTGTAGAATAAAAAAATGAGTAATTTATGCACGACTTTTCAAATTATGAGGTATTCAAATAGTTTCAGTTTTAGAAAATGGTGGGAATCGAGAAAAACCAAGACAACATCTCGTGTGAGGGCCGAAGTGATGATTTCCCAAACGACATCCCCATTTCTTTGGTAGGTGGAGTTAAAAACATCATGGTTATTCATACCCAACTATCTAATTTTATGAATAATAACTATAATTATGGGGAACTTCCTCCTTCACCAAAGAGGTAGAAACTGGCTATCAAATATTTTATGCGGCAATGACCACCAAAGTTTAGTTGATCTTCTGATCCACTAATTGTGGAACAATGGGTTAACTCCATAGAGATGATATTTGTTGTCTTACACTATTCTGGGATGGGGAATGTGACACTAACCATTTATCATCTCTATAGAAAGGTCGATCAATGGTGTTATTTGATTATGAACCCCAAGAAATGTGACAGAATTAAATTGATGGAATGGGAAGACATTATGATCATGTTTCATAACAATGATTTCCAACGATATCTTCATACGAAGATGGATAGAGAATTAATAAATCTCAATTAATAAGAATGATAATATTTCACAACCTATGAGTCAAATTTATCACAACTTAAAAGGTATGATTTGGGTTTTTTATCAAAAATAATAGAAAAGTTGATTGATTTTTTTAGTGGATTAAAACCACACAATCAAATGGTTCTTGCAATTTGATACTTTTGGTGTTATGAATAATTTGTTAGATGTGCTCTCAAAGTGGATATGGATTTTAGATAATGGTACCATGGCTGTGGTGATTAGAAAAAATATATGGAGTATATATATGGATGATCTAATGATAAAGGTGGGGAGAAAACTCAATGACCCACATGAAAAAAATTGGGATATTGCATCATGGAAACTACCTCAAAGGGATAGGGAAATGACTCAAGTGTGTGAAAGAAGGCTATCATTCTCAAGAGTGTCAATGTAACATGATAAGGAATGACAATATAGCAGATGAAAGGGGAGCCACACCCATTTTTCAATTCTCCAATTGTAGGTAGCAAGGTAATTATGCAAGCTTGTGCACTAAATGACGAGTCCTACTGGGTAATCAGTGTCAATAGCCACCAAAGACAAAGGAATAAGGGAAGGATTATGTCATCACTATGGTGGAAGTGGAGAATGATAATGATGTTGTAAAATTTTGACTTCTTATTAAATCAAGAATGGAAAAGTCTTATTTGATTAATGTCACACATATTAATTTATATCTAAAAACTTTTGATACAACTATAGAATCGATGCCCCGAATCCTTGAAGTAGAGAAATATATAAAATCACAAAGTGGTGAAATGATTGATAACCAAGTATTTGACTCTACTCATGTTGGTGTATGTGTGAATATTCTTCTAGAAAATCTTTTAATACTTCCCAAGGTAGAATTAAATGCTATAATGAGAATGGATTGGATCCCATTATGTAGAGCAGAAATCAACTATTTGGAAAAGAAATTATCATATCATATTCCAAACCATATCATGATCCTCTACAAATGAATTGAAGATCATGAATATCCTTTGAAAACCCCCCTCAATTATGTAGTTATTGAATCCATATAAATAAAAATACCTTTCCAATATGGATGAATCAAAAGAATGGTGCAACCATGCGTACACACCCATTGTGGGATAATACAGTGAAGTATTTCAATTAGAGTTACCCCGGCTTCACCCAGATCATGAGGTAGATTTCTCCAATGAACTCATACCTGAAGCTACTACTATCTCAAAGTGTTCCTATAGGCTCTTATTGAACTAGAGGAGTTATAGAAGAAGATGTAATAGCATTTGGGCATAGTGTTCATACGCCATAGTGCATCACCTTGGGGTGCGCCAGTTCTATTTATGAAGAAGAAGAACGGAAAAATTCGGTTGTGTATTGATTACCATGAACACAACGAGATCACCATAAAGAACAAGTATCTTATTCAAGGATTGATGAATTGTTTGATCAGTTACGAAGAGATCAATACTTTTTAAAGGTGTATCATTCTTCTGAATATAATTAGCTAAAGGTGAAGAAGGTAGATATTCAGAATACTGCATTCTATACATGTTTTTGGGACTATGAGTTTCCTGTGATTCACTTTAGACTTACTAATTCTCTCTAATATTCATGTATTTGGTTAATATATTCCTTATAAATTTCTTCAACTAATTTTTGGTAGTATTTATCGACAATATTATCATCAACTCCAAGAGTAAGTAGGAACATGAATAAAATGTAAGACTTGTGTTAGAGACATTCAGAAAGGATAAGTTGTAATCTATGTTCTAAAAGTGTGAATTTTGGATGATGCAAGTCACATTCATGGGACATGTGATCACAAGTGATGGAATATCTGTGGACCCTTCAAAAACAAAGGGGATTGAGGAATATCCTAGGACCTCTAGTGTAACTGAAATCCATAGTTGTCGTGCATTAGCTGGGCACTATCGATGTTTTTTGAGAAATTTCTTAGGATTTTCAATCCCAATAACTATGTTAAAAAGGAATGGGGTAAAGTATTTTTGGACTGAAGAATGTGAGGGAATCATCAAGGAGATAAATTGAAGGCTAATAACTACACCTGTACTCACATTACCAAAAAGTGGAAAAAGAATTGTGATATACAGCGATGCTTCAAAGAAATTCTTAGGTTGCGTATTGATGTAAAATGAAAATTTGATAGCCTATGACACATGGGAGTTTAATATCCATGATCAGAATTACCAGAAACATTATCTATAGATGGAATCCGTGATTTTTAGTCATGAGAATCTAGCGGCACCACATTTATGTTGAGCAGTTTTACATATAAAATGACCACAATAGAATAAATTAAATATTTACACAAAAGGAGCTCACCATGCATCAATGGAGATAGTTTGAGCAAATCAAGGACAACGATTACTCTATTCACTATCATCCTAGAAAGGCTAATAAGATAGATGATGCTCTATGCAGAAAAGAACCTACTACCCAATCCATGTTATGGATTTAGAATGATCTTATTGTAACAACCCAATGTTTTTAATAGAAATTCTTTTCTTATAAATATTCCATAAAATCATATAATAATGAACTAATAAGTGATAAGTGACCTTTAAACATAATTTTGTTACTTCTGTGTTTGGAATTTAGAAAATCTGACACACACAGTTACAATAAGTATGTTTTTTTGAGTCTAATAAGAAAAACATAATTTTTGGTGAATTGTCACCTACCCTTATGAATAGTAACATACCCTTATGAATATTGATATACTTTAATGAATAGTAACCTCACCTATGGTAGTATAAAAATAATATTCATGTTGGAAGTATGATATACCTATATTTTAGAATGAGTTCATGAGTGTTTTAAAACTGGTTTTTTGATAATAATTTATAATTTTAATTAAATATTAAAATAATAATATTTAGAAAATTATTTTTGAAAAATGCACTTCCTTTTTGGGTTATACACATTGAAAAATGGTCAGGGTGAAATTTTGGGATTTTTCTGAAATACATGAAATTTTGATGAATAGTAAAATACAACAATTTACAGTATATATACATTATAAGCTAAATATACAATTCCTAGAATCATGGATGACGTCACCACCCATGGTTAGAATTCACATTACCCAATTACTATTCTTGGTCATGGGATACTTACTATTCTTTGTCTTGTGAAGAAATAATAAATTAGGGATTATAATATAATGAAATCCCACCTCTCCTCCACTATAACCCCCCCCCCTTCAGTCCCCCTTCTCTTCACTCCACTTAATCCTTGTTCCATACCATTATTCTGCCCAAATATCTCCACAATGTCCTCCCCCACGTCCAAAATCCCTCATCTTCTACAAAATACCAAAACATTTCCCCTTAAGAGGTTCTCAAAGGAGGATGTCTCAAGAGGTAAATTCTTCTTCCCAATTTCATCTGTTCTTTTAAGTTCTTTTCTATTTTATTTCATTCCTCACCTCCCTTCACCATAATAGTATGATAAGTCCTGTAACCTACATGTACTGTAATTTCTTCATGATATTGGTATATTTCATTATCTTCTCTCATTTCCCCACCCTTTTATTTGAATGAAATGAAAGCACCATTTGAGATGTGCTAATTTAGCAAATTCAAGGACAACAGATTCTCAATTTCTATTATTATCTTTAATTTTGGTCATGAAATCATTTGTGTTATGGTTGAACCAGATTATTATATATATAATATATCCTATTTTTTGTTCTGTAATTCTTTGGTACAAATGGAATTATGTTATAAAGAAAAACACATTCTTTGTAATCAAATCCACTGACTAACAAAAACGGTTATCACAATGGTTATATATATAATAATTAGACTTCACTCTAAGTAACCTAATAAATATTGAAACCATGTAATATACTAGATATGAACTAAATAATATAACTTCAATTTTGGACAACCACTTTCATCTTGCATATACTCCAAACTTGAATATAAGTGAACCGATCTTTTAAAGTCATGTAAACAAACAAGCCCGAACAATGAAATTGAACCTTGTAACTAATAAAAATTGATTTGAATGAACTAAGAAGGGTTATAATAAATAAATTGAATATACAATAGGTTCTTTAGTAATTAATTAATAAGCAAAATTTGTTTATTTGGGTTGTTAATAACAATTGGAGAACAACAACAGATTTAAGGTAAGGGATCCGCCCCTTTTCACTCTTAATCAAGATTATTCTCTATTATATGCCTTTTTGTGTAAAAAAAAGTTATGGGGTATGTTTATAAACCTTACCCATACTTCACTAATGTTTTATAGGTGATGGGAAACCTCTTATATCTCTCATAAATCCCTCTTAATTACACCTGATACCATGCTAATAAACTATAATGGATTCTACACAAACTTCTTTATTCCTTCGGGTTGCTCTATCTTTATTTTTACCAAAATGTTGTTGTATTTTATTTTATGTAGAACTTCAAAATTCTATTATATTCTACAAACTCATGTTCCAAGATCCATCTCTCATTCTCTTTCTGAGATATACTTGCTTTTAAGTGAATCTCTCTCCGATACTTCCCAATAAGCACACTCGTTTTAAAGGAACTTCCCACACATTTACCAAATTTCAAGTGCACTCTATCTTCTGTTTTAAGACACCATTATCTTTTTAAATTATGTATTTGAATTATGAAAACCTTCTTGATTCAATTATGGTTTTATATAAAAGAAATCCATCTATACAATTTTAAAATCTCTATAGTATTTTCCTTAAAACCGCACAAAAATGTTTTCATGATAATGTTTCTAAAATACATTTCTCATATGTTGTCAGATATGTTTGAAACCACATACCATGTCATATGCCTATTTTACCATATGAAAGTCCATGTATTTTCTAATTCTTTCCTTACATTGACACCTTCATGATACGCCAATTGTTTATGATTTATGTCAGGATTGTGGTACGCAATTCTTTCCATGGGTACCCTTATGTTAGTGTATGGTTGATTATGTATGATTGTATATGTGGTAATAATATTTATGTGGAAAGAATATTCCTAAAAATATTGAGATGGGTGCACCTAGATAGCTATCCAATGCATTGGGTAAGGTTATGTATCAGGAGATATGATGTCAAACGGGATTGGCGGTCAGCCTTGACCCATACTAAAATGGGAAACGAGATTGGCGGTTAGCCTTGACCCATACTAAATAATTTTTTTATGATTCTTACACATTTATATGATTCCATGTTTATATGATCCCATGCTTATATTAAATGATTTTTATAATTTTCATGCTTTAAATATCATTATTTCATGCCTCTTAACTCTTGTGCTTGAGATGTATCCTTATGTTCATCGCCTTATAGGGCTTTTTAGCTCATCCCTTTATTCATGTGTTCCCCAGGGTACTCTATGAAAATTTAAGGGCTCAAAGGAAGTTATAAGCTCTTTATGGATATTAAGTAAAGAAGTTTTTTTTGGCCCCATGTTTTAAGTTATATGTTCCTAGTCTTCCGAGACACTAGACTTAATGATCCTTGGCCTATACTCTAATGATTAATTATGCTTAAATTCATGAAATGTTTTATGTAAAAGGCTTGTGTCACTATAGTTGGTACTAGAGGATGGCCTAGTTATTTTTGAAGATTAGGAATAGACCACCTTAGTGAGGACCTTAAAGATGAGACTAAGTATAAGAAAACAGTCCTAAATTTTGGTGAGTATAGAGTAAGTGGTTTATCAAGAAAATAAATCCTTGTCTGGATATGAGAAAGTAGAGGTGGCTCTGGCATAGATGTATCTAGGGGTAAAACCTGAAAACACCGCTTTGATCTAGACTCGAACGAGAACTGGTGCACGTTAACGAGCCTTACAACACTCTTTGTTACAACACTCCTGAGGGATATGCTTTGGTAGATTCACGAGCTTAGTAAAAACTATTATTAAGGGACAAAAAGAAGCCCATAAGAATATTAGTTAAGAAATAGATCAAGGATAACCTAGATATAAACCTAAGTAATCACAAGTCAGGATATACCTCTTCTTTATAAATTTATACTTTTTTGTTCAAAGATTATTTTTATGATCAATAGATAAGTATTCAAGACCCTTAATTATACGTTATTTTTCTTAGTTAATGGAGGGAAATAGAAGAACACATTCCAACAACCAATGTGATATGCAATGTGATGATTGTCCTAATGACATGCCTGATGTGATGGAAGCGGGTGGTCAAAAATTCATGGCATTACTTGTACAGCTGGCTCAAGTTAGGAATAATAACTTGAATTAGGTGGAATTCCCCCCTCCTCCAAGGAAAAAGAATGTTGTCATAGAATCCTTCATGTGGCAAAGGCCTCCCATGTTTAGCGGGTATTCCGATCCCCTCCTCGCAGAACAATGGATTAACTCCATTGAAAAGATTTTCTATGTCCTCCAGTTATCGGAAGAATAGAAAGTTATACTTACAATCTATCATTTTGATGGAGAAGCTGATCAGTGGTGGACACTGATCAAGAATACAAAGTCCCAAGAGGAAAATGATTCCATAGAATGGGAGGAATTCAAGAAGATGTTTTTAAAAAAATATTTTCCTCAAACACTCCATCTCAAGATGGAAAGAGAGTTCCTTGGACTCAAGAATAAGGAAGTTGATTCTATGAGGGAGTATGACGTGAACATTAAAAGGCTATAAAGGTATGCCTCTGGCTTTTTCATGGACACCGAAAGAAAGGTGGATCGATTCATTAGAGAACTAAAGACGAATCTACGAAATGTGTTGGTGATTCGAGACTTTGACAGCTTTGAGGAGGTTTTCTGGTGTGCCCTCATGGTTGAAATAGAGATTGGAGACTCTCAGTGATCTCATGTGCCTAGTGAAAAGAAGCGGAAAATGGAGCATAACATGGGTGGTTTATCAAAAAAATCCTTTGATGGAAAGAAGCCTCACATTTTCCATTGCAAAAAATTTTGGGAAGAAGCATCTTGGTGACTGTCTCAAGGGAACCATGAATTGCTTCAAATGTGGAATGTTTGGTCATCTGTCCTAGAACTTCCGAAGGTATACGAAAAATCCCGCTAATTATGATGAATAAAAGAAGTTTCATATCAACACATAGCCTGTAGTGACATGTTATAAATGCAAGGAGCTTGGGCATTTTTCAAAAAATTTCGCAAAACTGAGGGTTGTCATAGGCAATTAGAAACAACCTCCAAGGCAATAAGGAAGGGATTATGCTATCACTACTACTGAGGTGGAGTCGAAAAAAGATGTGGTGAAAAGTACTCTAGTTATTCATTCAATAATAGAGAACATACTATTTGATTCTGGTTCTACTCATTCTTTCATATCTGAAAAGTTTAGTAGAACTATTCGAACACCACCTCAAAATTTGAAGGAAAAGTTATCCATGAGAAGAAAGAATGGGGAAATTGTTACATCCATGGTTTATATCTCCTCCCCAGTTAACTTTTTTGGACCGAACCTCCTAGAAAATCTTGTCATACGTCCATTGGTGGAGTTTGAGGCTATCTTAGGCATGGATTGAATGTCTTTATATAATGCCAATATCAACTGCCGGGAAAGGGAGATCACTCTTCACATCCCAAAGCATCCTCCTATTCTTTTCAAGTGCAAGGAGGAAGATAAATCTCTTTTCGAATCATCGCCTCAAGTGTGGATATTGCTACCTTATGAGCATTCATATCTATCTCTAATGATTTAGAAAAAGGAGAGAATCATTCTTAAAGACAAGCCCATCGTTAGGGATTACACTAATGTATTCCCTAAAGAGTTGTCTGGTCTTCATCATAAATGAGAGGTTGAGTTCTCAATTGAAGTTATCCCTGGATCTCTGCCAATCTCAAAAACACCTTACAGAATGGCCACTGTAGAGCTAGAAGAGATGAATAAGCAGTTAAAAGGGAATATTGAGAAGGGTTTTATATGCACGAGTGCTTCCCCGTGGGGTTCTCCAGTCCTCTTCATCAAGAAGAAGGATAGATCAATGCGCCTCTGCACTGATTATCGTGAGCTCAATAAAATCACTATAAAGAACAAGTATAACCATCCATGGATAGATGAATTATTCTATCAGCTTCGTGGGGCCATTTATTTCTATAAGGTGGGCCTTCGGTCATGATATCAACAACTAAAGGTAAAGAAGGAAGATATTCCCAAGACTGCCTTTCGAACTAGGTATGGACATTATGAGTTCATAGTGATGCCCTTAGGACTCACTAATGATCCAAAACATTTCATGGATTTAATGAATAGAGTCTTTAGATATTACCTTGAAAATTTTTTGGTAGTCTTTATTGATGATATTCTGATATACTCCAAGAGGAAGGAGGAACATGAGGAGCATTTGGAAACTGTGTTAAAGACTTTGTGAATGGAAAAGTTATATGAAAAATATAGTAAATGTGCAATCTAGATGGAGGAAGTATCTTTCTTGGGGCATGTTATCATCAAAAAAGGGATATCTATTGACCCTTCCAAGACGAAGGAAATTGAAGATTGGTCGAGGCCAAATTCCATAACAAAGATTCGTAGCTTTTTAGGTCTTGTTTTAGGTATTATCGATGATTCTTGAAGAACTTTTCTCGATTTTCAAACCCAATGACCAAGCTAACATGGAAGGGAGTAATGTTTTTCTGGACGTAGCAATGTAAAGACTGTTTCAAGGAGTTGAAAAAGAGGCTTATCATTGTGCCAGTACTCACACTCCCTTCATGTTGATAACTCTTTGTTGTGTATAGTAATGCTTCTAAGAAAGGTTTAGGTTTTGTGTTAATGAAAAATGATAAAGTGATAGCCTATTCTTCAAGTCAGCTGAAAATCCATGAGCAAAACTATCCCATGCATGATCTAGAGATGGAAGCTGTGATCTTTGCATTGAAAATCTGGCGGCATTATCTCTATGGGAAAAAATGTGAGATATATTCTTGACCACAAGAGTCTCAAATATATATTCACACAGAAAGAGCTTAATATGAGCTAGAAAAGATTGAAAGATCTCATCAAGGATTCTGACTACTCAATCCACTACCATCCCAGTAAAGAAAACAAGGTGGAGGATGCTCTATATAGAAAGGATCTTGAATCTTTTTCAATGATGAGAATTGAAAACAATCCGATCTTCTTAGATTTTCCAAGGATGGACATGGGAATCCTTAAGGGAGAACCATCATCAATCCTTTATCAAATGATTTCTCAACCATCCCTCTTCGAAAAAATAATGGATGCTCACAAAATTGATGTGGAAATTCAGAAAAGGGTGGAAGATGTTAAAAATGGGAAATCCTCTAATTTCAAAATTTATGAGGAAGGATTTGTAAGATTTGGGACACGATTATGTGTACCATCTGATCTAGAGACGAAAAGGAGCTATTGAATGATGCACATAGCTCAAACTTCTCTATCCATCCTGGGAGTACCAAAATGTATAGTGATCTTCGAGAATACTTCTAATGGGATTACATGAAGAAAGAGATTACGGAATAGCTATCAAGGTTCTTGGTATGTCAGCAAGTTAAAGTTGAGTGACAAAATTCCAAAGGTATGATGCATCCATTTCCTATGCTATTGTGTAAATGGGAAAATGATACTATAGACTTTGTCACGGGTCACCAAAAGACGTCGTAGGGAAATAATTCGATATGGGTTATGGTTGACCGACTCACCAAGACATCCCATTTCATCACTATTTGGGAAGATCTCTCACTTGAACAACTTGTAAAGATATATGTGAAGGAAGTGGTGAGACTGCAGGGTGTTCCACTCTCAGTTGACTCTCACCATGGTCCAAGGTTCACATCTAAATTATGGAGGAGCCTTCAACATTCTCTGGGTACTGAATTAAATTTCAGCACGACCTATCACCCCCAAAATGGATTTCCATTCTAAAAGAACTGTTCAGGAGCTTGAAGGTATTCTTAGATATTTCTCTCTAGAATTAAAAGGTGGATGGGATCAGCATCTCCCACTGGTTGAGTTCTCATACAACAATAGATTCCACTCGAGTATTCATATGGCTCCATATGGAGCTCTGTATGGAAAGTGATGTAGAACTCCAACCTGTTGGGATAAAGTTGGAGAAAGAACGCTACTTGGACCTGATCTTGTTCAAGAGATGACAAAGAAGGTTCAAGTCATCCCGAAACACATCAAAGTTCCTCAAAAGTCATAAAATGAGCTATGCTGAAAACTGTTGAAGGGACATGGAGTTCGACATTGGAGATAAAGTCTTCCTTTGAATATCTCCTTGGAAGAGAGTCATGTGATTCTGGAAGAATGGAAAGTTAAGTCTTAGGTACATTAGCCCCTTCGAGATCCTTGATCGAGTTGGAGATGTGGCCTATCGACTGACACATCCACCTACCATGTCGAAAGTACATGATTTCTTTCATGTATACCTCTTAAGGAAGTACATACCCGACCCTTCACATGTACTCTCTTCAAAGGTGGTACAGTTGGAGGATGATCTCTCTTACGAGGAGCAGCCAATGAAGATCATGGTTCATAGAGAAAAAGTTCTACCCAACAAGACTACTCATCTGTTCAAGGTACTATGGAGAAACCATAAGTAAAAAGATGCAACATGGGAACTGGAGGAAGCAATGAAGGAAAAGTACCCACATCTATTTTTGTCCTAGAATGTAAAATGAAATTTCAAGGAAAAAATTTCTTAAGGAGGGAAGAATGTAACAACCCAATATTTCTAATGGAAATTTCCTTCTTATAAATATGCCATAAACTCACATAATAATGAACTACTAAGTTATAAGTGACCTTTTAATATTATTTTGTCACTTCTGTGTCTGGAATTTCAAAAATCTGACATACATGGTTGCAATCAGTATGTTTTTTTGAGTTTGATAAGAAAAACATAATTTTTGGTGAATAGTAACCTACCTTTATGAATAGTAACATTCCCTTATGAATAGTGATATACCCTAATGAATAGTAACCTCAGCTATGGTAGTATAAAAATAATATTCATGTTGGAAGTATGATATACCTATATTTCACAATGAGTTAATGATTGTTTTAAAACTTGTTTTTGATAATAGATAATGATTTTAATTAAATATTAAAATAATCATATTTAGAAAAAAAAATTGAAAAATGGACTTTATTTTTTGATTCTACACATTGAAAAATGGTCAGGGTGAAATTTTCATATTTTTCTGAAATACATGAAATTTGGATGAATAGTAAAATATCGTAATTTACCGTTTATATACATTATAAGCTAAATATACAATTCCTAGCATCATGGCTGATGTCACCACCCATAGTTAGAATTCACATGACCAATTTACTATTCTTGGTCATAGAATACTTACTATTCTTTTTCTTGTGTTGAAATAAAAAATTAAGGATTATAATATAATGAAATCCCTCCTCTCCTCCACTATAACCCCCCCCCCCTTAGTCCCCCTTCTCTTCACTCCACTCAATCCTTGTTCCATACCATTATTCTGCCCAAATATCTCCCAAATTTCCTCCCACGCATCCAAAATCTCTCATCCTCCACAAAATACCAAAACCTCTCCCCTTAAGAGGTTTTCAAAGGAGGAAGTCTCAAGAGGTAAATTCCTCTTCCCAATTTCTTCTGTTCTTTTAAGTTGTTTTCTATTTTATTTCTTTCCACACCTCCCTTCACCATAATAGTATGATTAGTCCTATAACATAAATGCACTGGAATGTCTTCATGCTAGTGGTATATTTCATTATCTTCTCTCCTTTACCCACCCTTTTATTTGAATGAAATGAAAGCACCATTTGAGATGTGCTAATTTAGCAAATTCAAGGACAATAGATTATCAATTTCTATTATTATCTATAATTCTGGTCAGGATACCATTTGTGTTATGGTTGAACCAGATTATTATATATGTAATAAATCCTATTTTTGGATCTGTAATACTTTGGTACAAATGTAATTATGTTATAAAGCATAACACATTCTTTGTAATCAAATCCACTGACTAACAAAAATGGTTATCACTATGGTTATATATATAATAATTCGACTTCACTCTAAGTATCCTAGTTAAAATTAGAACCTTGTAATCTAATGGATATGAAATAAAGAATATAAATTAAATTCTAGACAACCACATCCATCTTGCATATAATCCAAACATGAATATAAGTGAATCGATCTTTTAAAGCCAAGTAAACAAACAAGCCCGAATAATGAAATTAAACCTTGTAACTAATCAAAAAGGATTTCAATGAAATAAAAAGGGTTATAATAAATTAATTGATTATAGAATAGGTTCTAGAATTATTAATTAAAAAGCCTAATTTTTCTATTCAGGTCATTAATAACTATTGGATAACACCAACGAATTTAAGGTAAGGGATCCTCCCCTTTTCACTATAAATGAAGATTGTTCTTTATGCTATGCCTTTTTGTGTAAAACCATGTGATGAGGTATGTTTATAAACCTTCCCCATACTGCACTAATTTTTTATTAGTGATGAGAAACCACTTATCTCTCTCCTCAATCCCTCTTAGTTACACCTGATACCATGACAATAAACCATAATGGATTTACCCAAACTTCATGTATTCCTTCGGGTTTCTCTATATTTCTTTTTACCAAAATGTTGTTGTCTTTTATTTTATGTAGAACATCAACATTCTATTATATGATCCAAAATCATGTTCTATGATCCATCTCTCATTATCTTTTGGGAATATACATGCTTTTAGGTGAATCTCTCTTCGATACTTCCCAATAAGCACACTCGTTTTAACGAAACTACCCGAACTTTTACCCAATTTCAAGTTCACTCTATCTTCTATTTTAATACACCATTACATTTGTAAATTCTGAATTTTTATTATCAAAACCTTCTTGGTTCAATTATGGTTTTATATAGAAGAAATTCTTCTTTACTATTTTAAAATATCTATAGTATTTTCCTTAAAACCGCACAAAAATGATTTAATGATAATGTTTCTGAAATACATATCTCATATGTTGTCACTTATGTTTGACACCACTTACCATGTCATATGACTTTTTTACCATATGAACATCCATGTATTTTCTAATTCTTTCCTTACAAGGAAACTTTCATGATAGTCCAATTGGTTATGATTTATTTCATGATTGTGGTACCCAATTCTTTCCATGGGTACCCTTATGTTTGTGTATGGTTGATTATGTCTGATTGTATATGTTGTAAGAATATTTATGTGGCAAGAATATTCATGAAAATATTTAGATGGGTCTACCCAGAAAATGCTCTAATGCATTTGGTAAGGTTATGTCTCATGAGATATGATCTGAAACAGGACTAGCAGTTAGCCTTGACCTGTACTAAAATGGGAAATGGGATTGGCGGTTAGCCTTTCCCGTACTAAAGAAATTTTTTATGATTCTACCACATTTATATGATTCCATATTTATATGATCCCATGCATATATTAAATGATTTTTATCAGTTTCATGATTTGGATATCATTATTTCATGCCTCCTAACTCATGTTCTTCAGATGTATCCTTATGGTCATTCCCTTACAAGGCTTTTTAGCTCATCCCTTTGTTCTTGTGTTCCTCAGGGTACCCTATGCAGATGTAAGGGCTCAAAAGAAGTTAGAATCTCTTTATGGAGATTAAATAAAGAAGTTTATTTAGCTCCATGTTTTAGGTTATATGTACCTAGTCTTCCAAGACACTATACTTAAAGATCCTTGACTTGTAATCTGATGATTAATTATGGTTAAAATCATGAAATGTTTTATGTAAAAGGCTCGGTTTTCTATACTTATCTTCTTGGATATGCCAAGGATGGATTTTGAAATAATAAGGAAAGAGGATATACCATACCTTTCTCAAATTATTTTGCAACCTTCTATCCAAGAGAAGATTAAGGAGGCAAAAATGGATGATTTCGAGTTACAAAATAAGGTGAATGCAGTAGAGGAGGTAATGATGCATGAGTTTCATATTTACGAAAATGGTGTGATTCGGTTAGGAATAAGGCTTTGTGTGTCTTCATCCCATGACATAAATAATTACTTATTGGTCAATGCACATAGCTCCATATTCTCTATCCATCCTAGGAGTACCATGATGTTTCATGATCCCAGAGAACACTTTTTTGGGATAAAATGAAGAAGGATATTTAAGAATATATATCAAGGTTCTTGGAATGTCAGTAAGTTAAACCAAAGAGAAAAAAGTCAAATGGGATGATGTATCAATTATCAACACCCATGTGGAAATGGGATAATGTCACTATGGACATTTTCACGGGTATCCTGAAGAAATACAAGTGAAATAATGTGATATGGGTTGTGGTTGATCAACTTACCAAGACTGCATATTTTATCGCTATTTTGGAAGATCTATCGCTTGAACAACTTGCAATGATATATGGAAGGATTTGGTGAGACAAAGTGGTGTTCCACTATCGAGTGACCCTGATTTTGATATAAGGTTCACATATAAATTATGGGGGAGCCTTCGACATGCTTTGACTACTAAATTAAATTTTATCATGACCTATCACCACTAAACTAATGTCAAATCTGAATGGAATATTCAGACACATGAAGCTTTTCTAAGGGAATTCTCTATAGAATTCAATGGTTGATGGGATTAGTATATCCCATTAGTTGAGTTCTCATACAAAAATAGCTTCGACACAAGTATTCATAAGGATCCATATGAAGCTTTGTATGGGAAGAGATTTGTAAATCCAACCTATTGGGTTGAAATTGGAGAAAGAAAGCTACAAGGAGAAGATCTTGTGCAAGAGATGATAGAGAATGTTCAGGGTCAGAAAAAGAGTTTTGCTAACAACTGTCGAAGGGACATGGAGTTCAAAGTTAGAGATAATTCCTTATTTTAAATATCACCATGGAATAGAGTTAAGCGATGTTGAAAGAAGGGGAATCTAAGCCAATGATAAATTTTACCTCTTTGAGATCCCTGACTGCCTAGGAATTGTGGCCAATTTTCTTGATCTTGCACCAAAAATTGATCAAGTTCATGATGTGTTTCACTTATCACACCTGACTATGTACATAAAAGATCCCTCACAAGTAATGAACTCTGATGTTGTACATATGGTAGATGATATCTCATATTAGGAGAAGCTACTGAAGATTCTGGACTGGAGAGATGAGGTCTACACAACAATAAAACCCACATTGTTAATGTGTTGTGGAGGAACCATAAGTTTTAAGATGAATCTTTGGAACTGGAGGAGGCGATGAAGGATTTTTACCTTCACCTGTTTATGAAAAACGAAATTTCAAGGTCGAAATTTAATAAGGGGGGAAGAATCTAACGACCCAAAATTTTATCAATAGAATTACTTTCATAGAATTATGCCCTATAGTATAATCAAATTTTTAATCACAATGAAATATCCTGATAAAAACTACTATGTGACCATTAAACATTATTTTCCCCACTTTTTTGTTTTGAATTTTAGAAATATGACATACACGGTTGTGTTCAGGGTGATTTCCGAAGTCTAATAGAACAAACTTAATTTTTGGTGAATAATAACATTCCCTTATGAATAGTAATTATACAATTCTGAGTAGAGAAATAATGCAATTAATGTATCCTTAACTATGATTGTATATATATATATATATGATTTTAGTGAATGTATGATGTACCTTTATATTGGAATAAGAAAATAATTGTTTTAAAATTGTTATTTTTCAAATAAAATTTTATTTTATTTCATAATTATATTCCTCATATTTATAAAATTATTTTTGAAAAATGAAATTTAATTTAGGATTCTACACCTTAAAATATGGATAGTGTGAATTTTTTGAATTTTTTTAAAATACTTGAATTTTTGGTGAATAGTAACAAATGAAAATTTATGATAAATGCCTAATAAATGAATTATGATGTCATCAGTTGATGTATGGCTGATATAAGGACATTACCAAGAATTCACATGCACTTATTAATATTTATGGTCATGGAATCATCACTATTACTTGTCTTGTGGAAAAATAATAAATTCATGAATATAATATTAAGAAAACCCATATCCCCTTCACTATAAATACCACCCTTCACTCCCAAATTTTCTCACACCACTCTAGATTAATTCCTTGTATAAAATATCTCCAAACATCATCCATAACCCTTTATTATATTCATGAGCATCTGGTATCATCTGTAGACCAATCCATGGTTCTTTCAGGAGGATCTCAAGAGGATAATTCAACAGGTAATTCGCCTCTCTCTTCTCCATTAAATTTATTTCAATATCAAGTTCTTTTATTATTATATCCCCACCAATATTAATCCACATTTTATTGTAAGTATATTATAATACTAACACTATAATTCTGTGATAATAATGGGATATTATAACATCCAGACCCCTTCTTCTCTTTTTTTAATTTTAGAAAAGAAAATGTTGATCGTGATGTGTTAATTTATCACCTTCAAGAATGACATGTTCTCAATTTCCATTAAACCCTTCAAGTCCAGACATAAAAAAATTTTGTGGTATAAATATTTTATTTTATATGTATTATATCCCAGTTAATTTTCTCTAACGAAATTATATATGTATTAATAAATGACAAATCAAAACATGTTCGTTGTGATAAAAAAACCGCCCAAATTAACCTAAAATGATTGTCATTAAATCTAAACTAATGATTCATCCAGAATTTATATCAAATAATTTATTATAATAACATTTAAACTCCTATAATATCATTAATAACATGTAATATCAGTTCTTTATGTTTATACATGTTCAACATGAACATCCATTCATAAATTCAAGTGAATTGTTCTGGAATACAATAAAACGATCATTCTCCAACAATGAATTTAAACTATACTACTCATAAAAATGACCTTAAATAAAATTAATAAAACCATAATGAATATTATTAAAGTCCAAAAGGTTATATTAATGTTAATTAATGGATCTAATGTTGTTACACATGACATTTATGTGGAAAAAAAGCATTCTGATACAATGTAAGGTTAAATCATCAAACCCAACATTATTTTTTCAATTTCTCCATATTTCACTTAATTTTTTATATGGTAACTGCTTAAAAATAATATTATTATAATTAGCTTACCAATTCTGGGATGAAAACCTTCTCCACTAGATTTTATGTCAAAAAATTTGTTTTCTAAAAGAACACTTCTTTCAAGAACACACCTTTTACTACTCACTCATTGTTGATGGTTCTGGTATCAAGTATGTTATTCCCTCTTTCTTTAGAAATCCAAATGTTTATTAATATGTTATTATGAGTAGAAACCCATTAATTTACATGGTGATGATTTATATATGTTCTGTTTGGAAATAATGTTAATTAAAATGTTCGGATGTGACAGGTGAGCCCGAAATTATATAGCGCAATATGAATGTATGAATGTGGGAGGGGAGCCTGGAATTATGCACCCATTCAATGCTTTGAGTAATGTCCTGAACCTCATGAAATAAAGTGAAATTAAGTGTTCAAATGATTCTAGATTTATTCACAACTATGTGTGGTATATTACTACTAAGACATGATGTTTAATTTTTATCTATTACGAAATTTCAAAACTTTTATTTGTGTTTCCTCTCATGATATTGATGATGATGTTATGATTATTCTCACACAATGATATATTGTTCTTATCAATTATCTTACTAGGATTTTAGCTCCCCCATTTTGATGTATATTCTCATATGACTACATGTACTATGTAGAGGAGAACTTCCAATAAGAAGCTAGATAAAAACAAATTAAATAAACGTTTATACTCGATGTTTTAAAGATTGTGTTTGCTCTTAGTTTTCCCAAGTCACTAAACCTTTGGATCCTCGTGCTATAATACTATTATGATAATTATCTTTATAATTATTTAGTAGTAATTTTAGAAAGGCAGGGTCTCTATAGTTGGTATCAGATGTATGTTTTAGTTAATTTGGGAATTAGGATTACAGAACCCCAGAGAAAACCGTTGGTATGAGACAAAGTACTTGTATGCACACAATAAGCATTAAATAGGGATCCTATATTTTATTATATTAGTTTAAATAATAAAAATGAAAATCTTAATCATCACTTGTTTTATTATTTTTGGTTCAAACATTTTTTATTTTAAAAAATGGTGGGAACCAGGAGAAACCAAGCCAACAACTCGTGCGAGGGCCAATAAAACAATTTCCCAAATGAAATCTCCAATTATTTGGAAGGTAGAGTTCAAAACATCAAGGATATTCTTACCCAAATTATGTAAGTTATGAATAATAAATAAAATAATGGAGAATTTACTTCTTAACCAATGATGGAGGAACTAGCTATCAAGTATTTTATGTGGAAATGATCGCAGATGATTAGTGGATATTCTGATCCACTAGTTGCAGAACAGTGTGTCAACTCCATGAATAATATCTTTTATGTTCTACACTATTATGAGACGGATAAGGGGACACTATCTGTTTATCATCTAAATGGAGAGGTCATTAAATGGTGGTATTTTATTAATAACACCAACCCAATTTATAAAATTGAAGAGATGGAATGGGAATACTTTAATATCATGTTTCTTAACACGTATCTCCAACAAAATCTTTATGCGAAGTTAGAGAGAGAATTCATAGAGCTCAATTAAAAGTAAGGATAACTTATAACAACCTACGTAAAAAATTTCCCAAGCCATTCATGGTACATATCGGGTTTTGTTATCAAAAATGGTAGAAAAATTTATATATTCTTTAGTTGATTAAAACCACACCTTTGAAAGGCTTGTTCTATTTGAGACATTGGCAGTTATGTAGAATTTTTTCGATGTTCCATCAATGTGGATATGGATTATTAAGAATGGTTTGATGGATATGGTGATAAGAAATTTAATATATAGTTCCATGTAGGAGGGTATAATGATAATGGTGGGAAGAAAACTAAAGGACCAACGTGCCAAAAATATGGGAAGTTGCCTCATGGAAAGTGCCTCAATGGAATGGGGAAATGCTTCATGTGTGGGAAAGAATACACCAAGCTTGTGAGTGTTGAAAAGATAAGAGATGGATGGATAATGTAGGTGAATAATGGGGAGGCCCACCCATGTTTAAATGCAACAATTTTATGGAGTAAGAGAAATATTCATGCCAATTCATTGAACCTCAAATCCTAGAGGGTAATCAGCGTCAGCAACCACTAATGACAAGGGAACAAGGGAAGGCTTATGTATTCACTACTGTGAAGTGGAGCAAGATAATTATGTTGTAAAAGGTAAAATTCTTATTCAATCAAGAATGGAAAATTATTATTTGATTATTATTTTATGCATTCGTTTATATCTATTATGTTTTCTATAACTATAGAATTGAAACCCTGAAGCCATGAAGTAGAGATATCTATAAAAATACAATGCGGTGAAATTCTTGAAACACATGTTTTTGACTCTTCGCATGTTGGAATATATGGGAAGATTCTTCCCACAAATCACGTAATACTTTCCTTGGTGGAATTCGACACTATAATGTGAATAGATTGGATCTTGTTATATAAAGTACATATCAATTGTTGGGAAAAGCTAATATGTTTTCATATTCCAAAACATCCCATGCTCCTCTAAAAATGAAAAGAAGATCATTAATCTCTATTGAAACATATTTCCACGGTGTGGGTGTTGATACCATATGATGAAGCATACCTCACCCAAATGGCTGAATCAAAGGAAATTTCCAACATTGTGGAAATGACCATCATGAGGGAATACAGTGACGTATTTATTTTAAAGTTACCCAAACATAACATAGATTGTGAGGTAGATTTCTCTATAGAACACATACCTAGAGAAACTCCAATATCAAATTGTCCATATAGGATGGATTCTATCGAATTGGAAGAGTTAAAGAAGCAACTGTAACAGCATTTGGAAAAAGGGTTCATACACCCTAGTGTATCTTTTTGGGGTGTGGCAATGCTCTTTGAGAAGAAGAAGGATGGAATAATGTAGTTGTGTATTGATTATCAGGAACTCAACATGATCACTATATAGAACAAGTTTCATATTCCAAGGATTGATGAATTGTTTGATTAGTTAGGTGGAGCTCAATACTTCTTAATGGTGGATCATTATTTTGGATATCTTCAGTTAAAGGTGAAGAAGGGATATATTTAGAAGACTACATTTCGTACAAGTTATGGGCATTATGAGTTTTTGGTGATGCCCTTAAGACTTACTAAGGCACCTTCAATCTTCATGGATTTTATTAATATAGTCTTTAGACATTTCCACGAAAAAATTATGGTAGTTTTTATTGATGATATTATCATCTACACCAAGAGAGAGGTAGAACATAATGAACATCTAAGACTTGTGTTGGCAAAATTGAGAACAGATAAGTCATATGCAAATTTTAGCAAGTGTGACTTTTGGATGAATGAAGTCACATTATTGGGACATGTGATCACAAATGTGGAAATTTATTTGAACCATAAAAAAGAAAAGGTTATTAAGGAATGTCTCTGACCCTCTAGTGTCACAAAAATATGTAGTGTTCTTGGAATAGTTGGATACGACTAATGTTTGGTGAGAAATTTTTCATGAGTGTCAAGACCGCTAGATAAGATTACAAAGAAAGGGGTAAAGTACGTATGGATGGAAGAATTGTGAGGGAAAAATCAAGGAGGGAAAGAGAAGTCATATCACTGCATTTTCACTCACATTACCGAAAAGTGGAGAATGTTTTGTGATATACAGTGATTCATCAAAGAAAGGATTTAGTTATATACCTGTGAAAAATGATAATGTGATAGAATACGCCTCACAACTGTTAATGATCCTTGAGCAGATTTACTTGATGCATGATCTATAGATGGAAGATGTGATTTTTACCATTAAAATATGGCTGCACTACCGGTATGGTGAGAAGTGTAACATATACACTGACCACAATATCTTAAAGTATTTATGCACACAAAGGAGATAAATATGCTTCAGAGGATATGGTTAGATCTAATCAAAGACTATGATTTCTCTATTTACTATCTTATTGGAATGGAAGACATGCTAGCTGATGATATATGCATATTAGAACATGCTACTTGATTCATGTTACGGATAGAGAAAGATAATATCTTCTTGGATTTGCAATGGATGGATTTTGAAATCCTAAGGGAAAGGGATACATCCTACATTTCCCAAATTATTATGAAACTATATATCAAAGAGATGATTATATATGAAAAAAGGGATGATCTTGAGTTATAGAAGAAATTGAATGATATAAAGGAAGGGAATCTACAAGATATCCATATCGACGTTGAAGGTGTGATTCGGTTTGGAATACAGCATTGTGGGCATTCATCACAAGGCATAAAGAATGAGCTATTGAATAATTCTCATGCCTCAACATTCACTATCCATCATGGGAGTACCATGATGTAATATGATCTCCAAAAACACATCTGGTGGGATAACATAAAGAATGATATTGCAAAATATATATCAAGGTGTTTGGTATGTAAACAATTTAAATAAGAGAAACAAAAGTCTAAAGATATGATTCATCCATTTCCTATACCCATGTAGAAATAGTAGAATTTCACTATGTAAATTGTCACAGGTCATCCAAATATATCAATGGAAAATAATGTGATATGGTTTTTGGTTGACTAACTCACCAGGACTACCCATTTTATTTCTATTCGGTAAGATCTCTATCTTGAACAACAAGAAAAAGATATATGTGAAGGAATTGGTGAGAATACAAGGTGTTTTACTATCGATTGTCTCTAATCATGATCCAAGTTACACATACAAATTCTGAAGGATCGATAAACATGCTTTGAGTACTAAATTAAATTTCAGCATGGCATATCACTACCAAACTGATGGAGAATCTAAAAGGACTATTCTAGTGCAAGAAGATATACTATGCTTTTGATCTCTATGACTCAATGGTGGATGGGATTATCATCTACCATTGGTTGAGTTCTCATACAACAATAGCTTTTACTCGATTATTGAGATTTCTCCATATGAATTATTCTGTGGAAAGATAGGTTGAACCCAAACCGGTTGGGATGGAATTGGAGAAAGAAAGATAATTGGACATGATCATATGCAAGAGATGACCAAGAAGATTAAAGTAATCTCGAAGCACATCAAACCTGCTAAGAGTCAGCAAAAGAGATATACTGACAATCATATTAAGGACTTGGTGTGCGATGTTGTAGATAAATTCTTCCAATGAATATCACCATGGAAGAGTATCATACGGTTTGGAATGAAAGGGGAGATAATACAAAGCTACATTTCCCCCTTTGAGATCCTTAACTGTATAGGAGTCGTGACCTATCGCCTTTCACTTCCATTGAATATGGCTCTTGTTCATGATGTTCTTCATTTATCACTGCTGAGAAAGTATATACCAGATCCCTCACTTGTACAGAACTCAGAGGTGGTATAACTGGAAGATGATCTCCCTTTTTGAGAAGCATCCTATGAAGATTTGGGATTGGAGAGATATGGTTCTACTAAACAATAAAACCCACATTTTCAATGTGTTTTTCTGGAACTATAAGTTGGAATAAGTAGCATAGGAACTAGAGGAAGTGTTGAAAGATATATACCCTCACCTATTTATGTAAAATAACATTTCGAGGGAGAAATTTCTTATAGGGGAAGAATGTAATGACCCAATGTTTTATCAATGAAATACCCTTCTTCTAATTTTTCCTTATACTATACTCTGAATGTGAATGAAAATGAAATATCATGATACTAAATAATATTTGACTGTTAAACAAAATTTTCCCCACTTCTATGCTTTGAATATAAAAAATCTGATATACATGGTTGTGTTCAGGGTGATTTTATGAGCCTAATTATAAGACCCAGAAACTTTTTGTAATTTTTTTTAATTAAATGGGAATTTTATGAGTTTTTGAAACTTGACAGTGCGTGATTCTGAGGCCCGAAGTTCCCGGAATCAATTCCTAATGTTTTTGTCGGGTTCGTTTAGTAAACATACGAGCGGGTTTTTATAACTTTTGAACCAGTGCTCATAATTGAAATCTGAGGGCACTGTTGAACTCTAAGTGATGGTATTTTCTTAAAGAAACATTCACCTCAATGACAGTGGGTTGAGAATAAAAGATATTTTTTGGGTTTTTTGTGGAAAATAATAAAATAAAATAAACTACACTTTATTTTATTTTTGACCCACCATGTAGAAGTTGGAGGTGGGGTCCATTAGAACTAAACCTCTTTGTGAGAGTTGAAGTGTGGGGACCACCCGAACATAACCTCCAATAAGAGGTTATGGTGGTGGGGCTCACTCGAACCTAACCTCTCGTGAGGGGTTATAATTTGGGACCACCCAGGACTAAAACCCCCTAATAATGGTGGGAGAGGAAAACCACTCAACTCCCCTCATTAAAGAGGGAGAGTCTCTCCGCCCCCTCATTTAATGGTGTCAACCCTTACGCTCATTTACCAACCTCGTGAATTAGTTATGTGAAGCCAATATAATTAATTCACCCATTTTTAATTCTTATTCCATCAACTTATTATATTTTTTAATTTATTATTATTGGATACCATTTATTTTGTTGACAATGGAAGAAGGACATTTGAGTGAAAATCTCTCACCAATAAAGAACGAAGAACATGTTATTCAAACGAAGAATGCTGGCAACGAGCATATTCGACTTCTTCCTCGAAAGCACCTTGCAGAAGAAACCGACGTGGGAAGACTTCGACAACCAAACATCCCTCCTCATCGTCATCAACGAACCGACGCATGAGCTCAATATTAGAAGTGTGTGGAGGAAGTGATGAATGATGACAACTCTATCTTCTTCCCCGCAACTCCATCAACAAACAATGAACAAAGGTAGGGGTTTAATTTTATTTATGTATGATATTATTCCATTGTTACATTTCTTCCAAAATAATGAACGCGGACTAACATATTATCAAGCTGATCCGAAGATGTTTTCCCTTGCGAGTTGTGAATATTTTAGTTAATGAGGGATTATAGGAATTGATGTTTTTAAGATATCTTACATGCTAGTTCTTTGCTTCATTCTTGTGAGCCAATTGCTATCACCCTAAACTTAGAAGGGTGCAGACCAAACCAACGTTGTCCAACCCCTCTGACAATCTTCTTTGTGATGTTCTTCGGCATGGTGACAGGGCGAAAAAGGTGTTGAAGGAAACCTACGCTGCCACCGTGACACATCGGTGCCCCGGGCCAAACCACGCCACCCTCCAAATTTCGAGTCTCCCGGGCCGCACTGCCCGCCGGTCGCGCCACAGGCCCACCAAACCAGCCGAGCTGCACCACACTCCGACCAAGCGGTGCTCCGGCTGCACCGCGCCCTAGTTCCCTGGTGCGGCACCTCCCACGCCCCTCGCGAAATCCTCTTGAGCCCCGTCCGAGCCGGCTTCGGCGTTCTCTACACTCCCCGCGGCTCCACCGTATATGTGCCCCACAACGCCCCATCCAATCCGACCTCCCAGCGCCAGCCACACCACTCCAGCCCCGGGCTGGGCCGCCCCGAGCAGGCCACTCGCAGCACCCTCTATGCCGAGCTGCGCCCTTACGGCGCCCTCCGAGCTGAGCCGCGCCCTATCAGAACCCTCATGGCTGAGCCACACCTTCGAGATTCCCTCTGTGCCAGGATGCCCATCATGTGGCCTTTGGGACGAACAACCCTCACACCGACCCGCGGCTGGTCCTTAACCTCGTGACCAGTCCGCATTCTCGAGGCCCTCCGCGACCCCTCGTAGCCTGCTGGGCTGGGACCACTAGGCCAGGATGAACCTAACAGGCCATCCCAGACCCAACGGGTCAGGCCAGGTCAACCCAGACGGGGTCGGCCCAAACTGGTTCGGGCATGGTCGGACTGGACTCGAGCCCACTACGACCCATTACTTTTTTTGGCCATATCTTTGGCACCAGGATTCTGTTTGACGAACCGTCAGCAGCACTAGTAATCTGGAGCATGAAGTTCCCTTTTAGTATACCCTACTAGAATTTGGGGTATAGTTGAGATACGGTAGGTTTGGATCGCGCACGAATCTAATCGGGCCCCCAGTAGTAAAAGGATAATAACTCATAGACCGGGAATCCGATTGACACACCATATGTTGCATTGAGACCTCTATGACATGGATGACCTTTAAGATACTTCTTCATAGGACTTCGTGACTGTTGGAGTATCGACCAGTAGATCGTGGAGCGAATCCTTCCAGATATGAGTGGACAATGTGTCGAGACCTAGTGGCTGGCTGAGACTTGACGACTACTGACCGATTGACTCTGAGTGACTCGACTAGCCTATTGTGGAGTGCCTGGTTGTGGCAGCAGTCCCACGGTGGAGCACCTTATAGTTGTGGAGGAAGACCTACGGTACTCGACATGAGGAGTACATCTACAGGCTATTAGTGGGAGTGCCTAGTTTTAGCAGCATACCCATGGTGGGGAGCACCTTGGTGACATAACAGACCCACGATACTCGACATGAGGAGTAAGTGGGAAGCACTATGGTTTCATGGTAGTCCCACTTTACTCGACAGAGGAGTAGTTCTCCGTCAGTCGTGGTTTCGATAATGTGAATAAAAATCCTGGTTGAGCTAAGTCTGTAACTTTTGTGTTTTACTCATGATTTAGATGGATTACTTGATAACTTAGGTATTTGTATGGGCATATAACTATGTGGGATTATCTGTTGATTTCATACTTTGTGGTTTATCCTTGTTGTATTTTTTGAGACCTTGAGGGTCTCGGGGTCCCTACTGAGTATCGTTATACTCACCCCTACATGGGTTATGCCCGTACCTCATTGTGTTGGATGTAGATGACAAACAGTGGTGACCGAGGCTAAGAGTTCTAGGACTAGATGGTTCACAGAGGTGGACCGAACGGCATGTCGGTACTCGTAGGATACAGATGGAAGTGGAGTTCTGAGGAGGCGATCTGTACCTACCCTTTAGGTACGAACCTCAGAGGACGAAGTAGTGGTTATTTTTCCTATATCCCCAGTTGTACTTATACTTTCAGTTTCTTGTACTCTCCAGTTGGGATTGTATTTTGGCCCCTTTTTACTTTCTGTACTCACTTGTTGGTTATTCAGTTTACTCGTGAAAGTATCTTCTTTTTTTATTTATAGGTTATAAAGGCAATGCCTTCCTAGTTTTTGGGAATTACACCTTTGGTGCTAGTTGACAACCCCTGGCCTATGGAAGGCGGTCTTGGGGTAGCCACGGCATGGGACTCAGGGGATGGGTCATGAAAAATTGGTATTAGAGGAGTCAGTTCTATTACGGAACATAGGGATCTAATCTTTTCTATGAAGAAATAGTATTAAGTGTTGTAAGTGTGGTTTTCAGTTCAGTGAGTCCAGTATTGGTGCGGCAGCCGACGTATCCATACACCAGGACCCTGACTTCTGATTTCCAACTCAGTACACAAAAAAACTGATTGTGTGTGTGTTTTTAATGGTTTTCTTTAGGTCATCTCAACCAGGTCAGCTCACCAGGTGTTACCTTTTGACAGCGTTGCATCTATTTTTTCAGGAGGCCTCCACGTGGACAACCATCTAGAGTTGCGAGAGTTACATGCATAGATATCCCTCAGAGTGACGAGGCCTTGGTGCATGGCCCTTTTCTAGCAGAGGCAGTGCCAGCGGTACAACCCCCGTTGGGCCACCGATGCCATCAGCCCTAGCAGTAGATGATGCACGCTGCTTGAGTGTGTTGCACAAGTTCCATCACTAGAGGCCACCCGGGTTCTGGGGAGAGACGGACCCACTGGTGGTCGAGGATTGTCTGGAGGCTGTGGTGAGAGTTTTTCCACTGGTATGGACACCAGCCAAAATCCTGGTGACTCTTGCTGCTAGCCTTCTATAGGAATCAGCAGGCAGATGGTGGAGCTTCATACTCCAGGTTCATGATCAGATGATGCTACTCTGGGAATATTTCGAGAGCCTGTTTCAGGCAGAGTTTGTTCCGGAAGCTCTCCGTGTAGTGCACATACAAGGGCTACTTTATTTGCTATAGGTCAGCATGATTGTAGCTTAGTACTCAGTGAGGTTCACTGACCTCTCACGCTACTCCACTGATATGGTGCGGGGCCCATTCTTCAGGGCCCCGACATTCAATTAGGGGATCATAAAATAGATCAGAGGTCCAGTGATCTCACTCAGCATCCCGACGCAGGCAGGGGTGATAGAGAGAGACCTAGTAGTGGAGAGTTTCCTTGCTGAGCAGTCTCCAGCAGGTAGATTCACCACCAGTCGACACGTAGCGGAGTCTTCTATAGCTAGTAGCAGACATATGTCGTAGAGGTCCAAGAGGACCAGATCTACAGGTGGATGAATTCATGACTCAGGATCCATTGTGCGGAGCACCTGAGGCAGAGACCAACATTCCATGAGCGGGTAGTGTAACTCATGTGGCGGGTAGGGTCACATGGATCGTGACTGTCTGAACCAGCATTCAGATGATCAGTAGAAGGTCGAAGGACAACCCAGGTAGAGAGAGAGAGACTCGATTGAGGCAGTCCACAGGGAGTAGGTGAACGTGGAAAAGGAGCTGGCCATGCAGCTGGCAGTGGACAACATTTTGAGGTGTTACCACCACAACCACCAGGAGGTCCACCCTGACTACAGGGAGAAGGTGGGTAGGGGAGATCACAGCTCTAGGTAGCTAAGGCATATGATCAGGGAGCTGTAGAGATTATTCGAGGTACGATCTGTGCCTACTCCACCATAGCTGTCGTACTTATAGACACAGGTTCTAGCCACTCTTTCATTTCCACTACCCTCGTTCAGAGCTCAGAGATTCCGATAGAGCCTTTGGATCGATCCTTACGGCTAGAGACTCATACGAGAGCAGATTCGACGATTAAACACTGGTGCCGACAGTGTGAGCTTACACTAGGAGGCGAGTGCTTCGGCTGGGATATCCTATTAGTGGCATCGAGGCCTTATGACGTCATCTTGGGTATGGACTAGTTATCTACAATCCATGCTCTGATAGACTGTATTAGGTGCAAATTGTGGTTTGTCTGCATGGATGGGACCAGGTTTACCTTCCCTGGGAAGAAGGGAGCCTTTGCAACATAGGACGAACTTACTTGGAGGAGAGTACAGACAATCACCCATTAGTTGGCTAGCCTTATCCTCAGAGCATTTGATATGGAGAGTCCGACATATCCTGTAGTGGTGGACTAGTACACAGATGTTTTCCCTAATGATGTCCCAGTTATACATCCTCACAGAGTGGTGGACATTTATATTTACTTATACCCCGAGATGATACTGATATCTACACCAGCGTATCAGATGGCTCCCATAGAGCTTCGCAAGATGTTGGTACATCTAGAGGACTTATATGGGAAGGGATTCATCTGGCCTAGTGTTTCTCCCTGGGCAGCCCCAATTCTAATCGCCAAGAAGGCGGATTGGAGCTTGTGACTTTGTGTTGACTATCGGTTCCTGAAACAGGTGAATGTGAAAACTAAGTACCCACTACCGAGGATTTATGACCTCTTTGATAAGTTTAAGGGAGCATAGTTGTTCTCGAATATATACCTCAAATCAGAATATCAGCAGCTCATAGTTCAAGATGAGGATGTGTAGAATATGGAATTCAGATGTTGGTATGTCCACTACGAGTTCTTGGTTATGCCAACTGGTATAACCAATTCTCCAACAGTGTTCATGGGAATCATGAACAGTAAATTTCAGACAAACCTTGATCGCTTTGTCGTAGTCTTCATCGATGACATTCTGATCTTCTTGACTACTGAGGAGGAGCATTCCTATCACTTGTGGGTAGTACTAGACACACTCCGAGAGCACCTACATTATGGTAAGGTCTCAATGTGCCAGTTCTGGATCTGATAGGTCCACATTCTGGGACATGTCATCTCGGAAGATGGAGATGCAGTAGATCCAGTGAAGATTGAGGTGATACTTGATTGGGAGCCACCCAGAAGTTTGATCGAGGTACAAAGTTTCTTGGGTTTGGCTTGATACTACAATAAGTTTGTACCAGACTTCTCCAGAGTTGTAGCACCACTATCAGCCTTGACAAAGAAGGGGAAACCATTTGTGTGGTGAGAGATATATCAGCAGAGCTTTCAGGAGCTTAGATAGAGGCTGACTAGTGCCTCCATCTTGAGGATTCCAGAGGAAGGCGTAGGGTACGTAGTCTACTGCGACGCATGAGGGACCGGACTCAGATGTGTCCTGATGCATGAGATAGAAGTGTTCATATATGTCTCTCATTACCTGAGACAGCATGAGCAGAACTATGAAACCCATGACATGGAGTTAGAACTGGTGGTCTTCGCCTTGAAAATGTGGTGACACTATCTGATGGGAGAACATTTTATCATGTACTCTGATCACAAGAGTCTAATGTAAATATTCTCTCCGAAGGACCTGAACCTGAGACAACGACATTGGTTTGAGTTCATCAAGGACTATGACTTCGAGATAGTATATACTCATGGGAAGCAGAACTTTGTTGCAGATGCACTTAGTAGGAGAACTGGTATACATCTTCTAGGCGACGAGATAGAGAAGCTGTCTGCTTTATAGATATCTGTTGTGGATAGAGATGGAGCAGATTTCCTTCATCCTCGTACAATCACTCCTCCACATCATCAGCGAGTCAGGGAGGAGAAGTGTGGGGACGCTGACTGAGAGGCACAATGTGCTTAGATATCCACAATACAGGCACCTGATAAATTACTTAATGGTGGATAGAACGTTATCATTTTCAGAGGACATACTATGGTACCAGTGTCACTTTAAGAGGACATGTTGATGGAGTTCCACATATACCCACTAGCAGTACATCCAGGAGTGGCGAAAATGTACCAGGATCTCCGACAACAACACTGGTGGCCGAGAATGAAGAAAGCAGTTGCAGATTTTGTCTCTCGGTGCCTCATTGGTCAGCAAGTGAAGGTGGAGCATCAGGTAACAGCATGTTTGGTTCATCTTTTAGAGCTCTCAGAGTGGAAGAGGGATGGGATATCCATGGATTTCGTGATAGGACTTCCACATAAATCTAGTGGTCAGGACTTGATCTGGGTGATCGTCGACCGACTCACTAAGTCGGCCCACTTCCTAGAGATCATAAATCAGGTTTCAGTAGAGAGAATGGGACACCTCTATGTACAGGTGATTGTGTTGATACAAGGAGTACCTTCGACGATTTTCTCCGATCGTGACACACAATTTACATTCCGACTATGGAAGGGGTTGCAAAAATCTTTCAGGATGCATCTTTGTTTGAGCACCGCCTTCCATCCCCAGAAGGATGGCCAGACAGAGCGGACCATTCAAACCATTGAGGACATGTTGCGTTCTTGTGTTCATGACTTCGGTTGCTGCTGGGAGGATCACTTTCCTTTGGTGGAGTTTTCATACTACAATAACTATCACTCCACCATTGGGATGACACCTTTTTAGGCATTGTACAGGCGAATTTGCAGATCACCTTTGTGTTGGACTAACCTAGGGGAGTCAACACTAGTGGGACCAGAGATGGTACGAGGTACCATGGAGAAGGTGCATATCATCCATGAGCAGATGGAGATAGCACAGAGCAGGCAGTCTTCATATGTTTATAGGATACAGAGACCTCTAGAGTTTTAGGATGGGGACCACATCTTTCTACAGGTCTCACCATGATGAGGTATAAAGTGATTTGTATGAGGTATCAAGTTATCTCCGAGAGTCATTTGACCTTTATAGGTCCTCAGTAGAGTTGGTGAGGTGGCCAACCTCTTAGCTCTTCTACCTCAGTTGCATCGGGTGCACGACTTCTTCCATGTATCCCAGTAGAGGAGATATGTTCATGACCCTTCCCACATCATCGACCATGGCGAGCTGCACGTTGATGATGGGGCGAATTTTACGGAGGATATAGTAGATATTGAGGATCGACAGAATTGGGTTCTTTGTGGATGGTCACTACCTCTTGTGCATGTTTTCTGGAAGATCGAGGACCTCCAAGAGAGCACATGGGAGCAGGAGGCTCAAATGCATGCCCAGTACCCCCACTTATTCCCTTAGTTATGAGTTTTAGATTACAGGGATGTAAAGACCTAAGGTGGGGAGAATGTAAAGACATGGAATTTCTATGTAATATTTTTAAATTAAATGGGAAATTTACGAGTCTGCAAAACATGACGGCGCGTGATTCTAAGGCCTGGGGTGCCCGGGATCAATTTCTGACGTTTTGCTAGGGTGCATTTAGCAAACGTATGAGCGGGTTATGATAACTTTTGAACCAGTGATCTGAATTGAAATCTGATGGCACCGTTGAACTCATTTCAATGGTATTCTCTTAAGGAGACATTCACCTCGACGGTAGTGGGTCGAGAATAAAAGATAAATTTGGGGTTTTTCGTGGAAAATAATAAAATAAAATGAACTACACTTAATTTTATTTTTGAGCTTCCATATGCATGTTGGAGGTGGGGTCCACTAGAACTAATCCTCTTCATGGGATTTGAACTGTGGGGACCACCTGACTATAATCTCTCATGAGAGGTTATGGTGGTGGGGACCACCTGAACCTAACCTCCCATGAGGGGTCCCGATGTGGGGACCACCAGGGACTAAACCCCCTAATAAAGGTGGGAGAGAAAAACACCCCAACTCCCCTCATTAATGAGGGAGAGTCTCTCTACCCCCTCCATTAATGTTGTTATCCCTTCCTCTCTTTTAATTGTGCCAACCTCATGAATTTATTAAGTGGAGACAACTTAATTAATTCACCCATTTAGAATTCTTATGACAAGGGCTTAATAGATTTTTTAATCTATTATTATTGGATACCTTTTCTTTTTTGGAAAAGTAGGAAGGAGCTTTTGAGAGAAAATCTCTCACAAAAAAAGAACGAAGAACGCGTTCTTCCAACGAAGAATGCCAACGAGGAGCATCTTAGACTTCGTCCTCGAACACACCTTGTGAAAGCAACCGATGTGGGATGTCTTAGACAACTGACCATCCCTCCCCATCATCGTCAATGAACCGACACATGAGCTCAGGATTGGAAGTGCACAACTGACGTGATGAATGACGACAACTCCATCTTCTTCCCCACGACTCCGTCAACGAACAATGAACAAAGGTAAAGGTTTAATTTTATTTGAGTATAGTATTATTCCCTTGTAACTTTTCTTCCAAAACATAAAATGCAGACCAACTTATTATGAAGTTGATCCATGGATGTTTTTCCTTACGAGTTGGGAATATTTTTGTTAATGAGGGATTATGGGAATTGATGTTTTTAGGATATCTTACAGGATCATTATTCGCTTCATTCTTGTGAGTTAATTGTTATCACCCTAAAAAAAGAAGGATGTGGACCAAACCAACGTGGTCCAACCCCTCCACTTATTTTTTGTGTGATGTCTTCAGCAAGGAGATGAGGCGACGAAGGCAACCTGTAGTGCCCTCGTGAATCTTTGGCACCCTTGGCCGAAACACACTGTCCACCGGCTTCCAAGCCGCCCCAGCTGTGATGCCTAATGGCGGCGCCACCTGCCGGTCGAGCCGCGCCGCACCCCGACTGAGCCGCACTCCCGAAGCACCACACCCAGGCTCTCGGTCAACGTGCCTCTCATACCCCTCATGTCATCCTCCCGAGTCATGGCCGAGCCAGCATCCACATGCTCTGCACGCCCTGCGGATCCACCGTCCGTGCACCCCTCGTGCCCTGTGCACCCTGCACGACCAGTGTACCCCGCGCTCCCACTGGATGAACCAGCCAGCCAACCTTTGTGCACCCCACACGCCCTACGGCTCTGCAGTCCACACGCCACGTGGTGCCCCGACTAAGCCGACCTCCAGGCCCAGACCGCGCCTCACTGGCCCTGGGTCGAGCCACCCCGAGCCGACCCCTCACAAAACCCTCCGGGAATAGTAGTGTCGTCGCAACGCCCTCTAGGCATATTTGTGCCCTCACGGTGCCCTCCGAGCCGAGCCGCCCATACGGCACCCTCCGAGCCGAACGACCCTCGCACCGACCCATGGTCGGTCTGCACCCTCACGACCAAACCACACTCTCACGACCCTCCACGGCCCCTCAAGGTCTATTGGGTGGATCACAGTGAGCTGGGCTGAACCTAATAGGCTGGCCTGCCTAACAGGTCGGGCCGGGTCGGTCCGTCTGGGTCGGTCGGACCCGGGCCCACTATGTCCCTTTCCATTCTTTTGGCCATATGTTTGGCACTGAGCGTCCGTTTGATGAACCATCAGCAACCCTAGTAATCATGAATCATGATGGTCCCTTTGACTATACCCCACTATATTTTGGGGTATAGTTGAGATATTTTCAGGTTGGATCACACATGAATCCAGCCGGGCCCCGGGACTAAAAGGATAATAACTCACAGACCGTGCATCTGATTGACGTGCCGTCTATTGCGTTGAGACCTCTATGACATGGAGGACCTTTGAGATACTTTTTCATGGGACTTTGGGATAGTTGGATTATCAACTAGTAGCTCGTGGAGCTGATTCTTCCAGAGACGAGTAGAAAGAGTGTGCAGACTTAGTAGATGGCTGAGACTTGATGACTGCTGACCGATGGACTCGGGTTGACTCGAATAGCCCAATGGGGTGCGGTTGGTTATGGCGGAAGACCCACGGAAGAGGAGCTCCTGGTTTTGGAGGCATACCTGCAGTACTCGGCATGAGGAGTACCTCTGCAAGCTATTAGTGGGAGCGCCTAGTTGTGGCGGCAGACCCACGGTTGGGAGCATCTTGGTGATGCAGCAGACCAACATTACTCTACAGTAGGAGTACCTCAGCAGTCCAAGGTTTGTGGGAGGCTCCTTGGTGTCATGGCAGGCCCACTGTAATTGATAGAGGAAGAGTTATCTAGCAGCCATGGTTTCCATAATGTGAATAAAAATCCTAGTTGAGCTGAGTCAGTAACTTTTGTTTCTTTCTCATGATTGAGATGGATTACTTGATAACTTAGATATATGTTTTGGCATATACCTAAGTTGGGTGATCTGTTGATTTCATACATTGTGGTTTATCCTTGTTGGATTTTGGAATACCTTGAGGGTCTCAAGGTCCCAAATGAGTATAGTTATACTCACCCCTGCATGGGCTATTCTCTCACCACGTTGTGTTGGATACAGATGATGAATAGTGCTTATTGAGGCTGAGATTACCCAGACTAGACGGTACCCGGAGGTGGACCATATGGCGTGTCGGTACATGGAGGATACAGATAGATGTGGAGTGTTGAGGAGGTGATGTGTAACTACCATTCAGTTAGAAATCTCAGAGGATGACCCAATGGCTGTTTTTCTTATTTCCTTAGTTGTACTTGTACATTCAGTTCCTTCTACTCTCTAGTTGGGCCTATATTCTGGCCCCTTTTTACTTATTGTACTAACTTGTTGGTTATTTAGTTTACTTATGATCATATCTGTTGTGTGTTTTTGTAGGTTATAAAAGCAATTCCTTCCCAATTTTAGAGAATTACTTCTTTAGTGCTAGTCACCAGCCCCTGGCCTATGAAAGGTAGGCTTGGGGTAGTCACAGCATGGGCCCCGAGGGACGGGTTGTGACACTAATAGAACAAAAATAATTTGTGGTGAGCAGTAACATAACCTTATGAATTGAAATTCTAACTGTAAGAATACTGACATATACTAATTAATAGTAACCTTACCTATGACAGTATGTATATAAGATTTTAGTGAAATTATTTTGTACCTATGTCTTAGAATAAGAAAATAGATATTTTAAAATTGTAATATGTCGAATAAAATATTGTTTTATTTAAGAATTAAATTACTCATATTTAGTAATTTTTTGAAAACATACCTTCCTTTTTTTATTCTACATGGAAAAAAATGGTTTGGGTGAATTTTTGGGATTTTTCTGAAAAACATGAATTTTCAGTGAATAGTAAAATATGATAATTTATTATAAATGACTAATGCATGAATGATGATGTCATCAGAATATGTATGGATGATGTAGATACATTATATCAAGATCACATTCACTTATTACTATTATTGGTCATAGAATCAAACCTATTACTTTTTTGGTGGGAAATAATAAATTAATGAATATTAAATTGAGAAAACCCATGTCCACTCCACTATAAATACTACCATTCACACCCTGAATTTTTCACACATCTCAAGCCTCAATCCATGTACAAACACTTATTAATCATCTTCCTTAGACCCTCCACTACGTCAAATAGTTTTTTTTCTCACCAATAGACTAATCCATGGTTTTTAGAGGAGGATCTCAAGAGGATAAATAAATAGGTAATTCCCCTATCTATTTTCCTTTAATTTCCTTTCAATATCAAGTTATTTTCTTATTCTCTCCCCCACATATCTCAATCCACATTTTATGGAAACTCTATTATCATACATATACTATAATTTTTTAACACTAATGAGATATTATATCATCCAACCCCCTTATTCCTTTATTTTTATTTTAGAAAGAGAAATGTTTTTTTGTGATGTGTTAATTCATCACCTTTCAGAATGACATTTTCTCAATTTCCATTACTACATTCAGTTCAGGTCATAAAATTATTTTTATGGTTGAAATATATTAAGTTATGTGTATGAAATCATATTTAATGTTTTGTAACTAACTTATATACATATTACTAATTGATAAATCAAAACATGTTTGTTGTGATCCAAAAATCACCCAAATCAACCTAAAATGATCATCATTAAATATTAAATAATGATTCATACTCATGGAATATAAAATAACTAATTATTCGATCATTTAAACTCCACTATATCAGTAATTACATATAATATTAATTTTGGTAGTTCATCCTTTTTCAACATGAACTTCCATTCATAAATACAAGAGAACGGTTCACAAAAACAATAAAAACGAATATTCCCAAACAATGAATTTAAACTATATAACTCAACCAAATTCCCATAAATGAACTTAATGAAAAAAATAATGAATAATTCAAATTTATAAAAGGTTCTGGAAATATTAATTAATGGATATAATGTGGAAATACATGAATTTAAATTGAAGAAGGTGTTTAGATACATGGTAAGGGGAAATTCTTAAATCCAACATTCTTTTTCCGTGTTCTCTGTCATTCACTCCATTTTTTGGAATTTTTTCTTATAAAAAATAATTTTTTAATGATTATCTTAAATATATTGGGATATAAATTTTTCATAATTTATTTTATATCAATCACATTGTTTTCGAAAAGATATATTCTTTTAAGAACACACATTTATTTCTCACTCAAGTTTGATGGTTCTTGTATCAAGTATGGTATTCCCTCTTTCTTTTTGGAACCCAAAGTTTATGAATACATTATTATGAGTTGAAAATAATTCATTTATATGGTTATAATTAATATATGTTTTATGTGGAAGGCATGATAATAAAAATTTTATGATGTGACAGGTGCGCCCGGAATTATCTAGCGCAATATGAAATTTGCAATGTGAAGGGTGCCCCCAGAATTACACCACACTCCCATGCATTGGGTAAAGTGATGAACCTAATGAGGTAAAATGAAATGATGTTTTAACATGGTGATATATTTTTTCAAAACTATATGTGTTAGATGACTGTTATGACATGATGTTTCATTTTATTATATTGCCACATCCCAAGTCATTTACTAATGTTTCCACTCATGATTTTTATGATGATGTTATGATTATGATCAACCCATGATATATTGTTCTTATATATCTTATTACTAGGTTTTTAGATGACCCCTTTTATGTATATCTTCAAGGGAATACATTTACTAAGGATAGGTCAAGTTCCAATATGATTCTAGAGAATAATGAATTAAATAAATATTTATTCTTGATGTTTTAAATGATACGATGTTTCTTAGTTTTCCCAATACACTAAAACTATGGATCCTCATGGCGTAATACAATTATATTTTTTATCTTTATAATAATGTAATATTAATAAATGAAAAGTCATGTTCTCTATATATTTACCTAGAAAAAATTACTAATGATGACCCCAAGGTCATGTTTGAATTTTTTAAAGTGCAGCGCATAATTTGAATGAAATGTTTGGAAGATATTTGATGATTAAGGGTGAAATTTATAGAGGGTGTAACGTGGTAAAGTTTGACATGTCTGGAGGGTGTCACATGACCAATGTGACATGTTTTTAGGACTCTTCATGATCTATATGACATGTATGAAGTGTTTCACATGATATATATGACTTGTATGGAAAAAATAAAATGTTCTAAATGACATGTATCAAGGGTGTTGGATGATCTAGAAAACCTGGATGTATGACCTCACATGATCTGGATGAAATTTTTGGATAGTATCACGTGATCTTGGGGATTGTTTTGAGTATATCATAACCCATCTAACATGCCCTGAAGTCATTTTGGGAATTGACATTCATTCTCTAGATCGAATGCAAAACATGTATGACATATCTGGAGGACATTACAAGAATCATGTATCATACATAGAGGGTATCTCAAGGAATGATTGGAATTTATAGAGAGTACCTCTTGACCATATTTACATGTCCAAGAGACATGTCATGATTGAAATGGAATATTATAAATGTTCCGGATGACTTGGGTGATATGTATTGGTGTTGTCACATGACCTATGTAGGTACTGTGAAGCGTATTCCGATTACCCTATCGATAATTTCATATGTGGCTCATCTATTTTTAATCATCCTTACAACCTTCATTTCATTTTTTAATTATGGTTTTTCTAGTGTTAGATAATTTTAGGTATCACATCACCAATTCGATATGCAGAACCTTCTTCACAGTCTATATAACACACCAAATGTCATTTCCATGATAGGTAGAGTTATCACGCAAAGAACATATTCATGATTTGTGATCCCTTAGGTCATTCCAAAGTTTTTACTTGGTTAAATCCCTTTTTGATTGCATTATTGGTCATTTATATATTTCCTCTCATGTGATCATTGGTATAAGTCTTCCATTGTGGGTTTGTTTTTTATTGGGGGCAATTAACATCATCACTACCCTAGTTATACAACAACTTTCATAGATCATATATCAAAAATTTTAAATTGAGTTAGTCATAGGATTTATGTATCATGCGAGTAGAATAATCTTACCGTGGGTAATCCATGAAGTTATATGATTATCCAAATTATAAAAATGTTCTACCGTCACCATATTTATCATACCATGTCTGATCTTAATTATTTATCTTATCCATGATGAAATTTAAAAGTTATTTCATATGTTGGGGATTAAATGTGTCCAAATATTCAATAGATTATGATTACTATGGGAAGGATACCACCTGATCTAAGATGACTTGTTTCGGGTCATCCATGAGACAAAGGCTAATTTTCAAGGAAGGATTCCTGGTATCAGGACAACCTGTCAATGGGACCTCGTGAGACTATTCTAGAATGTTGAGGCCCTTCACACGTATACCATTTCTTATTGTTTTTTGAGCTGAAAGGGAATCACACAATTGAATGGAAATGTATAAGTCCATACTTATGAAATATTTGGAATTACAACATCATTTTTCACAACATGGTGTCTATGTCACTAGGGTCATCGTAAGGTTTTCTGGATCACATGAGCACGTCACATGATGATCAATGTAACTCTCATTTTTATAAATATTCCATTTTTATCCACCTTTCTTCTGGAAGGTTTTTTTGGTTGATTATACAATGTAATTCAATTGAAACTTTTTATGATTTTGAGGAAATCCTCTAGAAACCTCAACATGGTTATTAGAGATTTCCAAAATCCTTAATGAGAACTAAAGGGCTTGTCAGTGGATCATTTCATGATCCTAAATAAAACATAAAAAACGCATGACCCATTTATATGACATTACAAAGGTCATGTGGTTTCATGCCTATTTTAAGAACATGAGATCCACATAATTCAACTTCTATTCCTTGATTTGTTTTCCAATGAAAATAGTGCCCATTATTTATGTATTTAATCCCTTCAGGATTTATGGAATCTCAATTGTGGTAAATATTACTCCCACACCCAGGAGCAAGACATGTATGTATAAAGTATTGGTTCTAAGGAATGTAAATTCTTACCAGAGACCTTGGGTGTACCTCTAATCAATGTCATGGGAGACATTCATCTTTAAAAGTGATGGTATTTCTATTTGTAAGAACTGGTCACAAGAATGGTTTGTGATAACTTTTCATATTCTCCCACAATGTGACTGCACTATATCAACACTTGTCCAAAAAAATCTGGATTCATGTATTTGTAATTTTGAAAAATTAGGTATAATTTCAATTTTTTATCATATATATTAATCTGTTAATGATCTATTTTATTGTTTGTGTGATCTCTCAATAATCATGTGTCTCACAAGAACATGTAAAGGACAGACGATCATGAGTCTTATGAATGTTTTTTCAATTGGGAGATTCCCAATGTGTCATGAAATCTGAATATTTCCATGGATAATGTTGTTTGAGATACCATTATTCCTTCATGTGTTCTTGAATCCCTTAATTTTTAATGTTATTCACACGATTCTCTCATATTCATGAACCTCTTTATGAAGTATTTCCCTCTCACATGAAAAGTGTTCATTATTTCATATAATGGATTTGGATTCTTGTACATTCTTTTCTACATCTATCAAAAGGGTCATTTCATATAGGAATCATAAAGTAGAACCCTGGTAACTATTATGATATTTCAAAGTGGTTATAAATTTTTTTCTACCATTTGATCTTTAGAGATACCCCCTTTCAAACCATATATCTTTATATAGATTCTTTCTACTGGATGATTTTTCCATTCCCTAGAACGACTACTAACATTAGTGTTATTAGATTCATTTTCTCGGATTATGTTCAAATAAACATTTTCAATATATTTCAATTAGCATGTTTACAATATTATAGGTTTTCCTACACATTGTTGAACTCTCTTCATGGTTCGAACTATTGTAGTTTTTCCACTAGCCCATTGCAAAATGTTATTCAATTATATTTTTTCCTTCCTGAATAATCCAACAAATAGTATGATCTAAAAATAGGACCTAAAACTTGGTGGTAATAATTTTAATAAATTGGAATTGTTATTTTTTGGTTACAAATATATTATTAGGATTTTATAGTCAGTTACACACTATTCGCCATTATAAGGACATATTGATTTCTCAGTTCATCTTCTACCATTAATTAAATCATATTAGCTAACTAATAATCCATGGTGTCATGTAACTAATTAATTAAATCTATCCAAACGATATGTAGGAATCAAAATTAGTAATATCTAACAACTGGGCAAGAAATACACCCTTAGGGAGATGTATTGTGAATTTCTTCCAATAATGGTTATAGTGATGTTCCTACCAAAACATCATTCTTGCTATAGAACATCCATATATTTGTGAAAGATACATTATGAAAGGATATATATATATAATCTCACTCAACTCCTTTAAAAACTGGATAAATATTATTTTGTTCTATAGAAGAGCTTGGAAAACTGTTATACACCCTCACTGGTACCCTTTTAGGTAGGTCATTGACTCACATACACAAATTGATAAACCCATGAGTTCAGTGAGTATACCACAAGGTATTTCCTAGTGAGAAAAAAATAATTCATAAGGCTTATCCTATATGTTTTATTACCCACTATTATGAATGGATGGCTTCTCATGGTAGGTGGCCCTTTCTTACGAATTTGAGTGATAATGTTGATGATTTCATCTCATTTTGTATACGTATAGGCCCTTAATTTAGTTTCATAGACACTTTACCTCCTATACCATATCTGATTCCATATTCATTAAGGTAACATTACAAATATGAATGGTTTCCATTTATAATTTAATTTTTCCTTTATAGGGATGAATTTATGATGCTACAAACAACATAAGAAAATTTAGAACCTTATCTCTTCGTTCAACCATTGGAAATTGAATACTTCTAGGTATTATATGATTCAATTTAGACCTCACGAGATCATTAACATAGTGATCCTATCTGAACACTACAATGTTATTCTTGATCCTATACCAATAAAGTAAAGCATTGATAATGGTTGTGTCTATAGTACAAAACAGTTGTATAAATATCTCTTTTTAGGATATGGATCTCTTGTAAAGTATAGAAACGATGATTATTTGAGGGACATATAAAACATTCAATTATACCATTTAATTTAGTTTCATTAAATGGGTGTCTCCCAACCCATCAGCTGGAATGTGTGGAGAACAACAACCCAAAAGTTTCTGATAATATATACTGATATTGGAAATCAAATACAAAAATGCTAAGATTACCATCCTCATATTGGAACACCTACCTTCAAATAATATTCATTTTCCCATACATAGGTGGAATCCTAACCAGTTGGTTTTCTCGATGGGTTTCTCTTTCATGTGGAAGAAGCATGTGATTCAATGTTCCCCATGTCCATAATGAAAATAATGTTGATTCAGTATTCATTGTGTCTTTCTAGGAACCCCTCACACTATTTTGATAACAACACCATTAGTGGAGAAATATTTCCGATAGTGTTTATTCCTTCAATATGTGTGATGAAAGCTGCATCATTTGAGTATATGGAACATTGTACATCTAATATATCTTCTTCCTCAGTTGACCAAGTAATTCCATCTTCTGAAATTAGTAACCATTAGGATCATATGTGCAATCACAATGTGGGATGTTGAACCTGTATAATCTCACCATGATCTCTAAGACACCCCAAGATTCCTTTCAGGAAAAATAGTCACCCTTTAACCTTATCATTCTTAAATTGGTGTTGTGTAGAATTTACCACCATTCATTATATGAGATCATGTGAAAACATTCCGAACATGGTAGAATTTTTCTAATATAAAGATGGGATTCCATGAGTTCAATGAAATAACTCCCTTGATCAATCCAAAAATGGAATCTTATAAGGATCTATAATAGGTTCATTAGATAATATCTCAACTACACACCTATATTTATACCTTGAGCATGTAGATATTAGGGCATGTTGAGATCATATATCATAGATAATTCATACATTCATAATTATCAGCCTCATTAATGACTACTAAAAATGATTTTAGGAGTTTTTTTATTATAGAGACTATTTAAATATATAATGTAGTATAAGAATTGGGGTGGGGCCTTAGCACTCATTAAACGCTTCTCATTAGACTCAAGAAAACATGTAAAATTATTCGAGTAAAATTTTGTTTTCTTTCTGATCACAAATGCTTTATACATTGAGGGAATCATCAAAGAGATTGGGAAATGTGTAGATTTCACTCTTTTAATAACTTTATCAATGATTTAATGTTCATCATCATTTCATATCATTTTTCATCATTAATTTAGTCATGAAATGTATTAAATTTCCATGATATGATGTTTCATTGATCATCAATGATTCCCAAAAATTCCATAATATATTGTCAAACTATATGCATGGATTAAAATATTGAAATAAAAAACATGATAAATTCTTAAGATTCCCCAAAAATGGTTTTCATTATCAATATATTTCCTCATTTTTTCGGGATATTACCTTATTTAAAAAGCAACATTTCAGGAAACTATTGGAATAAAAGGGTAAATTAAATAATTTTGGATGAGTCCAGTGGAATTAGAAAGAATATAATGATTTTTTATGAAGATATGAGGATCCCAAAAAAATAATTTCTTTTTATTTAAGAATAGATAATTTATAATGAATTTTTATAAAGGTTATGGCTTATCAGTTGCATACCTTGATATTACATAAAACCCCCTCTTATGTGGTTTTAGTATGAATGGTTTTGATCCATTTCCATTTATGTGACCTTAATATTTATAGTATAACATAATGCACATATACAGTGAGAAGTGAATAGATTTTCTCATAAGATTCCCTTGTCCATTTTTCATCCTGGAATGTATTTTGGCTCTTTTTATTGGGTATTTTATAGTATGGAATACAATATCATAGATTTTTTTTTGTAGTTTTTCGTATCCCGAACTATAAAATTTATTAATGTTTTTATGGGTTTTTTCCCAAAACATTTTTTCAATAGTTCATTGCCTTTTACCTTAGACCTTATTTTTCATGTAGTTTATAGTCTCCAAGATCATACATTCTTCTGTTGGTAATATATCATATAGTAATTAGAGTTTCCAATCATGTTTAATGTCTTGTCAAAGAAAAACATCCTTATTGTATTATAATTTCATGTGGTAAGTACATCTACCATGCAGTTTATCACCTTACGATAAGGGCGTAAAATATTTTTTTCAGTTAGAAGTATTATGTCAAGGATATTTTTGACAAAAATATAGTCAGTAATATAAACAAAGGATAACTCAAAAACCCCAAAGAAACATATTTCAACCACAATTATTCAAGGTCTCATGAGGATCAGATTTCCTTTCCAAAATAGACAAGACTCCTCAAGTTTGTGGGCCATAAGTCCCTATGTATGAGCCCATAGGAATTGCATTCATGGTCATGTAAGAGGATACCTTCTCTCTTCTATACGTCATGAAATATTTATGGGGAAATTTTTTAAAATGGATAAAAATATTATTAAATATATGGCTACAGGGATAGTTGAATTATGGGTTGACTGAAAGAAAACTCAAAAGTACATGTCACTGAGTATAAAATATGAGAGAAATTTTAGGGATGTTACATAGCACCTGATGGTGCTGAGTTACACATAATTTTTTTTAGGGATTATAAGGATATATGTTCCATTATTTTCAGGGAGAATATGATTATATTTGGTAGATCAAAAATTTATTTTCAAGAGGCTGCAAATATTATATTCATGTTTAAACAGCGATTTCTCAACAATCATCCTCAGTTGATGAAATATTTCAATGAAAAAATTATTAAATAAAGTATTGTTAACTGGAGACAATGCCATTTATGATTCATTCATATCCCTTGGGAAGTTAATCTCTTAGGTGTGGAAGCTCATGCCAAACAATCTATCATTTCAACTGATGAGGTGTGATCCCTAAAAAGGTTTGACGATGAAAAGTTATATTCTTAAGTTCATAATTGAAACAAAAAATGGTGACATAATGTGAAATATTTAGAATCCGAATTATTTTTCATGTAATAGGTCTTATAGATCATGGTCCAAAGAGCACAGTTCATGATGACAATATAGGGTAATAATGTCCTGGATGACCCAAAACACCCTATGGTTCCATGTTCTTTAATTGCAATATCATGAATTACAAGGATCATTAATCCCTTATTCCTGAAAATGAAGCATTTCACTAAAGACCAGGGGATCATATGCAAGATCCATAGGAACACATGCATAGTAAAAAATTGTATCTTGATGTAGGGTATCCTCATCCAAGGTCCATGTATGGTTTTTGATAATCGTGTGCACTCAAAACATGATTTTTGATTTATTGAAAATATAATATCTAAGAAGGTTTCACTCACCCTAATGGTTTCCATGCCACATATTCAGCATGTTATCTGAGAGAAGAGATGTGTAAAATCACTACTCTAAATTTTTTCTAGACTACAGAATTCACTAAGAATTACTTATTTTTTAATAGGGATATAGAGTGGTCCATAATATATTTATGCCTCATTCCATTATACATGATCTAAGTTTTTCCAAAACTCGAGTGATGAAGAGTTTTGTGATTATATACATGAATTTTTCTCTATCCAACTTTTATATTTTTGAACATGACATGTTTTATGTCACTTTTACTCGTAGTTTAGGGACATTAAATATATAATATCAATGTATGTTGATTTAGGTTGTAAATATTTGACAAATATGAATTTATTTTAGGTTTGTGATGTACAAGTAAGTTCTAAAATGGGAATGTTGAAAAACATACAAATTAAAATAGAGAGGGTCAAGGGTACTGCATCAACTTGTTGAGAGGGAGATGAAAATGTGGTAAATCATGGATTGATGTGATCATGTAATGAATAATGATATGAGATAATTATATTAAAGAAGACCCAAAAAAATATAAGGTGTTTATTACCAACATGTTGATGTTAGGGATCACAAGGATAATAAAACCCTTTTTCATGTTATGAAAGATCTAGTTAGTAGTTGGGGGTTATTATGACCGAACTAGGGAAAACTAGTCATATCCAGAAAATAGTACCTTGAATATAATAGTCCACTTCCATGTTAAATTGAAGGTGGGATGGAAATGGAGGCACTCAATATCTAAATTGTGATGAATTGGTTAATGTACATAAAATATATTGAATAAACCATGTACCATGGTTCATAGGGGTAAAGATATTGTGGTTATTTAGTAATGAGGAATGATGGTTGATGGTAAAAATTTGTTAACATCATGTAGTGGGGACATATCACTCAGATAGTTTAATTTCCTATGGAAATTATTTTTTTCATTTCTTATAGTTAAAAATCATGTGGTATGGATAGGGGAACAAACATAAAAATTGTGAAATATATACAAGGATAAACATTTCACAATATGGGGAAATTTAGATGAATGATCATGTTTCATACATGCATATATTTATTGGTGAGTATCCATATTTTGGATACCATACTCTATAGATCTATCATTTGTGAAATAAATCCATATTAATATCTGCTTAATGATTTGGTAGACTGAAAATACATGAGTTAGCCCTCTTCAAAAATAGGTAATTGCTAATATTATGATCCTTTCAATGTGAATACATTTTTTAGTCCAAATTTATGATAATAGTAAATTAACTACACAATTTTGGTCTATATTATGTTAGGGGTGTGTCTATTTTAATTATTTAACATATTTTGTATGAGCCCATAATTTTAGGTATATGTATAAATATGTATCCTATAATGATAGGAATTAATTCTGATATTGTACTTAAATAAAGTGTCCTTATGTTGGTTTGACCATACATTGGGAGGTAGATATTTCTTTCTATACCTAGGATAGGTCTTTTGGTATTCAATTTAAATCTTTTAGTAATATGAAAAAAACCATACATAGTTTATGAATGGATAACTCCACACATAGGTCTAACCTTTTTGTAGATGGTGTAATTTTCACTTTTATTATTGTATCTAGGCCCATTATTTGAAATATAGGCATAAATACATATGCTATGAGGATAATAATCAATAAAAACCTGGTTATTGAAGAGTATAATCTCTATTCAAGTCTATACCATGCATACAGGGTGTTCTAAGAGCCAATTCTGGTTCATCATGAATGAAAAATTTGGGAGGATACTCTTTATTAAAGGATTGTGTGATCCAATACTAATGGACACTATGGTTTTAAAATTTACAAATCCTTTATTAATCAAGGATACCCAATTCATATAGTAGATTTTAAAATTGGTCACAAATCTATATTTGTTTAAAAATAGATATATGAAGGAAACAAAAATAAAAATCTATGGAAAGTGCTACCTCATTTCCATGAAACAATTTATATGATGTTTTTTCTATAGTCAGTGAGATTAGTGGTACAGTATTACCATGAGATTATGGGTGAGCTTGTTCGACCATCACATATTATCCATATTCACTATATTCTATTGTATATTCAATATAGTATTTTTGAGGCCTTTATTGGTTCATTTTTTTCTTCCTGATAGATAAATGGGTTGTTGGATCTAATGATATATTTTTGGAACAATTTCTTCAACTCTATAGATCCTATGTTGGGTTGGTGTCCATAAATATCATGTGAGTGTCTCCAAATTTGGTGATGTTATTTGAATTTAAGAAGATGATGATTATATTCATTCCAACTTCCATGATGGGTATCACCATAGAAAATAACTAATATAAAACGGTAGTAGTAAGGATGTACATAAACATCAAAGCTATGGATATGGGATACAGATCCAAAACATCCATCTATCTTATGGGAATTAACTAGGAACATTAATCTATTTCTAGAAATATAAGAGGATAAATGATGATGTTTCCATGATTCTTCCATTCATGAAATCTTCCGGTGAATAAAAAATAACACATTATCCTAACATTCTAGCAGTAACCATACCTATTAGTATAGTGGTACTTTCTTATATTAGACTAATGAACATCTTACTATCTATTTCGTAATTATTCCATTAATGTGGGAGTCTATATTTGTTCTACGAATCTATCTAGGTTTCATTCAAATCAATATGTTAGGTGGATTTTCCAATTTGGACCATCCTGAAGGGTTATGTTTGCTACTCGGCACTAGGTTTATTCCAGTCAATCTTGGTCCATCTGGACTGTCCCATTTGATAGATAATCAATTTTTTCATATGGGATTGGATATAATTTCCAAAGGATCTAGGTATGTGTTCATTTAATTTATTTTTTTCTATTTCAAAAATGATTATTGATGAGACTATCATTCAGTGCATGAAGTGGGAGACCAAATTTTACTAATCAGGATCATCCAAAACTATGGTTTCATTATATATATCATCTGTATAACCATTCATTGATCGGGGGACATGATGCAATATGTGATAAAAAAGGGAACTGTTCTATTAGTTCTATAACATATCTGGTGAGGGGGTTAATTTTTATATTTTGATGTAATATTAACCATTTATTTTCATTATCACTAACTCCAAATTCACATTGATATTTTTGAAGGGTATTTTTAGTTTTAAGGACAATTTCAATCCATTAATTAGATCTTGGTATTTGTCATGATTATTATTGTATCATTAAAACAGTGAGAAAGAGTATGGAAAATATATTTTTCTACAAAAACAAAAACAATCTATAAGAAAACCCAAATATCCTTTGGGTCTTCTGGTCTTTTCTGAAAGGAAATTAGGTGGATTTATAAAAAAATCTCCCACATATGATAGGTTCCACGGTAATAGAAACCCTCATTATGTACAAGTTAAGTGTCTACTAGTTAGATTTCTAGTGTTGGATGTGGAACTATGAAATCATCCAATGACTATTCATTCACATTCTTATATGAGTTGAAAAAGATGTCATAGTTCTATAGTAGAAATAATTATTATGAAAAGTAACTGGTCAACAAAGGATATCAAAGGATATACTTGATTGGTTCTATAAAAGGGGAAAATTAGACATCTGGTCAATGTATGTAATGCCCCATCTTTTTCACTGAAATGAAGAGTGTCTATCAATTCATCCAGGTAACTTAATATTATGCCTCAATTACATAAAACTTTTGGATTATGTTGTAGACATTGTACTCATTTATAAAATCATTTTTCATTTCAATGATAGGTTCATTTTCACATTCCATGGTCGGTGCATAGAAAATGAGTGTCTTTACTTCCATAGAAGGAATCAAAATTGCTGGGTGCATAATTAACATATTTGGTCTCTCATAGGATAATTTTCCCTTGTCAACTAATTAGTATAAGAATCCCTTTAGAAATATATTGGTCAAGGGGATTGGTCATTTACCAATGTTAGATACGAAATAATGAGGTTTGACAATATTCCCTTTAATCACCCTTATATATTTTAGATTATGTGGGATGAATTTTAGAAATTTGAGTGATTTTTAGGTCACCATTAATAGAATTGGGGGTTCTATAAATCCCATGAATTTACATGTCATTACCTTGAAAGAGTAATTCGTTTTATTTATATTTATATCCAACTACAGTAACTTATTGATGAGTATTTTATGGTATTTGAGGTGATCAAAATGCTGACTATATTTGAAGACCAGATCATCAACACAAAAATATTATATTCCTTTCAAAGATAGATTAAAGAGTTTATAAATGGAATTTTGATATGTGACATTATAATTAGTTAATCTAAAGTTATTGAACATAGATTAAAATATCCACTAAGTTTCCCTAAAGTATGTGGATTTTTTAGAATCAGGGTCTGTCATAATATTATTTTATGTGGAATACCCATCTATTTAATAAATATCTTGGAAGATATAATTTGGATCGATTAGGAAATGTATTTTTGGCTATAGATTTTTTTCATATGGGAACAATGTATTAAGGAATCTAAAATCTATATAGAGTATAATATTCACATTCACAGCCATGATAGGGAAAATTTTGATGATCCATGTAGTGTATTTCACTTTCATGCTAGTATTATCATTGATCTACTTCTCAACATTCAAATATACATAATTAGAATGATAGGGGAGAACCCTCCCTGCCCACTTCTTGAACACGTGATTTCCATCTGGTAATCCAAGATGGTGTGTGGAGAAATTAGTGTTTTTTGGGAATTTTTTATTATTTCCATGTGAAATAATATAGATGTTTCAATATAAATGTAACGTACATCTATTACTCCTCAAGTGGTAGGGTGTAAAAATAAATATGGGTCATAGGTGTTCATCAATTATAGGATTTATCTTTTTTATCTCATCGATGGTGGTGGGGGTTCCTTCTTCAAATTCAAGATGTGAGATCTTGAGGTAATCTTATTCATATAGAATATAAGATTTTACATATTTATATCTATATATATAAGTTATTACATGGTTATACCTATCAATTTTTGGATTGGGAGAGGATTTTAGAAGATATATTTTCATCCCCTATTAATAAAGACATTGCATATTGATTATGAAGCTGGTTGATATCTTTTAAACTATAATTGTGAATTGGAGGAGTTTTGACATCTCAAAATAGGTCTATTGCCTCTATCAGATTTAATGTTATAACATAATCATTATCTAGAAAATTCTATGTATTATATTTGGATCTCCCCAATCCCTTTGAAGATACAACTTATATATTAACTTCAATCACTTGATATTTTCCAAAAATTGTAATGAAACATGACACAACATAAGTTTTTTCACCAGACTAAAAAGGTGTTCTACCCCTATAGAGTATATTTTCCTTCTTGTTGATTGGGAATTTAAAACATTTATGGAATGTCGAAGTTACAATATAATGGTTGTGAAGAAAAGGACTTCTGAAATGGAAAATATTTTATGTGTCTTATTGGACAACCATGAACATAGTGTTAAATGAGAGATCCCTAAACTAAGATTTTATATTTATCTTTTTGAGAGGTAGTTTATCGCTATTATCATACCATTGAGTGGTATTATTTGTTGTATATAAACTATCTCTTTCAATCACAATTATCATAGCATCTGAATCTAGATTGTTTTAACTCTATAACTTTCTTTAGTTAGTTAACATTGGATATTAACACTATAGAGTCTACCCAAACTTTATTGGGGTATGTTATGTCCTTGGAGGTCCTTATTCTTATCTTTATATTTGAATGATATTTTGACATTTAATTTGGTTGAAATAGTCTCCACTCAATAAAACATGTAAATATATAATTTTCTGCCAAATTATTGTTGGCTTTGAATGGATTCAATTATTTCTCACATGGTTTATTTTGAATGATGGATCTCTTCCAGTGTTGAAAATTTTGTTGGGACAACATCCAAAAATATCAAAACGAGGTACTTTTGAACCAATGGTGGATTCCTCCCAAGTTTTGATTATCCTTATATTTTGTCTTAGGATATAACATATATGACTAGTTGTGAATGGTTAAAATTTTTTATGTATTATTTAATTTCATTGGTGTAGGATATGGTTTCCAACCACATTCTCCTACTTAATCAGACAATTACATTCCTTCCACATATTCTTCTAAGATGACTGTTCCTGGAAGACTATTTGAGGCCTCTTGGAAATAGCCATGATTATGTTGGGATTTTTTAATGGATTTACCATGGGTATCTACAAAATATACGTCATCCATGGGGATGAATCCAAGATATTTTGTCTCACCATGCCCAAAATGTACCATGTGTCCTCGGTACTAGTGCCTTCAAACACTGGTTCCCTAGTTAGGTACAAGGAACCCGTATTCAGAAGAATATTAATCATCATATAATCGATTTTGTAATTTCATTTTCTTAGTATAACCAAATAATAACTCTTTATTTAATGGTTGTTCCATTTAGTGGGTTAGTGAACATAGTCTAGACATTTCTGAAAATCATTCTTCAATAGTTTGGGCTTATGTAGGTTCTGAGTATGACTCCACATATTTTGTAACATCATGTATATTATGGTCACATCAACACATAATGGCCATATTAAATGAAACCTTCTTATGTGAAAGTCAAGTTATGTTTCTAAAAATCAATACGCTATGGGTGGTATGATCTTGGTTAAATGTATTTCAAATCATCCAGTTTTCAGCTTCTTCCCAGAACTGGCTAAATCCTTTTTCCAAAATACTTATTATTCTTACTCAACGATGGTGAAATAAGTCAAATATGATAGGCAATAGTTGAGGATCACCTACTTAGAATAAAACATGTTATTGAGGATGCCTTTGAAGATGAATCAATCCTCGATGGTGTTACCCAAAATCTAAGGAAATGGAAGTAATTTGGGTCATCATTAAGGTTGACCACGTCGGGTTTCCTTGGTTGAAAAGGATCATGTATGTTATTTTTAATATATTCATGGTAATAAATTGGGACCTTACCATTATATATGTATTATACTATAATCTAATGTTCCTCATATTAAATGTGACCATAGTATATTTTCACCTATAGTTGAGGGATATTATTTTTCTCCACCACATGATAGGAGGTTTTGGGTGGTTCGGGGCCTTCCTAAGTTCTTTAATGGGAATTTATATAGGTTGGAGGGTAATAGTGGTAAAATATTTCTTACCAATCATATTCCCCTATTTTGAGGGTAAGGGATGAGATTTCTCTTGGGTCTACAAAATGGAATCCTTAGATATTGTGTTATTTCTTCAAATTAAAAAATTCATTAATGATATTTCATTATGATCAGGTTTTTTTCTACTCATGCTGAATATATTTAGCATAGATATCTCAAAATTTATCCTATGACATTGAGATACTATGTGAATACATTAAAACATTACATCAAAATATAAAGTGGGAAACCGTGTCATTTTCATTATTATCGCTATCAATTAGGTAAAAAATTAGCTTTATACTTATTATAGAGATGAACTGAGAAAGAAATTGATGAATATTGCTTCTCATACAATAAAGGCTCCTATTTGATGGATTCAATACCAATAAAATGTTAGCCCTTTTAGAGTTTGTAAGAAACACCTCATCATGATCTCCTCCTACCGATCATAAGGGATAATTATCAGACCACATCTGTACATAAAGTGTGTGAATTATTGTTCACTGACATTATGCCAGAGAAGTTAGATATGATAGATTTTTAAGAATTGTGTAGGGGTAGATTGGTATCCACATATTCAGGATATAGATTCTTCTCAAGAATTAATGATTCACGTGTTCCTTAAAATCTTTCCATTTGATTACTAAGGAAACCAATGACATTTATTATTTCTTTATATAATTTTGTTCCTGAGGTATCCTTCTTTCATAGAGTGGGTGAGGTTTGATGAGATGGACCTATTTTTATCACCCAATGGTTCTGAATTAAATCTAATAATGAATGATCTCTATAGAGGGATAGTAGAGATACCTGTAACAGAGGGAAGTCATTATAATAATAGACATCCTTATTTATGTATTTTGGATTTCAGGATCTTGAGATGGACTGACATATATATGTTGATCCTACAAGAGATTCATCATATTCCAAATGTGTAGGTGGGATATTGATTTTAGAAAAATGATGATAAAATGTTGTATTGTTTACCCAGAGTATCTCTTAAATATGTTGTATAAGCTTCTATATCACGTTCTCAAATTATTCCTACTTCTTGTCCATAGAATGAATATAAATTCTTCTAGGTGATGATATGGATATGGAATTTTATTTCCTTTTATCTTTGGAAGTGATCAATCATAAAGGTGGAAAACGAATATTCATTGGTTCTTGGTTTTTCTTTATCCAATATTTCTTTGTATGTTAGGAAACAATTGGTTTATTCAAATCACCCTCTTGTGTGAGTATATTTTATTAATTTTATAACTCTACATTTGAGTCATGATCCACACTATCTATTTTCATATGGTGACAACATTAACAGAGGTATATCGGGAAGTTTTATTTTCCCAATTACTATAAATTCTATAGGGTGGTTTTTGAGTGCATGCATCTTGGTCATATTTCACACCCTTTCCCTGATTTTCCATTTTGGCCTATGACCCTAGTGAGGGTGAATGGATTCTCATTACATTCCACTATTATCATTCGGATATTAGTAGCACAAAGGGAGTTTTTGGTCATGAAAGTCTATTTAACACATATTAAAAATGGATCATCGTGTTACAGATTGAATATAAGGTATTTTTATTGTTGATAATTACCTCCAAATCTCGAGAAGACAGATTCCCTTCATGGTTGAAAGTATGGTCAAAATACCCACATCTATGTGGAATGGTACTGTTCAATGTAGAAATTAATATTTTTTATATTGTTTTGGGTGTATAATAATTCTTGTTGGGTATTTTCTAACTATTGGGACACTAATTGAATTATAACTTACCACATACCTAAATATCATCGATGATAAGGAACTACCACTGATTTCACCAGGACCATATCGGGTTTTGATGAACCTAATGATGGAGATTAAGATAAAAACTACCCCATCCTATGTAGATTTGATTGATCTATGGATTCAAAAAATATATCATAAATCCACTTAGGGATTGATGATCCCAGTGGTGTAGTTAGTGTTAAATATTCACTTGACCCGATGGATGGGGTTTACTAATGGATGGATTCTATGGCTGTTATTATTGTGACACATTTGTTTGGAAAATCACTAATCATTTATGGTAGGGGTGTAGTGATAACCATTTATTTGAATAATATTTTACATGATGTTTTTGCATTGTCAAAATATCATATTCCTTGTTCGAAATGAATTCACATTTTTTAGGGGCGCAATTCAAATATTAATTGGAAGTTATCCCCCTCAATTTGTGTTTCCTTGAAATCATTATATAGGAAGAATTCCATTATAGTGACCAATTGGCTCATGTGATACCCATTACCGATATTTATACAGATGCTATGACACTAGTGGAATCCATATATATAGGGATATTTTGTTATACGGGTTTATTTAAGGGACAATCTCCACACATTCTACACCCTTGAATATGATATCATGATGGTGTTTCAGTGATCAATTATAGAAATGTTTTCATTCAATGGGTTCAAAATTTTTAAATATTTTCACATTTATTTCAAGTTTTATTTCATGAACCACAATGATAGAATCATGATTTATTATAAAATATAGTATACTAATATACTGATGTTAACCCTCTTATTCTTGATAGGATTGGTGTAACACCCAATTTTTTTCAAAAAAAAAATATAAATGCATGGAACATTGTTTAAGTAGATATTTATAACTATCCTTTTAACATTATGTTTCCACTTCAATGTTTTTAATTTCAAGAAAATTTCATCTACAATTGAGTTCAGTATGTTATTTGGAGTCTATTGGAACCAACTTGTTTTTTTGGTGAATAGTAACATACCCTTATTAATAGAAATATGAATAGTAATAGAACCCTAATGAATAGTAAATTTTATTTTTATTTTATTTTATTAAGGCTTTAAGATAATAGAATCCAGGTTAATTTTTCATTGTGATAGAAAAGTTTTTACATAATTAGAATTGTTAATTTCTAAATTATGTATGCTTTTATTTAAAAATTAAATTAATAATATATAGAAAATTATTTGCAAAAAATGGACTTCATTTTTGAAATCTACACATCGGTAAATGGTTATGGTGAATTTTGGGAATTTTTCTGAAGCGGTTGATTTTTCGGTGAATACTAAAAAATACAGTTTTTAGTTTCGGTGTATTAATGTAATGACATCATTAATACACCAAAAATAAAAACTATATTTTTTACTATTCACCAAAAAATGAACTATTTCAGAAAAATTCCCAAAATTCACCCTAACCATTTATCGACGTGTAGATTTCAAAAATGAAGTCCATTTTTAGTAAATAATTTTCTATAAATTATTAATTTAATTTTTAAATAAATGCATACTTAATTCAAATATTAACAATTCTAATTCTGTAACTACTTCTATACCACAATGAAAAATTAACCTTGATGATATTATCATAAATACTTAATAAAATAAATTAATAATAAAATTTACTATTCATTATGGTCATATTACTATTCATAAGGGTATGTTACTATTCACCAAAAAACAAGTTGGTTCCAATAGACTCCGAATAACATACTAAACTCCATTGTAGATGAAAGTTTCTTAAAATTCAAAACATAGAAGTGGATAAATTATGTTAAAAGGCTAGTTATAAATATCTACTTAAACAAAGTTCCATGAATTTCTATTTATTTTTAGAAAAACTTGGGGTGTTACAATTGGTGTCTTTACCTTAACTATTAATGATATGGCCATATTTGTTTCATAAGTATGGCACAAACATATTCTATAGAACATCTTGGATCTCATATTATAATTTGGTGAGGGAAAAACATAGATGGGAATATGTTCTTGACTAAATCTATGCACATATCAATTTCCAATACTTATTCATCATGCTTAATTTCATCTATCTCCTTGTACCATAAATGAAGCGCTTATGGGTTTCCTGATGACCGTGGTGATTTTTTTGACGATATATCTTATGGAACTATATATTCATGACCATGATGTTTAGAGAAGCCTCTTATAAAATGGTATATGATTTTTTAAAACCACATTAAATGGATGTGTCTCAGAAAGGTGAAGGTTTTCTTTTAGTGATGTAAATACCGCTATGGGGAGGATGATAATGGTTTATATAAATATTATAGTCCTTATGATCTATCGCAACAATAACACACAAAATAATTTAATTGTAATGATATTTTTCTTATTTGGTTGAATATTCCACATACCTTTGATAGGTTGTGGATATGCATTGAATATACCCATGGAAACTAGAAATATGATATCCTAGGAAATGAAACGCGCGACCTATTGTTGCTTATTGGCCGGTCAAAGTTCCGATGCTCTGCTAATTTGTATAGCAGCACTCTGGTCGAATCCTAGATGATGATAATTTTTAAATTGTTGATTGGTTTTAGTTTATTTTATTTTTATTAGGGTGGTCTATTTGCAGAGCTTAATTGAAATGATTTATTGATTATGATTGATTTAAAAAATTTATAAAGATTGGAGGAGTTCATTTTTAGGTAGTTAAGCTTGTCTTGTACATTTCCTCATGTGAATCAAATATAAACACATGACAGAATCATTTTCACTCACCAAAAAATATTAAAATATTGTTTTATTCAATCAGGGGAGGATTAGACTATTTCACTCATCCATATTGAATTACACCACAAGTTGTCACATAGGGAATGTTCCCAAAAAATTTCATTTTGTTCATGCTCAAATTTAGAAAAGGAAAATGTGGAAACTCAAAGCTCACACCTCTCAAGATTATAAAATTCATTTGTCGGGGTTCACTCTTTCACCAACCAAAAGTGAAAATAATAGAGTCTGAAAGAGCTCTCAGATTCAAATCTCTATCCAAAGTGAAAAATAATCAAGAGGTCTTTTGAAGGAGTTTTTTTTGTGGCTATGGGACAGTAGGAATATAATGACCAAGAGAGAAAAAAGGGTAAAACACCAACATGGAAAACCCAATGCACAATATTTTTGAAACAAAACATGAAATGAAATGAAACACATATTGATGAGGGAATGAAAATGTGAAATAAGACACAAAACTGGAAGGAAATATAAAGGGAATGAGAAGATGGAATATTTACAAAACACAAAACATCTCCCAATTAGAATATAATGCATGTGTTCTTTTTTTCGATTTTTCACTGTTTTTTCAAAAGTTGACCTTGAAACAGATCTCACACTCATATCCCAACCTATGTTTGATCTACTCAAGACACTAATTGTAATAGTTATAACAAGATAAAAGGTTTAGGAAGAGTTATTTTTGACCTACCCATGACAGAACCCATTTTGTTTTTTTTTTGTTTGATTTTTTTCATCATTTTTTTTTCATTGAACACATGTCAATAACATTTACAAAATTACATAAAGGGAAGTACATTACATTCCCAAAAACTCACTGAATTAAGGCCTCCCCCCCACAGTAAACAGGATGCTTTCCCTCAAGCATATGATAACATGGTGAAATCGATAAAGGGTACCAAAAATGAAATCCATTCCCCCCACACTTAAATTTCAAAAAAAATATGCAATGAAAAATCCATGTTGATATTGGGTGGGATAAGGTATTGGGATTGTAATGTGGTTAACAAGGAAAAGTTGTTCATAGAATCAAAGGGGCTTTAAAAATAAGGATTAATGTATAGTAAATAGGAGGCTATTTGGTTATTGTGATTATCATGTGGTTCATAAAATGCCTCTATCATATTAACGCACAATAAAGTAAGAAATTCAGCTCTATGGTCCACAAACTCAAGATTAACCAATAGAGGTGAAAAAACACTCATTTTGAAAAGATGGCCATAGGTAGCCCTGGTATGAATGCTAATGTTGGTTGTCACGGTTGGGAAAAATCATTTTCCAAATCAAAAATTGAGCATTCAAAATTTGTTGGTTTTGATAGAGAATTATTTATCCAAAGTCATGATCAAAATACAAAATTTTTTAGATGAAAACATGCTTGTTGACTCCCCAAAAATTTGTACAAAATTTCAAAACTTAGTGGTGAGTAAGCACGACTCATGATTATTATTTTTTTGTTATGATTCATTTTTTTTATTAGATTTTTTTTGTTTTTATTCATGACACGGACACACAAAAGATAAAGAGGAAAATAAAGGGTTTGAAAAAAAAGTGGTAAAAAATGAAAGGCAGAGGAAGAAGAAGAAAGAGGTAGAGGGAGGAAGAGAGAGAGAGAGAGTTGAAGGGAAAAATATGCCCCTTGGTTTGCATTTAGTGGGTTGCCATCTCCATATAGTGGTGGGTCGACTGTAAAAGTTGGGGATCCAATTGAAGTTGATGTTGATCCATGATTGTACGTCCGCTCATGGTGATGCTTTAATCGATGTCCATTATCCGTGAATGTCCTTTTGGAAGAGGGGTCTTGGACTTTCACTACACCAAACCGGTAAACATTAGTAATAACAAAAGGACCTTCCCAATGAGAATTAAGCTTACCAGGGTGAAGCCGATATTGAGAATTAAAGGGCATTGCCATATCACCTCCACGGAATACCTTTCATAGGATGTGATTTTCATGGAGTGACTTGTATTTTTCCTTGTAGAGATTATAAATCTCGTAAGAATCAAGTCTAATCTCCTCTAATTCAGCCAATTACAACAATATTTCTTCACCAGATTCTTTAAAATCAAAATTACAGGTTTTCACAACCCAAAAGGACTTATGTTGGATTTCAACTGGTAGATGAAATTCTTTAATAAAAACAAGCCTAGAAGGGGACATCTCTATGGGTGTTTTATAGGAAGTTCGATATTCCCAAAGTGCTTCACCAAGTCATTCAGGCCCATATTTTCTGGTGGGTTTTAAAATTCTCTCAAGCACTCTTTTCACTTATCTATTAGAAAGTTCAGCCATCCCATTTGTTTGGGGGTGATATTCAGTTGAAGTTTTATGTACGACTCTATTATTTATCAAAAGATATTCCATGGTTTTATTACAAAAATTGGTTCTTAATTCACTTATCAAGGCACGAGGTGTGCCAAATTGGTGGAATATGTATGTCTTTAGGAACTCACTAATAGTATTTGAATCATCCTTTCTAGTGGGTTTTTCCACGACCAACCTAGAAACATAATCAACCGCAAGAAGAATGTTTGAAAATACATTGGAAGGGGTGAATGGTCCCATCAGATCAATGCCCCAAACATCGAAGATCTCACAGAAAATTAATTTTTTTTTGGGAATTTCTTTTCTCTTTGAAATTATGAAAAACTTTTGGCAAGTGGGACATGATTGATAGAACTCATGTGATCCCTTTAAGAGTTAAGGACAAAATAATCCAGAGTCTGGAACCTTTTGGGAGGTCCTTTTTGGTCCAAGGTGGCAACCACCAGGAATTGAGTGATAGAATTCTAAGATGGAAGAATTTTCATTTTCATTGACACATCTCTTTATTACCATGTCATCCCCATTTTTCCAAAGTTTATTTTGTTCCAAAAAATAGTATGTTGTATCACTTTTCAACTTCATTTTTATTTCTTTTGAAAAAATTTCATGAAAAAAAACAGAAACCAAGTAATTTACAATTGGGGAATATCATGGTATTTTTGGACTGAGAGATGAAAGGTGCTCATTTGGAAATTCTTGATCCATTATTTCAGAATGAGAAGAATTAGAAATTCTACTCAAGTTATCAGCCATAGGGTTTTATTTTCCTTGTCTATATTTTATTTAAACTTCAAACTGTTGGATCATTAGGATCCATCTTATTATCCATGGTTTGGAATCACTTTTCATGAGTAAGAACTTTATAGTAGAATGGTCTGTGAAGATAATGATTTTGGCACCTAAGAGATAGGGTCAGAATTTATCTAAGGCAAAAACAACTGCTAAAAGTTCTTTTTCAATGACAGTGTAGTGAGATTGAGTTTCATCGAATTTTTTTGAGGCATAACAGATGACATGAAGAATTTTTTCTCTTCTTTGACCAAGAATTTCCCCAACAGCTCTATCAGAAGCATCACACATCAAATCAATGGGAAAAGAAAAAACTAGTGGTTGGATTATCAGAGCATATGTAAGATAATTTTTGTGTTCAAAGAAGGATCTCTTGAAAACCCCATCAGAAATGGAATGTGACATAATTTTAGAGAAACTGTGTGAGTTGAAAGGAAATTTTACTAAAGTTATGGATGATTTTCTGATAAAACCCTTCATGGTCAAGGAATGAACAGATGTATTGAACCGAGGTGGGTTCAGAAAGTGATTGGATCACTTCAATTTTGGGAAGATCAACTTTAATACCATATTTTAAAACTGTGTGCCCTAGAACAATCCCATTTTCAACCATTAAGGGACATTTTTCTAAATTTAACACAAGGATACACTTGAGACACTTTTTAAGGACTAGATAGAGTGAATTAGATCAAGATTCAAATGAATCACAATAAATGGTAATGTCATCCATGATGTCTTCTATGCAGTGTTCAATGAATTCAAAAAACTACACTTCTCATACACCTCTGGGTGGTTGTAGGAGCATTGCAAAGGCCAAAAGACATTCTACTATATGCATAAGTTTCAAAGTGTAAAGTGGATGTAGTCTTTTCTTGGTCATGAGTTGCAATTGTGATTTAGAAGTATCTGGTGTATCCATCAAGAAAGAAATAGTGTGAATTTCCAACTAATAGGTCTAGCATTTGATCATGGAATAGAAGAGGGTATTAATATTTTCTTGTTTCAACATTCAATCTCCAATAGTCGATGCACACATGCCATTTTTTATTCACTCGAGATGTGAATACCTCCCCATGTTCATTTTTGACATTAGTTATCCCACCATTTTTAGGTACAACATGAATTTGACTAACCCATTCACTCTAAGAAATTGGATAGATAATACCAGCTTGAATAATCTTGGTGATCTCTTCCCTAAATACCTCTAGTATGAGTGGATGGAGTCTTCTTTTTGGTTTTCTAATTGGTTTGGATGATTTATCAAGATGGATGTGATGCATGAAAAAAGAAGGGTTGATTCTTGGTATGTAATCTAGGGTCCACCCAAAGGCCTTTTTGTTTTCCTCTAACTCTTGAACAATTTTGGACTCCTCATATTTGGTAAGTGAAGAAGAGATAATGACAGGATAAGAGTGATCATGGGAAAGGAATGAATATTTCAGGTGTTCAAGAAGAGGTTTTAGATCAGTATCATCTCCCATTTGTCATTTAGACATATCAAGAATGGATGAAGGGACTTCAGTTGCTTCAAATTTAGTTTCTTTAATATTTTCCAAGGTGGATCAGTAGATATCATAGTTGATGTGGGATTCAAGAGAGTTTTCATGTTCTTCTAGATTGATGTAGTCTACGAATGAGAGGTCCATATAAACTTCACCATTTATAACATGGTAAATCATGTTGCAAATTTCACAAGATCCTTTATCATCAGAATAGGATGAACCTGATATAATGGGTTTCAATTTACTGATAAAAGTGTCCTTGGAAGCATGGATTGAGAATGCAGAGTAATCCTCGGATGGGTATCGCATGGCATGAAAAATGTTGAATTTGACTAGTTGGTCACCAAATTATATGGATAAAATTCTTGAATGGACATCAATTTTGGTTCTATCATTCATGAGGAATGGTATTCCTAGAATTAGGGGAGATCGAAAAGAGTTCGTCTCACCTTCCATGTCAATGACATAGAAATCATCTGGAATGATACAATCATTAACACAAATAAGGAAATCCTCAATTATACCATCAAGACTAGCAGGTCTTCAATTGGATAACTGAATGACAACACGCATTGGATGTAAGGGACTTATACCAAGTTTGAAGAAGTTGGATTTGTCTATGACATTAATTATGTCTCTTAAGTCTATGAGTGTATCATTAAAGTTAGAACTTCCAATTTGGCATGGAACCGTAAAGGTCCCTGGATCATTGCAATTTATGGGAATAGACAGTTGGGTGGAAACATTTTCAAAGGTCCTAAGTTGCCTCTTGGGGGTGAAAAATTCCTTAAGAAACTTGGCATACTTTGGAATTTTTTTGATGGAATATAATAAATGAATGTTTACTTCAACACGTCTAAACATGTCGAGAAATTCAGGATGAGGTTTAAATGACTTCTATGTCTTATAGATAGCTTGTGGAAAAGGAATTGGATTCCTAAGTGGAATGGAAGGAGGTTAGGGAATGGATTCAGATTCCTTTTCCAGTTTTTTTTTCTTTTAATTTTCTAGGTCAACATTCAAAGGAGGGTTGGAGGACTTATCTTGAGGCATATCAATTTTCTTTCCCAATCTAAATTCAATTTCACTTACATTACCCTTGGGGTTGGGGAATGGTTGATTTGGGAGTTGGGAATAATTCGATAGTTACTGCTGACTAATGTTGGATGCAAGTTAACCAATTTGGGTTTCAATGTTCTTGAGACTAGAACGGGTGAAGGGGAAAATATATTCAACAATGCTTACCCATGGTTGATTGGAAGAAGAGGCTTGTCCCAGATTGGGATTACCTTGATTTTAGTTCTAGGGAAATCTATTGTATTGGTTTCGGAATTGGGAAGGCTCACAATGATAATGGAATCCAGGAGGGAGATTGTTCCATTGAGGTTGAGGAACAAAAGGATATGGTTGTTGGAAGTTACTAACACCTTGAACATACTATAATTGGGTTGGGTTTTGAGGAGGTAATTTATGTGGATGAGATACAAGATTCTCATATCTCAAGATAGGGTTATATGCAGAAGAGAAAGGCTCATAATGGGGTTGGTTGAAGTTTCTAACAAAATGACTTGATAGTTGAGGGTTGGTGTTTCTCTGAGAATATGCTTCATTGAGATCCATTAGTCATGAGGAATCGGATTTATGCTGTAGAAAATGTGGAAATGTGTTAGTTGGATTAGATGGAGACTTGCAGATTCCATAGTTTTTGACAGGTCCAGGAAACATTTATTGTGGGGAAGATGAGGTTCGAGATTTGGATGCCACAGTTAGTTGTTGCACAGGACCTGTAAGTTCACTCATTCACTCATTCATATTTTTTGGATCTATCAATTGATTATCTTGGGATTGTTTGACTTGATCATGTACTCGAGTTTGTAATTATTGTGTTTTATCATGCATGTTGCTTATAAGATCTCTTTCAGCTACAGATGTTTTATCAACAAGAACACCACCACTTGCGACATCAATGAGAGTTATCTCCATAGACAATAACCCCTCATTGAAGTATTGGATCAAGAGTTGGTCAGGGATTTGGTTGTGTGGATAGGTCTCAACAAGCTTTTTGAACCTCTTCCAGTACTCATGAAGCGATTCACTTGGGAATTGACGAATACAATTTATTTCCATTCGGATAGAAGAAGTACGAAAATTAGAAAATAATTTCTCTAAAATGATTCTCTTGATGTCATTACATGTGGTTATGGAACCAGGAGGTAGGTAGCAAAGCCATGACTTAGCAGTCTCAGCTAGGGAAAAAGGGAATGCTCAGAGTTTTACTTTTTACTCACAATCCCCTTGAGGCTTCAAGGTAGAGCACACAACCTGTAACTCTTTAAGATGAAGATGTGGATCCTCACCGGAAAGCCTGTGGAAATGAGGGACAAGATTAATCAAACCCAATTTGAGTTTGAAATCCACTTCTATATTTGGATATTGAATACCAAGAGGTTGGTAATTTATATCAGGGGCAGCAATTCTTTTAGTGTTTATTTCCTTGGATTGGCCATATCTAATTCAATTGGTTGTCCAAGGACTTGTTCTTGAATGAGTTGATTATCTCTTATGTTCCTCCTATGTTGGAGAAGTGTTCGCTCAATTTCAGGGTCAAAAAAATCTGATCTATTGTTTGGGATGCTACGGGGAATTCAGAGAGATGTTGGAAGGAAATGGAAGACGATTTTTTTTTTGTTTTTTTAATCAATTTTTTTTAAAATTTTGTTGTTTTCATTTTTTTTACAATAACCAGAAACTAATGACTACTTAATGAATCTTCCTCGGCAACGGCACTATTTTAAATACATGACCAATTGTCGCCTATCAACCGTTCAATTTTTTGAGGCTCTGCTAATGTGTATAGCAGCACTCGGGTCGAATCATCGGTGATGACACATTTTAATTAGTCGATAGTTCTTAGTTTTTTTTATTTTTATTAGGGGGATCTGTTTGTAGATCTTAATTGAAATTATTGATTTATTATTATTGATTTAACAAATTTATAAATATTTAAGTGAATTCGTTTTTAGGGACTGAAGCTTGTGATATCCTTGAGCATTTCATTATATTGAATTTTAAATTAACACCCACTTCACAAGATAACTTTTATTGGAATTCCAAAGTGTTAAGGCTTTAATACAAGCCTTAACATAACATAGTGTTCTAATATAAATTAGTAATTATTTATGGTAGTGTATTTATGGTTTTAACAATCCATGGAAACCACATATTAAACAAAACATGTCATTAATCAATGACATGTTAAGTCCAACAAAAACAATGTTATGTTAACGATTATTCATCGAGAAAATACTCTCAATCACTTAACTTCCCTAAATTTGACTTGCCCCAATAATATATTTTCTTATTCATTTGGGTGTTTAATAATCTGGTTATAATTAATATGATGATAAATTAAGAAGAGAAGAAAAACAAAGAGATATGAAAAGAGCGGTGCATCGAACACACACACATGAACAATGATGATAATTAAAAATAGACTTTTGATTGAATGAGGAAGCAAAATAAGAGAAAAAATTCAACTATATTTAAACTATTTTAAGAACATTAACATGAAAATATAGAAGTTGTATGATAATAATACGTATTGAAGAAGAAAATTTCATTAAAATAGAATTACAAAACACAAACACTTACATGATTACAAACGAAGAACAACAAAAAATGTAAATGAAATAAAACAAGTAAGAATGGATTTTAATGTAAAAACATGAGTATGGTAGATCTACCCAAGAATTTGGAAGAGCCTCGGTCATGCCAACCTACCCTCATTTTCTCTAAAATTCCAACCCCTTTGAAAGAGAAGAGTGGAATGTATTTATAGCCCAAAGAAATGGACTGTTAGCATTTCCAATTTGTCCCTCCACTTGGATCAATGATTTAGACATCCAGACAACCGAATATTGAGATATATCTTTCTTTAAAGTTGTATATAATAATTTTGGCCGACCCTTTTAAACATTTGGAGTCATTTGGACCTATGGAGCCAATGTTATGGCAGTTTGATTATATAATGTTTAACATTGCATTTCAATCCATTCTTTTTCAATGCACAAAATGTGAATGGATTTGGAATAGGAAGATTCCTTAAAATACAAATTCATTATTTAACAATTTCATCCAGCTATATCCCATCTTTCACACGGAAAAATCTCTACTTGATTTGATGACTATATCAGGACACATGTCATGAATTATGTCTGGCTTTTAATTTCTGGTCAGAATGGTGGGCTGAACTTCATGGAATTTTTTGGGCCCTTTTTATTGTATTTGGAACTTCATATTTTTATCCATGATTAATTTGGATAATCTCAAACATATGGAAGAGTTTCATAAAATTTTGGCTTCGGGGTTTAGACTAGTAAGTCAGTCATCATGGATTGTCCAGATTTATCACAAATTATTTGGGTCTTCTTGTGTGGTCCATATGTTCATTCAAATATCATAATTGGCCAATTATTTATTCTAATTATATGTGAAAAATTGAATAAGGAATCATAAATAAAAAAGAACCACACAATTTAAAAATTAGGGTCAGAGTTATAAATAAAATAGTAAACTAACACAATCGGACTACTTCTAAAAATTCCCAAAAATTATACTTATTATTAAAACATTAATATTTCACAAAAATTATACACATTTCATATAAAATAAGTAAAGGGAGTATATAATAAGTCATGATAATATTAATAACATCAGGAAAGCTTCTTCATTGTGCATCATGGTCAGAATATGACAGACTATATTTTGGGTTTCTACAGTGACATGATCCTACTAAAAGGATTATTTTGTAATTTGTTGATAAAAATATGGGAAAATATAATTTTGATCCTACTACTGAGAAGATTTTGGATTATTCTGATGAGATTAATTATTTTTGGGATGGAATATGGGCCTCTCTATGGTTAGTTACAAGACTATATTGTTCATTCTTAGCTAAAGTAGAGATGAAATCCTATTCCAAATATTACATCCCCAAAAATATATTTTTAAGGACCTCAGGAAAGTGGTAAGGGAAAAGAACCTCTTCATATATAGCCTCTAAAAATTCTGGTGAAAAAGTTTATTACAGGAATTACTAATATGTTCCTAACTTTCTTTAGCTTCTAGGATATGATAATTATGTTCAAATGGATGTATATAATCATGTAATGAGGTATGTTTCACTCTCACATTGTGGGACCCCATGGAATGGTTATATGAGACCAATTCTATTCCTTTCTAATATGCCTCTAGTCATTTTTTATGGGGATATGATTTTTCTCTAAGGTATTTTCCACTCTCACATGGTGTGTGCTACTTTTAATAGAAATATGTTCCTAGTATTATTCCATTAGATTATGTCACTATCTTTTTTACATGACTGTGAACCTTCCATAATGAATTTTTTTCTCTCACATAGAGAGCCCATGTTAAAATGGGAATATGATCATGATCTATTGTATTTGGATTATTCCATTAGTCATTTCTAATTGATATATGTGTCAGTCTTCATGCATGTTTCACTCTAATTTGTTGGACCCCTATTAGAACATGAATATCAGCCTAGGATAGTTCTATTGAATTATGCCTCTATTTTTATCTACACAGTTATTAGAATATCCTGGGGATTGATCCACTCTCTTGTGGTGAGCCATTGTTGGAATAAGATTATAGGCCTAGTCTAGTTCATTTGGAGTTTTTCATATTTCATTTCAACATTAATGTGAGTCTATCCAAAGGAATGTGCCATTCGAACTTACTAACCCTTAGTTGCAATGGTAATATGAAAACATTGTGTTTCCTCTTCCTTTATTGTAATATGATTATAATATTTCTTAATGGGAGAATGAAAGTATTCTTACTCAAGAGTATCAACTTGTTTGTTAGGACCAACATGATTTATCTACCCTGATGTTGTAATTGTAAAAAATACTTATCCTTATATCTAAATCAGTCCTGGAATATTCCAACTGAGTTCATCAGCTATTTCTAGTATTTTTTAAAATTTTAGAAAAGTTGTCATAATAATATTGGATGTACAATTTTTATATCCATTATGTATTGGATGATACCATCGATTAATTAAGGGATATGAGCACACATCTACACTTCATGTTCCCACATAACATTCTAATGGGATTCATTCACTATGGAATATATAATTTTCTAACCCATTTTTGTTTTAGAAACACACCTACAAACATGATCGAGTGTCCAGGGATGCGAGCCATCTCACAGGATACCATCTGAATATGATGGTGGTATTCTTACATTGAATTGTTTATAGATCGAAAACTCTATTTCCTAAAGAATTGTATTCTCTATGTGACTTCCATGGTTCCCATTTTTGAGAATCATAGATGAAAATGGGATAAGTAGTTCTCACAATAATTAATTGAGGGGACCTTGTGGGATGGCGCTGATAAAGGAAGTTGATAGAATCAATCCTTAGAATCTCATAAACTAAAAGGAAGATGTAGACAAATCTTGGAATCAACATCAAAATAATACTAAAGGTGGTTATTATTGTGCTCCAAGGACAAGATTCTAATGTTATTATAGCTTGAAATTAGTCCCACTCATTTCACTACAAACTTCTTTGGATAACACAATTTCAACAGTTTATGACAATATGGAATTTTTCTGAATTATATATGGAGGGGGTCATATAATGTTTGTGGTATTAAAGAATCATTGTGTTTTCCTCCATACTCTATAGGTGTCAGGTGGGTTATGTCAATGTGTTACTTGAATGGGTTGTAGACATTGAATATTTATAGTAACATATTATTAATGGAGGAATTATATCAGGATGGGGTGTTGTTTTTTATATGTGTATTTGTAGTTTTGAAGACAAAAATGGGCAATGTCACTGATTATTCCATCAGCAATAACATTATATGTGCTTATTCATATGTGCATAGGTAACACAATTGTCCATTCTTATTTTCGGATTAATCATAATTCTCATATGGAATATGCATGGAGAGAATTTCATATTTATTATGAACCATTTTTTCATTATATTTCCCATAAACCATAAAAAAAATTTATTTTGGAGGAAAAAATGAATTGTCTTCATGAATATTAGAATGATTCATGCTTTTTTTTGAATTTCATATTAGGTTCAAAAAAATTTCAGAAGAAAAAAATAGAAACACGGATTCATATGGATATGATTATAGGAGATTATTGGGTGTAATAATATATTTTACACTCATTCAAGCCTGGTTTATTTTTTTTTAATAGAAACAAAAGTCTTATCCAACATCCATAACAAATTATAGAGAGACTTTCAAATGAGAGGTAGTCAATTTTGGTTTCAGACATAATGGAACATAGAAACTCACATTGGTCGAGAGGATGAGAGTAAGGGCTAATTAAACTTTTTTTGGGTAGAATTATATCCATCTACATGAACCTATAATATATTTAACATATTTTCGTCAATCATTTATTATTACAAAAATAGGACATGTTACCATAAGAAAACCAGAATGTGTTAAATCCATCTTTGTGTAAATAGTGTCATATAACTGTGTCCATTATATTAATCTAAGGTTATTAATTAATTTCCATTCATGGTTAGTTACTTATAGTTTGTTTCCATTTCACTAGGAACTCTAATGTTTTACTATTTTCCAAAAAAGTTTATAATATTTCAAGGATGAGATTTAACACTTTTGGGGTATCCTAGGTATCATGTTTTTAAGAGGAATCAAAATCCACATTTTTCTTATAATCTATTCATTTTAATGTTATGTGTAAAGGAAATGTATGAGTGGGAAAATAAGAAATGGGTATCAATCAATTTCTTTAAGAAGGATTCATATGTACCATGATATTGAAAACAGTTAGAGCCATAATAGTTTGATATCACCCTCAAGACATACATCGAGGTGAATTCCCTTTAATGCGAGTAGTAATATCACACCACTAAACGGTAATTAAACTATGAGGTTTTACTTACTAGTGGATATTCATGATGTGAATAATTTGATCACTACATATCTCTACACCCACATGACCCATTATTAGTGTGATATGTAGAGGATAGTATGTGATTAGTCTCAGCGCATATGGATACATGACATACACACTGGTGCAGCCCTTATGGGGTGGTTGATATGAGGATTAGACCATATAAAAGATTCCAATATATACTAGCTATAGAAAAAATCATACTCATAATAGTCCATCTATATTCTCAATCCACTTATATATTATGAAAGGGAATAACACATGTTAATGATTGAGGACTATGGATAGAATGTATACAATGTAGAGGGACATACACTAATATAGATTCCCAATAGAGATCACGCCTTATATAAGTTTCATGCATATCCTCTTCAGAAAAGAATTATATTTAATGTAGTTTTTTTCATGGTATTCCCAAAAATTATTACTAGACAAAGTTATCATGGTCTAAGTTTTCATCCCTACATGTCTTGATTATCATAACTATGTATTTCAATTATCATCCTAACATGGCTAGGGTTCTAGTTTGGATGGTCCAAGGATATTCTGACATGATTTCATAACCTTGATGACTTTTATATAAAAAATATCATGAAATAGTTTTCCTTTTTGGATTACATCATATAATATGAATTTCTTTTCTGGATGAAATTGTATGATCAAGGATGAGGCGTCTGATGGATATCTCATGATCATGAATAAAATGTATTAAGGGTGTGGACTGACCTTTATGACTTGTCTAGAGGACACCACATTATCTGGATGACATGGCTAAGGGGTGTCACATGATCTGGAAGAATTTTCTGGAGGACATCACATGATCAAGATGACATTTCTAGAGGGTTTTCATGGTCTAGATGAATTTTCTAGAGGTCATCGCATGATTGGGCTATCATGTCTGGAGTGTGTCACATAATATGTACGAATTTTCTGTTAGAAATCATTATACCTAGCTAACCTTCCCTAAGTAAATAATGAGACCTCATAGAAATGTTTTGGTTTCACCAAATAACTTGGGATAAATTTCGAGAGGAAATAATAAGGCACATGTGTAATGCCACATGGTATTGTAATTGAAACGGTCTATGCCTTCCAAATCCGTTACATTACAAATTTTTTGGTATTTAGAGTGATTGGAGGAGGCCTGGGGGAGTTTAGAGGAGTATACATTCAATTGGATATAAAAGGTGGGATTATAAGTAGTTTAACTTATTAGAACAACATAAAATTTGGTTTTGGGTCTTGTCATGAAGTTTTCATGATGTACAGATATTATACACGTCATGAAGAAGGGTTTCATGAAATATAATTTTTAGGGATAGAAAAAATATAATATAATGAAGAGGTAATGTATTTTTTAGTGAAAACATAAACCCATGTATTACACAACGTGAAAGGGTATTACACATCGTGTAATAACCATGCAGATTTTTGTTTTAAAAACATTTTTTGTTGAACATACATCCATCCATCCATTTTCAATCTTTCATCATGTTCTAGTAGAACACTAGTCACCCCAGGTAATTGTCCAATCCTACTTCCCCTCTTTTAATTTTTTTTTATCTCAGTGGTTGTTCATTGGAAATCCATGGTAGATCCATTGTAAGTTTTTTCTTATTTCTCATCTATTTATCTAGTTATTTACTTGGAATTTTCTACCATGATGTGGGTTGTCTTGATTTGAATGATTGGGTATCATGTTGATAATCTTATAGTGTTGAATAGGATGATCTATATTTCTATTGGTTTCTTTTTAACTAAAGGTAATTATTCTTCACCCTCCTGGGCATTTATGAGTTGAAAAGCTTCTTTGAGGTGGTATTTTTCCTTCATTCCTCTTTGATTCTGCATTATGTGTGAGCGAATTACTTTTTTTCCTAAAGATCATTGTTGTGACACACTAATCAATGATAATAACCAATTCAATTAAATTTAATGTGTTAGAGGTATCTTATTTTCAAGTTTTTATAACTTTAATGTTATTGAGATGTTGCGAATTATACGAGAAAAACACCTAATGGAAAATCATGGCAATTGAAAGACAATGTTTTTTAACTAAAAATGTTGTAGGTCAGTTGGATCCTATTGAAAACCAGTATATGTAAATTATTTTACTAGGTACCCATGACCAATAACAAATTTCCCAGGATTACATAGTTTCTTTGATAACCTATAGGGTAACAAATGGAATTAAATAATTGATTCATTGTTAAACTAGAAATTGTGTTATGGTTAGAATGTGGGGTGATGTGTTATGTTGGAATACTGTATGTGGGATATATATGATTTGGAGGGGATGTGATGTGTATTTTGGGTTTTTTTAGGTTGTGTTTGGGTGCGGTTGTGGGAATGGTTGTGTGATGTTGGTTGGACTGGGTGGTGTAATGGAATCTCAGGTAGAGGGATTGATTGACTATGGAATGGATGAGAAATGTGGGGTTGTGGTGATGTGATCAATTTTTGTTAGGAAGTGTTGCAACATGTTGTTGTGTGTGGATGGTTTTGGAGTGATTACATTGAAGAAGTATGGTGATGGGTGGTAGGGGAAATTAACATGGAGTTTATCCATGATTGATATTGTTGTGTTTCTTTTGGTATTATTCTCTTGGTAGTTTCAAAGGTAGTGATGGAAGGTTTTAATAATTTTTAATGAGGTATAGAATTGTTTCATACGTCTAGGATAAAAGAGTTAAAAATAGTGGAAATATATTAAATTAATTGGATGGGATTGTGGATTGGGTTTCCATCATGTTGGATGGTGTTGTTAAATTAAAGGTAGAAAAAAAGTTGAAAATATTGTGAGTTGGTTGTTTTATTAAGGATGTGTAGATTGGGATGAGTGTTTGGTATATATATATATATATACATGTATTTTTCCTTATTATTTCTATATGCACCCAACCCTAGTTGATCATTATTTTTTTGACACCCCCATCATCATGAGGTATGGTCTCTTTCCCAAACATCCTAATTGGAATATTGGTGGATGAACACCCTCACTTCCCTACTCATTCTTATGCAGTGATATTCAATGATTCACCAAGTAGGTTATTGGTTAGGATTTCTGATCTGTTTTCCAGATGAGATGTGTTGTTCTTACCCAACAGTTTTTCGCCTAAGATGTGTACTGATTTCCCAAGTGTCTTCAGGATGAGATGTGACGTGGATCATGGATTATGTGATGGGAAGAGATATAGTTTTTGAGGTACAAGTTTCTGTGGGTGGAATTTGATGTGGATCAAGGGCTAGGTGATGTTATGATATTTGGTTTGTGATACCTTGGTGACTACGGGAGGGATGTTATATTCTATGTTCAGAAGTGGTTGGATCTCCATGACATTTTCTATTAAGAAAGAGTGTCTAATCAGTGGGATGTGGTGTGGCATACCTGATCATGAAAGTTTGGAATATTAGATAAGTTGAATTTCATTATTTGGTGAGTGTGCCTTGGTGAGGTTATCATTGTTATTACACTAGTTATGTGATTTTTTGTTCTGTTGTTTTCTCATGGGGGTATTAGTATTATTAATTCACATTTTCACAAGAGACTTTGGTTTTCCTATAGAGTATACATGTATGAACAACCTACGTATATTCATATATTTTTAAGTTTCTTGGAAAATTTCCAAGTGCATGGTGGACCCTACATTCTTAGATCTGGAATGTTGTCGTTTCATTGATTATCTTTACTTTTGGTACTTACATTGGAAACTTTTTTTTATTAGTTCTATTTGGTAAATGAATGTCAGATGTATTTTGGTTTTCATTTATATAATGTATTGGATTTTCATTGTGTTTGATTCATATTATCTCTAGATGCTTTTTCATAAAAATGGAAATCCCTCCTATTTTGTGAGATTTGTATACAGATGGTGTTTGTCACCAACATGGGGCCTATTAAAAGAAGGACTCGATGTGTCATCATCTCCATTTCTTCATTACTAGCCTAAGTGGGGTATCTTTAGAGGGATGTGGTCATGAAAGAATGGTATCAGAGGTGATGGTTGAAATATATGATGGATTTTGCGATTAGGCACAATGAGGATTTCATGGGTTGGAAGGGAAATATTTTCATGTTACCGTAGTGCATGACATAGGCTATGAAATGTGACCCCAATGTTTTTATAATAATTTTTTTGAATGAATAAAATTTGAATTTATATCTTTATAGGAACTAAATAAAACATTTATTTCACATTGAAATGGATTGTTGTACATTACAATAAACACCTACTTGGCGTATGATACACACAACACATAGTTGGCGTGTGATACACACAACACATATTTTCTACAAAACAACTCTTTTATTATAATTATTTAAATTAGATGATTATAACATAGATGATAAACATATTAATTTGAATAGTAATTAATACTCATTGAATAAATGTAATAATTTTTCTAAATAATTAAAAAATATTTATAATAAATAATATAATGTTTGGTAAAGTCCTCATATGATTAAAAATATTGTTTTCTTTATTGAACCACATTTAATCTGATTTGGTAAAAAATTATAAATTAATTTTAAACAAATTTAGAAAAATTATCTTATAGAAAATTCCTAATTCTTGAATTTAGATTTTTGAAATTATATTAGGGATAATTTTTGTGATTTTTCTAACAAACTTCATTTTTCGATGAATAGTGAAAAAAACAAATTTAAATTCAAAACTTATTTTTAGATTAATATATTTAGGAGTTCTAATTATTTTTTAAATTGATATAAACGTATAATTTGATATTAATGTTAAAAATTAATCCAATATTTGTCATTTGAACCAATTTATCATTGCAATTGGTTGTCAAAACATAGAAAACATTGGATAATTTTCAATATAAAAACTTGTATTGTAGACCTGATTACATTATTAATTTAAAATTAATTTCCTCCACATCTATGATAAGATTTGATAAAAATGTAATCCATATTTTAAATATGAATAATTTATAATATCTGATATGTTCAACATTGATTTTTACCTGAAATATTATTGAATGTGATTAAATTTATTTACATTGGTTAAGAGATAAAGAAGGTTAATAATGTACTAAACTAAAAATATAAAATTCAAAATGACAAATATAGTTTTCCATCACCAATTTAATGATCATTATTTGACCATAAACCATCCATTATTGATTTTGGTAGGTTTTTATGAATTTTTTTAATTAAAAACATGGGTTTACATAACTTGTATTCAAAAATTCCATGTTTGTCCATTCCCTTCCCTATAAAAGGCCACAACATATACCCTCTTCCATAATCCTCTCAAGACCATTGAATTGAAAAAAATAAAATTAAATAATCTCTAAATTTATCTCCCTTCCACCTATAATACTTACCTTGGGTATAATGAATCTCCAGGAAGCCTTTTTGGCACAAACCAAAAGCAGTTACCCGATCAAGAGGTAATAAATTCTCTCTAGCTTCATTCCTTTATTTTCCTTCTCCACCCCACCAGTACATTTATTCCATTCTTGTATGAAAAAAATTGTGTCTTATTTTTACTAGTATGTTTTTATTCTAATGTTTTAACCTACACCTACAATAACCTTTATATAAGGGATATCAATTATATTTTTTACGTGTTTGGAGAACAACCAACTCGCTAGACGATTAATGTTCAATTATCCTTTACCACATATCATAGTTGTAATTATGATGGTAAAACTATTTATATATTTCATATATTATATTTTTTAAATTGACCTTGTATATTAAATTTTGAACACACATGTTTTCTACATTCCTTTTGGGGTTTTTATGATTATTTCGTTTGAGGAGGTGTGGACTACCACACCCACAAAATGATGGGATTTGTTCACACACTACATGAAATTAATTAATGATTAGTTTAATGAAATTGTTTCATATATAAAAAATTATAATTATACTATAATTTTTTTATATACTTATACACAGGTATGTCAATTTCTTTCATTTATTTCAATACGACAATTAAAATAGAAACAATTTCCAGGAATACATATGGCATACTTTCTCCATGAACGATGTATTCCATTTCATGCATCTTTATGATATATATATTTAAAATATAAATATATTTGATATAAATTATATTAATATCATTATTTAATATTTTCAATAACGATATAATTATAAAGATCAATGATATAATAAATTAAGTAATATGCGAAGAATGAAGAGAATATTACGTGAAGTTAAACTTTATCATCTGATTGTTAACAAGTTGGTAATATGGGGTCATAATAAAAAAATTGTATTATGTATAAAAATAATATTCTATTAAAAAATTATAATAATAAAATATTTATTGTATCGGAATCGTGTATGAGCACAGAGAGAGTCATGACACAAGGTAAGGGGAGTTTATCTCATTTTTTATTCCTGTGAGATACATGATAGGTTCACCACTATTTCATTTTGTATGGTGTATATACTTACCATTATTTCATTATATGTATCATATAAATGAATTTATGGGTTTTAATATATCCATTTTATGATCGTTTATTCATAGGGATTACATTCCAAAAGTTACCAAATTTTTAAAAATGTTTTCTCTCAATTTTCCTTCATTGAGACTCTTGTTTTTGTATGCTCTTACACACTTTTTCGAGTTGTATATACTTCTATTTTAAATTTTATATCATTAATATTATTTATTAATCATATATTATTAATCATATAATTTACTTTTATTAAATGGTGATTATGATCCCTTGTTACTGTGTTATAAGAGTTTATTGAGAAAATGATATCTCTTTTTGAGATTGTTTATTTTTATACATCCATTTATAAAATATTCTGATCTATCACTCAAAAATACTTATGATGTTTTTTATAACATGTTTATTCAAATTATCTTCATTTTTTAGTACCATGTTTTCACTCATTTATGCTTACGATTTTGTTTTTATGTAAAATATGGCATTCTCTCTCTCTATTCTGTTAGAATCCTATTGTGTTCGAAAAAAAATTATTCCGAATACGTTTTCAAAATATTATTTCAAAAGATCCTTGACAATTATTATCAAGGAAAAATAATTTTAATAATCATTTATTTTTTTTAAACATCCATTATAATTTTTCAATTCTATTTTAAAATTAAAAGTTTTTCAAAATGATTTAGGTTATAATAAGTATTTTTTTCAAAGAAGGGAGGATTTTTCCTCATGATGTTTTTTAAAAAGACCTTAAAAATTATTTCTCTTATAAGATAACATATTTTGGTGTTACTCATTCCTTTTTTTTGGAAAATTAGTCAATGATTTCCTTCATATTGCTTCCGATAATGGATTATGCTTTAATGTAATGTTTTTTGTGAAACTTGTTTATCTTTCATGGGTTATAATCATTTAAAACCAAATTATTTTCATGAGTTATGTTTTTAATGGAATGATTATGAAACATGTCTATTTCAACAGGTTATGAAATGATTACAGGTTTATAATACCCATTTCATTTCATGGGTTCTAATATGACTAGTTATGATATTGTGGAACATATATTAATGATTTAAATATGGGATAGGTGGGACCTATATCTCCATCCAATTAATTTTTTAATGATTTATATCTCATGATATTGAATAAGATAGTCCCTGGAATTAATCATGACTATTAATATGTCCATGTGAGTGAATCATGACTAAAAAAATATATAGGTAGTAAACCTATACTATGAAAATGGTTTTCTAAGTTATTTCATGGTTACTATAGAAATCATATTAAATGATTATATGGTTTCCAAAATTTCAAATTTTTTCTTATGTTAGTCTATCATATCATTTTACCTTTCATTACATTTGATTAATTACTTATTAAAAATAAATATATAATACATTATTACTATTATGAGGTTGGATATGAAAGGTGTGATCATTAATTTTCATGTTCACATCATCTTACCATTATTATCGTGTATATTTTTGTGTGTCTACCTTTTTTAGCCTTACTGAGCATCTCAACTCACCAATTTTTATGTTTCATTTATCCTAGGATACGATGGTATATATATTTATTGAGTTGTATAATATGCGTTCTATTCAAAAATATACTAGTGGGAGATGAGGTAGCTCAATTATGTACCATTGTTTATGTTTCTATGTTTCTAAAGGCAATACACCAATTGCAATATTTGGGTGTCTGTTTGTATAATGTTTAAGTATTACAAAAAAGATAAGTAATTTTTATTTTCAAAAATAAAGTTTCTATATAGATATAATTAGATAAAAGGTATTGACAACATTTGGATGATAGTATTTGAAAACCTTATTGATAACCCTGATGGTATGCCTAAGGATATGTCTATGGGTAAGAAAAAGAATAAGAAAATTTTCCAGAATTTTGGTGAAGGATTAAGTGAGTTGTTTCTTAGTAATACCACTCTAAATTGATAATAAAAGTGGATGTGTATCTAGAAAAGATATTCACAAGGGTAAAATCTCTAAATAATTTTTCGATCCTAACTCCAGGTAATTTGGTACTTAACAATAGACCTTTCTGCACACTTGGTTTGAGAGTCTCAGGGGATATGCTTTAGGAAATAAAAAACCCTTCACTAACCATTAAAAATGATTCAAAAATATGTTCAACATTAACAATCTAGGATATATCTATGGTGTAATATATTAAAAGAATTTCATAATTTATACATCTTGTAAGTAATTTTGTTAAGATTATGTGATTCCTCGATATGATAACTATTTCATTCTCAATGATTTTGGTTTCAGTCAAAGGCTAGAACCGAAAAGAACCATGTTAATGGTGATTATGATAGAAAATGAAACTATTGACATCCTAATATACCAAATTCAAAGGGACTTGGAATTAAAATCCTCATTTCTATTCTCACACATAATTCTAAAGTTATGAATAATGATTGGATTCCGAATGAGAAATGATGAGAACATCATTCTAATGAGTCTTTCACGAGGCAATGTCAACCATTTTTCTAAGGGTCATATAATATACTTATTTTAGAACAATGGGTTAGTACTAATGAAAAGATATTATCCATTCATTAGTGTTCACAGCCTGAGAAATCCATTATGGTTTTTTATCGTTTAGAAAGTGAAGAATTTTTATGGTGGACTCTAATCAAGAATAAAAGGCATCAAGATGATATTGAATTAATGGATATGGATATGTTTAAGAACATATTTTTCAATCAGTACATTAACTTAATTATTCATACCAATATGGGGAAAGAGTTTCTTTATTTGAAGAAATGGGTTGATGAATCTGTAGGTATCAATGATGCTAATTTCACAAAACATGTAAGATATGATTTAGGAATTATCATCCAACCTGAATGTATAGTTGATAAGTTCATCAGTTTCATAAATACATTTATTAAAAGTTATTTATTCATAAGAGAAATTAGTAGATATAAAAATATTTTTTGTGAAATCATGGTTGAAATGGATGTTATATTCTCATATCAATCTCATGGTTTTAAAAATAATAGGAAGATGTAGTTTTAACGAAAATCTAAAAACCCTGAAGAAAAGAAGATGTGATTTCCTTTACACTCTATGTGTGAGAATAAACATGGATGAAATTTCATTAAGGATTATAATTAATGTTTAAAGTATTGATGTCAAGGCTATTGGGAATTTTATATCGAAGTGATAGAAATAAGATAGCTGAAAATGCTAATGGGGAAAAATATATACAGAATGAACCTCCCATGATTCAATGATACAAATGTAATGATAATGTGAATTATACTAACCAAATGGAAAACCCTAGGTATGGACATGTTTATCCGTGTCACAAACATCCTAATTTAATGCATAAGGTGAAATATCATGAAATCACTATTACATATGAGGGGTGAAATAATGATATCATTAAAAGTAAAAATATTATATAATCTTAGACTTCTAATGTGATATTTGATTCTGGGTCCACCCACTCATTCATATATAATGAATTTGAGAAGGTTCATAGGATTCCTCCAAAACAAAAAATAGATATGGAACTAGTAGTACAAATCACTAATGGAACAATGATTTCATCTCATGTCTATGATTCCTCTATGGAAAAACATTTTTGGAATGTGCTTCCCAAAAATCATTCCATTATTCCTTTGGTGGTCAATTTTGAGGTCATCTTAGACATGGATTGGATTTATCTACATAAATTCAACATCAATTTTCAATGATGGGATGTTTCTTTTGATATTATAAATCCTAATATGATAATCAATCAATTTAATGATAAGAATGAATTTCCTATGGATATTAAATCCATTTTATGGGTCTTAATTTCCATTAAAATGGGTTATTTATCTAAAATAGTTATGGACATGATCGACATCAATGATTTCTATACTGCTCAGTACATTTTGGATGTCTTTATAGATGATATTTCTAGCCTACCACAAAAATTTGAATCTGAGTTCTTAATTGAACATATACATGGTTCCCCAACTATTTCAAATACTCCTTGAAAAACGAAACTGATGACGTTTCATGAATTAAAGAAGAATCTACAAGAAAAACATTATAAGGGATTTATTCATCTAGGTGTTTCACCTTGGGGTGCACGAGTTGTTTTTTGAAAAAAATTAAATGTTTAATTTGACTCCGTATTGAATATATAGAGTTGAACAAGATCACAATCAATAACATGTATCCTCATCCCCATATCGATGACTCGTTATATCAACTATTCTTAGATCAATACTTTTTAAATATTTATCATCATTAAAGATATAATCAATTGAGGGAAAAGAAAGAGGATATACCCAAGATGACATTATGTTCAATGTATATACACTATAAATATAGATTGATGCCTTTAGGTCTTAATAATTCCCCTTCAATCTTCATGGATTACATGAATTGTGTCTTTAGATATTACATCAATAAATGTCTTTATAAGTGATATTATTATCTATTCCAATATCATCGGAGTGGATGGAGATAACTTTAGAATTGTACGGAGAACCCAAAGGATGGTGAATCTATATGACAAATTTAAAATGACTGAATTTGGAATGAAAAAGGATTCATTTTTGCATCAAATAATTCAAGTGATGATATTGTGGCAGATCCATCGAAGATGGTGTCTATTGAATTATATTTTAGAACAAAAACGGTGAATGGGATACATATGTTTCATGATTTTTCTAGATATAATTGACAATTTTTGGATAATTTATGATGACTATCTAGTCCTATGTCCATGTTTACTCGGAAGGGTACCAGGTTACCATGGATAGATGAATGTGAATAAAATGTAAAGGAACTAAAGAGAACATTGGCCAGTACCCTTTTTCTAACATTAACATATATTGGGGAAGGGTTTTTAATCTATACAAGTTCAAACATGAAGGGATTCTGATGTGTTCTTATGAATAATTACTTGGATATCAGTTATGACTCATGATTGTTGAAGATTCATGAATCAAATTACCCAACTCATGATTTGGAGTTCATGGTGACAATTTTATTATTAAAGATATGGAGGCATTATCTTTATAGAGAGATGTATGATATATATATTGATCATAAATAAATTCAATATATATTCACACAAAAGGAGTTGAACATAAACCAAAGAAGATGGTTAGAGTTGATAAATGATATTGAATTCTCAATACATTACCACCATGATAAAGAGGACAAGGTGGTCAATGATTTGAGTTGGAAGGGTCATGATAGATATCTATGATGCGGATCCCAAAAGATACAATATTTATGGATTTGAAAATAATGGATCTATAAATCCTGAAGGAAGGGGAAAATATTATCTTTCTAAAATGAATGTTTAACCGTAAATATAGTAATTATTTTGGTGGTGCAGAACGTAGGTGATGAGATGAAAATGAAATTCATATTTATTCTTTAGTTTACCATTGATCATGATGGAATGGTAAAGTTCCCGAACATTGTATGTGCTTCATCCATACCATATTTTAAGAAGGGATATGAGCACACATCTACACTTCATGTGCCCACATAACATTCTAATGGGATTCATTCACTATGAATGATAAAATTGCCTCACCCATTTTTTTAGAAACACACCTAAAAACATGATCGGGTGTCCAGGGATGCGAGCCATCTTGTAGGATACCATCAGAATATGATGGTGGGATTCTTACATTGAATTATGTATAGATCAAAAACTCTATTTCCTATAGAATTATATTCTCTTTGTGAATTCCATGGTTCTCGTTTTTGAGAATCATAGATGATAATAGGATAAGTATTTCTCACAATAATTATTTTGAGGGGACTATGTGGGATGGTGTTGATAAATGAAGTTGATAGAATCAATCCTTAGAAGCTCATAAAATAAAAGGAAGATGTAGACAAATCCTAGAATCAACATCAAAATAATACTAAAGTTGGTTATTATTATGCTCCAAGTACAAGATTCTAATGTTATTATAGGTTGAAATTAGTCCCACTCATTTCACTACAAACTTCATTGGATGACACAATTTCATTAGTTTATGACAATGTAGAATTTTTATGAATTATATATGGATGGGGTCATATAATTTTTGTGGTATTAAAGAATCTTTGTGTTTTCCTTCATACTCTATAGGTGTCAGGTGGGTTATGTCAATGTTTTACATGAATGGGTTGAAGACATTGATGATTTACAGTAACATATTATTAATGGAGGCATTATATTGTGATGAGGTGTTGTTTTTTATACGTGTATTTGTAGTTTTGAAGACTAAAATGGGAAATGTCACCGATTAGTCCATCAGTAATAACATTATATGTGCTTATTCATATGTGCATAGGTAACACAATTGTCCATTTTTATTTTCGGATTAATCATAATTCTCATATGGAATATGCATGGAGAGAATGTCGTATTTATTATGAACCATTTTTTCATTATATTTCCCATAAACCATAAAAAATTTATGTTGGAGGTAAAAATGAATTTTCTTTATGAATATTATAAAGACTCGTGCTTTGTTTTGAATTTCATATTAGGTTCAAAAAAATTTCAGGAGAAAAAAATTGAAACACGGATTCATATGGATATGATTGTAGGAGATTATTATATTGGGAATTATAATATATTTTACACTCATTCAACCCTGGTTCATTTTTTCATTAGAAACACAAGTCTTATACAACATCCATAACAAATTATAGAGTGACTTTCAAATGAGAGGCGGTCAATTTTGGTTTCAGACATAATGGAACATAGAAACACACATTGGTCGAGACAATGAGAGTACAGGCTCATTAAACTCTTTTTGGGTAGAATTATATCCTTCTACATGAACCTATAATATATTTAATATATTTTCATCAATCATATATTATTCCAATAATAGGACCTGTAACCATAAGAAAACCAGAATGTGTTAAATCCATCTTTTTGTAAATAGGGTCATATAACTGAGTCCATTGTATTAGTCTGAGGTTATTAATTAATTTCCATTCATGGTTAGTTAGTTATAGTTTTTTTCATTTCAATAGGAACTCAAATGTTTTAATATTATCCAAGGAAGTTTATAATATTTCAAGGATTAGATTTAACACTTTTGGGGTATCCTATGTATCATGTTTTTAAGAGGAATCAAAATCCACATTTTTCTTCTAATCCATTCATTTAAATGTTATGTGTAATGGACATGTATGAGTGGGAAAATAAGAAATGGGTATCAATCAATTTCTTTAAGAAGGATTCATATGTACCCTGATATTTATAATAGTTAGACCCATAATAGTATGATATCACCCTCAAGACATACATCGAGGTGAATTCCCTTGAATGCGAGTAGTAATATCACACCACTAAACGGGAATGAAACTATGAGGTTTTCCTTACTAGTGGATATTCGTTATGTGAATAATTTGATCACTACATATCTCTACACCCACATGATCAATTATTAGTGTGATATATAGGGGATAGAATGTGATTAGTCTCAGTGCATATGGATACATGACATACACACTGGTGTAGCCCTTATGGGGAGATTGATATAAGGATTAGACCATATAAAAGATTCCAATATATACTAGCTATAGAAAAAATCATACTCATCATAGTCCATCTATGTTCTCAATCCACTTATGTATTTTGAAAGGGAAGAACATATGTGAATGATTGAGGACTATGGATAGAATGTCTATAATGTAGAGGGACATACACTGATGTAGATTCCCAATAGAGATCAAGCCTTATATAGGTTTCATACATATTCTATTTGGACAAGAATTATATTACTTGTAGTTTTTTTCGTGGTATTCCCAAAAATTATTACTTGACATGGTTATCATGGTCTAGGTTTTCATCCCTACATGTCTTTATTATCATAACTATGTATTTCAATTATCATCCTAAAATGGCTAGGGTTCTAGTTTGGATGGTCCAAGGATATTCTGACATGCTTTCGTAACCCTGAGGACTTTTATATATAAAATATCATGATATAGTTTTCTTATTTGGATTACATCATATAATATGAATTTCTTGTCTGGATGAAATTGTATGATCAAGGATGAGGCGTCTGATGGATATCTCGTGATCATGAATAAAATGTATTAAGGGTGTGGATTGACCTTTTGAACATGTATAGAAGACACCACATGATCTGGATGACATGACTAAGGGGTGTCACATGATCTGTATGAATTTTCTGGAGGACATCACATGATCAAGATGACATTTCTAGAGGGTTTACATAGTCTAGATGAGTTTTCTCGAGGTCAACGCATGATTAGGCTATCATGTCTGGAGTGTGTCACATAATATGTATGACTTGTCTGTTAGAAATCATTATACCTGGCTAACCTTCCCTAAGGAAATAATGATAAATCACAGACATGTTTCGATTTCACCAAATAACATGGGATACATTTCGAGAGGAAATAATAAGGCACATTTGTAATGCCACATGGTATTGTAATTGAAATGGTGTATGCCTTCATAATCCGTTACATTAAAAATATTTTAGTTGTTGGAGTGTTTGGAGGATGCCTGGGGGAGTTCAGAAGATTATAGACTCAATTGGATATAAAAGGTGGGATTACAAGTTGTTTAACTTGTTAGCACAACATGAAATTTGGTTTTGGGTCTTGTCGGGAAGTTTTCATGATGTACAGACATTATACATGTCATGAAGAGGGGTTTCATGAAATATAATTTTTAAGGATTGAAAAAATAAAATCTAATGAAGAGGTAATGTGTTTTTTAGTGAAAACATAAACCCATGTATTACAAAATGTGAATGGGTATTACACATCGTGTAATAACCATGAACATTTCTGTTTTAAAATCATTTTTGGTGAACATCCATCCATCCATCCATTTTCTATCTATCATCATGTTCTAGAAGAACACTAGTCACCCCAGGTAATTGTTCAATCCTACTTCCTCTCTTATAATTTTGTTTTATCTTAGTGGTTGTTCATTGTAAATCCATGGTAGATCCATTGTAAGTATTTTCTTATTTATCTAGTTATTTACTTGGAATTTTCTACCATGATGTGGTTTGTCTTGATTTGAATGTTTGGGTATCATGTTGATAATCTTATAGTGTTGAATAGGATGATCTACATTTCTATTGGTTTCTTTTTAACTAAAGGTAATTATTCTTTACCCTACTGGGCATTTATTATTTGAAAAGATTCATTGCGGTGATATTTTTCCTTCATTCCTCTTTGATTGTGCATTATGTGTGAGGGAATTACTTTTTTTCCTACAGATCATTGTTGTGACACACTAATCAATGATAATAAACAATTAAATTAAATTGAATGTGGTAGAGGTATCTTATTGTCAAGTTTTTATGAATTTGATGTTATTGAGATGTTGTGAATTATAGGAGGAAAACACCTAATGGAAAATCATGGTAATTGAAAGACAATGTATTTTAACTAAAAATGTTGTAGGTGGGTTGGATCCTATTGAAAACTTGTATATGTAAATTAGTTTACTAGGTACCCATGACTAATAAAAATATTCCCTAGGATTACATAGTTTCTATGATAACCTATAGAGTAACAAATGGAAATAAATAATTTATTCATTATTAAACTATAAATTGTGTTATGGTTAGAATGTGGGGTGATGTGTTATGTGGGAATACTTTGGTTGTGTATGTGGCATATATAGGATTTGGAGGGGCCATGAAGTGTATTTTGGGGTTTTTCTAGGTTGTGTTTGGGTGCGGTTGTGGGAATGGTTTTGTGATGTTGGTTGGACTAGGTGGTATAATGGAATCTCAGGTAGAGGGATTGATTGGATATGGAATGGATGAGAAATGTGGGGTAGTGGGGATGCGATCGGTTTTTGTTAGTAAGTGTTGCAACATTTTGTTGTGTGTGGATGGTTTTGGAGTGATTACATTGAATAAGTATCGTGATGGTTGGTAGGGGAAATTCACATGGCGTTTATCCATGATTGACATTGTTGTGTTTCTTTTGGTATTATGCTCTTGGTAGTTTCAAATGTAGTGATTAAAGGTTTGAATAATTTTTAATGAGGTATAGAATTGTTTGAGATGGATAGGATAAAAGAGTTAAAAAATAGTGGAAATAGGTTAAATGAATTGGATGGGATTGTGGATTGGGTTTCCATCATGTTGTATGGGGTTGTTCAATTAAAGGTATAAGAAAAGTTGATAATATTGTGAGTTGGTTGTTTGATTAATGATGTGTAGGTTGGGATGAGTGTTTGGTATCTATATAGATATACATGTATTTTTTTCTTTATTATTTCTATATGCACCCAACCCTACTTGAGAATTATTTTTTGGACACCCCCATCATCATGAGGGATGATTTCTTTCACAATCATCTTAATGGGATGATTAGTGGATGAACACCCTCACATCCCTACTCCTTCTTCTATGCAGTGATATTCAATGATTCACCAAGTAGGTTGTTGGTTAGGATTTTTGATCTATTTTCCATATGAGATGTGTTGTTCTTACCCAACAGTTTTTGGCCTAATATGTGTAGTGATTTCCCAAGTGTCTTCTGGATGAGATGTGATGTGGATCATGGATTATGTTATGGGACGAGATATAGTTTTTGAGGCACAGGTGTCTGTGGGTGGAATTTCTTGTGGCTCAAGGTCTATGTGATGTTATGATATTTGGTTTGTGATACCATGGTGACTACGGAAGGGATGTTATACTCTATATTCATAAGTGGTTGGATATCCATGACGTTTTCTATTAGGAAAGAGTGTCTAATCAGCAGGATGTGGTATAGCATACCAGATCATCAAAGTGTGGAATATTAGATAAGTTGAATTTCATTATTTAGTGAGTGTTCCTTGGTGAGGTTTTCATTGTTATTATACCAGTTATGTGATGTTTGGTTCTGTTGTTTTCTCACGGGGGTATTATTATTATTCATTCACATTTTCATAAGAGAATTTGGTTTTCCTAAAGAGAATACATGTATGAACAACCTACGTATATTAATATATTTTCAAGTTTCCTGGAAAATTTCACAGAGCATGTTGGACCTTACATGCTTAGATCTGGAATGTTTTCGTTTCATTGATTATCTTTACTTTTGGTACTTACATTGGAAACTTTTGTTTTGTATTAGTTCTATTTTGTAAATGAATGTCAGATGTATTTTGGTTTTCATTTATATAATGTATTGGATTTTCATTGTGTTTGATTCATATTATCTCTAGATTTTTTTCATAAAAATGGAAATCCCTCCCATTTCGTAAGATTTGTATACCCATGGTGTTTGTCACCAACATGTGGCCTATTAAAAATAGGACTCGATGTATCATCATCTCCATTTCTTCATTAATAGCCTAGGAGGGGTATCTTTAGAGGGAGGTGGTCATGAAAGAATGTTATCAGAGGTGATGGTTGAAATATATGATGGAGTTTGCGATTAGGCACAATGAGGATTTCATGGGTTGGTAGGGAAATAGTGTCATGTTACCATAGTGCATGACATATGCTATGGAATGTGACCCCCAAGTTTTTTATAGTACTTTTTTTGAATGAATAAAATTTGACTTTATATCTTTATAGTCACTAAATCAAACATTTCCTTCACATTGAAATGGATATTTGTACATTATAGGAAACACCTACTTGGCGTATGATACACACAACACATAGTTGGCGTGTGATACACACAACACAGATTTTCTACGAAACAACTCTATTTTTATAATTATTTAAATTAGATGATTATAACGTAGATGTTAAACATATTAATTTGAATAGTAATAAATACTTATTGAATATGTGTTATAATTTTTCGAAATAATTAAAACATATTTATAATAAATAACATAATGTTTGGTAAATTCCTCATATGTTTAAAAATATTGTTTTCTTTATTGAACCACATTTAATCTGATTTGGTAAAAAATTATTAATTAATTTTAAAAAAATTTAGATAAATTATCTTATAGAATATTCTTAATTTTTTAATTTATATTTTTGAAATTATATTAGGGATAATTTTTGTGATTTTTATAACAAACTTCATTTTTCGATGAATAGTGAAAAAAACAAATTTTAATTCAAAACTTATTTTTAGATTAATATAATTATGAGGACAAATTATTATATAATTTGATATAAATGTATAATTTGATATTATTGTTAAAACTTAATCCAATATTGGTCATTTGAACTAATTTATCCTTGCAATTGGTTGTCAAATCATTGAAAACATTGGATAATTTTCAATATAAAAACATGTATTGTAGACCTGATTACAATATTAATTTTAAATTAATTTCCTCCACATCTATGATAAGATTTGATAAAAATGTAATCCATATTTTAAATATGAATAATTTATAATGTATAATATTTTCAACATTGTTTTTGACCCGAAATATTACTGAATGTGATTAAATTTATTTTCATTGGTTAAGAGATAAAGAAGGTTAATAATGTACTAAACCAAAAATATAAAATCCAAAATGACAACTATAGTTTTCAAACACCCATTTTATGATCATTATTTGACCATAAACCATCCATTATTGATTTTGGTAGGTTTTTATGACTTTTTTAATTAAAAACATGGGTTCACATAACTTATATTCAAAAATTCCATGTTTATCCATTCCTTTCCCTATAAAAGGCCACAACATATACACTCTTCCATAAACCTCTCATGACCATTGAATTGAAAAAAATAAAATTAAATAATCTCTAAATTTATCTCCCTTCCACCTAAAATAATTTCCTTGGGTATAATGAATCTCCAGGAAGCCTTTTTGGCACAATCCAAAAACAGTTACCTGATCAAGAGGTAATAAATTCTCTCAAGATCCTTTCCTTTATTTTCCTTCTCCACCCCACCAGTACATTTATTCCATTCTTGTATGAAAAAAATTCTGTCTTATTTTTACTAGTATTTTTTTATTATAATGTTTTAACCTACACTTACAAGAACCTTTATATAATGAATATCAAACATATTTTTTACGTGTTTGGAGAACAACCAACTCGCTAGACGATTAATGTTCAATTATCCTTTACCACATCTCATAGTTGTAATTATGATGGTAAAACTATTTATATATTTCATATATTATATTTTTTAAATCGACCTTGTATATTAAATTTAAAACACACATGTTTTCTACATTCCTTTTGGGATTTTTATGATAATTTCTTTTGAGGAGGTGTGGACTACCACACCCTCAATGTTATGGGATTCGTTCACACAATACATGAAATTAATTAAGGATTAGTTTAATGAAATTGTTTCATATTTAAAAAATTGTAATTATACTATAATTTTTATATATAATTATACACAGTTATTTCAATTTCTTTCATTTATTTCAATACGACAATTAAAATAGAAACAATGTCCAGGAATACATATGGCTTACTTTCTCCATGAACGATGTATTCCATTTCAAACATCTTTATGATATAGATATTTAAAATATAAATATATTTGATATAAATTATATTAATATCATTATTTAATATTTTCAATAATTATATAAGTATAAAAACCAATGATATAAGAAATTAAGGCATATGCGAAGAACGACGATAATATTACATGAAGTTAAACTTTATCATCGGATTGTTAACAAGTTGGTAATATGGGGTCATAAAAAACGGTATTATTTTAAGAATATTATTCTATTAAAAAATTATAATAATAATATATTTATTGTATCGAAATCTTGTACGAGCACAGAGTGAGTCATGACACCAGGTAAGGGAAGTTTATCCCTTTTTTTCAGTGAGATACATGATAGGTTCACCACTATTTCATTTTGTGTGGTGTATGTACTTCCCATTATTTCATTCTATGTATCTTATAAATGAATTTATGGGTTTTAATATATCCATTTTATGAACTTTTATTCATAGGGATTACTTTCCAAAAGTTACCAAATTTTTAAAAATGTTTTCTCTCAATTTTCCTTCATTGAGACTCTTGTTTTTTTATGCTCTTACTCACTTTTTTGAGCTGTATATACCTTTATTTTAAATTTTATATCATTAATATTATTTATTAATGATATATTAGTAATCATATAATTTACTTTTATTAAATGGTGATTATGGTCCTTTTTTACCATGTTATAAGAGTTTATTGAGAAAATGATATCTCTTTTTGAGATTGTTTGTGTTTATACATCCTTTTATAAAATATTCTGATCTATCACTCAAAAATACTCATGAGGTTTTTTATACTATGTTTATTCAAGTTATCTTCATTTGTTAGTACTAGATTTTCACTCATTTATGCTTAATATTTTGTTTTTATCTAAAATATGGCATTCTCTCTCTCTCTATTATGTTAGAATTCTATTTTTTTCGAAAAAACATTATTTCGAATATGTTTTCAAAAAATTATTTCAAATGATCCTTGACAATTATTATCAAAGAAAAATAACTTTAATAATGTTTTATTTTTTTTTCAAATCATCCATTATAATTTTTCAATTCTATTTTCAAATTAAAAGTAGTTCAAAACAATTTAGGTTATAGTAACTATTTTTTTCAAAGAAGAGATGATTTTTCCTCATGATGTTTTTTAAAAAGACCTTAAAAATTATTTCCCTTATAAGATAACATATATTGGTGTTATTCATTTCTTTTTTAGGTTAATTAGTCAATGATTTCCTTCATATTATTTCCCAAAATGGATTATTATTTAATGTAATGTTTTTTTGAAACTTGTTTCTCTTTCATGGGTTATAATCATCTGAAACCGAATTATTTTCAGGATTTATTTTTTTAATGAAATGATTATGAAACTTGTCTATTTCAACAGGTTATGAAATGATTACAGGTTGGTAATACCCATTTCATTTCACAGTTTGTAATATGACTAGTTATGATCTTGTGGAACATATATGAATGATTTAAATATTGGATAGGTGGGACCTATATCTCCATACAATTAATTTTTTAATGATTTATATCTCATGATATTGAATAAGATAGTCCCTGGAATTAATCATGACTATTAATATGGCCATGTGAGTGAATTATGACTAAAAACCTTTTATGGGGAGTAAACCTATACTATGAAAATGGTTTTATAAGTGATTCCAAGGCTACTATAGAAATCATAATAAATGATTATATGGTTTCCAAAATTTCAAATTTTTTTCTTATATTAGTCTATCATATCATTTTAACTTTCATTACATTTGATTAATGCCTTATTAAATAAAAATATATAATCCATTATTACTATTATGATGTTGGATATGAAAGGTATGAAATTTAATTTTCATGATCACATCGTCGTACCCTTATTCTCATGTTTATTTTTGTGTGTCTACCTTGTTTAGCCTTACTGAGCATCTCAACTCACCCATTTTTAAGTTTCATTTATACTAGGAAATGATGGTATATATATTTATTGAGGTCTATAAGATGGGTTCTATTAAAATATATACTAGTGGGAGATGATGTAGCTCAATTATTTACCATTGTTTATTTTCTATGTTTCTAAAGGCAATACACCAATTACAATATTTGGGTTTCTGTTTTTATAATGTTTAAGTATTAAAAAAAATATGTAATGTTTATTTTTGAAAATAAAGGTTCTATATAGTTGTAATTAGATAAAAGGTACTGATAACATTTGGATGATAGTATTTGAAAACCTTATTGATAACGCTGATGGTATGCCTAAGGATATGTCTAAGGGTAAGAAAAAGTATAGGAAAATTTTCCGAAATTTTAGTGAAGGATTAAGTGAAATGTTTTTTAGTAACACCACTCTAAATCGATAATAAAAGTGGATGTGTATATGTAAAAGATATTCATAGGGGTAAAATCTCCAAATAATGTTTCGATCCTGACTCCGGGTAATCTGGTACTTGACAATGGACCTTTCTGCACACTTGGTTTGACAGTCTCAGGGGATATGCTTTGGGAAATAAAAAACTCTTCACTAACCATTATAAAGGATTCAAGAATATGTTCAACATTAATAATATAGGATATATATATTGTGTAATATAATAAATATCATAATTTATACATCTTATAAGTTATTTTGTCAAGATTATGTGATTCCTCGATAGGATAACTATTTCATTCTCAATGATTTTGGTTTCAGTCAAAGGCTGGAACTGAAAAGAACCATGTTAATGTTGATCACGATAGAAAATGAAACTATTGGCATCCTAATATACCAAATTCAATGGGACTTGGAATTAAAATCTTCATTTCTATTCTCACACATATGTCTAAAGTTATGAATAATGATTGGATTCCAAATGAGAAATAATGGGAACATCATTCTAATGAGTCTTTCATGAGGCAATGTCAACCCTTTTTCTGAGGGTTATATAATATATTTTTTTTAGAACAATGGTTTAGTACTAATGAAAATATATTATCCATTAATTAGTGTTCAAATCCTGGGAAATCCATTATGGTTTTTTATCGGTTAGAAAGCGAATATTTTTTATGGTGGACTCTAATCAAGAATAAAAGGCATCAATATGACATTGAATCAATGGATATGGATATGTTTAAGAACATATTTTTCAATAAGTACATTAACTTAATTATTCATACCATTATGGGGAAATATTTCCTTTATTTGAAGAAATGGGTTGATGAATCTGTAAGTACCAATGATGCTAATTTCAGAAAACATGTAAGGTACGATTTAGGAATTATCATCCAACCTGAATGTATAGTTGATAGGTTCATCAGTTTCATAAATACAATTATGAAAAGTGATTTATTCTTAAGAAACATTAGTAGATATGAACATATTTTTTGTGCAATCATGGTTGAAATGGATGTTATATTCTCATATCAATCTCATTGTTTTAAAAATAATAGGAAGATGTAGTTTTAACGAAAATCTAAAAACACTGAAGAAAAGAAGATGTAATTTCATTTACACTCTATGTGTGAGAATAAACATGGATTAAATTTCATTAAGGTTTATAATTAATGTTTTAAGTATGGATTTCAAGGCTATAGAGAATTTTATATCGAAGTGATAGAAATAAGATAGCTGAAAATGATAATGGGGAAAAATATATACAAAATGAACCTCCAATGATTCAATGAAACAAGTGTAATGATAATGTAAATTATACTAACCAAAACCCAAACCCTAAGTACGGCGATGTTTATCCGTGTCTCAAACATCCTAATCTAAGAGATAAGGTGACATATCATGCAATAACTATTTCTTATGAGGGGTGAAAAAATGATGTCATTAAAACTACAAATATTATATACTCTTGGACTTATAATGTGATATTTGATTTTGGGTCCACCCACTCATTCATATATAATGAATTTGAGAAGCTTCATAGGATTCCTCCAAAAATAATAGATATGGAACTAGTACAAATCACTAATGGAACAATGATTTCATCTCATATCTATGATTCCTCTACGGGAAAACTTTTTTGGAATATGCTTCTAAAAAATCATTCCATTATTCATTTGTGGTCAATTTTGAGGTCATCTTAGACATGTATTGGATTTATCTACATAAAATCAACATCAAGTTTCATTGATGGGATGTTTCTTTTGATATTATAAATCCTAATATGATAATCAATCAATTTAATGATAAGAATGAACTTCCTAGGTATATTAAATCCATTTTATGGGTCTTAACTTCCATTAAAATTGGTTGTTTATCTCAAATGGTTATGGAGATGATCAACATCAATGATTTTTCTGCTGCTCAGTGGATTTTGGATGTCTTTATTGATGATATTTCTAGCCTACCAAAAAATGTGAATCTGAGTACTCAATTGAACACATACATGGTTCCCCAATAATTTCAAATACTCCTTGAAGAATGGAACTAATGAAGTTTCATGAATTGAAGAAGAATCTACAAGAAAAACTTTATAAGGGATTTATTCATCTAGGTGTTTCATCTTGGGGTGCATGAGTTGTTTTTTGAAAAAAAAATTAAATGTTTAATTTGACTCTGTACTGAATATATAGAGTTGAACAAGATCAAAATCAATAACATGTATCCTCATCCCCATATCAATGACTCGTTACATCAACTATTCGTAGATCAATACTTTTTAAATATTTATCATCATTAAGGATATTATCAATTGAGGGAAAAGAAAGAGGATATACACAAGATGACATTATGTTCAATGAATATACACTATAAATATATATTGATGCCTTTCGGTCCTAATAATTCCCCTTCTATCTTCATGGATTACATGAATTGTGTCTTTAGAGATTACATCAATAAGTTTGTTGATGTCTTTATAAGTGATATTATTATCTATTCCAATATCATCGCAGTGGATGGAGATAACTTTAGAATTGTATGGAGAACCCAAAGGTAGGTGAATCTATATGACAAATTTAAAATGACTGATTTTGGAATGAAAAAGGATTCATTTTTGAATCACATAATTCAAGTGATGATATAGTGGCAGATCCATTGAAGATGGTGTCTATTGAATTATAGTTTAGAAAAAAAAATGGTGAATGGGATACATATGTTTCATGATTTAGCTAGATATAATCAACAATTTTTGGATAATTTATGATGAATATCTAGTCCTATGTCCATGTTTACTCGGAAGGGTACCATGTTACCATGGATAGATGAATGTGAATAAAATTTAAAGGAACTAAAGAGAACATTGGTCAGTACACTTTTTCTAACATTAACATATAATGGGGAAGGGTTTTTAATCTATACAAGTTCAAACATGAAGGGATTGTCATGTGTTCTTATGAATAATTACTTGGATATCAGTTATGACTCATGGTTGTTGATGATTCATGAAACAAATTACCCAAATCATGATTTGGAGTTCATGGTGATAATTTTATTATTAAAGATATGGAGGCATTACCTTAAAGAGAAATGCATGATATATATATTGATCATAAATAAATTCAATATATATTCACATAAAAGGAGTTGAACATGAACCAGAGAAGATGGTTAGAGTTGATAAATGATTATGAATTCTCAATACATTACCACCATGATAAAGAGGACAAGGTGTCTACTGCTTTGAGTTGTAAGGGTCATGATAGATATCTATGATGCAGATCACAAAAGATACAATATTTATGGATTTGAATAGAATGGATCTATAAATCCTCAAGGAAGGGGACAATATTATCTTTCTAAAATGAATGTTTATCCCTAAATATAGTAATGATTTTGGTGGTGCAGAACGTAGGTGATGAGATGAAAACGAAATTCATAATTGTTCTTTAGTTTACCATTGATCATGATGGAATGGTAATGTTCTCGAACATTGTATGTGCTTCTTCCATACCATATTTGAAGAAGGAGATGATACAGAGAGCTCATAGTTCTTCATTACCCATTCATCTTAGATGTAAGAAGATGTATATAGTCTTTAAATAATATAATTTTGGGTATGGAATGAATAGAAATATCATGTATTTTTTATCTCATCGTTTTGTATGCAAGTATGTTAATGTCGAATGAAAAATTCCTACTAGGATGTTGCATCCATTATCCATACCATAATGGAAATGGGAGATCATAACTATGGATTTTTTCATTGGTCTATCCAAAACCACTAAAGGGTTTAATTCCATATGGGTGGTAGTCAATCACCTTACTATGTTATCACACTTCACTGCTATCAGTGAATATGACTCTCTGGATCATCTATCCATGATCTACATCAAGGAAGTGGAATGGTTGAATGGAGTACAATTTTCTATTGTATCTGATTGGGATTTTAGGTTTAAATAATTGTTTTGGAGAAGTCCTCATTATGAACATGATACAAAATTGTGTTTCATAATTTCTTATCATCCTAAGAGAGATGGTCTATCTGAAAGAGATATTCCAACACAAGAGGATATGTTGAGTTAATGTTTGTCAGAAATCAAATGTGGTTAGAATCAAAACCATCCTCTATTTTTTATTTCAAATAATAATAGTTTTCACTAATGAATATAAATGTTAACAAATGAATCCCAATAGGGGAAGAATTTTATATCTCCAACATGTTAGGATGATGTTTGATAAAAACAGCTATTAGGACCTGAGATTGCTGAAGAAATGGTTGAGAAGGATAGAAATGTTGTGAATAATATCAAGGTAGCTCAAAGTCAGCAGATAAATTATGCTGCTACACATCCTTGCGATCTTAAATATGCAGTTACTAAAAACTTTTTCCTTTGAATTTCAGCATTGGGTAATGTTATGAGATTCAAGAAGAAATGGAAACTAAGACTTTAGAATATTATTCCTTTTGATATTCTTGATCATTTCAAGATACTAGAATATCACTGGTCATTTAGTCCAATTCTCTCTCAAGTCCATGATGTGTTCCCTGTATATCTCAATAGGAAGTATATATCTGACCCATCACATGCACTGAACTAAGATGTTATATCACTGAAGCATGATCATTAATATAAGGAAAAACCTGCTGAAATTCTTGACAGATCAGTGAAATTTCAATTAAACAATACCACTCACATGGTCAATTTTTTTCTAGAGAAATCACTATTTAGAGGAATCCACATGAGAACTTGAGTGCATGAATAAGAATAAGTATCCCCATTGTTTTTTCTATAATGATGAATTTAGCAGGTGAAAGTCATTTTATGTGGGTAGAATTTAACAACGTATGTTTTATTTGACCTTTTTTCAAATAAATTAAAATTCAATTTATATATTTCAATTCAATTAGTCAATCATTACTTTAACATAGAACCAAAATCTCATACATTACATGAAAAAATATCTTCACGTATGATATACGCAACATTGATTGTACGTACAAAACATCGAACACTATGTATTTACGAAACATCCCGTATTTTTATAAATACTTACCTGAAATAAAAATAACCTAATGATTAAAATTATTAATATGAATATTAATAACAAATTATCAAATATAACTTATATTGTTTTTATAAATAAGAAAATATTGATCATAAAAGATTTGATTTTTTTTAAAGTCCTACTATGTTTAAAAATATAGTTTTCTAGAACAAAAATATTTTAATGTCCTTATATAAAATATAATAAAACATATTTTAGTCAAATATAAAATTTTAAATATATTGAAAAAATTATTTTCAAATTTAAAATGTCTAAAATATCTTAGAGTGAATGTTCGGTACTTTCTAACTAACGTCATTTCTGGATAAATAATAAAAGAAATAGATTTTAATTCAAAACAATTTATTAAATTAAATTATTTATGGGGATAAATTATATTTAATTTTCAATTAAAATGATAATTAGATAATTTTTTTAGCAATTAATCAAAAAACATTGATTGGAAGAAACTTCAAATTGAAATTGGATATAAAAACTTCTCAAACATTTGATCATTTTTATATAAAAACCCTTGTTAGACAAATATCTGAATTAATTTTAAATTAATTTCTACCATGTCTGTGATTGAAATTTAAAAAAATTGATTAAAAATTTAGAATATTAATAGTTCATTATTTCTAAAAATTTCAACTATGTTTTTGACACAAACTATCATTTGAATTTGTTAAAAATATTTACATTGGTGAAAAGAATAATAAGGATAATAAAGTTCTAAACCATAAATAAAAGACCTAAAAAGACCTTGAAACATGTCCAAAAACAGTTTTATATCTATGATACAGCCATAGACCTTACATTATTGAGTTTTTCTAGTTTTGAATGACTTTTTATATTTAAAACGTTTGAAAACCTAACATGTTTTCAAAAAAGCATAGTGTGTCCTTTCCATTCCTTATAAAAGGAAACCACCTAAACCCACTTCCCCACACCTCTCAAGAATCTTGGATCACCAAATATCTCTATAAATAAGTTCATATATTCCCTCTCCTCCTCCATGAAGCCTTCCCTTGGGTAGAAGGAAACTTAAGGAATCATTTTGGAATAGAACAAATAGTGTTACCTGATTAAGAGGTAATGACTTCTCCCAAGCACCATTCCTTTATTTTCCTTCTCCACCCCTCCACTATCTTTATTACATTATTGAATGAATAAATTACTATACACAATGTACTAAGATATTTTTTCGGAATTTTTTCTGACTAAACATACACACACCTCCATCTAATGGATATCAAACATACTGTGTATGTGTAAAGATAATTATCGCCTAACTAAATGATGATTGTTCAATTCTGCATTACCAACTCTCATAGTAGAAGTTATGATGAAAAATATGTTTATATATGCATTATGTTATTTTTATTATTTATTTATTAAGGATGGGTATATTGAAAATATATGATATATTTTACAATATAATTATAAATTAATTAATTTATATAAATATACACATTTATGTCATTTTGAATTATTTATTATAATAAGAAATTTATAACGGAAATGAAATTCATGTTTATATTCATCTTATGGTCTCCATGATCAGTGTATTTTGTTTTTATTTCTTTATTGAATTGATTATTGACTAAAAAACTTATTTTTTTAGGAAATTATTTCTTTAAATAATATTAATTCATCAATACCTTTCATTGCATGCAACCATGAGTCTTAAAGAACAATGAGATGCACATATTATATAATGGCCATTTCAACCTAAGCGTAATGTTAGCAAGATGAAATATATCTAAATTATGAAAATGTATGGTGAATTCATTGGCTATCAATTATTTATGAAACATATAAATCAATTATATATTTGTATTTTTGTATTAATAAATTGACTGAATTGCTATTAGAAAACAAAATTAATGAAATATATCGATTATATACCGAATAAAATATTTTTTTATTTATCCAATATATGTTTTTGTCATATGGTATGAATAATCCCAACTTTATGTATAAAACACTATATCTTTTCAAATGGATAATTTTACACCTTCTAATAGAGAACAACATTTAAATTAATAGTTTGACACATTAATAATTTTTATATTACAACATTAATATTTTATTTGAATGTATTATATAAATAGTTACTTTGGATGAATATTTGATATTTTTCTCAAAACATTACGGTTTTGATGAATAGTAAACACCCAATAAATTTTAATTAATTTATTTAATCAAAATAACGGGTATGGTTAAATTATAATATTTTATGTTTTTAAATTAAAAATAAAATATATTGTTATCATTAGATATTATTTATTTCATTATCATTAATTTTACATTTAATTAATATGCAAAAAAATTTCAATATTTTGAAATGATTTCACATTTATAACACGGTATCTCTTTCCCAAAATGGGATTAATTGTAAATTAATTAATAAAAATTATGCTTTTTTTCTTTTAAAAAATTAATTCCTTATTTTTAATTAGTTGGTAATAATTATATATATATATATATATTATAATTATGAATAGTAACTTTGGTAATTTTTATTAATAAAGTAAAAGGATTAATCGAGTAATTAAGTGTAAAAATGCTCTTATAAAATTGCCCAAAATTTTTTCTCCGTATAATTTTATGACATTGTTCATGATAAATCATCCATTGGTCAAAATGGTCTCCTTTCAGAGAAACTTGGATGAGATTATGACATTTAATTTATTTTTTTTATAGATTAGTTGAATTTGTGTCACTCGTTTTCTAATAACTATATCATTTTTAAAATAATGATATACTAAAGAAAAATTATATTATAAATACCCATTAAAATGTTTAAAAATTTTATATATTTTGTTAATTTATCTTTAATTTATAGATAATATATAATTACATTAAATAATTATACATTGATGATGAAAAAATTAATTAATTGATGAGAAATCAACCAATTTTTTTTATTAAAATGGTAATAAACATAAAGTCATATTGGTTTAGTATAACTCGACCATAATCATTCAAGGGTTGATTTATTGACAGTTTGGAGCCTTATTAATATATTGGAAGACTTATATTATTTTTCTTTAATTGATGTTAATGTTTTCCAATTATTAATTTAATAAGTACAACATTTTAAATGTTTGATTTTATAGATTCTAAATTTGATGAAAAATATTATTCTAAAATCTATTTGTGATATATTTATCATGGTATTTCATTCTTAATTTTTATTAAGAATAATTATGTTAAATAATTACACAAAATTGATGTAGTAATTATTTTTTTAATAGGGATAAAAAATAAATGTTATTAAAAATATTTAAAAAATATAATTTGGGCTAATTAACATGTATAATGAATTTTATAAATGAATTTTACTCTTAAAAATATAATAAAATTGTTTTTTGGAGTAAAATTCATATCTTAATATTTATCCAAATCAACAAATTTAATTGTTTCAAATTTGACACGATTGATTTTTTATAAAAACAATGTTTTTTAAATTAATTAAAAATATTATTTTTTAAAAAAAATATAAAATAATTGTGATATGTTATAAAATGCTCTAATTTATTTATTTAGGGTCTAATTTAAATCAATAAATTAAATATTACACCCCTTTAATAATGAATTATTTGTTTCCCTAGTAAAAAAGTAAAATCAATAACTAAGTGTTAATAAAAATTATAAGGTTTATTTTCAAAGAAATGTTTAGAAAAAAATTCATTTTTTGATTATATAGAAACATTATCTAATCTCATATTTGAATTTGGGTAATTTTTGAGGTTTTTGGATGGGTTTTATTTTATTATAAATTAATATTTTTGGAGATCACAAAAGTGTACTACCCCTCAATTATAAAAGAGAACCACCTCCCTTAACTCATCACTTCACTTTGGGCCTTCAATGTCCACCATCACCTTCTGATTCCCCTAAAAAACATCCCTAGTTACATTATTGACGTTTTGGTCTTTTTCAAAACCATCTCTAGCGTTCAAATATGAGATTTAGAGGTATCATGTCAAAGTAGAGGTAATCACCTCTTTCGATTCATCCATACTTTTGTATTCTTATACTAACAATTAATTAAATTTTTTAATTATAAATTAATTTCTATATTATCTCTTATATATTGAGATGTTATTTTAACAATGAAACTACCATATTCATCTTGTTTTGCATCCTATAAAAAAATCACCATGCATACGTAGGTACGAATTACAGTCTCCACGCCGTGGTCTAATCTATTTATCCAAACCAACATACATTGATGGGTATAGTGATATAAATAATAACTATATATGATTATTATAACATTATTTTCATTATAAAATATTATCAACAATCCAATGCAATGCTATTCGAAAAATATGGGATGAATATCATCGCTCGTGTGAACATACAACATACCATGACCACGATTCAATGTGATTCATTCAACATGATCATTATTAATTATTGATTATATAAATTTCCATAAAGAATAAATATGGTATATATTATGTTAATATAATTTTTTGATGATATAAGTATGCCATATAATTTAGAATAAGAACATATTCTATAAAACACGTATTAGGAAATGAAGTAGTCAATACGCAAATAAGATGTAATAAATAAATGTTTTAAACAAAAATATGATAATATGATCATATATGATATCTTAAAAATTAATATGAATCTAAGAAAACAATTAAATTATTTAAATCATTATATGGGAATCTCAAATGCATAAAAACCAAATTAGACCAATGGTAAGGGATAATTTAACTATATCATTATTATCCAATATTATTTATACGTAAGTGTTTTTTGGGGTATATAAATCTTCCACATCCATTTTCCTTTCATATGATATATTATTTATATTCTTATACAAATTTATAAAGATAATTTTAAATATTGGAGAATTTTTATTAAAAGTTATGAATGTAATATTTTTTTTTATTCGATACGAGGTACTTTTTAACTTTTTTGGAAAAAGTATGAGGAGAATATTTTTTAACTTATTCGAACTATTGTATTTTTTGAATTTTCATAATTCTTTATTCCCATGAATGTAACTATGCATAGTTTCATGCTTATTTACAAATTAATTCTTTTCATTTATAATTTTGTGGCATGTTTTGAAATGAAAATGTTATTAATAAAGACTAGATATTTTTTCAAGAATTAATTTAATGTGTTTTATCAAAATTATTCTCTATCTCAGATGTAATTCATTAATATTGTAATGTTTAAAGTATAATATCATAATTATTATTATGATTTTATTTTATTTATGACGGAATTATATTTATGAAATTATTATTTTTACATGGATTATGTTATATTGGAATGACGTCTAAAGAAACCCATTTTATTACTTGGGTTATGATGAATGATTTGTGTTATTAGGGAACACATGAGAATGTTTCACTATAAGATGTGTGGGACCTATATATCCCTTAAATTAATTGCTGAATGATTTATATCTCTTGATATAGACATGGATGAATTGGAAAATGATCTGATTTTAGTAATATAGGGATAGAACGTAGAGTGAACTCAGTTCAGCAATGCACTTTGTTCGCAATGATGGCCATGGAAATGATCCATGATTGACATGAAATGTCTTTCTAAGATTCTGTGTATTGAAAAAACCATTATGTATTACATTATGGAATTTTGTATTATGTTCATTGACTTTTATAAACTTTCATGATCTATCCCCAAGGCATGATATCACGAACAATAAAATGAAGGATAAGGTTTTTAAATATTATGTTTTTATGTATTATGATTATGATATGATTTATATCTCTATTTTTTACCATTAATGATAATTTTATCTCACAGTTTCATATTATTATTTTCCACAATTCAGGAATATGGGTGTCACATATGATATATAAAAAAGGGATATATTTATGATGAAATATGTGGGTTGTAAGGAATATTTCTTATGAACAAGTCATTTATTGTTCTTAGCTTTAAATAAATTATACATATATAGTATTATCATGGATTTGATATGTTTTTAATGAATATTATTTAGCATTGAAGTAATATTAATATCTATAAAGTATGTGTCATGATAGTTGGAATCAGAGGAAAGGTGTATTTATCCTTTGGAAACAAGGATTTGAAATCCTTAGTAAGAACCCAATGGATATGTCAAAGTATATGTTACAATTATACTGTTTTAGAATTGATAATGAATAACCAAGTATAAAACCTAAATTTTCCTATATTGAAATTTTATTATTGATTATGTTCTTTCCCCATTATCATTTCTATTTCTCACACAATGCTTCTTGGTTTTAATGAATAGATGGTATTAAAAAAACACGTCGATACTGAATACGATGGGAAAATCAATGATTGTATTCCTATGAAACCAAATTTTATGGGATATGGAATGAAAATTATTGTAGTTATCCTCACACAACACTCTCAAGCTAAGAATCATGCAGAACTTCCCAATGATGAAAATAAAAAATTACATTCTATTGAGTTCTTCATGGGGTAGCGTCCACCTTCTTTAAGTAGGTCTTCTAATCCATTAGTGGATGAACAACTGATCACTTCTAGTGAAATGATATTTTTAGTTCTCCAAATATTTGAATATGATATAGTTTTTTTATCAGTCAATCGTTTGGATATTGAAACTAATAAATGTTTGAACGAAATCAAGAATACACTACAATGATATGAAATCAAATCCATGGAATTGGATGAGTTTACGAACTTATTTTTTAATAAGTAAGTTCATTGTATTCTTCAAAAAATTAGGGGGAAGGAGTTACTTTAAATTAATCAAATATGATGATAATTTAGTTTATACATATGATGAAAATATTACCAGACATACAAGATACACTTCTAGAATTATTATCCAACCTGACTATAAAATAGATCAATTTGTCCGTGTGTTAAATCCAAGTCTCCAAATGGAATTATCCATAAGGAACATAAATATCTATGATAAAGTCATTTTATATTCTCTCAAGGATGAGATTGATATTTAAGTAACCCATCAGTCTTATGGGTTTGAGAAGAAGAGAAAAATGGAATTCCAGTGTAAGTATAAATAAAACACAGAAAAGAATATGATTATTCCCATATTCTCAATAAGTGGAATAAAACATGGAGGAAATTGTCTTAAAGGGACTGGTAAATGATTTAAGTATGGAAAAGAAGGTAATAAAGAAATTAAATGCTGATGTGATAATAAAAATATGTCTAATGATGTGAATAGAGAAAATTCTACAAATAATAGACCTCATACACATCAATGTTAAAAGTGTATGTTAATGGGTAATTATTTCAATCATTTTTATAATATAATGGTTTTTGATGATGATCAGTGTCAGGAAACTCTTGAGGTCAAAGATAATGGAATGTCCCATGTGATTACTATCGTTGATGTGGAGTATGATAATGAAATGGAGGAAGGTATACATACCATCCACATTAAAGTAAAATAATTTTTTATTCTATATCCATGCACTATATTATTTACTAAGAACATTATAAGGGTATCATCATATTACCTCAATAATTAGATGTAAAGTTAGATTTGAAAACTCATTATGCCACAACATTCACATCAAAAGTTTATAATTATTCTCCAGTTGAAGTTTGTTGGAAATTACTTCTTGAGAATCTTGTGATACTTCCTATAGTTGAACATTAGGTGATTCTTGGAATGGATTTAAATTATCTATAAGTAGATCATACAAATTGATATCGAATAGAGGACAAAATTTATATTATAGATCCATCTATGATCAAATATCAATGCAAGGATGATTATGACCTTGTTTTGAAAATATCATCCATCTTATGGGTGTGGATTACTATAAATGAAGGCCAGATATGTCAAATGGTCAGGGAGAAACTAATAATTACAAAAAAAAACCATTTTATGGGAGTTTGATGATGTATTTCTAGAATAGTTTCTAGGTCTCCCACTAAAATGTGAATTTTAGTTTTCAATAGAACTCATACTGTGTGATATACATTTTTCAAAGACCCCATATAGAGTGTCCCTAATTGTGTTGTAGGAATTGGTGAATTAACTCCATGAGAGTCATGGAAAGGGATTATCATTCTCTAGTGAATCACCTTAGAGGGACCATGTTCAATTTGTTGAGAAGAAATATGGATCAATGATACTTTTAACTGATTATCGATAACATAACAAGATCACTACCAAGAAAAAATAATGTCTTCCCTAAATTTATGACTTATTAGACCAACTACATGGATCTGAATAGTTTACCTAAAATGATCTTCATTAAAGATATAATCAATTAAAATTCAAGATGTAAGATATACCAAAGATGATTTTTTATCAAGGTATGGAAACAATGAATTTATAGTGATGACTTTGGGTCTTACTAATTCTCTAGCAATATTCCTAGATCTAATAGATAATTTAATTAGAGAATATCCTAATAAATGTTTGGTAGTTTTTATAGATGATATTCCTTTCTATTTTAAGAGAAAGTAAGAATATGAAGATCACATGAGAATTGTACTTATGACCCTGAGAAAATAGAAGATTTAGGGAAAATTTACCAAGTGTGAATTTTTTATTCAGAATGTTTCATTTTTTAGTCACATAATCTCAAATGAACGGATATTAGTTGATCTAGGAAAAATTTGAAGTCATTGAATGTTGGGAAAGACCAACAACATTAACTGATATCCAAATTTCTATTTTATTGGCTGGATATTATCATAATTTTGTAAAATATTTTTCATCATTTTTTTAAAACCCCAAGATTTCATAATAAGTTATTTTCTTCTAAGTAATTCATTATCTTGCACTACACGCAACACCGAGTTTGAGCGCGCTACGATATACCAAAATAGCTGTCCAAAAAGCAGTTATGAATAGTATTAACTGAATTTAGAATTGTATATACTCCTTATAATTTTAGAACCCATATAATGTGTTTCTTAGACATAATATAATAACAAATTCATTTTTTAGATAAAATAAGTAAATTTAAAAAATAAAATTTTACCACCTTTTAATGGAAATAAATTTTAAAAATTTTATCTGAAAATTTTATATATTAAATTTAATGAAATTAATTTCTTCTTTTGAATCAAGACCTAAAAATTTATTTTGGAAAAAAATTGGTATGTATCTAAAAACATTCAAATTTTGATTAATACTAAAAAATACTAGAATTTAATTGAAAACAACTTTCCAAATAGAAATAATTAATAGTGTTAAATTATGAATTTGAATGGTTTGAAAGTATAATTACATTATATTTTAATCATTGAATACAATTTAGGTCATTTTATGTAATTTCACGTTTGAATTTGACATAAATAGATGTCAGTCTTTTGATAGTTTTTACTTTTTAAAACCCGCTTGTTCATTTTAACAAAGTGAATTAATTTAAAATTAATTATTGAGACTTATACATTTATAATTTGGTAAAATATAATTCATTTTTGAATACGTAATATCAAAATTATCTTAGAGTGAATTTTTGGTATTTTTCTGAAAACATTCAACTTTTGATGATTAGTGAAAAACACTGCATTATTGTTTAAAACCAACATTTTATTTAAATAATTATTTAAAATATTTTAATTTAATTTATGTCAAAAAAGTTAAATAATATCAATACATGTTCAATTTAATTCATTGGATTCATTTTATAATAATTTTAGATATATAAAATTTTATGGATCTTTTTAATGTCATTTTCCCACCTTCTCGAAGCATTTGAAAATTTTCATAAAAGTTAATTTTACCACTTCTATGAGTTCAATTTTAAAAATATGAGAGACAAAGTTTACATCAGTATGTAATATGTGGTTCAATACGATGGAAATCATTTTTGTTGAATATTAAATTTTGATTTTACCACAATTAAAAGTAAATAGGGTAATTAAGAGTAAAAATGATATTATAATTACCCTAACACATTTCCTAGTTCTATTGGATAAGTGTAATTTGATCAAAAAAAACATAGGAATAAAATATGATCCTCTTTGGTCCACTTGGATTAGATTAGGACATTTATTATTATTTTATTTAAATAAGAGTTAAAAAAGATAAATTCAAATTCTAATAACTAATCCATTTTTAATATAGGGTTATACATAAGATAAATTAGACTATAAATAATCATTAGAAATATAAAACTATTTCCTACATAATGGTATTTTATTTATAATTTTTAGTCATTATATAATTAAATTTGTTTATGACATAATTATGATGCAGTAATTACCTTATTAATGAATGGTTTAAATAATTGATATTATAAATATCCAAATAAATTTAATTTTAGTATTTTGATGGATTAAACTAATTTTCAAGTTTAATATGAAATTTTAGTGTTGATTAAATAATTTTTTTAAGTAATCATGCTGTTATGTTTTTCACAAAAAAACAAATACTAAATAATGTGAAAAATGACATAAATGAGTTTTTAAAATAAATAAAATATTATTGGTTGATATAATATTCCTAAAAATATAAGGTTCTTACAAAGGGATTAAATAATATTATATATTTCATTAGTTAACCACATGAGGTTCTCTTATAAGTTTACTATAATTTTATTAACCACATTGTGTACGAATACTAGAAGACACAATAAAAGTTTAACAATTTAACTAAGAGTTAAATCTAAAAGATAAGGTTAAAATGGCAACCTAGACTTGTCTAAAACCTATTTTTTGAGATTTTTTTGACCCATATCTACCTTAGAATCGAAATAAATCATTTTTGTGTCATTATAAACTGAAAATTATTTTATTATAAAATAATATTTCATTGTTTTCCTAAAGTAACCCTCAACTCTCTTATAAAAGGGTTCTTCCCCTTCTCTTAATTCCACACCTTCAAATCCACTTGGCTTGGCCAAACCCTACCGAAATATACTCCCAAATTCCCTCACACAAACCCAGAGTCCATAATTTGATCATAAAGGCAACCTATGGAGCCCTTTTTGATCAAGTAAAAAGGAAACACCCAAAGAAGAGGTAATAATTTCACCTCCATCTTTCAAGTTCTTTTCTTCTTCCACATCCTCTTCCTTTTTTGTTTCCATACCAAAAATAATAAATCTATTAAGTTTTACATACATTTATGTTATTATAAATATATTAATACCATATTTATTATTCTATCTGTCCTATAAATGACCAAGTCACCATACGTGCATATGTATGGCTTACCATCTCCGCACCGTGGTGTACTGTGTTATTCAAACACTTCATTATTTGGATGGGTATAATAATGAGTATGACTTATGTAAATAATAAATATAACATATTAATGATTCAGTATATATGATATACCATCCAATTACATATGATTTCACCATCAATATAATGATATTGTCGCTCGTGCGTACGTACGGATTACTGTCTCCACAAATGCGATGAGATTCATTCCCCATCGTAATCATTCAAGAATAATTTTCATTTTATGATTAAAAATAATGTTTATGACCATAATATCATTTTGTATATGAATCAAATACATCATATCCATAAAATATGTCTTACGTAACCAAGCATATAAAATAAAATGAATGAGTTAACACCTGAAACGATGATACTACTGAAATATTATTAACAAGTCAATATTAGAAGATCATATATGATATAATATTTATGTATTTTGTTCTTGTATAATTTTATAACAATTATTTAACCATTATACAGGAGGTTAAACTTCCCTATACTAAAGAAAAGTACAAGGTAAGGGGTTTCTTATATCACTTTTAATTATGTGAGATTTCCATTGTTAACCACTTATTTATTTCATGTGGTGTATTGCGTACATCCGTTTGATATATATTATCATGATTATTTTTATATTTATGGTTTTATATGATTAATTTGGTGGTTATTAACTTTTTTTCATATGACTCAATTGATTACAACATAGTGAGGGGTTTTCATCTCATTTTTTATTTTTCGTGAGATGCATCCAATATTGCCACTATTGTTTTTGTGCAGTGTATGTACTACCCATTATTGTATTACTTATGTAATATAATTTAATTTTTGGGTATTTTAATCTTCATTTTATGATACTTATTTCATGGGGTGTCTATTTCGTAAGTCACCAAATCGGTAAGGGAGTTTCTAATTTTGATTTCCAGTCATTGGGTTTTATGCAAACTTCATTGATTATTTTACTCCAATATTAGGTGGGAAATCACCATTTATTTATTTATGTATTAATTTCCAATCCCCTTTGTGTGTTTATTCGTTTGAAACACACAATAACTCTATTGATATATCCTGAAGTCATCAATATGAACTCGAAAAGAGTAATCTTAACTCAATTTTCATTAATTGAGTTAAATATCCAAGTCATTGGTGTTGTCGTTACAAGAATATGTGTTAATGTCCTATTATTTTTTACAGTTAATATCCAATCATATTTAGTGTATTTATATTTTTCACCTACAATTATTTCATTGATTTATCCTTAACCAATGGATACGATTTTATAATGGATTTAATCTCAACTTACATTCCATTGAGACTTTTTTGTTATTATACGCCAATTCACTTTTATTTAGTGTATATACTGTACATTGACAAAATATATCATGAATCCATTTATTATCATGGTATTATTAAGATTTTATTACCTCAATTTTTTATATTCATGTGTGTCTCATTTTGTTAGGAACTCTAACTAAAATTACATTTTAAATGTTTTAAAAATTTATTCTTATAAATCATTCTCATTAATGTCCATGTTTTAAAAATGGTTTTAAGGATTTATTTAAATTAACATTAATGTTTTAAAATTAAAATTCCTTTTTAATGATTCAATTTTGTATGGGACACTTTTATTGAAAAATCTATTTTAAATAGCTTCTTTATAAATAGTGATAATTTTAAATGTTTTCAAGAAAAAGGGGGATATTTCTCTCAAATAGTTTTGATGATTATTTTCATCTATATCAATATCATTCATTATTCTCGATTGAGGTTAATTTATTATAATAAAATATTCCATATTGTATTGAATGAGTAATTTTTGACTGTGGATGTTCTATTTTTATGTCATTCATGGTTGATGGTTAATGTATTGACATTTCGTATTCTAGTTTTAATACGAATGTTTAGATTATGTTTCACCCTTTCATATAAGGAATGCATTGGACTTAGTAAGTGACGATTGGAGGATACTATATATCTTTGATGCATTAGTAGGTCTCATGATACAATATAGTGTCTTCAAAAAAGGCATTGACAAAATCTTATTTGTATTCTTGGCACTAGGCCTTGACTATGTGGTTATGAATTCTGGCATTATGAATTCCATCACTATGAAATTGGATATTGTTATTACATGTGATTATTAAATAGGTATAATACCCATGTTAACATGTTAATGAAATTATTTGATTTATATTTTCCCTATTATACTAAATTTTAAGATTAAAAGGCTTATGTTCTAGTGTTATACATTTCCTTAAAGGTTTATTATTATATATGATTGTTTTCACTATATTGTTATCCCTACTGAGCATCTAAGCTCACCCCTTTCTTATGATTTATTTTTTCCAGGATGAAAAGAAATATATTATGATTAACCTGTAGGAATAGGCTAAGGGATATAAGAGTTTTCAAAGGGGACATAATGTTGTTTTTTTATTTCATGATGTAATGTAAAACTTATGTATGTATCTAGTACTTCCAAGGCTAATAAAATGATCGGTCTTTCAAGAAATGATTCCTAGTATCATGCCAATGTTAGGTAATAATTCACCTATTTTGGGTAATTTGGTTCGGGGCGTTACAATTATATAATCTACTAAACAATTTTACTCGAAAAGGAGTATAGTTTGTGCAGATAGAGGATTGTGAATAGAATTTCAACGAGATTAAAAGAAGTTTATCCAGTGAAAAATTTCCCATGATTCCTTGTAGTGGAGAAACGTTTTTGATCTATAGTGATGCAACCAAAAGGGGGAAGGAATGTGTTCTCATATAAATTGAAATTGTGATTTATTACACCTTGTGATAATTGAAAATACATGAGAAAATTTTCCCAACTCATGATTAAGAGTTATTTATGGTAATATGTGTGATAAATATATGGAGGCATTATCTTTATGGTGAATGGTGTTATATATTTATTGATGATAAAAGTTTAATTAATATTTCCACACCAATTTAGATAATATGAATCAAAGAAGATGGTTGGAGATAATTAAATATTATAACTTCTCAATATATTACTGCCATGGGAAGGTGAACAAGGTGGAATATGCTTTGAGTATAAATGACCATACTATCTTCTAGATGATGAGGATCAAATAATGTCCAAAATTTATGGATTTGTAATGGATATATCATGATATTTCAATGGAAGGAGATAAATGATATATATATCAAATGAATGTTCAACCGTATATATTGGTGATGATTATGGAGGCATAGAAGATAGATGTAGAAATACTAAATTGAGTTAGAAATGCTCTAGTATTCAATGTTGATTGAGATAAAATAATAAGGTTGATGAACCAGGTTTTTATTCCTCCCGTACCCGAATTAATGAAGGAGATTTTGGTGAGGCTCATAGTTCATCATTCTCCATAGAATAAAAAATATGTGTAGGGGGCTAAATGAATATTTCTGGTGAGATGGAATGAAAATAGATGTTCCTGAATAGTATCTTGATTCTTGGATTGTCATCTTGTTAAGGATGAGAGACATAAGTCTAAGGGGATGTTAAAACCATTACCCATACCCGAATGGGAATGTGGATAGAACATTATATAATTTTTCATTGAACATCCCCAGACATCTAAATTTAATATTGATATATGGGTTATAATTGATATCCTTTTAAAGTTAGAAAAATTTGATTCTATTAAAAAATATTTATCACTTGATCAACATTCCAGTGTATATGTAAAGGAGGTGGTAAGATTTCAAGGAGTACCACATTCCATTATATGTAATCAAGATCCAAGGTTTACCTTGATGCTATGGAAATTTATATTTTACACTCTAGATAAAGAGATTATTTTTAGCACTTCATATCATCCACATATAGATGGTCAGTCCTAGAGGAATATTTTAACTCTATACAAAATTTTGGGAGCTTTCCCTATTGAATTAAAAGGTGGTTGGGAACAACACCTACATTTAGTGAAATATTATTAAAAAATAGATTTCACTTATGTATTTATGTGATTTCTTATGAATCCCTCTCTGTAAAGATTTGTAAAACTCCAACAATCAATATGGTTCTCATAAAGGAAAGCTACAAGGACCTAATCCTGTTGATGAAATAAAAAAAGGCCATATATATTCAAAAAAACATAAGAGAATATCAGAGTCAGAAACATCTTATGATAACAACCAAATAAAATACCTAGAGTTTTAAGTTGGAGGAAAACTATTTCTACGAATATCTCCTTAGAATAGAGTATGGATATTAATAAATAATGGAAATATAAGCCCAAGGTATATCAGTCCTTTTGAAATTATGGATCGTGATGGGAAGGTTTGTTACTTATTGGTGCTTCAAATGAATATATCTCTCATTCATGATGTGTTCCATGTATCTCTACTTAGAATGTTCATACTAGATATTTCACATGTACTAAACTCAAATGTAACACCACTGGATAAAGATCATTCTTATGTAGAACAACCTATAGAGACTCTGGAACATAGAAAAACAATTCTGAGAAACAAGACCACTCACTTTGTTAATGTTTTGTTGATTAACCTCCAATTTAAGGAAGCCACGTGGGAACATAACATATTTATCAGGGGGATATTTCCTCATATATTTTTATCCAAGTGAATAATTTTAACGGTGAAATTAAATTTAAGGGGTAGGATATAACACCTAGTTTTTTGTGAAATATTTTCTAAAAATAATTTCAATTCATAAATTGATAGAATTGCCTAATATCATGAGTTTAAATGAACCATGATATTTTTATAGTATAAAATTAACATTTTAACATATTCATCTAGTTAAAATTAAAAAATATAACAAACTTATGAAACTTTATGTGAAATTCATTCTCTACCAATAATTTATGAAGAATATAAATCATTTATATATTTGTATTTTTGTATTAATAAATTGAGAGAAATATTATTATTAAATGAAAATAATAAAATATATATGTTATGTTCATAATAAAACAATTTCTATATTCATCCAATATATATTTTTGTCACAGTGTATCAATAAACCCTATCTGATGCATATAAACATATATATTTTCAAAAGGATAATTTTACTCATTTTAATAGAGAACCAATTTTAAATTAATCATTTTAAAGGTTAATAGTTTTTATATGAAATATAACATTTTTATTTTGTTGTGGGATATAAAAATTTACTTTGGATGAATTATTGATATTTTTTTGATAATTTTTATGTTTTGATGAATACTAATAATTAACGATATATTAATTGAAAACAACTCTTTCAATAAAAATAATTTATATGGGTAAATTATAATATATAATTTTTTTAAAGTATAAATAGAATTTATTTTTAATATTAAATATATTATATTTCAGTAGATTTAATTTAACATTGAATTCAAATGTAAAAACATTTCTATCTTTTGTAATGTTTTAACATTTAGAACTCGTTAACTTTTTTAGAAAATAGGATTAATTTTAAATTATTAAATACAAATTAAGTGTTCTAAATTTTTAAAAAAGGATTCTGTATATGGAATCAATTTCAATGAAATTTGAAATATCTTTATTTAAATTTTTTGCATTATGAATAGTAACTTCGGTAATTTTTATTATTATTGTAAAAGGGTAAATCTCATTATTAAGGGTTATAATACGATAATTAAATTACCCTAACATGTGTCATAATTTCATTGGATGATTGATTTCAAACAAAAACATCCTTGGATCGAAATTTTGTCCTTTCGAAACCACTTGGATGAAATTAAGTCATTTATTTTATTTTGTTTAAAGAATAGTAAAATATATCTCCCCAAAATTTTGATAACTATATCGTTTTTAAAATAAGTGTATAAAGAAGATAAATTGGATTATAAATAATCATTATAAATATAAATTGTTTTTGATTTTTCATGGTAATTTATTTTTTATTTTTAATAAATAATAAATTACCATAAAGGATTATACATTGATGAGGTAAAAAATAATTAATTGATGGTAAATCAATAAAACAATTTTTTAAAAAATAATAATAACCATAAAAACAACAAAACACATGAATAAATTCTATTTCTCAACTATATATCAACTATATTCATCTAACTGTCATGTTAGTTACCATTTGGATCCTTATTGAAGTGATTATGACACTTATATTATTTAATATAAAGTGATGTTAAAGTTGTCACATTCATAATTTTATATGTATATCACTATAATGAATTTATTATCTAGAATATATATAAGAGTAAAAATTTTATTCTAAAATCTAATAGATATTTACTCATCATAGTATTTTTTATATTTTTATTTTAGAAATATGTATATTAAATAATTACCCAATTATGATGTAATAATTATTTTATTAATATATATAACAAATAAATTCAATTTAAAATATTATAATAACTATAATTTTGGAAAATTAATATGTTTATATAGTTTTATTGATTAATTACACTTCTTAATAATATAATATAATATTTGGGGTTTAGCAAACATGTTATCTTAATGTTTTTTAAAATCAATTAATTAAAAGTGTGAAGTTTTACACAATTGATCTTTTATCAAAATAATGTTTTATTAAATTATATAAAAATCATAAAAAAAATTAATTAATATATAATAATTAATATGTGTTACATAATGTTTTAACTTTTTTATTTATGGTCTTATTTATATCAAATATGTAAATAATTCACCCTTTTAATATTGATTTATTTGTTACCCTATAAAAAATGTAAAATAAATTACTATGTGTTAATTAAAATGATAAGGTTTAAATTGTAAAAATGTGTGTCAAAAATTTATTATATGATTATATTTCATATCTATCTAATCTGATCATAAAATTTGGGACATTTTAGAGGTTTTTGGATGGGATTTTATTTTCTTATAAATGAATCAATTTCGAGTTACCAAAAGTGTCCCTCACCACAATTATAAAAGGGAACCTCCTCCCTCACCTCTTAACATCACATTGAAACTTCATCCTTGGACGTCACCTACTATTTTCCATTATAGACATCCCTACATAAAATTTTGAGGTTATTACATTCTTCAAAGACTAACTCTAGTGCTACATGAGGATATTTAGAGGAAGCATGTCGTAGAAGATGTAATCTCTTCTACTAATTCATTCACACATATTTCTTCTTCTACTTAATCTTCATGAGTTGTTTCATTATAAGGTAATTAATACGATATCACTTATATACTGAATTGTTATTAATAATATGAAAGAACAATATTCCACCTTCTATACATCCTGTGAAAAAGGAAATCATCACATGTGTGTACGTACGACTTACAGTCTCCAAGATTTTGTGTAATCTATTTTTCACCACCACCTTACATAGAAGGGTATAATTATATAAATAGTTAAAAAAAATTAATATTCTTACATGATATAAATTCATAAATATTATACCCCCATCCAATTAAATTCCACTAAACAACTATGGAAATTATTCCATTACTCGTGCGTACATACGACATGACGTCTCAAAGATGTGATGTGATCCATTATACATGATCTACATTAAAGAATGATTATATAAATGTACAGAATGAATAACTATAGTATATATTATGTTAAAATCATTTTTTAATTATATAATTATTTTATATGAAGGATAACCAGAACTTATTCTAAAAAATATGCATTAAGAAATGAAGTAGTTAATACCAGAATAACAAGTAATAATGAAATTTGGTTAAAAAACTTGTAATAATATGATCATATAGAGTATAATAAAATTGGTTATGATTCTGAAATAAGTAAATTAAATTATTTAATTCCTTATACATGAGTTTCAAATACATAATAAGTAAAGTGTACCTAAGGTATGGGATAATCATTTAATCTCATTACTATCATAGATTGTTTATACAAAAGTGTGTACTGGAGTATATTTTTCATCCACATCCATGTTTCCTTAATATGTAATATTATTTATATTATTTTACAATTTCATAATGTAAATTTTCCCATTTTTAATTTTTTATTAAATGGTATGAAATGAATCTTTTGTTGTTATTCGATACGAGGTAATTTTGGAAATATTGGAAAAATTATGAAGATTATTTTATTTAACTTATACGGAATGAATTTTATGTTTTCTTAAAAAATTATTTTCATGAATATTACACTACATGATTTCTTGTTTATATTCAAATAAATTCTTTTTTGTTTCAAATTGTGTGGCATTTTGAAAAAATAAAACTTTTTTGAAGAAGAAATCATATTTTCCTCATGAGTTAATTTCATGTGTTATATCAAAATTATATTCCATGTAAGAGGAAATTATTTACAACAGATATGTATCAAGTATAATATCAATATTTTCCTAATTTTTGGATTTTTTGTGAGGGAATTATATTTATGAAATCCATTTTTTACATGGAAACTTTAATGGTAGAATGATGTTTAAATAATACCATTGTATTCCTTGGGATATAGTTAATGATTTATTTTATTGAGGCACACATAATAATGATTTAATGATGATATGGGTGGGACCTATATCTCCCTCCAATCCATTGGTTAAATATTTATATCTCATAATATTTTCACTGATGAAATGGTAAATGATCATTGTGAATTAATACAGGGATGGAACAAGGTGTGAACTCAGTTCAACAATGGAAATTGTATAATATGATGGTTTTGGAAATGATCCTTGACTTTTATAAAATTGTTTTCTCTTATTATCTTTATGCCAAAAAACATCATCTCATATGTTTGGACTTTTGGGATTACATTCAATGATTCTTATGAACATTCATTATTTATACCCAGGGCATGATATCACGACCTTTCATATGAAATGTAATGACCTGGAATTTCCATATATGTTTTTAAATATACGGATATTTTATGAGTCTGTGAAAATTGACGGTGCATGATTCCGAGGCCCAAAGTTCCTCGAATGAATTTTAGAACATTTTTTCGGGTACATTCAGTAAATGTGCGAGCAGTTTTTTCTAACTTTTGAACTGATGCTCAGAATTGAATTATGAGGGAAACATTGAACTCACAGCATTGGTATTCTCTTAAGAATATGTGCACCTCGATGGTAGTTGGTCGAGGGTGAAAGTTAGTTTTTGGGTTTTTCATATAAGAATAAAATAAAAATAAAAGGCTAATAACTCACAAATCGGGCATCCGATTGACGTGTCGTCTATTGGGTTGAGACCCCTATGACATGGAAGAAATTTGAGATACTTCTTCGTGGGACATCGTGACAGTTGGAGTACTGACTGGTAGCTCGTGGAATAGATTCTCCTAGAGAAGAGAAAGCATAGTGCGGAGACATAGTAGCTGGCTAAGACCTGATGATTGAAGACCATTTCGACTCGAAGTGACTTGAATAGCCTATTGGAGAGCGCCTTGGTGTTGCGGAAGACCCACAGTGGGGAGATCCTTGGTGTCGCGGAAGACCCACAGTACTCGATAGGAGGAGTACCTCATCAGGATACGAGGGGGAGCACGCTTGGTGATGCAACATACCCATGGTGGGGAGCGTGCTTGGTGATGAGGCAGATACACCGTACTCGACAGGAGGAATACCTCAGTAGTCCGAGGTTAGTGGGATGCGCATTTGGTGTTGCGGAAGGCCATTGTACTTGATAGAGGATTAGTTCTCCAGCAGCCGAGGTTTCGAAAGTGTGCTTGGTGATGTTATTTGATACTACCCCTAGAATAAAATCACGGTTGAGTTGAGATGGTTTTTCTATGTTTTCCTCATGATATAGATGGATTACATGATAATATAGGTATATGTATGGGCATATACCTATATAGGGTCATGTGTTGATTTCTTACTTTGTGGTTTATACATTGTGGATTTTGTGAGACCATTAGGGTATCAGGGTCTTTACTGGGTATCATTATACTCACCACTGCACAGGCTATGCCCACACCTTATTTTGTTGGATGAAGATGACAGACACTGCTGAATGAGGATAAGAGTACCCGGACTGTACTGTACCTGGAGGTGGACCATACGACATGTTAATACACGGAGGAGATGGATGGACGTGGAGTGCTGAGGAGGCGATATGTACCTACTCTTCTGGTAGGATCCCCAGAGGATAATCCACCATCTGTCATTTCCCCTTCATCAATTGTATTGCATTTCAGTTTTACTTTTACTTTCCAGTTGGGCTTGTATTTTTTCCCCTTTTTACATTCTATACTCACTTGTTTACTATATAGTCAACTTGTGTTCGTATCTTGCTTGTGTGTGTGTTTACAGGTTATAAAGGAAATGCCTTCCCTATTTTATGGAATATGCCTTTGGGGATAGTCTCCAATCCTTGGCCTATGGAAGGCAGTCTTGGGGTAGTCACGACACGGGCCCCGGGGGACGGGTCGTGAAAAATTGGTATCAGAGGAGTCGGTTCTACTGCATAACATATAACTCTGGTCTTTTCTGAGTAGGAATAATGTTTAGTGTAGTGAGTGTGGTTTTTAGTTCAAGGAGACCAGTGTTGGTACGGCGCCCATCGAATCCATACTCCAGGACCCTAAATTCTGATTTCCAACTCTGTACACAAAAACACTAATTGCGTGTTTGTTTTCAAAAGATTTATTTAATTCACCTCACCAAGTCAGCTCACCAGGTATAACTTTTAATCATAGAACACCTATTTATTTTTTGGATTCCTCCACATAGATAGTCGGCTAGAGTTCCAAGAGTTTTACACATATATTGCCCACTGAGAGATGAGGCTTCGGTGCAGGGGCCTCTTCCAGTAGAGGCACCAGTGGAGGAACCAGTGGTACCATTACCCGTTGGTCCACTGATACCACCATCCCTAGTAGAAGAGAGTGTGCGACGCTTGAGCACATTTCCTGAGATCCAGTGCTATAGGCCACCCAGGTTCAGGGGAGAGACAGACCCACAAGCAGGTGATGATTGGCAGAAGGCTGGGGTGAGATTTTTTCGATTGGTAGGGACACCGGCCGATTTCATGTTGATCCTTCCAGTCAGCCTTCTTCAGGCAGTAGTAGGAAGATGGTGGAGCATTATGCTCTAGGTTCACTATGAGTTGAAGCTCATCTAGGGAGACTTCGAGAGCCTATTTTGGGAAGAGTTTGTTCTAGCAAGTATTTGCGCAGTGCAAATTCAGAAGCTACTTCATCTGTAGTAGGGTAGCACGACTGTAGCTCAGTACTCAGTGAGGTTCACTGACCTCTCACGTTAATCTAATGGTATGGTACGGGACCCTTTCTTTAGGGCCCGAACCTTTGATCAGAAGCTCAGGCAGGAGATTAGAGATTCGATGATCTCAGTTAGCATCCCAACGCAGGCGTTGGTGTTAAAGAGAGCCCTCCTAGTCGAGAGTTTCCTTGCTGAGCAGTCACCAGTAGCGAGACCCACCACCCGTCGACACGTAGCGGAGTCTTCTGCAGCTTCCAGCAGACAGATGTCACAGAGGTCCAAGAGGACCAGACCTATTGGTGGATGACTACATGAATCAAGTTCAGTTGTGTGGGGCACCCGAGACATAGCCATCCATGCTAGGATCATGCGGTATTACTTGTGCTACAGGTAGGGTCACATGGCTCCTGACTATCTGACCCGCCGTTCGGATGATCAGATGATGGTCGAAGGACTTCTCAGGCAGGGACATATATTCGATCGAGGTAGACCGAAGCGAGCAGTCATACGTGGCAGAGGAGCCGGCTGGGCAGCTGGCAGTGGGAGACAGTTCGAGGTTTTACTGCCACCACCACCAGGAGGTCCACCTCGACCACAGGGAGTAGGTGGACAGGGGAGAGCTCAGGTCTAGGTAGCTGAGGCTTGCGATCATGGAACTCTGGAGATGACTTGAGGTATGATTTGTGTCTACTCTACCTCAGCTGTAGTACTTATAGATAAATGTGTCAGTTATTCTTTTATCACCACTTCCCTCATTCAGAGCTCGGATATTCCGACAGAGCCGTTGGCTCGATCCTTACAGCTAGAGACTCTAATTGGACTAGATTCTACGATTACGCACTGGTGCTGGTACTGCATGCTTACTCTAAGAGGTGAGATCCTTAAAAGGGATATCCTAGTAGGATTGTCGAGGCCTTACGATGTCACATTATGGTATGGACTAGCTATCCACAGTACAAGCTCAGATTGACTATATTCTGTGCAAAGTGTGGTGTGTCCGCACGGATGGGACTAGGTTTATGTTCACAGGCAAGAATGGAGCCTTTGCAGCATAGGGTGGACTTTATCAGAGGAGAGTGTAGTCAATCACTCATCAGTTTGTTGTCCTTACCCTTTGAACTGTGTATGTGGAGAGTCTGAGCTATCCTGTAGTGGTGGACCAGTACGTGGATGTTTTCCTTGATGATATCCTAGGCCTACCTCCTCGTAGAGAGGTGGCCTTTTACATTTACTTGTACCCTGAGACGACACCGATATCTGCACCAGCATATTGTATGGCTCCCATGGAGCTTCTTGAGATGCGGGTATAGCTGGAGGACTTGTAGGGGAAATGATTCATTCAGCCCTGTGTTTCTCCCTGGGCATCCCCGATTCCATTCGCAAAGAAGGCGGATGGGAGCTTGAGGCTTTGTGTTAAATATTGGCACCTGAATCAGGAGACCATGAAAAACAAGTACCCACTCCCAAGGATTGATGACCTCTTTGATCAGCTAAAGGGAGAAAGGTAGTTCTCAAAGATAGACCTCAGATCAGGTTATCACCAGCTCAGAGTATGATATGAGGATGCGCAGAAGACAACCTTCATTTGTCAGTACAGACACTATGAGTTTTTGGTTATGCCATTCGGCATAGTCAATGCTCTAGCAGTTTTCATGGGACTCATGAAGAGGATCTTTCATCAGTACCTTGATCTCTTCATTGTAGTCTTCATCGAAGACATTCTAATATACTCGACTATTGAGGAGGAGCATGTCTACCTTTTCCGGGTAGTACTGGACACACTACGAGGGCACCAGCTTTATGGTAAGCTCTCGAAGTGCCAGTTCTAGATTTGAGAGGTTCACCTTCAGGGACATGTCATATCAGAGGCTGGAGTTTCTATAGATCTAGAAAAGATTGAGGCGGTACTTGCTTGGGATCCACCTAGGAGTGTGATGGATGTACGGAGTTTCCTGGGCTTAGCTGGATAATACAGGAGGTTTGTGCCAGACTTCTCTAGAGTTGCAGCCCCACATTCAGCATTGAGGAAAAATAGTAAATCCTTTATGTGGTCTGAGAGATTCCATCAAATGTTTTAGGAGATGAGGTAGAGACTGAATAGTTCCCCCCATCTTAAGGCTTCCAGAGGAAGGCGTATTGTATGTAGTCTACTGCAACGCATCAGGGATCAAACTCGGATATGTACTAATGTAGGAGCGAGTAGTGATAACATTAGGTTCCCGACATCTAAGTCAGTATGAGAAGAACTACACTACCCATGACCTATAGTTAGCAGTAATGGTTATCACCTTGAAGATGTGTCGACGCTATCTTATGGGTGATCTCCTTATAGTGTACTCAGATCAGAAGATTTTCTGGTATATCTTCTATTAGAAGGACCTGAACCAGAGAAAATGAAATTGGCTTGAGTTACTCTAGGACTATGACTTAGAGATAGTCTATAATCAAGCGAAGGGGAAAATTGTTGCAGATGTACTCAGCAGGAGGTTTGTAATACAGCTTCTAGGAGAGGCGACGGAACAAATGGCTTCTTTACAGATATCCTATGTGGATAGATATGGAAATGTTTTCCTTAAGTCTCTTATAGTCCCTCCCCCACTTCTTCAGCGAGTCAAGGAGGCGCAACATGGGGATGCTGACTGCGAGATACAACGTGCTCAGATATCCACAAGATAGACACCCGATGGATTTTTTAAAGGTGGGGAGCACGTCATCCTCTTCATAGGATGTACCATGGTACCAGTTTCACTTTAGGAGGAAGTATTGAAGGATTTCCACACATCCCCTATAGTGGTACATCCATGAGTGGTGAAGATGTACCAGGACCTCCGACGATAGCACTGGTGGATGGGAATGAAGAAAGCGGTAGGAAATTTTGTCTCTCAGTGCCTCACTTTTCAATAAGTGAAGGTGAACCATCAAGTACCAAAAGGCTTAGTTCATCCCTTAGAGGTCCCAGAGTGGAAGTGGGATGGGATATTCAGGGTCTTCATGACAGGACCTCCACATACATCCAGGGGACATGACTCGTTTTGGATGACCATCGACCAACTCACCAAGTCAGCCCACTTCCTACCGATCAGAGAGAGGGTTTATAAGATATCATGGGATGACTCTATGTGTAGAAGATTATGTTTCTACATGGAGTACCCACGACGATTGTATCAAATCAGGATAGATATTTTACTTCCTGGCTACGGAAGGGGTTGCAGGAGGCTTTCAGTACATAGCTTCATTTGAGAACCACCTTCCATCCTCAGATGTATGGTCAGACTGAGCGGACCATTCAGACCCTCGAGGACATGATACGTGATTGTGTCCTTGAGTTCGGTCGCACTTGGGAGGATCACTTACCTTTGGTGTAGTTTGCGTAAAACAATAGTTATCACTCCACCATTGGGATGGAACCTTTTGAGGCTTTATACGAGAAACATTGCAGATCACCCTTGTGCTATACTGACCCATGGGAGTCCGCACTAGTGGGACCAGAAATGATACGGGCTACCGTAGAGAAGGTTCAGGTCATTCAGGAGTAGATGAAGACTTCACAAAGTAGGCAGAAGTTTTATGCCTATAGGAGACATATACCTCTATAGTTCAAGGATGGTGACCACGTCTTTCTACGGGTCTCACATCAACGAGGTTTGTGGGGGGGTTTGGACACGAAAGAAAGTTATCTCTGAGGTTCATCAGACATTTTCAGGCCCTTAGTAAAGTTGGCGAGGTGGTATACTGCTTAGATATTTCACCTCAATTGTACCAGGTGCATGAAATCTTCCACGTATCCCAGATGAGGAGATACTTGCATAACCCTTCTCACATCATTGACCATGGCAAGAAAGACCTCGATGATGGGGAAACATTTTCAGAGGTTCTAGTGGAGATTGAGGATTGACAGTACATGGTCCTTCATCGATGGTGGATACCTCTAGTGCGCGTTCGCTGGAAGCACGGGAACCTCCAGGAGAGCACATGGAAGAAGGAGGCTCAGATTCCTGATCAGTACCCCCACTTGTTTACTTAGATTGAGTTGTTGCTTATGGGGATGTAAATCTATAAGGTGGGGAGAATGTAAAAACACGTAATTTCTATATAATTGTTTTTAAATATATGGGAATTTTACGAGTCCATGAAAATTGGTGGTGCGTGATTCCAAGGCCCAGAGTTCCTGGAATGAATTTATGATCTTTTTTAGGTACGTTCAGTAAATGTGCGAGTGGGATTTTTTACTTTTGAACTGTTGGTTGGAAATAAAATCTGAGGGTACCATTGAAATCGCAGCTCCGGTATTTGATTAAGAATACTTTCACCTCGACGGTAGTTGGTCGAGGGTGAAAGTTGTTTTTTGGGATTTTTTTGTAAGAATTAAAAAAAATGTATGAAATTTTTATTTTTATTTGGAAAACCCATGTGGGTGTTGGGAGGTGGCTTCCACTGGAACTAAACCTCCATGTGAAAGTTGAGATGTGGGGATCACCAGACCTTAACCTCTCATGAGAGGTTATTGTGGTGGGGAGCACCTGAGATTAAACCCCCCTTTTAATTGATAAAAACTCACACCCCCCTCATTAATGTGAAGGAGCCTCTTGGGCTTCCTCCACAATTAATTGCACCAACCCTCAAGATTTAATTATTCCACTCACCATAATTAATGAATCTTTTTTAATTATTACAAAAAAATAGATTGCATAATCTATTGTTTTTTCACACTTTTCATTTTTTGGTGGAACTGGGGAGAGGAGGAGTTCTTGGAGAAAGAATTCCATCGAATAAATTCTTCTCCAAATGAATAACTTCTTCTCCAAATGAAGAACATCAACCTCCTTTGACCTTCTTCATCAGGACTTCTTCCAAAGTGGGACATACTCATCTACGACAAACCAAAGACCATATTTTCCCAATGATTTGTCTTCCTTCCCATGACTCCGTCAACATATCAACCCATGGTAGGTGTATTTTTACCTGATAATACTTTCCTTGTTAAATTTTGTGGTTTGGGAAAGAATAATTGTGGAGTTTGTAAAATTTGAAGTTCATTGTTCTTCTTTCTTGTTGAGCCAAATGCTACCACCCTAAACATAGAGGATGCGGGCCAAACTAACATTTCCCAACACCTTTTCCATTCTTCTTGGGTGTGCTCTTAGAAATGGAGGAAGGAGACGAAGGTGACAAAGGTGATGAAGGTGACGAAGGCAACGGCTCAGCCACCCGTGCCACCCCTGCGGCCTCCGCAACACGCGCCACCCTCGCAACGCTCCGCCTTCCCGGCCGAACTGGCCCATGCCCCTCAAGGCACCCCATCCAAACTCGCCTGAAACCCCTGTGCTTCCCTGGATGAACCGGCCCGCGCCCCTAACGGAACCCCGGCCGAACCGGACCACGCCCCGTGCGGCGCCCCGACCGAACAAGCCCGAGTCCCACGCGGCGCCCCGGCCACACCGACCCGTGGCCCCCGCGGTGCCCCGGCCGTACAGGCCCGCGACCCTTAGAGGCGCCCCATCCAAACAAGCCTTCACCCCCCGTGGAGCCCTGGAAGAACCGACCCGCGTCCCCCGCGGGGCCCCGACCGAACCGGCCCGCGCCCCCTGAGGCCCCCCAGCCGAACCGGCCCGCGCCCCATGTGGTGCCCCGACCGAACCTATCTGCGCCCCCTGTGGCACCCTGGCCGAACTGACCCGCACCCCTTGCAATGATTTGGTCGAACCGACCCATTCCCCAAGAGACACCCTTTCCGAACTAGCCCACGCCCTCATGGTACCCCGGTCGAACCGGCCCATGCCCTCGCAGCGCCCTAGTCAAACCGGGTCGCGCCCTCGTGGCACCCTAGCCGAACTGGCCTCCACCTCTCGAGGCGCAATGTCTGGACCGGCCCGTGCCCCACGCGGTTCCTTAGTTGAACCATCCTGCGCCCCTCGCGGCGCCCCGGCCGAACCGGCCAGCTCCCCTCCTGGCAACCCGGCTGAACCAGCCCGCTCCCCTCGCGGCACCCCCGCGTCCAAGCCGCATTGTGGCCCCTGCGAACTCTATGTCCCCTGGTGGCCCTCACAGCCTACTGAACCTCCCATTGGAGTGGCCCGCATCACAAGTCGGGCCTGACCTAGTGGGTTCGGTTGGGTTGACCGTCGCTCGGTCGGGCCGGGTCAGTCCGACCGGGTCAGACCGGACTCAGACACACTACGACCCTTTACGTTGTTTTTCTATAACATTGGCACCAAATTTCCATTTGATGAACCTTCAACGGCGCTAGAAATCTTGGATAGAGATAGTTCCTCTGAGTATACTCCACTAAAGTTGTGGTTTGAAAGGGGAAACAGTCAAGTGGGATCGAGCACATATCCTACCGGGCCCCCAGGACTAAAAGACTAATAACTCACAGACCGGGCGTCCGATTGACGCACCTTCTATTGCGTTGAGACCCTTATGACGTGGCGGAGTATTGAGATACTTATTCATGGGACTTCATGACTGTTGGAGGATCGACATGTAGCTCATGGAACGGATCCTCCTAGAGATGAGCGAGCATAGTGCGAGGACATAGTAGCTGGCTGAGAACTGACGACTGCTGACCGTTTCGACTCAGAGTGACTCGACTGGCCCAGTGGGGAGAACCTTGGTTTCACGGAAGACCCATAGTGGGGAGAGCATTGGTGTCATGGTAGACCCACGGTACTCGATAGGATAAGTACCATAACATGTTACGAGGGTGGAGCACGTTTGGTGACGTAGAAGACTGATGGTGGGGAGAACTCTTAGTGATGCGGCAGATCCACGGTACTCAACAAGAGTAGTACCTCAGCAGTCCAAGGTTAGTGGGAAGCACGCTTGGTGTCGTGGTAGTCCCATTGTACTCTATAAAGCAGGATTTCTCTAGTAGCCGAGGTTTCGACAATGTGACTGGGGATGGTACTTGATACTGCCCGTAGAATAAAATACTGGTTGAGCTGAGTAGGATTTTCTGTGTTTTCCTCATGATTGAGATGGATTAATTGATAACTTAGGTATATGTATGGGAAAATACTTAAGTAGGTTCTTCTATTTATTTCATACATATTTGGTTTATCCTTGGTTGATTTTGTCAGACCTTGAGGGTCTCGGGGTCCCAACTAAGTATCGTTATACTCACCCCTGCACGGGTTATGTTTTCACTTTGTTGTGTTGGATGCAGATGACGGACAATGCTGATTGAGGCTGAGAGTACCCGGACTGGACAGTACCGGTAGGTGGACCATATGATGTGTCGGTACATGGAGGATACAGACAGACATGTAGTGCTGAGGAGGCAATCTATACCTACCCTTCAAGTAGGAACCCTAGAGGATGATCCAACATCTGTCTTTTCTCTTTATTCAGTTGTAATTGTACTATGCATTTTGGATTGTATTATAGCCCCTTTTTAGTTTCTGTACTCACTTGTTTACTATACAGTCGACCTGCGTTCGTATCTTGCTTGTATGTGTGTTTACAGGTTATAAAGGCAATGCCTTCCCAGTTTTAGGGAATATGCCTTTGGTGATAGTCGCCAGCCCCTGGCTTATGAAGGCTGGCTTGGGGTAGTCACGACACGGGCCCCAGGGGATGGGTCGTGACATGAAAGATAATATTTTTAAATATTATATTCATATGTCTTGTGATAATAATATGATTTATACCTCCCTTATTTACCCTTACATTGCATCCATGCCCACCCTTTCATATTATTCCTTTCCCCAGTTCATGAATAAGGGTATTATGAAAGATATTTTAAAAAGGGGCATAGTTATGATGAAATAAGTTGGAGACAATAAATTTGTATTCTGAACCATTTGTTTATGTTTCTCAGTTTCTAAATACATTATACATATAAATTAATGTTGTTACTTTGTTATGTTTTTTAATAAATATTCATCAACATTGAAGTAATATCAATGTTTATAAATTATGAGTCATTATAATTATAAAATATATATAATGTATATACAAGATATATATATATTTATTTATTTAAATTATGTTATAATGATATAAGTATAAGGACAAACAATATAAAAAATTAAGACACATGTGAAGAAAAAAAGAAAATATTACCTGATGTAAAACATTAACATAGGATTGTTATCAAGCAGTTCATATTAAGTTATAATAAAACCATGTTTGGTTTTATTTATAATAATATTCTTATTTAAAATATTTATAATATATTTATATACATTTTAAATTATTTCTATATGAGTACAATGAGAGTTAAGACACATGGTTTGTGCATTTCATCTCACTTTTTTTCTCCTGAGTTATAAAGTATGGTCAGCACTCTTTCCTTTTGTGTGGTATACATGCTGACCATGATTTTATTACATGTATATTATACCTAAATTTATGGTTATTAACATATCCATTTTATGAAAATTAATTCATGGGGTTTTTATTTCAAAAGATACCAAATATCTAAAAAAATTCTCTCTATCTTCATTATTTAAGACAAATTTTTTTATGCTCATAGACACTATATTGAGTCCTATATACTACCATTTTACATGTTATATCAGGAATATCCTTCATGTCAGGTTATATTAAGATTCATGTAATTTATGTTATGTACATTGAGAGTATTATACCATGCTACCATGTTATAATAGTTTACTAAGATAGTTTCATCGCTTTTCGATATTTTTCATGTTTATGTATCCTTTGATGAAATATTTTGATCCATCCCACCATAATACTCATTTTTTTCCTTCTCATCTATTTATTCATGTTATACTCTTTTGTTCATACTTTTTTTTCTCTCTATGGTTCTTAATATAATGTTTTTATATAAAATCGGGTCATCTCCCTCTATCTTCAGTAACAATTCTATTGTTTTCAAAAAAAATATGTTTTTTAAATGTATTAAAAAATAATTTCAAAGCATTCTTTAAGGTAAATTTTTATGAAAAATATTTCATAATTTTTTTTGGTTTTCAAATACTCTATTATATGGTTTAAATGCTTATTTCAATGAATAATGGTTTCAAGAGGATTTATGTTATAAATATATTTTTTTTTCAAACAAGAAAGGATATATTATTATGGAAATGTTCTTAAATGACCTTGCAAAATTATTTCCTATCTATAATGAAATCCATTCTTTAAGTGAAGCCATTATGGAAAAATTATTCAATTTTTTGATTCATATTCTATCTCTTAAAGGACTATGTTTTAATGAAATGATGTTTATGAAACCCATTTCTCTTTTAGGGGATATATTCTTTTGAAACCTGCATCATTTCATGGGATATGTTTGTAATGAAATGATTATGAAACATGTATCTTTCTATAGGTTATTATATGAGTACTTCTTTATAATGCCCATTTATTTTCATGGGATATTATTTGACTATTTATGATCTTGTTTCAAATTTATGAATGATTTAATTATTAAATTTTTTAGAGAAATAACCTTCCAGTGCATTGGGTAATGATTTAAATCTCACTAGACAAAATAAAATGGTATTGGGAATCAACATTCACTACTAAGAAAACCATGGAAAAAAACTGTGACTACCAAGATGGTATGGAAATTGTACCCATACCACCTATATGTTCTTAGAATCAATGATTTTTCAACTATATAATTCATATTATATTCTTATGTGTCTGGAAAAATTATATATTTTTCCTATGTTATGATTTCATGGATTATTCTATTTATTTAATTATGATTCATGTCTTATGAACTACCAATAATTATTCTATGAATCTTGTTATAATATTTGATATGAATGGTATGATATTTTATTTTCATGAATGAATTCACATACCCTTATGCTCATGTACCTGCTTACATGTCTCCAATTTTTACCCGTATTGAGAATTTGAGCTCACCCCTTTTTATGATTTAAATCCCCCTACAATATGATGATATTTATTATTTTTAGGATTCTAATATGGGTTCTAGTTATGAAGAACCTCGTGGGAGATGATGTATCTCATTTAAGTGCATTTTTTTATGTTCGCATGTTTCCAACGACACTATACCAATTAGAGTATTTAGGCATCAATTTTTATAATTTTAAAGTATTCTGAAAAAATTATGTAACATTTATGTTTTAAAATTAATGGTCACTATATGTGATATGAGTTACGGAGTGAGATTTTAGGGGGCCCCATGATGCACTGTAAGGAATTTGAGCATACCGAAGAGACAAGTGTGGCTAAATAATTTTTTGGGTGGAGATATAGGAGAGGTACCTACATCATTATGACTTTTTGTTGTTGTTCAAATTGGGTTGTATTGGAAAGGATTAAATGTATTATGCAAATAAAATTAACTAAAATAAATTTTGGTCGACTTTCATACTACTCGGGCATCGAAAATCCTTGTTTTCATTTCATCGATTTCTCCCGACTATCATCTGTGTGTGGATTATAAAGTGAATGATTGAAATGATGATATAATTGATTGAGTAAGGGGTTATCAGGTCAAGGAGGATGAGTATTGGATGGGTATTATACATGATTGTGAAAGATTAGATTTCGTAATGTATTATTAAAGTTTCACAGAGATGTTGGTAGAGAGATGACTTGAGGATCATGAGATCACCATTAGTTTTATCCAGAGCATGGTAGAGTATTGGGTTTCTTTTACAGTCAGTTAGAGGTGTGGAGGGGCACATCATTGGTGGATGCTTTATCTAGGGTGAGGAAGGAGGCAGGAAAATTGCGTGTTGACTTTGAGAAGGAATTATAATCAGAGATCCTTTCATCAATCATGAAGGCTCGAAATGGGAAAGATCTACCCTCCCTTAAGTGGGGGATTATGTAATTGTGGGAACCTAATACCATATTTATGTAAGTCTTTCATTTTTAACTGGATCTATTTATGTACAAGGAATATTATGTCAGAAATTTCTAGGAGTCATTTCATCCAATAATATTGAATGTTGTTACTCTCTTTACATTTCCAATATATCTAGTTGTTCATAAGAATGTGGAGGTGAAAATGTGGATTCACTCACGAAGAGGTGTAATTTGAGAGGGGATCCATTTGAGTTAATTGAGGGGTATGTTATTCAACATCATGTCTCATGTGATTCAAAAAATTTTGTTTTGACTTCCATGGGGTCGACCTCAACAGTTTTATTTCTGGATTGTTGGTGGTAGTGGTCCTTATTCCATTTTTATAAACATGAGACCAATGTATTTTTATTTTGGAGTTACAATTCATCTTCAAAATTAGTGTCCATAAACTTTTGGAGCTCAATATGGGGGAGGTGGATATGTTCAGTGTGAACCTCAATAGCAGTTTCCTATGAGATAGTTTAAACAGCCTGAACATCAATATTTTTCTCCACCGAGGGAGATGGAACCTTTAGAGGCCAACCATAAGATATTCCCTGTATTTAAGGACCTCGTACAAGGAATAATAATGAAGTTTCTCATCAAAAAATAGGAATGGTAGCTGGGCATGGTCAGTTTTTCACAGTGAAGGCAACTATCCTAGTAGAGCCTCCCATTTTAAGAAGTATGATAATATTATCTCGTACCATTTCTTATTCTTCGTTTGATTTAAGAGATTCTCACTCCTTTTTTTCACCACATATATCCCATTAATTATAGAAAAAGAGTATATTTCCATTCCCCCACATGTTGAGTATTATAGTTTGTGGTAACAAAATACTTTTTATGTGTTCTGGGGTTATAGACTAAGGAAGGGAGCACATCAGTCTCATGGGGATGTCTACATAAAACAGATCTAGCCATACAATTTCATCTATTTCGTCGACTGTTTCTATTCCGGGCATGTTTAAAATTATTGCTTCCATAGAAGAGTTGTGTATTTATATCTGGATTTCCATCATGTAGTTTTTTTGTCATGTGCCGTTGTCAGGTTGGTAGTCAGTGTATAGAGCCTTTTCTTTCCTTATTGGATGAGTTGTCTGTACAATAAGTAGACAATGTGATGATTGATATTACCGGAGTCATTGGGGGATTTCATTGATGTTTTTTTACAAGGATTTTTGGACACTACCCCCTTGATGCGATTTTGGGTTCAGGATAGATTTCTGACCTACTACTTCTGCAGTTTCAATGGCTCCCTATCAGATCATACCTTCTGAGTTGTGAGCGTTTAGCATACAGATAAATGATCTAAAAATTAAGTGTTTTATTATCCCTAGTGTGTATTCATTTGGTTATTTTTTATTGTTTGAAAATAATTTTTCTGGTGGTCGAAGGATGTGTATAGACTACTAGATGTTGAATTAGGTAATAATCATAAATGATTACCACTTCCAATAATATATGATCTTTTTGACAAGCTAATAGAGAAATGTTGATTTTCAATGAGAGATCTATGTTTGGGTTATCACTAGTTCACGTTTATGGATGGTGATATCATGAAGAAAACCATCAGATATGAACATGGGAACATCATGTTTGTAGTCATGCCATTCAGTGTTACTAACAAACCTTACATGCTTATAGGGATTATGAAATCAATCTTTCAATAGTTTTTAGACTTGTTCATCATAATGTTCATCGATGTCATCTTGATATACTCAAAGTCAGAGGAGGAGCACCGCGTGTATTTCATATCTATGTTGTTAGACCTTTGATGCCACCAGATCAATTGGATTTTGTGAAAGTTCATGTTTTGTACAAGGTAAATATATTTCTATGGACATGTGGTGCCTTAGTAGGGAATAGAAGTAAACCTGTCGAAATTCAAAGAAGTTTTTTCTTGGGTGGTAGCCAAGAATATGGAATAAGTTTATAGTTTTCTCAGTATCACATGCTATTATCTATTTTTTTTAATTTATCATGAGATTTAGCTCCATAGATAGGTTTAAATAATAAGTAACCTGATTTTGTGTGGAGTGAGAAATGTCAGGTAGTGTTTTGTTATGAGAAGAGGAAGTTATTTAGTGCTCTAGTGCTCTGGTTTCCAAATAAAGCAGTGATGTTTGATGTTTTTTGTGATCCATCTTGTTTGGTCTTGGGATACATCTTGATGTATCAATGAGTCATGATAACTACTGGTAGTAGGAAGTTACATCCCTAGAATGTGACTGTGCCACCCATGATCTCGAGTTGGTAGTACATATGTTTGCGCTGAAGTTGTTGTGACATTAAATTATTGGGAAGTTCTTTGTTTTCTTTAATGATCACAATAGGTTGAGCTATATATTTTCCCTTCAAGATATATATCTATGACAATTGAGGTGGATAGAGTTTTTTCAAGACAATGATTTCATGATATCCTCTACTATAATGAATGGAAATATTTTTGTTGATCCTTTGACAAGAAAGTGACTAAAGGAGGTTCTTTGAGAATCTGTCGATGTTTAGTGTATGACAACGGGGTTGGGAGACATGGACTAAGATACATGAGTATAGAATGATAAAGGTTTTTTCATTAAAATGATGGTTCATTCATCTCCGATGTAGATGGTGGAGGAGTATCAGTGGGGAAACTCATAGAAGGTGGTTTCCCACAAACATGATGGCCATGCTAATTCATCGGAGGTATGGTTGGAGGATGGTCATAGCTAGATGGTGTTTCGATGGATGTTGTTTTTTTGTGGAGATTCATAGAGAATTACTTCTTGATTTTCATATCTCAACCTTGGTAGTAGATCTAGGAATCAACAATATGTACCAAGGATCAATGATGCAGTTTTGGTAGGCCGTGATTAGATGAGAAATGGTGGAGTTTGTTGAGATGTGCTTTTCTTCTAATAGGTAAATGTCGATCATCATGTCCCTGATGGATTTTTATAGATGTTTTATGTCCCTATGTATAAATGGGAGAATATCTCAATGGATGTTTTCATAGAATTTCCTAGAGATCAATTCATCTGTGATGCTATCTTGGTGATAGTGTATTAGCTAACTAAATCGTCCCACTTCATTAACATTAAGGAGTTTGGAACTGTAGATTCCATGGCCATGGTTTATGTAGGAAAAATGCTATAGTATCATGGAGTTACAAGTTATATTGTATTAGATATGGATGTGTTGATTACCAAAAGATATTGGAGGGGATTGTAACATTCTTTTAGATCCCAATTACACCTCATCACTACTTTCCACCCCCAGATAGATTGGTAGAAAGAGAAGTCTATCTAGTCCTTATAAGAAATTTTATCGGCATACATCATTATCACTGGTGCATCTTGGGTACAACACCACCCACTTTTGGTGTATTATTATAATAATATCTATAACTATTATATTATAATGGATTCATTTGAGGAACTTTATTGGTGAACATTTCATTCCCTATTATGCAGGATGGAGTTTGGAAGATAGAAATTCTTTTTCTGGATTTGGTGTAGAGCATGACTAAGAATGTTCTGCTTGTTCGAGGTAGGATGAAATCTCTACAAGACTAGTATAAGTACTCTTCCAATCACATGAGGAGGCACATGGAATTAGAGGGTTATTACCATGTGTTATTTAATGTCTCTCCTCGATATGGTAAGCATTGTTTTTTAGAGGGAATAATATTTCCCATTAGTTCATCGGACCCATTGAGGTTTTTGGGAGAGTGGGAAAGGTGGAATACCATTTGGTGTAGTCTCTATGGATCAAAAGTATCATGATGTATTTAATGTCTCTTATCTTCTTTGGTTTCGTCATAATGACTCCCATTTCATTGAAAGGGGAGATCTAGATATTAAGGATGACACCACTTTTATTGAGCGGCCAATAGTGATCAAGGATCTTTGGGAGAAGGTGCTACGTGGGTGAAACATTTCTTTGGTTTGTGTGATTTTGAGATCTATTGGCTAGAAATAGATTACTTTGGAGTGAGATATGTAGATTCTTACCAAATACCTTTATTTTTTTATTGTTTTCTTCTTTTTTTGTTTTAATGATATATTTGAACCTTATTAATTATGAGATTATATTATTTTAGACATGGATTATGATTCACATGGTGAGATGTCTGATAAAATTACTAATGTCCATAAATTCAAGCACTTGGCCCCTAATCAAGATATATTGATTGTAATTTGATTAAACTCATGTGGGAGAGTAATTTCTACTTAGAGTGAATAATTTCTTGACATTGAAGATGGAATTTCATGATCTGTTTGTTCAGATGGTGTGGTTGGTTTCTTCTTTGGTTCATTTTGTAATTATTTGTGTTGTTTTGATAATTCAAGGTAGTTGAGGTCAGAGGATGTTTTCTTGGATGTATAGATTCCACTAAATCAATTTAAAAACAATGGTTGGTCAATCATTTAATGCTAATGTGTTTTTTTAGTAGCGTTCTACGTCCAAAAAACATCCTTAAGAGGTATCTCGCTGGGTGGATGTTCAAACAACTATTTCTCCTAGGAATGGTTTTGGATTCCTGGGGGATAAAATCATTTTATAGGTATATAATTTAGTGGTTTTTCATATTGAATTATTACTTTTCACATTCTCTATTTTTGGAGTGTTCAGTGGAGGGTTGGGGGGATTTTGGAGAGTTCAGTCTCTAAAGGCTGGAAAATGGGGATTACACAACTTGTAACTATATTAGATGACGTGAAAGTCGGATTGAAAACTTTTCCTAGTTTTTCATGACATATAAAAATTTATAGGGTGGGAAGAAGGGTTGCATGATATGTAATATTTTGGGATTAGAAAAAAAGAGATGAGGTATTGTGTTTTTCAGAAAAAACATAACCCCGTGTATTACACGATATAGAAAGGGGTTACACATCATGTAATACCCCATAAAAAATTTGTATTACAATTCTTCATAGAAACAAATTCAATCATCCATTTTCTCTCAATCCTCTAAAACCCAAAAACCCCTAGGCAGCCCAAGGAATTCATAAATCCCTCTTCCTCTCTATTTAACCCATTGATCATAGTGGTTGTTTGTTGGTAATACATGGTCGATCCATATTGACTATTTATGTCTTTCTCATATTTTTCTCATGTTTTATCCCCTTGATTTGATTCTTTGATATGTGTAGGTTTGTGTTGAATGATTGGGTAATGTTATGATAATCCTTTCATAAAGAGTAGGTTGATACAAATTTCAAGCAATGTGGTTGTCACTTGCATGTACTCTTCTTCACACTGTGGTAAATGAACAAGTTGAAACGATTAATAGAGGTAGGATTTTACTTTTTTTCTCTTTGATTTTTCATCATGTGGGATGGATATAATTTTTTTCCAAATTATCGTAGTTGTACTACACTGATAAAAAATAAGAACTGAGAAACTAAAATTAAAGGTGTAGAGGGATCATAATTTATTGTTTTAATGACAATGATTTTATTATGATTTTGTGAATTATAATGGTTAAAAAACCACTAAAAATCATGTTCCATGGTGGTCCTTGTTTGTGCACTGAACAAGTTGCATGTTGGAAGGATCCTAATGAACAAAAATATATAGAAATTTTTAAATCATGTGCACTTGGCTAATAAATAGATTCCCAATTACTTCTATTTTTCCATGATAACCCTTGAATTAACTTGTGTAATTAAAAAAGTTGTGTATTGTTAAACCTGGAATGTTGTTATTCATGGTCTGTGGGGTGATGTGCTGGATTTTGTTGTGGTGTAGTTTTGGGATTGGTGGGGTGCTGCTGAATGTCTTTGGTGGTGTAATTGAATCATAGTGTTAGAGATTGATTGATTTTGTAATGGATGAGAAATGTGGTGTAGTAGGGTTGTGATCTATTTTTTCGAGGATGTTTTTATGTGGGTTTTTGTGTGTGGATTTTTTTGGAAGGATGACTTTAAAGAAGGTTATTAATTGTTGGTAAGTTTAATTTTCCCAGATTTTATCCATGATTGAATTTGTTGGGTTTCTTATTGTGCAATGTTCTTGGTAGTTTTTTGAGTAATGATGGAATGTTTGAATAATTATTAATGATGTTTGGAATGGTATGAGTCAGTTTGATTTACAAAGTGAATAAATATTTGTTAATAATGAATGGAAATTGGACATACAAATTAGCTGGGAATATGGATTAGATTTGATGCTTGTTATGTGGTGTGTCAATTTAATGGTAGCAGAAAAGTTGATAGTGTTGGGAGGTGGATTTTTGTTTGAGAACCCATAGGTATAGAGGAATGTTTGGTATCTATATATATATATATATTATTCCCATTTGATTATTATACACACAGAACCCTAGTTGAGCACTATGTTTTGACATGTACCATCATCACTGAATAGTGTGTCTTTCAAAAACTTCTTGATAGGAGGATGGAAGACTTTCCACTAGATATTCTATGATCTTTATTTCATTTGGTGATTGTGAAATCTTCATTGAAAGGGTTTCAGGTTGTACTTTCCCTTCTTTTTGAGATGAAATGGGTTGGGATTCTTCATGTGTTTTTGGGGAGGGATGTCCTGTGTTTTCTTATGTGCCTTCATAGATGAGTTGGGATGTGGATATTCATCTAATTGATATGAAAATATGTGGTGTGCGAGGACCAATTGTCTACTAGAATAATGTGATGTGGCACGTGTGCATGGTGACATGATGAGATGTGGTTTGTAAGGACACGGTGTCTGTGGGTGGGATGTGATGTGGCTCATGGGAAAGGTTATAAGTCATCGGCCATAAGAATTAAATAATATTTAATTCAATAAATAATTGTAATTTAATTCAAATTAAGGTATTTTTATGTTTAGTAGAATTAGATAATTAGAAAAAAAATCATACATAAGAAATTAAATATTGCATTTTAGACACTTTTACACACTGTCCATTTTATTAATAAAAAAAATATTTTAAATTGAATCATGTGTTCATTTCATGTTTAAATATAATAACTTTTCCATGATCCCATCCATTTACCAATACCTCTTTAAATCATATGTTAAACATTTCCAAAACAAGGGATGAGAAAAAAAATCTCAGTAAGGGGTGCACAAAGAAGGAAAATTGTTTCCCTTTTGAAAACATGTAAACCATGATTACATTACCTAAAAGTAATAATTTTGGACTATAGGAAGTTGAAATACACTTAATGAATATAATATTATTAATTTAACCTTTTTAAATAGAAATATTAACATAATATATATAGAAAGAACATGTAAAATATAAATGTAACATCAAACATAATCATTGTTAAATGTAATAATGATACGGTCAACTTGCAAACATATCACTCTTACAAATGAAATAGACATGGGGATGACTTCCATATCCATTGAATTGGAGGTTATAATGTAACCAGGCATCCATGGTTTATCATGAAACAATATGTCTTTATTTTATCATGTAACTACGCATTTTTGGTTTATCGTGTAACCACTCATTAAGTATTCAAGTACCATTATATAATAAAAACAGAAAAAATGTTTTACTTATCAATATTTCACTCAGTAATTTCATTTGAATTAGCAAGAAATTATTTCAAGACATTCAAATATTCAATCCAATTTCAAAACCATTTTCAATTCCAAAATACTCATAAAGGGAATAATGGATTTTTTTTCATTTTAAAAACATTATGTCTTATAGAGGAAGAAAAATATAAAATAATGGTTATGGTTGTATAAAAGCTGTTTTCACCACTTATGCTTAAAAACCATCCATTTGACATTTTATAATTAAATTAAAATATTTCGTAAAAAATAATCCTTTTGAAAACCTTGGAATGTATTAAATGTTTAAGGGGTTGATTATACACCTTATTAAATAAGATTGTGTGAAACATAAAAGTATTCCTCAATAAAAATATATTGAGACTAAGTCCCTCACCTTGAGTCTGAATCATCACGTGTGTTTATTTTTCATCATGAATAATAAAATTAAGTTAATATATAATTTCATCAAAAAAAATTATTTTTTATTATTCATTTTATATCATTAATTACAATTTTATAATAATTTGTTGATTAATTGATTTCATGTTGGGAATTTATTTGAAATTTAGTACTTGAGTCAAAAATGAACATGGTATGATGTCACTAGTCCATGATTTCATAAGTCCTTCATTAATAGAATAATATTAATTAATTAATAATATCTATTATATATCAATTATTCTTTTAAATCCATTCATAAAATATTGATATGAAAAATTAAATAATGTAACAATCATGGAGATGGTAAATTGTACATACACATGAGTATCGTTTTCCATTTTTCATTGATCATTATGGAAAGAAGGTAAGTATTATAATATCTTTACGAAATGATGATAAAATAATTAATATAATAATTTTGTTATATATATCATACAATTTATTTAATGAATAAAAAATAGTCACATAACTTTATGGATATTATAGTTCACACGTACACATGAACGATGTGATCATTTTTATGTGCATAGAATGTAATCAACTAATTGATTTGTTATTATAAGGAATTTATTAATATTTCGTGTATAAAAATGTTTAACATTAATTACATGTTTATAACCACTCATGAGAGTCAATTATGAAAAATATAATTATATTGGTTCATATAGGAGGTAGTTCACATGTACACACGTATTATTAATTCTATACCAAAATAATAGATGCAGATATGGATTTATGTGAAAATATTAACATAATTAAGTATCATTATATTTCAGATACTTTAGATATTATTTCATCTTGGAAGAATAATATTTCAAGGATGTTTAAGAAGAAATAAAATATAATTACTTGAATAAAAAATTACCTTTTTTCAATGAGTGACTTTAATAACCCCATAACACCTCTATGGATGGTGTTGTACAAAAAATAATGATTACAAAATGTGGGGAGGAATTCTAGGAAGGGTTTCGGGAGATCATGTCTAAACCAAGAGGATTTTAATTTTTGAATAATTGAAAGGAATTTGTGCCTCTTTATAATATAGGGGAGGGGCACCCTTGAAATTATTAAAATTACAACATTAATATAAATTTAATTTTGATTGTAAATGCGTCCAAACAAATTTTTATCAATGATAGTATGAGTATGTGTATAAATATAATTATCCAAAAAAAAACTCTAAATGTTTTTTTATTATTTTAATCCTTATCTTTTTTCTTTAACCCCTTTTAACTCTTTCAATTTTATCATGTAGTTTACACACTGAGATTTAAAATACATACCAAATCATAAAATTGAAAAATTAACAACTCATTAATATCATTTTAATAGAAATATAATCTTTTAAACTTAATGTTAGTTTTTTTAAAATTTATATCACTTAGTTGAATATTTTAAATTTTAAAATATGAATTATGTAAATGTTTACAATATTCATTAGATGATGTTTTAATAAAAGAATACGAACATGATTCCACTGAAAAAATACATCAAATCAATCGTCACAAGTCATAGTCATCTAAATTTCATTTTTATAGCATCAAAATATTAAATTATATTTCTTTTATTATTATAAATATCATTTATTTGTTTCTATCTTTAATAAATCTATTACGACATTATCTTTTTGTCACAATTAAATTTAATTATTTAATTACTATATAATTTAAATAAATTTTCACTATTTAGGTAATATTTCAATCTTTGTATGTACTATTTATAATCTAAGATATTACTTACATAACCCCATATGAATTGTTTTAGTAAGAAGAGACCTTTTTTAAAATATTTTCCTTAATTTTAAATTAAGACTATTTATGTCATACTCACATCCAGTGTCTTCCAATGGTCATAATTCCATCTCAATGATGATTATGGGTGATAATAACTCATCCAATATGATTATTACATCTTTTGGGTAATTTTAAAATATAATAAAATTAATGTCACTATTAATTTCCCTATTCAACATTAACCCTCGTAAATAAACTATTAAATTTAATATTTAATAAAAATTAGTTTGATCACTTTGGAGAAATGTTTTCATACTAATTAGAAGCCTCTATTTACTTTTTTTAAAATTACATTCACATAAGGGGTACAGTTAGGCCTATCACTAATCTCGATGATAGTTCAAGAAAATAAGTTTTTAAGTAAAACATTCAATAGTTTAAATAGTTTTTCAATTTAATTTTAATTTAAAAAAACATCCAATGTACTACATTAGATTAAATTTTAAAAACACCATATAATTATACATTAAAACTGTTTAGAAGGACAATAATACAATATAAATAAATTATACTAAAAAGTTGTTTGGATTTAAAATGAAATATTTTCCACTATTACTTAAAATATAAATTTTATCAGAAAAATAACAAAAAAATAATCCAAAATAAATTTCTATGTCCCAATTTCAATGAAGAATATTACTTCTTCATATACGACATATAAACGTGTTAAAAATATATTTAAAACGGTTTCTTCATCAATATGAGGAAAAAATACCATTTTAAAAATAATAGAGTGTTTTATATTTAAAATTGGATTCATTCTCATTGTATGCCAATAAAATTTATGGGATGAAAATAAAAATATCTAATAAACATGTGTAAAAAAATATAGTTAGTTCTATTCATTCCTACAAATACAGTGCCTAGTTTATAACTATGATTTAATGTAATAATATTTCTATATGTTAATTTTTTTATAACACAGTCTTCTGTGTAACAACTTTTTTAGAAAATCCCATTATTTTGTGTCACATATGCAATCAAACATAGTCCCCATTAAAAAAATTATGATGTAATTTATAATATTAATAAATATGGAAAAAAATATTCTATAATTTCTTGGGATGATATATCCTTCCCTCTATTACAAACAATATCCTTGTGATTCTAAATTTGGTCTTGGAAACTTCATTGAAATATCATATCATCAAAAGAGACAGCAAAAATTTTACTATAAATAAAGTAAGTGATGTAAAAAGCTTAAATGGGATAAAAAAAATGGTTCTATTTAGGAAAACTGTGACAAGGAAGAGAACACTAACCATCATGTTTTGTTGGAGAGTGATAGGAAACGTTGTGAGGAAAATATTAACAATCACAAGTCTATAAATGTGTGATCGGTTAACAGACATTCATTGTGTAGTATGACATGTAAACAAATAAATTTTTTATTATAATAACATTTTCATCAAGTTATGGAATTCATTTACTTCCTTTACAAAGTACATGAAGAAACATACTTACTTGAAATGTATTGTTTCATCCTTTTGTCAATTTCTACCATAAAATCATTATTTTATCCAAATGAAGAGTATTTAAGATGACCTTTTCATGCCTAAAGAACTTTAATAAAAATTTATATAATCAAATTATCAATAAAATGATAAATAAATATTTATTATTTCCTGAATAATTAACCAACACCTATATGGTTAGGATATGATCAAACAATTATCCAAAAGTATAAACCATTAGATGATGAAAAACTAAATTTAATCTCAAAAATTTAAATATAATATCAAAAGTTTAACATATACCATTCAGTAAATAAAATTATATGAAATTACACAAATAATACAAATTAATATTAAAGTGTAAAATTTAGAAGGATTTGAGGACATCATCTTCCCATATAGGTTTTAAATTTTAACTCCAAATAATAGAAATCCCACTTAATGCCTCTTTCCAAAATGTAATCTCCTAATCACATATTCTACATGATAGGATAATAATTTCCATAAATAACCTATTTACCGATAATTAAAAAATTAAATAATCATTGATTATTTCAAAATATAATTCAATCATTAAACCTCAAATAAATTCACATATTATTCTATTCACATTATTCATATAATGATCCCAAAATAGTGTATGCCTTCAAAAATAACATTTATCAATAAATCCACAAATCATTTTCCAATATGATATATATCCATTGGATAAAAAATAATTTAATAAAATAAACATTTTTAATTTTATCATCTCCTTAACTAAAAATAAAAATTCTTACTAACCGGTGACATTATATAGGCTAGTGGTAGGTGATAAATCTTTGTAACCATTCGGTTGTCGGCTTGATACACTCAACTTTGTCAGACGTGATGTGTTTTCACCATTCTGATCAGATTTAATTTTTATAAAACTATTTCATTATTATAATTATTATAACATTCACACAAGGATATAAAATCCTCAAATATAACCAAACCATATTTTGACCACAATGGTTATCAAGATACCTTTTCTTTTTCATCCCAAAATCATATCAGCCGTGATTACCTAAAAATAAAGATCATATAAACATTGAAGGTTAATCATACCTATTTAATTATATATAGAAAAGAGAAGATAATTAATAATTGAATAACATGTTTACATAAAAAACATAAATATTACACATACTAGACAATGTATTCCAAATTAATCTCATCACCAATGGAGAATTAATACATTCAAACAATTCATCATCCATAAATATAACATAACTCTTGAATGTTGTATATGAAGACTTCATAATAATTCAATATTATTCATGTTCTCTTAACAAAAATTTTATATATTATCATTTAATACTTTGATCATACAAACAAAAACATTACTCAAATCATAATATTCAATACTATCAAAATAGAAGTTGAGAAATAATCCATACCATTCATATGTCATTTTCAATTTCCTCATATTTAATTGGAATGGAATTAGGTATTTCTGAAAATATTATTTAATTTTCCTAATGATCATATTCACAATCTATATTTATAAGACATATTTTCTAAAAATGACCATACTCTCCACATTTAAGAAAATCATTTGATAACTTGAAAAGAACATCTTTACCACTCCTAGAGTCAATTGAACTTTCTCTTTTCCCATGGCATGTTATTACATGAAGAACATCATTTTCACATCTATAATACCTTTCATTCACATTAAAACATTTTCCTAGGTGTTTAATTCTACATCCTTGAAATTTATATTGAGAAATAATTTTACCTTCAAGATCATTAATACCTAGACATCCATAGAGATTCATTTCTCACAGATACAATGCATTATAAAAATAAAAAAGGTTCAAGTGGTTAATCATTACTCTAAGTAGTTGGATTAGATTTACCATGATATTTCTCATCTCAGATCCCATTTAATTTGGTTTTTTATTCATAGAACAACTATATATTCTTTCAAATACACTGTTAATTTTGTTCATGCTAAATTTATCAATTTACTAAAAACAAAAATTTTAATATGAGTATATCGATAAAATCATCATATATTATCTTATGTGGAAGATAAATACTAATATATAATTATTCTTTTAATCTAAATATCATTAAATTTATCTAAAATATCTTTGAATATTTCTATTATTCTAACCATTTTTGTTATATATAACTTGTAACTAATGCATAAATATCACCTGAAACTCTAACCTTATCTAAACTGATATTTTATACCAACTATAAGGCCCTGACTATAAAAATTATGCAATATTGAGTTAAGTAAATAATTATTCCTTAATTATTATTAAGGATATTTTTAGTTTTAAATACTTAGAGAATTAGACCATAACTCATACAGAAAAACTTGGATATTAAAAAGTAGACACTTCTACTTACTATAAGTTTTTTGATAAAATAATAAATTTTAAATTAAAACATAGTCTCGTTTCATGTTTAATCATCATAAACATTCATTAATACCATCCATGACTATATTCTACTTTAAATCTTATAAAATATATTTCCAAAATACGGGATGGTAACACAAACCACAGCATGGAATACACAAAAAGGAAATATATTAGCCTCGAGAAAACATGTAATCCAATAATACATTATAAAAAATTTATACTTTTAACCATTATGTAGTATTAAAAGCTCATAATTGAATATAAGATCATTGATTATCCTTTTTTAATCAAAATATTAACAAAAACCCAATATAATGAACATATAATATATTAATTTAACTTCATACATAATCATACATAAAAATAGATAATCGTACAGTTGACTTCATCTCAAATCAATCATACAAATGGAATAGCCATACGGATGACTTCCATACCAAATTATCTAGTACATGTGGTAATAATTCCTTCATATCCATAATAATATTAATAAATTAATAATAACTTTAATATATAATTTATACATTTAAATCCATTTATTTTAGTTAGATATGAAAAATTAATCAATGTTACAATCATGGAGACGGTAAGTCATTGGTATGGATGAGTAATGTTTTTTGTTTTTCATTTATCATTATGGAAATAAGTTAAGAATTATTTTATCTTTTTATAATGTTAAAAATATAATTAATATCATATTATACTTATATATATCATACAAATGACGTAATGAACAGTATCGTGTTACATCGCTTCGTGGAGGGGATAGTTCACACTTACACATTAACAAACTTATCATTTTTATGAACATGGAATGAATGAAATTAATTGATATATTATTATCATATAATAATTAATATGTCATTAATATAATATATGAATATAAATTTCATCTTTATAACAACTCATGAGATATAGTTATGGAAAAAATATTATATTATTTCATGGAGTTGATTGTTCACACATACGCATGAATAAAAAATTCATTTCGTATTTAATTGAAGTTTAGGTGGATTTAGGTATTATATTAAAATAATAAGATATCAGGATATTTAGGATATTATAGTTATTATTTAATCGTTAATAAGAATATTTCAAGGATGTTTGCGAAGAAATAAAATATAAATAAATAAATAAAAACATCACATTTTCTTCATATGAGAACCTTTCATAACACCACAACACATATAAGGAGGGAGTTCTTCTGAAACTAAGGCTGAAATAATGTAGGGGATTATTTTAGTGAGTTTTTAAGGATGGTGGACCATTAAAAAGGTCTAGTAAGTGTGAGTAATATAGAATATTGAGTTTCTTTTTATAGGAGAGGGTAGGGGAACCTATAGAATTATGAAATATAATAAATTATTATATATTCAATTTCTATTAAAAATGGGTAAAAACATTTAGATATAATATATGGTGTGTAGGGGTAAAAGTATAATCATCCAAAAAAATTAGAGTTTTTTTTAATTTCTTTAATCCTTATCTTTTGGCATTAACCCCTTTTACCTATTAACATGTTATCAAATAATTTATAGTTTGAGAGTTAAATAATTATAAAAATCATGAAAAATGAAAAATTAATCATAAAATAATTAAATTTTTTGGATATTTGTCTAATTTATTTTCTAATAATATATTTCATGAAATTTTATATAATTTAATTAAATATTTTATATTTTAAAAAATGAAATATGTAAATTTTTACACTATTCATTACATGACTTATTAAAAAATCCCATCAACTTGATTACTTCAAAAAAACTACATTAACTCAATCTTAACATGTAATAACCATCCACAATTTTTTTTTCATCAAATATTTCATTTTATATTAGTATTAATATTAATATTATCATTTATTAGATTTCATCTTTAATAAATCCATTACTTTATCATCATGTGTCATAATTAAATTTAATTATTTAACTCCTGAAAATTATAAATAAATTACAATGATTTGGGTGATATTTTTATCTCCCAAAAGACTATTATTAGTCTAAGATATCACTTAAATAATCCCATATTAAAAAAAGAGTAAGAAGGGACAGATCTTCTGGCCTATTTTCCTTTACATTAAATTAAATGTCATAAATGCCATAATCACAAAAAAGGGAATTCCAAATGTCAAGATTTAGGACAAAGGAAGGTAAAGGTCATTCATAACTCATAAAATAATATTATTAAATGTTTTTTTCTATTTTATAATATTATAATTTTATTTTTACCTTTAATTACATCATTCGCCATTAACCGTGGTAAATAAAATACTAATTTTAAAATTCACTGAAAAATATTCTTATCCTATTGGACCTCATTTTTCAAATTTAATACAAAAATTTATGCATTTTTTTACAATTCAATTCAAATTAGTGGTTATAATATGTCTATGACTAATCCCATTGATGGATCTAGAAAACATGTTTGTAAGTAAAATTTTCAAAAGTTCACAAAGTTTTTCAATTTAGTTTTTATTTGAAAAAACATTCCATGAACTATATTACATTAAATAATAAAAACATCATCTAATTATATCTTAAAACCATGTAAAATAATAATCATACAATAATAATAAATTAGATGAAATGGTCATTTTGATTTGAAATACAGTATTTTTTAACTGTTAATAATAATATAAATTTATTAGAAAAAAATAATAAATTAAACCAAATGAAAGTTTTATTTCCTTCATCAAAATAAGAAGTTTATTTTAAAAAATAGACCTTATAAAAGATAAAAAAAATATTTAACAAGTGTTCTCTATCCAAAGATTGTTAGATGACCTTTTAAAAGATATTACAGTATTTCATGCTTAAAATATGATTGATTCTCATTTTAAGACAGCAAAATTTATTGGGAGAAAGTAAAATTGTTTAATAAAAATGTGTAAACATAGTATTGATTTTTCTATTAATTACTTATAATAAAATTTCATGGTTATAATTACTATTAAAAATAATTTTATTACATTATATTATTTTTTTGTATAAGTCTATATCCTCTGAAATATGTTATTTTTTAGAAACTCATTGTTGTGTGTTGGGTATGATATAGAAAATAGATACATTTTAGTTTAAATTAATATATATTTAATAATATTATTAAATATAAATAATTATGTTTCTACATCTACCTGGGATGTTACACTAGTGATGGGACAAGATGTTGTTGTCACCCAAGTGTTTGTAGGAAGGATGTGATATGGTACGATTAGAATAGGTGGGAATTCTAAGACGTTTATTATTAGGAAATAGATGTTAGTCAATGGTAAGTGGTCTATTGTACAATATCATTTATGTGAACTATATTACATTACTTTAATTGCGTTATTTTATGAGTGTGACTTGGTGAGGTTGGGATGGTTAGAATACCAATGAGGCGATTTTTGGTTTTATTGTTTCCTCATAGGAGAACTGGTGTGGTTCCTTCACATAAGCATGTGAGACATTGGTTTTTCTACTGATTATACATATGTTCTAACAATATTTATATTAAACTATTTTCATGTTTTTAGGTGGAGTTCATGGAGAGTGATGGAACTTAATAGCTTATATATTCATAGTTTCATATCGCTTCTTATTAGTAATTTTGGTATATAAATTGGATGATTTTATTTTGTATCAGTTCTATTTTTCACATGCATGTGGGGTGGTTATTTGTTTTTTTATAATGTCTTGGAGTTTCATTATGTTTGATTCATCATATCCTCCAATCTTATTTAAAAAAATCAATTCCACCCATTCTGTGATATTTTTATACTCTTGGTTCTAGTCTTCAACTTGAGGCCTACCAGAGTGAAGACCTGGGGGTCATCATCTATTTTTTTATGTTCCATCCTTGGAGGAGTAACATGGTATGGAGGTTTCCATTAATGTAACACTTATGTAGAATTACCCTAGGTAATTTCAGATCATTGTTGAAATTTATAAGGAACAATTAATGATCCAAATGGAATGTTGAAAGAGTGCCTCATGACTTGGTAGACATGTACTTACTATTACCTCATGACATGGGTGGGTCATGTAAAGTGCGTGAAGATTGGAACATATTTCATCATATACATCTCCCCTCTTTTTTATCCTTTATACCAACCTTTATTTCATATATTAATCATATTATTTTGAGTGTATGGTTATTTAAGGTTTCACATGATGCATTATACATGTTCTACCTCCATCACAGAATTCTTTTGACATGTTGTATGACCTTTATATGTTATATAGAGTGATCATGTGGACCACTATTTCATGATTCTTGGTTCCATAGATTGTTCATCATGATTTTCCTAAAAGATGACCTTTGAGATCTCATGAATAGATACTCCATGAATATTACCCTTGGTATCCCATGTTTATGTTTCCCCATAGATGAATATTTTATTATGAGTAGGGGGAGGATTTATAGGACTTGATTCCCTAGTTTTATTATGCATATTATGGCACACATATTTAAAATATTAGATGTAGTTGATAGGGGGATTCTTGAATCAGACACTTCACATGATCATGATGTAGGTCATCTATGGTGTCTCATGAGGTTCAGTGACCATTATATGGTCCATGCATTTCTATGTTTATTATACCACATATAATAAAAGGTATGTTTCTTACCATGTTGACATACCAATGATAATTCAAATCGTAAGACCTCAATATCTAGTATTTCATATAAGACAAAGGTGCCTGGTCAATGGTGCCTCCATGGGATCATGATACATATATAAGGGCCAGGTAGATATCATGATTTCTTTTTATTGGGGCTCTGCATGATCAGTGGTGATCACTTGACATACTCAATCCCACTATCACATAAATCCCAATATGTCTTCCCTCAAGTGAATCATAATAATTTTCATTCTCAATTTCTTTCCTTTTTTACAAGGAAATGATATCTTGTGATATCTTGATATGTTTCATTAAAAACCCCTAGCATGCCTTCAGTGAATTATTTGGATGAAGATATATATCACAATGAAGAAAAAACAATTTTCTTAAAAATACATATACTTTTCTATGAATCAAATGGGGTATCACATAACTGAAGGGAAATATATGAGGCCCTTCTCATGATGATGGTGACATTCCAACATGAGTTTTCAAGAAATGGTAGATATTTTAGTACTAGATTCATGAGGATGTGAATATCACATAAGCACGTCACATGAAGATCAATATAAATCTCCTTCTCATGAGAAGTACACCTTTTTGTGCCATTATTTTATAAGGTAGTATTTAATGTTTTTTTGGAATTTGTCAGTTGATTTCTCATGTGATCTAAAGAAAATCATCTAGAAAACTCTTCATGATCATCAACACTTGTAAGGAATCCTTTTAAATAAAAAGAGTTCTTGTTATAGTGTATTCACATGATCCTAAATAAATCAAACGCATCACATTACCCATTCTCATGACCTTCCAAATGTCATGATATCACCCATCCTTTAGAAGGATACATGATCTACATAAATAAACCTCACCCCATTCAATTTTTTTATTTATAATATAATAGATATGTTTTTTTCTATCCTTTAATATTTTTTTATTCACTTTTAGAGGGGGTAAAAATTTCTAAACTTCATTACCATGAACTTGTTTCAACCAATTACTAAAACCAAACTCAAAAAAATATTCCAAATATGAATATGATATAATCAATAGGAACAAGTATTACCTCAATCTACCATAATTTTAATGATGTGATACTATTAGATCAACCTTTGACTCCAAATTCAATCCTTTCTTATCAAATATCATTTTTCAGTTATTTCTTAGACATAATTTGTTTATATTTAACCTAAATCGTTAATAATGGTCTATAAAGTGAATGTTATTAATTATAGAAAATCCCTTATGAGAATCTCTCCATTAGTATAGTATTTGGGTTTCTCATTATACTATAGAGTAGTGATTGAGTTACTACTGAACCCGTAATTTTGGGGGTGTTTACCCGAAGGTGAATCTATGCCACAACTACATCCAAATTATAGTTCATAAATAGTGAAGTATTTCTCATAATAACTAAAAATAACTATTATTCACCAAAACATTATGATTTCCTCTAATTCATTGAAATATTCATTGTCTTTTCACAGATGTAATTTTATTATAATCCTTAAATACATTTTTATTGATTTAAAAGTATAATTTATATAATTCTTTGAAATTATAATCTATACTTAAAAATTGGTGATCAAATATAAATTTAATCTCCTAATATTATTCATAAATTACATACTAATGTGTGATTTTATATTTTAATTACCTTTTATAACAACTATGATTCTATGGACCTATTATCCTATATTTAGGGCTCATAGCTTCTAATATGACATATTATCTTTGATACCTATTTTTATATCCTTGATATAACTAACCATAATTAAAGAAAATTAGTATTGACAATATTACATATTAATGATATTTTATATTGTAGATATTTATATAATAATAAAATTATCAATCACATTTTAATTGTATAAACTATTAAATTTTCCCATTATTTGAAATACTAAATAATTCATCAATATACTTCAATATATATAAGAAGTTAAATCATATATCTTATCTTTTTAAAAATTAATAGTGTAATACATTTATTAGTAACATTGGTAAAATGAAAATTTTGATGGTGCGAGGAGAAAAACATGGTAAAAGAAGGATTCAATTAAATTAATCATTCCATAAAAATTGAATGAATATTATTTTAATAATATGAAAAAACGTGAATCCATAATTAAAATTAGTCATGGAAAATTTTGTTTCCCTGAAAATAAATGATAATACCAAATTCAATAAATATGTTCTCATACTAAAGTTTTTCAAAATTTCAAATATTAACAAACATATTCTCAAGGCCATGTTCCGAGTTACATAAATTGTTATCAAGACAATAGTCAGGATAGCCTGATGTCATGGACTTGTGACAAAACACTAACCTGTTATGGGAACATAAAAACAAAATAACCCAACCTATTTTTTAATGATAGAATTCTAGGTTTTCATGGGATAATTTTGGCCCCTAGATATCACTGAATTACGGCCAGTGAATTTAGCATTAGTGTAATCAATATATTTCAGACCATTTCCTAATAAACCTCAAACACAATGGAAATTTTATATTTGACTAATTAGAAAAACATAAATCTAATACCATGGTAAATTCCATCAATATTCAATAATCATCCAAAAATTAACAATTTTTCTTTGTGTTATGAAGATGGATAACATGAGAAAAACACATATTAATGAAGAACATGGATGCTTAATAATACATAGAAATTGTTTCAATAAAAATATATAATAAAATAAAAATATATGGAATGTTATTAATATTCTGCTTATAAATAATAAGGATAACATGATCATAATCCTTTCGGTGGAAGAAGGTGGAAAGTTAAAAAATATATAATCAACATTGAAATATAAATTTATAATTCAATAATAATATATATAATGATAATACATTAACCCATATTAATAAAGTAACATTAATAATTGGATAACTTCCTCCAATATAAATTATGTAAAAAAATTCATTCTCTATGTATTGAGAAATGTCTATAAAACTATGTGGATACTAGAAAAAAATGATTATAGGGCATCTATAAAATCAATTAGGATTGTTCTTAAAATAAAATTAACCATGATGTGAGGATTATTTACAAAATAGTTTATATGGTAATAACGTATATCCCAAATGAAAAATTATTTCAATCCACATAATTCAATAATAATGATTAATGTGGAAATATATTATGAGATAATTCAAAATAATGATCATAATCAATTAAATATATATTGTTACCATAAATTCTCACTATCAAGGATGCAACTAAATCAATAGTCACAAGGATAAGGGGTCATTATTTAGATTGTAAAAACACTAAAATAAAATAATTATTATGAAAAAAATCCATTTTAGTAAATAACCATTATAAAGAAAAAATGTACTACTGGAAATCTAACCTTTCCCAACGCTTCTATACCAACGGTTCATAAAAACCATTGGTATAGGTTCCCTTTCCCAACGGTTTGGCCAAACCATTGGGAAATCCCACTTTAAGGCCACCTTTCTAAATGGTTTGGCCAAACCATTGGGAAAGCCCACATTGTGGCCACCTTTCCCAACGGTTTGGCCAAAACCGTTGGGAAAGGGTATAACTATCACAATGGTTTTCCAAAACCATTGGGATAGGTCCCCCACAAATCAACCTTCCCCCAAAATCAAAATCCAGAATCAAAATCTATACCAAGGGTTGTCAAAACCGTTAGTATAGGCCTATACCAATGGTTTTGACAATCGTTGGTATAGATCCTTTCATTTTTATCATTTCTTCTATCCCAGAACATTATATAAATCAAAATTTAAAATCATTATGTGAATACATATATATATTTATGTAATTATATTCAAGAAAGTCATGTTAGGTTAGTGGTTAAGTTGTTGAATAGTAAACTAGGGGTCCTGGGATCAAATCCTAGGGAATGTTTTTTTTTTGAAATACATATACCAACGATTCCATAACCGTTGGAATAGATTTTCATATTAATTATACCAACGGTTTTCCCAAAACCGTTGGTATAGACCTATCCCAATGGCTTACTTGGAAACCGTTCTCGAAACCGTTGGTATAGGCTATACCAACAGTTTGGAGGCCTATACCAACAGTTCCAAACCGTTGATATAGGTTAGTTTTCCAGTAGTGATGGTTCAAAAAATTTATTATATCTCAAATAATATTATATTTAGTATAAGGAATGATATATGATTTTTAAAAAAATTAAATCACAGCCCCTTAAAATACATAGAATGAAATTGAACATAAAATATCATGACAAAAAGATAATAAAAATATGATTGATCAATTAGGATGTATATAATCCTAATAAATTATATTATTTGTATAATACAAATCATGTAACAAAGTGAGGAATTTTAAATGAAAACGAGGAAAACATTTTAAACATATGATATTAAATACCATAAATAAGTTTACATGAAGTGGTATATTTAATATTATGATATAAAATAGTTTCATGATATAAATATTTCAATTGATGTTAAACTATAACAAGAAATAATACAACATTTATAATATAAAAGCGTGTATTTCAAAAAAAAATTAGGATAGAAAACATTACATGTTTTCCTGAATGAAAAAAATTGTTTAACATAATGTATTATTTTTATGAACCATCCCATGGGGCCTGTGTGGTGACTACCACAAGCACCCCTTCCATATGACAGGGGTTGACGACTAGCACATGAAAGGCATATCCCAAAAAACGTAAGAATTTTCATTAATCTTGTACACACATAGGCTAGGTACACGACAAAATCAAACCACAAAGTAGAAATGATGATAGTAAAAGTGAGAAACAAAAGTATAAAAGGGAGATTATAAAAACCCAACTGAAGAAATGTGTATCAAAAAAGGGAAAAAACATGCTCCAGATGTCATCCACCAAGGATCCTACCTAAAGGGTAGGTATAGATCGTCATCTATCATCGCAGTCGCACCTCACGTATATCAATAACCTCGGAGCAACGTCTATACCTGGATCCCCAAGTCTCAGTCATGTTGTCCATTGTCTACAAAGGACACAACAGGGTTCGATCAAATCCCATAAAGGGGTGAGTATAAAAATACCCAATATGGACCCCAAGACTCTCAACGATCTCCTAGAATTATATAAAGGTAAAACAACAAATCATGATCTCAATCACAATGAATAAAGTAAAAGAGATCTCACAACAGGTATACAACATAGAGAACATGAATAAAGTGGATTATTCTTGAGATAAATCATCTTGTTCTGATGAGAGGTTGTGTTGCTGATCCACGAAGGGTTTCCATACTACTGATCCACAAAGTGACTCTCTAATACTGATCCATAGAGGGTTGCACTACTATCGATGCATATAGGGTCGCACTGCTACCAATCCACAGAGGTTCGCTCTAATGTCGATCTATAGAGGGTCTCTCTATTATGGATCCACATAGGGTCTTGCTATTGCAGATCCATGGAGGGTCAATATCATTTTGATCCATGGGGGGTCACACTTCACTTAATAGTCATCCACATGATTTCAACACTTATTACACCTATGTTTCAGTTGTTCTGCTCCACATAAAATTGGTCATTCCTCAACTACCATGAAGTCCCACGAATATGTAACCCAATGGACCTCCTTATAGTAAGGCTTTCAATGTGACAGGAGATGCCTCAATCAAACATCTGGTATGTAACATATAGGCAACAAGGTAAATAGGGCTCAGATGGATTAGAGCCCGATAAACCCGGATATAATCCAACTGCCACCAAAACTCAAGTGAAGTATCTCAATTAGTCAGGTCCAGGTCTGGTAGTGGTCTGGCCCTCCTGGAAACCCGGTACACATGAGGGCCAGTTTTGATGGACCAGAGACAAAGCATCTTGTTTTTTCTAGCTGGTGGTGCCATTAGGGTGCCCCTCATTCAGAAACAGCTGGCTGGAGCTGACATTTGCGTCCAGTTGAGTGGCCCGAGTAGGCCACTCCTCTCCCACATGGTGTTCCAACGCTACATCTCCACCCGCCATAGCCTTCCTGGTGGTAGATCTTACCGTTGTGGTGCCTCTAGGTGCCACGACATTGGCGGTGTTGCACTAGAGACTTCTTTAGTAGGCCACTGGAGATGCTTCGGTGGTATGTTTTCCTTCTCGTCTGTACCTATGGGCCTCCCAGGTCGCTGCCTTTTCTGTGAAGCCCTTGGATTCATCTTTCCACCACGTTTCTCAATCACCCTATAAGAACACTCCAAATCCAAGAGCGATGGTGTTTCTAGGCCATGTTTGGATTGGTCTTCACCTTCCCTGCAATAATTTTAACAATTGGTGACAGCAATCACCAATTAGAAAGAACAAACCCAAATTTATACCCTAAAACAACCACTCGCAAGAAAAAATGAGATGTAGATAAAACCATTAGTAAGTGGATATTCATTCATTGTATTTTAAATGAATGGTTTGAGTGGAAACATAGAAAACAAAAACAAAAAATTTAATTCCCTCACAAGGATTCAGTGTAATCAGTTGTGTATGAAAGAAGGAAACTGCATTCGAAGAATTTTGTCATCGTTTGTCTATGTCTGGTTCGAATCCTCCAATGATCGTCGATTTATCACTGTTCTTCATTTGAGGGTGACGTCACAGACATTTCTTCAGATATTTCCTCCAGATTTCTAAATATATCTTCAAAAGTTTTATTAAATAAAAAAGAAACCACTCCACGTTACATTCATTACTGTGGTTCATTAATGATCCATAATTAATGAACCAATTAACCACATGGTCATTGCAGTTACTCAACCAAAAAAATTAGTCACTAATTTTTATTCATTTAATGATCATCTTTACGTTATGGTTCCACCAGCTGTCACTCAATGGAGGAAGAAAAGAATAAAATAACTTGTAGTTTTTTTTATTTTATTTTTTCTAAAAGTCCAAAAAATATCTTTTTTGTATGACCCTCGCAGGTCGATGTTAAACTTTTCCTAATCGAATATCAACACTAAAAATTCAAAGGTTCCCTTGGATATTCAATATGAGCACCATTTTAGAAGATAGAAAAACCTACACTCACTTTTATTGAACATACCTAAAAAAGTTCAAAATTTCATTCTGGGATCATTGATCCTCAGAATCACATGTTGTTTATTTTTTCAGTCTCATAATAATTCCATATAATTAAAAAAAATATACAAAATTTTATGGTCTTTACATTCTCACCACCTTATAGATTTTATTCCTCAAAATCCATAACAAAAACATTAAAAACAAATGGGGTACTGACCACGAATCTGACCCTCCTACCCCCATGTGCTCTCTTGGATATTCCCCTGTTACCACTAAAATCACACCAGAGGGATCGACCTTCCATGAAGGACTCGATCTTGTCGATCCTCTATATACAATAGGAACTCTATGAATGTATCCCCATAATTAATGTTTAGCTCACCCCAGTCGATGACGTGAGATGGATCATGCCCATATCTCCTTAGCTACAACACATGGAAAACATTATGCACCAAGTGCATCTATTAGGGAAGTTCTAGGTGGTACGCCACCTCGCCAACACTTCTGTGAATCTAGAATGGTTTGATGATCCTTGGAGATATCTTTCCACCCTGGCTATATTTTCATAGTTCTTATCGAGATGGGACCCTTAAGAAGCCATGAGGTCCCTCCTCAAACTCTAAGTGGTTTTTCCTCCATTAATCATAAGACTTATGCCTGCTCTATGTAGTCTTCATCTGCTTCTGAATGATCTTTTCCTTCTCAGTGGAAGCTCATACTAGATCTGTATCCATAGGTGAAGACTCTCCTAGGTCTGTCTATCATAGAGATGGTCTTTATAGTCACTTGTACGAGGAATCAAATTGTTCAATGCTGGTGGTGGAGTAATAAATTTTGTTTTATGCGAACTCAACCAGTGGTAGGTGGTCCTCCCAACTTCGGCCAAAATCGAGGATGAAAGAATGAATTTTGTCTTCAAGTGTCTATATGGTCTGCTCTTTCTAACCATTTGTGTGAGGGTGAGAGGTGGTACTCAACCGCAGCTATGTCTTGAGTGCCTTATACAATCTATTACACAATTGTGATGTAAAACTAGCATCACAATATTAAACTATCATCGATGGTATCTGTTGAATCCATATTATCTCCTCGATGTATAGGTGTCCCAAGACCACTAATGATCCCTGATATTGGATTTCTATAAAATGGGTTGACATTGTGAGTTGGTCAACGATTTCCCAGATAGAGTCATGTACCCTAGATGTGCATGGTACCTCAGTCATAAAGTATATGGTGATACCATCCCATTTCAACTCTGGTACATCGAGTGGCTCAGTCAAGCTTGCTGGAACATGGTGTTTAGACTTCAATTGCTGACACGTGATCCATCATGAAACGAACTCCACCACTGCTTTCTTCATTCCTGGCCACAAGTACAAATGTTGGAGGTTCTGGTACATCTTTTACAATCCCTGATGTACCTCCAAATAGGTTGTATGGAACATCTTTAACACCTCCACCAGATGTGTCACTGGTACCATGGTGCATCCCCTAAAATGGATTTTGTGCTCCCCGCCTATCGAAAATCCATTAGGATCCTATCCCAAGGATATCTGAGCACATCAGGTTTCGAAGTCAACATCCCCAATATGTGCCTCCTGGTCTTGTTGATGGAGTGGGAGAGTGACAATCATAAACGAGAGTTAAGCTTCTTCATCACTATCCATGAAGGATATCTGCAACATGGCTAGCTTCAATACTGCATCATTGAGCAATTGTAAGCCTAAATTCCTGATGAGTGCATCTACTACTATTTTTCACTTCACTGGAGTGTAGACTATCTAAAATTTATAGTCATGGAGGAACTCCAGACATCACCACTATCTTAGTTTCAGTTTACTATTTTAAAATAAATTCCTTAGACTCCTGTGATCACAGTAAATAGTAAACCATTCCCCAATCAAGTAGTGTCGCCACATCTTCAATGAAAAGACTACTACTGCTAAATCCCGGTCATGGGTCTCATATTTTTCCTCATGCTGCCTCAGATATCGTGTGCCATAGGTAATCATCTCTATCTCCTACATCAGGACATATTACATTCCAGTCCCTAATGTAACAAACCCAACACCCTCTTCTATTATCCTCAAAAGGGTTCACTACTCAATCTCCGCCTCAGCTCCTGGAAACACTTATGAAACCTCTCCATCCACTCAAAGGGATGTACCCTCTATGTTAAATCTTAAAATTTTGCTGCTACTCTAGAAAAGTTGGGTACAAATCACTGGTAGCACCCAGCCATCACCAGTAAGCTTTACACCTCAGTCACACTCCTGGGTGGCTCCCATGCAATAACGACATCTATCTTAGCTAGATCCACTACAAATCCAACCTCCATGATAACGTGTCCCTTAATTTAGACTACTCATATCCAAAATTGGAACAAAAAGAGTTTCTCATAATGTTGGAGATCTCTGACTGTATCAAAGACTATCCACAGATGTGTGGCATGCTCCTCCCATTACGTCGAGTACCCAAAATAAATTTCAATGAAACCCACCATGAAGTGATTAAAGTAAGGTAGGAAGATCTAATTCATGAATCCAATGAACACCCCCAAAGTGTTGGTCATCCCTAAAGGTATCACCAATAACTCATAGGGTCCATACCGGCATCAAAAAGTTTTCTTTGTCTTGCCCTCATCCTACACTTGATTCTGATGATTGCTTTCTATGAGGTCTATCTTCAAAAACAAAAAATCTCCCTTCACCTGATAAAAGAGATCCTAAATCCTCTGTAGAGGATACATGTTCTTCATTTTCATCTGGTTCAGGCACCGATAGTCCATGAAAATCCTCAAACTTCAATCTTCCTTCTTGGTGAACAAAATCAGGGCTCCCCATGGGGAAGAAATAGGCCATACAAAACCTTCCTCTCCAATTATTCCAACTGTAAACTCAACTCATGAAGCTCCACAAGAGCCATACAAAATTCTGGAATAGATATCGGTGTCATCCTGGGGTACTGGTTGATATATAATTCTACCTCTCTTTGAGGAGGTTGTCCAAGAACATCCTCAGGAAAGACATCCACATACTGGTCCACCACTATAGGATATCCCGGACAACCCTAGTTTATTGCACTGAGGTTATGGCTAGCCAACTAATGGGTTATTGACAGAAAACTCCTCTGATAAAGTCCATCCATTGATGAAAATATTCCCCTCTCACTAGTGAAGGAAACCCTAGTCCAATACTCATAGAAACACCACACTATACGCCTAAAACAGTTGATCTGAGAAAGGATTGTGGATTACGAGTCCATACCTAAAATGAAATCATAAGGACTCAACACTGCTACTAGGAGATCTTAGCCAAATCTGTCGCCTCCTATAGTAAGCTCTCACTACCAGAACCAGTGCCTAATCATAAAATTCTCTCCCATATGAGTCTCAAATCGTAAGGATTGAGCCCATGGCTCCACTAGAATATATGAACTTCGAATGAGAGATGAGAAAATAAAAGAGTGACTTGAATATGTGCCTATAAGAACTACAGCTATGGTAGACTAGACACAGATCATACCTCGAATCATCTCTGGTGCATCGTGGTCATAAGCCTCTGCCGCTTGAAGCTGAGGTCATCCATATCCATATTTTCACTGAGGTCAAGGTGGACCACCTGGGGGTGGTGTAAGTAGTACCTCATTCCATTTCCCACCACCTACTACACGACCTACTACTCGGCCACATCTGCCACCCTACAGACCTCCTCACTTGAAAATCTATATATTCCATGGAAATACTTAGACTATCTAATGATCATCATTACTAAGGGTCGGGAAATCATGATCCATGTGACCCTACCCGCCGCACGAGTAGCATAGTCTACTCCTATACTGACCTCCTCTAACTTGTGAGCTCTGCAGCTCCGACCCTATATCCTAGAGTCATCCTATAGGAGCTATATCCCACTTGGGCCTCCATATCATTTCTCTAATACCTTCTATATATGACTCAGTTCACTGTCGCCCTGTGGTTTATCTCACTATTTGTGCCACCTCAGCTTGGAATTTCTCCACAAATAGTGATCTCTCTAGGAATCCAACCTGCATCGTGATATTGATCAATATCATTATTGATCTAATCTCCCATCGGAGACCTTGCTAAAAGTTTTGGGACCTGATGAATGAGCCTTCTACCATGTCGGTGTACAAGTGAGAGAAGTCAGTGAATCTCACCGAATACTATTCCACTATTAGGTTACCCTATTGTAAGTGCAGTAGCTCCGGAATACGCACTGAGTGTAAATTCATAGGAATGAACTCTTCCTAGTTGAGGATCTTGAAGTCCAACTAGGAAATATATGTTTCCTTGTGTGTCTGGAGCATCTGGATCCACCATCTCCCCACTATTCTGTAAAAGATACTAGTATCTAGGATCACCATATAGTCTTCTAGTGTCTCACCCAAGTGAAAAACTCATGCCATATCCTCCAGCCAGTCCTCTACTACTTATGGATCTATCTCACCTCAGAACCTAGAATGCCACAATTTTAGAAAATCATGAAACGCGCTCAGTCGTCATACATGGTCTTATGGTGGTATTAGTGGAAATATCTTTCCTATAGGTGGTGATGTTGCTAATACACCACGTGAAGGTGTTATCACTGTAATTGGGACCTACACCGACACCTTGTCACTCTGTGGACTGTCATCGTGATATCTCCTTGGAATCCTAGTTGGCTATCTACATGATGATTTCTTGTAAAGAACTAGATGTGGCAGTCTCAATAAGTTATACATGGAAAGATGACTAAAAAGTGATGAAAAGAAAAACATTTTCAACACACACACAAATTGTGTTTTCGTGTATCGGTTCAAAAATCAAAACACATGGTCCTAGTGTATGAATATGCTAGCTACCTCACTAGCCCCTGACTCCCAGAACTATAATCTGTACTAAATACACTTAAAGCTATTGCTCCATTAAAAACGCAGACTCTTAGTTCTTCTGGTCGAACTAAACACCATTGATATAACTTTGTCACAACTTGTCCCATTGGGCCCATTCCATGACTTCCCCAAGCACATATTCCATAGGCTAGGGGTAGGTGAATAGCACCAGAAAGGAATATCCCAATAAAAGAAGGAATCTCCTTTAAACCTATATACACACAGACTAAGTAGAAACAAAATAAAACCATAAAGTAGAACATCTTATAGAAAAACTGTAAGCTAAAAGTAAAAAAGGGCCAGTTTACAAACCCAACTGAGAAGAATGAATATCAATAAACGTAAAAATGTGCTCTGGAGGTCTTCCACTAAGGATCATACTAGAAGGGTAGGTACATCTGGTCTTCTATCATCTCTGCCACTCCTCATATCTATCAATCACCTTTGAGCACCATATATCCCTAGCTCCCCAAGTCTTAGTCAAGTTATCTATCATCTACACAAGACACAACATGGTCTGGGAGAAGCCCGTGTAGGGGTGAGTATAACAATACCTATTAGGGACCTCAAAAAGGATGAAGGTATCTATGAATTCCATAAATAAAAAACCACAAACATGATCTCCATCACAATTCATAAAGTAAATGAATTCTCAAACCAAGTATACAACTTAGAGAATAGAAATAATGAGGATTAGTCTGGAGCTATATCATTTTATTATTTTGAGAGGTTATGCTATTGATCCACGAATGGTTGTTATACTTTTGATCTATAGAGGTCTCTCTACTATCGATCCACATAGGATCACACTACTGCTGATCCATATAATATTTCACTAATGCCAATCCATGGAAGTTATCACTCATGTTGATCCATAGAGGGTCGCTCTAATGTTAATCCTCCAAAAAGTCACATTGCTGCAGATCCACAAAGGGTCTCTCTTTTGCCGATCCATGGAGGGTCTATTTTCACAAGATAGCCAACCACAAGATTTCTGCACTTGGTGTGCTTGAGTTACGAAGGTTCTTCTCCTCATACTATTGGTAATTTTTCAACAACCATGAAGTCCCACCAATATGTAACCCTATGGATCACACTGTCTTAAGGGTTCCAATGCAACAAATTGTGCATCAATTGGATGCTCGTTCTGTAAGATATAAGAAAAAGGGTAAATAGATCCTGGTTGGATTCAAGGTTGATCCCACCTATCAGTACTCCAATATTCACCAAAACTAAATTATATAATCACAAAAGGACCTCCTCCTCGCAAGGGTCCTCATGTCGTAAACGGGTCATCAATCAGATGCTTGGTTTGGGAGTTACTCATTTTTAGTGAAAAATGGTATGTCGAGTCCGAGTTTGGTATGGGTCCGGCCCGACTGGCAGGTCCCAGCCAACACACGTGTTCTGCCCAGCCATTAGGTCTGGCCCGCGTGTTGGATGGTTGTGCTGGACCAGATGAAAATCATCTAGTTTTTTCCAGTTGGCGACGCTAGCGACGCGTCTCAACCCGTCACGGCTCTTGTAACAGTGACGCCTACAAGCACCATTTCTCCATGTAGTCAGCATGGATAGGCCACCATCGCCGGTCTCCAGCCCAAACGCACTGGGGGTGCCACTCTGGTGGTTTCATTCTGGTAGATGCTTCCATGGTCCACTGGAGAATCTTCGGTGGTCCATTTTCATTCCTACATTTCCTTATGGGCCTCCCAAGTCACTGCCTTCTCTATAAAGCTATTTGATTCATCTTTCTACCACGTTGCTCACTCACCCATGAATAACAATCAAAATATGAGAGCAGCGGAGCATCTAGGACTTTTTTTATTTGCATTCACCCTCCATGTTAGCTTTTTAACAGGGGTGATAACAATCATCAATTATAAGGAACAAAACCCCAATTTATGATCTCGTAACAACCACCTGCAAGAACAAGTGAGATTAAAATCAACCCATTAATCTGTTGATCCGAGTTCATTGTATTTTACAAGAATGAGATGTGTGTAATTATACAACAATTAGAAAAAAAATTAATTCCTTTACCTAGATTAGTTGGAATCAATTGGGGATGAAGGAAGGAATCCGCGTTTGAAGACATTCTCCGTTATTCATCGACGTTCGGTTCGAATAATCCAATGATTGTCGATTCATCATCATTCTTCGTTAGAGGGTTATGTCTCCAGTGTTTCTTCAGAGATTTCCCTTTGATTTCCAAATAATTCTCTAATAGTTTGATTAAATAAAAAAGAAACCACTTCACATTTAATTCATTAATTTTTTTCGTTAAATAATCATGATTAATGAACCAATTAATCATAGAAGCGTTGAGGTTTCAAAACCAATGAAATGAGTCATTAATTTTTATTTATTTAATGACCCATGTTACACTACAGTTCTACCAAATATCTCTCAACATTGGAATAAAATAATAAAATAACATATTTGTAATTTTTTTATTTTTTCCCAAAATTCAAAAAAAAAATCATCTGATTTTTTCTGGTAGAAGTTATGCTTCGCCTAAGTGAATATCGGTGCTGTAAATTCCACGGTGCCCTCAAATTTTCAATTCTAGAAACAGTTTAGAAGATAGATAAAACTGCTCTCACATTTACTAAACGTACCTAAAAAAAGTTCAATATTTTTTTTGGGCTCTCTATGCCTTGGAATCACATGTCGTCGATTTTCACAGTCTCATAATAATTAAATATATTTAAAATTGTTATATAAAATTTTGAGGTATTTATAATTATTAACATAGACGTCTTAATTAAATATTTTATATTTTAAATAATAACAAGTTTCATTAATTTTTTTTATAAATAGACATTCTCTATATGTATTCTTCATATTTTTCATATAATAAGTTTATAGTTTTTATTATTTTAATTAGTTTAAAAATTACAGTGTTTTTGTTAATTGTTATTTCAAAGTACATCAGTACGATATCCTAAAAATTAAAATTATGGATTATTTAAAATTAATTATAATGTTTGATATTCCATCAATGATTTTATTAATCAATATACATGTTGTTGAAATATATAGAAGGGTTTTCATGTTGATTCATGACAATCAAATTTTGTTTTGTTAATTGAATAATTAATTAAAGATATAATTCCCCCAAAATAAGAAAAATTACTAATTGATATTTTTATATCATATGAATATATTAATTATTTACCCATCATCATTCCTGAAATATTTTCGTAGTATTATTAAATTAGTTGGTCCATATGACATAAACATGAACATACCAATATTTAATGAATGAATATGAGGTATTTCTGTATTAATATCATTATAATGGAAACATAATGATGTTTTTTATTTTTTATTACAATGATATTTCTAAACTATACAGATTAGGATTATTAAATTATATGTATGAAAATATTAAAAAAATTGAATAAATGTTTATCTTCTTAATATACTTGTTTTAAATGATTAAGCTAACGATGATTGTTTTTTATCATATAATTAATAACATCTTATATGTGACATAGTATAACAGAAATGTTATCATAAAATCATATTTATCATTTAAAACATAATTTTATTAATCATTGTACGGCAATTAAGTAAAATAAGACTTCATACATCATAGAGGTTATGGGCTCTACAACCCAAGAAAAACTGTTGTTTTCCTTAATATATGTTTTATATGATTAAATAAATATAAAAAATAAATTTATTAAAATAAATTTATGTAAATGATATTAATATTAATATATTAGTTTGACTAAAAAAAATTAATTAATATATTTAATAATAAATCTAATTAGTTGATAATAATTATGTTGGGGACTTGAGTATTCATTAGATCCATGCTAAAATGTAAAGGGCTTAAGATAAAAATGATTGAACATGGAATTATATTATTATGATATGGTTTGATGTTCATAAAAATGAAAGGAATTAACCAATAATCCTGAATTAATGGGTTTTCTTATAGTATTGAATTCATTCCCCTTTTACAAGTTAAGGGAATGGTATTTTTGGGAACAACTTTATTATTTACCATAATTCCATTTTTTTCATAGGTCAATAGAATAAAAATGTTAAAACATTGAAGGAAAAAATTTATTTTATAATCAAAAGACAATTCATTTAATTATTATTAGGTATTTAAAAACATTAAACATGGTAAAACTCTATTTACCCATTTCACATTTAGCATGGAAATTAATTTTCAGGCATAGTAATTAAATATAAGGAAATATATTATGATTTAAAATTTTTTCTAATTTCTAAATTTTAGTTTTTTATTTTAATAAAATTATTTAAAATAAAATATATAATGTTATGACTGGTTAAATGTTTTTTAAAAAATCATTTAATTCATGTAGAAGAAGTTTATATATAAATAATTTTTTTTGTATTAATATATAAACTAACATTAGACTGATTATTAATTTTAATGACATTAATTGTATTATTAGAAATAATATATTGACTGTGAGGATTTTAATTAATTCTATAAATGAATATATATTAAAAATTCATTATTTTAAATAAAAAACGTACAATTTCAATAATAATGTAACATTTTAATTAGTTATTTTTCATGTGTTTTTTTGTTCACTGAGAATTTTAAAATGAAAAAAAATTCTAAAAATTAAATTTTATAAAAAAAGGATTTATAAATATCTTTTTCATTTTTATATAGAAGAAAATTTATTTAATATAAAAGTATTTTGAAAAGAATATTTTCCAACTAAAACTAAAACTATAAAAATCCGTAAAAATTAACGCTAATTCATTTTCTCAATGAGCAATTAAAATGAGATATTTTGTTAAATACATTAAATTATTAAATTTATAAATACATATTTTTAGTAAATTCAAAAGATATAATGAAAAAATGTTGTTTTTGAAAAATTATATTTTTCAAATTAACATTTTTTACTCATATTTCATAAGAATTACAAGTTAAATTATTTTCAACATTTATTAATATCAAAAAAAATATCATTAATCGTTTGTTTTTATTAAATGGAAATGTGTATTACATAAACATAGTTTGATGAAAAATTATTTTCTTAATAAATGATCATTGTTGTTAATCAAGTTAAATTAACTAAATTTCATTCATTTAATATGATTCTATTATTTTCATTATGATATTGTTCTTAAGAAGATAACCAATATTCAATAGTAGTAATTCATTATAGACATATTAATGGGTATGTGTAAATATTTATATTTTATTTAAATTTGTCATGCATTTGTTATATTTTGATTTTTTGTGTGGTATAAGAAATCAAATATAGTGAATTATATAATAGATATAATATAAAATAATTTCCCTTATTAAAATATAAAAAGATTTAAATTTTTGAATAAGGGAGAAGAGGATGTTCCCTTTTATAATTGAGGGAAGGGGAAACCTTATAATTACCTAAATATTTAATTTAATATATACTAAATATCATATTAATGTGGTCCCTAATATTTTTATTTAAAATATAAGATAAAAAAGTCTCAAAATTCATTCATTTAATAAATTTTTGATAATTTTCTATGTAGTTTGCACACTTATCTCTTCTTGTTATCCCTTAATTTACGTTTTTTTTATTAAAAGGATATACATGTTTTTATCCATTTACTTTAATTGATGGTTAATATTAAAGGGATGGTGAACCATAAGTGGATAATAATTTATATTCATAACAATATAAAAATTAATTTGTAAATGATAACATTTTTATAAATTCTATGGGTTTAATAAAATAGCATTTAATATTAGGTACCATTAATATTATTTTCAGAAGATTTTAAATTTTTTGAAGTTAAATAAACTTATTGAGAAATTAAATTAGAATCAAAAAATTAAAAAATAAAAATACGTAATATTTATTTAAAATAATCTTAGGAAAAAATAACATGTAAAATATTTATTATTTTATAATACTTTTGAAATTATATATTTTATTATTCTGTTATGTTAACAAGTACCCTATCATCATTATGTAAAAATTTAATGTAATTATTTCATAATAAAATAATAAAATTAACTATCATAATAAAAATATCATTCTTATTTCAAATAATAGTTTTACTCAATTTTAAATTCATTTTATCCAAATGAAAAAAAAATTAGTTTTTTTAAAACTCTGATTATATATTTTTTAATTTCCTTCTATACATAAAAAAATATGGCATTAAAAAAACCACCACATTTCTATATAATTTTATATTTTATGAGGGTGGTTGAATTAAACTCATCAAATATAAATAAGGCTATTGTTATATCGATTATTAAAAGATAGACTAGAAATCCCTTACCGTAAGTCTCAAAATTATACATACTCATTCAAACATCTTTTATATTAAATATTATTTCTTTATAAATGTATTACAAAAAAGGTATTATATATATTACAACATATATGATTAAATTATTTCCCTTTATTACCAATTTATAAAATTTTTATATAAATGTCTTCTTTCAAATAATAACATCTTTTTTGGTAAATGTTTTGATTATTTATTTGTGTACCTCTTATATTGGTCATGGTAAAAACAACTGAATAATAATAATAATGAAATAATAATCCAATTTATTTATAAATTATAATTTTACTTCAAATCATGAAATATGGTTTTGATATATATAGTATGTTGCAATCATGGAGATGATATGTCAAACATATGCATGGATATAGTTTCTATTACTCAAAAAAAATATGAAAAGAAGTTAAGTAATATATAATCATTATAGATGATAATAATGTAATAAACTCATTATAATTTCATTAAATATAGTTATTCATGAAATCAATGTTGTATGGTAATGAAAATAGGATTAGATAACTTCACAATGTAATTAGTCCACGCGTACATGAACATTGTTATCAAATTCTAGTGAGTGAAAAGGTGAGAAAAAATTTATATATTATCATTTATTAATGATAAATATGTCACTAGTATCATAATTATTTCATATATATTATATATATTTACTAATTGCATCTTTATTATCATCCACATAAAGCATTAAAGAAAAAAAATCACATCACCTCATGAGACAGTAGTATAATATACACATGAGAAATGTTATCATATCCCCTATCTAATGTATTATAAATATTTGTTAAAGTTATAATAGATAAATATATAAAATAATTTTATATAAATATAATTTATATAATTTATATATATTACCATTACAAACCATGAGAGGTGGTTATGGAAAAAATGAATGACCTAAGTTCACAATTCGAAAGTGAACCGTACATATGAACAATTATTTCGTAACCCATTTGATGGAATTGGATATGTTATTTGGTAATTAACAATAAATAAATACAACTAATTTTATATAAGGAACTTATTATTTTATATCATTATATTTTTATAAAAATTTAAGTAGGTGGAGGATTAAACAAATTAAAAACATTCAATTAATAAGGAAACCTCTTCTCTAGGATACCACATTAAGTTTTCAAGAAAAGCATTCAAAGATTCCATTTCTAAGAAAAATAAGGCATTAAGTATGATATTGTTCAAATTTCAATGAGTTTTTAGTTTGAACTGGATGAACAAAAAAATTAAGGTGTGAATAATATAGGATATGGGGCATCCTTTTATAAGTGATGTGAGAGGCACGTTAGTGATTTTTAAAAAGGAAAAGTTGTATCCTTCGTTCTAAATTTAAAAATGGTTCCAAAATTAATTAGTCATTATTATTAAAAATTATAGGTACAAATATTGAAATCCTCTATATTTTAAATATGTATTTATGTTCTTGTAACCCTCATCTTTAATGTTTAACCCTCTAGTAAAACCCTTTCTACCTTAACCATAGTAATTGTTTTTTAATATTTTTATTATTAATTATGATAAAAATTAATTTTCGAAATATTAAATAATATAATATATTTTGAATAAATATATTGTCACGACCCCCTCCCCAAATATTGTACCCCTCCTGGGCTGGCAATGTGATAAGGGAGATAATGACCCCCGAGTCCCACCTCCAGTAGGTCCCGGGTTGGCGACTAGCACCGAGGGTATAGTAAACACACAAAAGGGAGGCATTACCCTCTAAGATAACACATGAAGAAGACATAGATAAGATAGACACCATCCAACTCCAACTCAACAAGTAAGATGAAATAAATACCAAGTACACAAATGAAATTTCATGTAAAACCACTACAACTAGAAGGTGAAAAACTGCAAGTACCCAAAAAGGAAATAAAACCACAGAAACCACAAGCCCAAATATCTCCTGCAACCTGAAGCTAGTAGAAACTAGATTGATCTCCAATCGTCTCCAAGTGACATGCAGAACAGTTTATATATACATAGGGTGAGTATAACAGTATACTCAGTAGGATCCTGCATGAATCCTCTCATGCAAAATTAAAGAGAGCATGCTAAAGAACTGTTAACAATAAGGGAAACTATAACGACCCATACTTTTAATACATTGTTAATACTTTAAAATTGAAGAACACTTATTACAACATATGACAAAACCACAAAGGACCGTATAGGTATAGTGTCTTTAGAAACTGGGAAACATAAACAACTGGTTCATAAATCTTCTACAGTGTCTCCCATTTATTTCATCATATCTAGGGTCCCTTTTAGCATATTCTACTTAATATCCATCTTCCTGACATGGGGAAAAGAAAACATAAAAGGGTGAGCTCAAATGCTCATCAAGGGAAAATAAAGGAAATAAAAATCATATCATATCTTTTTGAAAATCATAACCTGCAAAAGAGATCATAATATCTTAACACGGAATAAATCATAGAAGTGAAAATGAGATCCCCATAATCATAACATAAAACTTGAAACCTTGTGGCATGTACACATAATCGTGGAAAATCATTTCTTGTTAGTCATGACTCATTGCCAAGACTATCTTAGCGGACAAAGTCCATTTCTGAACCGATTTCACTCCTCGTTTCAGTCCTGTATCGCTGAACCGAAATAACCTTCTGTTCCATCCATGTCTATCTCATGAGATATAAATCGTTACCCAATTCATTGGAGGGAGATATAGGTCCCACCCATCTTATAATGAATCCTTTATTATTTGTGCAACATAATCATAAATCATACATCATCGCATAACACATGTAACAAAAATGGGATTCTTGAAACATCATGACATCATAAAACAAATCATATAAGGTAAATGACTTCATAAAAATAATTTCCTCAAAACATAATCAAATCAATGTAATAATAGGGATAAAAACATAACCCTATATTATCTTAGATGGAAAATAATTTTGATAAAACATTTGAACTCCATTCTTGAGGAAAATATCCTTTCTACTTCAAAAACACTTTTATTTTCTTAACATGTCATACAATTATAAACTAAAAGAAGTTGATTAAAAATAAACTTGAAATCTTATAAAGGAATATTCTTGGAAATAATGTTTTAAAAATCCATTCTTGCCGTATAAGTTAAAAAAACATTCTTCTTACTTTTGTCGGAAAAGTCAAAAAGTACCTCGTATGAAAAAAACGACAAAAGATTCCTTTCATATCTTTTACTAAAAACTCACCGAAGGGTAAAATTGGATATAAACTATTGTAGAAGGATGGAAATTACATATTTAGATAACATGGATGTGGATGATAAAATACACCCCAGTAATTACCAAAGTAAAAACAATCCCGGATAAAAGTGAGATTGTGATATTTCCCTTACGTTAGGTCCGATTTTCTTTGTACGTGTCCGAAGATCCTGTATAATGGTTTAAATAATTTTATTGACTTATTCCAGAATGATAAATATTGATATGATATCATATATGGTCATATTCTTAGCTTCTTGTTAGTAATATTTCATTATTACTTGTTACTCGGGTCATTATTGCCTTTTGTTATTATGCGTGTTTTGCGGAATAAATTCTTATTCTTCTTTTAAGGTTATAGATACCTTATATCCAGAATGTTATTAGTGTAACATATATCATATTTATTCATTCAATTCATTTATATAATTACTATGTAATGATGATCATGTAGAACGAGTCGCATCACATCGTGGAGACTGTATTCCGTACGTACGCACGAGTGATGATATCGTTCCTATGATCGTGGAATTGTATTGGAGTATATATATATTATTTCAGTATCAATATTAATTTATAATAATCACAAATAGTTACTCATTACACCATTATACCCATCCTTGTAAGGTGATGGTGGAAAATAGATTATACCACGGCGTGGAGACGGTATTCCGTACGTACGCACGCGCGGTGATTTCATTTTTCCTTAGGATGGATAGAAGCTGAATTAGGGTTGTTTTATATTTATAATAACATTTAAGTATGTAAGTAATACTTTTGTTATTACTTTATCATGAAACAACTAAAGAAGAAGAAGTTGAAGAAGAAATAAATTGAAAAGATCGGTAATGGATATTACCTCTTCTTTGGAACGCTTCTTTGAATCCTCCACTTAGGGAACTAATATTGGTCTTTTAAGAAGACGAGGACCTCTAGGATTATTCTAGGGAAGTGGAGAGGAGAAAATGGCAGGGTTTGGCCGAGCTTGAGTGCTCAAATTGGTGTGAGGAGGAGGGGGAGGAGGTGCCCTTTTATAAGGGAGGAGAGGGGCACCTTAGAAATATCTCAAAATATTATTTTATATTAAAGTCAAAATCGGTTTATAATGGTTCCAAAGGGTCTTATTTCTAAGCTAAAGTGGGGAAGGGTCGAAATACTATCAACCAATAGTATTTATACAAGTTTAGGATATTATTTTAACCTTATCAATTATATTTAATTCTATGTTAAATAATTTAACTTTTACCGTGTCTTTTGTTTCTTTCACTATATGGTTAATACACTTAATATAACATGCCAAAAGAACCCCAAATTATTTATTATTAATATATATATCCTTATCTAAGTCATGTGGCCGAACCTTAGATTTTTAGGAATAAAATAACAATTAATAATATAATATTTTATTTAAAAACTATTTTGTGTCAATTTTGAAACTATTTGATATATGATTTTTGTGAAAGTCATAACAGAATTATATGTTCGAAACAAGTTGAATAAATCAACACTAATATATCATAGTAACCTAGAAAATTATTTTAATTCATAAAAAGTCTCAAATTACATTTATTTTGGTGTTTATAACATCAATTATGTCAATATTTCTTAAATAATATAATTACTGCATCATAATTGTGTCATAAATAAATTAAATTATTTAATGTCTAAAAATTATAAATAAAATACCATTATGTAGTAAATCTTGTTATATTTCTAATGAATATTTATAGTCGAATTTATCTTATGTATAACCCCATATTAAAAATGATTTACTTATTAAACTTTGATTTTAACTATTTTAACCCTTCTTTAAATAAATTAATAATAAATGTCCTAATCTAACCCAAGTGGGCCTAAATGGTCATATTTTATTCATAAGGTTGTTTTTGGTCGAATTACACTTATCCAATAGAATTAGGACATGTTTTAGGGCAATAGTAATATCATATTTACCCCTATTTACTATTAACCGAGGTAAAAAAAGTAAAAAGTTACTATTCACCAAAAAATTATTTTTATCTCATTGAACCACATTTTACTTACTGGTATCAACCGTGTCTGTCGGATTTTTGAAATTCCATTCACAGAAGCGGTAAAATTAAGTTTTATGCAAAATTCAGTTTTTAACCTACCTCTTAGTGGTTTCACTATTCATCAAAAATTGAATGTTTTCAGAAAAATACCAAAATTTTACCCTAGGCTAATTTCGGTATTCCGAATCCAAAAATGAAGTCCATTTTGAAAAATAAAATTTATAAAATTTTAAAAAGTGGTTATTACTATTCATAACGGCTAGTTTTAATAATATTTTAATAGCATATCGTTGTTTAGTGAGAATCGGTATTGCGTACGACGCAAGCTATCGGGGAAGGTCGTGATTGCGTGTAAAGTAAGCCAAGCTAGTATGTAGTGAAAGATTCTTTTGATGATATATAAAAACAAAATATTACTCATAAAAATCTCGGGTGTTACATTCTACCCCCCTTAAAAAGAATTTCTCCCTCGAAATTCGTCACTTTGTAACAAACAGATGAGGATACTTCTCCCTCATCATATCCTCAAGCTCCCATGTAGCTTCTTCAAGTTGGCGGTTCCTCCATAAAACTTTCACCAATCGAGTGGTCTTGTTTCGTAGGAATTTTTCGCTACGATCCAGAAACTCTATCGGTTGTTCTTCAAAAGAAAGATCTTGCTCCAGCGGTACAACTTCTGAGTTGAGTACATGTGAAGGATCAGGTATGTACTTTATCAAGAGAGATACATGGAACACATCGTGAACTTGAGAGAGATTTGGTGGAAGCGCCAATCGGTAAGCTACCATTCCAACACGATCCAGTATTTCAAAAGGACTGATATATCTAGGGCTCAACTTCCCCTTCTTTCCAAATCTCATAACCCTCTTCCAGGGAGATATTCGTAAGAACACTTTATCACCCACTTCAAACTCTAGGTCTTTTCTTCGGTTTTCGACATAACTTTTTTGTCGACTCTGAGCTGCTCTTATGTGTTGTTGAATAGATCTGACCTTTTCTGCCATTTCATCAACGAGATCAGGTCCTAATAGCTATCTTTCCCCAACTTCATCCCCGCAAGTTGGAGTCCTGCATTTCTTTCCATAGAGAGCTTCATAAGGAGCCATCTGAATACTGGAGTGAAAACTATTATTATAAGAAAATTCCACCAAAGGTAGGTGTTGTTCCCAACCTCCTTTGGAATCCATAGAGTAAGATCTCAACATATATTCTAGGGTTTGAATTATTCTCTCAGACTAACCGTCTGTCTGGGGATGATAAGCAGTGCTGAAACTCAACTATGTATCCAGAGTATGCTGAAGACTTCGCCAGAACTTCGAGGTAAATCTCGGATCCCGATCATATATAATAGAAAGTGGTACTCCATGCAAACTTACCACTTCCTTTACATATATCCTGGCAAGCTGATCTAGAGAGAAATCCTCTCTAATAGCAATGAAGTGTGCAGACTTTGTAAGACGATCAACTATGACCCAGATAGCATTATTTCCTTTGGATGTTTTAGGAAGTCCTGTGACAAAGTCCATAGTGATGTTTTCCCATTTCCATTCGGGTATGGGTAATGGTTGTAACATCCCCTTAGAATTTTGTCTCTCAGCTTTAACTTGTTGACAAACCAAGTATCGAGAGACATATTCAGCAACATCTCTTTTCATGCCATCCCACCAGAAGTACTCTTTCAGGTCCCTATACATCTTCGTGCTTCCAGGATGAATAGAGAATGAAGAACTATGAGCCTCATCCAGCAGCTCCTTCTTTAATTCGGGGATGGGAGGAACACAAACCCGATTCCTGAACTTTATTATCCCATCACAATCAAGGTTGAATTCAGGAACATTTCTCACCTTCTTTTGTAACTCTACATCTTTTTTCTGTGCCTCTTTAATCTTCACATGTATAGATGGTTGAACATTCATTTGAGAAAGATAATATTTTTCCCCTTCCATTATAATTCCAAGATCCATCCTTTGTAAATCCATAAATATTGGATCTTTTGTGATCCTCATCATGGATAAACTAGCATGTTTTTGTCGATTTAATGCATCTGCCACCTTGTTTGCTTTCCCAGGGTGGTAATAGATTGAGCAGTCATAATCCTTAATCAGCTCCAACCATCTTCTTGGACCCATATTCAACTCCTTTTGTGTGAAAATATACTTTAAACTTTTATGATCAGTATAAATATCACACCTTTCACCATAAAGGTAATGCCTCCAAATCATTAATGCAAAGATTACCGTAGCCAATTCCAAATCATGTGTTGGGTAATTTTGCTCATGGATTTTCTACTGTCGTGAGGCATAAGCTATCACCATATCATTTTTCATAATAACACACCCCAATCCCTTCTTGGATGCATCACTGTAGATCACAAACCTTTCTCCACTACAAGGCAGTGTGAGCACAGGTGCACTGGATAACCTTCTTTTCAAATCCTTGAAATTCTCTTCACATTCCTCTGTCCAAAGAAACTTAACTCCTTACCGAGTCAACTTGGTGAGTGGATTAGATAATCGTGAAAAATATTTTACAAAATGTCAATAATATCCAGCCAAACCAAGAAAACTTCAGATCTCAGTTACTGTTGTTGGTCTTGACCATCTTTCGATAACCTCTGTTTTTGCTGGATCCACAGATATCCCCTCTTTTGAGATTATGTGACCCAAAAATGCAACTTTTTGAAGCCAAAATTCACACTTGGTAAATTTGGCATAAAGCTTCTCCTTTCTCAGGGTCTTCAATATAATTCTCAAGTGATCTTCATTATCTTCCTTTCTCTTTGAATAGACAAGAATATCGTCTATAAAGACTACCACAAATTGATCAAAATGTCTCTAAAGACTCTATTCATTAGATCCATGAATATAGGAGGAGCATTAGTAAGATTAAATGGCATCACTATAAATTCATAGTGTCCATACCTTGTACGGAAAGCCGTCTTTGGTATATCCTCCCTTTTGACCCTTAATTGATGATACCCTGAACGAAGATCAATCTTGGAAAAGTATTGAGCTCCGCGTAGTTGGTCAAATAAGTCATCAATGTGTGGGAGGGGATATTTGTTCTTGATAGTGATCTTGTTAAGTTCTCGATAATCAATGCAGAGTCTCATTGATCCATCTTTCTTCTTAACAAATAGAACAGGTGCTCCCCAAGGTGACGCACTAGGGCGTATGAATCCCTTATCAAGATTCTCATGGAGTTGCTTCTTCAATTCCTGCAACTCAATTGGGGTCATTCTATAAGGTGTCTCTGAAATAGGCAAAGCACCCGGTACGAGTTCTATTGAAAACTCAACTTCACGATTTGGTGGAAGACCCGGTAATTCGTCCGGAAAGACATCACCAAACTCCCGTACGATGGGCATATTCTTAATCGTAAGTTTCTCACCAACCATTTGAGATAAATAACCTTCATTTAGTGGAATCAAGACCCATAAAATGGAAGGAATTTCCACTGGAAGGTTATATTCATCCTTGCATCGATAGATGATCGTAGATTGATCTGGAATATGAAATGTGACTTCCCTTCTTTGGCAATTGATATGAGCTCCATGTAGAGAAAGCCAATCCATGCCAAGAATCACATCAAATTCCACTAAAGGAAGGATCACAAGATTTGCAGGAAGCACTTTCCCACAAACTTCGATCGGAGAAGAATTATAAACTTTTGATGCGACTGTTGTGCCATTAGGTGTTGTCACAGATAACTCAACATCTAATTGTTGAGGTAATACGGTGATACCCTTAAAAAATTATTTAGAAATAAAAGAGTGGGTGGATCCAGAATCAAATAAAATATTTTATACTTTAGAGTGGATGGTAAGTGTACCTTTCACCACTTCGTTATCATACTCCACATCGCTGATAGAAATTGCATGTGACTTTCCTTTGTCTTTAGCCTTAAGATTTTGTTGACGTCGACCATCATCATCAACCCTTGGATTTGGGCATTGATTGGCATAATGCCCCATCTCCTTGCAGTTGAAACATTGAAGTGTAGTAGGTTCATTCTGTGTATCTATTCCTTTGTTTGCATCATTAGAAATCTTCTTCACATTATCGCGGCATTCAAATGCCCAATGACCTTCCTTTCCACATTTGAAACATTTACTTGTCCCTTTAAGACAACTCCCTCAATGTTTCTTTCCACACTTTGAGCATAAGGGAAAGCTCATCTTCTTTTCAGTGTGCTCTTTAGATTTTCCTTTGAATTCCATCTTCCTCTTCTTATCAAACCCATGTGACTGATGGGTTACTCCAATATCCATCTCGACTTTGAGAGCACATCGAACGATTTCCTCGTAGCTATTGAAGTCCCTTATGGCTAACGCCATTCGAAGACTTGGTTTTAAGCCACTAAAGAATCGATCGATCTTACTCTCAGGTTGGATAATAATACCAGAAGCGTACCTTGCAAGTCTTGTAAAATTTGCTTCATATGTACCAACAGATTCATCATCCCTTTGCTTCAGTTCAAGAAACTCTTTCTCCATCTTTGTTCGGAGAATATGAGGGAAGTACTTATTGAAAAATAAGTTCTTGAACTTGTCCTATTCCATAGACTCAATTTCATCCCTTTGCCTCGTATTCTTAATAAGATTCCACCATTGATCAGCATCTCCTTCCAAACGATACACTGCTAGGATGACTTTATCATGTTCAGAACATTGAAGAATTGAAAATATCTTTTCAGTAGTACTAATCCATTGTTCAGCAACTAATGGATCAGTAGACCCGCTGAAAGAAGGTGGACGCTACCTCATGAAGGATTCAACAGAATGTTGCTCCTTCCTTTGCGCGTTTGGAAGTCCTGCATGATTCATATCTTGAGAATGTTGTGTGAGCATGGCTACAAGATTTTGCATTCCAACTCCCATATCGTTTGGTTGCTCAGGGGGACAATCATTGCATTGCCCATCGCATTCCTCATTAACACAGTTCCTTCGGGTTCCAGCCATTGACTAAAACCAAGATGAATAGTGTGAGCAACACTAATTATAATAGGAAAACCACATAATCAAGGATAAAATTTCACACCTAAGGTCTTATCCTAGGGTATTCATGGCCATTTCTAAAACACTAAGATTGTGTTCTATGTTTAGACTTATCCTTAGGGTTCTTACTAAGACTTTCACATCCTAGTTTCCAATGGTTGACTATACCTTTCCTCTGATACCAACTATAACGACCCATACTTTACATACATTGTTAATACTTCAAAATTGAACCACACTTATTACAACATATGACAAAACCACAAAGGACCGTATAGGTATAGTGTCTTTAGAAACTGGGAAACATAAACAACTGGTTCATAAATCTTCTACAGTGTCTCCCAATTATTTCATCATATCTAGGGTCCCTTTTAGCATATTCTACTTAATATCCATCTTCCTGACCTGGGGAAAAGAAAACATAAAAGGGTGACCTCAAATGCTCAGCAAGGGAAAATAAAGGAAATAAAAATCATATCTTATCTTTTTGAAAATCATAACCTGTAAAAGAGATCATAATATCTTAACACGGAATAAATCATAGAAGTGAAAATGAGATCCCCATAATCATAAAAGAAAACTTGAAACCTTGTGGAATGTACAAATAATCATGGAAAATCATTTCTTGTTAGTCATGACTCATTTCCAAGACTATCATAGCGGAAAGTCCATTTCGGAACCGAGTTCACTCCTCGTTTCAGTCCTATATCACTGAACCGAGATAACCTTCTGTTCCAGCCATGTCTATCTCATGAGATATAAATCTTTACCCAATGCATTGGAGGGAGATATAGGTCCCACCCATCTTATAATGAATCCTTTCTTATGTGTGCCACATAATCATAAATCATACATCATCGCATAACACATGTAACAAAAATGGGATTCTTGAAACATCATGACATCATAAAACAAATCATATAAGGTAAATGACTTCATAAAAATAATTTCCTCAAAACATAATCAAATCAATGTAATAATAGGGATAAAAACAGAACCCTATATTATCTTAGATGGAAAATAATTTTGATAAAACATTTGAACTCCATTCTTGATGAAAATATACTTTCTACTTCTAAAACACTTTTCTTTTCTTAACATGTCATAAAATTATAAACTAAAAGAATTTTATTAAAAATAAACTTGAAATCTTATAAAGGAAGATTCTTGGAAATAATGTTTTAAAAATCCATTCTTGTCGTATAAGTTAAAAAAAACATTCTTCGTACTTTTGTCAGAAAAGCCAAAAAGTACCTCGTACGAAAAAAACGACAAAAGATTCCTTTCATATCTTTTACTAAAAACTCACCGAAGGGTAAAATTGGATATAAAATATTGTATAAGGATGGAAATTACATATTTAGGGAACATGGATGTGGATGATAAAATACACCCCAGTAATTACCAAAGTAAAAACAATCCCGGATAAAAGGGAGATTGTGATATTTCCCTTACCTTATGTCCAATTTTCTTTGTACGTGTCTGAAGCTCCTGTATAATGGTTTAAATAATGTTATTGACTTATTCCAGAATCATACATATTGATATGATATCATATATGGTCATATTCTTAGCTTCTTGTTAGTAATATTTCATTGTTACTTGTTACTCGGGTCTTTATTGCCTTTTGTTCTTATGCGTGTTTTGCCGAATAAATTCTTATTCTTATTTTAAGGTTATAGATACCTTATATACAGAATGGTATTAGTGTAACATGTATCATATTTATTCATTAAATTCATTTATATAATTACTATGTAATGATGATCATGTAGAACGAGTCGCACCACATCGTGGAGACGGTATTCCGTACGTACGCACGAGTGAAGATATCGTTCCTATGATCGTGGAATTGTATTGGAGTATATAAATATTATTTCAGTATCAATATTACTTCATAATAATCATAAATAGTTACTCATTACACCATTACACCCATCCTTTTAAGGTGATGGTGGAAAATAGATTATACCACGGCGTGGAGACGGTATTCCGTACGTACGCACGCGCGGTGATTTCATTTTTCCTTAGGATGGATAGAAGCTGAATTAGGGTTGTTTCATATTTATAATAACATATAAGTATGTAAGTAATACTGATGTTATTACTTTATCATGAAACAACTAAAGAAGAAGAAGTTGAAGAAGAAAGAAATTGAAAAGATCGGTAATGGATATTACCTCTTCTTTGGAACGCTTCTTTGAATCCTCCACTTAGGGAACTAAGATTGGTCTTTGAAGAAGACCAGGACCTCTAGGATTATTCTAGGGAAGTGGAGAGGAGAAAATGGCAGGGTTTGGCCGATCTTGAGTGCTCAAATTGGTGTGAGGAGGGGGGGGGAGGAGGTGCACTTTTATAAGGGAGGAGAGGGGCACCTTAGGAATATCTCAAAATATTATTTTATATTAAAGTCAAAATCGGTTTATAATGGTTCCAAAGGGTCTTATTTCGAAGCTAAAGTGGGGAAGGGTCGAAATCCTATCAACCAATAGGATTTAGACAAGTTTAGGGTATTATTTTAACCTTATCAGTTAGATTTAATTCTAAGTTAAATAATTTAACTTTTACCGGGTCTTTTTGTTTTCTTTCACTATATGGTTAATAAACTTACTATAACATGCCAAACGAACTCCAAATTATTTATTATTAATATATATATCCTTATCGAAGTCATTTGGCCCAACCATATATTTTTAGGAATAAAATAACAATTAATAATATAATATTTTATTTAAAAACTATTTTGTGTCAATTTTGACACTATTTGATATATGATTTTTTTGAAAGTCATAAAAGAATTATATGTTCTAACAAAGTTGATTAAATCAACACTAATATATCATAGTAACCAATAAAATTATTGTAATTCATAAAAAGTCTCAAATTACATTTATTTTGGTGTTTATAACATCAATTATGTCAATATTTCATAAATAAGATAATTACTACATCATAATTGTGTCATAAATAAATTAAATTATTTAATGTCTAAAAATTATAAATAAAATACCATTATGTAGGAAATAGTTTTAGCTTTCTAATGAATATTTATAGTCGAATTTATCTTATGTATAACCCCATATTAAAAATTATTTACTTATTAAAATTTGATTTTAACTATTTTAACCCTTCTTTAAATAAATTAATAATAAATGTCATAATCTAACCCATGTGGGCCTAAATGGTCATATTTTATTCATAAGGTTGTTTTTGGTCAAATTACACTTATCCAATAGAATTAGGACATGTGTTAGGGTAATAGTAATATCATATTTACCCCTATTTACTATTAACCGCGGTAAAAAAAGTAAAAAGTTACTATTCACCAAAAAATTATTTTTATCTCATTGAACCACATTTTAGTTACTGATATCAACCGTGTCTGTAGGATTTTCGAAATTCCATTCACAGAAGTGGTAAAATTAAGTTTTATGCAAAATTCAGTTTTTAACCTACCTCTTAGTGGTTTCACTATTCATCAAAAATTGAAAGTTTTCAGAAAAATACCAAAATTTCACCCATGGATAATTTCGGTATTCTGAATCTAAAAATGAAGTCCATTTTAAAAAATAAAATTTATAAAATTTTAAAAAGTGGTTATTACTATTCATAACGGCTAGTTTTAATAATATTTTAATAGTATATCGTTGTTTAGTGAAACTCGGTATTGCGTACGACGCAAGCTATCGAGGAAGGTCACGATTGCGTGTAAAGTAAGCCAAGATAGTATATAGTGAAAGATTCCTTTGATGATATATAAAAACAAAATATTACTCATAAAAATCTCGGGTGTTACAGAAACTAACATGTCACCTAAAGAGGTATACTATGTTCCCAATCTCACCATGGATACTCTCACCACGTAATTCATACAAGAGTATGTAAAATAATAAAGAATATCAAGGGTACCCCACTACTACTTCCCCACTGGTTTTCCGCTTTTCCCCAATGTCGCATGTCCGAATAATCTCTCTCTAAAAAGGGTTTCCTACATACACCTGATCGAAGCACCACAACATGCACTTCATGCAAAAAAAACACCACATCCACATAAGAAAAGTAACTAGGTAGTTTTTGGGAGCCACCATAGTCTTCATCACAAGTACCATATGTTGGGTATTATACCTCAAGCCATTACAGCCCACACACAGAGTAAGGATCCTCAAGCAATCATGGACTATAAATGTTACACCTATAGTAGTCCATGGGAAACAATATCCATAATATATGTGTGTTAATAACCACATGCCATTACATCCCTCTACACACATATATGGGGAAAACAAACCGGTGTTCCTACCAGAACAAGTAACTAGCAAGAGAAGAGTGTGGGGCCAAAGGGGTAGTCATCCATTCATCCTCCCACCAGAATGTTGGGGAAAACACACCCTAGGGCTCAGAATCACTAAGGTGTCAGTTTCCCTTACTAATAGGTTTGGGTAACATATAGAAACACAAAAAGTACCGGATATATTATATCACACAACCACAATATGGGAATAACCTAGTCTTAGTCTCAACTGTATCTAACATCTCTCAGACTTTGGGCTGCTACTTCTAATACTAGGTATTCTATAAGAACACAACCATTTAAAGAGCTTTGATACATTATTTCATTCCCTTTTTCTAGGTTCACTTTATGTTAATTAATTTTTTAAACATTAATTAACCAATAACAATCCAACATTAAAGTTCATTAGAATCACACCCAAAGTACATTGTTCCATCAAAATTACAACCTCATCATTATGTTCCAGTACACTCCAACCCCATGGGTTAGCATCATTTATTCAATTATTTATTATATAATTACTTTCCCAGAATCTAAGGAATTCTAGAAAAACATTATATGCTTCTAAACACATGGGGGATCAACACGGTGAGTAGATGTACTACCCATCAAATCTTTACCGCCTATAGAAAGAGCGTAGACCCATACACCCTTGAGAAGCTAAACACGGAAAGCTGGTGTCATACCCCATGCATCTTCTCCTCTTTCAGAAGAAGGTTAAGCAAGACCAGGTACCTTAGGCAGTCGGGAAAAGTAAAACAGATAACCAATCAAGGAAACAACAAGCATCCAAACATAAACATCCAACCCATTCCATCATCCTTGGTGTCCTCCCCAACACCCACATGCATACACCGATGCATCTCTCCACTCTAGGAATCAACTGATTCCACAAACAATAGGCCTCCCTGCCCCCACATATCACAACCGCCATCCATACTCACATCACAACACAACTAGCATGAAAATAAACATTTTAAAAACTGGGTTCTTGGCCCTTTAATAGTCAAGAGGGTAACTCAAAACCCTTCAATGAATTATCAAAAAAACAATTCTTTAATCTGTCTTGAATTAATCGATTTATTATTTATAGGTTCCAAATTCGGAAACCTAATCAGCAAGCTATCAAAAATAATTAAAAATGCTTACTACGCCAATTTGATTAACATAAAATTACAACAAGGAGAACCAGATTCATTTACATGCCTCTTTATCTTTTAACCAAACAATTATCAATTAATTGTTGTTTACATTCATTACCAATTTCCATCATAAATGAATAGCTAAACAAAGAAAGCACAGACATCACACTATCTATTAGAACAAGAGGCAATAACATAGGATCGATATCAATTTATTTATCCAGTTCAAATATTTATTATGTAAATTCCATTGTCATAAGTGGGATAAAACATGATAACGATACAGTTGCACATAAAATAAGAGAGAATCACCAAATCCCCAACCTCAAATGGTTCATGACGTTATTTATATGAGAATAGTCCACAAAATGGTTCACGATAGCCTCCTCTCACAATAACTGCATCCACCTGAGGATGCCACAGTACGACCACACCAATCAAAACCAAAGAAAACACCATTAGAAGCATGCAGAACACATGTTATAATATGGAAAGGAGAAAAAAATAAGATGAACCCCAATGAATGATGATAAAACATACCTTATATCAAAGATCGATGGATACTACTTTGTTGTACAGAAATAGGGGGTGCACTGGTAGTAAGAAGAATGTAGAGGAAACCAATCCACTGGAAAGAGATTGATCTCATGATTCCTATAGTAAGGAAGGAAATATTTGACCATCTTTCACCAAATAACAAGGAGGAAGAACAAGGGAGGAAGATATCTTATCCCATTTGAAGATTTAACAGAGCGACGGTTTAAGATACGCTTGATTTACCATTAAAAGTGGATCGCATTAAACCACGTGTTTTTACCAATTAAAAGAATCTCGGGCCTTAGGAAAATTAATATAGAAGTAATGGGATTTGATTCGGCCTTAAATAACTTAAATCAAGTCCATAAATGTGTTTTACGTCAAAGAAAATGTTAAATCAGTGAAACTGGAGAAATCTGGAAATTTGGTAAAGGAAATATGAAACAGTTCTAGAAACATTGTTCATGAGTTGTCTCACCATTGCTGACTTACCATTTCTGACTCACTGTTTCTGAGTCACTATTTTTGACTCACCATTTCTGACTCAGAGTTTCTGACTCACTATTTCTGACTCACCGTTTCTGACTCACCGTTTCTAACACAACTTTTCTGACTCACTATTTCTGACTCACCGTTTCTGACTCACCATTTCTAACTCACCGTTTCTGACTCACCATTTCTAACTCACCTTTTCTGACTCACACTTTATGACTCACCCTTTTTGACTCACCATTTTTGACTCACTATATCTAACTCACCGTGACACTATTCATAAAACCAGAAAAACTATTCAATGAACTAGAAATTTGGAAAAGTATTGGGGATCAGTCACCTTAACCTCTCAGAAAACCTCAAACACCATATTTCAGCAAATAAATAGACCAGAGAGGTCCATTCCATTACATTAGATACCTCTCAATACATTCTCGTCCTCAAGAATCTAAAACCAAAAAAAAAGAAAAACATAAAAGGGGCCTGAACAACCACTCCTCGGGATACCTCTCAAAACAAAGAAATCCATAAGAGAAAAAAAAAGAAATCCATCTCATAAACATGAAAGTTCTAGAACCATAAATTGTACATCATTACATGAAAAGAGTTCAACATAAAAAAATTGGGTACTGAGCCCGTATCTATGACTCACATTCCCAAGTACTCTCTTCCATGCCACTGTGTCACCACAATACACGGACCAAGGGATTAGAATGCCTGTGCAACACCATCTCCTTGCGGTTTTGGATATCAACGGGTCGCTCCTCAATGTTCACATCATCATCCACATCGATCTGTCCCCAATCGATGATGTGAGAGTCATTATGAAGATAATGACAGAGCTGTGATACATGGAAAACATCATGTATCTGACTCATCTGTAGTGGAAATGCTACTCGATATGCCATAGCTCCAACATGAGCTAACACCTCGAAATTCCCAAAAAACTGGGGAGAAATCTTACTCCCACGACCAATCCTTCATTGTCCATGACAGGGAGTTACCTTTAGAAACACGTGATCCCCAACATCAAAATTCAAGGGTCTCCTCCTTTGATCATCATATGATTTCTGACAATCCTGTGCTATCTTCATCCTCTCACGAACCACCTGAACCATCTCTGCTGTATTCTTCACTAGATCTGGTTCGAGAATTGCGGACTCTCCCACCCCAGTTCATCACAACAGTGAATGGCAAGGCCGGAAATACATGGATTAAAATTGGGGAATACCTATGGTGGAGTGAAAAATATTATTATAACCGAAATCCACAAAGGGTAAGTGCCACATCCATGAACTCCAAAATCAAGAACACAAGATCATAAAATGTCTTCAAGAGTCTGGATGGTTCGTTCTATCTGACCATCCGTTTGAGGATGAAAAACAGTACTAAGTCATAGCTGAGAACCAAAAGCAGGTTGGAGACCTCTCCAAACCCTAGAGGTAAAACTAGGATCTCGGTCAGAAATGTTCTTCCCTGGGACTCCATGAAGTCTCACCTCCTCCTCCAGATACTAACTCGACAAATCTTCAACACAGCTTGACTCTTTGATTTCTATGAAGTGGGCCAATTTTGTTAAATGATCCACTACCACCCAAATAGTTTCATGCCCACCTAGAGCTCGAGGTAAGCCAGTAATGAAGACCATTTAGATGTCCTCCCACTTCTATTGAGGAAACTGTAATGGCTGCAGTAGACCACCAAGGACACGGTGTTCGGCCTTCAACTTCTGGCAGACCAAACATTAAGACACAAACTCTGCAACCACACGCTTCATCCCAGGCCACCAAAACTAACTCTTCAAGGATTGGTACATCTTTTTCACGCCAGCATGCACCTCTATAGTAGAACTATGGAACTCTCTGAGAAGCATCTCGTGATTTTTAAAAGTAACCAAAACCCTTCTGTGATACAACACTTGGTGTTGTTCATCCTCCGACTAACCATCAGGGTCCTCAACACAAACAGCTTGGTCTCTCCAGACCTCCACCTCTAGATCCCCCAAATAGGACTCTTCCAACTTCTGCACTAGGTATGAGTACACCATCATCTATAAAAGACAACCTCTATCCCCAACATCCCCCATAACAATACGCAATGATGACAGTTCTTCCATTACTCTCTAGGAATCATCGGATTCACGTGTAGCATCACTACGTGACTTTCGACTCAGCGCATCAGCTACAATATTCCCCTTTCCAGGTGTATATGATATCTCGAAGTCATATTTCTGTAAGAACTCCATCCACTAACACTATCTCAAGTTCAAGTTATGCTGGGAGAAAACATACCTCAAACTCTTATAATCGGTGAAAACAATAAAGCATTTTCCAATGAGGTAATGTCTTCACAACTTCAGGGAAAACACCACGGTTTCCAACTCAAGATCATGGGTGGAATAGTTACGTTTATGGGGACGCAGCTTCCAAGACCCATAAGAAGCAATTGATCTCTGCTGCATTAGAACACGGCCTAACCACAAATGTGAAGCGTCGCAGAAAACATCAAACTGAACTCCCTCTGCTAGAAGACAAAGACCGGCGCACTTACAAACTTCTCCTTTAGATACTCAAAAGTTTACTGACACTGATCAGTCCATAATAATGCTTGATCCTTCCTAGTAAAAGCTTTAAGAGGGGTCACAACTCATGAGAAATCGACTATGATCCTCCTGTAGTAGCCTGCATGACCAAGGAAACTTTGTACCTCAAACACTGTCTTGGGGGCTTCCCAAGTCAAAACTGCTTCTCTCTTAGACTGATCCATAGCCACTCCTTGCTGGGACACAAGATTCCCCAAGAAACAGACTTCCCGAGCCCAAAACTCACACTTCGATAACTTCCCAAATAGCTTATGTTGTTGAAGAACTCCCAAAATGACGTGTAGATACACTGCATGCTCCTCCTCAGATGTGGAGTACACAAGGATGTCGTCGATGAAAACTACCAAAAATTTGTCCAGGAACTCACAGAACACAACATTCATCAATCCCATAAATATAGCTAGAGAATTGGTCATGCCAAACGGCATTACAACGAAGCCATAATGCCCATGATGACAACGAAAATTAGTATTCAGGATGTCTACATCCTTCACATGCATCTGATGATATCCTGACCACAAGTCTATCTTTGAGAACCAACTTTCACCCTTCAGTTGATCGAATAAATCATCAATCCTGAGAAAAGGATAACGATTCTTTATTTTCACTTTGTTTAAGCGATGATAATCGACACACAACCGCATACTTCCATCAACCTTCTTTACGAACAAAATTGGTGCACCCCATGGTGACACACTAGGCCGAACAAAATCACACTGTAACAGGCCATCAAGATATATATGTATCTCTCATAACTCAAGAGGGGCCATCCTATATGGAGACATAAAGATAGGAGATGCTCTTGGTTGTAGCTCGATCCCAAACTCAATCTCTCATTAAGGGGGTAATGCTACAACCTCTAATGGAAAGACATCAGGGTACTCTTCTATGGCCCTAGGAACTGCAAACTGTTGAACCTCTGAAGAACTAAACATCATCTCATCTATCATTGATGATAAGGACCGAACACACCAATGACCCATCCGAGGGTCTCGATCGCCAACGAACACCACTACATCTCCATCCACATCGAAGAACACAACCTGCCTCCTGAAGCAATTCATGACAGCCTGCACCAAATACAACAAATCCATGCTAAGGATGACATCATATTGTTGTATTCATAAACATAGTAAATCTCCCCAAGAGCGGTTCTTCCCCAACACTAGGTCACAGTTTCTACATACTTCAAACAAGTCAGCTTGACCTCCAACTGGCGTAGTCAATTCCCAGGGCACTGGAAGACTCTCTACCTCAAGTTCTAAAGCATGGACAAGGGTAGGTGATATGAAGGAGTGTGTCACTCCTGAATCTAAAAAGGCATACACCAGGGTAAAAAACAAGCAATGGGTACCTCGAACAACATCTGGATCTCCTGGCGCTGGCAACACTAAAGCATGAAGCTGACCATGACCACCTCCCCGGCCTCTCGGACCCTGATGACGACCACCACCAAGGTCGTTCTCTTCTCTCTATGTTTGAGGGGCGTCACGGGGTCATCCTCTTCCTGCACCATCTACCCTCCTCTGATCTAAAGCTGGTGCAACCTGCTACTGCGGAATCTACCAGAACTGCCTCAACGGAGGAACCTGTAGCGGAACACCTCGTGCATAATGACTGCTCTGAAAGGTCAGGCACTCTTTCTGCGGATGACCTTGACCACCACAAGAAAAAAAGCACCTGATCGCTTGGCATATTCTTGAGAGATGCTGCCCCTGGAGAAACGAGATGTGAAGGGTTTGGAACTACCCTAGACTGAACAGAAACTCTTCTTCCCTCAAAACCAGGAACCCCAGAACACCGCTCTGCTTCATGAGGAAACACAATTACTCCCCTCCCATGATCTTCCGGTTCTGGAAAAAGTCCTCTGGACAACCTCTGCCCTAACCAGCACCACAATATATGTCTTCAGCATAAATGGGGTGACCTGGATCTGGATCTATGGATGCAAAGCCTCCTCAAAATGCCTCGCCATAGCCTCCTCATCTGAAAATAGGTCTGAAGCATGTCGTAAAAGGTTCCTAAAACTAATTCAAAATTATCGCACACTGGAGATATGCTGTGGAAGGATAACAAGTTGTTGGCGACTAGACGCCTCCGCAGTCGAAGAATTAAACTCAACTCTAAACTTGTCTTGAAACTACTCCCATGAGATTGATGACTCCTCAAGATACCCTAGGAACAAGGACCACCACTACCTCGCTGCTCCACACAGCATCGTCACAACTAAGGACACCCAGTGCTCGTTCTGATCATGGATCGAACTGAAGCAGATCTCAACCACCTATAACTATTCTTCTATGACTACATCTAAAATATAGCCCTCGTACTTCTTCAAACTCCTACGCTAAAACTCTCATAGTGTCTTCCTTGTGGTGTCATCGTCGTCAACCTCTATCCTTTGGTGATCTGCTTGAACAGCCTTCCGGAAATCTTCCATGTGATCCTAATGAGGACGTCGACCTAGAGCCATAACTATAAAATAACAATCTGTTAGGGCTCCTAAACTTGGAATGTGGAAGACACAACATTAATTAATTAGTTGTTTTCTTTTATTCATTTTAGGTTATCCTATCCTAATGTGTACCCATTCAAACATAGGCATAAAGAAGAATTATGCATGATCCTTTCCTAGGTCTCTACCCTACAACTAGTATCCCTTCATTTAGTAGACATTGTAAACTTAAAGGTCCATACATCAGATCATAGGGGGCCCTAAACAACTATGTGTCATCCGGTCTCTAGTGTTTACATCACTTTCTAAACATGAATGACACTATTTCCCTACCAATCCATGCATCATTTCTTATGCCTAACACCAAACTCCATCCTATCCCTCAAACTGACCTCTGATACAACTCTGTCAGGACCCCCTCCAAACAATGTGTACCCCTCCTAGTCCGACAATGTGATAAGGGAGATAATGAACCCTGAGTCCCGCCTCTAGTAGTCGGTGGGTTGGAAAATAGCATCTAGGGTATAGGAAACACACAAATGGTTAGTATTACCCTCTAAGAGAACCCATGCGAATGAGAGAGATAAGATAGACACCAACCAACACCAACTCCACCAGTAAGATGAAAGAAATCACAAGTACACATATGAAATGTCATGAAAAACCACTACAAATGGAAGGGGAAAAACTACAAGTACCCAAAAAGGAAGTAAAACCGTGGCAACCACAAGCCCGAACAACTCCTGCAACTGTAAGCTAGTAGAAACTAGCTTCATCTCCAACCTGATCCAAGTGACCTGAAGAACAATTTAAATATATATATGGTGATTATAATAGTATACTTAATAGGATCATGCCCAAAGCCTCTCATGAAAAAGTAAAGAGAGCATGATAAAGTACAGTGATCAACAAGTGAAACTAACTCGTCACTTAAAATGGTATACTATGTTCCCAACCTCACCATGGATACTCTCACCAAGTAATGTATACCATTGTATATAATATTATAAAGAATATCAAGGGTACCCCTCTACTACTTCCCCACTAGTTTTCCGATTTTCCCCAACGCTGCACGTCCTAAGCAACTATCTCCAAAAAGGCTTGCTTGGAGACACCTGAGCAAAGAACCACAACATGATCCTCAAGCAAAAAACCACCATGTACACATATGCAAAGTAACCAGGTAGTTTATGGGAGCCACCACAGCCCGCATATTTTCATCATACGTCGGGTATTACACCTTAATCCATTACATCTCACACACCGAGTAAGGATCATCAAGCCATCATAGCCTATACATGTTACACCTATAGTACTCTACGGGAAACTATATCCAGAATATATGTGTGTGAATAACCACAAGCCATTACAGCCCTATACACACATATATGGTAAAAACTAACTATTTTGACTACCATCACAGGTAACTACCAAGAGAAGAGTGTGGGGCCAAAGGTGGGTATTCAGCCATTCATCCTCCCACCGGAATGTTGGGGAAAATACCCCCCAGGGCTCAGAATCCCTAGGGTGTCAGTTTCCCTTACTGAAAGGGTGGATTCGCATATAGAAACACAAAAAGTATAGGATATACTATTTCTCAAAACCACACTATGGGCATAACCTTGTCATAGACTCAACTGCAGCTAATGTATCTCGGACTCCCGCCTGCTACTTCTAAGACTAGGTATCCTACAAGCACACAACCATTTAAAGAGCTTTGATACGTTATTTCATTCCCTTTTTTCTAGTTGCACTTTATGTTAGTCAATTCATTAAAAATTAGTTAACCAATAACAATCCAACATTAATGTTCATTATCATCACACCCAAAGTACATTGTTCCTTCAAAATTACAAACCCATCATTATGTTCTAGAAATCTACAACCCCATGGGTTAACATCATTTATTGAATTATTTACTACATAATTACTTTCCCATATTCCCAGGAATTCAAGAAAACATTCTATTCTACTAAACACAAGGGGGATCAACACGGTGAGTAGATGTACTACCCGTCAAGTCTTTACCGCCTATATAAAGAGTGTAGACCCATCCTCCCTTGAGAATCTAAACACGGAAAGCACGTGGCATACCCCGCATATCTTCACCTCTTTTGGAATAAGGCTAAGAAAGACTAGCTGCCTTAGGCAGTGGGGAAATGTAAAATAGATAACCAATCAAGGTAAAAACAAGAATCCAAACATTAACATCCAACATGTTCCAACATCCTTGGTGTCCTCCCAGACACCCACATGCATACACAGATGCATCTCACCACTCTAGGAGTCAACTAATACCACAACCAATAGGCCTCCATGCCCCCACATATCACAACAACCATCCATGATCACATCATAATACAAGCATCATGAAAACAAACATCTTAACAATAGGGCTCTTTGCCCTTTAACAATCAAGAGGGTATCTCAGAACCCTTCAAGGAATTATCAAACAATCAGTTTTTTAATCCATCTTGTATTAACTGATTTATAATTCATAGGTTCCAAATTCAGAAACCTAATCTAGAAGCTATCAAAAATAATTAAACATGCTTACTGCACCAATTTGTTTAACATCAAATTACAACAAGGAGAACCAGATTTATTTACCTGACTCTTTATATTTTAACCAAATAATTATCAATTAATTGTTGTTTATGTTCATTAACAATTTCAGTCAAGAATGAATAGCTAAACAAAGAAAGAATAGATATGACACTATCTAGAAAAACAAGAGGAAATAACATAGGATCGATATTAATTTATTTATCCAAATCAAATATTTATTATGTCAATTACAATGTCATCTAGTGGGATAAAATATGTTAACGATACTATTGCACATAAAAGAAGGAATAAGAAAAGAATCCCTTACCTCAAACGGTTCTTGACGTTATTTATACGAGAATAGTCCACACAACGGTTCACGATCTCCTCCTCTCGCGACAACTGCATCCACCCAAGGATGCCACAGTACGACTACACCAACCGAAACCCAAGAAACTCCATTAAAAGCATGAAGATCACATGCTATAATATGAAAAGGTGAATAGGAGAAGATGAGATCCAATGAATGATGATAAAAAATACCTTATATCAAAGATCGATGGATACTCCTTAGTTGTACCGAAACAGGGGGTGCACTTTCTGCAAGAAGAGCGTCGAGGAAACCAATCCGCGGGAAAAAGATTGATGTCATGATTCCTATAGGAAGGAAGGAAAATTTTTAGCGTCTTTCACCAGAGAACATGGAGGAAGAACAAGGTAGGAGGATATCTTGTCCCTTTTGAATATTTAACGGAGCAACAGTTTAAGAGACACTTGATTTCCCATTAAAAGTAGATCGCATTAAAGCATGCGGTTTGACCAAGTAAAAGCTTCTCTGGCCTTGGGAAAATTAATATAGGAGTTATGGGATTTGATTTGGCCTTAAATCCCTTAAAACAAGGCCATAAATGCATTTTACATCAAATAAAATGTTAAATAAGCGAAACTACAAAAATTGGGAAATTTGGAAAAGGAAAAATTGAAACAGTTCTAGAAAAACTATTCATGAGCTGTCTCACCATTTCTGACTCAACGTTTCTGACTCACCATTTCTGATCTCTTTTTCGGACTCAACATTTCTGACTCACCGTTTTTGACTCACCGTTTCTGACTCACCGTTTCTGACCCACCATTTCTACCACACAATGACACTATTCATAAAACTTGAAACATTGTTCAAAGAACTAGAAATTTGGAAATGTGTTGAGGATCAGTCATCTTGACCTCCCAGAACCCCTCAAACACCATATTTCAGCTAAGGAATGGACCATATAGGTCCAGAACATTACATATATTTTCTCCATTTTCAAATTAATTTCACAAAAGATGAAATTTTTAGTTTAAAATTATTCTCAGAGAGCTGATGAGAAAGAGGGTTTTAAATGAAAAAATGTTCAAAAGTTAACAAAGATTTCATAACCAACATAAAAATAAATTTCATTCTAATAATCTAAACTAGATTGATATATAAGTATAAATTAATTAATTATCCATTAAACCAAATTTGAAATTTAATTTTACATTATATATAATTTATATAAAATGGAAGTTTGCAAAGAGAATTCAGTATTTTTCACTATTTATCAAAAAATTACAGATTTCAAAAAAATTTGAAAAATTAATCATAATATAATTTAGAAATAAATATTTGAGAAATAAATTATTTTTTTTCAGATAAATTTTCAATAATTGTTTAATATTAAACATAAAATCCAACCAGAATAAGCGATGAAAAAACAAGCTTTTGAGAATTATATTTTTTTAAGAACAAGATGAACATATATAAAAATTGTAAAATAATAATTATTGTATGAATAAAAATTGTAATTTCTGGATATATAATTTATATATTTAAATTATTAAATTACTTCTTAGGTATTATTTTAATTATTAATATTGAGTAACATTACCACATTAAAATAGTTTTCTAAATAACTCTTTTTTAATCCCAAAAAAACCTCTACTAAAATCCAATATAAAGATTATTCAAATGTAATCAAGTTGAATAAATATTGGAATGTAATAATTATTTAAATTTTAAAAATAATTGGAAATTTGATGAATTTAATTTTTTGAAACTAAATGAAAATTTTAAAAAAATATATATTTTCCCTATTCAATAAAAATTAATATTTTGTGAAATTTCAAGAAATTTGGCCATAAGATAATTCTAAAATGATTTTAAAAAGTAAAGTTAATTTTATAAAATAAATATTTCAAATTTGCTTTTATAAATTCACATAAAATAACATATAAAATCAATTTTTATGATAACATATTTTTGATTAATGTAATCACAATTATAAATTGATTTATTATTTACTAAGATTTTGTAAATAAATTCATATTGAGTATGAAATTTATATATATACTTAATAAATTATTTAATATAATTCATACTATACTATTTAACATCTAGATTATAATGTTCATATATAAAATAAAATTATTTCATGGTTTTTTGAAACTCAATGTTGCATGTCATGCATGCTAACGAAGAAACCTGTTGTTCAGTGTAGAAAAGACTAATTTAAAATTAAAATTAAATTTATAAATAATAAATTTTATAAAATATCATTATTTTACATTATAAACCCATTATAATTAATTTATCTCTTATAATTCATATCATTTATCAAATTTTTAACATTTTAAAATTCCATCATCGATACCCATAACGTAAAAATGAATAATAAAATTTTCCTTAATATGTGAATGTTTAAAACAAAAAGTTACCAAAGGCAACTCATAACTAGGTTTCCAAATAATAGAACATATTTTGAATGTTTAGATTTGTACATGGATTAATATAATAGATAATTATTAAGAATGATAGAGACAAATTTTGTGATTTAGAGATGTCTGGCGACCAGAAAACCATAAACCAAAGAGGCATGAAAAATTTCAATGATATCCTAATAAATGATAATAACATGTGATGATTTTATTTTATATCTATTTTCATAATGTTGAATAATTATCATGATAATAAATTTTTACATGATTTCATTGAATTGAACAAACATGATCTCCCTCTTTAGTTGTTCCTTGATAAATTACCATAAAAACAGGTACACTAATAAATTAAGGTGGATTTTTTCTTCCTAAATCGCTAATGAATAATAATATAAACAAGTATAATGACAATTAATTTTATTTATCATAATTTTTCATCAAAAAAATTAGTTAGAAAATTTTACCCAATACAAATAAATATTCATATGGTTATGTAATACATTAAAATCTAAAACATCGACAAAATTTCAACATAAAACCTTCCATAAATTTATTTTTTTATAACCCTTACAAAATTAAAAATTTATAAATATGTTCACTACATTAATCAATATAAACAAAACATCAATTCCCTAAACAACACGAATTAGATCTTTATTTTTACATACCAATCATGTGAACACCTTCATCATGTATTCTCTAAAAGCATGGTAATAGAATAAATTTCTCTAAAAAATTATTGAAGAAAGACATGATTCATTATTAAATAAATAGAAGTTTACATTATTAGAAATAATTCCAGAGTTGAACAATATTTATTACTCCATCACTGATAATATAAACCACATTGTTCATGAATCATTGGGTAGTTATAATCTCCTCAATACTATTAAATTTATATAATTTATATCAATAATATCATTATCCAAAATAAGCACCATTTTTTAAGCATCAGAAACGTATTTAGAATCATTTTTCCATAATAAAAATACCTCATTTAAATTTATATAAATTTTATAGGCTATTAATTTGATTTAATATATTTATTCACATAATTAATTGAAACCTTATAATGAAAAATCCTTATATATTTAAAAATTATCGAACTATAATACATAAATACATCAATAATCAAACTTCCTTCCCAAACTGTTAACTTGGATTCATAATCTTATTCATTAATAATATTAATTTTTCATATTTCATTCATAATTTATTTATAATCATCATAAAAACTACTACCTTTAAAAAATTTCTGATTCTATTCATGATAATTCCCCATAAGACATTGACATTCCAAATTTGCATAATTTATGGATTTGAAACATTCAACCATTATTAATATCAGACGGTGAAATATTTTCTCAACAATTTCTATAACTAAACTTTCTATTTTACTCTACAATTACATTATTTGTTTCCATTTTTTCTAAAGACCAAACCTCTTCCCATTCCACTAAGAAATCACATTGAGTGCTTCATTCCATATTGTCAAATTATCAGGAAAAAATCTTTTTTCTTCCATAGTGTCCAAAAAACTATTGGAAAAAATTATCATAATCTACTTTTTTCATTCTGGGAGTTAGTTAAGTTAGATATTGGTAATACCATTTTATGGTATGGGACTAGGAATAATAACTTCATTAGTTATACCAATCATCATCCCCATTGGGTACTCTTCCAAAAATTTCATCTCACATTCAATGGTAACCAAGTTTATTTTAGTTCCCACCATATATTAAGACTAGAAATAATAGTGTCAGAAACACTATTCATAGTGGAAAACCATATAATCCTGAAAAAATAAATTATAGGATTTATAAATAATTAAATATTATTTTTAATCTATGAATCATCTGGATTATCCTTCGTTGTTCATGTTCAAAATCAATTTAAAATCCCTCATGATGGTTCGTAAATAATATTTAAATTTTGAAGGAAAATCTCCCATGAGTTTTAGACTAGGTATATACAAAGGCCTATTATTAGGCATTTAAATTTTCCATTTTCACAGTTGTTACCCTTATAAACCAAAATTCTTGATCAAAATACCCATGTAGTATCAACAAAGGGATGTAATTTCTTGGAAACCACATGATGTATCATTAACCAAATTCTATGACGTTTTATTATATATTGTCTCTTTCTTATACATATCCTTAAGAGATATTCATTGAAATTTCATTATAAGTATACCTAGAAATCACTCTAATGTTTTATCATCCTAGTTTATAATGGTTGACTAAACCATTCCTATGATTAAAACTATAGTGACATAGGGTTCTCATTTATAGAAATTACATCTATTTATATGAATATTCAAAAAAATACCAAAAAATATATCACGACCATAATAGTTTAGTACCATTGTAAATATACGACACAATTTTTATAATTAATGAAATATACTCAATATCCTAATTAAATATCTTCCCCTTTAGTTCTACTTCATAAAAATATTTCTTCATAACAGTGGAATGGAAAATAAGTAATCATGACCACAGAATCATAGTAAGGGTAAATAAGGGAGATAACAAAGCATAACATGATCATAATATTATGAGAACATGATCTTACCATTTTATAATCATACCCTTTATATAAAATATTATAATATTGGGTTATTGAAAAAATATTGGCAGTCTATAAGACATTATATATATAAGAATCATAGAGCATGATAAATGAGAGTATAACATTGGAAAAAGAAATATTATTATTTTATAAATATAATCATATATAATCATTTCTATATATTTCTACTCTAATATCCATGGTTTTCATAGATAAATGGGTTCACACTCCAAACCATCATAGTATTCAAGGTTCACTCCCATGAACATCATAGCATAAAAAGTAGCATAATGATCTATTTTCACTCCATGTTTTATACTTTTTATGTCAAGAGATATAAATCAATACCCAATTAATTGGAGGAAAAGATATGTTTCACCCATCATATAATTAAAATAATATTTTCTGTGTGTTAAATGATCATTAAAATTTCTAAATTTCATAACCCTTGAAATTAAATGGGTTTTATATAACTTTCATCAAATCATAACATATGGAAAATAGAAATGTTTTTAATCATCTAATCATTTCATCATTATATAAAAATTATTAAGAAGCATTTTTCATTATATTTGTATCATGGTATAACTCATGGAAGAGAAACAAGTTTCATAAATCTTTGTATGTGGTTTAACCCATGGAAGTTAAATGAGTTTCATAATAATATTATCATAATAGACCATTTAGAGAAATAACAATAATATTATTCCTTATTAATATACCATGTATTGTATAAATTATATTAAAGGATGTCAATAGAAATGAACAAATGAGTTTTATAAATAGATCACATTGATACTTTAATGAGAGATATATAATTTCATTAAAAATAACTTATTAAATATAAATAATATTATGAATAATATTCCTTGAGAAATACATTGAAAAATATATGAAAGCTCTAAAAATCATATAAAATATTTCTTCAAGAAAATGTCCTTTTATATTTGAAACAAAAATTAAAACATAAAAAATTAAAAAATATTTTTAATTTAAAATAATGTTAAAATCATATAATTTATTATTCCAATAAAATAATTCCCATGATGGCATGATATTATTCATGGAATACACATTAAAACAAATATACATTTCACTTTATCAGTAAAACCCAAACATACTATTTTGGACAATGATATAAAAACATTACTCAAAATGTTTTTTTCGTGAAACATGGTTAAAAATACATTTCATTAATAGTTAAAAAAATTAAAAACATTTTCTAAACATTTTTATAAAAAATGGTTCTGGAATAAAAAATGTTTTCGACAAAAAAAATAAATAGAAATAATTTTCATAAAAACACTATTTTGAAGTCATGGGTAAATAGGGAGGGAAAATAATGGGAAATATATATTCTAATAAAATTATTATATGAGAATAAAATTTATGAATTTAGTGTGAGATGGATCATATGATTATGTTATTGGAAACAAAGTTATAAATAGCTTTATTAATGAATATATTGTAACACAAAGTGTTTACAACCTTAGTATCTTTGAAACATAAAAACCATGAATTAATTTCATTAAAAAATTAAAATACAATGAGGATAAATAAATTAATGATATTATATGTTAAGGTCCTATACATACAATTTATACAAGTATATTGGTGTAAAACAAAATCATATGTCTAAAGGGAAATTGAGACTAAAACGTCTTACCAAATTTCTAATTTTTTAACCGTAAACCACATTAAATAGTGAGAATAAATTGTATAATTAAATATATATAATATTTAGAAGAAAAATCACAAATTTTATTGATTCTAATTATATTCAGTACATAAAATAAATTGGTGGTTAATATGAAATATTTCTCACAGAAGTAAATATTGAGACAGAAATCCCTTTCCATTTTAGTAATATTTTGAACTATAGAACCAAAATAGATTGTAATATAAAATGAAGCATTACGTATATTTAAAATTAAGAGATTAATGATTTAAATTTTCAAAAGTTAAGTATATACACCACTCAAAATAAATTTTTGGTGAATTTTCATAATCCTCCTAGAAATAAAAGATAGATTAGAAATCCCTCACTATAAGTCTTAACTTATTTTTCACTCATTTTAACTGGATGTATAATAAATATATGTTTATCATACCTATATTATTGAAGAATAATTCTATATAAAATTCCGTATATTATTTAGTTATTTCTATTTATTATCTATCAATTAACAATTCCATGTAAATGTATCATTTCACGAAATAATATCTTTATTTTACAACTATGTTTTAATTTGATATTTTAGGTCCTCTTACATTGATCATGATTTTATTTTCTCAAGATTAGTAATAAATACATATTTATCAAAATTATAAATCAATTATAATTTTAATACCAATAATGGAATATAGTCTTGGGAAATAATGTATGTTACAATCATGGAAACAACAGGATATATGTACGCATGATTAATGTTTCCATTTTTTATCGAGCATTATGAGGAGGATTTCAGTTATAATATATTTTTATAGATTAATTATAATATCATAAATATCATATTATACTTTCATGAAGTTAAATATTTCATTAATATAATACTTATTTCATTAATATAATATATATTTATTTTCCTTACCCTTAATATATTCCATATAATGCATTATTTAAAACAAATCACCTCGCTTCACGTGGTTGTATTTTATTACACCGACAAGAGACATAATCATATCCACTATTGGATGGAAAGTAAAAAAGGTGTAAATAATAAAATTACAGAATAGGTATAATAATTTAATTAATATAATATATATAATTTACATCCATTATCATTCACAATCATGAGAAGTGGTAATAGGAACACGAATGACATCTATTCTTGATTTGTTATTCCACCGTACACTCAAATGATTATTTCATAACATATTTGATATAAATGGAAGTTATTTTTGGTCATTTAATTAGCATAAGGAAATATAATTATATTTAATATATAATTATTTTTATATCATAATTATTTTAATAATAAATAAAAGTTGTGTATAAAGATATAAAATAAAATCATTTATTGAAGAATGTTATCAGTTCCTGCAGTAACATCCTTCTTTTTACACAAAAATAATTACTATGATATTTTTACACCAAATATAATATTTCTAGTATTATATGAGGTATTATGAGAATTTATTTGGGTAGGTATTGGAAGAACTAAATTGGTTGTAAGGCATTAAGAAGTGAGGATTTTATGTGACCTTTTATAACTAAGGTGAGTGGCACCCTTGTATTTTTTTAAAAATGATGTTATAAATGTGTTATTCACCTGCCAAAACGCCCTCAAATGTGGTATCCCCAAGAATAATACATTATAATTTATAAATATATCCATATAATTTATTTTTGTCATGTATTAGCTCATTTTAGACATTTATATTTTAGAAAAAAACTCTTAGTAAACCAATTTTAACCTTAACTACGGTAAATAATTGTTACCATTTTTAATATACATTATGGTAAAAAAAATTGGTCAAACTTAAAATATAGTATAAATAATTATAATTAATAATATTTAATTCATTTTAACATATTAAATTTAAATTACTTGAAAAAAGTATTTTAAATTTATCCCATAGAGGCGATAATAATGCTATGTTTTAAAGAGAAAATGATAAAAATTATAAAATGTTTTTATATAAAATTTTAATATTAAATTTTTTATAAGTAAATATATTGGAATTATATATTTATAATTTGAAATATTATATATTAAAAAAATGATAAATGTAATTTATAATTATAAATAATTTATTTGAAAAGGCAGTTTTCAATTAAAAATTAATATTTTTCACCCTTCATAAAAAATCATAGAATTGTCAATATAAATCCCTAATATAAATTTGATATTTAACATTTGATAATTGGAGATTATTTTTTCAATTAAATTTTATTAAAATGTAAAAATCTTATTTTTAAACAAAACCCTCAAACGTGGGTAAAACGTGGGATTTCGAGAAGTGTATTTTATCAAGAACAATATTGTTTTATATTAAATAAATGTATATTAATCATCATTATCAGAATATAAAGTAATTTATTGGATAAATAATAAATATATTTCATTTAATGTATACCTCCTTAAGTATTATTATAACTAATTATAATAGAGAAACCTTTTTCACTTGAAAACAGTTTTAAAAAAATTAACTAAAAAATTAGTTGGTACAAAAAAATCAATATAATATTGAGTAAAAAGTATTTAGGTGGATAAAATATTACAAATAAATAATTATTTTTATTTAAAGCATAATTGGTCATTTAAATTAAATAATTTATTTGAATGAAATAATAGATTTGCAAAAATTTATATTTTCCTCTATTAACTAATAAGTCAATATTTTCATAAAAAATCGCAAACATTCAACAAAAGTAAATTTCAATATGATGATATAAAAAATAAATTTCATTTTAAAAAATAAAATATTAAAATCTCTATATTTTTTTCATTAATATTGATAAAAAACTTTTATTAAATTTTATTTTGATGAATATAATCACTTTATAAAAAAGTTATTGATGATTTATTATGAATTTGTATATAAATATATATTGTGTATGAAATATATCTTTATATTTTATCAATTAGTTTATACTATTCATACCCATCTATTTAATAGATTGTTCAGAATGGCCATATTTAAAAAAAGTAATAATTTCGTGCTTCACTGAAATTGGGTGTCGTATTTTATTAAATAAAATGATGTAAAATAGTATTCCATGTAATGTAAGATATAAAAAAAATTAAATTAATTTGAAAAAAAATTATTTCACAAATGATTAAGATGTTATACTAACTATCCATTTAGACTTTTCATCCATACCATTTTACCAACCAACTATACCCTTTAATGTAATGATGTATGGTGTCAAAATCCATCATGGATATTCATCCTTTATGTTTTCAATAAGAACACAAGTTGTCTGAACTCATCATGAAAATTATTTATTTGGAATATGAATTATGAATACAGGATATCATTACCCTTTTTGGAAACTCATTTTCAGAATCTTGTCACCAATTTAGGGCTCCTGAACACATCATGAATACACATACTACGTGATGGATCAAATATTTTCCATAAATTAATAGTGAATTTAATTGTTTTAAATCCCACCAAATTGATACTTTATAATAAATTTCTGCATTTTATGATATTGGTGATATATTTAGCTTAATAGTAAAAATGGTCCTATCACGACCCCCTCCCACCAAAGATGCCCCTCTTGAGCTGCAAATGGTGAAAGGGAGATAATAACCCCCGAGTCCCGCCTCCTGTAAGCCTCGGAGTGGCGACTAGCACCAAGGGTATGAGTTTTCACAAATATGGGAGGCATTACCCATTTATTATTTAAGATCGGGAAATAGGACAAGTCAACCACCAAAAGGAAAAGAACAAATGTGTAGAATTAAACCAAAACCAATCCCACATGCATGTTTAAATAGTTCTGAAACAAGGTACAAGTACAAGAATGCTCAAAAAGTACAATACCAAAAGAAACAAGAGTACAACAACTGCAACAACTCCAACTGTCCTGACTAGTAGGGTCCCACACGGCCCTGGTAGTCCTCCTGGAAACCCGAAAGTAAACGTAGGGTGAGCATACAAGTATACTTAGTAGGGAAACCTAAAGCTCTCATGCACAAGTGGGGAGACATCCTAATGTCCCGTGAAAACAACAGAAGAATCCTAGTAATTAAATCTATCCACCCAACCTCACCATCCACACTCACCAAAAACACAATCACAATAGGTAGTAGTATATAAGAACAACAGTATTGGGTACCCCACACCATTCCCCTTTAGTTAGTTTCTCTTCCTAATGGCGAACGTCCTGACGCTGCCACACTCTCCCCGCCCACACACACCTGGGCCTCACAACCCATATATCCCACCCGCACACACCTGGGCCTAACAACCATGTATCCTGCCCGCACACACATGGTCCCCACAACCACGTATCCCGCCCGCACACACGTGGACCTCACAACCACGTATCCCATCCGCAGACACCTGGGACTCATTCCGAAGTTTGTTGGGAAACAGTAAAACCTGCCCAAAGAGTCTTAGGCTAAAGTCACCCCAATCGAAACTTACCCGAAGAGTCTTGGGTGTATGTTCGCCTCAAGATATCACAGCCTAAGGAAAAAGGAGAAGGAAGGAGCAAGTAACTAAGGGGAAAACACCCTCTCCCATGAAATGGGAGTGTTCGACACTAATTTCTCAACATGGGTGGGGTACGATAAAACACAAAAGATACAGATATATATACCAAACACTCAGCCCAACCTATGGATTCTAAACAGAGAACTGAGCACATACCTCGGCACTGCTACTACAAAGCATGCATAAAACAAAAAAGCCCAACCCCATTTAGGTTTTCATGTTTCAACATAATTAGTTTATTAATTCCTTAACTACTGGGAAACTATTCACAACCAACCACATCAATTTTTCCTAAAGCATATCCCTGCCATCCACAAAACAAGTAAGGAAAACACAAGGAACTCAATCAAGTCCTTCTTATTAATCAACCAACCCCATTGATTATTATTCCTCTTCCATTACCATGACCCACCATTCATTATCTATTCCACTGTTTATTTATTAGACACAACCCATGGTCTGTTCACAATCCAACCCATCCCTGCAGCCCCACTGCCAACTGCCATAACCACAACCGCATCGTACATCATCATCCCTTAATACAACTTACCGCAGCCCCTTTGCTCATCCAATCCACCACAACCCACAAAACGAGATTCGTTCCACATCATCTCCCCTTTAACATCATTTACCGCAGCCCCACTGCCCGTTCTATTCGTAACAACCCAGGATTCACCCCTCCCTTTCACAGACCAGTAACCAATCCAAAACCCGCATGTTCATTATTCCATTTTGTTTAACCGGGGTGATCACACAAGGGTTTCAGATTTTAATCACCCAACATTACCTGATTAACAAAAATTCCATATTCAACAAAGTTCCATTCACAAAAACGGTCTAGAAATATAGGGAATCATTTAATTGCGCAAGCAAAGGCCCCCAATGACCGTGATTTTCAGTAGGCATAAGCCTATTCAATTCACAACATAATATCACAGTATATACATAAACATGACAACATACCCATCCCCATTCTTTAACCAGTAATTATCTTTATTTATTGGTTCAACTGTTTCTCATGAAGACAAGAGGATACCCACCCCGCATGATGAAAAATAAAGAGAGACGAAGGTAAGATCCCTACCTCAACAGGTTCTGATCACAACGTTCCCCTAGATCAACTTTTGAATACGTCTTTTGGAATCCGTCGCTTCTGTCAAGTCCCAGAAAAACCTCATTAGGTATAAGTTGGAAAGGAAAGGTCGGAGGAAAGAGAACGGATCCAACCTCAGATGTTCCACCTCGTCGTTACGATCCAGTGGCCGCTGACGGGTCGTAAATCAGAGCTCGGATGAAGTAGTTATAGAAGAAAAGGAGCCTTCGAGTCTCTTCGGAGAGCTCTGCTCATAGGAATGGGAACGAGAGGGGTGAGTTTAAAAGGAGGAGGGGACCCCTCCTTTTATATGCGAGAAAACCAAAAGTACACAGTGTGTACTTTATTGTACACAGTGTGTACTCTAACATTTTACACGGTCACCATGTGGCTTCCAACACGACCTTCAACACGGAATGCGGCTGTTGACTGGTCAACACATGGCTTGAAGGTAACGCACACGCGGGGAGGGACTACACTTTGTGTAGTATTGGATACACGGAGTGTACTCATTTATTTCACACGGCAAGGACACGACTCCAACACGGCACACGACCGTTGATTGGTCAACACACGATAACGCGTACGCGGGGAGGGACTGCACGGCATTTAGTATTCGATACATGGTGCGTACTCATTTATTTTACACGGCATGGACATGGCCTTCAACCCGGGGTATACCCAGCAAGGTGGTACACGGCGAGTACTCACACTACACGGCGTGTACTTACAAAATTATGGAAAGTGTGGGAAAAGTCCATTTCACCCTCTAGAATAATTCATGACCTTCTTTTTGACAAAGGAATGGGTCAGAAAGGCCCGGGCCATTACATTAGAGACCTCTTAAAACATTCTCTTCCCGCTAATTCAAAAACCATCCTAGAGGAACCCAACAAGATACCTCTTAGGGTTCTCATTATAACCGGAACCCAACCAACAACCCTAATCATAGGTGTTAGGAATTCCCTCACCTATGTCAAGATATTATCCACTTTGGGTGGCACTGACTCGCCTGCATGGGTTCAATCACATCCACATTAATGCGTCTGGATTAAGGATTGGGTTTCCCCTTTTCTCTACATATCCGGACACGTTACACACTTCAAGAGAACAAGGAAACAAAACGTCTCACAACCAACAAGCCAAGAATTCCATATATCAAAGGTATAGAGTATAACATCAAAAAAAAGCTCAGAAGAACAAGGGAAAACAAAAGTCAAAACAACTCCGAGTACTGAGCGTGCATCTGGGCCTCCCGCTCCCAAGTGCTCTCCTCGAGGCGTCCATGCCTCAACAACACACGAACAAACTGAATGGTTCATCCACGGAGCACCTTCTATTTATGATCCTCGATTCTGACTGTTCATTCCTCAAAGGTCGCGTCGTATCCCATATCTAACTCTACCCAGTCGATAACGTGAGAGTCGTCATGTAAGTATCGACATAGCTGGGAGACGTGGAAGACTTCATGAACCTTCTCCAACTGAGGTGGAAGGGCTAACTGATATGCCACCTCGCCGACTCGCCTCAGCACCTCAAAAGGTCTGATGAACCTAGGTGAGAGCTTACTCCCCTTCCTGAACCTTTGCTACCCCCGTCGAGGGGAAACCTTAGAGAACACATGATATCCCACCTCAAACTCCAAGGGCCTCCTCCAACGATCAACATGAGACTTATGTCGGTCCTGAGCCACTTTCATCCTTTCACGTATAAGTTGGACTTTCTCGGTGGTGCTCTGCACTACCTCTGGCCTAAGAGCACCTGTCTCACCAACCTCTGCCCAGCAAATGGGTGAACGACATGGCCTTCCATAAAAAGCCTCAAACGGTGCCATTCAAATAGTAGAGTGGAAGATGTTGTTGTATGAAAACTCTACTAAAGGCAAGTTTTGTACCCATGATCCTCCGAAATCCAGAATGCATGCTCGCAGCATGTCCTCCAACATCTGGATAGTACGCTCTGTCTGTCCATCGGTCTGGGGGTGGAAATCAGTGCTAAGGCGTAGCTGGGTTCCAAAATCTTGTTGTAACCCCCTCTAGAATCATGAGGTAAACATAGTATTCTGATCTAATATGATAGTATTCGGAAGTCCATGCAAACACACCACCTCGTCTACGTTCCTCTGTGCTAAGGTACTCACCGGGCCAAACTCCTTATTTGCTAAGAAGTGAGCTGATTTCATCAGTCGATCCACCACTACCCAGATAGCATGATAACCACCCTGAGCTCTGGGTAGTCATGTGATGAAGTCCATTGATATTTCATCCCACTTCCACTCGGGGACATATAAAGGATGCAACAAACCACTGGGAACACGGTGTTCAGCCGTCACTTGCTGACACACTAGGCATTTAGCTACAAATTCTGCCACTGCCCGTTTCACCCGGGGCCACCAAAACTGTTCCCTCAGGCCTCGGTACATTTTTTAAACTCCTGGATGTGCCGCCAAGGATGAGCTATGGAAGTCACAGAGAACTCCCTCACGCATCGCCTATGGAACAAACAACCTTCGATAGAAAAGCATCTGATGTCGGCTGTCCTCTGACCATCCTTCTGGAACATTTCCCTGATCAAAACGATCCCACATTACTTCGGCCTCGAAGTCCCCCCACTGAGACTCTTCCACCTGCTGCAATAAGGAGGACTACACTGTCATCTGAAACAAACAACCTCTAACACCTTCTACCCTTTCATCCAAGTGCAAGGCGGCCAACACTCCCATCGCTTAACATCAGTGGATTCCAGAGCCACTTCCTTATGTGACTTCCTACTCAGGGCATTAGCCACCACGTTGCCCTAACCTTCAGTGTAAGAGATCTCAAAGTCATAGTCTTGGAGAAACATGACCCATCTCCACTGCCACAGGTTTAGGTCATGCTAGGAGAAGATATAACAGACACTCTTGTGATCTGAGAAGACCAAAAAGTGCTCCCCAAGGAGGTAATGTCACCACAACTTTAGTGTGAACACTACTACTACAAGATCTAGGTCATGGGTGGCATAGTTACGCTCGTGAGGGCGTAACTTCCTTGACCCATAACAGATCACTCCCTTCTTCTGCAACAACACGCACCCCAGACCAAGGCCAGAATCATCACAAAACACCTCATTCAACAACCCTTCCTCTGGAAACCTGAGTACGAGAGCACCAACCAACTTCTCCTTCAGGTAGTAGAATGATTTCTGGCACTGATCACTCCATAATAAGACCTGGTTCTTCCTAGTCAAATCTTTCAATGGAGAAGCAACTCCAGAGAAGTCCAAAATGAACCTCCAATAGTAACTTGCCAACCCCAAGAAACTATGAACTTCTGCCACGCTCTTGGGTGTTGCCCATGTAACAAATGCCTCCACCTTCGACGGGTCCACTAACACTCCATGATGAGACACCACATGCCCAAGGAAGTGTACTTCTTGCATCAAGAACTTACACTTCGACAATTTCCCATAAAGCTAGTGGTGTCAAAGGACTTCCAAGACTGCCCTGAGATTCTCAACATGGTACTACTCTGATCTTTAGTAGATCAGGATGTCATCGATAAACACAATAATAAACCGGTCTAGAAACTATCGGAAGGCAAATTTCATAATTCCCATGAACACAGCTAGTGCATTCGTAACTCCAAATGGCATCACTACAAACTCGAAGTGCCCATACCTTCACCTGAAAGCCATCTTCGAGATGTCACTATCCTTTACCCTCATCTGATGATATCCAGATCGTAGATCAATCTTAGAAAACCAACATGATCCCCTCAGTTGGACGAAGAGATCATTTATCCTTGGAAGGGGGTAACGGTTCTTGACCTTTACCTGGTTCAACCTTCGGTAGTCTATGCATAGCCTGAGACCACCATCTGCCTTCTTCACGAATAAAAATGGAGCACCCCATGGCGATACGCTGGGTCGAATAAAACCCTTCACCATCAGATCATTAATTTGAATCCGCAACTCCCGCAACTCCCGCAACTTCGAAGGTGCCATCCGATAAGGGGCCATCGAAATCGGACGGGCACCAGGTTGTAAGTCTATCTCGAAATCAACATCATGTCGGGGGGGGGTAGTCTCACAACCTCCTCAGGAAAAACATCAAGAAAATCCCCAACAACCTCCGGGACATCCAACATCTCTGTATCAGCTGGAACCACTGAAAACCCGTCTAACAAGGAAAGGAGAGGCTCTGCACGCCGAATTCACACCTAATAGATCCTCTCACCAACAAAAGCTACACGTTTCCCATCCACGTCGGAGAACATTAATCTTCTCCGGAAGCAGTGGATAACGGCACTAATAGAAAAAAATCAGTCGATGCCTAGGATGACATCGTATGGCTGCATCTGTAACAGAAGAAGGTCCCCACTAGATCGATGTGGTCCCAATGTCATCCCACATCCCCATCAAACACAAGATACGCTGGTCTGGCATCCAACTGGTGTACTCAGCACCAGTGGTATGGAAAGTCTCTCTACATCTAGTCCCAAAGCATGGGCTAGACCAGGTGCAACATAGGAGTGCAAAGCTCCCGAATCAAACAAAGCAGAAACGAGGGTGCTGAACAAAAAAATCGTACCTCGCACCACCTCTGGTTCTACCGGAGCTACCAACTCTGATGCGTGCAATTTTCCACGCCTAGCTCCTCTGCCTCTCTGATGTCGACCAGGTACCATAGCGGCATGGTAAAAAAGGAACACCTAAGCCCAAGTAGTAATTAAATTTCTCAGGGTTTCATTTTATCATTTTATTTCAATTTCTTTCCCCGAACACCCAAATCAAGTAAAACACAAATCATTATGATGCATGTACCTTACCTAGGGTCTCTACCCTGAAATCAATGTAGTCTCACTTGGTCATTCGGTAGGATCAGAGTCCTTGCATCGGATCACAGGGGGACCTAAAATCCGGTGTCCTAGCCGGTCCTCCCTGGCCTATGTCATGTACCAAGATTAACCAACACTTTTGCCCTACCATCCCATAAAATCCTCACAGTTCCTAACTCCAGACTCCATCCTATCTCTCAACCATCAGCTCTGATACCATTCTATCGCAACCCCCTCCCACCAAAGATTCCCCTCCTGCGCTGGCAATGGTGAAAGGTAGATAATGAACCCTGAGTCCCGCCTCCAGTAGGCCCCGGGGTGGTGACTAGAACCAATGGTATGAGTTTTCACAAATATGGGAGGAATTACCCTTTTTATTATTTAAGATTGGGAAATAGGATTAGTCAACCACCAAAAGGAAAAGAACAAGTGTATAGAAATAAACCCAAACCAATCCAACATGCATGTTTAAATTGTTCTGAAACAATGTACAAGTACAAGAGAGCTCAAAAAGTACAATAACAAAATAAACAAGAGTAAAACAACTGCAACAACTCCAACTGTCCTGACTAGTAGGGTCCCGAACGTCCCTGGTAGTCCTCCTAGAAACCTAAAAGTAAACGTAGTGTGAGCATACAAGTATACTTAGTAGAGAAACCTAAAGCTATCATGCACAAGTGTGGAGACATCCTAATGTCCCGTGATAACAACAAAAGAAACCTAGCAAGGAAATCTATCCACCCAACATCATGAGCCATAGTCACCAAAAACACAATCACAAAAGGTAGTAGTATATAGGAACAAGAGTATTGGGTACCCCGCACCATTCCCCTTTAGTAAGCTACACTTACTAACGGCGAACGTCCTGAGGCTACCACACTCTCCCCTCTCGTACACATCTGGGGCTCACAAACCACACATCCCGCCCGCACAAACTTGGGCCGCACAACCACGTATCCCACCCGCACACACCTTGGCCCCACAACCACGTATCCCACCTGCACAAACCTTGGCCTCACAACCACGTATCCCTCCCGCACACACCAGGGCCTCATCCTAAAGATTCTTGGGAAATAGTAAAACCTACCTGAAGAGTCTTGGGCTAAAGTCACTGCAATAGAAACCTACCCAAAGAGTCTTGGGTGTAAGGTCGCCTCAAGCCATCACAACCTAGGGAAGAAGGACCAGGAAGGATCTAGTAACTAAGGGGAAAACACCCTCTCCCATGAAATGGGAGTGTTCGACACTAAGTGCTCAACATGGGTGGGGTGCGATAAAACACAAAAGATACAGATATATATACCAAACACTCAGCCCAACCTATGGCTTCTAAACAGAGAACTGAGCACATTCCTCGGCACTGCTACTACGAAGCATGCATACAACAAACAACCCCAACCCCATTTATGTTTTCATGTTTCAACAGAATTAGTTTATTAGTTCCTTAACTACTGGGAAACTATCCACAACCAACCACATCAATCGTTCATAAAGAATATCCCTACCATCCACAAATCAAGTTACGAAAACACAAGCAACACAACCAAGTCCTTCTTATTAACCAACCAACCCCATTGATTATTACTCTCATTCCATTACCATGACCCACCATTCATTAGCTCTTCCACTTTTTATTTATTAGACACAACCCATGGTCTGTTCACAATCCAACCCATCACTGCAGCCCCGCTTCCAATTGCCATAACCACAACCACAACGTACATCATCATCCCTTGATAAAACTTATCACAGCCCTGCTGCTCATCCGATCCACCACAACCCACAAAACAAGATTCATTCCATATCATCGACCCTTTAACATCATTTACTGCAGCCCCACTGACCATTCTATTCATAACAACCTAGGATTCACCCCTCCCTTTCACACACTAGTAACCAAGCCAAAACCCACATGTTCATTATTCCATTTTTTTTAACCGGGGTGATCACACAAGGGTTCCAGATTTTAATCATCCAACTTTATGTGATTAACGAAAATTCCACATTCAACAAAGTTCCATTCACAAAAATGGTCTAGATAGATAGGGAAACATTTAATTTTCCAAGAAAAGGCCCCCAATGACAATGATTTTCAATAGGCATAAGCCTATTCAATTCACAACATAATATAACAGGATATAAATTAACATAACAACTTCCTCATCCCCGTTATTTAACTAGTTATTATCTTTATTTATTGGTTCAACTGTTTCTTATGAAAAAAATAGGATACCCACCCCGCATGATGCAAAATTTATAGAGACGAAGGTAAGATCCCTACCTCAACAGGTTCTGATCACAACGTTCCCCCGGATCAACTTTAGAAGGCGTCTGTCGGCATCCATCACTTTTGTCGAGTTCCATAAAAACCTCCTCAGGTGGATGTTGGAAAGTAAAGGCCGGAGGAAAGACAACAGATCAAATCTCAGAAGTTCTGCCTCGTCGTTAAGATCTCGTGTTCGCTGATGAATCATAAATCAGAGCTCAGATGAAGAAGTTATAGAAGAAAACGAGCCTTCAAGTCCCTTGGGAGAGCTCTACTCAGAGGAATGGGGAGGAAAGGGGTAAGTTTAAAAGGAGGAGGGTACCCCTCCTTTTATAGGTGAGAAAACCAAAATTACACGGCGTGTACTTTATGGTACACGGCGTGTACTCTGCCATTTTACACGGTCACCACGATGCTTCCAACACGGCCTTCAACGCGGAACGTGGCCATTGACTGGTCAACACACGGCTTGAAGGTAACACATACGCGGGGATGTACTACACGGCATGTAGTATTGGCTACACGGTGTGTACTCATTTTTTTCACACGGCAAGGACACGGCTCCAACATGGAACACAACCATTGACTGGTCAACACATGGTAACATGTACGCTGGGATGGACTACACGGCATGTAGTATTGGATACACGACGTGTACTCATTTATTTTACATGGCAAGGACATGGCCTTCAACACAGGGTATACCCAGCAAGGTGGTACACTGAGTGTACTCACACTACACGGCGTGTACTTACAAAATTCTGGAAAGTGTGGGAAAAGTCCATTTTACCCTCCAGAATACTTCGTGACCTTATTTTTCACAAAGGAATGGGCCAGAAATGTCCGGACCATTATAGGCCCATTTTGTAATTTTTAGGTTTTTAAAATTTTACATTTATTTTGGCCATAATTTTATATAAATTATCCTGATTTTCAAATTCTTTATCTTGCAGATTCTATACATCATGGGATTCATTTCATCCTTCTTGACCTAAAGCTGAATAGACTATATGGAATCTCAAAAGAAGCTCACAAATTGGACCACAAAAATTGTTTACAGTTCTTCTAATATTTGGTTTTGCATCTATAACTCCTTCATGGTGGGCCCAATTGATTTGAAATTTGGTGGGCGGACGCGAAAATTGTTTTTAAACATCTTTATTTGGGTAAAGGATGTGTGAATTGGTCTTTGTTTTGGTTATTAAAGTATTGTAATTCAGAGGATTGTGATTTGGAGAGTCTAGCTTGAAAGAATGAATTGTCAGAGTAAAATGAGCATAACTCTCAGAATACTTGTCCAAAAACACAAAAATTTTGAAGATAGAAGGAAAGGATAATTATAAAAAAACATTAGAGAAGGGTGAGATGTGTGAAAATGTCATTTAATGTGGCTAAAACACGTCAAATTTCTCTAGAAAAATTCTTGTTATAAAAGGAGGGGAGCTCCTCCCCCACAAAGCATCTCATTCCATCCCATTCCTTCAAGGACACCAAGGAGGAGAAATTTTAGACTTTATCTCTTTTATATTTTTTCCATATATTTTTTATGCCTTCTTCTTCACTATTCATCTCGGTTACCTTTACCAAGGTGGATTTATCATTTTGAGTGATTGGGGAGAGGCTGGTTTTCTATTTTGCAATGCTTTAGTTCCTATACATAATTGAATGAAATTTCTTTCTTTTTCAAAGTTTTTTTTCAATTTCATATTGAGGGTTTTATTATCATGTATGATTTTTCTTGAATTTTAATTCTATTATTGATTTTACCTCTTTTAATAATCATTATCTCCCTCTACTACTTTATGATTTATATATGATGTAATTGACAAGATATTATTGGTAATGTACGCGACGATCGTTAGTATGTGTAAACGGGGTAGTGAATGTTCATGAATATTTGGGATAAACAAGACCTAATAGTGTATTTCCTATGTTAATTGATGATATTAAATACAAATCTTTTTCACATGGATAGAGAGTTAACCAAACTGAGATCTTGGTAAATTTTTCTCTCACTAGCATAATTTCACTAATGATGTGAGAGGAAACCATTGTGAAAACTCACTTTAATCAACTCAGAAGAAGAGGTCTGAATTGAATTGAACAAGGATAACATTAAAATCGAAAAACTTAACCCGTCCTAATCACCCTCTTAATATAATATTTTTCAATAATTTGAAATTAAATTTTCTTTTCAGTCTTTTTATTATTGGTTTATTCTAAAAACAGATTATAACATCACGTTACGTTTTCAGTTAATTTTTATGTTTTTAAGTACCTATGTTTTGAAGTAGTGACTTAGGGTATGATTGGTTGATCTTTTAAAGAAAAACTAGAGGACATTTTGTTGTGCAAGGTTTCCGCACGGTTTGGCAAACCGTGCGACCAAACCATGCCAGCCTTGAAACCTGGATAGAAGCTTCCACACGGGCAGCGCATGGTTTGTCTAACATTGAGGCCAAGCCATGCGAGAAGGGTGGTCAAGGTAGTATCTCATGCACGGTTAGCACACGGTTTGTTAAACTGTGTGGCCAAACCATGCAGTCACTTAAATTAGATCCTTAAATTGTGGATCTCCCTCGATTTTTCCTCTAAGTGCCTCGTTTTTCCTTCTAAGCCGCCCTAACTCGGGAATTGTCTTCTCGTAAGGTCAAAGAGGGTTCTCCCATTGTTACAGAGGCGATACAAAGGCTCCTGTTGGTGAATCGAATCCGGCTTCTTGAGATTTATGTGATTGTTCTTCACCATTCTTGATTGGTTTATTAGATCTGCTTAGATCTGTTTCTCTTAGTCTCTCGGTTTCTTGGATCTACACCCATTTTTGGTAGATCTACGTGTATGGTACCATATTTGATTAGATTTGGTCTTGATATTTATAAGATAGGAGATCTAAGGTGGGTTCTTGAAGAAGCAACCCGGTATTTCTTGAGCGTTCTCGACCGTTGTGGTTTTGGTCAAAGCCTTCGAGGTAGGTGGTTCTGTCACGACTTTCCAAATTTATTATCATTGTATTTTCTTGATTTATTTAAATTGTTCATTTAAATTTAATTTCTCAAGTTTTCTTTCAATTGAATTGATTAAAACTCAATTCCAGTGAGTTGAGATATTTGAAATGGTTTGGCATAAAAATTTGGAAAACCCCAATTCCATTGAATTGGGTGTGTTTGTGTAAATTGGCTGATTTAAGTTGTTGAATCTAAATTGTGGATTTGATGGAAATGGTTTCAATTAAATTGTTGAATTTAATTGTGGGAATAAATTTTGTAATGATAGAATTGGTTTTGAATGGATTTCAAACTGGTGAAAATGGCTTAAAATTATTTGATAGAAACCGATTGGTTTTGTCTTGTGGAAAGGCATGTTTTGAATATAACTTGTTTTGGTTTTAAATGGAATGAAATTGGATATTTTGAAATGGAAGAATGGTATTGATTGTATTTTAAGCATTATTAAAATAGTTCACCCATCATGTAAGAGCGCATGCAAGCCTTAGGTAGTTAATGAGTTATTTGGATACACTCTACGCTACGACAACGTTCTAAAACATACTTACGGCGGGTCACATCCCCGATGGGTTGGTGACGAGTCTCCTATGTCCAGTGTCATAGAGACTTGTGCATACACATTTTTCTGAGTCCCCATAGAGAGTGCGGAATCCTATACCTGATTAATACGATCGTACCGTTTGGAAGATGACCATGTTGCTCAATTGATTATTTATATTTGAGATATAAATGTATGCCAATGTTATGAAATTTTTTTATATGCCAACTGAATTTACATAAACTGTTTTATGTAACTGTTTTTTTAAGCCATTATTTTAGAAATATTCCATCATTGTAAATCCTTTTCTTAAATTTATTTTTCCATCATTTGAAAATGTATAGCATGTTTTGTTAAAATATGATTTTAAATTGCCAAACCTGTTTATTTGAAAATTGAAAACTTTTCTTCAGATAATCTATATTTGGCATCTGTTATGGAATCTTTGGTGGTATCGTACTGGGCTTAGGCTCACACCCTACTTTTGCCTTCGAGTGTTTGTATATTTCCTTCTTCCAGGAATGAGCAAAGGGAAGTAATCTCTTGGAGGAGGATCGTGTGGTTGATCTTCACATGGTGAATTGTTTCCTTAGGGACCTTGGGACTATTTTTCCCTTTTTGGTACATGGGTTGTAGTACTATGGGATTTTTATGCCTCTTTGTTTTCTGGTAGAATACTCCCAGTGGAGTTTCTTTTTGTTATGCATACTATCTTGTTTCTTTTTCTTCCACATTATTGTGGAAAAAATCATTCCCACTTCCTTGTTGTGTGATGCTAGGTGCTATTCGCCAACCCGTGGGGATCGGGAATGCCCTTCAGGCTATGTCAGGGCTAGCTCAGTTATCGGGTTACCAGGTTACCCAGACTGGTTCTTGGAAAAGTGGTATCAAAGGGAGGTTAATCATCTTTCCTTGATGACATTATGCATTGGAGAATTCTTGTTGAGACTTAGGAGGTAGTTGTGATTGAGTGTCTGGCTAGATGTCACCACAATGAACCTTAAGTCACCAGGGTTGGTTAGGGAAAAAGGACTTTTGTATTAGTTCTAGTATTTTCCCTATTTTTATTTGGATAGAGTAGAATCCAAATCTTGTTGATCCCTTGTATTAAGAATAGTTTTCCTTGTTACTAGGTTTGGGTGTTAATCTATGTCTTTTTATGCTGTGTAGCATCATGCCTCCGAGAAGATGTGGAGCTTAGATCCAAAAAAAGGCTGCTGTTGAAACTCAACAAGCTATTCCTTTTGTGGATCCAAATCTGGTTGAGGTGATTGTTCGCACTGTATGAGCTCTATGACATGCACCACCTCTAGTTCCTGTTCAGACTCCAGCTATAGATCCTCATAGTGATATTCTCTAAAGTCATTCTCAAGAATTCCTACACCAGAAGACACCAATTTTCAATGTCTCCACAAACCCTAAACATGATGTGGAATTTCTGAGTAAGATTGAACGTCTGTTTGGGTTTTTGGAGACACTTGATGTGATCTAGGTGAAGTGTGCCACCTTTGTGATGGAGGGACCAAGTATGAGATGGTGGGACACAATGGTGACGACTGGGAAACATGAGGTTCTGGATTGGAAAGACTTTAAGGTTCTTTTCACTAACAATTTATATCCAAAATCAATGGTGTTTACCAAGGCTGCGGAGTTTTTCAAGCTTGAGAAGGCCAAAAAACTGTGACTGAGTACTCAAATCATTTTTATGATCTGGTACAGTTTTCTCCTGAGATTGTATCTAATGAGAGGATGAAGGCTCGATGATTTGAGTTGGTACTTCGACTAGATATCCGTTATCATTTTTTCCTACTGAAGCTACCCACCTATGATGATGTACTGGATAGGGTCATGATGGTTGAGATAGACTTGGTAGGAAATTCATGGTTGAAGGAGGTTTCTTTTCCTATTAGTGGTAGTGTGGCCTACTTTAAAGGAAAACGGAAGCGTGAATTTTATCATGGTAGTTCTCGACAGCATAGTCATCCCAGACCTCCGGTAGCACCAGTAGGGGATTATTTGACTTGCTATCAGTGTGGGAATCCAGGACATTCTAAAAGGGTTTGAACTGAGGCACCCAAGAACTGTAGCTCATGCGGACGTTTAGGGCACTTATAGAGATTCTACCATCACTTCTCGACTCCATGTGGTGGAACAGGATCATCAACACCTCCAGAAACTGCGGGGCAATCAAATGCTTCACATACAAAAGGGTTCCAGCCACAAGTATCTGGAACGAAGCTTCTTCACGCAGTGGAAGAGTCGCCAGAGGTAGCTGATGCAGGTCCTGCAACTGTGATAGGTACCATTACTATAGCTTCATCTTTAGTGACAACACTTTTTGATATTGATGCATCTCACTCTTTTATTTCAACCCATCTTGTTAATCTTCTTAATCTACCTGTGGAACATTTATCCTGTGCAATGGATATTACTACACCCCTTGGTGTAATGAGAGAGAAGGGTCTTCGTAGTCCTGTTTGTGTCTTCTCTCTATCTGATGTAGATCATGCTTGGAGTTTCTTGATTCTTGACATGAAATATTTTGACGTCATATTTTGGATGGATTGGTTCATTTCCAAAAAAGCCCGGATCAATTGTTATCTTCGACTAGTCTACCTTAATACACCTACTGGTGTGCCTCTAATTTTTCAATGAGAATGGGACCCAAGGTCATGTAGAGACAGACCCTCTTATCCAGATTTGGGGAAAGTTATATCATCGTTTGCATTTGATCTAGATAAATATTCAATGTGTGGTGATATTCCCCCAGTCTTCGCTGAGTTTTTCGACGAGTTTCCTTTTGACTTCTCTGGTTTTCCACCAGTAAGTGAGGTCGATTTACCTATTGACTTAATGCCTAGTACTCAACCAGTTTCTATTCCCTCTTATCGAATTGCTCCAGCTGAACTAAAATAACAGAGGTCTCAGTTAGACGATCTTCTTGAGAATGGTTTTATATGCTCGAGTGTGTCACCTTGGGCAGCACCTGTTCTCTTTTCCAAGAAGGTTGATGGTTCTCTCCGCTTATGTGTTGATTATCGAAAGCTCAATCGAGATACTATAAAGAACAAATATCATTTACCAAAAATTGATGATTTGTTAGATCAATTGAAAGGGGAAAAGTTGTTTTCAAAAATTGATCATCAATCTGGTTACCATCAGTTTAGGATAAAAGAATATAATGTTCTTAAGACCACTTTTTGAAGAAGGTATATCCCTTATAAGTACCTTGTAATTACCTTCGGACTAAAAATGATCCAGCAGTTTTCATGGATTTGATTAACACAGTTTTCTGTGAGTATCTAGATGCTTTCGTGGTAGTCCTTGTGGATGACATTCTTATCTACTCCAAGTATGAGGAGGATCATGTGCATCATCTGAGAATAGTTCTGAGCCTTCTAAGGAATCACTGACTTTATGCCAAGATTTCAAAGTGCGATTTCTGGATTTGGGAAGTGAAATTCTTGGGACATGTCATGTCATAACAGAGAATATCAGTTTATCTGGAAAAGGTGAAGGCTATTATGACTTGGGAACAACCACGAAATGTTTTTGAGATTTGTAGCTTCTTGGGCATAGTAGGATATTATCGTCGGTTTGTTAAAGACTTATCAATGTTAGCTTCTCCAACGACTATTCTGACTCGAAAGGGAGTGAAGTTATCCTGGAATGATAATTTTCAGAGTTCTTTTGTTAAGATAAAGCGTCTTCGGACTACTACACCAGTGTTAACTCTTCCTATGGCTAAGATAGGTTATGTAGTTTACTATGATGCATCGTGTTCATGTTTGGGATATGTTCTCATGTAGGGTAATCATGTTGTTGCCTATGGGTCTCGTCAGATTAAGCCTCATGAGAATAAATATCCTACCCATGAACATGAACTTGCAACTGTAATGCACGCACTTAAGTGTTAAAGACATTACCTTTATGGAGAAAGGTTTATTGTGTACTCAGACCACAAGAGATTGAGTTATATCATCTCTAAAAAAGATTTGAATCTTTTCCAAAGGCGTTTGGTGGAGTACCTGATATCTTTTGACTTTGACTTACCTATACCCCGGGGAAAGGTAATGTAGTTGCAAATGCATTAAGTAGAGAACTTCCATCATATGTTGTGAAAGAATCTTTAGATGAGTGGAGTCTGATGGATCTTTTTTCTCAGTTGCATATTGGAGTTCAGTGGAAGGGGAATGAAGTTTCTTTAGCCAGTATTAAGTTGAATTCTGGTCTCCTTGAGTTAATTCTTAAGGAACAACAATAGGATGATGAATTCCATATCATTAGGGACTCTCTTTATGGTGGGGAGACCGACACTCTGTGGTCATTCTCTAAAGAGGGTGTTCTGTGTTATCGAAACCGTTACTTTGTGCCGTTAATGGTAAGGAAGAATGTGATGGGGGTTTCCATAACTCTCAGGGGGTTGTACACCGAAGAACCACGAAGATGTTCTATGATATGTGGTGACAGTTCTGGTGGCCAGGTATGAGACAAGAAATTGGTGAGTTAGTATCTCGTTGCTATACATTCTAGCAGGTAAAAGCCGAACACCAGAAACCTTCAGGTTTGCTTCAACCACTTCCAGTCCCTACATGGAAGTGGGATGAAATATCTATAGACTTTGTGGTTGGGTTACCTCAAACCTAGAGGAAGAAGAATGCGATATGGGTTGTGATCGACAGGCTGACCAAGTCGGGTCACTTTATACCTATTCAAGATACAACAAAAGTTTTGGAGTTGGGAAATATCTATGTGAAAGAGGTTGTTCGTTTTCATAGAGTTATGTGTGCTATAGTCTTTGATAGGGATCCTCGGTTTACTTATTGCTTTTGGAGAGGACTTTAGGAGGCACTGGGATCTCAGGTTCATTTGAGCATGGCCTACTATCCACATTCAGATGGCCAAACCGAAAAATCTATTCAGATCCTTGAGGATATGCTCTGCACTTGTGTTCTTGACTTTGGTGGGTCTTGGGATGATCATATGGGGATAGTTGAATTTTCTTATAATAATGGTTATCAATCTACAATAAAAATGGATCCTTTTGAGGCTTTTAATGGTCGTTCTTGTAAATCTCCTTTATGTTGGTCGGAGATTGGTGAAAGCTCTTTGGTAGGACTGAGTTTGTTCCAAGAGGCGACAGCTATGATCCATTTCATTCATCAGAGAATGTTGAATACACAGAGTCGGTATAGGTCTTATGTTGATCGTCGCCATAAACCTTTAGAGTTATCAGATGGTGACTAGGTTTTCTTGAACGTTTCCCCCTGATTGGTTCATTGACAGCTTGGGTGGCAAGGGAAGCTTGCTCCTCGTTCTGTGGGACCTATTGAGGTTATTGGACTTGTGGGGATAGTTTCTTACCATCTAACTCTATCACCATAGATGAGGTCGATACATAACGTGTTCAATGTGTCGCATCTATTAAAGTATCTCTCTGATCTATCTCATGTTGTGACTTGGGGGGTGCGTTTGGGTGAACTTTTAAAGAAATACTAGAGGATGGTGTGTTGTGCACGGTTTGAAGAATAGTGCGACCAAACTGTTCCAGCCTTGAAACCTGGACAGAAGCATCCACACGGGTGGCACACAGTTTTTCAAATAGTGCGGCCAAGCCATGTGAGAAGGGTGGACAAGGCAGTAGCTCATGCATGGTTAGTGCACAGTTTGTTAAACCGTGTGGCCAAACCGTGTGGTCACTTAAATGAGATCCTAAAATTGTGGATCTCGCTTGGTTTTGCCTCTGCTTGCCTCGTTTGTCCTCCTAAGAGTCCCTAACTCGAGAATTGTCTTCTCCCAAGGTCATAGAGGGTTCTCCCATAGTTCCGGAGGTGATCCAAAGAATCCTCTTGGTGAATTGAAGCCGGATTCTTGGGAGGTATGTGATCGTTCTTCATTATTCTTGATTGGTTTCTTAGATCTACTTCTCTTCTTCTCTCTATTTCTTGGATCTACACCCGTTGTGGGTAGATCTAAGTGAGTGGTACCATATTTGATGAGATTTGGTCTTGATATTTCTAGGAGAAAAGATCTAAGTTGGGTTCTTGAAGAAGCAACCTGGTTTTTCTTGAGCGTTCTGGACCGTTGTGGTTTTGGTCAAAGCCTTAGAGGTAGGTGGTTCCGTCCCGACATGCCAAATTGATTATCATTGTATTTGCTTGATTTATTTAAATTGTCATTTAAATTCAATTGCTCAAGTTTAATTTCAATTAAATTGATAAAAACTTGATTCCTTTGAGTTGAGATATTTGAAATGGTTTTGGCATAAAAATTTGGTAAACCCCAATTCCATTGAATTGGGTGTGTTTCTGGAAATTGGCTGATTTAAGTTGTTGATTTTAAATTTTGGATTTTATGGAAATGGTTTCAATTAAAGTGTTGAATTTAATTGGGGGAATAAATTTTGTAATGATGGAATTGGTTTTTAATGTATTTCAAACTGGTGAAAATGGCTTAAAATGATTTGATAGAAACCGATTGGTTTTGTCTTGTGGAAAGGCATGTTTTGAATAAAACATGTTTTGGTTTTAAATGCAATGAAATTGGATCTTTTGAAATGGAAGAATGGGATTTATCATATTTTAATCATTCTTAAAATAGTTTTCCCATCTTGTAAGAGAGAATGAAATCCTTAGGTAGTTAGTGAGTTATTTGGATACACTCTACGCTACGAAAATGTTCTAAAACATAATTGCGGCGAGTCACATCCCCGATGGGTTGGTGAAGAGTATCCTTTGGCCAGTGTCATAAGGACGTCTGTATACACATTTTGATGAGTTCACATAGAGAGTGTGGAATCCTATACATGATTAATACGATCGTACCTTTTGGCAGATGACCATGTTGCTCACTTGTTTATTTATATTTGAGATATAAATGTATGCCAATGTTATGAAATTGTTTTACATTCCTACTGAATGTACATAAACTGTTGTATGTAACTATTTTTATTTAAGCCATTATTTTAGAAATATTCAATCATTGTAAATACTTTGCTTAAATTGATTTTTCCATTATTTGAAAATGTATAGCATGTTTTGTTAAAATATGATTTTGAATTTCAAAACCTATTTATTTGAAAATTGAAAACCATTCTTTGGATAATCTATATTTGGAATCTGTTATGGAATCTTTTGTGGTATCCTACTGGGATTAGGCTCACACCCTACTTTTTCCTTTGAGTGTTTGTAGATTTACTTCTTCCAGGAATGAGCAAAGGGAAGAATATCATGGAGGAGGATCTAGTGGTTGATCTTCTCTTGGTGGATTGCATCCTTAGGGACTTTGGGACTACTTTTCCCTTTTTGGTACTTGGGTTGTAGTACTATAGGATTTTTATGCCTCTTTTTGTCCAATACATTACTCCTAGTGGAGTTTCTTTTTGTTATGCATACTTTCATGTTTCTTTTGCTTCCGCATTCTTGTGGAAAGAATCATTCCCACTTGCTTGTTGTGTGATGTCAGGTGCTCGTCACCGACCCATGGGGATGAGGAACGTCCTTCAAGCTATGTCAGGGTCGGCTCAGTTATCGGGTTACCAGGGTACCCAGGCTGGTTCGTGACACACACCATTTTTCACCTCGTTTGAAGGTGACAAACTATTTTGTGTGCACTCATCTTCTTGAGAATTTCTAAGGTTAATCACTAGACTACACTTGGGAATACATATAATTGTTTTTCCACAATCAATGATAGGTGTTCACTACTCCACTACTAGTAAATGATTTTCTGAGTTAAAAGAAATCAATCTTCATCAAATCATAGTCTGAGCTGAAACAACCTAAACTACAGAAATAAAAGGTCTGAGCTAAAATAAAAAAAAATAGTAATATATGGTCCATGATAAGAGACTCTAAACTATAAAAACATATATCATGGGCCAAATTACCCTAAAAATAATAATATTTGTTCCATGTTAAAATAATCTAATCAATAGAAACAAAAGTACTAATCTAAAAGATAGTAAAATAATTAAATTGATGGTTAGAGATACAAACCCCTAAAATACATCATATTCCTATTTATCAAGAAAATAACAATCCAATTTAAAAAGAAAAAATTCTTTCATGTTTCATTACATTGAAAGGGAACTGTGGGATAAAAAGTCAAGTCACTACTCCATGGATACATACTCTTTGTGTTTAATGAAATATTAAGCACATATAAAATTGATAGGGTCTAATCCGTGTGTGGATAAAAATCCATTAAACATTGGCCTTAAAAAAATACAAGACACTCCCACTGAGTTATCCTTATATGATTCTTTTATAAAATAATTTGAAATATAGGAAAATATACAATTCATGTAAGATTTATTATTTTTTCTAATAAAAAATCTATTTAGGCTTGATAATCCCATTGAATTCCCAATATATTAGATAAATTTACTTGTGGGAAATATGTTCATGAAGGTTATCGTTTTGAACCTAGTGATATTCGAACTACATGAGAAGATACATCAATGATGAATTTCATTTCTGCTATAATTAATGAAAAATTCTCGATATATCTATGTTTGGATTTAAGCATTAAAATGTAGGTGATGGTATTTACATGGTGTTATGTAAATGGAAGGTAACTTCAATGGTCTATGCAATGATAAGACATTGAAATTTACTATACATAAGGAATGGAATAAATCCTACCACATATTTGTATGGTTTGAGAAGGTATATTCATTGATAATATAGAAAATATGGAGTAATATTCATTGCAGAATGTTTTTCCATTAAATCCTATGAAAATTTAGATTCATAAAATGAACTTCCCATTAAATAATTTTTCCAAAGGATTCCATGAGATATAATTGAATAAAATCTGAGGAGGACATATTTTGGCTCAATTAATCAATGGATTTAGTTTCTGCCTTTGCAATCCACAAAAATGCTTCATCCTTAGAGAGTGAATCAAACCATACTGTCAACTCCTGGTCAAGGTGCTCAAATTTTTCAAACATTTTTTTACCCAATACTAGCATAAATTCAATGGGACCTCTTAAACATTCTATGCATCCCATCATTATTTGACCATGTTTCGATGACACATTGCCTCCACCATCTATTGGGGAGCATTATTCAGGGCCTCATGAAGACTTCATTGAACTAGAGATTTATCATTCACCAATACTAGCATAAATTCAATAGTACCTCTTTTAATCTCTTTGGGAAATAAGATCCTTCTCCAGTGCATTGAGATTAATATATTAAAATACCGTATAACCGAAGGTAGTAAATATGTACCTGAGATAACCTTATTGGTGCATCAAATACTTCAAACGGCCCTCCAAGATAAGGGTCTGAACATCCACCCACATTTGCCTCCCCATTAGTTGATGGAGTACTATGTACTCTGATACATGAATGAATCCCAATCCAAAATAAAATATTACATGACAAAGTTGATTATTGGTCCAAAAGGGCCCAATACAACCTGAATGTGGTAGTGTTGAATCATGGTATGAATATTCCTATTAAATTAAATATATAACCCACTAGATATAGACCACTTTATTATAAGGGTCGCATCATTTTCACTTCATTATTTATATGTTTGTAACCTTTCCAACATTATCTCATAATGATGCATAGAATGTTTAAGAGGAATCAAATTACCTAGATAGACATATTTTGACATGGTTTACCCACACATGTATACAAACAAGGAGCGTAAATTGACCATCACTAAGGAAAAAATGATATACTATGTTGGTTTAAAATTTATTTTTTTACATCATTTATACAACGTCATTATTTTTGTAGATGTTGTAAATATGTATTTAACTTCGCATTAAAAAATTGACATTGTAACCGAATAATGAAATTATTTTTTAAGTCAGTTATTATATATATTATATGAATGAAATGACATGATGATGGGTTTTTCACATTCATTATTTATTAACCGAAGTTAAAAATGATTTTTTATGTTGTTTATTATATAAACAAAATTAAAAAATTACATAAAGGGTTTTTCACATTGGTTAATTTATAACAGAAGTGAAAAAAAAATTTATTTATGTAATTCTATTAAACCTTCCTGAACAAAGTCGTCCAAAAAACCAAACTTGTAGTAGTAGAATTAAAACTATAAATACCAAAATAGTAGCATAAGAACCTGTAATTAATATATAATTACAAAATTTAAAATTAAAATATTTAGTAAAAGAAAACTAAAATACAACAAAACATGTAGAGTTATTTTTCCATTACCCTAATATGTGTGTGAGCTTTTGTAAACTATAATGGAGAGCATCATAAAAGGATAAAAATTAAAAATAAATGATTACCATGTATTATGTATATAAAAAATTAAATATTAAGGAATATTCTACACCTAAATTTAACCTGATTTAAATTTTTAACTATTGTATTTGAAATTATATCATACATAAATATCAGCACATAATATCCACATTTTTTTACAAATTATTGTTTATGATAAATTTTTTGAAATGATTTTTTCAATTCAAAATAACATTTTTATGTAATATATCCTAAATATACTATTTATATATGAAAATTAACTTTTATATTTACATATTAGATCTTAGTGAACATTTTCATTATGGTCACTCGAATGAAATTCCATCCCCTGTTAGAAAATATTAATAAAGAAATTGATTTAAAATTTATTATAATATTAACAAGTATTATGAAATTAAAACTTACATTTCATATACATCCTTAAAATTTTATCATACATTTCCATGGATAGAGATTAACTAGTAAAATATATTATCCAATGGAAATAAAACACCTAACATCTAAAATCCACTAAAAAATAAAATTTTAGTTTATTTTTTACTATGTTAAAAAATATATAACACTTTGTGAGATTAGTTTTTCCTACTCTTGAAGTTTTGAAAACATCCAGCACTGAATAATTATATTATTTTGAATTCTTTAAAAAATATAAATTGTTCTTTTTGATTCATTTATTCTTTTCTCTAGAGGTGACATGTAATGTTGTTTCCTAAATATATAAACAACTGTCTTGTAATTATACTTACACATTTTATAATGTTTCCTACTACAAAACAAAAATAAGTATAAAATTTTAAAAAATAAATTTTGGGAATGATTTATGTTCAGTCTTACTGGGTGAAAATTATAATCATGTTTATTATGAACATTTATCCATTTATAATCTCAATGATTTTTAATTTTTAAAATTCCAATAGTCATTACATGCCCCCCAGACATCATATTCTATTTTAATCACATATACACATCAATTTTTTTTGAATTTCATGAAAATCTATCAAGACTACAAGAATCTATATCGAAATTCATATCTCATTGTATTCATTTTTTACTATATAATATTTCATTAAATTTAATGTATTCTTGTAAAAAATAGTTAATTATATAAACATTAAAATTTTAAAATAAATATGACACAAATATTAAATAATAAATAAAATATACATGTATCTCTATGGTAATATGTTGCAAAAGTCTATATGTCCAAACAAAAAATTGGCTGATGCATTTTCCAAGTATAGTCACCTCATCTGCAGATATTGGTACTCCATATCTGATAAATCTATAGTATCCTATAAATCAATCATAGGATAATATATCTCTATCCACAGATGTTGAACGATATATACAATATAAAATAACTTCCAATATGCAACAATATAATAAATATGATCATCAATATAAAACAAATAGTAATAGTTAAGATGAGAAGGAGGGGTGTAGGTGTTGGATAATGAGTGGGGTTTTCAGGCGGAGGTGGATGAGAGGGTGATACACATGAAGTCATAGGAGTGGGAGTTGTTGTTTGAAATTGTTTTTTCATATCTGAAAAAAAGTATTGTATTAAGGGTCTTATCTCCTCCTCCTTATTCACATTATTATTCTGATCCTTATACTACAATAATCCAATTTTTTATAAAAATAAACCATTTACAATGCTGAATAATGTTGAAATACTTATCACACCAATAAACCCACTAGGTATACCCATACATGACATGGGTGTTTGGGATTTCCCAGTGATCTAGATAAAATATCATGCCTACACTTAGATTCAAAGACCCCCTGTATTCTCTTATCCATAATTGAATCTCTTATGAGTTATTTGAAGAAGTATATAATGATTCAAGTTAAATAAATATTTTTATTTACATAAATAAATAAGTAGAATAAAAATCTTACAATACTCTAAACAAAAAACCTTGAATATTCTATAAGATATTTCCCCATTTTAATCATCTGAGACCTCTTCTATTATTATTGTATAGTCAAGGGGTAGAGGAAACATTTACAGATATTGAAGAATCAATTCATAGTTTTTGAATTTTTCAGCCATCATTTTTTCTCCCAATAACGTATACCGTACTTGAGATAAAGTATCAGGGTATACATTTATAGAGTGGATATCCAAATAAGATCACATTGATTGTTGTAAATTTAGAATAATAAATCAATAATTAGATCATTACTATAGAAATTCTTCTAAAATTTTTCAATATACTTTCAAAAAATTCTTCTTTTTTCTACTTACAAGAAAATTATTCTATGTGTCTACATCTATAAAATGATATGTATGAAATGTATTTTGATCTTTCTTATGACCATAACTGAAATAATATGTGAGGGTTGATTTAAAATCCCTACATCTTCAAGAATCTAATGAAAAATATTTCTTTCTAAATCCTCTAGTGTCAGGTATATCATATTCCATATGAAAAGAAGGGGGAAACATATATTACTATAAACATTTAAATAATATTAAAATAGTAACAAAATAGAATACCAAAATGGTCTCCCACAACAAATATAATGTAACTTTGTCAACACTACTACAATCATTAATCAAAACACTCACTTTTCTTCTACCATTATCTGATGAGAAACACATGATTTTTTTTCATTTAGACCTCTTAGAATATAATTATCATCAAATTATACCAGTAACCACTAATATAACGACCCATAATTTACATACATTGTTATTACTTCGGAATTGAAGCACACTTAGTACAACATATAACAAAACCAAGAAAGGACTGTATAGGTATAGAGTCTTTAGAAACTGGGAAACATAAACAACTTGTTCATAAATCATCTACTTTGCCTCCCATTTATTTCATCATATCTAGAGTCCCTTTTTGGCATATCTTACTTAATAACCTTCTTCCTGACCTGGGGAAATAAAACATACAAAAGGGTGAGCTCAAATGCTCAGTAAGGGTAAACAAAATAAATATCAATCACATCATATACATAAGAAAATAACTTTTGGAAATCTTAACCTGCAAAAGAGATTATAATATCATAACATGGGATAAATCAGAGAAGTGAAATGTAATCCCAATAATCATAACTTAAAACATGAGACTTTGTGGCATATACACATAATCATATAGAATCATTTCTTGTTAGTCAAGACTCATTTCCAAGACTATCTTAGTGGACAAAGTCCATTTCTGAACCGAGTCACCATCGTTTCAGTCCTGTTTCACTGAACCGGTATAACCTACTGTTCCATCCATGTCTATCTCATGAGATATAAAATCTTTACCCAATGCATTGGAGGGAGATATAGGTCCCACCCATCTCATAATTATACCATTCTTATGTGTGCCACATAATCAGAAAACCATACATCATAGCATAACCCATGTAATAAAAATGGGAATCTTAAATATCGATACATAATAAAACAATTCATATAAGATAAAGGAATTCATAAAAATATAATTCCATCACAAAATAATCAAATCAATGTAATAATAGGGATAAAAACAGAACCCTTTATTATCTTAGATGGAAAATAATTTTGATAAAACACTTGAACTCCATTCTTGAGGAAAATATTCTTTCTTCTTCAAAAACACTTTTCCTTTCTTAACATGTTGTACAATTCTAAACTAAAAAAAATTGATTAAAAATAAACTGGAAATCTTGTAAAGGATTCTTCTTGGAAATAATGTTTTAAAAATCCATTCATGCCGTATAAGTTAAAAAAACATTCTTCGTACTTTTGTCGAAAAAGTAAAAAAGTACCTCATACGAAAAATGAAAAAAGATTCCTTTCATATCATTTAATAAAAACTCACCAACGGGTAAAATTGGATATAAACTATTGTATAAGGATATAAATATTACATATTGAGGAAACATGGATGTGGATGATAAAATACACCCCAGTAAATTTCAAAGTATAAACAATCTCGGATAAAAATGAGATTGTGATATTTTCCCTTACCTTAGGTCTGATATGCTTTGTATGTGTCCGAACCTCTTGTATAATGATTTAAATAATGTTATTGACTTATTCCATAATCATAAATATTTTTATGATATCATATATGGTCATATTCTTAGCTTCTTTTTAGTAATATTTCATTGCTACTTGTTATTCGGGTGTTTATAACTTTTTGTTCTTATGCGTGTTTTGTCAAATAAATTCTTATTATTATCTTTAGGTTATAGATACCTCATTTCCAGAATTTTATTAGTGTAATATATATCATATTCATTCATTCAATTCATTTATATAGTCATTATTAAATGAAGATCATGTAGAACGAGTCGCATCACATCGTGGAGACGGTATTCCGTACGTACGCACGAGTGATGATATCGTTCCTATGATCATGGAATTGTATTGGAGTGTATGTATACTATTTCAGAATCAGTATCACATTATAATAGTCATATATAGTCATTATTTACACCATTATACCCAACCAAGTAAGGTGGTGGTGGAAAATAGATTACACAACGGTGTGGAGTCGGTATTCCGTACATACGCACGTGCGGTGATTTCTTTTTCCGTAGGATGGATAGATGGTAAAATAGGGTTTTTTCATACTTATAATAACATATCAGAATATTAGTGATACTTATGTTATTACTTCATAATGAAACAACTAAATAAGAAGAAGTGGAAGAAGAAATAAAGATGAAATAATCGGTAACAGACATTACCTCTTCTTTGAAGTGCTTCTTTGAGACCTTCTTTTAGGGCACTAAAATTGGTATTTGAAGAAGACCAGGACCTCTAGGATGTCTCTAGGGAAGTGGAGAGTATAAAGTGTCAGGGGTTGGATGAGCTTTAAGGCTCAAAGTGGTGTGAGGAAGAGGGGGAGGAGGTGCCCTTTTATAAGGGAGGAGAGGTGCTCCTTTGGAAAAACTAAAAATATTATTTTATTATAAAGTCAAGTTTGGTTTTAAATATCTAAAAATTGATTTATATATAAGATAAGGTGGGTATGGGTGTAAATACTCTCATACAATAGAATTTAGACAAGTTTAGTATCCTATTTTAACCTTATCATTTAGATTTAACATTAAGTTAAATAAGTTTACTTTTACTGTGTCTTCTTGTGTTCTTATACTATAAGGTTAATAAACTTACTATAAGCAGCCAAACGAATCCCAAGTTATTTATTATTAATATATATGACCTTATCTAAGTCATTTGGCCGAATGTTAGATTTTTAGGAATAAAATAACAATTACTAATATAATATTGTTTTAAAAAACTATTTTATGTCAATTTTGACACTATTTAGGAATTAATTTTTGTGAAACTTATAACAGAATTATTAGTTAGAAAAAAGTTAATTAAAGCAATACTAACATGTCATATTAATCTAGAAAATTATTTTAAATCATAAAAAGTCTCAAATCACATTTATTTTTATGTTTATAACATCAATTATGTCAATATTTCATTAATAAGATAATTACTGCATCATCTTTGTGTCATAAATAAATTAAATTATTTAATGTCTAAAAATTACAAATAAAATACCATTATGTAGGAAATATTTTTATCTTTCTAATGAATATTTATAGTCGAATTTATCTTATGTATAACCCCATATTAAAAATTATTTACTTATTAAACTTTGATTTTAACTATTTTAACCCTTCTTTAAATAAATTAATAATAAATGTCCTAATCTAATCCAAGTGGGACTAAATGGTCATATTTTATTCCAAAGTTTGTTTTTGGTCGAATTAAACTTATCCAATAGAATTAGGACATGTGTTATGGTAATAATAATATCATTTTTACCCTTAATTACCCTATTTACTTTTAACCGTGGTAAAAAAGTAAAAAGTTACTATTCACCAAAAATTATTTTCATCTCATTGAACCACATTTTAGTCCTTGATATTAACTTTGTCTCTCATATTTTCGAAATTCCACTCACAAAAGCGGTAAAATTAAGTTTTATGAAAAATCAGTTTTTTTAAATACCACTTAGTGGTTTCACTATTCATCAAAAATTGAAAGTTTTTAGAAAAATACCAAAATTTCACCCTAGGATAATTTCAATATTAAAAATCCAAAAATGAAGTCCTTTTTGAAAAATAAAATTTATAAAATTTCAAAAAGTGGCAATTACTATTCATAACGGCTAGTTTTAATAATATTTTAATAGTATATCGTTGTTTAGTGAAACTCGGTATTGCGTACGACGCAAGCTATCGAGGAAGCTTGCGATTTAGTGTAAAGCAAGCCAAGCAAGTGTTTTTTGTAGAAAAAGATTCCTTTGATGATTTATATAACATAAAATTCTCGGGTGTTACATTCTACCCCCCTTAAAATGAATTTTTCCCTTGAAATTCGTCACTTTGTAACAAACAGATGAGGATACCTCACCCTCATCATAACCTCAAGCTCCCATGTAGCTTCTTCTAATTGGTGGTTCCTCCATAAAACTTTCACCAATCGAGTGGTCTTGTTTCATAGGAATTTTTCACTACGATCCAGAATATCTATCGGTTTTTCTTCATAAGAAAGATCTTTCTCCAGTGGTACAACTTTTGAGATGAGTACATGTGAAGGATCAGGTATGTACTTTCTCAGGAGAGATAAATGGAACACATCGTGAACTTGAGAGAGATTAGGTGGAAGTTCCAATCGGTAAGATACCTTCCCAACACGATCCAGTATTTCGAAAGGTCCGATATATCTAGGGCTCAACTTCCCCTTCTTTCCAAATCTCATAACCCTCTTCCAGGGAGATATTCGTAAGAACACTTTATCACCCACTTCAAACTCTAGGTCTTTTCTTCGGTTGTCGGCATAACTTTTCTGTCGACTCTGAGATGCTCTTATGTGTTGTTGAATAGATCTGACCTTTTCTACCATTTCATCATTGAGATCAGGTCCTAATAGCTTTCTTTCCCCGACTTCATCCCAGCAAGTTGGAGTCCTGCATTTCTTTCTATAGAGAGCTTCATAAGGAGCCATCTGAATACTGGAGTGAAAGCTATTATTATAAGAAAATTCTACCAAAGGTAGGTGTTGATCCCAAGCACCTTTGAAATCCATAAATCAAGCTCTCAACATATCTTCTAGAGTTTGAATTGTTCTCTCAGAATGACCATCTGTCTGAGGATGATAAGCAGTGTTGAAACTCAGCTTTGTATCCAGAGTATGCTGAAGACTTCGCCAGAATTTCGAGGTAAATCTCGGATCCCAATCAGATATAATAAAAATTGGTACTCCATGCAATCTTACCACTTACTTTACATATATCCTGGAAAGATGATCTAGAGAGAAATCCTCTCTAATAGCAATGAAGTGTGCAGACTTTGTAAGACGATCAACTATGACCCTGATAGCATTATTGCCTTCGGATGTTTTAGGAAGTCCTGTGACAAAGTTCATAGTGATGTTTTCCCATTTCCATTCGGGTATGGGTAATGGTTGTAACATCCCCTTAGACTTCTGTCTCTCAGCTTTAACTTGTTGACAAACCAAGCATCGAGAGACATATTCAGCAGCATCTCTTTTCATGCCATCCCACCAGAAGTACTCTTTCAGGTCCCTATACATATTCGTGCTTCCAGGATGAATAGAGAATGAAGAACTATGAGCCTCATCCAACAGCTCCTTCTTTCATTCAGGGATGGGAGGAACACAAACCCGATTCCTGAACTTTATTATCCCATCACAATCAAGGTTGAATTCGGGAACATTTCTTACCTTCTTTTGTAACTCGACATCTTCTTTCTGTGCCTCTTTATTCTTCACATGTATAGATGGTTGAACATTCATTTGAGAAAGATAAGATTGTTCCCCTTCCATTATAATTCTAAGATACATCCTTTGTAAATCCATAAATATGGGATCTTTTGTGATCCTCATCATGGATAAACTAGCATGGTCTTGTCGACTTAATGAATCTGCCACCTTGTTTGCTTTCCCAGGGTGGTAATGGATTGACCAGTCATAATCCTTAATCATCTCCAACCATTTTCTTTGGTGCATATTCAGCTCCTTTTGTGTGAAAATATACTTTAAACTTTTATGATCAGTATAAATGTCACACCTTTCTCCATAAAGATAATGTCTCCAAATCTTTATTACAAAGATTACCACAGCTAACTCCAAATCATGAGTTGGGTAATTTTGCTCACGTATTTTCAACTGTCGTGAGGCATAAGCTATCACCATATCATTTTTCATAAGAACACACCCCAATCCCTTCTTGCATGCATCACTTTAGATCACAAACCTTTCTCCACTACAAGGCAGTGTGAGCATAGGTGCACTGGATAACCTTCTTTTCAACTCCTTGAAATTCTCTTCACATTCCTCCATCCATACAAACTTAACTCCTTTCCGAGTCAACTTGGTGAGTGGATTAGATAATCGTGAAAAATCTTTCACAAAACGTAGATAATATCCAGCCAAACCAAGAAAACTTCGGATCTCAGTTACTGTTTTTGGTCTCGACCATCTTTCGATAACCTCTGTTTTTGCTGGATCCACAGATATCCCCTCTTTTGAGATTATTTGACCCAAAAATGCAACTTTTTGAAGCCAAAATTCACACATGGTAAATTTGGCATAAAGCTTCTCATTTCTCAGGGTCTTCAATATAATTCTTAAGTGATCTTCATGTTCTTCCTTGCTCTTTGAATATACAATAATATCATCTATAAAGACTACCACAAACTGATCAAGATAGTCTCTAAAGACTCTATTCATCAGATCCATGAAGATAGCAAGGGAATTAGTAAGACCAAATAGCATCACTAAAAATTCATAGTGTCCATACCTTGTACGGAAAGTCGTCTTTGGTATATCCTCCCTTTTGACCCTTAATTGATGATACCCTGAATGAAGATCAATCTTGGAAAAGTATTGAGCTCCGTGTATTTGGACAAATAGGTCATGAATGCGTGGGAGAGGATATTTGTTCTTGATAGTGATCTTGTTATGTTCTCGATAATCAATGCAGAGTCTCATTGATCCATCTTTCTTCTTAACAAACAGAATAGGGGCTCCCCAAGGTGACGCACTAGGGTATATGAACCCCTTATCAAGATTCTCTTGGAGTTTCTTCTTCAATTCCTGCAACTCAATTGGGTCCATTCTATAAGGTGTATTTGAAATAGGCAAAGCACCCTGTACGAGTTCTATTGAAAACTCAACATCACGATTCGGTGGAAGACCCGACAATTCATCCGGAAAGACATCATCAAACTCCCGTACAATGGGCATATTCTTAATTGTGAGTTTCTCACCAACCATTTTAGATAAATAACCATTATTTAGTGGAATCAATACCCATAAAATGGAATAAATTTTCACTGGAAGGTTATGTTCATCCTTGCATCGATAGACGATCATAGATTGATCTGGAATATGAAATGTGACTTCCCTTATTTGGAAATTGATATGAGATCCATGTAGAGAAAGACAATCCATGCCAAGAATCACATCAAATTCCACTATAGGAAGGATCACCAAATTTGCAGGAAGCACTTTCCCACAAACTTCAATCGGAGAAGAATTATAAACTTTTGATGCGACTGTTGTGCCATTAGGGGTTGTCACAGCTAACTCAATATCTAACTGTTGAGGTAATATGGTGATATCCTTAGAAAATTCTTCAGAAATAAAGTAGTGGGTGGATACAGAATCAAATAAATCATTTGCTACTTTAGAGTGGATGGTAAGTGTACCTTTCACCACATCATTATCGTACTCCACATCACTGATAGAAATTTCATGTGACTTTCCTTTATATTTAGCTTTAAGAGTTTGTTGACGTCGACCATCATCATCAACCCTTGGATTAGGGAATTTATTGGCATAATGTCCCATCTCCTTGCACTTGAAACATTGAAGTGTAGTAGGTTCATTCTGTGTATCCCTTCCTTTGTTTGCATCATTAGACATCTTCTTCCCATCATCACGGCATTCAAATGCCCGATGACCTTCCTTTCCACATTTGAAACATTTACTTTTCCCTTTAAGACAACTCCCTCCATGTTTCTTTCCACACTTTGAGCATAAGGGAAAGCTCATCTTATTTTCAGTGTGCTCTTTAGATTTTCCTTTGAATTCCATTTTCCTCTTCTTATCAAACCCATGTGACTGATGGGTTACTCCAATCTCCATCTCAACTTTGAGAGCACATCAAACGATTTCCTCATAGCTATTGAAGTCCCTTATGGCTAAGGTCCATCGAAGACTTGGTTTTAAGCCACTAAAGAATCGATCAATCGTACTCTCAAGATGGATAATAATACCATAAACGTACCTTGAAAGTCTTGTAAAATTTTCTTCATAGGTACAAACAGATTCATCATCCTTTTGCTTTAGTTCAAGAAACTCTTTCTCCATCTTTGTTCGGAGAATACGAGGGAAATACTTATTGAAAAATACGTTCTTGAACTTGTCCCATTCCATGGACTCAATTTCATCCCTTTGCATCGTATTCTTAATAAGATTCCACCATTGATCAACATCACCCTCCAAACGGTACACTGCTAAGATGACTTTATCATGCTCAGAACATTGAAGAACTGAAAATATCTTTTCAGTATTACTAATCCATTGTTCAGCAACTAATGGATCAGTAGACCCGCTGAATGAAGGTGGACGCTGTCTCATGAAGGATTCAACAGAATGTTGCTCCTTCCTTTGCTCGTTTGGAAGTCATGCATGATTCATAGCTTGAGAAAGTTGTGTGAGCATGGCTACAAGATTTTTCATTCCAGCTCCCATAACGTTTGGTTGCTCAGGGGGACAATCATTGCATTGCTGGTCGCATTCCGCATTAACACGGTTCCTTCGGGTTCCATCCATTGACTAAAACCAAGAAGAATAGTGTGAGAAACACTAATTATAATAGGAAAACCACATAATCAAGAATGAAATTTCACACTTAAGGTCATATCCTAGGTTATTCATGGCCATTTCTAAAACACTAAGATTGTGTTCTATGCTTAGACTTATCCTTAGGGTTCTTACTAAGGCTTTCGCGTCCTAGTTTCCAAAGGTTGACTATACCTTTCCTCAAATACCAACTATAACAACCCATACATTACATACATTGTTATTACTTCAGAATTGAAGCACACTTATTAAAACATATAACAAACCCAAGAAAGGACCGTATAGGTATAGAGTCTTTAGAAACTGGGAAACATAAACAACTGGTTCATAAAGCATCTACTTTTCCACCCATTTATTTCATCATATCTAGAGTCCCTTTTTGGAATATCCTACTTAATAACCTTCTTCCTGGCTTGGGGAAATAAAACATACAAAAGGGTGAGCTCAAATGCTCAGTAAGGGTAAACAAAATAAATATCAATCACATCATATACATAAGAACATAACTTTTGAAAATCTTAACCTGCAAAAGAGATCATAATATCATAACATGGGATAAATCATAGAAGTGAAATGTAATCCCAATAATCATAACATAAAACATGAAACTTTGTGTCATACACACATAATCATAGAGAATCATTTCTTGTTAGTCTAGACTCATTGCCAAGACTATCTTAGTGGACAATGTCCATTTCTGAACCGAGTCACCCTCGTTTCTGTCCTGTTTCACTGAACCGGTATAACCTACTGTTCCAGCCATGTCTATCTCATGAGATATAAAATCTTTACCCAATGCATTTGAGGCAGATATAGGTCCCACCCATCTCAAAATTATACCATTCTTATGTGTGCCACAAAATAAGAAAACTATACATCATAGCATAACCCATGTAATAAAAATGGGAATCTTAAACATCGTGACATCATAAAACAATTCATATAAGATAAAGGAATTCATAAAAATATAATTCCATCACAACATAATCAAATCAATGTAATAATAGGTATAAAAATAGAACCCTTGATTATCTTAGATGGAAAATAATTTTGATAAAACACTTGAACTCCATTATTGAGGAAAATATACTTTCTGCTTCAAAAACACTTTTCCTTTATTAACATGTCGTACAATTATAAACGAAAAGAATTTGATTAAAAATAAACTTGAAAACTTGTAAAGGAATCTTCTTGGAAATAATGTTTTAAAAATCCATTTATGCTGTATAAGTTAAAAAAACATTCTTCGTACTTTTGTCGGAAAAGTCAAAAAGTACCTCGTACGAAAAATGACAAAAGATTCCTTTCATATATTTTACTAAAAACTCACCGAAGGGTAAAATTGGATATAAACTATTTTATAAGGATATAAATATTACATATTGAGGAAACATGGATGTGGATGATAAAATACACCCCGGTAAATTTCAAAGTATAAACAATCTCGGATAAAAATGAGATTGTGATATTTTCCCTTACCTTAGGTCTGATATGATTTGTACGTGTCTGAACCTCTTGTATAATGATTTAAATAATGTTATTGACTTATTCCAGAATCATACGTATTTTTATGATATCATATATGGTCATATTCTTAGCTTCTTAGTAGTAATATTTCATTGCTACTTGTTATTCGGGTGTTTATAACTTTTTGTTCTTATGCGTGTTTTGTCGAATAAATTCGTATTCTTCTCTTTAGGTTATAGATACCTCATTTACATAATGGTATTAGTGTAATATATATCATATTCATTCATTAAATTCATTTATATAATCATTATGAAATGAATATCATGTAGAACGAGTCGCATCACATCGTGGAGACGGTATTCCGTACATACGCACGAGTGATGATATCGTTCCAATGATCATGGAATTGTATGGGAGTGTATGTATACTATTTCAGAATCAGTATCACTTTATAATATTCATATATAGTCATTATTTACACCATTATACCCATCCAAGTAAGGTGGTGGTGGAAAATAGATTACACCACGACGTGGAGACGGTATTCCGTACGTACGCATGCGCGGTGATTTATTTTTCCGTAGGATGGATAGATGGTGAAATAGGGTTGTTTCATATATATAATAACATATCAGTATATTAGTGATACTGATGTTATTACTTCATAATGAAACAACTAAAGAAAAAGATGTGGAAGAAGAAATAAAGATGAAAGAATCAGTAACAGACATTACCTCTTCTTTGAAGTGCTTCTTTGAGACCTTCTTTTTGGGCACTAAAATTGGTCTTTGAAGAAGACCAGGACCTCTAGGATGTCTCTAGGGAAGTTTAAAGGAGAAAGTGTCAGGGTTTGGCCGAGCATGAAGGCTCAAAGTGGTGTGAGGAAGAGGGGGAGGAGGTGCCCTTTTATAAGGGAGGAGAGGAGCTCCTTTGGAAAAACTAAAAATATTATTTTATTATAAAGTCAAGTTCGGTTTTAAATAGCTAAAAAATGATTTATTTAGATGCTAAGGTGGGGATGGGTCGAAATACTCTCATCCAATAGAATTTATAAAAGTTTAGGTTCCTATTTTAACCTTATCATTTAGATTTAACATTAAGTTAAATAAGTTTACTTTTACCGTGTCTTCTTGTGTTCTTATACTATAAGGTTAATAAACGTACTATAAGCAGCCAAAAGAACCCCAAGTTTTTTACTATTAATATATATAACCTTATCTAAGTCATTTGACCGAACCTTATATTTTTAGGAATAAAATAACAATTACTAATATAATAATTTTTTAAAAAAAACTATTTTATGTCAATTTTGACACTATTTAGTAATTAATTTTTGTGAAAATCATAACAGAATTATTAGTTCGAAAAAAGTTAATTAAATCAATACTAACATGTCATATTAATCTAGAAAATTATTGGAATTCATAAAAAGTCTCAAATTACATTTATTTTGATGTTTATAACATCAATTATGTCAATATTTCATTAATAAGATAATTACTGCATCATCATTGTGTCATAAATAAATTAAATTATTTAATGTCTAAAAATAACAAATAAAATACCATTATGTAGGAAACCTTTTAATATTTCTAATTAATATTTATTGTCGAATTTATCTTATGTATAACCCCACATTAAAAATAATTTACTTATTAAATTTTGATTTTAACTATTTTAACACTTGTTTAAATAAATTAATAATAAATGTCCTAATCTAATCCAAGTGGGCCTAAATTGTCATATTTTATTCCTAAGTTTGTTTTTGGTCGAATTACACTTATCCAATAGAATTAGGACATGTGTTAGGGTAATAATAATATCATTTTTACCCTTAATTACCCTATTTACTTTTAACCGTGGTAAAAAAAGTAAAAAGGTACTATTCACCAAAAATTATTTTCATCTCATTGAACCACATTTTAGTTCTTGATATTAACCGTCTCTCTGGGATTTTCGAAATTCCACTCACAAAAGCTGTAAAATTAAGTTTTATGAAATATTCAGTTTTTTAACTACCACTTAGTGGTTTCACTATTCATCAAAAATTGAAAGTTTTCAGAAAAATACCAAAATTTCACCCTAGGATAATTTCAATATTACGAATCTAAAAATGAAGTCCATTTTGAAAAATAAAATTTATAAAATTTCAAAAAGTGGTTATTACTATTCATAACAGCTAGTTTTAATAATATTTTAGTAGTATATCATTGTTTAGTAAAACTCGGTATTGCGTACGACGCAAGCTATCGAGGAAGCTCGCGATTTCGTGTAAAGCAAGCCAAGCAAGTGTTGTGTGTAGAAAAAGATTCGTTTGATTATTTATATAACATAAAATTCTCGGGTGTTACAACTAATCCTGGCTATTAGAAGCTAATAATTTCCGTAAACATGTTCTACCACATTTACTGACCTTAAAACTATTCTTTGTCTATTGGGAGTATATAACTCTTGTAAAGAAGTATGGGGACCATCAAGAGAACCATGTGAATGTTCCTCCCTAGATGTATGTGTATGCTCATCACCATAAGAATTTGGTTTATTAGATGATTGATCTATCATTATCCTACAAATCAAATCCATAAACAATTTGTACGCATGTATATAAATTCAACTATTAGAATAATAATTTAAATGAAAATTTAAGAAATATAAAAGTAAACTAAAACTCAACACATTGTTATTATTACTATTTATATTTATAGAAAATTATCAAAAGAATAATTATATATGAAATTTAAAGTAATTTAATGAAGAAAAATCAAATAATGGTGTAGGAAAATTAAAAATTTTCCATCCGAATAAATCATTTTTTATAGAAAAAATCATATTTTTTCAATATAATCTTATAAAATATTTTTTTATTTAACAAATTTGATTACAACTAATTGTATTTAAAAAAATTCAATAAGTAGATAAGTTGCATAAGGGTGAACATGGTAAACAAAACAAAAATAAACTAATATAATCGAGAAATTTAAATTATTAGTATTAATACATGTTTCAAAAAGAAAATAAAAGTAACATATCTAGTATTTTATGAAATTTATAAAATTAAATGGTAGATAATTATATGTTACATATAATATTAGGAATTTACTAAAGGATTGTTTTCCAAAATTCCTTCATCATGATCACTCCATATAGATGAAAGTATTTCTACAGTGTGATTATAATTATTGTCTTTAATTATTCCATTGATGTAGGTATATTACATAAATAAACATATTCTTAATGTTGATCATCACCAACAAATTGTTTTCCCTTGTAAAAAAATAGACAACTAGATATCATATTGACAAAGAACATAAAACATTTTCTCTTTATGTCATTCCATTGTAAAATGATCAACTATGTATTAAAAATCTATTCAGATTTACAATTTTCATTCCAAATTCAACTTGTCTGACACTGTTTGTAAGAATAAACCATTTATAATTAAACACTAGAACTTTTAATTTAAGTTGATAAACCTCCTATATATTTTCAATGAATATATAATATCTACATGATGCATAAATTCATTTTTTTTCTTTAGAAATAGAAAACATAAATTTCTTGTATGAACACCAATAAAACACTATTTTGAATTGTAAACCTTTTGTCCTGATCTTTCATATGAAATGTATAGAAATTAATGTCGTACATAGTCCATGTTATCAAAATTTAAGCATAGACCACCTTCTAACCATATTAATGTTCCTGATGAATTTGATCTACCAAGAATGGTCTTTTTAAAACATGGCATAAAAGTTTTATTATGCTCAATCAAAATCCACATATCATTCTTCTTTGGATGGAATTTATTCAACACATTAATATTCAGTTTCATAAAAGGTTGGGCATTATATATATTTCTCAAGATGCATATTTAAAGATCCTTTATCTGTTCACTTTAATAAGATTGGATTCTCAATACACAAACCCCCTTTCCCCTAAAATTAACTCATTCATGGTGATATGGAGGAAAACAAATTTTTTCCAAAATAGAAAAGTAACATGTACAAAACTCCACAAAATCATTAAAAATATAATTTTAAATAGTAAACAATTCAGGTTGATATGTATTCTGAACATACCCCTTAAATAAATTCATATACCATTCAAAAAGATACATCTGATTTTGATATATAGGTCTGCCATGCATAATTTCTCAATCCAAATGAATATTAAATTCACCATTACATAAAAAAGATGGAAAAATATATATTTCCAACTGACAAAAGATTGAAATTCATTAATTTTCCAAAATTTTCAAAGAATTCAAAGCAATCACCTATTAATATTTTTAATTGAAAAAAATAACACACCTCTGTGATAGTTTTTCTAAGACAGATGAGAAATATTTTACGTAATGCAACCAGAATATTTTTTTTCATCATGGAGTGATAATAATGATATTTCATACCTTTCAACTTCAAATCCTTTAAGAACAATTTTTATCACATTTGAATAATAACCTTGTAGATCTTTGATATCATGAAGACACCAAAAAAATGTAAGTTTTTCCATTTTGGATAATGTATATCTTGTGAAGGAAAAATTGTTCTGCTTCCATATAGAGTGAGAGATAACTCCAAATTTATTCCCATTGATAGTAAGTCCAATCATTAATTAAACCCATCCTTAGTTTTTCCTTTAATATCAAACAATATTCCAATCATGATTTTTTATATATTATTCTCTATGTGAATCAGATCAATGTTATGTTTCACCGCATGATATTTCTAATATGGTAGGTCAAAAAATATTTTCTTTTTCTTCCAAATATTTTTATCATTACCAGATTCATGCATCTTTCCAAATTTGACATCATGGTTTTGGACCCTCTCAAAATAATGATATGTAGATAAATACATTGGAGCAATATAAAATTATTGTGAGTTGGTGAATTAATTTTCTAATATTCTATATGAGTGAACCATATACAAACACTTTTGATGACCCATGTATATTATTTTTCTTCAATGATACAGTTGATAATATAAAGTTTGTTTTTCACAAATTAAACACACTTTATTCCCCTCAACACTATATCTAGACAAAATTTCATACGCTTTGAAGTCAATTATTATGAACATAATCATTGAATATAGTTGAAAATATTCTATTTTTATAAGAATCATACCCCCTAATACCATCATCCCATTAGATATTAAAATTATAAATAAATGGTGACAGGAATACATCAATATAATTTCTATTTTTTTTTGGTATATAGATCATTAAGGTCAATATAAAAAATTTATGCTTCATAAGAAAATATAGAGATAAGTGGTAAATTAAAAATAACACATTCCATGAACTATGTGTTCTACTAAGACATCGATATGGATTCATTCCATCCATGTACAATATATGTATTATATTTCTAAATTCCTTTCCAAATGTAGGAAACTAGTGATCAAATTTTCTCCACTATGGACAATCAGGTGGATGTTGTATTTTTCCATCAAATATTTACTCATCAGTATGCCATCTTAACCCTTTTTCATTATTCAAATTATCAAATATTTGTTTCAAATGGGTAATTGAAGGAAGATACAAAAATTACTTTTCAGGGGTCTTTGTAGACTTAATATCAGCCTTTGATTTTTATTTCACCTGATACCATGTTTTCCCACAGTTAGAATAATCTAATAGAAATTCATATTCCATTCTATGTAGCACACAATCATTCACGAATACATATTTTTAATTCCATAATTCCATTAGGAATAATAATTTCATCACTTTATAATAATAATCAAGAATATCATTATATTTAGAAATAATATCTATCAACCATTGTTGGAGAAAAATAAATTTTTTTTCACTGTAACCATGTTTTCCCTTCAACTTAATTAATCTTAACACTAAGGATAAAACTATAAATTCCATAAAACTAGGTTATAGTTGTTGTTAATCATCACCTTATAGATTCTGAATTGTTGGTTTTTTCTCAATTTCCTCTATATAAATATCAAAAATCATTTCATTAATTTCATTATATTTTCTATCTTGCAAAGAATCATCATCAAAAGATCTGAAATTCTTCCCAGTTTTACCATACCAAATCCATGGTCTGTAACCCAAATTAAAACCATTAAAAATTAAATTATCATTGATCTATCTACTTTTATACTTCTTCATATTTAATCATTCCAAGAATAGATGCAAAATCATGTAATTATTTGGAACATTTATTTTAGAAAATTCATGAAAATAATCAACACCTTCTTCATATTCATCACTCATTCGATGTGTTGTAATCCATCAATGACTCATTATTTCCAAAACAAATATCAAATATATATATATTTTTGATAATGCAATTTTATATTTATATGAAAACTTTCATAATTAAAATGTAACACAATTTTTAAATATAAAAAAAATACATGTGTATTTGTAAAATATAACTATAAATTATATAAAATTATAGAAGATAAGTTTAAATATAAATTTTAAATCATAAAAGATATTCATGGAAATAATTTACAAAAGAAAATATAGTTAGATAAGATAATTTTATAATTATATGAAATATTCCATAATTTTAATATAACAAAATTTAAAAATATAAAACCAATATATGTGAATTTGAAAAATATAATTATAATTTCTATACAGTAATAGAAGATAATTTTAAAAATAAACTATAAATCCTAAAAAAATATTCAATAAAATTATTTAAATGTTAAATATAGTTTGTCAAAATTTTGAAATATAATATACACACTCATTGGATTATTACATATGAATAGTCATCAAGGTTGTAAGTTGTTTTGTTTATAATGGATTTAGTTAGGGAATCGTATGGAAAGAAAATGAAATAAGTGTGGGGATCGAATATATATGCTTATTATTAAATATTTAATTATATTTCCCTAACCGGACTAATTATATTTAATTATTGAATCACATTTTAATAATATTTTTGAGCAATATGATAGAAAAACACTTTAATGGTAAATCATAATCCAATAGTGTGGTGTATTATTATCCAATCATAACTTTTTTATGTCAATGTAGCTCAAGGATAAATCAATACATATGAAGAAAAAATTTGAATCCATATAATAATTCACTCGAATTTTATGTCACAACATCATTCAACATATTTCTATGAGATGTGGAATATCAATAATGTCCAAGGGATACCACATTTAAATCATATTATATAATTAATCATAATAGTAGACATGGTTGTGGATTTCATGGGGTGATGAAGAGTGCTCAATTAAACACAAATTAATAATGATCAATTTTAGTACATGATATAATATAAATATGTCACCACTGATATACGATCCTTTGTTTGAAGTATTTATAAATATTTATTATGGAATTACTGTTGTTTTTAAGACACTATGTTGTAAATGAAATGTGATGATATAACATGTTTAAATATAGTGGGTGTATGTATCAATCTATAAAATAGATCCCATCAAATTGAATAAAAGTACAATTGAACTGTATAATGAAATATGAAATTTTATGAATAATAAAATTATAAAAATGAATTTCATGATTAAAATTAAAACTATAGATCATGTGTTAATTATTTTTTATATTGTAAAATATACAAAACCCATAATTTTTCATACATGAAACAATTATCAGGGAACATTCATGGACATTCAGTATGTACAATAGTACATTATTTCATCTTGTTGGAGGAGAAAATGATTCTATTATATGGAGGCAATTCCTTGTGCTAGAGAAGTATGCAATGAAATAACATGATGAGATTAAACAAGATGGTAATGTGATATTTTTGTAAACAAAATCAAAAAACAGAGAGTCAGGGAATTCACAAAATTAAATGCCCTAAAGCGACATGTGTTGCGAATACAAGAGAGTTGATAGTTGATCAGATATAATGCACTGATTAAATATAAAATGAATGAATATGTAAAATGAGGTTTGAGGCCAAGAAATCAAATAAATGATTTTAGGGGTTCTTCATGAGAGAGAATGGGTCTGCCTTCACCCGATCAAAGAACACCATAGTGACTTGGAAAAAGAATTTTAAATGGTTTATCATTTTACATAAATAATAATCAGTGTGAAAAATAAAATTTTATTAGATTTATCACATTAGTTTCTATATAATTGATGTGGTAAATTATTTTACAACATCGGTTATAGAGTAATTGGCGTTATAAAAAAATCTCATTACTTTATAACTTCAGTTATACTATAACCAATGTAAAAAAGTGAAATTTATTACGTTTGTTCTAGAATAATCTATGTGATAAAGGGTTGTATTTCATTTAACATGTTTGTTATAGAATAATTGACATGATAAATCAATATTTATAACTTTTCATGTTGTTTATAAATAATTGATGTTAAAAGGATGACACGATAAATCAATTTTGTACTAAATAATGTTCTGATGTACCAAATCCCCTATTGATAACTACTAATAAATAGTTCTTCCTAGATCAGTTCAATAACTAGGATCACATATATTATAATGTTTTGGGATAGCTAACTACCTCTCATGGGTTACTCCATAAATATTTCCGTCCATGGATCACTATCTGTGGGAATTATAACCTTCAACCTCTTCCTATGGTCAATTCTCAAGAAATTATTCACTTAAAATTTATCATATTTTAGGTCCCCTCTTTAGTAATGTTGAAAACATCCTTAAATGAAGGTATGTTCCCAATTGATGATATTTCTGGGATCGTCCTTCAATTATGTGAAAACTAAAATAATGAAGCACAATCACATTCCTGACATTGGGAAGAAACTTCTCATTATTATAGACATATAAATTACAAACTCATTATTTGGTAGTATTTCCAATGAATGATAATTCTTCTTCTCATAGGATTTGTCATAATAGTTAATAAATAAATTCTGAATTTTTTTTAATTGTGTAGATCATCTATATTCTTTATCTCCGTTATAATTTTGATATAATAATGACACCGTTCACTACATAATCATGGAACATATACCCTTTCGTAAAACACTCAAAATATTTTCAAAAATAAGTGTAGTTTAGGAAGTCATGTTTTAAATTCTAAATGAAACTCAAAACATAATGTGGAATTTTCATTATAGTGATACTTTTCATAGAATGTTTATGATACTTCAAAAACTATATATGCACCACGTAGCATGAGTGATTTACAGGCAACTTCTAATTCATGATATTCCTTTTAATAGAAAACATTCGATTCCTCATTAACCACCATTCTGTTTCATGCTAATATTTCCACGCACACTAAAACAACCTTCATTAAAATTTCATTCATGTAATCCTGATTCGTTAAATATTTCATCACTAAATCCACCCCTCGCAATCCACTTTCTCCTTCGTAGACCACTTTCTCTTTTTATGAACACTTTTGTACGTAAATGAATTCATATAGAAATAATTCATTATTATAAAATATAATCTATATATTGATGTTAATAAATGAATTTATATCTGAAAATACATCTGCAAAAACTACTAAACATAATTACTTAAAACATTTTTGTGCACAACAATCACATTGAACTTGTTATGCAGCTTTCATAGTGGATTTAAACATTCACAGAGCACCTTAAATAACTATCTTTCACAAAATAAAATCCTCTAGTGAACTAATAATATAGGGGAATTAAATAAACTCCAAAATATAATACTTTTAAATCTCCTTTTTAGTTCTCGTAGTTTATAATGTGGTTCGTCAAGTACTATTATGAATAAATTTAACCTTTTTCGATTATTCTATTTTTTTCCTATGTAACTCTATTGCTCTCTAAATAGCACAGCTACATTACTATGACATAACCATTATTATATTAACAATACCTCAAGAGATTGATTAGAGATCAAATATTTACTCAATACACACTCTATGCCTGCATTATCCTAACACGGTGGGAGAAAAAAGAGTAGCATGCAACATTTATCAATGAATCACTTTAATTCAAAACAAATCCCTTGATTTCATCATGAATTCCATATTTTCATGATATAAAATATTCATTCGGTCATATTTAGAATCATCATATTTATAAATTTCTAAACTTCTCTAATCCACTTTACCTTCTCCCAATATCATTTTCTCCCCCTGTATTGATTAAGAAATGTTTTACCACCTTTCTAACCACAATGTTCCCCCATTTTGTAATTAATCCAATGGTCCCTAATTCATGTTCTAAAATAGGGTAAATAAAAAAGATAATCACATATGGGAAAAACACACCATACCTCATGGAGAGTGGGTCCCACATTTACACTCTTTCATATGTGCGGAGTCGACAAAACACAAAGAGCCAGTCGATGTTGTTCAAACATTACTTTAGTAAAGACCTTTGATAGAATGTCGGTATCCTATAGTTTTTTAGGAACATAATCAAAATTCCCATGTCCATGCTCTATATTCTTTTTAGTGATGTGATATTTAAAATAAATGTTATATTTCCATAGATGATAGAATGGATTATTTCTAAGATTAATAACACCTGAATTATCACAATGTATACCAATTAGAGACTTCACTTTAGTCTCTTAGTTTCTCATAGAATTCAATAGAGGATTACTTAATTTACTTATTAACTACCCCTTAGTCAATGAACTACAAGAAACAAATTTTTAATAATCTAAAAAATCATGAGGGGACACATATTATTATTTTCTATCCTGAAATCCTTATATGGATAAATTACACTACACATTGGGTTATTCACTTTCTATTTACCCAGGAGGCACAACGTGTTGGAATCCAAATATTATCTATCTACTTCAACTATATAAATGTTTACATTTGACTCTATTTATCAACTTCACAATGAAATATTTTAACTTTTTGAACTTTTCATGATCTAATTCATATTCTTCTTTATAGATGCACAATGCAATAAGATTTTCATCCAGTGAAATTATCACTTGTAATAGAGTCATTGATAGATCATATAAGCCTACTAAGTAAGAACTATTTTTTAGAAAAAAGATATTACTAAAATCAATAATAATACATCCCATGTACCTTACATAAATCCATAGATTCTAGAATCATAACATTCCACAACTCTTCAGATGAATCTCTTGTCTGATGAGGTTATATCTCTTGGTGTTCTTATCACCATAACACCCGATAAACTATATCATTTTGATATCCTAAAAAATTTCAGTATATATTTTATTATATGAACAATATAGATAATCTCAAAATAAACTTTTTTTGTTGTTTCTCCCTCAATTAGTCTTCCCTCGGTTGAATTGAATAAAGGCTTGACATATCTTGATGAATATTCAGTGAGACTTGTAGCCACTATATCATTAAAGTATTGATTGACCTCCCTTAAGTTTCATATTAGGCTCTTCATCAGATAATATACTTGCCTTATAGCATAGAACTTTCAGATAAAGATTCAAAATATAGATTTGTTATGTAACACCATGTGTTGAATCTAATATTATATGTGAATTTTGAATATTTCTTATTCTTCTAGTTTCATCTATCTCAATTCAACTCACTCACAGAAGCTCATTTAGGACACAAAAACCCCATGAATTGTATCTCTCACTTTATCCTATAGTAATTCACACACATTTTAGAATTACTTAATACATGGGGAAAGGAGTACCTCTATAATCTTGAAGAAGAGAATTAGAGTCAATCCTGATGGATCAATCATTTTATAATTTCTTGAAATGAACTATATTATTTTTGTCCTTGTTTCAAATACCCATCCAACTTTAACTATTCTGGTCATAGGAATAAACATTTTTTCCCATAGGTTCTTCCTTATTCTAATATCAATATTTTATATCCTTTTCATTTTAACAATTTTGTGTTTAAGACTATTTTTTGTAATTTTTATATTTTATTCCACATTAATAATCAATTTTCCATGAAATAATCTATATACTGGTCATCTTACCTTCTTTTTCTTCTATTTTAGGGCCCTTTCTCTTGCCTTTACTTCTCTCTATATGGCATGACATGTGAATTTTAAAATGAAATATTTTTTAATTTTTATTCTTTAATTTATCCAATTCACGTCATCTATTCTTGTTAGTATTTATTCTTCCACTAAAATTATAATATTCTTATCATAACTAGGTAATATCTTCCTTATTTTACCATTATTGTTCACATTCCTTTTTAAAGTGATGTTATGGGTAAAAAAGAGGTGGCCATTGATACCACTTTCATTAATATACTTGTGATTCCCTAGAGTCTTTAAACCTATTTTTGGTCTTATCATGTTATCCTCAAATATATTCTTTTCTATTATGGAATTCCAGAGTTGGGGATCATCTTATGGGTTCTATTTATTTAATTACATTATTCATGCAACAATTTCATTCCAAATTCTTGAGATAAACACATATAAAGCATCTTCCACTGAAGGAACACCTCATTTCCTAAATTCTCAGCCATGATATTGATATAGCCATAGTTATAATTCTAAAATTAATCCCATAGGCTTCTGGATACATACTCAGGGTGTGTCCCCCAATTCCACGATAATAGCATTTGATGTATACTTTCTTCTCATGGTAATTTATTTTAGACTTTTCTAGAGTCTTATGATTATTTTCAAATTTATAAATATTTATTTCCTTAAAATTATTAATATTGTTAAATTCATCAAAAAAATTAAATATGACCATGAATCCCAGGAAAAAAAACATGTATTCATTAATTATTATGAAATCCCTTTAGGTCATTTTCCAGAATCTGTCTGATTTTTCCTATTTCTGGAACTGTTCATCTCTATATTCCACTCATTCTTTTGAGTGGTTTTATCATAGTCAATACAATATTTTCCAAAAATGAATGGCCTTCAAGGTGATATAATCATTTCATATTTTTACAATGTAGTAGAATATGTCTATTTCACTAAATTATCACTTGCTAAATGGTAATGATATAGTACATTCAAGTATTCCATTAATTTAGACTTTCATTTGAAATTAGATTGGTCATATTCATTTCAAATATATTCAATATCATCTTAGAATTATTTAATAATATTTCTCCATTATTAATGTTGATAATTAGTTTCTCTCAGAATATTTTTCCATCTAGTCATCTCATAATCCAATTCCTGAGAGAGATTATCCACCATATCTAATTTTTTTTTATTTTAGAATTATTTGTAGAAAAAATTCATTATAGAATGTGTTGTTCTACTATAGAATTTTCATCTCCTAATGACATTAATATAGTTTTCTAACATGTTCAAAAATTTGATCATCCAAAATTATAATTTAACCTGAGTCTAGATTATTTCCCATTTCATCATATTTTGGTTTTTTTAGTTCATTATCTTCAAAATTATTCGTCTCTCATAGATCTATAACGACTTTAAAAAATACTTTTATTTAATTATTTTATCTTGTTGACTTCAATTTCTTACACATGGATATGTATATAATTATATTTATTTAATTCATCCAATTATTTTTTTTCTAATGAAGAACTTCCACTTTTTTCCTTCCTGTAATTTCCGCATCATCAGTAGATCCAACATCATAGGGAATAATAGTTTCTACACTAATTCCTGTATAATAATTGAATGAGTAAATATTTTCAATATCTTATTCATTTAAATAAATTATCATTACATTGTTGGTTTCCTTTAACTAAATCCCACTCTTTCTATATACACTTCAACACTGAGGAATTCCCCCAAACACTTACATCTTCTTTGAATTTCCTACATTTTCTATAACAAATAGAGATAAGAAAAATCTAATACATTAACATCAATAGAATAATAAAAATGTAAGAGAAAACAAATGCCACAAAATCATTCTGTGCTTCGGTACTAATTGTTAGGTTTTAAGGGGACTAAATAGACTATGAGAGGAGGGAATTAGGGAATTAATATTCATTTGAAAATTTTTTCTCGCCCAATAGGATCATGAAGTTTTTAGTATAAGGGTCACTGAATTTTATAAATAGTTTTTATGTTTATCTTATTCTTTTCATCATAATCTGATAATGATACATATAATGTCATAAAGGAAAGACAGCATGTGGAAACACTAGTTTTTACATTGATCAACCCCACATGGCTAAGTCTATGAATCATAAAATGATAATGTTATAATGTACCAAATCCATTAAGTATCACTGAATATAAAATGTTTGGTATATATAAATTGTATTCCCTGGACCACTACCTTTACAATGTTTAAGTATAAATCACTACTTCACATTAGTCACTCCCACAATATTTCCAACCATGGCTCACCGCGTGTGTCAAGGATCACCCCTTTACACTTCATTTTCTCACTACTCCGAAAAGGATTCACAAGTAGTATTTGTACATGTAGGTACATTCATTTTTAATAATAATTGAATCCTTAATTATTGTTTGATTCACTAAAGAATATATTTCTAGGCTGCTCCATTTTTTTCTGAAAGAACCTTGATGAATCACATTCACATTCCATAAATATAGAACAAACTTATCTTTTATTTTAAAAAATAATTACAAACTCCTTCTGGGTAATTTTCCCTAACTGATTCCAATTTATATTTTCATGGGATTAGAAATAGCCATGATTGAACTCCTTTAGCAAGATTGTATAAATGTTTTAAATCCTCTTTCTTCTCATTCTCATTCTGAATTCATGTATAAAATGATACTATTCAATAGGTAATCCTCGCTTGTATATACTTTTATGATACCCTCATAATATGTTAACATATCAGTGTGTTCTATGAAGTCTTGATTTAATATTATAGATGAAATATACATCATTGTAAGGAATTTTCATTGCATTTTTTCTGTTTGTATTATTTTTTGATCCACCATGAACTACCAATACACATCATACCATGACATCATTGTGATCCACTGTTTCTTCATAGACATCCTTCACATCATTGATATATAAGGCTTCATGAGTCCCCTTTCTATTGTGATAAATAGTTCTCTAAAAACCACACCTCCTTTATGAAATTGGCCTTCATGGAATCCTCTTGTATAAACTGTTCCATCACATAAATCTCCCTCACAAACCAATTTCTCCACCACAGACAACATCCTATTATATAAAACCCTTTTGAACAAAGTTAAATTCATCCAGAAATATTTATTTCTGATAAAATATTCTCTCTCCAATTATGAGAGTAAGGGTATTTATATAGGAAAATAGATCTAAAAACATCTAATAATAGTTACTAAAAGATTTTTGGTGGTATAATTTTCACTATAAATATTATATTTTTTCCACATATTGAATTTAACCATTCAATGTTAACATTAAATAACCGCCTTTCAGAAACTAGAATCCTCCCAAAAATTGATATCATAGTAGTATCAAATCACTACCCTCATATTAAAAACAACAAAAGACTTTGTTTTTTGCGTAACATGTTATGTACTATACATAGCACTGCTATGTGGATTTTTTTTCCTCTACTAATTTTGATAAATCATTCTATGTACCTAAATTATAGTTTCTAAAGAACAACTACACAATTATGTGGTCCATGAGATCAATAAATGTTATGTTGAAACCCTTAATTTTCTATAAAAAAATATGTATTTTGAATTCCAAAATTTTGGAAAACATTGTAAAACACTTCCACCTTAAGTGAATCCTATTCCACAGCAAAACAAAACTAAAACATAGTCATCTGACATTATCAACAAAAAAATCACCAATATAAACGGAGATTGTTCATTGATGGATTATATGCAAATAGTCAGTGAACATGGGACTCATACCCATTCCCTATGATCTGTTGGATATGTTTTTGACATCCACATTAGTTAATATTTGCATAGAAAATATTGATTATTAGGGCACAAGAACATTTATGTTTTGAGGTAAAGGTATTATAGAAACATAAAAAATAGATTATCAGTCAGCATGTGAATTGTATGATGCTGAAAAATAGTCAACAGTTGTGTTCAATTTTTAAATATACCTTTATCAATTCCATCACTTTCAACTTCTGTCACCTCAACCCCAAACACATGGGTCGAGGTCATTACCACATGTGATAATTGAAATAGTGGATCCATTGATTTTTTTCATCACATTAACAAATCTATTTTTCCTTTATGGGATATAGAATTTAATAAATGTTAGGATACTAAATAAAAATTGGAAAAAATGTTTTCTCTATCAACAAGTGATATACTACACCCAAAGACCCTAACATAATGGATAAATTAGTTGTTTAATATATAACATCATCAGTCTCCTAAAGAATTTCATTTTCCTATGTCAGGTCAAATGGAATGAACAATTGAACATAAATAGTCACATAAAAGTCTAACTCAAAAAACACCATAACTATTTCCACTTCATAACAGATCAAGTCCAATATTGAACGTTCTATATGTTTGGCATAAATCCCACCCATAATCTCAATAATAGAAGTATGATCCACAATTTGGGTTCCGCAAGGGCCTGGTCATATTTAACAAACATGGATGAGGAAGGGAAATAATCTAAAATTGGGAAATAATTAAAATGTAAGGGTTAATTTATTATTTTGGGTGATATGTGTATAATATTTTAGAGAACAACCTATTTCCCATTCCTATATGATGATGGTGCCTTAGTAGGGGCCGATGCTGAGGGAATTATGGATGGAACCCATGGAATTGTAGATTGTGATGACATAAGAATATAACTAACTACCTTTATTAGTGAAATTTTACCTTGGTATCCCTAAACATGTTTCCCCTTCTTACCACCCTACTTCGCAGAGGTAGCCTCACCCCCAAGAGAATATTCTAGGGTTATCAAGAGTGATTGGTTAACCTCGACTTTTTTCCATATGCAATTAGAGGAAAATGACATTAGTACGAATTCAACACTACAAATCCCATTTGAATATGGATGTAAGACTATTCTTATGGGTCCCTCTAGGATAGGGTATCCTATTTCAACCACGAAAACCTCCCTCATTCTAGGACCTTCCATCTTCTGCACTAATGGTTAGTAGTGGATCAATATCTTTATAATATTTATCATCCTAAAGGGGTATTGAAGGATATATTTGACCTTAGTAGGAGAGTATATGAAAGAAACACTTACAGGGGAAGTAACTAATCCAAATCCTTCTAATTATATCTCTTTATAGTGCATTATCTTTTAGTGTTCAGAATAAGAGTTCACATCAATCTAGTTTCTATATTACAAAACTATAATTTTAGATTAAAATGAGTACACCAAATATCTTACAATAACCATTCCTATTTAAAAAAATACTATTTGTAACTTATCATGATAATGAAACTCATGTTAGATATCTCACTTATTTTAGAAGAGTATATGCGCATTTAGATTAAAAATACGCTATTTTATTTTTATGTCTCAGATTTTTTCAACTATCATTGGTAATTTTACAACCTCAGTTACTAATGTGGATAATTTCAAATTTGATTATGAGGGAGTAAAATTTTGTCATTGTTCTGATAAAAACAGATTTTAACATCATTTAGAGGAATCTATATATGAATATGAGTACCCTGTGTATTTAATATAAACCATAATTGATTATCCTTTATTAGATTATTTTTAAACTTAATGTGAATTGGTGAAGGGTAATTTATCTGAATGCATCAAAACTTATGACTGAACTAACAAGGCGCATACCACTCACATAGAATTCTACAAACAATTCAGGTAGAAAGGTCTCTATCAAGGATATATATTATATAATCTTGATCCTTATAGATTCCCCTTCAACTATCATCTATACTACCAGTGGACATATTTTAGTGTTAAAAAGAGTTGAATTAATGACAAATTAGTCATGATATAAATTCATATCCCATTAATGTGATTGGAAACACCCTACTAATAAAATATGAAAAAAGTATTTAATCAAACACTGGGGATGTTATGGATGCTTAGTTATTCAGATTCACTTGGGAGATCCCATATCCAAACCCATAAAATTGGGAAGGGTTCATAAGTTATATTTTAGGCTCTTACCCTATAAATATAGAATATGTGTTGTATAATGTTTTCATGAAATTTATTGTCAAGACAATGTTCCTCCCTCTTAAAATTTATTTCATCATCATAAAGATAGAGACTTTGACTCCACCATTATTTTGTGTAGGGGAAAGTTGTCTGCATAGGTTAATAGAACGAAGTAGGCAAATTGGGAATCTCAATTGATTCCAACAATACCCTCCAATCCACAATTGTTGAACAAACCCTTGTCAATTATTATCTACTATATACCCTTTGTGTTTTGTGAAATTTTAATGGGAAAATCCTTCATATTATTTTTATTGGGTATTGAATGGTATTTTTTAATAAAATATATCTCAGATTTCATAAATGATATTTCCAACACAGGGAGGGAGTTCCTCCCAAGACCCTTTTTAGTCATCCTAATCACATATCTATAAATGGGTTGTGTCTTATACATGTAGTCTCAAATATAAAATAGAAGTAGAAACTCATCTTATATATATCATAATATCTATGCACCAAAGATCTATATGGTATCTCAAAAAAAAATGAAGTATTCTCAGTGCATTATATAGAATGTGTACAAATCTAGACACCATTAACTGGTAATGATGACCATTAAACTCTTATTAAAATAAAAAATGGTTTATTATACCTAAACAAATTTATCCAGCCAATTGTTTTATGGTTATGTGGAAGTTTTCGAAGGAATATGGTGAAACATAGAAGGATATCACCAGTCTATCATGATGCTCCCTCATAATCGAAGTACCCATATTTGAAATCATCCAAAACACTTATTCATGATTATTTAATCATTGTTATTTTATACATATGGATTTTATAATTGGATTTATGATTATTCCCTCAAATTTTTATTGGAATAAACTTCAACATATAGTTGTATGAGTGTTTTTCATAGAAATAATGATTCCCATCTAGTAGATATTTCCACTTTAGGTATTATAGGTATTTAGACCCAATGATTGGGAATAATTGATGACTAGTGAGAGGATATGTGTTTCATTTTTTGATCCAATCCCTATAAATGTGTAAGAAATAAAACTTTTGAAATTCAATAATACTTAGCCCAATCATGTCCAGCATATTCTTCTTGGACTATTGGGGGACAGAGTGATGTTCGATGTCAAAACATACATCTATAGAATTATGATGATCCTTCGTTCCAACAAAATCATTTTTTGAAACAATATATGAACTATAATTTATCTATATGGGGAAATAAGAACATTTTATATTAGTAGAGAACCATATCATAAAGATCAAACGAAGTGTATATCAGTGACATTACCACAACAATTGTATGACCTACATTAAGGTTTGTGAGAAAATGACCATTTTACATCTCTCGAATCATATAAACCACAATGTATATTTTGGTCATAAGTCATTATATAAGACTTGTGATCGAGTGACTATGTGATGGTCGCATGAACAACATAATGACTAATATATCAAGTGATATAATCATATGTTCATGGAAACAATGTGGTAAAAACATGCGACTGAGAACATCTATCTTAGTTAAGATAACTTACATTGAATTATTTGAAAAAATACTCTGGTACACACTAAATTTACCCAAAAAAATGAGTCTATGTTCTAATGGAACCAGCTAATGGGTGAGATTTGTTGACACCTTCCAAATGAGAATAAAAAATTGAGATCAATCAAATACCAAAATAATTGTATTTATTTCCACAATAAAATGAATAAAAGATAAAATTTAATACCTGAAGATTATGCAAATGATTCCTGAAAATTATGAGACCCCCAAGAATAAAAATGATCACATGACCCTAGGAACATCCTAAAAAGGATTAATTCAAATTTTTTTCATTATCATGAAAAGACCCTCTGACAATCCCTCTTACACTTATGAGGGATTATATATTTTTTTATTAATCAGGTGACATGTAAACCAAATGATTCATGAAAATCCCCCAAATCCCCCTATAAAATGAATCTTCAAAAGGATAAATATTTTTTTGATAGATGTAATGTTTTATCTCATGTGAATATCATATATGGATTAGGTGATTAGTTAAATAATCACATGTTATCCAAAAGGGCATGTAATCTATTTTATGTGAATGGTTTTGGGTATGTAGCCTTAATAATGGTATGTCCCTCCAACATGTGCATTCCCTCACATGACACCCATTTATAACCACATAAAAGTGGATAAATTTTAAAATAAAATTCCTTCCTTAATCCATGAGGTCTAGTAAAATAGAATATAAAATTATGTAAAATAAGGAACCACAATCTGAAGGGAAGTTACATTTTATTCATGATAAGGGTGGATACGACAAACATAATTTTACTATTGATCATTTGAAATCCCCACTGATATGTCAACTTAATTTTGAGATGTCCATTGGACATGTCACCTATATCATGAAAAGGATATCATTCATGTCAATTTTTTCAAATAAATCAATAATAAATAATCTATGGGGTAAGGATATAATATTTGTTTGAAAAAATATTAAAAATGAGATACCCTAATGCAAAATAGTGTTTCACTTTTTTTATGTAATTTTCTATCAATGATCAATGATGATCTTGAAAAGGGACCTACACATGTTTCCCTTGATAATAAGAAATCATCTTCGAAATGAATCTTTATCTCATGTCGACTCCCAGTCATGTCAAACTAATATTGTGAGGATTAATTAAAATATTTATTTAATTTTGGAAAATACATTTGAAAAGGTGTGGGTACAATAAATATGGAGAAAACATATTGTTATTTAATTAAATATTTAACAAATATGACAGCATGGAGGACCTACGTTATGTTTACTAGAAAAGTGTGATGATTCACTAACATAAGACCATATCTATGATATATTCTCCATGTGATGAGAAATAGGAATTAGGCGGTGAGGAAAATAAATTCATTCAAAAATGAAATGAAGACACACACCTGATAACATATTTGAGAATTTTCTTCTCAGTTCATAGATTTATGATATTATAGGAGTCTTCTATGGGTTAAACCTAGTGACAAATTTATGGGATTACACAAGAATATATATTTTTATCATGGCATCTTATTTATCATGAAAATGAATAATGGGGAACCAAATGATATTTGTAAACAATTTTTTTACATATAAACTTGGTCGCATGATGTCTCAAAAAGATAATATTAATACCTAGAGTTTTTTTGTAATATATTATTTGAATTAATTTAATGTTTTCAATATTTTTTTATTTCACACAACATTGAATATATCATTTCTAATATGGTAAAAATATGTTTGGATTTAGTTATATGAAAAACCATGTTAATCTAGAACTACATGAATGTCTTAGATTAGCTTTTTATATACACAATACTATTTTTTGTCTTCTTCTATACAAAATTTTGAGTTCTCTTGATAGTTTTTTCCAATAAAATCGATGTTTTACCCAACTACAATATAAAATTAATATTGTTATTAAATTATTATTATAGTTAACACCATTACATTGGAGTGGAAGTTACAAATAAGATAACGTAATGTGTAATATAATTTTTTACACATTTATAAAATCATTCATTTTGTTTTCAATATAATATAAATTAAATTACAAACTATTTTAAAAATAAGGAAATTTCTTTCATAAGAAAACTAATTCTCTATGTACAAACTCCATTTTATCTCAAAAAAATTGGATGAATTTTTTTAATAAAATTTAAATATTATATATTAATTAACTATTTTACTCTCATCCTATTGATCTAATAGGTGTAAGATAAGAAAAAATCCAATTATATGTATAAAAAGTGGTATTTTTATAAAAGTAAATTTAATATAATTTCAATGGAAAAACAATTTTAAATATAAATTTTGAAACTATTATAATTTTTATATATTGAATAACAATATATTTATATAGTAATATGAAATTATACTTTTATTTCTTTTTTGGTATTTTTTTAGAAGTTTTATTTTTTATTGAACAGTGAAAAACATCAAATATTAATTGCAAACTACTTCTTCATTTAATATATTTATATAGATAAATTAAATTTCAAAATTTTTTATATTATATTTATATAAATTATAAATATATTAATACAATTTTATTCATTTTAATCAACTCTCCATTGATATTTGATATCAAAATAATCTAATCTTTTAAATATTTTCACTTTAAAAAAAATTTGTGTCATCCCTTATACCAGATAATTTAGAACTAATAATATTCCACATCTTCAATTATAATTTTAAAAATGGATCAAATATTAGCATTAAAAATAATTTATATTTTATTATAAGTTTAATATAGTTTTTCCACACTTAAATTGGGAAATTAATTATAATTAATTATAGTGATTAATGTAAGAAAGACTTTACTATGTGGATAATATTTATCTGAGGGGAAAATACTATTTAATAGTGTTAAAATACATTTTCTCTTTAATGTTTTTAATATATCCTTCTATTTATTGAAAATATAAAATTATCGGAGACACATTATGTTGGGGAGGCCTCTCAATAGTGTTTTCCTTTTTAAATTTACAAGAGTACAACTCTTTCTCCACTATAAAAGGGAACTCACCACCCCCCACATCATTAGGCATATATAGACCATTGGCTCATAAAAAACTACATAAATAACCTTAAAAATTCACTACTCTCATCTGATAATTCTTAATTTTTTCATAAATAAATATAATTTTATTCTTTTTTTGGAAACCAAAAGGAATTACACAAAGAAGTGGTAGTATCCCCCAATAAGCACTTTTGTTTTATTTTCATTCTCCAACCCTTAAATAATATTATATAATGATTATATAAAATCCAAAATATACTACATATATTGATATCCTATTATTTTTATGTTTCTATCTACAATTACACACACATCCATCAAATGGGATATAAATCATCATTTGTGTGTACGTTGAATTACTACTTCATGAACCAATGTCATTATTTCATTCATTACCACCTATCATGTTTTTAAATAATGATGAAATATTTATTTATAAATGATATTTATGATATTTATGATGTATTTATAATTTTTTAATTATTATATACCACATAACATCAGGTTTTCCATTTTGTTAGAATATGATAACTTTATTTGTGGTCGTGTGGACTACAACATCCTCCATGAAATGTCACTCATTCACAGTTTACATAGAATGTATTAATAATGGGTTCAGTAAATGCATATAAAATTTATGAATTAATAATTAAAATGTAATAATATATATATATATGTAATTTAATTACTTTATTTCAAAAAGGAAAGAAAATAATAATAATGTTCATACATTTGTACGACCTACCATCTCCATGAACGGTGTATTCCATTTCATATTTCTATCTTTTCTATTATTTTATATATATATATATAATGAATTTATATGATATTTACATAGTTTTTTACATTTTAGAAATAGGTAACTCATGATCAAAGTAAAAGGATCATGAATAACTAGTCAATAGGCTTACAAAAAATAATGTGAATATTACCCAAAACATAAATTTAACAAGATATTTTTATTAAAATGGTAATATAATGTCAAAATAAAATATTATATGGTAATATATATAAAAGTTTTTTTCTTTTTTATACTTATAGTAAAATTATTCTTATTATCGCATGGTTTTGAACTTGTGAGGAGAAATTCAAGACTCAAATTAAGGCATTTCTCTTCTCACTTTTATTTGTATGAGATATTTGTGGTATTCAGCCCTTATTATGGTTTTTTGGTGTATATAATGATACATAATGTTGGTAAAAATTCCCTCAAGGCATCATTGAAGCATTTTTGAGGTGATTGTGTTTGTTGACAAAGTGGACATCTGAGTGGTGCTTGTTGAAAAAGCAAAACAATGGCATACAAATTTGTTGACAAATAGGATTTCATGATGGAATGTCGAGTTCAAGAACTAAGGTCAATGATCCATGTTTCATTCAAGAACGTCAACAAAAGGAATGGATGATCTGGATGCGGTACGAAAGAACAAATACAAGGTGGTGTCGTTTTCCTCTGTTTGCCAAATTTTTGGACCGGAAAATCGACAAATGAAGAAAAGTGTTTTTGGCAAAGGGACTTGCGCGCCGAGGACTTGGAGTATAGGATAATTGTGCTCCATATGTTTTTCAAGATCAGAAAATCAAAATATGGCAAAGAAAACAGGATCGCGCAGGTTTGGGAGTTGGTCACACAAGTGTCTAGCAGGACAGAAGACTTGTGTGCTGAGACTGGATCATGCAGGTGACTTGCGTGCCGTCGGGCAAGGTGGTCAATTTGCCTATAAATAATGGACCACCCCTCTTCATTTAAAACTCGGAGTTCAACACTTTGAGAAATTAGAGCTCCCGTCGTGCAGGTGTGGTGGTCGCGCAAGTGGTGTGTGTGGTCGTGCAGGTGGGACTTGCACGCCAGGGTGATAGTTGTGCGCCAGTGTTTGAAGCTATGCGCCAGTGTGGAGTTGTGTGCCAATATTGTATTGGGCATAAAAGGAAGTGAGTCGCGTAGGTTTAGAGTTGATGAATCTTGAGTCACGCAAGTGTTTGAGGAAGACTTGCGTGCCAGTTGTGACTTGCGCACTGAGATTGACTTGGGCGCCAAGTAAGGTTTGTTTCCAGCAGTGATTTTCAGGCTGCGTGGATGCTGGAAGTTTTCTCGACACCTTAGGTACAAAGAGAGATTCATCTATGGGTGAAAATTGGGCTTCAACAGAGCATCTACTTACAAAGGAAGATTCATTCTTTAATGCAAATGAAGAGACCTACAGGTCTATAAACTGTGAGTGGATTCCTTCCAAGAGCAGTGAGCAAAGGAAGAGAAAGAAGGTGATCCTCTCCACTGACAGTGATCCAGAGAGAGAGAGACAGGGAGTGACCCTTGGAGAAGTAGTGAGCTGACTCTAAACATTGTAAAGGCAGTGAACCTGGTCATAGAAGTGATCTAGCCCGAACATTGTAATCCACAGCTAGTGAAGTTTAGTGGAATTGGTACGACCAGCAACTTGTCAGCGTATGCTCTTGGAAGTAGCCCTTTGTGGTGAACTAAGTAAAATTGATGTGTCCTGTGCATGCTTTACTTTCTATTTACTTTGTGAAATAGGAAAGAGAGAGAATAGTGTTTTTCTTAACAGCGAAACAAGATCAAAACGAGCGTTAATTTTAAATTAGTTATACCCTGATTCACCCCCCCTCTCAGGGTATTCATCCTTGTGGACCTAACACATAACATGTTTTATAATGAATATAATTTAATTAATTATATAAATATTTTCAATTTATTTTATAATTTCAGTAATATCATGATTAAAAAGTTAATCAAGTTGTAAAGGGATTTCTAGTCTCAAATTTATTTCTGTGAGACTTCTTCCATATTCACCACTCATTTCTTTTGTGTGATGTAAATAATACACATTATTGTATTATATGAATCTTATCCATAAATTTATATGCGATTAAATATCCTCTTTATAATATCCATTTCATGGGTATTATGGTAAAAATGTTACCAAATTGGTAAAGTATTTTTTTCTCAATTTTCCTTTATTGAGGAAGTTGTTTTGTTATGAATATATATTATTTTATAAGGTATATACACTTTCCATTGGAAATTCATGTCTTGAATATCTTTATTTTCATGATATTTTGAGCTTCATTTCATATGATTTGCTCATGGGGATTATGATTTAATGTTACCATTGTAGTAAAAATTTATCTATATAATCTCATCATTATCGAGATTGTATAAAATTATGCTTCCATTAATGAAATATTACCATCCTTATATCATGAAATAAGCTTAGTTTTTATACATGATTGTTATTAAGGATATATTCAGGTATTGGAACCAATTTTTATACACTATGGTACTTGAGATAATTGAGATCATGTTTTTAAGGAAATATTACCTTATTTACCTCTTGATTCAGAGATATGTTCTATATCAGAATTTTTTTTCTAGAAATTATAATATTTTAAAATAAATTTTATTCTTATTTTAATGAAAATAGATTTAAAAATGTTTTATGTTTAAATAGTGATTTAAATGTTTTCATATCATTCTTTGTATGTTTTCATGGGTTTTTTAAGGGGAATAGGTTTTAAAAATGATTTATATTTAAAAAATAATTTTCCAATGAATAAAGGATATTTTTATATATAAATATTTAATTGAATTTTAATCCTTCCATGATATGTTTCCAATGTGTTTTCCAAAAAAAAGTATTTTTAAAATTTTATATATTTTAAAATTTTATTTTTTAATGAAATGTTATATTTCAAGATATCATTAAAATTCCTTCTCCATCTAAGATGGTGTCCATTGATATAGTTTATTCTTGACTAGAGATATGATCCATGGATACCATTCATATTATTTCTTATAATGGTTAATTTTTTTACCTCATGATGTTTATGGATCCTGTTTTTTTCCTTTGTTTAATCATTATTAAAAGAGATTTTTATGAGACCCATATCTTTTAAATAGTTTTATCTTGTTTCAAAGATATTAACCTAAACCCCATTTCTCATACAAGGGTTAATCCAAAAATAAAATAATAATGTTTTTATTCATTTTATGATAATATGATGTTAGTTTTAATTTATTCATGTTGTGGTCCATAGACATATATTACACTATTTTGTGGCCCTGATAGCGTCGGTTAATCTCGATACATCATATAAAATGGGGTTTCATACGTAGAAATTGGTAAGCCTGTTACAAATTTTATGATGGTGTGTCCCATATAATGCTAGGTAAGACAATTACAACATATATGATGTGGGGTCCTAGATTTCCTTTGGTAAGCCTATTACTATTTATATAAAGCGATGACCCAGATATCATTGGGTAAGACAATTACAATTTATATGATGGGGTTCCCAATATTGTTCCATGTATGCACTTTATAACTTATATAATGAGGTTGTTCATATAGAGCTTGTTCAGCCCGTCACATCTTATAAGATAGGGTAGCCTGGATTTTTTTGGTTGAACCCATTATATCTATTCAATTCATTGTATAATTATTTATATGTTGTATGTAAATAATGGGAACAAGGTAAGTAGTTTGATCATATATGTGAATAAGGTATAACTTGGCCCATTGTAATGAAATGGATGAAATTTGGGATGGTGGTGTGTCCCACCCAGTTGGTGTAACCCCATTGTTGTTCCATGATAATTTTTGAAATAATCCTTGCCTTTGTGCGAAACATTTTAAATTTTTATGTGTATTTTAAAAATTTCATACCTTATTCCAATAATGTGATTTTATTGATTAATCTATTGATTGTATTATGATTCATTCATTATTAACAACCAATTTTTATTCCATGATTAAATTTTATGATATTTTATATTTAGTGTATGGTCTTATAATGATATGATCATGTTCACATACCCTTATTATCATGTTATTCTAACATATATTCCATGTTTACCCTCACTAAGAATTGGATCTCACCCCATACTTATGATTCATTTAACAAGATTTTGAAAACAATATTTATGTTGGAATAATAACTGAAATTATCCTTAAGAGAGATGTTGATGATCTTTCATGATCATAGAAGATCATATTTCATTGTTTCTAAAGACACTAAACTATTATGGTCCTTAGGCATGTATTTTTTCAATGTGATGGAAATTCATAAAAATTATGTAATATCCATGTATAATAATCCTAGTTTACTATAGTTAGTATCAAATAAAGTGTTCATTTATCCTTTTGAAACTATAATGGGAAGATTTAGTGACATGCCTTGGGATATTTCTGATAATGTTTCTTGGGAATTATTAAAGGATAATTATAGGTATTAATTTATTTAAATATAGATTTCATGTTTATGTTTTTATATAAGTATTTATTTTATTATTATGTGGTGTTTTCCTATTTATGTAAAGTTAAATATATGCTTTATGGTCTTATTCAATATCAGTAACTAGAATGAACTGTTTTAACATTGAATCTTTCAGATGTGGAAGGTATGAGAATTATAAAAATTGATGTAAGATGTGGATATATAATGATGATAATAAGGATAGTGGTTTGAGTAATGGTTATACTATTGATGATAAAGAGGAAAAAATGAAATGTGGATGGTATGGGATTTATTGAGACCATTTATTTTCAAAACATTATCATTAAATAACATTTTTTGAATATGTTAACATTATACATACAGATTCCCAATGACTGTAGTTGGTATAGTGCCTTTGTAAAATTGGAAACATAAACACTAGTATATATGTGAGATATATCACCTCCTACTATTTTCTTCTTGAATAGAACTATAATTAGACATAAAAAAACATAGTACATATCATCATAATGGGGGGAAAGAAACATAAAATGGGTGATCTCAAGTGCTTAGTACATGTAAACAAGGAATACATATATGAATAAAAAATAGAATAACGGTATTAGAATGTGATCAAGAAGATGTATGATCAAACACTACATATCCAAGATCATAACGAAAATCATGAAATAATGATTCACAGTTCGTAATACCTAAATAATAAGAAAATAAAGATTATAATCCATGAAAGCGTTACATAAGAATAAGACATTGAATTATGTAAAACAAATAATAATTTAATGATTTTCATAGCATCAAATGCATAACTTCCAAGACCATATTATTTTTATGGATTGACTCCGCATAACATCATAGTAGACATGGATCGCTCCCTTGATCATCCTAGTAGTATGAATTCACTCTGTATACCATCTTTGTTGTCATGGTTCACTCCCATGACCATCGTAGTATCCAATGTTCACTACCAAGACTATTTTAGTTTATCTTATGAGATAAAAAATATTATCCAATGCATTATAGGGAGATACAGGTTTCATCTATCACATAATGAAATCATCCATACATGTACCACATGATCGTAAATAAACATATCACAATCCATGAAATGAAATGTGTATCATAAACATGTTAACATATCATATCCTATGTAAGTATACATATCTCATAACTATTTCATTAAAATAATTTGGTATAGGTAAATATATTCCAAAAACATATAACACGTAAAATAGAAATGTATTTCATAAAGACTATGACATTAAGGATTTCCTATTAATTGAAAGGATATGAAAGGAACCATTTGATTATCTCTTAGAAAGTAATGATAAACATCAATTGATGTCTTCTTAGATGGAAAATAATTTCTTAAATATCATTCCAACAATTTCCTGAAGAAATATACTATCTTTTTTGAAAAAATTATTTGTATTACATAAAACAATTTTAAAATCATTTTCATAGAAAATTACATTGAAAACATAGAAATATACACCAAATAATTTTGAAAAAACAATTCCTAGAAAACATCTAATATATAAATAAAAACATTTTAAAAATATTCTAATTTTAAAACACTCTGAAAAAAAAGAAGGATTGAAATTTGTTTGAAACACATTTCTCTAATAAAACTTTGAAAAATTTTAAATAAGTATGGAAAAATTATTGAAACAAATTTCAATTAGAAATTAAATAAATATCTTGAAAACATAATTTTAAACATATTTAATTAATAATTTCTTTTAAAAAAATATAAAGAGTAAACATTTATAAATGGAATGGATGATTCAATGAAATGAAGGTGAGTAAATCTATACATGTCATTCGTGGTAAGCAGATCATTCCTTTTACACTATAAAAAGGATAAAAAGATTATTTGTTCGAAAAGAGACAATAAGATTTCAATGAATTAATTTAAATAAGAAAAAAAATTTAATGATGTCATTTACAACTTATAGGATAATGGTATAATATTATTGGAAACCCTTTTTAGAAAGCATATATTATCGACCAAACGGAGGGTAAAGTCAGGATTTAGTAAAAATACGTTCTTAAATATCTTTTGTACCAAAGATTTGAAATATGGTACTGATAAATGATTATATAATGTATAAATATAAGATAAAAAATTCACAATGGACCTTGATAGATGGATCATATGATTTCATTAAGGAAGTGTAAATATAAATAATATTGAAAAGTGATGATATTGTGTCAATAAATACTTATAACCTGGGATCATACTCTCTATGTAGTAGCATGAAAATTAAATGGGGATTATAATATCATTAATATAATTATATTCATGATTAATCATTTAAAAATGAAGTATATACACCTCATGATTTTATCTGCATAAAATATTTATTGTTAAAGAATGAAAATTGAGACAAAACTATTTTACACATTTTGTAACTTTGGAAACATAAACCCATTGTTAGAAGGATCATAAAATGGAAATGTGAATACCCATAAATTTGGTTATAATATAAAAAGAATAAAATTGTATTTAGTACATAATCCACACCAATTGAAATATTGGTGAACGTAAAATGTATCTCATAGAGATTGAAAGTTAGATGAAATCCCCTTACCTTGAGTCCTGACTCTCTATGTATTCGTACGAGATTATGGTATAAAAAATATATGTTGTATATAAATATTTTATATAATAATATTCTTATACATAATTACATATATGGGTTTATTATTTACTTATATTACCTACTTGTTAACAATCCTATGTTGAAGATTCACTTCGGGTATTATTTACTTTATTCTTCACATGCTTCTGAATGTGTTATAATATTTATCCTTATAATTGTATCTTGATTCCAAGACATTGAACATGATATAAATATCAGGTTAATCTAGTATTTTTTATATTATAATAATCTATATCATAATGAATTATGAAATAGAATACACCATTCAGGGAGACGGTAGGCCGTACGTATGCATGGACGTTGTTTCAGGTTTTTTTTCATATTGAAGGAAAATATATAAATTACATATGTATTTATATATATATATAATAATTAATGTTGAATTAATATATCATATATATCATATAATTTTATTAAATCTATCATTAATACATTCCATGTGGTTTGTTAATGAAAAAACATCGATTTGTGGTGGCGGTAGTCTACACTCCCTCTAACGAGTTTATTTTATTAACACCAATTAGAATGTAAAGAGATGTGTGTTATAAATGTGATATATAAGCGTATATAAATAATAAAAATAATATATGAAAAATATAAATATAGTTTCAATCATAATGGCCATCATTATTAGTGGTAAAATAGAAATAAACTATAATCGTTTCCGGAGGTAGTAGTTCACCGTACACGAAAACAGTATGTTCAACATCCATTTTAAGGATGTGTGTGTATTTTTAGGTAGAAATATTTCAATAAATACATAATTATATGTGTATGGTACTTTTTTTAACAATAATTAAATAAATAGTGTTGAAGGAGTGAAGAGGGAAAATAAAGGAAATGAGCTTAAGAGAAGACAATACCTCTAAATGGGGTATCTCCTTTTGGTTTATGTCAAAAGGCTTCCTTGAGAAAATTTATGACCAAAATTAGGCTTCATGTTCTAAGGAATTATTGTTTGGAGGAATCTTGGGAAGATATTTTTTTATCTTATCATTTTTTACATGTCTAAGGAATAGGCATAGGTTTGTACCATTTATAGTATAGGAGTAGTGCCACTCTTGTAAATATTTGAAAAGAGAATTCAAAACACATTTATCATGTTGAAATTGGATCATATCATGGAAAAATGTTAATAAAACTTATTAAAAGGTAGAAATTTGGCCATAAAATGGGTTTTGGACTTGTTTCTTGGTCATTTTTTCCATAAATATACGGTTTACTACCTAATTAAGAATAATTTGGCCTTTACCACTATGAATAATTTTAATCACTTTTACTAATCATTTTGGTCAAAAAATAGTGGCCTTAAAATAAATTAAAAAAATTTCTAATTGAAAATATTAAATCCATTTTTCAAAATTCTAATCACATAATTAGGAGAAATTAATTTAAAATTAATCTTGATAACTGGATGATAATGCGGGTTTTAAATGTAAAACCTCCAAAGGATTTCTATGTTTTAATATCAAATTTAGATTTTAAATTGGTTATAATTAACTAAACTAGAATAATTGGTATAAATATTATCTAACAAAATAATTAAACAAATTAATAATATAACTTAACATTATAAATATATTATATTAAAAAGCAGTTTTGAATTAAAATCCATTATTCTTAACTTTTCATTAAAAGATGATACCTTAAATAAATATAAAAAACATTATCCCAACATATATTTTTGATAAAAAAAATTTATTTAAAAAAATTAAATTTATAAAAGTTCAAAAAATTAGATTTAAAATGGGTTCACAGTTAAAAGGCAGTAAACAATACCAAAAAATATGTGTTTTTTAAGAAAAATATTTTTCTTGTTCCTATATTACATATTTCAAATATATTGGATAAATATAAAAAAATTAATAAATCAAATTTTTATTATATGAATATCACATACTAATTGTAATTCAATTAATTTACTAGTTTAAAATTTCATTGTGACTATAATGATATTTTCTTTATATCAATCTATTTTCATATTCATTTAAAATTAATTGGTCACCTAGGATTTCATCTTGTATTTTAATAAAACACATATTTTAATAATTTATTCAATAATAATTCTATCCATAAACTTAATGTATAGTTTATATCTCATTATCATTATATTTTTAATAATATATTATAGTTTGGTTTCACTCGGTCTTGCGTGTTACGCAAACCATCGAGGAATGTCATTATTGTGTGTAACATATGATAACCTTGTTGTTTTGTGTAACATACACCATGTGGGTACTATTTATAACATATTCCAACTTGGTATTACATGTAACATTAAAATTTGCGATATAATATACAATAAATCAAGATGGAATTGCGTGTAACATATGCCAGGATGGAATTGTGTGTAACATATTCCAAGTTTGCACCATGTGAAAGTAATGATTGGCTTAGTGAATAGATAATTTCAGTGTTTCATGAAGTAAAAAATATCAATAAATTAAATCAATTAGAAAAAATTCACCAAAATCTTGTGTTGTTACATTCTACCTGCCTTAAAATGAAATTCCCACTCAATTTTTTTTTGGTATTCAATGATTTAATACTTGAAAGTTTCTTTCATATAAACCCACATTGTTAAAATGAATTCAAATCCATCCCTTTAAAAGGAAAATTTGTAACCATAATGTTTATCCTAGGTAACATATAACTGGGATTCAACATAGGATAACATAGGTTGGGACTAAATATTAGACATTAAAGGAAATTGTAAATATGTATAGGGAGTGATTTAGGTCATAAAACTAATACAAGTTAATGATAAAAGGATGTATGAGGGCATCAAAAATCATTAATCTGTGATGATTTGAGAATCCATTGGTTCAAAAAGATTAAGGTATTAGGATAAATGAATTTGTATCACTTTTATAACACTAAGTATTTCTTGATAAATTTTTATAAACAAAATTTCTTTCTTGGGTTGTGCTTTGAAAAGATTATAATACATCCATTTCCTCATGGAATGAATGTTAAGAAAATTACATTGATGAAAAAAATAAACTTTTAATTGATCCTAAGTCCCATAAAAGAATGAAAAAATCTAAATCTTTGTCTATTTAAAATCATTATTCATAATCATTAAAATTAATAATACTGGTTCATCATAAACATTTTATCATTAAATATATATATTCATTAACTAAGAAATCGTGTAGGCCATTGGTAGGCATGAAACCCATATCATCCTTCATTTAGGGGTTCAATACCCATGGCCTCGCAATACATGATTGGTTTTCACCCAACATACATGATTTCCTTTTCTAAAACAACGATAATATAATTTCTGAATTATAAAATATAGACATCCCGAAAATAAGGTTAATCACTAAATGGACTTTAAACCAAGGGTTTTTATAAAAACTCATTATAAAAATAATTCCTTAAAATATTAAAAAAGTATTTTCATGAATGACTAACCTTATAACCCCTCTCAAAGATGAAAATAAAAACATTAGAATGTGAGTCATGAAATAAGATTAACATTAATTTCCCTGAATATCACAATGTACCTTTTGGTTGTCACATTCAAAACATGTGAATATTCTCATCATATATTCTCTTTAAACATGGTAATAACCCAATTTACCATAAATATTTTTGAAAAACATTAATACTTCATAATTCAAAATTATATAGGATTTACTCCTCAAATATAAAATTGTTTTTAAACTTCATCAGTGATATCATAAACTACCAATAAATAGGTCCCAAATTATTTACAAGGTAATCAATAATTTTAATATTTTTTATTCATATCTCATGTATCATTATCCATTAAACAATATATTATAATAAAAAAATATTAATAGTTCCCTTCCTTTAGACAAAATATCATCTTATTATTAAATCAATTCACCGGTCCAGCATAAACATGTATATTCAAGTATATTTCATCATTCATAACTTTTGAATCCTAGAACTGAATTAATTTTATTACTATATTTTTAACCCAATAACAATAATACTTATTTCCTTTCCCATTTCTTTTATAGTCCTATTATCATCCACAATGTATCCATTACTCGCACCACATTGCTCATTCTCTTCATGAAATTTTATCTTGGGACAATGGGCTTCGTAATGATCAGTTTTTCTATTCTAAAAACACGTAACCTTCGATGATGACTTAGGGAGGCCAAAATTCCAATCCATTTAATTAACTGAACTCTTCATGTTTCCCTTTAAGCCACTTGGCTTTTTTCCTTATTTTCCATATTTAGAAAACGTTCTTATTCTTCAAAGATATTAACTTATGTGATTCTTTCCACATTCTTGACAAAAAGAAAAAAACTGTTTCCTCCATGGTCTCTATTACCTACACCCTCAATGAAATATTTTTTTTCTCTTCCTTGGTGAGTCTTAGAGTTGCTTAAGGTAAACATTGACAATCATGTTTCATTAAAAATGATTAATCATGAAAACGACATCAATCAATCTAGATATCTTCCCACTTTATGCAAATCATAAAATAATCCATCACATTCAATATTAATCTAGTTCCTTTGGGTTCATGCCAATAACTAAAACTTGAAGCATAGTGTAAGCATTTATTAACAAAGAAGAAAACCACATAGTTATTAAAAGAATTACTTATAGCATATATAAATCATAACTCTTACTTATTCTATAACAACCCTAGTCTCATCTTTGGTTATTCATAGACAACATATATCTAAATCCTTCATGATGTTTCATAAAGATTTTGGTAATTCTCAAAGCATATCCCCCAGGAGTGTCAAACCAGGTGTGAACCAAGGCCCGTTGTTGTGTACCAGATTACCCTGAGTCAATCCCAAAACTTCTTGTCAGAGTTATTACCCCTAGGTATATATGTTCCATATCCACATCCATGAGCAGTATCTATATAAGGATGTATCTCTTGAAAAACACTCAATCTATCCTTCACTAAAATTCCATCAAATTTCCAGAATGTTAACTCATCCTTATACTTATTTATAGTGACATAACTACAGATATACTTTTAAATATTCCTAGTTATCTCACTAAATTTTTCTCATCCTAACTTCTAAAGGATAACTATGCCTTTGGTCTGATAAAACTATAATGGCCCTTTTTTCGATACAATAACATTACATAACTTTTACGTAATATATAAAAATTATACAAATATATATCTATTGACCGGGTAGGTATAGTGCCTTTGAAAACTTGGAAACATAAACACTGATTCATATGTGAGATAAATCATCTCTCACTAGGTTCTTCTTGACTATAACCCTTCTTACACATATCAAGAATAGTACATTTCATCATTACCTAGGGGAATGGAATCATAAAAGGGGGAGATGAAATGTTGAGTAAGGGTAAATATGGAAGACATGTAAGCATAAACATGAGTATAAGTGTATGAGAACGTGATCCTAAATATAGAAGATCATACCCTACATATCAAAGATCATAACCAAAATCATGGAATATATATTGGCAGTTTATAAGACATTAATTATATGAAATAAAGAGAATAATCCATGAAAGAATCACATAGGAATAAGACATGGATTTATTTCAAACACATAAGAATATATTTATTTCCATATTATTCAAGGAATCACTTCCATGACAATATTTATAGTATGGGTTCACACCCCATACTATCATAGTAGTCATGGTTCACTCCCGTGGCTGTCCTAGTTGCATGAGTTTACTCCTCAATCCATCTTAGTAGTCATTATTCACTCCCATGGCCATCATAATAGTCAAGGGTCACTCTTAATACCACCTTAGTTTATCTCATGAGATTTAGAATATTACCAAATGCATTGGATGGAGATATAGGTCCCACCAGTCACATAATGTTACCATACATACATATTCCACCAGATCATAAATAAATATGTCATAACCCATGAAATGGAATGGGTATCATAAAAATGTAATAATATCATAACCTATGGAAAGATACATGTATCGTAATCATTTAATTAAATAAACAACCCATGAATGTGAAACAGATTCCATAATCATATAACCCTTAAAAGACAAATGGATTTCAAAAAAACTGTGACATTAAACATAACGAATTCATAGAAACTATTTGAATGGAACCTGATATCATTTATTAGAATAGAATGGTTAATACCAACAGATTTCACCTTTGATTGAAAATATTTTTTGAAATTTATTTCTAAAATTTTTATGGAGGGAAATATTCATTCTTGTTTGAAAAAGTATTTTTAGTTCCTAAACCCATTTGAAAATAATTTTCATAGAAAATATATTTGAAAACATATAATGAAATATGAAATCATTTTGAAAACCCTTTTCTTTGAAATAATATCAAATAATATTCAAAATATTTTAAAAACCATATTCATTAAAAATACTCTAAAAACATATAATTAATGATTTAATTTTTTTTTAAACCATTTCTTTAAGGACACATTGAAAACATTCAAATAAGGGTTGAAACAATTTTGAAAACAAATTTCCGTGGAAACATATAAAAAAATCGTGAAAATAGAATATGAAAAAATATTACTTGAAAATTAATTTAGATAAAATTTTCTTAAATTGGAAAAGTTTAAAAAGGAAAATGAAGATTAAAATAAATTATAGTGATTAAATGTTTACATGTCGTACGAGGTAAGAAGAACATTCCCATTGCACTGTAAAAAGGATAGAAATATTCATTATTCAGAAAGAGACAATAATATTCATTTGATGAGATTTTTAAAATACAAAAAGGATAAATATTAAATTTAAATCCTTTCTTATAGTTGTATAAAATTATAGGAAACCCATTTTAGAAAACATAGTTTTTTTACTGAAGGGGGGTAATGTGAGAATTTCCTAAAAACCCCTTCTTAAATATATTATCTGAAAAAGAGTAGAAATATGGTACCAATACATTAGTATATCTTGAATAACCATAGGATATTAAATTTAATTAATATCCTTGATTGTTTTATCATAAAATTTTATGATATGAATCATAAACATAAACAATCTTGAAAAGTGATAAGATTGTCTCAAAAAACTCTTATAACATGGTAACTTGAGATTATACTCTCCATAAAATAAAATAAAAATGTCATAAAGCTTAATATATCATGAAAATAATTTATAGTCAATATATATCATGTAAAATGGAGTTATATACACCTCATGGGATTAGGTTCATAACAGAAAATGAGTCTTAAAGAAGACAACTTCAAACAAAACTGTTTTACCGATTTGGTAACATTTGGAACATAACCCCCATGAAAGAAGGATCATAAAATGTATATGTGAATAACCATAAATATAAGAATAAGATACATAAAATACACTAATGATTATTACATGGTCCACACAAAATGATATAGTGGTGAACGTAACATGTATTTCATGAAAATTAAAAGTGAGATGAAATCCCCTTACTTGGTGCCTTGACTCTCTCCATACTCATACATGCGTACTATATAATAAATATAAATTTATCAAACATATTTTAAAGAATAATATTATTATAAAAAATTTGATATATGTTTTTATTATGACTTTATACTATACACTTGTAAACAATCCTATTTTAAATATTCCCTTCGGGTAATATTCGCTTTGTTTTCACACATGTATTGATTTGTTATATCATTCATCCTTATACTTATATCAGGATTCCAGAATTTATACCATCATATAAATATCAGGTATATTAATTATGTGTATATTATAATAATATATCACATAATGAAGTAAGGAATAGATTAAACGATTCATGGATGTGGTAAGTCATATGTACACATGAATTTTGTTTCCATTTTTTGTTTCCATATTGAATAAAAGTATCTAAATTTCAAATTTATATATATGTGTATGTATATATATATATATCATTATTCCAGTATAATTAATATATCATATATATATATATAATATAATTTCATTAAACCCATACTTAATACATTCTATGTGGTGTGTGAGAGAATCACATCGCTTTGATGGGCGGTAGTGCAAAATTCATTAAATGATATTATCATATTAATAAAAAATGAAAGTGAATAGATGTTTTTTTAAAGTAATAGATAAACTTAAATACACAATAAATATAATATAAGACTTATATAAATATATTTTCCATCGCAATTTTCTCTATGATTGCTGGTAAAAGGGAAAGGAAGACTAATCATTTCGTGTGAGAGTAGTTCACCATACACAGAAATAGTATGTTTAATATACATTAGATGGAGGTGTGTGTAAGTGTAGGTATAAATATTAAAAGAAAAATCATAGTATATGTAGGATACTAGTGTTTTTTAAAAACAATGGAATACAGAAAGTAGAGGGGTGAAGAAGGAAATTAAAAGAAAAGAGCTAGAGAGAAGATGTTACCTCTTAATTAGGTAACCCGTTCTGGTTTATAACAAAAGGATTCATTGAGAATAATTATAACCAAATTAATGATTCATGGTTAACTAGAAGATTTTTGGGAGTCTAATTGGGTATATATTGGTGGAACATAAAATCTTTGAGATGTGTGAGGAATGGGTATAGGTGGTGGCCTTTTATAATGGGGGAGGTGTGGCACTCTTGTAAATACATAAAGAGATAATCCCACCCATGTTTTTCATGTATCAAGTGGATCCAATAATAGACCAAGCTAGATATAATTGATTATAGGGTTGAAATATGGCCGTAAATGGGTTTTTGATATGTTTCAAAGTCGTTTTGGGTCTTAAATATTAGGTTTAGTATCTAATTATACTTAATTCAGCCTTAACCACTTGGATTAATTTTAAACACTTTTACTAATATTTTTGGTCAAAAAGAGATTACCTTATTAAAAATTAGAAATTATTCTGATTCCAAATATGTAATCCATTTTCCAAATTCTAATCTCATTTGGGTATAATTTAATTTAAAATTAACCCCTTCAACGGGATGATACTGCAGGTTTTTAATGTACAAACAACCAAAAGTATTATCTGTTTTCATATCCAATTTCAATGTGAAATTTGTTAAAATGATAAAAATTGGATTAATTGGTAAATATTTTATAATAATAAAATATTAAAACAATTAAATATATAATTTGACCTTACAAATAAATTATACGAAAACTATGTTTTGAATTAAAATCTAGTATTTTTAACTTTTCATTAAAAGGTGAAACCTCACATAAATATACTGAAATTTTTACCAAAACTAATTTTTATTTTTTTATTCCAAATAAAATGTTTATTTGGGAAAATTAAATCTATAAAAGTTCAAAAAAATTAATTTAAAATATGTTCAACAATAAAAGGTGGTAAAATGACCTAATAAAAATATATGTTTTTTATGTATAAAATTGGGTTTATTATCATCTTACATCTATCGAATATATTGGATAAATATCAAAAATATTTTATTGAATATATAACACTTGTATTATATGAATATCACATACCAATTGTAATTAATTTAATTTAAGATTTTCAAATAGAATTGTGACTATGAAGATATTTTCTTATATATTTAATCATATTTCATATTCATTTATAATTATTTGGTAACCTACAAATTCTTACAGATTTTTTGTAAATCAAATAATTTAATAATTTAGTTAATTCTAATCGTATTCAAAAACAAAATGTCTAAACTATATCTCATTATAGTAGTTTTTTAATAATATATTATAGTAAGGTTACACTCAGTCTTGCGTGTTATGAAATCCATCAAAGATGGTCAATCTTGTGTGTAAATTAAGCTATTCTTGTTGTTTCGTGTAACATACTCCCAGTTGGGATTGTGTGTAACATACAAAAATTTTGGATTTCCAATTACATAAACCATGTTGGGATTTCATGTAACATACACCATGTTGTGATTGAATATAATATACCCCAATTTCGCTCCTTTTGAAAGGAATTTTTGGGTGAGTGAAAACCTATTTTTAAAGTTTAGTGAATTGAACCATATAAAATGATTAATTAAATCAAAAAAATTCACTAAAAAATCTGGATATTATAGGATTTCTAAAATTATTTTTTATATTAAACAGAAGAAGAATTATTATATTGAGGTTGATGAATCTTAAGAAATGATTCATATTTCATATTCTAGGAATGTGGTATTAAATAATACAATTATGTAGCCAAATTACAGGTTTATGAATAATTTTAGATGATAGATGTTTATATTTGTTGGATGTTAATGATTTTGTTGAACAAATTATGAAATATATAATTATTTTCACTATTTTTTTTTCATTTATGATTAAAAATGATATGTTTAAGGATTATTAATATGTACAAAAGTAATTTAATGTAATCGTGACCTTTTTTAAGGGAAGGTAACCCTTAATATCTTCCTGATGTTGAGAAAATTGTGTTTGTCATGGATAAAGTTATAATTGATAGGAATAATGTAAATTTCATAGTATTAATTACCATGGTGTTGTTTATTGATTCGTTGAAAAAGTGGTCTATTTTACCATGGATTATGTTTTAAAATTATTTTATTTTAAGGAATATATAAAATAATTTTTGATTTTTTAAAATAATGAAGAATAATTTATGTTTGGAATAAAGATTTATTGTAATTGAAATTATTACCAAATTTCAAAAGAATACAAGTTGAAGGAATTCAAATGATTGAAATGTAACAACCTTGTATAACTTCTTGATATATGGTTGATCAAATATTAGATAATTTTGAGAAATTTAGTGACCATATTTATAATGTTTTGGATTTTAATATTACATAATAGTTATAAGGTAAAACATTTATAGAATTTTTATGTTTAAATACATAGGTAGTGTAACATCCTTAGTAAATCAAGAAATATGAAATTTTCATATTTATTAATTTTGTTAATTAAATATTAATTTTACATTATAGGGGTTGCTATGTTTGATAACGTACCTGATACGTAACAACAGGTTTCTTTGAAATCTTATATTGCACACAGACAATATAATATTATTATTTTAAATGGTAGTTAACTCCAATAATTTTTATTGGAAGGAATGGAAATAACTAACTAAAATATTATTATACATGTTTTTAAATGTTTTTTACATTTATCTAATAAATATTAAGGGCTTCAAATATTAATGAATCTAATTTTAAACATAAATTCTCAAATATTCACTAAAAGGTAGATATACTGCCTTTTGATGGAAACACGTTTTTAAATATAGTTTTTTTCACATTAATATGTTGTATTTGAAAAAATAAAATTCTTCTTTAGAATTGGGACACCAAAATTTACTTTGGATGAAATTTTGGTATTTTTATAATATTGTTTTTTTATGAATAGCGAGAAATAATGTATTTTAATTCAAAATTTTGTTTTAATCTAATTTATTTATATTTTTTTATTATCTTATCAATTGGTTTGAAAGTTTAATTAGATAATATTTTTATCATTTAATACAATTTTGGTAATTGTAAGAAATTTCCCTTTGAAATTGGACATAATCAACTTTTAATATTTTGATATTTATTATTTCTTGAAATCACGGTTCATTGTTTTAACAATGGGAATTAATTTTAAATTAATTAATCCAAATTTTATGTATTGAGTTTGGTAAAATAGACATCATTTTTGAATTCCTAATTTAAAATATATCTCAGGGTGAATTATTGGTATTTTTCTGAAAAACTTCAATTCATGATTAATAGTGAAACAACATATAAGTAGTTCAAAAACTAAATTTTCATATCAATAAACTTTTACAGCTTCTATGAATTGAATTTCAAAAATCTTACATACAAGGTTGTTATTAGTAATTAATATTTTGTTTAATAAGATGAAAATAATTTTTGGTGAATAATAACTTTTGACTTTTATTTACCGCGGTTAAAGGTAAATATGGTAATTCAAGGTAAAAAGAATATTATAATAATAAGACATTACCCTAACACATGTCCTAACCTTATTGTTTGAGTCTTTTACGACCATGGGAATATTTGGGTCGATTATGGGACCCCATGGAGCCAATTGGGAGTGATAATGACACTTTAGATTAATTAACTTATTGTAATGATAAAAATGGCACAAAAAAATATCTTTTAGTAAATCAATTTTAAAATGAGGTTACATAAATAATAATTTCAACCATAAATATTAATTTTAAATATAAAAATATTTCCTACATCATAGTATTTTTTTAAAAAAATTTAAATATCAAATAAATTAAATTATTTATGACACAATAATGATGCAGTATTTACCTCATTAATAAATTATTTAAATAAATAGGATTATAAATATTAAAATAATATCCAACACCTGTCCATTTTTTATTGGTTTATTTTATTTCAACCATTATTCATCCTATTTTCTACATTAATGATTTTTGGTTCTTTTGAAATTGAAGATATGTTTATAATAAAATAATTGTTTCAAACTTTCCTAAAGAGACCCTCCTCCCCCTTATAAAAGAAAACCACTTCTAACCCATTACTAACACCACTCAAGCCCCTTGGCTCATCCAAACTCTAACCAATTAATCTCCCTAAATCCCCATACTCTTCCTAGAAGCCTTAACTTAGGCATAAGTCACTTCAAAAACTCTTTTTGTTCATACCAAAGGGAGTTATCCAAATTAAGTTAATGATTCCTATTAACTTATTTTCTTTTATTTTACTTCTCCAACACCAAAACTCTTTTTATTCCTTTTTTTATAACAACACCAGTATCATAAATATAATAGTATTTTTATATGAGAATTATTAAAAATATACTTACACACACCTCCATCTAATGGGTGAAGAACATATTGTTTCTGTGAATGGAAAACTAACGCCTCACGAAATGATGATTGTTCATTTATCTCCTATCACATTTCATGGTGGACATTAAGATGGGACTGTATTTATATATGATATATATTATGTTTATGTTTTCTTTATGATTATTTATTTCCAATTTATATCATTTCTTGATGGTTTTTGTTATGGGTAAACGCGATAATTTCATTTGAGGAAGTGCGGACTACCGCTCCCTCAAAGTGATATGACTCATTCATGCCATACGTGGGACATATAAAAAATACAGTTAATGATATTATATATTATATTATACTATCATTATAATATACCTATGTATAATTATGTTTCTATTCCATTATAAGAAGAAATATAAATGAAAGTAGCGTTCATGCATACGTACGGCTTACCATCTCCATAAACGGTGAATTTCATTTCTTACCTCCAAATGATATGTACAATTATATATATATATATATATACATATATTCTGGATATATATGATATATATGATATACAAATAATTAATATCATTCTAGATATAATGGACTATTGACCACACGGATAACTTGTAAATATAAGGTGATCCTTTTTGACTCAAGTACGAAATATCAACAAAATGACCATTATTAACTTAAATGATTAAATAATTTTAATAACATGGTAATAATTTATTTAAAAGGATTAATAAACTTAAAATGGTTCTTATTAAATTATAAATTAACTTTAGTTTATTATTCAAGAGATTAAAGAATGAATGGGTCAAGTCGAACACGAGGTAACAGACTTCGTCTCAATCTCCTTCCATTAAGACATATTTTGTTTTAATACATCACTTTACATTATACACTGTATAAACACCTCTAAATTTTAATTTCATTCAAAGTGAATATTTTTTCTAGAAAAAGTTTTTCTAATTGGAAAAAGGAAGGTTTTTAATGTTTGCGGCGACATTGACCTCTTCACCGTCATAATCGTTATCTAGCTTCCTCTATAAGCCTTAATGTTTTTTAAAATAAAAAAGAAATACCTTATTCTATATTTGGGTGTTTTGGTATTGAGAATGGTTTTTGAAATTTATTTATTATTTCAATATCTTGAAATTATTTCTTGTGATTTCAAATTAAATGTTATTAGTGAAATGTTTATATTTTCAATATTTTATATGTAATGATTTTATAATTGTACTTGGGCATTTTACGGGTGGTTATGTGATAAACCAAATAAAGGGTGGTGTCGTGATACACCAGGATGGGTGGTTAAGTTATAACCTCCAATGCATTGGGTATAGAATTTGGTTGTATGGCTATTCCATTTTGTGATATGTGTGGAAGTCGACCGTATGGTTATTCCATTTATGTTTTTTTATGTCCCAAGATACCTTTATATGTTATGTGTTCTTTATATGGGTTTTATGGTAATATTTTGGTCATTAAAGGGTAATAAATGATCTTTTATTTAGTGAAGAGTATTATTACTTCATAAAGGTGAGATGTATTACATTTGATAAAGTATTCATGGTTTACTTGTTGTTTTGAAAAACTAACAGTTTTCCTTCTTTGTGTATCCCTTACTGAGCTTTTTATGATCATCCCATGTTTTTGAAATGTTTTTCATAGGATAGAAAGTGGAATAGGTTCAAGGATGGGATCAAGGAAAATTCATGTTATCTAAAACATGGAACTAGACATGACACTTTTTTTCATAGAGTTCTTATTTTATGAAAAAATGGAAACTGGGTAGATGTGTCTACATGTAATATTCAAGTTGTTATGTATATTTTATGACCAAACTCTCTAAATCTATAAACCTATAAAGATTCTAAATTTAAATTATTCATTTAATTCAAGATTATGTAATGTTTAAGGATTGTCCTTATAATTGGTATCAGAGGTCGGTTTAGACAACATTAGGAGTTAGAATATAGTTAAATTAATATCCATATATTATTTTAGTTTATGTTATGATTGAAATGATATAGAATTTAAAAATTACAATGTTGCTTCTCCTAAGATATTTCTTTGTACAGAATGGTTTTTCATAGAGGAAACATGGAAGCTATATTGGGACAACATCAGAAGGAAGACAACCTTCCAAATCAGCAACCTCAGATGGTCGGAATCAGAACTGAATAGTTTATTGCAGTGATGGCACAATTGACTTAGGATATAAATTTTGGTGGTATCCATGAACGAGATCAGTCGAATCAACCATAGAGTAACATGTCAGTGGTGGATAATCTCATGAGGCAACATCCCCCATCATTCAAAGGTTTATTTGACTATGTTCTAGCTGAAGGGTGGATTAAAGCACTGGAGAAAATTTTTGAGGTCATGGGTTGTTCAAAACATCAAAAGGTTAGTCTCGATGTTTACCGTTTTGAAGGTGAAGCTGATCAGTAGTGGTCGATAATGAAAAATATCAGGGATAGTGAAGAGAATTATGCACTTGTTTGGGATGAATTCAAAGGTTTGTTCCTTGAGAAATATTTTTTTAAAGTGGTTCGAATTAGGATGGAAAAACAATTCATCAAATTGAGGCAAGAGGATGACTCAGTGGCTATTTATGAAGAAATGTTCACTCGACTGGTAAGGTATGGTCCAAAATTCATCTGAGGTCTTGATATTAAGATAAATCGATTTTACTCTAGACTGAAGTCGCGATGTAGAAGATCATTATACTCTCGTGAGTTTAAAAGTTATGAAAAATATGTTCGATGTGTGGAGAATGTGGAAATTATTTTTTCCGATGATCATATATTATTTGACAAACAACAGACTAAGAGGTCCAGTTGGCAGGAAAAGTGAAAGAATACATCGACGAATCCTGGAGGTAAGAAAACTAAATATCCATCGTGTGAGAAATGTGGTAAAAGCATCCTGGATAATTTTTATCAAAGTCTGGGAAGTGAATTTGGTGTGGTAAGTCTAGTCATATTGCTCGTAACTTTAAGGAAAATGATCAAGAAGACAATGAAAATCCAGTGGTAATATATTTTAAGTGCAATGAAATGGGTCATTATGCAAATGAGTGTCTAGAAAAGAACTCAACTAAGGGAAAGTAACCAGACTACAAGCAGAAAGTGGTGGAGAAATCCTTTGCAACTTTTTCAGGAGATGTCGAGCCATCAAATGAAGTAGTATCAGGTACACTGACTATTTTTTCAGATTATTCCAATATGTTTTTTGATTCAGGGTCTACACATTCTTTCATTTCTAATAAATTTTCTAGTAAATTGGGAATTTCATCTCAAGATATGAATCCTAAACTTATGGTAAAAACACCTTGAGGAAATGGTGAGACAAAAAGATATTATAAGAACCTTCTAGTCCTTGTGTGCAGAAATAATCTATCTATAAACCTTATTATTTTTCCTCTAGTAGAGTTTGAAGTTATTTTGGGTATGGATTGGATTTCTGATTGTCATGCTAAGATTCACTGTAGAGTTAGAGGTTTCTTTTTGGAAATATTTTTAGTTTGTATAAAATAATGAACCCTTACTTTTGATAACATATTGGGAAGCTGAGAAACATGTAAAATATGGAAATTAATGTTACCTTGCACAAATTGTTGAAAATAAAGGAAGTGTTGAGATTAATGATGTTCTAGTGGTAAATGAGTACCTTGATGTTTTTCCTGATGATTTTCCTGGTGTTATACCTGATTGGGAAGTTGAATTTACTATTGACTTAGTTGCTAATGCTAAGACAATTTCAAAAACACATTATCGAATGGCTCAAATTGAACATTTAGAGTTAAAGAAGCAATTTCATGAGTTATTAGATAAAGGTTTCATTCGACTTAGCACATCACCAAGGGGTTCTCCTATCTTTTTTGTTAAAAAAAAGATGGATCATTGAGAATTTTCATTGATTATAGAGAATTGAATAACATCACTGTTAAGAACAAGTATCATTTTCCTCATATCAATTATTTTTTTGATCAACTATAGGGAGATCAGTATTTATCGAAGATTTATTTGAGGTCGGGGTATCATCAGTTGAAGATAAAGGAATCAAACATTCTGAATATCGTGTTTTGTACTAGATATGGCCATTACGAATTTTTTTTTATGCCTTTTGGTTCAACCAATGCACCTGATGTATTGATGGATCTTATGAATATAATTTTCTATGAGTTCTTGGATAAGTTTTTGGTTGTGATCATTGATGATATTATGGTTTATTTTAAAAGTAAATAGGATCATGATAGTCATTTAAGGGTTGTCTTGCAAACCATAAAAGAAAATAAACTATTTGGGAAATTCAGCAAGTGTGAGTTTTGGTTATAACAAATTTCTTTCCTTGGTCACATTATTTCTATGGATGGAATAACTTTTGATCCTTATAAAACAAATGTTTTTGAATAATGTCCAAGACCCAAAAATATAACCAAGATCCATAGTTTTCTTGGTTTGGCTGGGTATTAGTGAAGGTTTGTGGAAACTTTTTCAAGGTTATCTAGTAAAATGACTAAGTTAACTTGAAAAGGTGTTATGTTCATTTGGAAAAAACAATGTGATGATTGTTTTCAGAAATTTAAAATAATATTGGTGAATTATCTTGTATTTGAACAACATTCTAAAAATGTTGAGTTTGTTATTTACAGTGATTCTTCATTGAAAGGACTTGGTTGTGTCCTTATAAAGAATGATCAGGTAATTCCTTACGCTTCACGTCAGTTGAAGCCTCATGAGTTAAATTTCCCTACACATGATTTGGAATTACATGCTGTTGTTTTTGCTTAAAAAATTTGTAGTCATCATTTGTATGGAGTAAAGTGTGTAATATATACTGATCACAAATGTTTAAAGTATATATTCACTCAAAAAGAATTGAACATGAGACAAAGGAGATGTCTAGAATTAATCAAGGATTATGATTGCATAATCCTTTACCATCCAAGAAAAAAAATAAAGTGGATAATTCTTTGATTCAAAAAATTAATTCTACATTAACCTTGTTACATTTGGAACAAGATCCTCTGATTAAAGACTTGATGAACGTTGGCATAGAAGTTCTTGGGGCAGGAGATTATTCTGTTTTGTTTTAGGTTTCAATGAAATCATCTCTCTCAGAGAGAATTAAGCGAGCGTAGAAGGAAGATAGTGAGTTAAAGAAAAAGGTAGAGTTGGTTCAGAAGGGTAAGTTGCCTGATTTTAACATTGATAATGATTGTGTTTTGAGGTTTGGGAACAGATTATGTGTGCCTTGTGATTTATAGTTGAAGAATGATTTGTTATGTGAAGCTCATAGTTCACCGTTTTCAGTTCATCCTAGATGTACTATGATGTATAGAGATCATTGAGATTATTAGTGGTGGGATGGAATGAAAATAGATATTTATTATTTTACTGTGAAGTGTTTGACTTGTCTGCGGGTTAAATAAGAGTGGCAGTTACCGAAAGGTATGCTTCAACCTTTACCGATTCCATAGTGGTAATGGAAAAATATATCCATGGAATTGTTTTTGAGATTACCGAATACATCTCAAGGTAATAATGCAGTCTTGGTTATGATTGATCGATTGACTAAATATGCTTATTTCTTTCCTATTTGAGATACTTTGTCTGTAGATCAACTTTCTCGGTTGTATGTTAAAGAGATATTTAAGATACATGGTATTCCCCTCTTCATTGTATCTGATCATGATCCTAGGTTTACTTATATCTTTTGGAAAGGCCTTCATATGTCGTTAGGTACTGAATTAAATTTTAGTACAGCTTTTCATCCTCAATCCTATGGGAAATCATAACGAACAATTCATATCTTGGAGGATATGCTATGTGCTTTCTCAATGAATTACCAGGGAAGTTGGGACCAACATCTTTCATTGGTTGAATTTTCTTATAATATCTGTTTTCATTCCAGTATACTGATGGCTTCATTTGAGGAATTATATGGAATGTGGTGTCAAACTCAAGCTTTTTGGGATAAAGTAGGTGAAAGGAATCTGATGAGAACAAAATTTGTAGAAGAAATGGCAGAAAAAGTTCAGTTGATTCAGAAGAACATGAGAACAGCTCAGAGTAGACAGAAAAGTTATGCAGATAACCAGAGGAAGGATCTTTCTGTTGAGGTAGGTTATCATGTCTTTCTAAAAGTTTCTCCATGGAAACGTGTGATGCATTTTGGAAATAAGGGAAAGTTGAGTCGGGGATCATTGGACCTTATGAAATCTTAGAGAAAGTTGGATCAGTTGTGTAGAGAGTGGCGTTACATCCATGTTTTTCTCAAGATCATAATGTTTTTCATGTTTCAATTTTAAGAAAGTATATGCTAGATCCATCTCATGTTTTGAGTCCTGAGGAAGTTCAGTTGGAATAGAATCTCTCTTATGAGGAACAACCAGTCCAGATTCTTAACCATAGAGAGAAAGTGTTGCAGAATAGGGGTATTCACCTGGAAAAGGTTTGTTGTAAAAACCATATGGTTGAAGAGGCAACGTGGGAATCTAAAAATGCAATGAGGGATAAATACACCCATTTATTTGATAATAGATAAAAATTACGAGGATGCAATTCCCAAAAGGAGGAAGGATATAACATCCTATGTAAAGAAATAAATATGACATTTTCATATATAATAATATTTGTGAATTAAATATTAATTTTACTTTATAGGGGTTTCTATGTTCGATAGCGTACTCGATACACAACAATGGGTTTATTTGAAATCTTACGTTGCACCCTAACAATATAATATTGTTATTTTAAATGATAGTTAATGCCTAGATGTTGTATTGGAGGGAAGGTGTATAACTAACTTCAATATTATTATACTTGTTTGCTAAAAAAATTTCCATTTAATCCAATGTTGGTCATTGAAATCAATTTCACTTTGAAATTTGACATAATCAACTATCAATCTTTTGATAGTTATTATTTCCTAAAAACACGCTTTTTGTTTTAAAAGTGGTAATTAATTTTAAATTAATTAATCCAATATATATGTTTTGAATTTGGTAAAATAGAAATCATATTTTAAATTCGGAATATCAAATATAGCTTCGGCTGAAATTTTGGTATTTTTCTAAAAAACATCAATTTTTGTTGAATAGTAAAACCACTTAGTTGTAGTTCAAAAACTAACTTTTTCATTTAAATGAAACTTTTCTGCTTCTGTGAATTGAATTTCAAAACTCTGACATACATTTTTGTAATTATTAAGTAAAATTTGGTTCAATAAGCTGAAAATATTTTTTGTGAATAGTAACTCTTGGAATTTTATTTACTGCGGTTAAAGGTAAATAGGGTAATTCAAGGTAAAAAGAATATTATAATAATATAAAATTAATTTAAAACTTTTCCTAACCCTATTAGTAGAGTCATTTACAACAATGGGAATCTTTGGGTCGATTTTGGGACCCCATGGAGCCCCATGGGTGTGATAATGACACTTTAGATTAATTAACATACAGTAATGATAAAAATGACACAATCAAATATCTTTTAATAAATAAATTTTTACATGTGAATATATAAATTATCCTTTCTACTATAAATATTAATTGAAAATATAAATATATTTAATATATCATAGTATTTATTTTATAATTTTTAGACATAAAATAAATAAAATTATTTATGACACAATGATGATGGAGTATTAACCTCATTAATAAATGATATAAATAAATAAGATTATAAATATTAAAATAATATCCAACACATATCAAATTATTATTGGATGATTTTATTTTGACCATGAGTCATCTTATCTTTGACTTTAAATATTTTTTGACCTTTTGAAATTGATGATAAGTTTATAATAAAATAATTGTTTCAAACATTCCTAAAGAGCCCCTCCTCCCCCTTATAGACGGACACCACTTCTAACCCATTCCTCACACCTCTCAAGCCCCTTGGATCCTCCAACCTCTACCCAATTAATCTCCCTACATACCTATACTCCTCCTAGAATCCTTACCTTATGCATAAGGCACTTCAAGAAACCATTTTGGTTCATACCAAAGGGAGTTTCCCAAATTAAAGGTAACGATTCCTCTTAAATTCATTTCTTTTATTTTACTTCTCCAACCCCTAAAATCTTTTTATTAATTTATTTTATAACAACACAAGTATCCTAAATATACTATAATGTTGGTATGAGAATGATTCTAACTATTCTTACACACACCTTCATCTAATGGATGAAAAACATACAGTTTCAGTGAATGGAAAACTAACGTCTCACAAAACTGTGATTGTTTGATTATATCATTCCGCCTCTCATGGTGGCCATTAAGATGGAAATATATTTATATATGATATATATTATTTTTCTTTTTCTTTTATGCTTCTGTATTTCCCATTTATATCATAACTTTATGGTTTCAATTATGGGTAAATTCGATAATTTCATTTGAGGAAATGCAGACTACTGCCCCCTCAAAGTGATATGACTCGTTCATGCCATATGTGGGAAATATAAAGGATATATTTAATGATATTATATATGATATTATACTTTAATTATAATATACATATGTATAATTATGTTTTAATTCCATTAAAACAAGAAATAGAAATGAAAGTAGTGTTCATGCGTACGTACGGCTTACCGTCTCCATGAATGGTGCATTTCATTTATTACCTCCAAATGATATATACTATAAAAAATATATATGTATACTGCACATATATGATATATATGATATCTAAATAATAAATATCAATATGGATATAATGGACTATTGACCACACATACAACTTGTAAATATAAGGTGTTCATTTTTTACTCAAGTACCAAATATCGACAAAAGGACCATTGTTAACTCAAATGATTACATTATGATTATAACATGGTAATAATTGATATAAAAGGATTAATAAACATGAAAAAGTTTCTTAATCAGTTATAAATAAAATTTAGTTTATTGTTCAGGAGATTAAAGAATGAACGGGTTAAGGCGAACATGAGGTAAGGGACTTCGTCTCAATCTCCTTTCATTGAGGCATTTTTTTAATACACGACATTCATTTATATGCTATATAAACACCTTTGACTTTTACTTTCATTCAAAGGAAATATTGTTTCTACAAATCATTTTACTAAACAACAAAAATTTATGTTTTTAACGTTTGCGGTGACAATGACCTCTCCGTCACCATAATCGTTATTTGGCTCCCTCTATAAGCCTGAATGTTTTCTAAAATGAAAAATAAACCCCTTATTCTCTTTTTTGGTGTTTTTGTATTTAAAAAGGTTTTTAATATTCATTTATTATTTCAATATCATAAAATTATTTCTTGTGATTTCAAATTTAACTTTATTAATGAAATGTTTCTATTTTCTATATTTTATGTGTTATGATTTTAAAATAGTACTTGGACATTTTACGGATGGTTACATGATAAAACAAATGATGGGCGGTGCCATGATAAACCAGGACTGGTAGTTACGTTTTAACCTCCAATTCATTTGGTATGGAAGTCATCCGTATGTCTATTCCATTTATTGATATGTGTGTAAGTCAACCGTATGATTATTCCATTTAAGTATGACTATGTACCAAGTTTCCTTTATATGTTATGTGTTCTTTATAAGGGTTTTATGGTAATATTTTGGTTACAAAAGGGTAAGAAATGATCTTATATTCAGTGAAGATTATTTACTACTTCATAAAGGTGAAATGTATTACATATGATAAATTATTCATGGTTTACATGTTTTTTTGAAAAACTTATAGTTTTCCTTCTTTGTGTATCCCTTGCTGAGCTTTTTATTCTCATCCCATGTTTTGGAAATTGTTTCCCATTGGACATAATGTGGAATAGGGTCAAGGATGTGATCAAGGAAAATTCATTCTGTCTAAAACATGGAACTAGACATGCCTCTTTTTTTCGAAGAGTATTTATTTTATAAAAAAATGGAAACTGGGTAGATGTGTCTATATGTAATATTCAAGTTGTTATGTATATGTTATGACCTAACTCTCTAAAACTCTAAACCTAAAAAAGAACCTCAGTGTGAATTATTCATGAAATTTAAGATTATGTAATGTTTAAGGCCAGGTCCTTATAGGTAGTATTTGAGATTAAATTAATATCTCACTATATAAGGATTTTTTCATGTTAAATAACCGAAGATAACCATTTTATTTTTATGATAACTAAAGAAAGAACAAACGACTTATCATTCTTGTAATGGACCAATGTTTTATCGATGGAAAATTACTTTTATAATATTGTAATATAATCACATAAAATCACAAAAAGATGAATTACTAAGTAATATGTGACCTTTAAACATAATTTTGACACTTTATTGTTTTGAATTTTAAAAATATGATATATATATATATATACCATTGTGATAAGTAAGATGTTTGGTGTCATGAATAGTAAATAACCATTATGAATAGTTATGTTACCCTTATTAATAGTAATAGTGTAACACCCCGAGATTTTATGAAAAATATTCTTTTAATTTCATTAATGTCTTGTGTTGTATGCTACACCAAGATTACCTTGTGCTATATGCAACACGGTATTAGCTTGCAGTATACGCAACACTATTCTTGGATCGTGTTACACACAATTTTGATAATAGTTATTCTACGTAACATTGAGTATATATATATATATATATATTCAATGTATAAATGAAATATTTTTGTATTTTGTTATACAAAACAATGAAGGATTCTTGCACAGCACGCAACCCTAACTTGGCTTGCATTACACGAAACCGCGACCTTCCTCGATAGTGTGTGTTGTACACAATACCAGGTTTTACTAAACAATGATATATTATTATAATATTATTATGAAATAGCCGTTATGAATAGTATTAACTAAATTTTTAATCTTATAACATTATTATTCCTCTTACACATTTTCTAAAACATGGTATAAGAACAAAATATATTTTTCGGGTAAAATAAGTATTTTTTAAAAAATGTAGTTTTGCCGCCTTTTGCTGGAGCACCCGCTTTAAATCTAGTTTTTGAAATGTTTATAAGTTCAATTTGACAAAATAAAATTCTTATTTGGAATCATGAAATAAAAATTTTCTTTGGATAAATTTTTCATATTATTCTGGTAACTTTCATATTTTGATGAATAGTAAAAACACGCTATATTTTAATTAAAAACAACATTTTTCATTGAAATAATTTATATGGTTAAATTATAATATTGAATGGTTTTAAAGTATAAATAGAATATATTTTTACCATTTAATATAATGTATTTCATTAGCATTTATTCTACCTTGAATTCGTAGGATAAATCAATTTAATCTTTTGCGATGTTTTAAAGAAAAACTTGTTTTCTTTCGACAACGGGATTAATTTTAATTTAATTTATGAAACTTTTGTGTATTGATTTTGGAAAAATTTATTCCATATTTGGAATGAGTGGATCCAAATTATGTTAATAAGCTACTTTTTATTATTGGGAATTATGAATAGTAACTACGGTAAATTTTATTTACCATGGTTAAAGGTAAATCGGGTAATTAAGGGTAAATATAATATTATAAAATTACCCTAACACTTGTCAAAATCCTATTGTATGACTAAAAGTCGTCCCATATCACCTAAGGGTTAGATTAGAATCATTTAATGGACTTTGTTCCATGAAAATAATTTAATTATTATTAAAACCAAAGAATGTGACAACATGTCACTTTCTTAAATCTTATAAGTAACATAATTTTAATTTAGTGATAAACTTCATGAAACTTCGAACATGAATATTATGAAGAAATCTAATACAATTACTTACATCATAGGAATTTATTTAGAATTTTTAGGGATTAAATAATTATCATTTATTATGACACAATGATGATGTAGTAATTGTCTTATTAATGAAATATTGAAATAATTGATGTTCTAAATACCAAAATAAATGTAATTTAAGACTTTTTATGAATTAAAATACTTTTATTGGTTAATATGACATGTTATTATTCATTTAATTAACTTTTTTTGAACTAATCATTCTGTTATGATTTTCAAAAAAATAAATTACTAAATAGTGTCAAATGGACATAAAATAGTTTTTAAAACAAATATTATATTATTAATTGTTATTTTATTCCTAAAAATCTAAGGTTAGGACAAATTAATTAGATAAGGTTATATTAATAATAAACAACTTGGGGTTCTTTTGTATTTTTATAGTAAGTTTATTAACCTTATAGTATAAGAACACAAGAAGACACGGTAAAAGTAAAATTATTTTACTTAATGTTAAATTTAAACGATAAGGTTAAAATAGGAACCTGAACTTGTCTAAATTCTATTTGATGAGAGGATTTCTACCCATCCCCACCTTATCTTTGAAATGATTCAATTTTGAGATATTTAAAACCGAATTTGACTTTATAATAAAATAATAGTTATAGTTATTCCAAAGGTGCCCCTCTCCTCCCTTATAAAAGGGCACCTCCTCCCTCTCTCCCTCACACCACTTTGAGCCTTCAAGCTCGGCCAAACCCTACAAAATTCCATTCTCCACTTCCCTAGAAACATCCTAGAGGTTCTGGTCTTCCTCAAAGAACAATTTTAGTTCCCTAAAAGGAGATCTCAAAGAGGCGCTTCAAAGAAGAGGTAATGTCCGTTACCGATTCTTTCATCTTCATTTCTTATTCCACTTCTTCTTCATAGGTTGTTTCATTATGAAGTAATAACATGAGTATCACGTATATACTAATATGATATTATAATTATGAAACAACCTTATTTCACCATCTATCCATCCTACGGAAAACGAAATCACCGCGTGTGCATACGTACGGAATACCGTCTCCACGCCGTGGTGTAATCTATTTTCCACCACCACCTTACTTGGATGAGTATAATGGTGTACATAATAACTATATGTGATTATTGTAAAGTGATATTGATTCTTAAATAGTATACATACACTCCAATACAATTCCACAATCATGAGAACGATATCATCGCTCGTGCGTACGTACGGACTACCGTCTCCACGACGCGATGAGATTCATTCTCTACGTTAATCATTCATGAATGATTATAAAGTATATATAATAATTAATAATAAAAAATATGACATAATAATGATTCTTTATTTATGTGTATATATATGTATGTCATCTACTTAATTCCATTCAACTCAATAAGGAAAAGAAAACCGCGTTCATGCGTACGTACGGTCTACTGTCTCCATGAACGGTGTTTTTCATTCCATTTACTAATCTATTATATATATATTATGAATATATATTATATATAAATCATGTTTTATATTATGTAATTAATTAATCATGATCTAAGTAATCATATGAATAATTACAAGTCAAAACACGGACGACAAATGAAACGATTTTACCCAAAACGCTCTTTAACATGGAATTTACAAAAGAACGTGTAATATAAAGCCATAAGTGAACCATATATGATATCATAAAAATGATTATGATTCCGGAATAAGTAAATGACAATATTTAAATCATTATACAGGAGGTTCGGACACATATGAAGCAAATCGGACCTAAGGTAAGGGAAAATCTCGCAATCTCAATTTTTATCCGAGATTGTTTATACTTCAGAATTTACTGGGGAATATTTATCATCCACATCCATGTTTCCTCAATATGTAATATTTATATCCTTCTACAATATTTTATATCCAATTTTACCCTTCGGAGAGTTTTTAGTAAAAGATATGAAAGGAATATTTTGTTGTTTTTCGTACGATGTACTTTTTGACTTTTCCGGCAAAAGTATGAGAAGAATGTTTTTCTACCTTATACGGTATGAATGGATTTTTAGAACAATATTTCCAAGAATCTTCATTTACAAGTTTTCAAGTTTATTTTTAATCAAATTCTTTTAGTTTAGAATTGTATGACATATTAAGAAAGGAAAAGTGTTTTTGTAGTAGAAAGGTTATTTTCTTCAAGAATGGGATTCAAGTGTTTTATAAAAATTATTTTCCATATAAGATAATATAGGGTTCTGATTCTATATATATCATTACATTGATTTGATTATGTTGTGATGGAATTATTTTTATGAATTTATTTATCTGATATTAATTGTTTTATGATGTCACGATGTTTAAGAATTACATTTTTATTACATGGGTTATGCAATGATGTATGATTTATGATTTTTGTAGCACACATAAGAATGGTTTCATTATGAGATGGGTGGGACCTATATCTCCCTCAAATGCATTGGGTAAATATTTTATATCTCATGATATAGACATGGCTGGAACGGTAGGTTATACCGGTTCAGTGAAACAGGACTGAAACGAGGAGTGAACTCGGTTCAGAAAGGGACTTTGTCCACTAAGATAGTCTTGGCAATGAGTCTTGACTAATAAGAAATGATTCTCTATGATTATGTGTGTATGCCATAAATTTTCATGTTTTAAGTTATTATTATTGGGATTACATTTCACTACTATGATTTATCCCCTGTTATGAAATTATGATCTCTTTTGCAGGTTAATATTTCCAAAAGATATGTTCTTATGAATATGACATGATTGATATTTCTTTTGTTTACCCATACTGAGCATTTGAGCTCACCCTTTTATGTTTTATTTTCCCCAGGACATAAAGAAAGGATTTAGGTTTAAAAAAAAGGGGATGATCTTTATGGGATATGTTGAAGATCTTTCACCACGATTAGAGGATTACGTTCCAAGTTTCCAAAGACACTAAACTATTAAGGTCCTTGTGTGTCTGTTTTTGTTATGTACTAAGTATTCCGCAAAATTAATGTAATGTCCATGTACGTCAGGCTTCGGGTCTTTACAGTTGGTATCAGATTAAAGTTTTAGTTAACCTTTGGAAACTAGGATGCGAGAACTTTAGTGATATCCGAAGAGATATTTCTAAGGTATGTATAGGGATGTCCCTAAGGTTAAGTATACGTATAGGTTATAGTACTAGAATTACGCTAACGATCATAGAATTAAACCTAAGATGTTAAATATTGAATTTACTCCCCCTTTATTATGTTGTTTTCCCTAGCATGATTTTTTCCTCTTACACTATTCTTTTTGGGTTTTAGACGATGGCTGGAACCTGAAGGAACCGTATTGATCAATGTAATGGACAATGCAATGATTGTCCTCCTGAACAAACAAATGTTATGGGAGATGGAGTGAAAAATCCTATTCCTATACTTACACAAGATATGAATCATTCTAGACTTCCAAATGAGCAGAGAAGGGAACAAAATTCTATTGAGTCCTTCATGAGGAAACGTCCACCTTCTTTCTGTGGGTCGTCTGATCCACTTGTTGCAGAACAATGGATCAGTACCACTGAAAAGATATTTTCAGTTCTTCAATGTTCTGAACATGATAAAGTCATCTTAGCATTATATCATTTGGAAGGTGAGCTGATCAATGGTGGAATATTATAAAGAATACGAGGCAAAGAGATGAAATTGAGTCCATGGAATGGGACGAGTTCAAGAACTTATTTTTCAATAATTACTTCCCTCCTATTCTTCGAACAAAGATGGAGAAGGAGTTTCTTGAACTAAAGAAAAAGGATGATGAATCTGTTGGTATATACGAAGCGAATTTTACAAGGCTTTCAATGTATGCATCTAGATTTATCATCCAACCTAAAAGTAAAGTTGATCAATTCTTCAGTGGCTTAAAACCAAATATTCGAAAGGCATTAGCTATAAGAGACTTCAGTAGCTATGAAAAAATTGTGTGTTATGCTATCAAGGTAGAAATGGAAGTTGGTGTTACTTATCCATCTCATAGTTTTGATAAGAAACTAAAGATGGAGTTCAAGGAGAAATCTCAGAATAATGGTGAAAAGAAGATGAATGTTTCCTTATGCTCAAAGTTTGGAAAGAAGCATGGTGGAGATTGTCTTAAAGGGACAAGTAAATGTTTCAAATGTGGAAAGGAAGGTCGTTGGGAATTTGAATATCGCAATGATGGGAATAAGATGCCTAATGATGCAAACAAAGGAAGGGATACACAGAATGAACCTACTGCACTTCAATGCTTCAAGTGCAAGGAAATGGGGCATTATGCTAATAAATGCCCTAATCCAAGGGTTAGTGTTGATCGACATGAGCAACCACTTAAGGCAAAGGACAAAGGGAAGTCACATGCGATCACCATTGGCGATGTTGAATATGAAAACGATGTGGTGGAATGATTATGTGTTTATGTAATGGGATTCCAGAATAATGTTGTATATAGTATCATGGAATATTGGAATATTTATGTTTTGGTCTATTGTGGTTTTCAATAATTTTATGGCATCGGTAACCATGAAAAAAGATTGAAATATTTTTGGAAAGTAGATGATATGAACATAATGAAGGGATAAAGAGAATCCAATATGTTTGATAGTATTAATGAGCTCATGATTGATATAAGGACTAAGTGATATCATGGTTTGAGGATATATAATTTTGAGGATTTTGGTATGTAGAAAGTGTTAACTTTTAACTGCATTCATGTTTTCACTAAGGTTCAATGGATATTCATTCTTCAAGAGAATACATGATTAAGGTATTCACATGTTTGTAATTTGACCAACAAGATATATCTTATGATATATGGGGGATAAATGATGGCATTCACGTGATCATTTTCGTTATACTATGAGCTTGGACCGAAGTATTTTAGATAAGCCTAAATATTGGAATGGATTATGTTGGACATAAGTTAGTATTGTTTAAGGATAAAACTTTTTTTTGATATTGTTTATGGGATGTTATAGTAATATAGCTTTAGAAAAAGGAAAACCTGCAGGACGGGCGACAGCCCATCACGTCAGACAAGGCTGTGGGAATCGAACCCACAACCGAAGTGCGACTGGCCTTTATCGCCTACCACTGGCCTACAGGAAGTCCATGTTTAGTAGAAACTAGTTTTATTATATTAAGCAGTATGATATATGAAGTATAAGTCCATATTAGGAACCATATATGATTAATCTCACTATAGATGGACTTATGTATTTTTTGATAGCTTTTGCTAACCTCTTGTTTGAGACAGATGGAATGACCCATCATTCTATCACATCATCTGTTAACACTTCACGAATAACAAATTCAACTTCATTTCTTTAAGATATGAATTACAAATTTTTAAAAGCACGAACAACAGTGAGATTGTACCAAAATAAAGTAAGTATTTATTCTAATTAAAATTCTTAAACTTTAGGGAAATGATCTTGAAAACCAAAAATGTTGCCCTAGTTCCCTTATATCTGATGAATCAAATGGTACCTTAGATCATCACAAATTTATGGCTATGTGATTATTGGCTTTTTCATAGCCATGTTCTCTACCACTCTCCATCAGAACATGATGGTTAGATTTTTCTTCCATATCCATATTTTCACCTATGTTCTCCTACGTGGAAACCCAGTGATATGTTAATTTGGGTAACCATTACATTTCATACTTTAGTTTTTAAATCCATGTTTTGGTATTCCTTTTTACGATGTGGGTTTCTATTAAACAAACTTTCGAGTAGTAAACCATTTATAACCCCGACGAATTTCGAGGGAAAAATTCATTTTAAGGGGGGTAGAATGTAACACCCCGAGATTTTATGAAAAATATTCTTTTAATTTCATTAATATCTTGTGTTGAATGCTACACCAAGATTACCTTACGGTTTACGCAACACCGTATTAGCTTGCAGTATACGCAACACTATTCTTGGATCGTGTTACACATAATTTTGATAATAGTTATTCTACGCAACATTGAGTATATATATATATATATTCAATGTATAAATGAAATATGGTTGGATTCTGTTATACGAAACAATGAAGGATTATTTCACAGCACGCAACCCTGACTTGGCTTGCATTACACGCAATCGCAACCTTCCTCGATAGCGTGTGTTGTACGCAATACCGGGTTTTACTAAACAACGATATATTATTATAATATTTTTATGAACTAGACATTATGAATAGTATTAACTAAATTTTAAATCTTATAACATTATTATTCGTCTTACACATTTTCTAAAACATGGTATAAGAACAAAATAAATTTTTCGGGTAAAATTAGTATTTTTCAAAAAATGCAGTTTTGCCACCTTTTGATGGCACACCCACATTAAATATAGTTTTTGACATGTTTATAAGTTCAATTTGACAAAATAAAATTCTTATTTGGAATCATGAAATTAAAATTTACTTTGGATAAATTTTTCATATTATTCTGGTAACTTTCATATTTTGATGAATAGTAAAAACACGCTATATTTTAATTAAAAACAACTTTTTTCATCGCAATAATTTATATGGTTAAATTATAATATTAAATGGTTTTAAATTATAAATAGAATATATTTTTATCATTTAATATAATTTATGTCATTATCATAGATTCTACCTTGAATTCGTAGGATAAATCAATTCAATCTTTTGCAATGTTTTAAAGAAAAACCAGTTTTCTTTCGACAACGGGATTAATTTTAATTTAATTTCTGAAACTTTTGTGTATTGAATTTGGAAAAATGGATTCCATATTTCGAATCATTGGATCCAAATTATGTTAATAAGCTACTTTTTATTTTTGGAAATTATGAATAGTAGCTACGGTAAATTTTATTTACAATAGTTAAAGGTAAATCGGGTAATTAAGGGTAAATATAATATTATAAAATTATCCTAACACATGTCAAAATCCTATTGTATGACTAAAAGTAGACCCATATCACCTAAGGGTCAGATTAGATTCATTTAATTGACTTTTCTCTATGAAAATAATTTAATTATTATTAAAACCAAAGAATGTGACAACATGTCACTTTCTTAAATCTTATAAGTATAATAATTTTAATTTAGTGATACACTTCATGAAACTTCGAACATGAATAGTATCCAGAAATATAATACAATTATCTACATCATATGAATTTATTTTGAATTTTTATAGATTAAATAATTATCATTTATTATGACACAAAGATGATGCAGTAATTGTCTTATTAATGAAATATTGATAATTGATGTTATAAATACCCAAATAAATGTAATTTAAGACTTTTTATGAATTAAACTAATTTTATAGGTTAATATGAGATGCTAGTATTTATTTAATTAACTTTTTTCAAACTAATCATTATGTTATGATTTTCACAAAAATCAATTACTAAATAGTGTCAAAATTGACAAAAAATAGTTTTTAAAACAAATAGTATATTATTAATTGTTATTTTATTCCTAAAAATATAAGTTTCGGCCAAATGAATTAGATAATTTTATATTAATAATAAAAAACTTGGGGTTCTTTTGGCTTCTTATAGTAAGTTTATTAACATTATAGTATAAGAACACAAGAAGATACGGTAAAAGTAAAATTATTTTACATAATGTTAAATCTAAATGATAAGGTTAAAATAGGAACCTAAACATGTCTAATTATATTGGATTAGAGGATTCCTACCCATCCCCACCTTATCTTATAAATGAATCAATTTGGAGCTATTTAAAACCGAATTTTACTTTATAATAAAATAATAGTTTTTGTTATTCCAAAGGTGCCCCTCTCCTCCCTTATAAAAGGGAACCTCCTCCCTCTCTTCCTCACACGACTTTGAGCCTTCAAGATCGGCCAACCCCTGCCAAATTCCCTTCTCCACTTCCCTAGAAACATCCTAGAGGTTCTGGTCTTCCTCAAAGACCACGTTTAGTGCCCTAAAAGGAGATCTCAAAGAGGCGCTTCAAAGAAGAGGTAATGTCCGTTACCGATTCTTTCATCTTTGTTTCTTCTTCCACTTCTTATTATTAGGTTGTTTCATTATGAAGTAATAACATCAGTTTCACTTATATACTTATATGTTATTATAATTATGAAACAACCTTATTTTACCATCTATCCATCCTACGGAAAACGAAATCATCGTGCGTACGTACGTACGGAATACCGTCTCCACGCCATGGTGTAATCTATTTTCCACCACCACCTTACTTGGATGGGTATAATGGTTTACATAATAACTATATATGATTATTGTAAATTGATATTTATTCTTAAATAGTATACATACACTCCAATACAATTCCATGATCATGAGAACGATATCATCGCTCGTGCGTACGTACGGACTACCGTCTCCATGACGCGATGAGATTCAATCTCCACGTTAACCATTCATGAATGATTATAAAGAATATATAATAATTAATAATGAAATATATGAAATAATAATGATTCTATAATTATATGTATATATATGTATGTCATCTACTTAATTCCCTTCAACTCAATAAGGAAAAGAAAACAGCGTTCATGCTTATGTACGGTCTACCGTCTCCATGAATGGTGTATTTCTTTCCATTTACTTATCTATTATATATATATATATATATTATGAATATATATTATATTTAAATCATGTTTTATATTCTGGAATTAAGTAATCATGATCTAAGTAATCATATAAATAATTACAAGTCAAAACACGGACGACAAATGAAACAATTTTACCCAAAACGCTCTTTAACATTGAATTTACAAAAGAACGGGTAATATAAAGCCATAAGTGAACCATATATGATATCATAACAATGAGTATGATTCTGGAATAAGTCAATTACATTATTTAAATCATTATACAGGAGGTTCGGACACATACGAAGCAAATTGGACCTAAGGTAATGGAAAATCTCGCAATCTCAATTTTTATCCGAGATTGTTTATACTTCAGAATTTACTGGGGAATATTTATCATCCACGTCCATTTTTCCTCAATATGTAATATTTATATCCTTCTACAATAGTTTATTTCCAATTTTACCCTTTGGTGAGTTTTTAGTAAAACATATGAAAAGAATCTTTTGTCGTTTTTCGTACGAGGTACTTTTTGACTTTTCCGGTAAAAGTACGAGAAGAATGTGTTTCTAACTTATACAGAATGAATGTATTTTTAAAACAATATTTCCAAGAATGTTACTTTACAAGTTTTCAAGTTTATTTTTACTCAACTTCTTTTAGTTTAGAATTGTATGACATATTAAGAAAGGAAATTTTTTTTTGAAGGAGAAAGAATACTTTCCTCAAGAATGGAGTTCAAGTGTTTTATCAAAATTATTTTCCATCTAAGATAATATAGGGTTATGATTATATCCCTATCATTACATTGATTTGATTATGTTGTGATGGAATTATTTTTATGAATTCATATATCTTATATGAATTGTTTTATGATGTCACGATGTTTAAGAATTCCATTTTTATTACATGGGTTATGCAATGATGTATGATTTATTATTTTTGTGGCACACATAAGAATGGTTTAATTATGAGATGGGTGGGACCTATATCTCCCTCCAATGTATTGGGTAAAGATTTTATATCTCATGAGATAGACATGGCTGGAACGGTAGGTTATACCAGTTCAGTGAAACAAGACTGAAACGAGGAGTGAACTTGGTTCAGAAAGGGACTTTGTCTACTAAGATAGTCTTGGAAATGAGTCTTGACTAATAAGAAATGATTCTCTATGATTATGTGTGTATTACACAAAGTTTCATGTTTTATGTTATGATTATTGGGATTAAATTTCACTACTATGATTTATCCCATGTTATAAAATTATGATCTCTTTTGCAGGTTAAGATTTCCAAAAGATATGTTCTTATGAATATGATGTGATTGATATTTCCTTTTTTTACACTTACTGAGCATTTCAGCTCACCCTTTGATGTTTTCTTTTCCCCATGACATAAATAAAGGATTTAGGTTTAAAAAAAGTGGAAGATCTTTATGGGAGATGTTGATGATATTTCACCACGATTAGAGGATTACATTCCAAGTTTCCAAAGACAATAACTATTACGGTCCTTGTGTGTCTGTTTTTGTTATCTACTAAGTATTCCACAAAATTAATGTAATTTCCATGTACGTTAGGCTTTTGGTCTTTACAAATAGGACCCTTAATAATAGTAAATCTAGAATAATAATTGTAACCTCACCATTAAATGTATAAATAAAATTTGGGCATCTTAGAAGTGATAGTATGACCATTATAAAAGTATTATAATTTTTGTAAGTCATAAATAATTAATTATAATTAATTATGTAATTTAAAAGAATATTTATTTTTCTAAAATCTGGTCATAAATTAATAATTTTATGTCTTCTATTTTTAAGATAATTTTCAAAGAACTTACGTAATTTTTTAGAGCAATATAAAATAAGTTATAGTTTTAAAATTTGTATTTTTCAAGAAAATTATGATTTTAATTAAAAATTATATTAATACTATTTCAAAAATTAATTTTGAAAAATGAAATTAATTTTTCGATTCTATATGTCAAAAAAAATTGGGGAATTTTTGGGATTTCTCTAAAACTCGTGAATTTTTGGTGAATAGTAAAATACATTAATTGGTCGTATAAATACATTATAATTTAAATCCACAATTTCTAAAATCATAAGTGATGTAAGAACACAAATTCATATCTCACATGCACTTATTAATATTCTTGTCCATGGAATCATCACTATTTCATGTCTTATGGAAAAATAATAAACTAATTATTAAAATATTATGAAAACCCTCATCCCCTGCACTAAAAAAACCACTCACACTCCCCTCTTATGTTCACTCCACTCATGCCCTTTTAATTTCCTATATTCTTCCCAAATATCACCCCAAGATCCTCCTTAATTTATAATATCCCTTATTATATCCAAAATTCCAAAACCTCTCCCCTTAAGAGGCTTTAAATGTAGATTGATTCAAGAGGTAAAATCGTCTTTTCAATTATTTTACATTGTTTACAAGTTCATTTTTTTATATTCTATCCTTACCTATCCTGATTCAAAACATATGACAACACCATAAATTATATTTAATATAATTTATTTATGATAATTTAATCAGTTATTATAATTTTTCCTTTACTCTTATTTTATACTATTAGTAAAAACACCATCTGAGATGTGTTAATTTACCACATTCAAGGACAATGGGTTTTCAATTTCTTTAAAAGTCTTCAATTCTGGTCATGAAACTAATTTTATGGTTTAACTAGACCATTATATATGTATTTTGACTCATCTTTGATTCTGGAATGTTTTTTTTACATGGTTTTTATTTTTAAAACAAAATGTGTTCATTGTGATCAAAAACCGACAATTAACTGAAAATCTTATCAGTAATGTTTTATATAATAATTCAAATTCACCCCAAGTAACTAAATTAAATTTACAACCATGTAACATAATATATGTTAAATAATAAAATATAACTCCAATTCTAAACAACCATAGCCATTTTACACGATTCGCCATTCACAAAAATAAGTTAACTGATCATTAAAACCAATGAAGCAAATTCTCCCAAACAATGAAATTGATCCTCATAACACATCAAAAAATATATATTAACATTAAAATTTTATAATAAGTCAATTAAATTTAAGAGAGGTTATTTAATTTTTAATAAATGAACATAAATATATTATTTCGGCCATTAATATCAAGTGGAGAGCACCATCATATTTAAGGTAAGGGATCCTCCCATTCTCACATTTATTCAAGAATCTCCTCTATGTTATGTCCTTTTAAGTGTAATAACTGTTGATAGGGTATGATTTATCACCTCCCAATACAGAACTAATTATGAATAAGTGATGAAAATCCCCTTTATCTATCATTAATTTCTCTTAAGTACACTGGATACCATGCAGATAATCTGTACAGGATTCCACCTGAACCTCCTTTGTTCCTTCGCATTTCCTTAAATATATTTTACAAAAACAAAGCTATATTATATTTTTATGAGTTTATTCTAAATTCTCTTTAAATTTACCAGATTCATTTGTTTATAACCTTTCATCATTAATTTTCCATGATATACATGATTTCAAGCGATTCCCTCCTCAATACTTCCCGATAAGGAAACCTATTTTGGGGGAACTACCCGAATTCTTACCTGAATTCAAGTTCACTCTATATTTGGTTTTAAACCATCATTTCCTTTATAAAATCATTCTATTTATAATTCAAACCTTCATGGATCACTTTTAGTTTTGTACAAAGATTATTCCCGTTTCTATTTCTAATTCTTGTTAGTGTTTTCCATAAAACAGCACTAAAATGCGTCAATGCTAAAATTTATTAAATACAATTTTTTTCCAAGTCTTCAATTATATTTGACAACACATACCATAATATATGGTTATTTTACCTTATATATGTCTTTGTATGTTCAAATGACTTTCTTCATGGGAACTTTTACGATACGCCCATTTGTTAGGATTTTTGACATGATTGTGATACACAATTTTTTCCATGTGTAACCTTTATGTTTATGTAAAATTAATTATGTATGATTATTTATGTGGAAAAAATATTCATGAAAATTTAATATCTGTTCACCCAGATTTCGCTCCAGTTAATTGTGTAAAGTGTATTCTCATGAGGCGTTATGTGCAATGGTCTTGGCAGTTAGCCATGGCTTGTGGTACCATGTGTGACGGTCTTGGTTGTTATCTTTGGCTTGTGATACCATATTCAATAGTCATGGAAGTTATCCTTGACTCATGATAATGTCATTTTTTATGTTTTTTCCACATTATTATGACTCCATGTTTATATTATTCTTTGTTTATATGTTAGGATTCCATATGTTTCATTCTTTTTTATATCATCATGTAATGCCTTCCATCCCATGTGATAATGCTTTGTTCTAATGGTTATTAGATTTTAGGGTATTTATCTCATCCTTTTTTTCATTTGTTCTCCAGGGTACCCTTGTATATGTAAGGGATCAAAGGAAGTTAGGATATCTATATAAAGAATAATTAATGAAATTTTTTTAGGCCCTTGTTTTATGATTTATATACCTTGTCTTCAAAGACACTAAACTTCACGATCCTTGGCTTGTAATCTAATTTTTAATTATTCTTAAAATCATGAAATGTTATGTGTAAAATTCTAGGTTAAATAATGTTTGTATCAGAGGATGGACTAGTTATTTTTTAAGGTGATGAATAGATAACATTAGTAGGAACCATAACGATGAGACTTAGGGGAACAAAACAAACCTAAATTTATGTAGGTATAGAGTATGTGGATTATCAAAAAATACATCTGAGTATAGATAAAAACACATAGAGGTGGCTATTGAACAGATGTATCTAGGGTTAAAACCCAAAACACCACTTTGAGATAGACTCGAATAAGAACTAGTGCACGACAACGGGCTTTGCTGCACTCTTAGTCTGACACTATCATGGTATATGATTTGGTAAATTAATGAGAATAGTACAAACTATTATTAAGGGAAAAAAAGATCCCATAAGAATATATTCTAAGAAATAGATCAAGGATAGCCTAGATTTAAACCTTAGGAATCACAAGTTAGGATATAATTCTCTTTTATAAGTTTATCCTTTTATGTTCAAAGTTTACATTTTATTATTAACATCTTTATATTCAAGCTATCTTATTGTACGTTCATTTTTTAGTTAATGGAAGGAAATATAAGAACGCGTTAAAACAATAAATATGATAGGGTATATGAAGATTTCTCTAATGATATGCCTTATTTGACTGGAATGGGTACTCAAAACATCATGACAGTACATGATTAGATAGATTAGGTCATGAATAATAACTGGAATAATGTGGAACACCCTTATCTTATAAAGAGATAGAATGTTTCCATTGAATACTCCATGTGAAAATGGCCTCCCTTGTTTAGTGGATCATATGATCCCCTCCTTAAGGAACAATGGATCAAATCTATTGATTCGATATTCTCTATCATCCAGTGCTTAGAAGAAGAGAAATTCATACTGGAGGTCTATAGTTTTTATAGGGAAGCTAATTAGTGGTGGAAACTAATCAAGAATACGAAGCTCAATGAAAAAATTGATTCCATGGATTAGGAGAAATTAATGAAATTTGTTTTCAATAAATATTTTACATGAACCCTCAGTCTTAAGATGGAAAGACAGTTCCTCAGACTCAATAAAAAGGAAAATGAGTCAATTGGGGCGTATGAAGAAAGATTTACAAGGATAGAAAGCTATGCCTCTATTTTTTTTAGAAGATTGAAAGAAATATTGACCGCTTCTTTACCAAACTAATGCCAAGTTTAGGAAAATAATTTGTGATTCCAGACTTTGACAGCGATGAGGATATTTTCTGTTGTTCCCATAATGCTGAAATGGAGATTGGATTCTCTCAGTAGCATTGTGATCCCAACATAAAATAGATGAGAATGGAATTTAATTTGGGAGATCCCGCAAATAAATTCCATGATGTAAAGAAGCTCGATCATTCCATGTAAAACCTTACAGGAAGAAGCATCCTAGGAACTATCAAATGGGATGTAGGAATTGATTCAAATTTGGAATATTGGGACATCTGGATAAAAAATTCTAATGGGGTATGAAGAATCCCACTAATATGGAAGATGAAAAAAAGGTTCAGATAAATGCTCAACCACTGGTGAAGTGTTACAACTTCAAGGAACATAGGAATTATGCGAGCAATTTTCCTAAGCATAGTTTTATTAGAGGAAATCAGAAATAACATCCAAGGAACAATGGATTATTCTATCACCACTGTGATGGTGGAGGTGGATAATAATGTGGTGATAAGTATACTAGTTATCCATTTGATAATAGAGAATGTACTATTTGATTATGGTTCTACGCATTCATTCATATCTTTAATGTTAAGTAAAACTATTCTAACACTACCTAAAAATTTAGAGGATATGTTTTATGTGATAATAGTGAATGGGTATATTATTTCATCTATGGTTTATAACACCTCCTTGGTAAATGTTTATGGAATGAATGTCCTATAAAATCTTTTCATGCTTCCTTTAGTGGAGTTTGATGTTATCTGGGCATGGTTTGGCTATCTTTATACTAAAGAAACATCAACTATTAAGAAAACGAGACCACTCTTCACTTCCTAAAGAATCCACCAATTCTATAAAATCTTAAGGAGGAAGATTAATCTCCTTTAAAATAATTTTTTCAAGTGGGGATATTAATTCATTATGAGAAGGCGTGTCTAGCTCATATGATTGAGACAAATGAGAGAATCTCACTTAAAGATATGCCCATCGTGAGAGATTAATGTGATGTATGCCTAGAAGATTTTTTTGGCCTTCCTCTTGATCGAGATGTTGAGTTCCGAATTGAAAAAATTCTTGGATCTATGACTATATCAATGAAATCTTATAGAATGGCCACCATAGAGATGGAAGTGCTTAAGAAGTAGTTACTAGAGAATATAGATATGGGTTTTATATGCCAGAATGGTTCACCGTGGGGTGCACCATTCCACTTCATCAAGAAGAAAGATGTTTCAATGTGAATCCTAATTGATTATCATTAGATCAATAAAATCATGATAAAGAGAAATATCACCTAAAATGGATAAATGACTTGTTCAATCAACTTCATGGGGCATGTTATTTCTTTAAGGAGGACATTCAGTAAGGATATACTAATTAAAGGTGAGGAAGGAAGATATTCCAAATATTTCCTTTCGAACGAGGTATGGACACATTGTCTTCATATTTATGCCCTTTAAACTCACTAATGCTCCATAAATTTTCATCTATTTAATTAATATAGTCTTTAGATATTATCTAGACAATGTTTTTGAAATCTTTATAGATGATATTATAATATACCCCAAGAGCAATGAGGAACATGAGGATCATTTGAATAATCTTCTAAAGACTTTTTTATGAGAGAATCTATATGAAACGAGTATCAAATGTGAGTTCAATATGGAAGAATTATCATTCTCGGGGCATTTTATCTCCAGCAATGTGATATCTATAGATCTATCCAAGATAATGGTAATTGAATAGTGGCATATTCCAACATATATAATGGAGATCTGTAGAATTTTGGGTCTAGACGGGTATTATCAATGATTTTTGAATAAATTTCCATGTTTGTAAAACCTATTGAGAAAGATGAAAGAGAAAGGGGTGATGGTTGTTTGGACTCAGGAATGTGAAGACTGCTTTAAGGAGTTGAAAATGAAGTTAATCACTACTTCAGCACGTACACTCAAAAAAAGTGTAAAAATCTTTTTGGTGTATAATGATGACTTCAATTAGGTATTAGGATGTGTGCTATTGCAAAATTATAAATTGATAGGCCAAAACTCAAGGAAGTTAAAAAACCATGAGCAAAACTATTCTATGCCTGATCTAGAGTTGTCAGCTGTGATATTTGGATTGAAAATCTTGTGACGTTATATCTATGGGGAGAATATTGAGATATATAATGATCATAAGAGTCTAAAATATATATTCACATAGAAAGAGCTTAATATGTGCCAAAAAGTTGGATAGATATCATCATGGGTTATGACTTCTTAATACACTACCATCCTCATAAGCCAAATAAGGTTGTGTATGCTCTAAATAAAATGGATTCCGAATCTTAATAAATGATTATAATTGAAAGGGATATAATCTTCTTAGATTTTATGAGGATTGAAATTGTAATCATTAAGGTAGGAACATCATCCGTCCTTTATCAAATTATTTCTCAACCATCTCTCACGGAGAAAATAATATATGTTCAATGAAAAGATGTGGAAATTTAGAAAAGGGTGGAAGCTACTAGAAATGGAAAATCCTCAGAGTTCAAGATTGATGAGGAATGATTTGTGAGATTTTAGACATGATTATGTGTACCATATGATCCTGAGATAAACAATGATATTTTGAATGATACACATAGACCAACAATCTATATTCTCCTAGGGAGCACAAAAGATGTAGCAAGATCCCCGAGAGAACATCTGATGGGACAATATGATGAAATATATTTCTAAGTATACATCAAAGTGCCTAGTATTTCAACAAGTGAAGGCTGAAAGAAATAATTCTAAGGGGATTATGCAGGCACTACCCATACCACTATGTATTCTGGATAACATCACCATGGTCTTTGTTATTGGACTTCCGAGGACATCCAGAGGAAACAATGCTATATGTGTCATTGTGGATCTTCATACAATGATATGTCATTTTATAGAAATTTGAGAGGACATATCACTGGATAAACATTCATGGATATATATCAAATAGTTGGTAAGGTTGCATGGATTATCACTATATATTGTATCTGGTAGACATTCGTGATTCACCTCGATGTTCTGGAAAACTCTCTAACATGTACTACACAATAAACTAAACTTCAGTACGACCTATAATCCTAAAACTGATGGCCAATCAGAGTAATATATTTAGACACTGGAAGATGTATTGAGAGATTGTTATAAGGACTTCAAATGATGATGTGACCATCATCTTACATTGTTTGAATTCTCCTATAACAACAGTTTTTCACTCAATCATCTGAATTACACCATACGAAACCCTTTATCAGAAATGGTGTTAAACACATTATTTTTTGGATAAATTTAGTAAGTGTAAGTTGTTAGGAACTAAAATGGTCAACGAAATGGTGGATAAGGTTAAACCCATTCATAAACACATCAAGGAAGCCTAAATTCAAAACAAAAGAGTTATCTAGACAATTGTCAATGAGACCGTGAGTTCAATTTAGGAGACATTGTATTTCTACACTTATATCTGGGGAAGAAGCCCATGTGGTTTGGGAATAATGGGAAGCTAATTCCTAGGTACATCGGTCCCTTCATGATCCTTATTCTTGTTGGAGCTGTGGCCTATCGACTAGAACTTCCACCTACCATGTCTAAAGTACATAATGTATTTCATGTATCCCTCTTAAGAAAATACACACCAGACCCTTCACATATACTCTTCAGAATTGGTATAGTTGGAAAATGATATTTTATACAAGGATCATCCAATAAAGATCTTGGATCGTAGAGATAATGTTCAACAAAACCATACTACTAACTAGGTCAAAAGCACAATGGATAAACCTTATGTATGAAGAGGCAACATGGGAACTGGAGGAAGAAATAAAGGAAAAGAACTTGCACCAATTGTTGGATTAGAATGTAAAATGAAATATATAGGGAGATATTTCATAAGTGGGGAATAATGTAATGACCCAATGTTTTATCAATGGAAAATCCCTTCTTATAATTATGTCATATAATAAAATTAAATCACAACATAATGAACTACTATATAATATTTGATCTTTAAACATAATTTTGACAATTCTATAAATTTAATTTTGGAAATCTAACATACACCATTGCGATCATTGAGATATTTAGAGTATGATAAGAAAAACTAAATTTTTGGTGAATAGTAACTAACACTTATGAATAGTAATTTTACCCTTATGAATAGTAACACGACCCTTATGTATATTAAATCGATCAAAAGAATTTTAACCTGACCCTTGAATATATAACTAGAATTTAGGCATCTTATAATTGCTAATATGACCATACTTAAAGTATTGGTATTTTTTAAATCCATAAATATTTAATTATAATTAATTAATTAATTAATTTTAAATAAAAGGTATTTTCATAAAAAAAATTCATAAATCAATAATGTTATGTCTTATAGTTTTAAGATAATTTTATAAAACCTTATGTAATTTTTGAAATCATTATAAAATCAGTTATAGTTTTAAATTTTGTATTTTCAAGTAAATTATGATTTTAATTAAAAATTAAATTAATCATATTTAGAATTTTTATGATAATGGAGTTAATTTATGGGATTTTACATGTTGAAAAATGGTTAGAGTGAGTTTTGGGGATTTATCTGAAAAACTTGATTTTTTGTTGAATAGTAAAATATATTAATATACGGAATAAATATATTATAATTTAAATCCACTATTCCTGACATTATAAGTGATATAAGAACCCAAATATAGAACTCACGTGCTCTTATTACAATTCTTGGTCATGGAATCATCAATATTTCTTACCTTATAAAAAATAATAAACTAATAATTAAAATGTCAAGAAAACCATCCTCCCAACCACTATAAAAACCTCCCACACTCCACTCTTCTCTTCACTCATATCAATCCTTGTGCATTACCTATATTCTGAAAAAATATCTTCTAAAACACTCCCCCCCCCCGCTTCCAATAGCTCTTATTATCATCAAAACACCAAATCCTCTCCCCTTAAGAGGGTCTCAAATAATATTTATTTAAGAGGAATATTCACCTGTTCAAATCTTTTACATGCTTTTCAAGCTCATTTGTTTTATTTTTTATCTTTGCCTCTACTCATCCAAATGATATAAAAACTTTCGTAACTTTTATGTATTGTAATTTTTTTATGATAATGTAATAATTTATAATCATCTATCCTTTACTATTCTTTTATACTTGTAGTAAAAACACCATTTGAGATGTGTTAATTTACCACATTAAAGGACGATGGATTTTCAATTTATTTTACCATCTTCAATTCTGGTCATCAATCCATTATAATGCTTATACTAAACCATAATATATATATTATGTATCTTCTATTATTTTTTAATCTTTTTTTAAAAATGGGATTGATTTTTAAATCAAATTGTGTTTTTATTAAAAACCCACCAATTAACCCAAAAGGTTATCACGACTATTGTATATAATGATTCAAATTCACTACAAGTAACAAAATTAAATTTAAAACCATGTAAACTTATAGATGTTAAATAATAAAATATAACATTAACTTTGGATAACCATCCCAATTTTACATTATTATCCTCTCATAAAAACAAGTAAACTGATCATTAAAACCAAGGAAGCAAACACTACCAAACAATGACATTGAACAACTTAACACATCAAAAAGAACATGGATGAACATAACATGGTTATAATAAATAATTTAAATGTAGGATAAGTTCTAGATTTATTAATTAATGAACCTAATTTTATTATTCAGTTCATTTGTATCATGTGGAGAACAACAATTGACTTAAGGTAAGGGATCCTCTCTTTCTCACATTTATTCAAGAATCTACTCTATTTTATGTGCTTTTATTTTTAATCCCTAATGATGAAGTTTGATTTTCCACCTCCCCCATATTTCCCTCTTTATTTATAAGTTATTATAAATCCCCTTTATCTCTTATTAACCCCTCTTAAGTACACCTCATACCATGTAGATAATCTATAATGGATTCCCCCGAACCTCCTTTGATCCTTCGGGTTAGCTTACCTATCCTTTACCAAAACGAAGTTGTCTAATATTTTTATGAGTATATTATAAATTATATTAACATGTAAAAAAATAATTTATTAATAACCTTTCATCATTCTCATTTAGGGATATACATGTTTTTAAGTGAATCCCTCCTCAATGCTTTCTGATAATAAAACCTGTTTTGAGGGAACATCCTGAATTCTTACCTGATATCATGTAAACTATATATTATGTTTTAAGAAACCATTTTCTTTATAAAATCAGTATTTTATAATTACAACCTTCTTGGATAACTTCTATTTTTTTATAAATCCTTATTCCAATGTTTATTTTAAATTATTGTTAGTGTTTTCCTTAAAACCGCACTAAAATGTTTTAATGGTAAAATTTCTTAAATACTTATCATTTTTAAAAGTTTTCACTTCGGTTTGACATAAATTACCATAATATATTCCTATTTTACATTATAAATGTCCATGGATGTTCTAATTCCGTTCTTCGTGGACACTGTTTTGATACGCCCATTTGTCATGCTTTATGACATGACAGTGGTGCCCAATTCATTCCATGGTTAACCCTTATGTTTATATATGATTGATTATCTATGATTTATTATGTGGAAAACACATTCATGAAAATTTAAGACGGATTTTCCCAGATAGATCTCTAATGAATTTGTTAAAGATGAGTCTCATGAGACGTTATGTGTGACCATCTTGGTAGTTAGCCTTGGCTTGTGCAACCATGTGTGAAGATCTTGGTGGTTAGCCTTGGAATATGCTACCATAGGAAACAGTCTTGGTGGTTATCCTTGAATCATGCTAGAGTCAAATTTTATGTTGCTTCCACATTATTATGACTCCGTGTTTATATGATTCCATGTCCATATGTTATGATTCCAAATGTTACATGGCTTTGTATATCATCATGTAATGCCTTTTAACCCTTATGTTAATGCCTTGTTCTTATGGTTATTCCCTTATATGGATATTTATCTCTTCCCATTTTTCATGTGTTCCCTTAGGTACCCTATGAAAATTTAATGGCTAAAACAAATTTAGGGGCTCTTTTGGGAGATTAAATATTGATGTTTTTTTATACCCATGTTTTAAGATATATGTACCTAGTCTTCAAAGACAATAGACTTCACGATGTTTGGCTTTTCCTTTAATGTTTAATTATTCTTAAAATCATGTAATGTTATGTGTAAAACGCTAGGGTCCCTAAACTTCTACCTAATGACTTGTTAGTACATCAAGAATGAAAAATTCATCTTTAGTTTTTAGAAAATGAGATAATGTGTAAATCAAGAAAAGAACTACCAAAGGGGGAGATTATGCATATGAAAATGAATAAAATAATTTATTTATGTATACTTATTTTAAAATAAAATAAAATATTTCCTAAAATGTATGTAAAGTTTATTGAAAAATAATTATCTGAATATCATCATTTCTTTTGAATTTATTTTCTTATAAATAATCATATATTTATGGTATTTAGGCCCTTAAATTTTAAATTGATCGTTCACTTACTACTAATCAGTGATATTTATCACTCTATATAGTTATTTATTATTTTTTATAGGTTTAATATTCACTATCATGCTATTTTATCCTCTGTGGAGTCCTAGTTTTAAGATACTTTGTGTATCCATTATGGTTACAACTTTCCCATTTTAAGTAAATATTTATTATTAATTTCTATGTATCAGATCTAATAAAGGAACATCAAAGTATTAAACCATTTATAACCAAAAACAATATTGATGGAGAAATTCATATTCATAGGGGTAGGATATAACACCATAAGATTATGTGAAATATATATTTCAAATTAATTTATTCATTTTTATATTTTTCATTTCACACAACACTGGATATAGATTTTGATATATGAAATAACTATGTTTGGATTTATTTATAAACAACACCATTTTAATAACACACTACTTGAAAAAAAATATTAACTTTTATTACATGCAATAATATATTTTCTTTATGTTAAAATCAATGTCGAGTCACCTATATAGCTTGTGTTACACATAAGGCCATGGATTACTTAATTATAATATAATAATAATATTTTTATTAAAATATTATTATAGTTCCACCATGCCGTTGAAATAGAATTATGAATAATATTACATAATGTGTTAAAATAGTATTTACACATTTATATAAAATTATTAATTTTTTTATAAATTAGTTAGACATGAATGTAAGAACTATTTGAAAATAATAAAATTCATTTACTAAGAAAACTATTTCTAAATGTACAAACACATTATTATCTCAATTTATAAGAAAACAACACTTTTGTTGAATGTTGTGTTAAAAATTAAATATTATATACTCAAAAAAATTCCCTGAAACTCATCCCAAATATTTCATATGGATAATATAATAATATATCTAAATTTTTGAATTAAAATTCTTATTTTTTGAAATGGTAATTTTACCACCTTTTAACAGAAACAGTATTTAAAATCTTACCATTGTCACTTTTGTAAATTTTATTTGAAAAATTAAAAATTATTTTTTGTATGAGAAATATCAAACATTATACTTGGTTAATATTTTATATTTTATTGAGAAGTATCATTTTATGGTGAATAAAAAAAACAAAGAAAATTAACTGAAACCCACTTTTTCATATTATTAATTTGGATAGATATTTAAATTTTAAATTGGATTTAAACTATATATTGATAAAATATACATCTAATAATACAATATGTGTCATTATAATAAATTTCATGTTGAAATTGGATATAAAAATAATTATATCTCTTGAATATTTTCACATTATGTACATGTTGTTTCGTCTTTTCTATATGATTACTTTTAAATTAATTTCATCCACTTCTGTGATTATAATTTTGAAATTTTATTCCATATTTTGAATTTGAATGAAAAATAATTTCTAATATTTTAAATTTATTTTTTCACCATATAAATTAGTGGTTGTAATTAAAATTTATTATAGTGGCTAAGGTAAAAATGATTTTACGTGGTGGTTAATCATTAACATAAGGGTCCAAATACCATAGAACCATGCCAAAAATCCATTTTATCAACATATTTAAACCATATAATAACTTTTATAAAATGTTAAATATTATTGGAGGCATGTGATATAATAGAGACCTCTCAATAGTTCTTACCATGTTATATTTACAACAATCCCACTACTCCTCCACTATAAAGGGAACAAACCCACCCCCTCACTTTTTCACACCCTTCAAGACCATTAAATCATCCAAAACTAAAAAAATAGGTTCCCATATCCCCTATTATAATAAAATATTTATAAATTTATATATAAATCAAATCAAGTTATCTATTAGTTTCAAACCAAATGACATTAACCAAAGAATAAGTAACATCCTTCAATATGCACTTTTGTTTTATTTTAATTCTTGAGCACCTAAATTCACCTTTATTCATGATTATATAATAATATAATTACCATAAATATGTTTAAATATATTTATGTTAATTTATTTACATATTAAAACACACTATTCTATAAAATGGGATACACAATAATCATTCGTGTGTACATCAGTCTACCGCCTCGCGAACCGATGTTATTTAGTTTTCCATTACCACCTCTAAATGTGGGAGACAATGAAGGAAATTGAGTTTTTAGGATATATATATGATATTTTTTATGTAATAATACTTTTTAAATTATTATATAACACAATACATTATTCATTATATTTACATGGAATACAATAAATCCATTTTTGGATGTACGGACTACCGCCTCCTCAATGTGATTTGATTCATCCACAGATTACATGGGTTGTATTAAGGATGATATCAGTAATATTATATTATATTAATGAAAATTAATTCTAATTGGATGATAGTATATATGTATATACATATATACATATATTTCATTTATTATCATTCTTCTAATATGACAAGAAAGTAGCTACAATGTTCAGGCGTATATATGGCATATCGTATCAATTAATAGTTTATTCCATTTCATATTTATATATTTTATTGATTACTATAAGTATATATATAATAAATATATATTATATGTACATAATGTTTTAAAATATATAAATAGGTAAATATTGTTCTAAGTAATATGATCAAGAATAACAGTTCAAAACACATAGAAAACAAATAGTATATTGCCTCAAACGTAACTTTAACATGAAATTGATCAAAAATTGGTACTATAATTTCAAAATAAAATAATATATGTTATAATATATAAAAATATGGATCTTTGGAAGATTTAAAATAATATTATACATTTTATACAGAATATTTAAATGTGTATGAAGAAATTTAACACTCAATGTATGGTTATTCTCATCAAACTTTTATTTCTTTGAGATGTATTCTAAATTAACCAATTATTATTTTTTGTGGTGTATATAATGACCTATTACCTATTATATCATGAAAATTATTTATATCATGATTTCCAAAATTTTATTTCATTATATTTTTTCATGTATCCCATAACTAAAAATTAATCAGGTACTTAGGTGATTTCTAGACACACTTTTATTTCTTTCGGACTTATGGGTTATTTAATGCTCATTTATTTTGTGTGGTTTATAAACTAACCATGAATGTATTTTATGACTATTATCCTTAACTTTATGGGTATTTACATTTCTATTTTATGATATATATTTCATGTGGTTTATGGTTCAAAAGTGTCCAAATCGGTAAAGTGAGTCTGTCTCATTTTGCATTATATGATAGACATGTTATGTTATTCACCTATATTCATTTATAAGTTGTATATAATTCCCCTGGACATTTTTTATCTTGAATATAATTGTTTTAATGATACTTTATGATTATTCTAATTTCATTCATTCATGTATATTGTGATTCAATGTTACTAATGTGGTAATAGTTCATTGATACTATCTCATTGTTTGTAGGATTTTTCATGATTATGATTCCATTGATGAAATATTAATATCCATATCATATTAAATATCATAATTTTTTTTTCCTCTGGTTATTCATGATTTCTTTATTTAAATGGTACTATTTTTTCGACTAATTTTTTCTTTATATAATTATTTATTTTTTAATAAAATATTATTGTATCTCTCTATTCATATGGAAATCTATGTTCATTAAAAAAATGCTATATAATTTTTTTTAAAATAATTTTTTAAATTACCTTTCATTTTCATTTTCAAGTAATATGATTTTAATTTTTTATAAATTATATTTAATATTTTTTTCAAAGACACATTTATTATATTTCAAGGTAATTTTCAATGGAAATGGTTTTCAAAATGCATTATGTTTTGAAATAATTTTTTCAAAGTGGAAAAGAGGATTTTATGAAGAAACAAAATCAAATGATTTTTAATTCTTCCTTTATATGTTTTCAAGGTGGTTTTCAAAGAAATTTATTTTGAATAATTTATATGTTTGAAAATTTTATTTTTAAATTAATGGTTATGTTTTATGTAATCTTTTAAAATCATTCAAAATCTAAATAGACGTCCTTTGATATTGTTTGTGTTTTATTGGCGATTTCATTCTAGGATAAAATTCATATTTTTTCTAGGAATTGTTTATGGTTTTATGGAATTATTTTTACACAACCCATTTATTTTACATGGGTCAATCATGATTCAATGATATTGTCATGAGACAAATTTCTTTTCAACATAAAAATCATGTTTCAAATAATAAACCCATTTATTTTCTATAGGATTATCTTTTTTGGAAATAATATTTGTTTTAATGGGTTGTATGATGGTATATAGGATCTTTATACTTTATTCATATTATGTTTTATGGAAATAGTATATATAATAGTGTTTCCAAGATTGAATCAAGTAACCCCATTACAGGATATGTGATGCGGTGGCCCAGATGGCACTGAGTATTGTCATTACATCTTATAAGATGTGGTTAAAAATATAGTGTTGCGAAATCCCATTATAGATTATTCGATGGGGGTGGACCTTATAGAACCGAGTAAGATTGTTATAACATATATGGAGTGGTGAACTAGAGAGGGTATAGTAAGCCCATTTCATCTTATATGATGGGGTGGTTTTGATATTGTTGCATATTACTAATTCCTATTATACAATTGGGCATCCCAAATAGTGCTAGTTGATCCCATTATAGATATATAATAAATAAAGTATTGTTTATTAACTCATATAATAATTACAGGGATAATTCTACTAGATTGATCCACTATGAGAAGAACATATAACCAGATCCACTCTATGGAATGGAATATAACATGGGATGGTGGTGTGTCTCATCTAGTAGTTGTAGCCCCCATTAAGTGTCGTGATAAGTTTTGGGAATGATCATTGACTTGTAGGGTATTTTTTTTTATTCTCATAACAAAAATTATAGTTCATATTAATATGTGATGAGTCAATGTCTTATGCTCTCGATTCTTTTATGATTCATCTAACACTCAATCATTTTTATGAAATATTTTCTCTATATAATTTCAATTCATAAATAGCTTTCATTTCAGGCAATCGTGAGTCTGAAAGAACCATGTGACACACATATTATTGAATGACCATTTTAAACTAGTTTTGAGGTTAGAGGGAATAAATTTTACTCACTTATGAAAATTTATGGTGATGTAATTCACAATCAGTTATTTATAAACAATATAAATAAATTATATATTTTTATTATTGTATTAATAAATTGAGTGAAGTATTATTTGAAAATGAAATTAATTAAATATATATTCAATATAATTAATAATTTTTTTAATATATTAATATAATATATATTTTTTCATAGGGTATAAATAAACCCTATTTGATGTATAAAAACCATGATTTTTTCAAATGGATAATTTTACACCTTTTCAGGGAGAACCCCATTTAAATTAAAATTTTGACTTATTAATAATATTTATATGACAATATAAATATGTTCATTTAAAATGGGATATAAGAATTTATTATAGATTAATTTTTCATATTTTTATGAAAACATTAATGTTTTGATTAATAGTAAAAATATATAAAATTTTAATTGAAAATAAAATTACATCAAAAAAACATTTATGGATAAATTAATATATTAAATGGTTTTAAATTATTAAAATAATAAATTGTTATAACAAAATATAATGTACGTAAATGAAATTAAGTTTTAATTGAATTCATATGTAAATACAGTTCAATGTTTTCCCATGTTTTAACTTTTAAAAACCCATTCTCTATTTCCAAAAATGGAAATACTTTTAAATTAATTACTGAAAATTATATGTTTTAAATTTCGAAAATTTTATTCCATATTTTTATTTTGTAGGTATAAATTATTTAAATATATTTATTTATTTTTGGGCATTAAAAATTGTATCATTGATAATTTTTATTAATTCGATAAATGGGTAAATCATGTAATTAAGGGTATGAATACTATTAAAAAATTACGCTAACAATTGAATTAATATCATTGGATGAGTTAGATTAGATATAAATCATCCTTGGGTAGAAACTGTTTCCTTTGTAATCCACTTGGCTGAAATTAGGACATTTCATTTATTTTATTTAAATAAAAGTTAAATATGTATCACTCAAATTTTTATAACTATATTATTTTTTATATATGGTTATGCAGAATATAAGTCATATTATAATTAAAAATATGAAATAAAAAATGTTTTATTTATCATGGTAATTTATTTTTGATTATTATAAAATAAATAATTACTTTAAAGGCTTATACTTTGACGATGTAAAAAATAATTAATTAATAAGAAATCAATAAAATAATTACTATTAAATTTATAATAACCATAAAAATACCAAAAAACTTGAATAAATATTATTGGTTGACTATATCTCAACAATAACCATCTATGTGTCAAGTAAAGGACCATTTTTAGCCATAGAAAAGATATTTTGACAGATATATTATTTTGATTTAAGTGTTGTTAAATTTGTCACATATATAATTTAATAAGTATTATATTTTAAATGATGGATTTTATAAAAGATAAATTCAAAAAAATTATTATAAAATCTAGTAGATATATTTTAATCGTATGATTTTATTTTTAATTTAAATTAAAATAATAAGTATATAAAATAATTATACAAAATTTATGTAGTATGTATTTTATTAACAAGGATAAGAAATTAATGTTACTAAACATATTAAAATAACCATAACATGGGATAATTAAGAAACTCCAATAAATTTTATAGATGACATTTACCTATTATACATATAATAAAATAGTTTTCAGAAGTTAACATGTAATCTTAATATTTTTTAAAATTAATGAATTTAATAGTGTCAAAATAGACACTATTGATTGTTTATGAAAATATTTTTTTGTTAAATTATTTTAAAATTGTATTTTTTTTTAACTTATTTAATAATTATTATATGTTATAAAATTTTATATATTATTTATTTACGGCTTAATATACATCAACAAAGAAAATATAGCACTTTTTTAATATTGAATTATTTGTTACGCTAGTTAAAAAGTAAAACGAATAACAAAGTGTTAATTAAAATGATAACTTTTAAATTGATACAATTACTTGTAAAAAGTTTTATTTTTTATTATATTTTATCCTTATATAATCTCATATTCTAATTTGGGTCATTTGGGAGGTTTTAGGTGGTGTTTTATTTTTGTTTATAAATTAATATTTTTTGGAGATCCCAAAACTGCCCCACACCTCAATTATAAAAGGGTACCTCCTTCATCACCTCTTCAATTCCCATTAAGCCTTAAATCTACTCCATAACCTTCCCTTAACCCTTATCAACTTCCCTAGTAACATTATAGAGGTTATGGTCATCTTCAATGTCCAAATATAGTGTTCTGAGAGGACATTTAGAGGATACACATCAAATAAAAGGTAATCTCCTCTACTGATTCTTTCAAACTTCTTTATCCTTGTACTTACAATTCATGAGTTGTTTCATTATAAAGTAATGACTAAATTATAAATAATATAATTAGATATTATTATAATTATGAAACAATAATATTACACCTTATAATTATCATATAAAAAAGGAAATCACCATGCGTGCATACGTACAGCTTACGGTCTCCACATCACAGGGTAATCTGTTTTTCACAACCACATTAAATGGATTGGTATAATGATGGAAATAATAACTATATATTACAATTATAATATTATATTAATTCTGAAATATTATACATCATATAATTCAAAATCATTTAACAAATATGGGAAGGATAACACCACTTGAGCGTATGTACGACCCACCGTCTCCATGATGCGATATTTTTAATCTTATAAGATCTTCATTAAATATTGATTATATAAATTTAAATAATGATTAGACATGGTATATATTACATTAATACCAGTTTTTAATTATATAACCATGTTATGTGAAGGTCAATAGAACCTATTTATAAAACCTACATAAGAAAATGAAGTAATTAATACTCGTATAATTGTAATAATAAAATATTATTAACATGTGGAAGATAATATGATCATATATGATATCATTCAAATGACTATGATTCTGATATAATACAAAAAAATATATTGAAATTATCATACAGGAGGTTCTAATAAATACAATGTAAATTGTACCTCAGGCAAGGGATAATTACACAATCTCATTATTATCTAATATTTCTTATATGTTAGTATTTACAGGGGCGTATTTATCATCTAAATCCATGTTTCCTAAATATTTAGAATTATTTCTATTGTTATATAATTTTTAATGGTAATTTTACCCATTGGTAAATTTATATTAAATGGTATGAATGTATCCTTTTTTCATTATTCGATATGAGGTAATTGTTTTTGAATTTTCTAGAAAAAGTACAAGAGAATGTTTTTTAACTTATAAAGAATTAATGGATTTTTATTTCTTAATAACACCTCATTTCCAGGAACACTCTTCTACACTATTTCATATTTATTTTCAAATAAAGTTATTTTATTTTAAAATTTTGTGGCATTTTATGAGAAGAAAACATTTTTTAATAAGAATGGATATTTTATTTAAGAATTAATTTCATATGTTATATCAAAATTAATTTCTTGATTTGATAGAATTATATATAGGGTTACGTTTCAAGTTTCATATACTTATTGTTACTATGATTTTATAATGATTACGATGTAATTATATTTATAAAATCTATTTGTATTACATGGACTATGTTTTGTTAGAATAAAGTTTAAAGAAACCCATTTTAGTTATTGTGTATGGTGGATTCCCCCGACAGACAACTTCAAGTTGAATATAGATGTCACTTGCTCTTTGGGTGTCTTAGGAGGAGGTGGTATAGTGGGGGACTACACAAAAAGTACTTTCCTAGACTTCACAACTCACTACATGTCATGACCTGTCCCCTGGGGTCCGTGTCGTGACTACCCCAAGCCCGCCTTCCATAGGTCAGGGGCTAGCGACTAGCACTGAAAAGCGTATTCCCTAAAACCAGGAAAGCATTACCTTTATAACCTGTAAACACACACAACCAAGAACACAACAAGATACGAACACAAGTAAACTATATAGTAAAAAAGTGTGTGTATAATAAGAAAAAGGGGCCAGAATACAAGCCCAACTGGAAAGTACAAGAAAACAGAAAAAGTACAAGAAAATTGAAACAGATCTTATGAATAACCACCAAAGATCCTACCTGAATGGTAGGTACAACTCTCGAATTGTCATCTCTACGGTAGGCCTCATCTAATTTCCACCATCGAGCTATATCCAGTCTTGTTACTCTCGTCCTCAGTCAGTTTTTTCTGTCATCTACACTAATCACAACAAGGTACGGGCATATCCCGTGCAGGGGTGAGTATAACGATACTCAGTAGGGATCATGAGACCCTCAAAGGTCTCACGAAATCAACAAAGGATAAACCACAAAGCATTAAAATATTTGACAACCCTACTTACATATATTCTCATACATATACCCTAGTTATCAAGTATACCTGTCTCATTCTTGAGGAAACACAAGGGCCAACTCAAAAGCCCAAAGCTCAATTGTTCCACAGAGGAAGGAATACCACGAAGGTAACACCACAATGGTGAGTACCACAAAGGTAACGCCACACAGAAGAATACCACAAAGGTTTCACCATGAAAGAAAGTAACACATAGGTACGTCACATAGAATAATACCACAAAGATATCCACACGAAGGTAAGTACCACATAGGTACGCCATAAAGAAGAATACCACCAAGGTATCACCATGAAGGGAAGTTGTCACGACCCGTCCTTGAGGCCCATGCCGTGAGTACCCCAAGCCCGCCTTCCATAGGCCAGGGGCTGGCGACTAGCACCAAAGGGGTAAATCCTGATAACTGGGAAGGCATTGACTTTATAGAAGTAAACAAAACACCACAGAGTACAAGAGGATGTAAAACACTAAGTACAAAAGAAAGTGCTGAAAAGTAAATGGGCCAGAATACAAACCCAACTAAAAGTACAGCTACAACTGAACAAAAGTACAACAAAGAAATACAACAGCTGGAAGAAAGGAAGCAGCTCCCAGGTCATCATCCTCAGACCCTGCCTGAAGGGTAGGTACAGATAGTGCAGCTCCTGGATCATCCACCACGGATCCTACCAGAAAGGTAGGTACAGATATCCTCCACAACGCTCTTTCCTGTCAACCTCCTCTGAGTGTCTTCTCACCGTGAAGTCCACCTCCGGATACTGACTCGTCGTGTGGTCCACCTCCGGGTACCGTCCAGTCCTCAAACACTCGGCCTATGCCAGCGCTGCCCATTTTCTGCAACCAACACAACGAGGTGCAGGCATAGCTCGTGTAGGGGTGAATATACGATACTCAGTAGGGACCCCGAGACCCTCAAGGTCTCACTAAAACCAACAAGGATAACCACAAAAAGATCTCAACAGATACCCTCTAATTAGGTATATGCCCATACATATACCTAAGTTATCAAATAACCCATCTCAATCATGAGGAAACACAAATATTATGAAATAAATGGAGAACCACTACCCAGGTATATGCCCATACATATACCTAAGTTATCAAGTGACCCATATCAATAATGAGGTAAACACAAAGGTCATAGACTCAACTCAAACCAGGATTTTCATTATCGAAACCGTAACTGCTGAAGAGCCTCATCTCTGGAGTGTACAGTGATCCTGTCATGACTCTGAGTTACAGCTCACTAACCTAAGACTGCTGAGGTACTCCTCCTATCGAGTACCTCGGGTCAGCCACCCAAACACAGTAGTGCTTCCCGCCGGGGTATGCCACCCAAACACAGTAGTGCACACCCCCCTAATAGCCTGCAGAGGTACTCTCCAGATGAGTACCATGGGTCTTCACTGTCACACAGGTAGTGCTCCGTCTTCCATGGTTCTGCACCCAAACAAAGTAGTATTTTGTCCACTGGGCTAGTTGACTCACTCCAAGTCAAGTCGGTCAAGTAGTCGTCAGGTCTCAGTCGGCTACACGGTCTCCGTACTCTGCACGATCGTCTCTGGGAGGGTCTGCTCCACGAGCTACAGGTTGATACTCCAAGTATCTCAAAGTCCCACTAAGAAGTATCACAAGGGACCGCCTCTTCATAGGGGTCCCAATGCAACAGACGGCGCGTTAATCGGACACCCGGTCTGTGAGTTATTAGCCTTTTCATTCCAGGGGCCCGGTTGGTTTTGTGTACGAACCAACCCGTTCATATCTCAACTATACCCCGAATTCTCATAGGGTATGCTCATAGGGACCGTTTCTCAACGTGATCACCAATGTCGCTGACGGTTCGTCAAACGGATGTCCGGTCTGAAAGTTATCAGCTTTTCCGTTCTAGGGGCCCGGTTGGATTCGTGTACAATCCAACCCGGCCATACCCAACTACGTCCAAAACTCAGGCGAAGTTTACCAAAATTTCCATCTCAACAAGAGGAATTCAATGAGACAGACAGCACGTCAATCGGATGTCCAGATCTTAGGATATAAGCATTTCCGCTCCGAGGGCCCGGTTGGTTTCGTATCCGAACCAACCCGGTGGAACCCAAAGTTCTCCGAAACCTTGAGTGTAATATACCAAAACGACCGTCTCGATCCAAGGATCGCATCGCAACTGACGATGCATCGATCGGAGGTCCATAACCCATGTTATGGGCATTCAAACAAAAATAATCTGAAATGGGGGGTCTGGGCCCGGCCCGGCCCGACCCAACTCCCCCTGGGTCGGCCCGAACCGGGGCGACCTGAACCGGGTATGGGTTCGACCCATCAGGGCGCGGCCCGGCCCGGCCGGCGTGGTCTGGCCCGACCGGCGCGGCCCCGCCGCATGGCCAGCCGCGGCTCGGCCAACGTGGTCGAGCAGAAGCCGCGAAACGGGGGGGTTGCGCGGCCCCCTCGCTGCTGATTGAAGCCAGCGACAGTTTTCACTGCCGCCATTCCTCCGGGATCCCACGCGGCTACGGGATCCCCCATGTAGCACCTCCGTGGAAAGTCGCGATAGTTTTCTTCCTCCAGTGGCACGCTAGGGCGTCACCACCTCCTAGCGGCCGGACGGCTCCGGCCGCCGCCCCTGGTCACCGGCGGCGCTGCGTCGACAACCCCCACCTCCAAGGATTCCAAGGGCCACTAGAGTTGCTCTGGTGGTCCGTTTTCAAAATCGTCTGTGTCGGCGTTCATCTCGGGTCCCGAACATTACTGCGGGAGCTTCAAAATTACCTTGCAGCCCTGTTTGTCGTCGCCCGTCAATCCGCACTCAACGTTCAATAATCAAACTGTGTCCTCTTCATGGTTTTCTGGCACGGCGTGACGGCTCTGCGACTTGTTCTTCTTCAACAGCGCGGCGCGACGGTGTTGCACTTCTTCGCCCTTTCTCATAGTTTCCGCGTGGTGCAACCGCACCACGCTGCCTTTCTCGTGCTGCAACAAATTCCAACAAACAAGGGGGAGGAGGGTCATTCATGTTCGTGTGGTCCGACCTCCTCCAGTTATTATGATAATAGGCTTCCCAATTGAGACTAAGAAAGTCGACAGATGAGATCACGATCAACAATAATATAAACTCCTACAACTTCCCGCAAAAATTTATTCCCAACCGGAAAGGAAAACATTCGCGAGTCAACTTGATAATAAGTTGACCTGGGTTCTTTGTTTTCTTTAGAATGAAAGAATCAAGGGAATAAAATCATACTTAATTAAAAAAACCCTACCTCATGATGTGATCCCTCGATGGATCTGCAGAGAGGTAGTGTCGTTCGTTGATGTCGGAAGGTGACGTCGTCGTTTGCGATTTTCCTACGGCGGTGTCTCCTCCTTTGATGGAGACCGGGAAGCGTTCTTCGTCGAAGGTCTTGGAAGGCCCGACATTGCCCAAAGGTACTCAAAGATGTGATGTATCCCCTCTTGTCACAGAGAAGTAAGAAAGGGTTACATCGCCACTCTTTGGTGTCAGCGTTCTTCATCGGAGAGTTGCGTTCTTAGCATTCTTCAAGAAGGAAGAAGTTCTTCAAAGCTTAGAGATTTCTATACAAATCCTCCTCACACAACAACCAACTCCCTAAAATAAAATAAGACTTATTTTATTTTATTACATCAAGCCAAGCATTTAAATTTTAAAAATCAAACACTTAACTCACTTAATTAATTAAGTGAGTTGGTTTGATTAAAGAAGAGAGAGGGGGAGGGGAGTGGTCTCACATTAAAGGGGGAGTTAAACATGTTAAGAAGACTTACCAATTAATGAGAGGAGAGGTTTAAGGGAGTCTAGGGAAAATGAAAGGGGTGGGGTTTGTGTAAGCCCCACCTCACCTTTAATCCTCTCATGGGATGTTGGGTGGTTACCCCAACTTCCACTCAATGGATAAGCCACTTAAAAGAAATAAAAATTGTAACTCAATTTTTATTTTATCTTCCACAAATTTTTAACAACTTCTCCCATGTAAATGCGACTCCGAAAAAGGTGTTCCTAAGAAATTACCGGCACTTCGAATACATCAGTGCACTCAGAATTCGATTCCGAGCACTGGTTCAAAATTTATAAAAAACTCGCTCGTTCGTTCACTGAACGTACCCGAGCCTAACTTCGGAAATTAATTCTGGGCACACCAGGCCTCGGAATCAGGCGCCGTCAGAGGCTGCGTTCTTGTAAAATCCCAAAGAAAATTTAGAATGAATTTACCTTAAATTTTATGGGTCTTTACATTACTCCCACCTTAGGGCTTTACGACCTCGTAAAGCTTTAACATAGACTAGGGATACAAAAGTAGTATTGAGCACACATCTGAGCCTTCCGCTCCCATGTTCTTACCTGGAGGTTCCCGTACTGCCAAAAAAGTGCACCCGAGGAATCGACCATCCTCGTAGGATCCGCTCCTTTCTATCCTCGAACTCTACTGGAACCCCGCAAAAGTCACCCCATCACCAACGTCCATCTCACCATGGTTGATGATATGTGTCGGTTCAAGCAAGTATCCCCCCAGTTGAGATACATGGATGTCGTCGTGCATCTAGTGCAACTGATGTGGATGGGTCAAGCGGTAAACCACCTCGCCTACCTAGCTGTGGACCTAGAAAGGTCCGTTGAACCTCGGAGACAACTTTTATCCTCATCCACATCTTCGTAAACCTCGTCGAGGTGAGATCCGTATAAGGATGTGATTGTCATCCTCGAACTCTAGAGGTCTCTAATTCCTATTAGAACTTAAACTCAAAAAGACTGATGCCACGAGGGTAAGGTTGACTGACTCAAGAGTGATCAGTCACACCCTCCTGTGCATGAGTTTATCCTGTGCTGCCTGGGGTTTCCTTTTCGTCGACCAAGGAAAAGCCATCCCAACTTCGTATTTAAACCACAACCTTTTTTCCTAATACCATCAATTTGTGTATGAACTGTGATTGTCCAGTCCACACTCAAACCAACATCATAGGGCCTTGACGCTGCCACCAAGAGATTCCAACCAAAACTCTCACCTCGAGGTTTGGACCACACCGTCGGTGTAAGTGTCATCATCGAGTCTTCTCCCAAGGTATCACCAGACGTGAGGGTCAAGTCTACGGCTTACCGGAAACTCTAGGTATGGGATAAGATTTGTGAAAGGAAGGAATGATTCATATTGACGTCTATTACTATGGCAGCTTGTAGTGGATACAGACTGTCCCTTGAATCATTTTTAGATCTATTGGGTCACACTCCTTGACCGCATGCAATAGCACTCTTCCTCCTCCCTCCAGCTCCCTGGCCCTGGAGGGGACAACTAAGGTGGGTGGTTGTAGCATGTTAAAACGTACACCACCTCATGCAGCTCTCCTAGCTCTGCCTCCACATCTTCTGCTTTTCAAACTCATCTCTCATTAAATATTCCTCTACTTGAAACATTTAACATGCCCGAGTCTCTAAGACTGGCTCCGTTTTTCTGTTCCTTACTGCACTGTGCAGTCTTCATCCGCTCCTGGATGATCTGCACCTTCTTTGCCTACGATCTGAAAGAGCTGCTAAAATTTCTCCTTTTCCGAAAAGAGAAACTCGGTCTCATCCTCTAGATGAACCATTCCCATTTCCTAATACAGTCAATCCTGACATAAATGATGCCTTCATGCCATGGATGACGTCGTAAGGCCTCGATGTAACTACCAAGAGAACCAACTGTCACTCTCGCCTCCATGGGTCGAGTCACACTGTCGGCATCAGTGTGAGTTCACTGGGTCTCCTCCAGTAGAAATCTCGAAAGTGAGGGTCAAGTCAACAGTTTTTAACCGGGACCACTCAGTATCAACCAAACAAAAGGACAGGAAAGAAAACATCACAAATATAAGTGTCTTTTTATTATTTCAGCTCATAGTACGAAGACACAAATACAACAGAAATATGGAACTAGAAGTACAAGGGTCGTATCCACTAGTTCTAATCATGTACACCTGCTCCTAGAGATCTACTGCCTTGTCCAATTCTTGGCTATTGCTCAAGAACCCGCCGTTACTTCTGCCTCGGTGGCTCCTCCAAAGCCTGCGGATCAACTGTGCGGTGGGTCGGACAGTCACGTGCTAGGTGACCCTTCCTGCCGCATTCATAACACTTCCTACTCCTCATATGGATAGCTCTGGTCCTCTTGGACCTCTGCATCATTTGTCTACTGCCCACAGATGACTCAGCTACTGATCAAAAATCTTGCTGCAAAGGCAAAAGCTTCTGTACATGCTCGATGTGTAGAGCTACTGGCACAAACTCCACCCTAAAGAAGGTCTCGAAGTCTTCCCATGTGAAGGTCATCCCATCACAAAACTGGAAAAAACGGCTCTACCACCTGCCTGCTGCTGCCTGAAGGAGGCTGGCAGAAAAGATCACCTTGAAGTCTTCTAGCGTCCCCACTAGTCTGAATACTCTCACCACAGCCTCCACCCAATCCTCAGCCGCCTACGGGTCCGTCTCTCCCCGCAACCTGGGTGGCCTCTGGCACTGGAACTCGTGCAGCGTGCTCAAGTGGTGTGCATCGCCTACTACTGGGGATGGTGGCATCGGTGGCCCAACGTATGGTAGTACTGCTAGTGCCTCCGCCGGTGCCTCAACTGCAAGAGGGCCCTGTTCCGAAGCCTCGTCGCTCAGCAGGCTGTCAGTACGAACATCCCTCGGGCTCTAGCTAGTCGTCTATGAAAAGGCATCCTAAAAGAAACAATGTGACACGGTCAAACGATTATACCAGGTGAGCTGACCTGGTTTGATCTGACTTTTAAAAACTTATGGAAACACACATGCAATCAGTGTTTTCATGCACAAAGTCGAAAATCAGTTGTCAGGGTTCTGGTGTATGGATACGTCGGCTTCCCGCACCAACACTGGACTCCCTGAACTGAAGACCACACTCGATACCCTTGACACTATTTCTTCATAGAAAAAAAATATCAGAGTTATAAGTTTTGTGGTAGAACCGACTCCTCTGATACCAATTTGTCACAACCCATCCTCGGGGCCCATGTCGTGAGTACCCCAAGCCCGCCTTCCATAGGCTAGGGGCTGGCGACTGGCACCAAAGGGGTAAATCCTGATAACTGGGAAGGCATTTCCTTTATAGAAGTAAACAAAACACCACAGAGTACAAGCGGAAGTAAAACAATAAGTACAAAAGAAAGTGCTGAAAAGTAAATGGGCCAGAATACAAACCCAACTGAAAGTACAACTACAACAGAACAAAAGTACAACAGAGAAAGACAACAGCTGGAAGAAAGGAAGCAGCTCCCAGGTCGTCGTCCTCGGACCCTGCCTGAAGGGTAGGTACAGATAGAGCAGCTCCTGGATCGTCCACCACGGATCCTACCTGAAGGGTAGGTACAGATAGCCTCCACAATGCTCTTTCCCGTCAACCTCGTCCTAGTGTCGTCTCACCGTGAAGTACACCTCCGGATACTGACTCGTCGTGTGGTCCACCTCCGGGTACTGTCTAGTCCTCGAACACTCGGCCTCTGCCAGCGCTGCCCGTCGTCTACAACCAACACAACGAGGTGCAGGCATATCCCGTGCAGGGGTGAGTATACGATACTCAGCTGGGACCCCGAGACCCTCAAGGTCTCACTAAAACCAACAAGGATAACCACAAAGAAGGTCTCAACAGATAACCTCTACATAGGTATTTGACCGTACATATACCTAAGTTATCAAATAACCCATCTCAATCATGAGGAAACACAAAGATTATGAAATCAACGGATAACCACTACTCAGGTATATGCCCATACATATACCTAAGTTATCAAGTGACCCATCTTAATCATGAGGTAAACAAAAAGGCCATAGACTCAACTCAAACCAGGATATTCATTATCGAAACTGTAATTGCTGATGAGCCCCATCTCTGGAGTGTACAGTGATCCTGTCATGACTCCGAGGTACTGCTCACTAACCTAAGACTGCTGAGGTACTCCTCCTGTCGATTATCGGGGGTCAGCCACCCAAACACAGTAGTGCTTCCCGCTAGGGTATGCCACCCAAACACAGTAATGCACACCCCCTAATAGCCTGCAGAGGTACTCTCCGAACGAGTAACGTGGGTCTGAACTGTCACACAGGTAGTGCTACGTCCTCCATGGGTCTGCACCCAAACAAAGTAGTGCTTTGTCCACTGGGCTAGTCGACTCACTCAAAGTCGAGTCGGTCATGAAGTCGTCGGGTCTCAGTCGGCTACACGGTCTCTGTACTCCGCACGCTCTTCTCTGGGAGGGTCCGCTCCACAAGCTACAGGTCGATACTCCAAGTATCTAAATGTCCCATGAAGAAGTATCACAAGGGACCACCTCATCATAAGGGTCCCAACGCAACAGACGGCGCGTTAATCGGACTTCCGGTCTGTGAGTTATTAGCCTTTTCATTCCTGGGGCCCGGTTGGTTTTGTGTATGAACCAACCCAGCCATATCTCAACTATACCCCGAACTCTCATAGGATATGATCATAGGGACCGTTTCTCAACGTGATCACCAACGCCACTGACGGTTCGTCAAACGGACGTCCGGTCTGAAAGTTATCAGCTTTTCTGTTCCAGGGGCCATGTTGGATTCGTGTACAGTCCAACCCGGACATACCCAACTACGTCCATAACTCAGGTGAAGTTTACCAAAAGTTCCATCTCAACAAGAGAAATTCAACGAGGCAGACAGCACGTCAATCAGACGTCTGGAGCTCAAGATATAAGTGTTTCTGCTCCGATGACCCGATTGGTTTCGTATCCGAACCAACCCGGTCGAACCCAAAATTCTCCGAAACCTTGAGTGTAATATATGGAAACGATCGTCTCGATCCAAAGATCGCATCACAACTGAAGGTGCGTCGATCAGAGGTCTGTATCCCATGTTATGGGCGTTCGAATGGAAAAAATCCGAAATGGGGGATCTGGGCCCGGCCCGGCCCGGCCCAACTCCCCCTGGGTGGGCCCGAACCAGGTCCTGGTCTGGCCCATCAGGGCGCAGCCCGGCCTGGCCGGCGTGGCCGGGCCCGGCCGCATGGCCAGCCGCGGCTCGGCCAGCGTGGCCGAGCGGAAGCCGCAGAGTGGGGGGGGGGGGGGTTGCGCGGCCCCCTCGCCGCTGATTGAAGACGGTGGCGATTTGAGCCGCCGCCATTCCTCTGGGATCCCGCGCTGCCGCGGGATCCCCCGTGCCGCACCACCACGCGCAAGCTGCGAGTGTTTGCTTCCTCCGGCGGTGCGCTAGGGCGCCGCTACCTCCTGGTGGCCGGACGGCTTCGACTGCCACCCCTGGTCACCAGCGGCGCCACGCCGGCGACCTGTGCCTCCAAGGTTTCTGCGGGCCACCGGAGTTGCTCCGGTGGTCCTCTTTCAAAACCGTCTATTCTGATGTTCATCTCGGGTCCCGAACTTTACTGCGGGAGTTTCAAAATTACCTTGCGGCCCCGTTTGTCGTCGCCCATCAATCCGCGCTCAACGTTCAATAATCAAACTGCGGCCTCTTCGTGGTTTTCTGGCACGGTGCAACGACGCCACGGCTTGTTCTACTTCAACGGCGCCGCGCTTCTTCGCCCTTTCTCATAGTTTCCACGTGGTGCAACCGCACCGCGCCGCCTTTCACGTGCTGCAACAAATTCAAACAAACAAGGGGGGAGGAGGGTCGGCCGTGTTCGTGTGGTCCAACCTCCTCCAGTTATTACGATAACAGGCGGTCCAATTGATACCAAGAAAGGCGACATACGAGATCATGATCAACAAAAAAATAAACCCCTACAACTTCCCGCAACAATTTATTCCCAATCCGCAAGGAAAACATTCGCAGATCAACTTGATAATAAGTTGATCTGTGTTATTTGTTTTCTTTATAATGAAAGAATCAAGGAAATAAAATCATACTTAATTAAAAAAATCCCTACCTCATGATGTGATCCCTCGATGGATCTGCGGAGAGGTAGCATCGTTCGTTGACGTCGGAAGGTGACGTCATCGTTTGCGATTTTCCCATGGTGGTGTCTCCTCCTTTGATAGAGACCGGGAAGTGTTCTTCGTCGAAGGTCTTGGAAGGCTCGACATCACCCAAATGTACTCAAAGACATGACGTATCCCCTCTTTTCATAGAGAAGGAAGAAAGGGGTACGTCGCCGCTCTTTGGTGTCGGCGTTCTTCGTCAGAGAGTTGTGTTCTCCGCGTTCTTTAAGAAGGAAGAAGTTCTTCAAAGCTTAGAGCTTTCTCTTCAAATCCTCCCCACACAACAACCAAATCCCTCAAATAAAATAAGACTTATCATATTTTGTTACATCAAGCCAAGCATTTAAATTTTAAAAATCAAACACTTAACTCAATTAATTAATTATGTGAGTTGGTTTGATTAAAGAAGAGAGAGGGGGAGGTGAGAGGTCTCACATTAAAGGGGGAGTTAAACATGTTAAGAAGAGTTACCAATTAATGAGAGGAGAGGTTTAAGGGAGTTTAGTGAAAATGAAAGGGGTGGGGTTTGTGTGGGACCCACCTCACATTTAATCCTCTCATGGGAAGTTGGGTGGTTACCCCAACTTCCACTCAATGGATAAACCACTTAAAAGAAATAAATATTGTAACTCAATTTTTATTTTATCTTCCACAAATTTTTAACAACTTCTCTCGTGTAAACGCAACTCCGGAAAATGAGTTCCTAAGAAATTACTGGCGCTGCGAATACATCGGTGCCATCGGAATTAGATTCTGAGAACAGGTTCAAAAGTTACAAAAAACCCGCTCGTTCGTTCAATGAACGTACCCAAGCCTAACTTTGGAAATTAATTCCAAGCACACCGGGGCTCGGAATCAGGCGCTGTCAGAAACTGCGTTCTTGTAAAATCCCAAAGAAAATTTAGAAAAAATTTCCCTTGAATTTTACGGGTTTTTATAGAAGTACCACACAGGTACGCCACATAGAAGAATTCCATAGAGGTTTCACCACGAAGAAAAGTACCACACAGGTACGCCACACATAAGAATACAAGAATGTTATCACTATAAAGGTAAGTACCACACAGGTACGCCACACAGAAGAATACCACCTAGTTATCACCACAAAGGAAAGTACCACACAGGTACACAACATTGAAGAATACCACAAAGGTATCACAATGAAGGTAAGTACCACATAGTTATGCCACATAGAAGAATACCACAAAGGTATCACCACAAAGAAAAGTACCACAAAGGTACACCACACAGAAGAATACCACAAAGGTATCACAACGAAGGTAAGGACTTAGCTCACACCGGGTACAACAAAGGTACAATAGTAAATATGATTGGATGTAACTACTGAATCATCTTAATCAGTTAAGAGGCTGACCCACACATGATCCTAAATCATCAGACCCACACATGATTGTAAATCATCAGACCCACACATGATCCTAGTACACCAGACCCACGTAGAATCCTAGAGTAGTCCCATGTGGATTCCTTGAGCAGATCCAAGTGAAACTCTCGAACGTAGACCCACATAGGATCCCAAACCATAGACCCCCACAAGATCCCAAAGCACAGACCCACACAGGATCCTTTTCTCATGTTACAGCCATCTATAGGGTTCTCGCACTATTCTTTCTTGATTCGGGGAGGATCCCCTCCTCAGGCCACTGGTCAGTACTCTGACTACCATGAAGTCCCACGAAGATGTATCACAAAGGAATTCCACATAAAAAGGGTCTCAGCTCAATAGACGGTGCGTCAATCAGACATCCAGTATTTATGTTATTAGCCATTTATTCCTAAGGGCCCAGGTGGATTTGTGCTCAATCCAACCCGGACATACCCCAACTTTATCCGAAACTCAAGTTGGGTATACCAAAAGGACCATATTTATCCACAGTTTCTGGTTCCAAAGACGGTTTGTTATCTTGACATTGTATGGGGGAGATATGTCGAATATAAGATCCTAAAATAATAATAATATTATTATTGGGTGTTTTTTGAACCCGAGCCACGAACAAGATTATAATATTCAACATTAGAATTAAATCGACCATCTTAATGACTAGATCATGTTGCCACAGATGGTATGTAAATAGGATGTCACATGCAAGAGTTATGGAGGGTCGAATATTTAATAATAATAATATATTATTACTATTTGAGCTTTTCGGGTACCTGATCAAAAAACCAAAAAAAGATATCCAATATAGGAATCATAATTTTCGTCTTGAATTTAGGGTCGTACTGCCACTGATGGTCCATGAAACTGAGATCGCATTTATAAGTTAGGGACGAAATATGTTTTTACAACCAAAAATAATAATAACATTTTTTATATTATTATTCTATTTTTCTTTTTTTCCCTTGTAACCCATATTAATTGAGATTGACACATAGGGGTAGTGCCTCCCCCTTATTCTAATGATTTCCTTTTTAATTTCTTTATATTTTTAATTCATTTCTTTACAACTATTCCTCTCTCCAATTAACTCTTCTTTCCCCACAATTCTCACACACTATTCCAGTAAGCAATCAAACCCACGTCTTCTCCTGAAACTCTAACTATAGGATTCCTCCATACATTTATAACCACCACCGCGCCACCTATATTTCCCGAAGAAATGCCTCAAAGACATGATAGAATTGAACCTCCATATTTCCCCTTCCGCGGCCCACTGCATCTTCATACTAAATCCGAAAAAATAAAATAATCACATATTCACGATCCTCGAGTTGAGGGATCTGCGTCCATATATCACACTCAAAAGAATATTGGGTTTCCAACACCAATAAATATTTGTCCACCTCTTTCCATGAGCCATTGTGGCTTCATTCCTAGCCCAAAAAATTAAACTATTGCATATGTGTGGTCCTTGTGTTGAGGGCTTCACATCCATATATCACACTCAGCACAACTCTGTGTTTCCAGCGCCAATAAATATTAGACGTTGAAGAACGTATGAAGAACGCATGATGAATAAAATGAAATATGAGCATGGTTTATGTATGGGAAGATAACCATTTTCTTTTGGCCATTGTCTTCATGAATCTAGGATATGAATAATAAATAAAACAAATTCAAACAAATATAAAAACCCCTACCTCGATTGTCCGTTGGAGGTGGCATGAGGAAGAAGATGAAGTTGATGAGATGGTGATGTCAGCATTCGTTAATCCTGTAAGATTTTTCCGATTCAAGATCAAGCATAATCCTTGTTCTCCTATTTTTTAGGATTTTCATCGTTGGAGAGTGTTCTTCATTAGAGAATATGATCCTCCAAAATCTCTCCCAAATTCTCCCTTGGAAAACACATCCCCAAACTCAAGAAAAAGAGGAGCCAACTTATTAAATTATGATTATTAATTTTACAAGTTTTGTTGTCTCATAAAGTAAATTGAGGTTGGCACATTAACCAGGGTAATACCAAGGGTTTTCTCCACATTAAATGGGAGTTCGGGTGGTCCCCACCACAAAGCATTCAAAATGGTGGTTTCAAATAAAATAAATAAAAATTAATTTATTTTATTTTTTTCTTCTACCACGAAAATCTAAATAAACTAACATTCACGCTCGACCTACTGTGGTCAAGGGGAAGGTCTCTTTAAGTGAATATCATCATTGTGAGTTCAACGATGTCCTCGTATTTCAATTCCTAGTACCAGTTCAAAAGTTACAAAATGCCGCTCGTGCGTGTACTGAACGTACCTAAAAAAATTCATAAAATTATTAATAGTCACCCTCGACCTATGATGGTTGAGGTTAGGCTATGAATAAGTGAAACATGCCCCAAAGAAACCAATTGTATTCTCAAATTTTCAATCTGAGCTACTGTTTAAAAGTTAGGGATTTTACAAGAAAATAATAGTCACTTAATTATTTTATTTACGGCCAAAAACTAACATTTACTGGTGGCTTGCGCCATCCAGGATTATCATCTGATTAAATAAATAATTCCCTCAGAGTTTAGAAGTGGTCTCAAATTTTCAATATGAGCTACCATTTGTGAGTTATAAGCATTTGAAAAATAAAATAATTTATTTAATTATTTTATTTACAGTTATGCCTTTTTTGGGTTTTCTCACATGAGGCCCGCCCCGACTAATCTTAAGTCACGCCTAAGGTACACCCACTACCATGAACTCAACAATGCCCTTGGAATTCTGATCCGAGTTACTGTTTAAGAGTTATTCCAATTTTTTAGTAAAAATGCTTGCACGCACTAATTAAAATTCAACCAAACTTCGATGGATCATTCTGGGCACTCCAGGACTGGGAATTGTGCGACGTCTGATTTTTCAGTCTCGAAATAATTTCATATAATTAAAACTAATTATATATAATTTCCAGGACATTACACTATGTAAGGGGAAACTCTTTCCAAGCAGAGGCCAATGCAACCCAGACCAGGCTCACGCTTTTCACAGAAAAGTAGGATAACCTCTATCATGTGGAGATTGATTTATTGATAAAACATGACTCCTTTCTTGGGAGAGGTTCCACAACATGGTTAATCTATTACATCATCAGGAAGTGTAAGACTCTCATCACAAAAAATATTAATGTCACCCATAACTAGATAGATGGGAATAATGTAGGGAATCAAATTACTTCTCAGGTAGGTCATTCTTTTGAGGTCACATGTCTCTACAACATCTCTTGTTTTAAACATGTTGGGGTGAATTTGATTTTGGCAGATTACCTCGGCCTATCCAACTTTAGGCCTCCTGAGGTCCTAGAGGACTTTGTCTTGTAATCCTTTAATAAAAATAATACAATGATGATAACCCAGATTTATGGTATTTTTGAAAACATTAGAATGATTTCATTTGAGATGGCTGGGACCTATATGTCCATCCAATGAATTAGGGAAATATTTATATCTCGTGAGATATAAATGGTTGGAATAAGAAATAATCTTAGTTTAGTAGTACATGGTTGGAAAGATGATTGAAGTAATTTCAATAATGTAATTTTTCTACAATGGTGGACTTGGAAATGAGCCTTTACTGATTTGAAATTATTTTATATGATTATGTGAATACCCTAGAACATCATGTCTTTCATTATTAATTTTTCAATTATTTTCATTGATTCTCATGAACATTCCCTATTTATCCCTTGGAATGATATCATGATCATTCATACGCATGAAATGATTTTAAAATTTTATGTTCATATGTCTTATGATAATGATATGACTGATATATCCATTTATAACCCTTAATGATTATCTTATCTTACCCTTTCATATGTTTATTTTCCCCAGGTTATAAATAAGGGTTTTATGTATGATAATTAAAAAGGGAGTTTAGTTTTGGAGAAATATGTTTAAAATAATAAGTATTTCTTATGAACTAGTTATTTATGATTCTACATTTCTAAAGATACTATACCTATAGGTTTGTGTCATGGCTTTGATATATTTATAATGAATATTCATAAAAATGGAAGTAATATCAATGTAGGTAAAGTATTGGTTGTTATAGTTGGTTTTAGAGGAATGGTACAGATATCCTTTGGAAACTAGGATGAGAAAAAATTAGTAAGAATACAAAGGATATAACAAATTATAGGTTATGATCCTATTATTTTAAAAATAATCATGAATAACCAAGGATAAAATATAAAATGTACTGAATTGAAATTCAATTCATGATTATATTTTTTTCCCATTATGATAACTATTGTTCACACTATGGCTCTTGGTTTTAGTTAATGCCTAAAATCCAAATGAAACATGTCAATACTGATTGTGATGGGAAAGGAAATTATTTTCCTCTTGAGAAATGAAATGTTATGGGAGCTATAATGAAAAATATTGTAGCTATGATCACACAAATTTCTCAAGATATGAATCATGCTGGAATTACAAACAAAAAAATGATGGAACAAAATTATATTGATTCCTTCACGAGGCCATGTCCACCTTCATTTAGCTGGTATTCTGATTTATTAGTGACTGGATAATGGGTCAATTCCACTAAAATGATATTTTCATTTCTCTAATATTCAGAGCATGATAAATTCATCTTAACAGTCTATCATTTTGATGGTGATGTTGATCAATGGTGAAACCTTATAAATTATTTAAGGCAAAGAGATAAAATCGAACCATATAATTGGATAAGTTAGAGAAATTATTTTTCAATAAGTGCATTCCTTGTATTCATCAAAGAAAGATTGAGAAAGTGTTCCTCAATATTAGGAAAAATAATGATGAATCTGTTAGTACCTATTAATCAAATTTTAAAATGCCTACAAGGTAAACTTCTAGAATTATTATCAAAGCTGAGAGTAAAATTGATCAATTCTATAGTGGTATAAAACTGTGTCTGTGAATGTGAATTATCTATAAGGGACTTCAATAGCTACGTAGAAATCGTTCAATGTGCTCTCAAGGTTGAAATGGAGATTGAATTAACCCATCAATCCTATGGATTTGATAAAAATTGAAAAATTGAATGCAAGGTAAAATATAAAGACCACAATGAAAAGAAGATGAGTTTTCCCTTATACTCAAAGTGCTAAATGAAACAAGGAGGAAATTATATAAAATAGACTTGTAATTTTTTTATGTTTGGAAATAAAGATCATATGTAATTTCCATGTCTATGTGATGAGAAAAAGAAGTCTAATAATGAGAATAGATAAAAGGCTACACGGAATGCACATCATGAACTTCAATGTTACATGTAAAGGGAAATGGAGGATTGTGTAAATCAATACCACAGTACAAGATCTATTAATGATAATCAATGTCAGAATACTCTTAATTCCAAAGACAATGGAATGTAACATGTGATAACTATCATCAATTTGTAGTATAATAATGAAGTGGTGAAAGATACAATTACCAAAAAATCTAAAGTAGAATTTTTTTATACTGGATCCACAAACTCTTTTATTTCTGAAAACTTTTAATTGGGTATCACTATATAACCTCAAAAAAATAGATGTTGAGATAGGTTTCAAAAATTTTAATGGAACAATAGTTAGATAAAAAGTTTACATTTCTTCTCCAGTTGAAGTTTTTTGGATAATGCTTCCTAGGAATCATGTGATCCTTCCTATAGTAGATTTTGATGTTATTATTGGCATGGATGAGATTTTTCTATATGGAGATCATATCAATTTCAATGGAAGGGAAGTCACATTTCATATTCTAGATTAATAAATAATTATCTATCTATGATATGATGAGTATGACCATCTAGTGAAAACTTCTTCCATATTATGGGTATTTATCCCTATAAATGAAGTTTATCTATCTCTATTGGTTGTGGGAAACTCACAATTAAGAATACCCCAATTGTACATGACTTTGATTATGTCTTTCTAGAATAATTACTGGGTCATCCCCAAAATCGTGAAGTTATGTTTTCAATAGAACATAGACTGTGAATTTTTTCCATTTCAAAGACACCTTATAGAATAGACCCATTTGAGTTGTAGGAATTTAAGAAGAAAATCCAAGAGAACAATGACAAGGGATTCATACACCCTAGTAAGTCACCATGGGGTGCACATGTTCTATTTGTTAAGAAGAAATTTGGATTAATGAAACTTTTAATTTATTATCAATAACCTAAAAAGTTCATTATCAATAATAAATATCCTTTTACCTGCATTGATGACTTATTCGACCAACTACGCAAAACTCAATACTTTTCCATTATTGAACTTTTTTTAAGATATCATCAATTATGTGTTAAGAAGGAGGATATACCAAAGATGACATTCAATACAAGGTTTTTAAATTATGAATTTATAGTGATTCCTTTTGCTCATACTAATTCCCTAACTATATTCGTGGATCTAATTAATAGAGTATTTAGAGAATATATTGATCAGTTTGTTGTAATATTTATATATGAAATTCTTGTATATTATCAGAGCAAGGAAGAACATAAATATGACATGAGAATTGTACCGATGATCCTGATAAATGAAAGTTTTTATGAACAATTTATCGAGTGTGAATTTTTTCTTCATAAGGTTTCATTTTTTAGATCACATACTCTCAAAATAGGTTTTATCTATTGATCCATGAAAAAACGGAAGTTATTAAAATATTTACAAGACCAAAAGTGGTAACTAAGATCCAATGTGTTCTTGGTTTAGTAGGATATTATCGATTTGTTGTGAATGATTTTTCACAATTATCTTGTAAAATCACCAAGTTGACCTGACAAGGATTTATGTTCATGTGGACAAGGGAATGTTAATAGAATTTATAAAGAGATCAAAATAAAGTTAGCTAGTGCATTTATGCTCACAATTCCTTATAGTTGATAATGGTTGTGATCTATAGTGATGCATCCAAAAAGGGGTGGGGATGTGATATCATAAAACATTATGTGTTGATAACTTATTCCTTATGACAATCAAAAATCCATGAGAAAATTTACCCAAATCATGATTTGGAGACATCTATTTTAATATTTTCTCTAGAGTTATAGATTCATCATCTTTATGGTTAATGGTGTGATATATATACTGATCGTAAAATATTAAAGTATATTTTCCCACAAAAAGAAGGTAATATGCATCAAAGAATATGGTTGGAGTTGATTAATGATTATGACTTATTAATACATTACCACCATTAGAAAGAGAACATGGTGATAAATTTTTTTAGTCAAAAGGACCGTCATATCCTATCGATGATGAGGATCACAAATGATCTAATATTTATGTATTTTCAAAGGATGGATATTGAAAATTTAAAGGAATGGGATAAATGTTTTCTTTCTCAATTGAATGTTTAACCATTTATACAAGTTAAGATTATGGAGGTGTAGAAGGAAATGTAGAGCTACCAGAAAAGGATGAAAAATGATCATTTATTCAACCCTAATTAAGATTAAATAATAATGTGTTGAAACAAGTTTTATATTCCTCCCCAACCAGAATTAAATAAGGATCAATTTTTTGAGTCTCATTGTTGTTCATTATCTATTCACCCTGGAAGCACAAATATGTATAGGGACCTAAATGAGAATTTATGGTGGGATGGTATGAAAAGGGATGTTTCTAAATATGTATCTTTAAGATTTGTTTTTCAGCAAGTTAAGGTTGATAGAAAGAATTATAAGGGTATTTTATATCCATTACCCATATCATAATTGGAGTGGGAAAATATCATTATTGACTTTGTCATCGGATATCCCAAAACATCTAAAGGACATAACGTTATATGTATTGTAGTTGATCGTGCTACAATTTCAGAACACTTAATTCATATAAGAAATAATTTTTCTCTTTCTCATCTTTCCATGATATATATAAAGTCAGTTGTAATATTTCATGGAGTAACACTTTCCATTATATCTGATCGAGATCCAAGTTTTTTTTTAATCTCTCAAAAATCCTTTAGCAGGCTCTAGATACAAAGTTATGTTTCATAGCTATATATCATCCTTAGATAGATAGTCATTATGGGTGGAAAATTCAAACTCTATAATAAATGTTATGATATTTATCCGTGTATTTAAAAGTTTTTTGGTATCAACATCTTCTTTTGGGGTAATTTTCTTTCACAAATAGCTTTCACTCCAATATTCATATGGATACTTACGAAATCATCTATGGAATTAAATGCATAAATCGATCTTTTTGGGGTAAATTTAGGGAAAGAAAACTATTAGGACCCGATCCTGTTGATGAAATAGCAAAAAAGGTCAGATCTATTCAACAACACATAAGAGAAGATCATAGTCAACAAACTTTTTTTACTAACAATGGAAGAAAATACCAAGAGGTTGAAGTTCATGATATGAAGTTTCTATTAATATATCCATGGAATTTATTAACTATATTTGAAAAAAAAGGAATAGTGAGCCCCTGGTATATTAGTTCTTTTGAAATGAGGTATCATGTTCGGAAGGCCTCTTATTTATTGATTCTTCCACTGAATATTTCTCATGTTCATGATCTATTCCACGTATCATTCTTGAGAAAGTACATAATTGATCCATCACATGTACTAGTATCAGATTCCATACCCCTAGATATTGGTTTTTTATATGAATAACAACCGATTGAGATTCTGGATCATAGAGAAAAAGTTCTGCGAAAGAAGACCACTCTCTTGGTTAATTTTTTTGGCAGAGTCACCAATTTGAAGAAGCTAAGTAGGAACTTGAAGAAATGATTAGGGATAGATATCCTCATCTATTTGAATCGAAGGGACAAATATTTTAGGTCAAATTCAGTTTAAGGGGTGTATAATGTAACACTCGGTTGTTTTAGAAACTATTTTCTCTAAATAATTTGTATTCTTCAATAGCTTGCATTGCAAACAATCATGAGTTTAAAATAAATATGAGACAACCATAGTATAAAACAAACATTTTTACCTATACATCATGTTTTTGGTAATAAATATAACTAACTTAAGAATATTTATGGTGAATTCATTCGCTACCAGTTATTTAGGAAAAATATAAATCAATTATATATTTGGGTTTTTGTATTAATAAATTGAGGGAATTTTTATTAATATATGAAAATAATTAAATATATATCTTATATACATAAGAAAATATTTTATATATTTATCAAATCGATATTTTTGACATAGGGTATGAATAAACCCTATTTGATGTATAAAAATATATATTTTTTCGAAATGATAATTTTACACCTTTAATGGAGAACCCCTTTTAATTTAAGAATTTGATGCATTAGTAATTTTTATATGACAACTTAATCATTTTCATTAAAATAGGGATTAAAAATATTTATATTGGATGAATTTTTTATGTTTTTTCAAATAACTTTCAAGTTTTGATGAATAGTACACACACACTTAATTTTAATTGAATATAACTTTTTTAATTGAAATAATTTGTATGGTTAAATTATAATATGGAATGTCTTTAATGATTAAATAGATTTTATTTTTACCAATAAATATAATTTATATCATTAACATTAATTTTACATTGAATTCAGATGTAAAAACATTTCAATCATTTGTAATGATTTAACTTTTAAAAACATGAACTCCCTTTTCGACAATGGGGTTAATTTTAAATTAATTATTGAAACTTATTTTTTTTTTTGAAAATTTAATTCCATATTTTTAATTATTAGGTCCAAATTATTTAAATATTGGTATTTTATTTTTGGGCATTATGAATAGTAACTTGGTTATTTTTTTTAATATAGTAAAAGGGTAAATGATTTAGTGAAGGTTAATAATACTGTTATGAAATTATCCTAACACATATATTAATATTATTTGATGAGTGTTATTCGACCTAAATCATTCTTTTTTTGAAATGGTGTCATTTCTACAGCACAAGGATGAGATTATAACATTTAATTTAATTTATTGACTGAAAAGATAAATATGTCTCACTGAAATTTTAATTCCTATATCATTTTTATATAATTTTATATACAAGATAAATTAGAGTATAAATAATTGTGTAAATTTTAAAATTCTTTTCTTTATCATGAAAATAAATTTATAATTTTAGGAAATAAATAACTACCTTAAAGTCTTATAAATTGATGTTGTAAAAAATTAATTAAATGATAAGAAATCAATAAATTAATTTTTATTAAAATTATAATAACACTAAAAAGACTTAAACACTTAAGAAAATATTATTTTTTGAATATTTCATGACCATAACCATCCAAGGTTCGATTTAGGGACCATTGGTAACCTTATAAAAAATATATTTCCACTTATATTCTTTTATTTAAATTTATGTTAAAGCTGTCACATTTGTAATCAATAAGTATAACATTTTAAATGTTGTATTTTATAGAAGATAAATTCGACTAAAAATATTATCCTAAAATATTGTAGATATATATTCATCATTTTATTTTATTTTTGATTTTTATACAATAAATAACTATATTAAATCATTACATAATATTATTGTTTTAATTATTTTATTAATATAGATAACAAATATATTTTTTAAAAAATATAAAAATAAATATAATTTGGGATAATTAAAATGTATAATTAATTTTATATATAAAATATACCTCTTAGGAATAAAACATAATAGTTTTTTCATTGTTAATTTGTTATATTAATATTTTTAAAAATAAATGAATTGAATAGTTCTCAGATTAACACAATTGATGGTTTGTCAATATATTGTTTTTAAATTAATTAAAAAATGTTTTTAAAAAAATATAGAATAATTATTATATATTAAAAAATGTTTTAAATTATTTATTTATGGTCTAATTTATGTCAAATAATAAAATATTGAATCCTTTTAATATTTAACTATTTGTTACCCTTGATAAAATTTGAATTAAATAAGTAAGTGTTAATTAAAATGATAGAATTTAAATTAACATAAGTATATTTCAAAAATAAATTGGATGATTATATGTAAACCCTATATAATATCTTATTCTAATTTGGGTAATTTTTTAGGTTTTTGGATGGGGTTTTATTTAGTTGTAAATAAATATTTTTGAATATCCCAAAAGTGCCCCTCACCTTAATTATAAAAGGGAACCACCTCCCTCGCCTCTTCAATTCACATTGATCCTTCTATCATAAATATACCCAATTTTTTCCCTTATCAACCTTTTTAGATAAATTCTAGAGATTCGGGTGTTCTACAATGACTATCTATAGTGATCTAATAAGAGATTTAGAGGAACAATGTCAATGAAGAGATAATTCTTTCTACTTATTATTTCAATATTCTTTCTTATTCTACTTCCTATTAATGAATTTTTTTCATTATAAAGTAGTAACTCCAGTGTATATTATATAATTATATTTTATTATAATTATTAAACAACCATATTCCAACTTTTATACATCCTATAAATAATTAAATAACTACGTGTTAATACGTACATCTTATCGTCTCAACACAATGGGGTAATTTGTTTTCACCACTACCATACATGGATGGCTATAATGATGTAAATAATAACTATATATGATTATTATAACATGATATTAGTTCTGAAATATTATAAACCATTTAATTCAATGTTATTCAATGAATATATACATGATATCATTGCATGTGTTTACGTACGATATACCGTCTCCACGATGCGATGCAATAAATTCTACACGATCATCATTAAAGAATGATTATATAAATGTATATAATGAATAAATATGGTATATATTATATTAATATAATGTTTTTAAATATATAACTATGACCAATAAATGAGAACATAAACATATTCTACAAAACATGCATAAGAAAGAAAAATATGAATTTTCAGAAGAACAAGTAATAATGAAATGTTATTAACAAATGGGTTATAACATGATCCTATATGATATCATAAAAATGAATGTGATTATGAAATAATTAAATGTAATTATTTAAATCATTATACAAGAATTTTTAATACATACAAATGAAATCAGACCTAAGGTAAGTGGTAATTTCATAATCTAATTATTATAAGAGATTGTATATAAGTAAGTATTTACTAGGTTGTATTTATCATCCACATCCATATTTCCAAAATATGTAAGATTATATATATAATTATGAAAAAATTAAAGTAAATTTCACCCCTTGGTAATTTTTATTAAATGGTATGAAATGAATCTTTTTTCGTTATTCGATACTAAGTACTATTTTACTTTTTTTTGGAAAAAGTATAAGGAGAATGTTTTTTAAATTATATGGAATGAAAATATTTTTACATCTTCATAACACATTTTTCCATGAATAATAATCTATAATATTTCAATTTTATTTTCAAATAAATTCTTTTCTTTTAGAATTTCATGGCATCCTAAGAAAAGAAATCATTTTTTAAGAAGAATGGATATTTTCATCAATAATTAATTTCTTGTGTTATATCAAAATTTATTTTTTATATAAGATAGAATTTTTAAATAAGATTATGTTTCAAGTATAATATTATTTTTGTTCTTATAATTTTATTGTGTTTATGATGGAATGATATTTATGAAATCCATTTGTTTTACATGGATTATGTTATGGTGGAATGATGTTTAGAGAAATCCATTTTATTTCTTGAGTTATGATAAATGATTTACAATATTGTGGAACATGTAAGAATGATTTCATTATGAGATGGGTGGGACCTATATCTCCCTCAAATGAATTTGGTATATATTTATATTTCATGAGATAGACATATTTGGAATTGGAAATGAACTCGGTTCAGTAATATAGGGCTTGAATGAAGAGTGAAATCAGTTCAATAATGGACGTTTTCTGCTTTGATCTTATTTGTAGTGAGCCTTTACTAATATAAAATTATTTTCTATGATTTTTTGTATTCCATTATCTTATGACTTTTGGGATAATGTTCATTGATTCTTATTAACATTTATGACTTATCATGTGACATTATATCATGATCTTTCATATGCTGGATAACATTTTAAAATTTTATGTTCATTTGTATTATGACTATTATAAGAGAGATATCTCCCTCATTTACCATTACTAAGAAACTAATCTCACCCTTTCATATGTTTTTTCATTGATTCATGAAGATGGTTGTTATTTAAGATATGTCAAAAAGGGGTCTAGTTATGGAAAAATAAATGGGAGATAATGATTATGTCTTATAAACTAGTTTTTAATGTTTAACAATTTCTAAATACACTATAAAAATATGCTACTTACATGGATTTGTTTTACTTTTTAATGAATATTCATCAACATTGATGTAATATTTATGTATGTAAAGTATGGGTTTTTTATAAATCATGTCTTATGAACTACCAATCAGTATTCCATGAAACATATTTATGACCATTTATATGGAGGGTATTATCTTCTATTAATATGATCTATTTCTCATGCCCTTATTTTCATGTTATGTATATATACTCCATTTGATCACCCTTACTGATAATCTGAGTTCATATCATTCTTATGTTTCATTTCCCCACGTTATGAAGTTTTTTCATGTTGTATTAATAAAGGTAAATATAATTAAATGATCTATTGAAGATTTTTCTCCAAGATACAAGAATATATTTCCATGTTTATAAAGAAATAAAACAATACCAGTATTTTTGTAGGTATTTTTTTAATCTAATGAATATGAAATTAAAATAAGTCCATATAAATTTCTTTAATCCATGCTTTCTATTATAATGGCGGATGAACATTGACGAATTTATGTGTTAAAGTATGAAAATTATTTACCCCTTACATGAAGATAGATAAGTTATTAACATGATATGATATGGTCTTCGTCACATGACACATTCATTATTTACAAAATATATCCCTAAAATTTCATCCAAATAATATGAATGCCATCTGGATATGTCTTCAAAGTAATTCAACAACACCAGGGTATTCTTGAAAGACACATGAATCCATCAATACAAGTTATCCATGTCATGTGAAGTCCATTAGATATATCATTCATGTCATGGGAAGTCGTATGGATATATCAATGAAGTCATGGGAAGTCTTCTAGACATATTATTCAAGTCATGTGAATTCCTCTAGATATATTATCCATGATCACAAAATATATTTGGATGTATTTTTGTCTTTCTTATAATGAATTTGGAGACAATAAATCTAATTATTGCATGAAACCTTTCGAAACGAAAGTCATATCAAGTGGAATCCATATAAAATATTTTAATTGGTCACAAGAAAGTACATGGACATGCCTCTTTGGCCATGAGAAGTACCTCATATATGTCATTATTTTCAAATGACATCCCATTTAAATGTAAAATTTATTTTGTGAATCATCTTATGATATGTCTACCTTTTCGAGAGGATACTCAAGATTTGATAGGATGACACTCGTGACATGTTAGGAAGACACTCAGGAATTATTATGTAGACACTCTAGAAATTTCTGGACAACACTGTATACCTATCGAATAGTCACTGAGTACATTTCAATTATGAAATCAAGACATGTCATGTGATCACCCCCAAAAATTTCGGTTTTTTTCAATAAGAGTACTTGGTCAAATTCCCTTGAACCATGTAAACCCAAAACCATGTTTCTTTGGTTAGGAATTCTTCTTTGATATAATAATTTTCCATAAATGGTCATGAATGGATACTCATAAAATAATTTGGGTATTATGGGATCTCCATTCCATAAAAACATTCTATGTTGGCCACTAATAGTTCATACCCCTTATTCATTATTTCTATAAGTTCATATATCTTATAATGGAAGTCCACCCACATATAATCCCAAACATTCAGTAAACATAGGGGAAAAAATAATTTCTATGATATTAATCACCCATTCCGAACCATAAATAGGTTTGGAATGAATCGAAATAGGAGAACTCTAATATCGGTCTAATCAGGATACATAGGATCCATTTTAATCCACCACGGTATATGTCTCTCCAAATCAAAGACACTCTAACCCATGAGACCTAAACTCTCATGTGGGGTTAAATTTTGTCCTCATCCATTTTCAGATTGAGATTATAATTGAAGTATTGGAAATATAGATCCCATAATAAGTAGGATACATATGATTCATTCTTAATTCCTGATCTCTAAATCAAACACCTCATAATGACTCCTTCATTTCAAAAGTCCTATATTCATTTGTGCTGATTCTTATAACCTATTATACATTTCTTCACACACTAAGAATGTGTTGTGTGTGATTAAAGGTTTGAAACAATAATATCACTAGAATCATAACTTCCCCCATCCAGGGAAACTTCTATGTGAAATCCGCATTCAATTACATGAAATTGCTTCACCTATACGGGGTTAACCAACCCATTGATATTCTAGAAGTAATTCCCATACTGGTAAAATCTATAGAAATGAACCTTATCTGTACAGATCATATATGCTTTCCCATTAGCATGTATAGGGTATATCAATATATGATGACTGAGATTATTTCTATAATCATGATACTTGTGATTCATTCCACGGATTGAGCTCTATTCTAATTACATAAATGTCCTCACATATGTATGTTCCATATGATGTTAAATCACATGATGTATACTTAAGATAACTACTTTAATTTTTATTCATATTATACATGTGATACATAGGACACCTTATTAAGGTTCAATATCTACCTAAAATAATGATTCACCCCTAGATGATAGTAAAATTCAGGGTTCCAAGTTATTTGGATTTAAAATATAACTATTTTCACATTAGTAATAAATAATTGTAATAGATATTTAACTTTGGATACATAAATATGGTATCACTAACAGAACATCATTCACGAGAAGAAAGATTAAACAATCATTCCTTTTATTACAATCAAATGTCTAACATTATGATTTGGGGGATAATTATGAACATGTCATAAACAGATAAGATAGTCTATAAATAGGAAACAGTTCTACCAAAAGGGTCTGATGATCCCAACCCCCCATCCATTCATCCAATGGAAGTTATTAAGTTTCATTCAGATAAAAATGTAAATGAATACATTATATTGTAATGAGTTCCAATAAATGATTATAGATATGGGGAACATTTAGAGTTTATATGGAAAATAAAAATGGTAAAATTCATGTGAATGATTTTGAAGATATACATTACCCCCCCCTAATCAATAATCAATGATTGTACCACTTTTAAAGGGAAGAAATACTGAAACTGACATGAAAGAATGAAATTAAATAATAAATAAATCATTATTGGAATTGAGAATATTGTATCATATTTTTTGGGAACAATAATATATTTATAACGGAGAAAATTACATATATATATATATATCAAAACACCTATGAAGAATCCTGATAGAGACCTTCAGGCTTCACGTAGGTAGACCATCTATTACCTATAGTCTCACCTAAATGTTGATTATGGATATTTCGTCAGCACATCATGATATATCAGATATTGGTCATCCCTTTACTGATAAAACATATATTTGGTGAGGTGCCATACCACATGGATTTACCTCCGTTGTTAAAATGAGTATAAAATATCTTCCACAAGTCGTAGATGAGGAGGTACATGCATAACCCATCTCAAGTTACTGACTAAGAAAATATGGAAATATATGATTGAATTAACTTTTTAGAGTACCTAGTAGATATTGAGGATTGAAACGATATGATAATCCGTGGGTAATAGATTATAATTTAGTATCTATAGTGGTATCATGGGAGACTTTAGGAGAGCGCCTTGGAGAAGAATACCTAGATAATAGCATAAAATCTATTTCTTTAAGACTAGTCATTTTCTCTTTCTGAGATGAAAGTCCATAAGGTGGGGAGAATGTAATTTCCCAAAATTTCCTCTATCATTGAATTAAATATATCTACTAATATTATACAATACATTCATTTAGAGGACATGATATTCAGAGGAATCATTATCCTATAATTGATATTTAAAAAAAATTATATAATTTAATTTCATGACTACAGAGTTTTACTAAAGAATTGTAATAAATCTGGAATTGAGTCTTAGATTGAAAATCTAGGTCCATTGTTGAGTTTAGGGTGTGAGTTCTACCTTATTAATGACATAACATAATTTATTTTAAGAAATTATGGTATATTTACATCAGATGGTAGAATAATAGAATAAATAAATTTTTACATTATATTAATTTATATTTTTTGGTATTGGTGTAATGACCTATCCCACCACTATTTAAAACCTATTATATCTATTACATATGCTATTCAAATGATCATATAGATTTTTATAAGATCATAGAGGAGATCATGGGTGCATGAAGATGGATCAGGTGATTAGATTAATGTCAGAGGAATAATCTTCGCTAAATGGAGTACATGAATTTTCTCAATTACTAAGATAGAAGATTCTTGTTCATTATATAATGATCTAAACTGAAGGTAGAACAATTGATATATGTCTATTTATCCCATTATTTATTCTTTTTTCAAACATATATCAACACCAATACCTGGAATTAATTCATTCCTAGATGGTTGTTTTTTTGATTGGCTAATAATTTATTTGTTATTTTGTTCATTGTTCTATTGATAATGGATCAAGAGAAACCTAAATAGAGAAAAGGTCTATTCTACATTGTTTTTCTGGATTTCTCCCAAATTTATTCAAATGATCAATGTGGGAAATTTATGTGGACATAATTTTGATGAATACATGGTATTTAATCATTCAATGGATGTTATTTTGTGAAATAGATCAACACCATTGGTAACTTTTTTTATTATTTATATGATCATAGATTGATAAAAATTGAGGTATATTGAATAGTTTCAGAGTTTCTTTATTCACTAATTTATCATGTGGGGAAAATATGAGTGATATTGGAGTTTTTCTAATCAAATTGGGTGGATATAGATACATCTACACTGATCGACAGGCTTGGATGGATGATATATAAAATCCCCAAGTGGGATTTGAAAAATACTCAGAGGTGACCTGGTGAGGGGTTCATGTGATGAAGGAACCATATGTTTTTTAAAACCTATATTAGAATACATATAATTTGGTCTTACTGACCATATGGTTCTTTGGATAAGGTAGTAGGTTTATCATGGAGAAATAAAATATGACACACCATGTGATGTGTGTAACACATCATCTATCATGAACCAACACAAGTAAACCCAACTCGATCATCAAGAAGTCATATGAGTCATTTATGATCCTCTCGGGCTGAAAGCTAATGTTGGGAATCAGATAAATTTCATTTTGGAATGATTTAACCTCTAAAGGAAAAATAAATTCATAAATTAATAAACAAAATATGTATAATAATTTAAACACTGGAAGAGGAAAACAAATAATGAACTTCCATATATACCTCCATGTGACCTTATGGGTCTCCTCAAACTATAGAAATGCACTTTCTCTATGAGAAAATTAGAGTTGGGAAGAAAGTGAAATTGAAAAACGACCATGAAAGCTAGAATGAGAACAGATATGTTCAATAGGGATTCCAAATCAAATAACCACACTATATTACATAACATTAAATATAAAACCATTTCCTTTTATTTTTAAATATAAATATTCAAAATACATGTCCACTCCCTATCTAACACTAGTAACAAGTTAATAATTTTAAAGAACCATTTTACATTATTTACCTAAAAAAAATTTAAAAATAATATACATTTTCAAGAAACACATTATAAGAAGAAACATTCAGTAAAGAGACATTTCAATGGGAATTGGTAAAAAACAAAGTACAATTTCTAATGTAATAGTTACTATTAGAAGTAAGAAAGTTAACATGATTTTAAAATAAAAAATTATTGAAATTGTAATTCATGTAAAATAGTTATCATGTGATTCTCTTAAACACCATGTGATGAGATCATAAAAGCACTCACTTTTGAATCTTTTTATTTTCACAAATTGATGTGATCAAATGTCAACAAACAAAACCACTACTCTCAAAAATAATCACTAGTGGCACAATCCACATAGATAAACAATGGAGATCTATTTTGTATAATCATAAAAAAAAGTAATCAGTTCTCAACTCTCAATATGAAATATTGGATCCCATGGATTTAGAAAAATTGGGATATTAAGAATCATTCACAATGACAACATATCAGTCATGAGAAACCATCACATATGATAATACCACCTCCCAAAACAGTCTATGAAAATTCTCCCAAGAGTGGGTGGTATCTGTGGAGGTTCCCACTTTTTAATAATACATTAAATGGTACCAAATGGGTCTCATAAATTTATGTATCCTTATACAATTTTTGAAAACATTATCGAGATATTTGTAAAATCAAACATGTCATTAAACATTAATATAAAAAAGGATGTAAGGTGAAAAAATATTTGGACAATTCCAATTCAGCCTGACTATATCATTTGTATATCCATTAAAGTTATTAATAATCCCAAAACAATAAAACTAGCCATTTGTGTTTTAGTGAGAATAACTCATAGTGAAATATGATAAAAGTATCAACAATAAGAAAATTAACCAAGTGTATTCAACACATCATTTTTTGAAAATTAACTACATTTACTATATAACGACAACAATCAAAAATACAAATGTCGAATAATGGTTTTCAGTTTAAAGGATCCAATATAGGCTGACCCAACTCAAAGAATACTTCCTTTGAAAATCTTCACTCAAAACCATCCCTTTATTTTTACATACATATGAACCTTCTTATATATATTTATGACCACTGACCCTATGTAAATATTCCCCTCACCATGATGGAATATATAAAAATTGTGAATATATATATATATGATCTTACCATTTCATACCTATGAAAGTGAAATTCAATGGACAAAAATACCCACTAAATAAAAATATTGAAACAATAAATAACCAAAAACCTTTAAAAAAAACTGGGCAAATATATTGGAAAATAGAATATTACCTTAATTAATTCTGGGTGATTCTAGATGGTATTCCTTTAGTTTTATATGCTGAAACATGAATTAATCTATCTCGATAGGTTCTTCACACAACCTAAAAATGTAAGCAAATACAAAAAATTGGGTAAACCCTATCCCTAGGGTTTGGAAGAATTAAGAGTGGTGATGGACATGAAAACCCATAGGAATAAGAAGGAATTAGGGAGATAAAGATCTAAACGTGTAGTATCGACCAATAATCCTAAAGAAACTATGTGAAATATGCAAAAATATGTGAGTCAATATTAAAGATGGAATGGGTAATGGTATAGGGGAGGGTAGGCATAGTCATGATGAAAGATATATGGGGATAGGGGAAAAAGGAACCTCTTAAGGGGTTTAATAATAATAACAAATAATAATAATAAAACTATTTATAATTATAATTCCAAAAATATATTAATAATAATATTAATATTAGTAATACAACATTTTTTAAAACCACTTGGTTAATTCCATGGTTGTCACATAGTTTACACAAACCATGTACCACTTATTCAACCTTTACTATGGACACTTTAAGTGATTAATGATTATCCTACAGTGATATTGATTCTATGGAAAAACCAATCTAATAAGGCCAGCTAAAATTTCAAACATACCTGCACGGGTTCCATACATTTACATCTAATCATACGGTAACAATGTAACATCTTATTTATAGAATATTTTATTCTAAAAAATATTATTGGCATGATACTTCATTAAAATAATATAAATAATGAAATAAAATTTCAAGGTGTGATACTTCTCCCCGCTAAAAAATATTCTTCCCAAGAAAGCCTTTGAGTTCAATAAAGGAATGAAACTAAAATCATCAATTATAATGATAGAACTATGGTAAATAGATTTCCGAATCAGGTCCAATAACTAATAAATACTACTGACCCTAGTCTGACCCATATATTCAAATGTTACTTCCAACTAGAAATTGAGATAGAAAAAATTAGATCCCTCTTAGGTCTCACCACCATAAAAAATTGACTAAGGCACTAACTCTTCATGTTTAAGCTATTACATGGAAGTGAAAACTCCAAATAAAAAAGAAAACATCTCTAAATTTCATGGAACCAAAATGTGTGTTCATAATAAATCGACCAGATTTATATAAGAACCAATAATTTGTAACATCTACAATTGAGTAACAAAAAAATATGAACCCTGATATGAAGGAAAAGAAACATAAAATATACCTCAACTCATGGCAACCCACTATTAATATCCCTTGGAGATATAACATATCTTACCAAAATGAAACATTAGATTATAAAACCTTTAGATGATCCACATAAATCCATAGTAGAAATTGGCCTTTGAAACATATGATAATTAGGGATTAGAATTTCTTAATTGGAAGCATTTGAAGAATACAAGAGGAGGATTCTTTTTGGAAGAAGCAACAACTGATGGTGGTTCATACAACATGGGATCCTTGGTACCACACATATAAAAATACATGGATCCCACACCAACATTGAAATTAATATAAAAACTACTCCACAGTGGTGTTTGTAAAATGATTATATTTTATTATTAGCCAATTTTCACCAACCCCTCAAAAAAGGGTTCCCAACTAAATGAAATTGAGAACTGAGATTAGGGTGAAGACACCCACGAATTGATTAAACTTCAATAAATTACTCAACCAAATAATAAGATATAAATTTACAATATTGTAAAAATGATTAGTGTACTCTTCCACTATTAAATGACAATGTAAGAGGGTCATATGACCTGCCACATTCGTTTCCATAAACACCTCATGAAGGAACCACCAATAAAATATGGTCTAAAAATATCCAATTACATTCAAACATGAAATGAAGAAAAGACATTGATCATCAACTTATCCAAACATTCCCCTTAAAACCACCCCAAAAGAGAATTGACCTTAATAGTATCTAGAATCCCCAAGGACCAGATTACTTCCCCAACTTCCCCAATCCACTCTACTGCCTATCTGGAATCCAAATAACCTTGAAATATAGGCACTCCTGGTAAATAAACAATACCCACCACTCTGTCTCAAGTTTGGGTGGTGTTATGAACCGACCTAACAACTCTTGTTCCCTTATGAACACTTTTAACTCTTCTAATATGTAATATATAAATAATTAAGGAAATACGAATCTAAATCAATAACAATGTAATTTTAGGTCCCAAGAAAAATAAATTAAATATAAAATAAATGTAATAGTTCCAAAAAAGAAACCAACCAAAGCACCTAAATCCATTTTGAAAACTGACCTTTTGAAACCATTTTAAACTAAAAATTTCACATTTCAAAATTTAGAAATCAAAAATTCAAATTTAAAACCACATTAAATTTCAGATATTAATTTTAATAAAAAATACTCACCCAATTCAATTTCAAATCCACGCAATATTTTCATTTAATCGATTTAGAGTTCCTCAGCCTCATGGTCCCTTTTTACGTGCATCACCCTTTTCTTTCTATTAGTACAAAAAAATACATAATCCCCCTTACTATGTATACATCATACATTCCCATTATTTTTCAATTCCATAATAAATAGTCACCCATACGTGCGGTTTCCATTTCCGAGGAGAAGATTCAATGATCCAAATGGGTCTTTTCAATTTCAATCAATTCTTTTTCATTTGAAAAACCACTTTCCATTTATTTTTAAACTATACTTGAATTTCAAACTGTATTTAAATTCAATACATTTTTTTCAAAACACTACAATAATAATATTTTAAAATGAAATCACTACTAATTTAAAATCATAATTTTAAATTTATTTTTATCATATTATCTCAATCAATAAAACACACTATAATCACATAAATTCAAAACCCAAATGAATCCAACTAATAATTTAAATAGGGGACTACTTTTAGGGTAGAAAATGGCCAAATGACATAGGGGACCCTATTTTAACTACCAAATTGGAAATATGGTTCATTATGGAACATAAAACCATGCTCCACATAGATTTAAGGGCCATGTGAAGACACCCTGTACAACCAATTCACTCCCCTATGTCATCCCCAAATCACCAGATAATCAAAATCACAATACAATACCCAAAACATGACTTGTTGATAAAAATTAAGTCCTGGAAAAAGACATATCTATTGAAACTCTTCCATACCCTACATCTCATGTATTGATAGTCTTAGACTCAAACTTACCATTCTTTTAAAGATACTAAGGAATTTTATTATAATGTTTTTTCATGAACCAACTCGGGTAAACTTGATCGTTCCCACAACATGGACTAAGAATCATTCTGAATCCTCCTTAGCTAGAAACTAGTACTGAGCATTATAAAGAACTCATATGTGAAAAACATATCCATTATATTATATAGAATTAATTAAATGGATAAAGAACTGAAAAATAATGAAAACACTAGAAGATGAAAATAAATAATGAACTACCGCACATAACACACATGACCTCATGGGTCACATCCAATAAAATAATTACACATTCTACATGATTTATTCATAAAAAGGTGGAAAATTAAACATTAAAATGTTTAATAAATTGGGAATATGAATTGAGATGATCATAGGGTATTCTAAAATGATGACCCATTCCTACTGACTTACCTTTAAAAAACACATTTCCTGATGGTTTAAAATATATATATATTAAAAATAAGGGTTTTATTCCCTTTATAAAATGGGTAACATCTTACTATTACTAATGAACCAATTTCCTTTATTTTTTTAAATAGTTTCTATATAATAAATGAGTTTTTGAAAACACCATTATAAAAAGAAAAATACAGTGAAGAGATATTTCAATAGAAATTAGTGAAAACCCACTACTAAGTGATAGAGTAATAGTTTCTAGTATAATTATAATAGTTAAAATTAATTTATAAAACATTAAAAAAATAAGGAAAATTGGAATACATGTGAAACAGTTTTCATGGGATATATCTAGACACCATGTTAACATACCCAAGACATACTCATTTATAAATCTATCAATCGGCCAATCAATGTAATCAATAGTCACTAACAATCCCAGAATCTCTGAATTAGTCCTATCAGTGGTGAATCCCACATGGCTGCTCTATGGGAATCTAGTTTGTCAAATCCTGAAAAAATAGAAACTCTCTATTGACTCTCACTATTATTCCATAGAACACATGGAATAAAAAAATTGTTATATGTATACTAAAGAACAATTACAACATCTCAGTCAAGAAAATCCATTAGACATGCTATGCCCATCTTCTGAAACAATCCATGATAATTCCCCATTGATTAGGAAGAATTCATAGTGGATCCCAATTTTTATGAAAATCATCAATGTAATTAAACATGCCTCATAATTTTACGCAATATTATACAATTTGATAATCCATTGTTGATAACTTTTGTAAATCAAACATGTCATTAAACATTTATTGAAAACTATATGAAAGGAAAAAAAATTATTGAATATTTCCAATTCACCTGGTATAAATCATATTGATAACTAATCAAGTTCTCAATATTCCTATTTTTTTATATACCATAATGGAATAATGTTCTAGGGAGAAAAAATAGTAGTGAAACATGATATATTTTTTTAGAATCATGAAAAAAAATTAACTGCACTCGACATAAAAATATTCCAAAATTTAATTAATTTTTAATATAATGAAAATAATCAAATAAAAACACATAAAAAAATTTAGTTTTAAATTTAAAGGCTCACACATATGGTTACCTACCCAAAAAAATTCTTCAATTTAGGATGGTCACTTGAAACTACCCATTTACGCATGCACAAATAATCACCACCACATATATATTTATTCCTTTTAAAATCGTGTATATATTACCCCCACCATGTATGAATATATAAAAATTAGGATTTATTATATGTGTTCTCACCTATTAATACCCATGCAAGTTTCCATAAAGGGACCACAACACATCATAAACATTCAAGAAGAAACAAAAAATCTAAAAACCCCAAATTAAAATTGTTGTAATAGTATGGGAAATTAAAACCCTCTCCAAATAGTGGATAGAGAACTAATATAATATAAATTTGTTTGAGGATGATGAAATATGCATTAATCCATCATGAGAGGCGTTCCACATTCCCTAAAAATGGATGAAACATCCAAAACTAGGTCAAGCATCACACTAGGGTTCAACAAATTGAATAGGGTTGATGGGAGGGGAAAAATAACTCGAATAAAGATTAAGTATAGATTAAGATGTCTTCTCGTGGTGTGTTGACCATGAAACCTGATGATATCATGTGAAACTAATTTTAAGAGAGGAGGCAGATTGGAGGGGTGGATTTGATGAGGGAAAAGGGGAGGGGTTGTATTACGGTGAATGGGAGAGGAGAGGCAAAAATAAAACCTCTAGGATGTTTAATAAAACTAGACAATAATGATATGAAAGATAATAATAATAATTCCTAAATAATAGTAATAATAATTTTATTATTATTAAAAAATTATTTTTAAAGGAATGGGTGAGTCTCACGGTTTCTATAGAGTTTTCAAAAACTGTATACCAACCATAAACACATTATTGGGAACACATTAGTATCTACAAGGTTAGCCCTAAGGGTTTATGAAATCATACGTAAACTACGAAAAAATATCCTGCATAAAATTTATACATACCCACATGGTCTATAGGTGATTACATTTTACCATGTGGCACCTGTGCAACTGCACATTTCCAAGTCTTTTAAAAAATATGAAAACAATACAGGTATGAATATCTATGAAAATAGTTTAAATAAAAATAATAATAATATTAAATGTTATTTTGTGTCATTGTGTTGCCTAACATGGAAACTCACCATGTTCTTTTATGCACATTGGTTTGGATGGAGTACACAAGCTATGATATGTGCTCAAACAAGACTATATTACACATAATGAATTGTATATATAGGAAAGACCAATTGTACATGAGAGTGGATCTAAGTAAATGGGAACAATATAGTGACACAAGAATAGTGTAGGACATCATCTAAAATCTATGAACCATTAGAGGAAAAATGGGTATTTGAGGCCTATAGTTCTTGTGAGATGGTGATACATTGTAATACCTAATGTTGGAGAAACATTTTTTGAACCATTAGTGTGGTCCATATAATCCCTTTCATTATTTTTGGATCCCATTATTTTATTTGTATAGAATATGTTCTCTTGAGTGAGATAACATGGGTCATTCCCACAAGGATATTGTGTGGATTTACATCTATAGAATTGGACTATGATCTAATCTATGGTTTTAATCTTGTATATAGTTTTATGAAGAAATTATGGGAGCTGGGTGGGTTATATATTGTTTTAATATGGGTTTAGTGATATCAGTGTGACTACCCATAATAGGTAATTGACCCAATACCAAGAAGGATGGTCCAGTAAGGTTTTAAGTGTCCATTAGTGGCCTTGATTGTGATCCCCAACATAGATTATGAAAAATTCATAGTGTAGGATCGAAAAATAATATGAGATGCTCAATATACAAGAGGGGGGTGAATTGTATACTTTAAAAATTCCTTTGGAACCTTTAAAGTTAGTTAAGAAACTATAGTTTCCTTAAGAAAAGGAAAGGGCTTAAGTTTAACAAAGTTAAACTAAGTAAATTCACTACACCTCTAACACCGAACTGAACTTGAAAAGAGATTCCAAAAGTAGGTTCCGGAAATATGGTTCCGGAAATTGAAACTTAACAAAAGTTACAATATGAGATTATACCTTAAAGCGTATATAATCTAAACTAATCAGAGTAAGTAAGGAAGTATAAAAAAGTTATACTTTCCTTAAGATACAAATTGCAGCGGAATAAAGACAAGTAGTAAAACTACTAGTAACAAGATAATAGTCTTTTAACCCAAAGAGAAAGGTATCCAACAACCTTGGATAAACGTCCCTTGATTTATACTTTCAAGCAAGTCTGTCTTACCCACACCAGGGTAAGCCCTCGATACGAAGATCGGTGTCTCTGTCTTGCTATCCCCGCAAGCCCTCAACTTCAAGGTAGTTGACAACCTCTGTCTTTCTCAGCAAGAAAGCCATCGATCTTTAAGGTAGTCGGCACCTCTGTCTTTCTCAGCAAGAAAGCCCTCGAACTTTAAGGTAGTCGGCACCTCTGTCTTCCTATCCCCGGAAGCCCTCGAATGTAATCACCAACATTCGGAGTCGCACAAAGCTTTGAGAGTTAATAAGAGACTCTCTCTCTAGAAATCACTTTCAACATCTTGTAAGCTCTTTTTCACCAATCGGCACTGAGCTCTTTCAAATGAGATCCTATTTATAGGTAAGGTCGGCTCCTTCTCCAATGGTCATATTTTCCTTAATGTTCGGAGGGACCTGTACACGTGTCACTTAGACAACGGTTAGTTTATAACAAAACAGACGACATCGTTTTATAACAAAACAAGTGTAACAGAATGTACGACATCGTTTTAAAAACTAACATAAAGGTTCGGAATGAAAACTTCGGAGTGAAGGTTCGGAGTGAATAAATTCAGAGTGTATAAAACAATGATAATCATATTCTGTTTAATAGGTGAATTCGGAATGAGAATTCGGAATAGGAATTCGTCATCAGAAATCGTAATGAGAATTCATCATCAGAATTCGTAATGAGAATTCGTCATCAAAATTCGTAATGAGAATTCTTTATCAGAATTCGTAATGAGAATTCGGAATGAGATTTCTTCATTAGAATTCGTAATGAGAATTCTTCTTCAGAATTCGTAATGAGAATTCGGAATGGGATTTCTTCATTAGAATTCTTAATGAGAATTCTTCTTCAGAATTCGTATCCTGAATCTGGAATAGAACTTAGTCAGAATTCATATCCGGAATTCGGAATGAAACTTCCTTATAGTTCTTGTCCAGAACCGAATCCTAAAACAGAATGCTTTATATCAAAGTTTTAATGATTCCGAGAAAATGAATCTGAATCTCATACTTAAGAAAAATATGAGTGAAAATATGATAAGGATAATTTTTCTTATAAAAGCGATTTTCCTTAAGAAAGCAATTTTCCTTATAAAAGCAATTTTCCTTAAGAAAGCATTTTCCTTATAAAAGCAATTTTCCTTAAGAAAGAATTTTTCCTTACAAAAGTGATTTTCCTTAAAGATAAGGTGTTTGTAATTTTCAAAACAAGAAGGAATGGAAAAGTCATAAGGAAAACCTTATTGACTCAACAATCTCCCCCTTTTTGGAAAGCACAAACATCCTTACGAAAAAGCTATTCTAAGAAGAAAGAAACACATTAAAGCTTATCTCCCTTGGTTTAAGAATATAGATGAATACGACTAACTCCCCCTTAGGCTTTGAAACTCTAAGGATCGTATTCATATTTCCGGAGTGATGTTTCTTTAAGAAAAACTCCCCCTTAAACAAACTCTTATTAGAGTTCTTTTTCCTTGGGTATTTTTTCTTTCTCCCCCTTTGATAAACTCTTATTAGAGTTCCTCTTATTCTTAAGGATCTTTTCCTTCTCCCCCTTTGTGATTTTCAAAAAGAATTGGAGGGAATGGAAAAACTTAACAAAGTACCTGAAAATTTAGTAATGACAATAATAGAAACAACAAGCACGATTCTCATTAGATTTGAAATGTCAGCAACAAAATAATTACAACAAAAAGATCGGATTGGTCATTTCGGCTCTTTCTCCTTCGACATTAGCCCCTTAAGAATCATCTTGATTTTTTTTAAGTCTTTGTGATCTTCCTCTGCTTGCTTCTCTAAGACGACTATTCTTGCTGACTGAGCTTCAATTATTTCTTCCTGAGCCTTCAACTTTTCTTCCTAAGCTTTCATCTTCTCTTCCTGAGCCTTCATCCTTTCTTCAAACTCGATCCGATAATCCCTTTCATATTTCCAACATTGATTAATGGAATTGAGCTTTCCATTCAGATCTCTCACTTCCTGAATCCGAAAGTTCTTTTCCTCTGTCAATTTCTCTTCGAAGGATGCAGTCAGCTCATTAATCTTCTTGTCCTCGGTTTCAAATGCATCCTTAACATTATCCTGGAACTCATCTAGCAACCTCATCTCTTCCACATTCTTCTTCGACCAGCTTGTCATCCTCTTACAAGATCTTTTATGAGCTTCGTAACCAACAAAGAATGTTTTGAACTGAGCTTCAATCTCAACACACTTATCCATAACCCTTGATACGGAGTCGGTTTTCTGATTCAGCGCATGTTGAAGCATCTGGCATCTAGAGTCAATACTGGAGAAGGTTGGAATGGTTCCCACCAACTTCTTCAAATACTGGACAACAAAATCATACCCCAACGAAGATGACTCCGAATCTGAGACCTTGCTAGGAGAATTTTCTTCCTCAATAAGCTCCAATTTCCTCTTAGAAGAACTACCAGCTTCCTTCCTCATCTTCTTTTCTGAACTCGGGGTATCAGCAAGAATTTGTTTCCCCTTATCTTTTTCCGGAATAGAAACCTGTTCCGGAGATTTCTTCTTGCTATCAGAGACTTGTACTATATTATCTTCCTCATCAGCAACTTCTACATTTTCCTTCTGAGCAGCATCAAGTAAAAGATGTTCTTCTTATCTCAGACAAGAAACTTCTTCTTCACCTTTCTCTTCTTCCAATTCAGGAGTAACAAGCTTCGAAGATTGAGCTTCAGATGTTTGGAGCGAGAGGTGTTCCGAAGGAGTTCCTTTATATTCATATACTTGTTTGAGCACATCTCCCGTCTCACCACTTCCTTCAGCAACCTCTTCAACTTGTTCCACTTGCTCTATTTCCTCAGTATTCGTAGCAACAGCCTCTTCCGGAGCAGCAAGATTTCTTCCTGGAGTCTCAGGTAGAGATTCCAGAGAGAAAGATCTCGGAACGGGAATGGTTGCTGAAACCATTTCGTTGAACTTTAACAATGCTTTCACATCCTCGGCTTCTGACATTTTCTTCTTCAGTTTCTTCTCCTTTGCTTGTTTCTCGAGCTCATCAGCAGCCTTCTCTTTCAGAGCTTTAGCCTCTGCAGGATCCAATCCGAACTGCAGATCCCCTTCTTTCCTCTTCTCTTTGTCAGCTCTCCACTTCGCTGCAACCTCATCAGTATAGGTTTTCTTCTTCTTAGGCTTAGGAGGTGCGGAGTGGACTTCCTTAGACTTGGGTTCCTCAGCTTCGACTACCACTTCTTTCAGCTTCCTCTTCCTTACCGGCTTAGATGATTCCGGATCAGCAACTTTCGGAGTCACTTCTACTTGTGGAGGTAGATCAATAAACTTCCCTGACTCCTTGTCAAAATCTATATTAATTCTCTTAAGAGTGGCATCACTGAGCAACATGATTTTGCAAACCTTTGGTTTTGAACTACAAGCAACCTTGAAAGATTCTAGGCACCGAACTATGAGCTTTGACAATATTGCTGGGTACATCACGATCTGAGCTCTCAGATTCCCCTTCTTCAAATTTTCAATATTAAGAAGAATATGCTTCATCAAGTTGAACTTTCTTAGATTTATCAGAAAATCTAAGATATATATCTCACTTTTCTTCAGGCTATCCTTATCTCCTTTTCTCGGTACAATAAGCCCTTGCACCCATAACTCCAGCATCCGGAAGTTTGTAGATAGGCTTGCTATTTTTGGAGCCTTGTCATCATCCAATCTGAGAATTTCTAATGCCTTTTCCTTGTTGAAACTACCCAAAGAGTCTGGCAATACGTGAGAAATAAACTCAGCTTCACCTTCATAACTTAACCCTACCAAGCTTGCAGCCTTGGTGTAAGAAAGCTTATATGTCTTGCCATACGATTTGAAAGAAAATTTTTCTCTATTATCTTCCTCGAAGAAAGCAACTGACTCATAAAACTCAACAAGAAAATCAGAGTAGACATCATCTTGGTTTCCGATTTTTGATACCGCAACATCTTCCCATCCATTCAACTTGATATTCTTCGAAATGATAGAATCGTAGTTGCTGAAGAAATTCAGATGAACTAACCTCTCTCTGTAGACTAACCACTGAGAAATAGGCTTGGTTGAAGACACTTCTTGAGAAGCTAACTCTGCAGACATTCGGATCTGAAGTCTCTGAGAAGTTCGGAACTGAGAAGACTGAAGTTCGGAATGGCCTTAAATCAGAGAGTCAGAGCTTCAGCACGCAAAAGCTTTAAATCGATGTGGGACTCAAAAATAGGGTCCCCTTTATATAGGCAATGGGATGGCGGTTCAACTTCCTCAGTTGATCTAACGGTTTAGAATGATCTAAGATCAAATCTGACGGTTGAGAGCTTGAATCCGATCTTTTTGAGATTTTTATTAAAGTAAAGAATTAAGAAATCCAAAAACCAAAAACAAACTATAAGAAATTTCCAGCAAGTAAAATATGATTACGAAAACTTCGGTAAGAAAATCATACCTTTAGGATTGGCTTAGGAAAGTTATTCGTAATGGGTAATATAAATACGACTACGAAAAACTCAATACGAATGACTAAATACGAAAAAATCAATACACAAAAGTAAATACGAAAAACAAAACTTGGTACGAAAATTTTGTTATGAAAGTCCCAGTACGAAAGTTTTCCATTCCGGAAATTTTCAATATGAATACTTTCATTCCAGAAGTATTCTGTACGAAAATATCCATTCTGGAAAAGTTTCATTCCGGAAGTTTTCATTCCGGAAATCTTCGTTCCGAAAAGTTTGAAAACAAATTTTGAAAAACTTTGTTAAACAAACAATCAAATGTACTCCCCCTATGAAAAGGAGTTTATTACTATAAGGAGATTTTTTCAACAGAAAGTTAATTAAGGAAGATTACCTTACGGTTATCATTCCTAACTTCTGTTTAATATATTCAAATCTATCAGAAGGCAAAGATTTTGTGAAAATATTAGCAAGTTGATCTTGCATTCCGATAAACTGAAGAATAATATCTCCTTTCGTTTTGATAATCTTTTCAAAAAAACTTTTGTTACCAGTCATGTGTCGGGAACATCCACTATCCATGTACCAAATATTGTTGCTGGAACTTTCTTTATTTTCCTGAAATTAAGAACAAAGTTAGACTTTCGAAATCCAAACTTGTTTGGATCCGAGATTTCCAGACAATAAAATTTTAGGTATCCACATTTTCTTAGAAAAGAAAGCTTTATGAAAACCTAAGGATTGGGTTTTGTTTAAGGAACAATTTTTTTCCCAGTGACCACCACATTGACACTTGGTGCAAAATGGGGCACTTTGAGGAACAAAATAATTGTTACTGAAAACGGGTTTAGCATGGGTATAACCAAATCCGGATTTATTTCTTAAAGGTCGTATTTGAGAATACATCTTTTCAAAATTTTCCTTACCATGGGTAAAGTTTGATAAACACTTCTTTAAGGAAAAAATTTCGGACTTGAGTTTTACAACCAAGTTTTTATCCTCAAAATCATTAGTTTTGGAACTAGAGTTAGGCTCGAAAACATTTTTCTTAGAAATTACTTTTTCTAACTCTTTAGAAAGTTTATTCTTCTCAGAACTTACTTCCTCAAGATTTTTTGAAATATTTTCAAAATCAGAATTTTTCTTATCAAGATCTTTAGAAAGATCTGATATCTCTTTAGTAAGAATATAATTCCTAGAGTTTTCCTTGTCCAGTTTCTTGTTGAGTTTGGAATTCTCAATCTCAAGAAGTTCAGCAAACCTAGAGACTTCTTCAAAAGAAGGTAAAGTATTTTCCTCATCAGAAGATGATTCTTAATCAGAAGAGTTATAATATTTACTATCATTAGAATTTAAAGAAATGTTGGTCAATAATTCAGCATTTCGTACCTTATCCATAAGACAATGATTATCAATAGGTAATCTGGCTATAAGACCAAGATTCTTCTGTCCTGAAGATTCATATTCAGAAGATTCATCTGAAGAGTCACCACCACTGGAACTCCAGGTGTCATTATCTTTCAGAACTTTCTTAGCTTTGGCTTTGTAATACTTCTTCCTGTTCCTGTCTGAATTTCTTTCCTTCCTTTCTTTCTTTTTGAGCATAGGGCAATCAGGTCTAATATGTCCAGCTCTTTTGCATTCGTAACAAGTAACTTCTCCATCTTTCTTATCTTTCCTGTCCTTCTTCTTATACTTGGATTGAAAGTTTCTCTGTCCAGCTATCTTGTTCATCCTTCGAGCAAGATTGGCTAATTCATTTTCTGAGACTTCACTCTCACTGGATTCGGATTGGAAAACAACTTTCTTAGATTTGGATCTGGTTACTCTCTCAGGAGTCTTAGCTTTCATCTGATTTGAAGTTGTAGTAAAAGCAACAGTACCATTTCCATTCTTCTTCTTGATGTTGTCAGCATCTCTCTTCATTCTAGTCTCATATTGTAGAAGAGTTCCAAATAATTCATCAAGAGTAATTTGAGTGACCTTCCTGTTCTCATCTATAGCTGTTCTCTTGGATTCCCACTCATTGGGCATAATGTCAATTATCTTGTCCACAAGAGCTTCATCATCTAAACCTTTTTCTCCCATAGATTGCAGACTGTTGACAATAGTCATAAATCTTTGTTGAACTTTACAGATAGGTTCTCTATAAGGAAAATTGAAGCCATGATATTCAGCTCTAAGCATAGCTCTTCTAGTCTCAATCACCTTAGAAGTCCCAAAGTGTGTAACCTCTAACTTCTTCCATATACAATTAGCTGCTCACAAGAAGAAATTTGGCTATATATATTTCTGGTCATTGAACATAATAAAGTGTTGCGTACCTTATAGTTAAGTTGATATTCTTGCTTCTCCTGGTTAGTAAAGGTTCTGACTTCCTTGTCAGGAATTTTATAATCTCCAGAAAGCATCACAAAGTTTTCTACTCCAGTATTGATAACAAAAGTCTTCATACGATCTCTCCAGTATTCATAATCATTACCATCAAATATAGGTGGTCTTGTAGGATTCAGATTGTCAATTGATCCAACATTAATTCCTGTCATACTAAAAATAACTTGGATACAAACTTGTTAGTAGCTTAGAATCGTAATAACAAAGTTCGGAATGGGAAAAGTTCGGAATGGATAAACCAGAATGACAAAGTTCGGAATGAAAAAGTGAGCAAGAAAAACTTGTATGTGAGTACAAGTATTTCAGTAACCTACTCCGATACCAAATGTAAGAATGGTATAGAGTAAGAGGTTTCCAACCTATGATACCAATTGTAGGATCGAAATATAATATGAGATGCTCAATATACAAGAGGGGGGTGAATTGTATACTTTAAAAATTCCTTTGGAACCTTTAAAGTTAGTTAAGAAACTATAGTTTCCTTAAGAAAAGGAAAGGGCTTAAGTTTAAAAAAGTTAAACTAAGTAAATTCACAACACCTCTAACACCGAACTGAACTTGAAAAGAGATTCCAAAAGTAGGTTCCGGAAATATGGTTCCGGAAATTGAAACTTAACAAAAGTTACAATATGAGATTCTACCTTAAAGCGTATAGAATCTAAACTAATCAGAGTAAGTAAGGAAGTATAAGAAAGTTATACTTTCCTTAAGATACAAATTGCAGCGGAATAAAGACAAGTAGTAAAACTACTAGTAACAAGATAATAGTCTTTTAACCCAAAGAGAAGGGTATCCAACAACCTTGGATAAAGGTCCCTTGATTTATACTTTCAAGCAAGTCTGTCTTACCCACACCAGGGTAAGCCCTCGATACGAAGATCGGTGTCTCTGTCTTGCTATCCCCGCAAGCCCTCAACTTCAAGGTAGTTGGCAACCTCTGTCTTTCTCAGCAAGAAATCCCTCTATCTTTAAGGTAGTCGGCACCTCTATCTTTCTCAGCAAGAAAGCCCTCGAACTTTAAGGTAGTCGGCACCTCTGTCTTCCTATCCCCGGAAGCCCTCGAATGTAATCACCAACATTCGGAGTCGCGCGAAGCTTTGAGAGTTAATAAGAGACTCTCTCTCTAGAAATCACTTTCAACAGCATGTAAGCTCTTTTTCACCAATCGGCACCGAGCTCTTTCAAATGAGCTCCTATTTATAGGTAAGGTCGGCTCCTTCTCCAACGGTCATATTTTCCTTAAAGTTCGGAGGGACCTGTACACGTGTCACTTAGACAACGGTTAGTTTATAACAAAACAGACGACATCGTTTTATAACAAAACAAGTGTAACAGAATGTACGACATCGTTTTAAAAACTAACATAAAGGTTCGGAATGAAAACTTCGGAGTGAAGGTTCGGAGTGAATAAATTCAGAGTGTATAAAACAATGATAATCAGATTCTGTTTAATAGGTGAATTCGGAATGAGAATTCGGAATAGGAATTCGTCATCAGAAATCGTAATGAGAATTCATCATCAGAATTCGTAATGAGAATTCGTCATCAGAATTCGTAATGAGAATTCTTTATCAGAATTCGTAATGAGAATTCGGAATGAGATTTCGTCATTAGAATTCGTAATGAGAATTCTTCTTCAGAATTCGTAATGAGAATTCGGAATGGGATTTCTTCATTAGAATTCGTAATGAGAATTCTTCTTCAGAATTCGTATCCTGAATCTGGAATAGAACTTAGTCAGAATTCATATCCGGAATTCGGAATGAAACTTCCTTATAGTTCTTGTCCAGAACCGAATCCTAAAACAGAATGCTTTATATCAAAGTTTTAATGATTCCGAGAAAATGAATCTGAATCTCATACTTAAGAAAAATATGAGTGAAAATATGATAAGGATAATTTTTCTTATAAAAGCGATTTTCCTTAATAAAGCAATTTTCCTTATAAAAGCAATTTTCCTTAAGAAAGCATTTTCCTTATAAAAGCAATTTTCCTTAAGAAATCATTTTTCCTTACAAAAGCGATTTTCCTTAAAGATAAGGTGTTTGTGATTTTCAAAACAAGAAGGAATGGAAAAGTCATAAGGAAAACCTTATTGACTCAACACATAGATCTAAAAATTATAAATTGAGAATGGACAAATGATCATAAGCTCTTTGATAAATGTCACCATTTTTATCTAGGATTGTGGATAGGATTCTTTGAGAATGAGAACTTCCTTGAATCGTTGAGAAGTATTATGTGTATTTCTTTATTACTTGAAACCACTTAATAGATGTTGACTATTATAGGTAAATATATATTTTTATATCACTTATCTTGTTGAAATATCTTGTATTGAGATTAAAAATCATTATTTTTAATGCTTAGGGATTTTGTGTACTCTTAATGGGAATTTTTGTAGACACCCATTCAAAGGGATTTCCAATAGGTGTCATATCTTGTGATAATGAGTGGCCTTTTATAGAATTCCTAGGAGGGCCCGGAGAAGGTAGGGATTACATTGGGCTATATAGAAAAATTTATTTAGTCTATGTATAATTTTATAGTATTCTCCTCCTTCTGAGTAGTATGGAATAAATTTTAGTTTTTTGGGGTATGTATTTGGACCATTTATTTCCTTCCAATACTTTTTATTACACTATAATTTATTATAGGTGGTATATATGCATTTATGGTATCATTTGTTTTTTACATTCTCATCATTATATAGGCTTAAATATGTTTGTTTGTGTATATATTAACTATGATAATTACTCTAATATGTGGGATATTTTTTCATGAATATATTCATTTGAACATAAACTGTTGTAGGTAGGCATGTAGTAGCCACTCTCAACTTATTTCAAGCTAGGAGGGCCCCAATGGGAAATTTTGTGTCCGGTGAAGCACCAACCACTGGCCTTTATTATTCTACAATTAATATGAAATTATTTCATTAAGACAAATATTTTGAAAGACAGTGATTAAGTTTAGTTTTAGAGAATATATTTTACTTTATAGATAACCATGGGATGGAAAATTGATCTGTTGAGTGGTTGTTTCATTTGGAATAAGTTTTTAATTTTGAGCACATTATATGATTTAGGTAAAAACAATATTCTGGTACTTTATTTCAGGAAAAATGATGTTTTAAATTTTTAATATTCCTCTATTTTGGAAATTAACACCTTTTATGGAAATGATTTCTATATCATTGAGATTATATTATAAAGGAACATGCATTTTTGGTATAAAACATTAAAATATATTAGTATTTATTGGATGTAATTAAATAAATACTAGTATAATATATGATCAAACACATATAATTTTTTGAATATAATGTCAGTCAGAAATACATCTGATAATTTTAAAAATATTTTTCTATAGATTCTTATATGATAAAATTTGGGTTTTATTATTGAGGCCTTGGAGGCTAATATTATATTCAATTGTATAAATGTTTATTCCATTTGGTATTTTTCATACCTTTTTCTAAACATTTTAGTATTGGATAATTTATATATATATATATATATATATATAATGAATATATTTTAATTATTTTACGGTTATATGATCCTTTAAAAGATTATCTCAATTATTATATAATATAAAATTAATCTTCAATATTCATCATTTATTGAAAAAGATGAGATTATGGTTGAAATTGATTGAATTACATAATTAAAATTATCAAGTATGTATATTTGCTTCTTTACATAGTCTATATGGAAATGTATTCCCGAAACCCATGAAAAGGAGACTAAGAATGAAAATTTTATCCTATTGCATTCATTTCTAAGGAAATGATGTTATTTTTTACAAGACATTTCATTATGGTTTTGTGTATATTAACTTAATTAGGATCTTTCAATTTATAGTTATCAAATGTATCTATCACAATCCACCATTATTTGGCCAAAAATATTTTCTTCGATTTCAAAATATTCCTTTACCACCATTGTTCTCCTTCTTGGTAACCTATAATGTTTTATTCTAGATGACCTTCATAATTTTATATCTCATTTAAGGAGGGTTTTTTGTAAAACCTTTTTATAATGTGGGATTCCATAATTTATTTTTTAAAATAACCACCTTTTAAGTCTCAAGATAAAATTCAAATTCCATGTATGAAATTTATTAATTGGGTAGAATGTGACATACAATGAATTTAAAAAATGAATCAATTCTTGATATTGTACAAGACATGAAATACCTAGCTCAAACAACTATGAAATAATATTCTTTTAAATATGAACATTATAACATAGTAATTAAAATGGATGGTATGTATAGTATTAACTACTTTATGAATTAATTTATATATATATATATATATCTCCTACAAAGTCTAAATTTATTTTTTAAATTCATTTTAAATGATAAATTTACTTTAATAAAGTAATTTTATCAATCACAAATATATTTCCTTAAAAATTATTTTTATTCCTCTGATGAAATGTAATAATTATTTATGATAAATTTTAGAAACATTATTTGATAATGGTTAAAATGACCTAAAATCATGTTTAAAATATATTGTATAGACATATAAAGACCTTATAATATCTAATGGTCATGGTTGATTCATTTTTGAACCTTGTATAATAAGAAAAAAATGGGCATCACTTTTTATTTTCAAAAAATCCATCTGTGTCCTCTCCTCCACATATAAAATAACACTACATCTCATCTACTATTCACAAAAAAATAGCCTTATTCATCTGGATGTACCTACCTAAATACATTCCATACTTCCCATATGATATTCTACAAGACATTTATTTATCATTAAACCAGTAAAATAAATATTTCTTTATAAATATTTTATGTTTTTTCGATAAAAGGAATTGGTCTTTACTTGTAATTTTTATTTTATTTATTTTTGAAACTACCTCAAATATTATCTAAAAATAATTAGAAACATTATATCTCCCATATAGTAATAATTTATTATGTTAATTCAATAACATATATCCAACACCTATGCCATCAATATTAAATGAAACAGTTGTTCGTGTGTACAGAAAATTACAACCTCTTGAACCGAAGTGATTCATTTTCCAAAACCTCTTCTCATGGATATTTATAATGAGTTATTTAATGAATATATCTTATATTTTTTACTTGGATATAATTCTTTCATTATCATACCACATAGATATTATTATATTCTATTCCAAGAGGAATTCAATAATGTCTCTCGTGGACTACCGCCTCATGAAGCGAAATGATTTCTTTTTTCACTAATGTTTTACATAGAAGGTACTAAATATAATTTTGATGATTAAATTTCAAATATATGTTAAATAATTATGAAATTCATGAAATATTAACCATTATTATAAAATAATATATCATTTCATTTATTATCATTCCACTCACTAAAAAATGATAATGTCATTAATTCATACGTGTGGACTATCGCCTCTATTAAGTGATATGATTTATTCAAATAAAAAACTATTTTACAATATATAAAAGTATATTTAAATAAAAAATATGGTATATGATATTTTTATAATTATGTTAAAACAAGATATTACATACCACCTTTTCTTAATAATCATCTAAAAATGGAAATGTTACTCATGTGTACGTATGACCTACCATACCTATGATTCTAAAAAATTTCCTTTTTCAGAACCAAAAAACTTGATTGTTTTAAAATTATTGTTTTTGTATATAAATACAATTTATTTCATGATTATTATTATTTATATTTTAAGATAATGAACTTTTTAACCATATTTATCCTATCTGGTTAAATTTTAAAATATATTAAAAATACCATCAAAAAATTGATGTAAACATAATTGATTAGGTAATTTTATATATTATGGTAATAAGTTAAATAAAAGTAAAGAAAAATTCATAATTACTTTAATAATTTACATAATATTTTTTATTTTGGATTATAATGAACATAAATGAAGAGTTATAATCGAGATTAGGGAAACCATAACAAAAAACTTATTTTAAAATGTTTTTATGATTTATTTTTCAAACCATTCCCTTCAATGTCCATGATTTTAAAATTATTTTCTGAATTAAATTATATTCAATTGAATTTTTTATAAATTAAATATTTTATTTATTTTAGTGGTTTTCATGAAAAATAATTCAAGGAAATTCTTGACTTTATTTACATAAGAAAAAGTGAATTCCTTTTATTATCTTATATGGTGACAAAGACATTTCCCACCACCATGACTACTATTATATGTTTGGATTCCCATGCATGATTTAATGTTTTCCTCAAATAATAACCCTTTTTTATTATAATATTGGTATTGAAAATTATTTTTTAAATGTGGAGGATATCTTAATATCTAGATATGTTTTCTTATGGGTACAAAGAAGAATCTTTGATTATACCATTGAAAATTAACATATTTTGTTTCTCATGATTATGTTAAGGTTCATAAACATTAATTATGATGTTGGGTGGTATTGATATAAAAAAATAATTAGTGGCTATTTTATTGATAATGGATGGTTGGTTACGTTATCAAACAAGGATGGTTGGTTAGGTTATCAACTGATGACGGGTGGGTTCAAGATATTCATCCTATGAATTGGGTATGGAATTCAACCATGTTGTTATTCGATTTGTAAGAGTGATATGGAATATGATGTCATGATACACCTAAATATTTTATATATTTATTTGGTTTTAATTTATTATAATACTATGATTTCTGAAAAGATAATAAATAATATTATTTTAAAAAAAATACTACATCTTAAGGGTAAAATTTAAAGCATTGTGAATACGTATTGGTTAGTTTATCAAGATTTCATATAAACCTTTATGAATTTTAATTTACTTTTTTTCTTGTGAAATTTTTTATAAAAATATTTATATAGAGAAAGAGATTTATTGGGTAATAATATTATTGTTTTTATTCCAAAATTTTCATTTTAAAGTAAATTTTTATATGTTTTCATGAAATAACACATCTCTTTTTTTAACTTCTTTTTATTTCAATCTCTGTTTTTTGGATTTATTACCAACTTTTTAAATGTTTTTCATATGTTTTATATATTAGTAAAGTAAATTATGATGTCAATATGAATTTTGTAAGCATTTATTGTGGAAATAAATAATGAGTTATTATAGAAGTTTCTTATTATAGGAAAAATGTGTAATGATAAAAATCTTCCAATTTGTAATTACATGTTTTTGTTTTGAATGATTTATGAGAAAAATAATTAATAATATTAACAGAAAAGACAATATTTAAATGAATTTAAATTCATGTATAAATTTATTATATTATGTGTGTTTTAAGTATCGGTGCATAAATTTTGTACAAACATGTAACATAATGATTACATTATAAAATTTATATATATTTATCATAAAATAAATATTCTGGTTATGATAAAAGTTGGAATATTAAAGTTTCACGTGTTAATAATGTAAAATATAAATATTAGACATATGGGGAAATAACATACTCAAATATATTTATCTAGGAAATATTAATAGCATCAATCTAGTATGTTTATTTGAAAATAATGTGTAATTAAAATATGAGGATGGATTAAATTTTCATCCAATTATTTTGATACAACATTATATGATCTAAGATAAATTTTTAACTAAAATTATGTATATTAGTTATAATAAGTTCATTTACTTTAAATAAAAAAAAGTAATCTTATTTATATAATAAGAATATATGTCTTTAGACATAAAATATTTGACATTAAGGATAATAAACATATAACATAAAAGAATTTATCTATAGAAATTAATAATTCTGATGAAATATGATAATTTGATTGAGACCACAAGAATAATCCTTATAAATTTAAATGATAAAATGGAAAACAATTTTCCATAATATTTTGTATCCTACCATTTTATCCCAACTGAATCCCTTCCTCAAAATTCATGATAAACAAGGTTATTTGACATATAACTCCTTTATTTATTGTTGTTGAAACTGATTTTTAAATTATTTAATTATAAAACTTTTATATAGTAAAAATATATTATTTTAATTTAGTGAATAAAAGATAATAAAAATGATAAAAATATCTTCAAGTATTGAAGGTACATAGTTATGTCATGTTTTATTTAATCTACACTATTATATAATCCAACAAAAAATTAATTTTACATATTTCTGAATTTTGTTATTTATTAATTAATTTATTTCTAATAATATTAACATATGATATTTCATATTAATAGTTTAATCATTATCCATAATATAAATTCAAACAACATATTCTAATTTTTTATTGAATATGTCAATTTATTTAAAAATAAAAACATAATATTTTTTTACCACTAAACATCTTATTTTATAATTTTTTACCATTTATGTTAAAAATAGATTATATGCACAACTTTTAAATTCTATATTATATCATTAATGTCATAATGGAAGAATTTCCCCCTTACATGGTGGGATTAATAATTCAATAAATTATATTTTTATCATATTTAATTAAATAAATAATCCTTCAATATTTATTTTTAATGTTATTAAAGTGAAAGTTACACTAATATGGAGTTTAGATATTGGTTAGATAAACAACAATAAATTAATTGTGTTTAAAAACCATAGTATTAATTATTACCCTTATCGAATTTATGAAAACATCAAATTTAATCATAGACATACACATAATAAATTTGTGATATTATGTCCAAGTGGGACCAAGGAATGGATGTACCAATTAAAAATTAAATGATCCAAGAAACATCAAATATATTTCCTAACATACTAAAAATTATATGAAATAAAAAATTATATAAAAATTATGTAATTCTTTGGACAAATTTATTAAAACCCTGAATATACAATCGGATAAAAGTAAACATTATTATAGATATGAAAATATTTTTTGAAAAACCATGTTTCATACTTTTCAAAACATGGGAGATTATATTTACTAACAGTGAAAAAATAGATTTAGATAAATCATTTTGACAATCATTAGTAATTTCTTATGAGTTTGAACCAACTAAGATTATTTTATCCTTTATCAGGCTTTCTTCACACAAAAATGAAAATATTTCAATATATAAATCAAATCAATAAAATATTTCGGATCAATTGTTTATAAAATTTATTTTAAATAAAACACAACAAGAACATATATAAACCCCTATCAAAATACCCAAAAAATTATCGAAAAATGTAATTTGAAAAAATACTAAAATTTAATAAACATTAAAGCTAATTAATTTGAGATTTGAAATCAATAAATCTATAATAAAAACACAATATAATGAAACCTCATCATAATTGAAAAAAATAAATTTGAAAAACTTACCAAGGACACCTTAAATACAAAGATTAGAAACTTAAGGAATACAAATGGATTTCATAATGATTTTTGGAAAGTATTATTCCATAAAGAAAATTTATAGTGAAAATGGTTTAGAAAATGAAGAGATGTGTAACTAGGATGGTAATATTTATAGCTTACCTAGGGTTTTGAATTTTAAATACCAATTAAATAACATAGGACCTAGAAAATAGGAATAGGGTAAGACGATGAACATAGATATACATTAGGATTTTTTAAACCTATTAACTGGAATGAGATTTGAGTAAAACCCAAAAAAGAGTGTAATTTTTTATATTTATACCTGAATCACTCTTAAAATAATAAATAGACTAGTTCATGAGCTAGCCATAATCACACATTACTATATGAAAAAGGTTTCTATCTAACATCAAGTATAATGACTCTTGATTTTATAAATAATATTCCCTTAGGTATTAAATTAAATTCACAATTATGTTTATAGGAAACACATTCCATTATTTTGATTTATTTAATCCTCTCAGAATTAGAGGAACATTTAGAATCATATATTATGATAGTATAGTCGTTTAATAGTGATCATATGATTGGAATTAAGATAGTGTTATGATAAATAAAATTAATATAGAAAACATAAACAATGACCTCAATAAGCATGATTGAACCCAATAAATTCCATTTATCAAAGCATTCGATAAAGATATAATCACTATAATTTTTCTTTAATAATCCCAATATAAGACCAAAAGAATAAATCATGAGATAAATCATTTTCCAGAGAATTTCAACCTCATCGATATCATGGCCCAAAATATGCATGCTAAACCACTCCAATAAAATATCAACATCACACACCATACCTTTAGGGTGTTCTCCAAATTAAAAAATGGATCCGAATTAGGGCTATAATAAAATTATAATGTATATTTAATATTAATAATAATGATGATGATTACATTTAATTATTATTGTTTATAATTTTAAATGATTTTAATTTTTAAATTATAAAATAGAAACTGTATTTGTGTTTAGAATGTAATTTCAATTAAGATATTAATTTTTGACTAGCTAAAAAATTTTAAAAATCAATGATATTTTATTAAATTAAAATAATAAATCATATTTTATTAAATATAAATGATGATGTAATTTTTATTAAGTAAAATGTTATTTTTATATGGGTACAAAAATAATTATTCTCAATAACTAGATTTTTTTATTAAATTTTGATTACTGTTTTAAATGTAGTGTTTTTTATATTTAGGAAACTATTCTCATAAAAAAATTATTATTTTAATCATTACAATATAGTATCCGACATTTAATTTATTATTATTTTCATATATAATAAACTTTTCTAGTAAAAATTAAATACAATATAAATATATGATGTTCATGATTTCATCATTATGACTCAAGAGTGATGTGATAAGTGATATAAAGTGTATCCATGACCAAATATATGTTTCCCCTTAAAAATAATTTGATTATGAGGTTATTTGGTAATGTATATAATGCCTTATTTTATCTTCCAAATCCAATATTATATATTATGGTTTCAAATTAATTTCAATGTGAACATGACTGATTTTCACATCACCAAGGTCAATATTTTAATGGTTTAGTCCATTGGAAAAGTAAAAAACATATTACTAAAAACCATTGGGGTAAACCATGGGAAAACTGAAAGTATGGTTTGTGGTGTTCATTACTTTACTATATATAGCTAAAAACAAATATTTGGGAAATAATAAAGAACTTCCTTCTCTTATCATTTTTAATCCCACCCAATATTACATTACTCATCAATACAAACCTTTTATTAAATAAATTAATCTTCTCTCCCATATATATGGTCCTCCAATGGTGTCTCAAGCTCTCAATAATCTCTTCCCAATATTTTAAAGTCGCCCTTTAAAGGTATGGAATCTCTCTCTATTTTTCTATTCAAGAACCATCATTTTAGTTAGTTATTTAAATATATATACTTTTGATTTAATGTGATTATAATTTTCCCTCTATTATCCATATTTTTTCATAAAAAAATATTTCATTTAGCCCCATTCCTTATATCTTTTACCTGTGTCATTACTATGCCAAATTTTAGTATGGGATCCTCTCCTTCTCTAATTTAATCAAGAATATTATCATTTTAGACATTTTACACAAAAATCATATTGATGGGATATTTATATAAAAAAAACTAATAATGTTAATTTTATTTAAAAATGAGGACAGATGAATTTCCCTCTCATTTAACCTTTTTAAAAACATTTATGTACTAATGTTATGCCGTCAAAATTTCATTACAAATTTTCCAATCTGATCATTTAGGTATTTAATACCATCACTATTACCACTCAATGGTATTAATATATAAATACCTATAATTATTTTATTGGGTACATCCATTTATGTATTCCAAACTCATTGATCTTGGAATTAAATTCATTAAAATATATTCTTATATTATATGATCTATGTAATAAACTTATGCATGTGCATGAGATGATTATTATGGGTACGCCCAAATATAAATCCAATGCATTGGGTAATGATTTTGTATTATGAGATTCCATATATGATTTATGGGAGGTTATCCTAAGAACATTAGGTTATTATATCTTGTTTCTTGACCTTGACTTATGATTATGATGTCATGTTTAATGTATTTTCTATATTACCATGTTTCCTATATAATATCATGATATATCATGCCTCATTTTTTTGTTCATGACTTTCACCCTTTTATGTAACATATAAATGCCTATTTTAAAACATGTTATACAAGGTTCATGTGATGATTAGTTTATTCCCTAAATAGGATTTATATCTCCCCACTTTTTACGTATCTACCGAGGTTATCTGATGTATTTTTATGAATGATTAATTAAATGAGCATGTTAAGGATGTTTTCAATAATGCTGATGAGCCCCCAATTCTATGTTGGTATTTAATGTACCTAATCACTAATGAAACTATACTTATTGATAATTAGGTGGCATCATATGTTTTCTTGTGTAATAAATCATTAATTCATTTTTAATAAAGGAAAGGTATGTCATAGTTTTTATCAAAGGGAATTTAGTTTTTTATTGGGATTAGGAAACTCTAGATAAGGAAATGTAGATAAGAATAATCCTAAGAAAAATCATAATAATTCTTTAAAAAATAGAGTATTTGGTTTCTAAAAAATAAATCACTATCTATAGACCAAAATTGAATATGGATTTTCTATATTGTAAGATGATGTATAACCCAAAACAATGTACTGAGCTAGAATCAATTGTGAACTAATGAACTTAAACAGGCCTTTCCACCCACCATGATTAAAACTCCTATGAGATATTTACTAGTAAATTCATTAGCACATTACAAACCATTATTAAGGGAAGCAAAAATCTAATAATATTCTAGGTTAAGGAATAGATCATGGATAATAATGATAGAATAAAAAAAAATAAGTTAAGGAAGTACATATCATTTATAAGTTATAGCTTTAATATTCTTTTATTCCATTTTATTCATTGATTAGGATGTAAATTATAATTCCTAAGTATATATTGGATAAATTAAATGGTTGGAAATATAATAAAAAACTGAATAATAGGGTTATCATCCATTTTTTTATGAATTCATGAATATGAAATAAGAGGAGTAGAATTATTAAAACACCAACCTAAAGAATGAATATAGTGTAGTCAGTTCAAAAAATTCATAATTATTGAATCTTAGGTATATTACACTTCCCAAATAAAAATTTTTGCGATGAGCATTCAAGTGATCTTTTTGAAACTCCCTTTACTAAAATTTTGGTTAAATTGTCTGAATGGATTGACTTTCATTATATAGAGGAAACATAAATTTCTATGAGAAGGAAGTAACTTTATATATCATGAATCATCCCCCAATTATATAAAATACAAGGAGGAGGATTTATTTTATATAGCACCAAAAATAGTGAAATGATATTAATTCCATATAATAAAGTTTATCTTGGTCAAATGATTGGGTATAAGGTAAATATTATACATGAATACATTCCCATTATGGGGGAATACACTGATGTGTTTCTTAGAGAGTTGACTTATCTTCCTCGTAGTTAAGAGGGTGAATTTTCAATTGATCTTATACATTGGTATTTTCCAATATCCAATACACTATATATAATGGATGCAGGGTAACTAGGGAAGATAAGGAAATAACTAAATGATAAGATACATAAAGGGTCCACATGCCCAAGTTCTTCACTGTGGGGTGAGAAATTCCTCTTCATCAAAAATAAATATCATTTAATTCACCTTTTAATTGATTATCATGATATTAACAAGATCATGATGAAGTAAAAATGACCTCTTACATGGATTGATGACTTGTTCAATAAACAATGTCGAGTGAAATAGATCTCTTTAGTGTAACTTTGGTCAGGGAATTATAAATTAAGGATGAAGAAGTAGCATATCTGCAAGGCTTTTTCCCATATATGGCTTGAGATTTATGAGTACATAGTAATGTCATTAAGACTAAAAAATGGCCAATATTATTCATGGACATGATAAATATAGTAATTTGAGATTACCCCCCAAAAATTTTTTTATTATTTATAGAAGATAATCAAACATACTTCAAATGTATGTTCGATTATGTGGAGAATCCTAGCATTGTGCTAAAGACCATATTAAATAATTATATTTTGGAAATGATAAAAATATTGAGTTCTATTTATTCATGCCTTCTAAATGTGAACAAAAAATCTAAACATTTTGAAATACGAAATACATGGGTATTATATTCCCTATAAATAAACAGAAGAAGAAGTTGGAAAAGAATTTTGGATCTCATATACCACTAAAGGGAATTTGATCAAATAAATTACCATCATGAGGTCATGAAAATTATTCATTCACATGGAATTAACTAAAAGAGATCATGTGGAGCCCCATAGAAAACCGCTAATTATTTTTATGAATGTTTCCAAATAATTTAATTGACCTTGTGGTATTTTCTAGATAAGCTCCACTTAGTCATGTGACTTGTTAGGCTTCAGGCTCCTAATAACCATCCAAAAAACATTTTAAATTATTGAAAAAATAATATTCATATAATGAAGCCTTTAACGATTTAAAATATTAATGAGAAATGTCCACGTTATTGTAAAGACACCAAAAAATCCCTAGAGACATGGATTGTTTGTCACTCAAGATCTCATTGTCATGTCACCTTTAACATGAAAAGGGCTCCAAGCATTCACAGATGGCCATGTTTTTCACCTCTAGCTCCAAATAAAAAAATAAAGGTTGCCCATAAAAGTTATTTCACATCGCCACCAGACCCTTTATTGGTCACGTGGCATGTTATGGATGTGGGAGAGTGATTATCTTCAAAAAAATGCCTAAAAAGTTTCAAGACCCCATCCTTTGTGAGTTAAATATTAAAATAAAAAGGGAAATTAAGGGAGATTATTATGAAGGGATGATACAAAACTTTTATAGGAATGGAGTTTTATTCCCCAGGTGATTACCTTTGAACATTAGTGTCACCCTAAAAATATATTATGGTACCTAAATACCCTTTTCCAGAAAATTGATCCAATAAAGTCCCTCAAAAAGAAAAATTTATCTCAGGGAAGTCTCATACTAAGAAACATAGACCACAAGAAAGACTTTTAATAGACATATTGATCTAAAAAATGTTATTATAAATGTCATACCATCCAATTATAATCCCCATGGAATGTCCACATGATTTTTAATAACCCTATTTAATTTCCTATATCCAATATAGGAAGAGTTGATAGGATTTTCATGCATTTGATGAAAATCATGTGACCCCCGCAGTCAGATCATACGAACCTCATAACACCAATGTCATCCAATGACACAAGGCTTAATATTTGAGATACACAATGATCATTATTATGTATTTTTTGGGATGTTAAGGCCTATACCCTCTCCCCGAGGTACAAGAATCATTGGATCTATGCACTAGTTCATCATGTCATCCACAACTGATCAAATATGGAGTATATTTCTTCGAGAACCCAATCCCATGATCCCAAAGCTTTTACACCAGGAAAAATTTAGGGAACAACCTAAGGGATCAAAAGGAATTCATTGAAATTTCATTTGTCTAAATGAGATCACATAAAGGGAATATGGGGTGTCATCTGATTTATGAAAAGATGATCTCACTTATAGGATAAGTATTATAGGATGAGATAACTATAAAAAGAACATATACTAAGATCCTCGTGCACTTCATATGACTCATCAAGATCATGTAGTAGCATTAGTACATGTCTACAAGGTCATATAATTTCCTATTAACATATTTTTGTATCATTCGATTTCCTATAGACATGTAAAACATGTTTCAAGAAACCCTCTAGGCATGCCACCCGAGTCTTGAAAATCCCTCCAGTCATGCCATCCACATTCTAAAATTTTTGTAGACAGGTCACCCATTTTATGAAATGACTTCATTGTGTGTAAGATATGTTTCACAAGGTCCTCTTGGAATGCATTCTAGATTAAGTGACACCCTCCCAACATTTTTAGGGGGTTTCATGATGACAAGATGACATTTTATCTAGATCATGAGATGTCCTCCGAAAAGGATATCCAGATCATGAAACGTCTCTCAAACATGTCTAATAGATCATGAAACACCCTCTAGCATGTTAGTTGAGATCATGTGAAGGAATTCAGAATAACTAAGTGAGATATTGAAACTTCCTTCAGAGAAGTCATACTTTATCATGTGATGGACATCAAACATTCAATTTATATTTTTTTGATTTCCCTCAGAGAATTTAGTTGGATCATGTGATAATATTTGGATGTGTCGGGATTATAACCAAACATTTCTAGTTATCTTCTGACATGTTATTAAGGAAAATGAAGGCATTCAGTAAGAAAATCAGGACGGTAAGGCAGATAATCGGGCTTGGCTAACTGGGCATACCAGAACATGATAACCCTTCCAAGTGAACCCATAAATGGAAAACTCAGTTTTTAATCCCCAATAAAAGAGATTTATGATAAGCCACATTCTTATCATAACCAGGATACATAGGATTCATTCACATGTCTTGATCACTATTGTAAGCATCAATGGGGGTATCTGGTATATATCTCTCACATTTATATACCATGGGAGAGATTATTTTTAACTCCTTATTTCTCACACCATTAAGGGAACACATGGTATTTTGGAGAGAAAATGATAATGTAATTCACATCATTTGTTGACCACATCTGGGGAAACCTCATAGTGTTATCACTAATTAACGACTTGATATGCCTAACCCCATATAAGGGTATGTTTTTTGGGGAAATTATTAGGGGTGATACTAAACTATGATGACTCTAATACCTATTATCACCAAGATACATATGACACATCCTCAAGGATTAATCTCAAGTACCTGGTGCATATGTACCCTCATAAATTTTCTTTTCTAAATGATTCTGAACTACAAGGTTTTAATGAAATATTTTGGGTTTCATACCTATTATTAAGAGGATAAATATGGAGACTCATAATGGTTTAATCCCAAACCCAAATTATTAAGAGAATCCTATATGAAAACAAACTCCTTAGTGACCGGTAATATGGATTCAATATATAATAAGACAATCATTAAGGGGAAATAGATAAATAAAATGTAATATTCACAAAAGGAAGAATCAATAGACCTCCCTTTGCACATTAATGATTCGGAATTTAAAAAATTCTATTATGGTAACTGAATCTGTATCGAAATTAGGAGGAGATTCATGAACTGAAATAAAATCTATAATAGATTCCTAGTCTAGAAAAAACTCTCCTTAAAATGTAATAATGAGCTTTACCACACATAATATGGAACAATTCTTGTTCCTAATTATCATTGGGTCTAAAACACCAATTGGCCACCTTCATTTGGAAATTTGGTTTTTATATAGTATTGGATGATGGAACCAGTGATATGTTCATTGAATGTTTGAAATACTGAACCTAATGTGAATGATCAAAATAGAAATCAGATCCACACATAGGTCATGAGAATTTAAAACAATCTATAATCTTTTTTATGGAGAAGAAATAGTGAACTCAATGTGATACTCTCAAATAACATAATGATCAGTTTACTATGTGTAATTACATGTCATTTTAATATCCTATGAAAACATGGAAATACTTCCATGTGTATTTAAATTGAATGGATTATCCTTTATTCTAGTGTTTTAATGAAATAATTCCATCATAATTTTGAAATTTCCAAATGAGTGGAATTCCTATACATGGGATCGAAATGAAAATCATGTTACCCATGAATATCAGATTAAGAACATATCATGCTTATTCTAATGCACTAGTCAGAGATGTTGTTCTTTATTTTATTCATGACTGTAGATAAATATTTCTAAAAAACTCATTAATATAAGATAATTTATTCATCCATTAAATGTTCTTGAAAATATTATTTGGCTAAAGGACATGCGGGTCACAGATTGACCCCACCAACTCAACATTTCTAGGGTCTGGTGTTAAATGAACTTATCTAAGAATACCACTTACATGGTACAATCCAAACCCTTGATCCTACACATTAGAGCTTCCATGTACTAAAACTAACTATTAAAAATCATCTAAAAAGATCAACATCCCATCCAGTAGCACTCAATTCCCAACCCAACAGTTTTGGTAGATTGTCCTGAGAGTTTTAAAACCACAATATTTACTTCCTAATAAAGGTGTTCTAAGGATTATACTATTTCTCCCATATGGTTTAGGCTCCAAAAACCACTTTCAAAATCTCCATCCCATCGATACCCTTAAATCGCCTACTAAGGATGCCACATGACACACATACACCTCTAAAACCCACACATGAGAATGAAGGAAGGAACATCAGGTGTAAAAGGATCTTGATAATCATGAGTGAGATCATATCACCACTTCTGATGAAGACTTTTTATGGTATATTTTAGTAGTAACCAGTAATAAATTTCATATCTATATGCACTAGAAATAAGTATGCAGAAAAATGATTCCAGCAGGATTTGGTGATTAGCATATCCCAACCCGCAAGAAATATGTTCATTGGCATATCCCAGTGGAATAAGGAAGAATGAATTGGGATCATATTCCAAAATCATTTAATGATATATTACATTATATAGTGGATATGGAAAATTTCAATCATATATTCTTGTGAAAACATTTATAAAATTCCATTATATCTTAGAAATTACTAAAGAACTCTTCCAGCATAATCTAGAACTGGTAAAGATACAGGGATTGTAACATAGTTGTATCCCTACATCCAGGGCATCACAAAACTTTGATCACTATGAGAAAATGGTTTCTTTCAGGAAAAGGCATATTCTTCCTCTACTCTATAAGGATTATCGACATATTTTGTTAAAGGATTAGACATCGATCATGTCCCATGTTCCCATTACAACTGGGTATCACCAAGTAAGAGTGAAAAATTATTCTAAACAGGCTTTTATCCCTATCAAAAATGATCCATGGAATATTCCAATGTCTTAGGATCTAGATTATATCATTTTTTTGTCTGGTTATCACCAAATAATAGAGGTATTGGCCTAAATATAAGATCATATTCTGAAAAAAGAATAACAATGGAATTCTCCAAAGTCCCCATATCAGGCTCATATCCTCGTTTTTGTTGGGTCTCACCATATAAAATTGGAACATGGCTTGGGATAGGATCATATTTCTATAATTGAATCTACATGGTATACTATGATAGCTAAATTAATCCAATTACATATCCCAAATTCACCAAATAAATGAGTGCATCAGAATCCTTCTAAGGTTATATAAGAGATGGCTCATATCCAATCTCACATTCTGTAGTTCTGTCGGTATATTCCAGTTGGGAATGAACATTGAAACAGAGCTCATATTCTATCTCAAACCAAGGCTCATCATGTTAGTGTAGAAGAATCCTCAGGATAAGCTCATATCCATATCAAAAAATATATGTGGGATATTCAAAAGGATCAGGATAGACATCATATCCCTATTTTAACTTTGGATCGAAAAATGATAGTAGTTCATGCCTTGGGGAATGATAATATTATAAACCATAATTAAGAAGAACATTGGTATAATCCATGGGTTTCTCATAATGAGATCATCTTCTCATAGCACTAGATGGCTATCAACTTATTATGGTAGCCTTCGTATAGTAGACTCATATTACTACACAATAATTAAATGTAGGATGGAATATTCTAGCCATTATGTAGAGCGAATCTAATATACCTAATCTTCTCAATTTTGGTGTCCTTGAGGTTGTTCATGACACATTATCAATCCCAAAAGTTTCCATTCTCTCCTCAACCAAATTAAAAGGTAGTCATTATTGTGATATACCACATCATGGTTGTGTGGTTATGGATCACATAGACTCTACTCCTAAAATATAATACGGTCAACCTATACATTGGGTTACCTCCAATGGAAAAAGGGATCACCCCCTTACATAGACTGATATGTATAAATCTTTGTTAAACACCCAGATGTCTTTGTATAGAGAGGTTATAAAAACATCAAGGTTACCCATATATAGTTCCTCACCAACACCCTATAGTACTTAATTATATGAAGTTGATAACCCCTAGAAGCACATTTTCTTACAAAATTGAGGCATTCAAGTTAGATGAAGAATATGCTGTCATTGATATATGTAAATAGGTATCTAAAAACAACCTCCCTTCCATGTTATTTTCCTCTGATACTTAGGAGTATGATATCCTATAAGAGTTAGAGAAATAGTGAATTCCTTACATATGCAAAAATATTTGGGAAACTATGTAGTGATTTAAATCTTAACACCTCCCTAATAAAATATATTTGTGTCACTTTTATTCAATAATTATACTCTATTTTCAGCTAGAACTGACCACTATCTCCATGATATGAGACCCCAAAATAGAGAATCCCAAAAATAATCTATATTAGACTTCTTTATTTTAAATCACAACCCTTCATTAACAGATAGAAAAAGAACAATCATTAATTGGTATTATAGAATGCAAATTTAACGGAGAGTTATACTTGAAAGAGACTATAGAACAAGAGAAATCACCAGATGTAGAATCGTGAAATATCAAGGACTCTGGAAAAATTTCAGGTTCAGGTAAATCTATGGGTATTTTTTTAGTAAATTGAATTTAATGAACTCAAACAATTCTAATCCATAATTAATGGAGGGAGAGGATAAACAACATATATTTGAACATGTCCCCCCAAATCAATGGGAATTAATTTCTCGAAAGGATTTTGAAGTTATTCCTAACAAAAAAATCACTTAAAGAATGACTCTGATCATGGGATTCAATTACACCTAGCTCATAATACATAAAACATTAGAAATTAAATGTGTTCATAATAGCAGCTACCGTATAACTCGTCCCAAAGAGGTCTCATTGCACTGAGCAGGGAAAATATATAATAATGCCTCAAAAAATTAAACAATTAATCACTATGATTTTCTATGATATATCTATTATACTTATAAAAAATCCAACCCCACAAGACCTGGGAATCTTATATCTCAATTTTCATCACCGAGTTTATTATCCCCCGAGAGGGTCTTGGGAATTCATTTTGTGTTAAAGACCTTCAATAGACCTCTCAATTAGGGGAATTTTATCTCAATATTCATTACATTTATTATCCAATTCTTGAAAACAAGTATCATATCATCAAATATAGGGTCATCAAATTTTGTTTGAGTCCCTGAATAGCCCCTAGTCCCCAAGGATGGGGGAATTTTCATAATCATCTTCACCACATATGGAATTTTTCTTATTGAGGTTGGTAGGTAAATATCTATAGTAGACATACCATCCACTCCTCATGAAATAAGACTACCATTTTCTAGTAGTTTCATATTCTCCAATCATTTTTGCAGAATACCTCAATTTCACTACATAGGGACCAAGATGAGAGTAACTTATGGTGAAGGTAATCAAAAATCACTAGGTTCACAAGCCAAAACTACCCAATATGATTAAGGGATTGAGAAATGAAACTAATATTGGGAGGGAAGAATCAAAATATTGTGTTAAGCATAATGGGACAACTACTATTTCACAATATACCAATATGAATGTCATCACCTTTTACACAAAAATTAATGTCAATAAAAATGTGGATTTTGATGCACACAACACAAAAATCATACCTCAAGAGAATGATATGGATACACCCATAGAGGCTATATGTACTAGAAACCATAAAATCAATCAAAATATATAACATTTGAATATAAATTTTCCACTTCTATGGTGGAAGACTACCAAAGATTAAGGGAAGGATGTGTCTACATCCCAATTGTATCCCAGAAGATCTGAAAATCCTTCCACATAAGAACAATTGTCATTATATGAGAATGAGATAAAAAATCTCAGAAAACTCAATGAGGATATAATTAGGGAAAATATCCCCACTGGGTATTATCTTCAAGATAAAGAGAATATTTCTCTTTAAATGGATCTTGAAAGGTCCAATCCTCCTGCAAGTGTATCATCATTGTGCTAGATTGGATATGGGTCTATAATTCTAGTCTGCATAATTGAGGAAGTAAAAAATACACATGAATCCCCATCATTCAGGTGATATACTATCCCTTTACAATGTGATAATTCAATCTTAGAATGAATTGATAACCAAATGTAGTTGAAGTTATTTCCACATATTAAACCTGACACACTCCACTTATATGTTTTGCGGATAAAAAAACAATACCTATGTAATTTCTCAACACCATAGATTCCCAAACTACTCATTTAGAATCAATTTAAGGGTAAATTTACATTTTCATCCTGAGATATGTCATCTTTTAAATAGTGGTATAACACTTTTCCTCTACCCAATTCTAGAAATCCTACCTTCTCCACCACTGACAGTACAGGAGGTCCATAATAAAATCTCATGAATTTCATATCCCAATGTGGTTTGATGATGTGTTCCTAATTTGAATAGGAACCAACCAAACTAAGGTTTTTTGAACAGAATATAAATGGGCCAGTCATTTTTTGGTACATCTCTCTTTAAATTGGATCGGTTACTAGGTGGGAAGACCTTTGTTGAAAATTTATTTTCCAGTCATGATACACACTAAAGGAAATATATGTTGTTAAACTGAAAAATTACAAGAAATGTGAAACTTATTGGGTTTTAGACAACATATCCATGTGAAATGGTTTATACTAGTCACTCAAAATCCATCTCCCACATGAGATATTATTGAAACTCTAATCAGAAAACCCATTGAATAATCTATAGACACCATTGATCCCATTGATATTTTTATATGGATTCCATATAATCTTATATATGGAACAACATTTGGGATATTCCCATTAGAAGAACCAATATAAGTGTCAAATCACTACCTCATCATAGGGGAAAATTCTCTACAATGAAAAATCAACTTCTATTACCCACAAACTACCTACAGTTCTGGTTCAAGAACATAGAAAGTTCTCTAATCACTCAACACCTCCTATTGAGTGGTGACAACAAAAAAGTCACCATCCTCTTAAAGCATAGGGAAATTAGGTTTGAATGAGATTTTATTAAAGGATAAGTAAAATAAACAAATTCTAAAATAAAAAAAGTATTCAGTTATTTATTTTTATCCATGTAAAATAACCTTCTCAAGATACCAAAACCTAGGAATCCCAATGAGATCAACCTCATCAACCATCCTAATTACTTACATTCGCATTGGAGGCTGGATCATAATATCTAGAATTTTTCATCATCAATGATCTTATTGAAATCATGTTCGATTACAGACATGTGATGTTGGATATCTCCCTATAGCATGGGACCAATATAACTATAACCCTATTAGAATAAGAATGTGGTAAGAATAATATTCTATCCATACATGGGAGGAAGTTAGAAAACTGGATAAGTCAAAATAGATGACTAAGATCATGTCACCCTGATATCATATATGAAAAAATCCATAAAAATATCACTTCTTATGAATATTTCTTCAAAAATTCCTCCAAAAGGTTGGTTTATCCATTAATAACATGAAGAGAAAGAATTTAACGTGTCATATTTAGCTCTAGAATATGTTCTGAAACTTGCATATTTTTTATTCATAACATTTAAATCGCATGAACCTCCCTAGAGAAGAAACTTAATTAGAAATAGATCTCATTATTGGTTTTGTTTACTTGATATATTTGGTATTCCCTTTCTTTGATGATGATCATTCCTCCAAGTATGAGTTCCCTATATCTAGATAGGGAGAGAAAAGTTCAATGGGTAAGAGAAAATGATGTAGATAGCGACACAGGAAGAGTCAGACCCAATATTTCAGTCACATCACTATAGAGGACATATATATAGGAAACACTATGTGGAAATCACTCCAACATACTTAACAGAGACAAGTAGGTGTTTTAAGATCCTCCTTCCATCATCCATGCCTAGTTATCTTCTTGTACTACCAAGAAGGTGTGTGATTATTTGATCATCCCAGACAATTGGGATGGTCGGAACGAATGGCACCACTAGGATGAGGGAAGCCTCAAACTATTCAAAATAATCCTGACTACCCAACTTCAATTACTCAGCTCCTAGATTTCATTATAAGGAGAAACACCATCTCCTGATTTATTGGACTCTAGAAAAAAAATTATGAAATAATAATATAGTTAGAAGTTGTTCCACCAATTATCTCATAAATGGGTGCACTCTATATTTCATATGAACCTACAGTAGAACTCATTGGAGCCCTCCAAAACCCATGGGATTTTGAGGATGATGTCACAACATCTGAGGTTTATTGATTGAAGGCCATGCAATCTGAATTCCATGCCACCATATCTTTCATAGAGTATGATCTGTAAGAGGTCATCTTGGGAAATAACAAGCCCTTATATGTATTAGGGATACTCAATAAACATGATATGTATAGTTTTCTAATAAAACATTTTTATGGGATCAATCAAATCCTTAATAGAACCCTTAAATTTTTGGTATATTATGAAGGGGACATACCTCTAATAGATATGTCCAATCAAGGGTAGGTAGGCATGAGAAAAGATCTCTTATGAAGATCAATCTCAAAGTTCAGTTTATGGACCTAGAATCTAACACCAATTTCAGGATTACCCAAAACTAACATGCATATAATTTCCTTTTTAGAAGGACTTGTTTTAATATACATAAGGTGGTCAATTAAACATTTCACCCTTATTTCAAATACCCTCTCGAGGTAGTGTTTAGAATACTGCATGGCGATAGTGCCCTGTTACAGTCTTGTAAAGACACACATGTCAAAGAAAGAATCTATAGAAGGGAATGAAAATAACCAATATTGGATGAAAGTAAACATATTTCATCCCAAAATGTTTTTTTGGACCTCCTATGAAAATTCTTAGAGTATTCGCTATTTGGATTACATGTCTCCCATAATTCAAGTTAAAGTAGTAGTCTCAATCCATGATGCCCATACTCTATTTGTCCCTAGTGATAGTGTAAAACAAAACCAGATCTCAAACCTATCTGAAATGACTTTGGTAATAGAGTATGAGAGTGTGTTTTATCATATCTTCTTTCACCCATTTATTTATGGATATTTCATAATATTTATTATATCATTTGAAAATTCCTCAACATTCTCAGAGGTAGTAGATGATGATGATGACCTCATGAACACCCCTCATGAATTTGAGGAATGTGTTTCCACCACCATTGATAATCGCAAGAATGCGAATCTAGGAGTAGAGTATTATTAAATCCTATATTTATTAGTTAATCCATGCCTCTCAAGGATTAGGAGATATACATTTCATTTCTGTGGAAACAATGAATTTGTTTATTGTAACATTACATAAATACCGAAAATGAATCTAGATGTGGCTACACATTATCTTGGTTTACCTGATGATCCTTGAGGCATCAATAATTAATCCATGAGGATGAAACCCTCCAACACTCCCAATGTAGAGTAATAAAATGATAAATTATTCAAAGACAGCTTTTTCAAGGAATTGGAATACCGATGATGGAACTCCAACATCATCCTTATTAAGAAGAAGAATGTGATGATTAGGCTATACATATTTTTCAAAAACCCTAATCGACATTTAACAAATAATGAATTCCCATTGATGATCATAGAACTCTTGATCAACAAAACTATTGGTTTACTTCACTTTCATGCATTGATAGTTATTTAGGGTAGAATTAGATAATGTAGCCCATGAAGATGAAGAATTTTTTTCCTTCAGAGAACCTTAGGAGGTCAGTTTCTATTAGGTAATTCCATATCAATTACCAAACATTTTTGATACAGACCAAAGAACCATACATCACATATTTATTTCCATATTAGGATGAATATACTATTATTATTTCGATGAACCAGTGGTCAAATACTGACTTTGTTTTTTCATTTCATATATCATCAAAAAATATTCTACATGTTGCGGTATAAAATTCCAATGATGAATTCATTGAAATGTACATTAGGGTTAACAACTGTGATGTTACATAGATTTTTGGTATGCCACCATGTCATTGAGGTCGACCAATAAAATACTAGTGCTACATAAACAAAGTCACCCTCCAGGGGTCTCAATTAAATTAGGGGGTTCCAAAGTAAGCTCATAATCTTTTGGAATTTCATATCCAACCAGGACATAAAATCTATACCCTTCCCCAAGATTATAAATTTTGGGATCTCCTATCAATGGTTGATGACTACAAATTATCATCTGAGAGTCTCAAAAAGTATATTCTAAACCCACCAGTCTTGATTCTACTGGTGGATAGAAAGAAACAAATATTATATGTGGCCTCCAAGGAATGGTATTCTAGAACTCTCCTCACATAAAATAATGATTATTTCTACGATAAAATTAAATAATACCTCAATGAAAGGGTACTCTCTAAAGAGACTTGATACTCAGATGTCAAGAAGAATAATCTCATGGTCATATTTATTGTGTTGAAGCTAAGGAATTACTAAAAGCATCACAATGTCAACTTGGTGTCTCATAATGATCCACTCTATTACATTCTATTTATGATACCCTACCATTAAAGATTCTATATTAATGGGAGAGATATAATGACCACTAAGTCCCACCTCTAGTACACCCAAGGTAAGAAACAAGCACCATGGGTGTAAAAATATCACAATATGGGAGGTATTACCCTTTATAAGAAAACAAGATCTTGAGATATAATGAATCATCCACAACAACTCTAGCATATTATATAAAATAGAAACCCAAACCATACCACATAGATATATAAATTGAACTTATATAGATAAAAGTATCTAATATAAAGTTAATATACTAACAGTGAAACTATCAAGGATCTGACAATGTCATGTCCTACACGGTCCATGAAATCCACCTAGAAACATGAAAATAGTTTTACAGATGTAGGGTGAGTACACAAATACACTGAGTTGGGAAACCGAAGACTCTCATACACATGAAAAAGAAAAATAATATTGAACATGTGAGAGAATAATAAAACTATATCGCACTTATAAGGGTATACTAACCATCCCTACCTCACCGAGGCACAGTCACCAAATAACGGAAGACAATTAATATAATATAATATAATGAAAATTGATGAAGGGGTACCCCCACACCACATTCCCACTAATTATACACTCTCACAATGAAACTGGAAATTTCTTGGTGCTCCCACCTCTTTTGAATATACCACATCACATCCAACACGCAGACACCTAGGCCCAACCACACATCCCACCTGTACACACCTGACACTCAAAACAAACCCCACATAAAAAAACCTCAGTCTCACAACACATCCCGCCCGCACACACCTGTGACTCATAAAACATCCCACCCACACACACCTGGGATTCACAATACAACACATCGCACCCTGAAGACGCATGGGAAATCATAAAACAAATCATCTCGAAGGCACAAGGGAAACCACACCAAAACACATCTATAAGACACCTAGGATACCACATCTCATTGAATTATACCTGATGAAGCTTGGTCTATCATCCCTTGGAAGAGGGAATAGGGATGAGTGGGTGGCCATCCATCCATCCTCCCGCAAGGATGTTGGGAATGGCACTCCCCATGTGACTATGCTGGTGTTCGATACATATTTCTCATCATTGGTGGAGTGCATATAGAAATTATAATTTTGATACAATTTTATATATATATATCAAGCACTAAATTAAAACCTATGGTTTCTCCAATAAAGATCCATCTCACAACACCACCACTTTTGTTTCCACCTCTAAATTTATAAAACCACACTTCTGAGAACAACCCCCATTTCACATTTCCAAAAAAACTCATTTAATAATCTCATTAATTTCATCATTCGACATCATACACATTTAGCCACACAAACCACTGTTTATTAATACATTAACCATTTTCCCCAAATTAACAAAACAAACACAATCCATTCTAAAAAATATCACACAATCATTTATTTATTCTATCACTTATTAGGTATCTAGTAGAAGGATTCCATATATTACAAGAAACAAACCACCCACAGAAATGTCACCTCACCACCCCAATAATGGAAAAACAACAAATACCTAACTAACCAAAATCCTTGGTGTAAAAAATAATCATCCTCACAAGACCCAAGCAAACATTTCCATTACAAAAGCATGGACAAACACATCAAAACACTTACAGATAATTTTTCATATTTTCAATGGGGATTGTATCACATTTAGATTTATTTCATTGGGGAATTTTCACAAAATTCAAGATAATAAAAATATTAAGAAAATTCATAATATTCACAATACATAAATCCAATGGTAGAAAATTCACCGATGACCATAATTATTTTGTAGGGAATCAAGCCCATAAAATCCATAACTTCACAATAAAAAATAATGCTATAAAATCATGTTAACCAAACCCAATTTACACAATTAAATTAATTTTAACTATTATTTATCTTAATTTTTATTACACAACCATAACCCATAGACAAGAAATTAAATCTTCTTACATGATACAAAATAATGGGAAACGAGGGAATCCCTATATCAAAGAAGCTATCCGACTCACTATACACCTTAGGGTGAAGAAGAGTGCCCATAACCCCCAATCGCACAATAAGAAACCATATATCAGCCTAAAATGTAACTAAACACCATCAAAATGAAACCCAAAACTCATCCCAACCCAAAAAAAACAACACTGTAATGAATCTTTGAGAGAAGAATAGAAGAAACTGCCCAAAAGGTAGAAGAACCTATGACAGATCAATCAGGGGTTTCCAATGAAAACCCACGAAGAAAAATGGATCATTTAGGGAGGAATAGAGATTGAATAACACTTCAAGGATCCTGGTTTTATTGGAAAATGGGAGGAAGAATCCTTGAACAAATGAATGAATATTAGGTGAGAAAGTCCTTTTAAAAAATGCACTTTATTTGGGATTTACATGATGTGTAATTCACTTTCCCATTGTGTAATACTTGAGGTTCTATTTCACAAAAAAAATGATTCTATATTTTATTATTTAACCCTAAAAATATACATGCCATTAACCAGCCGTGGAAAAGTTGTGGAACCAACTTTTACATCATGTAATACCCTTATATGACATGTATTTCCTATAGTTGTTCTTCTGCACCCCCATCTCCCATGAAAACTCCTAAAATATCCCCTGAACACCTCCAATAATAAAAACATGAATCATAACAGATCTATAGGGAACAAACCATCATATTACATACCTCTCAAATGATTATTTCTCTCAAAAAACAAAAACCAATCCTAGAAGTAAAAGGGTTATGAAAAACCACTTTGTGAGTTACCACTCAAGGATATAATCACACTTCAAATGCTACCACTATCCAAACACACTAGACCAAATAACTAACAAAAATATCATAGAACCAAATCACCAAAACTAAAATTTTCCTCCTCTCACACAACCACACTACCAAACAACCACTGCACAAAAATATCATCCTCTAGGAAAACCAAACCAAAAATTTCTTTAATTATCAAACCCCACTGTACTGAACACAAAAATAAGAGAATTAAATCCACCATATAAATATTAAATCTTCACTGTGTGGTATATACTCACCATCATGGGTTTAATCACATTTCAGTTAATGCATCTCAATTTGGAATCAGATCCTCCCTTTTCATATATCCATAGGTTTTCATACATCACAATACAAACATCATAAACTACATAAAATAGTTCACCCCATTAAAAAACAAGGGCTAAAGCATTACATCACAAAGAAAGACAGATCAATTAAAATCTCAAAAAAACTCTGGGCACAGGGAACACATTTTCATTTGATGCTCCCAAGTACTCAATTCTAGATCACCATGCCTCCAAAACACACAAACTGATGAAATGGTTTTTCCACATGATACCTTTTCATTGTGATCCTAGAAATCTATTGGTTTCTCCACAAAATTCATGTCATGTTCGATATCCAACTCTCCCTAGTCAAGGGCATGGGATTCATCGTGATGATACTAACTAAGAAGAGAGATATAGAAGATGTCTTGGATCCTCTCCAACTAATTTGGAAATAAAAATTTTTTCTGCCACCTCACCAGATATCTCCAACACCTCAAACGGAACAACAAATGTGGGAGAAAGATTACTCCCTACACCAAACCTCCGCTGCACATGTCAGGGGGAAACTTTTAAGAACATGTGGCCCACAAAATCGAACTCTATGGACCCCTTATATTATAAGATTAAAAACTCTTATAGTCCTTCACTTATTTCATACTCCCACAAATGAGAACATCATTATTTATCGTTCTATACACCACATCATGACTATGTACAGCTATCTCCCAAGTCTTAGTCCACCACAATAGAGAATAACACAGTCATCCGTAAAAGGCACCAAATGGGGCCACACCAATGGAATAGTGATGGCTATTATTTTATGAATACTCGACCATGGGTAGAATTCATACCCAGGATTCACCAAAGTACAATACACACACAAATATCTTATCTTCCAATGCCTGTATTATTCGTTCCATCTTCCCATATGTCTGAGGATATAAATTTGTGCTAAGGCCTAACTGAGTGAAAAAATCATGCTGCAATCCCCTCCACAGTAATGAGGTAAAACATGTGTCCTTATTCAAAAAATGGACATCGGATCTCCATGTAACCACAGCCCCTCATCCTCGTACCTCTTAGACAAGAAGTCCACTAATCCATACTCCTTGGTTTCTAAGAAGTGGTTGATTGTCATCAACTGATCCACTATCACAAAGAAAGTATCAAAACCTCCCTAATTTATGGGAAATACCATGATGAAATACATTGTGATGTCATCCCATTTTCACTAATGAACTTCCAAGGGATGAAAGAAACCATCAGGAACATGATGATCTATATTTACATGCAAGAAACCAAGCACCTTGCCACAAACTATGACACTACCCATTTCAAACAAGGCCACTAAAACTGCATAATCAAACCATGGTATAACTTATAAATTCCTAATTATATCACCAAATTTGATCTATTAAAATCATTAAGCAATATATAGTGCATTACTATGAGAACACAGAAACTTCAACGAAGAAAAAATCTGATTCTGATTATCCACCAAATACATCTGGAGCATCACCTTGGCCAACACAATCATGCAACACTTCTTACTCCAAGAATCCACACTATGAATCCACCACCTACTGCAGTATAAATTACATCACTTCCATTTATAACGAAAATCTTATATCACCATACACCCTTTCATATAAGTTTAAGGATTTCAAGTCCTCCATCACTCTCCCACCATATGAAAACTCTCGAAAAAACCCTTCCAATACTTCCTTCTCAAATAATCAGCTACAACATTCCCCTTTATAGAGTTCTAGGATATCTCAAGATCATAATATTGAATAAACTCCATCAACCTCTACTAAAACAAATTCAGATCAAACTATGTAAAGACATACCCCAAACTCTACTGATTTGCGAAGATCACAAAGTGCTCCCCAATGATGTAATGTTTCCATATCATTTGGACAAACAACACCATTTCTAGATCTAGATCATGTGTGACATAGTTGTGTTTGTGGGGGAGTAACTGACTAGACCCAAAATAGGTCACATCTTTCTTCTACATCAAGATGCACTATAATCCCATGCGAGAAGAATAAAAAACCACCACAAACATCACTACTTTGTTAGGAAACTAGAGCAATGGATAACTATCCAACTTACCCTTTAGGTAACTAAAAGCATTATAGAACTGATCACTACACCAAAAATCATTTTTATTCCTAGTCAAATATATCAATGGGAATGATAATTGAGATAAATCATATACAAACCTTTGTTAATAGGTTGTGATACCAAGTAAGCTATAAACATCTTCCACATTCTTCAGAGCTACTGATAAAATAACTACATGAATCATTGATGGTTCTAAAACCAAACCCTATTGATACACCTAATTAAATAGAAAATGAACATTTGATGTCTAGAAAATACAATTGGGAAAATTTCCAGAGATATGGTTTCTTTGAAGAACATAAAAAATGTTCTGAGATGATCAACATGATCCTCTTCTGACAATAAAAAGATTAATATATAATCGATCAATATGATGATGAACCAAACCATGACCTCAAAAAAATACAGAGTTCAAAATCCCGATGAACATGGTGGGTGTGTTCATAACACTAAATGGCATGACTACAAATTTGATATTCCCATAACTGCACCTGATGGTAGTCTTCGGGATATCACCCTTCTTCACCCTCTACTGGCGATATCAATACTACATATCAATCTTTTAAAAGTATATCACCAATATAAAATGGTTGAAATGATCATATATCCTTGGAATAACATAATTATTATGTACTGTGGCCTAATTCAACATCCAGTTGTCTATACAGAACCTCAGACCACCATCCTCCTTGGAAAAAAAACACTGGAGAACTCTATGGTGACACACTATGCCAGATAGATCCCTTTAATGTTAGATCACATATATGAATCCATAAATCCCACAAATTAGAAGGTTCCATCAGATATGGATCCCTTGATATTGATGAATCACCAGGATACAATACAATGAAAAAATCAACATCATGTCGATGAGTATCAATACAACCTCTTCGGGAAAAATATCTAGGAACTCCCCAATGACATTGGGAACGTCAACCATCTATTCATCCATTGATTCTACTGAAAACTCATCCAATAAGAAAATAAGGAACTCCACACACTGACATCCAACATGAAAAATCCACTCATCGAATAAAACCACATGTTGATCAGCCACATACAAAACAAGAATCTCTTATGAAATCAGTCGATAAAACCACGTATAGAATACAAAAATTAAATGTCAAGGATGAAATCTTATGGTTCATTTGAATCATGAAATGACCCCCATGACACTGATGCAGACCCATCATTAGTATACACCCTGAGAACAAATAATACAGGTTAATCTGTCCTCTGTCTAGCACAATCCATACCAAGCATATGAGAAGCCTCTCTACACATTGTCTCGAAGCATTGGATAGAGAAGGTGAAATAAATGAGTGAACATCTCCTAAAGCAGAAAATGAAAGAAGTGTACTAAAAATGATCATACCTTTGAAGATCTATAGACCCTTTAGATTTTTTAGTCCCACTTTGTGAAAATGACCACACCCTACTTCTATACCTATCTTCTAATGGACACCTCCAAAACTATGTTGGGGTCATGTTCATTGAGAACAAGAAACATCATGAAGTTATCCTCTACCAGCTTTATCACCCCTAAGTAGATCACAAGATTTATATCCATGATAATAAAATGGCCTCACTAGAAACTAATTCTATAGATGGCATAGAACATATCCACCACCACCAAAATGAGCTCGAGTAGTCACTAGGCACTGGTTCTGAAGATAGAAATGAACTCACATATGAAACACACCCACCCAAACCCCACAGAAAATTTGTACTAATAAAAAGGTAGAAAGGGAAGCTACCAAGGTTAACTCATGTAAGGTTTAAACCTCAAAGGTTATTGAGCCTGAGACATTCCACTGAAAAATCATCGGCTCAAGGAATTCTACTGGTTCTTTTAACATGAAAAACTTTTTTGCATGTGAATTCTCTCAATCACCTCTACCATATTATGAACCTACATGTAAATTGTAAACATAAAAGGAGAAAACACATACTAGATAGAAGGAATAAGTGCCTCATCAAGATGACTCAAAAGAGACTCTTCATCTCAAAATATATCCAGTAATAAATTTAGTAGTTACTTGAACATTATTTCCAACTCCCACAAAGACATTCTCCCCCGTTGAAGATAAAAAATCTCTTACCTCTTCACTTCCATCATACTTGACAAAATTAAATAAACTCAGAACTCCTTCTGGAAGTAAACCCAAAAAAATTATTCCTCATTATTCTCTCTTCGATACAACATCAACCACAAACACCCATATCCTTGCCTCTTCCTAACTTCTAATGGGACCTAGTACACCTTTAGGACTCAGATCCAACTGGATGTGATCTTGAGCTCCTCCAGCTAGCTCTTTGTCCCCATTTAGGAAACACAACAATCTTACTACCCCACAACCTAGTGATGGAAAGAATGCAATATAACACCCCAATATTTTTATGTACATTATATATTTAATGTAATTTAATAAATTTCACTACACGCAACACTGAGTTCAAGCGCATCACGACTTATAGAACTTGCCATTTAACAATGTTGTTATGAATAGTATTAACCCCATTTTAAATTATATATATATTTTATATAATTTTAACATTAATATTTTTTGTTTCATAGATATAATATAAGGGAAAATTCAAATTTTTTGATAAAAGAAATATTTTTAAAAAAATACAGTTTTTCCAAATATTAAGGGTTCACCATTTTTAAATATAATATTTAAAAATTTTATATATTAAATTTAATGATATTAAATTATTCTTTAGAATAGTTACATGAAAAAAAATTTGGATAAATTTTTGGTACTTTCTTAATAACTTTCATATTTTGATGAATAATGAAAAATACTAAATTTTAATTAAAAACAATTTTTATATTGAAATAATTTATAGTTTAAAATAATGAATTTGTGTGGTTTTAAAGTATAATTAGATTATATTTTTATCATTTAATATAATTTATGTCATTTTATGTTATTTCACATTTAAATTGTATATAAATACATATAAACCTTTTGATAATTTTTATTTCATAAAAATCCCGCTTTTTGGTTTTGACAAAGAGAATTAATATTAAATTAGGTAATGAAATGTCTATGTTTTAAATTCATTAAAATAGAAATCGTTTTTTAATTTTTTATATTAAAATTATCTTACAGTTAATATTTGGTATTTTTCTAAAAACATTAATTTTCTTATGAATAGTGAAAAACACTATGTGGTAGATAAAAAATGATGTTTTCTTTTAAATAATTATTTTAATTAATAATTTATCTTAAATAAAAACTATATATATAACACATATATTATTCCAATTTAATTCATTTAAGTCATTTTATAATAAGATTAGACATATAAAATTTTGTTGATTGTTTTTAACGTCTTTTACCCAACTTCTTGACACAATTGAAAATTCAAAAAAATGTAATTTTTTCACTCCTGTGAATTGAATTTAAAAAATCAAAGAGACATAGTTGACATAAATATTTAAAATTTGGTTCAATAAGATGAAAAAAATTAGTGAATAATAACTTTTGAATTTTATTTATCACTATTAAATGTAAATAGAGTAATTAAAGGTAAAAATGATATTATAATTACCCTAAAAAAATTAATAATTCTTTTGGATATGTTTATTTAGACCAAAATCACCCTTAGGACAGAAATGTGATCCTTTTTTGTCCACTTGTATAGATTAGGATATTTATTATATTTTATTTAGAGAAGAGTTAAAAGTGTTAAATTCAAATTTTCATAACTAAACTATTTTTAATATACATTTATACATAAGATAAATTACACAATGAATGTTAATTATTATTATAAAATTATTTACAACATCCTGGTATTTTATTTATAATTTTTAGGCATTATATAATTAAATTATTTTATAACACAATAATGATGCAGTAATTACATTAATAATGAAATACTAAAATAATTGATGTTATAAATATTAAAATAAATGTAAATTGAGATTTTTGATACAATATACGAATTTTCTTAATTAATAGGAAATTTTTGGTTTGATTCAAGGGATTTATTTTGATGTAATCAGTTTGTTATTAATTTCACAGAAATCAAGTACTAAATAGTGTAAAAATTGACATAAATGGATTTTTAAAACAAATATTATTTTATTAAATGAAATAATATTCCTAAAAAATAAGGTTCAGAAAAAAGACATAAATAATATTATATATGTAATTAATAAACCACTTGAGGTTCTCTTCAAATTTTATAGTAAATGTATTATCCATGTAGTGTGAGAATACAAGAAGTCATGATAAAAGATAAACTATTAAACTAAGACTTAAATCTAAAAGACAAGGTTTATATAGTGATCTAAAATTGTATAAAACCTATTGGTTGAGTGGTTTTAGAAAAATACCCACCTTACCTAGAAAAGAATACATTTTGAGCTATTATAAACCTAAAATTATATTTCAAGCTTTTCGTAAAGTTCCCCTCACCTCTCACATAAAAGGGTACTTCCCTACTCATAACATCACACCTCCAAAGCCATTTAGATCATCCAAAACCTATTCCAATCTCCTCTCAACTACCCCCAATTCATCATAGAGGACTTAATTTGATCATAAATTAAACATAATAATCCATTTTGATCAAATCCAAAGGAAGCACCCGAAGAAGATGTAATTATTTCATCATCTCTTTTAAAGTTCTCTTCTTCTTCCATTTTCTTTTTATTTGATATATCAATAATAAAATAATAAATCCAGAACCTTATACATAATTAGATGTTATTATAAAAATTTTAAAACCGTATTAATTATTCTTTGCATCCTATGAATGACAAAGTCACCATACGTGCGTACGTACGGCATACCGCCTCCATGTCGTGGTTTAGTTTGTTATTCAACACTACATTATTAGGATGGGTATAATAATGAGTATAATTAATTAAAATAATGAATATAAAATTTTAGTTATTCTTTATATATAATATAACATCCAATTAAACATTGTTATACCATCGATCGAATGTTATTGTCGATCATCCATACGTATAACTTACAGTCCTCACGACGTGATGAGATTCATCTTCAATGATCAACATTCAAGAATTTTTATAAAAACATATATAATGATTAAGTATGAGATATATGAAATAATATTGATACTATAATAACAGATATTTATGAATATAAATATATGTCGTTTACTTACTTCTATATTATACGATAAGAAAACTGAAAAAATGTTCAATTGTACGTATAGACTATTCTCTCCATGAAAGGTGTTTACATTTCGTATATCTATCTATTATAAATATTTATATTATGAATATATATATTATATAAAAATCAAGTTTTATATTTTATAAGTATGTAAATCATGATATATGTGATAAGCATAAGAATATTAAGTTAAAACATGTACGATAAAGAAAGAGATTATTACCCAAAATGTTACTTTGACAAGGAAATTATTATAAAATGGGTTGTATAAAGTAATAAATGAATAATATTTGATATCATAAACATTTATATTGTTCTGTTATAATTTAATAACGTACTATGGTCATTATACAAGCGGTTAAATGTACCCTTGACTAATGGAAAGTAAAATGTAAGGGTTAGTTCCTCAATCTCATTATTATCCTAGATAGTTTATGTGTACGTTTTTATTGGAAAATATAAATTATCAATATCTAGGTTTCATAAAAGAGTTATCGAAAGGATTTTTTTAAGTTGCTCTATAACAAAAACATCATTTTTAATGGCTTAAACACTTGTTCTTCTAAATCATTCCCATAAATTACAATGTTTTCAAAATGTTTTTAAGGATTTATTTATATGAACATGAATGTTTTAAAATTTTAATTTTGTTAAAAAGTTTCAATGTGTTATGGAACACTTTGATTAAAAAAATTCTTTTAAATTTCTTCCTTACTAAATTGTGCGACTTTCGAATAATTTCACGAAAAAGGGATATTTCTGTCAAAAAAATTTGCAGATCATTTTAAACTTTGTCATCATCCTTTACTAGATATTATTTATGATTGAGGTTTATTTATTATAATACAATGTGCAATATTATATTGAATGAATTATGATATTTTTAACTTTTGATGTGTTGTTTTTATACCATTCATGGTTTACAGTTGAATTATTGACATTTCTTATTCTAGTTTTAATATGAATGTTTATGTTACGTTTTAAACTTTTCATATGATGAATTTATTATACTTAGTATGTGACGGGAGGAGCCTGCTATAGCCCCTTGATGCATTGGTATGTCTCATGAGACAAATTAGTGTCTTGAAACAAGGCCCTGAAAAAAGTTTTATTTGTAGTCTTGGCATAAGGCCTTGACTATATGGTTATGATGTCTAGTATTATGCATTCCCTCATTTTGAAATTAGTTATTACATGTGATTATTCAAATAGTATAATATCCATGAGAATATGTAGATGTGAATGTTTGATTTATCTTTTCCATATTATGCTGAAGTTTATGTTTAAAGGGATTGTGTTTCAATTTTATACCATTCCATAAAAATTTTATAGTTATTTATGATATCTTCCTCCATATTGTTTATCCTTACTAAGAATCTGATCTCACCCCTTTCTTATGATTTGTTTTCCTAGGATTTCAATAAGTGTATTAAGATTTATTTTTAGGGTTAAGCTATAGAAATAATGTAATTATAAAAAGATTTTTTATGTTTTTTTTATGTTTGAATGTGTAATGCAGTGTTCATGTATGTAATCTATTTTTAAATAATACTAAACGGATTGGTCCCTTTGGACTTGACTCCTTGTAATCATGCCAATGTATTTAAATAATGCACCGAATCTTGGTAACTGGGGTTAGGGGGTTACAGTTGGTATCATAGGAAGTTTAGTACAATCAATGAAAAGTAGATTTTGAAAAACTATAAATAGAGAACATTAAACTAATTTAGAGTTTGAGGATAAGTATACGTGAACTTCCTATAATTTTGGTAATATAGATATTTTTTATGTTTTCCAAGAAATGCATCCTTTTCTGAATACTACATGTGGAATTTGTTCTCGGACAGATGTACCTAGGAGTAAAAACTCAAAAAATGATTTTTGGGCATGACCCAGGGAATACTAGTACATGACAATGGGCCTTGCTGCGCACCTGGTTGACCCTCCAGGGGGATATGCTTAAGATAAATCAAATTTTCTTTACAAACCATTTTGAAATATTTATCAGTAAATAGGTCAGCAAAAAACCATTTTTATTAGACTAGATGTGTTAAAATATTCAATTAATGTGGAAACGTTTTCTAGTTTTTTATTATACTTTATGATACTATCTAACCTAGTGTGTGTAGTAATTTAGAAATGGTTCCCAGTAGAATGAATGATAACTCCAGCAATATTAATGATCCAAAGAGTTAGAAATATCATATCTTTCATGGTCTTAAGACAACATTTAGAAGTGAAATAGTCTCCCATGTATTCTCATCACATAAATAAATTGTATCATGTGTTAATAAGATAATTAATGAATTCTTTGAGTCCAATAGATTTTAAGGGAATAAAGAGAAGAAGATGATGGTTGAGAGAATGATGTATAAAGGGAACTAGGGAAAGAAGGATTTTCACATATGTGATAACTATGAAAATAATCATTATGGGAAATTCTTGAAAGTAATGTGATTTTTTTATATGTGTAGAGAAAAATTACACCAATTTTGTGATTTCAAGGGAAATAAAAAGGTTTCAAATATAAAATGTTTTATCTACAATGAGTTGGGACACTACACAAATCATTGTCACAATCATCCGAGTATACCCTAAATGATTCCATTGGATAATAATCAAGTTATGATACTACCGCATATGAAGAGGAATTATTAGTGTTCTTAAGATGTTATTAAATAATTGTGTTATTTGAGTATTGTGTTAATGATGTTCAAGTTATAAGAATTATAATGTATATAAGTATTTTATTTCAGTATATTTTCATTAATGATTTAAGATTTTATGGTACCAACAAATTTGACACAGTTTCAAGTTAAACATTTTGAAAAATATATGGTTGGGGAAATATATCCCTTAATGTGTTCCTGAAACTAAGATAATGATTTTAGAATAATATATGATTTATTTGGACAAATTATATTTGTTATTCTTTACTACCATGAAACTAATTAATAGCTTGTGTATTCCATCATTGTTGGAGTTTACAAAATTTTTGGATATAAGGAGTATATCCAGTATTCTATAACTATTAAGGTAGAATGAATGTAATAAATAAGGTTTTATTGTAATTAAGGTTGTTATCATGTTTAAGAGAATACATGATGAAGGTATTCACATGTTGTTATGTGGGAAAATAGATCTTCAATATTATTACCTTTCTTTAAAAATTTGGACTGTGATTTTAGACAAAAGTATTTTGGATAAGTATAAGGTTTTGAATAAATTATGTTATAAATTTGATACTGTTGTTTAAGGTTTAAACATTCCTTAATATTATTTTTGGATCTTTATAAAAAGGTGAAACTAGAGGTTGGGCGACAACTCGTTGCGTCCGGAAAGCCCGTGAAACATGAACTCGCAACTAAATAGAGACATGGGTGAATCATCTTCCACTAGCCTACGCGATATCCTGGTTTGTATAATGAATTTATTTAAAATGGAATGAAATATGAATTATAAATTCATTTTTTTAAACCCTATTTGATTAGGTTAAATAGAATATTTTTTATTTCTGTTATCTGTTTTGAGTGAAATATGTGTTTGTGGTAGAAATTATTTAAAGGATGGAACTCTAATTTTATAGTATTTTTTTTCTTAATCTATGATGAAATTAATTCCAAAACATTTAGGAAAAGAACTTAAAACCAAAAAATTTGTCATCCTAATACAATTTTTTTGAACAGATTAAATTTTTAATCATCATAGATTTATAGCTTTTAGGCCCTCAATTTTCCATTTATTTTTTACTAATTCATAATTGATTAACTCAACCACTCCCTATAAATATTTACGTTTTTCCTCCAATTATGTGTCTATAATTTCCACCAATGTTATTTTATTCAAAACCCTAATTTGGTAGTGACTTCTTCATTTTCATTTCCCTCTTATTGAGATTAAATTTTATTAACCCTATTTCCGATTTGAGTTTTCCACAAAGGTATTTTCTATTTTCAACATTTTATTTTAGAAGGAAAATTACAAATTAAGAGCATGAAATTTATTAATAGAGGGGAGATTTAAACACCCCAAGATTTTATAGTAAGTTATCTCTTTAAAGTAATACAACAGCTTGCGTTACACGCAACACCGAGATCAAATGCATCATGACCTATCAAACTAGCCGTTTAAAAAGAATTTATGAATAATATTGACAACATTTTTAATTTTATATATATCCTATATATGTTTAACATTAATCTTTTGGGCTTCTTATACATAACAAAAGGAAAAATTCAATTTTTCATATAATGAAAGTATTTATCTAAAAATACAGTTTTCCCGCCCTTTAATGGAGAACCCTTTTTAGAAACAATATTTTACATTTTTATATAATAAATTTAAGGAAATTAAATTCTTCTTAATAAAAGGGACATTAAAATTTATTTTTGATAAATTTTTAGTACATTTTAATAACTTTTATATTTTGATAAATAGTAAAATACTAAATTTTAATTAAAAACAACTTTTTTAATCAAAATATTTTTTGTGTTAAATTATTAATTTTAGTGGTTTTTTAGTATAATTAGATTATATTTTTATATTTAAATATAATTTAGGTCATTTTAATTTATTTCACATTTAAATTGGATATAAACACATGTCAATCTTTTGATATTTCTTACTTCTTAAAAACCCACTTTCTGGTTTTGACAACAGGAATTAATTTTAAATTAAATAATGAAAAATATATGTATTAAATTTAGAAAAATATACATAATTTTTGATTTTGTATTATAAAAATTATCTTAGGATGAATTTTTGGTATTTTTATAAAAACAATCAATTTTTGATTAATAGTGAAAAACATTACGTTGTAGAAAAAACAAACTTTTTGATTTAAATATTTATTTTAATTAAAACTTTATATAAAAGTAAAAAAAATAGATACATAATACATATATTAGTCCAATTTAATTCATATAAGACATTTTACAATAATATTAGACATAAAAAATTTTATTGAACTTTTTTTACGTCTTTTACCAACATTCTAGGCACATTTGAAAATTCACATAAAATGTAATTTTACAAATACTATGAATTGAATTTTTAAAATACAAGAGACACTATGGGAATTATTAAGTAAAATTTGTTTCAATAAGATATAAATAATTTTCTGTAAAATAGTAACTTTTGAATTTTATTTATCACGATTAAAAGTTAATTGGGTAATTAATGGTAAAAATGTTGTAATAATTAATCTTAAACAAGTAATAATTCTATTGGATAAGTGTATTTAGACCAAAATAAACCTTAAGAAAAAATATGATCCTTTGTTATCAACTTTGATCGATTAGGATATTTATTATATATTATTTTAAGAAGAGATAAAGTGTTAAATTAAAAATTTCATAGGTGAACCATTTTTATTTAAGGTTATACATAAGATAAATTCAACTATAAATATTCATTATAAATTTAAAAAGACATCATATATAATGGTATTTTATTTATAATTTATAATCATTAAATAATTTAATTTATTTATGACACAATTATGATGTTGTAATTACCTTAATAAAAATAATAATAAAATAATTGATGTTATAAATATCAAAATAAATGTAAATTGAGATCTTTGACGCATTCTATGAATTATATAGGTTAATATGACATTTTAGGGTTGATTTAATGAATTGTTTTCTAATTAATCATGTTGTTTTGACTATAACAAAAAACCAATACTAAATATTGTCAAATTTGACATAAATAAGTTTTTAAAACAAATACTATTTTACTAAAAGATATATTATTCCTAAAAATATAAGGTTTCACTAAAGTAAATAAACAATGTTATATATGATGTTAATGAACCACTTGAGGTTCACATGGTAGTTTATTGTAAGTGTATTACCCATATAGTTTAAGAATACTAGAAGACATGATAAAAGTTAAACTATTTAACTAAGAGTTAAATCTAAAAGATAAGGTTAAAATGGTAACCTAAACTTGTATAAAATCTATTGGTTGAGAGGTTTTCAAATAATTACCACAATAGCCACAAAATAAATTTATTTGGAACTATTGGAAACCGAAAATGATTTTATAATAAAATAATATTTTCAACTTTTCCTAAAGGGCCCCTTACCTCTCTTATTAAAGGGTACATCCCCTTCTCTTAACATCAGACCTCCAAATCCATTTGGATCGGCCAAACCCTACTCAAATATCCTCCCAACTACCCTCACATAATTATATAGTCCATAATTTGATCATAAAACCAACATAAGATGCCTTTTTTCAAATCAAAATAAATCACCCGAAGAAGATGTAATTATTTATCACTTCTTTTAAAGTTAATTTCTTCTTCCACTTCCACTTTCATTGATATTTCCATTCTAAAATAATAAATCCAGCATTTTCTACATACTAATATGTTATTATAAATATGGTAAAACCATATTCATTATTTTATCCATCCTATGAATGAAAAATTCACCATATGTGTGTATGTATGGCTGACCGTCTCCACGTCGTGGTGTAGTTTTTTCTTCCACGCTACAGTATTTGGATGGGTATAAAAGTGAGTATAATTAATTTAAATAATGAATATAAAATTGTAATAATTCTTTATATATAATATACCATCCAATTATACATTTATTTACCATCGATATAATGATATTGTCACTCGTGCGTACACACAGCTTACCATATCCACGACGTGATGAGATTCATCTTCAACGATCACCATTCAGGAATTTTTATAAAAAAATATATAATTATTAAGTATGAGATATATATTAAATTATATTGATACTATAATAAACTATATATTTATGTAGATAAATATATGTCGTTTTCTTACTTCGATACTATACGATAAGAAAACAGAAACAACATTCACGTGTACGTACAGACTACCATCTCTGTTAATGGTGATTCAATTTCATATATCTATCTACTATAAATATTTATATTCTGAATATATATGATATATAAATCATGTTTTATATTATTGAAGTATTTAAATCATAGTATAAGTGATATTATCAAAAAAAACAAGTTAAAAGATGTACGATAATGAAATAGATTATTACCCAAAATGATACTTTAACATGGAAATTTTTGTTAAATGGGTTATATGAAGTCATAAATGAATAATATATGGTATCATAAATATGTATATGGTTCTTGAATAATTTAATAACATACTATAGTCATTATATAGGTGGTTAAACGTACCCTCGACTAAAGGAACGTAAAAGGTAAGGGTTAATTCCTCAATATCATTATTAGCCAAGATTGCTTATGCGTATGTTTTTACTTGGACATATTTATTATCCCTATCCATGTTTCAAAAAAGAGTTTTCAAAATGATTCTCTTTAAGGTAATCCTTAACTAAAACATAATTTTAAATGGTTTAAATATTTATTCATCAAAATCATTCTCAATAATTCCCACGCTTTCAAAATGATTTTAAGGATTTATTTATATGGATATTAATGCTTTAAAATGATAGTTTCTTTTCAAAAAAGTCAAAGTGGAATAGGACGCTTTGATTCAAAAAATAATTTTAAATATATTTATTTCTAATTTTTTTTACATTTAAATGATTTCATGAAAAGGTATATTTCTCTTAAAGAGTTTTTCTAATAATTTTCAACTATGTCAACATATTTTACTTGATATTATTCATGATTGAGGTTTACTTATTATAACACAATGTTCTATATTGTATAGAATGAATTATGATATTTTTGACTTTGTATGTGTTGTTTTTATACCATTTATGGCCTACTATTGAAGTGTTGACATTTTATATGCTAGATTTAATGTGAATGTTTGTGTTATGTTTCAACCTTTTTATATGAGGAATGAATAAGACTTAGTAAGTGATGGGTGGGGCCTGCTATATCCCCTCGATGCATCTGTAAGTCTCATGAGATAAATTAGTGTCTTGGAATAAGGGATTAACAAAAAATTTATTCGTATTCTTAGTACGAGGCCTTAAATTTTTGGTTATAATGTCTGACATTATGCATTTTGTCGTTATGAAATTAGTTATAACATGTGATTATTCAACTAGTAGAATATCCATGTGAATCTGTAAATGGAAATCTTTTGATTTATCCTTTCTATATTATTCTGATGTTTATGTTTAAAGGGATTGTTTTTAAATTTTATAACTTTCCAAAAATGTTTATGATTATTTATGATAGCTTCCCCTATATTGTTTATCCTTACTAATCATATGAGATCACCCCTTTGTAATGTTTTGTTTTCCCTGGATTCAAAGATGTGTATTATGGTTGATATGAAAGGTTATGTTAGGGGAATAATGGAGTTCCCAATGGATTTTTTTATGTTGTGTTTTATGTTTGAATGTTCAATGTAATGTTCATGTATGTAATCTATTTTCCAAGACTGCTAAATTGATCAGTCATTTGGGACATGATTCCTTATAATCATTCCAATATATTTAATTAATTTACTAACTCTAGGTAACTGCTATAGGGGAATTATATGCAATGTTTTCTACCACTAATCATCCTACTCAACCAGATCATCCCTACAATAACCAGTCATATCATATTTTTAAAAATCAAAATCTCGAGCCACACACGTATAAAGAATAATATCCATTAATAAATATAAAACAAACATTTTCTAATAATGGTGGTATATGTTTAAATTATGGTAAATTTTAATATCCAATAAATGATTTAATTCATTTTATAAATTTTAACTTTTCCTAAACAACAAAATTCAAACAAGAAAAAAATTTATCATGATTCATGTACCTCTCCTAGGGTACTACCCCACAAGTGGTTTAATATCATTTGGTGGTTTGGTAGGCTTAGAGTCCTTGCATTAAATCATGGTGAAACCTAAAATACAGTGTCCTAGTCAGTCATCCATAGCCTATGGAACACACCATGATCATTTGACATTGTTTCCCTACCAACCCATCCAATCCTCACTATTATTAACACCAAACTCCATAAAATATCCCAATAATTGTCTCTGAGACCACTCTTTTGTGATGACATCCCTCCAAAGGTAATTCAATGTGGGGACACTGACAATGGCCTTTCGAGCCCCACCTCCAGTAGGCCCCGTGTTGACAACTAGCACCAAGGGTGCACAAATATCACGATATGGGAGGCATTACCCTTTAAAAGAATAAAAATTTGGGAGATAGAATGAGTCATCTACAACAACTCCAAGACAAAATATGAAAGTGAAACGCAAACCATCCCACATACATGTATAAATAGAACTGATATAGATAAAAGTCTACAATGTAATGATAATGTAGAGACACAAAAACTATCAAAAAAAATTTGCTAGTAAATTATATCACAGTCTATAGAATCTTCTTGTATATCTAAAAATAGTTTTATAGATGAAGGGTGAGTATAAAAATATACTCATTAGGGAAAAAATGTCTCTCATGAACATGTGATTGAAAAATACTAATGAACTAATGAGAAAACAAGAGAACCAAACACCTATAATAGTATACTAACCATCCCAAACTCACAAAGTCATTATCTAAAAATAACACAACCAATGTAATATAATATAATATAGATCACATCGATGATAGGGTACACTACAAAACATTCCCACAGATTAGTTGCTCTCACACCCTAATGGATTTTTTCAAGGAGGTCACACCTCTTCTGAGTATACCAATCCCCTCCCACCCAAACACACATGGGCCTCATAACACATCCTATACCAAAAAAATGGGCCTCACAACACATCCCACCCACCCACACCTTGACCTCCCAACACATCACTTCTCACCCCAAAGACACCTTAGAAAGCACATCACAAAGCATCCCAAAGACACATAGGACACCACATCACTACTCATCCTAAAAAAACCAGGGATACAAAATCTCATCACATCCTACCTGAAGAAGCATAGGTCTTTATCTCTTAGAAGAGGGAGTAGGGAAGAGCGGGTGGCCATTCATCCATCCTACCATCGGGATGTTTGGAATAAAACCACCATGTGACTATGTGGATGTTTAGAACATAGTACTCAACATGGGTGGGGTGTGTATAGAAATCAGAAGAAGTGAAAAAAAAAGTGTGTATATATATATTATCAAACAATCAGGTCAAACATATGGTTTCTTAAACAAATAACCAACTCACAATACCTTCCTTTTTTCTGCCGCCCTTAAATGCATAAAAATACACAACATTCTACAAAACCCATTCCACATTTCCAACCAAACACATTTAATCATCTCATTAATTTCATAATTTACCCTCAAAAATATATAACCATAGAACCCAAAATTTATTCTTCCATTAACCCTCCTAATATGATGAAACACACCAACACAAGATAATCTAAACATTATAAAATATTTATTTATTTACTTCATCACTACCTATGAAACTAGAAGAAAGAAACCATATATCAAAAACAACCAGTCATCCCCCAACAATCACACCTCACCACTGTACAACCACGTCCAACCAACCACCACCTCATCTCCAAAAAGTCATGGCACACAAACCATAATCCCCAAAATCCCCAACCACACATATCTATCCCAAAATCACAGCTGACCACATCACAACACAATAATATCTATTTTAATATTTACAAAAGGGCTTTTACCACATTAAAATTTATTTCCTTATGTCATTATCACACCAGTCAATGTCCTAGGGTATCCATTTTATTATCCTAATATAAATAAATAACCAATTCTATTTAGGGTGAAATAAAAACAATTATAACAGTCACAACAATCACAAAACATATATCTAGTGAAAATAAATCCCCCAATGATCATAGTTTTTAGTGGGGCATGACGCATGTACAATCCAAAATATCACAATAATAAATAATTCTATAAAAACATTTGAGTCAAAAACAATTTACCCATTTATATTAAATTAAAAAATTATTTAAATTTGATTAATCTGCAACAACAATAACCCATAGATAAACATTAGTACCCCCCCCCCTCCACATGATACACAATAAGAAGAATAGAGGGAATCCTTACCTCAATGAATCTTGTCGAATCACTGTGCACCGCATGACAAAGAAGAATGCCCATGAACCACAATAAACCATGGATAAACCTAAAATGTAACCATATTCAATAAAAAATCCACACAACACACACATTATAACAAAACTACATCTTTGTAACAACACCCTGGGAGAATAATGGAAGAAAAGCCACCATGAAGGGGGATGAACCTACCCCAAATCAACCATAGGTTCCCAATGAATAGCCACAATGTATAATAAATAATATAAGGAATAGGAGGCCTTTAATAACACTTAAGGGCACCTAGGGTTCACCCAAATAGTGTGTAAGAATAATCCAAAACCAAAAAAATAAAAAAAAATCTCGAAAGAACTTTTTAAAAGTGCCCTACATCGGAGATTTATAAGATGTGTAAACCCAATTCGTGTCATGAATTCCTTGGGGTTCAATTTCAAAAAAAATCCTTTTTTATTTAACCCTAAAAATATTCATTTCTTAAACCATCACTAGACAAGATGTGAAATCAACATTCAGGTTTCATAATACACTTACATGATGTGTCTTTCCGGTAGAAAGTCTACTCCACCCCCAGGTCTCACGAAAACTCCCAGAAGCTCCCCTGAACCCCTCCAACTAACAATATTAGAAAATTAATGGATTGGGATGGAACATAACATTACATTCCATGCCTTTCCCATAAAAATTGGGGGATTTTTAGGATGGGTGATCATTATGCAATAATATTACCTAAAGATTGTATCACAAAAGTTAGTGAAAGAGTATGACCTAGATAACTTCCATGTGGCACACCCCACCTAAAAAATACCACAGTGAACACATATCATCTAGATGAAGAGGTTTTATACACCCATTAAGCTTCTCGATCGTGGGACATATATTTCCAAGCGGCATCCCAATTTCCTATCATCCAAAGGAAGAAAAATAAAAGGCTCAGTAGGTTTGTATTATGGAGAGTATTTGTACCTCCAAAATAATAAATCATTCCCTACAATTTCCCGCTATATAAATGTGGAATGAATAATTATTCCAAATATGATTCTCATATCATATGTTTAGAAATAGCCATATAACTTCAAATGTCCTACCTAGACATCAAAAGGGATTCAAATCTAGTGATAAAGAAGTACAATTGTGAATATGTCATTAAAAATGAAGAACAAGACCCTCTAAATGGATATTTTAGGGGAATAATTGAGGATTTACATTTTGATCTTAGATTTCATCATTTCCCCAGATCAAAAAATGATTGTGTCGACGCATTGGAAAATGCATCCATAATCTTGGCTGACCATGATCTGAATGAAGAAATATTTTGTATTATACATCGAAGGAAGGTATAATCACTAAAAATCTACGATATTGAATAAATTAATCATGTCAACGAATAATGGGAACATGATGAAGCAGTAATCTAGCCTAGATGTATTAATTCGATAATTGATTATCTCTAAAATGGGACTCTACCAGTAGATCAATCCAGTAGAGAGAATATTTTTCATTGGGAAGTGAACTATACCCAAATGGATAGTTTTAATGAGAATAAACTCATTTATAATAGAGGATATGATGGAATCCTACAGAGATGCATAAGTGAAAGGGATATTATATCCATCAATGCAGTAATTCAATCATGCTCTTGTAATGATCATCAGTCATAGAATAGGATCTCCCACCAAATCCAGATGATGGGTTACTACTAAAAAACTATGATAGAAGATTTTGTGGAAATCATTAGTAATTTTTATGAATTATATATTCATGAAAACATCATCCATCCATCCTCAAAATTTCTATATATATGTAAATATTTCTTTCGATTTTCTGTAAAGGGAATGGATGTTGCGAGCCATATCCCCTACCATAGATAATTATTTCAATTACATACTTATGGTTTCCATATTATTCTCCAAATAGAAGTATATACCCTTCACATAAATTTTGATAGAGAATTTAATCAACTTTATGAAGTCACATATCATCATTGGAGGTAAATGGACAGGTAGAACCCTTCAACATGACTCTATCAATGATTCTAAAGAATATGTTGAATAAATATAAGAAGTATTACATTGAAACTCTCATCCACTCTATATGGGCCTTATATACCACCACACATTCATATACGCAAAAAACATTTTCCTTGTTATATGTGACCAATGCATTATTTCCCATCGAAGTCCATTTTCCCTCACATAAAATAGAAATTATCAAAAAACACATATATGAAGAGAAATTTTAAAATATGATGGATTAATTGTATAGGATAAATGAGAATTGATTGTGTACATTTCAAATCCTTTAATACCATCAAATTTAGATTGAATTATCCATTAATAATAAGTCACACCTCTATTCATTCCTTTAAGGGGAACTAATTTGGCTCTTAGGACACCAATAATACCTATAAAAAATCCTCCAAATATGGAACCCAAATCAGGGGGACCTTATATCATACATAAATTCTATCACAATGGGTCATAATCACATTCCATGATGGATTTTAAGTCTATCACACCCTCATCCAAACCGTTGCACGGTTCCTTAAGAAATATGTTCCATAACTACCATCAAGAATCCATTATCCTGACCACATGATGATAAAATGTATGGGCCTCATCCTTACCATACACTGCTAAACATTATGGAATCATCCTGACCATTTGAAATTAGACTATTCGAATGTTTTCCCAGAAGATAGACATTAAACTACAAAATGTGCCTCATCATGACCTTATGATGTTAAAATGTATAGAGTTTGTCATGAACACATGATGTTAACATGTACAGAGCACATCCTTGAAGTTATAGATTAAACTACATTGTATCCTTCATTCATAAAAAACAAAATTAAAAAATATTAAGTTCATCCTCTCTACATTACTTAAAACTATATGGACCTCATTCTAACCACACAATGATAAACTATATGGATTTTGTACTGCCTATTAGAAGTTGAACTGCATAACATCCCTTTCCTAGACCACACTATGCTAAAACATATTGATATCATCATAAATATATAAATTTAAACATTATATATCTTGTCTTGAAATTAATACATTAAACTATATAGCATCCCTCATCCTAAACACATGATGTTAAACTGTTGGGAGCTCATCCTGAACACACGACGTTAAAATTTACAATGCTCTCCCTGGAAGAAATATGTTTAATTGTATAGAATCCTTCATCATGAAAAATTGATCTCAAAATTTATACAAAACATCTTGGACACAGACCATTAAACTATATAGATATTTTTCTTAGAGTTTGAAGATAAACTACACAACATCCATCATCCTGAGTGTAACACCACACGATTTTATGGACCATTTTTTCTCGAATAATTTAAAATTTCATTTTTATATTGAATCAAAAAAATTCAAAACATCCATTCACATGGTACTGTATTGGTGTATGATACATAAAAAATTAACAAGGAATACATTACATGTATCACTATCATGGCGTATGTTACACACAACACCGATTTTCTTCGACACATCTTTTTTAAAAATTTATTAAAATGATATAATTATAACCTTGACATTAAAAAAAGTAATACCAATAGTAATAAAAAATTTTCAAATAATTTTTTATAATGGTTTTATATAATTAAAACATTTTTTTAATGAATGATGTATGATTTTTTGTAAATTCTTTATATGTTTAAAAATAACAGGTCTCTCAAATAAAGTGTTTTCCTACACTTTTTGAAAAAAAAAATATAATTAATTTTATACAAACATAGAAATATTATTTCATAAAATATAATTAAGTATTTAATTTAGAATGTAAATTTTATTTTAGGATTTTTTTATTTTTCTTGAGACATGTCATTTTTTGATAAATAGTGTTAAATGCTGAATTTTAATTCAAAACAAGTTTTTAACCTAATTTATTTATATGGAAAATTTATATTTTAAATGTATTTAAAAGTATAATTAGATAATATTTTTATTATTTAATCTAATTTATTTAATTAAAATCATCTTTACCTTGAAATTGGGTATAAAAACTTTATAATCATTTGGATGTTTTAACTTTAAAACCCCTTAGTGACATCATGTGAGTGATATTATATTTAGATTAATTACATCAACTTATATGATTGGGATTTTAAAAAATGGATTCTATATTTGGAATCAGATTAATTTATAATTAATTATTTGGAATGGATTGTTATTTACCAAAAATATTAGTGAATGTAATTATAATTAATTACAATGATTAATATAAAATTATGCTTTATTAGGGACAAAGCATTAATCTTAAGGTCCCAAATGACCTAGAAAATTTTCCAAGAAATATTGGATGGAAAACTTTCAACACCTTTATGCATTATATATAATTTTTTCCATTAATGGATTTGTGTGACATTGGAAAAATGTGGGTGGAATTCCTTTTCCCAATATTTACAAGAGTGCCACTCCTCCTCAACTATAAAAAGGTCGTTTATCCTACTACTTACTCGCACCTATAAATACACATTTTTTTGACCAAGATCATCCCAAATAGATCCTCAAAATTCATACCCTCATCCTTGAATCATCCCATTTGTATGAATGAAATCCATGAAATCCCATTACTGAAAACCAAAAAGAGTTACCTGAATAAAAAGGTAACATTCTTCCCAAAGTTCATTTATCTTATTTACATACTACATACCATAAACTATTATTATTCCATGATTTTATAACAAGAAAATTATCCTAAATATACTAGGACATTTTAGGTTATTTTTTTCACCTACACTTCCATCTAATGGGTAAAAAACATATTGTTTAGGTGTATAGTGAACTACCAGCTCATGAAATGATGATTGTTCATTTCTTTGTTACCACCTATCATAGTGGAAATTATGATGGAAGATATATTTATATATGTTATAAGTCATATTTTTTATCCTTTATAATTCTATATTAATTTTTCAAAACATATATTTATAAATTCCATTTTTTGTAAATATTATAATTTCGTTCGAGGAACTGTGGACTACCACCCCCCCCCCCCTCAAAGGGACGTCATTCGTTCACAATCTAAAAGAAATTTAAAAAAATGTTTTTACTGAACTTATATGATATATACGAAATAATAATTTTTCTTTAATAATGATATATATATCTTATTATAAGTTATTTACTTTATTTCATCCAATACAACAATAAAATGGATACAACATCCTTGTGTACGTTTGACCTACCTCTCCATGAACTGTGTATTCATTTTCATACTTCTATATACTATAGATTATTATAGTACAAATATAATTAATATATAAAATATTTATATCATGTTATACAGTCTTAAAATTATTATATATGTATAAGGACCAAAGATATAACAAATTAAGACACATGTGATGAACAAGTAAGATATTACATGAAGTGATACCTTATCATTGAATTATTAACAACACAGTTATATATAGTCATAATAAAATAATATATGATATTAGATATAATAATATATTTTTATATGATTTAAAATAGACATAAATTTATTATATATGATTTGGGTATGAGTATGAAGAGATTCAATACATAGTGTAAGGGGACTTCATCTCCCTTTTTATATCTATTAGATACATGTCATGTCCAATAATATTTTATTTTATGTGGTGTTTATAATGCTCATTAAAGTATTATATGATTATTATTACTAACGTTATGGGTATTTTCATGTCTATTATCTGATCTATCATTCAAGAATGTTAATTTTTGAAAAGTTACAAAAATTATAATGCAGTTTTGTCTCATTTTTCCATCATTAAGACACATGTGATGTGATGAACCTATGTGCTTTAACATGGTGTATATGATTCGAATCGAAATGTCATATCATTAATATCTTTATCTTCCATGATATTTTAGGGTCCATTTATTTTCATGTTCTTACATGGGAAGTATGATTCAAGGTTACTAGGTGTTAATATTTTATTTAAATAATCTCATCTTTTATCGATATTAATTATGAATATAAGTCTTTTAATGAAATATTATGATCCATATCTCAAGAAAACTCATAAATTTTATTATAATATATTTATTATAGTTATACCCATGTATTAGTACCATTTTATATTCCTTCTTACGTAATATAACTAGTAAAAAAATAAAGAAATATTTCACAATGTCTCTCTCCTCAGTTGGAAATCGGATTTATTTCAAAAACCATGTTTTCAATGTTGTTTTTGAATGAAAATTGATTTTAAAATTTTATTTTTCTAGGATTCCATTATATTTTTCAAATATATCTTCAATGAAAATATATTTGGGATGGTTTTATGTTTTAAAAATGATATTTTAAAGAAGAAATGATATTATCCTTAGGAAATGTTTTTGAAAGATATATCAAAAGTATTTCCTATTTAATATGACATATGTTGGTGTTACTCATGCCTTTTGGGGAAATTATTGAATTTTACCATTCATATTATTTCATTGATTTTATTATATTTTTATGGAATTATGTTTATGAAACTTGTTCCTCGTTCAGTGAATATATGCTTTTGAAACCCGCTTCTTTTCACTGGTTATGCTTTTAAAGCAATTGTGAGACCTATGTAACCTTCCACAAGTTATGATATGATTTCATTTTTATGATACCTATTTAATTTAATAGGTTATGATATGATTGATCATTATTTTTTCTAACATTTATGACTGATTTCATTATGATATGGGTGGGATCTATATCTACCTCCAATGAATTGGGTAATGATTTGCATCTCATGATATATACTAAGATAGACTTGAGAGTGAAACTTTACTTCTAATATGGACATGGGAGTGAATATTTTCTACCAATATGGTATGATAAGTGAACTCATGCTACTAATATGTCCATGGGAGTGAACCATGAATACCAAGATGGTATGGGATGTGAACCCATGCTACAAGATGGTTATAGAAGCGTTGACTTGAAAACTATAAAAACATAATATATTCTTATGTGTTTTCCCAAATTTCATGTTTTATTCTTATGATATTTTTTTATGGATTATGTTATCCATTTCCTTATGATTCATATCTTATGATATTCTAATATTTATTCCATGATACATGTATATGATTTTTCATATATATGGTATGATATTACGTTTTCATATGATCTTCTCATACCCCTATGCTCATGTTTATTCTTACATGTCTACCTTTTCTACCCTTACTGAGAATCTAAGCTTGCCTATTTTTATGATTTCTTACCCAGTTTATAGATATATGTATTATGTTTGATATTTATATGAAGGTTGATAGTCAATAAGATCAAAGTGGGAGCTAATTTAGATGACATATGAACAATTTTTTAGGTTTACATGTTTCTAAAGGCACTGTACTAGTATGGTATTTGGGTGTCTACTTGAATATTGTTTTAAGTATTCAAAATATTTATTGTAAATTTATTATATGTACTACAGGGGTCACTATAGATGGTATTTGAGAAAATTTTTAGTTAACCACTGGAATATGGGATGAGAAAAAAAAGTGATATCCCTAAGGACATGTCTAAGTATAAGTACATGGATAAGGAAATGTATAGGAAAATGTAATGGAATTTTGGTATTGGATTTAATAAGTGGTTTCTGTGAAATAAATGTCTATTTGGATAATACATGTGGATAATTATTTATCAAAGATTTACATAGGGTAACAACTCTTTCAAGATGTCTCAGGACTGACTTAGGGTAATCTAGAACATGATAACTGACCTTTCTGAACACATAGATTGACACTCATGAGGGATTTATTTTTGGAATTCCCAATCTATTAAAGAAAATAATGATGTATTTAAATAAGTGTTGTCTATTAATAGCCTAAGATAAACATAATGTGTCATATATTATGGAAGGTATCAGAATTTAGACTTCTTATAAGTAACATTTAATGATTATGTGGTTCCTCAATATGGGGAATTTTTCTTAATCTATGATTCTTGGTTTTAGTAAATGGTTGTAATATAATGTAACCATTTTAATAGTAAATGATATGGAAAATGCAACTATTTTCCTCCTGATAAACCAAGTTTTATGAGAGATGGAATGAAAAACCTCAATGTCATTCTCACACAACTTTCTCATGGTATGAATCTTGGTGGACATACAAATGAGAAAAGGAGTGAACAACATTCTATTGAGTCTTTTAAGAGAAAATATTCTCCTTCTTATTGAGGGTTTTATGATCCACATGTTTCTAAATAATGTATCATTACAATTGAAAATATATTCTTCGTTCTCCCTTTTTTGGAGTATGAGAAAGTCATTTTGGGTTTTTATTGGTGAGAAGGTGAAGCAGACCAGTGGTGGACTATAATCAATAATAGGAGGTTTCCATAGAAGATTGAATCCATGGATTGGGAAAAGTTTATGAACTTATTTTTCAATAAGTATATTAGTTATATTCTACACACTAATATGAAGATAGATTTATTTGAGTTAAAGTAAAGGTATGATGAATATGTTGGTACCTATGAGGATAATTTTGTGGAACATTTGATGTATTATTCATGAATTATCATCCAACATAAAATCAATGATGATAGGTTCTTCAGTGGATTAATGAAAAGTTTCAAAAAGGCATGGGACATAATTTAATTTAGTAGCTATGAAGATATTCTACATTTTCAGATCAATGTTTAAATATATTTTGGAGTAACATATCAATATCATTGTTTTATCAAGAAAAGGAATATAGAATTTAAAGGATAATCTAGAAACCATGAATGGGAAGAAGATGATCTTTGCATTAACCTCTATGTGTGGGAAAAATCATGGAGGAAATTTCCTTAATTGGTCTAATAAATGTTTTATGTGGGGAATGGAAGTCTATAGGGTGTTTGATTTCTATAGTGATTGGAGGAACATAGAATATTATATGAATAGAGAAAAAAAGAAAAAGAATATACCTCCCATTATTTAGTGCTACAAGTTTAAGGTGAATGGGAATTATGATAAACCCTTCACAAACCCAGGTGTTGGTGATGTTGATCGATTTTAGCAACCTCTTGAGCATATGGGAAAGGGTAAATATCATTCAATTTCAATTTATGACTAGGTGTGAGATAACAACATGGTAAAATGTACAATTACCATCCAATATAGAATTTTCTATGTCTTATTTGATTCTAGATCTACCCAATGTTTAATATCTAAAGAATTTTATAAGGGTTTTAATATTGAACTTGAACAATTATATATGTAATTAGCATTAAAAACACCCAATGGAAAATTATTACATCCCAAGACTATGATTCCTCTCTAGTTAATGGTTGTTGGATATTTCTTCCTACAAATATTTTCATTATCATGTTGGTCATCTTAAGAATGGATTTTCATTATTGATATAAATACCACATCAAATGTTGAGTAAGGGATATTTTGTTTAATATTTCAAACCCACTTATGATCATCCATCAATATGATGATAAGAATGAAATTCCTATAGAGATGTCATCCAGTGTATGGGCCAAAATTCTCATCCAAAAGGGTTGTTTATCTCAAATGGTTGGGGTGAATATCGGTATTGATGATATTCCTATTGATCCAGAATATGTGGATGTATTATAGGAGGAGTTGTCTAACCTTCCACCAATACTTTATTTTTAGTTCTCAATGGAAATCATACCTTGTTCCACATAAATTGTAAATACTCTTTATAGAATGGCACTGACCGAGTTTCCGTAATTTTATAAGTAACTCCATGAAATTCATGATATGGTTTTCATTCATCCAAGTGTGTCTCCTTGGGGTTTACATGTTCTATTTTTGAAAAATAAAATACATAAATATGACCCTTCATTGATTATCAATATCTAAACAAGATTATATTTAAGAACATGTATAGTTTTCCTGTATTGATGTATTGTTTTATCAACTGTACGGAGCTCAATACATCTCCAAGGATGACCTTCATTATGGGTATAATTAAATGAGGGTCAAGAAAGAGGATGTACCAAAGATGATATTACATACATGGTATGGACACAATAAATATATTATGAGTCCTTTTTGTTTTAATAAATCCCTACTATATTAATGAATTTAATTAATAGAGTTTTCAAGATTACCTCGTCCAGTTTTGGTGGTCATTATAGATGATATTCTTATATATTCAAATGGAATGTAAAATAATTAAGACCACTCATGAATTTTAATAAAGGCCCTAATGAAGGAGAGACTATATGAAAAATTTAGAATGTGTGAATTTTGGTTGTATATGGGTTCATTTTATTCTCACATAATATTAAGGTATGCTATTGATATTGATCCATCAAAGATTCAGGCTATTAAATGTTGACCTAGACCAATCATAGTGAAATAGATCTATAGAATTCATGGTTTACATAGATATTATTGACTATTTTTGGATTACATCTCATAAATATCTAATCCTATGATGATGTTAACTCTGAAGATAGTAAAGTTTATATAGATATATGAATATGAGGAAAACATCTCTCAATAAAATATAAGGTTACTCAGAACACCTGTTCTTACGTTATTCTACAGTGGACAAGGGTCTGTAATATATAGTTATGCATCCATGAATGGATTTGGATGTTCTCTTATGCAGAATAAAATGGTGTCATAATTAAATGATGAAATTTGATGTTTCATGATAAAAAATACCCAACTCATGATTGGGAGTTAATAGCAGTAATTTTTGAATTTAAAGATATGTTGGAATTATATTTATAGAAAAAAGTGTGATATATATACCAATTATAAAATTCTAAAATATATATTCATGAAAATAGAGTTGATCAGGCGCCATATAATATTGTTATATTTTATAAAGTATTATGAAAACTCAATACATTACCACTATGGGAATGTGAAAATAGTGGATGATTCTTTGATTTTGGAGGATCATTCGAGATTACCCATGATGAGAATCACAAAAAAAATACAATATTTCTTTATTTGAAAAGGATATATCTAAATATATAAGACGAAGGGGTAAAATATTTACTTTCTTGAATGAATGTTCAACCCTCTATAAAACTAAAGATTAAGTAGGTGGAGAAGAAATATTTTGAGTTTCAAAAGAGTGTTATAAATGTTATTTAGTTTTACCTTGATCAAGATGGAATGATAATGTTCAAGAACAATGTATATGTTCCTTAAAAACATGATTTGAATATGGAACTATCAACGAATTATCATAGTTCTTCATTATCTATACATCTTGGAAGTAAGAAGATGTAAAGTTACATTAAATAATAATTATAGTGGGATGGAATAAAGAGAGATATCTCAAAATTTGTATCTCAATTCCAGGTATGCCATTATATTAGGGTTAGATGAAAATATTCTAAAGGGATATTGCTTCCATTTCCCATACCTGAATGGAAATGAGAGAACATAACTATGGATTTTGATTCCAGACTCCACAAAAGCAATAAAGGTTTTTATTATATATTGATTTTATTTGATCATGTTACAATGTATGAACACTTTATTACGAAAAAAATAAAACTTATCTCAATATTAAATTACATAATATACATTATGTAAGAGGTAATGTTGCATGATGTACCCCATTCTATTTTATCTAATTAGGATTTTATGTTTACCTCTATGTTCTAGAAATAACTTCAGATATTAGTGGATCTGTAATTGATTTTTGTCACTACTTATCATCCTTATATAAAATATCAATCTGAATAAACAATTCAATCCATAGAGAAGATGTTGAGATCTTGTTCTCTAGATTAGAAAGTTGGTTTTGATAAACACCTTCCTCTAGTGGAGTTATATTATAAAAATAACTTTCCCTCAAGAATTCATATCGTACTAAATGATTTTCTCTTTGGGATGAAATGTAGAGATCCAACTTTCTAGGATAATATCTTAGAATGAAATGTATTTTGAACTGAGATCACTTAAGAGATGAATGTGAAGGTTATATCCATTAAAAATCATATTAATGTATCTCAATGTTATATGAAAAGTTATGATGACAACTAATAGTGGTATCTAGAATTATATGTTTTTGAAAAGGTGTTTTAATAAATATCTTCCAAGATTAATGTCATGAAATTAAGGAATAAGGTGAAACAATGACCTGGGTATATATGTGTAATTGAGATTCTGGATCATATATTGATGGTATTCTATCAATTGGAAATTTCTCCAAATCATTATCTAGTCAAATTTTTTTCCATATATCTCTCTTGATGAATTACGAACCAATAATGTCACATTTACTAAACTCATACATAATATCACTAGAGAAGGATCATTCTTTCAAAGAACAACCAATTAAAATTATAGATTATATAGAGATCAATATATGAAACAAGACCACTCAAATACTAAATGTTTTATGAAAAAATCATATGTTTTAAGAAGCTATTAAAGAACATGAGGATATGATTATCCAAAAATATTCTCATTTAGTTTTATGATAATAATTAATTTTCACTGAGAGAATAATTTTAAGGGGTGCATAATATAACACCCCGAGATTTTGTGGAAATTTTTTCCATAATAAATTAATTTTTCATTGATATATTGCAATAATCTAAGTAATATATTCTATTCCTAGTGAACCGTCTTGGTATACAATACACTCAACAAATACATAGAATATATTACATGAAACACCGACTTATGGTATGTTATAAGCAATATTAATTTTCTACATAACATTTTCTCTTATTAAAATTATATAAATGAGATATTCATAACCTACCGAGTAAACATAGTAAACTTTATAGTAATAAATTTTTCAAAAAATATTTTTTATAATTTTTTTATATAAATAAATCATATTGATAATGAATAGTATAATTTTTGGTAAAAACCTTATTTATTTCAAAATAATATTTTCTCAAATAACTACTTTTAATGTCCTTCTATAAAAATATTAAAATTAAGTTTATATAGAAATAGAAATTTAATATGATAAAATAAACGTAATTTTTTAATTTATAATGTCAAATTTATTTTAGGATGAAATATTTGGATTTTCTAAGAAAAAATATTTTTGCATGAATAGTTGAAAATGGAGAATTTTTATTCTAAACAACTTTTTCATATAATTTATTTATAAGTATAAATGTTATATAAATTGATTTATAATTTTAATTAGATCAATGTTATATTAATTTATCCAATTGATGTCATTATTATCAATTTTACTTTGAAATTGGGTATTAAAGCGTAGCAATAGTTTTGTTGTTTGTACTTTAAAAACCCACCGTGTCATTCTGTTAGTGGGATTAATTTTAAATTAATTTCTAAAAAATATATTATAAGAATTTGGAAAAATGGATTCCATATTTTAAATCATCATAATTTTTAATTTATAATAAGGTCAACATATTTTTCACCAAAAATATTAATGAATTTATTTAAAATTAATTACAATGATTATGGTAAAAGTATGCTTTATATGGGACTGAACGTTAATCATAAGGGCCTAAATGACCTAGAAACTTGTCCATTAGCTATGTTATGTCCATTTTCAACCCTATAACCACTTTTATAGAATTTCTTCCACTATTTAATCCATTGTAGATGAAAAAACATGGGTGGTTTTCCTGTGAAAAAAATTAAAAGAGTGCCACTCAAAGTCCTATATAAAAACACATCCTCTCCTCCCACTTTCTCACACCTCTCATTCCACATTGGATCGAACAATATCAGGTAAAATATCTCCTTGAAATCCCATCCATCACACTATAAGAATCCCCTTTGGGATAAACTAACCAAATGTGTCCCTTTGGTGCAATCCAAAAGGAGGTACCTGAATAAGAGAAAATGTTCTTCTTCAAGTTATTTTATATTATTTTAATTATCCACACCATAAACTCTTCTTATTCCATAAATTTAAAACAAAACCTATATCATACATATACTAAGTTGTTTTTTATGATTTTTTTAACTTATACTTACACACACTTCCATATAATGGGAAACTAACATGTTGTTTAAGTGTATGGAAAACTACCACCTCACGAAATAATGATTGTTCATATTCCCTTTATCACCTCTCATGGATAACATTATGAGGGAAAATATATTTATATATTTTTTATATTATATTTATTATTTATTTAAACTTCATTAATACTCTTATAACACATATTTCTACACTTTACATTTGTTGTAAATACCATAATATTTTTTGAAGAATTGTGGACTACCGTCCCATCAAAGCGATGTGATTCGTTCACACACTACATGGAACGTATTAAAGATGTGTTTATTGAACTTATATGATATATATATATATATGATATAATAATGGAAATATAATAATTATATGTATACATATATATACATATAATTCATTTACTCTCTTTCTAACAATATGATAACAAAACAGAAACAATGATCATGTGTATGTATGGACTACCACCTCCATAATTAATGTATTAAATTTCATACTTCTATATACCATAGATTATTATAAAAAATATATATATATGAATATTCATGATCTTTATATCAAGTTATACATTTTTTAAATCATGATATTTGATAAGGACCAATGATATGACAAATTAAGATACATGTGAAAAACAAAGTAGATTTTACCCGAAGTTAATCCATTAAAAATTAATTGTTAACAATCAGGTAACATAATGTCATAATAAAACCATATATGATATTGGATAAAAAAATATTCTTCTGAAAAAGATATATAACAAACTTATTTTTTTTATGCTGGAATCCGGTACAATTATGAAGAGATTCAAGATATAAGGTATGGGTATTTCATCACATTTTTTATAACCATGAGATACATGTAATGTTTAACACCCATTTATTTTTGGTGATGTTTATGCTGACCATGAATTTATTCTATGATTATTGTTACTAAACATAAGGGTAGTTATATATTCTTTCTATGATCCTTATTATATGGGTTTTAATGCTTTGAATGTTACCAAATTAGTAAAGTAGTTTCGTCTCAATTTTCCTTCTTTGAGACACATGTTTTGTTATAATCATATGTTATTGGAAGAGGTGTATACAAATCTAATTGAAATTTTATATCATGATAAACCTTTTATTTTGTAATATTTTATGCTCCAAGTAAATTATTTTCTTACAAGGGGAGTGTGATTCAAACTCTACAATTGGTAAGAGTTTATTGAAATAGTCTCATTATTTATCGAAATTAATTGTGATTATGAAACCATTGAAAAAATATTATGATCTATTTCTCAAAAAAAACTCATGAGTTTTATTCTGATATATGTATTCAATACATATCCATGTACTAATTAAATTTTCTAGTAATTTTTAACTATGTTATTTATGAAAAAAAAAATTAATCTTATTGTATCTCTCTCTTCAGTCATAAAACTATTTTATATCAAAAACCATGTTTTCAAAAAAAATGATAAAGAATTTTATAAATGTTTATTGGATTTCACATATTCCATTAAATGTTTTAAAATAATTTTTAAAATAATTTTTTTAATGATTTCTATTTTAAAATTTATTTTTCAAATAAGAAATGATATCTTACCGAAGAAATGCATTGAAAAGATCTTTCCAAATTATTTACATCATAATATGACATATTTTGGTTTTACTCATAAATGTTTAGGGAAATTATTCGATGTTACCATTCATATTATTTCTTTTTATTTATTATATTTAGATTGAATGATTTTTATGAAACATATATCTGATTCAGGGGTTATATGATTTTGAAACACAAGCCTTTTTCATGGGGTATGCTTTTGAAATGATTATGGAACTAATATCATTTTATATAGGTTATGATATGATTACATGATTATGATAAACATTTAAATTTTTGGTTTATGAATGATTTATTATGATTTTTTAGAACCATTATGAATGATTTCATTATCATATTGGTGGGAACTATATCCCCCTCCAATGCATTGGGAAATTATTTATATCTAATGAGATAGACTAAGATAGTATAATGATTCATCCTTCACTACCCATATATCCATGGGAGTTAATCATGGCTACCAAGATGGTAATATGGGTGACCTCATGATACTAATATGGCTTTGGGAGTGAACCATTTTTAAAAATATGGTAAGAGGAGTGAACCCATACTACTAACATGGTCTTGGAAGAGACACCTTAACAACTATATATATCGTAGTATATGCTTATGTGTTTTCCAAAATTAGATGTTTTATTCATATGTTAGGCTTCCATTGAATATGATCTTTTTTCATTATGATTCATGTTTTATGAGTTGCAAGTAATTATTACAAGATTCCAATTTATGATCACTGATATGGAGGGTTTGATCTTCCATATTCATGATCACATTTTCATACCCCAATTATCATGTTTATTGTAACACCCCATGATTTTATGAGTTAAATTATTTTACTTTATTTCATTTTTTGTGTTGTATGCTATATCAATATTAGCTTGCACTATACTCAACATGATATTCTATTGGATTATATGAAACACTATTCTGAGATTATGTTACTCACAATTTCAAGTTATTTTAATTGAATTCATTCCATGAAAGTCTGAGTATAACTGATAAATATATATTATAACCTAGTCATTATAATGGCAGTTATGAATAGTATAAACATTATTTAAATGCAAATAAGTGATTCTATAAAATAATAAAATCACTCTTTATGGATTTTAAAAGTGAAATATATATGAAACATATTCAATGAAATGTTTTAAAATCATCTTATATGTTTTATATATGATATAATTAAAAAATTAATTTTTCGGATAAAATAAATATTTTTTCAAAAAAATACTATTTTAATGGGTTTTGACAGAAACCCCATTTCAAATATTTTTTTTGGAAATTTTATAATTTATATTTGACATAATTAACTTCTTCTTTAGATTCAAGACTTGAAAATTTACATTGGTTGAAATGTTTCAATTTTTTCAGAATAAATTCATATTTTAATGAATACTGAAACATACAACATTTAAATTAAAACTACCTTTTCTTTTAATTTATTTATGTACTTAGATTATCATTTTAATTGGTTTTAAAGTGTAATTAGATTCTTTGTTATAATTTATTTTAATATTGTTAATTGGATGTAATTTCACATTTAATTTGGATATAAACACATGTGAATCTTTTAATAGTTTTTACATCTTAAAAACCAGTTTTCTTGTTTTGACAACATGAATTAAATTCAAATTAATTTAGGTCGATTATATGTTTTGAATTTAAAAAAATATATTCCATATTTGGAATCGGAAGGCTGAAATTGTGTAAATGCGTAACGTTTTTTTTTTGGATATTATGAATAGTAACATCAGAAATTATTTTTTTACCACAATTAAAGGGTAAATCTGGTAAATAAAGATTAAAAAAATTTATAATAACATAAAACTACCATATTATGTTTCCTAATCCTATATTATAAGTCATGTGTGACCAAAAAATCCTTAGGCTTACATTTTTGCATTTGATAACCACTTGGGTGTGAAAATGACAAGTTATAATAATTAATTTAATGTAAAGGGAAATATAACATAAAAATGTATCTATTTACTAAAACAATATTACTTTGATTTCTATAAATTATATATTCAAATATAATTAGTCATTAGAAATATAATATTATTAACTACATCATGGTCTATTATTTTTTTAATTTTATAAAATAAATAAATAGATTTATTTATGAAATAATGATAATGTAGTGATTACCTTATTAATGAAATATTCAATTAAATAATATTATAAACATTAAAATAGATGTAATTTGAAAATTTTGATTCTATCCACTAATTTTTTTTTGATGAAATTGACATTTAAGGTATGAGTTAATTCCTTTGGATTGAAGTAATAACGTTTTTATTACTTTAACAAAAATCAATTTCTAAACAGTTTCCCAATTGACAAAAATGACTTTTTAAAACAAATACTATTTTTTAAAATTATATAATAGTACTAAAGACTAAATATTGGTAAAAATGACTTATATAATGTTAAAAAATTTATTAATGATCCACTTTTTTTCTCTTGTAATTTTATAGTAACTATAAAAATTATGTATTATAAAAATACACAAACACATGGTAAGGGTTAATGTTTTAAAGTAAGGGTTAAAGCTAAATGATAAAGTTAATTTTGTGAAAAAAACATGTCTAAAACATATTTATTGAGATATTTATGCCAATATTCAGATTATATTTTAAATAAATGAGTTTTGGGATATTAGAAACATAAAATCAATTTATTATAAATTAATTATTAATGACTTTCCTAAAGTATCCCCCACCTCTCCTATAAAAGTTCACTTATTCTTCTCTTTCATTCGCACCAACAAAGCCATTTGGATCATCCAAAACTGTCCCAAAACTCCTTAAAAAGTCCCTAAAATCATCCCAGAGGTCACACATTAGGATGATAGCTTTACTAAGGATACATTTTATGCAAATAAAAATGAGATACTCAAAAAAAGTTGTAATTATTTTTTCTCCTCCTTCAAAATTCTTTTTTTGATATACTTACTCTTCTTCTGTTGTTCCCATAATAAAGTAATAAATCCAGTATATTAAATTTTTTGATATTTTATTATAATTATATTAATACCTTATACCTCCTTTTATCCATCCTAAGAATAACAATATCACCATGTGTGCGTACATACGGATTACAGTCTCCACGTCACAGTGTAATTTTTTATTCAACAATACTTAATTTTGATGGGTATAATAATGAGTATAATAGATTTAAATAGTTGTTTTAAAAATATAATTATTTTTATAATTAATATTTCATCCAATTATATACCCTTTAACCATTATGTGAATGATATCATCACTCATGCGTACATATAGCTTACCGTCTTCATGACGTGGTGAGATTCATTCTCCACATTAACCATTCATCAATGATTTTAAAATATATATAATAAATACTAATCAAATATATTAAATTGTAATGATACTAGATTTAATTATATATATATATTTCATTTAATTTCTTATATTAAATTCAATAATGAAACATAAACAGCGTTCTTACGTACGTACATCCTACCATCTCCATGAATGGTGTATTCCATTTAATTTATATATCTATTAAAAAATGAATATACTAACAATTTATGATATATAAATCATGTTTTAAATTATTGATGTAAGTAAATCATGATATATGTAATAATATCAATAATAATAAGTGAAAACATGTACGATAAATAAAATTATTATTTCCCAAAACATTACTTAAACATAGAATTGATAAATAAATGTTTAATATAAATTCATAAGTGAATAATATATGATATCATAAATATTATTACGGTTCACTTAACAAAAAATAATATGTTGAAACCCACTATACAATAGTTTTGGACTCATACAAATGTAATCGGATATATAGTGAGGGATACATTCTTCAATCTCATTATTATCCGAGATTGTTTATTAGTAAGTATTTGTTGGGGTATATTTATCATTCACATCCATGATTCCAAAATATATAATAATATTTCTATTATTATATTTTTTAAATTTAAATTTTACCAATTTTATATTTTTTTATTAAATGGTATATAAAAAATATTGTTTTCCATGTAAGGTACTTGTTGACTTTTCTAACAAGAGTACGAGAATATTGTTTTTTAACATGTACAATAGGAATATATTTTTACTTAATAATAATTAAATATTTACATGAAAGTTATTATACATGATTCTAGATTTATTTTCAAATAAATAATTTACTTTTTAAATTGTGAAACATTTTGTGAAAAGAAAAAAATTTTCAAGAAGAAACGATATTTTCCTCAAGAATTATGTTCAAGTGTTTCATCAAAATTATTTTCTTTCTAAGATCAAATAGGGATTTGTTTCTATCCCAATTATCAATTTTATTTTATTATGTTTATTATGGGATTATTTTTATGAAATACAATTATTTTATATGGATTGTGATAGAATGATGTTTAATAAACCGATTTTATTTCATGGGTTATGTTATGATGAGTGATTTTTGTTTTAGTGGAACATGTAATAATGATTTAAATATGAGATGGGTGGGACCTATATATCCATCCAATTAATTGGATAATGATTTATATATCATGATATAGAAATTACTGGAATGGAAATTAAATCTAGTTTATTAATACAATGATGGAATGACAAGTAAATACAGATCAGTAATGCATGGCTGGAACATCAGGAAAAATTGGATTAGTAATAGACATTGTCCAATATCATGGTACTAGGAGAAATGACTTGGCTAATATAGAAATAATATTATGTTCTTATTTGTGTTGTGTACTGTCAAGATTTATTTCATGACCCAAGATTTTGACATTTAAAAATTATTTTCATGTTCTTACATTCTTATGATTATGGGTTGTTTTATGATCTCCATGTTTACCCTTATTGATCATTGAAGCTCAATCTTTTTATGTTTTCTTTACCAATCATATAAAGAAAGGTTTTAGGTAGGAAAACAAAAGGGGAAGATCTTAATGGGATTTATTGAAGATCATTCACGAAGAAAAAACATTATATTCCATGTTTCCAAAGACATCGAACTAATACGGTCTTTAATGTATATTTGTGTAATTTATTAAGTATTCTACCAAAGAAATTTAATGTTTATGTATGTAAATCTTTGTTTTTTAGATTTATGCTTACATGAATCCCATGTTTAACATTACTGAGCATCTGAGAAAATAAATATTTATGCTTCCATCCCTAAGTTATGAATATATCTATTTTTTGATATTTTTATATAGTGTTTATGTTAATAAGAACTAGTGGGGGATAATTTAGCTCACATATGTACCAATTTTTATGTGTCTATGTATCTAATGGAACTAGACTAGTATAGTACTTGGAAATTTGTTTTTATACTATTCTATGTATTCCAAAAAATATATCTACTTTTATTGTATGGTAAGTGAGGATCACTATAATTACAACATGACATTAAGAAATACAGATATCCTCAGGAAAAAACAATTATAAAATGTATAGAACTTATCTAGTAAGAAATACATTAAAAAGAGAATCATCCCCCAAAAAAACAGATTAAGATAAATTGTATAAATAGAAAGGATCATAATCTTCATAGTTCCCCTCATCTAGAACACAATGAATAATATTGTATAATTAAATCCATTTCTACATTACAATAAAAACCTAGTTGTCAGGAAATATATGTGGCATGATTTCTATCATCGCATGAAATATAGTGATGCAAAAATATCCATTCTTAGGACTAAACACAAAATACTTCATCTTTCAAGTTGAGTTTCCCATTTCCCAACCAAATATTTTTAAACTTCTTTTAAGATGACTTTAATTCATGAAGATAAACTACAAGGGTTACTCGAACTATATATGTCTTTATTATCATTCAAATGATATACATTGGGATACTTAGATCCAATATCATGGACCATAAACTGTATTATACATTATTCCCCCATCATTTTCCTAACCATATTTATATGGTGACATAACCCTTACCCTTATATATTTCTCACATCAAGCATGGATTACATGGGATTATTAAAATTGGTAAGTTCTTCCCCACATGATCAAGGTATATCAGCTCACAACAGGGTCACCATGGTCCTATATGTAAGACCATAAATGTAACACAACTATTCATTTCCATAGGATTTTAAACTGCATGGTTTATATCCATTGAATGACATAAAACTACACATTACTATGGACCTCAATTGAGATGATTGCTACCATTTGTTATGGTCCCCCACCACACCTCCATTCTAAAAATACATGCAGAATGATTCATCTTATCACAAAATATGTAGTGCCACCAAAATCTCAAAATCTAGTCCTAGCCATAAAAAAATGTAACACTCTAATATTTTAATATTTCTAACTTCCAAAAAATAAATTTTTTCTATAGATTATGTTGAATGAAACATCGAGGATAAACGAGCCATGATATACTATTAAATATTAACATGACTCTTTGAGTAGTAATGTCACCATTAGGACTATTAATCACACCATTAGAAAAATATTCAAACTAATTTATGTATAAATAATATTTTTTTATCTCACAAAAGAAAATATGATATATTTAGATCATTGTATTAGTAAATAATTGGTTCAAAAATGATAAATTAAGTGTTGTTTTTTTAAAACATAAATATTCAATTATAATATTACAAATTATATATTTATTTAAAATTAAATTTGTATTCAAAAAATAAATACATAAATTAGTATTTTGTTTCAATATAAATATAAGATAATTTGAGGAGTCAATAATAAATTTATCAAATTTTCATTAAATCTATTATATTAGTAAAATTGTTATTTTTTGATCTAATGTTTTTTTATTAAAAAATTATTTTTAACATATTGAGAATTATTTTTCCTAAAATGGAATCCATTTTTAAAATTTAAATACCAAAAATTGGATAGGGTTAATTATATGGATTTTTTTAAATTAGTTGATTTTTTATGAATAGTGAAATATGGTAATTTGTGGTTTTTAACATTATAGGTCAAGTACATGAATATTTTGGTCATTGTTGATGTAATAGCCCATTATTTAAAACACACATGAACTAGTTATTATTTATAGTCATAAAATAGACACTATTTATATTCTTGATCCAAAATAATAAATAAAATAATAAAATAATAAAAAAAGACACCTCTCATTCCCTATAAAAACCACCCACACCACCCATTCTCTCACATATCATAAACCTTGATAATTATATAACTTTTTCCCAATTAAATTCACAATAATCTTCTTCATTCCCAAGACAAACGTTTCTTACAAAAAGACAAAATCCATGTGTCTTAAGGAGGTTCCCAAGGAGAAGATATTGAGAAGCTGAAATCCTGCTTCCTTCTCATTTATTTTTTTCTTTTATTTTATAATACTCTCCTAAACTACTATATCCATTGTTTCATGGTAACTCCATTATCATAAATTTAATATAATTATATTTTGATAATTCCTTATCCTTAATCAAACATCTTCTCATTTATATTTATTTTTAAAAATGAAAACATCATCCCTGATTTGTCGATTCACTGCCTTTATGGACACCATGTTTTTATTTTGCATTACCACCATAAAGGATTGTAATAAAACCATTATTATGGAAAAATATTATTTTTATATACATTATATAAGTTATATCCTATTATATAACCAATATACTATCATAATATTAAATAAAATTACACAAGTTCTTGATAGTCGTAAAAATCGCCAAAATAAATTTAGAAATTTACGTCAACATTGTATATGATCAATGATCCTCATAAAAGGTGACAAAATTATATATAATACCATTATACCTTATATAAATTCATTAATAGTAAATAATTTCACTTCTATAGATGTTATTTCTTTTTTACAGGAACTCACATATTTATACTCAAGGGAACGGACCATAAAACCCTAGAATGAACACTCTAAAAACACCAAATTAAACATTATAACTAATTTAAGTGGTCATAAATTAGCTCAACAAAATTATAATAAATCAAATATGTGTTTAATACTTTATTAGTTAAGTAATTATTGAATCTGGTTTTATTATCCAGAACAATAATTGTAAGTGTAGAAATCTTTTAGACATAAGGTAAAAGTTTCTCGTCTCAATTTTAATTTTATAAGATATATTACTTATTCATCCTAAAATTCTTATGTGTTCTGAACATAATAAACTTTAATATATCATAACATCACCATGGAATTAAATTTTCAATTTTATGATCATGAGTTTTATGGTGCATGGAGTTCGACTTGTTACAAATTGGTAAGATAATTATTTACCCAAATCTATATTGTTAAGGTTAAACATCTTATTCAATGATTATTTCATGATAATATTATATTTGAAATTACTATTTATTATACTATGTTTTACTTCCACTTATTTTATTTTTATTTATAGTAGATACACTTAATCAATTCATTTGGATAACCATCACAATTTCTTTTAAAAATTATCTTTTAAATGATTCTTTCTCAAAATTTAAAAGGATTTTTATAAAAAATAATACAACATGAGTAGATTTTATGGATTTTAGAACATATTAATGCCTTGATAAATCTGTTAGAAGTTTAAAATTTCATTTTCCATGAAGTTTTTTCTTTTATAGTTGATCATATGTTTTATTAAATTGTTTTATTTTATAATTTTATTTTCTCTCAAGTATTTTATATAATTTTTTTTGAGTATTTATTTATATATGTACATACATTATTATATATTTTTCTAAATTAATTTTCATATATTAGGATTCCATATAAATTAATTTATTGATTTTTTTATCTTTAGTTTGACAATGAATGTACCAATTTCATACCGTTGATCATATTACATAGGGTAGTTAATGATTAGGTTTATTAATTAGGGAATGTTATTAATATTTCATATTATATAGTAAATATGAATTTATATGTTGACTATGTTACCATCCTCACACATGAGGAATGCATTTGACATAGTAAGTGAAAGAGGGGCCCACTATAGCCCATCGATGAGTCAGTATGTCTTACGAGAAAAACATTTTTTGGTATTTTCTAATATCTTACACAATTATGTATTTTTTCATGGATAATTCCTTGATATTATGTTTATTATGTTTGGAATAATGAATTACCAAATTTTTAGAATAGTTATAGATAATACATATGATTATTCAATTAGTTGAATATATATGGTTAGGTTTTATTCTCATGTGATTGTTTATATGGAATTATTTGATCTTATTTTTTTCCTTCCATATTATTCTAATCATTATATTTTAATTTCATTTTTTTGTTATTTTCGTTAACTTTATGTATATGTTTATTTATTATATATTATTTTGTATGCTTAGCCTTACTAAGCATCTGATCTCACCACTTCATTATGTTTTATTTTTCACTAGGATTCCAAGATGTATTTTATGATTCACATGCTGGTATAATGTAGGATAATTTTATTGCTTATTATAGAGTTAAAACATTTATTTTTATTTAAATATTTAATTTAATAATTATATTTGTATAATAATTATCAAATAAATTAATCTATTTGGTCATTTGATATGTTATCACTTGTACTTAGTATAAATTTATTAATTTTAACACCAAATCTAGGCTACTGGGGTTGCGGTACATATATTTAGAATCAGATAATGTTAAATAGAAACATAGGAAACAAGAGTTTTGAAGACATAGATTAAGGAACTATGATCCATTAAATTACTTTTAGAATATTCCCAGGGTAACTATGATTATTGTTTTGATATTAGTTATACATAAATATATTTATGTGTTTCACTTGTTATAAAATGTCATAATTTAATACACTGAATTTTATTTTTTAGAATTGGAACAGAGTTAAACGAATGAAAAACATATCAATGAATATATTTCATTTATCTATTTATTTTATATACATGATAATAATGTTTGATATAGAGTTTCAACTATAGATTAACAAATTATAGCTATACTGGGACAACATACTCTAGTAATGAGAAATAAAAATACCTATATAGATCATCCATATCCATAATGTGGTGTTACAATGATAGACCATTTCATATGAAAAAAACCTCCATAATTTAGTGGGACAATAAACCAATTTTTAGTTGAGATGTGGACAAAATCATTAGAGAATGTATTTTTAGCATTGGGAAGAAATAAAAGGAAAAATTTGTCATGGATGATTATCATATCTCTGGATATTAGGTTCAATGGTGTTTAGTAACTCAAAACAAATATGAGGAAAAAGAAACTAAAAATATATAATAGAAGGAAATAAAGGAATTTTTTGGGAAAAAATTTCCTCATTAAAAGTGAGGGGAAAATGATAGAACATTATTGAGTTTGAGAAAAAAAGATGATGAAACTTTTTATAAGTATGAACTCAACATTTTTTGTTTATCAAGTCATGAAACATACTATATATGCAATCCATTGATAAAGATTGGCCATTAATTTTATGGTCTATTTTCAATCCAATGAATGGGATTTAGTTACTCAAATATTCGCATAATTCAATGGAATTTTATCACGTGCCATCATGATAGTGAATGAGATTTATAATCCATATGTCTTTGAAAGGAAGAAATATAAGAAGGGGGATGATGAGTAATCTGTAATTGGAAATAATTAAAAATGGAAGGATGGAATAATGGAATTTACAATGTCAAAAAACTTTGGTATGAATCATCATGGAACATGCCTATTGGGAATGATAATTTTTTACAAGTGTGGAGAAAAAGGTGACCAAACCCATAGTGTTATGGGAAAGAAGGATGTCAGAAATATGAAATGTGTTAGCTATATATTGATGGGATACTCTTAACATGATTTTCCAAAATGTTCAGGAAACTTATCCTATAAAATTATAAGGGAAAAGGAAATGAATATGAATTCACAATCGCTAACGATTAAGTTCTTAATAAAGTGGTGGTAGGTACTTCAATCATCAACATATATTTTCCTAAAACATTAATTGATTATGGATCATAAAATTTTTTATAAAATCCTTTCTTTATAAATAAAATATATAATTTCAATTATCCTTAAAAATTAATTTTTTTAATCAAAACTCATAGTGGAAACCTTATCATAATAAAACTATGTTGGGACGATCCTACTATGACAAAATAAACATACTCTAATGGTAGATTTAGTTATCATTCATATTGTCGATTTTTATATAATCCTTTATATGGATAGGATTTGAAAATATAATGTTATTTTACTTTTTAATGAGAAGAATATTATTATTGATGATGAAGATATGGATCTTATAATGTTCATAGGGGATACTTCAGCATCTGAGTCATATATATATCCATCTCTAGTAGGTCTTTAAAATGAGATCTATGGAGAAGAAGAGAAGATATAAAAAACTAATAAATATGGTGATATTAAAATTGATCTTATACATATTGTACATGAATACATTAATGTATTTCCAATTGAATATCCTAGTCATCCATAAAAGAGGGATGTTTTGTTTTCTAATGAATCCATCCTTAATGTAACACCTATATTAATTACTACCTATAGAACGGCCACAATGGAGTTAGTTGATATAAATACAAAATATAGGATTTTAGTGGTGATGGATTTATACACTCTTTTTTCACCATAGAGTGATCATATTCTTTTTTATATGAAGAAATATGGACTTATGGGGTTTTCATTGAATATATTGGGGTCTATGATATTATGAGAAAGAAAAAGTTTCATCTTCCTCTCATTCATGACTTATTTGACCGTATTCATGGAGAAAAATTACAGTCAATGATTTACACTCATTATGGATATCATGAATTCCATATAAATAAACAAGATATTCCAAATAGTTATTCTAACAATGGATGGACATTATGAGTTTACTGTAATCCCATTTGTATTGTCTAATACATCATCTATTATTATAGATATAATGAATTGAGTATTCAAGAAATATCTTAATAATTATTTGGGGGTGTTTATTGATTATATACTGGTGTACTCCAAAAGCAACTAGGATCTTCAGAACCAATTTTGGATTGTTCTTAAGAAACTAAGTAGAAAATAGTCATATGAAAATTTTAGAAAGTGTATATTCTAGATTCAAACAATTTTTTTTATATCCATTTTCTCTCATACTGTGGGCCTTAGTTTATTATGAGAGGAAAACAGAAGTCCAAGAAATTCCTACACAGATGAACTAAAATTAAGTATGTAGTTTCTTTGGTTTATTAATTAACTATCATCATATCATTCAGATTTTTTCCTTATTATCTAACATGTTAACCAAGATTACTCGCAAAGGGGTTAAGTTTATTAGGAGAAATTAATATGAAGAAATATTTAATGAATTGAAGAAGATATTAGTAAATGATTCAATCATGACTCAACAATTAGGAATGGGTGGATATGTGATTTATAGTGATTCATCAATAAAATTACATGGTTGTTTCCCTAAGTTAATTTTTTGAATTATTTATTATTCATCCAGGAAGCTACAAAATCATGAATAAAACTATCCAACTAATGATCAAGAGTTTTTATCTATAATCATTTCTATAATTATATATTGGCATTATCCTTATACTAAATTGTGTGAGAAATATAAATATTTCATGAGTTTGAAATATATATTCTCATATAGTGAACTAAACATGAGAAAAATTCTATGGTTGGAGCTACATGGGGAATATGATTTTTCAATACACAACTACACATGGAAGGAAAATATGTTAGCAAATGTATTAACAAGGAATGATCGTGGAGTTATGAACAAAATGAGTGTTGATAATAATCATGGGTATATTAATATAGGGAATATGTATATTGGAATTATCATGGAAGGTGAGTCATCAATAATTTTTAAATGTTTTCAAACCCATATTTGTTGGAAAATATAAAACATTGTAAGTATGATGTCGTAATTTAAAAAAGAAAATTAAAGCTATAAATAGTTGGAAATTGGTAGTCTTCATATATGAAGATGGGATTTTAATATTTATAATATGCTTTGTTTTCCCACTATACAAAATATTAAATTGGAATTATTAGATGATGCTCATAGCTCGAATTTCTATATACATTTTGGTAGCACTATAATGTATATATATTTGAAAGAAAGTTTTTGGTGGTATTGTATAAGGAAAAAAAATTTATGATTAAAGATCATTTTTTTCAATGCATGGAGGAAGAAAGAAGAAATTATAGTGATTCATGAAACCCTTACCCATTCTAACATGGAAATGGGATGGCATTAATATGTATTTTTTCATATAATTTCCAAATAATTCAATAAGGAATGATGAGATATGGGTAATTATAGATCAAAATAACAAATTCACACATTTCCTTTCTATAAGGGATGGTTTCCACTGATTCACCTTAAATTAAATTATATTAATAATGTTTTAAGTCTACATGGTGAACATCAATCGGTTCTTTCTGATCGAGATCCATGCTTTCCAGCAAATTTTTTGAAGAGTCTTTAAAAGGAATTAGATACAGAGCTTCATTTAAAACTACTTATAACCATAAAAAATATGGATAGTCTAAAAGAAATATTCAAATATTATAATACATTTTGAGATCATCCTCACATTACATTAATGGTTAGAGGGATGATTATTTACCTTTGATGTATTTTTCTAGCAACAATAGTTTTCATACTAGTATTCAAATGGTGCAATATGAAGCATTTTATAGAAATAGATGTCATACTAAACATTGTTGTGATGAAGTTAGTGAGAGGAGACTTTTTGGATTATAACAAATTTCAGTGACACAAACAACATTATAGACTATTAATGCTCAAAATAAAGCACCTCGTTGTTGGAAAAAGAGTTATGATGACAATTAGGGAAAGAATTTCACTCTTCAAGTGAGAGATAATATATTTATAAATGTGTGACTATAAAAGGGGGTCATAAGGCTTGATAATAAAGGGAAATTGAGACCTAGGTACATTAGACCATTTCAAATTATTCAAATAATTATATTTTGGCTTATTGTTTAGATATTCCACCTTTCCCTTCCAATTTACACAAATTTTTCCATGAATCATTGTTAAAAAAAATACATGCCAGACCCAACCCATGTACTCATCTATGATGAAAAATAATTGGAACCTTATTTGTCTTACATGTAAGAGCCTACCAGATTCTTCATAATAGAGTTTGTATATTATAAAATCTGATGACTCGTCTGGTAAATGTTATTTGGAGATACCATTAAATGGATGAACAAACATGGGAAATTAAGGATACTATGAGGAAGAACCACCCTCATCTATTTAGAATATCATAGTCATGAAAATATAATCGATTAAATTTTTAGGAGTGAGAATATAACACAGAAATATTTTACGGTATGTGTCTCCTATAATAAATTAAATTTATTTGATAGTTTACATTTCACACAACACAAAACTCAAATGAACTCTTATATATTATTAAAAATTTACATGACTATTGGAATAGTAATGTGTACTTATGGAATAGTAGTATAGACAATAAAAAAGCAACCTCACCTATTAAAATATAAATTACATTTTTGTATCTCATTAATGAAATGATGATATATTTATATCATGGTATAATTAAATAAATGTATTAAAAATGATAAATTAACTGTGGTTTTTTTTGAAACATAAATGTTTATTTACATGTTTATAATTAATGTAATGATTTTAAATAAAATTATTTTTCACAAAATAAATTCCTAAATTAATATTTTGTTTCATTATACTTATAATTTAATGTAATGTGACCATAATTAAATTTTTAATGCATTTTAAAAATTTTATAATATTAAAATCAGTATTTTTTGAATAAATGATTATTTTATTGAAAAATTAAATTTCACATATTTAAAAAAATATTTTCATAAAAAAGATTCCATTTTTTAAATCCACATATCAAAAAATTGTATGAGATATTTCTTTTAATTTTTTTAAAATAGTTGTACTTTTTTAATAGTGAATTACAATAATTTGTTATATTTTATGTTATTTTTAATTAAATTTTTTTTTTGTAATTGATGGTGTGAGAACCCATTAGTTATAACTCAAATCAACTGTTTACTATACACAGTCTCATTAATCAACACTACTTATTGTCTTATGCCAAATTAATAAATAAATGAATAAAATAATCATCATACTAATCCACTCTTTCCCTATAAATAAAACCCCTCACCACCCATTTTCTTCAAACATTATAGGCCTTGAAGAATGTATTAATTAAGTCCAATTCCATTCCCATTCCTATTCTCCACATATAAGACCTTATGGTCTTACCAAAATGCAAAATCTATATGTCTTATGGAGGTTCCCATGGAGACAATATTCAAGTGGTAAAATCCTCATTCTTTCTCTTTTTATTTTCTTTTATTTTCAAATCTACTCAACACGTCCCCTATCCAAAGGGTAATGGTGAATAAAATATCCCATATATACAATATTTTTTCTGTTTCAATGTATTATCCATCATTAAATCCATTTCTCTCACCTTTTTTTTAAAATGAAATCAGTGTTTGTGATGTGTCAAATCACCACCTTCATGGACGACGAGTTTTAATTTTCCATTACCACCTTCAAGGATAGTACAAAACATTATTATGTTTTAATTATATTTTAATATAAATATAATAAGTTATATCATGTTAAGGAAAAATATATAAACATAATATTAAATAATATTTCACAAGTTTATGATGGTCATAATGACTGCATAAATAAATTAATACATTTTCATCAAAATTTTATCTAATGATTCAATATCATGCTATATTAAAAAATTATCTAAGATACCAATTAAACTTATGATATTTTTTAATGTAAAATAATTTCACTTCTGGATAAGATATTCTCATTTGACAAGAACTCTTATATGTATACTCACGAGAAAGGTTCATCAAGCCATAAAATGAACAATCCTAAAAGAATGAAATTAAAAATTAAAAATCTTAAAAATGAAAATAAATGAACATAATATAATTATAATAAATAAAATTAATATTTAATATTATTCTAGAATTAGTAATTAATGAATCTAATTTTATTGAAAAAAAATTAATTAAAGTAAAAAAATGTTTTCTAACATAATGAAAGTGTTTCTCATCAGAATTTGACTTCTCTAAGATATATTATTTATTCAACGCTGATTTATTTGGTGTTTTTATATACTACCCATTAATATATCATATAATAATCATGTAAGTCAATGTTCTTGTTGATTATCATTGATTTTATTGGGAATATAGTTCAACAGACTTCCAATTTGTAATGGAATCCTTATCCCAACCTCTATTCATTTTGTTAAACATATCCTCCACTGTTTTTTTTCATGATACGATTATGTTTTAAATGATTTTTGATTATATTATGTTTTATATCCATTTATTTTATGTTTATTTATATGAGATATATATAATAGATTGATTTTGTTAACTATAACACATTCTTTTAAAAATACTCTTTTAAATGTTTCTTTCTCATAGAATAAAAGGAATACTTTTTTAATATTATACAGAATGAGAAAATTTTATTGTTTATATGACACCATAATTCCTTGATAAGTACATTTCATGTTTTAAATGTTATTTTCAATGAAAAAAAAATCTTTTATAATTTATAGGATTTTTAAATAAAATATTTCAATATATAAGTGGTATTTCTCTCTAGAAATTTTAAATGGTTTTATAATGTCCCTAATTTTTCCATGTATTATTTTAATTCATATATGATATTATTTTGAGACCATGTGATGAGGCAACGAGCGATTCAGAGGCCCGTTGTGCCCGAGAAAAATGATTGAAAAATATTATACTTTAAATATCATGCTCAAGTAGTTTTCTCGAAAGATTTGAATAATATCCAAATAGGATCCCGGATAAGAAATCGAAGGGTACCATTTTTTTCATAGTAGTGGAATTTCCTTGGTAGGGTCCTATCATCGATCAGATCAGGCTGGCTATGAATGATTTTTTTCGGATGTTTAATGAATAAAATAAATTTTCAATTTATTTTATTTTAAACATTACGTTGATGAGACAACGTTTCATTTTAATTAAGGCCTTGATATGAATTCAATTTTAACACCAAAATAATTCAATTACTCTAATAATTAGAGAAGGGCATCTGAAGAATACATTGGTGAACAATGACGGATCGAGAACCTCAGATTCAGCATATCATAGATTGAAAAATTATGATGATATATATTCACTCTTCGTCGATGATTGTTAAAAATTGAGGTATGGTGTTTTGATTTTTATTTATTGTTATCCCCATTTTTCGAATCAATGGTGATCTTGGATCAACCTGTGAATAGGTTGACCTGCAGTTCGATCATCCTTCCAGTATGGGTTTTGATTAAGGTTTTATTATCAGGGTTTTTTATGGATATTTTTATTTTTTTTCTTAATTATTATTATGGAATGGGTCAAGGGTGGAATAAACAAAGGTTGAATTTCGTTCCTTGGGTTTTTAATTATGATTTTCTACCATGAAAGAATTTTTGTTCTTCGTGTTCTTTGTGCTTTTTAAATGGACAATTTTTAAACCCTCAATTCATGGTGTAACGATCAGAAATCGAAGATCCAACCTCATGATGACACAACAGAGGTGTGATGGATAAGATGAGGTGATTTTTGTCTTGGTTTGAGGCATAAGAAGAGGATCATCATTGTGGATTCTCTATCCTATAAAAGTGAGTTGTGGGGAGGGTCCAAGTGTTCAGTCATGGACGACGGTGAGGCGGGCAGTGAGCCACCAGCAGGGCAGCTGGCGGTGGTGGAACACAGCACAATAGGTGGTCGCGAGGATGCCTGTGAAGGCCATGATATCATGAGTAGGAAGAGATAACATGGTTAGATGATGTGGTGGGAAAACCTCATGGGACGTGATGTAGCATCATGAGACCGAGAGGTAATGTGGGTGGGACAGACAATGTGTGGTGGATCAACTGGACCACATGTTTACGGGTCAGACCAGGGGAATCGAGCAGCACCAGGTGGCATAGCGGGCTAGTCCATGCCATAACGAGCCGAATATCTCAAGCCAGACCTAGTCCAACAGGCTATTTTGAGTTTGGCTAGATCCGAACTAGACCCAGTTCGGACCTTTTATCCAAAATGATCATAAATTTCAAATGGAGCGTCTATTTGACACACCTTCAATAGAGTTGGGACCCTTGAGATGAGATGGTTCTTATGAGATAAATGTTGGATCTGATTTTAGACATATATTCTAGTGATATGGTCTATTTAAATTGGAAGTACTTGGGGTCAAGGGACACATCGAGTGTGACTAATACTCACTATTCACCCTCTGTTTTCTTCATGAATTGATTCCATCACCCATCATATCTTTGATGAGTTTCATTAGGGTTCATTCCCTTTAGTGTTTCCCTAATGTTTTGTCGGTAACATTCCATACTCACAAAAGTACGATCCCTTCATCCATACTACTAGGATATTTTTGTTGGAATCCATTGAGGGGTCCAGATTAGATCCTCTATTCATTATTATTTTCCTATCTAGATTCTTCAGTATTGATGTGGATAGCTTCACTGCAAATTAAACCTCTACCTAGCGGGTTAATACATATTGAGTTGTTGGAATCACCCCAAGACCCTTGATGTGATCCTCATTTGATTTATCGTATCTCTCTTCATATCATTCCTCATATATCTCTCATGACGGTTTTTGAAAAATGGTACTTCTCAAACAGAAGCCCTCAATTCTATCAGACTCAGTAGTGTCTTATCCCAGATGTTTTCTTCATGTAATATTCATAATGAATCCCTAACATCGGTATACAGTAGTTGTTACTTACATATACACACTATGTCTTTGTTTGATTATATATGGATACTTTGTTATAGGTAGTAATCATACACTATTGTATAGATTACTGTAACATTCCAATGAGTAATGTTTTTTTCTAGGTTGTCATATTTTGTATTTTTATACTCACCCATGCACGGAATTTTCCCACACATGTGGTGTCTTGTGGAGACCAGTGACCTTTTCACAGAGTCCATGGAAGACTAGGACCGGATGGATCCATGTAAGATCAGACATATAGTGGTGTTCCTACGGCTTCATGAAGTAGCCAAAGTACATTTCATTTATTTAATGTTTTTTTTTTTTGAAAATTAGTTTCAGTAAATTTTTTAGAGACTTTCTTTTTGGTGGGATTCTATTCTAACCCTATTTACATTCCAGCACTTTTAATATTTTACTTTGGTTGTGTGCATATATGTACTAAGGAAATGACTCCCATGTTTTTGATATTCCTACTCCGTGTTGGTCACCAGCCACTAGCCTATTAGAGGTGGGTTTGGGGAGTCATGGCATGGTCCCCTATGGGATGCGTAAGGATGGAGTGGTTTTATAGGCGGTGAGTTCTAAATTAGAACCAAGAGTCTGTGATATTGTCTTAGGGTAATAGTTTTATGTGTTTCATGTTCATCTTTCCAGCTAGGGACTCTATTCTCAGTGAAACAACTGACATATCCATAAACCATGACTCTAATAACTTTTTTTAAACATGGTACATGATAACACGGTATGTAGAGAAATTAATGGTACATGCATTGTATAATAATGGGTTTTGATTTCTATGTATTTCATTAGTCATCAATCTAGATATACTCATTCACCATTGTATATCTTGTTTCCTTACAAGATTGATCCATGACATATACAAACTAGGATTTATCATCTCGATAATATGGATGACCCCCCTCAGTGAGGAGGATTTAGTATAGTGATTAGTTTCCCAAATGATGCCTCAAGGTGGTGCACCAACTATACTTCCACTTATAGAGATACTAGTGGTGCCTATAGTAACAATGGATGAGGTTCACAGGCTGAGCACACTCCATGAATTTTAGAGACCATTATCCTTCAGGTTTTGAGGAGAGTCGGAACCTCAGTCAAATAAGGACTATCTTGATGCGGTTACATGAGTTTTTTTGTCTAGTCATGACACTAGTGGATCAGATGGTGGTCCTCGAAGTGACCATTCATTAAGGCTTAGTATTAAAATAGTGGAGTTTGGCTATCCAAACTCACCATTAGGAAATCCACTCATTTGTGCAGTTTGAGTTCCAATTTATAAAGGAGTTCTCACTAGTTACACTATGAGATGTGTGTATATATGAGCTTCATAATCTCTACTAGTGTAGTATAAAGGTAGCTGATTATTCATCAAGATTCACCAACCTTTCCAGGTACATGTTGGATATAGTCTAGGATATGTACTTAAAGGCTCTGAACATGGAGTGGGGTTTTCATAGAGAAATTAGAGCCAATATTTTCCATTTGATAATTCCTACTAATTTTGGGGTTCTCTAGTGGGCCTCGGTCATGGAGAGCTTCCTAGATGAGAAGACACAGCCGGTGAAATTTAGCAGAGGAGATGCAGGTGCAGATACCTCACCAGTAGGGAGCTGACATCAGCCTCATGGATCCAAATGTGGGATTTATTTCAAGAGGATGTCCCAGGAAAGTTGACCTGCTGTTTAGGGTCTACAAGGTGGATCCAGTCGGCCTATAGGTATGTGGTTCAACTCATGTGATTGCACGGTACATCTCACTTGATATTTTCCAACCCACCATGTTTCTGATATGGAGATAGTGGATCAACCATTTATGGATAATAAGAGGTAGGATTAGGAAGATCCAAAAGGCAGTGGATGTGGAAGATGAGGTGGGAGAGTAGTGGGAGGTGGTCGATGTTTCAAATTGCTACCAACACCACCCCCATGTTGTCTGTCTTTGGCGTAGGGAGCTAGAGTACATGGTCCGGGATAGATTCATGTGGTTGAGGATTAGAAACTAGGGCCTTCTAGGATGATTCATGGTAAGATATGCGTCTTTTATACTTTATCTTTAGTACTGATAGATGAAAGGTCCATTCACTACATTCTCTCCACATATCCTATTCGACACCGTCAGATTCTTGTAGAACCGATGACTCAACCCTTAAGATTAGATATACCTTTGAGGCCATATGATTTCATACATGGAATGGATTATTTATCTTCAGTCCATGAGAAAATTTACTATTTTAGGTGAAGGGTGTTTTGTGTCCATAGTGATGGAATGAGGATTTCAGCTTTCGGTAAAAATGAATCCTAGGAAGCGTAGGAAGGACTCTTTCATTTGAGGGTGCATCCAATCATTCGCAACTTGGATAGCCTGACCATTGGTGCAATATATGATATGAGTTTTCAGTTCCTAACAATAGTGGTGGAGTATCAGGACAACTTTCCTAAATTTGTTCCTGGATTACCCCTTACTAGGAGAACAAAAGTTTCATCAAATTACACCCTGGGATGACATAGATACCCTCACCAGCATATTAGATGGCTCCTTTAGAGCATCACAAGATGAGGGTGTAGTTTGTGGATTTGTAGAGGAAGGAATTCATCAGACCTAGTGTTTCACCCAACACAGACCTAGTGTTCTTTTCCAAAATGGTAGATAGAAGCATGAGTTTGTGTGTGGATTATAGGAGCCTAAAACAAGTGTCCATGACGAACTAGTATCTGGTACCAAAACATGATGACCTATTCGACTAGTTGAGAGAGGAATGATGGTTATCAATGGTTGACCTTCAATCAGAATATCCCTAGCTATAATTACAGGATGAGGATATTATGAAGACCAATTTTAGATGCCTCTATGGTTATTATGAGTACTTGGTGACTCCCTTCAGTGTGATAAATTCTCCCATTGTGTTCATGGGACTTAATAACTAGATATTTCATCCACACATAGACCGGCTCATGGTGGTCTTCATGAATGATATCCTTCTTTACTCAACATTCGAGGAGGATCACAAGAGACACTTATGGATGGTTCTGGACATACTCCAAGAGCACCAGCATTATGGGAAAATATTGAAGTGCTACTTCTGGATTTAGGTGCTCAAAATTCAATTAAATGTAATATCAGATGATGGTTTTTTAGTAGACCCATCCAAGGTCGAGTCACTTTTAGCAAGGGTGCTACCTAAAATCATGACAGAGGTACGAAGCTGCCTTGATAGGGTAAGATATTACCAGAGATTCATACGATATTTCTCTCAGATTTATTCACCTATGGAAGCATCGACCCGAATTGGGTAGCCTTTCATTAGGATGGAGAAGTTCCAACATAATTTTTAGTAGTTGAGAAAGATTTTGATGAGAACATTGATCTTAATATTGTCAGAGGTAGTTTTTGATTACATAGTGTTCTGTGATGCATCAAAAACTAGGTTTGGTTGTGTTCTAATGCCGATGAAAGCATTTATTGCCTATGGTTCATGCCAGTTGATACCACATGAGAAGAACTACCCGACCCATGACCTTGAGCTTTCCATGGTAGTATATATATTGAAGATGCGGCTATATATCTGATGATTGAGTGTTTTACTTTGTACTCTGAACAAAAGACTCTGAAATATATCTTCTATCATTAGGATCTGAACATGAGATAGGGTTGGTGTCTAGAGTTCCTCTTGGATAATGAATTTGAGATCATTTATAATCCTGTTAAGGGGAATGTGGTGGTAGATTATCTCAACAATATATCGAGTTCGCAGTTTTTGGGTGAGGCATTAGATCATATGGACTCGTTGAAGTTATCCATTATAGATGGTGATGTGGGAGCTTACCTCCCGTCGACGGTTGATACAACCACACTTTTACAGCGAGTCATAGAAGTTCAACTTGGGGATTCAGCCACAAGACTCTATGTGTTTATTTATCTATAAGACGTGATTTCAATGAATATTATAAACGTGGGGAGCACATAGTTATCATTAGAGGACTCATAGTTAAACCAATGAAATTATGGGAGGAGTTTTTTATGGGATTCCACACATCCCCTTTAGTAGTGTATCCATGTGTGGAGAAGATGTACCCAGACCTCTAACATTTTTTTGGTGGCCATGAATAAATAAGGGATTTGTAGATTCCATTTCTCAGTGCCTCACTTTTCTACGACTGAAGGATGAGCACCAGGTTTCATTGGATTTTGATAAACCCCTTCAGAATCTTGAGTGGAAGTGTTATGGGATATCGATGAATTTCGTGATGGGTTTACAATGCACATCTAGGGTAAATGGTAATGTATTGGTGATCATTGACTGAATCAGCATGTTAGTACACCTACAACCTATCTGAGAGTGGAGTTCAGTGGATAGTATGGGGTGCCTCTATGAGTAATAGATATTTTTACTTCATGGAGTTCCATCAATGATTTTTTTAGATTGTGATGCTCATTGAATGTACCTGTTGTGGAAGGTATTGTAAAAGAAATTTTGGAATCAGTTATTCTTGAGAATGATGTATCATCCACAGACGGATGGCTATTCAAAGATGCCCATTCTTGTTCTAGAGGATATTCTATACTTCTGCATCATGGAATTTAGTCGTATGTTGGAGGATCACATACTAATGGTGGAGTTTCCATATAACAATAGTTACCACTCCACCATTCTTACAGAACCATTTGAGGGGTACTACTGGATACCCTGCAAGTCACTTCTTTTCTAGACAGACTAAGGAGAGTCAAAACTTATGGTCCTGGAGTTGGTGCGAGCTACTACTGAGAATGTGAAGATCATCTAGGAGTGTATGAATAATACCAACTTCCTGTAGAAGTAATATGATGACATGATATAAAGACCATTATAGTTTTAGGTGGGAGACTATGTGTTCCTTGGGGTCTCACATCTGCATGGGTTGTAGAGATCTTGAAGGGGTGACATGTTATCTCTAACGTTCATTGACCTTTCTAGATACTTCATAGAGTTAGAGAGGTGGCGTACACCCTAGCTACACCCCACAATTTCATCTAGTATATGATGTATTCCACGTTTTATAGATGATGAGGTACGTGCATGACCAGTCACACGTTATCCAATGGGGTGATATCGACATCGACGATGGAGTGACTATTATTGAGTACTAGGTGGAGATCAAGGATCGGTAGGAGAGGATCCTTCATGGATGAGAAATTACCTTGGTGTGTGTTTGGTGGAATCTTGGGAATCTCTAAGAGATCACATGGGAGTGGTAGTATTAGATTCATGTATAGTACCCGCATCCTTTTGGGAATCCTTATTTTCAAATTTTACAAGACATAAATCCCTAAGGTGGGGAGAATGTAATGTCGTTGAATTTTCAATGTATTGTTTTAAATATTATATAGAGTTATTTCGAGACTAGGTGCTGAGACAACATGATATTACAAGGCCCATTGTGCCTAGAATAAAATTTTGAAAAATATTAAACTTTAATTATCATGCACAACAAGTTTTGTTGAATAATTATAATAACTACCAAATAGGCCCCCAGATTATAAATATGAGGGAATAATTTCATTTAGTGTAGTGGCTTTAACTTAGCTTGGTTCTAGCATCGGCCAACGTGGGACAATCGTGATGGTGATTTTTTGGACATTTAATGAATCAAACAAATTTTAAATTTATTCCATTTTGAAAATTACATCAATGCAGTAATGTTTCCATTTAATTACGGCCATTTCAAGAATTTAGGGTTATCACCATACCCAGTAATTCCTATCAGACATAGAGAATGCCCTCTGGAGAAAATTTGGTGAAAAAAATGGATAAAAAACCTCGGATTTTTTGGATCAAGGATAGATGATTGAAGAAGATGTAGCTTCACACATTATCAATGGAATTTCCAAATCTAGGTAGTGTTTTGTGATTTTTAGTTTATTATTTCTTCATTCATAGAATAAAAGATGGATGTGGATCAACCCATGAACAGTTTTACCCATAGTTCAATCATCCTTGTAGGATGGGTTTTGATTGTGGGTTTATTACCAAGGTTTTTTATGGATATTTTCTTTTTTCTTGATCATTTTTATAGAAAGTATCGAGACTAGAATGAACAAGGTTCATTCCTTGGGATGTGCATTGTTTTTTCTCCCCTAATGTTCTTCATGTTTATTGTGTTCTTAATTCTTTATGAATGAATGAACGTTCCACACACATTTTGTGGAATAGTGATATGAAATCAAAGATCTAACCTTATGATGAAGAAATTGAGGTACAACGGTGAAGTCGCGGTGATGTTTGGCTAGGATGGTGGAGAAAAGTGGTAAATGTGGTAGAGCAAAATGGTGTCTAGGGAAACAACACTGGTAGATCAATGAATGTGGCAGTGAAGTTCAATGGGGCCAGTCCTTGTGGATGGTTAGGCGGATGGTGAGCTGCCAGTGGGGTGGCCGATGGAGGTAGAACGAAGAATTTCGGGAGGCCGCATGGAAACCAATGGCACTAGTTTGGTCATGGGTAGGCTCAGTGCACGATTTGCATAGAGGCGGTGGGGAAACCGTGTGAGACACAATGTTGTACAGCTGGACTAGGGGGCATGTGGTCAGGGAAGAACCTGTGCGGTGGATCAGCAGGCCTATGTTCCTGTCGTAGATCAGCTGGCATGTGTGTGTGTGGGCCAGACCTAGGGAACTAGGCCGCATAAAGTGGCCCAATGGGCTAGGTTAGACCAGGTCAAATGGTTTGGGCAAGACCGAGCCCTCTGGGTCAAATCGGGTCTGTTCGACCCGACTGAGTCGGTTCAGCTGGTAAGTCGAGTCCAATCTATTCTGGATCCAGGTCAGACATTTTTACTTATATGGATGTAACATTCAAATGATTCGCATGTTTGACACAGTTTTGTGGCATTGGGGCCCTTTTGAAGAGTCGGTCCTTATGAGACCAATGTTTGGTCTTAACTCTAACATATTTTCCAATGACATGGGTCGTTTACATGGAGGTATCTGTAGTCAAGGGAAACATCGAGTGTGACTACTAGTCACCGTGAATAGTCTATTTTATATGTGATTTTATTTCCTCATCTGCTGTATCATGGAAGAATTTCATTAGGGTTAGTAACCTTTTTGTTTCCATGAATGATTTTTTGCATTATTTTCTATACATATGAGTATGATACCTTCAACATGACATATAGTATTGAGTTGTTGGAATCCCATGAGATTCCCATACTAGATTCAATATTCCTTCATTTTGACATAGTTAGAGTCTTTGGTATTGATGTGACAAACATCAATGAGCATCGATCCCATAATTAGAAGGTTATTCTAGATTAAGATGTTAGTATCACCCTATGGCCCTAGTTGTGATCCTCCTCTGATGTATCGTATCTATCTTCAGATCATTTATTGTATCTCTCTAATGACAGTTTCTAACGAATGATAGTTCTTGGACATATGTCATCAGTGATATCAGACTAAGGATTGTATTCTCCCAGATCTGTGCTTCATGGAATCTTCAAACATAATCCCCAGTGTTGGTATGTGGTATTTATGAATTAACACTATACTACATGGCTTGGTTTGAGTATATATGGAAAATCTTGTTATATTTTGTAGAAATGTTCTTATGTAGAATTGATAATATATTTCCAATGTCTATTTATTTGTGATTTAGAAAATTATTATTGATTCTTATTATACCGACCCCGACTCTAGCTTTTCTTATATGCATCATGTCATGTGCCTATGAGATATCTTGCCACAAAGGCGAGGGCAGAGAAAGACCTGAAGAAGACTTATGAGATTAGATAGACCATGTTTTCCCTATGGATTCAAGAATGTATCCCGATTACCATTATTTCCAGTACTATTTTCTATGGATGAGTTTAAGTAACTTGGTTAATGATTTTATTTTTGTTGGGATCTTATTATTTCCCTATTTTATTTCCATAACTTTGAATATTTTACTCTGGTTGTGGGTTATAGTGGTTTGTATGAATTTTTTACTTAGTGTTTTAACATTTATTCATTTTTTGTCTTGTAGATGTGTGTGTGTGAATATGGGTACTAAGGAAATGAATCCCATGTTAGTGATAAGCCTACTAAAAGATAGTCCCCATCCCCTAGCCTATTAGAGGTGGTATTAGAGAGTTAGGGTATGGGACCCTATGGTACGGGTCATAAAATATTTTATTCAAGTATTTTCATATATGTTAGCATACATTTTTGAATAATTTTTTCAATTAATTATGATTTTTTATGATACCATCTACCATGATTTATTGATTTATTAATGATCTTATTGACCGTGGATATGAAAATACGATACCAAGAATCCTATTACGTGGGATTTTTTATGATTATGTTTATTTTTTGGGGATTACTATTAATATTTCATATGATATTTTCAATATAAATGTATACGATTACAATGTTTCAACCCTTTTCCTATGAATAATTAATTGGAAATGGAATATGATGGTCCGGGCCACATATAGTTCTTTTATGAATCAATAGGTCTCTTAAGAAAAACTATTTTGGGTATTAGATGATTTCTTACCTGATTATATATGGTTTCTTGGTTGAAGATTGAAAATAATTTTACTAAGTTCGACATTATTAATTCCCTCATTATGAGATTATTTAACTGTAATCGATGCTATTTTTTAACTAGTAGAATGTCTAGGTTTATGTTAAATTCTTTTGTGATTATTTATGTGGAATTATTTTATCATATTTTTTTAATTTCATATTACACTTAAGATTATGTTTTAACAGGATGTGTTTTTATTCACATTACCTTATTGTGTATTATTATTTATGATTCCATATATTGTATTTTTTCTCTTACTAAAAATCTGAGTTCAACCATTTATTATGTTTTATTTTTACCTATGATTCAATTATGTATATTATGATTTACATTAAGGGTTAATATATAAAAATAGGGGTGTTTACAATTGGTTAACAATGTTGTATTTCATTTTTAGGTATAATTTATTAATTGTTATTGTTGCTATTTTTTTGAAGCTACTAATATATTCCATCCATTTTGATGGGATCACTTCTACTTAGTGCCAGTTTAAAGTAGAGACCACTGAATCTAGGCTAATGGGGTTGTCTTATTTAAAAAATAAACACCAAAAGTGACTCACTCCCATAATATGGGTTAGATGTGTGAATTGAGATTTATTTCAAGAACCATGTGTTTCTTGAGTTATGTCATCATAAGTTATATAATAGTAATCAGTTATTAGGTCTCGGGTCAAGCTTTGTTATTCCCTTTTCATTTCGGGGAGACTATTTCCTTTTCAAATGTAATTAAAAATCATGGTTTCTCCAGATATATATATGAATTTATTCCTATCTTCATAGGATATACGTTGATGCCTGAATCTCTAATCTTTTGTCCAACTACAACAATAAACAGAGATAATTCCCCCCACTACCTATGGGTTAGTCCAACATACAGTGATTTACATTTAAGAACACAATGTGTCTTGATTACTATTCTCACATGATAAGTACATTCACCAGAATATATAATTCTTTGGTCCAACTATGATAAAACAAAATGTCCCCCCATCTCACTAGATGTTACTGTAGTAGAGAGTTTCTCAAGAAATATGTTTGGATTGATTCCCTTCATCACAGTATACATAGTAACTACCAAATCTCTACTAATGGATCCATCTAGAACAACCAACAAAAAATTCACCCCCATATGTATAATGGTCGAGTCATAGAAGATCATTTTTCTTACATATGAGTCAGATCTATATATAGATTCCTTGAATCATTCGTATTTTTTTGCATAATTTCCCATGTCCTTGCCTTAGGATATTTACATTAAAATAAATAAAGATTTCCCCACTACATGATGATAAAATTTTAAATACATCATCAATATCCATCCCTTTTCTAATGATCACATGGTCCTTACATCGGTCAAATATAGTATGGGGTGATTCCATCAATTTTCAAGCCTCTCATCCCATGAATCAAACATGAGGTCTCAAGCACCTCATGATGCTAAAAACCATTCATGGACCATGGAAAGAAAACAATATCTCTCTTCTTGACCTTGTTTTTGATTCACATGTTCTTAAACATACCAATCAGATATATATTAGCTCTATAAAAATGGAATTTTGATTAGTGTGTGCACAACATAATAGTTGTAAGAATCTATACTTGAGGGTGTTCTAGGACTTACCTAGCTTGATTTTACCATTTCATTACTTATAACATGAGAACCTCAATCCATTATTTATAATACATTAATCTAGAACTCATAAGGTTGTTAGAATAATATTGACATTGGGTATCCTAATTAGTCCACTGGGACACTTTCCCCTTATATTAGGTCCACGTGTGTCACAAACATAAACTACATGAAACTGGTCAAAATATAGGACCAAAAAATCAACACCTTGATTGTCCAATTTAGAACACATTCAAATTCTAGTGAAAGGGAAAAATCATGTCACATTGAAAACCCCCAAATGGTGGAACAACTAAAATTCCATTATTGACTCACTAAACTCTTCATATATATATTTTATTCAAAATTTATGGAATAAAAAGGTCTAAATATATGAGGGTCTAGTTTGTGTCCATGGTAAAATCCATGTAATTCTAATCAGTCCCCCAGGTCCTATAAGAAGTTAGAGTAATTATTTGACACACCTCATCGCTGTGATAATGTGTTCACTAAGTAGTGACACAACCTTTATGGTGATCAAAGCCTTATTTAATATTATAACTTCCATAAATCACACCTCATGACCTGGGCACCTTTGGTCACAGTGACTATTCACATCCCTTAGAAAAGGATACCCAGCTTTAAGGGACCCATTGTTTGACAATGTATATATTATTATATCACCTTCATATATGTATATGGATTTCAACTAAATATATATATTAGAAAAATGGGATATGTTATTCTTTTGAGCCCTAAAATAACCATGGATGAAATTAGAACCTCATGGTTTTTAAGTATATTCATGGAAACAATTTCTGGTAACATCTTCAATAACTAAGGAAATTGGAACGTTATGTAAAAACCCCATAACAAAAATATTAAATAGGATTATACATCTTTAAAATTTCATCATCCTGTTTTTATACCATTTCTCAGTGGATGAATTTAACACTCCTTTCTCAATCCTTTGGATAGCACACACCTCTTGACTCAAATACAAAATGCTTTGGGATCAAGATTCCTATATAAGATCTAAATTTCTTTATGCTTATCAAAACTATCCTAGGTAACTCTTCTTGTATACCTCATATCATCTTCCAGACACATCATTCTTCTTGAATAATTCATGCCCCTTGAAAAATGGTAGGGAAAACTATTTTTGACCTTGATATTGATGTATAAGGGAACTAACCAAACAATCATAGGCATATCCTTCCTATAGTAATAGAACCCAAATCCATGTGATCTATAGTAAATAATTGGATAAAAGTAGCACCTATGATGATATGGACCATTCCTTGAATTTTATCACCATCCTATATTCACTTAATCTAACATTTGGGTTATGTATTACGTCACACACATTCTAACCATTTAGTTAGACTCATCTTCCATTGTATTTATCCCTCAAACTGATATTACCCTCAATATATTCCATAGACCTTAGGAAAGAGTGGGGACACATCTATTTTACCATTCTATTGATGCATATGTTATTTGACATACCCATCAGAGTTATATCATGCTTCCAAGAAAATACCTCTAATCCCCATGAGAACTAAAAACACCATAGAGTAACATAGAACCATTTTTTAATTTTGGTTTTCTCTATTATGTTTGTCCTATATCCCACAATAAACAATCACATCACAGTATAATGAATTTAAACTTCACTATATCTAAAGGTTTGAGCTAAAACCCACAAAATAAAATGATAGACTATTAATGATAAATGTCTCCAAACTATATCAATATAAGGTCTGAACTAAGTTTGTAACTGCTTAAGATTTTATGAATTATTTTTTAAAAAAATTAATTTAATATTTTTTACATTTTTTATTTCAAGAAACACTAAATATAGATTTTTTTTATATGGAATCACTATGTTTAGATATCATTTCACGAATCACTATGTTATGATTTTTATACTATTTTTTATGCTTTCACCAGGGTACTCTTTTGTCGGTGAGGAAATGCTGCGATATTTCCCTGCATTCCCACTTTCCAAAGGTGGGTAGCATCCATTTCTTATTAAAGGACTTTTACTCCTTGATAGAAATAGGATGATGGGTTGTCGGTCTGTCCTTTCATGGATTCCTCCTCGAAAATCATTACCTAGTCCGGTTTCCCTCATAGATTTATATGTTGTTTTTTAAACTCTTTCCTGGTTCCATATCTTCGTGGATTATAGTTAATTACACTGCTTTTTCTAGGACATTCACATGGTTCATGTTAGGTCAGCAACTTTCAATCGGAAGAGTAGTCACATTGGGCATCACTGGTCTTTCCAGGCACTAAAGAAATGGTACATCTAGATTGTTTTCCCCTATAAAAGGGAATATTTTGGTCATGGAAGCTTGAGGAATCACATGTTGAGTGTGGGGAACTATATTTCATTGGCATGTCATAGTGGCTTTCCTAGCTTCCCATGTTTAACACAGGGTATGCTGTGAGTTTCACATCCAGTGAACAAAAATCGAACTGATCAGAACTCTGATGAGAGTGGTTCAAATGGGAAAATCCCTAGGAGGGAGCACATCGGAAACTTAATATATGTTGGATCGAAACACACCAATGAGGATGGATCTAAGGATAATTTGGTACCGACACAGGGGACACCAAGGTTTACCATTGGCTGGATTGAACCTCGTAGAGGCCTCCTACGTACCCAATTAAGACGACATGGATGAAAACGCACATATTTTGAAGGGAAAACATATAATCAGGTTGTACACAAATGAAAAATAACCTGAATAAATATTGTTGATCATTATTGGATGTCATCCAATCACAAGAAGGAAAATCATGGTTGTATGGTTATTGATTGTGTTGGGCATATACATCATTAAATACCAATAGATATGGAGTGATATTACAAGGATGTAGAAGCCTAAGTAATAACTAGTATATATAATTTAGGGTTGAATTAAGTGGATGGAGAATGAGATATAACTATCGTGAAGATTATAGTGATGTTAGGATTGAACCTCGGAAAGGCTACTTACATATGTATGTAGTGTAGAATCAATGTCCACAAATTTCAGTGAAAAAAATAACCTCAAAACTCATAAAGGATTTTTACATATCCCTATGGAGGAGAATTAATGTCCATGTAGTTTGGTTGGGCGATGGGACACCTGAGGAGGAGACCCTTGAGAATGGATTCATCGATGTGACCTGGAGGAAGTAGAACCTCCAGGTTGGGGCATGAACATCCAGAAATGAAAAGGATTCAAGGGAGATATTAGTATGGAAAATCAGTGATATGATTGAACCTCATGGAGGCTTCCTACATATCCTTGTGGAAGGTAATCAAATTCCTTGTAGTTCAGGATGGGTCATGGAATTAGGGTGTACACAAAGGACAATGAACCAATGACATACTGGTGCTGACACATGGTTAGTGTCCCGAGAGATGGTCTGATGACACTAAGGGATAAACCAAGGATGTGTGTCCTAGAAAATGAGACATTGAAGTTTACCAGTTTTGGGGGTTGAACCTTGGTGAGGATTCCGATGTACCCTGTCTGTGAGACCGGGATCGAAACCCATGTAGTTTGAAAGCATACAATTTAATGTCGAGTGGGAAAAAAGGGGCATACAATTTAATGTCATGAGGGATGAGGGTGAACCAACTTGAAGTGTTCAGGACTGATGGGTGATGGGATAGAATCTCATGTAAACATCATACATACCTTTCTCAGAAATGGAAAGGATCAATGTCCACGTATTTTGGAATTGGGGAATCAAAATTACACACTGAGGCGGACCAAAGAGTATTCCATGGCTGATGTTACTTTAATCCCACATGAGTCATGAATGGTGTAAGAAACAAGAGTCAACAAAGACAAGACAATCACATCATTAAAGGTGAATCTGTGAGTAATGGGTCAGGGATTACACATGGTCAATGGCCCATAGGGATGGAGATTTACACTCACTCAAATATGGATTCATGATGGAGATAAATCCAAAAGGTAGAGGGACAGGGTATTAAAGTTCTATGTCCCCATATCTCATATTTCCTTTGCTCACAGAAAAAGTGAGTAGAAGCCATGATGCTACCAACCATGATAATGGCTATATTTTTACACCAAGATGGTTGCCCTCTCCCACGGACATCTGTCCTTCCATGAAAGTATGATATGATTCCATGTGAGGGTTATCTCACTCTAATGGAGACCAGTGGGCGTGGAAATGTCCGAGGAAGGGTACCACATGTATATTGCCTGGTGTGAGGCCACAGAATAATGTAATGTTTTCAAGATGATGATTCTTGGTAGTTTAATGTAATACAACTTGGACAATAAAGATTCACTCATCACTCCTAGGACGTACATAACGGGTTCACTATAACCCTTGGTTAAAGGAAAGCACCCGAAATTCCATGTGGGGAAGAGGTTGTGGAGTAATACATTAAGGGGTCACGTTATCATGGCTATGCGAAGAATCAATAGTCATTAGCGTGCCTATGAAAATAAGCATGAGGATAAGTAACACAATATGAAGCACCACCCAAGGGACCTTGAAATCACTTTGTAAAATCTTGGAGGTCTGTTTGGGAGAAGTATGTTCCTGGAAGAGGTTTCACGCATAATAGGGACTTTGACATGGTGCCTTAGGGTAAGGAATACACATACAGTGAATAAGGAGGATCATATACAATACTGTAGGGGTGTCCACAAGATGAGGGGTTTCATACAAGATCAGGTGGATTCACGTAAAATAAATGGATGTGCGTAAGATTTTTATGATAGAAGGGAAAACATGAATGCAAGAAGAATTTTTTAAACAGAAAGGCCTTAAGGATAAAAGGAAATTGATGAGGATCAAGACCAAGGGGGGCCACTCGAAGGAGGACCCATGGGAGTCCTATCACGCAAGATACTATACCTTAAAGTCATTTTTTTGTACAGTCGTGTAAGTGGTGTATTTCATGTGATAGATCATTGGTTTGTCCTCTGTTACTGTCCACCGAAGGGCAGGAGTTCCACTTCTATTTATTTCTGAAAACGTTGTTGGAGGCATCCAATTAAAGTTGCACACTAGAGGCCATTTCACATCGTATTGGGAGTGTAAGGGATTGAATGAATATGGGAATCTTTCATTCCATACAATCTTCCTTCATGCCATTGCCTGGGATGGAATTTCATATGGTCACCGTAGAAGGTGCCCTTTGACGTCTCATTGGGCACGCAATGGTTTGCATGCATATCGGAATCTTGCGCACCAGCCAATATTCATCCACACCATTACCTTGGATGTTTTTTCATATTGTCTCCATGAGAATCTCCCTTTGATGTTGAATTGTTCACACAAGGGTTTTTGTACATATGTTAATCTTTCACACACCACTTAATTCTTGCGTACAACTCCCTCAACTGTTGTGGAATTGTCCGTGGATCCCCAAGATTCCTTAGGATTTCAAAAAGGTGCCAGTTTATGAACCTATATGAAATTAATCTTTAAAAACTACACCGAAAACATAATTATACTTTGGTAAAAACAACACTATGATTGGATTTTGTTACACAATTTTCTTATTTCTTTTGGTGGCTTACATTACATACAAGGATGAGTTTTACCTAACTAAAATATACTATTAAAATTATTATTAAAATATCATTATAGACAACACGTAGCCATTCAAATGGAAATTATGAATATTATTATTTTAATTATGAAAATATGGTTTAAACATGTATGTAAAATTAATCCATTGGTTATCAAAAATTAATAAATAAATATATGAAATATTTGAAAATAATGAAATTCTTTTTTTAAGAAAACTATATAAAACCCCATTTTATCTCAATAAATTAATTGAACAACTATTGATGATTTTTTAAAAAAATTATTATATTATACATTTAATAAATTATTTTTATAACCATATGATAGTTTTTATAAGCATAAAATAATAATTAATACCATTTTTTTAATAAAAAAGTTCATATTTTAAAAAGTAATTTTACCTTCTTTTAATGGAGAACCCATTTAAAATATAATTTTAGTAACTATTATATATTTTATTTTAAAAGATAAAGTTTATTATTTTAAATTGGGATATCAATATTTTCTTTCGGTTAAGTTTAGGTATTTTTCAAATAAATCTCATATTTGGATGAATAGAGAAAAAACACTAGCTTTTAATTCAAAACATATTTTTCATCTAAAAACATAAAATAGTTATATTATATTTTTAATTGGTTTTAATGATTAATTAGACTAATTTAATATAAAATAATAAAATAATGGTCAATATAAAAAATGTAACATTGAAACTGTATATAATAATCTTTCAATGATGGGAAAATATTTCCTTGAAAATTGTCATTATCGTGCCATTTGTGAGGTTAAATTTAATTTAATTTATTGAAATTTTTTATTTCTATTTGTAAGAAAGGAATAAATATTTGGAATTAGAAAAAATTATAATTTTAAATAAGTTCAACTTATATTTTTACCAAGAATATTGGCAAACGTGAGTAAAATTATGTATAGCGTTTAATTAAAAATTAATCTTATCAATGGACTAAATCATAAAAGCTTGTTGAAAAATTACCTATAAACTTATCCAAAATCCATTTTATGTTCTTATATTGACTATATACTCAATTGGATTGGATTTAGTGTATTATTTTATCCACATTAAATGGGTAAAACAATGGTGGAATTCCTTACTAAAAAATTTACAGGAATGCATCTCGTCCTCGACTATAAAAGCAATCATCCTAGCCAATTATTCACAACATTGGTTCCCTTTGGAATGAAAAATATCCCCCCAAATATCCTACCAAAATCTATAACCTCATATTATAATCCTATATTTTTTATGGAAACCAATCAAGGAATCCATTTGGTACTAAACAAAAGGATTTACCCAATGAAGAGGTAGCATCCTTCCTCACGTTATTTAACATTATTTTAATTATCCCCAACAAAATATATTCTCATTACATTATTATATAATAAAATATAAATAATTATAGTTATGATATTTTTAATCTTATTTGTCTACCAAAAATTTCAAAAACATTCATATAATGGGAACATTACTTACAATTCATATGTACGGTGAACTACCACCACGTGAAACGATGTTATTTGTTTTTTTCCTTTGTTTCCCATCATGGGTCGAAATTATGATGAAACTTTTATTATTATGTGATATATATTATAATTATGATGTATTTATTCTTATTTATGTATTATATTAACTGTATCTTTAGGATTTACACTTTGTGTAAATAAGATAATTATATTTCTAGACATGTGGACTACCGCCTCCCCAAAGTGATATGATTCATTAACTCACTACATGAAATGTATTTAGGATAGCGTTAGTAATATTAAAATATATATATGAAATATAAATTTCACTTTAATAATATCATATACATATATATCTATATATTTCATTTACATATCTTTTTATATTATATGAAAATAGGAATAGTATTCATGCGTACGTACAACCAACCTTCTCCCTAAACAGTGTATTCATTTTCATTTTTATATAATTGATATATTATTATATATATATAATGAATATATGTGATATTTATTACAACTTTCATATCCTATAATTCAATAAATAATGATCTAATTATGATTATATAGAATAACTAGTCGAAACAAATATGAAAACAAAGTATATATTTCCTAAAATGTCACATTAACATGGAGTTGAAAAAAAACAGATAATATAGAGTCCTAACATTAAAATATGTGGTATTATATATAAGAATATTGTTATTTGTAATATTTATAATAAAACATATATTATATATATATGAGGTTTTAATATTTATTAAAAAATTCATGATAAAAGGTAAGGGAATTTCAAGTCAATTTAAATTTCAGTGAGACACATTCCATATTCACCACTCGCTTCTTTTTAGTGTTGTATATACTGACCTATGACATGTTTTATTATTAATTTAATTTATTTTAATATTTTGAAATATTTAATTTTTTTTATTATTTCATGGGAATCATGATTCTGTAGTTACACATGTTGTATGAATTTTCTCATCTCCCTTTTATTTCAGTGAGACTTATGCCTTGTTCACCGCTCATTTGTTTTGTGTTGTGTGTATAGTTCATATTAATGTATTAAAAATTTTATTATGATTATATTTATTTGTATTGAAATTTACATTTTATTTTATTTCATTTATGGGGATTTTGGTTAAAAAGATACCAAATTGGTAATGTAAATTTTTTCTCAATTTTTTGTCTTTAAGATACATGCCATGTTATACACCTTTATTTTTAGATAGGATGTATATTATACCAATTTACATGTCATGTCATGAATATAATTCATTCATGTTATTTTAATTTTAATTTAATTTTATTCATTCATGTGGATCATGATTCAATGTTACCAATGTAATCATATTTTTCTACTACAATCTCATCGTTTATTGAGATTGTTTATGATTATGCTTTTTCTGATGAAATATTATGATCTATCTCTCAAAAAAACTCATTCCTTTTCTAATAGTTTATATATTATAAATATTTTCACATATTGGTTCAATTTGTTCTATTTTTAGTACTTGATAAAACAAAGAATTTTTTTTAAGAAAATATAACATTATCTCTCTCTTCTATTAGAAATTTTTTTTATTTCAAAACCATGATTTATTTGAAATGGGTTCCAATTTATTTTATAAAAATGGAATTAAAATAATTCAGGATACTTTTATATTTTCTGTGGTAAATGTTTTCACAATATTTTCAATATTATTTTAGATGAATTCTCAAAAATGTTTTTAAAATTATTTTCATCCATAAATTTAATCTTGAAAGTATTTTCAAAGAATATTTTCCTAAAATACATTAAATATCAATTTATAATTATTATGTTATATTTTAATATGAAAATGGTTTCAAAAGGAATTATATTTTTAAAATATTTTTTGAATGTTGGAACGATATTTTCCTTAATATATTTTTTTAATGAAAGTGAGAATAATTCCTTATATAAAAAGGATTTTTAAGTGATTTTATGAAATAGATTTTAAAAGAAAATAAAATTTTCTAAAATAAATGTTTCATGTGATCTTTCAAATTCTTTATCTATCTTAAATGACATATTTGGTCATATTATATTCTTTACTTGGGATACAATTCAAGAATATCATTAATATTCCTTCCTTAATTGTTTATGTTTTAAGGGAATGATGTTTATGAAAACTGTTTTTCTTCCACATATTATATTCTATTGAAACTAACTTATTTTCTTATGTTACTCTTTGATGAAATTATTATGAGACATATATATCTTCCATAGTTAATGATATGATTCATTTTTTATGATGCCCATTTATTTTCATGGGTTATTATATGATGTTTAGAAAACCCATCTAATTTTATGGGTCAGAATATAATGAAGGTTTTTATCTTCTAGCACAACCTTGTATGATTTCATTATATGATTGGTGAGACCTATATCTCCCCCAATAAATTGGTTAATTATAAATGTTTTATTATATCAAATGGTACATGAGAGTTTTTTCTATGCCTGAAACTAATGGTCATCCCATTCCTGAATCAAGAGGTCATCCCATGCCCGAATGAATAAGGTGAACATGAGGTAATCCAATGCCTAAAATAAGAGGGTTCAGATGAGGAAATTCTATGACTGAAATGAGATGGATTACTGAGACCAAAATAATAGGGTACACGGGAGGGCATCCCATGCCCAAAACAAGAGGTTACATAAGAGGGAATCCCAATCCACAGACAAAAGAGAACACAAGAAGGCATCCCAATCCCAAAGTAGGTACAATGGTGATTAGGGCAGGCATAACATGTTATTTCAGTCTTGTTAGGTAGCCTTGAAATATGATATTAAATGGTTATTTGTAATACATATATTTCTTTTCGTATTTCTTTGTTATTATTTCAGTTCCTATGCTCTTTATTACCATATGAGTAATGTATAATAAACTCCCAATCACTATAACATGATTCATTTGTATGATATTTTATATTTATAGTATGATATTAAAATGTTGTGATCATATTCTCATACCATTATAATCATGTTAATACGCCTTTTTTACCCATACTAAGAATATAGTCTCACAATTTTATTATGTTTCCATTCAACATGTTATGATGAATGGTTTTATGTAAAATACTAAACATGATGATCATTGTGTAAAACATCATGGATTTTTCACAAAGTGGGAATATTTTTATTCTATGTTTCAAAATATGAAAATATATTAGGGTCGTTAGGCATATATATTCTTAATGTGATGAATATTTATATAAAATGATTTAATATCCATGGATGTTTATCCTGGGTCACTATAGTTTGTATTGAAAGAATAGTTAATTCAACATTCGGAAATTAGGATAAAAAAACATAGTGAGTCCCCTACTAATATTTATAAGTATATTTCAAGGGATGTATCCAAGCATAAGCTAATGGTGTCATAGATTTTAATGTGGGTTTCAAGATTTATGCATCCTATAAGTAATTTCTCAATATTATGTGGCTTTTTGTTATGATAAATGAATCTCACACTTTTCTTTCTAGTTTTATTCAATGTATTGAACCATTAGGTACTGGGTTAACATTGAATTTATCATTAATTTTGGTGATTATGAGAAACTAAATTGGATAATGACTGAATATAAAGATGTTGTGATTATTTGGAATTAGATATCTCAATATATGAATAACAGTGTGAAATGTTTTGATACTCATATCATAATGACTAAGGGTGTGATGGAATTTTATAAATTTTTACATGTTAAGGATCGTAGATGAATGAATATACAGCTTTCTACATGTCAAGAAGAATGGAAGAGGAACCTATAATAATACGTCAAATGGGTGGTATGATGTTATCTATGTCGGAAAATGATTCCTAAAATGGAAATTTTTTATGGGGTTCAATGTGTTATATTTGGAGAACATGGAAGTTGACAAACCCAATTACTTGACCAATGAATTTACCTCTAAGTCCAATAAGGACCTATTCTATTACAATAATTAAAGATTATGGGTTTAATTGAGTATGTATTTGGATTCGTAAATTATGAAATATATAAGGAGGGTTCAGTTTATGTTTTTTCTCTATGTATTTACAAGAATATTTTTAATTATTTGATGGAATTAAAAGTTGATTACATAGGTAGTTGACATTTTGACTAGGGAATATAACTGTTAATATGTTCCTAAAGTTTAGAGCATAATGCTTCAATAAATATTGGTAGGGTATGAATAAGTAAATTTGGTGGAAGTTATTACCTAAAAATTGATAAAGGGTTTATTGAGAAAACTATTTATGTTATCATGGAAAGAGATTGCAACAATTTTTTATTTAAGGACTATATCCAACAATCTATAGAATAAGGGAAAAATTATTTTTTTAATATGGATTTTTGGTAATTCAGGTTATTACTAAGTTTTAGTAGAATACATGAGGAAGTTATTCGTGTGTTTGGTATGCTAAAACTGATAGCTATTAAATGATATAGGGGGCTTCAAATCAAATCATTTTTTGAGAAATTAATATACATAATTTATATTATTTTTGAAATCCATAATTTGGAATTGGTTTAAGTTTATCCTTTCATGGAATGGTTTATGATAAACATTGGATGTGTATATAGTGATTAATGTATTATATCCTTATATGAGGATAAATGTATATTGAATTACATGTGATAACCATTTTTTGGAATAAATCTTGATGGAATGACCAATCATTATATCTAATAACCTCATGATGTTCTAGTAATAACAAATTCACTTTTAATACTTGGTGTAAGATATGAACTTGAAAACAAGAAAGCCATAACCAAATAGTGTAGTTGTGCATATAAAAATGAATGAAATTATGTAATTTTATTTCCTTCTAGTATTATATTTTAAAATAACTCTATAACTCTCATAAATTTATATTGAAAATGACTTATCCTAATTCCCTCGTTTCTGTTGAATCGGTAGTATTCTAAATACTCATTTATTTAGGGTTTTGAGGGCCTTAACTCTCCATTGACCATTAACATTATTGTGATTAGTGATATTATTCACTATCTATAATTACCTACACTTTTTTCCATGTAAAACATTTACTCACATCCTATTTTCTCCTATTTGGAAACAAAGTTATGACATACTTTGTGTGACCATTATGGTTTAAAATTTATTTTCTTAATAGAAGCTTCAGTATTCAAATTTTTTAATGTGTGATTCTATGAATGAAACATTAAATTATTAAAAAATTAAAAATAATATGAATTTAAAGTCAAAATATCATTTTAATGGGGCTATAATGTAATATCATAAAGTTTTTGTGAATAATTTTTTATGAATTAATTACTTTTTTTGACATTTTTCATTTCATGCAACACTAAAGTTTTCTTAAGTCATATGGAATCACTAAGTTTTCCTTACATTTCACGGAACAAAAAGTTAATATTTCACTACATGAAACACTTATATTATATTTTGGTAGATAGATCACATTGATTTTTTTTACTTTTACACATATTATAGAGTTCCGTCGATAGCTTTTGTTACACACATGGATGACTTTTATCAATCTATAATAAATTGTTTGTAATGTTATTAAAATATCATTATAGTTACCACATCACTATTGGAATGGGACATATGAATATGATCAATTTAGTTATAAAATATGGATTAAACGTGAACATAAAATTAATCTATTGGTTATCAATTAGTTATAAATGGATGGTGAACTATTTTAAAATAATGAAATTTCTTTTCAAATAAAACAAAATGCAAACACAATTTCAACTCAATAAATTATAAAATAACTATTGAGGAACTTTTTTATATAATATTTATATTATATATTCAATAAATTATTTACACTCTTGTAATATATTTTATATCCACTTAACATGAATAAATTCAATTTTATGAATTAAAATTCATTTATTTTTAAAAAGAAATATTACCCCTTCTAATGGTAAACCCGTATTAAATATGATTTTTTACACTTTTATATTTTATATGAAATAATATTTTTAATTTTTTTAAAAGGGATATCAAAATTTACATTAAGTAAATTTTATGTATTTTTTAGAGAAGTTTAACATTTTCATGAATAGTGAAAAAACACGGTATTTTAATTCAAAATAGATTTTTTCATATAAATAATATATAGAATTAAATTTTATTTTTAATTGGTTTAAATGTTTATCTAGATAAATTTTACATGTATTAATCCTATATAGGTCATTTTAATTATTCTCACATTTTAAATTCATATTAAATCATTTCAAGCATTTGAGTATTTTTACTTTAATATCTTTCTTTTTTGTCGTGTCTGTGAGATTAATTTTAAATTAATTTATAAAAAATAATTTATTTTAATTTTTAAAAAATAAATCCATATTTGAAATCATAATCATTTATAATTTCAAATAATTTAAAAAAAATTATTATCAAAAATATTATTCAAATTGATTAAAATTAATTAGAGCAATTAAAACAAAAATTAGCATAAGAAAGGACTGAACCATAATCATAAGAAAAATAAAAACCTAGGAACTTTTCCAAAATCCATTTTCTGTCCATATTTCTACCATATAATCCCTTTTCTTATATTTTAACCATTATTGTAGCCACTTTACATTATAAAAATATGGGTGTAATTCTCTATTAAAATGTTTACAAGAATGTCACACCTACACTATAAAAAGTCACTCACACCTCCCACATATTCACACCTCTTAATCCCTTTTGGATTTCCTAAAAATGGAAAAAAAAAACCTCCAAAAATCCCTAAATTCATCCCAGAATCCTTGATATTGGCATAAATACAATCAAGGAATTCCTTTGGTGAAAATAAATACGAGTTGCCAAAAAAATTAATAACATTATTCCATACTCTCTTTTGTTTTATTGTCCTTATACACAACATAAACTGTTATTATTACATGATTATATAATACCCAAATTATCCTCAATATATTGAGTAGTTTTTATTAAAATGGTTTTATCAACACATATACTCACTTCAATCTATTGGGTAATGAACATACCATTCACATGTATGATAAACTACCACCGTGAAAAATGTTATTGTTTTGGTTTTACTTTACGACCTCTCATTGGTGGGAATTATGTTGTACATGATATTATAATAGTATATATATATATATATATATATTATATTTATTCAATATTTATTATTTGGTAATTATTATATAATACATGCCATTATAATTTCCATTTTTTGTAAATATAATAACTTCGGTTGTGGACTTGTGGACTACCGCCTCATCAAAGCGACGTGATTCATTTAAACATTACATGGTTTATTTTAAAGATGTGTTATTGACCATATATTATATATATATAATTATAATTAAAATTTAAAGATATTATGTATATATATATATTTCATTTACTTTTCTTTCAACACAACAAGAAAATAGAAACATCGTTCATGTGTACGTACAACCTACCATCTCCACTAATGGTGTATTCCATTTCATAATTATATATTTCAGAGATGATTAAAAGTATCAATAAAATAAATATATATGATATTTATATCATTTTTTCATCCTATAAGAATAAAAATTATGATATATGTAAGAGGTTCTTTAATAACAAGTCGAAACAATTACAAAAAACAAAGTGGATATAACCTGAAACGTAACATTAACATGGTGTTTTTTTTATAAATGGGAATTGTAGAGTCATAAAAGACAATATATGGTAATAAATATATTTATATAGTTCTATTTTAAATTTAAAATAAACTTATATTTTTATATAATTGGTTTTCATATGTATGATTAAATTCAAGACATAATGTAAGGCAATTTAGTCTCACATTTTATTTCTATGAGATAGATTCCATAATCACCACTCAATTATTTTATGTGGGATATATGACTATATAAGACATTTTATATATTAAAATTAATTTATATTATTAAATGAAAATATTAAATTGATTTTATCATTTCATGGGGATAATAATTCTAATGTTACTCAAGTATCGAGAGTTTCCATATGTCACGTTTATTTCTATGACACGTTTTCCTTATTCCACACTCATTTATTCTATCTATTTTATATACTACCCATGAATTTATTATGTTATTCTTATACATAAATTAATATGTATCTAAATTACAATTGTATAATCATTCATTCATTTGTTTTATGGTTTAAATTTTACCAAATCGGAAAAGTAATTTTTATCACAATTTTCCTTCTTAGAGATACTTTCTATGAAACACACCTATATTTTTCTATGGGATGTATGTACTACCCCGTGAATGGTTATATCATGAATGTCCATTTTTCATAATATTGTATGTTTCATGTAATTTTATTCTATTATATGGATTATTAGTCAATGTTACAAATTTAATAATATGTTACTGCAATCATATCATCATTTATTGGGATTGTTTATGATTATGTTTCTGTTGATGAAATCTCAGGTTAAATCACTCAAAAACAATCATTAATTTTATTCTCATATATTTATTAATTATATATTTATGTATTGGTACCATTATTACAATTATTTTTACTTTTCCAAATTAATAAATTTTTTTAAGAAAATCTTATATTATCTCTCTCTTTGGTCGGCAATTTTTATTCTCTGAAAAATATATTTTCTAGAAACAATATCAAAATTATTTTATGACTAAAAATAATTTTAATTATTTTAAAAAAACCATTATATTTTTTACAGAAATGAAAATGTTTTCAAAATATTTTCAAGGTTCTCATACATGGTTTAACGAAAAAGGTTTTTAAAATGATTTTGAGACTTATTTTTATGTTTCAATGTATTTAAATAATAGTTTATAAAAATATAATAATTTTTTAATTATGAAATTTCAATGATATTTTATAAAAAAATTCATAATTATTTAAATATAAAAGAATATTTTCTCAAATTGTAAAATATATTTTCCTCAACAAATGTTTTAAATGAAATTTAAATGCTTAATTTATAAGGAAAAAATATTCAAAATTGTTTTGGGAAAATTAAATTCCATGAAATGAAAGTTTCTGTATGAAGTGTTTCATGTTATAATTTTAAATTCCTTCTCTATATATAATGAAATACTTTGTAATATTATAGGTTTTAGTATGCACATGATCGAGGAATACTATTCTTATTCCTTCTTGGATGGTTTATGCTTTGACAGAATGATGTTTATGAAACATGTTTCTCTTCGATTGGTCATATGCATTTGAAACCTACTTATTTTTAGTTTTATTATATGATTAAATGATTATGAGATATATATATATATTCTATACTTAATTATATGATGAATTTATAATGATTCCCATTTCATTTTAGGGGATGTGATATGATGTTTATGAAACCCATATATTTTTATGGGTAATATTATGAAGAATCCTTTGTTATATTTTTATTCATTAATGTCTGATGTCATTATGCGATTAGTGGGACCTATAACCCCTCCAACTCATTGGGTAATGATAAAATTTTTTATGATATCAATGGGTACATGGGAGGGGATCCCATTCCCAAAAAAGATGCAATCTCAATACCGAAGCATTAGGGAATCCCAAGACCAAAACAAGAGGGTTCATAAGATGGAATCCCATGCTTGAAATAAAATGGTACAATATTGGGCATTATAAATCAGAAACATGATTGAATCCGAATACAAAAATAAGAGTGTATTTAGGAGAGAATCAAATGGAAAAAAAAACATAAGGGTACATGGGAGGGAATACCAATCTTGAAAAATGTGGGTACATAGGAGAGATTCACAATCCAAAAACAAGAGAGTACATAGGAAGAAATACCAAGACCAAAGAAGGTACACGGGTGACAAACCCAATCCTAACATGCTATCAGGGTCATAGTAGTTGGACATGACATATGATTTTGTATGATTTATGTTTTTACCACAAATTAAATGTCTTATTCCAGTGTTATAATTTCATTGATTATGATTCTGATTCCCTTATAATTAATTTCAAAATAACTTTTAATATTTATGGAATGATTCATTTTTTTATCTTTGATGTGCATGGTATAATCTTCTAAGGTTACAATAACATTTTCATACACTTATGATCGTGTTTGTGCCCCTTTTTTACCCTTAATGAAAAAGTTAGATCACTATATTTTTATTCTTCCTTTCTCCATGTTGTGAAGAAATGTTTTATGTAGTAGTACTAAACAGTAATATATATTTTGGAAAAATTAATGATCATTCACCATGTTATTATATTTTATAAATTTTTCCAAAGTCACTAAAAAATCATTTTCCAATGAAATATATATTTTTAATTTGGTGAATATTTATATAATTTATTTAATATCCATGTCTATTAAGCCTGGATTTATATAGAAATATCATAAACTATGTTGATATAAGGTCTAGTACAAGATACTCTAATCTATAGGGATAGTATGTTTGAGATAAAATACACAAAAATACAGTGAGAAAAGTTCCAAGATAATGATGTTAAACTACATAAATAGAAGGTCAGAGCTAAAAGGCCTAAAACAAATATGATATAAAATTAGATTTATGAGAGACTAAACGACAATACAACGATAATTTATTCTACTATATTATGGAAGGAACAAACTATTTTAGAAAAATAACCCATTAGAGGGAAACCTAAATAAGATCCAATTCAAAATCCCACTCTGTATTCCCCTACATGAAGTTTAGGAATAAAAATAAAGAAATATAAATAATGTGGAAAAATGTTTGGGTGGCCCACCGTATAGACTTATAAAAAATCATACTATACTCTCCTAGTCCTTCAACATCAGAAAAATATAGATCACTCTCCCTCCTGCTCATATATTCTCCCCAGATTATCCTTTATAAATAAGAAAGTCTAATGATAACTAGAGTAGATAACGTTAATGTGGAATCTCTTATTGGTGGGAATTCATGATCGTTTTTCAAGAAGAATGTCTTAGAATTTAAACATTCAAATCTAGAAATTCAAATTTTTGTGATATTATGAAATAGATGGGAACCATTTTTGATCCCTAAAACAATTCATCTATGAATTTCTTTCACACCATGACATAAGTAAAACTATACTACAATATAAAATTATCAAAAATTATATTCATTGATAGCATATAGGAGAAGGAATGTCCACATATTGAAGTATCTCACACGAATATATGATCCATGGTGAAATTTTCAAAATTACAAGTCAATAACAACATGTGATTATAGGACACCTTATATCTTTAATACTTTGTTATAGAGACATAATAGATTATCATAATTGATCAACATATTCATTTTACACCACTATAATTAGGTGAAACTTCTTTGGACCAACAATAAAATCAAGCCAGTCCTTCTCTTTCATGTTAATGAGTCCTAATTTCTCCAAATTGGTTTTCTAAAATATCTTAAGAGTATCTTAAAATTGATATATATAAACTTGAAATACGAAAATTAAAAACATTAGATGGTCAATTTCATCATTCATAGCACTGACCTGGTTCTAGTGAGTTGCCAACTCCCCCATAATCTGAGAAGCTTCATTTAACTCCCCCTAGATTTTTCTTTTTCATGTTGAAGCCTTAAATGTTAACACCCTCAATTCAAGGTCACTCTTCTACTCTATTAGATAGATCACCTACATCCCCAAGATAAGAATGGAGGTATAATCCAAATCCTCATAACTGAGGGTGGTAAAAATAAATTGAAGGTTACCTAGTTGGTCCTTTAGCCCATCGAAAGGGTTCTATGAAACTAAGGTCTAGATCTACCTCCATATTTGACGTCGCATCAAATGGTAAAATTATGTAGACTCCAGAAATTGTATAATCCCATACTATGAATCGGAAATATTTTGAGACTATTTTTCTAATAAAAAGATTCATGGTTATGGTATTTGATTAAGTAATAAGGGAGATGACCTTTGAACCTACCAAAAAAGTCAAAATAATCCCCAAGCGTGTTGGGGCATTGACTTTATAGATTTGAGGTAAAGGAACTATAATAAAGGGGTACATGGATTCATTATCTTGATGAAAGATTATTTTATATCACCAGGTAACCAAAGTATAGGGCTGATCTTATAAAAATAAAATTCTTGGTTTCATCACTGACGACTTTTATTGACCTGAATCCATCCTCAGTCAAAGAGGAGACGCCAAATTATGATGAGAAGATTCTTGGTACCCTCGATGCTTTCCAAAAGATAATATTTTATTACCACCATTTAGAGATTAAAAACATAAGATAATGTTAGTAAATGAGACACAAAGTGATCAAAGTGTCAAGTTTCTGAAGAAGTTTTCATCGTCTCAGAAGTTCACATAATTTAAGGATAAGACTATAGTTGGATTTCTACCTATATCAGTCTAATCCAAAAGATTGTTCCCCAGTTATAGATCAAATAGAACAAATGATGGGACATTTAAATCAGTAAACATGCATTATTGAGTTGGAACCTCATCCATATCTTTTCATGATATGATAGTAATGACACTAAAGGTTCTACTAAAGAAAATGAATGCCCACCTGCATCCTCAAGGGAGGATACATGAACCTCCAAGTGTGCTCAGAATGGAACATCACATTTTTTAACCAATCTAGATGTGTTCTTGGAATAACCCAAAATAATGAAAATTTGAAATTTAATAATTACTAGAGGATTCAGTATGAGATGTCTCTAAAAATTAAGAATTATTATTTTTTCCTTTCCCATCTAGAGAGAGGTATCTATTGAGAAATAAAGATAATAACATTACTGAATCCCCTATAATAGGGGATGATGTCGAGGTATTCACAATAGAAGCATAGATCACCACGCTCATCTGAGCCTGTTCACCTGATGGTCCCCCAACATCAGTCTCTCAACCACTAATAAATCCATCACCTTCAGTTGTACCCTAAGGAGAATATATTATGTATGGAAGGGTTGTTCTATCTTTTTTATCCTCCCACCATATAAAAAATAATAAAATTACATAAAAATGGTCCCAATAGATCCATGGTATGTTAAACATAGTAGTAAGGTTAGCCCTACCATTACCTCAAAAATGGGATGGCCATATTCATCAATGCATACCCTAGACCACCATTTTATATAAATGAGGTGAATAGAAACCTCATCCATTAATGTATTCCAACATAACATCAATTTATTATATGATGAAATTGACCTCTAAATGTCAGTTTTCGAACGTCATGCGCATGTGGGTGGTGAAATGATGGAATCCTTCCAAAGGTAGTTCTGATAGATGTAATATACCCCAGAGCTCAACCTCTAAGTTAATCATTCCTTATGTTATCCACTATTCAAATGTATTTGAAAATAGTAATGATAACATATTTTCACTCTCTAGTACAAAATTCTCTACCACTATATCGATTTTTTCTTCTTCTAAAATTTATAGTAATGTTGAATTTTTAACATCCTTACATGTTTCTTCCATGGATGTTGCGCCTCTCGATGATAGTTTTCTTTAGGCCCCAGATTATTCTCATCATGCAGAGGTGATTAGGATTCTTCACATACAAGTTTGGATAATTCACCATAGGAATATGAGTTGATAAAACCTTAACATAATAATGAGATAAAACAATCTTTACATCATGAAAAGGGAGTTTTATAATGGATCTATTTTCCTCCAAGATAAATATCATCCAAAACTAGAGAGCCACTATCAGATGCTCTTCAGATCTAACATTAATAAGGGTAGGACATATGCATTGTCTACACATGAAATTATGGATACACAAAAATGGTGGCTTCCATTCAAAGAGGAGGTCCCTGTCAATTTGAGAAGAACGTTTTCTTCCTCACGGTGACATCATATAGGCTCATAAGACAAGGATGGAACCTCGGTTGTCAAACAAGCTACCAATGGTCAAAGGCTCATTCGGTTTGAAGGTTATGCATTCATGGTAGCTCATGAAGGCTTTGACCTCCAAATACTTTTTTGTAATGGTCCATAACAAGTTAAAAAACAATAAAATTTATTTTAAACATATTTTAGATATTTTTTGGATGTTTAAGTACTCATAACCTCATAAATGATCCACCATCCAACCCCGTAACATCTGAAATTGGATTGAGATTCTTTGAGGGTACATTCCACTATAAATATTCTACATAAGGTAATAAATATTGGGCAACACATTGATGTCAAACATGAAACACTTCCCACCTACTATAGAAGTCTCCATAATGAATTTGGAGAACCTAACTCCACGTTTTCCCATTATCGGGAGTAATTAACCACTTAATTACATGCGATGTAAATTGTCCATCTAAATATTTTGGTTTTCTATGAATATGACCTTCCATCCCCAACCATTGAATCTCCCATATTAAATTATAGTATAATAATAGGGTTCAAACTATGGGAGCCTTTCATAGGAATTGGCAGTGAATTTTTGACCTCTTTCTTGGAAAGGGATTTTTTGATGAACTGACTCAACAATGTCTTGAACGATGTATAAGCATTAGAACTTGGGTCCTTCGATAGGTCATTTTAGGCCAACATAACCAGCTTTAAATGCGAATAGGTGTCCTATCTATATTTTCCCACAAATACCTTGGGGGAAAATCATCATATATCTCTCCCAACATGGTTCTACCATAGATTTTATAGACATCCTAGAGACGAATTACCACCTCACCATGAGTGGAATGGAATGTGTTTATGTCAAAAAAATATCAATTGAACATGTCTGAAGTTTAGACATTATTAAAGTAGATTTATTTCATTATATATATATTCTCACACATCCTGGTCTCATTCATCTCATTAAAAACCCATTAGATATATAATACACTTATAAGGGACAACCCCAATCCATTCCATATATGTCCCCAGAAAGAATGTCCTAGTTTGAAACCCACTAAATCACCTGGATAGTGGTGTAATTTCTCATTATCGAATGGTACATTTTGAAATAAAAATAATGTTGAAAATGATCTCATAAAAATATGTGGGAATTATTGTTAGTATATCCATATCTATGTGCTCCCCTTAAGTCATAAAAATGGCATGCATGTGAGCTTTTCTCTAGAAAGGTATTCTAGGTTTTTTGAACCGTAGATAGGGGTATGATTAGTTTCATAGTCAATGGAATAGGAGTGCCATTAGTATGGAAAACCCCTTGGATTGGATGAATATCTAAATGAGGGTATTCTTTATGCAACACTACCAAAAGGTCTTTCAAACTCATTTAAAATGACCCTAAAACTTGGCCAAGCATCTCCCACAAAATCTATGAGGCCATTCCGATAATCCATACCTTACCTAGCCACTTTCTTTGATATTTTTTAAAAAATATTCCATGTTCTTGATTTCATCAACATAAAATCAAGAAGAAAGTGTTAGGAAATTGAAAATCCCAAAAAAAAATGTATAATTCTATAATCCTCAAGTGAATCACATGATACATTCATGGAATCACTATCATGTATAAAAAACATAAATATTATTTCCCATAAATGTCCAATAGAACACATGAACCCAAATAAAAAAAATCTGGCTTCTCAAACCTTCATGAGACTCAGGATCATGTGACATTGGCATTGTCTTGTGATCCACATAATTGTCGATCAGTCATACATCCAATCCAAAAGATCATGGGAAACATAATAGGAAACCATAAAAATGTATTTCCATGTTTCAAACATTTTCTAAAGATATATTCATGTTTTCTTTGAAAAATTGGGTCGCAAAAGTGATTCATGTGTAGTGGTTCATTGAAAATAGTTTTGTGGAGTGGTCTTGTGATTAGTTCTTGTGTATTTTTCTATGAAAGGGTTACCCGATAGAGGAATATTTCAAGAGTTATAAGATATGGGTAGCTAATGAATGAGCCTCCATATGTTACACTATTTATAAATTCATCTGTGGAATATTTAAAGTCACCTAGAAGATAAATAATTACAAAATAAACTTATTAGAGACATCCCTAGATCCTCAAGTGCCTTTTTACATTCCTCGGGACTGATTTTTTATCCCTGGGGATGTCACTCATGAAGGGAGTCATTTGTTGACATAATCCTAATGAACAGAAAAAAATATATATGGTAAGAAACACTTGATTCTTGGGTATTACTTTTACCATAAATCATAGGAAGAATAAGGGGTTAAATATGTATGGATTGTGTAATCTTTTAAAGGAAAATAGATCACATGACCTTCAAGAGGTCATGAAAATGATTTATTCATAGTACATGACCTATGAGAGCTTGTTTGGGGTCCCTTTGAATACCCCTCATTAAAATAGATAATGAAACCAATGACAATAATTCATCCTGTGGTAGATACATGATGAGCTCTATATAGTCTCAAAACTTTTTGGGTGGCAGGCTCTTGATAATAATCCCAAAATACCTGTAAAATGATGAAATAAATGCAAAGGAAGAATCATTTGATAGTCACAAATATTCATTGTACACACCCATGTGGCTCAGAATAAACCTCATAAGCCCGAGAAACATAATTCCCTTCTTCCAAAATATCCCACTATCAGGTCACCTTTATCATGTGGAGGACATCATACATGTCCACGCCATCGTGCGATCCCCCTATGGCTCTAGTGAGAAATAGAAAAGTTATCCATGATAATTCTTGTTCATCACTAGAGAACCCTTTACTGGTTATCCATAACATTATGGTTTAGGAAATTGATTTTAAATTAAAACTATCATATAATGTTTCAAGTCCCCTAACAATTTTTAGAGAAAAATTGAAATAAAATTAGAAGTAACAGGTTGTTCCTGTCAGTGGTGGATCAAAATATTTTATGAAAATTGAGCTGTACAAACATGCAGATTAACAATGATCATGATAAAACCCATCTTAAAGCTGGAATATTCCCACAAGATACATGTTCACGATAGATTGATCCTTTGAAGACCCCCTGGAAATCCTCCATTATCTCACTGAAGGTCTAAGACAAAGAATCTCAAATAACATGAAATAATTTCCACATGCATATTGATATAACGACACCCTTTATAAATTTCGTCCCACCCCTATAAAATGAAATTGGAATTACCACATGATTACGAAATATCCCTTTCATTATCCAAAATAAAATAGGCTGATCACTGACAATATGATCTAGTGGTAACTGGAAATCACATGACACTAGTAGCCGGATCATGTGAAGAATGTAACACCAAATCCCTCCAGTGACTCTTACCCAAACATTTGAGATAAAATCTTTACAAGAAAACGTATAACCTGGTTGGTGAGGACTATAAATTCCACCCCTCATTAAAGAAAAAAATCTTTGAATCAACACATTAGAATATCCAGGAATCAATAACTAATTTTCTGTGGAGAATATTTCTTAGAGAATCCAATCTCACAATCTCAATGGTTTTATACCAGGTAAAATATGAGTAACACATAAGGGATCATGAGTAATGAATATGAGCTTCATGTGATCACATGATATCATATAAAATAAATATATCTTGTCATCCAGTCTAGGTGAAGAAGGTAACACATATCTAATGCATCCCACAAAACATAAGAATGCTAAAACTAAAATAATATAAGGAAGACATGGAATAAATAATTTAATAGAGACTATAGGATGAGAGTCTTAAGTGATGAAAATATATTTTTATCCACATTACCCTTTCAAGACTAATCCAAATCATGGGGAAACACTATTAAATGTCTCCCAATTGATGTGATGTCTTCGTGACATGTGATTTGGTTCATATCATGTCCAATAAAAATGATAATAAAATTATATGATTCCATCTAGGAATGCCACCTGATTCTTGAGAACCCTTCTGGGATATCTATCCAGATCTTGCAATATCCCCCAATAAGATACCATATTTATGTGATGATTATATTATGTGTTAGATATGTTTCATAATTTCCTCTAGGCATACCTTCCAAATCACATGACACCCTCCCAACATGTTAGGAAGGTATCACTATAAGACAAGGACATGTCACCTATATCTTTTGAGGTAATACAAAAATTATAGCATGATCATTTGATCCCCCCCCCCCCGAAATGTTATCTGGATCATGTGAGACCCACTATATATTTCTGATAAGATCATGCAAAGATTGCAGTAAAATACTTCCAGGTCTTGCAAAGCATCTAGACATGTTGGCCTCAATCATGAGATGTCCTTCAGACTTTATATTATTATTGTTCATTATACCTCAGAAAAGTCAACTCGACCATGTGATTGTCTTTACAAATTTCTAAAATACATACCTACATGTAAATACATACTTTTACACAATAGCTAGACAATAAAGGAATGTCACAAAAACTATCAGGTAGGTTAGGAATAAAGTCATGCTATGTCAAGAATGAATCCCAATACATTGTATCCTGGTCCAATACACCCATTAAGGTAATACATTGTGTAATACCTGATAAAATTAATCTAATATGACACTAATACCCTCCAAAAACATAATATATAGGATTAAAAAAATGGACTAATCTCTATAGTAAGAAATAAAGGGGTTGTCCTAGCATATTATTCTGGTATAAATAAGAAGTGACACTAAATATTTTTTATCCCATATTTCTCACATTGAGAATATTTCAATGGATCTTGGTTAGTTGCAAGGGTCATGTAATTTTAATTATAATTCACCACCATACCTGAAATCCTCATAATGAAAGCCCCAATAAATTCCATTATATGACTACTATCATATAAGGGAGTCATCCTTTGGGAAAGTCCTAAGTGCATGACTAAACTATGATGACAATAATTTCTGATATAACAAGGATACATAAGATTCCCCTGAGTCTCAATCTAAAGTACCTAGTGCCTAAGCATCCTCATAATTTAACTTTACTCATGATGTTAAAGTGGATGAGTTTAAAAAAAATACATGGTTTTATACACAAGTTATAAGGAAGATACATATGATTCCTCATAATGTCTTAATCCCATCTTCCAGATATTAATAACTTACATACTAATTTGATACTCTGTAGAGACTAGTTATATAGATTGAATATATATATATAGATACCCATTATGAATAAATGGATGATGAACCTTAGATACCCATAGGTGAAAAAATTAATTCACCTCCCTTTTCACATAGAGGGATTCAAAACATAATCATTGTGATAAGGTAACCAGTTTTGTATCGTGTTTATGAAGAGATTCAATAAGAAATATTAAATCTATAAGAGAGTCCCATAGATGAAAAAACTCCCCCCAAAATGGTTTCATAAGCCTAACCTCTCATCCTATTGACCAAAGCGATATCCTATGTGTCATTGGGTTTGAAACCCCAATTGACCCACACCCTTTTGAAATCAGATTTGTACAGAGTTATTATCTCAGGAGTCATTGGGAGTTTCTATGAAATGTGGAAATAGTGAACATTCCATTAATTATTGCAAGAAACATCAAAACCACCATAATTAACTATTGGTAAAAACAATCTGTCACCTATACAATGGATCAAGGTTTAAAAAGTCATGTTATTTGGTAATATTATGAAAATTAAAGTGATATCTATTGACTGTCAAAGATAGTTGAAATTGAATGATGGATGAGGTAAGAATCTGTGATAGTTATCCACTATTTCTTTTGACTATCAGGGTATTATCATTGATTTGTGGTAAATTTCTCACAATTTTCAAACCCTCTACCAAAAATAACTCATAATAGAGTCATGTTTTTTGTGATAATTAATCTAAAGGTTATACAAATTGATGAAAACGAGGCATATCACTAAACCAGTACTTATAAAACCCATAAGGGGATAAATTTTCATGGTATAAAGTTATTATTTTAATAATTGATTGTTTTTTCTACTAATATAGATTGAAAATTTAATATCATATGCCTCATGTAAATTGAATGGTCAAGAACATTACTAACAAATACGTTATCTAGAGTTTGTTGTATTGATTTTCAGGTTAAAAATATATCATCATTATCCCTTTTGGATAAGTTGGAAACATATATAGATCAAAAGAACTGTATTTTTATAATCAAATTGAATGAGATGAATATGCACTAGTGAATATGGTTATTGATGATTAAGTACAATGACTACTCAATACACTACTATTATTGGAATTAAAATAACGTGGAAGAATCTATAATTAGAAAGGATCTAGATGTCTTATCATTTATAATAATTGATATGTATTTGGTCTGTATAAATATGAAAATTATTTAAATTCAATTACTAATGTAAGGGACATCACCAATCCACTCAAAAAAAATTCACATCCATCCCTTGTGGATATGATAAAGGATGATTAAATAGATTATTTGGAAATTCAAAAGAAAGTGGAATCCATCATAACAGTGAAATTAATAGAGTTTAAATTCAATGAAGATTCAATTGTATGATTTGGGTGATGACTATATGTACTATCAAATCCTGAGTTAAATACGGAGTTATTGGATGATGCCCAATGCTCAACCTTATCCATCAATCCTTGGAATGTGAATACTTTTTGAGTTATCCAAGACCACAATTGGTTATATAATGTGAAGATGTACATCCTGATATATACATCAAGGTGACTTATATGTCAGTAAGTGATGTTTGAAAGAAAAAAAATCTAGTGGGATTATACACCCATTGCCAATACCAATATGGAAATAAGAAAACATTATTATGGACTTTGCACCTAGTATTTCAAATAAATCAAGAGAAAATAATTCTATATTGGTTTTGGTGGATCATCTTACAGAGATGGAACACATTATTAAACATCTATGGAAACATGACTTGATCTACTAGAATGGATAAATATTAGAGAATCGGTAAGGATATATGGAACACCACTATTAATTGTATCAAATCAAGCCCCATCATTTACCTCACTGTAATGGTAGATTCTCTATCCTAATAAAAATAAGGAGTTGATATTCATCATGTATTATAATTTTCAAACAGATGGCCTATCTAACCAGACTAACCATAAATATGAGTACATGTTTACATCATACTCAATGGACTTTAAAGGATGATGTGATCAACATATTCCTCTAGTTTAGTACTCATACAATAATTGTTACCAATCTTGAATCCAAATTTTATTTTTAAATCCATTTATGGGATGATGTTTAGAACTACTTAATTCTATGAATAAGTCGGTGAATATAAATTTTTGGGTTCGGAAATGGTCTAGGAATTAGTGGAAAAGGTCAAAACCATTAAACAATATATCAAGGATAATCAAATTTGACAAAATATCTATACTAAAAATTATCTATGATACCTAGAATATTAGGAATGATATAGATCATTCCTATAGATATCCCCTTTTTTGAAAAACATGAAATTTTGGAATAACTGAAAGGTTACTCCATTATTAATTAGTCACTTTTAAATCCATGATTGAATTGTAGTAGTAGCTTATCGACAAGAATTAAAACCTAACCAATCTAAAGTTCATGATTTTTCCATGTATCCCTCTTGAAGGATTACATACCAGAACCCGAAAATGTGATTAATAAATCGGCATACCATTGTATAGTAAAATATATTATGGGGAGAAGAAGGTGAAGATCTTAGATCACAAAAAAGGTATACTAAATAAGACAATGCTCCTAGGGAAAGTGCTATGTCGAAAGCGACGTGGGAACCAAAGGAGGTTATGAAAAAATAAAACCCTCATAATTTTTATTGTCTACAGTGATCATTTAGAGGGTGAAGTTTTGATGTGGGGGAATATTATAAAGACCTGAACTATTATATATAATATTCTCTTTGTGATGGAATTAAATGCACTATAATTTTTATAGGAAACACATTCATTTCATTAGATTTATTATAAACTATTATATTTAATATAATTCTAATAATCAAAATCATTGAATATATAGTCATTGAAGAGTGATCGTACTATTAGTATAAATATTAGGAATGATAAATCCAATTGACATACGAAATAGACAAAATGGAATCAGCAAATATGATCATACCCAATTAAGACAATTATTAAAGCTTGTAAGGGTGAAGAGATCATGTGGGATTTACATTATCTAAGACAAAGATGGTATCTGAAAACAAAATCTTGAGAAAAATGGTTTATGATATAATTTTATCCTCATAATGATCCTGAACCAAAATATGAATGCCTAACCTCCTAATAAAAATTCAACATCACACACCACACCCATAGGGGGGGTTGTTGGTGTAATTGGGGGAAACTATCAAGACCCAAAAAAAATATAGGGATTTATATTAATTTTTCAATATAATAATGATTACATTTAATTTATATTATTATTAATTTTTAAATGATTTTGAATTTTAAATGATAAATCACCAATTTTATTTTTATTGAAAATGGAATCTCAATTAAGATTTTTCTTTATAAGTAATTAATGAATTGTTTTAAAAAATTAATATTTTATTATAATAATAAAATTAAAAAATGAGTATTAAATATAAATGATAGTTTTTTAATAATCCAAATTCTATTTTTTTAGGGTTTCAAAAAGTGGTTTAATTTATGATATGAAGGGTATAAAAGACCAAATATATGATCCACCCTTAAAACAATTTTACTTTGAGGTTATTTGATTAATTTTATAATGTATTTCGGTATTCTTCAATTCCTATAATATATATTAATGCTCTAAAATCATTTAATTATGAACATGACTCACTTACACATTACCAGGGGTAATATTATAATTATTTAGGCCCTCAGACATATAAAATATTGAAATCTAGTCCACTTTGGTAGAAACAATAGAAAAAAATCATGGGAAGGTTCGTGATTTTGATTATATTAATATATAGAATCAAAAACCTGTTTTTGGGAATTAATAAAGAATTCACCTCTTTTTTCCTATATAAACCCACACAAGATCCCATTTATCTTCACTCAAAAAACTTGTATAATTCACATAATATTCCATAACCTCTCAAAAATCCCCCCATAGTTCACTAATGATTTCAATATGCTTCTCCCAAGATTTTATAATCTCACCATAAAATTAAAGAGCCCATCTCTCATTATGATAATTCATGAAATTTCATTTTATTTATCATTCTAAATCACATTTGATAATGTTTTCATTACCTTATAGATAAAAATATTCTATAAAATTTATTTCATTACAATTAGAGTACATGTATCACTTCTCATTATATCATTTAACTGATCCATTACTATGATGAAATATAGTAATGGATCACCTTATTTTCATATTGTTTGAATAATTTTCTCTATTTGGTACCATTAATTTCATATTAATAATTTTATAATATATTATATTATATCCCCCCTACAGAAACTTTGATTTAAAAATGATTAGATACCCCTTCTTTCTCATTTAACAATTTTGTGAACCATTTTGTAATATTGTTATGATTCCAAGATTTCACTCAAATATATCAATTCCAAACCATTATGTTGTGAATTCCATCGATATTTCAACTTAGAGTTAATATCCTAAATGGACCTATTATTATCTTATATGATAATTTCATGTAAATTTTCGACACTTCATGACCATGGAAATAAATGTGATAAAATATATTATTATGTTCTATGATCTACATGTCACACTTATAAATTTACATGGTTTGAATATGATGGGTGCACCCAGATGGTGCTTTAGTGCATTGTGCAATGTTTTAGTCTCATGATATTACATTAATAGTTTTTGGGATTTTATCCTCAGAACAATATATTACTATGTATTTTGTTTGACCTTGACTTATTTTTATGAGGTTATGATTAATGATGTTTCCACATTCCCATGTTTCCCTTATATAACCACTCTACCTCATTTCTCATTATTCTTGTTCATGATTTTCATCCATTTTTATGTATCATTGATAATATTTTAACCTAAATTGTCGTACATTCATTATGGTATTATTTTTTATTCCATTAATAGGATGTATAGCTCACACCATTCTTATGTATGTTATTGGATTATCCAATGTGGTTTTAATAACGATGGAATAATATGATCATGTTATGTATTTTTTCAATAATGTAGATTTCTATAATTAATTTACGTTGTTATGTAATGTACAAAATTCTCAAAGACACTATACTTCTTGATTATCATGGTTTTATTATTTTTATTTATATTGAGTAAATGATGAATTAAGGTTTAATAAAGTCTAGGTTTGTGATAAAAATGGCCTAGGGTGTGGACACGGGGAGAATATTCCCAGTTACTATAGTAGGAGAACTATCATAAATAACCATGCACTATATAAATGCAAATAATAAGATTGTGGAATCAATAAACTAAAACAAGGATATAAAAATTTAAATTTTTTAAAGATATAATATTCATGTCAGATAAATAAAATAGATCAAACACTAGGCTGGACACATATTTATAAGTATAAAAAAATTAGTACACAATGATCCTCTACTACTCTAAATTCAACCACATACCCAGTAAAGACCCTATTGATATACTATAATGATCACTATAGTATGACCACACTGAGAGGGGATAAATCATTGTTGTGAGATTTTATTCACTTAAAAAATATTAACTTATTTTCCTCAATTATGTATTTATTAATTATTTTTCTTGTTATATTCACAATTAATTAGAATGAGTACACAGAAGACAATAACATATTATTAATGACGATCACCTACTTTGTGGATGACTATATCCTCAGTGTTTACTAGTTATTATCCCACTTACAAATAGATTTATTTTAATTATCAATGAATTACATGGTAGTGTTATAACTATAAATATGTTCTCTTGGAATCAACTAGGTACAGTAAAATATTTATCATTAATTCACTAGAAGAAATATGTGGGAAATCCCATTCTAAAGCGATTAATGGTATAGAAAAATTATTATTTTATATTCTCTAATGAATATTGACAACTGATAGGAAATGAGTCATTCAAAAGGCTGCCTAAATTTAACCATAACCACTAAAATGTCTCATATTCTGTAATAAAATGGTTGAATAAAATTGTGCAGAAATCTATTTGGATGTTACTTCTCATTCTCCAAAAAAACAATGTCATGATTATTTAGATTAGTTTTCCCAGTCTCCTTTATTTAACACCAGTTAAAATATATAAAAAATAGCTAGTCATGTTTTCTACTCCTAATACTAATCTTCGACTGGAAGTATGAGATAAGAAAAAGAAGTGTCTTACTCTCAATCATCTTATCAGGAAAAAAATAATATTACATGGCTCTATTAGGATTTCAAAAATAATGTATAAAAGTAAAATCACATTTCTATCATGTGGTGTAATTCATTTTCACCCACTTTTTATTTTTATGTTTAATATTAATAATATACTATAAGTATCTCAATCCATGATAGTATAATTCATGAGTGAAAGAATGATTCAATTATATAAAATGATCATAAAAGTTTGTGCATAAATTGTGGTTTCCTTACACCATTCATTGATATTTTATTTTCCTTCATAAGACATTGTGTGATTTCATATTCTTAAAACCCCATCACATAAAATTTTGTATATATGATCTCTCTTTTTTTCATAAACCATTCATCTTTATGGTTTCTCTCAATTGATTCAAATAATAAATGATCACAATAATAATTTTATTTAATATCAAAACATGTTGGCTTCATAATAACTATAATAATCTTCGTAAAACACTGTATATGGAAGATCGATATTTTAATTCATCACAAAATTGTTGTGTTAAGGAAAAATCCTCTTAAATGTGAACAAATAAAGTGGAAACTATACTTTCAAACTCAATATAGTTTTTTATATCTTTCCTTTACTGTAATATACCTATAGAAAATATTATTTTCAAAAACAATATTTCATGGGACACCATCTTCAAGTTAGTAGAATAAGAACTCTAAAACAAATTCATTGTTTGTTAGAGAAATAATGTGTTATCTATCGAGGAATCAATAGCGTGGCTCACCATTAACAACTCACTATTTATAGATGAGGCTTTCCAAATTTACCCCAAGAATTCACCAATATAAATTCAATATAAAATATATCATTTAAATCCATATTTTTAATGTTCGAATATCTTATCATTGTCATAAATATTTTAATCTTGGTTAAGTTTCTATTGAAAATAATTTCTTCTTCACATAGATGGCTTCTTCAGACATTGTATGGTTAGACTCACAAGTATTTTTTCAAGATAATTTGAAACATGCTTATGAATAAATAATATCCATCTTCAACACTACTTCATTATCATTGGATGGAAGTGTAATATCCTATTGTGATGAATTAAATTCAAATAAAATACATCATGCATATCATTTTGTGGACTTGGTATCTCAATATCCATTCATTAAATCATATCTCAAAGATCAAAATATATGGTGGAATTTAGGTGAAACTCATGGTATTAAACCAGTGAAACCAAGGATCTTGTACGTGTGGACAATAAAAAGAGGTTTGCACAATAAGATGAAGTAAACCGATATCCATAACTAATATAAATGGGTGGCTATGATATGAGAGTTGAATTTTAATATGGAGGAAAATGTATTGTGTTGAGAAAGCATCACATTAATCATGAGTTCTTTCAAGGACCACTTCATAATTTTTTTTATCCCTCAATATTTTCTATGTAGTGCTAGGGTTCAATACATAAAATAGATTCACATATCATCCCTCACCAGACCACAACACACATTTATGGTCCACTCAGATATCTACGTGTCTTATATTCCATAGGATCCAAATTCCATAATATGTGTTTCCTATATGGGTTCTATGAAATTATTGTATTACTCCATGGGATGATCATTCCAATCCTCTACCATATGTTTGGATAAAATCCAACATGTGTGTTTTAGGGGGTACTTTGTTGTCAAATCACTGGACCTTTTTTGATAACATGATACATAATAATTATTAAAAATATTCAATTTCTAATCCAACCAAATTTTTTCTTCCAACATATTCCTTAATGAAAATTTATAAAATAATTCCTTCTATTTATATCATTCTCAATAAGCATCTGATAATTCTCTTCATGAAAATAACTATTTTTATGGGTTTCCACCTTAAATCATTATCATAGTCAGTATTCATGTGATATTTTCAATATATTTTTTTGATTTTAATATTGTGATATTGTAAACAACATGAAACACATTATCACATTTTTATGATCTAATGAACAACAATTTGTCAATTTTTGGAACTCAAATACACTTCATCCAAATTATAAAAAATTAACATTGATCTTTTATATACAGAAATCATCGTAAAAATCATACTAGAGATCAATAGTGGAAATCATAGATATTATTCTATAAAAATAGAAATTGATGTCAAGAAACGAATATATCAATGAATTGTTTAAAAATATTAAAATAGAAAAAATTAGGATGATCAATCTACATATTTTTATTTGTGTAAAATTCTAATATAGTAAATTGAAGGTAAATTTTGTCTTCTAATAGGCATGTATTATTTTTTTCACTACACATTTTTCTATAATGTTTATTTTTTTAAATCCCCCTTATTGATAGAAATTGATTAGTTACAAAGAGATTAGTGTATAATTTTTTTCATTAGAAAAGTGTCCTCACTTTTTACACTCTCAATCTAAATTGGGAAACCTGGTGTAGAAAATAGGAGATCCTAATTTAATATCAATTATATTATTTTTAAATTCATAACATGAAACCAATTGATATATCACAACTTGTGTCATTCCTTATATATTGTTCAACTGTTTCCATGTTGATTAATAGTGGTTAACAATAATTTGTAAAATGAAAGACAAAATCATCTAAAACAACATGTTGGTAAAAATTCTATGAAGATTTATTCATCATGAAATTCCTACACTCATATTAACACATAAATTAAAATCATTCATGTACAATTGGGAGGGTATGTCATTGAATTAAGATAAGGAGTAGATTCAAAAATGTTTTTTAATTTCACTGATTTGTTTATATTATTACCTTTAGGTTCATATCATCTTTCAAATTTTTTAAAAAAAGTAATTAGAGTGTAATATCACATACCTCATCAATTAATTTTGGAAGAGGAAACATCATGAGTTTTCATCTTTTTATGAATTATAATGCTATGAAAACCCATTAGATGCTCCCATCATGGGATTATTTCCATCTTCACATCATTATTATCGACCTTAACTTCATTTATTCATTAGAATAAAAATTACTGTGAGTATCAATTGTTGTGATCTCATCCATCTTACTCACTATAAATTTGTTGATCCGCTATGTTGGCTTGATTATCTTAGTCAGTGATAATCTGTGACATTTAGCAATAAATTTGTTTCATGATATAAATAGATAAATAAAACTAGTATTTTTACTTCAATAAAACTAGAAATTTATTTTCTATCATGCATAAATAGAAATATAACATCTATATCTCTAATTTACCATTGATTATGTGAATCACCATAAATTCCATGAAATTAATGAACAAACATGATGTATATCATAATAAGGTGGATCAAATTTTTTTGGTGTGAGTAACAAGGATAATAAATATTTCTCAACCATTAATAATACCTTCTTTTATACTATATGCGATGGATAACTCATTATAATGTTTTTAAGGAAAATATTTTATTTTTTATTAAGAATGATTTCATTACATTATTTTTTGACAATGTTGTGTGGAATATTTATTTTTTATATTATCTATCAAGTAAAAATCATCACATTCCTGTATTCTAATTATTCTTTCATATTTTCTCTAGAATAATATTTATAATTAAATAATACTATAAGATATGTCCATCATTTTAACACTTCCAAAAAAGTATTCTAAGATAATATGGTATTAATTTCTTGAATACCTATAAAGAAATTTGATTTCATTATATAAATTATTCTTCCAATCATTTTGAACAGTTTTAATATCTTCTTCATATAATATTATTATACTTTCCAACTCAGTTGGGAAAATTACCAGTATTTTATTTGGAATATGCACAAAATTCAATTTAGATCCACATTTCATCTATTATATTTTTTACCACATCAGTCCATTAACATTGTTCTTGGATCGGTCTTCCCCATTATTGGTTACACTTGCTTCTATTTATTTATATTCCCATGTACTACATACAGTGATCCCCTGAAGGAACTATTCTTCCAAAAAAATAATATTTTTATTCTCTTGGATTTGAAACCCTTTTTTATCTTTGGTTTTTTCTAAGCATCGGTCTTATAAAGATTTTAAGAAAATTGTTGAAATGCATGTATTGTTTGTAAAATTCTTGTGAATGTTATCTATAAATATTTATTCCTAATTAATTCCCTTCCTATTTTTATCTAAATTCTCCATATTCAATAATATTTAAATATGGGTTTTTTAAGTGGATGTTTTGGATTATTTTTTTCTTTTATGCCACTTCATGGTGGCGCATCCAATGAAAATACCACAAAGATTCTTCAAACATTCAAATATATTTTAAAAATGAAAATTATTTTCCATCATCTACGGTATTTGATTATGCCCTACATTTTTTCCCAATTATATAGAAATAATTTTATTTGTAAATACTTTCATGTTTTACCTACACTCAGATTCTTTGTTCCTGAATCCATTATACTACCAATAGTTTCTAACAAATATTGATCTTTTCAATTAATTATTAGCCCAGATAGATTATAATTATTTTAGATTTTATTTCACATTATTAATAATATATAAATAATTATATAAATAATTTTAACTAATCTTGTATTTATTCAATAGAAATTATGTTGTATGCACTTCATCGCCTTTTGTCATCGATTTTTTTCAAATCTTTTGTAAGCTTATACTGATCGTAAAACAAGAATTAACAAAAACATTATAATCAAAGTTTAATGGAATCATATAATTATAATATTCTAGATATTAAACTTGAATTATTTAAACATATTATTTATACTAGATACAGTTCATTAAGGACAATATTTATCCTTGCATGTTTTTATTCTTGTATTTATTGTAATTACCACCATGATTTCTAATTTATTTGAGGAATTAGCATTAAATAGTTCAAAATTTTCTATTTTTACATTATGTTAAATATATTTCCTATTTATTATGAATTTATCATCCTACAATGACTTTGATCTATCTTCACATTCCCTTTATATCTTTAAAAATTCGGTATCATCTATTTTTGTATTTCTTTTGTTGTAATGTTTCAATCTATCTTACAATGTTTTATTAGAATTAATGTTTATCATCCTTTAAAACATTGATAGATTTATAATTAGACACGATTTCCTAGATATTTTGATTAATTTTTTAACCTCATCCACATTTTCTTGAATTTTAATTATCAATTAATTTTCTAAACTGTATAATGTTTCTTTAAATTCAACTTTCTCTCCCTTTACGGAATTAATTTTCTTAGAGATCAGTGCATCAAATTTCTTTATTTCTGAAGAAGAATTCATAATGATCTTAAATTTTATAACAAGTTCCTAATCTCTATAAATTTTGGTATTAAATTTATTAGTGTCATCAACACATTCCATAACCCTTTGTACCAGTGAAGACACTCTTTTCATTAATTATTTTTCTATATGGGTGGTCTCTTCAAAAGAGGTATTTCACTAAACTTCATAGATTTCATTATATAAGGAATAATATTCCCCACTTACACTTATATAATTTATTATTAAATTATAAAAATTTATAAATGAAACATATTTATCATTATATGATATATAACTTTTGTGAATATATTAATATATCTCTTAATCTCATTAATTAATTTCTTTTCTAGAAAATAATACAATGGAAAACTAATTCATCATACTCTTTTTACAATACGGATTCACTATACATATTTCTCAATTATTTTTTATTTACATTCTTCAAGGTCTTGAATGATATAAAATTATGATATATAATTGACACAAATCCTAAAATTTTTTAACATATTTTATATTAATATGTGATATATGAAATCCAAAATCTAAATCAAATAATGGTATCCAATTAGTAGTGTTGCTAGATTTGATACCAATTATTATGATAAATTTCTGATAACCACACTGAAAGGGGTTGAATTAGTGCGGTATAACTATTTTAACATTAAAAAAAATCCATGTATTTACCTATAATATTTATTTTGTAAATGGATATCTTGTGGATAACTATATCATTAGTGTGTTTTGGTAATAATACACCTCACATAAATTTTTCCTTCTGTTATTGAAGAAATAAAATTAAAGGGTATGACCTTAAATATATTCACCTAGAATTCAGCCAAGATAATGAAAGATTTATCTTTAAATACAAAGATATATGAAGTCAACCATCCCCAAATGATGTGATCAGTAGTTTCGCATAATTAATATTCTTTGGAATCCAATGAATATGGTCCACATTGTTGAAATGCAGCAATCAAGGATGCCTCTACATTATAGTAATATTGATGTTTTCTTATATTCAGTAATCATAGCGCTGGCACAAATTACGGATCAATCTAGAGGGTTACCCCATCTTATTATTCAATCAAAAAATATCAAGAAGTTATATACTAGATTTCATAAGCACTCTTATATGGTCCGAATGATAATGAAAAATAATATTTAGATCCTTGATTCTGATTCTTCTTCTTTTAATCTTCGATTTAAAATATGAGATATTAGAATGAAATATAGAATTATAAATCAAATACTTAGAAATAATATAATATTCCATTAACATTTTCAACATGTTCAAATAATTTATAGGATTAATATTAAAAGAGTATCATGTGATTTTCTTTACTATATCCATTTTATTCTTTTTATTTTTACTAACTGTAATATATAATGTTTATCACAATGCATGAGGATGTAATTAATGGGTTTATGAAAGTTTCTATTGTGTAAACTATTCAAGAAAGTGTGTGTATAAATATCAATTCCCCCATCATGAAATCATGTTTTCATTTTTTTATAGCACACAGTGGGGTTGGATATTCCCCTAACTATTTCACATAACAGATTGTATATAAGATATCTCTTTTTCTTTACAATAGATATTAGATTCATGGATTATCTATTTTTATTCATAAAATAGAACAGTGTGGGATTTCTTTATTATTTTTGTACACTATTTTTTCTTCAATTAAACTAATATTTTTTTAACACTACACAATTAAACATGATCCTTTAATTATTTATGACTTAGGTGTTTCATATATTCCTTCTTTTTCCTATGAAAAAATCACTTGGAAACAAAATTCATAAACTCAATAGTGTGTTTCAGATCATTCCTTTACAATACTATGTAAAGGGCGGATATTGTTCACAAAAAAGAGTGTGTGTGTGACCACATATTTATGAAATATGTTATAAAAATTATCCCTGAGTTTCACTATTTTCCAATTATTAAATGTGATATCTCTAAATGAATCAGAAGTACATATCAACCACTTTACCTCACTATTTATAGGTGTGGTTCACTAAATTTAAACTTTTTATTCACTAAAATAAATTCACTGAAAAATATCTCTGGTTAATCCATATTTTCAACTCTTGATTATCATTGAATTTATATAATCCTTCAACCGTTGGATGTGTTTAAATCGGATGTCATGGTGTGTTTATGTAGTTATATTATTCACCCTTCTTGAGTATGGAATAATGAGAATATTTTAATTTTATCATGAAATATCCTCAACTATGCATAATTATTATATTATACCTTATCTTATTCAGTATTAACATAGGTGGAACATCATAGGAAGATTGTTCACAATAAATGTGATGATTTCATTCATGTTAGTTTGTGGTATTGTTATCTCGAGATCTATTAATATGAGATCATCTTGATTATCATTATGTATGGAGGATATTAGTGGGCCCCATGGAATAAAACTAGTGGATTCATGCATCTCATAAGGGTGGAAGTTGAGTGGAGGTTGAAGACAATCACATGAATTGAGTAACATAGGAAGATTAATCTTAGACATAAGATTTGATATAAACAATTCAATATAAGAGGGATGAAAAATGTTCCATATATAGTGTGCCTCACATTAATATTGAGTTCAATTTAGCAATTCTTTATAAACAATACATACCTACTACATTCTTGACTTGGAACCAGGGTTCAGAACCTAGAATGTATTCACAAAACCTCCCTCACTAGGTCTTAAAATACCTTGTCGGTCCACTGAAAACACTGTGGGAATATGTATACTCTGATATTCATTATATATCTTGTGTGTTCATTATAGATTTTATTCAATCCCTATATGCCACCATGTTCTTGTATGGTTGACCCTTACCCGCGTGGTTAACTTAGGATTCACATGTGTATTTGAGGGGTTCCCTTGTTGGATAATGTATGGACCTATTTTTGATAATTGAATATATAATAATTACCGATTACAAAGTATTCAATACATGTAATTTCCATTTAAAAATTATTCCATCATAAAAAATGAAAACAAATTCATTATTTTATAGATGAATTTTATAATATTCATCCAAAACATCTATTTCATTAAATAACTATTTCCATGTGCATAAAAATTATTAAATCATCAATATATGACTATTCATATGAAATTAACATTATATATATTACCTTAACTACTTACTATGTTTTAAATATTTTTAGATACAATATCACATGTTTGGGAATTAAGAAATAGTTTTTCATCAATCATTTTACTAAAACCCACTTTATCCAAAATTTTATATGTGACATTTGATCTCCCATAGATTTAAATCATCATCAACAACATACTTGGTATCCTTAGGGGAAATCCAAGATTTTATAAATTTCTAGTATATATTAACATATAAAGTTGTATCTCTGCTTCCATTATAAAAAAAAATAAGAAACAAAAAAATTAGGGTCATCATCTAAACCATACCAATAATAAGAGTCCACATGAGTGACTCTACTTAAGAATGAAACCCTATGACTCAACCTAACCATCATGCATATGTGATCAACATTATATAAAATACTATATCTATATACAAATATTGGTTCACATACAGGGGGTGAGAAATAAATTTCTGTATACCACACCAAATTTTAAAATATAACAAATTTTCACAAGTACATTCTAATTAACTATGCTCAACCTTCCCAATAAGAAAATAGGTGAAAAGTTTTAAAATAAATAAATCATCTATCCTTGGGTTTGTTCTTTTGATTGACCATATATGTTTTATCAAGCACCACAAATGTCTCTATGTATTCTATGTCAAAACATGGGGTTCTAATTCCTAGACCTAGGATCACCCTTACTCACCGTCAATAAATGTAATTTTTATTTCATGTCAAAAATATACATCTTATATTCAAGGAATCTAGTAGAGTCTATAACAACCATTTAATCCTTATCCTTATAAATCAATGTGTACCCACTGTAACCCAAATGATGTACCAACCCTCCTTAATCATGTCTGATGTTAGATACATTGGACTCAATCAAAGGTAAATCATGAGATTAGAAACATGATTAATTCCTATGGAGATAAATCATATAAACATATAAGTAAGACTATTGGATCAATGATAATAATTCTGGGGTGTTTTATTATAAGATCGTCATTCAATTCCCTAAAAACCATGGTCAATTCAATACATGTGTGTATACCTGATCCTGATGTGTATCTCAATAATTGATTGAGGAAATCATAACCAATCCTAGGGGTTGTTTTAGAAATATTTTCATTAGGGGAAATAATACTACTCATTATCCTCTTCCTTCATTTGGATCCTAGAAAACAAGGTATCCAAAGTGACACACTAACCAAGAGGTGTTATGAGAGGCACTGAGTAAACTCGTTTGTGTTCCCATTGTAGTTAGAAAACCCAATTAGTGTAGGAATTAAAATAATGGTGTAAGGTTATAAAATAAAGTACATAATATGGGTCCTTTCATATATATTTTGGGATCCTCCCCATACCATAAAATTCCATCATTCCCATAGAATGAGTTCCATGAAGCACGTTTAAAAATTATTGATATATCAACCTCAACTTGGTGAAAACATGCATAAAAGGGTGAGTATGGATAAATTCATAATGAAGACACTACTTTCCCAACCCCTATGACTCACATGTTCAATATAGAATCTATGGTGGCAGCCCCTAACATCACTACCCAATACCATAATGAAATTTCTTATTATAGGTGGACCATCGGGGAACCCACTGTTGTTTACTATGTCTATAAACTAGATGGGTATACCTTTTTGTATTCTTGATTTCAACACATAAGTGGATGTATCCTACATGGTATTATCTATGATAATATGTAATAATGTTAATCACTCTTGGTATCCTTCTAATCAATACATAATAAAAGGAAATCCTATTATGACCCTTGCGAGCATTATACACGGGGAGGGATCCCACATGGGAATCATAAAGTTATACCATATGCAAGGGAATCCCACTTTGAGTTCTTATTTACAAAATACTCTCTCAGCCCAATACCATATCATAGGGGTAATACACATTTTTATAGTGTTATCAAACAAAAAACCCTTTCGTAGTGAAGGGAAAGTAAACTTAAACATCAATATATGGAGATGTCTCGTGACCCATTTTAGTTGAATGTACCTCCCTATGTTAACCCAAACAACCAATAAATTCATCCTTTTGGCTCACAATATTTTATCATTAATGTTTTCTATCCCAATAAAATACCAAATGTGGATAGTATTGATCCCATTTGATGTCAAAAACCCAATTTCATGGATCTCATTTCGACCTCAACCCATGGATTACTCTTAGGAGGCAACTAATTTTAATTAATGGAAGAAAAAACTCTCCATATATCCTAATATCCCATAAAAGCCTCATAGAAGAACTAATATCACCCCAAGGGTTACACCATAATGATGTACATGAGAAAATACTCAAAATAGAGTTCTCTTTTTCACAGTTATGTCTATGAAGTTCAAAATCATCAAAAAACATAAAATAGATAACATGGGTGTTGTATATGAAATTTATTTATAATCCTCAACCATGTTCATGTAATTATAAAAGGAATGGGTATACTCAGTGGTTGGTAATGTACTAGTACTATTATAGGCCAAACATGGGGTATATAAATGTACTATTATATATATATATATATGACACATCTAGGGTATGACCCGGTACTACTACACATCCATGACCCCCTTTCAATGGGTTTCTTACCATGTACTAAACCACATGTGTGTGTATTACAATATGGATTATATTATGATTAAATGGTATGTAGTCCAAAAATATTATCTTCCCATGTACTTGGATATAAGGCTAAGTACCACTACATGAAAACTACTCCAAATATATAGAATATACTATAAAAAACACCATAATTTTTAATTAAGAAGAACAGATGATGTGTTTAAATGAAACAACATGTAGTGTGATATGGATATTCGAATGGGAAACCCATACAATCTGTATGAAACCCAATTTTACTCTAAAATAATTAAATATCAACCCTTGTTGGGTCATTAAAAGTTGTAAAATGGAATTAAAACTTGAAATTGATAAATATTTATGGATTTATTAAAAAACATAAAAATAGTCTACCATTTGGTATAAATCAACATAGATTATAACCAAATCATTGTCACACACCTATCGACACCTAATCAAGCTTGGAAATGGATCCCTAAGAAGTTCCTCTTCCTACCTCTCCCTCCACTCTCTCTCTATATCTCTCATCCATTTCAAAAACATTCCCTATGGGTGATTAAAAGATAATCTCAATAGAATAATGGTTAATAGAAATAGTTAAATAGAAAATATAATAGTGAAAAAGGAAAAGAAATGAAAAACAAGGCCCAAGACTAGATCTAGTGACCTACTTAAGTCGCTGAATCTACTAGGAAAACCATCATTCCTGGATCACTTGAAGAGATAGATTCACAATTTAATTATCTCATTAGAAAATATTATTAGTTGATTGTGTGTGGATAAAATAATATTTCATTAACTAAATATTAAATAATAATAATTTTTTATTAATTATTATTTCTCAGAATTCAAAAACAATATTTTCTTAGGTTAAAACCCTTATTTTGGGATAAATAACATGGTCTAAAAAATTAATCAATGTCAAATGACAAGTGAAAAAGACAATTTTACACTTACTGAGAATTAAAATGAAAAAATTACAATTTTTAATAGATATTTTAGTTGGTTTGGACATGATTCTTTATATCCTACACACTATAAACCATTCCTCACACATGAAGCCTTGGTGGTTAAATAATTTCCATTCTCTCAAAATAAGAATCTGTGAACCTACACTTTCATTATTGTATAACAACATGTCTCACCACATCCATAACTCTCAAAATATGAGAGATGTTAAACCATGAAAAATTGGGTACTCCCCACCATAGTAGTACCCATATCATCACCTAAAAACCAAGCTCTGTGTTCAATAAACTGTGTTATTTACATCACTAAATGTAATGAATGTCATGGATGAACATGCTCATTCACAGTCACAAAAATGAAATGTCCCCTATTTAAATTTCAATAAAACATTTTCCAAAATAAAAACTAAAGTTCATCGCAAAAAAATGTTCACCCCACTCAAATTTACAATGTCACACTTTACATTAAATGTATCACCTTATATAGCTCCTCAATTGAATCCTCAACACGCTCCTCCACTAAACACAAGTCACGCCCCTTGAGCCATAGTCCCCATCATATCAATACCTAAAAATTATTTTTCCAAATCTTTCATTACACAACACCTAATCCATTAATTAAAAATACATTTTTATTGATGTAAATTTAAATTTTTATCACAAATATTATGAAACTGTGCCTGTATATTTCTTTGAAACCATCAGTTCTTATATCACATATTCCCACATACCAATTTAAAGTTTTAATAATATAATTCACTACAATAATATTAAATTTCTATATTTCCCATCACATTAGTTTTACAATCCCATACAACCTATTTATCTCATAGGTAACATACCCATGGGGCATTCTTTACGAAGGCCAATATTCCCATGGTACATGGACATTAAATCATAAACCACTAATATATCCCTAACATCATAAAATTAATTAATCCCACCCATAGAATGGTTTATTCTATAATATATCATAAAATTTCATCTTTCTAGAGCTATAGTGGCCCATACTTGATCAAAATCCTGCTAACCTCATTCAAATTCATAGACACCACTTTGAGGTGTTCCCATCATTAGTGTACCCATTTTCTTAGTCCATGTTTTTATCAACACAAATCATGTTCAATAGGGTAAGGTGACCAAATAATAATCCCCAATCAAACATATTCTAGACACGCAAGCACACAATAATGATTATAAAAAACCAAAGGCATCATATTTCTTATATAATTATACTCTCTAAATTCAAATGAATCTATATCTATGAAGAAATACAATCATGATCATGATACCAACAAGAATCGATAATAATAGGACAACCCCACTAATAAGCTTCCCTTGATCAAACTAAATATTGACTCACTAGGGTATAATTCACAAGTATGGGATTATTAGTCACCTATATATATTTATCGATCACAATTAGAGATGGGTGACAAGGACTTTCCATATATACCTTAGGATTCTTGTAACGCCCCGACCCCAGATACCCAGAGTCGGTGCATTAACTCGCAACATTGGCATGATCACAAAAGATCAAGTCTCGAAAGACCGATTAGTTTAGTAGCCTTGGAAACCCTAGATACATTCGTAAACGTTACATTACATCATAAAGTGAAAAAATACGATAACAAAGTCTCCATAGTCCACACTCATATCCTCTTCTGAAAATCCCTACAGGTCATTCATAAAATACTTCTTCACATCCTGGAAAATATTAAAAAATTGAAAGGGGTGAGCTCAGATGCTCAGTAAGGATAACAATATTGCGGAAGCTTTCATAAATAAACATTAACATTTAAGGCAATGTATAACTAAAACAATAGCCTTTTAAACTTCAACATAATATGGAAAAATTAAAATTAGATAATGCCATTTACTTATTCACATGGATATTCTATTGGTTGAATAATCACATTCAATATCAATAACCACTTTCATAATGATAGAATGCATAATGCCAGACATTCTAAAACATTTTGTCAAGGCCTCGGCCAAGACGTCTAAAATGATTAAGGCCTCGGCCAAAACCATTAATCAAATTGGGAAAGGGCCTCGGCCAATTCCACATCTAGTTGTCTCATGAGACCTACCGATGCATCGAGGAGCTATAGAGGGCTCCACCCGTCACTTATTAAGTCCAATGCATTCCTCAAATGAATAGGTTTAAACATATCATAAACCATAACATAATCATATCACATAAAACATGGATAAAGGAAACATAACATTTCCACATTTCAATCACAAGATTTCAATACAACTCATTGATATAATAAAAATGCTTTCAAAACCATTTTCAATACCAGAATAAAAGAAAGTTAAAACTTTGTATTTATTTTTCATTAAAAAACATGATGGCTTGTAGAGGAAGACGAAACACAAATAATGGTCACGGAGGCGGAGAGGTCGTTGTCTCCGCATATGTACGGAAAGAAAAACATTCCCTTTTTGTCGTTTAGTAAAACGCTTCGTATAAAAAAGATTCCTTTTGAATAAACGTAAAAGTCAAAGGGGTTTATACACCGTATAAAAGAAATTTGTGTATAAAACCAAATATGCCTCAATGAAAGGAGATTGAGACGAAGTCCTTAAAAAGATAATTTTTAAAATAAAATAGATCTATTATTTGTAATCACTATAGGTACACATAAATTATGTAAAAATACAAAATAGGACATAATAATATCATGACATAATTTGAAAGTAGGAGATTAACCCAAAGAATGGAAGTTGGGTTAAGAAATTACCTTACCTCGTGTCTGACTTGACTCAAATGTTCTTTAAACTCCTGAATAATAAACTAGAGTTAATATATACCTTATTAAGAACCATTTTTAATTTCATTATCCTTTTTATATCACTTATTACAATGTTATGAACATTATGTAATTATTTAAGTTAATAACGGTCGTTTTGTCGATCTTTGGTACTTGAGTCAATAATAAACTTCTTATAATTACAAGTTGTTTATGTGGTAGAATATCCATTATATCCAGAATTATATTCATGATTTAGATTTCATATATATCATATATATCCAGTATATACATTCATTCATAATATTACGTAACATTTAGAGGTAAGAAATGAAATGCACCGTTCATGGAGACGGTAATCTGTACGTACGCATGAACGCTACTTTCATTTCTATTTCGTATCTAATGGAATGAAATCATAATGATAAAAATGTATAATATAATTCCAGTATAATATAGTGTATAATACCATTTAGTCCATCCTTTATACATCCCACATATGGCATTAACGATTCAAATCACTTTGAGGGGGCGGTAGTCCGCACTTCCTAAAATGAAATTATCGCGTTTACCCATAATGGAAATCATAAAGTATGCCATAAATGAGAAATACAGAAGAATAAGTAAAACATAAACATATTATATATCATATATAAATATAGTGACATCTTAATGGCCACCTTTTAAGGTGTTATATGAGTGTTGAACAATCATCGTTTCGTGAGGCAGAAATTCGCCATCCACAGAAACCGTATGTTCTTTAACCATTAGATGTAGGTGTGTGTAAGTGTAGCTCAAATAATTCTTATAAAAACATCCTAGTATATTGAGGATACTGTTTTTGTTACAAAAGAAATGAATAAAAAGAGTTTATGGGGTTGGAGAAGAAAAATAAAACAAAACAACATTAGAGAAGACATTACCTCAAAATCGGGTAACTCTTTTTGATTTGAGCCAAAGGCTTACTTGGTAAGAGTTCTGCCCAAAGTGAGGCTTCTAGGAGTAAGAGGTGGAAGTTGGGAGAGTATTTTGGCAGAGGTTGTCCGAGCCAAATGGCTTGAACTGTGAATGAGGTGGTAGAGGTGGGGGCCTTTATAAGTGGAGAGGAGGGGCACTCTTGGAAAGATTGAAATGTTACATTATTATACAATGCTTTTCGGATTCTAAACGTCTCACACTTATATAATTCGTGTCTAAGGTGATAAGGGTTCGAAATCTACCCATCCAATAGTCTTTGGAAAAGTGTAAGACTTGGAGTTTACATTATATTTTCATTTTATTAAAATCGTTAAATAATGAGGTCATCGCTGCATCATAATTATTTCATAAATAATTTAATTTATTTAATGTCTAAAAATTATAAAAAAATACTATGATGTAGGAAATCGTTTTAGCTTTCTAATGAATATTTATAGTCAAAATTTGGACTTGTGTAACCCCACTTAAGAACGGTTTTAGTAAAACAACTCATGTTTGTGCCAATTTAATTTTAACATTAAATAAATATATATTAATGTCATTTTCCAACCAAAGTGGCTCCATGGGGTCCCCAAGTTGACCCATGGGTTTTCTTGGTCGGCCATGACTCATAAAATAGGAGTAGGACAAGTGTCAATCTCATCTCATATTATTAAAACATTATTTTTACCTTAAACTACACTAATTACCTCTAATCGCGATTAAGAACCTAAAAGTTACTATTCACCAAAAAAATTATTTTAATCTCATTGAACCACATTTTACTTCTTAATGACAACCATGTATGTCGGATTTTTGAAAATAAAATCACAGAAGTGGTAATATTTCATTTTAACGAAAAATCAGTTTTTAAGAACCACTTAGTGGTTTCACTATTCATCAAAAATTGAAGTTTTTCAGAATAAGGCCAAAATTTCACCCTAAGCTATAATTGACATTCCGAATTAAAAAATGATGTCTATTTTACAAAATTACAAACATATATGTTTCATTAATTAATTTTATAATTAATTCCCGCTGTTACAACAAATAGCGTGTTTTTAAGAAACAATTTATATCAAAATATTGGCAATTGTTTATGTCCAATTTCAATGTTAAATTAATTATAATGACCACCATTGGATAAAATGGTAAAAATATATTCTAATTATTCTTTAAAACCACTAAATAGTATAATTTATCACTATAAATTATTTTGATTAAAAAATTTGTTTTTAAGTATTTTTCACTATTCATAAAAAAATTAGAAGTTCTCAGAAAAATACCAAAAATTCAACATAGGCTAATTTCGATATTACGAATACAAAAATGAAGTCCATTTTGAAATATAAAATTTCTATAATTTTAAAAAGTGGTTATTACTATTCATAACGGCTACATTGATTAGTCGCAGTGTTTTAGAACTCGAAGTTGCGTACAATGAAAGCTATTGCATTATTGAATGAGAAGCGTATCGTGGAAGATCGGGGTGTTACATTCTCCCCTCCTTCAATAAATTGCGTCCTCACAATTTGAAAAAAAAATTCTTTGAAAATAAAAGGTTGAAAGTAGAAAATACCTTTGTGGAAAACCCACATCGGAAATAAGATTAATAAAATTTAGCCTTAATAAGAGGGAAAGGGAAATAAGAAATTCACCACCAAACTATGATCTCGATAAGGAGAACATTGGTGGAAATTAGAGACCTATAATTGGAGGGAAAACGTAAATATTTTTAGGGAGTGATTGAGGTCATCAATCACAATCAACTGTAAAATTGAGGGCCTCAAATCCTTCAATCTATGTTGATTTAAAATATCATCAGTTCAACAAGACATAAGGTATTAGGATAACACATTTTTTTGTTTTAATATCCCTCTACTAAAGTTTAAGAATTAATTTATTCATTGAATAAGAGATAGGTATATATATTTATGCTTGACAATTAGAGTTTCAAATTTCAAATCATCTTTCACTCAAAAAGATAATAGAACTCAAAAATATTATACTTATCCTAATTGTATAAGGTTCCAAATGTTAACACATACCATTTAGATTAGTAAAATTATTTTGTAACAACCAGGGACTTCCTGTAGGCTAGTGGTAGGAAATAAAGGCCTGTCGCACTATGGTTGTGGGTTCAATTCCTGCAGCTTTGTCTGACGCGACGGTTTATGCCCCACCCTGTAGGTTGTCCTTTTCCAAAAACTATAGTATTATAATATTCAAAAATAATCTTCATAAATTTTTTAACCATAAACAATACTATCCAAAGATCAACTTAATCCACTCCAACCTTTATAGTTATCCAAAATACCTCTGTCCAGACTTTCTCTAAAAGGTCTCTTCATTCCAAAATCAATTTATCAGATTCCCCAAACAAAGTAAAGTTTCTCTTATTGTCACATACTAAAAATATAATTACCTTCATCATATTAAAACTTTATTGAAATCAACAAGTACTGAAGTACAATCCTTATATATATATCACATTATTCTAATAACCAGAATATACTCCATGAGTCCAAAAGCACCAATACATTAGCTATTCTGCTTCAACTGTAGTAACAGCATAAGATTGTCCTTGATCCCTTGGCCTTTTCTGAGGTAAGTTTCCCTGATGCTTAGAACATTCTTTTGCATAATGACCCATTTCTCTACAATTGTAGCATTCAACTTTGATAGCCTCTTTCTTTCCCTTGCAATCACGAGCCTGGTGACCTTTTTCTCCAAATTTATAACAAACTATCATTGTATAAGGTTCAAAAATAATCTTCATAAATTTTTTAACCATAAACAATACTATCCAAAGATCAACTTAATCCACTCCAACCATTATAGTTATCCAAAATACCTCTGTCCTGACTTTCTCTAAAAGGTCTCTTAATTCCAAAATCAATTTATCAGATTCCCCAAACAAAGTAACGTTTCTCTTATTGTCACATACTAAAAATATAATTACCTTCATCATATTAAAACTTTATTGAAATCAACAAGTACTGAAGTACAATCCTTATATATATATCACATTATTATAATAACCAGAATATACTCCATGAGCCCAAAAGCACCAATACATTAGCTATTCTGCTTCAACTGTAGTAACAGCATAAGATTGTCCTTGATCCCTTGGCCTTTTCTGAGGTAAGTTTCCCTGATGCTTAGAACATTCTTTTGCATAATGACCCATTTCTCTACAATTGTAGCATTCAACTTTGATAGCCTCTTTCTTTCCCTTGCAATCACGAGCCTGGTGACCTTTTTCTCCAAATTTATAACAAACTATCATTCCTTTTAGGCAAGTACCAGGGTGATTCTTCCCACAATTATCACATAATGGAAAATCCTTCTTTCCCTTTTTCCCTTTATTTGTCTCTTGTTCCACCGTTCTCTTCTTCTCTTGCTTTACTTTGTTGTCATAAGACTTAGAGAATTCCTTTTCTGTCTTGATAGCACACGAGACAATATCTTCGTATGATGAGAAGGATTGTGAAACTAAATCTCGACGGAGAAATGGTTTTAACCCATCAAAGAAATGATCATTCTTACTCCTTGGGTTACGTATATAATCGGCAGCATGCCTCGCTAACCTTGTAAAGTTAGCCTCATACTTTGCGACATTCTCATCCTCCTTCTGCCTCAGACTCAGAAATTGCCTTTCCATATCTGCTCGATGGTCACGAGGAAAGTATTTTTCTAAGAAAAGCTCTTTGAACTCTCTCCATTCCATATTCGATACGTCATCATCTTCCTTTGTGTTTTGAATCAGCGACCACCACTGATCGGCATCTCCAGTGAGGCGGTAAACTGCCATGACAACCTTCTCCCTTTCACTACTCCCCAAGGCATGGAATATTTTCTCTAAGGAATTTATCCATTGCTCAGCTACTATAGGATTTGTACTCCCATTGAAGGTTGGTGGTTGTTGCCTCATGAAACGGTCTAGCATTGATCCTCCACGTTGCGGATCAGGGTGCTCCATACGAGTAAGGTTGTTATTCATAACCTGCGTGAGTTGTCCCAGTACGGTGAGAAGCTGATCAGCACCAGTTGTATCACTAGCTCCACCATAATTATCTTGAGCAGGAGGGCAATCCTTACACGGAGTGTGTGCATTGATACGGTTTCCATTCCTTCCACTAGCCTCCATTTCTAAATAATGGCATAAACTGGATTAGTTTATGAATCAAAATACATAATTCCATACTTGTAAAACACTTAACATAAATTGAACTAATTATGGATATAATCCATAATTATAAAAATGTTTTCTTTGAGTAAGTATATTCTCGTAACCCTTCATAGTAGTTTGTAAAGAAAATGGGAATTATCCTAAGCATATCCCCCGGGAGTGTCATAACCAAGAGTGCAGCAATTCCCGTTGTCGTGCACCAGTTCCCGTTCGAGTCTAGCTCAAAGCAGTGTTTTCAGGTTTTACCCCTAGGTACATCTGTTCCAGAGCCGCCTCTACCTTCTCGTATCCAGACAGGGATTTATTACTCGGAAAACTCACAAAATCTCTACAATACCAAAATTTTAGGAAGTTCTTCTATACTAAACCTCAAAGTTCATCTTAGGTCTACGTGCTCTAATAAGAGTTTGTCTAAATCTAGCTTCCAAGGTTTGTACTAAACTTCCTCTGATACCAACTGTAACGCCCAGACCCCAGCTACTCAGAGTCGGTGCATTAACTCGTAACATTGGCATGATCACAAAAGATCAAGTCTCGAAAGACCGATTAGTTTAGTAGCCTTGGAAACACTAGATACATTCGTAAACGTTACATTACATCATAAAGTGAAAAACTACAATAACAAAGTCTCCATTGTCCACACTCATATCCTCTTCTGACAATCCCTGCAGGTCATTCATAAAATACTTCTTCACATCCTGGAAAATATTAAAGCATTGAAAGGGGTGAGCTCAGATGCTCAGTAAGGATAACAATATTGCGGAAGCTTTCATAAATAAACATTAACATTTATGGCAATGTATAACTAAAACAATAGCCTTTTAAACTTCAACATAATATGGAAAAATTAAAATGATATAATGCCATTTACTTATTCACATGGATATTCTACTGGTCGAATAATCACATTCAATATCAATAACCACTTTCATAATGATGGAATGCATAATGCCAGACATTCTGAAACATTTTGTCAAGGCCTCGGCCAAGACGTCTAAAATGATTAAGGCCTCGGCCAAAACCATAAATCAAATTGGGAAAGGGCCTCGGCCAATTCCACGTCTAGTTGTCTCATGAGACCTACCGATGCATCGAGGAGCTATAGCGGGCTCCACCCGTCACTTATTAAGTCCAATGCATTCCTCATATGAATAGGTTTAAACATATCATAAACCATAACATAATCGTATCACATAAAACATGGATAAAGGAAACATAAAATTTCCACATTTCAATCACAAGATATCAATACAACACATTGATAAAATAAAAATGCTTTCAAAACCATTTTCAATACCAGAATAAAAGAAAGTTAAAACTTTTTATTTATTTTTCAATAAAAAAACATGATGGCTTGTAGAGGAAGCCGAAACTCAAATAATGGTCACGGCGGCGGAGAGGTCGTTTTCGCCGCATATGTACGGAAATAAAAACATTCCCTTTTTGTCGTTTAGTAAAACGCTTCGTATAAAAAATATTCCTTTTGAATAAACGTAAATGTCAAAGGGGTTTATACACCGTATAAAATAAATTTGTGTATAAAACCAAATATGCCTCAATGAAAGGAGATTGAGACGAAGTCCTTAAAAATATCATTTTTAAAATAAAATAGATCTATTATGTGTATTCACTATAGTTACACATAAAGTATGTAAAAATACAAAATAGGACATAATAATATCATGACATAATTTGAAAGTAGTAGATTAACCCAAAGAATGGAAGTTGGGTTAAGAAATTCCCTTACCCCGTGTCTGACTAGACTCAACCGTTCTTTAACCTTCTGAATAATAAACTAGAGTTAATATATACCTTATTAAGAACCATTTTTAATTTAATTATCCTTTTTATATCACTTAATACAATGTTATGAACATTATGTAATTATTTAAGTTAATAACGGTCGTTTTGTCGATCTTTGGTACTTGAGTCAACAATAAACATCTTATAATTACAAGTTGTTTATGTGGTAGAATATCCATTATCTCCAGAATTATATTCATGATTTAGATGTCATATATATCATATATATCCAGTATATACATTCATTAATAATATTACGTAACATTTAGAGGTAAGAAATGAAATGCACCGTTCATGGAGACGGTAAGCCGTACGTACGCATGAACGCTACTTTCATTTATATTTCGTATCTAATGGAATGAAATCATAATGATACAAATGTATAATATATTTCCAGTATAATATAGTGTATAATACCATTTAATCCATCCTTTATACATCCCACATATGGCATTAACGATTCAAATCACTTTGAGGGGGCGGTAGTCCGCACTTCCTAAAATGAAATTATCGCGTTTACCCATAATGGAAATCATAAAGTATGCCATAAATGAGAAATACAGAAGCATAAGTAAAACATAAACATATTATATATCATATATAAATATAGTGACATCTTAATGGCCACCTTTGAAGGTGTTATATGAGTGTTGAACAATCATCATTTCGTGAGGTAGAAATTCGCCATCCACAGAAACCGTATGTTCTTTAACCATTAGATGTATGTGTGTGTAAGTGTAGCTCAAATCCTTCTTATAACAACATCCTAGTATATTGAGGATACTGGTTTTGTTACAAAAGAAATGAATAAAAATAGTTTATGGGGTTGGAGAAGAAAAAAAACAAAACAACATTAGAGAAGACATTACCTCAAAATCGGGTAACTCTTTTTGATTTGAGCCAAAGGCTTCCTTGGGAAGAGTTCTGACAAAAGTGAGGCTTCTAGGATTAAGAGGGGGAAGTTGGGAGAGTATTTAGGCAGAGGTTGGCCGAGCCAAATGGCTTGAATGTGTGAATGAGGTGGTAGAGGTGGGGGCCTTTATAAGTGGAGAGGAGGGGCACTCTTGGAAAGATTGAAATGTTACATTATTATACAATTCTTTTCGGATTATAAAGGTATCACACTTATATAATTCATGTCTAAGGTGATAAGGGTTCTAAATATACCCATCCAATAGTCTTTTGACAAGTGTAAGACTTGGAGTTTACATTATCTTTTCATTTTATTAAAATCGTTAAATAATGAGGTCATCGCTGCATCATAATTATGTCATAAATAATTTAATTTATTTAATGTCTAAAAATTATAAAACAAAATACTATGATGTAGGAAATATTTTTACATTTCTAATTAATATTTATAGTCAAAATTTGGACTTGTGTAACCCCACTTAAAAACTGTTTTAGTAAAACAACTCATGTTTGTCCCAATTTAATTTTAACATTAAATAAATATATATTAATGTCATTTTCCAACCAAAGTGGCTCCATGGGGTCCCCAAGTTGACCCATGGGTTGTCTTGGTCGGCCATGACTCATAAAATAGGTGTAGGACAAGTTTCAAGCTCATCTCATATTATTAAAATATTATTTTTACCTTAAACTACACTAATTACCTCTAATCACGATTAAGAACTTAAAAGTTACTATTCACCAAAAAAATTATTTTAATCTCATTGAACCACATTTTACTTCTTAATGAAAACCATGTATGTTGGATTTTTGAAAATCAAATCACAGAAGTGGTAATATTTCATTTTAACGAAAAATCAGTTTTTAAGAACCACTTAGTGGTTTCACTATTCATCAAAAATTGAAGTTTTTCAGAATAAGGCCAAAATTTCACCCTAAGCTATAATTGACATTCCGAATTAAAAAATGATGTCTATTTTACAAAATTCCAAACATATATGTTTCATTAATTAATTTTATAATTAATTCCCGCTGTTACAACAAATAGCGTGTTTTTAAGAAACAATTTATATCAAAATATTGGCAATTGTTTATGTCCAATTTCAATGTTAAATTAATTCTAATGACCACCATTGGATAAAATGGTAAAAATATATTCTAATTATACTTTAAAACCACTAAATATTATAATTTATCACTATAAATTATTTTGATTAAAAAATTTGTTTTTAAGTATTTTTCACTATTCATAAAAAAATTCGAAGTTCTCAGAAAAATACCAAAAATTCAACATAGGCTAATTTCGATATTACGAATACAAAAATAAAGTCCATTTTAAAATATAAAATTTCTATAATTTTAAAAAGTGGTTATTACTATTCATAACGGCTGCTTTGATTAGTCGTAGTGTTTTAGAACTCGAAGTTGCGTTCAATGCAGGCTATTGCATTATTGAATGAGAAGCGTATCGTGGAAGCTCGGGGTGTTACATTCTCCCCTCCTTCAATAAATTGCATCCTCGCATTTTGAAATTTTTTTTTTTTGAAAATAAAAGGTTGAAAGTAGAAAATACCTTTGTGGAAAACCCACATCGGAAATAAGATTAATAAAATTTAGCCTTAATAAGAGGGAAAGGGAAATAAGAAAGTCACCACCAAACTATGATCTCGATAAGGAGAACATTGGTGGAAATTAGAGACATATAATTGGAGGAAAAACGTAAATATTTGTAGGGAGTGATTGAGGTCATCAATCACAATCAACTGTAAAATTGAGGGCCTCAAAGCCTTCAATCTATGTTGATTTAAAATATCATCAGTTCAACAAGACATAAGGTATTAGGATAACACATTTTTTTGTTTTAATATCCCTTTACTAAAGTTTAAGAATTAATTTATTCATTGAATAAGAGATAGGTATATATATTTATGCTTGACAATTACAGTTTCAACTTTCAACTCATCTTTCACTCAAAAAGATAATAGAACTCAAACATATTATACTTATCCTAATTGTATAAGGTTCCAAATGTTAACACATACCATTTAGATTAGTAAAATTATTTTGTAACAACCAGGGACTTCCTGTAGGATAGTGGTAGGAAATAAAGGCCTGTCTCACTATGGTTGTGGGTTCAATTCCTGAAGCTTTGTCCTACGCGACGGTTTATTCCCCACCCTGCAGGTTGTCCTTTTCCTAAAACTATAGTATTATAATATTCAAAAATAATCTTCATAAATTTTTTAACCTTAAACAATACTATCCAAAGATCAACTTAATCCACTCCAACCTTTATAGTTATCCAAAATACCTCTGTCCAGACTTTCTCTAAAAGGTCTCTTAATTCCAAAATCAATTTATCAGATTCCCCAAACAAAGTAAAGTTTCTCTTATTGTCACATACTAAAAATATAATTACCTTCATCATATTAAAACTTTATTGAAATCAACAAGTACTGCAGTACAATCCTTATATATATATCACATTATTCTAATAACCAGAATATAATCCATGTGTCCAAAAGCACCAATACATTAGCTATTCTGCTTCAATTGTAGTAACAGCATAATATTGTCCTTGATCCCTTGCCCTTTTCTGAGGTAGGTTTCCCTGACGCTTAGGACATTCATTTGCATAATGACCCATTTCTCTACAATTGTAGAATTCAACTTTGATAGCCTCTTTCTTTCCCTTGCAATCACGAGCCTGGTGACCTTTTTCTCCACATTTATAACAAACTCTCATTCCTTTTAGGCAAGTACCAGGGTGATTCTTCCCACAATTATCACATAATGGAAAATCCTTCTTTCCCTTTTTCCATTTATCTGTCTCTTGTTCCACCGTTCTCTTCTTCTCTTGCTTTACTTTGTTGTCATAAGACTTAGAGAATTCCTTTTCTGTCTTGATAGCACACGAGACAATATCTTCGTATGGTGAGAAGGATTGTGAAACTAAATCTCAACGGAGAAATGGTTTTAACCCATCAAAGAAACGATCATTCTTACTCCTTGGGTTACGTATATAATCGGCAGCATGCCTCGCTAACCTTGTAAAGTTAGCCTCATACTTTGCGACATTCTCATCCTCCTTCTGCCTCAGACTCAGAAATTGCCTTTCCATATCTGCTCGATGGTCACGAGGAAAGTATTTTTCTAAGAAAATCTCTTTGAACTCCCTCCATTCCATATTCGATACGTCATCACCTTCCTTTGTGTTTTGAATCAGCGACCACCACTGATCGGCATCTCCAGTGAGGCGGTAAACTGCCATGACAACCTTCTCCCTTTCACTACTCCCCAAGGCATGGAATATTTTCTCTAAGGAATTTATCCATTGCTCAACTACTATAGGATTTGTACTCCCATTGAAGGTTGGTGGTTGTTGCCTCATGAAACGGTCTAGCATTGATCCTCCACGTTGCGGATCAGGGTGCCCCATACGAGTAAGGTTGTTATTCATAACCTGCGTGAGTTGTCCGAGTACGGTGAGAAGCTGATCATCACCAGTTGTATCACTAGCTCCACCATAATTATCTTGAGCAGGAGGGAAATCCCTACACAGAGTGCGTGCATTGATACGGTTTCCATTTGTTCCACTAGCCGCCATTTCTAAATAATGGCATAAACTGGATTAGTTTATGAATCAAAATACATAATTCCATACTTGTAAAACACTTAGCATAAATTGAACTAATTATGGATATAATCCATAATTATAAAAATGTTTTCTTTGAGGAAGTATATACTCATAACCCTTCATAGTGGTTTGTAAAGAAAATGGGAATTATCCTAAGCATATCCCCCGGGAGTGTCGTAACCAAGAGTGCAGCAAGTCCCGTTGTCGTGCACCCGTTCCCGTTCGAGTCTAGCTCAAAGTGGTGTTTTCAGGTTTTACCCCTAGGTACATCTGTTCCAGAGCCGCCTCTACCTGCTCGTATCCAGACAGGGATGTATTACTCAGAAAACTCACAAAATCTCTACAATACCAAAATTTTAGGAAGTTCTTCTATACTAAACCTCAAAGTTCATCTTAGGTTTACGTGCTCTAATCAGAGTTTGCCTAAATATAGCTTCCAAGGTTTGTACTAAACTTCCTCTGATACCAACTGTAACGCCCAGACCCCAGCTACCCAGAGTCGGTGCATTAACTCGTAACATTGGCATGATCACAAAAGATCAAGTCTCTAAAGACCGATTAGTTTAGTAGCCTTGGAAACACTAGATACATTCGTAAATGTTACATTACATCATAAAGTGAAAAACTACAATAACAAGGTCTCCATAGTCCACACTCATATCCTCTTCTGACAATCCCTGCAGGTCATTCATAAAATACTTCTTCACATCCTGGAAAATATTAAAACATTGAAATGGGTGAGCTCAGATGCTCAGTAAGGATAACAATATTGCAGAAGATTTCATAAATAAACATTAACATTTAAGGCAATGTATAACTAAAACAATAGCCTTTTAAACTTCAACATAATATGGAAAAATTAAAATGAGATAATGTCATTTACTTATTCACATGGATATTCTAATGGTCGAATAATCACATTCAATATCAATAACCACTTTCATAATGATGGAATGCATAATGCCAGACATTCTGAAACATTTTGTCAAGGCCTCGGCCAAGACGTCTAAAATGATTAAGGCCTCGGCCAAAACCATAAATCAAATTGGGAAAGGGCCTCGGCCAATTCCACGTCTAGTTGTCTCATGAGACCTACCGATGCATCGAGGAGCTATAGCGGGCTCCACCCGTCACTTATTAAGTCCAATGCATTCCTCATATGAATAGGTTTAAACATATCATAAACCATAACATAATCGTATCACATAAAACATGGATAAATGAAACATAACATTTCCACATTTCAATCACAAGATATCAATACAACACATTGATATAATAAAAATGCTTTCAAAACCATTTTCAATACCAGAATAAAAGAAAGTTAAAACTTTGTATTTATTTTTCATTAAAAAAAACATGATGGCTTGTAGAGGAAGCCGAAACTCAAATAATGGTCACGGCGGCGGAGAGGTTGTTGTCGCCGCATATGTACGGAAAGAAAAACATTCCCTTTTTGTCGTTTAGTAAAACGCTTCGTATAAAAAATATTCCTTTTGAATAAACGTAAATGTCAAAGGGGTTTATACACCGTATAAAAGAAATTTGTGTATAAAACCAAATATGCCTCAATGAAAGGAGATTGAGACGAAGTCCTTAAAAAGATAATTTTTAAAATAAAATAGATCTATTATGTGTATTCACTATAGGTACACATAAAGTATGTAAAAATACAAAATAGGACATAATAATATCATGACATAATTTGAAAGTAGGAGATTAACCCAAAGAATGGAAGTTGGGTTAAGAAATTCTCTTACCTCGTGTCTGACTTGACTCAACCGTTCTTTAACCTCCTGAATAATAAACTAGAGTTAATATATACCTTATTAAGAACCATTTTTAATTTCATTATCCTTTTTATATCACTTATTACAATTTTATTAACATTATGTAATTATTTAAGTTAATAACGGTCGTTTTGTCGATCTTTGGTACTTGAGTCAACAATAAACTTCTTATAATTACAAGTTGTTTATGTGGTAGAATATCCATTATCTCCAGAATTATATTCATGATTTAGATGTCATATATATCATATATATCCAATATATACATTCATTCATAATATTATGTAACATTTAGAGGTAAGAAATGAAATGCACCGTTCATGGAGACGGTAAGCCGTACGTACGCATGAACGCTACTTTCATTTATATTTCGTATCTAATGGAATGAAATCATAATGATACAAATGTATAATATAATTCCAGTATAATATAGTGTATAATACCATTTACTCCATCCTTTATACATCTCACATATGGCACTAACGATTCAAATCACTTTGAGGGGGCGGTAGTCCGCACTTCCTAAAATGAAATTATCGCGTTTACCCATAATGGAAATCATAAAGTATGCCATAAATGAGAAATACAGAAGCATAAGTAAAACATAAACATATTATATATCATATAAAAATATAGTGACATCTTAATGGCCACCTTTGAAGGTGTTATATGAGTGTTGAACAATCATCGTTTCGTGAGGCAGAAATTTTCCATCCACAGAAACCGTATGTTCTTTAACCATTAGATGTAGGTGTGTGTAAGTGTAGCTCAAATACTTCTTATAACAACATACTAGTATATTGAGGATACTGGTGTTGTTACAAAAGAAATGAATAAAAAGAGTTTATGGGGTTGGAGAAGAAAAATAAAACAAAACAACATTAGAGAAGACATTACCTCAAAATCGGGTAACTCTTTTTGATTTGAGCCAAAGGCTTCCTTGGGAAGAGTTCTGCCCAAAGTGAGGCTTCTAGGAGTAATAGGGGTAAGTTGGGAGAGTATTTGGGCAGAGTTCTGCCAAGCCAAATGGCTTCAAAGTGTGAATGAGGTGGTAGAGGTGGGGGCCTTTTATAAGTGAAGGGGAGGGGCACTCTTGGAAAGATTGAAATGTTACATTATTATACAATTCTTTTCGGATTCTAAAGGTCCCACACTTATATAATTCATGGATAAGGTGATAAGGGTTCTAAATCTACCCATCCAATTTCCTTTGGACAAGTGTAAGACTTTGATTTTACATTATCTTTTCATTTTATTAAAATCGTTAAATAATGAGGTCATCGCTGCATCATAATGATGTCATAAATAATTTAATTTATTTAATGTATAAAAATTATAAAAAAATACTATGATGTAGGAAATAATTTTAGATTTCTAATTAATATTTATAGTCAAAATTTGGACTTGTGTAACCCCACTTAAAAACTGGTTTAGTAAAACAACTCATGTTTGTGCCAATTTATTTTTAACATTAAATAAATATATATTAATGTCATTTTCCAACCAAAGTGGCTCCATGGGGTCCCCAAGTTGACCCATGGGTTTTCTTGGTCGGACATGACTCATCCAATAGGAGTAGTACAAGTTTCAAGCTCATCTCATATTATTAAAACATTATTTTTACCTTAAACTACACTAATTACCTCTAATCGCGATTAAGAACTTAAAAGTTACTATTCACCAAAAAATTATTTTAATCTCATTGAACCACATTTTACTTCTTAATGACAATCATGTATGTCGGATTTTTGAAAATCAAATCACAGAAGTGGTAATATTTCATTTTAACGAAAAATCAGTTTTTATCAACCACTTAGTGGTTTCACTATTCATCAAAAATTGAAGTTTTTCAGAATAAGGCCAAAATTTCACCCTAAGATATAATTGAAATTCCGAATTAAAAAATGATGTCTATTTTAAAAAATTCCAAAAATATATGTTTCATTAATTAATTTTATAATTAATTCCCGCTGTTACAACAAATAGCGTGTTTTTAAGAAACAATTTATATCAAAAGATTGGCAATTGTTTATGTCCAATTTCAATGTTAAATTAATTCTAATGACCACCATTGGATAAAATGGTAAAAATATATTCTACTTATACTTTAAAACCACTAAATAGTATAATTTATCACTATGAATTATTTTGATTAAAAAATTTGTTTTTAAGTATTTTTCACTATTCATAAAAAAATTAGAAGTTCTCAGAAAAATACAAAAAATTCAACATAGGCTAATTTCGATATTACGAATACAAAAATGAAGTCCATTTTGAAATATAAAATTTCTATAATTTTAAAAAGTGGTTATTACTATTCATAATGGCTAATTTGATTAGTCGCAGTGTTTTAGAACTCGAAGTTGCGTACAATGCAAGCTATTGCATTATTGAATGAGAAGCGTATCGTGGAAGCTCGGGGTGTTACAATTCTCACACGGATAGGATAAAATAAATTTTTCCTACAATAAATGGGTTAAAACTTTATTCCAACCACAACTATTACACAACATCTAACTTTCCTATCAACCATGGAAATGATATAAAATCCTACATGGATCTAATCTTTTAAACATGGGTTAAATTATATAGGGTTAAATTATGATTTATAGGTATGAAAAACCTATAAGATTCTATTGGAAACCAATTTAAATGTTACCCATTTGTAAATAGTAAATTTAGAAGCATTATAGTTTCATAACATTTTAGAAAAACACATACCAATAATTTAACTAATAGGCCCTGATCCTATTTAATAATCCTCATTATGAACTACTAACTTGGGGGTAATTATGTAGATGTAATAGGATTATTAACCAATACCCATCAAGATTATATCTGTTTTAATACCCCGTGAAGGTTCTTATTCACTAAAAACATTAATGTGCCTATCAACAATGAACTTTTTGACTTTGATATATACAAATAAATGAAGGATAGTGAAGTAAAATATGATAGAAACTAAGAAAAAACTCCATATATGTTGTTAAAACACATTATTTAATAGAACAATAAGATTATTCACACATCAAAGTCTATAAAATAAGATAATTACATTTCTAGGTAATCATGGTTCTCCTAACAATCACTCTTTGAGGTGTCACATGACCCTAGTTTCTTATTTAAGTTACTAATGAGATTCTAAGTACAAATTTTAGCATAATAAGTATTAATGAACCTCTTGTGAATAATTTACTATATCATAAAAACCTTCTCCTTGTCACATTATAGTCTAGTCCACATAGCCTATCATAATGGAACAAAAATAAGATTTATGACTAAGTAGAATGAAATAAAGATCATATATGAAAAAATTTCCTTTATTAGATTTTTAGACATTAAAAATTTATAAAATATCATCAGAAATATAAATCATACACAATTAAGCCTATAACATGTGGATATCATGTGAATAATATAACATGTGAGGAAGGACAGTTTTACCTACTATGTAAGATTATAAATCAATCTATGGACTCTCACTAATGGGACAACTATAAGAAATAAATAATTAATCATAACTTCTACACCACATATGTTACTCTCATGGTAAAAATTATATACAACTATAAAATATAATATTAAGAAAAATAATCCCATATCCGTAGTAACATTAACTTCTTATGGTAACAAGTGTTATTTGTACTCCATTGCGATATATACACAGGTTACTATACATTCTAAACACATATATCTACCATATCCAAAATAGTAAAAAAATGAATTTTTTTTCTAATACCAATTTCTTATGTCCCATCATAGATAACACTATTAATTGTTTTTGGATTGATTAATGGCATGGACACAATAATTTCTCCCCATATTCTAGAAAATTCTAGATATAATCAAGGTCCTAAGGTGTGTCCATGTGAAAATCATTCCCTCATCTTAGAGTAAGAAAAACAAAAAAATAACCAAAAATATTCATAATGTTAAATAATAATAGTGAAAAATAAATAAACATAAACAATAATGTAAAAAAGAGGCTTTGTAAAGGGATGAAAAAACCATGTCATTCAATGAAATTTAATTTCCCACTGATTCGAACACATATATGACAAAAAAATCCCCACATGGATCATCTAATACTATGAGATGAACCGTATTCATGTTATATAATAACCCCTATGAATTAATATATAACTTTATAAAACTTAGGATAAGAAACTCCACTCAGTCATGAATCCTTGGGCCACATATTATCCATCATGCATTATTTCTCAACCTGAGACCAAAAAAATGGTATGTAGGAAAACTATGGTTCAAATATATGGGGTTAGAAATAAATATTTATGTATCCTGAACTAAATAGAGAACCTATAAACTACTATAATTAGTGAATGTGGATTTAATATAAAAATCCTACCCAATACACAATTGTAATAATAAATAAAATAAATCCACCATCAATCCTTTTGTATATGATCCCAATTGAAAATAATTGCCTCATCCAACACTAGAAAAGTCTATGGGAAATATAAATCTCCATAAGAGAGATAAAAATCATATCTCTAGTATTATATATAATCATCTAAAATAAATATACCTTTTGTTTCCATCCATCAACTGGACATTCTATAAGTATGTGACATAGTAGGATACAAGGCAACCAAGTTATCATACTCAATCTATGTGAAACCAGTTGGAACCAGATGATATGTCTATGTTCCATTATCTAGTTAAATTTAATATTCCAAGGTTATAGTCCATATGAAATCAAGCATTAGAAATCAAAATAATTCATAAGTGGGTTTTTCCAAAGGAAATGTTTAAATAACACTCTCTTGGATCTATTATAATAACACAACTTACTTAAATCATTACCTCAATATCCTATTCTAGGCCAAAGTGGGGAAATTATATAATGGTATTTCAACCTTATCATGTTGAGTATCTTAATAATTTTCTTATTATATCATCTTCAATCCATAACGATTTCACAAGAATAATTTCCTCTATGGAAATACATCGCCGACAACATCTAGCATCACCCATATCAAAGCAAGCTACATATCACGAGTGACAGAAACATTATGAGGAGTTCTGAGATTCACTCAATCACCCTCATGTATTATTTCTGATGGGGTGAGACCTAGTAATACTATAAATTTTGATAATGGTACCACTCAAAAAAATAAGGTTTGTAATCTGCATGTTAGGATGTTCTTCTAGGAATCTTTACCACACCATCTCATAAAATCAGTCCCATAGGTTGAGATCAAGGAAAAATGAATGAAAACATTTTATTTTTATAAAATAATACCATTAGTATGGTTCTTCATCCATTTTTAGAAAAATAATAAAATCAATTTATAATTTCAATATAATTTTTATTTTCCTGTAAATAAAATTTAATTATTTAAATGGATTTACATAAATTCAAGTTTTCATTTATAATTTTATAAAAATTAAATAAAAAATAAATAACCTTATAAAATGAATCATGTGAAACATGAGGTTTATTTTAAAAAAATCACAATAAAAATAGTTCATTAATAAATAACATACTGAAACTTCATTACCATACTCTAAATAATATTTTGGATACAAAAGAATAATAAATTTAAATATTATTATATAAAACATTATTTTTGTATAAAGGATATTTTTCTTACATGGTTTTTCATAAATCAAATTCTAAGAAATTCCACCTTTATACATTCAAAATGACCATTAATAATTGATCAGAATAAGAAGATAATAAAAAAAATATTCTAAATTTTTCTCCAACATATGAAATCCTCATAAAAAACAAATTTTATTTATCATCGATATATAGAAACCACTTAATGTGAAATATAGATTCAAAATAAGTTAAATTAATTGATCTAGATTGTTTACATAGGTGTTCATGGTTTGTTCATGTGGTTTGTTAATTTACAAACCAACATGTTAAAGCCTTTTGGGTGTTTCATAGAACCATATACCTTAGGTTCATAGGGATTGAAAAAAAAAATTAATTTAATCATCAAAATGGTTATATGTAGAAAATATAGAGGGATATAAAACCCTTAATATTATCTAGATGTTGATATAATAATGCTTAGTTTGGATAATGGGGTGATTTACATTGGTAATGTAAATTTGATTATATAAGTGACATTGAAATTGATACGGTATTTTATGAAAAAGTGATTTATTATATATTTGATGAATTTTATTTGAAATTCTTATTTATATAAAAATATTGGATTTTCTATTATTTTTATTGATGAACAATAATACAGTTATGTTTTGGATGAATATTTTTTCCCTTTTGGGGTTTATGGTAATTCATGTTATTATAATGTCTTAGTATAATATACAATAAAGGAATCCATATGTTTAGTATATGGCATTATGAGCTTCATAATATTTTATGGGGAATAAATTTTAATGGGTTTTGGTAAATTTGGTACTTATTTTTAACTTTTTTGGTGTTTGAGTACCTGTTAATAATTATATTATATTTTTTTGGAATTTTCTATTTATAAAATTTATAAAGTTTATCTTTGGGTATTTTTAATTAAATTTCTAACAAGATACATTCAAATGATCGATTATTAATTTTTGGTATCTTATCATGATAAATAGTGTGTGGTTTTGGTATTTAGTAGTATTATATTTTTTTGTATTTTTATTTCCTTATGTGGTTTTGTCTATTTTGTGGCTATATTACATGTGATTATGAGGATATATAAGGGGTTTGAGTGCCTATATGCTTGAGGTCAACATGTGAGTGTGACTATTTCAATGTCTTAGAAGGATCCACATGATTCGTTTTAAATAATAAAGAGGGGTTGAATCAATGAATTCAATTTCTGCTATGCATATTTTAAAAACCATCATCAGTTGTTAAAATTTATGAATTTTTCACTATTACACATAGTATTGATCACATGTAGAAGGAAACATTTATTTTTGTAAGGTTAACTACTCATAAGAATTAGTAAATCCTTGGAATTAACAATAATAAAATGAGACTATACATAATATTAGTGTCATTATTCTAGATTCAAAAATTTATGGTTAATCCTTGAACACATGATACAAAAAAAATTATAATGTCAATTTTTTCCAACTCAAATCAAAGATAATATTTCTTAAATGTAAGAGGGTTTTAAATGTTATTATATATCAATTGGTTGAATTTATGTTTATTCTTCTCCTCTCTTCTCTTATTCAACTATTTATTATTCTTATAAATTAATAACATAATTTACCCTATAATATTGAAATATATTTTCCTTATATTTATTTTTTATCATAGAAAAAAATTTCAAGAAACTATGAAATATTTTTTCCAATATAAAATGTGAATATCCCTTATTAAAATTATATTTAAAATTTTTAATTTGGAGAATAAAATTCATTCATCTATTCTTAAAATATTGATAATATTCCTACAGGTCTTCATTTATTTTTTACCTATCCTTGTCTTCATTAAATGACTTTTCATGTAGTTTAATGGAAAACCATTATTCAATAACTATTTCCCCAATGGTTTCACACATTGTTGCGTGTTGATATTCTTCATTTCACAACATAAATTTTTCTAATTCGGGTTTATGTGAACATTGTTGGGTTCCATCAATCTAAAAACCCTAATCAATGTATCCTAGATCAGGTGCCTTAATTATTAAATTAGAATAAGATCTCGGGTATCTCATCCTGAAGGACCTTAATGTTTAGTATTTGTGTTAAACTAGATACATAAATGAGTCCCATATTACTTCATAATATAAAAATTACACCATAATTTAATTTGATATTGATTTAATTCCATATAAAATATGCATTCATATCATTTATAGTAATGTTTAAGTAATCATCTCAAAAGGTATAGAAATAATCCTAATCATAAATTCTCATTAATGGTTAAGTACTATGGAATATCCCATGAATCAATAAGCATAATCAAAATGCAATGATAAATAAATAAGATATTCTTTCATTTAAACAACATGACTATAATATTATGTTCAAGAATAATAAATAATGAATGGTATAATTGGGAAAAATTTTAATTTAATCAATATGATTTGAATTAAATTAATCTGTATATAATATTATAGAGAACACATCATGGATTACAATACTTACAAATAAATTCCTAATAATGTAAATACCTCAATTTTGGATCTCATTGTAACAGCCCAAGATTTTATGAAAAATATTCTTTTTAATTTCACTAATGTCTTGTGTTGTACGCTACACCAAAAGGAGCTTGCACAACACGCATCCTTGACTTGCCTTGCATTACACGCAATCGCGACCTTCCTCGTTAGCGTGTATAGTACGCAATAACGAGTTTCACTAAACAGCAATATGCTATTAAAATATTATTAAAACTAGCCGTTATGAATAGTAATTACCACTTTTTGAAATTTTTTAAATTTTATTTTATCAAAATGGACTTTATTTTTGGATTTGTAATATCGAAATTAGTTTCGGGTGAAATTTTTGTACTTTTTGGATAACTTTTATTTTCTGATGAATAGTGAAAATTACTAAATTTTAATTAAAAACAACTTTTTTAATCGAAATAATTAATAGTGATAAATTATTAATTTGAGTGGTTTTAAAGTATATTTAGAATATATTTTTACAATTCAATAAAATGTTGGTCATTGAATGTAATTTCACATTTACACCAGACATAAACAAGTGCTAATCTTTTGATAGTTATTATCTATTAAAAACACGCTATTTGTTGTGACAGCGGAAATTAATTATAAAATTAATTAATTAAACTTATATGTTGGGAATTTTTTAAAATAGAAATCATTTTTGAATTCGGAATATCAATTATATCTTAGGGTGAAATTTTGGCATTTTTCTGAAAAACTTCAATTTTTGATGAATAGTGAAACTACAAAGTGGTAGTTAAAAAATTAATTTTTTCATAAATATTAATTTTACCGCTTCTGTGAATGGAATTTCAAAAATCCGAGAGACACAGTTGATTTCAGTAATTAAAATGTGGTTCAATGAGATGAAAATAATTTTTGGTGAATAATAACTTTTTACTTTTATTTACCACGGTTAAAAGTAAATAGGGTAATTAAGTGAAAAAATGATATTAATATTACCCTAACACATGTCCTAATCCTATTGGACAAGTGTATCTCAACCAAAAACAACCTTAAGGGTAAAATATTATCATTTAGGCCCACTTGGATTAGATTAGGACATTTATTATTATTTAATTCAAAGAAGAGTTAAAAAAGTTAAAATCAAAGTTTATTTACTAAAACATTTTTAATATAGGGTTATACATAATATAATTTCAACTATAAATATTCATTAGAAATATAAAAAGATTTCCTACATAATGGTATTTTATTTGTAATTTTTATACTTATAAATAATTTAATTTATTTATGACACAACGATGATGCAGTAATTACCTTTTTGAGAAAATATTAACGTAATTGATGTTATAAATGCCCAAATAAATGTAATTTGAGACTTTTTATGACTTACACTAATTTTCTAGGTTACTATGACATGTTATTGTTGATTTAAGTAATTTGGTTCGAACTTATCATTCTGTTAGAAATTTCATAAAAATCATGTACCAAATAGTGTCAAAATTGACATAAATTAGTTTTTAAAACAAATATTATATTATTAATTGTTATTTAATTCCTAAAAATCTAAGGTTCGGCCAAATAACTTAGATAAAGATATATATATTAATAATAAACAACTTGGGGTTCGTTTGGCTTCATATAGTAAGTTTATTAACCATATAGTGTAAGAAAACAAAAAGACACGGTAAAAGTTAAATTATTTAACTTAGAGTTAAATCTAATTGATAAGGTTAAAATAATAACCTAAACTTGTCTAAATCATATTGGATGAGATTATTTCGACCCATCCCCACTTTAGCTTCGAAATAAGACCATTTGGAACCATTATAAACCGAATTTGACCTTAATATAAAATAATATTTTGAGATTTTCCTAAGATGCCCCTCTCCTCCCTTATAAAAGGGCACCTCCTCCCTCTCCTCCTCACACCAATTTGAGCCTTCAATATTGGCAAAACCCTGCCAAATTATCTTTTACACTTCCCTAGAAACATAATAGAGGTTCTGGTCTTCTTTAAAGACCAATCTTAGAGCCCTAAGTGGAGGTCTCAAAGAGGTGCTTCAAAGAAGAGGTAATTTCCGTTACCGATTCTTTCACCTTTATTTCTTCTTCCACTTCTTCTTCTTAGGTTGTTTCATTATGAAGTAATAACATCAGTATCACTCATATACTTATATGTTATTATAAGTATGAAACAATCCTATTTAACCATTTATCCATCCTACGGAAAACGAAATCACCGCGCGTTCGTACGTACGGAATACCGTCTCTACGCCGTGGTGAAATCTATTTTCCACCACCACCTTACTTGGATGGGTATAATGGTGTAAATAATAACTATATATTATTATTTTAAAGTGATATTGATTCTGAAATAGTATACATACACTCCAATACAGTCCTACGATCATGATAATGATATCATCGCTCGTGCGTACGTACGGACTACCGTCTCCACGACGCGATGAGATTCATTCTCCACTTTAACCATTCATGAATGATATATAATAAGTAATCATGAAATATATGACATAATAATGATACTGGATTTATGTGTATTTATATGTATGTCATCTACTTAATTCCGTTCAATTCAATAAGGAAACGAAAACAGCGTTCATGCGTACGTACGGCCTACTGTCTCCATGAACGGTATATTTCTTTCCATTTACTGATTTATTATATATATGTATATTCTGAATATATATATATATAAATCATTTTTTATATTCTGGAATTAAGTAATCATGATCTAAGTAATCATATGAATAATTACAAGTCAAAACACGGATGACAAATGAAACAATTTTACCCAAAACACTCTTTAACATTGAATTTACAAAAGAACGGGTAATATAAAGTCATAAGTGAACCATATATGATATCATAACAATGAATATGATTCTGTAATAAGTCAATGAAATTATTTAAATCATTATACAGGAGGTTCGGACACTTACAAAGCAAATCAGACCTAAGGTAAGGGAAATATCACAATCTCATTTTTATCCGATATTGCTTATACTTTGGTATTTACTAGGGTGTATTTTATCATCCACATCCATGTTTCCTCAATATGTAATGTTATTTACATCCACCTACAATTTTTTTAAATCCAATTTTACCCTTCGGTGAGTTTTTAGTAAAGGATATGAAAGGAATCTTTTGTCGTTTTTCGTACGATGTACCTTTTTGACTTTTCCGACAAAAGTACAAAGAATGTTTTTTTTAACTTATACAACCTAAATGGATTTTTAAAACATTATTTCCAAGAAGCTTCCTTTACAAGTTTTAAAGTTTATATTTAATCAACTTCTTTTAGTTTAAATTTGTATGACATGTTAAGAAAGGAAAAATGTTTTTTTTTAAAGAAGAAAGGATATTTTCCTCAAGAATGGAGTTAAAGTGTTTTATCAAAATTATTTTCCATCTAAGATAATAAAGGGTTCTGTTTTATCCATATTATTACATTAATTTGATTATGTTGTGATGGAATTATTTTTATGAATTCCTTTATGAATTGTTTTATGATGTCATGATTTTTAATATTCCCATTTTTATTACATGGGTTATGCTATGATGTATGGTTTATGATTTTGTGGAACACATAAGAATGGTATCATTATGAGATGGGTGGGACCTATATCTCCCTCCAATTAATTGGGTAAAGATTATATATCTCATGAGATATACATGGCTGGAATGGTAGGTTATACCGGTTCAGTGAAACAGGACTGAAACGAGGGTGACTCGGTTCAGAAAGGGACTTTTTCCACTAAGATAGTCTTGGCAATGAGTCTTGACTAATAAGAAATGATTCTCTATGATTATGTGTGTATGCCACAATGTTTCATGTTTTAAGTTATGATTATTGGGATTTCATTTCACTACTATGATTTATCCCATGTTATGAAATTATGCTCTCTTTTGCAGGTTAAGATTTCCAAAATGTTATGTTCTTATGAATATGATGTGATTGATATTTCTTTTGTTTACCCTTACTGAGCATTTGAGCTCACCCTTTTATGTTTACTTTTCCCCAGGATATAAAGAAAGGTTTTAGGTATAAAAAAAAGGGAAGATCTTTATGGGAGATGCTGAAGATCTTTCACCAGGATTAGAAGATTATACTCCGAGTTTCCAAAGACACTAAACTATTACGATCCTTGTGTGTGTGTTTTTGCTATGTACTAAGTATTCCGCAAATGTAATGTAATGTCAATGTACGTAAAGCTTCGGTTCTCTATAGTTGGTATCAGAGGAAAGGTTTAGTCAACCTTTGGAAACTAGGATGCGAAAACATTAGTGAGATCCCTAGAGATATTTCTAAGGTATGTCTAGGGATGTCCCTAAGGATAAGTATACGTATAGGATACAGTCCTAGAACTACGGTAACGATCATAGAATTTAACCTAAGATGTTATACATTGAAGGTACTTCCCCTTTATTATGTTGTTTTCCCTAGCATGATTTTTTCCTCTCACACTATTCTTTTTGGGTTTTAGACGATGGATGGAACCTGAAGAAACCGTGTTGATCAATCCAATGGACAATGCAATGATTGTCCTCCTGAACAAACAAATGTTATGGGATATGGAGTGCAAAATATTATTGATATCCTTACACAAGCTATGAATCATTCTGGACTTCCAAATGAGCAAAGAAGGGAACAATATTCTATTGAGTCCTTCATGAGGCAACGTCCACGTTCTTTCAGTGGGACTTCCAATCCACTTGTTGCTGAACAATGGATCAGTACCACTGAAAAGATATTTTCAGTTCTTCAATGTTCTGAACATGATAAATTCATCTTAGCAGTATATCGTTTGGAAGGTGAAGCTGATCAATGGTGGAATATTATCAAGAATACGAGGCCAAGAGATGAAATTGAGTCCATGGAATGGGACGAGTTCAAGAACTTATTTTTCAATAAGTACATTCCTCATATTCTTAGAACAAAGATGGAGAAGGAGTTTCTTGAACTAAAGAAAAAGGATGATGAATCTGTTGGTATATACGAAGCGAATTTTACAAGACTTGCAAGGTATGCATCTGGCATTATCATCCAACCTGAAAGTAAAGTTGATCGATTTTTCAGTGGCTTAAAACCAAGTCTTCGAAGGGAATTAGCTATAAGAGACTTCAGTAGCTATGAAGTAATTGTGTGTTGTGCTATCAAGGTAGAAATGGAATTCAGTGTTACATATCCATCTCATGGTCTTGACAAGAAACGAAAGATGGAGTTTAAGGATAAATCTCAGAATAATGGTGAAAAGAAGATGAATGTTTCCTTATGCTCAAAATGTTGAAAGAATCATGGTGGAGATTATATTAAAGGGACTAGAAAATGTTTTAAGTGTGGAAAAGAAGGTCATCGAGCAGTTGAGTGTCGAAGTAATGGAAAAAGGGATTCTAATGATGTGAATAAAGAAAAGACTGCATAGAACGCACCACCAACACTTCAATGATTCAAGTGCAAGGAAATGGGGCATTATGCTAATAAATGTCCTAATCCAAGGGTTAGTGATGATCGACATGAGCAACCGCTTAAGGCAAAGGACAAAGGGAAGTCACATGCGATCACTATTGGCGATGTTGAATATGACAATGATGTGGTGGAATGATTATGTGTTTATGTAATAATGTTGTATCATGGAGTATTGGAATATTTATGTATTGTTCTAATGTGGTATTCAAAGTGATTGAGATATTTTTGGAAATAAGATGATATGCGTATAATGAAGTGAAAACGAGAAAAAGAAATGTTTAACAGTATTCATGAGCTCATGATTGATATAAGGACTAAGTGATATCATGGTTTGAGTATATAGAATTTTGAGGATTTTGGTATTTGAAAAGTGTTAACTTTTAACTGCATTCATGTTTTCACTAAGGTTCAATGGGTATTCATTCTTCAAGAGAATACATGATTAAGGTATTCACATGTTTTTAATTTGACCAACAAGAGATATATTATGATATATGGGGATCAACGATGGTATTAAATCTCTGGTAATCGTTTTCACTATGTTATGAGAGTGGACTGCAGTATTATGGATAACCGTAAAGATTAGAATGGATTATGTTGGACATAAGTTAGTATTGTTTAAGGATAGAAGTTTTTTAGATATTATTGATGGGATGTTATAGTAATATAGTTTTTGAAAAAGGACAACCTGCAGGACGGGCGACAGCCCATCGCGTCGGACAAGGCTGTAGGAATCGAACCCACAACCGAAGTGCGACTGGCCTTTATCGCCTACCACTGGCCTACAGGAAGTCCCTGTTTAGTAGAAACTAGTTTTATTATATTAAGCAGTATGATATATGAAGTATAAGTCCATTTTAGGAACCATATATGATTAATCTCACTATAGAATGACTTATGTATATTTAATAACTTTTTCTAACCTTTTGTTTGAGATGGATGGAATGACCCGTCATTCTATCACATGATCTGCTGACACTTCACGAATAACAAATTCAACTTCATTTATTTAAGAGATGAAGTGGAAATTGTTCAAGGCACGAACAACAGTGAGATTGTACCAAAATAAAGTAAGTATTTATTCTAATTCAAATTCTTCAACTTTAGGGAAACGATCTTGAAAACCAAAAATGTTGTCCTAGTGCTCTTATATCTGATTAATCATATGGTAACTTAGATCGTCACAAATTTATGGATTTGTGATTGTTGGCTTTTCCATATCCATGTTCTCTACCACTCTCCATCAGAACATGATGGTTATATTTTTCTTCCATATCCATATTTTCACCTATGTGGAAACCCAGTGATTAGTTTATTTGGGTATCCTTTATGTTTCATACTTTCATTTTTAAAGATTGGTTTTGGTATTCCTTTTTACGATGTGGGTTTCTATTAAAGAAACATTCGAATAGTAAACCATTTATAACCCCAATGAATTTCGAGGGAGAAATTCATTTTAAGGGGGGTAGAATATAACAGCCCAAGATTTTATGAAAAATATTCTTTTTAATTTCACTAATGTCTTGTGTTGTACGCTACACCAAAAGGAGCTTGCACAACACGCATCCTTGACTTGCCTTGCATTACACGCAATCGCGACCATCCTCGTTAGCGTGTGTAGTACGCAATAACGAGTTTCACTAAACAGCAATATGCTATTAAAATATTATTAAAACTAGCCGTTATGAATAGTAATAACTACTTTTTGAAATTTTGTAAATTTTATTTTATCAAAATGGAATTTATTATTGGATTCGTAATATCGAAATTAGCTTAGGGTGAAATTTTGGTACTTTTCGGATAACTTTTATTTTTTGATGAATCGTGAAAATTACTAAATTTTAATTAAAAACAACTTTTTTAATAGAAATAATTAATAGTGATAAATTATTAATTTGAGTGGTTTTAAAGTATATTTAGAATATATTTTTACAATTCAATAAAATGTTGGTCATTGGATGTAATTTCACATTTACACCAGACATAAACAAGTGCTAATCTTTTGATAGTTATTATCTCTTAAAAACACGCTATTTGTTATGACAGTGGAAATTAATTATAAAATTAATTAATGCAACTTATATGTTGGGAATTTTGTAAAATATAAATCATTTTTGAATTCGGAATATCAATTATAGCTTAGGGTGAAATTTTGGCATTTTTCTGAAAAACTTCAATTTTTGATGAATAGTGAAACTACTAAGTGGTAGTTAAAAAATTAATTTTTTCATAAATCTTAATTTTACCGCTTCTGTGAATCGAATTTCAAAAATCCGAGAGACACGGTTGATTTCAGTAAATAAAATGTGGTTCAATGAGATGAAAATAATTTTTGGTGAATAGTAACTTTTTACTTTTATTTACCACGGCTAAAAGTAAATAGGGCAATTAAGGGTAAAAATGATATTAATATTACCCTAACACATGTACTAATCCTATTGGACAAGTGTATCTCGACCAAAAACAACCTTTAGGGTAAAATATTATCATTTAGGCCCACTTGGATTAGATTAGGACATTTATTATTATTTAATTCAAAGAAGAGTTAAAAGAGTTAAAATCAAAGTTTATTTACTAAAACATTTTTAATATAGGGTTATACATAATATAATTTCCACTATAAATATTAATTAGAAATATAAAAAGATTTCCTACATAATGGTATTTTATTTTTAATTTTTATACTTTAAATAATTTAATTTATTTATGACACAACGATGATGCAGTAAATGCCTTTTTAAGAAAATATTAAGATAATTGATGTTATAAATGACCAAATAAATGTAATTTGAGACTTTTTATGACTTACACTAATTTTCTAGGTTAATATGAAATGCTATTGTTGATTTAAGTAATTTGGTTCGAACTTATCATTCTGTTAGAAATTTCATAAATATCATGTACCAAATAGTGTCAAAATTGACATAAATTAGTTTTAAAACAAATATTACATTATTAATTGTTATTTAATTCCTAAAAATCTAAGGTTCGGCCAAATGACTTAGATAAGGATATATATATTAATAATAAACAACTTGGGGTTCGTTTGGCTTCATATAGTAAGTTTATTAACCATATAGTGTAAGAAAACAAAAAGACACGGTAAAAGTTAAATTATTTAACTTAGAGTTAAATCTAATTTATAAGGTTAAAATAATAACATAAACTTGTCTAAATACTATTGGATGAGAGGATTTCGACCCATATCCACTTTAGATTCAAAATAAGACCATTTGGAACCATTATAAACCGAATTTGACCTTAATATAAAATAATATTTTGAGATTTTCCTAAGATGCCCCTCTCCTCCCTTATTAAAGGGCACCTCCTCCCTCTCCTCCTCACACCAATTTGAGCCTTCAAGCTCGGCCAACCCATACCAGATTATCTTTTCCACTTCCCCAGAAACATAATAGAGGTTCTTTTCTTCTTTAAAGACCAATCTTAGTGCCCTAAGAGGAGGTCTCAAAGAGGCGCTTCAAAGAAGAGGTAATTTCCGTTACCGATTCTTTCACCTTTATTTATTCTTCCACTTCTTCTTCTTAGGTTGTTTCATTATAAAGTAATAACATCAGTATCACTAATATACTGATATGATATTATAAGTATTAAACAATCCTATTTCACCATCTATCCATCCTACGGAAAATGAAATCATCGCGCGTGCGTACGTACGGAATACCGTCTCCACGCTGTGGTGAAATCTATTTTCCATCAGCACCTTACTTGGATGGGTATAATGGTGTAAATAATAACTATATATTATTATTTTAAAGTGATATTTATTCTGAAATAGTATACATACACTCCAATACATTCCCACGATCATCAGAATGATATCATCGCTCGTGCGTACGTACGGACTACCGTCTCCACGACGCGATGAGATTCATTCTCCACTTTAACCATTCATGAATGATATATAATAAGTAATCATCAAATATATGACATAATAATGGCATTGGATTTATGTGTATATATATGTATGTCATCAACTTAATTCTGTTCAATTCAATAAGGAAACGAAAACATCGTTCATGCGTACGTACGGCCTACCGTCTCCATGAACGGTGTATTTATTTCCATTTACTGATTTATTATATATATGAATATTATGAATATAGATATATATATAAATCATGTTTTATATTCTGGAATTAAGTAATCGTGATCTAAGTAATCATATGAATAATTACAAGTCAAAACACGGACGACAAATGAAACAATTTTACCCAAAACGCTCTTTAACATGGAATTTACAAAAGAACGGGTAATATAAAGTCATAAGTGAACCATATATGATATCATAACAATGAATATGATTCTGTAATAAGTCAATGACATTATTTAAATCATTATACAGGAGGTTCGGACACTTACGAAGCAAATCGGACCTAAGGTAAGGGAAATATCACAATCTCATTTTTATCCGATATTGCTTATACTTTGGTATTTACTGGGTTGTATTTTATCATCCACATCCATGTTTCCTCAATATGTAATGTTATTTCCATCCACCTACAATTTTTTAAATCCAATTTTACCCTTCGGTGAGTTTTTAGTAAAGGATATGAAAGGAATCTTTTTTCGTTTTTCGTACGATGTACTTTTTTGACTTTTTCGACAAAAGTACGAAGAATGTTTTTTTAACTTATACGACGTAAATGTATTTTTAAAACATTATTTCCAATAAGCTTCCTTTACAAGTTTTCAAGTTTATATTTAATCAACTTCTTTTAGTTTAAAATTGTATGCAATGTTAAGAAAGGAAAAATGTTTTTTTTTAAGAAGAAAGGATATTTTCCTCAAGAATGGAGTTAAAGTGTTTTATCAAAATTATTTTCCATCTAAGATAATAAAGGGTTCTGTTTTATCCCTATTATTACATTGATTTGATTATGTTGTGATGGAATTATTTTTATGAATTCCTTTATGAATTGTTTTATGATGTCATGATTTTTAATATTCCCATTTTTATTACATGGGTTATGCTATGATGTATGGTTTATGATTTTGTGGCACACATAAGAATGGTATCATTATGAGATGGGTGGGACATATATCTCCCTCAAATGAATTGGGTAAAGATTTTATATCTCATGAGATAGACATGGCTGGAATGGTAGGTTATACCGGTTCAGTGAAACAGGACTGAAACGAGGGTGACTCGGTTCAGAAAGGGACTTTGTCCACTAAGATAGTCTTGGAAATGAGTCTTGACTAATAAGAAATGATTCTCTATGATTATGTGTGTATGCCACAATGTTTCATGTTTTAAGTTATGATTATTGGGATTTCATTTCACTACTATGATTTATCCCATGTTATAAAATTATGCTCTCTTTTGCAGGTTAAGATTTCCAAAATGTTATGTTCTTATGAATATGATGTGATTGATATTTCTTTTGTTTACCCTTACTGAGCATTTGAGCTCACCCTTTTATGTTTACTTTTCCCCAAGATATAAATAAAGGTTTTAGGTATAAAAAAAAGGGAAGATCTTTATGGGAGATATTGAAGATCTTTCACCAGGATTAGAAGATTATACTCCGAGTTTCGAAAGACACTAAACTATTACGATCCTTGTGTGTGTGTTTTTGCTATGTACTAAGTATTCCGCAAATGTAATGTAATGTCAATGTACGTCAAGCTTCGGTTCTCTATACTCATGTTTCCCAAGACCATAATACCTTAATAATCTTGATTCATCCTCAAGGTATTTGATAACTCCATAATATAAAGCGATATGGTTTTTAAAACTATTTCTCTAATATCCTGATCAATCCTAAGATATATTAAAACATCTAGATACAAATTAATAAGGTTTTTTCAACTAATTTTTTTTCACGATACTGTTGATGCATCAGTTTAGATTTCATTAATAGGTCCCCAACCATTTTACTTATTATCCAATTTATCCATAATATATTGAATAATCATTTTAATTCAATAAAAGTTTCCTTATTATAATGTATCTTTATTGATTAATGGATATAGATTTATCAATATTTTCCTATTTAATCAAATGGCATTCAAAGTAAACACCATATATAAAAATTTTATATATTTCAGTAAAAAACCATATCGATTACACATGAATATTTTTTCTATGTAAAATTTAATGTCTAATAAAAAATTATTATAATAGGGTGACTATTTTAAGTGAAAGTTAAAAATCAAAAATGAAATTGATATTTCCCAATAACATTTACCATAATGGAATTTTCATGTCAAATCCACTTAGAATTTGTAATTAATATTGATACATAAATTAAAATGAATTATGGATTAATCATGGTATTAATTGTGAATGGATAATTATATAATAAATGTGAAATTTAATTGGTTCGTAATAATAAATAACACTCAATGGAATGAGAATCGAGATGAAATACCTTACCTCAATATTCTTTTTAATTGAATTATCATTAACTTATTGTGTATTTTTTCTAAATAAGTTATTGAATTAAAATAAAACACTTTTAATATTTAAAATATCATATATGATCCTTTTATAATATATTATCACTCATTTATTATAAAACATTAATTATTTTCTTTTTTTCTGATGTTAATTGTCCTGTTTTCTCTTCTATGTTTTTTCATTATAGATCAAGTTCTTGAAAATTATATAATGTTTTATAATATAAAGAATAATAATTATTAAATAATTATCATATTTATGAATTAATTATACTATTAATATCAATAATTAATTTTGGAAATGAAAAATTAATTATGTTATGATCATGAATATGAATTGTTGTAAGTACACAAGAGCCACACTTCCCTTTTTCACTAATCATTATTGTATACTGATTTGTAATTTTTAACCATTATATAATGAAAATAATATAATTAATACCATTTAATATAGTTATATAATTAATCCAAGTGGTTTCATGAATGAAAATTCAGTCACATCGCTTATTGAAAACAGTAGTCCACAAATATAGGAACGACGTTATCATCTTTAAGTCAGTAAAAATTGATCAAAGAAACTGAAATGTATTATATTACAAGAATTATAATCATGTAATTAATATCATTATTATGAAATATATATAATATATAATCATTTATATTATCATCATCTTCATCCATTTCAAGCGTTAGTGAAAGATGAATCACATCACTTCGTGAGGCGGCAACCTCCTATACACAAGAGTGACGTTATCACATTGCCTATAGAATGAAAAATAAAAAGATATATATGATATAGTGACTCAATAGGTATAAATTTATTATAAATATATTATATATTCTTTATATACATATCCATACCCAACCATTAGATATGGAAATAGAAAATTCAATGACATCAGTTTGCGAAGCGGTATTCCATTATAAACATGAAAAAAGACATCATAACTTTTTTATGTAATTTGAGATGGTTTTATGATATTAAAATATTATAAAAAAGTCATGTAGATTGAAGACACTGATGATTTATTTCATTGTGGTTTCATAATAATTAAAAGAGGTGGAGAATAGAGTAAAATTAAGATGCTCATTTATGAATATTACTTCTTCTTTGGTATCATCCTTTGATTTGCTCCAAATGAATACTAGGTTGAATTTATGACCAGAATAAGGATTTGATGACTAAAGGATATAATTTTTAAAGGGACTTAGTATAGTATTGGGTTATCCAAAGTTGATTTAAGTTGATAATTAGAGAGGATAGGAGTTTCCTTTTATAAGTGGCGTAAAGATCTGACTTGGAATTTTTCTAAATGAATTCTAGGCTCCCAAATTTTTCAAGTGCAAAATGGGTAAAAATGGAACATTATATAACCTCATAGAATAAATGGTACAAATTTATATATAAAATATATTTTTTAACAAATTTTATGTTATTTATACCATTATCTTTTTATTTTATCACCTCCCTCGGTAAAATAATTTTAATCTTTACTAAGGTAGATAATTTAGAGTGAATTTACTATTCATTTTGGCCAAACATTCAGTTTAAATGACTAGAAATTACATATTATCCTTTTTAAATTTATGTAATCAATTTTTCCAAATTTAATTATAATAATTGGAAATGATAATTTATATATAATCCCGCAAAAATGATAAAAAACTATTTTTGAAGTGAAAATGTTTAAAAGTGTGAAATGTTTTTATATATAAATTTAATATGAAACATTATCTAGTGACCTAAATTGTATTAATATATTTAAAATGGAACTAATTTTATTTTTTAGAAATAAAAAAATAAAATTTAACATTTTAAATTATTTAAACGATAAGGTAGTTATAAATTAAAACAAATTATTTTTTACTACTATAAAAAAATTTAACTTTTTTGAAAATATAAAAAAAAAATAACCCTAAAAATTTAGATATTATGATTTAAGAAATGGAGATTATTTTATAGAAATTCTTTTATAATATTGCTAAAATTGAATTTATAAATTATTTTCGAAAAGTGTGACTATTCTGTCTTTTAGAAACATTTTGTTTTTAGAAATCATTTATTTTCCCATTAAATGATATTTCTTTTATTACTAGTAAATTGATAATTAATAAAAAAAGAAAATATATTTTATCATAATTTATTTCATTATATTAATTATTCTTATTTGAATTTTGTGGAAATAACTTTCCAATTAAAGAAATATTAATTTGATATTGTTTTATTTAAATCTTGATATAGAATTCAACACGAGTTAATCACAGTGCTGTGTAAATTGAAAATAGTAAAATATATTGACATTATTTATAATAATAATTATATACTAATTTTTTGGGGTTCTATATTCCCTTTTATTCTTCATGTTTCTTGTCAAACATTTTATCAAATATGATTTCCCTATGTTAAAATTTTTGGGTGTTACATTATCCCCACAATAGATAAATTTCATCCTCACAATTTAAACATTGTCATCTTAATCATGGTTTTGATAATTGAAAATTATTTTTTAGAAAAACCAACATCATAAATGGCTAATAGAATAACATATAAAATGAGTCAAAGGGAAGTTATAATATCATATAGACTAACACAAAACTATGTTTCAAAGTGGGAGAACATTGGTGTAATGTGAAGATGTAGACATGGAAGAAAATCATAAATAATTATTGTGAGTGAATGTGGTTGTTGATAAGAATAAATTTAGTGGTCAATGGAAAGTTAACATCCTCAAAGGTATAAATATTTTATTAACTAAAATACAACATGATTCATCAAATATGAAATTCATATGGTACCATTTCTTATTACATGTTATTTTTCCTAATGTTGGTGAATTAGTTTAAAAAATATAAATATATAGAATTTTAAATACATAATAAATTTATAATTCATACTCAAAATTTCATCAATTGTTTGATATTTGATCAATTTCTAACTCAATCCTTACCCCATGAAATAAATATCCAAAAATAAATTTTTATTTTATTGAAGCACTAAAATTCACTTTTAACATATTTTATTATCTATAAAACAAGTCTTTACATCTATCACAAATTAATTTCAAAAACCAGTATAGTTATTACAAAGAATCCAATACATTAATATATAAAATTAAGAATAAGTACTACTAGTTCTTCATTAATATTTTCCATTTAAAATCATTTAAATAATTATAATTACACATTAACCAGAATATCACAAAGGATAGTTTTAAGAACTAAACCCTTATCATCCTTCATTCATTTACTAAATCCCCACTAACTTTCTAGATGTGGCTGGTTTCACCCAGCAAGAATGTTGTCATATTTATAATTTATATAAATATAATTTATTTAATGTTACAATTAAATATTATGGAGATACTTAAAATAATTAATTATTAGATAACCTATTACTATGGTTTCCAATTCAATATTTTTTACAAAGTCTAATAATATTACCTGACTAATATTAAAATTTAATTTATTAACCTTAATGGGTTTCAATACTATTTAACATATTTATATAAAATTTAAATTCATTATTAATTAAATAAATTCTCTACTAAGATGTATATCAATCTAATTGGTTGTATTTCCGTAAATGTTTCCTGAAATATCCTTAATCTTAGTAGACTCTCATCGAATTATACAGAAAAAGTTGGTTTTAACACTTTTAACATATGATAAAACATAAATTCATTTACCGATGATGGTATACATAACTATAATATTAATGAATACACACATTCATCTAAACTTAAACCCAATCATTTTATTGTTCAACTTTTTTATAACCAATATACCATTGATAAAATACTTCTACAGTTTTTTTAATGAATACTGATACACAAATACTATATCCACTTTTTTTACAACCTAGGCCCATACATTGTCTAGGGATTAATCTAGTTCATTAATAATCATTATTAATTATTATCCCTTATAAATGATTGTAAAAAAATATTTTTGATCTTAAAGAAATACCCTGGGAGTGTCAAGACATGTGCGTGTTAAGGACCATTGTCATGCATAAGGTGAAATTAGGTCAATCCCAGCACACACTTTTTATTGTTTTTAACCCAAGGAACATCTGTGAAAAAACCAATCCTACTTATTGTATCTAGATATGGATGTATATCAAAGAAAAACCATATAATATATACCTTACGAAAACATTGATTTTTGTTATATACTTATCCACAAAGACAACCATAATGTTTTGGTTCCTATACAATATTTTCTTATAACTTGATCCCAAAGATTCTATTAAAATTTATTTCATACAAGCTATGATGAACCCTAAATTTGTAGCCTTGCAAAGACTTGGAAATTTCCATGTAATGTTTTTAATTATATAGAATATTAAAAGTCCATGAAAAATGATGGCGGATGATTCTGAGACCCGGTGTGCCCGGAATTAATTTCTGAACTTTTTTTCGGGTATGTTCAGTAAACGTGCAACTGGGTTTTTCTAAATTTTGAACCGGGGCTCGGAATTGAAATCTGAGTGCACCGTTGAACATTCAGTATCGATATTCTCTTAAAGATACCTTCACCTTGACCACAGTCTATTGAGGGTGAAAGTTAGTTTTCGGGTTTTTCGTGGAAATAAAAATAAAATAAAAGAAAAAATTTTATTTTATTTTAGACTTTCCATTTGAATTCTTAGTGGTGGGGACCACCCGAGCTAGGAAACCCCAAATTTGTGAATTCATGGTGGTGGGGACCACCCAAACCCCTCTTAATATGGGGAAAACCTCCCAACTTAAAATAATTAACTGTGATAACTCTCTAATTAATTAATTGTGTTGACTCCCTAATTATTTAATTGAGCCTTTTAATTATTGTGCCAATATAAATTAATTATATAAAACTATTTTAATTTAAGATGGAATTTCATTTTGGTGGGTTGGGAAAAATGTTGGAAAGGGAGAACTTGGAGAAAGAGCCTTTGGAAGATCATTCTTCAACGAAGAACACCCCCTCAGGAATTGAAGAACGAGGGTGATGCTTGAGTCGGATCATAAGCATCTTGTGGAAGCGACGAACGTCGGCGTCACCATCCCCAACGACTTCATCTTTGTCCTCACGACATCTTCCAACAAGAAATCAAGGTAGAGTTTGATATTTATTTATACCCCTTTACCTCGTTCTTGTCGATCCCCTTGATTTAACAACAATATTTATGTGTGATACCGTTCTAACACGGAGGGTGTGGGACAAATGAACATGGCCTGACCCCTCTGAAAATATTTATGGTGTACGATGTGTTCTTCGCAATTGAGGAACATAGCGACCGGTTTCACCAACTAGCACTGGTGGGACTCAGGACCAGTTGTCGGCACTCTGGCCACTGCAATGAAGGCAGCGGCACAACTGCGCTGCCGGAGAAGAGATGCGGCCCGTCAACTGTAGTGAAGCAAGGTAAGCGGCCAATAGAAGCTGACTACGCGAAGAGTAGATAGCACGTGTCTGTGCTTCCCGTTGGAGAAGAGCAGCAGCCTTATTTCGCTGTGGCGAGGTGAGGCGCGGCTGGCTCGACACAGGCCGCTGGAGATGGTGCGACGCACGACTGCGCCGCGCGGAGGAGTGGATGGCCATCCGGCCAGCCAAGTCCACCCAACGGATGTAGCACCATAGGCCGCCGCATCTCAAGCATCCACACCATGGGCCGCCAGCGGGCCTCTGCACCATGGGGCGCCCAGCGAACGTTGCACCTCATCCCGCCGCACCACGGGCTACTGCACCGTGGGTCGTCGCACTGTTGGCTGCCCATCTGGTTGCCCAGTGTGGGCAGATCTGCGGGCCAGTACGCGCCGACGGGATGGTCCAGGCCAGACCCAGTGGGCCAGGTTGGATCCCTCAGGCCGAGTCAAATCTCACAGGCCGGGTCGGTCTGACCGAGTCGGACCGGACCTGGACCAACTTCAAACCTTTTCGCGCTTTTGGTCATATCATGAGCTACAGGCATCAGTTTGACGAACCGTCAGCATTTCGGGAAACCTTAGATCAAGACGTTCCTTTTGGTATACCCCACATGAGTTTTGGATAAAGTTGGGGTATGGGCAGGTTGGATCGAACACGAATCCAACCGTTCCCTCAGGACTAAAAGGCAAATAACTTACAAACTGAGCGCCCGATTGACGCATCGTCTATTACATTGAGACCCCTATTTCATATAAATCCTTTGGGATACTTCTTTGTGGGACTTCATGGTGGTTGGAGTATCATTATGTGGATTGAGGAGTAGACCCTCCCAAAATCAAGAGAGCATAGTGCGGGAACCCTGTAGCTGGTTGTAACATGAGAAAGGGATCATATGTGGGTATGTTCTTTGGGATCCTTTGTGGGTCTGTGTTTGAGAGTCTCACATGGATCCGCTATAGGAATCCATGTGGGACTACTCTAGGATTATATGTGGGTCTGCTATACTAGGATCCTTTGTGGGACCATGCTTTTGGATCCTTTATGGGTCTGATGATTTAGGATCCTACATGGGCCTGATGATTTAGGATCCTACGTGGGTCTGATGATTTAGGATCCTTAGTAGTTCTACCTCTTAATAGAGTAAGATGATTCAATAGTTACATCTAATCATTTTTACTACCGTACCAATGTTATACCTGGTTTGAGCTAAGTATTTACCTTTGTGGTAATCTTTTGTGTGGTGTACCTTTATGGTACTTACCTTCATGGTGATACCTTTGTGGTACTCTTTTGTTGGTGTACCTTTTTGGTACATACCTTCTTGGTAATACCTTTGTGGTATTCTTCTATGTGGCGTACCTATGTGGTACTTACCTTCATGGTGATACCTTTGTGGTATTCTTCTGTTTGGAATACCTTTTTAGTAATTACCTTCGTGGCGGTAACCTTAGTGGTATTCTTTCCTTCGTGGAATAGTTGTATTTTGGCTAAGGGTTTGGGCCTTGGGTTTCCTCATGAATGAGATGGGTATACTTGATAACATAGGTATATGTATGGGCATATACCTAAATAGGGTTGTCAGTTGATTACATGATTTGTGGTTTATCCTTTGCGGGTTTGAGAGACCTTCGAGGGTATCGGGGTCCCTCCTGAGTATTGTTATACTCACCCATCCACAGGCTACACCCGCACCTTGTTGTGTTTGGTTCAGCTGTCAGACAGTGCTGACTCAAGATGATGGTACCAGGACAGAAGGTAGATCAGGGGGGGCTTAGACGAGACGTAACACAGAGACGACCATATGAGTGTTGTACCTACCCTTCAGGTAGGAAAATTGGCGAGTGTTCACAGGAGCTGCTCCAGTTTACATTTACTTTTCAGTTTTCCTGTACATTCTTATTAGGCTTGTATTCTGGCTCCTTTTACTTACTATACTCACTCTTTTTACTATACAGTTTTCTTGTGTTAGTATCTTGATGTGTTCTTTGTTTGTGTTATTTTACAGGTTTTAAATGAAATACCTTCCTGTTTTAGGGAATACGCCTTTAGGTGCTAGTCTCCAGCCGCTGGTGTATGGAAGGCGGGCTTGGGGTAGTCACGGCATCGGCCCTGAGGGACGGTTCATGAAAAATTGGTATCAGAGTAGTTTGTTATACTGTAGAAAATTAGACTCTAATATTTTGACATCAATATTGTTAAGTGTAGTGAGTGTGGTTATTATTTTAGGGAATCCAGTATTGGTGCAGCGGTCGACGTATCCATACACCAGGACCCTGACTTCTGATTTCTGACTCAGGGCATGAAAACACGGATTGTGTGTGTGTTTTGAAAAGTTATCGTTCTGATCTTTTTGAGTTAGATCACCAGGTATAACGTATTAACCACGGTTCACCAGATTCTTTTTAGGATTCCTCCATGCAGACTGCTAGCTAGGATTCTGGGTGTAGTACACGATGATGGCCCACCGAGCGACGAGGCCTCAGTGCAGGGACCTTTATCAGTAGAGGCACTAGCGGCACCATTACCCTCTGGGCCACCGATGCCACCATCCCTAGCAGTAGAGGTTGCACATCGATTGAGGGTGTTTCATGAGTTCCAGTGCCAGATGCCACCCAGGTTCAGGGGAAAGACGGACCCACAGGCAGCTAAGGATTGGCTGGAGGCCATGGTGAGAGTTTTTTGACTGGTAGGAACACCAGCTGATTTCATGGTGATCCTTGACTCCAGTCTCCTTCAGGCAGTAGCAGGTAGATTTTGGGTCTTTATGACATAAGTTCACTATGAAGTGACGCTTCTCTCAGCATACTTTGAGAGCCTATTTCAGGAAGAGTTTTTTCCAACGACTCTTCGCGCAATTCATATACATAAGCTTCTTCATCTGCAGCATGGAAGCATGATTTTGGCTCAGTACTCAATGAGGTTCACTGACCTCTCATGTTTCTCTACCGATATGGTGCGAGACCCATTCTTCAGGGCCCAGACCTTCGAATAGGGACTCTGGTGAGAGATTAGGGCTTCGATGATTTCTCCCAGCATCCCAATGCAAACGGGGGTGTTAGAGCGAGCCCTCTTAGTAGAGAATTTTCTTACTAAGAAGTCACTAGTAGAGAGACCCTCCACCAGGCATCACATAGTGGATTCTTTTATAGCTTTTAGAAGAAAGATGTCACAGAGGTCCAAGAACACCAAACCTACAGGTGGACAACAGCACAATTCAGGGTCAGTTGTGCGGGTCACCGGAGACAGAGCGAGTCATGTGAGGAGAAGGCAGTGTTACACATGTGGTGGGTAGGGTAACATGACTCATGACGGTCCAACCCGCCGTACATAGGATCAACAGATGGTCAAAGGACCACCCAGGTAGAAATAGAGGTTTGACAGAGGAGGTCCGCAGGGAGTAGGCATACGTGGCATAGGAGTTAGTCGCGTAGCTGGAAGTGGGTGATGATTCGAGATGTTACCGCCACCACCACCAGGTGTTCCACCCTGACCATAGAGAGTATGTGGACAGGGGTGAGCTTACCTCCATGTAGCTGAGGCCTATGACCTTGGTTCTCCGAAGATGATATAAGGTACGATTTGTGTCTACTCCACCTTAGTTTCAGTACTTATAGACACAGGTGTCAGTCATTCTTTAATTTCCACTTCCCTCGTTTGGAGCTCAGAGATTCCAGTGGATCTGTTGGATCGATCCTTACAGATAGAGACTCCTATAGGAGAGGATTTGACGATTACACACTGGTGTTGGCTATGTGAGCTTACTCTAGGAAGAGATATCTTCGACTGGGATCTCCTAGTAGTGGCGTCGAGGCCTTACGATGTCATCTTGGGTATGGATTGGTTATCTATAGTCCATGCTCAGATTGACTATATTATTCACAAAGTTCAGTGTGTTCGCACGAACGGGACTAGGTTTACCTTGACCGACGATAAGGGAACCTTTGCAGTATAAGACGGACTTACCTGGAGGAGGGTGTAGCTGATGACTCATCATTTGGCTAGCTTTACCCTTGGAGCGGTTGATGGGAATAGTATGATCTATCCTGTAGTGGTGGACCGGTACGTGGATGTTTTCCCTGATGATGTTTCGAGTCTACCTTCTCACAGAGAGGTGAAGTTTTACATTGACTTGTACACCGGGACGGCACCGATAGCTACACCAGCATATCAGATGTCTCCCTCAGATCTTTGTGAGATACGGGTATAGCTGGAGGACTTGCAAAGAAAGGGGTTCATTAGGCCCTGTGTTTCTCCTTGGGCAGCCCCTATTTTGTTCTCCAAGAAGGCAGATAGGAGCTTGAGACATTGTATTGACTATCGGCTCCTGAATCATGTGCCTGTGAAGAACAAGTACCCACTTCTGAGGATTGAAGACATCTTTGATCATCTAAAGGGATCCTGATGGTTCTCGAAGATAGAACTCAGATTAGGCTATCACCAGCTCAGAGTACGAGACGAGGATATACAGAAGACGGCCTTCAGATGTCGGTATGGCCACTACGAGTTCTTGGTTATGTCATTCGGCATGACCAATGCTCTAGTAGTGTAGATGGGACTCATGAACAACATCTTTTATCCATAACTTGATCGATTTGTAGTAGTTTTCATTAAATAAATTCTGATATACTCGGCTACTAGGGAGGAACATGCCTATCATTTTCAAATATTTCTGGACACAGTCCGAGAGAACCATCTTTATGGTAATCTTACAAAGTGCTAGTTCTGGATCAGAGAGGTTCACTTTCTAGGACACATCATCTCTAAGGATGGAGTTGTAGTGGATCCAGTAAAGATTGAGGCGGTACTTTCTTGGGATCCACCCAGAAGTGTGACGAAGGTATGGAGTTTTCTAGGTTTGGCCGGATACAACTAGAGGTTTGTAACATATTTCTCCAGATTTGCAACACCTATATCAGTGTTGAAGAATTTTGGGAAACCCTTCATGTGTTCAGAGAGATTCCAGCAGAGTTTTCAGGATCTGAGGTAGAGGCTGACTAGTGCCACCATCTTGAGACTTCTAGAAGAGGGCGTTGGGTACGTAGTCTACTGTGACACATCAGGGACTGGTCTCGGATGTGTCCTAATGCAGGAGCGAGTAGTTATCGTGTATATTTCTCAGCAGCTGAGACAACATGATTAGAACTATGCTACTCATGACCTGGAGTTAGTAGCATTGGTCTTTGCCTTGAAGATTTGGCGAAATTACTCGATGGGAGAACATTTTACAGTCTACTTGGATCAAAAGAGTCTCAGGTATATCTTCTATGAGAAATATCTGAACCTGAGACAACAGTGTTGGCTTGAGTCCCTCTAGGAATATGACTTCAAGATATTCTATACTCCTAGGAAGGGGAACGTTGTAGTAGATGAACTTAGCAAAAGATCAGGTATACAGTTACTAGGTGAGACGACGGAGTAGCTAGTTGCTTTGTAGATATCCTTTGTGGATCGAGATGGATCAGCTTTTCTTCAGTCTCTTACAGTCACTCTCCCACTTCTTCAGCGAGTTAGGGAGGTGCAGCATGGGGACACTGACTACGAGGCTCTACGTGCTCAGATATCTAGAGTACATGCACCTGATGTATTTTCTGATGGTGGGGAGCAAGTCATATTCTACAGAGGACGTACCATGGTATGATAGTCACTTCAGGAGGAAGTGTTAAAGGAGTTCCACACATCCCCTCTAGTGGTACATCCAGAAGTGGAAAAGATTTACTAGGACCTCTGATGGCTTCATTGGTTTCTAGGAATGAAGAAAGCATTAGTAGAGTTTTTCTCTCGGTGTCGCACTTATTTTCCAGTGAAGGTGGAGCATCGGGTACCAGTAGGATTAGTTCAGCCTTTAGAGGTCCCAGAGTGGAAGTGGAATGGAATATCCATGGACGTATTGATAGGACTTCTACATACATCTAGGGGTCATGATTCTATTTGGGTGGCCATCGACCGACTCACCAAGTCGGCCCACTTCGTATCGATCAGAGAGTAGGGTTCAATAGAGAGGTTGGGATGCCTCTATGTGCAGGAGATTTTGCAGATACATGAAGTACCATCGACGATTTTCACTGATCGTGATGCATGTTTCACTTCCCGTCTATGGAAGGGGTTGTATGAGGCTTTTGGGATGCATCTTCGTTTGAGCAGCGTCTTCCACCCTCAGACGAATGGCCAGACAGAGCAGACCATTCATACCCTCAAGGAAATGTTGTGTTCTTGCATCCTCGACTTTGGTCTCTCCTGGGAGGATCACTTTCTCTTGGTGGAGTTTTCATACAAAAATAGTTATCACTCCACCATTGGGATGGCACCTTTAGAGGCATTGTATGGCCGACCTTATAGATCACCTTTATACTGGATTAACCCTAGGGAGTCAGCACTCATGGGACTAGAGATGGTATGAGATACCATGGAGATGATGCAAATCATCCGGGATCAAATGAAGACTACACAGAGTAGGCATAAGTCTTATGCCAACAGGAGACGGAGACCACTAGATTTTGAGGATAGTGACCATGTCTTTCTACATGTCTCACCTTGATGAGGTTTGCGGATATTTGACCAGGGCAGCAAGTTATCTCTGAGGTTCATCGGACACTTTCAGGTCCTCAATAGAGTTGGTGAGGTGGATTACCGCCTAGCACTTCCCCCTCAGTTTCACTGGGTACTCGGTGTCTTCCACGTATCCCAGCTGAGGAGATACGTGTACGACCCATCTCATGTCATCGACCATGGAGATTTGGACATAGAGTATGGGGAGACGTTTACAGAGGTTCTAGTAAGGATTGAGGATATACAGGAGTGGTTCTTTCATGGGTGGTTGATACCTCTGGTGCGCATTCGCTGGTAGCACGAGAACCTTCAGGAGATCACATAGGAGCGGGAGGCTCACATATATGCTCAGTACCCACACTTTTTTTCCTAGTTTTTGTGATGTAGGTTTCAGGGATGAAAATCCCTAAGTTGGGGAAAATGTAAAGACTCGGAAATTTCCATGTAAATTTGTTTTTTAATTATATGGAATATTATAACTCCGCGAAAATTAACGGCACATGATTTTGAGGCCCGGTGTGCCCGGAATGAATTTCTAAACTTTTTTTAGTTGCGATCAATAAACATGCGAGCGGGTTTTTGTAACTTTTGAACTGATGCTTGAAATTGAAATCTGAGGACACCGTTGAACTCACAGCACTGATATTTTCTTAAGAAGACATTCACCTCGACCGCAGTTGGTTGAGGGTGAAAGTTATTTTTCATGTTTTTCATGGAAATAAAAATAAAATAAAATAAGAAATTTTATTTTATTTTAACCTCCCATTTGAATGCTCTGTGGTGGGGACCACCAAAACTAGGAAACCACCTATTTTTGAATTCATGGTGGTGGGGACCACCCGAACCCCTCATAATGTGGGGAAAACCTCCCAACATTTAATAATTAATTGTTCCAACTCTCCAATTAATTAATTATTCCAACTCTATAATTAATTAATTGAGTCATTTAACTATTGTTCCAATATAAATTAATTTTATAAACCAATTCTAATTTAAGTTGGCATTTATTTTTGGTGGGTTTGGGAAATCATTAGAAAGGGATAACTTAGGGAAAGAGACTTTGGAAGATCATTCTCCAATAAAGAACGCCCCCTTTGGAATCAAAGAACGAGGGCGACGCTTGAGCCGGATCTGATGCATCTTGCGGAAGAGACGAACGCTGGCGTCACCATCCCCAACGACTTCATCTTCTTCCTCACGACATCTTCCAACGAGCAATCAAGGTAGGGTTTGATGTTGATTTATACCCCCTTACCCCGTTCTTGTAGACCCCCTTGATTCATGATCAATATTTTCACTTGATACCATTATAACACAGAGGGTGTAGGCCAAACGAACACAGCTCGACCCCACCACAAATCTTTATGGTGTATGATGTGTTCTTCGCGGTGAAGGAGAACGGAGATCGGTGCTGGTGACCAGCACCGGTAAGACGCAGGACTGGAATTCAGCACTCCAGTCGGCCACAAAAAAGGTGGTGGCGCGACCGCACCATCGGATAAGAGCCACGGCCTGTCGGCCACGGCAGCCGCGGTAGAGCAAGGGCAGTGGCCGGCCGCGCAAAGGGGCGGCGGGCGGCCGCGTGAAGGGGCAGCGGCCCACGTCCGTGCCACCTGAAGGAGAAGTGTCGCGACCTTGGGCTGTGGCAGTGAGGTGAGGCATGGTCGGCTCGACGCTGGCCACCAGATATGGCATGGGCCGCGAGAATGCCGTGCGGAGGAGAGGCTTTCCATCTGGTCAGTCGGGGCTCCCCAGCGGATGCCGCACCACAGGCCGCCCAACGGACACCACACCGCGGGCTGCTCCACACGTCGGGCCACGCCGGCGGGCCGGGCCGGACCCCGTAGGCCCGGTCAGACCCAGCGGGGCGGGCTAGACCCCATGGTCTGGGTCCCATCCAAGGCCGTACCCGGGTCAGGCTGGGTCAACCGGAACTGGGTCAGGTCATCCCAGGCTGGGTCGGACCGGACCCGGACCGACTGCAACCCGTTTTCCTCTTTTGGCCATATCATGAGTTACGTGTGTTCGTTTGATGAACTGTCTACGGTGCCGAAAACATTGGATCGAGACGGTCCTTTTGGTATACACCACTTGCGTTTTGGATGAAATTGGGGTACATTGGAGTTGGATCGAGCACTAATATAACCGGGCCCTCAGGACTAAAATGCCAATAACATACGGACCGGGCATCTGATTGACGTACCGTCTATTGCATTGAGACCCCTATTACATGGCGGTCCTTTGGGATACTTCTTCGTGAGACTTCATGGAAGTTGGGGTATCGACCTGTGTCTTGAGGAGAGGACCCTCTCGGAATCAAGAGAGCTTAGTCTGGGAACCCTATAGCTGGCTGTAACATGAGAAATGGATCCTATGTGGGTCAGTGGTTTGGGATCCTTTGTGGGTCAGTGTTCGAGAGTCTCACATGGATCCTCTCTTGGAATCCATGTGGGACTACTCTGGGATCCTATGTGGGTATACTTTACTAGGATCATATGTGGGTCTGTGCTTTAGGATCCATTGTGGGTCTGATGAGTTTGGATCCTACGTTGATCTGATGATTTAGCATCCTACGTGGGTCTGATGATTTAGGATCCTTCGTGGGTCTACCTCTTAAAAGAGTAAGATGATTCAGTAATTACATCTAATCATCTTTACTACCATACCTAAGTTATACCTAGTGTGAGATGAGTCTTTCCCTTTGTGGTAATCTTCTGTGTGGTGTACCTTGGTGAAATTTACCTTCATGGTGATACCTTTGTATTATTCTTCTGTGTGGCGTACCATTGAGGTACTTACCTTCGTGGTAATACCTTTGTGGTATTCTTCTATGTGGAATACCTCTATGGTACTTACCTTTGTGGTGATATAATGGTGGTATTATTCTATGGGGCTTACCATTGTAGTACTTACCTTCATGGTGGTTACCTTCATGGTATTCTTTCCTTAGTGGAATAGTTGTACTTTGCCTATGGGTTTGGGCCTTCTGTTTCCTCATAAATGAGATGTGTATACTTGATAACTTAGGTATATGTATGGGAATATTCCTAAGTAGGGTTTTCATTTGATTACATGCTTTTTGGTTTATCCTTTGTGGGTTTGAGAGACCTTTGAGGGTCTCGGGTTCCCTACTGAGTATCGTTATACTCACCCCTGCATGGGTTATGCCCACACGTTATTGTGTTTGGTGCAGACGCCGGACAGCGCTGACTGAGGAAAAGGGTACTAGGACTGAAAGTAGCTTGGGAGTGGACCTTTGACAAGGCATACCACAGAGAAGACCGTATGGGAGTTGTACCTACCCTTCATGTAGGAACATTGGTGGGTGTTCACAGGAGTTGTTCCAGTTTACTTGTACTTTTCAGTTTTCATGTACTTTCTAGTTGGGATTGTATTATGGCCCTTTTGATTACTGTACTCACTCTTTTTACTATACAGTTTGATTTTGTTCGTATCTTGTTGTGTGCTTGGTTTGTGTGAGTGTACAGATTATAAAGGCAATGCCTTCCCATTTTAGGGAATACGCCTTTCGGTGCTAGTCGCCAGCCCTTGGCCTATGGAAGGCGGGTTTGCGGTAGTCACAGCAAAGGCCCCGGGGGATGGGTCATGACAAGCCTATAGCTAGTTCATGATTTATTACTTTGGCATAATATTATGAAAATAATATTCTAAAGGCTACAATATATTATAAGTCTTGGAAATCCAAATACACACATGAGTCCCATATTACATTTGAATACCACAATTACAACATATTTTTTTAGAACAACTTTATTCCATATAACATATCTTTTAGTATCAATCATATTAAACATCATGGAATATTTGGGAAAGGAATAAATATAAGTGTGAGATCAAATTCTTAGTAATAATTTCGTTCAATGGAAAATATCATGAGTCAATAAGAATAATCAAAAAGGATTGGTAAATAAATAATATCAAGTTCCATTTAAATAACATGAATATCATGATAATAAAATGAAGCATCAATATATACTTGTAAATAACTAATAAAATAGTCTATTTTATCAATATTCATAAAATTAAATTCATCCACATATATTATCATAGAGAATATCTCATGAGTATTAATATTTATAAATTTATCAACAAAGAAAATTATTAATTATTAGATGTTATATTTACAAGGAACATGATGAATATTTTATTAATATATATATTAAATAAATTTTAAAACATCTGGGTATATATCAATATAGTTTGGTCAACTATATATTCACTATCAAGTTCTATCCTCAATACAGTTTATAACATCTAGATACAAACACTTAGTGTTTGACAAACTGATTTCATCACATGAGACCACTAATGTATTAGTGGTACTTCATTAACTAGTATAAAACTAGTATATTTCATTTCCAATTCATTCCTTATATATTTAATATTTTATTTAATTAATTATAAAATTCATGTATTATAAAATCACTGTATTCATTAAAGGAAATAGATTTATTTCTATTTCCATAGTTAATACTACAACATTCAATGAAAATCATATGATGAATTGGTATACATTTTAGAAATCATTGTATTATAAAAACATAATTTTGGTAGTTAAAAGATAAATTTAATTATCAATGAGAAATTCATGATTACAAAATGGTGTTTTTTTCAAGAGAAACATCACAATCACAAAAGAAATTATGATTTAAAATAACATTTACTAATAGTTTATTTCCAAGTAAAGTATAAATAGATTAATAATTCCAACTGAAACATAAAATATTATGAATTAATAATGATTCATGATATTACATGTCAAGGGGGTAGATTATAAACCATATGAATTTGATTTGGTGCATAATAACAAAGAATTCAAAATCAAGTTAAATTGAGATGGAATGTATTACCTTACACTTCCTTTTGATTGAATGTTTTTTAAGATAATATATAGTCATTTATACATGTTATTAACTTACAGTAAAACCATATTATTATTTATAATATCATATATTATCCTATTAAAATATATTATAACCCATTCATTAATATTCATTCATTATTTTCACTATTCCATGGGTTAATTCCCATGTATTTTCTTGTGTGTTTTTTCATTAATGAGCGGATTCATTAACATGATATAGATATTTGTCATATCCATTAAAATAATAATGACATAATAATAATATGTATACACCAATTATATATTTAATTTCAATCATTATTAGGTTTAATTAAAAATGATGTATTTTATGATCATAGATAGTGTATGTAATATATATGCTTGAGTAACATTCCTATTTTTCACTGATCATTATTTATAGGAGGAAAGTAATATTTTAACTTTAAATAATAATAATAATGTCATTAATACCATTTTATATTATTATATCTTTCATCCATGTGTTTTTTGTGATGAAAAAAGATTCACACCGCTTCATGAAGGTGATAGTCCACATATACATGAATGATGTAATCATGTTTATGTGACAGAAAAAGAAAGATATAAAATGATATATATTATTTTTAAATACGGGTAAAAATATATTTATTTTTATTTTTATTTAATTTATTTCATATGTAATTATTTAATTTATCTTTCTCACCTTTCATGTGAAGTGTTACTGAATGAAAAATCACATCGCATCATGAGTTGGTAGTCTTCCATACACATGAGTGGCAATATAATATGAAATATCCAATGAAACATAAAAATAGATATACTATATAGTGACTACATAAGTATAAAAATAATATATATATCATATATATATTCACATTATATCCATAAATATACCAAACCTTGAGAGGTGGAAATGGAAAATGAATAACACCGCTTCGTGCAGAGGGAGTCTGATGTAAACACAAATGATGTTTTTGTAACACACATGATAGAATTAGATATTATTTTAGGTCAGTAAATTGTTATGAAATAATCCTAGTATACAGAATATACTAAGGACAATATTATTTCATGGTTTAATAACAATTTAAAGAGGTGTAAAATGGACTAAAATAAAGATTCTCATTGAAGAACATTACCTCTATTTTGTGTATCCAGTTTTGTTTAAACCAAATCCTTCTGAGGAATTTTTTCAATCAAAAATAGTTTTTCTAGAATGGGTTGAGGGATATTGGGATGTAATTTAGATAGGTCTTTTTCTAGCCAATGTTTTTTAAGTTATTAAGTTGGGAGAAGTGGGGTGGACTTTTAAAATTGGGGGAGAGGTGAAAATTGGTTTTTTTAAAACAATGGAGTTCTCCCATGTTTTTCATGAGTCAAAATGGTCCAAATTTAACTATTTTGTGGACAAATAGAAGTTATGATCTATATATGGCCATAAGAGATTTTTTTGGAAGAGTTTATAGGTCATTTCTACCATTATCCTTTTATTTTTAACCCCAGAAAATGAATTTGTTTACTTTATCCATGGTAGTTAATTTTTTACATCATTTACTATTCATTTTTCTCAAAAATTAATGAGGTATTATTAAAAATTATAATTTAATTTTATGATAAATATGGATTCCATTTTTAAAAATTCAATTTACATTACTTGAAAATTATAATTTCAAATTAATCTCAAGGGTATGATGATATGGTTATGTTTTAAATAGAAAATGTTAAAAGCTTTACAATGTTATTATAAGTAAATTCAATATGAAAATGACACCAATGACTGAGAATGTATAAATATATGTAAAATTGAAATAATTTTACATTTAAAAAATAAAAATATAATATAATTTATAATTTATTTAAAAAAATGATTTTTTTAATTAGATTTCTTATATTTTTCACCATTCATAAAAAACTCACACCATTCAGAAAAATCCCAAAAATTTATCCTAATGTAATTTTGATATCCTAATAAAAAATTAGAGTTTAGTTGGTAATATTAATTTTTTCGTATTGTGAAAAATTAATTTTAAATTATGAGTGAAAATCCGAACTAATTTATCTTATAGAAAACTACAATTTTTTGGAGAACATTTGTTTTTATTTTAAATGTTCTTACATAACTACTAATAAATTCATAATTAATTTACATGTGTAATATATATATATATATATATATTCTTATTCTAGTTTATCAATTTCATTCCCACCATTCCTACAACTATGTGATAATATCCATGTTAAATAATTTTACTAATATTATATTATTGTTTGGTAACACTCTCTTTTGTATATAATGCAAGATATACTCAGTGTTGTGTGCAGTACAAGTTATAGAATATATTAAATTTATTTAAAATACTAAATATATAATAATTTTGTAGGATTTTATTTTCTGTTATACGCTTGGGTTTTCATGTGATACATGTTATAAAATACAAAGTTAATATATTAATATTTTTTGGTGTTACAATCAATTGTGGAATTGTACATTTTTATTCATATCAATATATTTTTTATAATAAAAATCATATCTTGTTATCATATATTGAACTCATCATGTGCACCATAATTCATTCCTTCCAATTATATACCCTTCTTAACGCATGATGACTAATATTTTATATCGTCAGTTATAAAAAAATTTAATTGTTGTTATTCCTTATTCTAAAATCTTCAACATAATTATTTTTTATTTTTTTGTATTGTTAATTTTATTATATATTAGATAAATATATTGAATATTATAATTTCTTACTTATGATAAAAAAATTATGAAAAATGTATAAAATCAAATAAATTTAATTTCTTATATATTAATTTTATAATGTATCAACCATTTACATGGTTACCAGATTAGGTTTATTATATATATATGTATGCATTCTCTACCAATATTGAATTTATACATATATTTAAAACAAATAACATGAGGAAAATTTTATTTATTAGATATAACTACCATGAATTATCATTGATACATATAATGATGAACTCCAATTGCTGACATAAATTTTAAAAATGAATCATTTATTAATTCTTGAGTGAATTCCTATTATAATTAATCTTTTTAGGAATAAATTATAGATCAAACTCATTTTTATCTATACTAATCTTGAGGTAGTTATATTTTTACATGGTTATTATTTTATAGATTATTCTGAATTGGATTTGTTGAAAAAAAAAATGGTACATTCATTATCATAGTTAATAATCATTAAAAACATCATATTATCCTTAAGATCTTTCAACAGAGCCATTAGAAACAATAATTGGGTTTTTTTAGATATAAGAATATTTTCTACTTTAGAAGTACTAATGGTTACTGAAAACTTCTTTTTTGTGGTCTAATAAACACACCATTCTGAAAAAGGAAAACACCTTCGTATATTGATCATCTATCACTAAAATTTCAAAGAAAATTTTAATCATTATGTCAAAATAAATCATTATTTAACATGATATCATATCTCACTCCATTCTGCATCATTCCATCAATATATATTATGATTCTACTACCAATAGTGAAATTAAATTCACATGATGCACTTTGATATTTGGAACATAATTTAATAACATACACTATATCAAATTCTGATGTAATAAAATAATGAAAACTAAAAATATGCTTCTATAAATATATTATATTAATATCAATTGATTTATAAAATTTTGAATTTTTTATCAGGTTTATTTTTTTAGAAACTAACTCAATTTCCTACATTCCAATATTCTTTACCTATTTTAGATCATTCTTCTCATAGGGAAAAAATAAATGGACTTCATCATAAAAAAATTATAGAACCTACACATATAGCATTTCTATAATCATGAAAATATCAAAAAACCATATTCATTAATAATGAAAATATATTAAACTCACATTAATAAATAAAACTAATGATGATATCATTAAAAAATTAAATTAATAATAATTTATTTTAATTTTTCATATTTTATGTAAATGTTTATTCCCAATACTCCCATCCTGAATTTTGGGAATATACAAAAAATATTCTATCATGTTATACCATTTAATTTTGGATTAATTTATCCCATATATATCATTCATTAACCTTAAAATATGTTTTTCATCATCTCCAATAAAAACATTCTTCAGATTCTCAAGTTACACTTCTTCTTCCAACGTTCATTTAAGGAATACATAAATGAAATCCATTTTTTTAAATTGTTTATATCCATTATTAATCAAAAATAAGAAATATAATAATGGTATTAATCTTGGAAACTAGTGATAATTTGTAATAAAAATTTGTTTTTTCAATCTATGACTAACAATTTCATAGCATCCTTTCCATATTTCTAATAACAACTTTTCTTTCATTTAGCTTATTATAAAATGATCACTTTTAGAGATAAAATTATTATTGATGTATTATTAGGAAATAGCATATTATCATTCTTGTCGATATATTATAACACTTAACATGTGGAATCAAACCTCTCTTGATTCACCAAAAATGACTTCACATATCTTGGTTCAATTTTAGAAAAAAAATTGCATTGTTTCCCTCAATTCTAAACTATTATGTACTAGTAATCCTTATTCTCTAATGATATCTTTACCCCCCCCCAATACATTATTATTATGGGATAATATGAAAAATAAAATTCTTAATAACATTAAATGGTTGAATAATAATTTCTGACCTTCAATTATTCTAATTTATTATAACTTACAAAAGCTTCACCATTTTGTAATGAAAACTGATTCATTATTTCCACAACTTGAACTTCCTTCATCATGTACTTTTTCATTAATTTTGTTTTCTAAAACTTTCACATGAAGAGTATCTTTAAGAGTACTTATGTCAATATTGTAGTAGTAGTAACCACTTTTATTTTTTCTAAAAGATATGAAAATTTCATCAACCCCCCTTTGCTGAAAAATCGAATATTTTCTCTATTCAATTTGATGACATAGGCGATACCAAATAAAATTAAATAGTTCAAACATTGATATTCCTTATAATATCGATCATATGGTGACACAAAAAAAATTAATTATAACCAAAGTGTTACATATGAATAAATATAATAATTTATTATATTTATAAATAATGATAATTATTTTGCTAAATAAAAACAACATAATCCATATATAGAAAATATATATCCTTTATTTTAGTAATTTTTTGGTGGTTATATGGTGTATAAAATCCATTTAGAATAAGTCAAATTTCAATATAAAATGTAATTATTCCACTATTAAATTCATTATCATTTTTATCTGAATCATCCAGAAAGAGAAAACATAGTCTTTATATATACTTATTCAAAAAAAATTAATCATCTTTAGAGCCTATGACTAAATATTAATTAACATAATGAATATTTTAAAATATAATTAATCTTTAAAAGAAATAAAAAATATACTTCAATTTGTCGATTAATTCCAATTACGGCCATAAAAACTGAAATAATGATTACTAATCAGTGTGATATTGGGACATCTAATTTTTTTCATGAATTAATAATATTAAATTTTTGGAATTTAGAGAACATCCAGTTTCCCTATACATTAAAAATAGCTAAATCATGAAAATTATATCATTTATAAATTGTAATGATGACTTTTTAAAAAGTTATATCCAAAACATAGAGGATGCTTTTGATTTTCACCTTTATATTTAAACTGTCTGAATTTTTAAAATAACCACATTGATGAAAATTTTATCATGATCATTATCCTATCATTAATAAAAATTAATAATTAATAAAATTTGACATAATCCAATATTATCTTAATTATACTTCCTTAAATTTATCATGGAGCTATGATATACTTAAAATATTGTTTTATAACCTTCAACATATAATGTGTTATTTATCTTCAAATAATATTTTTCAATCAAGTATCATAAAATTTATTGATTTTAAGTTCCCAAAAATTTATATTAGACACTTATCCTTTATTAAACATATCAAAATCATTTAATAGATTAAAATTTACTCTCATGTGTGCATACCATCCATTATCCGGAATTCATAGACATTGATTTAATAAGGATTTGAGTAAATCATATATAACTATAACCTTATCATTTAATTTCATTTTTTTATATAAGACTTCTTATTATTATACATAATAATATTTTAATTTGTAAAATATATATTAAAATTTTAGAAAAAATTGAACAAACTAATCACATCATTCGAAAACCACATCAAATTATTAAATCATTTCCACAACATTTAGTGGAAATATTTCGAATTTATCCTACTATTTTATTCATTGAATAGGTTGAATATACCTGAAAATTTCAACAAAAATGTTATAAACTCATATAATTATAAATAAAATAACAAAAATATACTTTTTTGTGTCCATTTCATCAAAAATTCTACCAGTATCCATTAATATCAAAATTTACATTGAAAGTAACTTTGTTTCGAGGTAGTTATTATAAGGCCAAATACTTAAACATTACGTAATATTGATTTATTTCAACAATTCACACCAAGGGTCTTTTCAAGTTTATAGTTTTATTTAATTAGTTCATAACTCTTACATAACAACTCAAATTTATACAAGGTGGATACAACTAAAACAGTATCAATTTCTTCCGCAATATAAAATATTTAAAAGTAAACCTAATTTCATTTTTTCTTGATAAAAATCTACATAAAATTTATCTATACATATTATTTTATATTATTCATACTTATACCATGTACAAAAATTTTAAAAAACATTGTATGTTCACAAAAAAAATAATTAAGTGATATAAATAAATAATGAATCCATTAGTCTATTAATGTTTTAAACTCATGAAATCATTTTCACAATATCATAATTTCACCCATAAAGAATATGTCCTTAAATAAACATTATGAAATTACAGAATCAATTAAAAACTTATTATCATTCATAAATCAAAATGGTAACTTGTGGAATCCATATGATACATACAGTGTAGCATTCACAACAAAAGAGGAAGTAGCCTTAATGGTTACTGTTGGAATAGCCATCACAGTATATTCCCTAAATCAATTTGGAGAAAACCTTATTGTTTAACTCCATCTCATTACCCAATTAATTGTGGAGCTATCACTAGCTCACCCAACCTCATTTTATCATAAGACCACCCATATACAAAAACAATTCTTAAGAACTATAACATAATGATAACACATAAAACAAGAATAATGAAAAAATTACCTTTCCCCTCATAATTGGAAGATATTATTTCGATATATTGATATAATAAATACAATATAAAAACCATATTTAATACCAAAATTCATGAAAACTGTAAATGGTATTTATTTTCCCTTTAAAATAGTAAGGCTTATAAAAGAAGCTAAGTATCATATAATGGTCACAGTAGTGGAAAAGTCATTGTCACTGAATATGTTAAAAAACATTCCTTATTCAATTCAATAAAAAAATTAATTGAAAATTATTCCTTTTTAATACAATTAATGATATTAAAAGTCAATGGTGTTGATTATACACTGTATAAAAGAAGGTGGTGTATATTAACGAAATATTCCTCAATGAAAGATGAATGAGAAAAATTCAATTATCGTGAGCATGAATCATCTTGTACAATAATTATATTAATGAATAATAAACATAGGTTAATTTATACATTATTGAGATCATTTTTCAAGTTTATTATTTTTTATAACACTTATTAACATGCCATAAATATTATATAGTTATTTAAGTTCGTATCGGACGTTATGTCGATATTCGGTACTAGAGTTGAAAATGAACTTAGATTGATGTCACTAGTCCATGTGGTCATAAGTTCATCTTCTCAAGAATAATATTAATTAAATTTATCATTATTATACAAAAATAATTCTTTTAAATCAATCCATGAATTGTGGTTATTAAAAATGAACAATTTTATAATCATGGAGGCGGTAATCCAAACGTACACATGAGAATCATTTTTCAGTTATCATTAATAATTATGGAAAGAATTTAAGTATTATTTTATCATTATAGAATGACCATGTCATTATTAATATCATATTAATAATTTAAATATATATATACAAAAGTATATCATACATGTGATATAATGAATTAAAATATTCACATCGCTTCGTGGAAGTGATAGTTCACACGTACGCATGAATGACATTATCATTTTTCTGCGCATGGAAAGTAAAAACATAATTGAAATATTATTATCATTAAATAATTAATATGTTATAAATATCCCATATTATTATTAATCCCAATATTATAACCCTTCACGAGAGACAGTTATGAAAAAAAAAGTTATCGGTTCTTGGAGGTGATAGTTCACACGTATACATGAACGATTAATTCCTTTCCCATTTGATGGAAGTGGAGGTGGATTTATGTGATGATATTAACATAATAGCATATCAGTATATTTAGGATATTGGAGTTCTTGTCTCATAATTGTTTTAGGAAACTTAAAATATGTGTAAGAATAAGTAATATAAAAATATATAAAGAAAATGATACCCCTTATTCGGTTGATCCCCCTTTAAGAACACATTAACACCTCTAAAGAGGGTTATAATCATAAACTATGGCCTTAAGAACATTTTTAGTGGTTTTAGGAAGGGTTTTCATTAGATATTTTTTTAAAAATAGTTCTTTAAGTGTGATTACTAGATAAGAGTGGGAACCTTTTTATATTAGATGGGAGAGGAACCCTTGGAAACTCTTAAAATATTAAATTAAAATAAATTTCTTTTTAAATAAAAATTATTAAAACATGAGTTATTTAAAAGTTAATATAACGATATTTTTAAATCCCCTCATCCAATAATTTTATGATATTTATTTATTTTATTTTAAAACATATCGCTTTGGTTTACCCTTAATTATTCTCTTTTAATTTTAATTGTGGTAACACCATTTTTTATATTAAGAGGCTATACATTTTACTTATATTTAGTAAATAGACATAAAATGGAAAATTTCTGAAGTTATAGATCTTATCATAGTAAATTTTTAATTTTTAAATATTTGGATGGTTTTTAGTTAATTTAATAAATATTATTTATACAAAATATCAATAGTGATAATTTTGACACTATTCGTTAGATTGAATTTAAATAAAATCCAAAAAGAGAGATAACAAAAAAAATCCATTTAAATAACTTATAATATGTCATAGTAATCCATAAAATTCATGTATGTCATCAAATATTTCAAATTATATTTTTTTTAATATTATTAATATCATTTATTTGATTCTTTCTTTAATAAATATATTACTGCATCATCTATGTGTCATAATTAAATTTAACTATTTAATGTCCAAAAATTATAAATAAAATAATAGGATATAGGTAATGATTTTAAATATATATTTATTGTTTATAGTAGAAAATATCCCTTATATAACCGTCGGTTAATATTATTTTAGTTACAACATATTTTCCTTTACTTTAAATTAAATGTTATAAATGTCATAGTCACCCCAAGTAGCTTCCAAATATCACATTTCCACCCCAATTGTCATATTTAATGAAAATAACTCATCCAATTATATTAGAACAATTTTTAAGGTAATTTTATATTATTATAATATTATTTTATCCCCTTAATTAACCTATTTTTTTAACTATGGTAAATAAAATAATAACGTAACTATTCAAAAAAATATTTTGATCATATTGGACCACATTTTTCATAATAATTATAAACATGTTTTTAAATATTTGAAAATTAAATTAACATAAGTGGTTAAATTATATATAACAATAATACCATTGATGGGATGAGAAAACGAGTTATTTAAAGTAAACGTACAAAAGTTCACAAAGTTTTTCTATTCAATTTCAATTTTAAATTTAATTCAATTGAACTAAATTGGATTAAATAATATAAACATAATATAATTAAACCTTAAAACCATGTTAAAGTATAACCTAAAAAAATAAATAAATTAGGCAAAATGAGAGTTTTGAATTAAATGTATTACTTTTAACTATTCATTAAAATGTTAATTTTATTAGAAAAATAACAAACATTAAACCAAAGTGAATTATGATGTACCACTTCCAAATAAGAAGTTTATTTGGTTAAATATAACATATAAATGTAAAAAAACTAGATTAAAAAAGTGATCTCTATAAAAAGGCAGTAAAACAACATTTTAAAAATGTTACATTATTATATGCTTAAAATTGGATTTATTCTCATTTTAAGCCGATAAAATGTATTAGGATAAAGTAAATATAATTAATAAACATGTATAAATATTATATAGTTAGTTCTATTCATTTCATTTAATAAAACATCTAGGTGATAAATACAATCTATGATAATAATATTAATAATATATTATTTTTTGGCATACCTCTTTCTTGTGTGAAACATGAGATTTCTGAGATACCCATTGTTGGGTTTCTGGTACACTATTGGTCATAGAACCCACTTTTATGTAAAATTAATATCTCATTACTAATTTTAAAAGACATGAAAATTTATAATTTTATAATTTCATAGGATGTTACATCCTTCCCCCTTTTGAAAATTGTATCCTCGCAATTTTATTCAATTATCAAATAAGTTGGGGTATTTATCTCTCATAGAACTTTTATATTCTCATGTTTCATCTTCAAAAATATGGTTTTCCATATTCCCTTAACCACATGAATCACTTTATTTTAAAAAACATGATCTCTATGGTCAAGAATCTCGACTAGTTGCTCCTCACAAGAAAGATTCTCTACCAATAGAACTACATCGGGTCTCAATACATGAGATTGATCTAGCATATAATTTCATACAATTAAATCATGAAATCACTGTGTACCAAGGATAGACTAAGAGGCAATTAAACTCAGTGGGAAACTAATATAACATAATCTATTATTTCATAGGGTCCAATTTACTGCGGAATCAACTTCCACTTTTTACCAAAACATATCACCCTTTTACATGGTGAAACATTGATAAAGACGTGATCACCTCATTCAAATGAAAGATCCTACCTCTAACTATTCATATAAATTTTGTCCCTTCACTAAGCTATCCTTATGTGTTTCTAAATGAAATAAACTTTCTCTACTATATCTTCTACCATTTCTAGTCCCATAAAATTCATTTCACCTACTTCATCTCAAAATCTAGAGTTCAACACCACATTCTAATATTTCCTCACATGGTTCCATCCGTAGATTTGAATGAAAACTATTATTATAAGAAAACTCTACCAAAGAAAACTTTGGACTAAAAAATCCCGAGTAATCCACTGAAAAACTATATAGAATAACCTCCAATGTATGGATTTTTCATTCTGACTTCCCATATTATTGAGGATGAAAAGATGTACTAAAATTTAATTAAGTTCCAATTTAAATCTAAATGCCTTTACAAATGGTAGAAGTTGACCTAGGATTATGATCAGAGAAAATTGAGAGAGTAACTCCATATAACCCAACTATATCTTTAATATACAACTTAAAATGTTGATCTACAGACAATATATCTTGAATACTGAGAAAATGAGCATATTTATTCAATAGATCATAAATAACACAAATTATATTGTTACCTCAAGAATTATTTTGTAATCCCACTACAAATTGAATGGGTATATTTTCTCACTTTCACATCAGCACTAGAAATGGCTGAATCATACCATTTTTAAATTGTTATTCTACTTTAACCTACTGAAAATTGAAACACTTCATAGTAAAGTCTGTAATATCTCTTATTATTCTATCCCACTAGTAATACTCTTGAAGGTCTCTGTTCATCTTTGTACTTCCAGGATAAAATAAAAATGGAGAACTTTGAGCATCACAAAACCACTCTTTCTTCAAATATGGTTCACTAGGAACACATAATATCTTCACAAATATCATAACACATTCTTTATCAATGTTAACTTCTTGCAACTTACACTTTTTAACCAATTTTACCCTTTTATGCAATTCACTATCTTACTTTTGGGATTTCTTAATTCTATATTATTGGGATGATTTCACTAAAATAAATAATAAGATACAGTAATTTATTACACCAATAAAATCTAAGGTAATGTTCATTAAACCATTAATAAACTAAAAATGTTACAAATGTAACATGGTAAATGTAGCATTACATTTTCGACTCAAATCTTCAAAAAAATTGTTTTCTTGTCCTAAATTGTAAAGATTCTTGCAATCATAATCCTTCATTAGTTCCAACCATATTATCGGAATCAGGTTCAATTATTTATGAATGAATATATACTTCAATTATTTTTAGATAGTATATATTTCACTTTTTACTCTATAGAGATGACGCCTCCAAAATTTTAAAGAAAAAAAATAGTTAATTCCAAAATCATGTGTAGGGTAATTTAACTCTTGAGTTTTCAACTAACATGAAGCATACACAATTATATGATTATTCTGCATTAGGACACAACCATTTCATTTTAATGTATCATCACGATAGATGAAAAATTTACAATTTTTGGAAGGTATTTCTAAAACTAGATCATTCACCAATCTTATTTTTGATTTATAAATAAATTCATCACATTATTTTTTAAATGAACTTAACACTATTTTGAGCTTACTTAGTTTGTAGGCTAGATAACTGTGAAAACTTTTCAACAAAACACAGGTAATAACATACTAAAATAAGAAAATTAAAAATCTTGTTTATATTTTTGGGTTTTTTCCATTTATAAACAACATTTGTTTTAGTGGGATCAACAGTTATGCTATATTTCAAAAAAAATTGATGAAGGAATGAAATTATTTGTAACAAAAATCACATTTTTTAAATTTCCTATATAGTTTATTTTCTTTTAAGGGCTCTAAGAAAACCATTAAATGACATTCATTCTCATCATTAATTTTTTAATATTCAAAAATGTCATCAATAAACACAACCAAAAACACAACCATGAACTCATGGAAAATTCTATTCATATGATCCATGAATACATTAGGTTAATTTGTTATCCCTAAAGGAATAAATTCAAATTTATAAGGGCCGTATATAGTATGAATCATAGTCTTCAGAATGTCTGCATCCTTTATATTCAACTCATGTTACCCCGACCTCAAGTAATCCTTACAAAATATTATGATCCTTGGAGATCATAAAAAAAATCATTGATATGAGGAAAAGGATAAATGTTCTTAAAAGTTATGTTATTCATAGCTCTATTCTCAATGAAAAATCTTATTGGACCATCATTATTTTTAACAAACAAGACAGGATCACCCCTGGTGATGTAATAGGTCAAATGAAACCATCGAATAATAACTCATATAATCGCTTCTTCAATAATAAAAGTTCAATTTTTTTCCATTTGATAAGAGGATTTTGAATTTTTCTTAACATCGGTATCTAAGTCAATAAAAAATTCAACTTTTCAATCTGGTATAATACTAAGAAACTCATCAGTAAAAACAAAAAGATACTAATTTACCACTAGCACAACATTAATCATAAGAGTCCCTTTGTTTTCAACAATTAGTGCAAAGTAAAATTCATTTAAAGATTTTAATAGATTCACATATTCATGATATACTATCAATAGTAAGGGTTTTTTCGTGTAAAGAACGAAAACACTTCCTAAAAAGAATCTTCTTTAGTTATAAAATCAATATCATCATGGTAAATACAATTCCAATCTATACCCAGAATAACATAAAACTCTAATAGAAGGGAAAATATGTTTTTCTGGAAGACTCTTTCCACAGACAAGGATATGAAGATTCCTATAAATTTTTTTCTTCAAAATTTCCACCTGGTTTTTCCACCATAAGTCTTCAATCATTTGTGGAGGTGTAATTCCAATTTACTAGAAAATTTATCAGAAATGAAAGAATGTATAGAACATGAATCAAAAAGTTCATTAGAATAATCTAAATAAACAATGTACTTGATACCACTTCATTTTATGTCCCAATATATACTAATGTAGTTTCAAAGGATTTAGGAACATCATTATGCTTATAGTTTATATGATTCCCATCATTCAAATTCTTCATCAGAAACAAATTTTCATAATAACCCATCTCATTACATTTAAATCATTTTATTGAATGTAAATTTGATTTTTTATTACTAATACCATGATCTTTTTTAGAATAGTTATGAGACTTATGTCCCATTTTACCACATCATAAGCATATAAAAAATCCAATAGGCATTATCCAGTGTTTTTTTACCACAATTTTCACAAATTGTAAACTCAATTTTCACACTATCAGACATTTTTAAATTAATTATTCTCTTTTTAATTTTACCTTGACATATTATTTTTCTTTTTATCAAAGACCACATGATCATCAAAATACTATATTTCCACCTTCTCTGCACATTGAACGAATTTTTCATAACTTTTGAAATCATGAGTAGCCAATGACCTTCAATGCATTTTCTTTAATCCTTTGTAAAAACGATTGCTTTTACTATCAAGATATTGGATGAAAATTGGATCTTACATTCCTTGTCTAGTAAATTTTTCTTTGTATGCATCCAATGAGTCTTCATCTTTCCACAATTTCAAGAAATTTTTTTCCAACCTAAGTTGAACCGCCTTAGGATAACATTTATCAAGAAATATACCTTTGAATTTACCCCAATCCAGGGAATCAATCTCTTCACAATCCCTAATATTTCTAACGATTGAATACAAATTATTGGATTCACCTTCAAAATGATAAACAACAAGACTGGCCTTTTGATTGTCTGAAATCCCCATGACATTGAAAAACTTTTCTAGGTCTTTAATCCACTATTTATCTAGAACATGGTAAGATGATACTTTGAATGACGGAGAACATTGGCTCATGAAATTATCCACCACTAAAATTTTACACAATGGTTGATCTGTCTTATCTCACAAATGGAGACGACATCTATTTATATCCTGATTCAATTATCCCATCAGTACAACAAACTTTTCATTTTTGATTCTAACAATTATGGATGTTGATTTGGAAGGTTGTTTTCCTCGAGATGCAATCTGAACATAGCTCCACAATTTATTCTATTGAATACCATTATTAAAAAACATATCTTAGGAGAATAAACATAATATTATTTAAATTAAATATAATTTCAATTTTACCATAAAGTAAAAAATAATTTATGGATATTATATTAAGAATATATTAACAATAATGTTATCTAAACCAACATATGATACCAACCATAAGGTCTCAGCCTTAAACTTTACATAATCATGATTTATGTTAAGAATTAATATTGAGGATATTTTCAACCTTAGAGTTATAGAAAATTATTGCATAAATATTACAAAACTCAAATTTATACAAATTAGATACATCTAAAACAATATATATTTCTTCCACAATATAAAACATTTAAAAGTAAATACGATTTATTTTTTTTTTCTTGTTAAAAATAATTATAAAGTTCATCTAGACATATTATTTTCTCTAATACATCCTTATACCGTGTGGGAAACATTTCAAAAACTTTGTATTAGAAAAAAAAATCTTTGTGAGTGATATAATTATGTAATGAAATGGTTAGCTTGTGAATATTCTAAACTCATGAAAATATTTTAAAAAAAATCATACTTTTCTCCCCTACAACATTAGTTCTTTAAGATATGTCATGAAATCATAATATTATTAAAGAAGATATTATAAATCGTAAATCATAAAGTTAAATTGTAGCATCCATATCAAACTTACATTATTTCTTTCACACCTACATAGGGATCAACCTTCACGGTTACGTTGGGAAAACCCATCATAGTATATTCCCAAAATTTGTTAAGAGAAACCTTATTGTTAAACTCTATCTCATTACAAAATTCATTGTAGAGATATAATGAGATCACCCACCATTGGTTTATCAAGGATCCAACTGTATACATAAACAATTATCTATTTCCAAAACATATTCATAACACATTAAACAGGCACAAAGGATAAATAGAATTTCCACATTGCAATCTAAATATATTATTTCATGATATTGATATAATCAATATATTATAAAAACCATTTTCAATACAAATTATTTGAAAAGGGAATATGTTATTTTTTCCCTTTTAAAGACATTAAGTCTTATTGATGAATCCAAATATCAAATAATGGTCACTATGGCGAAAAAGTTGTTGCCACCATATATGTTAAAAAAATAATTTTTCATTTTGTGAAACAATCCATAAAAAAATATTCCTTTCAAAAACTATTTAATTGAAATAAAATTTAAAAGTTTTAATTATACACTGTATGAATTAAGGTTGTTTATATTATCGAAATATGCCTTAATGAAAGAAGATTGAGACAAATTCCTTTACCGTGAGTATGAATCGTCATGTACAATCATTATATTATTGAATAAAAATTGTTGGTAAATTCCTAATGTATTAAGAAAAATTTTAAAGATTACTATTTATTTTATATCACTTTTTACCATGTTAACAAACTTACATAATTATTTAAGTTCATATTAGACGTTTTGTGGATATTTAGTACTTGAGTCAAAAATGAACATGGTTTGATGTCACTAGTCCAAGTGTTAATAAGTATATAAACTCCATAATAATATTCATGACATTATTATCATATTTATACATAAATTATACCATTAATTCAAACCATGATGTGTGGTTATGAAAAATGAACAATGTTATAATCACGGAGACGGTTTTGTACTTACGCATGAGTTACATTTTCCAATTTCCATTGAATATTATGGAACATATTTAAGTAATATTTTATCTGAAAATAATGAAGATATCATAATTAATATAATATTAATTATATAAATATACTTATATATATCATACATGTGATATAATGAATAAAAATATTCTCATCTTTTCAGGAAGGTGATAGTTAAAATATACACACAAACAACGTTATGCTTTTTATGTGCATGGAAAGTAAGAACATAATCGATATATTATTATAATATACTGATTAATATGATTTTAATATCATATATGAACATTAATTCAAATATTATAACTAGTTATGAGAGAGAGTTATAAAAAATTAGTTCGATCAGTTGATGGTGGTGATTGTTCACACATATTGACGAACAATTAATTCTTTCCCCATTTGATGGAAGTGGAGATGGATTTAGGTGATGATATTAAATTTATAAAATCTTAGTATATTTAGTATTCTAGATTTATTAACTCAATTTTTTTATAGGATACATGAGGGAAGTGTAAGAATAAATAATATAAAAATACTTAAAGAAACTGATACTTCTTCTTTGGTTGATCACCGTTGATGAACACCTTAACACCACTGAGGATGGTTTCCTTAATAAAATAAGGCCTCAAGAAAATTGAGTGGGATTTTAAGAAGTTTTTTTGGAAAGATATTGGATGAACCAAATTGTTCTTGATGTGTGAGTATTTGAGAATTGTGGATACCTTTTTATAGGAGAGGGGAGGGGCACCCTTAGAAACACTTAAAATATTAAATTTATTTAAATTGGTTTTTAAATTCAAATGACTCCAACAAGAGATATATCAAATATAATATGATAATAGATTGAAATCCTCCCATCCAAAATCTTTTAGACATGTATATATTTTATTTCAGAACTTTTCATTTTAGGTTACCCTTAATTACTCTCTTTTATTTTTAATTGTGGTAACCACATTTTATATATTAAGAGGCTATTAATTTTACTTATATGAGTTCAATAGCCAATAAATATATAATTTATGAAAAATTTAACCTTATAATAGTAACTTTGTAATTTTTTATGATTTTTATAATTTATAAATAATTTAATAAAATATTATTGTTATAAAATATCAATATTGTAAATTTTAACACTATTAGTTTCATTGAATTTAAATGAAATCTAAAAAAGATAGATAACTTTGATCCAATCCATTTAAAAAAATTGTAATATTTCATATTCATCCATAAAATTCATGGATGTCATCAAATATTTAAATTATTTTTATTTTATATTTAATAATATAATTTATTTGATTATTTCTTCAATAAATCTATTAATGAATCATTATTGTTTCACAATTAAATTTACTTATTTCATAAATAAGAATTATAAATAAATAAAAATGATTTAGGTAATATTTTTATAATTATAAGTAGAAAATATCACTTATATAACCACATGTTTGTATTATTTTTGTAAAAAGAGACATGGTTTTGACATAGTTCCCTTCACGTTAAATTAAATTTTAAAAATGTTATAATCGCACCAAAGTGGCTCCAAAAGGTCACAATTTAGGCCCAAGTGTTGTCCTAATCAACAATAACTCATCCAATAATACCATAACAATTGTTAGGGTAGTATTATATAATTTTATAATTATTTTTACAATTAATTACAAAATTAACCTTTAATTATTTGAAATAAAATACTAAAGTTACTATTCACCAGAAATTATTTTGATCTATTTAGACTATATTTGTAATTATGATTAAAACCATGTATGACCATTCTTGATAAATATATTCATAGAAGTGTTTAAATTATATTTAACACTAATACTGTTGACGGGTCGATAAAATGGGTTTTTAAAAGTTAAATGTTCAATAGCTCACATAGATTTTCTACTAAATTTAAAATTTAAATTTCATTTTATTAAAAAAAATTGATTAAATAATAAAAAATTAATATAATTATACTTTAAAATTTTTAAACAGAGAATCTATAAATATAAATAAATTAGGATAAAATGTAGTTTCGAATTAAATTTTAGTACTTTTCACTATTCATTAAAATGTAAATTTTATCGAAAAAATACAAAAAATTCAACCAAAGTTAATTTTGATTTCCCACTTCCAAATAAGAAATTTATTTTTTCAAATATAACATATAAAACTGAAAAAAAATATTTAAAATGGTTATATATAAAAGGTGATAAAAATGCATTCTAATAATATTAGAGTATTATAAGCTTAAAACTGAATTTATTCTCATTTTAACCCTTTAAATTTTATTTAAATAAAGTAAAAAAACATAATAAAATTGTTTAAAATAATATATTTAGTTCTATTCATTCCTGCTAATATAATTTCTAGGAGAAAACTACCATTTAAAATAATAATAATTATAATATATTATTTTTTGGTATATCTCATTCTTGTGTGCAACATAAGATTTCAAAAAAAAACCCTTTGTTTCATGGTGGGTATGATACTAGATATAGCCTCTCCTTTTAACTAAAATTATTATCTAATTCATAAATATTAATATACATGTAGGTGTCTTATTATATAATTAACTATGATGTTATATTTATATTTACACTTCCTCCATATTTTAAATATAAATTTAGGGTCCCTTTCTGAATTAATTTATTTTACACCAAACATATTTATTTTTACTCTATAATTTTTTTATAACTTTTGAAGTCATTATTTATATTATTAGTTTATCCCAAATCAATATTTCTAGAATTTTTAGATTTCTCAAAATTATTTTTCTTTTACAGAAACATATCTTTATTAAGCTAAAACTCAAAATTAGAATTATGATAAATTTTTTATTTCATATATTATGATTTTCAAGTGAAATTTTTTATCCTAGTAGAGTTTTTTCATTATATGATACATTAATTTTATACACTATGTTATCCTTTGAGAATTCTTGATCTTATGACATGGAATATTTGAATTTGAATCTAGATTTTTTGCAATTCATGTTCCACTTCTAATCATATTTTCTAAATAGGATTAAGATAATTTTTTTCATTATCATTAAATTAAATTTAAACATTAAATTATTTCTATTAATTTATAATGTCATTCATGTTATCAATCTCTTTAGTAACCAGTGACTAATTTTGACAAAAAAATCACTATTTATGAAAGATTGATTGTCTTTATAAAAATTTTATATCTTTTTCTTTATTTTTTAGTTCATTAAAATATATAATTATATTTACTTAATCATTATAATATCTATTTTAATTTCTTTCATTATTTCATTATTTCATCATTTCTAATTTCATTACAAATTAATTCTCCTTGTTCAATTATGTAATATGTAATTTTTCATTACCATCACTTGAAGTCTCAATTTCCTCATCATCCTCAATGTAATTATTATCCTTCAATTTTGATAAAATATTTATGTTTTTTCTTTTATATAAATCCATGACATTTCACTCAAATAAAAACATTTATTTTTTAAATTACATATCTTTATACTTTTTTTATATCCATGTCCAATGATCCATATCATCATAATCATATTATTATTTAATATTTTATAATTATTTGAAAAATCTAAAATAACTCTAAACATGAAACAATTTATTTTAATATTTAAAATATTAACTTCCTTCCATTTTATCACATTTATAAAAATTAGAGTCATGTGTTTTTAAAATATCAATTTCACATCATCTTATTCATCAATGGAGGATATTTCCATTTTAAAATCTTTTATCATTAATACTCTTTCCCTCAACATTTCATGTGAAATTAATATGTTATATAGATAATTCAATGGAATAATATTTATATAGACATCATCATACTCAATGAGCTTAAAACAAATTCATTCTAGAAGAATGTATATTATTTTTTATGAATAATTGAATACTAAAACTTTTAACTATGTCCATTTATGTGATATAAAATTTTATTAACATGATCAGAGAATTGTTTTATCATTTTCTCATTATTCATATTTAAATATGGTCTTTATATAAAATTTTCCTTCTTTCAAATTTTATCATTGGAGTACCTTTATTTTTGGGAATAAATTTATTTATTATTTTGAGATTTTATTTATTGATAATGTTCCTTCTTTCAAATGTTATCGTTGTAGCACATTCATTATTGGGAATAAATCTATCTATTACATACTCAAAAGAATAAAAACTAATAGAAAAGGTATATAATATCCTTATATTTATATATATAATATTTTTTCTCATTTAAATTGTAAATCACCATGGTCATTAGAGAAATAATTTCTTCCACTTCATACAATTTAAATTTACTAAAAAAATTATTATGTAGAGATTACACTTCTCTTAAAACATAAAATAGAATATTGTATTTAACGATAACTGAATACTCTGATACTTCTAAATAATAACAAGAAAGATATGTTATGAATCACTGAGAGGGATCATAAATCATAAAATTAAATTCCTTCATTTATTTTTAGAAACAACTTTGGTAGTATTTTATTTTAATTTAATTGATCACTCTTACAAAAACTATTGTACAAACATATAAGGTACAATATATTTCTACCAGTTTCACTACTCAAAACATGTATTTAATCCTTAGCATAATCTCGAATCATGCAAGGAAATATATTACACTAGTATCATTATTGTGAATAATAATTAGTGGGGATTTTCCATTAAATTCTGATATAAAAATTTCCTTAATTTATGAAAATGATATCTCAAAAAAATCAAAGATAATCTATTTTACCAAAAACAGAGTCTTCAACTGAATTATAATTTTATCAAGATCTCAAGATGAAATATATTGTTATATTTTCTCTAAATCCAAATTATCTTAGTATATTAATTTCACAAAATTAATTATATTCCTTATTTTCTCATTACTCTAAATGTATTTATGTTTTAGTGCATTAAAATTTTTTAGAGAAACCATGAATTTCCCACATCATATTTTAATTTCAAATAATAAATTTATAAAATAACAATCATTCAACTGTTGAAAAATTCTTCTTCAATTTCGCATTCAATTTTAGCTATTTCGGATGTAAATTAGTCATTATGTTTTTATGACACTTTTTTCAATGAGATAAACCAATATCCCTTATCTTATTCTCCATTAACATATATCCTTTCTATGTAACAATAATATTCAAAATGTAATCCTTCTTCTTATTTTCCAAAGAATCATGAAAATGATGTGATACCATGAATTAGGATATAACACATCTAATAACATCAGAAGAGTAATGATAATAGTTATCATAACCTCTTATCATTTCTTGAATTCATCTTGTAAACCTTTATTTCTTTAATTCTATACAAGGGATTTTATAATGGGGTTTGAAAAATATTTCATAAATTCTTTAATCCTCATATTATCTTTATATATGTATTATTTATAATAATGTCATTAAAATATTTATTTTTTATTTTTGGTAATGTTAAATATTTTAATTATTGGGGAAACATCATAAAAATTTTATTTTCTTATATATGATGAAATGATTCTATGTTAGATATAAAAATTTCAATATGTAATATATTGCATATGAAATTTCATATATCTCAACCCAATTTTAGGAAACTACAACATTTAAAATTATATATAAAATATTATATAATATTACTTATTTGATTAAACTTTTATATATTAATGGCCTTGCACGGATTCTAGAGGCTTGTGCACGATTGGGGCATAGTTTGGAAAATTATGTAGCCAAACCATGAAACCCTTCAAAAAGTTCAAAATTTACAAACATGCCACTTGGAATTTGTTTTTCTTGCCCAATTTCCACCTCATTATTTTACCTTAAAACCTATTGACAAACCTATACCATAAATATCTCCCAAGAATCATGATTCATCATTTCAAGGCAGTTTGTGGTGTCTTTGGCTATTGGTTGAAGCTCCAGATATGTTTCATCATCCTCTATATTCTTCTTTATAGATTAGGGTTTATAGCTTTAGATAACTCCTTCTAAATCCCTAAACCCATCTTTTTTTGTGGATTCAAGGTTAAGGCTTATATAGGATATATAATATGGATCTATGTCTTAGGTTAAGAGTATGTTCATCAGTATAATTGAGGTAGGTGGTCTAGAAGTTATATACCATGATTGTTATGTTTATTTGTTCTTACATGTCTGTGTGTTTTCTTTCTACTTTTTGCAAGTTGAATATCCTTGTTAATATTTTCTAAAAATGGTTGTCTAAATGAGAATTTGATACCCTCTAACCAAGTGAGTATTAAAGACCATTATCATCAAAAAGGTGAAAATTTAGTCAAACCCAACACGCCATTTTTATAGTTCTTAACCCTAGGTACATCTATGCCAGAATCATATCTACTTATTTTATCTATACAAGGATATATTACAAAGAAAACACAAATAATATCTACCTTAACAAAACATTGAGATCTTCTTATATAGTTATCCTCAAAGATAATAATAATGTTATGATTCCAACACTATATTATCATATATATATCACAAGGTTTCTATTAAAAATTCAATAATACCATATATGAAAAACCCTAGACTTACTGGCTAGATCAAGTTAATGATTTATTACTATGTCATAAGATTCATAAAATAATATTCTGATGGAAATAATAGTTTAGTAGTCTTGGTAATCCACATACACACATAGGTCCCATATTACAATTGAATACAAAAATTACAACATTTTTTTTGAGAATAAAAGAATTCCATCTAGTATATCCCAACATATCAGTCATAATAAACTTTAGGGATTAATTGGGAATAGAATGAAAATAGGTTTGAGATTAAATGCTCGGTAATAGTTTAGTATAATGGAAGATATCATGCATCCATAAGAATAATAAACATGTATATGTAAATAAATTAGATCATGTTCCATTTAAATGACAATAATATCATGATAATATAATGAAGAATCAATATACACAGCTAAAGAACTGAGAACACATTTAATTTAATCAATATTCATAGAATTTAATTCATCCATAGATAATATAATTGAGAATAACTCCTAAGTATTAAGCATTATAAAATTTTCCACAAATTAAAATATTAATTATTGGAAATCAAATTTCCAAGGAACATGATAAAATTTCCATCATGATATATCATCAAGATAGTTTAAAACTACTGGGCATAAATCGATACGGTTTGGCCAATTTTAATTTACTGCCAATATATATCATTAATAGAATTTAAAATATCTAGGTTCAAACACATAGTGTTTGGAGAACGGATTTTTTCACATGACACCACTAATGCATAAATGGGATTGAATTAAATGGTCTACCACTAGTGTATTTAATGTCTAAATCAATCCTTATATATTGAATATATTTTTTAATTTGATTAAAAAATTGTGTACCATAAATTCTCAATATTGACTAAATGATACATATTTATATTTCCCAAGTTAATAAAACAACATTAAATGTAAACATCGTATTTCGAATTGGTATAAATACTATGAAATAATTATAAAGTAAAAAAATAATATGGGTATTTAATAAAAATTTAATTCCTAATGAAAAAATCATGATTACAATAAAGTGATTTTTTCACGAGAGACATAACATTGACAAAAAAATTATTATTTAACAACAACTTTTACTAGTATCAAATTTTCATGTAAACCCCCTATAGATTAATAATTTCTATTGAAATTTAAAATATCATGAATTTCTCATGAATTGTGATATTACATGTCAATATTGTATTTTATACCCCATATGAGTGTGATTTGGTGCATAATAACAAACATGTCATAATGGAATGTAAATTGAGATGAAATCACTTGCATTAAAATTCCTTTGGATTTAATGTTATTTAAAATAATTTATAGTCATTTTAGAAATGTTATTACCTTACACTAAAACCTTATTGGTATTTATAATATCATAAAATTTTTTATTAAAATATATTATCACATTTAGTTAAAAATATGTCATTATTTTCATGATTCCATGAGTTAATTACCAGGTATTATTTTGCATGTTTTGTTATTAATGATCGGCTTCATTCACATATTATATATATTTATCATATCCAAAATAATAATCATGAAATAATTATCAAATTTATTCATCAATTATACATTTAATTTCAATCATTATTGATGGTAATGAAAAAATAAGTTCTTTCTGATCATAGAGATGGTAGGTTGTATATTCACTTGATTAACATTTCCATTTTTCACCGATCATTATAAATAAGAGGCATGTAATATTTTTACATTAAATAATAATCATAATATCATTAATACCATATTATATTATTATATAATTCTCCCATGTGTTTTTTGATGAATGGAGAGTCACATCACTTCAGGATGGCGGTAGTCCAGATGTACATGAACAATGTTATCATATTAATGTGACTAAAAATGAAAGAAAGAAAATGATATATATTATATTAAAATAATTTTAAATATATAATTAATTTTATAATTATTTTATCTGTCATAAATAATCATTTACTTTATCATTATCACTATCTATGGGAAGCATTATTTAATGGTGAATCACATCGTATCACAAGGTGGCAGTCTTCCATACACGTGAATGACGTTATCGTATCTCCTATAAAATGGAATGTAAAAATAGATATATTATATCCTTAAAAAATAATCATAAATATGATATAAATAATATATATATATATATATATATATATATATATTATCCATCAATATACCCAATCTTTATTGGTGGAAATGGAAAATGAATTCCATTGCTTCATGAAGAAGGAGTCTGATATAAACATGAATGTTGTTTTTATTGCCCAATCGATAGAATTAGAATTTTTTTTAGGTCATGAAATTATTATGAAATAATACTATTATATAGAATATAATGATAATAATATTATATCATGGTTTAATAATAATTAGAAGAGTTTTAAAAAGAATTAAAATAAATATGCTCATTGAAGAATAATACCTCAACATCATGTATTCTCCTTCAATTTACACCCAATCAATACAAGGAATTATTTCTATTATAAATTTTTCTTATTGAATGAGGTGAGGGATTTTGGTAAGTAATTTAAAAAGGTCTTGGAAATTTAAATTGTTTTCTTTATTTTATTTAGTTGAGATAAGCTGGGGTGGACTTTCATTATTAGGGGACCATAGAAAATTGGTATTTTTGAAAATATTGGATTTCTCCTAAGTTTTTCATGAGTAAAAATGATCCAGAATTTACTAATATGGAAAACTAGAGTATTAATGGTCTATATATGGCCATAAAATATATCTTGGTAGTTTTTATAGGTCATTTACAACATTATATTTTTATATTTACACCTAAAAGATCAATTTTTTACTTTATCAATTGTAGTTAATTTTTACATCATTCACAATTCATTTTTCTCAAATTTTAATTTAATATTATTAAAAATTAAAGATTAGTATTATTCTAAATATAGAATCCCTTATAAAAAAATACATTTCTCATATGAGAAAATTTATTATTTCAAATAAATATCTATTACTTTATAAAAAAGTGAGGTTTTGAAGAGAAAATAATCAAAGTATTACAAAGTTATTATACATAAATTCAATATGAAAATGACTCCAATGACATAAATTATATCAATAGATGTAAAGTTGAAATAATTTTACATTAAAATCAATTAAAAATATAATATAAATCACAATTTTCTTAAAATAAAATGCATTTTTCAATTGGATTTCTTATATTTTTCAAGATTCATATAAAAATTATACTTTTCAGAAAAATAACAACAATTAACGCTATGATAATTTTGATATCATTATTTAAATATTATATTTAATTTAGTAAAACTTATTTTGAAATGGTGTTAAAATTTAGTTTTCAATTATTTTTTAAAATCCTACCTAAATTATCATCTATAAAAATACTATTTTTTTAGAAAACATTTATTGTTATTTGAAATGTCTTTATTTGATTACTAAAAAATTGATAATTAATATACATGTGTAAAATATATATTTTTTATTCTAGTTTATCAAATTAATACCATCCATTCACACAAATATTTGACAATGGACATGTTAAATACTTTTATTAATAGTATATTATTGTTTGGTAAAACTCATTCATGCATGTAATATAAGATAAAATAAGTATTGTGAGCATTCCAATCTATATAATATATTGAATTTATTTAAAATAATAAATACATGATAATTTAGTAGGATGTTATGTCCCCTTCTATGCTTAATGTTGTATGGAATATATGTTATCAAATAAGATATTCCTATATTGATATTTTTGGGTGTTACAATCAGTTGTGGAATTAAATATTTATTCATTTCAAAATAGTGTAGATAATAAATATCATATTTCTAATCATAGAGTGAGTTTATAATGTAAACTAAAATTCATTCCTTATAATCACATACCCATCATAATGTATCATGAACAATATATTATATCATTAGTTATCATAATTTTCATTTGTGATTATTAATCCTTTAAATAAAATCTTCAACATCATTATTTTATATTTTTTAGTATTATTAGTTTTCTTATATACCAGATAAATTTCTTTCATATTATAATTTCATTCATATGATCAAAACACTATGAAAAATATATAATATCAAATAAATTATGTATTAAATTTATTATTTATCAACCATTTACAAGGAAATCTATAATTTTCATCTTCTTTAAATTATAATACATATAATCCCTTGATCAAACAAATCCTAAAGTGTCGTTGACATTGATGAAATCTAAATAATATTTGAAAAAAATACTAACACACTAAATATATGAATATTAATAATTATAATAAATTTCCTATGTATGTAAATTTTCATCACATTTAGATTTAAAAACCTTATGTATCATATATATAGAAAAACATTACTTTTTGTAGATTTTCTATTTTTTATAGTCTTATCATTATAAAAACCATATGAATTTAAAAAAATTTAAAAATTTACACCCAAATTTTGTTATCTCGATGAACATCAAAACATATTCCAAAGAGGAAGAAATTATATTCAAACACCTCTAAATATCTTAAAAAGATTCACCTCACAAGAAACTAAATATTTTTTTTGAGTGCATCTATGATATATATAATGAAAACCAAATCCATCATAATAAATATATCAACACCATCTTTTAATAACTTCTTCATTTAGTGTCTCATTAATGTCTCTTATTAAATTTTTTTGAATTCCATTGAATTTAAATCATATTAAAAACTAATCACACTTATAATTTAATCATGATTAAAAAATAAAATCATGCATGATTAAAAATTTTATAATAAATAAGAGCATATAATTATAAATTCATGTTGTAAATTTAAGATACATAAACCTAATTATTCATGGATTCTGATTCCACATCATACGTACATAGAATAACTATTCTTTCACTTGTGAAAAAAAAATTCAAATTCAAAACAATTATCCAATAACTTATTTTTAACAGTTACATGTTTAAAAAACATTCCAACATGTTAGAGCATCTCATAAATCACACAAACATACTGACATCATAACATATTCATTTAAAATCTCACTCTAAATAAATTCCCCCTAATTAAAAAAATGATTCCCCCATTTTAATGAATATTTATTTGTTTATTCTCTTCCAATATTAACTTTAAGCACCTTTTGAACAAAAATAAGAAGACTAAAATTCTATTGGTTAGATATAATTATAATTCATTACCATTGATAAAAATAATAGAGAACATCCATTTCTAACATTAATTTTTAAAATGAATCATTTATTAATTCTTGAGTGAATACCTATTGTATTTAATCATTTTTGGAATAAATTATATCATAAACACAATTTAAGCTATAATAATATTGAGGTAGTTATATTTTATATGGTCTTTCATCAATAGATAACATTGAATAGGATTTCTTGATAAAAATTTGGTACTTTTCTTATAAAAGTCAATAAACATTAAAAACATTGAATTCACCATAAGATCTTCCTACAGAATCATCATCCAAAATAATTGGGATTTTTATTGAGATATGAAAATATTTACTACATTTGAAGTAATAATTGTTAATGAAAACATCTCTTTTGTGGGCCAACATACACACCATTCTGAAAAAAGGAAAACTCCCATGTATGTTGACCTTCTATGAATAACATTTCAAGGATAATTTTAATCATTATATCAAAATAGATCATTATTTATTATAATATTATATCTCATTCCATTATATATCATTCCTTCAATATATATAATGATTCTACTTCTAATAATGAAATTAAATTCACATTATATTCTTTGATATTTGGAAGATAATTTAATTTCATACACTATATCCGCACATGATGTTATAAAATAATTAAAACTACAAATATGATTATATAATTATATTATATTAATATAAATTAAATTATAATATTTTGAAATTTTTGATCCAATTTTTATTTTTGTAGAATATAGGTTCATGTCCTCCATTCCAAACTTCTTTACCTATTCAATATCATTCTTCTCAAAGAAAGAAAATAACGGTATTCATCTCAAAAAATTATAAAACTTACACATATATCAATTCTATAATCATTTAAATATCAAAAATTAACTTCATTAATAAAGTAAATATATTCATAACACATTCCTATATTATAATAATGAATATATCCTCAAAAACAATAAATTATTAATATGTTATTTCACATTATCATATTTCAGGTAAATTTTGTTTCCAATCCTCCCATCCTAAAATTTGTAAAACTATAAAAATGGTTAGAATATTGAATATAATTTAATCTGGGACTAATTCAGCCAATATAGAACTTTCATTAACTTGAAAATATATTCTTTTTCTTATCCAATAAATATATTCTTTGGATTCTTAAGTTACACTTATTCTTCCAAATTTTCTTTGAATAATCCATTATTGAAATCCATTTTTTAAATAGTTTATATTATTTATTATTCAAAAATAAGAAAAATATTAATGGTCACAATCCTAGAAACTAGTGAGAATTAATAATAAAAATTTATTCTATCAATCTGTGATTACCCATTTCATAGTGTCCTTTCATAATTTCTAATAGCATATTTTCTTTCATTTATCTTATTATGAAATGGTCTCCTTCACAGATAACATTATTTTTGGTGTCTTGGGATGAAATACTATAGTATCATTCTTGTGAATATTTTATAACACCTCACTGGTGGCATCAAACCTCTGTTGATTCTCTAAAAACCCCTTCACATATCTTGGTTTAATTTGAGAACAAAATATTCACTATTTCCCCCAATTTTAAACTATTATGAACGTAAAACGCTTATTCTCAAATGATATTTTTACCCCCAAAATACACTATTATTCATGGATCATATGAAAAAGAATATTATTAATCACATTAAATGGTGGAATAATCATTTTCAACCTTCAATTTTTTTTTAATTCTAATTATTTACAGAAGCTTCACCTTATTTCTCAAGAAAACTACTTCATTATTGAAACATCTTAAACATTCTTCTTGATGCATTTTTCATTCATTTGGTATTTTAAAACTTTCACATAAATAGTATCAAGAAAATTAAATGTGTTAATTTTGTATTGTTAGTAACCTCTTCTATTTTTCAATAAACATATTAAAATACCATCAACCCGCATTTCCTAAAACTTCTAATATTTTCACAATTTACTTTAATGATATAGGGGAGTCCAAATACACATACATATTTCAAACATTGTTAATACTTATAATATTGATCATATGGTGACGTATCATAATATTTTTAGTATGATCAAAAGTTTTAAATATAAACCAATGTAATAATTTCTTATATCCATAAATAATGAGAATTATCATGGAAAATAAACACAAAATGATCCATATCTAGAAAATATATATACTTCCATTCAGTGAAACAATTTTTTTGTTAGTAATATGGTGTAATATATACATTTTGAATACATTAACATTCAATATAAAATTTAAATATTACACTATTATTTTCATCATCATTTTTATCTAAATTGTCCAAAAGAAGAAAATACAGTTCTTCTAAATACTAATTCTCAAAAATTTAATCAACATTAGAGCCTAGGACGAAATATTCATAAACATAATTTATATTTTAAAACATAAACAATCTGTAAAATAAGTAAAACTATATAAGTTAATATATCAATTAATTCTTCATATGCCCAAAAATAATTAAAATAAAAAGGACTAACGGGTGTAAAATTTGGGTCTATAATATCTTTTTCAATTATTACTAATATTATGTTTTTAGAATTTAGAGATCATCTAATTTCCATCTCTATTAAAAATATTTATATTATGAAAATTGTCTCATTTATTAATCATAATCATAATTTTTTGAAAAAATATATCCAAAACATATAGGGTGGGATTGATTTTCGCCATTATATTTAATCATAATAAATTTATAAAATAACCAAAATGACGAAAATTTTCTCATGAACACTATCCTCTCATCAGTAAAAAATAATCCTTAATAAAATTTTACATAATCCCTTATTTTCATAATGATACTTCGTTAATTTCATTATGGAGATATGATATACTTAATAAAATGTTTTTATAACATTCAACATATAATATGTCCTTCATCATCAAATATTTTTTTAAATAACATATCATAGAAATAAATTTATTTTAAGTGACCCATCATTTCTATTACACACTTATACTAATTGAAACATCTCAACATCCATTAAGAGATTACAATGTCTTATCATGTGTGCAGTCTATACATTATCCAGAATTAATGGACATTGATTCTAAAATATTAAATTTAGTATATTATTTTTAAAACATTTACAAAAAGTGAGAAAACAAATCACATCATTAAAAAATCACATCAAATTATTAAATATATTTCTCAGCATTTAAGGAAAAAATTTCCAATTTCACTAGGAATTCTCTTAAATGAATAACATGAATCCACCTAAATGTTATAAACTCATAGAAATATAAATAATCTAACATAACTATACATTTTATGTGGCCATTTCATCCAATATTCTTCCAGTATCCATTAAAATCATACTTTCCAATGAAATTGACTTTATTTCTTAGTGTTTATTATTAGTTCAAAGTCTTAAAAATAATATTCTATTTATTTATGTAAAGAATTAAAATTGGCGATGCTGTAAATTTTATAGTTTTAGAGAATTAGGGAATATGTATTACATAAAACGAAAATTTATACAAAGTGGATACAATGAAAACAATACATACTTCTTCCATAATATAGATCATTTAAATGTAGAAATTATTTGTTTTTTCCTTGATAAAGATTATTATAGAATTCATCTTGAATTTTTATTTTCTCTTATAAATCCTTAAACCAAATGTAAAAAAAACTCAAAAACTTGTGATGAGAAAAAAAATCTCAGTAAGGGATATAAATAAGGAATGAAACCATTAGTCCATGGAAATTTTAAAATCAGGGATTTTTTTCAAAAAATCATACTTTTCAACCAAAAAATATATGTAAATTTACATACCATAATAAATCATAAGATTCCTAAAAACTAATTATTATTCATAAATTATAAAGGTAACCATGGAATCCATATCATACTTACATTGTATCTTTCATAACTACATAGGTAGTAACATTCATGGTTAGATTTGGAATACCAATTATATTATATTAATTAAATCACTCAGGAGAAAACTTATTATTTAACTCTATCTCATTACCCAAGTAATTAGAGAGATATGATGGGCTAATCCACCCTCACTTTACCATGGAACCCTCAGTATTCATAAAAAAATTCCCAAAATAATAAAATAATCAAAACACATAAAAAACATAAAGGTAAAATAACATTTATACATTGAAATAAGATGATATAATTTCAAGATATTGATATAATAAATCTATTATGAAAACAATTTTCAATTAAAAAATACATCAAAATGGTATATTTTATTTATTTTCCTTTAAAAAACATTAAGGCATATTGAGGACGCCAAATACCAATGAATGGCCATAGCGGTAGAGATTTCATTATAGCCACATATGTTAAAAAACTTTCTTGTAGAAAAATATTAAATTAAAAAACCTTTTAATGAAATGAAAATTCATATTGGATAATTATACACCATATAAAAGAAGTGGGTGTATATTATCAAAATATTCCTTAATTAAAGAAGAAGGAGACAAAGTCCCTTACTATGAGTCTAAATTGTCACGTGAAAATCATTATATTATTGATTAATAAAATTTTATTATTCTATAATTTGTTGATAAAATTTTTCAATTTTATTATTTTTTTATCACTTACTACCATGGTATGAAAATTACGCAATTATTTAAGTTCAAGTCAGACGTTTTGTCTATATTCAGTATTGGAGTTAAAAATGAACATGGTTTGATGTTAGAAGTCCATGTAGTCATAATTCCATAATATCTAGAATAATATTAATGAAATTATTATCATATTTATAAAACTATAATACCTTTAAATCAAACCATAAATTTTTGTTATGAAAAATTAACAACATTATAATTATAGAGATGGTAAGTTGTATGTATGCATGAGTAACATTTTCCATTTTTCACTGATCATTATAGAAAAAAAAAGTATCATATTATCTTTAAATAATGATAATATAATAATTAGTATTATTATTATCATTTTAATATAATTATATATATCATATAAGTGATATAAATAATAAAATTGAGTCACATCGCTTCGTGGAGGTGATAGTTCAAACGTACACACGAACTACTTTATCATTTTTATGCACATGTAAAGTAAGAATGTAATTGATATATTATTATCATATAATGATTAATTTTTCATGAATATCACATAATAACATTAATTAAATTATTATAACTGGTCTTGGGAGATGGTTATGTAAAACTAATTAGATCATTTTATGACAGTGATAATTCACACATATGCATGAACGGTTAATTCCATTCCAATATAATGGATTTATAGATTGATTCAAGTGATGATATAAGAATAATAACATCTCAATATATTTAGGATAATATATTTATTATCCCATAATGGTTTTTGGAGACTTTAATGAAGTGTAAGAAGTAATAAAATGGAAATATTTAAGGAAAACGATACTTCTTCTTCGGTTGAACACCCTTGAAGAACAACTTAAAACCTATAAAAAGGGTGTTCATCCTAATATAATGAATCAAGAACAAGGGTATGGGTTTTATAAATTATTTTGGGTTGATCGTGTCGAAATCAAATGGTTTTTAAGTGTATTTATTATAGAAGAGTGGGTACCTTTTATAGGAGTTGGGAGGGGTACCCTTGGAAACTCTTAAAATGATTAATTAATAAAAACTTATTTTTAAATAAAAATGAATAAAACATGAGTTATGTAGAATATGTTTTTTGTATTGTTATAAATCCTATCATTAAACAATTTCTAGACATGTGTTTATTTTATTTTAAATCATATCCCTTTGGTTTACCCTTAATTATTGTCATTTAATTTTAATTGTGGTTACAAATTTTATATATTAAGAGGCTATAAATTTTTATTATATGGGTTCAAAAGAAAATAAATGGTTAATTTATGAACATTTATAACCAATCATAGTAACTTTTTAATTTTCAATGATTTTTATGATTTTTAAATAATTTAATAAATTTTTATATTTATAAAATATCAATAGTGTAAATGTTGACCCTATTATTTACATTGAATTTAAAAAAATAAAAAATAGATATATCATCAAAAAAAATAAATTTAATGGAATTATAATATATCATATTAATCAATAAACTTTTTATGGCATCAAATATTTCATATTATATATATTTTAACATTTTTAATATCATTTATTTGATTCTTTCTTTAATAAATCTATTACTGCATCATCATTGTGTCCTAATTATTTTTAAATATTTAATGTCTAAAATTGATAAAAAAAAATACCATTATGTGGGTAATAGTTTTATATTTTTATAGATTATTTATTGTCTACAATATCACTTATATTACCCATGTTAATATTGTTTTGGAAATAAGATAGAGGATTATGACATATTTAACTTTACATTAAATTAAATGTTATAAATATCTTAATCACACCCAAGTTGCTTCGAAATGTAATATTCTAACCAAAATTGTTTTCTTCGTCGACAATAACTCATCCAATTATTTTATTACAAGTTTTAGGATAGTGTTATATTATTACAATAATAATTATTTCCCTTAATTACTGAATTTAACTTTAACTTTGGTAAATAATATACTAAAGTTACAATTCACCAAAAATTATTTTGATCCTGTTGGACTAAATTTTTTACACTGATTACAACCATGTAAGTATATTTTTGAAAATTTAATTAACATATGTCTTTAAATTAGGTTTACCACTAATCACATTGATTAGTCGAGAAAACGATTTTTTAAAGTAAAATGTTTAAAAGCTCACATAGTTTTTCTATTCAATTTCAATTTGAAATTTTATTCAATGAACTAAATTAGATTAACTAATAAAAACATTATCTTACTAAACCTTAAAATCTTGTTAAATGATAATCATACAATATAATTATATGAGATGATAAGATAGTTTTGAATTAAAATTCAGTACTTTTCACTATTCTTTTAAATATAAATTTTATCAGAAAAATACCAAAATTTCAACAATAGTGAATATTATTGTCCATATTCTAAAGAAGAAGTTTATTTTTTCAAATATAACAAATAAAAGTGAAAAAACTATATTTATAAATTTTCATCATTAATGTAATTAAAACTACCTTTTAAAAAATTTAATGTATTATATGTTTCAAATTGGATTTATTCCCATTTTAATACTCAAAAATATAATGGAATAAAGTAAAAAACATTTAATAAACATGTGTGAACATAATATGGTTTGAAATTTTCTTTCTATATAATACAATGGATTAGATAAAACTATGATTTAAAGTAATAATATTTATAATATATTATTTTTCTCTATATTTTAGTCTTGTGTGCAATATAAGAGTTCATAGAAACCCATTTTTTTCTTTTTCGTATCCTATCGGACATAAAATCCCCATTTATATAAAATTATTATCTCATTCATAAATATTAATGGATATGACAATGTCTTATTCTATAATTTTAGGGGATGTTACATCCTTCCCACCTATTAAAAATTATTTCGTCACAATTTTATTTACTTATCAAATTAGTTGGTGTAATTTTCCCTCATAGTATTATTAGTTTCCATTTTTTTTTCTTCAAACATATGGTTTCCCTAGAAAAAGAAAACCTGGTGAGTTAAATTATTCCACAACACTTTCTCTCTATGAAAATAATCTAGACTGGTAGTTCCTCACAAGAAAGATTCTCTTCCAATTAAACTACTTCTCAACTAAAAAATGAGATGGTTCCAACATATACATTCTTAAAATTGAAACACAAAAAATTTTGTTTAATTGGGATTGTATCGAAAGAAAATACACTTGATAGGAAACTGATCCAACTTTCTCTAGGATTTCATAGGGTCGAATTAACAACAAACCCAACTTCCCATTATTTCCAAAACACATCACACTTTACCATCGTGAAACATTGAGATAGTCTAGATCACCTAACTTGAATGAAAGATGCATACTCTAGTTCTCTATAAAACTTTTTATCATATTATGAGTTTTCCTCATGATTTTTTGAGTCAACTAAAATATTTCTTACTGCTCTTATACCAATTTTGGTCCCATCAACTTCCTTTCACCTACTTCATACCAAAATCCTAGAGTTAGACACCACTTTCCATATAATGCCTCGAATGGTTCTATATTTATACTAGAATAAAAATTGTTATTATATTAAAACTCAACCAAATAAATATTTTGATCCCAAATTCCTTAGTCATCCATTGATCAAGAATGTAGCATGTCCTCCATGGTCTGAAATGTTTGTTCTGATTGTCCATTGGATTGAGGATGAAAAGGTGTACTGAAATTCAATTCATTTCCCCATGACTTTTGAATGATATTACATAAGTTATAAGTTATCACGGGATCAAAATTAGATACAATAGAGAGAGGAACTATATGTAACCTGAGTATATTTTTAATATAAAACTGATAAAGATGGTCTGGATATAGAGTATCTCGGATAGAGAGAAGATGAGAATATTTATTCAATCGATCAACAATAAACCAAATGATAATGTTACCTCAAGAAGTATTTTATAATCCCACTAAAAAATCCATGGATATATTTACCCATTTCCAAATTGAAACTGGAAATGGATGAAGCATCCCCTTTGGAAATTGCAATTTTGGTTTAACCTGTTCACAAGTAAAACACTTCACAGTAATGTAATCAATATCTCTTTTCATTCCATCCCACTAGTAATATGCTCAAATGTCCTTGTACATCATGGTACTAACATGATGAACTGCAAAGGGAGAAATATGAGCCTCACATAACCACATTTTTAAAATGTTGATCACAATGAACGCATAATCTCTTCCAAAATATCAATGCACAACCTTTATAAATGTTAACTTCAAGAAACATTCCTTTTTTAACTAATTAAATAATTTTATACAATTCAATCTCTTAATTATATGATTTATTAATTCTGTCTGATAGAGATGATTTCACTAAAATCAAAAAAAGATAGATTAATTTTGTGAACCAACAATATCCAAGCCAATGTTCATCAAATAATTAATCAAAGGGATAGGTCCCAAACGTATCATGGGTAATGTATAATAATTTTCTTAACTCAAATCAACAGCCACATTGATTTATTTTCCTAGATGGTAATGAATCAGGAAATCATAATATTTGATTAAGTCCAACCATCATAGATACCTTGTGTTCAATTCATTCTGAGTGAATATATACATCAATATTTTTTGTTAGTATATTTTTCACATTTTACTCCATAATAATGATTCCTCTAAATTTTTAAAGAAAAAACAATATCAGCTAATTCCAAAAAAAGTGTAGGGTAATTTAACTCATGTGTTTTCAACTGACATAAAGCATAATCTATTACCTGATCATTATACATTAGGATACATCCATATCCTTTCAATGATATATTACTATAGAAAACAAGTTCACCATTTATCGAAGGTATTGGAAAACCATGATCATTCACTAAAAATATTTTCTATTCCTGAAAAGAGTCATAAAATGTTCTTTCAGATAAACATAACACCTTTTCAAGTTAACATATTCAATTGTATAACGAACCGTGAAATATTTTTAACAAACCTTAGGAAATAATTTTCTAAACTAAAAAAAATATGAATCTTGGATATATATTTTCAATAATTTATATTATTCAAAAACATTTTTTAGAAATATCAAAAGTTATGCCATCATTAGAAACAATGCCACTATGGAATGAAATTTTTATAACAAAAAATCACACTTGAGAAATTTACCATAGAGTTTATTTTCATTAAAGAGCTCCAAGAAAACCCTTATCTGACACTAATTCTCCTCTTTAATTTTCGAATGTACCAAAATTTCATCAATAAACACAAACACAAACTTATCCAAGAACTAATGTAATATTATATTCATAAAATTCATTATTATAGTAGGTTAATTAGTTAACAATAAATTCATGATTATAAATTCATAATGGCCATATCTATTACAAAAAATTTTCTTCAGAATGACTATATCCTTTACTTTTGACTAATGGTACCCCATCCTCTAGTCAACCATTGAAAAATATTATGCTCCATAGAACTGATCAAATTGAACATTGATATGAGGAAAATAATACATTTTCTTAATAGATATGTTATTCATGGCTCTCTAATCAATGGATTGTATCATTAAACCATCTTTCTTGTTAACAAACAAGACAGGAGCACCTCATAGTGATATTATATGTTGAATGAATCATTTATATAATAACTTATGTAGTTTCTTTTTCAACTCTAAAAATTCAATTTGGTACATTGTATAGGGGGGCTTTGAAATAGGCTTAGTATTAGAAACTAAGTCAACAAAAAATTAAACTTATTGATCTGGTTTAATACAAGGCTAACCATGTAAGAAACAACAAGATACTCATTTACCACTGGAAAATAATTTATTAGAAGTGTTACTTAATTCTAAAAAATTTGTGCATGGAAACATTATTTCTCATCTTTTAATAGTTTCCCATCTTCCTAATATGTTATCAATGGTAAGGGTTTTTTCTTTTACACAAACAAAAACTCTTCCTGAAAAAAAACTTCATTATCTCTACAATAAATCTTATCATGGAAAATAGAAAATCAATTCGTACATAGAATAATTTAAAACACAACTATAGGAAAGCCAATAAAGTATACAGGTATATTATTTCCACATACAAGTATTATAAGATTTCTATAATTTCTTTTTACCTCAATATTATCCCCATATGTTTTTATCATATATTCTGGATTCATTTTTTGAGGTGTAATTTTCAATTTACTATAAAATTTATCAGAAATAAAATAATGTGTAGATATTGAATATAACAACACATTGTTATAATCTAATTAAACAAACAATGTACCTGATACCACATCATTTGATGACCCAACATCTATTGAAGTAGTTACAAGGTATTTCATATCACATTTATGCATATAGTCTGGATGCTTCTTAATATTGATATTCTTTATAGTATAAACATTTACATAATGACCCATCTTAGTGCTCCTAAAACATTTTTCTGACTGAAAATATAATTTTTTTCTTACCACTACATTTATATTTTTTAGTTTAGCTTTAAGATTTATGTCCCATTTTACAACATCAGATGAATTTACAAAAAAATCAAAAGGCATTATCCATTGAGTTTTTACCAAACTTTTCCCAAATTATAAACTTAATATTCTTATCCTCAGAAATTTTTTGAGAATTCTTACATTTAACTATCCACCTCAACCTCATATTCTATTATTTTTCAAAGAACACATGATCATTGAAAAACTCCATTTCCACCTTCTCTGCATATCATAAAATTTTTTCATAAATTTTGAACTCATTAGAAGCATATTCCCTTCGATTCATTGTCATTATTCTTGAGTAAGAATTATTTATTTTAATGTCAATATCTCAGATGAAATTTTTATTATACCTTCCTAATTGGGTAAAATTAAATTTTTATGTAGCCACTGAATCCTCATCCTGCCTCCACCCTAATAATTGTATTTCTATACCAAGTTTAACCACTTTAGGAAAACATTTCTCAAAAAACATACCTTTGAATTTATCCCAATAGAGATAATCAATATCCTCATAATCCATAATATTATTAACCTTAAACTACCACTAATTTAATTAACATTAAAAACGTAAACAAAAGACTATTCGTTTGAATGTATTCACACTCAATCACATTGATAATCTTTTCTAGGGATTTAAAAAACTATTCTACTAGCTTAAGGTCAGATTATTCTTTGAAAGGTGGAGGAAGTTCCCTGATTAAATGCATCACCACAGACATGTTCATATGTGTTAGATCTGTCTGATCTCAATCATCGAATCCACCACCATATATAGACTAATTCAACTATTCTATCCTAAAAAATAAATATTAATTTGTGATTCCGACAATCTCAGGTTCATAATTTGGAAGGATGTTTTACTTTGGATTCCATCCCATTACAGCTTCCCTATTTCATTTAGGGAAAATCATTCGTAACAAACATAACTTAGATGAATCAACACAGAAATCTTCAAATTCTGTATCATTTAAATTTTAACATAAAGTAGATATTCATTTATGGATATTTTATTAATAATATCATATCCCCTAAAGTTAACTAAACCTACCCCTAATACCTATTATATGTCCCCGACCTTAAACATTAAATAATATCAATTTATTTCAATAACTCAAAATGAGGATCATTTTAGCATTAGTGTTTTATAAAATTAGGCCATAACAATTACATAACAACTGAAATATATAAAAATTGGATAATACTAAAATAGTATCCATTTCATACTCAATATTAAACTTTTAAATATAAATATGATTTATTTTTTTCATTGGTAAAAATATTCATAACATTAATATTGAATTCTGGTTTTCTCTTATCAATCTATATACCCTGTGGAAAAAAATTCAAAAGCATGGGATGAGAACAAAAAACTTTGTAAGGGATATAAATAAGGAATTCCATCATTATTCTATGAATATTTTAAACTCATGAAAACATTTTCACAAAAGCATACATTTCACCCATAAAACATAAGTTCTTAAACATAGCTCATGAAATCATAACATTCTTAGAAAAAAATTTATTAACCAAAAATAATAAATATAACTTGTGGAATACACATCATACCTACATTATAGCTTTCACAGCTGTATATGGAGTAACATTCAGGGTTACTTTTGGAGTACCCATCAAATTATATTCCCTAAATCACTTAGGAGATACCTTATTGGTTAACTTTGTATCTTTACCCAAATAATTGGAGAGCTATCATGGTCTCACCCACCCTATGTCAATCACAAAAACTACCTATATGCATAAAACAACTCCCCAGATCCATAACAGAATGATAACACATAAATCAAGCATAAGGGAAAAACAACATTTCTACATTTTAATTGCAAGATATAGTTTCATGATATTGACATAATAAATCCATTATAAAACCCATTTTTAATAAAAAAAATACATAAAATGTGAATATGGTATTTATTTAATTTTTGAAAACATTAATCCTTAAAGATGAATCCAAATATCAAATAAAGTTCACGGGGGAAGAAAATTCATTATCGCTGCATAAATTAAAAAATTTATTTTTTCATTTAGAATAACACATGGTAGAAAAATATTCCATTAAAAATATGTTGAATGAAATTATAGTTCATAAGGGTTAATTATACACAATATAAAAGAAAGAGTTTTATATTATTGAAATATGTCACAATGAAAGAAAATTGAGACAAAGTCCCTTACCGTGAGTCTGACTCGTCGTGTAATATTTTGAAATTCCTGAATAATAAAAATTGGTAAATTTATAAATTATTGAGAACCTTTTTCAAGTTTATTATTTATTTAATATCACTTATTACCATGTTATAATAATTAATTAATTATTTACGTTTATATCAGATGTATTGTCGATATTTGGAAATTAAGTCGAAAATGAGCATGGTTTGATGCCACTATTCCATGTGTTAATAAGTCCACCATATTGAAAATAATATACATGAAATTATTAATATAATTATATATTAATTATACCTTTAAATCAACCCATTATGTGTGGTTATGAAAAATTAACAACGTTATAATCATGGGGGAGGTAATTCATACATACACACGAGTAACAATTTCCATTTTTCATTGATCATTACGAAAAGAATATATGTATTGTTTTATCGTTATATAATGATAATATCATCATTAAAATTATATGAATCATTTAAATATAATTATATATATCATAAAAATCATATATTTAATAAAAATGTGTCACATCAATTCGGGGAGGTGATAGATCACATGTACGCTCAAACAACATTATCTTTTTTATACGAATAGAAAGTAAGAAAATAATCGATATATTATTATCATAAAATGATTAATATGATATTAATATCACATATGAACATTACTTATATTATTATAACCAGTCTTTATTGACGGTTATCAAAAATGAATTAGATTGGTTCGTTGAGGTGAAAGTTCACACGTAGACACGAATGATTAATTCATTTCCCATTTTATAGAATTGGAGATAGATTTAGGCGAAGATATTAACATAATAAAATCTCAATATATTTATGATAATGTATTTATTATATCATCATGGTTATATTATACTTGAAGGATGTGTAAGAGGAAGTAAAATAGAAATACTTAAAGAAAACGATACATCTTCTTCGGTTGATCTACCCTGTAGAAAAACATAACACCTCTAAAATGGTGTTCATCTTAAAAAAGACATTAAAACATGTGGAGAAATTTTAGGAATGTTTTTGGGTAGATAATTTCAGAACCAAAGGTTTCTTGATTTATTATTATTATAGAAGAGTGGGTACCTTTTTATAGGAGAGGGGTGGGGCACCCATAGAAGCTCATAAAATATTAAATTAATATATATTGATCTTTAATTATAATGACTCCAACATGATTTAAATCGAAGATAATATATGGATAGATTTAAATCCTTACATATAATAATTTTTAGACATGTATTGATTTTATTTTAAACATTATCTTTTTGGTTCACCCATAATTATTCTCTTTTAATTTTAATTGTGGTAACAACATTTTATATATTAAGAGGCTATAAATTTTACTTATAAGGGGTAAATGGCCCATAAATGGATAATTTATGAACTTAAAGAACATATAATAGTATATTTATGATTTTTAATGATTTTAATTTTTTTAAACTAATTAAATAAATTATTATTTTTATAAAATATCAATAGTGTCATTTTTGACAATATTCCTTTCAATGAATTTAAATAATATCCAAAAAGAGAGATAAATTAGAAAAAAGACATTTAAAAGACATAATATTTCCTATTCATCCAAACAATTCATGTATGGAATCAAATATTTCATATAATATTTATTTTAATATTAATTATATCATTTATTTGATTCTTTCTTCAATAAATCAATTAATGCATCATCTTTATGGAACAATCTAATTTAATTATTTAATGTATAAAAAATAAATAAAATAAAATGATGTAGGTAATAGTTTTATATTTTTTAAAATTATTCATAGTTTAATATATAACTCATATATCCCCAAGTTAATATTTCTTTAGTAATAAGAGACAAGATTATGACATATTTTACTTTATGTTAAATTAAATGTTATGCATGTCATAATCACACCCATGTGGCATCAAAAGGTCACAATGTTAGACCAAGTGTTTTATTGGAAAAAATATAACTTATAAAATAATATTAAAACTAGTTTTAGGGTAGTTTTATATTATTTTAATATTATATTTACCCTTAATTAAACTCTTTATCTTTAAATAAGTTAAATAAAATACTACAGTTAGTATTTACTAGCATTTATTTTGATCCTATTGGGCTGAATTTGAAATACTGATTACAAAAATGTATGTCCATATTTTAAAATTCAATTCAAAGAAGTGTTTAAATTATGTTTAACACTAATCTCATTGGTGGGTCAAGAAAACAGGTTTTTAAAAGTGTAACGTTCAAAAGATAACATAGTTTTTCTATTCAATTTCATTTTGAAAGTTATTTCAATGAACAACATTGATTTAACTAGGAAATAATTAAACTAATTATACATAAAAATAATTTTAAAAGATAATCAAATGTATCAATAAATTAGACAAAAATGTAGTTTTGAATTAAAATGCATCCCTTTCTAGTATTCATTAAAATGTGAATTTTGTCAGAAAAAAAAAGCATAAATTCAATGGAAGTGAATTTTGATGTCCCGCTTCAAAATAAAAAGTCTATTTTGTCAAATATAGCATATAAAATAGAAAAAAAAATATTTAAAATGAGTTCTCCATAAATGGTGGTAAAACTACCTTTTAAACATATTAGATAATTAAATTCTTAAAATTGGATTTAATCACATTTTAAGCCTCTAAAAGTTATTAGAAGAAAGAAAAAACATTTAATAAACATGTGTAAAAATGATATAGATAGTTATATTAATTCCATCTAATACAAATATAGGGTTATGACTACCATTTAAAATAATAATATTAATAATATATTACTTTTTTGGTATATCTTAGTCTTGTGAGCAACATAAGATTTCCAAGAAACCCATTTTTGATTTTCAAGTACGCTAATAGACATATAATCCCATTTTAAGTAAAATTACTAAATAATTCATAAATATTAATAGATCTAAAAAAATTATTCTATAATTACCTGATATGTTATATTTATTTATACCTACACTTCATCTATATTTTTAATATAAATTTAGGGTCCTTTTTCTTAATTAAGTTTTTTACTCCAAAATATTTTTTTCACTCCATGGTTTTTTTTATTTTCAAATTCCTGAATTATATTATTTATTTCTCCCAAATCAATATTCTGAGAATTTTTTATTTTAGATAATTATTTTTCTTTTCCATAAACATAAAATTCTTAACCAACAACTCAAAATTATAATTTTGATACCATTTTTATTTTGTATATTATCATTTTAAGGAGAATATTTTTAGCCTAATTGAGTAGTGTCATTATTTTATAAATTAAATTTATACAAAATATTCCCCATTGATCATTATCCAACATCTTACATGGAATTTTTGAAGGTGAATCAATATTTTTCAATTCATATTGTACTTATTACCATGTTTTTTTAACAGTATTATGATAATTAATATTAATTATCCTTAAAATTAATCTAGAAATTAATTAAATTATATTAATTTAGAATATCATTAATTTTATCAATATCTTTAGTAAGAATTGACTCATATCTATGTGAAAAAAATAAGTATTTCCTGAAGATTGATTATCTTTATTCAAATTTTATATATCCTTCCTAAATTTTTAGATCATTCAAAGATATTATTAGATCCATTTCTTTATTAAAATATTTATTTTAATTTATTCCACACTTTCATCATTGTTAATTTCATCACTAATTAATTTTTCTTTTCCAATTATGTAATCTGGGATATTTTATAAGAATCACTTGAAGTCTCAATTTCCTCATCATCCTCAATGTAAGTATCATCCTCCAATTTGAATAAGATATTTATGTTTTTACATTTTCATAAGTTCATAACATTTACCTCTAATAAAAACATATAATTTTTAAATTTCTTGTCTTTCATCTTAGTTTATATCCATGGCCACTCATCCATATCATCATAGTCATCTTATTCTTTAAAATTTTGTTTTTTAATGTATAATAACTCTCAAAATGAAACAATTTAGTGTTAGATTTCAATATACATTCCTTTACAATTTATCACGTTTATAAATATTAGGGACCTATTCTTTTCAAATATCACTGACACAACCCGTCCCCCAGGGCCCGTGTCATGACTACCCCAAGCACATCTTCCATAGGCCAGGGGCTGGCGACTAGAACCAAAGGACAAAATCCCTAAAACTGGGAAGGCATTGCCTTTTTAAAGTGTAAAAACACACAATAGAGTACGAGATGGAATTAAAAAAATTAGAAAAACTGTATAAAAAGGAGTGTTGAAAAGTAAAACGGGTCGGAAATACAAGCCCAACTGAAATAAAGTAAAACTGAAAAAAAGTAAAACTATTGTCGGAATGTCCTCTGAAGAATCCTACCTAAAGGGTATGTAAAGATAGCCTCCACAGTGATCCACGTCTATCTATATCCTCTGTGTACCGTCACACCATGTGGTCCACCTCTGGGTGCCATCCAGTACTACTACTCTTGGCCTCAATCAGCGTTGTTTGTCGTCTGCAACCAACACAATGAGGTGAGGCATAGCCCGTGCAGGGGTGACTATAACGATACTCAGTAGGGACCCTGAGACCATCAAGGTCTCAAAAAATATAACAAGGATAAACCAAAAAGTATGAAATCAATAGATGACCCCACTTAGTTATATGCTCATACATATACCTAAGTTATCAAGTAATCAATCTCAATGATGAGGTAAACACAAAAGTTACTAAATCAGCTCATCCAAGATTTTTATTCACATTGTAGAAACCATGGATGATGGATAACTCCTCCTCTTTCAAGTACAATGGTCCTACCACCAACTACCAAGAACTTACCACTAACCTTGGACTGAAGAGGTACTCCTCCAGTCGAGTACCGTGGGTCTGCCGCGCTCACACATAGGTGATCCCCACTGTGGGTCTGTAGCCAACTACCAGGAGCTCCCCCTAATAGCATGTAGAGGTACTCATCCTGTCAAGTACCGTGGGTCTTCTACCAACTAACAGGCGCTCCTCCTCCATGGGACTGCCGCCAAGTATCAGGCGCTCCCCATTATGCTAGTCGAATCACTCCGAGTCGAATCGGTCAATCAGTTGTCAGGTCTCAGTCAGCTACTTCGTCTCCGTACTCTGCTCGCTTGTCTCTGGTTGGGTCCACTCTACGAGCTATAGGTAGATATTCCAACTATCCCGAATTCCCACTTAGAAGTACAACAAAGGTCTTTCTCGTTATAGGGGTCTCAACGCAATTTACATCACATCAATCAGACGTCCGATATGTGATTTATAAGCCTTTTAGTCTGAGGGGCCTGGTTGGATTTGTATACGATCAAACCTAATCGTTTCTCAACATTACCCCGAACTCCAGTGGGGTATACTCAAAGGGACTATCATGCTCCAAGAAAACCAGTGTCACTGACGGTTTGTCAAACAGTCGTCAGGTGCCAAAGATATGGCCAAAGGAAGTAACAGGGTCTGTAATGGGCCTGGGACCAGTCCGACCTGGTCGGACAGACTCGACCCAACCTAGAATAGGCCGTACCAGTCTAGGTCGACCCGGTCAGACCCAATGGGTCTGATCCATCCCGTTGGGCGGGTTATCCTACTAGGTTCGGCCCGGCCCAGCGGACTGCATGGGCAGTTCGGCTCGATGGTCACCGCATAGGCAGCTCGGCCTGGAGGTCAGGGCCGGTTTGGCTAGCACCAGTTGGGGTGCGGCTCGGGTGGCTTGGCCCAGAAAGTTGAGCCGGTTCGGCCAGTGACGCTGCTAGCCGGCTCGGGTGGCCGGTGTGACTTGGCCGGTTCGGCCAGAAGCTGGGGCATGGGGAGGCCGCTCGGGGCGCGGTCAGGCCGGCAGGGTGCTGGGCAGGGCGCGGGCAGGCTGCGCGGTGTGTGGGTAGTGCATGGGTAGGCAACGTGGGGGGCACGGGCAGCGCGCGGGCATGCCGCGGAGAGCCGGGTATGGCGTGGTTAGACTAGCAGGGCGCGGGCAGGTTGCGCGTTGCGCATGCAGCGCGCAGGCTGGCTGGCGGGGCGCACGATCAATGCGCGAGTAGGCCGCGAGGCATGCGGGCAATGCGCGAGCAGGCCGCGGGGCGTGCGGAAAGCACACGGGCAGTGCGCGGGGAGGCCATTGCGGCAAGTGGGTAGGACGCGGGCAGGCCGTGTGGTGCGCGGGTAGGCCGTCGGGGTGCGGGTAGCGCGTGGTCTCAGCCGTAGGTGGTGCGGGATGCCGCGGGGGTGGCGCGGTTCACGGAGGTCGTGAGTAGCGTGGTCATTCTCATTTCCATCTCCGTCACCTCATCGTTTTTACATCACCATGCCGAAGAACACCACAATAAGGAAAAACAACGAAGAATATCAGGCCATGTTAGGTTGGCCCGCACCCTCTGCGTTTACGGAGGTATCAATTAGATCAACAAGGTAAGTAGTTGATCATTAACATGTCCGCAACAAACCCTTTATATCTGATGAAGAAGATAAGAAAAGGTATAACATCATAAAGTAATTAAACCCCCTACCTTTTGATTGTTGGTTGTCATTCGTTGATGGTATCGTGGAAATGGAATGAAGGAGTTTGTCGTTCGTCGTGTTCGTCACGCACTCCCAATCTCATGTTGTGTCGGCTATGGAAGACACTCTACGTCAGTAGGATCTGAGGGTGGAGTGATAGCTATTGTTGTAGGAAAACTCCACCAAAGGTAAGTGATCCTCCCAGCTACGACCGAAGTCGAGGACACAAGCATGTAGCATGTCCTCAAGGGTCTGAATGGTCCACTTGGTCTGACCATCTGTCAAGGATAGAAGGTGGTGCTCAAGCGAAGATCTATCCTGAAAGCCTCCTACAACCCCTTCCATAGCTGAGAAGTAAATTGTGTGTCACGATTAGAGACAATAGAATAAGGTACTCCATGTAGATTCACAATATCCCGCACATATAGGCGTCCCATGCTCTCTAATCAGTAAGAATTGGTCTGACTTGGTGAGTCGGTCGACGATCACCCAAATTGAGTCATGACCCCTAGATGTACATGGAAGACCCGTTATGAATTCCATGGATATCCCATCCCACTTCCAATTTGGGACCTCTAAAGGTTGTACCAAGACTACTGGTACCTGGTGCTCTGCCTTCACTTGCTGACAAGTGAGGAATCAAGATACAAACTCTGCTACCACTTTCTTCATACCTGGCCACTAGTGTTGTTGCTGAAGGTCTCGGTACATCTTCGCTACACCTGGATGTACCTCTATAGGAGACGTGTGGAAATCCTCCAACACATCCTCCTAATGTGACCCTGGCACCATAGTACGTCCTCTGTAGAGGATGACGTACTCCCCCCCTTCAGATAATCCATCGGGTGCTTACCCTATGGATATCTAAGCACATTGTGTCTCGCAGTCAGGGTCCCCATGTTGTGCCTCCCTGACTTGCTGAAGAAGTAGAGGAGTGACTGTAAAGAGAATGAAGGAAGGCTTCTCCATCTCTATCCACAAAGGATATTTTTAATGCATCCAGCTACTCTATCGCCTCTCCTAGTGGTTGTATACCAGATCTCCTGTTGATCGCATCCACAATAATGTTCCCCTTTCCAGGAGTATAGACTATCTCAAAGTCATAGTCCTGGAGGAACTCAAGCCAATGTCGTTGTATCGGGTTCAGGTCCTTCTAAGAGAAGATATACCTAAGACTCTTGTGATCGGAGTACACAATAAAATGTTCACCCATCAGATAGTGTCACAACATCTACAAGGCAAAGACCACTGCTGCTAACTTCAGGTCATTGGTAGTGTAGTTCTGCTCATGTTGTCTCAGCATTTGAGAACCATATGTGATCACTACTCGATCCTGCATTAGGACACACCCGATTCTGGTCCTATATGTGTCCCAATAAACTATGTACCCTACGCCTTCCTTTGGAAGTCTCAAGATGGGGAAACTAGTCATCCTCTACCTCAGCTCCTATAAGATCTGCTGGAATCTCTCCAACCACAAGAAGGTTTTCCCCTTCTTCGTCAAGGCTGATAGTGGTGTTGTAACTCTGGAGAAGTCTGGTAAGAACCTCCAGTAGTAACCAGCCAAACCCAAGAAACTACATACCTCTGTCACACTCCTAGGTGGATCCCAAGAAAGTACCGCCTCAATATTTGCAGGATCCACTGCAACTCCAGCCTCCAAGATGATGTGTCCTAGAAAGTAAACCTCTCGGATCCAAAACCGGAACTTCGAGAGCTTAACATAAAGCTGGTGCTCTCGGAGTGTGTCCAGTACTACCTGTAAATTGTAGGCATGCTCCTCCTCAGTAGTCGAGTAGATTAGAATATCATCGATGAAGACTACGACAAAGTGATCTAGGTACGGCTGGAAGATCTTGTTCATGAGTCCCATGAAAACTGCTGGAGCGTTGGATACACCAAAAGTCATAACCAAGAACTCATAGTGGTCGTACCGACATCTGAAGGTAGTCTTATGCACATCCTCATATCGAACTCTGAGCTAGTGATAGCCTGATCTGAATTCTATCTTTGAGAACCACCATGCTCCCTTCAGCTGATCTAGGAGTTCGTCAATCCTTGTGAGTGGGTACTTGTTCTTCATGGTCACCTGGTTCAGGAGATGGTAATCAACACAGAGCCTCAAGATCTCATCCGCCTTCTTGGCGAACAGAATCGGGGCTGCCCAGGGAGAAACACTGGGCCTGATGAATCTCTTCCCCTGCAAGTTCTCTAGCTATACCCACAGCACACGAAGCTCTACGGGAGCCATCCGATATGCTGGAGTAGATATCAGTGTCGTATCTGCATATAGGTCAATGTAGAATTCCACCTCTCTGTGAAGAGGTAGTCTTGGAACATCGTCAGGGAAAACATCCACGTACTGGTCCACCACTACAAGATAGCTCGGACTCTCCACATCAACTGCTCTGAGGGCAAGGCAGGCCAACTAATGAGTGATCAGCTGCACCCTCCTCCGAGTAAGTCTTTCATGTGCTACAAAGGCTCCATTCTCTCTGGTGAAGGTGAGACTTGTCCCATCCGTATGGACACACCGCAATTTTCGCCCAATACAATCAATATGAGCATGGACTGTAGATAACCATTAGTGAATTTTGTGTGATATTGATAGGAATAAAAAGATACATCAGAAGTTTTACAGCAAAACAATTTATAATATAAATTAGTGATATCCATAGTAAATAATTAATTTACATCATAAACCATACTTAAACCATAAATGGATCAGGAAGAAAGTGTAAAAATTCAATTTTTGGTATAAAAACCTAGTTTAAACCCCAAATATTGTGTACAATATAAAAATAAGGGGAAATTGCATTTCCAGTCATATTTGTTTACAACTTAACTCTTTTTTATTTCCTTTCTCTATAGAAGTAGCTCCAAAACCTCATGTTCTGTTATCCCTCTCAATATTTTCTTTAAGAAGGACTTTCCATCTAGCATCATAATTTTTCATCCTTCATATCATTGGATTCATGATGGAAAGCTTCACATTCCTATTATTTATATAATTTTTTTTCTCACTATTCAAACTATTATCTATTCAGCATAATATAACCTATTTCATTTCAATTATATATTTCACTACATTATTTCACTCAATCTAGAACATGATTTTGATACCAGATGATGAGTTATATACCACCATAATGTAGAATGTTATAAATTTTCCTTATGTATCTATTTTTTTATATCATGTGACATGATGCTACACACTAGAAATTCAATTTGTTGCTTAAAAAACATGAATTATACTAAACTTATTTTTTAAACATGTTATAAATTCTTCCATACACTCTTGTGATGTTGGATGAAGTTTCCCTTTAACTAGTTCTGCCTCTTGAGGCATGGTTATGAAATTCCCCTTAACATTTTAAATTCTTAGCTGACCAAACTACCTTTGATATTGTATTGGCTTGACCGCAAAATGAAATGAATAATTTGAAATAAATGGATGTGAATAGTAGGACTATGTCACATGATATTAAAATACATTGATGATTTATACCTTGAAAAAATTAAGGTAAAATGGTTGGAACCCATATCTTGGATTATGTTAAAGCTTGAATGACTTTCATTATTATACAAGATACTCAATAAAGGATCCACTTATTATTTATGATAATAAATAATGGGAAACCATATTATACATGATTCTTTGGCATGGAATCCCATATTATTTATGATATGCAGGCATGGAATCCATTTTTATTCATGTTACTCATACATGTAGTCACTCATTATTCTTTCAAACTCATGGTCATGTCATCCCTTTTTAAAGAAGGAGATCCTTTTATTATGGATTGATGCCCGAGTTATCACCTTAAGTTATTTCTTGAAATATGTATCTATATAAATTTAAATATATTTGACATATATATTACATATTTATACAAAAATATCTATATTTATGTATACCGATATACATGGTGTCACATAACCAGATATATGTGGGAATATGATAATGAAAGTAGAGATAATATGGTGTCCTTTAGGAACCTGAGATGAAATCATTAAATTTTACATCTCTATGTTGTATTGGTATAATTTAAAAATTATATTATTAAATACATTGTATGTTTTATACTAAACATCATTGGTGGTGTGGTTCATAGTATATATCATACCCAATTCAAGCTGTTGATTGTTACCTGAAAAATCTCATGGGTGGAAAAAAGGGGAAAATAATATTATTACATTATTCTCTTTAGTCTTAGTAGTGGTATGGAGTATGGAGAATGGGAACATGATTATTCTCATGATACTATTGGATATATCTTTATTCATTTGGTCATTTTTTATAGAATGTTTTATATTCCTATTATGATGTATTCCATGTATTTTAATTTTTTGTATAACATATTAACAATAACATCATTTTGTGTATGAATCTAGTTATTAATGATTATATCTATTTTATTTAATTGGATGTTTGGTTTAGATTCTCTTATTTGTTAATATGTGATTTTAAAATTTATCTATTAATTATACCATTATGCACTACTTTAGTCTTGGGGGTATAGTCTCCACACCATACCATCATGGGCCCTCCCTCATAGTCCACATCCTCTGGAAGATGGTAAGGTATTCTTAATGCCATGTGGCTATATGAGTTTGGTAACTTAAAAGTGATACTATTTCAAGATTCTATATTGATAGAACATGAATTTCATCAATTCGTGAGTTCATAGTCTGCCAAACACACGAACAACTTAATCCATTCTCATTTGATGGAGGTTATTAATGGGCATAGGTTATTCCATTGACATAAAAACTTCTCAGTATAAAGGAAGATCTTATTTTTATTATATAATCATGGTTGAGAGATATTTGAATCTGTTGGAAGAATAAAAAAAATAAAATGCTTGGTTAGGAACAATACCACTTTAATTTTACAACCTCCTGTGCTTCACACCTGAATACCTATAAGGTTGCTATTCTAGCCAATCCAAGGCCTCTAAACTCTGTTTACATATGTTTAAATGGATTTGGTTAGATCATGGATGAACCAACATTTTCTGGAAGTGTCCAGTAATAAGAAGAAGAGATTCCTATTTATTAGAGAGGGTAGGGGCACTATTGGAATTTATTTTAAAAGACATTTGTGTGGGAATCTTGAATTTCATTAAATAATAAATTAATATAAATTCATTTTCAATTCCATATAATTCCAAAATTATTTATTTAACATATAGGATGATTATTATTGAAATAATCTCATATAATAAAAATTATACATGTGTTATATATGTTTTTACTCTTATCTTTTTCTATACCTTATTAATATTTTTCACACTTACCATGAAAACAATGTTTTTTAAAAATTTGAGGGTGAATATAGTAATTATAAATGAAAAATAACACATAAATAGACCATAGATGGAATTTAAAATTTTATTATAGTCACTTTGGGGAAGATTATATTTTTATATATTTTAAATAATTTAATAAAATATTTTTTATTATAAAATATAATTAATATAAATTTTATAACTATCCATTACATAGACATTAATAATAAGAAGTCTATAAAATAAATTTAAACAAAATATTTTAATTAATCCCTAAATTTTTGTGTTATTAATTAAAATTAATGGATCGTATTACATTATTCATGTTATATTATTGTAATATTTTTAATATACTTTATTTAATTTTTTTTCTATCAATTGAATAATTGTTGGATCCGTGTAGTTTAAGTATTTAGTGAAATTATTTTGGCACTAAAAATAAAATTGAAATTACCATGATAAACCTGAATATTTTATCTTTCAAAATTTATATTTATAATGGGTAATATCCTCTTTTTTCTCATAAAAAGAATATTATACTTATTAAAAACAATGTTTCAATATTTATTAAATTTCCACAAAAAATTATTAAGTTAAAAATCAAAAAAAATTGAAAACAACCATATCAACGAATATTAGATTAGTATGGATGTAATTTACTCATCATATAAAACTGAGGCCTGTTGTAGGGTCATTTTATAGCCTTTTTCATAAAAATATTAACCCTTTATTAATATATTTACCCTTAACAATGGTAACAAAAATTACTATGATACATATTCATATTTACTATTAAATAAATTATTTACCAAATTTAGAGCATAAAGTTAGAAATATAAAACCCGTTTTTAAATTTTTAAAACACAAAAAATAAAAGAATTTAATTTTGTTAAAATTTTGAATAAATGGTATGAAATAAACAAATTAATAAAAAATCACTATTAAAATATAAGAAATTTTATAATAAATTAAATAATAAAATACATTTAAAACTAATAATTAGATTATTTAAAATCAAATGAAACAAATAATATTCTAAAAAATAATCCAAAATCAACCTAAGATAATATTGAAATTATAAATTCAAATAATAAATTCATATTGTAAAAACAATTATAAAATAACTAGAAATTAATTACAATATTCACTCATAAAAATAAAGAAACCTATTTCGGAGAAACATGTTTTTGAAGAATACAATGGATTTACCAAAAATAACTTATTATTAAAAAATCACTAATTAATATTTTATAAATGTGTAACACCATTATATATTTCAAAATATTGTTAATAATATTCATTCGAACTAATTTAATGGTTAGTTTATAATGATCACATTTAAATATTAATACATAATTGTTCATTTAATTTTAGTGTTGCATATCCTATACAATATTTAACATTGAATTTTTTTCTAAAATATCAAAATATTACATTATCACCAACCCACCATTATAAAATTGCATCCTATAAATTTAAACATGATCTTAGTAATATAGTTTTATACACTTGGAAATAGCTTTCTTGAAATCCCACATCATAAAAAGGATTAATAACACATCTCCTAAAAAATGGAAATGAATGTACAAAGGTCATTTAGAATAATAGATACATGGATTCCAAATATTAGAACAATAGTGTAAAGTGGATTCAATGTATTGAAAATAAAAATAATTTTCAAATAATTATGGAGGGTTATAGAGATCGTTGATCATAATAAATTGAATGGTCATGAGAAATTCAACCACCGCAAACCCACAAATTAATGGGTTGGGAAAAATATTATTAATTCATTAGAAATTATGGTAATGAGGTTTTATTTTTGATTCTATATCCTTTTAAAATATTTTAGTAAATCATTAGCATATAGGCTAAGCTCATTAGAAAAATATACTTACTTGAAAATTAAAAGTTAATCATATAATCAATTACCACCATAATATCATCAATTATTACAAACGATGAGTATTCATGGTGAATTTTTTATCATTTATGTAAAAAAATAAACCTCATCAAATATCATAATCTATAAATTAAAAATAATTTATTCCTCAGTTATTTATTCATTGAAAAAATAAAAAATATTTTACACAATATAAGAAAATTTAAAATATGTATAAACTTTTATATGAGTAAATAAAACAATAATCTCAAATATTAAATAGTAACATCAAAAGATAAAACTTTGTAATTATATATGTAATTATCTATAATATTTTTTAATATATTCCTAACTATGATAAAAAAATATTATAATAACATGGTCGCATATTCTTCATACATTTATCTCTAAATAAAATAAATCACTCTTAATGTCTCATACAAAAATTGTATATGACATAGTTATATAATCCCAAATATATGATTACCATTCCATAAATGGCCTAAAACACCATAAATCCACCTTAAATTCACATATTTCTCCAAAATACAATTCAACCTTTTATCCTCAAATAAAATTTCATAATATTCTTCTACCACAATCATATAAGGCATCCAAAATAGTAAAAATCATTTGAAATAACATTAATAACATAATAATAGAATAAAATATTAATCCCATGGGTATCTATATAATAAAACACAATAGGAACACTACGAAATCATTACTTGGAAATCACATAACCCAGTTTTAAGCGATACACCCTTGTCACTCATTGGTCAGGGGTTAAAGCCTCAAGGCTTTTCCAGATACGATGGGTCATCAACCGAGTTATGGGTTGTCTTTTTTGATAAAAAAAATTTTTATATTATTCCATTAAAATTCCCAAAAAATATATGAATATACTCAAAATATCATTAATCATCAAATAACTTTATAACCAAGGATTTATATATATCTCATTTTTTCAAAAAATCAATTAATCTTAATTTATTATCATTTCCATAAAATGATGTAAATTTTATCCAATAGGCTTATCTATCTCATTAAAACATGCACTTAAATGACTATATCAAAAAAGTATCACCTTTACACAACCCCACTTTTCCAAGCTATTGATTTCATCTAATTTTTTTCAAATTTTGAAATAAAAATATTTTATAAAATGTTTTATAATTCATTTAACATATATGAATTTCATATAAATACAAATCATTCATTTAAATCTATTCATGATATATTATATATGATTTTTCATCAAATTTAATGATATAAATCATTTTATTATGATTCATCAATATCAGGTCAGCCATGATTCATAATTAAATCATAAGAAAACAAGTCATTAAATAAATCCAAACATTAGGCTCTTTCATTATGTTGTTGGTATCCCATTTATCATCCAAAATTATATATATATATATATATATATATCTTATGGAAATTCGTACCGAAGTACATGGGGTGTATTTCCATTTTCTAATGAGATTGAGGAGTTGAGAGGTTGGAATATATTCCATGATCCATATATGTTTTGGAGAAATTAAAATGTGTTGGATAGATCAAATAATTTATTATATGTGATTTTTATATTCAAAAATCTTAAAAATCATTTGAACAATATTTTTCCAAGCCATGGATTGTTAAATCATATATAAAGTAAAATATGGTTGAGTGAGGTATTTTTCATTTCATTTTGATAAATTTTAATTAATATATAGAATATGATATCATTCAAACTTGAAATGAATATTTTTTATGATAAAATTAATATGGTCCTTATAAAGAAAATACCCATAGAATTTTTAGAATAATTTATCCATTAAATGAGAAGAATAATAATAATAACATAAAAATTAAATGTTGATTTAACATAGATTTTATTACAAACCATACCAATGATACCCCAAAAAATTTTATAATAGTTTTCTTAAAAAATCATTTAAGTAAATTTTAAGGGTAATGTATAACTCAAATAAGTAAAAAATATATAACGTTTTAGTACTAACATTAATGTTCCATGATATAAAAAATCTTAAATGGTGTGTCTACTCCTTTTTAATTTATAATCAATTTTAAAAATATAACAACATGATGGTATCCATGATTATTATGATAAACTTTCAAGAAAACATTTTAATATCCAAAGTTGTATAAACAATGCTCTAATACCAAATTTAAGGAACGAACCATAAAAATTTCATATTCATGTGTCATTTGATTAAATTTAACATTTTTTCATTACCATGGATCATTTATGTTTATTGTTTTATAGAATCATGGAATAACTCTTACATATAAAAATCATATATTACCAAGTGGATAATTCTATTTAGTATCAATTTTTCTATAATATAGTAAATTTAAATGTATAACACTATTTCATTACATACAAAATCATCCTAACTTTTGAATGCACATCAAATTTTTCATGCCCAACCTTAAAGACTATGAAAAACATTTTAAAAAAATTTGATGAGAACAAAAAACATTGTAAGGGACTTGAAAATAATGAAATATATTAGTATAATGAAAAATATGAAAACCAATAAAATAGAAACCCTTTTACATTATTCTTTGATATTATGAAATAAAAAAATTCATTTAAAAAATCACTTTTTTATCATATTAAACATTTACAACTAATATCTAGCATAGATAAAACATATGGAAAACTTGGGACATAATTTTCATATCACACATAAAAATGGATCAATCATCATGGATACACATGGAATAACCAACACAGTTTTACATGGAATAACCATCATAGTATATTCCAATAATCTAATATGAAAAACATACTTTTTTAACACCATAATTTTTTTTAATAAATATCATAGTATATTCCAATAATATATTAGGATAATCTAAATCAGTTAGCATTTTCCCTTTATTAAATGAATTGGAGAGCTATGATGTGCTCACCTGCCCTTGCTTTGTCACAAAACCACACTTCCTTTGTTAATAACAGAACCACCTATTATTTATTTATAATGGATCCTACTATCATTTTCATATAATTTAATAACCCATTATCACAATAATTACCCAATAATGATAACATAATTATAACCTATAAAATATTGTAACATAATAATATAATTTTCATCCATCAGAAACCATTTCTAGATATTGATACATCTTGTTTAATTACAACAAAATATTCAAAACTAAAATTTCTAGAATAAAGGTAATGTTTGTTTTTTTAATAAAGCATTGAATTTATAAAGGAAATGTAAAAATAAAATAACATTTATGATTATTATAAATGTTGGTGTCCCCATTTATGTTAAAATAAAACATTTCTTTGTATTTTTTTCAACACATTCCGAATAAAATATAAAAAAAATATTAATATTGAAAAAATTTAATAGAAAAAGAAATATATACATAAAATTTAATTTATAGATAAATTATTTAAATACCAAAAAGTCATAAAATAATTTAAAATATAGACATTGAAAAAAATATTTGAATGAGAAACATTGAAAGATATTTTTTAATGAAACCTGCTTTCCTTGAGTCTGACTCATCACCTATATTAGATATAGTATTAAATAATTAAAAAATGTTAAATATTTAATTTCATGAGTGTTTTTTGGGTTTTATTATTCCTTTTAACTCAAATATTACCATTTTATAAAAATTACAAATTCATTTTTATTCACGTTGGATGTTTTGATGATATTCAGTTCATAAGTGAAAAAATGACTTTCATAGATTGACTATGGTGAAAAAAGTAATTATTCATTAATATTTAGAATAATAATAATGAAATAATTAAAACATTTCTAAATAAATTATTCTTTTAAATCTAATATTTAAATATTATAATGAAAAATGAATTGTGTTATAGTCATGGAGATAATAGGTCTTACATACGCATGAGTAACATTTCTATTTTTTATAAATTTTTGTGGAAAGTTGTTACATACTTTTGTCATAAAAAATTATCATAAAATAATTAATATATAATATATAATTTTAATATATTTATAAATATCATCCATGTTATGTGGTGAGGAAAATCGAATCACACACTTTTTGGAGGTGGTAGTCCACAAGTACACCCGAAAGACGTTATCATTTTTTGGTGAATGGAAATTATAGAATATAAATCATATATTAACAATATATAATGATAAATATTTCATGAATATCATATAAAATTATAAATTCAATAATAATAATAATCAATGAGAGATTCTAATGTAAAAAATTACTTTAGTTTGTGTGGAGGTAGTCCGCCGTACACAATAATGATGGATATCTTTGTAATTATATTGGATAATGGAGATTGATATCAGTTATTACACCATTACAATAAAATCTATGGATATATAATAAGGTGTAGTAATTGTATCACCATGTTTAAAGATGATTTGAATTATTTCGAAGAATAATAAAACAAAATTTCTAGGATAGGAACGAAACCTCATTCTTTAGACAACCACCTTTACATTACTCAATAAGACCTCTAATGTTGGTATTGTATAAAAAATAAGGCCTTTCAATTTTGGGGAGGGATATTATAAAGGTATTTTCAATAATATTGGTAGAATCAAATTGTTCTTTATTTATAAAGTAAATAGAATGAGATATTCTCTTTTATAAGGGAAGGTAGGGGAACTCGTAGAGTTTCTTAAAATGTAAAATTATTATAAAATTATTTTAAATTATATATGGATAAAAATAATTTATTTCCAATATAGGATAATGATGGGCTGAAATAATCTCATTAAATAAAAAATTAGACATATATTTACTATTTTTCCCTTATCTTTTTGTTTTATCCCCCCATTAATGGTTTTCACACTTATCGTGACAACACGGCTTTTTTACTATTTAAGGGTCAATATAGTTACTATAAATGAAAAATAGACCCATAAATGAAAGATAGAATAAATTTAAAATCATATTATAATAAATTTTATGAACATATAATTTTAATTATTTTCATATAATTTAATAAACTATTATTTTTATAAATGATTATTAATATAAATTTTAGAACTATTCATTACATTGAATTTATTAACATCTATAAAACAAATTAAATTTGAAATAAGTATTTAAATTAATCCCTAAAATGTTATGTTAAACATTAAATTTCTTGGTAAACATTATTAATTTTATATTTATTAGTTTTAATGTATTTAATATCATTTATTTAATTGTTCCATTAATTGAATAATTATTACGGTAGTGTTTTGTAATCTTTTAGGATAGTTACATATTCTATAAAAATTAAATTTAAATTACAATGATTAAAATTAAAATTAAAATTTCAAATTAATTTAAACAAATTAACATACCCTCCTTTACCCCTTTGTAAAAATATTAATTTTATTAAAAAAAGAGTGTGATACTTTTTGCTTTTATTTTTAAAAATTAATATGAAATTTTTAATCACGTGAAAATTAAAAGAATCCATATAAACAAAAATTATATTTTTAATGATGAAATATTCTAATACAATAAAATTAATGTATATTTTAGGATCATTTTATAATCCTAATCAAATTATTCTTTATCATTAATTGAGTTATTTACCCTTTACCAAGGTAACTAAAATTACCAATTTTACAATTAATATTGACCCAAAAAACAAAATTATATTCCAAATTTTGAACATATAATTATAAATATGAATCAAATTTTGAAATTTCAAAACAAAAAATTATAATAATTAAATTTAATTAATGCGAGAAAAATGTGAGGAAGAATGGGTTTTTAAAAAAATAACTTTTAAATTACGTAATGTTTTCATAGTAAATTGAATAATAAAATCTATTTTAAAAAAACATAATTGTATAATTTCAAATCAGATGTAAAAAATGAAATTTAAAAACTAAAAAAAAAGAACTTGATTTTTTGAAATTTGTATTAAATATAAAATTTTCAATAAAAATCTATAATTTACCATATTCAATGAAAAAAAATATTTTTAGAAAATTATAAAAAATTAATTAAAAGAAAAATTGAAATTATGAATTCCAAACTAATTTTTAGATTTTCAATTATTTTTTCATATATTTCATGAAATTAATTATAATATTCAATCATACAAAATGAAAAACATGTTTATCAAGAAAAATTATTTTTTGATGAATTAAATTTCATTATTAAAATGAAGTTCTTATTAAAAAAATAATTGATATATTATAAATGTTTCATACCATTATATATTTTGGAATTTTTGGTATACTACTCATTCCCACCCATTTAATGTCTATGATATATTAGTAACATTTAAATAATAATATTTCATTATTTATTTAATATCGTTGTTCTTTATATTATATGTATCAAACCTTGTATCTAATTTTAATATCTCATGTTATTAAATGCCCACTACCCATATAAAATTTCATAATAAAAATGTGAACTCGATATGAGTAATCAAATATTTGAAATTTGAAATTTCCATCCTTGAAATCCCACAATATAAAAAGGGTTAATAAAACATGTTTTTGAAAAGATGGAAAATAGACTGTTAAGGAAATTTAGAATAATACATAATTGGTTTCCAAATATGAGAACAATAGAGATATGTAATGATATTGACATGAAGAAAATAAAAATTTTAAAATAGTAATGGTGGGTTACGTAGATTATTGAATGCAAAAAAATTGATTGTCACAAGATTGTTAATAGAAAGAAAACCATAAGCCATAGATGTGTTAAAAAGGAAATCATTCCATTAGAAATTAAGGTAATAGGAAAATTTTAATTCAAAATCATTTTCTTAGATTCAGGGGATTCCATACCATCTAGATTAATAATATTTGAAAAATATAATTACTTACCAAGTATAATTTCTTCTATTAATGAATTTCTCCGATAGTATCAAATTTTTCACCGAATAGGGACTATTAAAGATTAATTATATATGTTTGAAGTACTGAAATCAAATTAAAAAAAATCACATTAAACATAAAATAAAATTTTTTTATTTCAACTTTATTTATACATTAACTAAATCTAAAATAGTTTTCCTAATGGATTATATTTTCAAAAAAAACTAAACCATTATTTTATTAAATAATACATTAGTCTTAAAAATTTAAAGGTAATATCAAATGTTCAATACAAATCAATCTATAAATAATTACCCATAACATTCATCATTTTTTATCTTACTAGGATTAAAAATAATAATAAAATTGTTTTTCACATATTCTTCTAATATTTATCTCTATATTACCTCAATCACTCTAAAATCCTCATACCAAAAATATGTATGACATAGGCACATGATCATTAATATATGATAATAATTCAATAAATGAACTAAAAAATAATAAATCAACCTTCAAATCCTATATTACTCAAATAGACAATTGATCCATTAATACAAAAAATAATATCCCATAATACTCTATTTAAAATAAACATTTAAGGTACAAAAAATAGTAAACTACTTCTAAAATTACAATAATAATTTAATTAAAAAATCAAAAATTCAATCCTATAATATCCTCTAAAATAAAAACCTAATAAAAAACAATGACATGGTCACTAGGAAATCACATATTCCAATTATGAGGGATGAACCCTTTTCTCCCTTTGGTTGTGGGTACAATCCCCACGATCTTTCTAGATGAAACGGGTCATCACGCCACATGTGTGTTGTCTTTTTTGTTAATTTTATATTAATATAATTCTTGTATAATACCCAAAAATATAATCAATATCCTAAAAAATATCAATAATCATCAGTTAACTTTTTTGCTTATAAGGATTTATATATAGCTCATTTACTCTAAATTTGAAATAATCAAAATTGATTATCATTTCCATAACATCATATACATTTTATCCAAAAGTATTATCAATTATATTATCATATTACCATAAATTACTATCTTAAAAAATGATCACCTTTTTTCTACACCACTTTTTAAAATTATAGTTTTCATTCATAATGTGTTTTCAATTTTTGAAATAATAATATTTTATAGAATTTATTATAATTCATACAATATATCAGAATCTCATTAATTTACACATCCTTCATTAAGATTATTTTTTAAACCATTAAACATGCATTTCTAACTTATTAAATGATATTAAATACATCCTTATAATTCATTATTATCAATTGAGTCATGATTCAGAATTAAATCATTAGAAACTAATTCATTAAACAAATCAAAAAATCAAGGTCTTCCTTTATTATAATGATATCCCCCTTATCTTCCCAAATTAATTCCATTTATTAAGAAAATATATATTAAATTCCTTGGTGGTATTTCAAATTTCAAATTATATGGATGAGTTGAGTCTTTGAAAGAGATTACAAAATTTATAGTAATTTTGGAGAAATTAAAAGGTGTTGGATAAATCAATTTTTTATTGCGGGAAATTTGGATTTTCAAAAATCTATAAAAATAATTTAAAAAATAATATTTCATTATGAGATAATGAAATCATATTTAAGGGATAATAATAATGAGTTATTTCCTTTTCTTTCATCTTGTTAAATTCTATTTAATCTATAGAAGATAACATCATTAAAACATAAAATGAATTAATTCATGTTAAAATGAAAATGGCCTTCCTAAAGATAATACCCATTGATATTATATAACAATTTGACCATAAAATCCTATAAAATTAATAAATTAAACATTAATGAGTGATTTAACATTAATTTTTATCTCAATCCTTTTCATATATATCCCTAAAAATATAATGTAATTTTTCAAAAATAGTACTTTATATAAAAAAAATGATCACATATAAATCAAATAAGTAAAACAATGTGCAAAATATTATTAGTCACCTTAAAAATCCATCAATTAAAATCCAAAAAGTTGGTTTTTATTAATTTGAAATTATAATCATCCATAAACTTATAAAACCATGATAGGATCTGAAACTCATAAGAGAAACATGCAAGAAAACATCATAATCTCCAAGGTTGTCCAACCCCTTCTCAGATATCCACAGTAACTAACCACCCTTATAAAATACATATTCTTTTGAATTTAGACTATAATTAACTTTCCTCCATGCCCAAAGTCCTTTTTGGTTTATATGTTTATAGATTTATGTCAAAATTGTTAAATATAAAACACAAATATTTAAAATTGGACACTTCTATTTTTTATCAATTTTCTAAGAATATAACTAATTTAATGTGAAACATGATTTATTTTCCAAAAAAAATCATTATGAATTTTTATTTGAAAATAAATACTTCTAACACATCCATAAACATTATGAAAACTGTTTTTAAATTGTCGGATGAGCATAAAAATTTCAATAAGTGACATAAAAATAATGAAATCCATTACTTTATTGAAAAACATGAAAACTAATAAAACACATAACTTTATCCCATTTTCATTGAGATAATGAAATAAATACATTCCACATGAAATAAAATATCTTTTCTAAAATGTAAACATTTAAGACCCATATCATGTATAGATGAATCATATATGATACATAATAAATCATTTCCATATAACTCTTGTATATGGAGTAACCCTCGAAGTTAGAAATGAAATAACCATATAGGTTATACATAAAATATTTATTTTATTATATTCCCATAATCTAATAGGAGACACATAATATGTTAACATCATGCCATATAATCAATAACAATCAAAGTATATCCCATTAATCACTTAGGTGAAACATGATGAGTTAACTTGACTCATTACCAATTCATTGAACAATATTATAATCACTTGTTAATATATAGTATTTTCTTTTAAATTTTATACCATTTAATAAAATATTAATTATTAAATAATATCGTTAATGTTAATTTTAGAGTTATTCATTACAAGGACATTAATTACATAAAAAATAAATTTAAGAAAAAATATTTTAATACATCCCTACATTTGTATATTCCTATTTAGAATTCATGGAACACATTACATCTTTCAAATTATATTACCTTTAATATTTTTAATATCATTTATTTAATTTTTTCTATTTATTGATTAATTATTATATTTGGGTTGTGTATAAATTTATGGTGATTATTTATTCATTGAAAATTAATATTAATTTATAATTATAAATATATATTAATTATATTTTTAGATTAATATTTAAAAAATAATATCTCATCCTTTTCACAATTATAAAAATATTATAATTATTAAAAACAAGATTATCACATTTTTTACATCTCATTATTTTTTTTACTAATGTAATAATAACATACAAATTTTAAAAAGGTCATATAATTTAATATTATATTATTATCATTGAATTGGACTCATATAAAAAAATTAATTAACTTTTTGGGAAATTTTATAGTCTTTATAGTATTATTTTAATCCTTTAATTACCCTATTTACCCTTTACGAAAGTAACAAAATTAACTAAGGTTAATATTCATATTTTCTAAAAAATGACCCTATATAAAAAATTTGGAACATTTAATTAAAAATTTGGAATCCTTTTTTCATAATAAAAAAACAAAAAATGAATAATTTAATGAAATTAAAATGAGAAAAGTTTTTGAAAAAAATGTTTTCCCTGAAAATTAACTATTAAAATATAAAGGGTTTTAACGCTAAATTTATATATAAAATCTATTTTTTAAAAAAATATATACTATTTAAAATTAATTATATCAAATGAAAATTTTTAATTAATACAAAATATAATTTTAATTCTTAAATATATAAAACTAAAATACATCTTTCAATAAAAATAAGTATTTCTCACTATTAATTGAAAAATAAATCTATTTAGAAAATTCTCAAAAAAATCAAATATATAAATGGAATTATTTTTTTAAAAAAACTCATAATTTACTAGAAAGTATCTAAAATTTCAAAAAAAAATATTATATGTATCAATCATAAAAATAAAGAACCTCGTTTTTTAAGAAAATATATTTTTTACGTATGAACTAATATTACTAAAAACCGAGTGCATATTTTAAATGAATTAATTAGTAACTTATAAATGTGAATAACTATTATGTAATTCATTATTACATTATTACTATTAATTCCAACCAATTTAATGGATAGGTTATTAATTCACATTTAAATAATAATATTTTGTTGTTCATTAGTCTCAATGTTGTGTATCTCACTTGGTATCAGACATTGTATTTCATTTTAATATGTTAAGAAGTTACATTATATACCCCCACCCCTTTAATAAATTTCATATTTTAAATTACAATATGAATTCAATAATCTTAGGATTTAAATTTAAGAACACTTTTCATGAAATCCAATATCATAAAAATGATTAATAAAACTTCCACTTGAAAAGGTATAATGGGGTGTACGATGGTCATCTAGAATAAATAAAACTAGGTTTCAAAATATTAGAAAATTAGTATAAAATGTTGTGGTGGACATGGGATAAAATAATAATTTCCAAATAATTATGGAGTGTTATGGATATCATTGATCATAATAAATCCAATGGTCATGAGAAAGACAACAACCACAAAACCATAAAAAAATAGGTGTGAAAAAAACCATCAATTCCTTGAAAAAGAAGTTAATAGAATAAAATGATTATTTAAACATATTTTTCATGGCGTTAAGGAATTAAATAAAATTTAAACTAAAAACATGATGAAAATATACTTACTTTATAAGTAAATTTTATCTATTAATCAATTTCAATCATAACATCATCCTTTCCATTACATGATGAGTATTTAAGTAGATTTTTTCATTATTGAAGAACTAGAATTAAAAACTAATGAATCCTATAATTCATAAAATAAAAACAAAACTATCATCCTTTATTAGTACATTAACAAAATTAAAATAGTTTTCACACGGTAAGATTATTTTCAAATTATATAAACCATTATATAAAAAAATAATATATTCATATCCAATATTTAGATGTAATGTCTAATGTTTAAAATAAATCACTTTAAAAATAATTAATAATACAATTCTTCAATATAATTATGGATAAAATCAAAATAATAATATTACATTGATTTGATCACAATTTCATCCAACTTTTATCTCCAAATCACATCAATCAGTCTTGATGTATTGTTCCAAAAAAAAGTACTTAACGTAGTTATATAATATACAAGATATTATAACCATTACATAAATGAACCAAAACCCCATAAATAAACCTAAATATAATATATACCCCAAAAATATAACTCAACCATTATTATTCAAATAAAATCACATAATATTTTGATAATAATAATAATATGAGGTTCACAAAATAATGAAATTATTATTAGATAAAATTAATCACCTAATGAAATAAATCAAAAAAATCTCATTGTAATATTAATAATAATAAAAAATAAAATTTTGTGGCATATTAACTAGGGAATCACATATTATAGTGGTAATAAAGTCACCTTTTTCTCCATTCAGTCATAGGTTCATGCCTTGCAGACTTTCCAAATGTGATTGGTTCTCACCCAACTTACGGGTATATTTTTTATACTAATATATTAATATTATTATAATACCATTCCCAAAAAAATGATAAATATCCTTAGGAATACTAATAATCATCAAATAAAATTTTATCCTGTAATTTTTTCTATATAGATCATTTTCCTTCAGAATTAGATAATCTTAATTTATTTTCATTTCCTCAATGTCATGTAAATTTTATCCCAATTATTTTTCTATCCCTTTATCATATGTCCTTAAATTAAATTCTCAATAAATTATCATCTTTTTGTTACACCATATTCCATGGTGTCATTTTCATAGAAAATTTGTTTTCATATTTTGAAATCCAACCATTTTAGGGAATGTTCAAAAATTATTATAATATTTCAAAATATTATTAATAAAAACATCCTTCAATAAACTTATATCATAATCCCTTCACAATTAATATTCATCTTATTAAATGACATGAATCATTTTATTATGATTCAAAAATTTAAATTCAATCATGATTCATACATAAATAATAATAATGTAATTTATTTCATAATTTCAAATGTCTAGGTCTTTTTATATGTTTTCAACATCCCTTTTATCTTCCAGTATTAAGGCCATATCATAAGAAAATAAAAAGTCAGGTCCTTAGTGGTATTTCCATTTTTCGATGAGTTGTATTTGTTGAGTTTATATTAAATATTCTAGGATCAATATATGCCTTGGAGAAATGAAATAGTTCTATAAATATCAAATAATTTATCGTAGGTGATTTTAATTTTCAAGAAGCATTCTAAATCATTTGAATTTTTTTCCATTATAAGTATAATTAAATAATATAGAAAGAATATGAAGGTTTATTGAGGTTATTTTCTTTTTATCTTGAGAAGAAATATTAAGTATATTTAAAAGAACAATATAAAAATATAAAATTAATTATTTCCTGATAAAATTACAATTATCCTTATAATGTGTATACCCATAGAATTTCTATAATAATTAAACCTTGAAATGCTCAAAAAAATTCATAAAATCAGCAATAATGAATAAATAAACTATGAAATTTATCTCAAACCTATTCATTTGCATCCCAAAAAATGTAAAGGAATTATTGTGAAACAATAAATCTCATTAAACATAATGGTAACATATAAATAAAATTAGTAAAATAAGTCCCAAAATATCATTGGTCGCCTTTAAATTATATAACATGAAACCAAAAAAGGGGTTTCTACACATCATAATTTTTAATCACCCATAAAATTATAAAACCAAGATGGTACCCATAACACATAAGATACCCACACATTAAAAAATCATAATCTCAAAATTTATATAAACCCATATCTGATACAAAATGTAAATATCATTCCATAAATGTTATAAATTATAGTTTCTTTATAATTGAATTAAATTTATTTAATTCCAAATAAAATTTAGGTTTTGAGTTTTAAGAGAATTATTCCATAGAACCTATATATCAAACTCATTTAATATATATTAGACACTTCTATTTAGTATCCATTTTTCATAATGTAAATATTTCAATGAAATATATAATTTCTTTAAAACAAAATTATTCATGAAATTAAAATTGACTTTCAAGATTTCTTACCCATCCTTAACCCCAATGAAAAATATTTTTGAAATTTCTTAATGAAAATAAAAAAACATATCAATGGATATGAAAAGAAATAAAATAGTCGTTATAGTAAACAAATATGCACACCAATAAAATTTTTACCTTTATCACATTATTCATTGAGATTGTGGGAAAAAATATTCCACATGATAAAAACCCACTTTTCCCTCAAAGAAATATTCTGACCATTGTATTGCGATGATAAATAACATGTATCAAAGATGTGACATAATATTTATTTCACTCTTATATAGGAAGTAACCCTCATGGTAACACATGGAATATCCATCACGGTTGTACATTGAAAACACATCGCAGTGTATTCCCATAATCTACATAGAGAAACCTAATATTTTATCACCATCTTTAATTAGAATAATCATTATAGTATATTCCAATAATGTCTTATGAGAAACCAAATGAGTTAACGTGTCCCTTTACCAAAGGAATTGGTTAGTTATAATGGGCTCATCTGGCCATGGTTTTTCATGGAACCACTAGTCATTGGTTAATAACGTAACCACACATACTTGTTTTATAATGGAACCACCCATTCATGGTTTATAATGTAACCAAACATTACCATAAAAAATTAAAAATTACCATAATATAATCATAACTCATAAACATTTGTATCATAAAAACATTCTTTTTCCTATTATGAACTATTTTTTGATAGATATATATCTAGTTTTATTAAAATCCAATTTAAAAAAGATACATGAATAAAATGAAATAAGGTTTTTTATGAATTAAAAATTTATTTCCTTAAGTTACTCTACACATCAAATAATACTTACAGTAATAGGAAAAGTCATTTTGACTGTATATATTAAAATAGAACATTTCTTTGTCATTTTATCAAAACATTATCTTTAAAATATATCAAAATATTCTTATTGAGAACCATATAATGAAAATAAAAATGGAAAAAATTAATTTTTAAATATATTAGTTCAATATAAATACATCTATATAATAATTTTATAAATATGGACATGGAAGTAAATTATTTAAAGGATAAACATAAAAAGATTATTTTTTAAAGAATTTACCTTACCTTGAGTCTAACTCGTCACGTATTCTCAAGATCATATAAAATAATAAAAAATTGTTAATTTTTTACTTTATTGGGAAGTTTTTTAGTTTTTATTATTCCTTTATCTTGTTTATTTTTTTTATTATAATTACATAATCATTAATGTTTATGTCTGATGTTCTGATGATATTCAGTTCAGAAGTCTAAAATGACTTTCATAAGATTCAAATGGTCAATGAGTTAATTATTACATAATCATTAAAACAATAATCATTAAATAATTATCATTTTTAAAAATAAATTATAATTTTAAATCCAGTCAATAATTATGGTAATGAAAAATAATCTATTTTATTGTCATGGATACGGTGAGGATTACATATGTATGAGTAAAGTTTCCTTTTTATCAAAGATCCTTATTCAAAGTAAGTTATTATTATTTAATATTTTAATAATGTTTATAATATCATAAATATAATTTAAATTATTTAAATATAAATATATATATATATCATCACTGTTATGTGGTGGTGACAAACTAGTCACATTGTTTCATGGTGGTGGTAGTCCCCAAGTACGGATAGACGACATTATCATTTTTTTGTGAATGGAAATGTAAGAAGTGAAATTTTATATTATATTTTAATAATAATAAATATGTCATTAATATAATATATTAATATTTATTCCACCATTATAAAAATTCATGAGATACTATGATGTAAAATGAATTATATCAGTGTGCAAGACGGTAGCCTATTGTACACACGAATGATGGATTCTATTCACATTTTTTGGATGTTGGGGATGGAAATAGGTTATGTTGTTATGATAATATCATGTTAGTGGATATAGTATAATGTATTTACTATAACATCATGGTTAAGGAATATTTAATGGATTTTTAAGATTAAATAAAACAAAAGTGCTCAGTTTGGAGTGATACTTCTTTCTTTAGGAAACCTAAATTACATTGCATCTTAAGACCAATACAGTTGGTATTATACTCAAAGTAAAGAATTTATAATGTTTTTATAGATTTTATAAAGGGATTTGGGTTGGTATTATTTAACTAAATGTTTACTCAAGGGTGATGTAAATATAATAATATATTATATTTGATAAGATATAGGATGGGAACTCCTGGAATTTCAAAAAATATTATATAAATATAAAACATCTTTCAGTTCCAATTGGATCAAAAATGAATTATTTTATATTTAAGACTAATATAGGAAAAAATATATACTAAAATAAAAAATATATGCAAGTTTTGACATTATGTGTACCCTTATCTTTTGGTTTTGACCCCTAATTAATCATTTTAACACTTAGAGTAAAAATTGGTTTTTACTCATTAAGGATCAACATAATTACTAAAAATGGAAAAAAGGGCCATAAATAGACTATGTTTTAAATTTTAAACCATATAATAATAACATGGATGAATATCTTATTTTTATCTCTTTTATAAAATTTGATAAAATGTTATTAGTTATAAAATATAATTAATGTCATTTTTACAATTATTCATTATTTTGACATTAATTACGTCATGAAAACAAAATATATTAAAAAAATATATTATTATAAATCCATAAAATGTTATATTAATCTTAAAAATTAGTTTATCACGTTACTTATTCAATATAATATAACATTAAATATTTTAACAACATGTATTTAAGTTTTTCATTAATTGAATTATTAGTGTTATAGTGTTGTATTGGCATTTAGGATAATTGTTTCTTCATTAAACATTATGACAAATTTTTCATGGTGAAGATCAATAATTTAAATCTGAATTAATATTTATAACCAGACATATTCTCAGTTTTCCTCACATAAAAAATATTATAGTTATTAAAAATAAGAGTCTTAAATTTTTATCTTTTTTATATAAAGTATTATAAAATTCATAATCACTTCCAAATGGAAAAAAGTACATATAACCAAATAATGTATTAGAATGGATCAAATTGAATTTTCAATTAAAATAAATCCACATGTTTGAGTCATTTTATCATCCTTGTCATATTATTTTCAACCTTTAATTACCTAATTTATGATTTATAATTATAACAAAAATAATTATTGTTATTATTCATATTGACTAAAAACTAAACAAACCTATTAAAGAAGTTTGCAAATTTTGATTCAAAATATGGAATCAATTTTTTAGATTTTCACAACAAATATTGGAAAATTTGAATTTAATATCAAACTTGAAAAATGTTAAGAAAACGGGTTTTCAAGAATATTCCTTTTTAAAATAAAAACTATTTTTATACTAAATTGAATTATAAAATATATTGAAAAATCAATAATTGATTAATTTATAACAAATAATATTTAATTAAATTTATAAATTCATCCAAAATAAAATTTTACTTCTAAAATATATAAAAATAAAATTCAATTTTTCATAACAATCATTGATTTTCACTATCAATTGAAAAATTAAAACTCTTCAGAAGATTCACAATAATTCATCATAAGATAATATTAAAATGATGAATTAAAAAAATTAAATTACTAATTCTAAATAATTTTTTCTATAATTTCATGAAATTAATTATAATATTAAATCATAAAAAGATTGAAAACCAATTTTGAAAAAAAAAATATTTATGAAGAATCAAATCTGTTCAATAATAACCAAGTGCTTAATTAAAATAAAGTAATTAATAGATTATAAATCTGTTAGGCCATTATATATTTTATAATTAGTTTAATAATAGTTATTAATACAATTTTAATGGATTAATCAAAATAGTTACTCAAAAATAATAATATTTCATTATTTTTTTACGCTTGGTGTTGAAAATATTATAGAGTATCGAAAAAAAATTCATATTAAAATCATATGATATTGAATATTTTGTTAATCTAAACTACTAAGAACCATAAATTTTTTTAAAAAAATATATATAATGAGGAAAACAATGTAGTATGGGTGATTTTAAGGATCGTGATTATTGAATCAAGTTCAATGTGTTCCATTGCAATTGCATTATTATTTTCAAATTTGGTTGCCTCAGAAAAAACGGTTGAAATTTAAGCTGATATTTTTAAAACCCTTTTAGAATACCATTTTATGGTTTTTATTTGTATATTTTTGTGATTATGAATGACTTTTCTTAAAACTTCATTTTAAAATATACTTTTAAGTCATTTTAAGTATATTAATTTTTATCATTGTCATTTTTTCATTTGTTGATATTTGAAAATGGTTTTTCATGAGGTTGGTCCTATCCATTTCTGGTTTGATGTGAAAAATAATGACAATATAAATTATTTAAATGATATTTCTATATTTATTGGGGTAAAAATAAAAAAAAACTCATTTTTCTTGATTATATATATATATATATTTTATAAATTATAAATTTTTATGAACAAATAAAAGAGTCATTTGATGTTATTCCATCATTGTTATTTTTATATTCCTATAGTGATTTTATTACACTTATTTTGTGAATGGAGAGCGTTTATGGTGTTTGAGGGTCATATTTTGGACCATCCCCCTCATGATTTATTAGGATGAGATCTTTTTTAATCATTGTAGCACCTCCTCTTGTATCTTCGAGTAATGTTTCTGTTATTGATCCATTAAAATCAAAAGAAAATATTACAATTATTGAAATTATAATAAAGTATTATGAGACACAATTGATATCTCTAGATAAATATCTTTTTGTTATGGGGATTTCGTTAATTATATTCCTTGAAGACATGACTTGGGGAATTTTTGCAGATATTTCATCCTCGATAAAAATTTCTATAGATTTACTGAATCTATATAATTTATTTTTTAATTTTTATATTATTATAAAAAATAAAAAAATTATGTACTATCTAATTAAAAAAATTACTAATCTAATGTTTTTATATTGTAGGAATCAAATGTAGTGAAATCTTCAAGCTAAAAAAGATCAAGAAAATAAATATTCTAGAGGAACCAACATGATATATGTGATAAGAATTAATATTTGATCTGTAGATGCATCGGATATATTTTTTATTAAAAATTATATTTACTTATTATAGAACAGTAGTTCATTCTATTGTACTTATAGATTATATATTGATGTATGAAAATATTGTATTTTGTGTGTCTCATTACTGTATAGAAATTATTGAAATATTATATTATAGATATGTAATTATATTTATACTAGACGACGTATGATGGTTTACTAAATTAATATCTACTTTTTATATCCATTTAAATCAATGATAATTTTAAAAGATGTCATTAATGTAGTGTCAGTGCTTAAAACGGTTATGAGTCACAAAAGAAAACCCATAAAATTATTCCAAATTAACATGAAATTTTTAATAGTTGTTATAACCACATCATGTTATAGAACATTTTCTATATAAAACCTCACATAGATTATATTTGGACGATTTAATCAATGTAATGTTCATAAAAAATTATCAAAAAATATTGTGGATTTCATTGTAGCAGTGGAAGAATAACTACCTCCAAATATTCATAGTAAACAGTTCAACTAAACTAGTAGAAATATTTGAATAACTTCTATTAATTTATTGGAAACTGAGGGAAATGATTCATTTTCCTACTAAAATTCTGTGGTTAAAACCAACATGTTTTTAAAAAAATTTCATTAATTAGTGTTTTTATTCAAGTGAAAGTAGACATAGGAGGCTTTTAATAAATTATTGATCATTTTTAGACCTTTTTTGAACATAGATATGAATAGAATCTATATTCCATCACATGTAATTGAGCCACATTTCATTATATTCCATAATAGTCTTGTAATTATTCTTCTTTTATCATAATATAGTGAATTGATAGAAAATTATCATTTTTATTTATATGAAAACACAAATTACAAACCACAAACAACAGACCATATTAAGCTGGCCTAAAGTAATGCAAGCCCAGCGCATCATTGACTAAAAAGCTCAACCCCACACTAGGAAAAGAACCCAAGTCATAGAAGTATAGCATACTATGATCCGGAGTTTCCATGGACGCCAAAAAATCAGCCACATTATTACCTTCCCTTTAAGTGTGAGAGACCATCGTATGACCCTCCACTAACTGATTAAACTGCCTTACCGTGTAAGTAATAGCCCACGGAATCCTGCCATTTCCATGTAATGCATTAAATAGCACTTGGAAATCCGTCTCTGCCCGATCTAGATGAAAATGCCTGAGTACACACATATACAGACCTGTAGAAAAGGCCAAAGCTTCAGCCTATAGCGTGTCACCTCTCCCAAGATACCCAGCGAAGGCAGCAATAACAGATCCTGACCGGTCACGGACGACGCCCCCCCCCCCCCCCCACCGCGCATATCCCCTTGGATCACCGACACATTCGTGTTAAGCTTTAGCCCCATGCTCGGAGGACTCCAACAAACCCATCGAACCTGCCTTGGAGGGCCATTATAAAACGCTACAGTGAGGTTGGAGGTGATGGCGTGTATAGACGGTGCATTGCAGCACTCAGGACACAGCCTGATCAAATCCAGAAATATGTTCTCCATCTTGAACAGAATGGTGACCAGCGATCCTGATGCATTACTCTGTCGGTGATCGTTCCTAGCTTTCCAAATCATCCAGCACCCGCCAAGTAAAATGATATCCCTTGCTTTTCTTTCATCTCCATGACTCCCAGATCCCCTAAACCAGTCGCTGAAAAAATCCCCATTCCTCCCATCAAAACCTCTTCTATAAAAGAAATTCTTTTTTCTTTTTTCTCAATATCTTCCATAAGAATATTCATAATCATATAACCATTAATATTTTGATTTATATTATTGCACCTTCCTCTTCTATCAATGAGACTTTTCAAAGTGTAACAAACAATTAATGAGTCTAGTAAGTTCCATTAAATTGATATTAAATATATAATTTATTAAACCATAACTTATCTTTTAGTAACATGTCAGATTTCTACATTTTTAAAAATTGCTTATCTATTTCATGGTCACTACATCTATGTTCTATTAATATTGCTTCATTCCATTACTATAGAAGAACACATTTTAATATAGTTTAAAATGGGATCTCAATCAAAGAATGATTCATTGACTACCTTCCTACTAAATTGAATCTTATATTCAATATCCACAAATATCACACCATTTAACTACCCCATATACCTATCAAGATCATTGGACAATCCCCTCAATCATCTTAAAACATGGGAATTTCATCCGTATAATATGTTTGATAGTTCATGGTAACATATACACATGGAAATATTGAAAATAATTTGATTCCTAAATCACACCTTCAATTATGCAAGATATTTCAATGGATTGGATGAATTATAAAAACATGAAGTCATATTAGACATTTCTCCAAGAAGCATTGATCCTCCATCCTTGAGTGATAGGTAAATCTCATTATCATTACACAACACAATATTTACTTTGATGAAATCTCCTCCATAGTGTGGATTCTAATTCTATGAAATATTCCTAACGGACTGTTTCCTATTGCATATTTAATTGAAATTCAAATTTTTTATCAAAAAAGATGAACTAAAATCCCGTATAAAATCCATTTGTTCCACACTACTCTATATCGGTCATGTGATAAATCAGACATGTTATAGTCCTAAACATTTATGTGATCTTCCATGGACTACATTCCAAAATTATTACCAACCCATAATGGTTTTTAGATGAACTACCATAAAATTTGAGGTTTTATATGATCCAAAGAATCTACTTTATTTTTAGTAGGATTGTCAAACGACACAAATCCTATTTTTTGGAAAAAAATTAATTTATTTCAAGCGACGTTTTGTAATCAAAAACATTATTTAGGGATAAATGTCAATTTCATAACACTTTACAATTTATAAAAACTCCTCACAAACCCTACCTCATGTCCCACCCATATGCGTTGTGGAAAATAAAATCGTCATTTGGAAAAGAAAATTCTTTATCCAAAATATCAATAATGATGAAACTAGAGGTAAAGTGGTATAGATATTTTCTTATATGAATATTATATTTAACATATTTAAATTGTACACCACCACATTTAATTAAATCACTATGATATTTTAATAAATTAATTTTTCTTTATGTATCATCTAACTTCACAACTAATGATCAACCTTCTTTATACTGCTTTTTTCACTCTCAACACATTATACCACTATAATAATGAACAATATTTGTTCAAAAATCTGACATGATGGTCAGTTTCCATCCATGTTAGTCCTATAATGAGAAATCTATATTAAAACTCCAATAAAACCATAAAAAATCATTACATTTTTTAATACATCTAAAAACAAATAAAATATTTTAATAAAATCCAATATAAACCAATAGGGATCATTAATATGAACCACTGGATTATGTTTACAATAACCACTTCAATCCAACCCTATGAAATTTCCACCCAATTAAATGAATCCTAAAGAAAAACATGGATATATTTTGGGTGTATTCTCTCTCCCCCTTATTAGGAATGAAATAACAAGGTTCATTTTACATCTAATGACAGTTTTAGTAAAAAAACTAAAATTTATTCCCCTTTATTCTTGAAATTCTTAAATATATCTCTTCAATAATTTCTATAAGTCCCCATGATTTTATGGTATGTATATTCTTTAATAAATATAGTATGTTCCACACAAAACTGATCTTAAACGAGTAATATTATAAAATTTAAAAGTAACCAAAATTTGGGATTAATAATGTTTCCATTAAGAATATTAATGTGGCCATTATAATGGTAACCTTGACTATGAACATATAAATAAAATCTAGTCATCTCATAAATGTTAATATTATATAATTACATCGTATTATGAGTAAATAAATGTTTTTTAAATTACTAATAATGTGTCGATATTCAATATAAAATATAAATGTATATTTTCATTTTTATAAATTATATAATGATTTAAAAGAATTATTTTCAAAAAATGTATTGAAAAATTAATTTCTATGTCTTTTTATTATAAGATAATTTAATGATACCATAATAAATTATTCAATGTATCATAAAATCAGTTATAGTTTTGAAATTGGTATTTTCCAGGTAAACCATGATTTTAATTAAAGATTAAATTTATCTTATATTATTTTTATTTTTAATAAATGAAATTCATTTTTTTAAATCTACACATCAGAAAATGGTCACAGTGATTTTTTAGAATTTTTCTAAAATAATTGAATTTTGTGAATTTTATAATACTGGAATTAATATATATTTACATTATAAGTTAAATAAATTATTCCTTAGGTCATCTCTAATCGAAGCACCTTAATATCAAACAATCATTCTCTGTTTAATATATTTATTCATGGAATAATCACAATTTCATTTATTGATCCAAAATAATAATCTATTATCTATAATAATAAAAGAATACCCATCTCCCCCACTATTAATACCAACCCACGCCACCTCTTCACCTCACACCTAAAAATGATTTAATCTTTTCCATTCTATTATTAGTTCTCTTCAAAATACACTTCCCCACTTCTAGGTTCCATTGGTCTCACCAGAATACAGAATCGAATTTCTCTAAGGAGGTTCTCAAGGAGAATAATTCAAGACGTAAAATATGCTTTCTCTTTCTTTATTTTCTTTTCACTATCTTTATTTTTCATTCCCTTATCACCTATTTTTTCCAAACATGAATGATAACTCTTGTATCATATATATAGTTAAATGTTATTATATCAATTTAAAATATATCATCTTATCTCTTCTCATATTCCTTTTATTATAAAAATGATAACATCATACTTGAGGTGGTGATTTATTGACTTCGTGGATGATGTGTTTTAAATATTCAATTACTCTTATATGGATTAAAATAAAACAATTTTTATTGTTAAAATAGAATAAAATATATTTATTATATATTATTTGATGTTATAGAACTATTATATATACATAATATTAATTAATGAAACAATACTAGTTTGCGATGATCTAAAAATGAAAAAATAATCTCAGTGATTATCACTAACATTTTATTTAATGATTCAACCTAACACCATATTACATAGAGAAATATATAAAAATTTAATATTTTACAATATCATTATGAAAAATATCATTTCTATTATGTACAACCATTCTAATTTTACATGATTTTACAAATATTTATACATGTAAACCGATCATGAAAACAAAGGAAAGGAACTCCCCTGAGATATAAAATTGTATGTTATGACTCATCAAAAAGAAAAAAATGGACATAATAAAATTATAATAAATAATATAAATTTATAGAATTTTATTAATTAATTAATTAATGGATCTAATCTGATTATCTAGGACATTAAGATCAAGTGCATAACATATTCGGACAAAAGGTAATGGGTTCATTCCGAACCACCATTTTTTCTTCAAGTTACTCATTCTCACTATTTATAACATTGTAATTATTCATTATTTTTACTTAAATCATCTACATTATTTTTTAGATGTTCTGAACTAATGTATCCAGATCGAATAATTCTTCATTGATAGGTAATTACATTTTTTTAAAGGTTCCTTTATCAATTCTTTATGATAAGAAAGGCCGATTTAATGAAACATTCCAATCTCATACACAATTTCAAGTACACTCTATAATCTATTTTATGCATCCAATATTTCTTTAAAATATGTTTAATTTTCATAAAATACTCTATTTGTTCATTTCTTGTTTTATAAAAAAAATTATTCCTTTTCTCTATTAATAGTCTCTTAGACCTTTTTCCTAAAACCAAACTAAAGAGCCTCTTTTCTAATGATTCTTAAATAAACTTTTTATATGTTTTCATTTAAATTAAAAAATAGTTATTTGGATCTATAACTTCTTCACTACTTAAACCTTTTGTGTGTTTTATTTATACTTCCCTTTTATTTATGATCATCAATCATTGAATATTTCATTAAATATCTACATTTATTGCATCATATATATGATTATTTTATTCTACATATACAATTTTAAAATATAGTGTTTTCTTTGAATTATGTTATTAAATTAAATACATGTGTGAGTAATTCTTTGGAAACACAGTTATGTGTAAGTCCCAGTTATTTATACACCCTTGATGCATCTACAGGTCTCTTGAGTCAAAAAAATTTGGGGAAAACCCTTCTTGTTTGTTTTAAGAAGAATCAACTAGGTTTTTCACCAAATTCTTAAACTGTATTGATAGTATAATTATTGATGTTCCAGATACCTAACATCCAATTATTATACACAATCTTCATTTGGAATTAATTTATTACTTTTCATTATATTTTCAATATGAAAAATATATATGGATGCATTTTCATTATTAGTTTATTAATGGAGAGTGTTTTTCAGTTATTTACCTTTCCATAATGGTAAAGACCCATCAACATTAATGCACTTATTATTGATTCATGTAACTCTTTCTGAGAGTATTATCTCAATAGTTTATTTTTATTATTTCTCCATGTTTTTAAGATGAAATCATTGAATCAGCGTCAATAATTAGTTTATTTTCTTTTATAATATTCTATATTTAAATAAAAATGTAATAAGGGAAGAATATATGTATCTAGTATACTGAATAATAAAAAAATTGATATATACTTGGTCATGTAATATCTTGATTCTATGGAATTATAATAAAACAAGCACAAAAACTAGGTTATTGGGGTTAGGTTTGTTATAGTTGGTATCAGAAAATATATAATATTAACCATGGGAAGTTGATTTTAAGTAAACAATACAACTATAATAATCCATTATAGCGAATGTTTGGAATAATACTCATGAAGATTATGAGAAAAATAGCTTATTCCATTATTTATTGATAGGGTTTAATTAAAGGAATAGAATCTATTCCCATGAATAATTTAGGGATTTCCCTTTTGTGTAAGTCAACATAGTTAGTGATGGAGTTGATTAGATCATGAACATATTAGTATTGCAAAATAAAGTTATGATTTATAACCATAATACACCTATTTTTGGACGGTTTCATGCATTATAAGTCCCCATATTTTAGTGGGACTACAAATCAAGTGGTGGCTGAGTAGTGGATCATGTATTTTCTAAATATATTTCAAGCATTGGTATGACCTGAAAATGAAAAGGTAGTACTCCTAGTATATTTTCTTAATAGAGATGTCGATCAATGGTGGTCTTTGATGAAAAATACTATAGAGTAAGATGAAATATAATACACAGAATAAATAAATTTTAAAGAAATATTATACAACAAATACTTCCCTCATGAGAAAAAAAACCAAAATGAAGGAAAAATTCAGTATCTTGAAGAAAATAGAAAAAGTGAGTGTTGAAGAGTAGGAGGATACCTTCACAATACTAGATATGTATGTTATATATTACATATATGATTAAAAATACAAGATTGATCATTTCATTGGTGGTCTTGAACTAATTCAGTAAAGGCCACTGGCTTCTCAAATATTTTCATCATATGATATAATAGTATTAAGTGCCATCCAAATGGGGAAATAATTTTATAGAACATATATGTTCAAGGTAAATCAAGAGAATAATAGGTTTTATGATAACCATGGATGAGGTGAGGCATCAAATAAGAATAGGTGAATGAATCAATTTTAATTATGTGAAAATTATGGGGAAATCATCCTGGTAAATGCTTGAAAGGCATGGGTGTTTTCTATATGTGCAGAAAATAATTCCATAGATAAAATTATTAAAATGAAATGGGGTATTCTTCAAACCAATTTCATAATCATCCACAAAATATACCATAGAAGAGGCCAAGGGGATATGACCAGGATTTTTCGGTCATAATAATTGAAGTAAAAGTACCCAATAATGTGGTGTCATGTACAATATTCCTATCATCTAAATTATCCAATGATTTATTTAGCTCTGGATCATTCCACTCTTTTACAATAAAATTAGATATTCCCTTTTTTGTTTAATAAAGGATTTGTGAGTCCAATATCATAAGGAAAGCTTTATTACATAAAAAATGTGTCTGGATGTTCTCATTATAGAATATAAACATGATTTATTTACTGAATTTATCATAATTTCTATTGTTAACATTGATATAATCCTCAATATGTAATGGATATCAAGATATTATGTAATAATTTATTAAATGAATATGTAAATTATGATTTGTTAGGATGATATAGAATCCGTTATATTATATGCAGAAACATCATTAAATGATTATTATCTAGATTTGTCCCATGTGGTTATAATGAATGAAATTATTAGATAATAAGGGAAAACAACATATAGGGATGAGGAAAGTCATCTTGAAAGTGTTAATGTACCAATTTTATTGGAATACATCAATGTATTTCTAGATAAATTATATAGACACCTTCTAGAGATTGAGGTTGAATTTACTATTGATCCAATCCTTAATGAAATACCAATATGAAAGACTCCTAATAGAATTATAAATGTGAAATTAGTGGATCATATGAAAAAACTATAGGATTTCATTTATAATTGATTTATTATCCCTAGTTATTCTCCATGGTGATCCCACATTCTTTTTGTTGAGAAGAAGGATCCATCCATGAGGATGTGAATTGACTAAAGAGAAATGAATTAAACTACAAAAAAGAACAAGTATATTCTTACTTAGATTGATGATATATTTTATAAAATTCCTATAGAAAATTAATTTTCAAATATTGAACTTCGTTCTGGGTACCATTTGTAGTGAAAAAATAGGTATGATATTTTGAAGACCACTTTTCAAATGGGGTATTCGGATTATGAGTTTTTAGTAATTCTAATAGGAATAACTAATGTACCGTATATTTTTATATATCTTATGAATAGAATATTTAAGGAATATCTTGAAGATTTTGATAAAGTATTAATTAATGATATATTGGTTTATTCTAAAAACTATAAATTCCATTATAATCAATTACATTTTATTCTTGATACTCTCAAACGAAAATAGTTATATGGTAAATTTAGCAAGTGTGAATTCTAGTTTCAATAAAAATTATTTTGTTACACATATTGTCTCAAAGGATTAAATCTCAGTTGATCCTATAAAGACAAAGTCAATCCATTAATCTCCTATTTCAATGACATAATGGAGGTATTTAGATTCATTTATTTAGAAGGTCACTACCATATTTTTGTTCACTATTTTTTCTAGATTTGCTAACCCATTTTCGAAGCTTACATGTAATGGGGATAAGTTTGTGGGGACTAAAGAATGTAATAATTTTATTGATTAATTGAATAGAAGATTATTTAATTATATAACATTCACTCTTAAATACTAAAATGATGGGTTTTGGATTCATAGTGATGTATCGAATAACAGAATCAGTTTTATCCTTATGTATAATGACAAAGTAATTACATGTGCATAAAATTAGTTAAAGACACCTGAGCTAAATTTTCTAACTCATGGTCTTCTATTTGTAACCGTATTATTTACTCTAATGAGATAGAGACAATATATTTATGGTGTAAAATGTGATAAATCTATGGATTACATGATTTTGAAATACATATTTAATCAGAAATGAATCCATATGAGTAAAAGGTGATGGCTCGAGTTACTCAATGATTATGATTTTTCAATACACAACCTATTAAGAAAGGAAAACAAAGTTATAGTTGAATTAAGTGGAAAGGATCATGGTCTTATAACCAAAATGAGTATTAATAATGATCATATGGTTGTGGATCTAGTAAGTATTGGTATGTGAATATTTAAGGAAAATGAAACATCACCCTTTATTAAAATAATTACTAAACCATCTTTAGTGGAGAAGATAAAGAGACATCAATCTGATGAATAGAATTTTCAAAATAAAATTAATTCTATTAAGGATTAAATATTTATAGACTTTTCATATTAGTATGTAATTATAAAATTTTGAATGTGGTTTTGTGTCCCATGAATACTGGAGCTAATAATTGAACTATTAGATGGTTCCCATATCTTAAAAATATCTATACACCAAGGTTGTACCATGATTTATAGACATCTAAATGAATATTTTTTGTGGGATAGCATAAAACAAGAAATTGCTAACTAGGTGTATAGGTTTCTAGTTTTTTAACCTGTGATTTATGAGAGAAAACATCCTAGATGAGTCATGAAACCTCTATTTATTTGTATGTTTAAGTGGGGTTAAATTAATATGAAGATTTTCACTGGACTACCAAGGAAACATAGAAAGAATAATGCAACATGGGTTATTATTGATAAGTATAAAAAATTTGTACATTTCCTCACTATAAGTGAGGATTTTCTACTAGATAACCAAGAAATATTCTATATTATTGAGGTTTTATGACTTAGTCGTGCACCTATATCAATTGTGTCTAATAGAGATACTGATTTTACATAAAAATTATAGAAGATTCATGAGAATTCATTGGATATTGAGCTTTAAATTAGTAAATCATATCACCCTCAAATAGAGGGATATACTGAAATGATTATTCATATATTATAAGACATTTTGATATCATGATCACTTGACTTTGAAGGGATTTGGGATCAATATTCACCATTGGTGGAATTTTTCAATCAATAATAGTTTACATTCTTGTATTCAATTGGAACTATATGATGCACTATATGGAAATAGATTTCATAATATAACATGTTTAGATGATGTTTCAGGAAGAAATTTATAGTCCCAAAATGTTTTCAATAGACAAAAAAAAATGTAAATAATTTTCATGATAAAATTAATATAACTCAATATAGGTAATAGAGTTATCCTGACAATCAAAGAATTGATTTGGAATTTCATTTGGGTGATCATTTCATTCTAAAGGTATCTCTATGGAAGGGTTTCTTAAGGTTCAGTAAGAAAGAGAAACCACACTCCATGCATATCTCAACATTTGATATTTTGGAATGAATTGGAGTTGTATATTACCAATTAGAAATGACACCAAGTCTATCTAATGTTCATTATGTGTTCTGTATATCATTGTTAAGTATGTACATGTCAGACCCAACACATGTACTCACCTATGAAGAAATTGAACTAAAACATGATTTTTATTACTATGAATATACTATTGAGATTCTTGAAACAATAGTGAAAGTGTTGATAAATTGGATTCCTTTTCAAGTAATCATTATTTAAAGAAACTGTAAAATCGAATAATCAACATGGGAACCTGGGGATGTTATAAAGCAAATCCACCCTCATCTGTTTAGAAGGAAATATTCATGAAATGTTTTGTGGAATTTTTTATGGAGGGTGGAATAATATAACACCCCATGATTTTATATTATGCATATTATTAAATAATTATCTTATGTTTCACACAACATTAATCTTAAACAAAGAGTAATATAATATAAACTAGTAACACGACTGTTGGAAGAAAAGTGTCAATATTTGAATAGTAATGTGACCCTTATAATAGTAAACTCACCTATGAAATTATTAATAAAATATAAGAATCTTATAGATGATAATATGATATAATTATATCATAGTACAAGTAAATAAATTATTCAGAAATTATTAACTATATTTTGATATTTTTTATAAAACGTAAACATTTATTTTCAATTTTATAATTAATATAATTACTTAATAGAAAATTTATTTTCATAAATTTTTTGAAAAAATTAATATTTTACACTTTTTATTATAAGATAACTTAATGAGACAGTAATAAATTGTTCAAAGTGTTATCAAATAAGTTATAATTTTAAAATTTGTATTTTCCAAGTAAATGATGATTTTAATTAAAAATTAATTTTTCCATATTTAGAAAATTATTTTCATAAAATGGGGTTAATTTTTTAATTATACATGTGAAAACAAATGTGGTGAATTTTTGGGATTTTTCTAAAATAGCTGAATTTTTGTTGAATAGTAAAATACAGAAATTTATAATATACAATCATTATAAGATAAATACACTTTTTCTTGAGTCATCACCAATGTAATCACCATAATATCAAATTTTATATCTCTCTTTTCTATATTCTTTCATGGAATTGTCACTATTTAATGTATTAATACAAAATAATAAACTAATGAATAAGATAATCAAAAAACACACATATTTTCCACTATAAATACCACCCCTAAAAACCTCTTCTACTCATACCTCAAAAGATTTGAATGATGTCCAATTTATTCCCACTCCTCTTCCCAATTATCTCCCTTGCATCCAGGATCCATTGGTGTCACCAAATGATGAAAACCAATTTCCCTATGGAGTTTCTTAATGATATTAATTCAAGAGGTAAAATCTTCTTTCCCTTTCTTTATTTTTCTTTCCCTTTATTTTAAGATTTTTTATTCTCTCCTAACCTCATATATCTAAAAAAATATGATAACTCTGGTGTTTTATATATATTTTAATTATATTATTTCAATTTAAAATCCACCATCAAGTCTCTTCTCTTCTTCCTTTTATTCTAAAAAATAAAGCATCATCTGTGTGATGCTGATTTATTGCCTTTGTGGATGATGTGTTGTTGTTCTTTGATTCATCCTTCAAGGATGGTCATAAAATAATTATTATTATTAAAAATATTATAATATATTTATTGAAGCTTATTTACTATTATGGAACTAGTATATATGCATTATATTAATTAATAAAACAAAACTAGTTCGTGATGATAAAAAACACCAAAATAATCTAAATGATTACCACTAACAAGCATGGTTTCATGTCATCCTTCATTTTCTACAAATCATGTATCGATAGTCCTATTCAATCTACCTTGACATCCACAAGTAATAAAGGGAACTCTGAAAATAAATTTACTATAAAGAAATGACCTCTTATGATACCATTTTATCACAAACAAACTCGGGCCAACCTCGAACCGGTCACATGAGTCGATCTATGGAAAGGCCCAAATGGAGTTACTGATCCCCACTGGTTGGAAACTAATTCCAGCTACTAATAGAGTAATAGGAGGGAATGATTTTGGAATAATAATAAAAAAAATAATTGAACAATGAAAAATATGAACAAAACAACCCAATACATATGACAATATCCAAATTAGATATATTTTACAGAAAGATGAAAGTACAAAAACTAAAAAACAGAAAACACCGGATGACAACACATCTCCATGTGACCCTGAGGTTCATACTCCATTACCATTACAATACATCACCCACAGTGATCGAATTCAAATAGAGAGCTACACTAAAGGCTAAAAACAAGAAGAAACTATATGTGTGAGTATTAACACTATGTTTTTAATACTGAATAAATTTATAAACAATGCAATTACATTAAAAATAAATGAAACATAAAATTAAAGATTGAAATACAATGCATATAATTATTATTTTTACACACATTAACCATTTTAAAATGAAATGTTTTTTATTTCTCTTTTTTACTTATAACTACACTTTATTTTTAAGAAATAACAATTTAAATTTTTAAAATAGAAAGATGGAAATTTTATTTATAAGGGGGGAAGGAGTGAAATGAATTTCCTAAACATTTTTCCATAAATAGGTAAAAACAATTTTTCATTTTAATATAATTTTACACTACTCATGTAGTAAGAACAAAAATCACATGAAAAATAAAAATGAAAATAAACATACAACATACACCAGTCATCAATGTCTCGCAATCAATCATTGCATGAAACTAAGTTACAATAGACATGGGTGATTCTAGGAGATCGAGAATAATCCCGAAAATTTTAATACATGATACCCATCCACTGAAGCATTTCTCAAATGTTAAAATCAAGAATTCCCTAAATTCTACATGGCATCCTAACTCATGATGGCCTTATGGGGGATCCCATATCAATAAACCTAATATATCCACATACTATGGGCCACCACATAGTGCATAATCAAGACAATGAAAAAATCACTCTTAGAAATGTCTTTCACTATTCTAGGTTCACATGCCTCAAGTAAAATATGTTGATCAAATAAATTCCAATGGATCATCCAATAACATACAAATAATATAATAATTCCAACAATAGTCATCACCCAAGTCACCCCATTGATCGATCTCATTCCATAGATCAAATAGATCTCAATGATATTGTGGTGAGGATCTATAATTATCATAATGGATCACAATTATTCCATATCTAGGAAATCCCATCCATTAATCATAAACATGGAATTATAATGACCCAATGGATGTTTTCATGATAAAAACATTCACCATTTACACAAAGTTTCCAAAATGGAATTTAACCATTCCCCACAAAAAAGATTAATCCTTTAAATAACCAATTATATTTTCAATAGATGTAAAAACACCCATTTCTATTACACACCCATTTGGAAAACAATTCCATAAATTTTATCACATTTCACTTTTAAACCGAAACTATTTTTATAAAAATGGAAAATGGGTCAGCAAATTTCAACACATTTCAAATCAGATTTTATATATAAAAACACTGATCATTTAAATCCAAAACCACATTGAATACCCATTTAAGGGACCCAAATAAAAAGTTCACACATAATGAATATATTCCCAAATACATACCATCATTTATATGTTATAAGGTGCATGTAAAATCCAAGAAAGAATTTAATTGAACACATGGTGTGCATTATTAAACAAAACAATGAAATTTTTAACATAAGAAGGGTGAACTCGCTGCTTTTCACACAAAAGAAAAATTTCAATGGTAAAATTTCATTATTTAGAAAATAAGGGATGTGAAAAAATCATGATAATGATAAAAGTAAAATTAAAAGGGGAAGTGAAATGGAAACATACCTCAAATCCATGGTGATTCAATAATGAACACATGAAAGCACTCCACATGGGTTTAATAAGATAATAAGATCCAAGAGGATATTTAAACAACAAAAATCACCATCCTAATTCAATGGGAAACACAAACCCCTGGTATAAATGACCATAGGATAAGAAAATATCAAGAAAATATAAAAGAAATATGAAGTGGGAGAAGACAGGAGTAGTAATACCATGAACATATTGTCTAAATCCATCAAGAGAACCTATATCTACACCGAAATAGATGGATGGATCCTTAATGAATATGGGGAGAGTACCCTTAGGGTTGAATTAACCATAGTAATAGGAAATGGAGAATTTGGGGTTAAAATCCTGAAAGGGGCATACATGGAATTTTACAAAAATTTTGATCTGGTCAACTCACATGGTTCGGCCACATGTTTTACCAAAATATTCTAAATCTATATGACCCTCACTACACACACTTTGGAACCCTACACGAGCTATATGCATGGTTTCCAAACCATACACCAACTACGGAAAATGCCAATACCCTAGATTATATCCTCCCCACACTCGTTCCATGAAATTTTACAAACTATGCATAATCTTTTCACCATGCCTCTACCACCAATAGTTTCTCCGCATTGTTACCTGGAGAAATTTCATGGTTGTCCAAAACTTTGCACTGACCATGTGACAAGATAAAAAAATACCACAACCCAAAATCCAAACCAATCACACAAAAATCTTGAGGACCAACCCTAATGCGAAAAAGATAAACCAGATCAAGAATCCAAAAATAAAACTTGTGTGTGATCTGAATCCTTCTTCACAACATAGCCTAATATTTTGTTTTCTTGACAAATATAATCTAGTTGAGATGATTCTTCATCCAAATATATACTATATTATTTCCAAAATCATTACAATTTTTTTTCATTATGATTGATTCTCTTTATTAGTTTTCAATGTTTCATCAAGGATTTAATCCCAAGAATAAAAATATCAAATTCAATAAAATGAAATACATGGCTATTCTGAATTCACTAATATGGATTGATTATGCAAAAGGATTTATCATAAATCCTAGGGTAATATTTTTATTTATTTAATAATGTTTTATACTTTTAACACATGGGTAATTATATTTATGAGGCCACTTACATTCACTAAACCTAAATTATTAGTATTATATTGACAAACAAATATACTAAAATTATAAATACTAATATATGAGGGGTGTGGTTATGGAAATTAACATTATATTACTATATATATAACATAAAAAATTATTTAAGAAGTTAAAATCACTTATAAGATATAATGAAATTGAACTTACTTTATATAGTTTAAAATGGATCTATCATAATTCTTCAAATAACTCTAATTGATCTACTTGATGTAATAATCAAAATTGATCACAATACTCACTCACATTGGAATAATCACTACCTTAAACTAATATGGGTACATGTAGGGAAATACCCTTATAAATTGATAATGGATACCTCTTAACCTTCCATTACTATCTATTGGATTCTCCATAATATTTATGAATCGAATTCAGAAGGGGTGGGATATTGATGAAGGGGAATAAGAACTCAGATGATAGTGAAAATGGGGTGACTGATGGCCACAAAAAATTAAAAAATAACCATTATTAATATAATATAATAAATAGGGAAATGAATATTCATGAATTCAATAAACTATTATTACATTCCATAAAATGGAGTTTTAAGTTAGTTTCCCTATTCATAGAGATAATGTTTTTTAGAGAAACACAAAAGAGAAAAATATAATAATGAGGGAAGTGACTAAATATATATAATCATAATGAACTATTACACTAGTAAACCCTAATAAAAAAATTAATATGTCCAACTCCTTTTAAATAAAATGTTGATAAAACTTTATAGTGAAGCGGTTTTTCCATTTTAACTATTGGTTTTTCCTCATAAATATACAATTTTTTTGGTGTATTAAATTGAATAATTATGTAATGTGTCCCTTTAAAATGTTTTTTTATAGGATTTTTGTGTTCTAGGTACAAACTTTAGATATCTTGGAAATATTTATAAAATATTATGTTATTTTTACTCTGGAATCCTTTTCATCAATGAATACTGCTAGAATTTCAATGTTACTGATTCTTATTAATTTTTCACCATTAATTAGGATCACTCACAATATTACACCACTAAAGAAAATGATATAATTACTCTTATATTTAAAATTCAAAATTTAAGCTCATTTTTTTCATTTACGATATATGGTCCCATATTTAAAATTCATCAAAACTGGTCATCGATTTGGAGTGATAAATTTTGATACGTAATTATCCCATAAATTCATGATTTCTAAATTGGGTCTTGTTTGATGGAATGTATCATATAATATATTTATTACAATACATAATTATTTTTCAATTTTTCTTATGTGATAAAATTTCTAGATGATATTAAAAAATAATATAGATTATATAAAAACAATAATTAATCCATATACACAATTAATAATCAATTATTTGAAAAGTATAAAAGTGGAAAATTTTACCTTAAAGTTATTAATTCATGGGATAAAAAATATATAATTTCTGAATATAATATCATAAAATATTTCCATTATCAATCCTCCACCCTTAACCAATCCATTATTGATAAATAATCTAAAAACAATATCAAAATAAATAAAAACAACTATGAAAGAATTCCAAAATATTCTCTAAAATAGAATTTCATCTTACCTACTTTTGGATTAAAAGTTTCCATTCATTTTTAACTCTCACATTTAAATATTTTCAATCTCACAAATTTATTCATGGCTCAATCAAACTTACATCACATTGAACAACAGAAAACTCTTCAATAAACTGTAACAAAATATATTGTTATGTTCACATTTATAAAATGAATGTTTCTTTATAGGATTGTGATAATTCTCATATCTTAACACCACAAGGAATAAAAAAAAATCAATAGTGAGACATTTTCTAGGTTATTTGGTAGAGCAATTTTTACACAAAAAATAAATTGAAATTTTATTTTTGAAAAAATAAGAATAAAGTTTAAAATACTAATTATTGAATATTCATATAAGATATTGAAATTTCCTCAATGAATTCACTAAATATATTTACACCACACACCCTTTGTGTGACGAGTTCCATGAGTTAAAAAATTATGCAAGTGATGGTTTATTCCTAAATGACATATTCTTTTTTTTCATTGTGGTTGTGAAGAAAATCAAATTAAATGAATTTTTTCAAATTCATGACCATGATTTTTGAAATGAATTTTATTTTAATAATTATATAAAATAAAAAAATTGTTTTTTTCTCAAATTTTTTATTTTTCTATTTTTTTTCTAAAAATGATTGAATGAATAAATGTTATCACTTGCCTTACACAACACACAATGAGATGGAATAGAAGGAAAATTAAATAATATCCTTTCCCATTCACTCAATATTTATATAATCATGAAAAAATATTTTGACGGAGGGTTGGTAATTAAATATTGGTATATATTATAGAATAAAACATTAAAGTATTTCATGGTTTCAAAGGAAAAAAAGAATAATTAATTTAAAGGTAAATTTCAAGATAAAATTTATCTATCCAAATAAATTCATCAAATATATATATAACATGTTCAAAACATCGAACATTTTAACTAGAAAACCCACATGTTTTTTTTCAAAAAAAATCGATATTTCTCTCAAGACTATCTTGGTATTGAAATTGATACGTTAAATAGGATCATAATAACTTATGAAATAGGGAAAATAGTTTATGAAACTGATTTATGTGTGGTGTCTTAAATGTCTTTTCAAAATCATTGAAAATTTTTAAAAATATATATATATTTTAGGAAACTATACCACATTATAATAATTTAATAATTAATTTTATGAAATAGATTTAAAACATTCACAAAATAAAAGGAGTAAACAATTATTTACATTATTGTACCATTCTCTTCATATTTTCTAGTGTTCAACACAATTGGATCCTCCAATATATCCTAAAAATATGTAACTTCTTCATCTACATTATATTCCTCCATGAAAATCCAAATGTTTTTCTAATCACAAAAAAAAACTAGTAGGGGAAAATATTCAATTCAGTATTAATAAAATCAGATAAAAATTATATAAAGAAAATATGTTCTCCTTACATTGTCTAGGATTGTAATTATTATTTATTGATTGTTTTATCATAGATTTGGGTTACCATGGATAGATATAGGTATTCAATCACATCCTTTTTTCATAAAATACTCACTACATTAGTGGTTTCCAATACAAAAGTAATAGATAGGTATAGAATTATTGAATCATAATTTTCATGTCACAACCAGTCCCCCTGTGTAAGAACCTGGTTCTTATCTTTGAGGTACGAGTATTTTTTTCCTTTTCCTTAAGTTTTTTTGAGAAAATATGGAAAATGGAAAAGAATGCTAAATTTTGAAACTACACACCGTGTACTTTATCCACATGTCATGTACTTTTGGTCGTGTTGGGATGAGTACACGGGGCGTGTAGCCATGCCGGCGATAAAGGGTGTAGAAACCGACTACACGCTGTGTAGTGGTACCTTACACGCCGTGTAGTCAGTTGTCAGGTTAAAATGTAAGGAAGTGGAGCCGCCGCCTGCTGGGCGGCAGTACACGCCATGTACTTGGGAGTACATGCCGTGTACTCTTGTTGGAAGATGAACAGTGTGGCGGTGCTACCAAATGAACAGTTAAATGAAAGGAGTACACGTCGTGTACTTTGAAGTACATGTCGTGTACTTTGTTTTTTCGCCTTAAAATAGGAAGTAGCCTCCTCATTTGGCAGAGGAGGCACTTTAGCCATTTTGGAGCCAACAGAGGAGGCTGGATCTTTGAAGATCCACCGGGCGTTCGTCGGGAATCCGATTCGGCTTCAGACGATCTCGTTGGAACCGCACGGGTAAGCCCTCTCCTCTCCTAGTACCCTTTTTACCAATTCTTCTCCTAACGTAAGTTATTTACGTTTGAATGGGTTTTGTTCTTCATCAGATCTACGCCGTTCTTGGGCGTTTCTGGAGTCGGCGTTCGGGTATAGCGTTCATTGGCATATAAGGTAGGTGGCTTTGTGATCATTTTCCAACTATCATGCATTTTTGTGCGTTTTCGTGCCACGAACCCATGTTGGGGTGCCGTGCGGCTGAGGTCGTTGCTATATTTAATGCCTATAATTGCATAGGTGATTAAACTGTGATAATAAAATGTTGTTGGGATCGTTGCTTGGATCCAGGACCATCCCGAGGGGTGTGTTCCTCTGTTTAGCCGTTTGGCCAGGATACCCGAGGTTATGCCTTAAATGTAGTAACTGTAGAATTGCCTTGAGAGGAATTTCTTGTTTACTGCATTTTGATATGTTGGTCATTTCCCGGTTACCTGTTTAGCCTGAGGGCGTGATTGTATTAGCCTGAGGGCATTGTTGTGATTAGCCTGAGGGTGTGACTGTATTAGCCTGAGGGCGACGTTCTACTTTGCCTGAGGGAAACCTTTCGTGCCGGAGGGCTTGACTTCTGTGCTTGAGGGCAATACTTCGTATGCCTGAGGGTGAGAATTCTGTTACAATGCCTGAGGGAAATATTTTTTATAGCTTGAGGGCATGGTTCACTATATTAGCCTGAGGGAGAGATAATGGTTGGCCTGAGGGCGTGGTGCTGTTGAGTACAGAACGATACTAAATTTAACGAATGAAATGAATAATAAAATGGAAATTTAACTGTTAAGTTAGTTACTGTTTAGTACTGCTTACTTTATTTCATTTTTCTATTGCACACTGTTGTTGCACGCTTACACGCAGTTGGGCACAGGCCTTTGGTGGGTGCCTATTGAGATATATTTCTCACACCCTGTTTGGGTCACGCCTTTTGACCCAAACATATTACGTTGTTGCAGGTGTAGATAGGGGCAAGAGTCCCTATACAGGTACTTGACTGTTGCTGAGGAGTAGGAGGGCATGGGACCGAGCCTAGGCTCGCGATGCTGCCGCTAGCTGTTTTTCTTGCTTTGTTGTACTCTGTTTTCTGTTGTACTGTATTGATGTATAACATGTTCTGGCTATTTTCCTAGAACTTGAAACATTTAGCATCATCACTTATATACTATTGGTTATATCCACTGCTGTATTCATTTCAGTTGTGTATGCTTACTACTTCCACTGTTGTTGAATGTTTATTTTGGTATTCTGTTGCGCTACACTTTGACAAATGAGGGCATAGTTTCCCCACTATCAGACCTGGGCCCTCGCTGCTAGTCGGTAGCCTCTGGTGTTTGGGGAAATGCGCTTGAGGTCATGTGGCGAACCGGGCTCGGGGCACCTGTTGCGTGGAACCCGGGTCCGGGACATTACAAAGTGGTATCAGAGGGTGTTTCTTTTCTTTGACTTACTATTTGGAGCCGTAGTTAAGGATAGGACAGAACGGTAGTTGGTAATAAGCTGTGATTGGGCGTAGCTAACCCGTGTACATGGAAAAGCCAGTCTACCTCATATTTTTGCATTCCTTTGATTTTGCAATTTTACGGTTGATATGTTTTCACCGTTGGGTGACACACTTGGATTGTGTTGTTTATATTTTATCTGTGGGTTATATTTAGTTACAACCCGATGAGATGAGGGTATTTCATCTCATGCATCATATATGCACATGTTAGATATCACATGCCATGCATAGTTTCCATGCCATATAGGTGCATTAGAAATTCGCATGTTCTTGTGATAGTTGTTGTGATAGAAAAGCATGTTGTTGTGATAGTTGTTTGATAAATACCTGCCTTGAGATATGGTATATTTTTTTGAGCTTGTTATAGAATGAATGCCAAACTTCGGTTTTTGGGGAGTATGGGCCCCCATTGACCAGAATTTGGTGGATCATTGACGGTTTATCAGTTATAACACAGATAAGATGTCAAACATTGATTCGTGGGGAGTATGGGCCCCCACGGGTTGGAATTTGACACTTAGGTGTTGTTTTCAGTATTTTCTGGGTTCCGGAGAAGTTTCTGAGGCATACTGTCTGGAAAACCCAGGATACACGCCGTGTAGGACCTCATACACGCCGTGTGTGTTCTTCTGTTCGGGAAGAAAAATGAAATTTTTGAGTACACGTCGTGTACCCTGAGTACACACCATGTAGTCTCTTCCCGTGTCACAAACCGTGTGGGCGGTGACATGGGGTAGGGAAGATCTTGGGTAAAACGCGCCGCGTAGTTTTGTGTACGCCGTGTAGTGTGACCTGGAGTCCGGCCATGTAACTAACAACACGGGTCGGTGAACTTCTGTACAGAACACCGTGTCAATGATGAACACGTCGTGTAGTGTGACCTGGAGACTCGGCCATGTAACTAACAACACAGGCCGGTGTCACATCTCCCTTAACATGCCTTGTACCTTTGGGAGATGCCGTGTAGTCTTGTCTGAGGACAGACCATGTGGAGTTAGCCATGTGGCTGGGAAACAGGATAGTGTACACGCCGTGTTCGGGTGTAACACACCGTGTAGAGTAAAGCCGAGTAGTCAACCGTGTCACAGACGACACGATCAGTTGGAAAATAACATCGTACACGCTGTGTAGATATTATACACGCCGTGTAGTTTTGTTGAACGGAAGCTGTGTGGCTTAGCCGTGTAGAAGGACCCGGGCAGGGGAAATGAAGTCAAGTACACGTCGTGTAGTCAGTGTACACGCCGTGTAGTCTTGTTTTTCAAATTTTGAAACACCTTCTTCCTCTTTTTCCTTTGTGGTTCCTTTGTTTCAGTCTTAAAAATCTTGAATCTGAGGCGTGCTTTTGACCTTGTAGTGTCATGCCGCCTAGACGACCGCGATTTGTTCGCCAAGAGAGCGGCGACGATTATACTCCAGAGATGGTGGGCCATGGGCTACCAGTTGATCCACCAGCAGAGAAAGATGCGGCACCAGCTGTTATACTGGACACGGGCGTGGAGGCGCAGTTCTGTGAAGGCTTATTGTGGTTCATGCAGACCTTTCAGGGATCACCGCAGGCTGCCACATCTATGGCCGAGCTGACGCGTATCTTTCAGTAGCAGCATCCGCCTATGTTTTTAGGGGATGGAGGACCATGGGCTGCAGAGTCTTGGCTAGGATCGATGTAGACTATTTTTGAGCATCTTGAGACGCCTCCAGGGCGAAGGGTCAAGCTCGTAACTTACATGCTGCGTGATTCCGCCAAGAGGTGGTGGGATGTTACCACTCAGTCAGAGCATCACAGGGACATGGCATGGGAGGATTTTCAGACAGTCTTCTATGACTTCTTCTTTCCCGAGATGCTGAGGGCAGATAGAGCTCTAGATTTCATGAATCTGCAGTAGGGCTCTATGTCACTGATGGACTACTCTGCTCGTTTTACAGAGCTTCAGCGTTTTGCACCCGTGCTGGTGGGTGATGAGACGCTGAGAGCCAGACGTTTTGAGGATGGTCTTCGGTATGACATCTGAGTGTTGTTGAATGCTTTCAGGTTACCTATTGTACACGCGATTATGAACCAGGCGTTGATTACAGAGAGGAACCTGCGAGAATCTAGTGGTGTGGTCAAGGGCGGTTCGACACCAGTTACTGGTACTATTTCTACTGGAAAGAGGAAGAGACAGATGTACTTATCTCAAGGTGGAAGTACCAGCCAGGCATTCTCTTCAGTGGCCCGATCATGTGCTACCAGTGTGGCAGAGAGGGTCACAAGAGGCCGCAGTGTCCACGAGACCCGGTGGAGTGCCGAGATTGTGGAAAGATGGGTCACCTGCAGCACTTTTGTAGGGTGTATCCAACAATGGATAGCGATAGGGGTTCTGTATAGACTCCACGTGCGGGAGCAGGACCAGTGGCTTCTTACCAGTCAGGGAACTGGAAGGCGTCAGGGTGTGCAGGCAGGGATGGTGGTCGTGGCCGTGGTAGCCAGACACCAGGATCGCAGAGGCAGCAGGGCGGGACAGCTCAGGGTAGCCAGGCTGTGTCGCAGGGCCGCGGCACTGGATAGGCATATGCAGTGCAACAGACCCAGCAGGAGCAGGATCCCGGACCTTTGACGGTCAGAGGTACTATTCTAGTAGCTTCTATCTTATCTTCAGTACTTTTTGATACGGGTGCTACACATAGTTTTATATATGTACCCGCTATGGAGAGCCTTGGGCTCGCTGTTTCTACTTCTTCTGATATCTTGAAGCTAGACACTCCGTTGGGGACTAGGACGGTTGGTGTGCGTCAGTGCAAGGAGTGCCCCCTTGAGGTTGGTGGGTGTCACTTCCTTTTGGACCTCTATGTCCTGGAGATGATGAGCTATGACGTCATTCTCGGGATGGACTGGTTGGTTCCCTTTTGAGCTTTTGTAGACTGCTATCGTCACCCGGTACGTTTCATGTCACCAGAGGGCGGGGAGTTTCTATACAAGGGCGAATGGGATGTTCAGGCGAGTCGAGTTGGGCCAGAGCATCATGGGCGAGGTGGAGTCACAGCCCAGATTGTGAGCTTATATCTGGATGACCTGGGGACTTGTCAGATGGATTTCCCTCCAGTTGTCGATCGTTTCATGGATGTCTTCTCAGGCGACTTTTCAGGTCTACCTCCAGTGTGTGAGGTGGATTTCTCTATTGAGCTTGTGCAAGGAGCAGCACCAATGTCCATTCCTCCTTATAGGATGGCCATTCCTGAGTTAAAGGAGCTCAAGAGGTAGTTAGAGGAGCTACAGGCGAAGGGTTTTATTCGACCCAGTACTTCTCCTTGGGGTTCTCCGGTCCTTTTTGCAAAGAATTCAGATGGTACCCTTAGGCTTTGCGTGGATTATCGGAAGCTGAACCAATTGACGGTTAAAAACCGATATCCCTTGTCGAGGATAGATGATCTGTTTGATTAGCTTCATGGAGCACGAGTGTTCTTGAAGATTGAATTGATATCTGGATATCATCAGCTGCACGTTAGACCATCTGATATACCTCTCACAGCTTTCAGGAGAAGGTATGGTCTATATGAGTATACGGTTATGACATTCAGACTCACGAACGTGCCAGCAGTTTTCATGGCTCTGATGAATCGTGTGTTCCATTCATATCTTGATTCATTTGTGGTAGTATTCATGGACGAAATCTTGGTGTACTCTCACACTCGACACGACCATGCCACCCATCTTGAGATCGTATTGAGTACACTGAGAGAGAATCGCCTATATGATAAGCTCTCAAAGTGACACTTTTGTATGGACTAGATTCACTTCCTGGGTCATATCATATCAGATGCAGGAGTTGCAGTAGACCCAGAGAAGGTGAGAGCAGTAGTTTCCTAGGATCAGCCTAAGAACGTGTTTGAGATACGGAGTTTCTTAGGTCTGGCTGGTTACTACAGGCGCTTCATACAGGACTTCTCCCGCTTAGCAGCACCGTTGACAGGTCTGACTAAGAAGGGTGTGAAGTTCGTTTGGTCAGAAGCTTGCAAGACAGCTTTTGAGGGCCTGAAGGGAAGGTTGACATCAAAACCGATCCTGATACTCCCAGAGCAGGGGAAGAGCTATACATTTTACTGTGATGTGTTAGGGATTGGGCTGGGATCCATTTTGATGCAGGGCAACCGAGTTGTGGCGTACGGGTCTCGACAGTTGAGGCCACATGAGAGGAATTACCTGACGCATGATCTCGAGTTGGTTGCAGTTGTGCATGCGTTGCGCTGTTGGAGACATTATCTGTTGGGATAGCATTTTGTGGTTTTCACCGACCACAAAATCCTCAAGTATATCTTTACTCAGCATGACCTGAATCTGAGGCAGAGAAGGTGGGTTGCGTACCTACAGTCCTTCGATTTCGATCTTTACTATACACCTGGTAAAGGTAATGCAGTAGCTGATGCACTGAGCAAGAAGACTCAGATACAGGCAGTGCAAGAAGCCAGTGGTGAGTGGAAGCTTATGGCTTTGTTCTCTGAGATGCATCTGGAGGTGCATGATAGTCAGGGGAAGAATTATCTTTCCTTGTTAGCTGTGACTTCTACCCTCTTGGACGGAGTGAGGATGAGGCAGATATCAAATTCATAAGGCCTAGTTCTACGGGAGTCGGTGGTAAGTGAGGACCCTCCTCCTGGTTGGACGGTAGGCGATGATGAGGATTTTCATTTTCATGGATGTGTATGGGTTCCAGGGGATATACGCGAGGAGATGATGTGGGAGTTTCATGCTTCATCTTGGGAAGTTCATCCTGGGGTTACCAAGATGTACCGAGACTTGAGATGTCAGTACTGGTGGTCGGGTATGAATATAGAGATAGATGGTTTTGTTACGAGGTGTTCCACTTGTCAGCAGGTGAAGGCAGAGCATCAGAGACCAGCTGGGCTGTTACAGTAGTTGCCCATTCCGGAGTGGAAATGGGATGATGTCGCGATGGATTTCGTGACAGGATTGCCAAGGTCACCCCGAGGCAATGATGTTGTATGGGTTGTTGTGGACAGCCTTATGAATGTAGTTTACTTCTTGCCGATCAAGGAGACCTTTGGTGTGAACGAGCTCAGAAGGCTGTATATCCGAGAGATCGTACGTCTTCATGGGGTCCCTCATTCTATCATTTCAGATAGGGATGACCACTTCACGTCTCGTTTCTAGTAGAGTTTTCAGAGGGCGCTGGGTACACAGGTGCTTCTGAGCACAGCATACCACCCTCAGACAGATGGCCAGTCAGAGCGGATGATACAGGTGCTAGAGGACATGTTGTGCGCATGTGTCCTAGACTTTGGGGGCTCTTGGGAGAAGCATATACCCTTAGTCGAGTTTTCCTATAACAATAGTTTTTAGGAAACTATTGAGATGGCACCATACAAGGATTTATATGGTAGGCCATTCCGATCACCTTTGTGCTGGTTAGAGGCAGGTGAGGTAGCTTTACTGGGACCACAGCTCGTGCAGGAGACATCTGAGCAGGTCCAGTTAATTCGGAACTGGATGGCTACTGCGCAGTCTCGTCAGAAGTCTTATGTTGATCGCCGCAGACGAGATTTGGAGTTCGTGGTTGGGGATCAGGTTTTCTTGCGTGTTTCGCTGAGGCTGGGACACAAACGGATCAGGAGACAGGGTAAGCTTTCACCGAGGTATGTGGGACCATTTGAGATTCTGGAGAGAGTCGGGTTGGTTGCCTATCGGTTGTAGTTACCACAGCGGTACCAATCCATGCACGACATCTTCCACGTGTCTTAGTTGCATCGCTACCATTCAGACCTGTCTCACACCTTTTATCCAGAGGAGGTTGAGCTTCATCATGATGCGTCCTTTGAGGAGCATCCGATCCATATCGTTGACAGGAGCACGAAGGTTCTCCGAGGCCGGTCAGTTCCTTTCGTATGGGTGTTATGGAAGCATGGCCGAGTGAAGGACGAGACCTGGGAGAGGGAGGCCGACGTATGTGCTCAGTGGCCAGATCTGTTCTGAGCTTTATCATCGCCACCCTGGAAAGGGCAATTCGGGGATGAATTTCTATAAGGGGGGAAGTTTATAAGAACTCGGTTCTTATCTTTGAGGTACGGGTTTCTTCTTTTTCCTTTTCCTTAAGTGTTTTTGAGAAAATATGGAAAATGGAAAAGAATGCTATATTTTGAAACTACATGCCGTGTACTTTATCCACACACCATGTACTTTTGGCCGTGTTGGGATGAGTACACGGGGCGTGTAGCCATGCCGGCGAAGAAGGGTGTAGAAACCGACTACACGCCGTGTAGTGGTACCTTACACACCGTGTAGTAAGTCGGAATGTTAGAAAGTAAGGCGGTGGAGTTGCCGCCAGCTGGGCAGCAGTACACACCGTGTACATGGGAGTACATGTCGTGTACTCTTGTCGGCAGATGAACAGTGTGGCAATGCCACCAAATGAACAGTTAAATGAAAGGAGTACACGTCGTGTACTTTGAAGTGCACGCCGTGTACTTTGTTTTTTCGGCTTAAAAAAGGCAGTAGCCTTCTCATTTGACAGAGGAGTCACTTGAGCCATTTTGGAGCCAAAGGAGGAGGCCGGATCTTTGAAGATCCACCGGGCGTTCGTCTGGAATCCGATTCGGCTTCGGACGATCTCGTTGGAACCGCACGGTTAATCCCTCTCCTGGTACCGTTCTTACCAATTCTTCTCCTAACGTAAGTTATTTATGTTTTAATGGGTTTTGTTCTTCGTCAGATCTACGCCATTCTTGGGCGTTTCTGGAGTCGGGTATAGCGTTCGTTGGCGTATAAGTTAGGTGGCTTTGTGATCATTTTCTAACTTTCGTGCGTTTTTGTGCATTTTCGTTCCACGAACCCATGTTGGGATGTCGTGTGGCTGAGGTCGTTGCTATATTTAATGCCGATAATTGCATAGGTGATTAAATTGTGATAATAAAATGCTGTTGGGATCATTGCTTGGATCCAGGACCACTTCTCTGTTTAGCCGTTTGGCCAGGATACCCGAGGGTATGCCTTAAATGTAGTAACTGTAGAATTTCCTTGAGAGGAATTGCTTGTTTACTGCATTTTGATATGTTGGGAATTACCTGGTTACCTGTTTATCCTGAGGGAGTGATTGTATTAGCCTGAGGGCATTATTGTGATTAGCCTGAGGGCGTGACTGTATTAGCCTGAGGGCGACGTTCTACTTCACCTGAGGGAAACCTTTCGTGCCTGAGGGCTTGACTTCTATGCCTGAGGGCGACACTTCGTATGCCTGAGGGCAAGAATTCTGTTATAATGCCTAAGGGCGAGATTCCATATAGCCTGAGGGCGTGGTTCACTATATTAGCCTGAGGGCGAGATAATGGTTGGCCTGAGGGCGTGGTACTGTTGAGCACAGAACGATACTAAATTTAACAAATGAAATGAATAATAAAATGGCAATTTAATTGTTAAGTTAGTTGTTGTTTAGTATTTCTTACTTTATTGCATTTTACTATTGCACACTCTTGTTGCACGCTTACACGCAGTTGGGCACGGGCCTTTTGTGGGTTCCTACTGAGATATATTTCTCACACCCTGTTTGGGTCACGCCTTTCGGCCCAAACAGATTACGTTGCTGCAGGTGTAGATAGGGGCAAGAGTCCCTATACAGGTACTTGAATGTTGCTGAGGAGTAGGAGGGCATGGGACTGAGCCTAGGCTCGCGATGCCACTGCTAGCTATTTTTCTTGCTTTGTTGTACTCTGTTTTCTGCTGTACTATATTGATTTATAACATGTTCTGGTTGTTTTCCTATAACTTGAAACATGTAGCATCATAACTTATATACTATTTGTTATATCCACTGCTATAGTCATTTTAGTTGTGTATGTTTACTGCTTCCGCTATTGTTGAATGTTTATTTTGGTATTCCATTGTGCTACACTTTGACAAATGATGGCATAGTTTTCCCACTATCAGACCTGGTCCCTCGCTGTTAGTCGACAGCCTCTGGCATTTGGGGAAATGCGCTTGAGGTCACGTGGCGAACCGGGCTCGGGGCACCCGTTGCATGGCACCCGGGTCCGGGACGTTACGCCCTGGGCCCATGTCATGACTACTCCAAGACCTCCTTCCATAGGCCTGGGGTTGGTGACTAGCAACGGAAATTAATATCCTTAAAATGGGAAGTAATTTCCTTTAAACATATACAAACACACAGACTAGAATGCAACAAGATACACCCATGATGTAAAACTGTTGAAGTAAACATGTGTTATAAAAGTAAGGGGATGGAATACAAGCTCAACTAAAAAGATACAACTACAAATAAAAACAGAAAATAGCTCATGATATCATCCACCAAGGATCCTACCTAAAGGGTAGGTATAGCTCATCGCCACTGCTCTCAACATCAACCGTCATCTCCGTCCACCATCAGGTCCTAGCTCCCCGAGTCTCATTCAAGGCTACTCGTTATCTGCACATGACACAACAAGGTTCAGGAGAATCCCATAGAGGGATGAGTATAACAATACTTAGTAGGGACCCTAAAACCCCAAATAGTCTCTCAGAATTCCACAGAGTAATAACACAAGCATGAACTCAATCACAAATCACAAAGCAATATACACAACTCAAATCAGGTATAACTTATGTATAGTAGTGCAGATGATTAGTCATAAGGCTAGATCATCTTACTCTATCAAGAGGAAATACTACTGATCCACATAGGATAGATAGGTACTAACCCCTAAAAGACCCACATAAGATCGATAGATGTTGATTCACGCAAAATTTTTGGGTGCTGATTCACACAAAATCGTTGGTTGCTGATTCACACAGAATTGTGGGGTGTTGATTCACATAGAATCATTATGTGCTGATTCACACGGAATCACTGGGTGCTCATTCACACATAATCTTTGGGTACTGATTCACATAGAATCGTTGGGTGGTGATTTACACCAAATAATTGGGTTTTGATTCACACAGAATCGATGGATACTGATTCACATTGGATCTCTCTTCATTTTTCACGTCTCAGCCAGTGACAGGATTCCGGCTCATAGTATGCTTGTTTCTGGGAGAAAATGTTCCTCAAGCCCTCGATCATAATTCAAATTGTAGGAAGTCCCATGGAAAAGATACCCCAAGATCTGTCATGTAATAAGGGTTCCAACTCAACAAATAGCACATCAACCAGACACTGGGTTAGTAAGACATTGGCATTTTAGATCCGAGGGCCCGGTTGGATTCGAGGTCGATCCAACCCAGCCATACTCCAACATTCTCCAAAACTATTGTGGTGTATCTCAAAGGGACCATTTAGCTCCAAGGATCCCAGTGTCGCATACAGTTTATAAAACAGACTTCTAGCTGGCAAGATACCATAATTTTGGCATAATTGGGCCTGAATAGATCCGGGTCCGGTCTGACTCGGTCAAACTAACTCGGCTCGACCCGGCCTGGGCCGACCTAACCTGGCCCAGCCCAAACTAGCCTGGGTCGGCCTGGTTGGACTGGGCAATGGCGGTCCATGTGGGGGTCATGCGTTCTGCCTCCCGAACGGCTCAAGGAGTTGTTCCACTTGTTGATTGGTGGTTCCTTGTGGTGTCGCCTCATCACCCGCGGGACCCACAGGGAGTGTGTCCCTCCTTCACCGCAGCTTCATAGCGGTGGCCTGATCACTGCAGCACATTATGGCACACCGCAACATCTTCCCCATGATCATCCCATGTCGGTCGCCCCTTCGGTATGTTGCAGCACTGAGCGGTGCCCCCCTCTTCCATGGTCAGCGAGCACTAGCTACCGCCTTCACCACCGACACCGGTCGTCGGTGTTGTTGCACCAGTGTCGCATAGGAAAATCTTCTACAGGCCACTGAGTGATCTCTGGTGGCCCATTATTTCTTCCGAACGTGCATACAGTCCTCCCGGGATGCCACCGTTGTCGCGAGCCTCCCAGTTCTGGGGTTCCGTCATGTTGGAATGACCCAACTTCGAAGAACATAATGGAAAATTAATCGGTGGAGGGTTCATGCCTTGTTCGTTTACGTCGTGCCCTCTATTTATACATCACATTAAAATAATGATAAACCCTATTTTAATTACCCCGCAATGACCACCCAAAAATTCAAGAACAAGGATAAGAATTGTGGGAATTCTTGAATTAAATGACAACCCCTACCTCGAGAATCATTGGAGTCGTCGTTGTGGTGGAAGGAGAATCTACACTTTGATGAAGTTGTTGGCATTTATCACTCCGAGTTTTTTTCCACCCGAGCATCCATCTCCGTCGGTGGAAGGTGACACGTCCCGTTTCTAGAGGTTCCTATTTTGATGAAGCCGTGTAAAAAAACTCTACCCTGAGCCCCATTTAAATAGAGGGGGGAAATGGTGAGTAATGCACCGAGTAATTAATGATGTTCATTAAGTGATGTAATTAATGTGCAACATTAATTACACAAGTGGTGGTTATCCAACCAAAGTGTAATCATGCCTTTAATATCCCATATTAAATGTCATAATTCTCCATGGTCCCCACCATCACCGCTCAACAGGTGGAAGGAAAAAAAGAAATAAAATAAAAATCTCTATGTTATTATATTATTTCTATAAAAGTCACAAAAAATAACTTTTTCACCTGACCTACTATGGTCGAAGTGAATATTTCCTTAAGATAATAATGGTGTTGCAGATTAAATGGTGCTTTAAAAAGTTTTAACCCAAGAACTAGTTCAGAAAATAGAAAACATCACCTGAACGTTTATTGAACGTACCTTTAAAAAAAGTTCAAAAATTAATTCCAGGCACACCGGGCCTCAGAATCACAAGCTGTAAATTTTTTCAGACTCATAATAATCCCAAATAATTTAAAAGAAAATTTTTATGGAATTTTCAAGACTTTACATTCTCCCCACCTTAGGGCCCTTCGTCCTCGAAATCTATAACAAAACTATGGAAACAAATGGGGGTACTGAGCATGTATCTGAGCCTCCTAAAAATATGTGCTCTTATAGAGATTCTCATACTGCCAATGAACTCGAAATAGAGGAATCGATCACCCATGAAGGACTAACTCTTATCGATCTTCTATCCCCACTAGGAACTCCACAAACGTCTCTCCATTGTCGATTTCCAGCTCTCCCCAGTCAATAACATGTGATGGATCATTCCTATATATCTTTAGCTATAACACATGGAAAAAATTATTCACTTGGTTCATCTTTGAGGGAAGATCTAGATGGTATGCCACCTCGCCTACTCTGCTAAGGATCTAGAAAGGTTCGATGAACCTTAGAGATATCTTTTCGCCCTGTCCAAACCTCTATAATCCTTGTTTGGGTGAGACTCGTAAGAAGACATGGTCTCCCTCCTTAAACTCCAAGGGTCTCTGCCTCCTATCGGCATTAGACTTATGTTGTCTCTATATAGTCTTCATCTTCTCTTGGATGATCTGCACCTTCTCTATGGTATCATGTACCAAATCTGGACCCATGAGTGCTGACTCCCCAGGGTCTATCCAACAAAGGGATGATCTGTAAGGTCTCCTGTACAGGGCCTCAAATGAAGCCATACCAATGGTGGAGTGATAATGGTTGTTGTATGAAAAATCCACCAGGGGTAGGTGGTCCTCCCAACTGCATCCAAAATCAAGGACATAAGCACAAATCATTCCCTCGAGTGCTTGTATGGACTTCTTCATCTGACCATCTGTCTGAGGATGGAAGGCGGTGCTCAAGTGTGGATGAGTCCTAAATTCTTCCTATAATCCCTTCCATGAGAGGGATGTAAAATTCATGTCACGATCTAAGATGATCGTTGATGTAACTCCGTGAAGTCACACAATCTCCTGCACATAGAGGAATCCCAAGCCTTCTATTGATCCTTGATCTCATATGGGTAGGATGTGGGCCGACTTGGTGAGTTGGTCAACGATCACCTAGATAGAATCACATCCCCTAGACATACATGGTAGTCCCATCATGAAGTCCATAGATATATCATCCCAATTCCACTTCAGTACCTCAAGTGGTTGAGCTAATCCTTCAGGTACCTGATGCTCAGCTGTCACTTGTGGACAAGTGAGGCATTAGGATACAAACTCTTCCACTACTTTCTTCATCCCTAGCCACTAATACTGACACTGGAGGTCCTGGTATATCTTCGCCACTCCAGGATGTATTGCTAAAATGGATGTATGAAACTCCCTCAAAACCTCCACCTGTAGCATCATTGGTACCATGGTGCATCCTCTAAATAGAATGATGTGCTCCCCACCTTCAAAAAATCTATCAGGAGTATATCCTGCTGATATCTGATCACGTCGGGCCTTGCAGTAAATGTCCCCAAGCTGTGCCTCCCAAACCTGCTGAAGATTTGAGGGAGTGACAGTCATAAATTGGAGGTATGCTTCTCCATCTCTATCCATGAAGGATATCTACAACGTGGCTAGTAGCTCTATCGCCTTACTCAGCAGTTGTAGACCAGACCTCCTGCTGAGTGTGTTTGCTACTACTTTCCCCTTCTTAGAAGTATAGACTATCCCAAAGTCATATTCCTAGACGAAATCTAGCAATCGTCATTGTCTTGTGTTTAGGTCCTTTTGTGGGAAGATATACCTGAGACTCTTGTGATCATAGTAGACTGTAAAACATTCTCTCATCAAGTAGTGCCACCACATCTTTAGTGAAAATACCACTACTGCTAACTCCATGTCATGGATAGCATATTTCTGCTTGTGGTGTCTCCATTGTAGTCAGTCGTAGGTGATCACTGCTTGCTCCTACATCAGGACACAACCCAATGTGGTCCCTGATGCATCGCAGTATACTACATACCCAACACCCTCTTCTAGTAGACTCAAGATGGGGGCACTCGTCAGTCTCTATCTCAGGTCTTGAAAAATATGATGACACTTCTCTTTCCACAAGAAAGGATGCCCCTTAATCATCAAGGCTAACAAGGTAGCCACTACCTTGGAGTAGTCAAGTACAAATCTCTGGTAGTACCCAGCCAATCCCAGGAAATTCTGAACCTTGGCCACACTCTTGGGTGGATCCCAAGAAAGCACTGCCTATATCTTCGCCGGATCTACTGTGACTCTAACCTCCAAGATAACATGCCCCATGAAGTGGACATTCTGTATCCACAACTAGAAATTTGAGAGATTTTCATAAAGATGGTTCTCCCAGAGTGTATCCAGAACTATCTACAGATGCATAGCGTGCGCCTCCTCCGATGCTGAGTATATCAAGATGTAGTCAATAAATACCACCATGAAGCAATTGAGGCATGGCTGGAAGATCCTATTCATGAGCTCTATGAACACTTCTAAAGAATTGGTCATGCCATAAGGCATCACCAAGAACTCATAATGTCCATACCGATATTTGAATGTTGTCTTTGGTACATCCTCATCTCGTACCCTAAGCTGGTGATAGGTTGATCTGAGGTGTATCTTCAAAAACCAATGTGCTCCCTTCCACTATTCGTAGAGATCATAAATCCTCAGAAAAGGATCCTTTCTCTTCAAAATCACCTGGTTTAGGTTCTGATAATCCACACAAAGACTTAGACTCCCATCTGCCTTCTTGGCGAACAAGATCGGGGATGCCCATAGAGAAACAGTTGGTCATACAAACCCCTTCCTCTTCAAGTCCTCCAACTGTACCCTCATCTCACAATGCTCCATGGGAGCCATCCGATATGCTGGTGTAGATATAGGTATCGTCTTGGGGTATAGGTCGATGTGAAAGTCTACCTCTCTATGAGAAGGTTGTCCAGAAACATCATCAGGCAAGACACCAGCATACTGGTCCACCACTAAAAGATAAATCAGACTCCTCATGTCAACTAATCTGAGGGTGAAGCAAGCCAACTGATGAGTAATCAGTTTCACCCTCCTCAGAGATAGTTCATCCTACACTAAAAAGGTTTCCAACCAACCAGTGAAGGTAAACCTGATCCCATTCTCATGTACACACCACACGTTGTGCCTAAAATAGTCAATCTAAGCATGGACTATGGATTGCAAATCCATACCCACAATGACATCGTAAGGACTCGATGCTGCTACTAAGATATCTCAGGCGAAGATCTCGCCACCTAAAGTGAGTATACACTGCCTGCACCAGTGTGTAATCTTCAAATCTTCTCCCATAGGTGTCTCTAATCACAATGATCAATCCAAAAACTACATCAGAATCTCTGAGCTCCCAACGAGTGGTGTGGCAATGAGAGAGTGACTGGAACATGTGTTTATAATCACTGAACCTAGGGTGTAATAGACACAAATTGTACCTCTAATCATCTCCAAAGCATTGTGGTCATAGGCCTCTGCTGCCTCTAGTTTTTCTCACCCTTGTCCACCTGTTTCCTGTAGTCGAGGTGGACCTCCTGGGGTTGGTGGTGGTAGAACCCCAAACTGTCGTCCACCACATTATGCACAACCAACTCCTCTACCAAGTCCTCCGCCCTGTGGAACTCATTGCTCAAACCTTGGTCACTGCCTCGGCGGTTCCTTGACCGCTTTTTGATCATCAGTACAGCAGGTCGGGTAGTCACGAGCTATGTAGCCATGCCCGTCGCACATGAAACATAGTCTTATTCCCTGCTGACCCCCTATGCCTCATGAGCTCTGCACCTCTGACCCTACATCCTATAATGTCCCTCTAGAAGGTCTGGTCTGCTTGGAACTTTGTGTCATCTACCAACTGCATGCTGCAGATGACTCAGCTACATGTCATCTAGTGGTGGCTCTCACCACTGGTGCCTACTCAGGTAATAAGATCTCCACCAATAATGCTCACTCGAGCACTCCAATTGCGTTGGGATATTAAGTGATATCATCAATGTTATGAACTCCCACTAAAGACCATGATCAAAGGTCCAGGCCCTGAATAATGGGTCATATACCATGTCGGTGGAGTAGCGGGAGAGGTCAGTGGATCTCATCAAGTACTGGGCCATTGAAAAGTTTCCCTGGTATAAGTGCAGCACCTCCTGAATATGCACAGAGCTTAGTGTCACTAGGATGAACTCTACCTTGAAGAAGCTCTCAATTTTCACCCAGGTGAGGGTTGCCTCTTCAATTGGAGCATCATGCTCCACCATCTTCCTTCTGTTTCTAAGAAAAGACTAGTATTTAGGATCACCATCTACTTCACTAGTGTCCTAGCTAGGTAAAAAGGTCTAGCCACTGCCTCCAACCTGTCCTCAACTGCCTGGGGAACTGTCTCGCCTAGAAACCTCAAAGGCCTCTACCGTTGGAACTCTTGCAACGTGCTCAGTCAGCGTGCACCATCCCCTAGTGAGGATGGTGGAAACTACTTCCCTCCAAGTGGTGGTGCTGCTGGTACACCACCCAAAGGTACCAACACAGTAAAAGGGACCTTCACTGAAGGCTCGTCACTCGGTGGGCTGTCATCGTGTACTCTCTCAAGAATCCTGGCTAGAATTCTACATGGTGGCATCCCGAAAAGAAACTGGTGTTCCACGGTCAATAGGTTATACTTATTGATCTGTCTCAAAAGAGATCAAAGTAAAATCATTTCCAAAACACACTCAATTAGTGTTTTCATGCACCAAGTCAGAAATCATAATTCAGGGTCCTGGTGTATGGATACATCGGTCGCCGCACCAACACTAGACTTCCCAAACTAAAAATCACACTCAAAACACTTAAAACTAATACTCCATTAAAAATATTAGATCCCTATTTCTTTGGTTATATGACTCCTCTGATACCACTTTATCATGACCCGTCCCCTGGGGCCCGTGTCATGACTACCCCAAGCCCGCCTTCTATAGGCCAAGGGTTTGCGACTAGCACCCGGAAGGTATATCACTAAAACAAGAATGCATTTCCATTTAACTTGTACAAATGCATAGACTAGAATGAAAAAAAGATGCAACCATGAAGTAAAAATGATTTAGTAAAAGTGTGTACTTAATGTAAGGGGTTGGAATACAATCTCAACTGAAATGATATAACTAAAACAGAGAACAAAAAATTGCTCATGTGATCATACACCAACGATCCTACCTAAAGGGTAGGTACAGCTCATCTCCACTAATCTCCAAGAAAATTGTCACCACCGTCCACCATCAGGTTCTAGCTCCCCAAGTCTCAGTCAAGGATACCCATCATCTGCACAAGACACAACAAGGTGCGGGCGAAGCCTATGTGGGTGTGAGTATAAAAATATTCAGTAGCGACCCCGAGACCCTCGAAGGTCTCTCAGAATTCCACATAGGAATAACACAAGAATGATCTAAATAATAAAGCACAAAGAAATAGACACAAATAAAACTAGGTATAAATTATGTAAAATAGTACAGATGATTAATAATAAGGATAGATCATGATACTCTGTTAAGAGGAACTGTTGCTGAACCACACAACATCGATATGTACTAACCCCCGCAAGACCCAAATAGGATTGATTGGTGTTGATTCTCACAGAATCGATGGGTGATAATTCACACAGAATCATTGGGTGATAATTCACATAGAATCATTGGTTGTAGATTCACACAAAATCATTGGGTGTTGATTCACACAGAATCGATGGGTGTTGATTCACACAAAATCGTTGGGTGCTAATTCACACAGAATCACTGGGTGCTGATTCACACAAAATTGTTGGGTGCTGATTTAAAAAAATGATGGGTGCTGATTCACATGGAATATCTCATTCTTCATGTCTTATCCACTCATAGGATTCTGGAACATAGTACGCTTATTTTTGGGGGGAAACTACTCCTCAATCCATCGGTCATAATTCAACCGACACAAAGTCCCACAAAGAGGATACCCCATGATCTGTCATTTCATAAGGGTTCCAACGTAATAGATGGCGCATAAACCGGATACCTGGTATATAAGTTATTGGCATTTTAGTGTCGAGGGCCCAGTGGGATTCTGGGTCGATCCAACTAGGCCCTACTCCAACTCTCTCCAAAACTCTCATGGAGTATCTGAAAAGGACTGTCTCGATCCAAGGATCTCAGCACCGTAGAAAATTTGTCAAAAGGACGTCCAGTTCGCATGATATGGTCATTTTGGCATAACTGGGCCTGAATGGGCGGGTCGTGTCTAACTCTGTCAGACGGACCTATCCTGACCCGGCCTGGTTGGGCTGGGCTATGACGGCTTAGCCCGCTCGGCCTCGGACTAGCCCATCCCACAGGCTGGTGCAACCCGCACGAGGGTTGCGTGGTCTACCTCTCAAATGGATCAATGATCCATTCAGCTCATTGATTGGCAGCACCAAGTGGCGCCGCTTTGTCACCGGCAAGACCCGCAGCGAGCAGGTCCCTTCTTCATCATGGAATCATAGATACGGACTTCTCACCACGGCGCAAGACGGTACGCCGCCTCGCCTTCACCGCGGTCGGCCCACACCAGTCTCCCCTTCGATCTGTCGCGGCTCTAAGAGGTTCTTCCCTCCTCTATGGAAAGCGAGTGCCAGCAGCCGCATTCACCGTCGGCACTGGTCGTTGATGTTGTCGTGCCGGTGAATCTTCCACAGGCCACTAGGTGAGCTTCGGTGGTCTGTTCTTCCTTCTGGATGCACCTACGATCCTCCCAGGATGCATCTGTCATTGCACACCTTCCAGATTCATGGTTCCTTCATGTTGGAAAGACCCGCATCTAAATAACGTAATGGAAAATCATGTGGTGGAGGGTCCAAGCCTTGTTCATTTAGCCCATGCCCTATGCGTTAGCATTATAGCAAGTGGGAGTAAAATCTATACATCACATTAAAATAATGATAAACCCCGTTTAAATTATCCTGAAATGACCACCCACATATTCAAGAATTAGGGGAAGAATCGTGGAAATTCTTGAATTAAATGACAACCCCTACCTTGAGAATCATTGGAGTTGTCACGGTGGTGGAAGGATAATCCGCTCTTTGATGAAGCTGTTGTCGTCTTCTGCTCCTGGTTCGTTTCCGCTCGAGCTTTCTTCTTCATCAGTGAAAGGTGTCACATCACTTTTCCAGAGGTTCCTCACTTGATTATGTTGTGTCAAAAACTCTACCCCAATCCCCATTTAAATAGATGGGGAAAATGGTGAGTAACGTGCCAAGGAATTAACGAGGTTCATTAATTGATGTAATTAATGTGCCGCATTAATTACACGAGGGGTGTTTACACAACCAAAGTGTAACCGGGAACTTAATATCCCATATTAAATGTCTGACTCTTCTGTGATCCTCGCCACCACCGCACAACTGGTGGTAGGAAAAAAATGAAATAAAATAACAATCTCTATGTTATTTTATTATTATTATTAAAGCCTCAAAAACTAACATTTTTACCCAACCAGCTATGGTCAAAATGAAGCTTTCCTTAAGCGAATCCTGACACTGTGGATTCAACAGTGCTCTCAAATTTTTAATCTGAGCACCGATTCAAAAGAAATAAAATTATTCCCTCATGTTTACTGAACGTATCTTCAAAAAAAAATTTAAAAAATTATTCCGGGCACACTGGGCCTCGAAATCACGCACCATAAATTTTTGTAGACTTGTAATAATCCCAAATAATTTAAAAGAAAATTTATATGGAATTTTCTATTCATTACATTTCAAATATGGGGGGATCCATCTGAAATTTAGTAAATAAAAATATGAATATTTTTCTTCCAAATAATCATGGTCTCCCAAAATAATATTATCTATAATTATATATTCAAGAAAATCATTATGTAATGTAAAATAATATAATGATTTTATATCTTCATGTAGCTCCCTCTCTGTCTCTATTGTATTTTAAAATATTAATGTTGATGTAATGAGATTCACCCTTTATTTAGCATTCTTATATTGTGTCTCCAACCATAAATCCTTGGTTTCATAAATATAAGTAGAAATATTATTCTTTTACTTTCTCAATTCTTATATATTTTGAAAAAATCACTCATCTAGAATCATAAAATATTATTCCATTCTAGACACATCATCATTAGTCCATGCATATTTAAATTCACAAAAAATAATTCTATTTTATATGTGAAATAAAATATTTATAATTATTTCATGTTTTATATTATTATTTTTTAATATTTTTTTATTAAAAATAACATGTGTAAAATTATGTGATCCCAATAAATTTATCCATATTGAGAAGTGGGGGCATATTTCATATCCATTTTAAATTTTATTATTTATCTAACAAATCAATATTGTGTTAAACCAAGGGTCTACCTCTTTCGGAGCCCACTTGAAAAAATTATTCTTTTATTGTCATTATTAACTTAAATAACAAATATAGTAATATTATAATAGAAATATAATTACTAAAGGGGGTTCATAAAATAAATAGTATTAATATATATATGATTTTGGGATATACTGTTAAAAATAAAACGCAAATAGGTTACAAAAAATGGAACTTTATCTATGGGGTTCATAATAATTCTTCAAATAACACCCAATATTCCATTAGATATAGTGATCATGAACTATCTCATTGTACCTTCCAATTAGAACTTTACTACCCAACATTGAGACCTCTACATAATGGGAAATACTATTCCAAAACCTATCTTGGACACCTCTTCATCAACCATTACTATCTATGTAATTCTCTACTATATGAATGACCCAAATAGAAGAGGTAAGGAATATTGATGAATGGGAAAATGAATATAGATTATAGAAAAAAATTTAGATCCATCTCTAAAAGAATTATAATAATTAACCAAATTCATAGAATAGAATAAAGAATTATTTTAAAGTGAAATGACACAAGAGTCCACTTCTAAATTTCTTTAAATATATTTTTATGGTAGTTATATATTTTCATTGAGTAAATAATTTATAGTGATAGAAATAAAAAACATAAAAATGGCGTAACTACATAAGAGAAGTAAAATATATTTAAAAATGTATAGAAAAATATTACATCCAGGAAAAACTACACAGTAAAAAAATCTAACTCCCTTGAAAGGAAGCATAGATATAAATATACAGGGAAAAGGGTGGATCATTTTTATTCTAGATTATTCCCCTGCATGATAACAAATCTATGGGTAAATAAATATAATAACCATGAAATATTTCATTAAATTATGTTTCTTAATTAATAAGTTCACATCCAGTATAAAAATTTCATAATTTTTAGAATGTTGTAGAAGAAATTATGATATATTTTTATCTAAAATATTTTCATACATTAAGGTTATTTCAATTATAATGTCCATAAATCCCTTAAATTTATTCCTATAATGGATATTAAATATTAATATTCTATAAAAAAATGATCCTTAAACTCATATATTTCTCTATAAAACATTTTATCTCTTTGATTTTATATAAAAAATATATGGACCTATATTTTAGTTCATCAAAAGTAGACACATATTCCAAGGCCTCACCAGTATGTTTTATTTGGGCTCTAAACATTTGGATTCAGAATTGTGTATTGTTGGATTAAATTTATTTCATATTATATGTAATCCTAAAAAAGGATTCCAAGTTTTGTAATAGTGTTAAAATAAATTATAACTAAAATTATATATTTATTTAAAATACATAAAAATTAGTGGTTTTTCCATTTTATACAATTATGATTAAGTTATTCAAAAACACTAAAAACCCTAAAATTACCCATAAAATTATAAATTTGTGGGATAAAAAATTAATCATATAAAAAAATAAAAAAATTATGACCTCTATTAATGCCTCATAGTAAACAATGTACTCTAAGAAAATCATCCAATATAAATATCAAAATCTTGAAAAAAATATATATAATAGTGTTATATTTTTAAAAAAAATAATCAAAAATATAACTACATCATTTCTCGTAAGTAAAATAAATAATAATAATTCCTTTTAAACTATCAAATTTAAATTTTTCTATACTCAAAATTTTTACCATTACCCAATCACACTTCATTATGAAGTTCCTATCATGCTTCACTAAAGAGAAATTACATTCGAAGTTATTCTTGTACATTGAAAATTCATGTGTCAACATAATATTTTAAAAATTATAAAATCTAAAAACCATGACACATAAAATTATATACAATTATGATTCCTTTTCTAGTAGTTTCGATGTATAATGTTTGGTGGGTAAAAAAAATCAAAAAAAAATTGGATGAGAAGAATATGTTCATCTCTAAATACAACTGCATGAAAATTAAAATGGAACAAAATAATGTCCTCAATGAATTACCCTTACAATAAGTTCTTCACACACCATTTGTGTGACATGTTTTATGATTAGAATAATGAACATGGTGAAGTTTTCATACAAATTCCCATTTTATTTTTTATTTTTTTGTTATTGGTTTTTTTATGGAGGATGAGTTGAAAATAAAATACAATGCATTAATGGAAATTGATTCGATTGATTTCAGAGAGGGACAAGAATCACATATGAATATATAATCAAAAATTAATCTCATTTACATTTTTAAATAATCTATTATATGTTTATTTTTTGGAGAATGGGGTGATATGAATATCGTATTACAAATATTAACTCTCACCCATTGTTTAAATTTACAAAATTTTGACACCCACATAAAACATCCAATTGTAAGATAAATCTCATTAAACACATAAGGAAGGTTCTTCCACCATGCTCAGTCATTTAATAATAATTAAAAATATTGTGAATTAAGGTACGTAATGACAAATCATCTTTTAATATGGAATTAACCTATAGGTAAGTTTAGGGGTTATAATGGATAATAATGGGAGACGTTAATGGTAGGAACCATGTTAAAAAATGGTTACCCATATAATTCATTAATCATATATAAATATTTTATGAAAAATAAATATTTTCATGTGAATATTTAAAAATTTTAATTGCATAAAAATCCATTTTTCAATCAATAAAAGTGTAGGTATTAAAAAATAATATATTTAAATGGTTTAAAATAACTCCTATGACTAGAAAAATAAATTGAAACTCTATTTCATTGAAATTAATTTAAAAAAATTCATCATTTTAAAAATGATCGGAAATAAAATTCTTGAGAAATTTTCCACATGAACATTCATTTATAAATATATGTCATTAATCATCAAGATAAATCCCCCAAAATAAATTTTCATATAATATATTATAATGAATATTCATTGAAATCTAGGTTCCAAAAAATAGAAAATAATAAATAATATAAAAAAACATTAATATAGGTTGAAACTCCAACATACATAAATTTAGCATCCCCTCACTTTAAAAAAATGGGTTTAAAAGATAAGTTAAAATACCAAATTGAATTAATGATATAAAATGAAATTTTTTTAAGGGTATAAATTATATAAGCTCCTAGATATTTCTAAAAAATAGTGAGAAAGAATAAAAAATAAAAAAACATATGAAATTTATAGAAATAAAATTAAATTAATAAAAATAATATATTTTTTCAAACAAGATAGATTTTGAGTGACCCTCCCATCCATGGATGTTCTTGGTTATTATTTTTCATAGTCTAGATGTTGTAACTGGACATCCCCAATATGATGGTGGGTGTGGGGTTTTATTTCCTGAACCATGATATTATATTTATCCCAAAATTCACATGTGGATGCACAATGATGGAACATCAATAATAAATAAAAAAATGTGTCATCCCTAAAAAGAAAAGGAATAATGAATTTTTTGTGTATAGTGGGGGGAATAATATAAAGTTTCACTATATTCGTCAACTGATGGAGTGGTCGGCACCATTATTTTTTTATTGGGGAACTATGTGTCCCCTCTTATTATCCATTTTCATCAAATGATTAAATAATTATTTCCATTTTTATATCATCATACTCATATATATTGGCATAAAACACAATTGTAAACTCTATTATATCCCCAAAATAAGTCACTTATTCTTCTACTTCATCTTCCTCCAAAAAAATCAATGTTTTTATATAATCTAACAATTCAATGAATTTAGTGGTAATACTAGATTCTTCTTTTAAAATGTTATATAAAAATGACTTCAGTAATGTATTGTCGTCATCAATTATCATGAATTAAAATTATTGTTCATTAACAAGTGAATAAATTTTTTTGGTTGTTAGGGATTGAATAAGGTAATCAATTTTCTATAATTTCTCATAAGAAACCACTAATTTATTGATATATTCTTTCAATATAGGAGAGGGATATAGTGGTAGTGAATATTTATTTTAAATGATGGAAGTGTAACATAGAAATTAAGTTCATACAAAATTTTAAAATTATTCCTCTAGATCCACATGGCCTCCCAAAAAAATATTAGATGGAAAGTCCCACTTAGGAACGTGTTCATCAAATATCCATGAAAGTTCAGATGTTATATCTCCATGTAGCTACATATCATCCTCCTTTGGTTATTCCACTATGAATGTATGTAGAACTATCTTCACCTATTATTGATAATTCTTTTATTTTTTTTCCATCAATAAATATTTTTCTTCATGATTGGATGCATAAATATTGTTTAGTTGTTCTCTCAGATATTTCATCTTTTGAAAATTATGCTCAATTGGAATCTTTAAAAATTCAGTCCTTCTAGGCACACCCCCACTAGGTGATGTATATGAAAATTCACTAAAATAATCCATATTGTACTTTGAAATAGTATAAATTTAATTATTTTCTTATTTTATATATGAAATTTATGTTTTTTTTTAAAAAAAAATATGTGACATATTTTTAAATATGTGGTCAATATTTTAATTTACCAAAGATTTCAATATAGTGTGAACCCTATGGTTGATCTCTCGATGAGACCGCACTCATGAATTTTTCTTTTATTATGGATATTACGTTAAAAAAATAATATAACACAAAATAAATAATAATATAATGAAGGGAGGGGGTTTATAAATTATAATATATATACATATATATATATATATATATTCTAAATATACTCAATTATTCAAAATAAAAAGAGGTTAGAATGAAAGTTAACTTTCTCAAGGGATTCATAAACAGCATTATATTCATTATTCGAATAACAGTCAGTATTCTATTGAATGTAGTTATGAAAAAATATCACAATAAACCCTTTTATTTGAATTTTAAATACCCTTCTCTAAGGACTCTATATATGGGGATATACATATCCTAGATCTGGCTAGGATAACTCTTGGTTGACCAACACTATCTAATCCATACTCAATAATATTCCAAAATAAAGTAGTGAAAGGAATAATGTTGATGAATGGGCATAAAAACATTGATGATTGAGGAAATAAGGAAAAAAACTCGCCATGATTTACCTAACCATGACTGATATTCATTTGATCGAATATGTAGATACGTGAAAAAAAACTCAAGAAGCCAATGCTTATTTCCTTGAAAAAATACCAAATTTAGTTATTCATTTTCATGGAGTTAAAAATTTATGTTAGGAGAATGGAAAAGGTAATAACTAAATTAATAATAGAATAGAGGGAGAAAATATATAACAATGGTTAAAAAATTTCTACATTAATAATACCCTACATAGAAAATGAAAATTTTCAAAAACTCTTAGAAATTAATATATATGTTAAATTATAGGGAAGATGGTGGCTCATTTATGATCAATATTTTTTCTCTAAAATTTCACACATGTTTGGTGTATTATATGGTCATATTGTGGAATGTTTTCTTCAAAAATGTAGTTCAATTTTTTCAATTGGATTTAGATTATGAAATTTTCTACCAAAAATACAAACTAATTTTAAATTATTAAAAATTAATAAGTATGTCACTTTCATAATTAATATTAATTTATTATAAAAATTTATTGGGATTTAACACATTTCATTATTCCCTAAAATATAGAAATATATGATCTTAATCAATCAGACTGCTCTATAATATATGTCATTATTAGAAAATCTGAAAAACTATAATAATGAAATCCATTTTCCAATAAAACAACCTGTATAACATATATTATCTTTGGTATTACTATAAATATATATATTCATATCAATCCTCCATGAATAACTATAAAATAAAATCATTTCATATTGACTATAGGTCCATTAAAAATAGTCATCGTGTGTTTTAAAAAAATATTATACAAAAACTTTGGGGTTCAAAAAGTTCTATAATTGATTTGACCTATAGTTATTAGGATCCCATGTTGATTCTCAAGATTGTATAGTATTATAGTTTATTTTTTAGTGATATTTATTCCTAATTTCTTTTAATTTATTTTCTAAACATTGTTCATTTCAATATATGATTACTTTTCAAAAAAAGGAATTAGTTGATGTTTACATGTAAATGATATGTATTTTATATGTAACATTTTTTTTAAATGAAAGTATGTTGTTAAATGTTATAATTAATATTTTAAAACCAATATATTACTTTTCTTTGAAAAAATTAATAAATATATTAATATTTAAAAGTTATTCATGGGGCATGGGAAAGATACATTTCGTGAAATTTTTTCTTATTCATATATTATTACTAGTTTAGTATGGTTCTTTCATAGATGTGAGGGATTATATTTATATTTGGGTTTTTTAGTAGAAATTTTAAATTAATATATTATAGGATTATGTGGAAATGGGTAGTCATAGTCTTGTATAAATTTATTTATTTTGGTGATGTTTTATTTGTAGTCATATTATTTTTCTTATTAGTGCCTAGATTCTTTTCCCTATCCATTTATCTATTTCTAAATTTCATGGTACTTGAAGGAGTCTAAAATCATGTTTGGTTGTATTTGGGAGTAAAAATAATAGAGGGGGATTCATGATATATGTTGAAGTTCAAAATTTGAATGGGTTTTTCATGGATTGTGTGGTAGTTTGGTTAATGACCTATATGGAATTCATGGCTTGTGTGAGGGTGGTCTATGGGGTTTATTCAGGACATGTAAAAAATACATTAAGTGAATGGGTTGGATTTCATACCCATTGAATTTTACTTTAAATAATCACATCAGGAATATAGTATTCATGATGGGATTTAATTCATGTTTAGGTGGTTTTAGGAGATTTGTTTGTTGGTGAAACTTGAATCAAGTGTAATTAAAATCATGAATGAACTATTCATGTAGTGAATACACACCAAATAGTGTTCTAATAAATCCTACATTGGTCTCAATTTATAAAACTCTATATTTTCTTATACATACTATAGGCATCTACTATTGTTCTTCCTCATGGTGTTTTGGAAGAAATTTAATATAGATTAATCCTTGACCTCACGTGTTTGTTCTATGGTGATCTGATATTATTTCTTCTTATGTTTCATAATATTTCCTCATGTATATTTCAGATCTACTCGTTTTATTCATTTCTATTCTTTTGAAGTCTCTCTCGTTGATTCTTAGGGATTTTTATTATGATTTCTTTGGCATGAGTATGGTGTTTTATTCTACCAATTTCTAGTTTCCATATGGGAGTGGAGATTGGTATCTTTATTTTCATTCCTTTCTCGTTCAATGAACATTTAATCCATGTGGTAAGGGACTCATTACTTCTCCTTTTTATATAGTATGAAATAATAAATTATTCATGATTTATCACATTATGTGGATAGTAGTTAACCTAATTAATGAATAAATCTATATAAATTAATAAGTGGTTTATGGTTGTAGATGTTGCATGTTTTCCATTATTATAACATTTTGCCTCTTATTTTTCTAGATATTTTTGTTATCTATGTTATAATTTCTTTCGCATGTTTTTATGATTAGGTTTAGCAAGATAAATTAGTGAGAATTGTTAGAGAACAAAAACCAATAATTATTGGTTGGAAAAATGAATTTAATGTGTCATTTTTATTTGAACCATGGTTTATTATAATTTTATGGAAATTGAATAATTATTGGTTCATGTTTATGTAAATTTTTCATCCATATATTAATAGAAAATATATAAATTAGATTATTTTTTTAATATTTTTTGTGGATAATAATAAAAGTAAAGTTAAATGAGATTTAATCTTCACATAGTAAGTTGAAATAAAATTAATGCTACATAACATTTTTCAATTATTTAATATCATATTATAAATTATTCCTTAGGTTACACATTTTTGTAACATGTAATAAATTAATTGGTAATTTCATGAGGGAATAAAACCTATTTTATTGATTAAGATATTTATTTAGGGTTGAGTGGGTATGTTTTCGTGTCAAGGTTGGATGTATTTTTAATGAACTAGATAATTGATTGACTCTATTTTTTTTAATTCCTTTTGTTTTAATATGGATGTGAGCCTTTATATATGATTCTATATAAGCTTGTGATGGTATATTGATGATATATTGGAGGGGAGGCCTAGGTTTGTGGTAGTAATAGGTCTCTCTGAAGGTGGAATATATGTTTTTGTCTGGTATGGAACATTTTACGAAGGAATGGGTTGAATCCAGGCTTACCCATTTTTGTGTTTGAAGTTGTATACTTTCTTGTGAATGTTCTACATTGAGTTATGAATGGTCATGTTGCTTTATTAGATTCATTTGTTTCCCATATTCTTAATGATGTTGAATCTTCTTGATTATGAATCTCTTCAATTTTAGATTAGTATGTTATCTATATTACATGGAATTATTTAATGGTAGTATAATTATTATTATTTTATCCCATTTTGTTTTTTCTTCATGGAATACAAATTTTAAAAAAATTAAAAACCATATACTCGGGTGAGTTATACATGGAGTTCATAGACTTTAGTTTGGGATTATTTAATGGTGAAATGTAATACTGTTAATTAATGTCTATAAAATTAATTAAGAAAAGGATAAATTTAAAAATGGGAGAGAAGTAATTAATTAATGTCTTATTAAATTCATGTGTTTATATAGGATATCTAGTTCTTATTATTGGTTGATGAGTGTTCAAGAGATGATATCTAAATTTTATCATCAGTCTAGGTAAACACCCATAGTGTAACATCCTAGATCCAGGTTCTTCTAATGGTTCCCCATACTAGTTTGGTCACATGGACTAAAGTGCATTTCTCTGAATGCCAGAGGTTTCCAACTAGCAGTGAGGGCCTTGGGTGTGATAATGGGGAAACTATTCCTGTAACGACCAAAAATTTCAATAATGAAAATTCTTCTTGATCTAATTAAATGTCTTATTATGGTTATATAAAATGTGAACTTCATTGGTTTTATGTTATCAATTATGACCATTTCTAATATAGCCATTGAACAGTGATCAGATGATTAGTATAAATATAGGGCTTTAACAAATCCAATTTACTCAGACAAAGGAATATATGGCCTCATCTAGTAGACTTTCCCCATAAGAAGCCCATTTTTCGGAGCTCATAAAGGAGGTGGCATCATTAGGCTTCACTCTTGACCAAGCTCAATCAGAGCTTGAACACTTTAATCTTGAGCGGAACCGACTACGAGAGAAGTGGAAGTTAATAGAGATTACCACCTGAGCATTGTTATCCGAGTCTCCCTAAGAGTTTGTCACCATCGCACACCTTACCCTTTGTTCTTATGAGAGCCTTATAAGGGGTTATGTAGCAAGAACCTATCACTATGATAGTCTACATTATTTTTGTATAAAGAATGTACATTCATTTTATTATTGTTACTTTGTAAACTGTTTTTAAATCACAAATAGTATTTTTAGTTAATATTCAACTATGAAATCTATTTTGATGAATTAATGTATTTTTGAATTAAATATATTTTAATAAATTATTATTAATAAATTATTTTTTATTAAATATAAATGACCGTACAATTTTTATGAATACAATTGTAATTTTTAATAAGGTTTGAAAGTTGTTTTCATCAAAACCCATGAATTTTCATAAATGTCAATTTTTATTTTAAAAGTAAAAATTCCCATATATTGAAAATTATTTTAATAAAATTAATATTATTTTGGGAATAGGGATGTCGAAATTATACAATGGTGAATTTTTCATAATTTTCTGAGACAATTGAATTTTTGGGTAAAAAATAAATATCATTTAATTATATAATGTGTTTTATGACATCATAATGACCCAATAGTGATGTAATAAAATACTATAAATATTATTTTCATCCAATATATTTTTTACCATTAAAATAATGTGATTTTATATTTGTTTGATTTATTTTAAAAAGCTTTAATGGACCCTCCTAGACTTATAAAACATTTTATCTTTTTAATTTGTTTTCCTTGAGAGTGTGACTCACCTCCACATAAGAAACCCTATTATTTTAAGAAGTTTGGTCATTTTACTAATAAAATATTGTTTTACAATCCCCTTTGGAAAAAACAATGGGCAAAAATCATGGGTTGGTTTGTGTTTTTGATTATTTTAATGTGTGGTGTCCCAAACCTAAATAATAAAGAATTCTCTCTCCTTTCCTATATAAACCCACTCAATATCCCACTTCCTCTTCACTCAAAGACTTTGGAGTTAATACAACCTTTTCCCTCCTCTCTATATAATCCTCCCAAGGTGCCCCAACCTCCCATGAATCCTCTTTCAAACTTCTCCCAAGCCTTTGGAAGCATACTTCCATGTAAAGGATTTCTTCATTTCTCATTTTCGTCCAATTTGTATTAAGTTGTTATACCCTTTTGTATTCAATTACAAATGTTGGGGTATGATTTATCACCTCCACCATACTTCCCTCGTTATGTTTGGATGAAGGGATTCCCCTTTCTATCTCATTAATTCCTCCCATGTACACCTGTTACCATGCCGAAATTCCGTGAGGGATTTCTCTCTCCTCATTTTCATCCAAGTAATTCTTTTGTATTATGCATCTAAATTCCGTTGCGTTTGTTGGGACATGTATCTATATGAAACCATTACTATCTATTTCATTTGAATATGATGAGACACCCCTTTATCTCTCATCAACCATTTTTTTATGAGTTCTTATTTCATTTCGTTATGCTGCCGAAATTGCACTACAATTTTCCAAGCCAATGTCATTATGTAGTGAATACCATACCCATTTCTCTATCAAGTGTATTCACCATTATTAACATTTACTTATTAATAATAAATATTTATGTATGTGTTCTACATACCTTTATCATGTAATAAATGATGATGATTGGTTCCACTTTGTATGATCTATGTGGCACATTTATGGATGGAATGAAATGTTTAAGAAGGGTGTGCCCTGATAGCGCTCCAATGCATTGGGTAAAGTATAGTATCATGATACGTCATGTGCAATGAGTGTTGAATCATTCTAATTAAAGTGATACTAGGTTTTACTCATTCTTCATGTGAAATTAGCGTTTACTCATGCTCCATGTGCAATGAGCCTTAGCTCATGCTAATTTCATGTTAAGTGTTGTTGCCACATTTCCATGTTATGATTATCATGTTTTATCACGACCTTATATTCATGTATCTATTTTGATCAATTGATATTCCTATTACCTAACATGTATTTTAATCTTTATGTTATTCCTTGTTTACTCCCTTACTGAGCATTATAGATCACCCTTTTCTTATACATGTCCTCAGGTTATCCCATGCAATGTTAAGTACGAGGGAATGTAGTGGTCATGTAAAGGAATTTTCCAATAAGATTTTTATTTCTATGTTTTAAGTTGTTATGTAATATTCCTAAGCCCCAACGACACTAGACCTCTTAATATTCTATGTTGTATCATGTGATGGTTTTATGTAATAAATCATGTTTAAGTATGAAATAAAGAGAATGGTTATTATAGTTGGTATCAAAGGATATGTTTAGTTATTTTTGGGATTAGGATTAGAAAACCCTAGTGAAGCCTTAGGGATAAGACTAAGTATAATAAAAACATCTCTAAGTTTTAGTGAGTATTGAGTAAGTTATTTATCTAGGAAATACATCCATGTCTGGATACGAGCAGGTAGAGGCGGCTCTGGAACAGATGTACCTAGGGGTGAAACCCCCGACAAGGAGTTTCAGCCTTGACCCAGGGTATCCTGGTACACAACAATGGGCCTTTCTGTGCTCTTGGTTACGACACTCCTGCAGGATATGCATTTGTAAATTTAAAAGTTTAGTATGAACCATTATTAAGGGAATAAAAAAAATTCCCCTAAGAATATATGTTAGAAAGTAGATCATATATAACATATATTAAAGCCTATAGATTTATAAGTTAAAGAAATAAAATATATTTATAAGTCATATGTTTTGTCCTTGGATTACCTTTTATGTGTTACCCCTAACTCTCCTTTTATTCCAGCCAATGGCCGGTAATAGGAGGACTCGGGCTAACAACCTATGTGAAGACCAATATGATAAATGTTCTAATGAGATGCTCAATCTGAGGGGAGTGGGAATCGTGAAATTTATCATGATACTCTCTCATTTAACTCAAGAAGTGAATAGAAACATGGGTCCAGAGGAATGTTCAACCCCCCCCCCCCCCCCCTCCCCTAAGAAAGAACAAGTTGCTATCGAGAGCTTCATAAAACAAAGGCCTCTTACTTTTATCTTCGGAGCGGGGAGTGAGAGCGGATGATCAGTTTCATTCATCTACGGCATGTGATGGTCTACAGACCGACCTTGGAGGGGCTACTACGTATGCAGTTGTTGTGAAGTAAGTTCAACCTTCATTGAATCCTTCTGTGAAGCAAGTTTTTGATCATCTGAAATCAGATCTTGGGGGCTGGAAGTGGCCTTTGCCAGGTGATACAAGCAGTGGCCCATTGCAGTTGGCTAATGTTTCCATTAGAAATCAGTTCGAGGTTTTGGAGACTGAGAAATTTTCTCCTAGTGAGGATGGCCTTCTAAGGAATGACTCTGCTAATATGCAGCTTCTTTCCTCTTCTATGCTTGTCGTGACTGATGATACACCTGGAATGGAGTCTCATGATGGTCCTGGCACTGAGGTTCCCCTTCAATTCCTCAATCTGATTGATGATAACATGCAATTACACTCAGTAGGAGGAGCGTGTTTGACTATATCAAAGGGTATATTGTTTGGAGGGATTGATGAATACCAAACAGTAGATTCTGTGCATATAAATGGAAAGTGGGGAAATGTATCTGATAGTGACAAAGAAAATGCTAGTGATGTCGCCAGACTATCTTACAGTGATGTGGTTCAAGGTGGACAAAATAAATTTCCTACAAGTGAAGCTGGTATGACTGGTCCTCCAAGAATAAGGCCAAAGAAAGACTACTCTTTCTTGCCAAATCCAGTCTCTACCAGATCATCCTCCAAGAGGGAGATCTTTTCTGGGACTGCCACTGGTTTGAAAAAGGAATTTCAATCTTCTAAGGATTTTCTCTCATTGGAGAAGTTGAATCTGAGAAGGAAATATGCTAAGATCATGAGACACTATGAAATCTCAGAGTAGGAATCAGCTACTACGGATGAATATCGTGATGGGGATGATTATTATGATATGTAGTTGTCTTCTTTGGTGTTTTTTACTTGCTTGTTGTACTTTTCTTTAGTTTTAATAAATGGTGAGAGGTTTTCCTCTGACTGAGATTTCCTGGTAAAGGCCTCTTACTTTTAATGGATCATCTAATCCCTCAATCGCCGAACAATATATCAACTCCATTGAAACGATATTCTCTATCCTTCAATGTTCCGAACAAGAGAATGTTCTTCTGGATACTTATCATATGAAGGGTGAAACCGATCAATGGTGAAAATTGATCAAAAACATGATTCTTGTAGAATAGATTGGGGCATTGGAATGGAAGGATTTCCAGAAGATGTTTTTTGAAAAATATTTTTCCCACACCCTCTGGCTTAAGATAGAAAGTGACTTCCTTTCCCTCAAGAAAAAAGAAGATAAATCTATCGAATTGTATGAGGAAAACTTCACAAGGCTTGAATGATACGCTTTTGGCTTTGTCGTTATCCCCGAATGTGTGGTCGAATGCTTCTTTGGTGGGATGAAACCCAGCCTGTAGAAAGCTCTGGCGATCCTTGACTTTGATAGCTATGAGGAAATTGTCTGATGTGCCCTCAAGGTTGAAATGGAGATCAGCAAACCTCGGGGGTATCATGGGTATAAGAATCATAAGGTGGACTTCAATTCTGGTGGTCTGATGGATAAATCCAATGGTTCTAAGAAAATATAGCACCCCACTTTCCAAAGGTATGGAAAGAAGCACCCCGAAAATTGCCTAAAGGGGATGAGGAAATGATTTAGGTGTTGAAGAGAAGGGAACCAAGACATTAACTTCCGACAAGAAAAACCCGTGGCTACAACAGAGGAGAGGAATGCTCTATTCGACTCTCAACACATTGTTCATTTATTCAAATTCAAAGAACTAGGGGATCTTGTAAATCATTTCCCTAAGACAAGGGTTTTCGAAGGCAACCAACAACCTCCAAGGCAGCAAGGGTGAGGTTTTTCCATCACTACTTCCAAAGTGAACCCAAAAATGAGGTGGTGACAGGTGCGCTAGTTATTCATTCAAGAATATGAATGCACTTTTTGATTCAGGTTCTACACATTCTTTTATACCCCGAATGTTTAGTAGAATAGTCCCAACACCACCACAAATCATGGAAGTATATATGTCGGTGATTATATAAAATGGTGAAATCATTGCATCCCGTGAATATAACTCCTCCCATGTCTTAATCGGTGGATTGAACTTCCCGGAGAACCTCGTCATTCTCCCTCTGGTGGCATTTGATACAATTCTTGGCATAGATTGGCTTTCCTTATATAGAAACAACATAAATTGTCATGAGAGTAAATTCACTCTCTATGTGGATAATTGACCCATGATTCTGTACAAGTGCAAGGAGGAAGATGAATCTTCTTTAGATCCATCATTTCAAGAGTAGATATTACTGCCCTGTAAGCACGTGTATCTAGCTCAGATGATTTAGTATAAGGAGGCAACTATCCTTAAAGACATGCCTATTGTAAGAGAATTCCATGAAGCGTTTCCCAAGGAATTGTCAGGTCTTCCTCCTAGAAGAGATTTTTGAAATCTCAATTGATCTTATACCTGGGGTGATGCCAATATCCAAGACTCCGTATAGAATGGCTATAGTGGATCTTGAGAATCTGAAGAAACAACTACAGGAGAATCTGGATATAGGGTTTATAATGTGTTTAATGACGTAATAATGACCCAATAGTGATGTAATAAAATACTATATACATTATTTTCGTCCAATATATGTTTTACCATTAAAATAATGTGATTTTAGATTTTTTTGATTTATTTTACAAAGATTTAGTGGACCCTCCAAGACTTATAAAACATTTTGTCTTTTTAAATTGTTTTCCTTGAGAGTGTGACTCACCTCCACATAACCAACCCTATTATTTTAAGAATTTCATCCATTGCCCTCAAAAAATATTGTTTTCCACTACCCTTTGGAAAAAACCATGGGCAAAATCCATGGTCTGGTTTATGGTTTTTATTAGTTTAATGTGTGGTGGCCTAAACCTAAATAATAAATAATTCCCTCCTCTTTCCCATATAAACCCACCCAATCTCCCACTTACTCTTCTCTAAAATCCTTTGGGGTTCGTCCAACCTATTCCCTCCTCTTTATAGAATCCTCCCAAGGTTCCCCAATCTCCCAAAAATCCTCTCTCAAGCTTATCCCAAGTCATTGGAATCATACTTCCTAGTAAGGGATTTCTTCCTTTCTCATTTTCATCCAATTTTATTTATGTTGTTATTCCCTTTTTTAAATTAAAAATGTTGGTGTATGATTTCTCACCTCCCCCATACTTCCTTCCTTATGTTTGTATTATGGGAGACCCCTTTATCTCTCATTAATTCCTCTCATGCACACCTATTACCATGCCGAAATTCCATGAGAGATTTCTCTCTCCTCATTTACATCCAAGTAATTCTTTTGTATTATGCATCTAAATTCCATTATGTTTATTGGTAAATGTATCTATATTACCCCCTTACTGTCCATTTCATGTAAATATGATGAGAAACACCTTTCTCTCTCATCAACCATTATTTTATGAGTTCTTATTTCATGCTGTTATGCTGCTGAAATTGCACTACGATTAAGTCAATGTCATTGTGTAGTGAATACCATGCCCATTTCTCTATCAAGTGTATTCACCTTTATGCACATTTACTTATTGATTATAAATATTTATGTATGTATTAAACATCCCTTTATCGTGGAATAAATGGTGATGATTGATTCTACTTTGTATGATCCATGTGGCACACTTATGCATGAAATGAAATGTTTAAGAAGGGTGTGCCCTGATAGCGCTCCAATGCATTGGGAAAAGTATAGTATCATGATACATCATGTGCAATGACTGTTGAATCATGCTAATTAAAGTGATATGTGGGTTTATTCATGCTTCATGTGCAATGAAGTTTTACTCATGCCCCATGTGCAATGAGCCTTGGATCATGCTAATTCAATGTTAAGTGTTGTTTCCACATTTCCATGTTATGATTATCATGAATTATCATGCCTTTATGTTCATGTTTATCTTGTGCTCCATTGATAGGTGTATTTCCTAACATGTATTGTAATATTCATGTTATTTCTAGTTTACTCCCTCACTGGGCTTTATAGCTCACCCTTTTCTTATATATGTCCTCAGGTTATCTCATGCAATGCTAAGTACGAGGAATGTAGTGGTCATGTAAAGGATTTTTTCAAAAAGATATTATTTTCTATGTTTTAAGTTGTTATGTAATGTTCCAAATCCCCAAATAACTATACCTCTCGATATTCTATGTTGAATCAAGTGAAGGTTTTATATAATAAATCATGTTTATGTATGAAATAAAGATAAGGGTTGTTATAATTCCCTCATTCGAAGAGTAAACACAGCAGAAACAAATAGTAAATAGTAGAGGAAGAGGTAACACCATAAAACAAAAATAAATAGAAAAATATTGATAGTAATATAACAACTTGATCATATATAAATGATTCATGTCACATGTGTCAATGAAAGCATCCAAAAAAGTCATAATATTGGAAATACAATACTAAGAATCAAATTATAGAAAAGTAGTAAACTCCAACAGAATTGCAAGCCTCATCTTGTTCCTAAGCTCTCAAACTCCAATAGTAATCAATTACCTAATGAATAAGGTAACTTTCCCTTTTCTATAAATGAAATCATATAATCTATTTGAGTCTAAATGCATGATACAAACAGGGTGTTAGACTAATCCTAGAAGGCAACCACCAAAAGATCTGTGTATAAATTTTAGTGAATATATATAGCAGGTAATATTTATAAATAAAGAAATAAACTATGAAGTACTCAAAAATAAACAATCCTACAATTTCAAATTACATTCATTTACTTTTATTATTCATCCTTTGAATCTTGTAAACATTGGGATCTATCCTAAGCTCTGTATCACTTGTGTAATAGTAACAAAATATGTATCAGAAGACCATCTAAACAAACAAGTAAGACCAACTCCAAACCTATGATTTTTCTTGGTAGACTCACCATAATCATTAAATTATTCACAACAACCCTCTAGAAAATTTCTCACAGTCTAACCCCTCTAGTTTAACATAGCACTAATAAATTACAACCGACCACTTGGGAATATCTCACGGTCAATACCCCTGGGTCCACATGGAATCAATAAATTATAAACGACCTCTGGGTAGCTCTCACGGTCAATACCCCCTTGGTCTTCATAGCAACAATATAATATAATGACCACCTATCATCTCTCACATTCAATACCCTAAGGTCCAAAATTCATTTAATAATGACCCTCTAGGTAGCCCTCGTGGTCTAACCCTTCTGTTATAACATAAACAAATCATACCTAAATGACCCTACATTGAAAATCTATCATGGTCAAATTCCCCATGGTCAACATTCACAATTAATAACATAAGAATTTCCTATAATCAGCAACTTCATCCTATCAAAATAAGGCATTGGAATATGGAAATCTTATAAACATCCTAATCCAAACAGTCATAAACAATCAATCAAGGGAACACACCCATTGGGTGTCCCATAACAAGGTATCTAAACTTATGCATAAGCAATAACCCTTTATCAGACAAAAAAAAACATAGAAAGTATTAAACAAGTTCAAAATTCCAAAACACGCAATACCCCAAACATGGGTATATGGAACTTTTAGCATATATAATCAAAATACAATCAACAAAAGTCACAAATCACCTACCTTGATGTCGTATGTTCAACACTCTTTAACTTCATCCCTTGAATCATCCTAGAACAGTGTAGATCTACAAAAACGATAAAAACAATCATCCTTGAATAACTCATGAGAGAAGAGGAACCATGAAGAAATGCTCTAGAAGAAAGGAGACATCGCCGCTATGAATCCAATGAAACCAGCAGAGTCTCAATCTGAGATCGAACATAGAACCAGGAGGAGATCGTAGTTTGCAGTCGTTCAGTCGCTCTCTTGTACTAACTGATGGGGGAATAAGACGTTACTGAGGATGAGATGTGACCCCACACCAATTTATTAAATAAAAGTTAAAGTACATAGTGGTTTCATGTAATGTAAACTCTATGTATTATCATCAACTAGAACCCAATTTAGGCGTTCTTCCAGGTCACCTACCTAGCCATGTACTCAGTCGTTACATGGCTAGTACGAGGCTGTATGCGATACCCGGGTAGATGTCGTGTACTCATAAGTTCACGACATGTACATAGAAAATTCCCCTTTATTCCTTTTCCTCAAAACAACCCTAAAACAAGATCCATACCTAAAATAAAGATTTGGGTTCTTATAAACTTCCCCCCACAAAGCAATTTGTCCCTGAATTTCCCTTCCAATGGTGGTGAAGAAGAAGATTCAAACAACTCGGGCCATTGTGATCGTATGGGGGACTCCATATCCCTAGTCTTGTCCTATAATTGAATGTACTTCCATAGCACTCGTACTAGAGGAACAGACTGGTCATAGAGAACCTTCATGCTATGATCCACAATCCTAATAGGGTGCTCCTAGAAGGATGCATCCACCTCTAACTCTACCTCCTCGGGTTGGAAAGTGTGATACGGGTCTGAAAAGTAACAACGTAGCTGAGAAACATGAATTACATCATGCACATCCCAGTACCTATGAGGTAACTACAACTGATAGGAAACAAGACTGACTCCCTCCAAAACCTCAAATAGCCCAATTTCTCTCGGAGAAAGCGTCCCCTATGTCCTGATCCTTTTATGTCCAAAACTCGGTGTGATGCGTAAGAAAACCTAATCTCTGACCTCAAACTCTAGAGGTTGTCTCTGTCGATCAACATAAGATTTATGGATAGATTGTGCAATATCCATCCTCTTACGAATCAACTCAACCTACTTAGTGGTATCATGTACAAGACGAGGTCCCAACATAGCTACCTATCCTACCTCCAGCCAATATAGGTGTGATCAGTATGGCCTACCATAAAAATCATCATAAGTTACCATTTGAATCATTTCATGAAAACTTTTTTTTTTCTGGAAAACTCCACCAGGGGTATGTGTCTCTCCCAAGATCCCCTGGAATCTAGAATGCATGCTCAAAGAATTTCCTCTAAATCCAAAATCATGTGCTCAAACTAGCTATATTTCATGGGATAGAATGTTGTACTCAGAGGTACATGTGTACCCAAATCCCTCTATAGTCTCCGCCATACATGATAATTAAACTGGGTGTCCCTTTCTGAAATGATATAGTGAGGAAACCCATTCAAATGTACAATATCTCAGATGTACAAGCTTTTAAGCTCATCAACAATGAAGATTTCCTTGATCGACAAGAAATGTGAACCCTTCGTGAGTCTTTCAACAACAACCCAAACCAAATCATTCCCTCAAGGCGATCATGGTACAACCATCATGAAATACATCATGGCGTCATTAAAATTATACTCATGAATGGGTAAATATTGTAAAATCCCTTCTGGTTTCTAATGCTCCGCCTTCACCTGCTGACAGGTGGAACATATCATGTAAAACATAGCTATATCACTCTTCATACCTAGCCACCAATACGAAAAATGTAGATCTCGATACATAATGATGACACCAGGATGAACTATACAAATTGAGGAATAAAAATCACCTATCAATTTGTTTCTTATGTATGTTGATTCCCATACATGTACATGAAAATTAAATACATCGTCATCACCTATGGTACACCCAGGAGTAGGACCCTCTCCTGGAACACTCTCATGTAGGGCTAGAAATTCGGAATCTGATAGATACCTCTTTCACACTTGATCCAGTAGAGTATAGGTAACAGCTATAGACAAAAGAAACATATGCTCCTATCTGTCATGCACCTCTAAATTCATCTCAGAGAATAGATCCATAAGATTCCACTCACTACTATCCTCCTAAAGTGCTTGTATATGAGTCCTCGTGCTCAACACATCAGCTACTACATTTATTTTCCTAGGCATGTAGGCAATCTCAAATTCAAAAGACTGAAGGTACTCAATCAACCATTATTGTCTCAAATTCATATCACACTGAGTAAAGATATACTTTAATATTTTTTGGTCACTATACTCCACAATGTTCTCTCCCAAAAGATAATGTCTCAAACAGTTCAAAGCATGCACAATTGCAGCCAACTCTAGAATGTGTGTCAGGTAATTCCTCTCATGTGGCCTCAACTGCCAAGATCTGTTCACTATGATTATATCCCCTTTCATAATCACTTATCCCAGCCTGATATCTGATGCATTTTTTTAAACAGTGTAACTCCTACCCAGCTATGGAAAAACTGGTATTGGTGCTGACTTCAATGTCCCTTTCATCTCCTTAAATGCTGAATCGTAGGAATCTGTCCACAAGTAATTTTCACCATTCTTAGTCAGTCCTGTCAGTGGAATTGTTATGTGTGAAGAGTTCTATATAAAGCACATATAGTAACCATCTATCCCCAGAAAACTTTGTATCTCAAAGATGTTCTTAGGCTTCTCCTAGGATACTACTACTCTCACTTTCTATGGGACAACTAAAACTATTATCTTTGAGATGACATGACCCAAGAAGTTAATACATCCCATCCAGAAGTGGCACTTTGAGAGATTTCAATATTACTAATTCTCTCTCAGTTACTCAATACGATCTCAAGATGGGTTGTATGGTCATTACCTATGTGAGAGTACACCAAGATATCTTCTGCACAGACTAACACAAAATAATCCATGTAAGGATGTAACACTCGGTTCATCAATTCCATCAATAATGCCTACACGTTCATGGGACCGGCCAGAATAACCAAATACTTGTATAGAACATACCTAATAATAAATTTTATAAGAGTTATATCTGATGGTCTAACCTATAACTGATGATAACTTGATCTCAATTCAATCTTTGATAACACCCATCTCCTCAAAGCTAATCAAATAGATCATCAATCCTCAATAAGGGATATCTGTTATTGAATATCTATTGGTTCAGCTTCTAATAATCAATACAATGTATAAGGGTATCATCCACCTTATTCTCCAAAATTACTGGTGAACCCTATGAAGAAGTATTGGGTCAGATGAAACCATTTTCCTGAAACTCCTCAAACTTCTTCTAGAGCTCATGTAACTCTATTTTAGCCATCCTATAAAGAGAAATGGACACTGATGCCACTCCTGGTATAAGATCAATAAGAAAATATATCTTTCTATTTGGAGGTAAACCTGAAATTTTTTCTGGAAATACATCCATGTAACGATCCACCACTAGAGGAAAGTTTATATGTGAAGTCCCCTAGTCATCGAAATATAAACTAGATATTTGGGCTATAATTCCTCCCAACCCATGATTCATGGGTCTCTCTCTAATTTCCTGAACATCCCATTCTCTTATTTGTAGAAAAATCCCTCCTTTTGGTGATGTGGAACTCACCCTATGGCAATAGCAGTCAAAAATGACCTGAAAGTCGAATAACTAGTTAATTGTGAGAATGAAATTGAAGCCTATAATCTCTAAGACATTGAGGTCCCATAAGAAGTGATACCCACCAACATCAAGAGGTCACCCCTTACACTAACGTACACTAGCCATCTTAATCCCCAGCAGAGTGTCTAGTGTTATTACATCATCAAACATAAAGTTATAGAGACCAAGGATTTCCACAATGGAAATATATATAAAACTATGGGAAGACCCTATATCAAAAAGAGAAGAAACTAAAAACAAGTAAACTAGAATCATACCTCTAACCATAGAGGGTCTAGGATCCTAATTCTATTGGATCTGCTCTACTATAAAAGTATGACATGTTCCCCAACCCTTTAATCCTTCTTGACTTCCTTAGATGATCCACCTTATTGTCATTGAATACTTGTAGTCTGACTACCACATCCACAACCACCTCCTCAACCTGAATGGATTGAAAAGTTTTAGTTACCTTACTGATGAGAAATCGGTGGTCCTGCTCCTGAATGTGGAGTCATAACTGAACCCCTCTCACTAGATATTTGTGAGAAAAACAAGAAAAAAATGATAAAGATAACCCATCTTGATGTAGCCATGGAACTCGACTGAGTCCTTCAAGTAATATGGTTTCAAATTACCACTCTTCTCGCATTGGTAGCATACCACATGGCTAACTGAATAAAAATTTTGATACTAGAATCACCACATTAAGGCTCTCTACAGTGCTTCCTGCAATCAAATGAAGAATTAACATCCATGTATGCTGAACTAATTTGTCTCACAGCTCCCAAATCCCTCATATTTCTCTTGGGAATCAATGCATGATTCACTATAGTAGTCATAAAAGTCATCCTAAAAACATTCACCTATAATAATATGTCATAACTGAGACCATACTCAAATTTCTAAGCTAAAGATTACTCACCACCTCCCAGAATAGGTGTGAAGTGCTGAAGCTATGTAAAACGATAAGAGTATTCCATCACTAAAAGAGCACCCTACTCCAAGTGCATGAACTCTCTGGATCGATCATCCCTCAATGTCTCGGGGTAGAAGTAATCATAAAAGGTCCTCAGAAACTCTTCTAATCCATATCATGATGACGTCCTGCCTGTGAGTAACATCCCACCATCTCTTGGTGGAATCACATAGCATGTACATCATGAGATTCACCATCCTCTCTAGAGGAATCTCTAGATGTTCATTGATAGAAAGCATGTCCTCCAACCATGACTCTATAGATTATGGTCCTCCATCCCCTGAAAAAGTGTGAGAATGATACTAATAAAACACCCTCTTCAACTCTTCCATAGTTGGGGTAGGTTGTGGTGCTTCATATGATGTCTATATAATCCTCATAAAGCCTTCACGGAACTATTCACCAGCACCTATATCTAGTATAATAGCTGGTTCCAAGATGACCATGACAGGAGGATATACTGGTAGTCTCTGATCTACCATTTCTATTGTCTTTTCATCGCCCTATACCTGACGTACAATATGGGGACTTCATGGTGGCTAAATATTCAAGGTCAAGTGCACACCTCAGTAAAATATTGTCAAGTAAAAAAAATTAGTAGTGCAAGCAAAAAATATGATAAAGAAAACATTCATGTTTATTAAATAGGATTACACGGTGTGTTCCCTTAATCTTTTAACATGGTGTGTACCTCTTCCAATATTGGTCATATAACACCCCTTACACACAGTGTGTTATTCCTTAGACATGATGTGTACTTGAATTTTCCCTCCTCCCCAAATTTTTCTACATGGAAATGACTACATGGTTCTCTCCTGGTGTATCACTCCACGGGGTGTTCACCCTAGACATAGTGTGTAACCCCAAAGTTTCATCCACCCATTTCATTGTTCACAAGGAAAGATACACAGTTGATCCCCACATGGCTTTCACAATCTAGACATGACATTTACAACCTAAATTCCATCCACCTGTGTCATTGGTCACATGGCTGGATACACGGTTCTTTACTACACAGAGTGTACAATCTAGACACAGCATGTTGTACCAATGTTTTCCAACCCCATGTATATTCTCACACAATTAGTCACATGGTCAGAGACTACATGGCATGTACATACTATAAACAGTGTGTATATAATAAAAATTTTTTCCTTCAGAACAGAAGAACACATGGCGTGTGTTTATAACAAAATACACCATTTTTTCTGGGTTTCCAGATAGTAGGCCTCTAAAACTTCTCTAGAACCCTTAAAACCTAAAATTTAGTCCACGACATGAAAAATTGTGGCCTGTGGGAGACCATACTCACCGAAAATCAAAGTTTTCAATCCTTATTCAGGTCATATCATAATAGAATCCAATTAATGTTCAAAATTGATCCACAAAATTATTATCCAAGAGGGCCCATAACACCGCAGGGACCAAAGCTTAGCGTCTATCCAAATGAAACTTTACAATTTCCAATACTGTGTCAAAATAGATGGTATTCTATAATGAAATCTATCACAATAACATGCATGTCTAGAAAAACATCTATCAAAATAGCATGCATTCAGTAATTCATCCTAAATGACATGACAAGAATTCTTGACATGTGATCTCTGGAAAGTGCATATATGATGCATGATATGGCATACCCTCATATCATTAGGTTTAAATAGAAATATAACCACAATGATATCAATAATAATAACACAATACTAGTGCATCACCCAGTGGTTAAATAAAATCAACTGTAATAATTGAAAAACCATAAAAATTGCAATATTCAAGGTAACTTAGCTTTTCCCTATATATGGGTTAGATACTCCTAGGAATAGCTTATTAACAATACCTATTCCTTCTTATCTCTGTCTATAAGCTCCAAATAGTAAGGAAAATAGAAAATAACTCCTCTAATACCACTTTGTAACGTTCTGTATCTGGGTGCCGCCCAAAGGTTTCCCATACATAGTTAGTCACATCACCTCAAGAGAATTTCCCAAAACACCAGAGGATACTGACTATAAAAAAGGGCCTTGGGTGTGATAGTAGGGAAACTATACCCTCATTGGCATAGTAAAAATTGTGGAAACAATAGTAAATAATAGCCGAAGTTGTAACACCATACAACAAAAATAAACAGTGGAATATTGATAGTAATATAACAAATGGAGAATATATAAATAATTCATGTCACATGGGTCTATGAAAGAATCCAAACAAGTCACAATGATGTAAATACATTACTAAAACCAAATTACAAAAAAAATAGTAAACTCCAATAGCATCACAACCATCATCTTGTTCCCACACTCTCCAGCTCCAATAGAAATCAAGTACATGATGAAGAAGGGTGTGTTCTCTTATCTATACCTACAACCATATAATCTGTTTGGGAGCAAAAGAAAGACCCAAATAGGGTTTAATAAGAATCCCAATATGAAACCACCAAAAGATCCATGCCTAACTATTAGTTAATATATATATCTATTGATATTCATAAATGAAGAAATAAACTTGGAAGTAATCAAAAGTAAACAATCCTACATTTTTAAATTATATTCATTTACTTTTATTATTTATACATTGAGTCACATAAAACTTGGGATCTAGCCTAAGATATGTATCCCCTATGTAATAGTAACAATAGACGTCTTAGAATACCATATAAAAAAAGTAATACTTTGTCCTAGCTAATTCTTTGGCTTAGAAGACTCTCTAAAATCATTCAATTATTTATAATAACCCTCTAGGAATTCTCTCATAGTCAAACCCCTTTGGTTTAACACAGAACTACTCAATTAAAAATGATCACATGGGTATCTCTCATAGTCAATATATCTGGGTCCACATGGCATCAATAAAATATAAATGACCTCCAGGTAGCTCTCATAGTCAATACCCTCTTGGTCAATATAATAACAATACAGTATAACGATCACCTGGTAGTTGTCACAATCAATACCCTAGGATCCAACCTTAATTTAATAACGACCCTATGGGTATCTCTCATGGTTTAACAAATCTAGTCAAACATAAGAACAAACCATACATAAATGACCCTACCACTAAAATCTTTCATGGTCAAATACCCCTTGGTCAACTTTTACAATGCTTAGCATAAGCATTTCATATAATCAGAAACTCCATCCTATGAAAAAAAGGAATGGGAACATGGAAATCCTACAATAATACTAGAACAAATGATCATAATTAATCAATCAAGGTAACACACACATGGGGTATCCCATAATAAGGTATATAACCTTACACATAATAAATAACTATTTCTCAAACAAACAAACCATAGCTAGTATTAAAAATGGTTAAAATTAAAAAAAAATACCCCAAATGTAGGTATATGACACTTTTAGGTTATATAATACATAGATAATCAATGAAATTCACAAACAACTTAACATGATGTCATACAATCAACACTCTTGAAACACGGCCCTTGAATCATCCTAGAACAACATAGATCTACAAAAAGTGTAAAAAATATCATTCTTGAATGACTCACAGGACCGGAGGAATCAATAATAATGTCTCTAGAGGAAAGGAGAACTCACCAGTGGGAATCCAACACAACAAGTGATGTCTCAATCATAGCTCAAAAATATAACTGGGAGGATCTCTATGTTTGCAGTTGTTTCATCACTCTCCTGTAAAAACCAATGTGAGGAGAAGACGTTTCTGAGTATGAGACATGACACCACACCAATTTATCAAATAAAAGGTAAAGTACACAGTGTGTTAATTTAATGTACACACTATGTATTAGCCTCAACTGGCCACTACATTTGGTGGTCTGCCATTTCACCTACATGCCTATGTACTTGGTCGTTACACAACCAGTACGTAGTTGTATGGTGTACCTGGATACACAGAGTGTATTAATAACTACACGGTGTGTATATAGAAAATTCTCATTTCTTCCCTTTTACTAAAAAACAACCCAGAAAAAATATCCATACCTAAAATAAAGACCAGGGTTCTTACACATAGTGTTATTGTGAGAAATATTTTATGATGTATGTTTTGGGATTCAACATTATAATATACCCATGTCAGAAGGGTTTCTGAAACTGAGTGTACAATGTGATGGTGTTTTACCTAACATACAAGTTACCAAGGGATGGATGGTGAACTACCCCCTTTCACCCTACTCTCTTATCCTATTATTATTTTTTGTTGGTATACCTGGTGGTAAACTTTATCCATATTTGTGTGTAGTTGAATATATTTTATTTTGGTTATTTAACATACATGTATATCAAGATATATTATAATAAATATAATTATATATGTGATGTGTATGCGCTTTAATGGCTTAAGGCACATTACTCAGTATATGGGATGTGACAGCTTTAGGTATAATAACCATTGTATGATACATGATATATGGGTCGTGGTTTATCATAGAAATTAATTAGTTTCTCAATGAAGATATAGATTGGGATGATTATATTATTTTATTCTTGAGATACATGTTTTAATAATTATCCAATGTGTCTTCTGGATGACTTATTTGGCGATAGATTACTCAAGAAGTAGTATATTGTGGCATAGTGGAAAAATGGAAGTGGTAGTGGGACACCCTTATTTTACATAATATAATATATGGTTCCATGTAGGTGTTACATGGTGAGTGATATCTGGGGTGAGTATGGGAACATAATATGCCTATTTTTGTGATGATTTAGTTTCATGATTTATTCACTGGGATTATGTATTGTTTATATATCTTATCCATGACTGTCTCTAGGGAGTATCCTACAAGGCGTACCGGTTATTCTACCCCTATATATATATAAATTTTATTCATATCATAGATATAATATTTAGGGAAAGGATAGATATTATTATCTTTTTGTTGATCATGAGTGTCTTGGGCTTCGTGGCCACTATCGATTTTATCTTTTGGTACATGTGGTTCCCTTTTCTGTTATTCTAGTTTTGTAAAACATTACATGTATGTACATGGGATCTTTATTTTAACTATACAGGGTAATTATTTGATTGGTGTACTTGATTTATCTATCATTCTTCATATTATTTTATATTTTCATGCATCTTATATGTTTTTATATTTCACCCTTGGTGATTCTCTCCAAATTTTAGAATATATGAGCTGGGATTTGGGCTATCACTATCTCTCTTATCCCATTCTCTGCTAAGGAGGGGAACCTTTGGGGGGAGGAGGAAAAGAAAGAGTGGTATAAAAGGATGAGTTTTAGTTATATGATTATGTATGGAGTTAGTAATAGGTGGGGCTTACATTGGATAATAGAAAAATAATGTTAGCTATGGTTAATAATAAATGTAGAAAATGGAGACCAACTGAGACACTAATGTTTAAGACCCTTTATGATCTGATGCATAGATTATTAATTTTACTCATCCTACTAATTGAACTAATATATGTTATAAGTTAATGAACTAGGGAAGTATCATTTTTCATCCTTCTCTACTCATGTGGTTTAAATGGATAGGTGTAAATATATGTTAAACCTTAATTAAATTTTAAAAAAAATTAATAATCATAAATATTACATATAATAGGTTTAGGAGTCCTTAAACATTTGGTAACATTCATTTGTTGATCTAGTTCAATATCCTAGTTAGAATCATGTCAAATGTATCTATAAAGATATCCAAATAGATTTTCACAAAGTTGAGGTTGAAGGTGATGACACATAGAGTAGGTCACTCTAAGAAGTTCAGCACGAGATCCTATAGAATTATGCAGGTTCTATTTTAGAATATATGATGTAATAATGGTTGAATAAGGAAAAGATAGTGTTTATTTTGATCCATTATTAGAAGTAGTATTCGGTTTCATTCATCATTATGAAGTTGTGTGGAGTTGTGATACTATGGTGGATATTATTCCAAAGGGATCTCGAGGAGTCATAGGACTCATGGGAGAAGATTAGGGACTAGTTCTGAGTAGAGTTTCCTTGAATTCAAAAGTGTCTAGTTTCAAGGAAATACATACCCTTCGACATGGATGTTATAGATTTTGAATTTTTAGGATCTATTTTACGACCAGTCTTTGATATTAATAAAATCTATTTCAAGATGAGGAGTCTAAAGGGACAAATTTTGATGATTATTTTTGCTATAAGGTTCTATAATCATGTCACCTCATTTATAATATTGATGTATCATCATGTACTGGAGAGACCATAGGTTTTTGGGAGTACACTACCCCAAACTAGAACATCATGATAGGGGATTCTTCTTAACTCTCCATAAAGTAGTGTTGTGGTTAACGGGTTCTCAGATTCCTAGAATGAATCTCTTTTGGATGGTCAGGAGTAGGAATAATCCCTTATCATTTCATTTCATTAGGGGTGGTGGATCAGATACCTTACCTCTAAATTTGATGCATATTTTTCAATCAGAGCCTGAGGTTATCATTAGTGATATTCCCCAGTATTTTGACTATGAATCATTCAATAGGTGTTGGTTTAGGTTCCCCTATCTGTGTAGTTTTATCCAATTCAATAGCAAAAGGGTTCCCCAACTTGGGATTAAAATATATTAGATGGGGAGGGAAGATGAAACCATGATATTCCCTTGTCCTAAGAGAGTATAGCATAGTTTCATAAGTTTTCATCAATAGGGATAGAGATATCATGGAGATGTTTTTTGGTTAGCTTCATTATCTGGTATTGGTAGCACCTGGCTAGCCATATTTCATTCGAGGTACCCTTTTCTTTTTTTATACTTGGGTTCATTCCTTCTTCAATTCAATAGATATACACTCATACATATCACATTACCTAGTAACTACTTTGGGAATTGAGGTGGAGATACTTCTAGTTCCCTTGGAATTGGATATTCTAGTTGAAGATCAAGATTATCAATAAGAATTATATAGATAATATAATCAAGTTCTTGGATAGTAGTAGTAATCGGTATATATTCTAAGGTTTTTGATGAAACCATATGATATAATACTTAGTATGGACTATTTTTATTCAGTATAGGATATTTTTTATTTCATATTGAGGAAGATTATGTTATATGATTTTGAAAGAAGATTATTCCATGTTTGTTAGAAAGAGATACCCTAATATGGGATAGAGGTGTGTTCCATCAATTTATTCCTTGATGATTGAGTTGATGATTAGTTTTCTAGAGGTTCATATGATAGTTCATTCCATGGTTGTGGAAGAGTAACCGAGTAATTTTCTTATGTTGGTTGTGTCGTTACCCCCTCAATGAGAGATCTATTTTGTGATATAGTTACAAATGGGAATTTATATGATCTCTATGTCTCCTTTTAGTATGAATCCATTATTGTTTTTAGAGATACGAGTGAAACTCTATTTTTTTCAACAACTATTTCTTCAACTAATCATGTATCCTTTGTGTGAACTAGTATAATTGTTTAGGAATTATTATGGAATTTTTTATCTTTGTATCGATTATCATCTCATGAATGAGATGAAAAAGAGTAACCACTATACACTTACCAAAATTGATGATTTATTGGTTTAGTTGAAAAGATCTAGTTGTTTCTCAAAGAATGATACGCTATCAGGATATCATCATATTTGTGTGTAATATGAGGATACTCTGAAAACATAATTTTGATATCGATATGGGAATTATGATTTAATGGTGATGGTATTCAGTGTGAATAATGCTCAAGTAGAGTTCAAGAGTTTTATGAACAAATTGTTTAGATAATTCATATATTTTTAAATGGTTTTTTTCTTTGATAACACCTTTGTGTACTCCATGACTGAGGAATAACATATACATTATCTTCATACCATTTTGGGAGTTGTTCATCATCATTATCTATTCAGCATGTTGTCAAAGTGTGAGTTTTTGGAATGTGAAGTTCATTTTGTTGATCATGTCATGTCCCAATGAGGATTATTTTTAGATATTTCAATTATCAAGGGAGTCATTTCCTTTGAATCCCTAGGAAAGTTTTAGAGGTGCAAAGTATCTATGGACATACAGTCTATTAAAGTTTGTTCATATCATATTTCCCTTAAGTTACAAATCCTCTGACAGCCTTCACCGTAAAAGATCAGGCGTTCTTTTGTACTGATCCCTGAAAGGAAACTTTTTAGTACATAAAGGAGAAGTTTTCCAATGCTTCAGTTCACCATTTTCAAGAAGTGGGAGTTTAGTTTGATTTTTTCTATAATTCTCTACATCATTGTTTGGGTTGTGTTTTTATATAGTAGTGATTAATTTTTTATTATGGTTCTTAACAGTTACATCCCCGTGAATAAATTATTGCACCACTGATCTATTATTTATAGATGTTGTATTTCATTGAATTTGTAGATACATTACCATATCAGTGATATTTTTGTGGATTTTACTGATTATGAGAGATATTTTTATGTCTTCTAAGGACATGACATGATCTTTTGGAAGCAATGGTGGTTGTAATTATAGCTAGATTTTGACATTAAGATTTAATATAAATCAAGTATGAAAAATATTGTGAATGAAACACCATGTTGAAATTCAATTAGTGATTCCATTCATAACTATAGTGATTCAAAGATAATAGTTGAAGATTTATTAGTTATTAGTCAATATATATTATTGGATGGTTGGTGACGGTGAATTTTAGATCATAGTATAGTAATCCTTAGTGTAGTAGGTGGAGGAGTCCCACCATGGGGATTATGAGGTTTTGGTATTGAACGACTGATTTTTCATTTTTTATTCCCCTGATAGTTGGTCTATGTATAAACTATCACACCTTGAGATTTTATTAAACATTTATCTTCCAAATATATTTAATTTAATCGATATAATTCATTACACACAAAACTGAATTTTAATGAACTGTTATTTAGTAAATTGATATAACTTAGAAGTTAAATTAGAGGGTATTAATAATAATAACTATGATATGAAAATTATAAGTTTTATATGGGTATAAAAAATTCATTATCTATCAATTTATTAAAAATAAAAATTAAAAAAATCAATGTAAAATAGATGTCATTGTCAACCACTATTTTTAAACATGAAAAGTTATTTTATACTAATAAAATTACTATTTTTAAATGAGTTTTTAAAAAATAATAGGTAAAAATTATTTCCATTTTTTATAAAATTTATTGAAACAATTAAAATCAATTTTGTATTAAATAGAACAAATTTATCATAGATTGAAAGTTTGAGATTTTTTTGATTTTATTTTACTAAAAATAGTATTTTAAATTATATCATTTCCATAGTTACATATTTTTTTAAAATGGTTTAGAATAAAATGATAGTTATATTATATTATTATTAATCAAATTTAGGTTTTTTTAATATATTTCATCTTTAATTTTGATATACTAACTTTATATACTTATGAAATCTTTTTCCTTGGAAAACTAATTTATCATTACAACTGTGGGTTTAATTTTAAATTAAACTTTTCACTTCTATGAATTGAATTTTGTATAATGAATTACATATTTTTAATTATAATAATTAATATTAAGTCTTATGGTAAACTTAATATATTTCATAAAAATAGTAATAACAGAAACAATTAATTAATATGGTTGAAATTAAAAAATATTTATATATATTTAAGAATAAAGATACAGGTTAAAATAACCTTAAAACTTGTCTAATTTATATTCTATAGACTTATTTATACCTTATATAATATAAGTTTATATAAGGGACATTTTGGATCCTTTTTCATTAAAATTGAAAATATATTATTGTAAATCATTGAAGAATAACAAGTGTATCGCTTGCCTCAATTATAAAAGGGAAAACCCCCTCCTCTCCTCTTCACACTTCAATTAATTTTTTGGTTTGTAAAATTACCCAAAATAAATAAATTACATAATAACTTCCTTATGGCCTAAATTCAATTTTTTATAACAAAAATATCCATGGAATGCATTCGGTATAAACCTACTAAGGCTCCATAAATAAAAAGGTATATTTATTAACTGTGCTTTTTCATTATATTTCTTCTTCCACCTACATTAAATCTTATTGACATTCTATGAAAAAATAACCCCAGTATATATAATATACTAATATTTTATAATATTAATTTTTTAACCTAAATTCAACTCCTCTTCCATAAAATTATAAATGAAATACTCGATCATCTATATGGTAGAGTATTTCCCTGCCAAGAAATGTAACTCATTTTCAATCATTGTCTTTCGTTAATGAATATTATGTAATAATTAATATGTATATATATATAATTATATTTATGACATAATTATAAAAATGAAATTATAATATCATATCTACCTTCTTCATGTCTAATCTATTATAAAATGATAATGTCACTCATGCAAACGTGTGGACTATCACCTCCACTAAGTGATATGATAAGTTGTTTCATTTTATAACAACATGAATTTTAATAATGATACATCTATTGAATATATATGATATATATGATCCTAAAATTATTCTTTAAAGGTTAGTTAATATTTCTATTTCATTCATTACATCCATATAAAAATGTAATCATTATCCATCTATATATAGTGTATATTGTCTCCTTGGACAATGTAATTCAATTTTAAATATCTAAAATTTATGGATGATTGTAAATATCTATATAATTAATATATATGATATTTATATCAGGAATATAATTTTTTTAGATGAATGATATTTAATCAAATTAGATGGAAAAAATGATCTGAACTAAAAGAGACATGAAAAATGAGGCAGTTGTGACCCGCAATGGGGATTTTAATAAATAATTCTTAACATAAGGGTGATAAAATAATAAAATTAAATCATATATGGTATGATATATATGATTATATTTCTATAATTTATTTACAATAAACTTATACTTATTATGAATGAGTTTGAAATGTATAATAATAATTTTGTGGCTTGAGGAAAGGTATTTTCATCTCACTTTTATTTCTATGAGACTCATGTCATATTCACTAATTGTTTATTTTATGTGGTGAATATTCTTACCAACAAATACCTTGAACCTAGTATCCTATAGCTGGTTCCTTTATTAATTTGGTACTAATTACATGATATCATATCCAAAAGGATGGAATAGTTTAGTATCATTGGAAAATTAGATACACACATAAGTTGTACATTACAACATGAAAGAAAATAAACAACATAAAAACTCAATTGAAAAAACTCTAACACTCATAGATTACCCCTACAAGTTATTCATAATATTTATCTTCACATCCTAGGGAAAATAAAACATAATAATAGGGTGATATCATATTCTATATACGGGTAAAAATATTGTTGAAGCTATCATAAATAATCATAAACAATAATTCATGGTGAATGTCTAGAAATTATTTAATTAAAACATAATATTCATTATGATATGGTAGGAATAAAAGATAATTAAATAATTCCATAAATAACGACATGATAAATAAACATAACCATGGATATTATTAGAGTAGAGAAATCACAATGACTATAAATTACTATTATTATGATTATGGAATGCATAATTTTATAAATCATAAACATACCATCAATTTTTTGGCTAAGACACCGTAAATGGGTAAAAAAGGTGTAATTTGTCTTATGAGACATAATGATGCATCTAAGGGAAATAGACTCCCTCAATTACATAATAAGACCAATGCATTCCACATAGGAAATAATTTAAACATAATAAACAAATAAATTTAGTTTGAAATTAGAATATGAAAGGTTAATAAATTTCCCCAATCAATATACATAATCATAAACCATCCAGAGTAATATGACAAATGGTATAAAGACAGTACATCATCAGTCAAAATAATCATAACCAATTAAATAAAATATGGTATATGGTAAAATATAATATAATATTAAATGAATAATAAGATTCAATATAGGGTTTTTAAAAAGATTAATATACTCCATTGAAATTGTTTATAAATTCTTTTGAGAAATACACTTTTTACTTTTGGAAAGAAGATTTATTATGAAAAATCATTTTTATTTGACATGAAATCTGATTATAAACATGTATAATCCCAAAAAATAAAATTTATAAAATATTAAATGATGTCTAACTGAAATGAAAACATGTATAAATATTTTTTAAGAAACTATAGAAATTGGTCACTTTAGTGTGGTTTAAGGGAAAATGAAAATGAGTCTTTAAATCAGAAAAATTCATAATTGTTTAAATAAAACCCAAAAGGGATACAATAGTTTTTAATGAAATAAATAGTAAATTTATTAAAATATTTTTTTCTTAAAATATATTATAGTGTGCACATGAAAAAGATTAAGAAATTGAGAAATTCCCTTAAATTGGGCTTACATATCAGGAGGAATTGAAAACAGAACCTTATAAAACATGTATTTCCCCATCAAAGAAAGAATTATTGAGATAGATAAAAATATTTTTAATATAAAAAATATAATTTAGGAGGATTAAATAGGAATAATTAAGAATTTTTGTGGGGAAAGGATAGAAAATGTGTATCCTAGGTGAAAATTTGAGGTTTGTGAAAAAACCTTTACCTTATGTCTGAAAGTGTTCTTCACTTGTACATAATATCTTACATGATGAAATTATATTCATTAATAATTAAATTTAGAACATATTTCACATTTAATTTATTACTAATAACTTTATTAAGTTCATTAATGACCTTTTTATGAGTTTTAAGATTCAATTTCGTCATTCGTAAGTGTTTGTTTGCGTGGTTTTCCTGACTTGTTAACATGTATACATGTACGAAAGATAATTTGCAATGAGATTAGTTATCCAGAATTAAAATTACATTTTATTAATGGTTTTATAGAATATTTAATGCACTTATATATCATATTCTTCATATATGATGATGATTGCTTAGATAAAATGTTATTTATAACAGTTTGGATTATGTCGATGTTTTTTAAATCATCACGCACTAGTTTTGTTTTATTAATTAATATTATGTATATATACTAGTTCCATAACACTGAATAAGTTTTAATTTAAATATGATAATATTTTTTTCCAAAAAATTGGTTTTATGACCATGAATAAAGCAATTATCAGAAAATTAATGAATAATCATCCACGAAGGTGGTGAATCGACACCACATGGATGACGATTTAATTTTATGAAAAAATAGGAAGATAAAATAATTGACGGTGGATATCCCATTATTATAATAAAATTAAAATATATATAAGATGATATATTTATTATTCATGTTTGTAAAATTGAAATAACAAAATTATAATAAAAGAAAAAAAATTAAATGAAAATTAAAAGAACATAAGAAGATATTACCTCTTGAATTACTCTCTTTTAGAACCATTATAAAGAACTTTGAAAGGGTATTATGGGTAGGAACATAAATAACAGAAAGTGGGGGGGTTAAGAGAGGTATTGGGTAGAAATTTTACATGTTTCAAGGCTTTGGATGTGTGAAGGGAGAGGTGGTGAGGGGTTTTATTTATAGTGGAGAAGGGGGGTGTTTTTTTGATTATTTTATTAATTTAGATACTATTTTGGGTCAATAATATCAATATTCTGAAGATTATAACTATATATATTGAAATAATTAAGGATGGTTATATATTTTGGTCTTACATCATCCATACATAATCTTTGACTCAATAATTTTTGTATTTGTTAAATATCATAAATTATTCTATTTCACTATTCAAAAAAATCATCAATTTTATAAAATTCAAAACAATTCATCATAACCATTTGAAAATGTTTATAATTCAAAATATAACTCCATTTTATGAAAAAAAACATTCTAAAATTGAGAAGATTAATTTTTAAATATTGTCATTATTTACATAGAAAATAAAAATTTTAAATTATAACTGTATTTATGACACTTTGAAAAATTAATTATGGTCTCATATAATTATCTTATAATCATAAGAAAACCAATTTTTATTTTATGACTCTATTTTTTGAATGTAATTTTTCCATAAAATATTTATATTAATTATAAAATTTTAAAACAACATTCATGTTTTGAAAAATTATTAACAATTAATTTATCGTTTTTAAAACATTTATTTACTTATTATAGAAAATAAATATTTTATATTTTTAGTTATAATATACCTAAATTCTATTTATAATTTCATAGGGTAAGGTATTATTCTATTAGTCATATTATTATTCCTTGTGGTAATATTATTATTCCAATGGTTATATAGTGTATTAAGGTTTAAAACTCCGTGTTTCATGAAGCATAAACTATAAAAAGTATTAAATTTTAATAGGCATACCATAAAATAATTGGGTGTTACATTCTACCCTCCTTAAAAAAATTTCATCCTCAAAAAATCCCTAATTTCACCTCATAAAATGATTTGTGTAGTTATTTATCATAAATTCATCCACTTCCGAGGCCACCTCTTCAATTTTATGATTTTTTCAAAGTTCCTTTACTAGCTAAGTCGATCGATTCCTCAAAACCATCTCTCTAGTATCCAAAATATGAATAATAAATTCATAGTAAGATAAATCAGTTTCCAATTCTATTACATCATAATTAATCATATGTGATTTTTCTAGCTTTTACTTCATTAACCAAGAGATGTGGAACACATTTTGAACATTATAATGGATATGTGGAATCACCAAATGATAAGACACAACACCAACTCAATCTAGTATTTCAAAAGGTCTATTGTACCTAGGGCTCATTTTCTCTTTTTCCAAATCTTATTACACCTTCTGTGGAGATACTTTCATGAAAACATGATCTCCCAATTTAAATTCCAAATCTTTCATCGAATATCTCTTTTTCTTACTTTAAGATTATTTTATATGGATTTTAGTACTCTTTAAAATTTTTATTATTTCCTCCACATGTTTTGGGCCAACAATATTCCTCTCACCAACAAGTTTGGTGTAGAACATCTCTTTCCATAAAATTCTTCATGTGGTTTCATTTGAATTCTTGAATAAAATATATTATTGTACGAAAACACTAAAAAATTTAAATAATGATCCCACATACCTTAAAAGTCAACTAATAATTATATCAAAATATATTATAATGTTGTAATGGTTCTCTTATATTACCCATTAGTTTGAGGGCGATAATTTGTACTTAAATAAAGTTCAATGTCTAAATATTTCTGAAGGATTTTCCATAATTTCGATGTAAATTGTTGATAATGATAAAAAAATATTGAATGAGGTGATCCCAAAAGTCTTATAACTTCATTAATATAGAGTTTTTCAAGGTGATAAAATGGATAATCCTCCCTTAATATAAGGAAATGTGCATATTTGTTATGTTGATCAATAATTACCTATATTGAAACATTTTTTCTTTGAGTCATAGGTAATCCAGTGACAAAATCCATAGTGATGTCATCCTATTTCCATGAAGGAATAGGCTGAGGTTTTATGAATCCTCTATAATGTTGTATTTCACCCTTCAGCTATTGAAAAACTAAACACTTCGATACATACTCATAAATTTCATACATATATTAAACCACTATAAATATTCCTTCAAATATCTATATATATTATTAAAACTATGATGTGTATGGAAATTTGAGCTTTGGGATCATCCAATAACTCCCTTTCTAGCTCAATTATAGAGGGAACATAATGTCTCTTCCCAAATTTTAGATTTCCATACCTATACATGAATTCAGACAACTTCCCATCATTCATACCATTATTTTTCCTTTGAAAACTCTCATCATCATACTAAGAAATTTTAATCCTTTCCAGTAAATTTTTTTGGGAAACTAATTGAAAAATTAATGATGTTTTACTTTCCTAGATAATTTACATATATATATTTTTCATATCCATGTTCATAGGATCCTTTTAAATCCTCATTTTGTTTATAAATCTATGATCCTTCCTACTCAATGCATCTGATACATTATTCACATTCCCTATGTGGTAGTGTATTGAACAATCATCATTTTTTGAGTATCTCAAGCTATATCCTTTTCCTCATATTGAGTTATTTATATAAGAAAATATATTTCATGCTCTTTGGATCTATATATATGTCACATATTTCACCATATAAATAGTTTCTCCATATCATCATAAGAAATATTCCATCTAATAACTTAATCTTGTGAGTTGGATAGTTTTTATCATGTGTATTTTACTGCCTTTTTTACTAGGAAATAACATTATCACACTAATTAAGGACATAACCAAATCATTTCTTTGATGTAACACTATAAATTAAAAAATCAACCATTTCCCAATAATAGATTACAAATCTAAACATTCAATAATATCCTCTTCAATTCTCCAAAAACAAATCTTCAAATTATTTATTTCATATGAACATAACCCCTTAACAAGTATTTTTGGTTCACAGGTTAGCTAATATGGAAAAATTAGGAATCAAAAATTGATATTAACCTGTATAACCAATGAAACTATATACCATAGTTATGTTCATTGGGGTAGGACATTCCTGGACTACCTTTTAAATAATTTGATCAACTAAGAATCCATCATTAAAGACTATATGGTCATGAAAATAAACTATTTGAATCCGTAATTCACACTTTCTAAAAAAAACTCATATAACACTTTTCTTCTAAAATTATCTCGAACAATCCTCAATTAGTTCTCATAGTCATCATATATTTTAAAATATATAAATATATCATTATAAAAATACCACAAAAAATCATCAAGATATTCCTTGAACACTTTGTTCATTAGATCCAAAAAATACAGTTGGACAATTAGTCAATACAAATGGAATTATTGTATACTCGTAATGTCCATACTAGGTTCAGAATGTTTTATTTAGAATATATTATTTATTAATACACAATTTATGATATCCATATCAAAGATAGATCCCTGAAGAATATTGATCTCTGTGAATCTGATCAAATATTTCATCAAAGTGAGGTATGGTATACTTATTCATTGTTGTAATAGAATTGATCTCCTTGTATTCAATACATAGGCTCATAGATCCATTATTATTTATAACAAAGAGAACAAGCCCCCTTGGAGAAACTATATGGCGAATAAATTTCTTATTACTCAACTATTATATTTTTTTTCTTTCAACTCCACTAATTCTATAATGGTCATATTATATGGATTATTTGATATTGTCCTTGAGCCATGAATTAAATCAATTGAAAACCCAACATCGGTCTCTAGAGGATTTCTACATAAATCCTCTAAAAATGCATCAATGTATCCTTGTGAAATAAGTTCGTCTTAAATTTTAAGATTTCATTCCTCACCAATATATGATGTTTTCTCTTCCTCCCCAACAGTTTCATTTAAAATATTTACTAAATGAGGATCATGATATGTCTCAAATGATGAATTATTCTCTATAAAGATGATAAGTTTTATACCTTATACAGGAATCATAATTTCATTCTCTCTACAATGAATGTTTTCATTATATTTTGAATGCCATTAAATACCTAGGATTATATCAAAATTAAACATTGGTATGATGATAAATTTTGAAATTAGATCATGTCTATGTGTCATAAAATTAACTCCTCATCACATCTTTGTCTTAATAGGGTTTATACTAGGATTCTTCACTGACAACTCCCTTATTATGGTGAATTGGAAATATATAATTTTTTATAAAAACTAGGATGATATAATTGAATGAGATAATCAAGATTCAAATAACTATTTAGTTAAATTTTAGGAGTTCATTAAAGTACCTTCCACCAAATTATTAGTAACATTCACAACTAATATTTTGAATACACAATCATGGACTTGTTCTCTTGGCCTTTTCTCAAGCAAGTATCCTTGACGCATAGACCATTCATGTTAATAATGTCACAACTTTTAAAATTTATATAATTGAACATTGAAAGATTATTTCATTCCCTTGAAATCAAGGGATTGGTGGACCTTTTCTCCACACTGGTAATGAACTCCCATCCTTAAAAGGCTTGTTCCTTGATGTTTCTTTACACATTTTCTACCGAATTAAAAGTAAACACTTCCCTTATTCCTATTTTCCTTATTTCATTTTTCAATGTTTTCATCATTACACATATTAACTTTTTTCATTTAATGTCATAAGACCTAAAAAATTATTTCTAGGTCTTGATAGCAGTGAGACTATATATTAATATAATTACAGTATTTCGGATACCAGTGCACTTAAGAGGAATGGTTTTAACCAATAAATTAATTGAACAATCGTGCAATTTGGATTGTATATATAATCCAAAACATTATTTTCTAACCATGTAATGTTTTCTCCAAACATTGAAACACTCTTATCCTCCTTTTTCTTAGATTCAAGAATTATCTTCTAGATATAATCTTTATTAATGAGGGAAATATTTTTATATGAAATATTACTCAAAATACACCCTTTCTATATTTAATGTTTCTTCTTACCCCTTTGTGTTTTTAATTAATACCCACTATTGATCTGCATTTCTTGATAGATGATAATCTTCCATGATAACCTTCTCCCTTTATATATTTCCCAAAGAAAGAAATGTTCTAAAATTTTTCCTCCTCATTGTGGATTGTGATTATCCATATCGATAAGATTATTGTTCATAACCTGAGTAAGATGTCCCAATATAGTTATAATTTTCTTATCTCTAGTTACTGCTACTAAAAAAGCATCATTATTTTATATTCGTGGGAAATCTAGACATGTAATACTTGTGTTGATACAGTTTCCATTCAAATCACAATGTACCATTTATAAAAAATTTCATACACAAAATTATATTATTGAAGTTAATGCATAATTTCAAACTAGTAACACATAATATAAATTGAAAATTTTATGCATAGATAATTATAAACATGGTTTCTTTAGCAACATATTTAAATTTAAATCATTCATAATGTTCTGTAAATAAAATTTGAATTATATCATGAATATCCCTAATATGATTCAACCAAGGTGTAAAGTAAGGTTTGTTTCCCTGAATAGGTTAGGTCAAATTAGGCCCAACACACCTTATCATAGTTGTTACTTATAGGTCAATTTGTACCAAAACCACTCCAATTATAGTATCCATATAAGGAGGTATTTCTGGTAAGACCCACATAATCTATAACTTACCAAAATTCTATTATTTTTTTCTATTATTATCCTCAATTTTAATCTTAATGTTATGTTCTCTGCTATTTTTTCCTTAAATCAAGTTTCCAAGGTTTCTACTAATTTTTCTTTCATACCAACTGTAAAGACCTTGACCTTATTAGCTCGGATCTAGAGCCTTAAATTATTAAATTAGTACAATGAATAAGATATAATTTCCTAAAGTTCCAAATATTTTAGTAGATTTGGAAATCCAGATACACACATAAGTTTTAAATTAAAAATTGAAAGGAAAAAACAAATAGAAAATCCATTGGATATACCCATAAACTCCAAGAATATCTTTTAATGACATTCATAATAGAAATCTCTGTAACCTTGGAAAAAATTCACAAGAAAAGGGGATATCAGAAGATCAATAAGGGTAAAAAAATAAAGTGGATGTTTTCATAAATAAAAATAAATAATAAGACATTGGGAATAAATAAAAACACATTCCATTAAATAATAATCTTGAGCATAATATGGAATGAATAAAAGATGATTAAATAATTCCATAAATAATTAGAAGAGAAAAAAACATAACAAAGGATATTATACTCATTGAATAATCAAATAGACAATAAATTATTATTATAATAGTGAGGGAAGTAATAATTTCAAACATTATAAAAATACCATCAAAACATCATCCAAGACAACATAAATAGGAAAAAAACCTATCTAGTTTGTCTCATGAGACCTACTGATGCATCGAGAGGCTTTATAGGCCACGAGCATCACATACTAAGTCCGATGAATTAATAATGTTAAATGGGTGAAACATAATAAAAAAATACATTCATATTAATACTAGAATATGAAATGATAACAACATTCCCTAAACAATAATCATAATCATAAACCATACAGAGTAATATAGAGAATAGAAACAAGATAGTACACCCAGTTTCAAAATAATCATAAACCATTCAATAATATCTATTATATGGTATCATAAGATATCAATTTCAATAAATAATATGATTTAATAGTGTTTTTTAAAAATATATGAATATAAAATAATAATATTTTTGAGAAATTCCTGAGAGAAATACCCTATTTACTTTTTGAAAGAATTGTTCTTTTGGAAAATAATTTTTATTTACCATAAAATATTATTATGAACATGTATATCCCCATAAAAGAAAAGTTATTTAAAATAAAATTATTTCCAACAGAATCGAAAACATAAAAATAGAGTTTTCAAAAAACATTGTATATGGGCCACTTTAATGTGGATTATGGTAAATTTACAAGATTCTTTAAAGGATTGAAAGGATTAATTATTTACATAAAACTAGAAAATATCTAAGATATTTTTTTCATAATACAAATTGTTATTTAAGAAAAATATATGTGTATTATGATATAAGATTGATTTAATTTTAAAATGGGTAAACAATTAGGTTGTTCCCTCAAATCAGGCTTTCTTATGAAGAGGAATTGAAAACAGAACCTTATAAAACTAGTATTTCCCCAAAAAAAGATGAGTTGATATAGGTATGTATATTTGGAACATAAATACAAAATTTAAAATTATTAATTTATAATAATATAGAATTATGTTGGGGTAAATATGGATAAAACATATCCTAAATGAAAAATAGATGTTCAGGATGAAACCCTTACGTTTTGTCCGAAAGCATTTTGCACTAGTAATTTACGTCATCTATAATGAAATTAAATTCAATATTATTTAATTTAGAACCAATTGATCATTTATTTTATTTATTTTAATTTTATTAAGTTCATATATGGTCATTTTTATGACTTATAAGATTCAATTTCATCATTCAGAAGTGTTCGTTTCTTTCATTTTCATGATTGATTTACTTCTATACATTTATGGAAGCTCCTTTAAAATTGGAATAGTTATCCAAAATTGAAATTATATGTTATTAAAAATATTATATAAAATTTAATGGTCTTAAATATAAATTTTTATATATTTTAGGATGATTAATTAGAGAAAATGTTAATGCTAATTGTCTTGATTATTTTGGTGTTTTGTTCAATCATCATGCATTAGATTTATTTTATTAATTATTATTATGTAAATATATTGGTTATAGAACACTAAATGAGTTTCAATATAGTTATTATAATCTGTTATATCTATAAAAATGGTTTTATGGCCATCCTTTGAGGTTTTATTATAAAATAAAATAATCATCATCCTTGTAGGTGGTGAATCGTCACCCCACGGACAACGATTTAATTTTTAAAACAAAAGGGGGAAAATAAATGAATTTACTATGAATATGCCATTAAAATTATAAAATTATAGTATATATAGAATATTTTAGTTATCATAATTTTTTTTAAAATTAGGTAAGAAAAGGATAAGAAATGATAAGAAATGAAATTGATTAAATATTAAAATAACAAAAGGGGAGTTTACCTCTTAGATTCCTCTCCCTGAGAACCTGCTTAAAGAAAATTTAAATTATCTCTTTGGTGAGAAAAAAACATAAAAAATAGGGGGGATATGTTTTAGAGATTGATTGGGAATAAATTTTGCAGTATTCAATGATTTGGAGGTGTGAGGAGAAGATGTGGTGTGGGGTGGTATTTATAGTGGAGGAGAGGCACTACCACAAAATAGGGCAAGGGAAGCGTTGCCCTTTATCAGCGCTAAATAGAAAGTGCTGAAAATGGGTATGCCTTTATCAGCAATAGTTAAAAGCACTGATAAATCTAACCTTTATCAGCGCTAAAATAAGCGCTGATAAAGGTGTACCCTTTATCAGCTCTTTTTTTAGCGCTGATAAACGGTAACATTTACCAGTGCTTATTTTAGCGCTCATAAACATTTTTATTCTTAATTTATATAAAATTATAATATTTATAATAAAAAATAATTTTTTGTATATATTAACAATTATATACCAATATTTATAGAAATATACTCTTTATTGTTATAATTATTAATAAATATATATATATATATCTTATATGCCATTTTAAATAAATATATAAGAATACAAATAAATTATTAAATAAAAACTACTGGAACCTTTATCAGTGCTTGTTGAAAGTGCTGATAAAGGTATGTTTTAACAGCACATTTATTTTAGTGCTGATAAAACATACCTTTATTATCTCTTTTAACGAGTGCTGATAAAGGTTCTAGCGGTTTTTTTTAATAACCCTAATTGGACCTCCTCTCTCGCGCGTGGTCAAGCTTTCACGGAAGCTGAACCAGGCCCCTCTTCTACCGCGACCTCTCCTCCTCCTCTTCCTCATCCTCCTACTCCTCATCCTCCTCCTCCGCCGCCGCCACCGCTGGTTTTTCCTCCTCCGCCGTGACCATCGCTGTCTCTGCTGCCGCTGGTCACTGTAGGAGTATTTTCCTTATCTTGGGTTATTATATTTCTTTAGAGATTCCTTCCTTTAGGTGCTATCCGTGGGGAATATTGGTGACCCTATCTAATTTGAGTGTTCATGGATGAATCACATGCCATTTATAGAGCTAACTGATGGGATTCATATCAAGGTATATGAATATGGGCGTGTACCTTATGTTTTACTAAAAATTTCTAATGGATCCCTTCAAACCAAAATTTATCATGTTACGACCTTTTAGTAGTTGTTGAGTTATGTCATCATCCTTCTATAGGTTGGAGGGGAGCAGGAATGTGTGATTAATTCAAAGATTCAATTAGGATATACAAGTTCTCCTTTAAGACATATGTGAAAATATAAATCCAATCCTATGATTTTGTTGGGATATGCTAGCATTCCTCTTGAATGGGGGTGGGGATATAGGCCTCGTATCATATGGAAATTCAGATATGATGTTACCTTGCTCAGCATTTATGGCAGCATGAATATGGGATTACCCCTATGTGATATTTGAGAGATTTCGATTACCACTTTCTACTAATGCTTCCAATATATGTTGACAAATATTTAAGACATGTGTGGGGATATAGGGTTGTTTTTATATTTTCTCCAAGTGTTATTTATGGGATTCTATAATTTCAATAGGATTATGAGCCTATTTGTTTGTAGAAGTGGGGATATATACATACTCTTTCCCCTCATCCACTTCCATAAGAAACTGGTATAATTTATTCATGGGTGTGGAAATATGTGCATTCCCCCTAATTTTTGTCAAGATGTACAGGTAGGATCATTGAGTTTTAATAGGGATATGATCCTACTCACTAGATACCACATGTTGTGTTGGAAAACTTTTTATCGGGAAGTGTGGATACAAACCTTCTCCCTATGATTAATAGATCTTAATTCCTAGAGAGACCGCATAGCTTCTTGGATCTAAGAGATTAGGGAAGGGGTCTGCATTTTAGTGCCCTCAACAGGCTTATAAGGGTTAGTGGTCACATTATGTTGGTGATAGTGGTGATTGTTAGGAGCCCTTCTGGGTGACCCCTGAACTGAGTTGAGGTCATGGATGACTTCTTGATCCACCTTCCTAAGATAAGAAATATAATGATTATCATTCTCTAGGGATATAATTCTGAATTAATTAATGGTGGTGGTAGGTTCCACTTTCTTTATTATAGTTTCCCTGTAATGGGGTGGGTTGTGAGGCTTCAACACTTGAAGACCCTCATATGAAACTTCAAGAGTAGGGACAGTACTGTGTTAGTGGTACCCCCTTACCATCTTGTCATCCACCTAGTTTTGAGGTCTCCGAATAGGTGATGTATTCCTTTGGATCATGGGGGTCGTAGATTTGGCAGAAATTGAAGCATGGGAACATCCAGTGGATGAAGAGAAATTCACTTTCGATTGAATGGAGCTCATAAGGGGTACCTATATACAAAAACTACCAAAAAAAGAATATTGATTAGTGAATTATTAAAAATAAGTATATTCAATTAATCATTATAACAAGTAAAGGATTCATGTTATATTAAAAAAAATTATATGGAGAACATGAAACAAAATAGCATGACATCCTAAGAACACCATTATATTCTCATTGAAGAATTCAAATTGGTTTCATGATTTTTTTTGTATATGACATGAAAATAAAATGTCCTGACATGTGGGGAACCTAATTTATTTAGTTATTGAATAATTTCATGTTAGTTTTATCATTTTTGTTTCAAATCAAAACAACATAGCCCAATTCTTGGTTGTGAGGGGGACTGAGTATGGTAGCACAATATTTGTGTTAGGTTATGATTCTTTTTTAGACAATTTCCAATGGGTTTATTCATATAACTAGAAACACCTAATGTCTCACACATTCATAAGTTAGGCAAGGGAAGGATGTGGATGCTCTCATGAGTAAGATGGATTCATGAGGACGGGTATGAAATATGCAGATAGGTTTAGAACTCAAGATGGAATATTACATATCCTGTCGAAATAGGAATCAAAGTCCACATAGTTTAAGGGAAATAGTTTAAGTTTGTTTGAAAAGAGTGTACCATGAAGTTTAAAGTCATACGATTAGGATGTATGTGTCATGAAAGGTGTGATAACAGAGGATTGATCAGGGCTTACTCATTTGGGATATACTATCTAGAATAAACTTGGGGATTATACCTAGTAATAAGGACCTATTGGTCTGGGCTTATCCATTGTATGTTCATATTTTATATTTTAAAAGTATGTTGAACTCGTTCTATCGAAGGTGGGTTCTATAATTTATTGATATCTTAAGGTGTGTTTAACCATGGTGTGGGTTGATTTCGGTTTTAGTGGGTTCTTGGGGTTTGTGGGATGTGGTAAATGGTGTACTTGGTTTTAGATTATTTTATTCTCATGGGTTTCCCCTATTTTATGTTTTCTTTTCAGTTGGAAATCTCCTCTGTTGTGCGCCTCTCCTCTACCATGAATGCACCTCTTTTGTGTGCTTAACGACACCTTCATGGTGAGTTTTCTCCTATTACTCATTGTTTTACTCTTGTTTGAATGTTATTACTGTTTGATATTGATGGTTATAATGTGAAATGTACGGGCTAAATGCCCCGCTAAAAATCGTCGTCGTTTGTGGTCCTTGTTTGCGCACTAAATGAATTGCATGTTGGTTGGTTCTTATTGAACATTTGAATATAAAAATTGGTAATTTATGTATACTTGACTTATGAATGAACACCCCAGGATGATAAAACTTCTGTGATAACCCCTGAATTAATAAAAAAAATTGAATAAGGGATGATTTGTAAAATCTAAAATTATTATTGTATGGTTTGTATGGTGTTACGATTGTGAGCAAGATCGTGTTTTTGTATGGTGTTTCAGTTTTTGGCATGATTGATATGCCATTTCTTTCATGTTGTAGTTCTTCCACCATTGAATATCAATCAAAACATTACTGTAAGAACCTGGTTCTTATTCCTGAGGTATGGGTTTCTTCTTTTCTCTTTTACTTAAGTTTTTTTGAGAAAATAAGAAAAATGGGGGAAAATCCTAAATTTTGTGACTACATGTCGTGTACTTTTCCACATGATTTGTACTTTGGTCGTGTGGAAGGAGTACATAGGGCGTGTAGTTCGGTCGACGATGATGGGTGTAAAAATCGACTACACGCCGTGTAGTTTGTATTTACACACCGTGTAGTCAGTCGGCAGGAAAACAGTAAGGTGGTGTCCAGCTGAGCAATAGTACACGTCATGTACTCAGGTATTACACGTTGTGTACTCATGTCGACAGATAAACAGTGCCATGCTGGTGAGAATCCGCCGAAGGAACAGTTAAGAAATGAAAACTACAAGCTGTGTACCCAATAGTACACGCCGTGTAGTCTGTTTTTTCACTTAAAATGGGAAGTAGCCTCTCATGTTCATAGGGAAGGCTTAGAACTGGAGGATAACTTGGGAGGTATGGCCGTAAATTTGGAGATCACCCGATTGAGCATCGGAAATCCTTTTCCGCCTCCATCGATCTCATTGGAACCGCACGGGTGAGTTCTTCTTTCTCTTTGCGTAGATCTCTCCAACCATTCCTATAAAGGGAGTTATTTACATTTGAAAGATAATTATTTTACCTCAGATCTATGTCGTTCTAGGGTGTTTCTAGGAGCGTCGTTCGCGTATACCAATCAGGGGCGATCGAGGTAGGTGGTTTAGTTTTTATTTCTAACTGTTGTGGTGAATTTGTGTACCATTGTGATACGCTCCCATGAATGGGGTGTCGTATGGCTGAGGCCCTGTGTAATTAAATACCTAGAATTGCATAGGTAGTTAAATGAACATGTATAACTGTTGTTTGGGATCGCTGCTTGGATCCAGGACCACCCCTTGGGCACGTTCCTCTATTTAGCCGTTTGGCCAGGTTACCCGAGGGTATATCGTGATTGTTTCATGTCTTAAATTTCCTTGAGAGGAATTGTATATAAATTTCTTGTTTATATGTTGGGCATGTCCCGGTTGCTTGTTTATCCTGTGGTAAGTGTTGTGATTAGCCTGTGGGCAGTGCTCTGTTCAGCGTGAGGGCAACTTCTTTCATGCCTGTGGGTAGTAGATTATGTGTCTATGGGTGAGACCTCGTAAGCCTGTGGGCATTTTTCGATATGACTGTGGGAAGATTCCTGTGGGTTTAGATTATCTTTACCTAATGGTAAGGGTTTACGTTCTTGAGGACACTGATTGTTTACTTAGAAATACACTGTGGTGTTTTCTTGCTATTGAATGATTAAATGAATATTAAATGGCAATATAACTGGTAAAGTTAGTTACTTTTGAGCACTGCTTAGTTTATTGAATTTACTTCTGTACACTGCTGTTGCACATTTACACTGATAGTTGGGCACGGATCTTTGGTGGGTGCCTACTGGGATTCATTTCTCACACCCTGTTTGGGTCATGTCTTCGGCCCAAACAGACTATATTTCTGCAGGTATGGATAAGGGAAGGGTCCCTATACAGGTAATTGATTGTTGTTGAGGTGTAGGGGATCATGGGACCAAGCTCAGGCTTGTGATGCTGTCGACTATTCTGTTTTGTTTTTTTGTACATATACTTTCCATTGTATTATATTTTACTAATGTGTAACATGTTCTGGTTGTTTTCATAGAATAGTGACATGTTGCATCTAGACATACAAATATGACTGCTGGTTCTTTTTACTTCAGTTGTTCATTTCAGTTATGTATGTTTTAATTCTTCCGTTGTTGTTGTATGTTTTATCTTGTATTCCGTTGTGCTACACTTTGAAAAATGAGGTCATAGTTTCCCCACTATCAGACATGGGCCCTTGCTACTAGTCAGAAACATCTGGCATTTGGGTAAATGCACTTGATGTCACGTGGCGAACCAGGTTCGGGGTACCTGTGGAGTGGTACCCAGATCCGGGATGTTACAAAGTGGAATCATAGGAGGTTTCTTTTCTTTGACTTACTATTTGGATCCTTAGTCATGGATAGGATGGAAACGGTATTTGGTAATAAGTTGTGCCTGGGAGTAGCTAACCCGTGTACAGGGAAAAGCCACTTTACCTCGTATTGTAATTTTATTAATTTTGCAATTTACAGTTGATATGATTTTCATCTTTGGGTGACACACTTGTGATTATGCTGTTTATATGTTATCCATGGGTTCTATTAGTTGCAACCCGATGAGATGAGGGCATTCCATCACATGCATCATATAGGCACATGCTAGAAATCACATTCCATGAATAGTTCCATGCCATGTAGGTGCATTAGAAATTACATGTTGTTGTGATAGCTGTTGTGCTAGAAAAGCATGCTGTTGTGATAGATACTTTGATAAATACCTACTATGTGATAGGGTATTTTTGTATGAGGCTTTGATAGAATGGACGCCAAAATTTGGTTATTGAGGAGTATGGGCCCTCATTGACCAGAATTTGGTGAATCATTGACTGTTTACCATATTTATACACATAGATAAGATTCCAAGATTTGATTCACGGGGAGTATGGGCTCTCACGAATCAGAATTTGGCACTTAGGTGTTGTTTTTCATTATTTTCTGGGATCCGGAGTAGTTTTAGAGGCTTACAGTCCGGAAAACCTAGGATAAACGTCGTGTAGTTCCTCAGACACACACTGTGTGTTCTTCTGTTCGGGAAGAAATGAAAAAAAAATTAAGTACGCGCCGCGTACCCTCTGTACGCGCTGTATAGTCTCTTCCTGTGTCATAGACCGTGTGGGCAGGGACACGGGGTAGGGAAAGGCTTAAGAAAAACACATCGTGTAGTGATGACTCGGAGTCCGCTCATGTAACTAACAACATGGACAGAGGAGACCTTGACACATACATGTCATGGCCACCATGGAACACGTCGAGTAGTCTGGCCTGGGGACCGGTCGTGTAGCTAACAAACACGGGTCGATGTTACCTCTTCTTGAACACGTCGTGTACCTGAGGGACACGTTGTGTAGTCCTTACTGGTGGGAGACCATGTGTACTTGGCCATGTGGCTGGGAATCGGGGTGGTGTACACGTCGTGTGCCGGTGTCACACGTCGTGTGGAGTTATCCTAGTAGTCGTCCGTGTCACAAATGACATGGGCAGTTGGAAATTAAACCATACACGCCGTGTAGATTCCATACATGCCATGTAGTCTTGTTCAAGTGAGTTGTGTGGCTTAGCCGTGTAGAAGGACTCGGGCAGGGAAGAAGGAATCAAGTACACGCCGTGTATTTGGAAGGCACGTTGTGTGTTTGGGGTGTTAAACTGCCAGTTTAAGTTGGGGTACACGCCCATGTGAATGGCTTGCAGGAACACACCGTGTAGTATTCTACAAGCCATGTAGTCAAATTTTGTAATTTTGAAATCTTTCCTTCTCTGTCTCCTTGTTTTTGGTCCTTGGTAATCTTGATCTAAGGTGTGTGTTTGACCTTATAGAGTCATGCCGCTGAGATGACCAATCATTGTTTTCCAGGAGAGCGGCGACGATTATACTCCAGAGATAGTAGGCCATGGGCTACTAGTGGATCCTCCAGTAGAGCCAGATGCGGCGCCAGCCGTTATATCGGGCACAGGTGCGGACGCGCAGTTCCGTGAAGGCTTCATGTGGTTCATGCAAACCTTTCAGCGAGCACCGCAGCCGCTACATCTATGGCCGAGCTGACTCGTATCTTCTAGCAGCAGCATCCACCTACATTTTCAGGGGATGGTGGACCATAGGCTACGAAGTCTTGGTTGGGTTCTATGCAGACAATTTTCGAGCATCTGGAGACTCCTCCAAGGTGGAGGGTCAAGCTCGCGACGTATATCTTGTGTGATTCTGCCAAGAGGTGGTGGTATGTTACCACCCAGTCAGAGTATCACAGAGACATGGCGTGGGAATATTTTCAGATATCCTTCTATGACTTCTTGTTCCCAAAGACGTTGAGGGAAGATAGATCTTGATAGTTCATGAATCTAGAGCAGGGCGCTATGTCATTGATGGATTATTCTGCTTGTTTCACCGAGCTTCAGCGTTTTGCACCTGTTCTGGTGGGTGATGATACATTGAGGGTTAGGCGCTTTGAGGATGGTATTCGATATGACATCTGCATGCTGATGAATTTTTTCAGGTTGCCTATTGTGCATGCTATTGTGAACCAGGCACTGATTACTTAGTGTAATCTGCGAGAAGCTAGTGGTGTGGGCCATGGAGGTTCAGTACCAGTTTCTGGTACTATTTCTACTAGCAAGAGGAAGAGACAGATGGACTTCTCTCTTGGTGGCAGTACCAGCTAGAAGAATGTTTCAGGTGGCCAGGTCATGTGCTACCAGTGTGGCAAGGAGGGGCACAAGAGACTGTAGTGTCCACATGACCCAGTGGAATGTCGATCTTGCGGCAGGATGGGTCATCTGCAACGCTTTTGCAAGGCGTTTCCACCAGTGTCTAGTGAGAGGGGTTCTGTGTAGACTCTGCATGCGGGAGGACCAGCGGCTTCTTACCAGTCGAGAAACAGGAATACGTCAGGGTGTACAGGCAAGGATGGTGGTTGTGGTCATGGTAGCCAGACACCAGGATCTCAGAGGTAGCAGGGTGGGGCAGCTCAGGGTAGCCAGGCTGTGTCGCAGGGCCGCGGCACTGGGCAGGCATATATAATGCAATAGACCCAACAGGAGCAGGATCCCGGACCTTCTACTATCAGAGGTACTATTCTAGTAGCTTATGTCTTATCTTCAGTACTTTTTTATACGGGTGCTGCACATAGCTTTGTATAAGTGCCTATTTTGGAGAGCCTTGGGCTCTGTGTTTCTTCTTCTTCTAAATTTATGATGCTAGACACTCCATTGGGGATTAGAACGACTGGTGTGCGTCAGTGCAAGGAGTGCCCCCTTGAGGTTAGTGGGTGTCACTTTCTTTAGGACCTCTATGTCTTGGAAATGATGATCTATGATGTCATTCTCGGGATGGACTGGTTGGTTCCCTTTCAAGCCTTTGTAGACTGCTATCATCGCAGGGTGATTTTCACGTCACCAGAGGGTGGAGAGTTTCTATACAAAGGTGAGTGGGATGTTCAGGAGATTCGAGCAGGACCAGAGCATCGTGGGTGAGGTGGAGTTACATCCCAGATTGCAAGTTTATATCTGGATGATCAGGGGACTTTTCACAAGGACTTCCATCAAGTGGTTGATCATTTTAGGGATGTCTTCTCGGACGACTTTTCAAGTCTACCTCCAGAGCGTGAGGGGGATTTCTCTATCGAGCTTGTGCCATGAGCGGCACCGGTATCCATTCCTCTTAATAGGATGGCTACACCTGAGTTTCAAGAGCTCAAGAGATAGTTAGATGAGATGCAGTCAAAAGGCTCCATCTGACCCAACACTTATCCTTGGGGTTCTTTGGTCCTTTTTGCGAAGAAGGTGAATGGTACCCTCAGACTCTATGTGGATTATCGGAAGCTGAACCAGCTGACAGTTAAGAACCGATATCCCTTACCGATGATTGATGATATTTTTGATCAACTTCGTGGAGCACGAGTGTTCTCAAAGATTGACTTGAGATCTGGATATCATCAGTTTCATGTTAGACCATATGATATACCGCTTACAGCATTTCAGAGTAGATATGGCCTATACGATTAATTGGTTATGCCGTTCGGACTCACAAACGCGCCAGCAGTTTTCATGGCTCTGATGAATCATGTGGTCCATCCTTATCTGGATTATTTTGTGGTAGTATTCGTGGATGATATCTTGGTGTACTCTAACACTCGACACGACCATGCCACCCATCTTGATATTGTATTGAGTAAACTAAGAGATCATAATCTATATACTAATCTCTCAAAGTGCCACTTTTGGATGGACCAGATACACTTCCTGGGTCATCTCATCTCAGAGGCAGGAGTTGCGGTAGACCCAGAGAAGGTGAGAGCAGTAGTTTCCTGGGAGCATCCTAATAACATGTTTGAGACACAGAGTTTCTTAGGGATGGTTGGTTACTACAGGTGTTTTATACAGGACTTCTCTCGCTTAGCAGCACCGTTGATGGGTTTGACTAAGAAGGGTGTGAATTTCGTTTGGTTAGAAGCTTTCGAGATAGCCTTCCAGGAGCTAAAGGGAAAGTTAACATCAGCACCAATCCTGATACTCCCAGAGCAGGGAAAGATCTATACAGTTTACTGTGATGCATTAGGTATTGGGTTGGGAGCTCTGTTGATGCAGGTCGATCTAGTTGTTTCATACGGGTCTCGACAGTTGAGGCCACATGAGAGGAATTACTCGATGCATGACCTCGAGTTGGCTGCAGTTGTTCATGTGTTACGTTGTTTGAGACATTATCTCTTGGGAGAGAATTTGGTGGTTTTCACCGACCACAAAAGTCTCAAGTATATCTGTACTAAATGTGACTTGAATATGAGGCAGCAAAGATGGGTTGAATACCTTTAGTCCTTTGATTTTTAGCTTGCCTATACACCTGGTAAGGGTAATGCAGTTGCTGATGCACTAAGAAGGAAGACTCAGACACAGGTGTTTTATGAGGCCAGTGGTGAGTGGCAGCTTATGGCTTTGTTCTTTAAGATGCATTTGGGGGTGCACGACAATCAGGGGCAGACCTATCTTTCATCTTTAGTTGTGACCTCTACTCTTTTGGATAGAGTGAGGATGAGACAGCTATCTGATTCAGAAGGCCTAGTTCTACGGGAGTCGGTGGCAAGTGAGGACCCTCCTCCTGGTTGGATGATAGGCGACGATGGAATTTTGCATTTCCATGGATGAGTATGGGTTCTAGGGGATATATGCAAGGAGATGATGCGGGAGTTTCATGCTTCATCTTGGGCAGTTCATCCCGGAGTTACCAAGATGTACTGTGACTTGAGACGTCAGTACCGGTGGCCGGGTATGAAGAGTGAAGTAGATGGTTTTGTTACAATATGTTCCACCTATCAGTAGGTGAAGGAAGAGCATCAGAGTCCAGCCAGATTGTTACAGGAGTTACCCATTCCAGAGTGGAAATGGGATGATGTCATGGTGGATTTAGTGACGGGGTTTTTGAGGTCACCTCGAGGTAATGATGTCATGTCGGTCGTTGTGGGTAGACTTACGAAGGTAGATCACTTTTTACCGATCAAGGAGACCTTCGGTGTTGATGATCTCAGAAATCTGTATATTTGAGAGGTTTTACGTCTTCATCGGGTCCCTCGTTCTATCATTTTGGATAGGGATGCTCGCTTTACGTCTCGTTTCTGGGAGAGTTTTCATAGGGCACTGGGTACACAGGTGCTTCTGAGCACAGCTTACCACCCTCAGACTGATGGCTAGTCAGAGCATACGATACAGGTGATAGAGGACATGCTGCGTGCATGCGTCCTAGACTTCGGGGGCTCCTGGGAGAAGCATATACCCATAGTCAAGTTTGCCTATAATAATAGTTTTCATGAAACTATTGAGATGGAACCTTACGAGGCTTTATATGGTAGGTCATGCTGATCACCTTTGTGCTGGATGGAGGTAGGTGAGGCAACTTTACTGGGACCACAGCTCTTGTAGGAGACTTCTAAGCAGGTCTAGTTGACTCAGAAGCAAATGGCTACTACGTAGTCTCGTCAGAAATCTTATGTTGATCACCGCAGACGACCCTTGGAGTTCGTGGCCGGGGATCAGGTTTTCTTTTGTGTTTCACCAAGGTTGGGACACAGGCAGATAAGGAGATAGGGTAAACTTTCACCAAGGTATGTGGGACCATTTGAGATTCTGGAAAGAGTCGGGCCAGTTGCCTACCGGTTGTAGTTATCACAGAGGTATCGGGCCATGCACAATGTCTTCCATGTATCTCAGTTACGCTGCTATCATTTAGACCCACCTCACATATTTCAACCAGAGGAGGTTGAGCTTCAGATAGATGCATCCTTTGAGGATCATTCGATTCATATTTTTTATAGGAGCACGAAGGTTCTCTGAGGCCGATCAGTTCCTCTTGTACGGGTGCTATGGCAGCATGGCCGAGTGCTGGACAAAACCTGGGAGCGGGAGACCGATGTATGTGCTCAGTGGCTAGAGTTGTTCTGAGCCTTATCTTCACCACCCTTGGAAGGTAAATTCAGGAATGAATTACTTTAAGGGGGAAAGTTTGTAAGAACTCGATTCTTATTCCTGAGGTACGGGTTTCTTCTTTTCACTTTTCCTTAAGTGTTTTTGAGAAAATAAGGAAAATGGGGGAAAATCCTAAATTTTGTGACTACACACCATGTACTTTTCCACACATCGTGTACTTTGTCCGTGTGGAAGGAGTACACAGGGCGTGTAGGCCAGTCGATGAGGATGGGTGTAAAAATCGACTACACACTGTGTAGTTTATATTTACACACCGTGTAGTCAGTCGCCAGGCAAATAGTAAGGCGGTGGCCAGCTGAGCGATAGTACACGCCATGTACTCAGATATTACACGTTGTTTACTCATGTCAACAGATAAACAGTTCCACGCTGGCGAGAAGTCGTCGAAAGAACAGTTAAAAAATGAAAACTACACGCAGTGTACCCAATAGTACACACTGTGTAGTATATTTTTTCGCTTAAAATGGGCAGTAACCTCCCCTGTTCACAGGGAAGGCTTAAAACTAGATGAGACCTCGGGAGGGACGGCTGGAACTTTGGAGATCACCTGACCGAGCATCGGGAATCTGTTTCCGCCTCCGTCGATCTCGTCGGAACCACACGGGTGAGTTCTTTCTTCTCCTTGCATAGCTCTCGCCAATTCTTCCTCTAAAGGGATTTATTTACCTTTCAACGAGAATTATTTTACCTCAGATCTATGTCGTTCTCGGGCATTTTGAGGAGCGTCGTTCACGTATACCGATCAGGGGTGATCGAAGTAGGTGGTCTAGTGTTTATTTCCAACTATTGTGATGAATTTGTGTACCATTTTGATACGTGACCATGAATAGGGTGTCATATGGCTGAGGCCTTGCGTAATTAAATACCTAGAATTGCATAGGTAGTTAAATGAACATGTATAACTGTTGTTTGGGATCGCTGCTTGGATTCAGGACCACCCCTGGGGTGCGTTCCTCTATTTATCCATTTGGCCAGGTTACCCGAGGGTATACCATAATTGTTTCATGTCTTAAATTTCCTTGAGAGAAATTGTATATAAATTGCTTGTTTATATGTTGGGCATGGCCTGGTTGCTTGTTTAGCCTGAGGGCAGTGTTGTGATTAGCCTGTGGGCAGTGCTCTGTTCAGCCTGAGGGAAACTTCTTTCATGCCTGTGGGCAGTAGATTATGTGCCTATGGTCGATACCTCATAAGCCTGTGAGCATTGTCTGATATGCCTATGGGTAGATTCCTGTGGTTTTAGATTCTCTTTACCTGAGGGTAAGGTTTTACATGCCTGAGGACATTGATTGTTTACTTAGAAATACACTATGGTGTTTTCCTTCCATTGAATGATTAAATGAATATTACATGGCAATATAACTGTTAAAGTTAGTTAATTTTTAGCACTTCTTAGTTTATTGCATTTACTCATGTACACTGATGTTGCACATTTACACTGATAGTTGGGCATGGATATTTGGTGGGTGCCTATTGGGATTCATTTCTCACACCTTGTTAAGGTCATTTCTTTGGCCCAAACAGACTATATTTCTATAGGTGTGGATAAGGCCAAGGGTCCCTATACAGGTACTTGATTGTTGTTGAGGTGTAGGGGATCATGGGACTGAGCTCGGGCTCGTGATGCTTTAGGTTGTTCTGTTTTGTTTTGTTGTACCTATACTTTCCATTGTATCATATTGTACTGTTTTGTAACATGTTCTAGATGTTTTCATAGAATAGTGACATACTGCATCTAGACATACATATATGATTTCTAGTTCTTTTTACTTCAGGTTTTCATTTCAGTTATGTATGTTTTACTTCTTCCGCCGCTGTTATATGTTTTATCTTGTATTCCACTGCGCTGCACTTTGACAAATGAGGTCATAGTTTCTCCACTATCAGACCTGGGCCCTCACTGCTAGTCGGCAGCCTCTGGCGTTTGGGGAAATGCGCTTGAGGTCACATGGCGAATCGGGTTCGGGGAACCCATGGAGTGGTACCTGGATCCTGGATGTTACATTTACCCATTTCAATGGCACCACCACTTTGTTACTAGTGCAATTCCACTGAATCCTAGAAAACCACTTCTAGAAGACTCTATGAGACACTTTATGGTGTGAAGATGATGTTTTTCAGATTCTATATATTTTTAAAATACATGGTATGTAGTCTTGTTAAATGGAACATGCTTCACTATACATGGATTTCATATAGATTTTAATGCCACACAACATTTATCTCCAAAATTTACACCACATGACTCATCTTCTGACTCAAACTTGGAATAAGTTTCATTTTAAATATTACATGTCATGTGAACCTAGGTCACACACAATGTATCACAAAGAAATATACTTCAGCATGAAACCATGTACATGCCATGAAATAATGGTAGAACCATATGATATGTGTTTTACTTCACTCAAACCATGTATAGATACCATAGAAACTTGATGTGTATAGACTATACACCTCTAGTGGTCATATAAGGACTACACACCATGTATTCCACAAAAATGTGATGCATAGTTAGTGAGGTGACTCAGTATGTATCTAAAGTAAACACCTTTAGCTCAAGTTGTTCTATATGTCATGTATTTTCAAAGGCATCATGCAGTCTTTGTAAGACTAACTTGGAATTAATTTGATATATGTTAGATTAAATCAGGTATCTTATCCATACACTATGTTCACCCTAATGGACACACCATGTATATGGATTTCACGTGATTTTAGAAATGGTAGTATACAACCAACCTTGACTGAGAACCCTACACATTGTGTATCTATTGAACAAATTGTGTGCTATGTTATTTTCATTATTATTATTTATTTTTCACTTAGATGATAGTATTTCATGTATGAGTAGCCCATTATAAATATCTTCTCATGTAGATCACAATATTATGATTCCCTCATTCATTGGAAATTACACATGATGTGGTTTGGAGTGGGGGGTGTCCAGGAGTGGGGGGTGTCCAGGAGGGGGTGTGTCCAGGAGGGAGGGGGTGTCCAAGTGTGAGGGTGTTTAGGAGGGGAGGGAGGGGTGTGTACAAGGGGGTTCCCAAGAGTGGGGTGTCCAGGTGGAAATGGAGGGGGTGTGTCCATAAGGGAGGGGGTGTCCAGAAAAAGATCCATTCAATTCCATTCAATACTGATAATATACAATGGTTATATCACTTATAGAGTAGCCTGAAGTGGGTCTGTAGTGAGGCATCATAAGTTCCAACCAACCAAACCAATTATAAGCCCATGTAAAGGCCCAAGAATTATATTCTAGTTCAATTTGAGGCCCAATATATCTTATTTAATGTCATAAAGACCCAAAATATGCATCATTTACCTTTCTCATATTAGATTTATGTGAAATTTCGTTCCTATTCCTCCAATATATTTTTTGTTTGGTGTTTTTTTCTCGATTCTTTGAACTATATCTCTTCAAAATATATATGATTTTATAATTCATATTATTGAATGATGGTGTATAATTAATATTTATTCCATTATAAAATAGATGATGAAAATATAGTTGGATAAAGAAGGTTATTAATGGGTATACACTAAAGAACTAGGAGGGAGGGGTGTCCAAGAGGGAGGGGTGTCCAGGTGGTAGGGTGGGTGGGGGTGTCTAGGAGGGGGGAGGGGCTATCCAAGAGGGGATAGGGCTGTCTAGGGGGTGGTAAGGGGGTTGTCCAGGGAAAGGGAGGGGGTTGTAAGGGGAGGGAGGGGGTTGCAGGTGGAGTGGTGGGAGGGAGGGGGCTACAAGGGGAGGGGAGGGGGTGTCCAGGGGTAGACAGGGGGCTGTCTAAGGGGGTTGTCTCAGGGAGGGGAGGGAGGGGGTTGTCCAGGAAGGAGGGGGTGTCCAATAGGGGAGGGGGCTATCCAGGAGAGGAGGGGGGTTGTCCAGGAGGTGGGAAGGGGGATGTCAAGGGAAAGGGAGGGCTGCAAGGGGAGGGAGGGGGTTGCTGTCCAAGAAAATGTGGACATGTAAAGGTTGTAACAAGTAAAAATTGACATTTTATTAATGTATTCTTTCATATTAATGTTTAATTTATTTCATTATTGTATTACTAACATAATATTTGTTTTCCTATATAGGTGAAATCTTTTTCCTGAGTTCGAATGCTTTGTTCGGCAACTAATACCATGGACAATAATTTCTTAGAGCGGATCATGGATGAAAAAAGGATGAAACATCAATGTCTTTTAACTGTTTGTTAGATAATTGTAATTTTAACCAAATTAAACATTTTTTAAAATGTATATAGCAGTGTGTTGTTTTGTATTCATGATTTCAAGTAAATGTATATAGCATTTTTGCTCTTCTGTGCTTTGTGTGTGGGTGTTGTTTGTGTTATGTGCAGGTGGTGTCATATGTGTGTAGGTACTGTGTAGGTTCTGGGTTTGCACAGACAATTTGGCCTTTATCAGTGCTAATTAAGTGCTGATAAATGGATAATATATCATCTCTAAAAATAGTGCTAATAAAGGTAGTATTTATCATCACTATTTTCAGCGCTGATATATTAACCATTTATCAGCACTTAAAATAGCGCTGATAAATACTACCTTTATCAGCGCTAAGTAAGCACTGATAAAGGCCCACCTTTATCAGTGCTTTTTTTAGCGCTGATAAAGGGGACCCCCCCCCCCATTATCTTCGCTGAGATTAACAGTGCTTTTTTAGCACTGTTAAAGGCAGTTTTTAGGGCTATTATAAGCCCTATTTGTAGTAGTGAGGGTGTTTTTTATTATTATTTTATTCATTAGTTTATTATTTTGACTCAATAATATCAGTATTATAAACCTCATTAATAAATATATTAAAATAATTAAACATATTTAGATATTATGGGACTACTTTAGCCATAAATCATCTATGACTAAATAATTCATTTATTTTTTAAATATCATAATTTATGGTATTTCACCATTCACAAAATATTAAACTATTTTTGAAAAATCACAAAAATTAACTCTTAATATTTTTCATTGCATATATTTAAAAAATTATCTCCATTTTTTGAAAATAATTTTTAAAATATTAGAACATTTGTTTTTAAATATATTAATAATTTACTAAAAAATTAGTAATTTAAAATTTATAATTGTTTTTATGACACATTGAAAAATAAATTAAGGTCTCATAAAATTATTTTATAATCATAAGAAAAAAATATAATTTATAAATATATTTTGAGAAAATAAATTTTATTATAAAAATTATATGAATTATAAAACTATAAATTACATTTATGTTTCGAAAAAATACCAACACTTTTTTTATCATTTTAAAAACATTTATTTACTTATTGTACGATATAAACATACAATATTTTAATTTATAAGATAGATAAATTTTATTTATAATTTCATAGGTGAATTTACTATTTAATTGGTCATATTATTACTAATAATGGTCAAATTACTATTACAACTATCATATAGTATATTATGGTTTTAATCTTGCTGTTGTGTTAATGATAAACTATCGAAGATATTAAATTTTAAAATAGGAATACCATAAAATCATGGGGTGATACATTATCGTTACTATATTTTATGATCATTATTTTGAAAATTTATGGTATTCAAATTTCAATCTACATTTCTTTATTTCATGGGTCTTATTGTTCAAATTTTTCCAATGTGTTAATGGTTTTATATTATAATCCCATTTTTTAGGGGTTCTTCATGAGTATTTTTTAGTGAAAAAATATTGTGGTATATCTATCAATAAAATAATGTGATTTATTTTACTCTAGTTTTTACATGAATTTACATGTTTCCCATAAATATCTCCCTATATATGAACTCATGAATCGAAAATAATATTTTTAATGATAAGATCCATTTTTTGTCAGTTCAGTCGGAATTCTATTCTCTTCAATGTCTATGTTTTCCAACATTCTTTGAAAGAATGGTTTTAATATTCTAAAATTATTTTAAAATTTAAATTTTATCATTCCTTCACTTTTTAAAAGAAATATTTTAGATGGAATATTATTTTCATTGTTACATTGATGTTCTTTTAAATTTTACAAAAAAATGGAAAAAAATATTTATTTTACCCTACACGGCATTAACTAAATTTTCTTTCATCAAGACCACTCAATAATTTTATTCTCCCTTTAATATGATCCATGATTAATTTAAAATAAAATGGTTTCTTAATTTTATTTGAAATTCATATATCATAAATATTTTTTTCCAATGTTGAAATTGTATTTCTCTCTAAAATGACCTTAATTTTCTTTTTATTGTATTTATATTCATAAACTACAAAAACCATTGGTGTTACTTATGTTTTATAAGGGATATGATCTAATGGTTCTATATTTATTTTTTCTCTACATGGGTTGTGATTATGTTGAAATTATTCTTATGAAACTTATAACTTTTTCCATGGTTTATGTTATGATTGATTGGTGACATGTTTATGAATCCTTTTTCAATGAATGTTTTATTCGATTATTATAAAATTGATGCTTTATGATTTTTAGTGAACATTTATATGGTCTTCATTATATAAAAGGTAGACCTGGATTTATATATATGTATAATGAATTGGGTAATGTTTAATATCCCATGAGATGATTATTGGAAATAACTCAATGTACTTGATATGTTATACAAAACAAGTAGATTTTCTTGTTCCGGTTTGGGAAAAATGTTTTGTTCTTGATTCATTATGGGAAACATGTTGATGTTATTGATCCACTTTGGTAAAGGAGTGATTATTCATGATTTTTTATGATTTTATTGTCTCTATATTTGACCATAATATATGAAATTGTTTTTATATTTATGATGGAGATAGAAGTATATGAACTGAATATATGGTTCCAGATTTATTTTTGATGAATTCTCACACGTATGATCTATGTATTTTTAAATGATAACTTCTTATTCTGTGAATCATGTTTACAATCCATGATATCTTGGGTGTAAACACTTTATTTTATATTCATGATCTCATACCATTTTACTTGTCTTCTCTTTCCTATTATCATCAATTGATATCTCGTATGTTTACCCTTATTGAACATCAAATCTCACCCTTTCATATGTATCCTTTAACTTTTTTGTGAATAATGGTTTTAGGTAGATTATTTCTATGAGGAGTTCTAAATGGGATATATATGTGGGAGATGATGAAAATATTTCATGAAATAACTATATTGAGTATGTAGTCTCCAAAGTCACAAAACCATTATGGTCCTTATAGGTGTATTCATGAGATATATTTAGTAATCATCTATGATGTGTAATATTTATGTATTAAAATCCTAGTTCATTATATTTTCTATGAAATAATTATTTAGTTAACAATTTAAAACTATGAAGATAAAAATTTAGTGAGAACCCTGTGTATAAGTTAATGTATAAGAAAATGTTCTAAATTTTTTGGGAAGGATAGATTAAGTGGTTTCCAAACAATTACATCCAAGACTATATTGTACAATTTGATGTTTGTTTAGAACACTAAGTGGTAATAACTCCAAAAAGTTTGTATCGGTATTTTACTTGATTATCACCAATTGCATGAAAAAGGGCCTTGTTAAAAACCTAGATTTACACTCCCATGTTATATGTTTTGGAGATTAAAAAACTCTTTATGAACCATAATTAAGGATTCAAATAGATGAAGACCCTAAATGACCAAGTTTAAACCTAATTTCTTATGTAATAAAAAGTGGGTTTTATAATTTATGAATTATATAAAAGAATTTTCATGATTATTTGGTTCCGCACAATGATTATTGTTATACAGACTATTATTTTTGGTTTATTTAATGGATACAGCTTGAAGAGACCATGTTAATGATGAATCAGTTTGAGAATTCAATGATTGTCCTCCCAAGAAACCAAATATTATGAGTGATTCAATAAAAAAAATCTATTTTTATGCTAACAAAACATTCTTGATATATGAATCATATTGAACAAACAAAAGAGAAAAGGATAGAAAAATGTTCTATTGAGTCCTTTAAGAGGTAACACTCACTTTCTTATAGTTGTTATTTTGATCCATTAGTTTCCAAGAAATGGATCATTACCATTAAAATGATATTTCTTATTCTCAAGTGTAATGACCCATGTATTTATTGAATAATAATTTTTATTTTCTATTAATATTTATCAATAAGATATTATTTTTATGTTAAAGGGGACCCTTTTTCTAATAATTTACTTGACACGCAGTAATGGGTTTCTTTGAAATCTTGTGTTGCACACATCGTTGAGTTATACTGAAAAATAATACAAAAATAATATTATTATTTTAAATAGTAGTTATTTCCTAGACATTATGATGGAGGGAATGAATGGTATAAAGTAAATTATGAAAATATGGTATACACATGTTTAAATAATGATTCATTGGTTACCAAATTTTTTATAAATTAAAATAAAAACCAATTGAATATAAAGGATGTGTTTTTATGAAAGCATATCTGAAAAGAGAATAATTGTGTTTATAATATAATATCACCATTTATGGATGTTTATTTAATGAAAAATACATCTTATATATTCAATGAAAAGTTTAAAATTCATCTTATATTTTTTATAAATATGATATAAGTACAAATTCAATTTTTCAGATAAAAGAATTATTTTAAAAAAATGCAGTTTTACAACCTTTTGATGGTGAACTCTTTTTAAATTTAGTTGTTTTCACTTTTATATATTTTATTTAAAAAAATAAATATCTTCTATAGATATGGGAAACCAAAATTTACTTTGGTTAAATTTTTGGTAATTTTCTGATAAAGTTCATTTTTAATTGAATAGTGAAAATACAGAATTTTAATTCAAAAGTATATTTTCATATAATTTATGTATATATTTAGATTGTAATTTTTATTTTTTTAAAATTGTAATTAGAATATGTTTTTATAATTTATTAAAATCTTGTTCATTGGAAGTATTTTCCCATTGAAATTGTACATAAACACATGTTAATCGTTTGATAGTTATTACTTCTTAAAAACCCGATTTTTGGTTTTGACAGTGAGAATTAATTTTAAATTAATTATTAAACCTTTTTTGTTTTCAATTTGGAAAAATAGATTCAAAATTTGGAATAAAAAATTACAAATTTTTTGAATAGGTATATTTTATTTTTGGACATTATGAATAGGAACTTTAATAATTATGTTATTTATCATGGTTAAAAGGTAAATACGGTAAGTAAGGGAAATAAATAATATTATAATAAAATTAAAATACACTAAAACATGTCATAATCCAATTTTATGAGATATTTATGACCATGGGATTATGTGGGTTGATTTTGGGACCCCATGGAGCCACATCGATGTGAAAATGACATTTTATAAGAATTAATTAAAAGTAAAGAGAAATATAACATAAATATGTGTCTTTAATAAAACAATTATAATATAAGTTTATATAACTTATCTCTTTGAATATAAATTTTAATTATAAATATAAAATTATTTCCTACATCATGGTATTTTATTTATAATTTTTAGACATTAAATAAATAAATTTAATTATGACACAATGATGATGCAGTGATTGATTTATAAATAAATGATTCAAATAAATGATATTATAAATATTAAAATAAATTTGATTTTATAATTTTTGATTCCATCCACATATTTTCTGTAATATATCAAAATATTTTATTGTATTTAATTCCTTTGGTTATAAGGAATCATGTTTTTATTATTTTTTGAAAAAATAATGTATGAATAGTCTCCAAAATTATCATAATTCATAACGTAAAACATTAAACAGTTTATTAAATGATATTAAATTCTTAAAAATATAAGATTATAAAAAATGTTTAATAAATTTCCAAAAAATTTCTAAATTACGTTTTGGTGGGTCTTTTGACATTATTTCATAATTACATTAACCCAAAATGTGTAAATATTGTGATATCACTCTAATATTAAAAATTATAAAATAAGGGTTAAACCAAAATGATAAGGATAAAAAATATTCTAAACCTGGATAAAAATTATTAAATGAAATTTATTCAAAAAAATATTATTATTTCTAATTTAATGAGTTTTGGACCATATGTAATAAAAAATTAATGTATAATGAAATAATAATTCTGGACTTTCCTAATGTGCCCTTTTTCCCTCTTATAAAAGGCCACCACCTCTACCCACATAAACCACACCACTAAAGACCATTGGTTCGTCCAAATTATGCCTAAATAATCTCCCAACATCCCTTCATTCCTCTTATAATCCTTACATTGTGAATAAGGAAATTCACGAAATCCTTTTGTTTCAAATCAAAAGAAGTTACCTGATTTAGAGGTATCGTCTTCTCTCAAGTTCAATTACTTTATTTTTTTTTTCTTCACTCCCTATGATAATATTTTTCTTTGATTACAAAGAAATAAGTGTTTCCTCAATATACTAGGATATTTTTATGATAATTATTATAACTACACTTAAACACACATCCATCTAATTGATATGAACTTATTGTTTCTGTGTATGGCGAAGTACTACCTCACGAAACAATGATTGTTCATTTTTCCCCTACCACCTATCATGGTGGACATTATTTTTTCACTATATTTATATATGATATAAATTATATTTATATTTTCTCTATGCTTCTGTATTTTTTATTTACAGCATACCTTTATGATTTCTATAATGTGTAAATATGATAACTTTATTTGAGGAAGTGTGGACTACCCCCCCCCCCCCTCAATGTTATACGACTCATTCATGATATACATGGAACATATAAAGTATTTAATTAATGAACTTATGTAACATATATAACATATATATTATACTAGAATTTTATTATATCTATTTATCATTTAGTTGTCATTCCTTTAATACGAAAATGAAATTAAAGTAGTGTTCGTGCGTACGTATGACCTACCATCTCCATGAACGGTACATTTCATTTTGTATCTTCAAATGTTATGTACTATTATAGATACATACATATATTGGGTATATATGATATTTAAATCACTAATAGTATTCTTAATATTATGGATTTTTTACCACATGGTCAATTTTTAATTATAACAAGTTCATTTTTTTCTCAAGTACTAAATATCAACAAAAAGACTGATATGAACATTAATAATTATATGATTGTTATAAAAAGGTAATAAGTGATATAAAAGGAATAATAAAATGGAAAAAGCTTCAAAATCAAGTATAAACTAACTTATGTTTATTATTCAGGGAGATAGATAATGAACAAGGAAAGTCAGACTAAAAGTAGTGGACTTTGTCTCAATATCCTTTCATTAAGGCATATTTTGATGTTATGCAACACCTTATTTTATACGGTGTATAATTATAAAATTTTTATTTTAATTTAATTAAATGTTTTTTAAAAGGAATCTTTTTATAGGAATCATTTTACAAAATGAAAAAATGAATGTTTCTTTTTTATGTATGTGGTGATAATGACATTTCCACCATCACGAGAATTATTTGATATTTGTCTTCCTTAACAAGCCGTAATGTTTTCAAACGAAAAATAAATACCATATTTACGTATTTGTGTACTGAAAATGGTTTTGAAATTATATATTATTTCAATATCTTGAAATGATATATCGTGATTTCAATGTGGAAATGTTATATTTCCTTTATTCATGTTTTATGTGTTATGATTATGTTATGGTTCTTGGGAATTATTTACGTATATGGGTGGTTCCATGATAAATTGAGGGTTAGTGAGCTCAAGATATATCTCCAATGCATTGGGTAACATTATGAAGGTAAATGAAAAAGTTTCTTCTATGTGATTTAGGGAATATACTGTGATGGGTATTTCAAATGTAACCATGAAGGTTACTCCCTATGTATCTTTGAAATCTACAATGTAAGTATGTTATGGAAGCCACAAGTTTCCATTATGATTTATAATTTCTATTATTTTTTCATAAATCTTATGATTTCATGAGGTATGTTATAGAGATTATTTTTTATAAGTAAAAAGAATGAATTCATTAATTGTTATATATCTATGGAAAAATGTTTCCATTCCTTATTTTATATCTTTTACTGATCTTTTATGTCAATACCATGTTTTTGAAATGGTTTTAATAGGTTATAAGTAAGGATAATAGAAAGGAAGAATTTAATAATATTTTTATCAAGAAAATAATTCTTTTTTTATTTAAGGAGTTTTATTATTTTAAAAAATTGTATGGAGTAGAAGTGTCTAATTCGTAAAATTAGGGATGTAAGGTAATAGTTATAGCCTAATTCTCTAAAAATCTAAACCTGAAAAGACTTTAAATTTCAATTCTTAACTCAAATCAAGATTATTTAATGTTTATAACTTGTTCCTTATATTTGGTCTCATAGGAAAGGTTTAGATAACTTTGGAGATTATGATGTTTTCTTAAGGGTTAGGCATATGATCATGGGTATATAATTTTAAGTTGTATTATAAGTTCAATGAAATAGAAAACCCTTTTGAGGCTTATGTTATTTCAAGGTGATTAAAAGTATTTTTGGAGAAATTCACCTTTAAGGAAATTATGGGTTATTCATTTTTAGGATGCAAAATGCGAGGTCTGAAATAACCTTTGAGGATAAAATATGTTGTGGTTATTTTTTATGATTTTCTTTCATTTTTTTGATTTTATTAAAATTATATAGTTTTTGAAAAAGTAAAACATAAAGACTCTGTGACAACCCATCATTTCATACAAAGCTTCATGAATTGAACCCACAACCAAAGCAGAACTAGGATTTATTGTCTACCACTAGCCTACATGAAGTCTCTGGGTTGTATGAATTAATCATTTTTTTAGTTAAATAATTTTATGGATCAAGAATAAGTTTATTTTTTTGGAACTTATGATTTATCAAATAGACATCCTTAGTATAAGAAAATGATTTGGTGATTTAGTGATACATGTTTTTTTGGAATATGTTCTCTCTTTTGAGAACACTATATGCCTAAGGAAAATAGAATACTATGTGATTTTATTTATGGAGTAATGGTTGAAATATTATTTTGGAAGAATCTATATTTTAATTGTGGAGATATAAAAATTTGGTTTATTTATGGAAATGATTAGCATATCCTATAGAATATGTGATTAGGTTAATTACTTTTTAGTATGAGAATGTAAGAGTAGTCGATGTTATTTAGAGATAAATGTTATGATTTATCATGGAATACTATGTGATCAAATCCTTCAAAATTTTGGCTTCCAATATTAGATTGTATTATTTTGAATAATTTTAAGGACATTTATGTATTGATATGTAATTTTTAAACATTGGTTATTATTTGATGAATTTTAAATATTAATAGTAGTATTTCTTTTTGTAAAGGATTATCCTTTTTGGGGATTATCTAATAATGTACTAACCATTTTGGTTTTGGTTAATTTATAAAGATAGGGGAAATATATAGTACATATTTTTTAGATTATTTTATTATCCAGATGTTTATTCTAGAACTTCATATGTAACCAAGTCATCTTGAATACTCATCATTTGGAGAAAATATGAGTTCTTGGTAAAAATTTATTAAAGGATAAAACTCTATGTGAAACGTAAGTATGTATCCTTATGTTCTTAGTCAATATCATAAATAAATTACTCAAAAATTTGAAAAGTAACTTCAAAAAAAACATTTTTTGTTCAATTTTTCTACTAGGGAATCAAAGACTATTTAACCCATCACAGGATTATGGTTTTCTGGTAGTTAACTTTCTTATAATCAATATTTCTATCACTCTCCATCATAACTTGGAGGTTATTTTTTATTCTGTATCCATGTTTTTCTACATGTAAACTAAGTTTGTGTTATCTTTGGTGACCTTATTACTTCTCTTTCATTACTTTAAAGTGATAGCTTTATTGACTCTTTTGCTGATGTGGGATTTTCAATAAAGTTTGCAAGCATGATTTTAAAATTTTGAGGATGCAATTTTCAAAAGGGGGGAATGATGTAATGACCCATGTATTTATAGAATAATAATTTTTATTTTATATTAATATTTATCAACATGATATTAAATTTACATTAAATGGAACACTTTTTCTGATAGCATACTCGGCGCGCAACAATTGGTTTCTCCAAAATTTTACATTGCAAGCAACAGTGAGTTATACTGAAAAATAATCCATTAATAATATTATTATTTTAAATATTAGTTAATGGATAGAAATTGGGATGGAAATAATGAATAGTATCAACTAAATTATGAAAATATGGTATACACATGTTTAAATAATGATTCATTGATTACGAAATTTTTTATAAATAGAAATTAAAACCAATTAAATATAAAGGATGTGTTTTTATGAAAACCGATTTAAAAAGATAATAATTGTGTTTATAATATCATATCACTCATTATGAATTTTTATTTAATAAAAATGATATGTTTTATATTAAATTAAATGTTTTAAATTCATTTTATATGTTTTTAGAAATGATATAAGAACAAATTCAATTTTGTAGATAAAAGAAGTATTTTTCTAAAAATGCAGTTTTACTACCTTTTGATAGAGAACCCTTTATAAATTTATTTTTTGTCAATTTTTTATGTTATATTTGAAAAAATTAACTTCTTTTATTGAAGAGGGACTCTAAAATTTACTTTGATTAAATTTGTGGTAATTTTCTGATAATGTTCATATTTACTAAATAGTTAAAAATTATGCATTTAAATTCAGAACTGTCTTTTCATATAATTAATTTATATAGTTATATTTTCCTTAAAATTGGATTTAATGTGTAATTGAATTAGTTTTTTTATAATTTAATAAAATTTTGGTCATTGGAAGTAATTTCCTATTGAAATTTGACATAAACACATGTTAATTTTTTGATATTTATTACTTCTTAAAACCCCGTTTTTTGGTTTCAACAATGGGAATTAATATTAAATCAATTACTGAAAATTATGGGTTTTGAATTTGGAAAAATTTATTGAATATTTGCAATCAGGAAGTCTAAATTTTTAGAATAAGTAGCTTTTATTTTTTTACATTATGAATAGTAACTTCAGTGGTTATTTTATTTACCATGGTTAAAGGGTAAATCTTGTAAATAATGGTAAAAAATAATATTATAATATTATTAAACTACCCTACCAAATGTGTCAATCCTATTTTATAAGATATTCTGGACCATGGGTATCTTTGGGTAAATTTTGTGACCTTGTGGAACCACTTGGATGTGAAAATGACATTTTATAATAATTTATTTAATGTAAAAATAGATATATAAAAAACATATATCTTTTACTAAAACAATTTTAATATGGGGTTATATAACTGATATATTTTAATATAAATATTAATTATAAGTATAATATTATCTAAAATATCATGGTTTTTTTATTTATAATTTTTAGATATTATATAAATAAATTTAATTATGACACAATGATGATGCAATGATTGATTAATTAATAAAGGATTCAAATAAATGATATTTTAAATATTAAAATAAATTTAATATGATTATTTTGATGCCATACAAGAATATTCTGGATTATATTAAAATATTATCTTTGAGTTTGTTCCTTTTTTTTAAAGCAATCAAGTTTTTTATGAATTTTTAAAAAGACAAGTATGAATAGTGTAGAAAATTGACCTTATTCATAACTTAGAATATAAAATAAATTACTAAATGATATTAAATTCGTAAAAATCTAAGATTTAGAAAAATTGTTAAGAAAATCCAAATTTTTCATAAATGAATTTTTTTGGGTAGTTTGACATGATAATGGTAATTAAAATAATCCACAATGTGTAAATAATAGGATATCCCTATAAGATTAAAATGGGTAAAATAAGGGTTAAACCAAAACGATAAGGATAAAAAATATTTAAAACTTGTCTAAAAATAATTTAATTATGGGTATTAGAACTAAAATCATCTTATCATCTAATTAAATGAGTTTTGTACCATTTTTAATCAAAATTAAATTTATAATAAATTAATATTTCTAGACCTTCTTTAAGTGCCCCTCCTACCTCTTATAAAAGGCAACCACATCTACCCACATAACTTACGCCTCTCAAGCCCCTTTTCTCATCACAATTATGCCCAAATAAGCTCCCAAAATTGCTCAATTCCACCTAGAATCCTTTCCTTAGGTAGAAGGCAATTAAATAATGTCTTTTTGCTCAAATCAAAAGAAGTTTCCTGATTTGGAGATAAAATCTTCACTCATGTTCCTTTCATTTATTTTCCTTCTTCACACCCTATGATATTATTTTTATTATTTTTTTACATAAAAACACCAGTATCCTCATTATACTAGGATGTTTTTATGATAATTATTGAAACTACACTTACACACACCTCTATATAATGGATACAAACATATTTTTTCTGGGTACGGCGAATTACTGCCTCACGAAATGATGATTGTTCAATTTTTCCCTACCATATCTCATGGTGGCCATTATGATGATACTATATTTATATATTAAATATATTTTATTTATATTGTCTCTATTCTTCTATATTTTTTTACATCATACCTTTATGCATTCCATAATGTGTAAATACAATAATTTCATTTTATGAAGTGCGGACTACCGCCCCCTCAAAGTGATATGAATTGTTTATTCCATAAATAGAATATATAAAGGATAAAATTAATGAACATATGTAACATATATAGCATATATATTATACTTAAATAATAGTATACCTATGTATCATTTATTTTTCATTCCATTAAAATGACAAAGAAATAAAACTAGTGTTCATGCATACGTACGACTTGGAACCTCCATGAACAATGCATTTGATTTCTTATCTCAAAATTTTATATACTATTATAAATACACATATATACTATATATATATTATATTATATTTAAATCATGAATAATATTATGGAGATAATGGACTTTTTACCACATGGAAAATTTGTTATTATAACAAGTTTATTTTCGACTCAAGTATTGAATATCAACAAAATGACTAATATGAACTTGAATAATTATATGATTTTTATAAAAAAGTAATAAGTGATATAAAGGTAATAATAAACTTGAAAATTTTATAATGAAAGTATAAATTAACTTAATATTATTATTCATGGAGGTAAAGAAGAAACAAGACAAGTCGAACTCAATGTAAGGGACTTTATCTCAATCTCCTTTATTGAGGCATATTTCTGATGTTATACACAACCTTATTTTATACGGTGTATAATTATACCATTTTTATTTTTATTTATTTCAATGGTTTTCAAAAAGAATATTTTTCTGTGAATCATTTTACTAAACTACCAAAGAAATGTTTCTTTTTAACTTACGCGGCGACAATGACCTTTCTGCCGCTGCGAGCATTATTTGATATTTGGCTTCCTTAACAAGCGGTAATATTTTTAAAATGAAAATAAATACCATATACCCTTCTTAAATATTTTGGTATTTAAAATGGTTCTGATAAATCCTATACTATGTCAATATCATGAAATGATATGTTTATATTGCAATGCATAAATTTTATCTTTCTTTTATGATTGTTTTATGTGTTATGATTATGTTATGGTTCTTGGGAATTGTTTGTGTGTAGGGGTGTTTCCATGATAAACTGAGGGCAGGTGAGCCTGATATATATCTAAATGCATTGGGTAATGTGATAAAGGTAAATTATAAATATTATCTTAAAATATTTGTGGAATATATTGTGATGGGTATTCCAAACATAATCATGAAGGTTACTCCCTATGTAGCTATGAAAGATATAATGTATGTATGTTATGGATGCCACAAGTTTCCGTTATGATTTATGATTTCTATGAGTTATTAATAATTTTTATGACTTCATAAGTTTTTTTTATATAGATTATGTTTTATGACTAAAATGTATGATTTTATTGATTGGTATGTATTTATGGACTAATGTTTTCTTTCCTTATTTTATATCCCTTACTGAGATTTTTTTCTCATCCCATGTTTTTGAAAAAAAAAATCACAAGCTATACAGAAGGGTATTAGAAAGTAATAATTCAAGAATTTTTTATCAAGAAAATATTTTTTTTGTTTTATTTATGGAGTTTTATTATTTTAAATATATATATATAGATTAGAAGTGCCTAATTTGTAATATTTGAGAAGTAATGTAACAGTTATGGCCTAATTTTATAAAACTCTAAACCTAAAAAGATCCTAAATGAGAATTCTTGAATTAAAAAAATATTATGTAATATATAAGGGTGGGGCCTTATATCAATCGTTTAGAATATGAAATATTCATTTAGGTTTAATATCATTTGGAAGGATAAGCTTTTCAATGGTGGACCCTTATAAGGAATAAGATGAAACATGACGATATTGAATCCATGGCCTAAAATGAGATCAATATCGTATTTTTCAATAAATAATGCCATAATATAATTAATATGAAATTAGAGAATGAATTCTGAGATCTAAATTAGGAGGATTATAAATCAATTAATACCTACGGGGGAAATTTCTGAAGACTTGTGAGGTATGCTATTGGTATTATCATACATCCTGAAAGTAAAAATGCTCAATTCTCTTATGGATTAAAAAAATCCATAAAAGGTAGGAAGTCTTAATGGAAAATATTATCTATGAAGAAATTTTATAATGTTCTATAATGGTGGAAATATATATTGGGGTTACCCACAATAACCATATTTTTCATATGAAAATTATGACTGAGTCTAATGAAAACTCGAATAAATCACATGTTGGATTGAAATTTTCATCAATCTACAAGAAATAAATATGAGGAGATAAAATTAAGGGAAATACTTTAATGGGTTTGGGAGGTTTCTTAAATGTGTATGGGAGGGTTAGAAATCCCATTAATATCAAAAGTCAGTGAATGTGATGGATAATGTAATGGTAAAGAATAAGATTCCCACTGACGTACCACCTTGGATCTAATGGTTCAAATGCAAGTAGTTTGGGAATTATGAAAACTAGTGCTCAAATATGAAGGTTAAAGATGATTATCAGCATTATAAACCTCTTAATCTATGAGTCTAAAGAAAATCTCTTATGATCACTATTTATGATGGGGGTACAATAATGACATGGTGAATGGTACACTTACCATCTATTCTAGAACTACTAATGTCCTATTTGACTTAAGATATACCAACACATTTATATTTGAATAATTTTATTGAGGTATAAAAATTTTACATAAAATATTAGTTATTGATTTATAAATGAAAACCCCTATTGGTATGACAACATATACCAAGTATATAATTCTTCTCTGGTCGGATTGTTTTTTTTTAATTTTCTTCCTTAAATTCTTGTTATTCTCCCTTTGGTTGAATTTGATGTTGTATTATTCATGGATTGACATTATGTACAAAAACCATACATCAATTAACAAGGGATATAAGTCATGTTTGATATTCTACACTAACATATGGCAATATATCAGTATGATGATATGTATGAACAAATCATAGTGACTAGAAAAAAAAACTATATTACATGATTTATATGAAAAAGTGGAATTTTCCTTAAATGGATGGGGATAAACTCATCATATATGATAGGGATATTGCATGAGAGACTTTTGATGACTTTATGGAAGTGTTTTCTATTCTTCCACCCAATCATGAATTTTTTAGTATAAATAATACCTAATTTTATTCCAAATTAAAATACTCCATATAAAATGCCAATTATTTGGTTGAATGATTTGATGAAGTAACTCCATGAGAGTATTTAAAATATATTTATTCATCCAAGTTTTTAACCTCTAGGTTGAAATAATATTTTTTATAAGAATAAATATTAAACTTTGTGACTTTTCATTTATTAAATAAAACTTAACAAGATCACAATTAGGAACATTTATCTTATACCACATATTGATGACTTGTTTGATCAACTATGAAGAGCTCAATACATTTTCGAAACTGATATTATTTATCTATAACATCTATTTAGGGTTAATGAGTTATATATACCAAATAAAACATTCCTTGAAAGGTGTAGACTCTATTAATTTACAATTTTTCCATTTTGTCTTTCTAATTATCATGTAATATTCATGGATTTAATTAATATATCCTTTAGTGACTACCATGATTTATTTTTGGTAGTCTATAAAAATGATCATATTATATAATCAATGATAATGGGAGAGAATTATGACCACTATAGAATTGTGTTGAAGTCCTTAATGAAGGATAAGTTTTATAAATAATTTGAGAAGTGTGATTTTATTCTACAAAAGGTTCCATTTTTTGTCATATAATCTCATGATAGGGTATATATGTGGGTTGATGAAACATCAATTTCATTAATCATTTTCCCATAACAACCATGATTACTAAGATCCATTGTTTTCTTAGTTTGACTATTATTGATATTTTTGGATAATTTCTCATGGTTGTCTAATCAACTCAGTTTGTTAACTCATAAGGGGGTGAGGTTCCATTTATTAGATTAAAGTGAGGAAAATTTCAAGGAAATAATGAAGAGGTTAGTCAGTGAACCTATTAATATATTACATTAAAATGGAGAAGTTTTTTAATCTATTGTGATGAATCAAAGAAGGGTTTGGTAATGATTATCTGGTAGAATGATATGGTGATTTCTTATGCCTCGTGAAAACTGAAGGATAATGAGAAAAATTACCAAAATCATTATTTGGAGTTGGATTTGGTAATTTTTTCATTAAATATAGAATTAAATACCTTTATATTGAAATATGTGATATATAAAATCATAATATATATATTCACATATAAGTTTTTAAATATGAACTGAAGATGATGGTTATAATTGATTAATGATTATAAATTCTCAATACATTACCACCTATGAAAGAGAAAAATATTGATGATACTTTGATTTAGAGGATCACAGTATCTTTCCAATGATGTGGATTAAAAAATACAATGTATTTATATATTTTCAAAGGATGTATATGTATAACTTGATGGAAGGGGATACATTTTTTTTTCTCAAATTATTGTTCAAACACTTATCCATGTGAATATTAAAGAGGTACAGAATGAAGATGTAGAGAAGAATAAGAAGTTTAAAAATATTCCTACATTTATCTTTTATTATGATGAAATTATATATTTTAATATAGTTTAATATTATTCATCCATTTTATATTTGAGGAAGGAGATATTAGAGGAAGATTGTGGTTCTTTATTCTCTATACATCCCAAAATTACAAGGGTATAGAAAGATCTAAAAGTGTATTTCTAGTTGGATGGAATGAAGTGATACATTTTAGAGTTTCTATATTGGTTTATAATATTTCATCAATTTAAGGATAGGATTTAAAATTCTATGGGAGGGTGTTATAATCATTAAAGATACCAAAATGGAAATTAGAAAACATCACCATATAATTTTATTCAGACTCCCCCAAAATTATAAATGGAATAATACGATATGGGTTGTAGTTGATCTACATACAAAGTTATCATAGTTCATCCCTATAAAATGTTATTTATCTACACATAATATTTTCAAGATATAAATTAAGGTAGTTTGTATGGTTTTATAGATTACCAAATTCTATTTTATGTTATAGGCAATTGATGATTACCTTAATGTTCTGGAGAATTCCATATCATGGTTTGGATATGTAGTTATGTTTCATCAATGAGTATCATTCATAGGGGGATGGTCAGTCTAATAGAACTATTCAATCCCTATAGGTCATTTTGAGATCTTGTTCTATGGAATTCATAGTATGGTTTGGATAAATAACTTACTCTAGTTGATTTTTCTTAAAATAATAGCTTTCAATGGATTATTCATGTGGATTCTTATGAATACATCAATTTAAGGGTGTTTATAAATCCAACATGATTGGATGAATATGGATAAATAAATCTATTAGGACCTATGTAATATGTGGAAGTGGGAAAAAAATTGATCCATTTAATAGTACATCATGGATACTTGAAGTTGATATAAAATTTTTGCTATGAATATTCAGTGAGATCTAGTGTTCTATGTTTGGGAAGATCTGTTTTTTTGAATATCACCCTCTAATGAGGTTATGAGATTTGATTAAAAAAACTAAAAGTTGGTTCTATGTATATTGTCCATTTTAATATTTTTTATTACTTAGGGTTTGCATCTTATCACTTCGCTCTCCCGCCAAACCTCTCTTATATCCATGATGTATTCCAATTATTTCTACTAAGGAAGCGCATAAATAACCAAAACAATTACTAAACTTAGATATTGAATTACTAGAGAAGTATATCTGTTATGAGGAATAACTGGTGGAGATTTTTACTTATAAATAAAATTCAATATTAAACTAGAAAACTTAACACATCAATGTTCTATGGTGAAGCCACCAATTTGAGGATGTTATAGGGGAACATGAGAATATTATGAGAAAAAAGTATCCTCAATACTTTTTAACGAAATTATGGTATTTCAAGGGAGAAATTAATTTTAATGGTGTTATAATGTTGAACCCCAAGATTTTATAAAATATATTTTTTCAGTAAATTTAATTTCTTTGATAGATTGTGTTACATGAATAATTCATAATTAATGAACCAAAATATAGTATACCAGAAAAACCTAGTTATTATACAGGTGGGTATTTATAAGAATAAAAATATTATGAAAATTATATATTTCACACATGTATAAAATAAATTCATTATCTAACAATTGATTATAAATGAAAATTAAATTCATTTGAAAGAAAATAAATGTTCTCTGGAAAAAAATTGTCTTTTTGCAATGAATCTGTTTTAAAATTAATAAATTAAATTTATCACTATTGGTGAATTTTTTATAGAACTTTATAGATTATATGCTCAATCAAATCTCTCATTTTTTATTTAATACATTTACTGGTCTTGGGAAATGACTAATCCAGATTTACGCTTATAGCCTATTTTTCTAAAAGGGGTGTAATCATGTTTTCCCATATATCAATAACATGATATTTTTCCTAATTAAAAAAAAGAAATTTCTTTTTTGGATAAATATTTCAAAAAGAAATCAGGTTTAATTTTTTAGAATATTTATAATAAAAATTAATTTCATTAATTAATTATGAAAAATACTAATGTTTTTTTAATATTTAAATTTTTTTAAATCATTAATAAAAGTACATAATTATTTAAAATGTTTTAAAAGTAAAATTAGTTTAATATTATTATTATTAATCAAATTTATCCATTATATTCATTTTCATGTTAAATTCTGATATTAAAAACTTTTTATAATTATGAAAATTTTCTTGGAAATTTATTTCTTTTTCACGCCTGCGAGTTTAATTATAAATTAAAATATGAAAATTTGTGAATTCATTTTTTTAAATGTATTCAATATTTATAATAAAAAAATAACTCAAGGAAATAATTCCAAATATTTTTTTACTCGTAATAAATAGGAAAAATAGTAAAAATTTATTATTGTGTTTGAGGATAAAACATATTTCTAGGGACTTAAACAAAAATTATAATTGTGAAAATGACCTAAAATGTGTAAAATTGTTATATAACAGTTATATTTAGACCTTATAGCATATACGGTTCAATAATAAGAAATATTTATCCTTATTACAAAAAACATTACCAGTATTTCTGTAAAACATTGATAAATAACAAGCCTTCCACTCACCTCAATTATAAAAGGGAACCCCTTTCATTTCCTTTTCACACTACAAAAGCATTTTTGGTTTCTCAATATCTACCCAAATACCTTCCTTAATTCCATCCTCAAGACATATAGTACTTTTTTGGATCTAGAAACCATCCTAGGAAGGCTTTAGGTACAAACATAATGAGTCTCTCCGAAAAATATGTATAATTCTAAACCATGTGTCTTTATTTTATTTATTCTTCCAGCAATATAAAACTTACATAAAAGTTTTGGAAATAATAACACAAATATCTAAAAAATATTTATTATTTATTATTTATTATTTAAATTACAAAATTTTTATTCATCTTATAATCTTTGAAATGGTAAATAAAATTATTGATCGTGTGGATGGTGGACTACCGCCTCACAAACCAATGTAATTTGTTTTCTATCACCACCTCTCAGGAATGGATATAGTGATATATTTAATATGTATATATTTATATATATGATAATTTTGATATTATTATACTTATTTAATTATAATATCATATTTAACATCATACCTTAAAATCCATTGTAAACTGATAATGTCTCTCGTGTGCATGTGTAGACAACAACCTCCATGATGAATTACAATACGTTTTTACATTTAATTATGACATGGATGGTAATAAGGATATATTTAATGAATATATATGATATATATGATATAAAAATTATTCTTAAATTCAGAATTAATATTTATCATTCTTCTATTCTATTAATCAAAAAAATAAAAAACAATATTCATGCATATGTATGACATACGATCTCTATGAACATTGTAATTCAATTTTTTATCTCTAGAATTTATTAAGGAATATAAATCTTTATATAATTAATATATATTATATTTATATAATTATTTAAAACCTGTAGATAATATAACCATAATCAAATTACACACTCCAAAACCACCAAACCATAACAAAATTGAAAAATAAAATAGTTATCACCTGAATTAGTGATGATAATAAAGAATTATTAATAAATAATTGATAAAAGGATCTAAGTAAATCATATATTGTATGATATATATGTGTTCTTTGTATAATATATTTATAATAAGCCAAATTTTTTAAAACAAGATGTTCTAATATGTAAAAATATTGTGGATACTCAAGGTAAGATTTTTTCATCTCACTTTTATTTTCATGAGAAAAATTCTATATTCTCTAATTGTTTCATTTATGTTGTGTATATAATACCAGTGAATATATTTTATGATGATAATTATGAAAATTATATGTATTTATATATACATCTCAAGTTATTTCATTGATGGGGATAATGATTCAAAAGATACCAAAGTTTTAAAGACCCGGAATTTCTATGGAAATTTTTTTTTCCTTAAATACATGGGAATTTTACGAGTCCGTGAAAATTGACGGCGCGTGATCACGAGGTCCGGTGTGCCCGAAATAAATTTTTGAAGTTTTGTTCAGGTACGTTCAGAAAACGTACGAGTGGGTTTTTATAACTTTTGAACCGGTGCTCAGAATTGAAATCTGAGGGCACGGTTGAACTCGCAGCGCCGGTATTCACTTAAGAAAACTTTCACCTTGACGACAGTTGGTCAAGAATAAAAGTTATTTTTTGGATTTTAGTGAATGAATTAAATAAAAATAAGGTTATGTAAACTTATTTTTACTAGTTGGTTAAAACCTCCATGAGGAGGTTAGAGGTGGGGACCACCACACCTTAACCTCCCATGAGAGGTTATAAAGGTGGGGCCCACCCGAGGTCTAAACCTCCTCTTCTTGTATATTGTGGGGGAGACCACCCAAGGTTAAAACCTCTTGAACTCCCCATTAAGTGGGGAGAAACCTCTTGATCTCCCCACTTAATGGTGCCACCACCCCTCCACATTAATGTTGACAACACACCAAATTAATGGTTCCAAATCCTCCCCTTTAATTTTTAATGTGCCAACCAAGTGTTTAGTTTTTCTTTTTGAATTTCTTGCCAATGAAATGAGAGATATTATAATCTATTATTTGGAACAACTTTTCACTTGGGTGATTTGAGAGGATAATTATTTGGAGAAAGATCCCAATGAAGAACAGAAAACAAAGAACGAAGAACGTGTTCTTCCAACGAAGAACGCGTTCTTCCAACGAAGAACGCCGGTAATGATCTCCTTCGACCTTCATCCCCAGATCCTACTGACGTGGAGCATCTTCCACAACCAACCTTTCCTCCGCATCATCGTCAATGAGCTAACACATATCAGGATTGGAAGTGTGTGGCAGACGCGACGAAAGACGATCTCCTTCGTCTTCTTTCCGTGACTTCATCGTCGAACAACAATCAAAGGTAGGAGGTTTATTTGTGTAATATTACTTTCCTTATTTTCTTCTTTGGTTGAAAAGGAATCATTGAGGTGGTTGTAAAAATTGAATTTCATCTTTCTTTTTACTTGATGAGACAAATGTTACCACCATAAACGTAGAGGGTGTGGGCCAAACCAACATGGTCCGACCCCTCCATCGTTCTTGTTTATGATGATCTTTGGCATCGCGATGAGGCGACGGGACGAAGAAGGCAACGGTCGTGCTACCCACGGCCTCCATGAACCGCACCGCCCTCGAGGCGCTCCAGCTGAATCGGCTCCACCGCCTCGGGCCGAACCGCGCCACTCGCCAGCTTCCGAGTCGCGTTGGCCGCACCGCCCATTGGCTCAAGCCGCGCCGACTTCCGGTTGCCCGCTGGCCACCTGGCCACCCATCGGTCGCCACCTGACATGCCCGCCTGCCCGGCCGCCCGCTGGCCGTCTCCCGGCCGCCCGCCGGCCTGCTCGGCCTCCCGATCCAGCCCGAGGCCCCCCTCGTGGTGCCCTGGTCAAACCAGCCCAGGACGCGCCCTCTGGGCCAAGCCGCACCCGGCCTCTCCCTCGCGGCACTCCGGGCCGAACCGGCCCCGAGCCTGGACCGGATTGCCCTCGCGACCGGCTGGGCTGGACCCAGCGGGCCGGGCAAACCCAGTGGGCCAGCCTGCCTAACAGGCTAGGTCGAACCCAATAGGTTAGGCTGGGTCGGCCTAGACTAAGTCGGGTTGGGACGGTCCGACCGGGTCCGACCGGACCCAGACCTACTACCGACCCTTACTTTCTTTTGGCCATATCTTTGGCACCGGACGTCTGTTTGATGAACCGTCAGTGGTGCTGGTCTTCTTAGAGCACGAACGTCCCTTTTTGTATACCCCATTGGATTTTTGGGTATAGTTGAGATATGTTCAGGTTGGATCGTGCACAAATCCAACCGGTCCCCCGGGACTAAAAGGCTAATAACTCTCAAATCGGGTGTCTGATTGACGCGTCGCTTGTTGCGTTGAGACCCCTATGACGAGGCGGACCTTCGGAATGTTTCTTTGTGGTACTTCATAGAAGTTGAGGTATCAACACTTGGCTTGAGGAGCGGACCCTCCCAGAATCAAGCATGCTTTGTGCGGAACCCTATGGCTGTCTACACTCTGACGACTATTCCTGGATCCTATGTGGGTTTGACAGCTCTGACGACTGTTCCTAGATCCTGTGTGGGTTCGATAGCTCTGACTACTATTCTTGGTTCTTGTGTGGGTGCGACATCTCTGATGACTGTTCTTGGATCCTGTGTGGGTTCGACATCTCTAACTACTATTCTTGGATCTTGTGTGGGTTCGACGGCTCTGATTTCTATACCAGGATCCTACGTGGGTTCAATATAATAGATGATTTAGTGGATGCATCTAATAATCTCTAACTCTCTACAAAATTTTTATACCTATGTGAGATGAGTCAGTAACTTTTGTGTTTTTCTCATGATTGGGATGGATTACTTGATAACTTAGGTATATTTATGGGCATATACCTAAGTGGGTTTATCTGTTGATTTCATACTTGGTGGTTTATCCTTGTTGGATTTTGTGAGAAATTGAGGGTCTCGGGGTCCCTACTGAGTATAGTTATACTCACCCCTGTACGGTCTATGCCCGCACCTCATTGTGTTGGATGCAGACGACGGACAGTGTTGACATAGGCTGAGTGTACCAGGACTGGATGGTACCTGGAGGTGGACCACATGGCATGACGGTACACTGAGGTGACGAACGAACGTGGAGTGTTGCGGAGGATATCTATACCTACCCTCTAGGTAGGATTTCCTGGTGGATGATCCAGGAACTATTTTCCCTTTTTCCAATACTTGTACCTTCATTTTCTTGTACTTTACAGTTGTGCTTGTATTTTTGTACGCTTTTACTTTTCAGCACACTTTTTTTATATAGTTTTACTTAGTGTTTTGCTTCCATCTTGTACTCTATTATGTGCATTTTTAGGATATAAAGGCAATGCCTTCCAAGTTTTAGGGATTTATGCCTTTGGTACTAGTCACCAGACCCTGCCCTATGGAAGGAGGGCTTGGGGTAGTCACAGCACGGGCCCCGAGGGACGGGTCGTGACAAATTGGTATCGGAGGACTCATTTCTACCTCAGAACTTAAGACTCTGAACTTTTCTATGAAGAAATAGTGTTAAGGGTATTGAGTATGGTTTTTAGTTCAGGGAGTCCAGTGTTGGTGCGGCGGCTGACGTATCCATACACCAGGACCCTGAGTTCTGATTTTCGACTTAGTGCACGAAAACATTGATTGCGTGTGTGTTTTGAAGAGTTTTCTTTGTGATATCTTTGAGTCAGCTCACCAGGTATAAATTTTTTACCATTGCGCACCTGTTTCTTTCCAGGATGTCTCCACACAGACAGCCATCTAGGGTTCCAGGCTTTGTACGAGATGGAAACCCACTGAGCGACGAGGCCTCGGTGTAGGGCCCTATCACAACGGAGGCACCAGCAGTACCACTACCCGTTGGGCCACTGATGCCACCAACCCCAGTAGTAGAGAGTGCATGACACCTAAGTGCGTTGCACGAGTTCCAGTGCCAGAGGCCGCCCAAGTACAGGGTCGAGACGGACCCACAGGCAGTTGAGGATTGGCTGGAGGTTTTGGTAAGAGTCTTCAGACTCGTAGGGATGTCAGCTAACCTTATGGTGATCCTTGTCGTGATTCTCCTTCAGGAAGAAGCAGAAAGATGGTAGATCCTGATGCTCCAGGTGCATGACGAGGTGACACTACTCTGGGCAGACTTTGAGAGCCTGTTTTGGGCAGAGTTTATCCTAGCCACCCTATGTGCAATGCGGATACAGGAGCTACTACATCTACAGTAGGGTATCATGACGGTGGCACAGTACTCAGTAAGGTTCACCGACCTCTTGTGTTACTCTACAGATATGGTGCGGGACCCATTATTCAGGGCCAGGACCTTTGAGCAGGGGCTCGGGCGAGAGATTATGGCTTCGATGATCTCCCTCAACATCCCAACACAAGAGGGGGTGTTGGAGTGAGCCCTCTTGGTGGAGAGTTTCCTTGCTTAGCAGTCACCAGTAGTGAGACCCATCACCGGCCATCACATAGTGAAGTCTTCTGCAGCTGGCAGCAGATAGATTTCGCAGAGACCCAATCGAACTAGACCATCTTGTGGATGACCTCAGGACTCAGGTTCGGTTGTTTGTGGCACACGTGATAGAGTCAGTCATACGAGGAATAGGCAGTGTTTCACATGCGGTGGGTATGGTCACACGGCTCGTGACTCTCCAACCCTCCATTCGGATGATCAGTAGACAGTAGAGGTACCTCCCAAGTAGATTCATAGGTTCGATCGAGGTAGTCCGCAGGGAGTAGGAGAACGTGGAAGAGGAGCTGGTCATACAGCTGGTGGTGGGCGACGTTTCGAGGTGTTACCACCACCACTACCAAGAGGTCCACCCTGACCACAGGGAGTAGGTGGATAGGGGAGAGTTCAGCTCCAGGAAGCTGAGGCATATTATCATGGCGCTCCGGAGATGATTTGAGGTACAGTCTGTGTCTATTCCACCTTAGCTGCAGTTCTTATAGACACAGGTTCCAGTCACTCTTTCATTACAACCACCCTCGTTCGGAGATCAGAGATTCCGACGGAGCTGTTGGCTCGATCCTTATGGCTAGAGACTCCTACGGGATTAGAATCAACAATTACACACTAGTGCCAGTATTGTTATCTTACTCTAGGAGGCGAGAGCTTTGGCTGGGATCTCCTAGTAGTGGCGTTGAGGCCTTACGACATCATCTTGGGTATGAACTGGTTATCTACAGTCCATGCTCAGATCGACTATATTAGGCGCAAAGTGCGGTGTGTCTGTATGGATGGGACCAGGTTCACCATCACCAGCGAGAATGGAGCCTTTTCAGTGCAGGATGGACTTTCTCGGAGGATATTACAGCCGATCACTCATTATTTGGATTACCTTACCCTCATAGCAGTTTATGTGGGGAGTCTGACTTATCCTGTAGTGGTGGACCAGTACGCAGATGTTTTCCCTGATGATGTCCCAGGTCTACCTTCTCACAGATATGTGGACTTCTACATAGACTTGTACCCCGGTATGGCACCGATATCTACACTAGCATATCGGATGGCTCATGCGGTGCTTCGTGAGCTGCAGGTACAGCTTGAGGACTTGTAGGGGAAGGGATTCATCCGGCCTAGTGTTTCTCCCTGGGCAGCCTCGATTCTGTTCGCCAAGAAGGTGGATAGAAGCTTGAGGCTTTATGTCGACTACCATCACCTGAACCAGGTGACCGCAAAGAACAAGTACCCACTCCCGAGGATTGACGATCTCTTTGATCAGCTGAAGGGAGCATGGTGGTTCTCGAAGATAGACCTCAGATCAGGTTATCACCAGCTCAGAGTTCGAGACGAGGATGTGAAGAAGACATCCTTCAGATGTCGGTATGGCCACTATGAGTTCTTGGTTATGCCATTCGGCTTAACCAATGCTCCAGTAGTGTTCATGGGACTCATAAATAGGATCTTCCAGCCATACCTTGATTGCTTTGTCATAGTCTTCATCGACGACATTATGATCTACTTAACTACTAAGGAGGATCATTCCTACCATTTGTAGGTAGTACTGGACACACTCTGAGATAATCAGCTTTATGGTATGCTCTCGAAGTGCCAGTTTTGGATCTGAGAGGTCCACTTTCTAGGAAATGTCATATTAGAGGCTGGAGTTACAGTGGATCCAACGGAGATTGAGGTGGTACTTCCTTAGGAGCCACCCAGGAGTGTGATGGAGGTGCGGAGTTTTCTGGGTTTGGCTGGTTACTATCGGAGATTAGTTCCATACTTCTCCAGAGTTACATCACCACCATCATCCTTGATGAATAAGGGGAAACCCTTCATGTGGTCGGAGAGATGCCAGCAGAGCATTCAGGAGCTGAGGCAGACGCTGACTAGTGACCCCATCTTGAGGCTTCCAGAGGAAGGCATAGGGTACGTAGTCTACTGCGATGTGTTAGGGACCGGACTCGGGTGTTTCCTGATGTAGGAGCGAGCAGTGATCGCATATGGTTCTTGGTAGCTGAGATATCATGAGTAGAACTATGCTACCCATGACCTGGAGTTATCAATAGTTGTCTTCACCTTGAAGATGTGGAGACACTATCTGATGGGCGAGCATTTTACCGTGTACTCTGATCACAAGAGTCTCAGGTATATCTTCTCTCAGAAGGACATGAACCTGAGACAGCGACGTTGGCTTGAGTTCCTCCAGGACTACGACTTCGAGATAGTATATACTCCTAGAAAGGGGAACGTTGTTGCAGATGCACTCAGTAGAATGTCTGGTATACAGCTGCTAGGTGAGGCGATAGAGCAGCTGGCTGCTTTACAGATATCCTTTGTGGATAGAGATGGAACGACCTTCCTTCAGTCTCTTACAGTAACTCCCCCACTTCTTCAGCGAGTCAGGGAGGCATAGCGTGGAGATGCTGACTGTGAGACACGACGTGCTCAGATATCCATAGGGCAGGCACCTGATTGATTTTCTGAAGGTGGGGAGCACGTCATCCTTTTCAAAGGACGTACCTTGGTACCAGTTTCACTCCAGGAGGAAGTGTTGAGGGAGTTCCACACTTCCCCTCTAGCGGTACATCCAGGATTGGTGAAGATGTATCAAGACCTCAGACGACAACACTGGTGGCCAGGTATGAAGAAGGCAGTAGCGGAGTTTGTCTCTTGATGCCTCACTTTTCCGCAAGTGAAGGTGGAGCACCAGGTACTAGTAGGCTTGGTGCATCCTTTAGAGGTCCCAAAGTGGAAGTGGGATGGGATATACATGGACTTCATGACAGGACTTCCACGTACATCCAGGGGTCACAACAAGATTTGGGTGATCGTCGACCGACGATCCAAGTCAGCCCACTTCCTACTGAATAGAGAGCAGGTTTCAGTAGAGAGATTGGGATGAATCTATATGTAGGAGATTGTGCGGCTACATGAAGTACCTTATTCTATTGTCTCTGATCGTGATGCATGGTTTACTTCCCGACAATGGAAGGGGTTGTAGGAGGCTTTCGGGGTGCAGCTTCGTCTGAGCACTGCCTTCCATCCTCAGACGGATGGCCAGACTGAGCAGACCATTTAGACCCTTGAGGACATGCTCCGTTCCTGTGTCCTCGACTTTGGTCACAGTTGGGAGGATCACTTACTTTTGGTGGAGTTTTCTGAAAACTACAGCTATCACTCCACCATAGGGATGGCACCTTTTGAGGCATTATACGGGCGACCTTGCAGATCACCCTTGTGCTGGACTGGCCCTGGGGAGTCAACACAAGTGGGACCAGAGATGGTACAAGCAAACACGGAGAAGGTGCAGATCATCCAAGAGTGGATGAAGACCACACAGAGCAGGCAGAAGTCGTATGCTGATAGGATACGGAGGCCTCTAGAGTTCGAGGATGGCGACTATATCTTTCAACGGGTCTCCCCTTGACGAGATCTATGAATATTTGTCCTAGGTGGAAAGTTGTCTCCACGTTTCATCGGACCTTTTTAGGTCCTCAGCAGAGTTGGTGAGGTGGCAAACCACTTAGCTCTTCCACCTCAGTCGCATCGGGTGCACGATATCTTCCACGTATCTGAGCTGAAGAGATACGTGCATGACCCTTCTCACATCATTGACCATGGAGAGTTAGACATCGACGATGGGGTGAATTTTACGGAGGTTCCAGTGGAGATTGAGGATCGACAGGAGCGGGTCCTACGTCGATGGTTGATACCTCTGGTGCACGTTCGCTGGCAGCACAGGAACCTCCAGGAGAGCACATGGGAGTGGGAGACTCAGATGTGTGCTCAGTACCCCCACTTGTTCCCTTAGTTCAAGTTGTAGCTTATGAGGATGTAAAGCCTTGAAATTGGGAGCATGTAAAGACCCAGAATTTCTATGGAAAATATTTTTCATAAATACATGGGAATTTTACGAGTCCGTGAAAATTAACAGAGTGTGATTCTGAGGCCTAGTGTGCCCAAAATCAATTTTTGAAGTTTTGTTTGGGTACATTTAGTAAACGTATGAGCAAGTTTTTATAAGTTTTGAACTGGTGCTTAGAATTGAAATCTAAGGGCACCATTGAACTCGCAGCGCCGGTATTTGCTTAAGACAACTTTCACCTCGATGGCAGTTGGTTGAAAATAAATGTTAGTTTTTGGGATTTTAGTGAGTGAATTAAATAAAAATAAGGTTGTGTAAACTTATTTTTATTAGTTGGTTAAAACCACCATGAGGAGATAGGAGGTGGGGACCACCACACCTTAACCTCCCATGAGAGGTTATAGAGGTGGGGACCACCCGAGGTCTAGTCCTCCTCTTCTTGTTTAATTGTGGTGGAGACCACCTGAGGTTAAAACCTCTTGAACTCCCCATTAAGTGGGGAGAAACCTCCTGAGCTCCCCACTTAATGGTGCCACCACCCCTCCACATTAATGTTGCCAACAAACCAAATTAATGGTGCCAAATCCTCCTATTTAATTTTTAATGTGCCAACCAAGTGTTTAGTTTTTCTTTTTGAATTTCTTTCCAACGAAATAAGAGATATTATAATCTATTATTTGGCATAACTTTTCACTTGGGTGATTTGAGAGGAGGATTATTGGGAGAAATCTCCCAATGAAGACCAGAAAACGAAGAACGAAGAATGCGTTCTTCCAACGAAGAATGCCAATAATGATCTCTTTCAACCTTCATCCCTGGATCCTACTGATGTGGAGCATCTTCCACAACCAACCTTTCCTCCGCATCATCATCAATGAGCCAATACATATCAGGATTAGAAGTCAGTGGTGGACGTGATGAATGAAGATCTCCTTCGTCTTCTTTCCACAACTTCATCGTCGAACAACGATCAAAGGTAGGAGGTTTATTTGTGTAATATTACTTTCCTTATTTTCTTTTTCTGTTGAAAAGGAGTCGTTGTGATGGTTGTAAAAATTGAAGTTCATATTTATTCTTACTTGATGAGTCAAATGTTACCACCCTAAACATGGAGGGTGCATGCCAAACCAACATGGCCCGACCCCTCTGTCGTTCTTGTTTATGATGATCTTCGGCATGGCGATGAGGCGATGAGACGACGAAGGCAACGGTGGCGCTACCCGCGGCCTCCGCGAACCGCGCCTCCCTCGCGGCACTCTGGCCGAATCGCATCTGCTGCCTCGAGTCGTACCGTACCGCCCGTTGGCCCAAGTCGCACCGGCTTCCAGCTGCTCGCTGGCCACTCGGCTGCCCGTCGGCATGGCCGCACCTCGCCGGCTTGCCTGGCCGCCCGCCGGCCTGCCCGGCCGCCTCCTGGCCAAACCGGTGCCCTGGCCGCACCGGCCTCCCAAGCCGGCCTACGGCCCCCCTTATGGTGCCATGTTCGAATAGGCCCTGATCGCGCCCTCCAGGCCGAGCCGCGTCGGGTCGCGCCCTCACGGCGCTCCAGGCCAACCGGCCCCGAGCCCGGACCGGACCTCCCTCGCAGCCTACTGGGTTGGGCCCAGTGGGCCGGGCCAAACCCAACGGGCCGGCCCGCCCAAAGGGCCCGGACAGACCCAACGGGTCAGGCCGGGTCGATCCGAACTAGGTTGGCTCATACCAATTCGGGTTGGGACGGTCCGACCGAGTCGGACCGGACCCGGACCTACTACCAACCCTTACTTTCTTTTGGCCATATATTTGGCACCGGACGTCCGTTTGATGAACCGTCAGTGGAGATAGTATTCTTGGAGAACGATGGTCCCTTTGTGTATACCCCACTGTAGTTTTGGGTATAGATGAGATACGGTCAGGTTGGATCGTGCATGAATCCAACCGGGCCCCCAGGACTAAAAGGCTAATAACTCTCAGACTGGGTGTCTGATTGACGTGTTGTCTGTTGTGTTGAGACCTCTATGACGATGTGGACCTTCAGGATGTTTCTTCATGGTACTTCATGGAAGTTGATGTATTGACACTTGGCTTGAGGAGTGGACCCTCCCGGAATCATGCATGCTTTGTGTGGAACCCTGTGGCTAGCTGTGCTCTGATGACTGTTCCTGGATCCTGTGTGGGTTCGACAGCTCTGACGACTGTTCCTAGATCCTGTGTGGGTTCGACATCTCTAACTACTATTCCTGGATCATGTGTGGGTTCGACATCTCTGAGGACTGTTCCTGGATCCTGTGTGGGTTCGACAGCTCTGACTACTGTTCTTGGATCCTATGTGGGCTCGATAGCTCTGATTTTTGTACCAGGATCCAACGTGGGTTTGACAGAATAGATGATTTAGTGGCTACATCTAATCATCTCTAAATCTCTATAAAATTTGTATACATGTGTGAGCTGAGTCAGTAAATTTTGTGTTTTCCTCGTGATTGGGATACATTACTTGATAACATAGGTATATGTATGGGCATATACCTAAGTGGGGTTATATGTTGAATTCATACTTGGTGGTTTATCCTTGTTGGATTTTGTGACACCTTGAGGGTCTCAGGGTCCCTACTGAGTATCATTATACTCACCCTTGCACGGGCTATGCCCGCACCTCATTGTGTTGGATACAGACAATGGACAGTGCTGACCGAGGATGAGTGTACCAGGACTGGACGGTGCCCGAAGGTAGACCACATGGTGTGACGGTACACGGAGGTGATGGACGGATGTGGAGTGATGGGGAGGCTATCTTTACCTACCCTCCAAGTAGGATTTCCTAGTGGACGGTCCAGGAGTTGGTTTCCCTTTTTCTAGTACATGTACCTTTAGTTTCTTGTACTTTACAGTTGGGATTGTATTTCTGGCCCCTTCTACTTTTTAGCACTCTTTTGTTATGTAGTTTTACTTAATGTTTTGCTTCTAGCTTGTACTCTGTTGTGTGCATTTTTATGATATAAAGGAAATTCCTTCCCAGTTTTAGGTATTTACAACTTTGGTGCTAGTCGCCAGCCCCTGGCCTATGGAAGGCGGGCTTGGGGTAGTCACGGCACGGGCCCCGGGGGACGGGTCGTGACAAAAGTTGTACGAGTTTTATGTTATAATCCCATTATTTATCAAGTTTGTTTATGATTATGTTTCTAATGATGAAATTTTATTATATATATTTATATTTAAAAATTATTTTTTCACCTCTAGTTATTTTAATAAATTTTATTTTTTACACTAATTCTTCTCTCTTCATTTACACAGGAGTCTAAAAGAATTTTGTTAATAAAAACTAACATTATATAACTCTTAGGTCTAAAATACCTTCTCTTCCATATATATAATTTCTAAAAATTATTTAAATATATTTTTTAGATTCTCAAAAAAAAAATTGAAATAATTTTTTCCCTTTTTTAATTTTTTAAATTTTTTTAACAAATTTTTTTTCGAAATGATGTACTTTTTACTTATTACTAAAAATATGAAAAAAAAAACTTTTTAACCTACAATACATGAATGTATTTTTCCACTATCATGACCACTAAATAATTTGACACCTTATTTAAAAGGTTAAAATATTATTTTTAAAGAAAACATTTTAATAATATTTTGGAATTTCATTTATTTAAAATATGTTATTTCAATAGGGAACAGTTATTTTCATCAAGAATTTTTTAATGGTTTTTTTATGGTATTTTTATTCACCAATGACAATAACATTTTCTTATTCTTATGTTTTAATGGGTAGATGATCCAACTATACCATAATTATTCTATCAATATATGTTTTATGATGATGATGAAAATATTTTTATGAAACCAATTATTTTTTCCATGGGCTATGCAATTATGGAATGATGAAATTTTTATGAAACACATTTTATTTTATGGGGTTATTATATGATAATATTTTGGATGTTTTATAATATTTCTGCACAAATATGTATGGTTTTCATTATATGGAGGACAAGAAAATAATTATATATTCATCCAATGTGTTGGGTAATGTTTTATATATCATAATATAAGTATTGGAAACATATCAATGAGCTTGATCCACTACGGGAGACAACTCAATGTGGTTCACTATAAATAGGAAACAAGTCAATGTGCTTGATCCATTAGAGGAAAAAATTGTATGTGTTGGATCCACTATGGTAAATGGGTGTTGAAGCCTATTCATTATGATTTTATGGTCTTAGTAGAGAACCTTGACATATGAAATGATTTATATTTTTTGAGTTTCCACACTTATATAACATGAACATATGGTTCTTGATTAAATTATAGTTATTTACAACTCATATGACTCAATTCATTTGAAATGATAATCACTTAATCCATGATTCATTTTTATGATCTTTGATAGTTTAAGTATAAGATTTTTATGTTTAATTAATAATCTCATATCCTTATTCTTATATTATGATTTCATATGATCTTCAATTGATATGTCCCATGTTTACCCTTATTGAGAGTCTGATCTCACGTTTTCTTATATTTCTATTATATAGGTTATTAATAATGGTTTTATGTAGGGTATTTCTATTAAGAGTACTAAATTTGAATATCTTTTTGGGACATGATGAAGGTTTTTCCTTTTACAAGATGACATGATGTATTGTCACTAATGAAACTAAACCTTTATGGTCCTTATATATGTATTCTTGAGATGTTTTTAATTTTCCTTTAAAATATGTAATATTTATGTATGAATATCCCATGTAATTATGTGAAAAACACTAGATTTTGTTCAAGGGAGGTTGTATTTCCCATTTAAAAAGAATTTGATGTCTATTCGTGGGTTTATTAGATCACCCATAGTGGTACATCCTATTTTTCAATGATGTATAAATATTTTGGAGGGATTTTTTGGGGGCTTATGTTGAAGTGTGGAGTTACACAGTGTGTGTGCTAATGTTTTATCATCCATAAAGTGAAGAATGAGAACATTGTTCTTTGTTTTTCCCAGTATTTACATATTCATTAGTGGATTTGGGAGGACATCTTGATGGACTTCATTACTAGTTTACCAAGAGAAAATGGATATTGTGATGTTGTATGGATGGTAGTGGGTCGTTTGATGAAATCATCACTCTTAATAGTAGATAACGAGTCAATATTAGTGGATTTTTGTTATAGTATTATCTAGATGAGGTGTTGAGACTCAGATGAGTCCCAAGTTTTATAATATTTGATCGTGATTCATGTTTTACCTCCATATTGTGGATAGGTATCCTGTATGATTTTAACACTGATTTTATGCCGAAATTATAATTTTTATTCATTTAATGATGTTTAGATAGAGTGTACTATCTAGAAACTTGAGTAAATATTGTGTTCTAATGTCTTGGATTTTAGAGGTTCATGGATGAAGCACTTTACCTTGGTCATGTTTTTTTATAACAATGGTTTTTATTCCAAAATTAGCATAGAAATGTTTAAAGATTTTTAAGGATGAATTTTCTATTCTCCATTTTATATACATGGGTCATAAAGTCAGCAATTTTCAGACTAAAACTAGTTAAAACGTCATAGAGATGGTTCATATGATTCATGAAATCATGAAGGCGGCACAAGATTGTTTGATTTCCTATGTCAGTTATAGGGGGATACCTCAAGTGTTTGATGTTTGAGATCATATGATCATAAAGGGAACTACACATAGTGGAAAAAATGGTTTAATCTTTAAAGTATCCATTATTCATGGTTTATTACTCCTTTTGAGGTGGTTTTTTATATTTTAGATATAGTGAATGGAATACCACTCCCCCTATATATCATCTAGATTCATTATGTCTTCTATGTTTCATAGCTCTACTTTTATCTTCAACATGATTCCCACATAATATATTATGGATATATAAATGTTTATGACAATGAATATTTTGAGTAATAGACTATATTGATCTAGGATATCTAGGAAAATGTTTTCATGGGAATTATATTCCATTGGTTTGGGTCTTCTGGTGATGTGAAGGAAATGTAGAGAGTTCCTTAGAACATCATTCATAAATAGACACTCATTATCTTGAAATGTTTTAGATATTCTCTAATTGTGAGGCTTGTTTGAGGTTAATAACCATTATCATGCCTTTGATATGGTTCCCCCATATTTTCATTTTTTATGACCTTTCTCTAATTTGAGAGGTATCTTTCCCATGATATTTATAAGTAGTTGGTTGTTGGTCTTGTAGGTTTTTATGCTTGTTTCCTATGAGTTATGTGGTTGACCTCCAATGATGGTGAGATTCCTGAGAGGTTTGTTATAAGGGGGTTGTTTGAAAACTTCATTTTTTAATTACCCTCTAATTTTAGTTTTAAATTATAAAGGATGGTATTTTTTTACAGTTGTCTAATTTAAGGTCCTAGATCGTGTTTTCCCATCCCTTTGTGTATTTTAAAATCCCGTTGTGCTTGGTGAAGGCATAAATAAAGGAATGTGGTGTTTCATAGATATATTCTGAAAGTATGAGGAATTCAAAATGTGATTTTATGTTCATGATGTGAAACTATCTTTATTGGATTTTTTGTATTTTAGTCCAAAACCAAAATAAAAATGGTGGCTTTTGTGAGGTTGGTTTGCGGTGTGAAATCAGGATGTGTTTGGAATACACGACATTAATAAGGTGGGAATCGTACCTTGTAAATCTAGATATATAATATCACACTACGAATATGGAATTCATGACATGAATTAATTTTGGTTCAAGTGTTTATCATCTTGAGATTTTAAATAGAAACATTGTGTTCGATATCATAAAAGATAATAAACATCGAGTTTAAATTAACAACAAAATATTATTATTTAAATGTGAAAATTATACCCAAGTCATTATTTAGAAGGAATTGATATTATTAATGGTTTTATAAAATACATAATGTTCATATTCATTTCAAATTTTTTAATTAATAGTTTTCAATTACGCACTCAAAATTTAAGAAAATTCAATTTATTCTTCAAAAAATATGTTTTCTTCGTAATTTAGTTATCTTCTTTTTATGAGTGAATAATATGTATTATTTCTAAAAAATTGAAATATTTTTTCAAAATGAATTTAATTTTGGGATTCAACATTTAAAAATAATCTTAGGATTATTGTTGGAAAATTTTCTTAAGAGATTAAATTTTTAGTAAATAGAGAATTATACAAGTTTTATAAAAATATCATTTTATTTATATTACAAATTACCTTTATGATTTTATTATAAAAATTTTTCGCTTAAAGATGCATTTTACAAGAAAATTGTTTTTTGTATCCTTTTGTGAGATTAATATTAAATTAATTCTCTCAATTATAGGTTATGAATTTTAAAATATTTGATCCATATTTTGAAGTATTTTTACATGTTTAGTAAATATGTCTATATTATTTACTAACAATATGAATAGTATTCTTAGTAATTTGTGTTAAAATAGTAAAGGAAAAATTAAGTAATTGATTTTTTAAAATAAGATTATACAGACTAAAAAATTACCTTAATACTTTATTAAATATAATTTTAAGATAATATATTGACCATAATCCTCAAATTTTCAGATAAAGGACCTCTATGAATCACTAGTATGAGTTTATGGATATTAGAGTTTTTTTTAAATACTAGTTAACCATATCACAATCTTTGTTTTATTAAGCGTAAAATCATTAATGTTGATTGATCAATAGGATATGTTTGACTATAAAAATTATTTTGAAATCTAAAATATTTATATTCATGATTTAATTTATTTTAACTTTTTTTAATGAAATAATTACCTTAAATTCTTGCACGATAATGTTGCAGTAATTATTTAATTAATAAAAAATAAAATAAATGATATTAAAAATATTAAAAGATATATAATATTAGATAATTATTTTAAAATTTGAATTTTGTATATGTAAATTACATTTTAGGGATGTAATAAAATATTTTTTTTATTTGATTCTTTATTGATATAATTGAATTCAATTTAATTAAATCTTCTAAAAATTTTCATATTCAATATTTTATTGTAATTCATAATTTATTAAATTATATAAAATTATGAAAATCTGAAATTCATCCAAGTGATTTTAAAAAGGGTGAAAATATATAACACAGTTCATTTACTGGTCATTCTTGATTTTATAACATCTATATTAGAGCACAATGTGTAAAAAAACCATGTTGTATAGATAAGAGTTAAATGGGTCAAATAAGGGTTAAAACCAAAAGATAATGGTATAAATTTAGTGAAAGAATGTATAATTTTTATTCTCTTAGGGTATTTATACACATTTTCATATTATATTTTAAATTACTTAAATTATATCTATTTTTAAGAGATAATTAATTTTTATTACTTTAGTATTTTAAAGAATTCCGAGAGTGCCTCTCCCACCTCTTAAAAAAGGGTACCTCTTCGACATATATCATCATAATTAAAACCCATTTAGAATAGATAATTAATTCAAATATTCCTTCCTAGAATCCATCCCCACATTATATAGGTATTTATTTTGATATATTATTTTCTTATTGGTCTTAATTTGGGAAGAATGTAATGCTTTCTAGAGAAGATGAATAGTTTTTAGTTTTATGATTTAGTTTTTTTCTTCTTCCACATCCCTCAAACCTTAAAAATACATGATAAAATAATATCTCCATTATCCTAAATATATTTATATGTTATTATTTTATTTTAATGACATATAAACTTCCCCACTTACATTAAATGTGAATATAATTCTTCATTCATGTTGAAAGAGGACAACCGCCTCACGAACCGGTATAATTATCCTTCCATCACAATCTATAAATATTGTTTATGATTATGGATTTAAATTTTATATATTATACTAATTAAATATTTATCATTATAAAAATATAATATATTATTTATCTTCTTTCCATTACATGCACAGAAAAATGGTAACAACATTTGTGTGTACATGTGGTTTACCACCTCCAAGAAGCGATATGATTCATTTTTTATCACCATGTTTCATGGATAATATATATAGGTATATTTAAGGAAATAATATTACATTTTGGATATTATTATCATTTTGGATAAATATTATCATACTTACCTTCTTTTAAAAATGATCATTGAAAAATTAAAATGTTACACATGTGTTTGTACAACCTACCGTCACCACGATTGTAACATAGTTCATTTTTATAACCATATATAATTATTGAGTTTAAAAGTATAATTAATGTATAAAAATTATAATTATTCCATGAATACTAATCTATAGATAATGTAAAAAAATAAACTTTTTACCATAGTAAACTACCAAAATCATTTTGGATTTACGAACTGAATATCATCAAAATGTCTGATGTTAATTAAATCGGTTAAGTAATTCTATATAACATAGAAATAAATGATATAAATAGAATGATAAAAATAATAAAATTTATTAATTAATACAATAATTATCCTATTTTTTTCATAATGATAAATAGTGTATGTGATGAATCAGACTTAAGGTAAGGGTATTTCTTTTAAAAATCAATTACAAAATTCATTTTTCATTTTTTTAAAAATTAAAAATGTAATATTTTTTCTAATTATATGGAATGAAAATATTCTACTTCCTTCATGATGATTTAATGACTTGAATTTTACTTTATATATTTCAATGGTTATTTTCAAAAAAAATTATAATGTGTAGAGGTTTTAGAATTTTATATGTTATTTTATAAAATAAAATGGTATATTGATATCTAAATGTATTATTATTTGGGTTAAATTGAGTTTATAAAAAGTTTTTATATTTAAATTTTAAATTCATAAAATATTTTATTCATGATATGTTACTTGATAATTATATTAAAAGTTATAGAGTTTGATACGACTTATGTTACGGGTTGATCCCCATTATATCTCACACATGAGCCTGAAATATATTATATGAAGGGTTGAGCTCCATTATAGTTCATGGAAAATGAGTGATATAGATATATCTTATATGAAGGGTGGTCCCCATTACAGCTCCCCAATTCATTTTTTGATGATTATGTTCTCCATAAAATTATAATTTTAGTTGATCATGTGGTTATTCCAATTGCAAGGGTTTTAAAAGGGTTTTAGGAATTTGATGCTCCAGGTTTTCAAAAATGGTTTTTATTTTCATGTGATGGGTTTTACATATTTTAATTGAGTAAAAAGTGTGTGTTCTTTTCATGTGGAAATATTTTGTTTCATACACTCAATGAAAATTAAATATAAAGATAATAATTTCATGGGTTTTTATGATTTTCACGAGACTAATATATTTCTATTTTTGTACCTTACTGAGATTTTTTCTCATCCCACATTTTTCAAATGTTTTTCACATGTTTTAAGGATTTTTAAAGGAAACTAATAAATCAAATTTAAATATTTGATGATTTTTTATGAAAATAAATCATATTCTATTTTCAAATTTTTAGATTGAGAAGAAATTGATATTGTGATCAGGTTTCTAATTTGTAATTTATGAGTTGTTGTCTATTATTTATGGCTTAATTATCTAAAAATATGAACTAAAATACCTTCAAAATTGTGATATTTTTAATTATATTTCCATATACACTATAATATATAATGTTTAATATTGTTTTCTTACAAAGTGTTTTGAGGCGATGTGTTTGTAGGTGGAACATAATACATAAGGCATTCATAGTGTGAATGACTCATTCTTGTGGTGAATACCCACTGGGTAGTTCTCCTATAAAAAATGTAGCACCCTTACTTAATCTGACCCTATACTTTTCTCCACCAACTCCATTTTCCCATCACATTAGTCCCCATGTCATTTTGGAAGCCATTTGATAGGGATTAATCCTCATCTTCACGTGTTTAATATGTGGCAATTTGTTGTGAGTTCTTCTTCCATTTCACGTCGGTTGATCCGCGTTCCACATAATTTGCCAAGAACGAGATAAGATAAAATCATTATTTCGTTAGAATAAATTAAATCCCCCACCTAGATTTTGTGAAATCTACTACGGATGAAAGAAGTAATTCCACGTTCGTTGACGTTTGTCATCGTTGGTCACCCTCCGAATCGAATCCTCCAACGGACATCGTTCGATCACTGATCCTCATTGGAGGTTGATGTCATCGGTGTTTCATCAGATCTTTCCCCACAATTTCCAAATTGTTCCTCCAAAGGATTGATTAAATAAAGAGTTAAAGATATTAATGATGGGTTCATTAATGTGGTTCATTAATGTGGTTCATTAATGAACCTTAATTAATGAACTAATTAATCACACGAGTGTTGTGGTTTCACAATCAAAATAACAGGCCATTTATTGATCTTCATTTAATGCCTTTTGTTATGTTGTTGTTCAACCAACTGACGCTTAACTGGTGGAAGAAAAGAATAAAATATCTTATAGTTATTTTAATATTTTTTTTCCAAAAGTCTGAAAATTACCTTTTTTGTCCGACCTTTGCCGGTAAAAGTTAAGAACCGCCTAAGAAAATCTCGGCACTGCGAGTTCAATGGTGGCCTCATATTTTCAATCTGATCATCGGTTCAAAAGATAGAAAATATCACTCGCACGTTTATAGAATGTACCTTAAAAAATTTAAAACTTCCATTCTAGGCTCTCCGGGCCTCGGAATCAAGTGATGTTGAATTTATTAGTGTCGATAAAAAATTCCATATAATTAAAAAAAATTATAGGGAAATTATGGGTCTTTACATTCTCCCCAACTTAAGGTTGTACGTCCCTAAAAGCCACAACAAAAGCTAGAAAAACAAATGGGGGTACTGAGCATGAATTTGATCCCCTTGCTCCCATGTTCTCTCCTAGAGGTTCTCATGATTCCAACGAACTCACACCAGAGGGATCGACAGTCCACGAAGGACTCACTCCTATCGATCCTCTATCTCCATCCGGAACTTCGTAAAAGTCACCACATTTCCAATGTCCAACTCGCCTCAATCGATGATGTGCAATGGATCATGCACATATCTCATTCGCTGCAACACATGGAAAACATTGTGCACCCGATGCATCTGTGGGGGAAGAGCTAGGTGGTACATCACCTCACCAACTCTGTTAAGAATCTGGGAAGGCTTGATGAACCTCAGAGATAGATTTTCACCCAAGAAAAATTTCTACAATCTTCGTTGGGGTGAGACTCGTAGGAAGACAAGGTCTCCCTCCTTGAACTCCAAGGGTCTCCTTATCCTATTGGTATAAGAACTATCCATGCTATGTGTAGTCTTCATCCGCTCCTAGATGATCTGCACCTTATCAGTAGTAGCCTGTACCAACTCTGGACTCATAAGTGCTGACTCTCCTAGGTCTGTCTAGCATAGAGGTGTTCGTAATGGTTTCCCATAAAAGACCTCAAACGTTGCCATGTCGATAGTGGAGTGAGAGCAGTTACTGTATGCAAACTCCACCAGTGGAAGGCGGTCCTCCCAACTGCGACCAAAATTATGGATGCAAGCACGAGCATGCCCTCAAGTGTTAGTATGGTCTGCTCCGTCTACCCATTGGTCTAAGGGTGAAAGGCGGTGCTCAAGTGTAGTTGAGTCTCAAACGCCTCATGTAATACCTTCCACAACCGGGGTGTAAAATGAGTGTCACGATCTGAAACAATTGTCGATGGTACCATGTAAAGTTGTATTATCTCGTGAACATAGAGGCATCTCATGCCCTTTACTGATCTCTGCTCTCATATGGGTAGAAAATGTGTCGACATGGTGTGTCGGTCAACAATCACCCATATAGAGTCGTGGCCCCTAGACGTGCATGGTAACCCAATCACGAAGTCCATGGAGATACAATCCCACTTCCATTTTGGTACCTCTATTTGTTGTGCAAAGCTTGCTGGAACCAGATGTTCGGCCTTCACTTGCTGACAAGTGAGGCATCGTAAAATGGACTCTACCATGACTTTCTTCATCCTTGGCCACCAGTACTAACGTCAGAGGTCCTGATACATCTTCTCCACTCTAGGATGTACCACTAAATGAGATGTATGGAACTCCCTCAACACCTCCTCCTGAAACTTCACTGGTACCATGGTTCGTCCTCTAAAAAAGATGATGTTCTCTCCACCTATCAAAAATCCATCAGGAGCCTTCCCTGATGATATCTGAGTACGTTGGGTCTTGCAGTCAATGTCCCCAAGTTGTGCCTCCCGAACTCGCTGAAGGAGTGGGGAGTGATAGTCATAGACTGGAGGTAAGCTGCTTTATCACTATCAAAAAAGGATATCTGCAACATGGCTAGATGTTCTGTTGCCTCACTCATCAGTTATAGACCCCACCTCCTACTGAGTGCGTCTTCTACTAAGTTTCTCTTCCTGGGAGTGTAGAATATCTCAACGTCATAGTAATGGAGGAACTCCATCCATCGTTGTTGTCTCAGCTTCAGGTCCTTCAGTGAGAAGATATACATGAGACTCTTATGATCAGAGTAGATAGTAAATCGTTCAACCATCAAGTAGTGACGCCGCATCTTTAAAGCAAATACCACTACTGTTAACTTCGGGTCATGGGTCGCATAGTTCTGTCATGTTGTCTCAGCTTTCATGAGTCGTAGGTGATCACTACTTGCTCTTTCATCAGGACACACCCCAGTCGGGTCACTAATGCGTCGCATTAGACTACATACCCAATGCCCTCTTCTGATATCCTCAAGATGGGGGAATTTGTCAGTCTCCGCCTCAGCTCTTGGAAACTCTATTGGCATCTCTACGTCCATACGAAAGATTTTACATTCTTTTTCAAAGCTTACAAGGGTGCTTCTACTCTGGAAAAATCATATAAAAATCTCTGGTATTACCCAACCAACCCCAGGAAACTCTTCACCTCAGTCACACTCATGAGTGGCTCTCAAGCAAGCACTACCTCTATCTTTGCGGGATCTACTACAACTCAAGACTCTAAGATAACTTGTCCTAGATAGTGGAAATCCTCTATCCAGAACTGGCACTTCTAGAGATTTCCATAAAGATGGTTCTCTCAGAGTGTATCAAGGACTATCTACAAATGTGTGGTGTGCTCCTCCTCTGATGCTGAGTACATCAAGATGTCGTCAATGAAAACCACCACGATGCAATCGAGGTAAGGATATAAGATCTTTTTCATGATCCCCATGAATAGTGTTGGGGCGTTGGTCACACTGAAAGGCATCACCATGAACTCGTAGTGGTCGTACCAGCATCTGAAGGTTGTCTTCGGTACGTCCTCATCCCACACCAGAAGCTAATGATGGCTTGATCTGAGATATATCTTTGAAAACCACTGTTCTCCCTTCACCTGATTGAAGAGATCATCAATCCTTGCCAGAGGATACTTGTTTGTTACGATCACCTAATTCTGGCATCGATAGTCCACGCTAAGCCTCATGCTCCAATCTACCTTCTTGGCGAAAATATTGGGGCTGCCCAAGGAGAAACACATTGTCTTACGATCCCCTTTCTCTGCAAGTCCTCCAACTGTACTCTCATCTCATGAAACTCCACGGGGGTCATCCGATATGTTGGTGTAGATATCGGTGACATCCTGGGATATAGGTCGATGTAGAATTCTTCCTCTCTATGAGGAGGTAATCCCAGAACATCCTTAGGAAAGACATCATCATACTAGTCCACCACTACAGGATAGATCAGACTCCTCTCGTCCACTACACTGAGGGTATGACTAGCCAACTGATGAGTGATCAGCTTCAACCTCCTCTAAGAATGTCCATCTTGTGCTACAAAGGTTCCATTTTTACCAGTGAAGAAAAAACTAGTCTCATCCTCACGGACACACCGCACTTTGCGCCTAGAACAGTCGATTTGATCATGGACCGTGGATAACTAGTTCACACCCAAGATGAGGTCGTAAAGCCTCGACACTGCTACATAGAGATCCCAGTCGAAGCTCTCACCTCCTAGAGGAAGCTCACACATCCGGAACTAGTGTGTAATCAATGAATCCTCTTCTGTTGGAGTCTTTAATCATAAAGATTGGGTCAATGGCTCCACCAAAATCTCTGAGCTCCGAACGTGGCAATGAAAGAGTGATGGGCTCATGTGTCTATAAGAACTGCAGATAGGGTGGAGTAGACACAGATCGTACCTAGAATCATCTCTGAAGCACCGTGGTCATAGACCTCTGCCGCTTGAAGCTGAGCACTTCCTTTTCCATCTGCTCCCTGAGGTTGGGGTGGACCACCTGGATGTGGTTGCGGTAGTACCAAAAACCGTCGTCCACCGCCTGTTGGACGGTCAGCTCCTCTGTCATGTCTGCTACCCAGAGTACCTCCTCACTCGAACCTCTATCATTGTCTCGACAGTCCCTCGATCGTCTGTCGATCATTAGTACGGAGGTTCGTGCAGTCACGAGTCATGTGACCCTACCCGCCGCATGAGTAGCACAGTCTTCTCCTCTGTTGACCTCCTCTTCCTCGTCAGCTCCGCACCTCCGACCCTACATCCTGGGGCCATCCTCCGGAAGGTCTGGCCTTCTTGGGCCTCTCTGTCATCTTCCTACTACATGCTATAGAATAGTCGGCTACATGTCGTCTGGTGGTGGCTCTCACCGTCGGTTCCTACTCATCTAGGAAGCTCTCCACCAATAGTGCTCACTCTAGCACTCCAACCTGCGTCAGAATGTTGAGAGAAATCATCGACGCTCTGATCTCTCTTCAGATTCCATGCTCAAAGGTTTGGGCCATGAAGAAAAGGTCACGTACCATGTCAGTAGAGTATCGGGAGAGGTCAGTAAATCTTGCCGAGTAGGCCACCGTCAGGTTGCCCTGCTATAAGGGCAATGTCTCTTTAATACACACAAATCTTAGAGTTGTTGGTACGAACTCCGCCCTGAAGAGGCTCTTGAAGTCCAACCAAGAATGAGTCGTCTCATCATCTGTCTAGAGCGCCAGGCTCCACCACCTCCCTGTTGTGCCCTGAAAGAGACTAGCAGCTAAGATCACCTTCTGATCTGCTGGTGTCTCAACCAAGCGGAAAGCTCATGCCATAGACTTCAGCCAGTCCTCAGCTGCCTGTGGATCTCCCTCTCCTCGAAACCTTGGAGGCCTCTATCTCTGTAACTCGTGAAACACGATCAATCAACGTTCACTGTCCGCTAGTGGGACTAGTTGCAATTGCTGCCATGTGGGTGGTGGTGTTGCGGGTACACCACCCAAAGGTGCTATCGTTATAAGAGGGCCCTGCACCGACGCCTCATTGCTCGATGAACCGTCATCGTAATCTCTCACTAGAATCTTATCTGACTGTCTATGTGCAGGTATCATGTAAAGAAACAGATGTGTCACGGTCAATAATTTATACCTGGTGATATGACTTAAAAGAGATCAAAAGAAAAACATTTTCAAAACACACACAAATAGTGTTTCCATGTACCGAGTCGGAAATCAGAATTCAGGGTCATAGTGTATGTATACGTCGGTCGTCGCACCAACACTGGACTCCCTGAACAATAATACAAACTCAAGACACTTAACACTATTACTCCATTGAAACCATAGACTCTTAGTTCTTCTGGTAGAACTGAATGCTCTCTAATACCACATTGTCATGACCCATCCCCTAGGGGTCGTGTCGTGACTATCCCAACCCCTCTTCCATAGGCCAGGGGCTGGTGACTATCATCGGAAAGGTGAAACCCCAAAAAGGGAATGCATTGGCTTTAAACCTCTACACACAGAGACAGGGCACACTGCGCACATGTAAAACACAAAGGAAAAGGAAAAGTATAGCTACTACTAAAAACCACCATTGAGAATAAAAGTAAGTACTGAAAGTAAAAGGGGCCATTATACAATCCCAACTGAAAAGAAAGTACATCAAAAAGGGGGGAAACGTTTTCTGAACATCGTCCACCAAGGATCCTACATGAAGTGTAGGTACAACTCGTCGTCTGTCGTCATTGCCGCTCATCACGTCTATCAATCACCTCTGAGCAGCCTCTAGCCCTGGCTCCCCTTGTCTCAGTCAAGCTGTCTGTCGTCTGCAAAATACACAACAAGGTGCATGTGAAGCCCATGAAGAGGTGAGTATAGAAATACCCATTATGGACCCTGAGACCCCCGAAGGTATCCCATAATTCCACAATGGAAAAACCACAAAGCATGATCTCAATCACAAATCATAAAGTAAAAGAGAGATCATATCAGGTATACAACATACAGAACAAGAATAAAGATGATTACTCTTAAGGTAGATCATTTTATTCAGTTGGGTGGCTCGTCTACTGATCCAAGAGGGGTTTCTCTACTGTCGGTCAACAAAGGAACGCTATGCCACTGATCCGGGACGGGTCACTCTATGGTCGGTCCACGTCGGGTTGCACTGCTGCTGATCCACATAGGGTTTCACTACTGCTGATCCACAAAGGGTCTCACTTCTGCCGATCCACGGAGGGTGTCCCTCATGTCGATCCATGGAGGGTCACGCCATTTCTGATCCACAGAGGGTCACACGGTTGTCGATCCACGAAGGGTCGCTCTAATGTCGATCCATAGAGGGTCGCTCTCCACTTGACATCCAGCCACCTGATTCCCTAACTTAGCACGCTTGAGTTCCATAGATTCTTCTCCTCAATATATCGGTCATACCTCAACCACCATGAAGTCTCAAGAAAAGTAACCCAATGGTATGGCATATCATAAGGGTCCCAATGTGATAGATGGTATGTCAATTGGACGCTCAGTTTGTAAGTTATAAGCAAAACAGTAAAAAGGGCTCGGTTGGATACGAGTGTGACCCAACCCTCCAATACTCCAACATCCTCCAAAACACGAGTGTAGAATCTCAAAAGGAATGTCTCGTCCCAAGGGTTCCGACGCTGCAGACGGCTCGTCAATTAGATGTGCCATTTGAATGTTATGGACGTTTAAGAGAAATTGGGTATGTTGGGTCCGTATCTGGTCCGACCCGACCTAGTCTTGGTCGACCCGACCCAGTTTGGGTTGACCCAACCTAGTGGGCCCGGCCCGGACCGGTTAGACCTGGCCCGATGGGCTGCGGGCCCGACCCAACCCACCCCGTCTGGGCGCAGCCCCTCCGCTTGAACGGATGCGAGGGGAGGTATGCATTTCGTTCCACTGACAGGCAACGCCAGCTGGCGCCGCCTCAGCTGATCACTTTGTGTGGACAGGTCACGTGGTGTAACCTGCGGATGAGTGTCCGCCTACTGCCGCGGCTGGAGCCGTGGCGCCGCCACTACCGCTATAGGCGGCCCAGCATGATCTTCACCGGACCACCAAACACACTCTGATGGTTTGTTTTTTGTCTCCCCTGCGCCTATGGGCCTCCCTGTCCACTAACTTCTCTACGAAGCCCTTAGATTCGCCTTGCCGCCATGTTTCCCGGTCGCGCGCAAAGAACGCACAAAAACCAAGAATGGCGAGGGGTCTGGGCCTTGTTCGGATTGGCTCGCACCCTCTGCACTATCATTTTATATGGGGAAAGAACCAATCATCAAATAGTTTAAGATTATCCCCAAAATGAATCCAGCAACAACCACCATCAGTAAAGTACGAATCGCGGATCAACCTGTTAGTCGGTTAATCTACGTTCTAAAAAATTTGCAAAGAACGAGATAAGATAAAAATATTATTCACTTAGAATTAATTAAATCCCCTACCTGGATTCGGTGGGATCTGCTGCGGACGAAGGAAGGAATTCCGCATTCGTTGACATTCGTCACCGTTCGTTGCCCTGTGGATCGAATCCTCCAATGGATGTCGTTCGATCATCGTTCTTCGTTGCAGGGTGACATCGTCGGTGTTTCGTCAGAGATTTCCCCGTAGTTTCCAAATCGTTCTGCCAATGGATTGGTTAAATAAAGAGTTAAAGAGCATAACGATAGGTTCATTAATAAACGTTAATTAATGAGGTTCATTAATGAGCGTTAATTAATGAACCAATTAATCAAAAAGCGTTGTGGTTACACAATCAAAGTAACAGATCATTTATTGATCTTCATTTAATGTCTCTGTTATGTTGTGGTTCTGCCAACCGACGCTTAAACGATCGAATAAAATAATAAAATATCTTACAGTTATTTTATTGTTTTTTTTCCGAAAGTCCGAAAATTAACTTTTCCGTATGACCTTTTCCGGTCAAAGTTAAGCTTCGCATAAGCGAATCCCTGTGTTGCGAGTTGAATGGTGCCCTTGGATTTTAAATCCAAGCATCAGTTCCAAATATAAAAAATCATGCCCACACTATTACTGTATGACCTTAAAAAAAAATTTAAAATTCTGTTCCGAGCTCTTCAGGCCTCGGAATCACGCGCAGTCGAATTTTGCAGTCTCGAAAAAAAATCCCATATAATTAAAAAATTTATACAGAAATTTCGGGTCTTTACATACTAAATTTGTTTCTATTAAATTGAAATAGATGATCTTCAATTCTATTTGTAGATATATCTAACATTGACAAGCGACCGTTTCCAATAGGGACATAGTTGGAAAATTAGTACCATTGAAAATGAAGACCAGCGACATCCAAATTTAAATTGCAAAAATAGTGACTATTACACATAAAAAATTGATTACGTGAGTTTAAAGTTGTCGAAATTGTTGAAAAGTAGTTCAGTTCATTGGATAGACCACAAAGACAACGATTGAATTGAAAATAGATCAATGAAAATCAGGCAATAAGACATTTAATAGGCTGGTATTAATAAGATTTGGATATACAAATATTGGATAAACAAAACATATTTGAAATATTGAGGAAGATCCAAGATATATCCTTCAAATCTAGACCACAGAAACAATATAATCCAATGATCGAAACCCTAACCGCGACTTGAACCTGGCCAAAAAAAAATGATTCTTACTCGATCTAAAACCCTCAGCAACGATCGGTCTATGTCTTCCATCAACTCGGACTGTAAATGATCTCCCCTACCGGCAGCCAGACAAATCCACACCAGAGGCATCGACGACCGTGGCTCCGGGGAAGACATGATCCCCTAACCTTGCAGCACCTCAAACTCACCCACGAACCCGCTGAAACCCTATCCCAATTTCTTCAATTTCAACATGTCATTTTCATTTCATTTTTTTGATTTTCAGTTATATTAAATCTTTATATAAACATTTCTTTTAATATTTCTATTTACTTGAATTTATATTATGATTTCTACGATAAAATTATTTTCTTATTTTGATCCAATAAAAATTAATTTTCATTTCTTCAAAATCAAATGTTAATAATAAATCCTAATAATTCCATTTATTATTTATTTATATAAAAATAATTTAATAATTCACAGTCTCACAGATACGAATAGTATATATATTTATGATAAAAACAAATATATATAAATAAACCTAATAAAGTAATTTTATTAATACTTATATCATATTTTATAATTCAAAATATATTACATTTAATTGTTTTCATTTAAAAAGGAATATTTTAATTCCAAAATTAATAATTTAAAATTACATTTACAATTTTGTTCGTCATTATTACTATTTTTGAATTATTGTTTATTTAAAACAAAAACCAATAATAATATAAAATAAATAATTCTTTTTACTAAAACTAGGGAAGTTACATTCTCTACACCTTAAATAAATTTCACCCTCGCAATTTGTTTGTGGGACTTTAGAAATTCTGAATTTTCATTTCAGAATTAAAGAATTTCTAATGGGACTTAACTATCCAATGAAAATTCTAACGTACAAATTTTGTTTTCTTAAAAGACAACATCAAATCTCCAATTTTTCTTAGATCATGCCTCTGATACCAATTATAATTACTTGAACCTGAAACCATGGTTCTGCATTTATAAATGATGTGTAATTTTGATTCAATAAAATAAACTTGAATTTATACACAACATTTATTATAATAGAGGACCCTTTATGAGCCTAGGTTTTGAAGGACTAGACAACACCTTACATTTATCATAGTTGAACAAAAATAAAACACATGCTTACTAGGCTTCCATGCGTGTTAACTCCAAAATGAAGACTTATGAGTTGGTACTTCGAAGATACCTATGGAAAATATATAGAAATAAAGGTTCAGCATTCAATTTCCCAATAAGGGGTAGGAAAATCGTTGACATGATTTTTATAAAATCATTCATTGAAAATAACGTTGAGAAATTCTTTCATGAATAACATAAAAATACATTTCAAAATATTCATTGAAAAACATAACTTAAATTACAAAGTTAAAATAATATACCCCATTCGAAATTACTTACATATAAAAGTTCTTTAAATATAATCCATTGATTTTTAGAAAAAACTACGCAAGCTTTTTAAAAACAAATCATTGTGACTTGTGGAAACATGTAACATTGAAAGTTGTCTTGGGCCTACCCACTTGTTGGGGGGATTGAGCTCACTCCCAAATTCCGAACCATACTTACAATGTTCAAGTGTCGGGTTTAATGAAAACAGTTTTAAGCTTTCATTACTTATATATAGTTTCACCAGAGCTCATAATTTTGAAAACATGTCACTCCATTAAAATACACATTCACATATATATATATATATATATCTGTGTGCGTGTGTATGAATATACATAAATATATAATCTTCCATTGTATATCACTTCTGAGTTTGGTTCTAACCAAAACTCTTTCCATATAGTCGTTTCATAAACATCCATGTAACCAAACGTTTATGAAATACATGTTTACATATTTTTATAACTTCAACCATTTTAAAAATTCAATTTGAATAAAAAATTCCAATGACATACTTTTTTCATTCATTTATGCATTAAATAATGAATGCATACAATAATAGCAATTTCAAACATATAAATTTTGTCTTCTAAAAAAACAATCATAAGAAATTGTTAATTATGTGTCGTACACAATTATACATTTATCTCTTTCATGGATTTATATATACATACATAAATATTTTATATCTTAACATTATGTAAAAATATAAATATGTACACATAATTATATGTCAATTTTGTCATTGAATAAATCATTTTTTATGTATTTGATTGTATAAAATGTACCCATATATCATACACCCCTGTATGATACATGATGTAGTCGACATGTGTGAAAAAATAACACTTAAATATATATATATATATATATATATATATATATATGTCAATCATAACCATAAATATTAAATATCAAAATAAAAAACAATTTCAATTCACACTTATTAAATTCATAAAATATAGACTTGGAAATCATTAAAATAATCATAATACTTATATAATTTTAAAATATTGAAATAGACATTCTTTAATTTTATAATTAATACGAATTTATATATATGTTTTTAGATATATAAGTATTTAGAAATCAGAAAATTAATGATTCTAAATAATCCCCTTACGATAGAATGAATTATACTTTTGATAAACATAATTCCTGATATGAACCTAAATTTAAACTTGAATTGATACAAAAAACATATATTTAAAATTTTCCACTAGAACTAAATTATAAATATCCCATACAAAAATAAATATTCAGTTTAATAAGTATTTGAAAACTAAATTATTTTCCATTACAAATTGAAGAATCTAAAACCGTAAAAAAATACCCCTTACAAATTGAAGAATCAAAAATTGTAACAGATAATAATATATCCCTTATTCAAAACTAGAAAATGTAGATAATAATCGTGAAATGAATAAAAAACATCCCTTACATAAATCCATAAAATTAAAGCCACAATTGTTAAATAAAAGAACAAACTATCTCTTGTTAATAATTTTAAAACATGATGAAAAATAGGTAAATACCCATATAAGTAAAATCATAAATAAGAAAAATATATTAGAAGATAAAATCAAACTATACTTTACCCAAAATCATGTGCAGGCACCCCTTTAAAACATATTCTTCCGAGTGCAATTGCAATAGCTCTCCAACAACTTGAAGTGAAAAACAGAACATAATGGAACTACCCTCAACGACTCCCCTTTCCATCCCTCTGCCCAACTCTATTTAAACACACAGAGAGGAGGTATGTGTATATGTTATTTCAAAGTTCAAATGAGATTTTTATTGGCTTCCAGTGCAAGCTTTTAGAAGTCAAACAGAAACAGGGATATATATATATGTTTTATTCAACTGGCTTATCCGAATAAGATAATCCACGAGCAGAATATAAGGGGGAATGACATTGGAGGACCAAAACTCCCCCCTAATACCAATGGAGGACCTTCGACAAGTTTGTGAACACTGAAAAAACACTGTTTACAGAACTAGGTGTGGTCCTTCATTGGTATTAGGGGGGACTTTTGGTCCCCCAATGTCATTCCCCCCAGAATATAACTGCCTCTTCTAAATTTTTCTATATTAAATCAAAACAGAAGATCTTCAATTCCATTTACAGATATATATAACATTGACAAGTGATCGTTTTTAGACAGGGACATAGTTAGAAAATTAGTACCATTGAAAACGAAGACCAACGAAATACAAATCAAAATCACACAAACATTGAGTAATACAAATAAAAAATTGATTACCTGAGATTTAAAAAAATCGAAATTTTAAGCAAGTGGATTGTTTCATTGGATGGACCACAAATACCACGATTGAATTGAAAACAACTCAAAGAAAATCAGGCGATCAGACATTTAATAGGCTGATATTAAGAAGATTCGGATATACATAAATTAGATAAACAAAACCTATTTTCAATATTGATGAAGATCTGAGATCTATCCCTCACATATTGACCCCCAAAATAAGATAAACCAATGATCGAAACCCTAACCTTGACATGAACCTTGCCGGAGAAATAATTCTGACTAGATCTGAAACCCTCGGCTTCGATCGGTCTGCACCTGCCTTCCACTCGGAATGCAATTGATCTCCCCACGGCAGCCAGATGACTCCACACCGGCGGCCAGATCTTGTACCTCGAGCGGCATCGACGACCATGGCTTCGGGGAAGACGTGATCCCCTGCCCTTGCGGCACCTCAAACTCACCCACGAACCCACTGAAACCCCATACCGATTTCCTCAATTTCAACATGTCATTTTCATTTCACTTTTTCTGATTTTCGGTTATATAAATCATTATATAAACAATTATTTTAATGTTTTTATATACTTCAATTTATATCATCATTTCTATGATAAAATTATTTTCATATTTCGATCCAATAAAAATTAATTTTCAATTATTTCGAATCAAATATTAATAATAAATCATAATAATCCTATTTATTATTTAGTTATATAAAAATAATGTATAATTCACATAATCTCAAAAAATAGAATAATCTATATATTTATGATAAAAAAATTATATAAATAAACATAATAAAGTAATTTCAGTAATACTTTTATAATATTTTATAATTCAAAATATATTACTTTTAATTGTTTCTATTTTAAAAAGAAAATATTATTTCCCAAATTAATAATTTAATATTATATTTACATTTTTGTTCATTATTATTACTATTTTCGGATTATTGTCTAATTAAAAAAAATGAATAATAAAATAAAATAAATAATTATTTTTACTAAATCTCAGGGTATTATAATCATAATAGATTGGGCTCACTCCCCAACTCATCATACTAGTTAAGGTTCACTCTAATGACTATCATAGTAGATAGAGTTTCTTGTTGAACGAGGTTTACTCTCCATTATTGTCATGTTTATCTCATGAGATATCAATATTTAACCTATCCATTTTAGGTATATATAATTTGTGTCCAACAAATCATGTAATGAAAATATTATATGTGTCCAAAAAGTTCATTATAATACATCATATCAGAACCTAGGAAATGAAATGGGTTTCATAAACATTTAATCAAAGAATGACATGTGGAAAATGAAAAGGTTTCATAAACATTTTATCATTTCATCATAGAATACTCGTGAAAAACAAATGGGTTTCACAATCCTCTTATAAGAATAAAAATAAATCATCCATTGAATTAACGAGGATGATACCATTCGATCATACCTCTAGTAATGTAAAAGTGGAACGAAGGGTTGTTTCCATTGATTAATAAAAGAACTAATGCAGGGCCATTAAAAACATTCGTTTGGAAAATACCTTTTCCAATTTTAAATTCACTTTTCAGATTCAATAGTTTCACAAAATATTTTTAAAAAGATATTAAATGAAAATATCCTTGGAAACATATAAATTAGGATTTATTTTATTGAGTAGTCCTGACTGTAGTAAATTCCATCCATTCACTACCAATAAAAATTAAACATTACATTCACATTTTTTGTAAAAAGTGAAAAAACACTTCATTTAGAATATAACAATAAGAGTCATTTTGTAAAAAGTACAAAATGGGAAAAATTTACTTTATAATATCACATAGTAATATTAAAAACCTTCTTTAAAACATTTTTATAAAACATGGATAATAAATAAAAGGGGTTGTCGAACGAAGATAAAAATGAATCATATTTTTATTGAAAACAAATTTATTGTATCTTGAGTAATTCAGTTGAGTAATACGAATGGAAAAATTTATTGTATTAAAATAAACATAGTATAAGATAATTTATGATTTTCCCAAGAGGTAGATCATAATATTTCATCATCGGAAACAAAATCGCAAACAATACCAATAAACAATGACATTATAACATAAAACCATTAATGTTTTGGTAACATTTGAATCATAATCCCTATGAAAGAATGATACATAGATGTAATGGTATATCCCATAATTTATCGTATAAGAATAATAAAATATATTCATGGGTTGTATATACACCACATAAATGAAACAAGTTATTAATATGGAACATGTCCCACAAACATAAGGTTGAGACAAAATTCCCATACTTGTCTGAATTCCTTCGTATGGGTTCTAACCCCATATATAATTAATAGTGATTTATTGTACATATAAAATATAGACAAAAAATTATATATCATACCATATATGATTAAATTATTACATTTCATCAGCTATTTATTAACAATTCTTTTCAAAAATCATTATTATGGGTGATATCTTCTTTGTTTTCCACGTATGTTCTTGTTCTATAGTTTTGCTCATTATATATCGAAAATGGTACCATAATAAAAAATGATATAAATATAATATTTAATCATTAAAAAAATATTTAAATTCATCCATAAAATCAGAGATTTAAAAATAAATTATATCATTCATGGAGACGGTAGGTCGTACATATGCACAGTTGATACGTTCACATCCCATTTGAAGGAAACTGGGTTAATAAAGTTGGATTGATAACCATAAAAATTTTAGGTAAATTACTAATACATAATATATTATTTTATGAATAATATAATGGATATAGAGGAGAAAAAATAATAATTAAATAGAACGTGTTTAGTTAAGGAGATTACCTCGATTTTGCAAGAATAGCTTTAGTTCTCCTCTTAAGGATCCTAGGGTTTGTATTTTTGTTATACCATTATAACAAGATTTTGGATAAAGAATTTATAATATATTTTATTAGGGTATGTTCTATCTATAAGGCACAATTTGGTATAAATAAGTGAGGGAGGAGGTTCCTTTTTATAATTGACGTGAGAGATAGTTTTCAAATTTCGTAAGAGATTTAATTATAATAAAAATATTTTTTAGAAAAAATCCATCAAAAAGTAAAATTATTTGATTATTTGATAGTATGGTGTTGAAATAATATCAACTAATAAAAACTTTTTAGGATTTGGTGGTATTTTCAACCATTTAGTTTAGTTTAACCCCATAGTTAATATATTTTCACATTAATTGAGGTAACACCTTTGTCACTCATAAATGGTTATAATAATATATATAAGGTAAAAATTGGATCATAAATGGATATTTTATGAAACCATTCATCATATATTATCTACAATATCATATTCCAAGATTTTTATGGTTTTCAAATATTTTAATAAAGTGTTATCTAAATAAAATATTAATTATTTCAATTTGAACACTATTACTTTAATTTGACATAAAAATAATGAAAAGTATTAGTTTGAATATAATCATTTAAAACAACACTAATATGTCTTATTAAACTATAAAATTTATGTCACCCATTAACTCAATCAAATTATATCACTTTTAATATTTTTTATATCATTAAAATTATTTTTTCAATAATTGATGAATTACTACATTGGTGTAGCATAAGAATTTAGTGTAATTATATAATTATTAAAAATTATAAATAAATTTATATAATGAAAATAATTTAATTAATCTCAAAATATAAATTAATATTAATTCATAACACTTTTTAGTCTCTATGTGGACACATAATTAATATTTTAATCTTAGAGAGTGACATTTTGTATCTTTCATTCATTAAAAAATTATATTGGTCATTTTTTGTGATAGGATTCCCTTAAAAATTAAATTTTTGGCCAATAGTGATAATTGAAGAATTTTATTTTTCCAATAAAAATAAGGTTGAAAATTTGTGGCATTATCACTTAGTTTTAACCTTGATTAACCCGAAAAACCATTTATTGAGGTGATAAATTCTACCATGGTTACTATTCATATTGAGAAAAACTAAGTGTTTTATTCACCAAATTTCAACCTCATGATTACAAATTTGAAATCCATTTTATAAAATTCACTACCTATAATTTGTATAATTTAATTTAAAAATAAGTGTAAAAAGAAAAAAAACTACTTTTACAAAAATAATGTTTTATCCATTAAACTATATTTATACTTATCTCTTGAATTGTAAAAATATTAAAAGAATTATAAAACATTTAATTAAATATATAAAATATTAATTACATTAAAATCATTCACCAATAGTGATGAATTTAATTTTTTTGCACTATTCTTTACATAATACAAATATCTTCAATATCTATGATCAAATTTTTACTTGCTCATTTAATATTGAGGGCACTCTTACTTATAGCTCCTTTGTTTATGCCAAAAACAAATATCAAGAAAGAAGAACTCTCTGGCACAATCTCTCTCTTCTAGGCAATATCATAAATGCTCCTTGGTTTCTTATTGGTGATTTTAATGCTATTCTTAACTCTAGTGAAAAAATTTTTTCCTTCACATTCTTCTATCTCCACTAGAGAATTCAAAGTCTCGATTGAGGACAATAATCTCATTGAGATCAACCTCACGGGTGCGAAATACACTTAGTATATGAGACATTATAACAAAGTGGTTGCTTCCAAATTGGATAGAACATTCAAAAATGTTTTTTCTTTAGATAAATGGGACTTTATCTCCAGCACCACTCTCCATAGGCTGAACTCTGATCATCGCCCCATTCTTGTCAATGCCTTAACTAAAGGCATCAAACCCATCCTACCTTTCAGATTTATCAATTCTTGGTTCTCAGATGATGAGTGATCCCATTTAATCGAAACATTTTGGTCCTCTATATCTCACAACACATATGTGTTTTCCTGCAACCTCAAATTACATCATCTCAAAAAAACCCTTAAGTCCTGGTGCAGCTCCAAATCCAAACATGTTAACAAGGAAATCGTGCTTCTTGAGAAGGATCTCAATGACATTAAAACCATTAACACCAACTCTGATCTTATCACCAATCCTAATCAAGAGCTTAATATTGCTATCAAACTCAACGTCATGCTCACATTTAATGAAAATATGAGAAAACAAGCATTGAAAGTTAAATGGTTATTTGATGGTGATAGAAATAACAAATTCTATAATTCTATTCAATGTATCCGTAAGGCCTACAAGCCGTTAACTTTCCTAAAGGATGGGGAAAACCTAGTTGATAACGAAGATGACATTTCCCATCATATTGTCTCCTAATATGATTCTATTTTTAATGGTCCTAAAATCAATAAAGACCTCCTTACTGAGGTCATTCCTTTTGTGATCATTGATGAAGACAACACCTTCCTCCTTAGCATTCCGATGGACACATGAAATCGAAAACACTATCTTTAGTCTGAATCCTGATAGTGCTCCTAGTCCTGATGGCCTCAATAATGGGTTTTTTTCAACGTTATTGGGATATTATCCATAAATATGTTTGTAATCTTGTTAAATCCTTTTTCTCCAATGGGGTGCTTCCTTATTCCCTAAATGCTCAGTTTCGCACCTTAATTCCTAAAGTGGATAATGCTTATGAGATTCATCAGTTTAGACCCATTGATCTTATCAATGCCCTTTATAAAATTATCACTAAAATCATTTCTAATTGTCTCTCTACCATATCACATAAAATTGTCTCTTGGAACCAATTTGGTTGCATAAAGGGAAGATTCATTCAAGACTGTATTCGTCTTTCCTCAGAATATGTCAACAACTTGAATAAACCCAACAGAGGAGGTAACATTGATATTAAACTTGACATCAGGAAAGCCTTTGACACCACAGACTAGAGATTTATATTCAAAGTCCTGTAAGGCTTTGGTTTTAATGCTCATTTTATCTCTACGATCAGAACTCTCTTTAACTCGGCGTCTCTCTCCATTCTGATTAATGGATCACCCAAAGTTTATTTCAAATGCACTAAAGGTGTCCGACAAGGTGACCCTCTCTCTGCCATCCTTTTCTCAATAGCGGAAGACTATCTTAGTCACCCGATTAATCATCTGGTGACCCAAAATAAGCTGAAACCCATTCATGTCTCTAGGAATGTTAATGCTCATACTAACCTTTTACATGCTGACAGCATCATCCTCTTCCTCCAAGGTGATAAAAGGAACATCCTCACCCTAAAAAATACCCTCTCTCACTATAAAGAAGTTTTTGTCCAAACCATTAGTTGGGACAAATCCTGTATCTTCTTTGGAAAAACCTTTCCCCCAAATAGGAAATGTAACATAATCAATGACCTTGGCCTTAAATAAGGTCTACTTCCTTTCACTTACCTTGGTGTCCCTATCTTTTGGGGTAGGCCTAAATCTTTTCATTTTAAATCCATTTTTGATCAGGTCCTTGAACAGTTAACCAATTGGAAAGGTAAGTCTCTTTCCATGGTAGGTAGGGATTGCCTTATTAAATCAACTATTGTCTCTAAGATGATTTACTACATGATGATATAAAAATGTCATGTTGGTCTTATAAAAAAAATGAACATTGCCATTAAGAATTTCATTTGGACCGGTAGTACCCTGGAAAGAAAGATTGTGACTGTTCCCTAGTCAAACTGTTGCAAACCCATTGAGAATGGTGGTATTGGTATTAAAAATCTAAATCTTTTCAATGAAGACCATCAGGATAGACTCACTTGGAACCTTCTCCATAATTATTTAGATTCTATCACCTTTCTTAAAAATTGATTCCTTAACAAACTTATAATGGGAAACTCTAGTTTCATTAATTCTTCTATTTTTCCCTCCATTGAACACTCCTTCAACAAAATTATGATTAATTCCAGATGGATGGTCTCTCGTGACTCTTCCATGAAATTTTGGCTGGACAACTGGGCGGGAACACCTTTAATTTCTTTGGTTTCTTCAGATCTCACCCCTAATAATAGTACTTAAACTATCAAAGATATTTTATATTCTTAACACGATCACCTCCCCGATACTATTCTGAATGTTATTGAAAATTACTCTTTCACTCACACGGAGGATTTCTTGGTCTGGGAACCAGCTCACAATGGAATGCTCACCTCCAAAAATTTCTACAATCATCACTGAAATGATTCTGAGATTATTTATAGCTGGATCAAACATTTTAACAAACCTTGGATCAAACCTTCAATATTCAATCTCATCTGGAATCTTGCTCGCAATAGAGTTCCCACCAAAATTTGCCTTCAATCCTTTGGTATTCAACTTTTCTCTAAGTAAAGATTCTGTAACCAACATAGGGAAGATGCCAATAATCTGTTTCTTTCTTGTGATACTACTTCTGATCTTTGTAACTATATTCTTGACATCTCTGATTGTAGATTGTTGTTTTTTGACTCAGTTAGAATTCAACTTAAAAATTGTGCTGAAATGGAAGGCTCTCAACAAATTAGGAATCTTTTCCTCACGGCTGTTGCTGAATTCCACCATGTGATCTGGTATGATCGTAATGCTATTATCCATCACAATTTCTCACTCAATATTAATGCAGGTCAGATGCGGATCCTAATCACTATAGATGATGCTGCTTTATTACAAAAGGTTCATTGCCATAACACCGTACATGACTTTGGTATCTTGAAGCAACTTTAAAAAAATGGTTGTTACTATCAACCTAATCGTAATCTAGAGGTGTTATGAAGGGACCCTCTTCCTGGATGGACCAAAATCATCATTGATGGTGCCTCTAAGGGCAACCTGGGCCCTGCAGGGTGTGGTGCAGTCTTCAGGAATCATCTTGGGCAAATTCTTGGCTGTTTCATGGGAAAATGTGACTTTGAAACCTCCCTTGAAGCTGAGATTCTAGGTTTGATCCATTCCATTGACTTTTCCATACACTTTTGTTGGAACAATCTCTGGATTGAAAGAAACTCGACGATCATCGTGCATGCAATTTGGAATGAAGTTACTCACCTTGCTTGACTGATTACTTCTCGTTGGATGGACTGCAACTGTTTGCTTACAGGTATCAAATATATCATCACGCATGTGTATCATGAATCCAATATGGTTTCAGATGGCCTTGCCAACATGGGGTTCAATCAAGACATCACCTGGTTTGAGGAAATCCCCACTGATCTGATCTTCTTTCATGAAAAAGACTGTAATATGACCCCATACTTTAGACTCTTATAATCTCTATTTTTTTTCATAATAATTATTTTCTTCCGCCTTTTTAATGAAAAAAAGGTATCAAATAAATAAAATTATCTAAATATAAATATATTTAAAATTATGGGGTATTATATTGTTTTATCTTTCAAAGATATAAGAAGTACCTTTTAGCTGGTGTAGAGACATCAGTCAACCATTGGTGATGGATATAGCATACCTTGCGGCAGGATTTCACCAACTACCCATTGGATATCCACTAACCATCTAGTAGAAGTAGACAATAATATTTTATATTCATAATTTCTATTAGTTAACCATTGGATTTTCTAGAAAGCTGATGGCTTCGATCCAACAAGAAAAAATTCCTTAATTTGGTGGACCTCGTAGCTCTTAAAATCTAATAGACAAATATTAATGAATTGGGTGAATTATTGAAGATTACTAGACCTAGTATAGAATATAAATTAGTCTCCTTAGAGTCGTGGAAGATCAAAAACACCTTGACGACCTCTATGACATCACCTCAATTAAGAATCATATCTGTGATGATATTTTGTCCCACCCAAAGGCAATTCTCTAGAAGATCCCCTCATTGATCTCTCAAGAGCCAACTACAATTTCTCTTTAATCACAAAATATCTTCACTTAAATCATATCTATATCTCTCATCTCAATTGTAAAAATCATTATTATATATTAGTGAGAGGATTTTTAATGGGTTTTTTCCAAGAAAACCTCTTCTATTCTCATCTCATTCTATAATGGGTTCTTACTATGACAAATGTGATGGTCGAGTTCCATTGCTAAAAATGAACTTAAAGTGGGAGACCACAACCATAATTGTGAGGGACATGCTTCTTGATCACTTCCAATACCAAAATAGTAATATATAACCCCTCAACTAGATAGGAGGAGATATAGGATCTTATATAAATCTTTTATCAAACTCTATTATCAATTTGGGTTTAATATGCCTATGAATTTATGTATTTAATCATTCAAACTCGATATACATAATTGAAAAAATATGGTCCATCCACTTCCATAGTTCATACCCTCTGAATTAAACATTCAAGTAAGTATAAAAAATAACTAATTATTTTATCAATATTTTTTAGTTTTGAATTTAAATTTTTATATTGATTTAATTTTTAAAAGTGATTGTCACCCCACCCCTCTTTCCAAATTTATCTTACCAAAAATTGGTATAAAAGGTTTCCTTGTTTTTTTACTAAAAAATATCATTGTTTTTGGAACTTTATTTACATGTATTTTTTTTCAAAAACAAATCATTATTATTAATCTATTTAAAATTTTGATCTTTTAATGATTGAATCGCACTCTTTTTCAAATGATCTATTTTTTATGGAATATATTATCACCTTTTGGAAAATCATGTGTTATATTTTCATAGTAGCATAAGATACCCTATTTGGAAAATGGTTCTGCCTAAAAGTAATCCAACTAAAGAACCATATGATTAGTGGAAACCTAATGATATAAAACCTTTGAGAGAAATAGAAGATCCAATAATTCTATGCCTTATGTTCTTGATCGAAATGAATTTAAACATGGTTCTATATGAAAATATTCCCATTAAATTTTATAATTTCTATAATTTACTCATGATGGAACCAAAAAAGTGAAATATAAAATATTATACATGTATAGGAATGATTTTGAAATAATTTATACGTATACAAATGAATACATTACTAATATTGTTACACAATTTACTGATATATGAATAGTTGAAAGTCTCTTAGTGATGATTTTTCTATAAATAAATCATAGTAAAATAGATTTGTTGGGTCCTTCTATGATATTTTCCAACCATGTTCATTGATATAAAATAAGTGAAGGACACAAAGAAAATTTCAGTATAAGAATGTATCAAATCTATGATTACTCAATAAATATTATGAAGTGATAAGCTGAGAAGGAATACAACAAATCCAATGATGTGAAGATATAATTTACCATCAAATATACAAATGAAAATTCATCTGATGGTGATGTTAAATTTTTTTCTCAACTTTCCCAAAACATGAATTAATTGTTCAAGATAAATAAATACTCCAATCAAACCAAGATGGTGAATCAAAAAGTAGAAGAAAATGTTATACACTATGAATTCCACAAAAATGGTCACATCTCATTAGATTACCCCATTTACAAAAAGAATATTAAATAAATAAAATAAGGTAAGAAGGCTCTAAAATTTCCAATCCAAAGTACATGAAATGAATTAATGAAATCATCATCCTCAACCAATTCATGTGATTTAAGTGATAAGTGTATCAAAGGAAAAGTTAATGAATACATCAATGTAACTTCCCCTCATATAATTTCCTCTTATGAGTCATCTTCTCTTAATTATTTCAATACTTCTTTTTCAAAATTCTCTAAAAGTCACCATTATTAAAAGTACCATAAATACACTCACAATCAACTCAAAAATGATTTTCATGAACATAATTCATTATAAAAGTAAGATAATAATAAAATATAATCATGTTATTAAGTAAAAAAGTATATTTTAAATGAGAAATAAAATGTCTTTATGGAAAAGGAATAATTATCCATGACATATAAGAATCAACCAGCTATTAATAAGCTCTAATCTACAATCAAAGAACTCATAATATCTCTCTCTCTCTCTAAATTAATCCAAGGTGAAACTAATATATATAAATATTTAGGATCACATTTTCAGGTAAAATAATGATTCTTTCTTATTTTCCCAAATCATGATATCAATTCAGTAAATCCATTGAAAACCAAATTTTGGAAAGGTTTCTTAATATATAAGATCTAAAATTATTATAAAATATTTGCACACATAAATTATCAAATTTATTACTAGAATGTACAATATGGGTGACCAATATTAATTGACCATTCACTAGGTATTTCATATAAAAAATCTCATATGAAAGAAATATGGATACATAATTCATTTTTTGATAACAGTAATAGTACAAATATTGTTTCTCAACTAAAACCATAAGTAATTTGATATTTTAGGAAATTTTCCTTGACATAAAAGAATGAGAAGAACTATGGTACCATGATAGTGGTTGATCAAGACATATATACAGATACATATCCAAATTAAATCAAATGAATCAACTAGAATGTGGTCACATCATGTTTGGTAATAACATATGGGTTATGAAAATCAGAGAAGCTACTATCAGTTTTTCTAGATGAACACTTATTTAAAAAGCATATTTTGTTAATGAAAAACGTTTTATTTTTCATAGGATTGAAAAAAATCAAATAATTTTCCTTTTATATGTTATTTATTCTAAAATTTATTTGAGAAATAATTCTATAATGCATTTAACTCAAAGAAAAAATTTTATTTACCACTGCTTATTTTATAAATTTTTACACATACAATTTAAAATCTCCCACTAGACAAAATAGAAAATGGTTGACTGATCAAGTTATTGTGTCTTGGATTTTGGATAAAGGACTATGTCACTAAGAACAAAATTAAATTTTAAAATCGATTATTACTATCAGGTAAAATATTTAAACCAATTTCCTTTCAAAGATGAAATGGTTTTTGAAGCATGATAATATGGTACACAATAATATTTTTTAATAAATTTCTAGTAAAGTGATTTATCCTTTAAAATATATCAAATAAATTCATAATGATTTATTCAGAACAAAGAAAATATAAATTATCCAAGTTAAATAATATAATTATGTCATTTTTAAAGAATTTATATGATTCAATTGGTATTATTTCGTATCTCATAAAAGTGATGATTGTAAATCATTCGTTATGTTTCATGAAAATGAAAATGAAAATGGTTATCAAATTATTTTTATTCAAGGTTACCATGGTAGATTATTTGATAATAATTAATTTAATATATTTTCAATTATCAAGGCCATAATCAATGTTTTTCTTCTCCTTGAACTCCTAATCAAAATAAGCTAATAAGAGGTGAAAATAAAATATCAAGAAAATTGTTTGAATGTTTTTAAATTATTTTAATATGACTAAATATTTTTATATTGAGTTCTTAAATATTTCTTTATAATGAATTATGTTATCATATTTATTAATCTAAAAAATACCCTTATGAATATTGGAAAAAAAACTATGGACGGGTTTTTTTAATGTTTTTGGTTGAAATTTTTTTATTCTCAATGAAAATGTAAATCTTTGAAAATTTTATTCAATATTTAGCGAAGTTATATTTTTTGAGGAATCATACTAAATCAAGGCTTAATGAGACTTTAGAAAAAGGTATAAAACTATGGAAGAATCAATTCATGTTATTTATTTTTGTAAATATATCCCATATATAACCAAGAAAAAAAAGATAACTATGGTGAAACCATTATACTATTCACTAAGTCATAAGCCATTAAAATGTTATTAGTATTCACCCATGACCATAATTTCAAAAAAATATAAATTTATGTCAAAATATCCTTATTAAATTGTTTTATTAAAAAAAATATTTAAAAAAAGTAAATTGGTTTTTAAGATTTAAATTTTCCTAATATTTATTTCAAATTAATTAAAATATATTTATGGTTTACATCAAGACTCCTGAGATTTGTATGAATCCTTATCTATTTTTATTTTATAAAATGGTTTTAAAATGACAAATTTGATTCAAATATTTTTCAAAAACACATCTCAAATGGATTGTTACATATTCAAATATTCATTGATGATAATATTTTAAACTTAACCAATGAATCTCTTTGTTTTTAAAATTTAGGATTTCATGAAAAATGGATCTAAAATGAGTTTTATGGTTGATATAAAATTATTACCTAGTTATCAATGTTTTAAAAACAATGATGGTGTTTTTCAAACCCAAATAAAATATAATAATGAAATTTTTGGATTATTTTTAATGGTGTAAGCTAAGGATATTTATACACCCTTGAGTGAAACGTGTAGGATAGAATTGGATAGAGCTAATAAGATAGTTTAAAAAAACTTTATAGAAGTATTATTTAGTGTCTATATTATCTTACTATGGCCCAACCTGAATTCATGTTCATTGTATGAATTTATGAAAATTTTAATCAAAATAAAAGGTAATATTATTACTAACTATTTTAAAATACTTTTTTAATTTAAAAGAAACTAAAAATCCAGGCCTATTTATCTAAAATGTTTTTCTTTTGAATTTAAAATTTTGATTTTCATGGATTCTAAGTAGATACAAAGATTTCATGTGGTAATTTCCACCTAAATAGAAAATCCATCATCTCACTTAGTATCATGAATCAAAACTTTATTTTTATTTCTCCATGAAATGTTGAATATATAGTCATCCAGAGTTGTTGCACCCAAATAATATGGTATAAACACAATCACTTTGAGATTTGGATTACATATAACAATATTCCTATATGATTAAATAACAATGGTCCCATAAATGATTAAAAAAATAATATTTATCACTCTCTCACTAAACACAATAACCATATACACCATTTCATAAAAGATCACTACCTAAAGGGTAATAATTATTGAGATTTTTTAGTATAGAATTTTGACTCAATTATTTTTTCACTAAAACTCTAGAAGTTTATCATTTTGATTACATTGGTGGTGAGTTAGGAACGGTTTTATTGTGACACATTCTACTTGATTGTAGATAACTTCAGTAATAATTTTAAAATATATTTCCCTGATATTCATTAACTTGTTGTACTTATTGTTTAGATTTTGGGATTTTCCATTTATTAATTTTCATTTTTTTCTCCAATTTCCATCATCCCTATATTTTACATGTCATTTCAACTAAGGGGATACTCATCTATTTAATTATGAATTTTTTCTTAGAGAGACCTTTTTCTCAAATTATTTTGAAATATATAATATTTTTTTCAATTATTTTCAAACATTAATTTCCTACTTACTAAAATAATTAATTTTTATAATTTCACTATTTAATACATCTAAAGGAAAAAATTAACTCTTTTAATACACATAGTTTATTAATAAAATATGTCTTCATATTGTTTTTAAGGATTATATGATCAATTATTTTTATGATCTAATTAATTTTTCAATATTTTTATCTCTCAATAGAAGATTAATGACGATTAAGCTTCATATATAATTAATTTTCTCTCCAGCAATGTTTTATGAGTTGAATTTGAAAAAATGAAAATGAGGGGGCAGTTTTGATGTAAATTTTATCATTCAATGTAAATTATTCATGATTTTTCAGTGATAGTGGTAATAAATGGATTTAAAACCATTAATTTTGGGAAGGTGTATTTTAGAAAAGGCATGTTCCAAATATTTTTGATATTCTATATATAAATTTCATAATCATTTATTCCATTCTAATTCTATAATTTTCTTTTCATCTATCTCATAAATATCCTTATTTATATCTTAAAAAATTATTTCCCACATTAATCTATCTATCTATATGAAAATAATATAATAAGGATGAGTTTTAAATCTAAGATATGTTTTAAAAATAAATTGGTTTATCATTTGATTTTACTTCTCATATTAAAAATCAATTTATTATTCTATTGAAATTCATTTTTTCCAATTTCCATTTTGAGTTTTTAATATATATTTTAAAATAACTCTCCATTTTAACATTAAATATTAATTTCATGTTTTTATTACTTCTCCTATGATTAATTTTATTATATTCATAGAGGAGGATAACTTTATTAAACTTACTTAAAATTGGGAGAACATTATAATATGTGATATTACTTAGTTGTTTTCTAAAGGGACAATTAAATATATTACTATTATTGGATGTATATAATTTTTGATTTATTAATTTCTTAATCATATATAATATCTCATTTTAGTTTCTTATAGAAATATATATCTTTAATTACATTCAATATGTGTTTTACCCTATAATTTTCAATGTCCACCATGTCCATTACTTTTCTTATTTTAGGTGTTGAATGTTATATAATTGGAGGTAGTTCGAATACATGAGGTGTAATATTTACATTACATGAATGGAAGGTTCATGTATTATGAAGGATATCTCCTTGGGTGTTACACAATGTATAATAAATTCTAGATTTAATGGTTTATGAGTCATGTTTTTTGGTTGGTCTTGAAACTCAACACTTACATGACATTAAAGGGTACACATCGTGTAAATCCTCTATTCAATGTAGCTGTAATGGTTAGAGAACCTCATGTATTTATTGAAAAAATAAACTCCTATCATTTCCATATGATCTGGTAACCCTCTCTCCACATGCCTTAGAGTTCCTTCATCAGATATCGATCCTTGTCTTCCCATATTAGATCCATGATGAGTTGTTATGTCTTTATTGTGCATTTCCTTCTATTTTTATTTGGGGATCCACTATGGTGGTGTGGTTTTCTATTTAGGTATGATTTGGGCTATGTTTTTATTATCATTGGGTGTGGTGTAAATTAATGGGTGAGTTTCTTTCATGGAGGTGGATTTTGGGAAGTTTTTTATTTATCCTGTCATGTACAACGAGATTGGAAATCATCATTGAGGTAAGAGATCATCATTCTTGCTCTTTTACGTTATATGTGTGAGATCTTTCTTATTTTCCTTACCTTATATGATAATATGGGTTGGATTAATCATATAAATAATTGGAATAACTAAAATTGATGGGCGTGGGGAGTTGTCACATTCTTTATAACCTTGATATATGTTGTTGAGGGTGTTATTCATTCCTATTACCAATTCAAAAAATAATAGTTGTTGGGAGCCTAGTTTATGTTGTATTAGTTATGTTTTGGTGAGCATTGTATTTTTTTGTGATCATACATTGAATAAAATGTTAAAAATGTATATTTAGAAAATAATTGGTTCTCTTAGACATTTATTGTTTGTATGATAGTACCCATGCTAAATTAAAAAGATATGTGATAATTCTACAAAAAAATTTGGAATATAGAATGTGTTTTTTAATTTTTTTTTCTTGTGCTTTATTTTTTACTTGACATAGTTTGGGATGTTTTGTGATGATAGATGTGACCATCTAGGATATGTCATGTGCGGGGTAGTGATGTAGTGATTGGTTGGTATGGATGCGATGTAGGCAATTCTATGATGTGGCATAGTGGTTATGGCATAGAGGTTATAGGATAGTGTTTGTAGAATAGTGGATATGTCATTGTGGTTATGTAATAGAGGATGCATGGAAGTGGTTTTGGAGCATTGGTTCAAAGGTGTAGTGTAGTGGTTGTGGTGTAGGGGTTTTTGTGTAGTGGTTGTGGCATAATGTTTTTTTCGTAATGATTTTTATATAGTGGTTGTGGCATAGAATATGTGGTGCAGTGGATAATTCATAGAAGTTGTGGTGATGTAGTTGTAGTATAGGGGTTTTGGTTGTGTTATAGATGATATATGTAGTTTTTTTGTTCTGATATGGAATTGGTGATGTGAGGCGATGATGATGTTGGGTGTGGAGTGATGTGGAAATAGTTGTGTGGGGTGGATGTGTCTGTTTACTGGGTAGTAGTAAAATAATTTAATATACTAATGGAAATGAATAAATTAATGGGTTGGTAATTGATTATAATGGGATGGAAATTGATATGTGTGGAAAATTGATTAATGAATATACATGGTGAAACATGTTAGTGGAAGGCGGAGTGTTATTTTCCTATGTGTTAGTTTTATATTGTGTTTCATATAGTTGTGGAAGCATTTTTAATGGTTTATGTGTGGTGATGAGTGCTAGTGTTGTTGATGTGAACCCTTAGGTTAGGTATTTTGTGTCATCTAATGTAATTTATGTTTATGTCATTTTATACACTCCCCAACTGAGTCTTATAACCTTACCATGTCTCAGAGGTGCTGAGCTCTGGGTGTTTTTATAACATCCAAGATGGTTGTGATTTATATGGATGGATACCCCCTATCCCCCACAGTTCAATCAGAAGTGATTTCTGGAAAAGGTTTCTATGGGAGAGATGTGATGTGTTTTCCATAGTGTCTATAAAAGATATATGATGTGGTGTGTTAGGATATAGGGTTGGGGTTGTGCGTGGTAGGAGGAGGGAACATGGTTGATGTTAATCACATTAATGATACCCTACTGGTTTGGATCAGGTTGAGATGTGCGACCCAAGTGTCTTTGAGTGACAAAGGATGTCATATGAAGTGATGTGTGGCCCATGTGTCTGCATATGAAATTTTATGTGATGTGATGTCTTATGTGTGGAAGGAATTGTAGCATAGGAAGTTTGATGATGGGGTGGGAGAGTGAAAAATTAGTGGGGAATAGGCAGTGGGTCTCCATTCATTTTAAAGATATCAAGATATATTATTATATTGGATGCCTAATTTTGTGGGCCATCCATAGTGAGTCTGGGTTTTGTTAGATTACTTGTATTGGTGATTTATGGTTCTACCATTTGTTCCATGGAACATTAACATGATTTTTCACATGTTCACATTAGGCCTTGGTTATGTACTTAATTATTATAAATTTTATTCTAAACCTATATATATAAATGGTTTTCATGATTATTGGAGGACATTGGGAATAAAGATGAACATTACTACCTCGGTTGGAGTTATTTTTGTGTTTCTCTTATAAAATTTTCTTTTTGGTATTTACATTCATGACATTTCTATTTATCATTTTTAATTATTAAATATTTTTGGTATGGTTTTGGTTTACCTTTATATTATCTTTTGGAGTTTTTTGGTGATTTTTTATCCTATATTCCGATCCGATTTCATTTATATAGGGTAATACCTCTCGAACCAGGAGATTTTTATAAACATGGTTCTAGTAAAAAAATCGGGCCCTATTGAAGGTGGGACTCAAGGGTCATTATACCCCCCTCATTATGGTGTAATTAATGGGAGGGGTTGTGATAGAGTGGAATAAATGGTAATTATTGACAGATTGGATGGATTTTGGAGTTAGGCATAGTGAGGATTCCATGGGTTGGTATGACATTAATGCCATTTGACCTTGTTGAATGAAAGAGGATTGGGATACAAATTAGAACATAATATTTTAGGCACCCCCATGGTCTAAAGTGTGTCCTATGAGCTTATAGAACAAACTTATGAGTTGAAATTATTTTTAGAGTAGTGACCTTGGAAAGGTATATGAATTACAATGACTTATTTTCAAGTTTTAATTGGGTGCTGAGGAAAATATAATGAATAAAATAAATAATTGTTGATAAAATTACATGCTACCAGGATTAGGAATTTATCCACATTTTTTTGAATGGATCATGTTTTTCATCCATAGATTACTTAGTTGGTTGAGGTTCATCAAGCTGATATAGTTGATCCTTTGAGGGTTTACTCAGTAGAGGAGGATGAAGAATAGAAGCAGGATTTTTATTCCTTTTAATGTAAGGTTTTTGGAATGTATGAGGGGAGTATATCATGTATGGATATTAAAGGATATATATAGGAGATTGAGATCATTTTCAGTCTGATCTAAGAAAGAGATAAGTTTTGGGTTCCACTGTAACTTAGTCTAATGTAGGGAACTTCAGTTCATTGGTGGGCATTGTTTCTTGGTGACTTTAAGGAGGTGGATGTGTGGTTGATCTACTTTAAGAGGGTGTTTCTAGAAGAGTTACTATCGTAGATGATGAGGGAATCCATGATGTATGATTTTTTATCCCTTAATTTTTAGATTATGACTATGCTGATGTTTGGGACCGGTTTTAAGGACCTCCTAAACATTCCTCTATATGTTTACCCAGATGAGGAGTCCAGAGAATGGAATCTAAAGAAGGATTTTAATCAAGTGATTAGGAATTAAAACACTCCATTTACTCTCCCACTATATATAAAATTTTATAAAAGGTTGAGGATATCATAAAGGTTCTTTCCTTGGAATTTTTCCACATTAGGGTGGCCAGAAGGGTGTATCAAGGAGCAGGGCTTCTGGAAGTTGGTCATGGGTGTTCCGGTAGTCAAGGTTCTTTTCATTGTGGAATTGTACATGGTAGTTTATTTTGAAAACAATAGTGATAAATATTTTCCAAACACATTTTTTGGTTTTTTCTATTCTTAACCCACATCAATATAAGATACAAGCATTTCAAAGATCAATGTATGACCACTCAGAGAGACTAGTTTCAGATGGGAGGTCAAGACCATTCCATCATAAATAGTGACAACATGATTTTGTTCATTAGTTGAGATAAGGGGGATATGGTAGACGTAATTCTCTTGATGGTCCCCATCCAGAGGGACCCATTCCATAGAGTGTATGTGGATGATGAAAGCAGAGCGGTATAAGAGCTGTCCACAGACACATGCATGCATTAGAGGGAGATTAACTATCTGATCCATGAGTTGTTTGAGTTATTTTGAGTTTATCATCTACCCTTTTGTGTTATTTTCTTAATTTATGAGCCTCATACTTCTTTTTGACTATTTGTTTGGTCCCTATGTTGGTACTAGACATTGATATGATTCCACTGCCCCAAGTTTTTTATATGCAAGCTAGATTCTAGGGTTCCTTGTTTTATGTGTATCAAGAATGTGGATGGGATATGGGGTAGCATTAGTTAGTTGGGTACTTCTTCTTAGTAAAGATATAACCATATTATATTATACATGGTATTGATTTACTATATTCCATGTGTGAAATAATTAAATTATTTTGGTGAAGATTATCCTTTTCTAAGGTGGAGGTCCATCGAGTGGAATTCATTGGTGAGTAAGGTTATCAATATGGTGGTAGGAAAGTGAATCCTATTTTTTCACAATTCAAAGATCAACCAGTAGAAGATTAGTTTGGTAATATCTTAGTACTTTGTAAGAGTTCATGGATGTTTTCTCAGAGGAAGTTATGACACTACGTCTTTAATACGTTGATGAGTTTCATATAGTGTTTTTTGGGAAACTATTAAATAATAATGGATGCCTATTTGATGGTGTACATAGTGTTACGTGAGTTGAGGAATCGGGTGGATGATCTGATGAACAGGGATATCATTTTATCCAATGTTTTTTATGGGGTACTCTAATGTTTCCCCCCATTAAGGTGGATAGTATTATGAGGTTGTGTGTAGGATATAGAAGGTTTAATCAGGTAATGGTCAAGAATCGTTACCATATTTCAAGAATCAATGATCTGTTAAACCAGTTGAGAGGATCTATTTGGTTCATGAAAAATAAATCCATGAACTGAATATCACCTGTTGAGGGTGACTAATGATGATATTCAAAAGAATACATACATATGCAGGTATAGGGACATCAAGATTATGTTCATGCCATTTGGTGTTACGAACACACAAGCTAGGTTTGTGGGGATTATAAAATCTATGTTCTATGAGTTCGTAGACTATTTCTCTATTGTATTCATTAATGATATCTTAGTCCACTCGAAATTACATGAGGAGCATTCTAAGAATCTCATATTTATTTTTAGGTCATTCAACACCACCATATTCATGGTATGTTGTTAACGTGGGAGTTCTAGACTCATGTTGCGAGTTTCCATGGACATGTGGTGTCTTGTAAGTGTGTGTAATTAGACACATCAATGTTTTAAGAAGCTATTTCTATGGTGGCACCCAAGAATGTGGTAGGGGTTTATACATTCATTGGTCTCAGGGACTTTTATTATAGGTTTGTACCTAATTTATCTAATGTTTAAGCCCTGATAATAGTGTTTACCAAGAAGGATTATGATTTTGTGTTGATATATCTGTGCTACGCAAAGTTTGATTACATGAATGATAAGTTGGTTAGTGATCCAGTTCTGTAGTTTCTATAAGAGGGTGTGTTTATTGAGGTATTCAGTGATGTGTCCCATATAGTCATGGGATACACGTTGATATAGTAGAAAGTGGTGATCTATTTTAGGTATTGGTAGTAACATCCTCAAAAGTGTAACTATACCACCCATGATCTTGAGTTGGAAGTAGTTTTGTGCATTCTAATGTTGTACTTAAATTACCTCATCAAATAGATTTTTGTGGTTCTCACCGACCGCAAGATCCTGATATATGTTTTCTATCATTATGACCAGAATCTACACTAGTGGAGGTGGATGGAGTTTCTTCAATATTATAATTTTGAGATATCTTATACCTTAGAGAATGGTAATTTAGTTTCCTATGAATTGAGTAAGAATCCCAGAGAGTATGTGGATCTACATTCTATGGATGATTAGAAGGTAATTAAGGTTCATGAATTGATTCATCTTGATGTTAGAGAGAGTATTGTACAATGATTTATTTATCATATAATCATTTATTCATCTCTGATTCATCCAGTTGAGGAGTCTCAATGGTTAGACTCATCATATGAGGTGACGTGTGATCTTTTTTTCGATGATGATGCTCCAAAGGGATAGTCAGAGAATGGTTGGAGCTAGGTATTATTTTAATAGAGGATTTTTTTTCATAGTAATTGCATGAAGGAGTTCTCTGTGAGTTCTATATCTAACCTTTAGTGGTATATCATTGTATAATAATGATATATAATGTATTGAGGAGATAAATTTTTGTTTGTTGGGGATAAAACATTCCATAGTGGATTTTGTGTGAAGACGTCTGGGTTTTTAGTAGGTTAAAATAGAGATCCATTTTCTGAGAAGTTTTTTTGCAGTCATATGATGTTATTAGGTGGACATGGTAGTATATCTTGACGAATATCATTATAAGGATACCCCTATCACATGGATTTTGGGAAATGGTTTGGGTGATAGTGGACCAAATTACAAAATAGTCTAACTTTCATGAGATCCATTAGTCGATCATCATTGATTCTTTGGAAAAGTGGTACATTTGGGTACATAGGAAATGCTTCTTAGTTTGGGATCCTAATTTTAACTTGTGAGTATGCAGGGTATTGAAGTATAATTTTGGATCCTAGTTGAACCTTAACACAACTTTCCTCCCTCAAATAGATGGATAGATGAAGCTGACCATTCAGTTTCTCGAGGATATGATACATGCATACATCTTGGAATTTTGTGGATCTTGTGTATGAAACCTTCCTTTGGTCATATTTTCATAAAATAATAGCTATCAATCTTCCATTGGGATGGCTCTATTTTATGAACTATTTGGGTGGTCATGTCATTCTCAATTATGTTGAAATGAGGTTGGAGAATTGGTATTTTTCTGGTATTGATGTGGTGTAGAGCATGACTAAAGAAGATATAGTTGGTTCATAATAATATGAGGGTAGTACATGAACATCATAGGGCCTATGATTAACATAGGGTAAGGCTTCGAGAGTTCAAGGTTCGATGCCATGTGTTCTTGATAGACTCCTCTCAGTGTGGGTGCTACTAGTTTTGAACTGGGGTGGTAAGCTTTATCCTAGGTTTTTTATACCACTGAGTAGTTAAGATGTGTTATTGTGGTGGAATATTGGGTTTCCTTTATAATATGTTTTGAGATGATCCATGAAATCTTGAATATTTCCTAGCTTTGTTTATATCATCATGATGGCTCTCACATTATTAACTATAAAGAGTTGGATATCGAGGATGATGTGATGTTCTTGAGTGATTGTTAGATATCCCAAATCATCAAGAGAATATTCTACATGGTCAGATCATTCCCTTGTATTGTGTGTTATGGAGGCATGGTGGCTTAGAGGATGGTACTTGGGAGTGAGACAAATAGATGAGTTCTTAGTACCTAGAGTTATTTTGAGTTTTTATTTGTTCTTCTTTTCTTATGATGTGATGTTTAAATCATTATTTTTAATGAGATGTGTTGTTTTCCATTATTTTTTATGTGTAATAAAACCCCCAAAATATGTAAAGGGGTGGACCTAATTTGAAATCGAGATTCATTAACTATTATGTGATTAAAACCATCTGGGAGAGTGAGTGACACAGATAGTAGATAATATCTTGAAATGAAGAATGGAATTCCCTAATTCATATGTTTTGTCCATTGTGATTTATTGGTTATGATACCTTTTCATTTGGTCTGTGTGTAGGATGAATGGTTGTGATGGTGGATATAAAGTGTTTGGTGGATTTTTGCTGGTAACATAAGTTGAGGTGATGTGTTTTTTATTTCCATGAAGTTGTGAAAGATATTTTTCAAATGTTTGGTTTGGAATTTTTGGAACTTGGTAGAATTGAGGAGTAATAAGATCATTGATAGGTGTCTCATAGGGTGATTGTTCAGATGCATTTTCCTTCCACTCTTGGTTTTGTATTATCAAGGGAGATAATTGTTTGAGAGGTATATGTTGTAATGGTTCGTGTCCTTAAATTCTATTACATTTCTGGTTTTAGTTGTATTCATTCAAAAAGCTATAGGTAGTAGGAATACATGTCATTTATGTTTTATATAATGTTAAAGGAAGGTTCATGGATATTGAATTATGGTTCATGGGGAGTTAAATGATGTGTAATAAATTCGAGATATAATGGTTTAGGAAATGGTTTGTAGTGGGTCTTGAATCCCGACATTTACATGATGTGAAAAGGGTACACACAATGTAAATCTCTTATGAAATGTGGCTATAATGGTTGGAGTGGATCATGTTTTTTTTCAAACCATACTCTCATATATTTTCTTGGAGATCTAATAGCCCTCTCTTCGACCTCCTTGGGATTCCATCATTTTAGATTGAACCTTGTCTTCCCATCTTCGATCTATAGTTATATCTAGTCTTATTATCATGCATTTCCTTCCATTATTATTTGGGGATATACCGCAATGGTGTAGATTTGTCTTGGGATTTATTTTAATGATCTTTTTATGTGGTTTAGGTTGATATATTAGTTCCTTATGTGGTTGTGGTCTCTGGAATGTTTGTTCTTCTCCCTACGGTGCGCATCGAGATTGAAAAGTTTATTTGAGGTTGGGGATCCTCGTTATCACTCATTTACAAGATATGAGTGAGGTATTCATTCTTTACATACATTTTGGAGGATAGTAAGGGTCTATGTAATCATATAATTAATTGGAATGTTATAATTTTATGGTTGTAGGGAGTTATCAGATGCTTTAATTCTTTGTTTTATATTGTTGAGATTGTTATGCATGTCTGTTGTCAATTCTAAAAATAATTGATACTTGTAGTTTTTTTGCAGTTTAGTTCTGTTTTGATGATAATTTTTGTGTTTTTGTGTTATCATACCCTAAATAAAATTTTAATTAATGTATGATTAGATAAAAATTATTTTCCCTTGGAGAATTTGGTTTTGGTGATAATAACCATGATAAATTAATAAGTTATGTGGTAATTACCCTGAATAAATCTTTAAGTAACATTGTGTGTTGTAATGTTTGTGTAAGAACCTGGTTCTTATTCTTGAGGTACGAGTTTTCTCTTTTCTCTTTTCTTTAAGTGTTTTTGATAAAATATGGAAAATGGGGAAAAATCCTAAATTTTGGAAGTACACGCCGTGTACTTTTTCCACACGCCGTGTACTTCAGGCCGTGTGAGATGAGTACATGAGGCGTGTGGCCATGCCGGGGATGAAGGGTGTAGGAACCGACTACACACCGTATAGTGGTCCTTTACACGCCGTGTAGTCAGTCGGCAGGCGAATAGTAAGGCAGTGGCCATCTGTGCGACAGAACACACCGTGTACTCAAGGAGACACGACGTGTAGTCATGTCGATAGGTGAACAGTGCCGCGCTGGCGGGAAGCCGCCAGAGGAACAATTTAAAAATGGGAAGTACACGCTGTGTACTTGGAAGTACACGCCATGTACTTTGTTTTTTTCACTTAAAATGGGAAGTAGCCTCCCCTGTTCATAGGGAAGGCTTAGAACGAGAAGAGGGAGCTCGAGAGAGGGGGCCGAAGCTTTGAAGATCCACCGAGCGCACGTCTGGAATCCGTTTTCACCTCGGACGATCTCGTTGGAACCACTCGGGTAAGACCTCCCTTCTCCTTAAGCAGTTCTTGCCAATTCTTTCCCTAACGGGAGTTATTTATGTTTAAATGGAGTTTCTCCTACGTCAGATCTACGTCGTTCTTGGGCGTTTTCAGAATCGATGTTCACGTATAATGATCGTTGGCGTTAAAGGTATGTGTCTTGGTGTTTATTTTCCAACTGTCGTGCATTTTGTGTGTTTTGAGCTATGAACCCATATTTGGGGGTGTTGTGTGGCTGAGGACGTGGCTATTTTAAATACCTATAATTGTATAGGTATTTGAATGTGATATAAAAATGTTGTTTGAGATCACTGCTTGGATCCAGAACCACCCCAGGGGTGCGTTCTTCTGTTTAGCTGTTTGGACAGGATACTCGAGGGTATGCCTTGTTTATTTTATGCCTTTAATGAAATGATTAAAGAATTTACTTGAGAGGAATTTCTTGTTTTACTGCTTTTTTACATGTTGGGCTTGGACCAGTTACCTGTTTAGCCTGAGGGCGGTGTTGTGATTAGCCTGTGGGCATTATACTACCTAGCTTGTGGGCAACTTCTTCCCTGCCTGAGGGCAATAGACTCTGTGCCTAAGGGAGACACTACGTACGCCTGAGGAAAAAATCTGTTCTTCCTGTGGGCAAGTACCTGTGGGTTACGTTCCTGATTACCTGAGGGTAAGGGTTGAGTGTCTGTGGACACTGACTGGTTACTTAGAAATTAACTGTGGTGTTTTCTTATATGAAATGGATTAAAAGAATATCAAAATGGTAATATAACTAGTTAAGTTAATTACTTTTAGTACTGTTTACTTTATTTCATTTTATTACTACACACTGTTGTTGCGTGTTTTCACATAGTTGGGCATGGGCCTTTGGTGGGTACCTACTGGGGATTTATTTCTCACACCCTATTTGGGTCATGCTTTTCGGCCCAAATAGATTACGTTTCTACAGGTGTAGATAAGGGAAAGGGTCCTTATACAAGTACTTGATTGCTGCTGAGGTGTAGGGGAGCATGGGACTGGGCTGAGGCTCGCGATGCTACCAGCTGTTTTATTCTGTTTTGCTTTTCTGTACTTGTACTGTACTGTATTGTTGTGCAGCATGTTTTTCCTGTTCTATAGAATAGTGAGATGCTGCATCTTCATATATATATGACTGCTGGTTTCTTTTCTTTTTTCATCAGTTATCCATTTCAGTTATACATACTGTTTCTACTTCCGCTATTTTTGTATGTTTATATTATATTCCGCTGTGATACACTTTGAAAAATGAGGGCATAGTTTCCCCACTATCAAACCTGGGCCCTCACTGCTAGTCAGCAGCCTATGGCATTTGGGGAAATGTGCTTGAGGTCAAAGGGGTTATTTTCTTTGACTTACTATTTGGAGCCTTAGTTGGGGATATGACGGAATGGTAATTGGTAATAAGTTGTGCCCGGGCGTAGCTAACCCATGTACATGGAAAAGCCAAATTACCTCGTATTTCAATTTTACTGATTTTGCAATTTACAGTTGATTTGATTTCACCGTTGGGTGACACACTTGTGATTGTGCTAGTTATATTTTATATATGGGTTCCATTTAGTTGCAACCCGATGAGATGAGGGTATCCCATCTCATGCATCATTTAGGCACATGCTATAAATCACATACCATGCATAGTTCCATGCCATGTAGGTGCATTAGAATTTTCATGATGTTGTGATAGTTTTTGTGCTAGAAAAGTATGCTATTGTGATGACTGCTTGATAAATACCTTCTATGTGATAGGGTATTTTTGTGTGAGCCTGATTTTAGAATGGATGCCAAACTTTGGTTTTTGGGGAGTATGGGCCTCCATTAATTGTCATTTGGTGGATCATTGACTATTTATATTGATATACCATAGATAAGATGTCAAACTTTGATTCGTGGGGAGTATGGGCCCTCACGGGTCGGAATTTGGCACTTAGGTGTTGTTTTTCAGTATTTTCTGGGCTCTAGAGTAGTTTCTGAGGCATACTGTCTGGAAAATCCAGTATACACGCCGTTTAGTTCTTTACACACGCCGTGTGCGTTCTTCTGTTCGGGAAGAAAAATAAACTTTTTGAGTACACGCCGTGTACCCTGAGTACACGCCGTGTAGTCTCTTCCCATGTCACAAACTGTGTGGGCGGCGACACAGGAAAGGGATGAGATTGGGGCGAACATGCCGTGTACTGGATGTACATTCCATGTAGTGTGGACCCGGTGTCCTCCGTGTAACCAACAACACGGGTGGAGGAAACCTGAAGACAAACACGCCGTGTCAATGAAGTACACGCCAGGTAGTGTGACCTGGGGACCCGACCGTGTAACTAACAACACAGGTCGGTGATATCCTCTCATGTACATGCTGTGTGTATATAGAACATGTTGTGTAGGTTGAGCTATGTATCCGACCATGTAACTAACAACACGGGTTGGCGAAGCTCGTCTAGAACACGCCGTGTACCTGTGGGAACACGCCGTGTAGTCTTGTCTGAGGACAGACCGTGTGGAGTTAGCCGAGTGACTAGGAAATGGGGTGGTGTACACACCATGTGCGGGTGTAACATGCCATGTAGTGTCAAGACGAGTAGTCGACCGTGTCACAAGCGACACAGGCAGTTGAAAATAACACTATACACGCCGTGCAGTTTCGTTCAGACGGAAGCCGTGTGGCTTAGCCGTGTAGAAGGACCCGAGCAGGGGAAGGGAAGTCAAGTACACGCCGTGTAGTCAGTATACACGCTGTGTAGTCTAGTTTTGCAAATTTTTAAATACCTTCTTCCTGCTATTCCCTTTTGGGTTTCTTCGTTTTTGGCCATTGATAATATTGAATTTAAGGCGTGTTTTTGACCTTGTAGTGTCATGCCACCGAGACGACCACACATTGTTTTCCAGGAGAGCGACGACGACTATACTCCAGAGATGGTGGGCCATGGGCTACCAGTTGATCCTCTAGTAGAGCCAGATGTGGCGCCAGCCGTTATACCGGACATAGGCACGGAGGCGCAGTTCCGTGAAGGCTTTATGCGGTTCATGCAGACCTTTCAGGGAGCACCGCAGCCTTCCACATCTATGGCTGAGCTGACACGTATATTCCAATAGCAGCATCAACTGACTTTTTCAAGGGATGGTGGACCACAGGATGCAGAGTCTTGGCTATGATCGATGTAGACTATTTTTTAGCATCTTGATATGCCTCCAGGGCGAAGGGTCAAGCTCGCGACGTATATGCTGCATGATTCCTCCAAGAGGTGGTGGGATGTTACCACCCAGTCAGAGCATCATAGAGACATGGCGTGGGAAGATTTTCAGGCAGTCTTCTATGACTTATTCTTCCCAGAGATGCTGAGGGCAGATAGATCTCGAGAGTTCATGAATCTACAGTAGGGCGCTATGTCGGTGATGGACTATTCTGCTCGTTTCACCGAGCTTCAGTGCTTTGCACTCGTGCTGGTGGGTGATGAGACACTGAGAGCCAGGCACTTCGAGGATGGTCTTCGGTATGACATCCGAGAACTGGTGAATGTTTTCAGGATGCCTACTGTACATGCTATTGTGAATCAGGCACTGATTACAAAGAGGAACTTGCGGGAAACTAGTGGTGTGGGCCAGGGCAGTTCAACACCAGTTTCTGGTACTATTTCTACTGGTAGGAGGAAGAGACAGATGGAATTCTCTCAGGGTGGCAGTACCAGCCAGGTAGTTTCTTCAGGTGGGCCGGTCAGGTGCTACCAGTGTGGTAAAGAGGGGCACAAGAGACCGCAATGTCCACTAAACCCAGTGGAGTGCTGAGCTTGCGGCAGGATGGGTCATCTGCAATGCTTTTACAGGGCATTTCCACCGATGGCTAGTGAGAGGGGTTCTGTGCAGACTCCACGAGCGGGAGTAGGACCAGCAGCTTATTACCAGTCAGGGAACTGAAATACGTTAGGGCATGCAAGCAGAGATGGTGGTCGTGGCCGTGGTATCCAGAAACTAGGATCTTAGAGGCAGTATGGCGGGATAGCTCAGGGTAGCCAGGCTATGTCGCAGGGCCGCGACACTAGGCAGGCATATGCAGTGCAACAGACCCAGCAGGAGCAGGATATCAGACCTTCTATAGTCAGAGGTACTATTCTAGTAGCTTCTTTTTTATCCTCAGTACTTTTTGATACGGGTGCTACACATAGTTTTATATCTGTACCCGTTGTGGAGAGCCTTGGGATCTATGTTTCTACTTCTTCTGATATCATGACGCTAGACACTCTGTTGGGGACTAGGATGGCTGGTGTGCATCAGTGCAAGGAGTGCCCCCTCAAGGTTGGTGGGTGTCACTTTCTTTGGGACTTCTATGTCTTAGAGATGACATCTTATGACGTCGTTCTCAGGATGGACTGGTTGGTTCCCTTTCGAGCCTTTGTATACTGCTATCGTTATAGGGTGCATTTCACGTCACCAGAGGGTGAAGAGTTTCTATACAAGGGTGAATGGGATGTTCAGGCGAGTCGAGATAGACCAGAGCATCGGGGGCGAGGTGGTGTGACATCCCAGATTGCGAGCTTATATCTGGATGACCAGGGGACTTGTCGGAAGGATTTCCCTCCAGTGGTTGATCGTTTCAGGGATGTCTTCCCAGATGACTTTTCAGGTCTACCTCCAGAGCGAGAGGTGGATTTCTCTATTGAGCTTGTACTAGGAACAACACCGATGTCCATTCCTCCTTATAGGATGACCACACCTGAGTTACAGGAGCTCAAGAGGCAGTTAGAGGAGTTACAGGCAAAGGGTTTCATTCAACCCAGTACTTCTCCGTGGGGTTCTCCGGTCATTTTTGCGAAGAAGGTGGACGGTACCCTTAGACTCTGTGTGGATTATCGGAAGCTGAACCAATTGACAGTTAAGAACTGATATCCCTTGCCAAGGATTGATTATTTTTTTGATCAACTTCATGGATCACGAGTGTTCTCGAAGATTGAATTGAGATTGGGATATCATCAGCTACGCATTAGACCATCTGATATACCTCTCACAACTTTCAGGAGCAAGTATGGTCTATATGAGTATACGGTTATGCCGTTCGGACTCACAAATGAACCAGTAGTTTTCAAGGCTCTGATGAATCGTGTGTTCCATCCTTATCTGGAATCTTTCGTGGTAGTATTCGTGGACGAAATCTTGGTGTACTCTCACACTCGACACGACCATGCCACCCATCTTGAGATCATATTGAGTACACTGAGAGAGCATAATCTATATGCTAATCTCTCAAAGTGACACTTTTGGATGGACTAGATTCACTTCCTAGGTCATATCATCTCAGAGGCAGGATTTGCAGTAGACCCAGAGAAGGTGAGAGCAGTAGTTTCCTGGGAGCAGCCTAAGAACGTGTTTGAGATACGGAGTTTCTTAGGTCTGACTGGTTACTATAGACGCTTCATACAGGACTTCTATCGCTTAGCATCACCGTTTAAGGATTTGACTAAGAAGGGTGTCAAGTTCGTTTGGTCGGAAGCTTGCGAGACAGCCTTTCAGGACCTGAAGGGAAGGTTGACATCAGCACCGATCCTGATACTCCCAGAGCTGGGGAAGAGCTATACAGTTTACTGTGATGCATCAGGGATTGGGCTGGGAGCAGTGTTGATGCAGGGTGATCAAGTAGTTGCGTACAGGTCTCAGTAGTTGAGGCCACATGAGAGGAATTACCCAACTCATGATCTTGAGTTGGCTGTAGTTGTGCATGTGCTGCACTGTTGGAGACACTATCTATTGGGAGAACATTTTGTGGTATTCACCGATCACAAAAGTCTCAAGTATATCTTTACTCAGTGTAACTTGAATCTGAAGCAGCAAAGGTGGGTCGAATACCTTCAGTCCTTCGATTTTGAGCTTGCCTATACACCTGGTAAAGGTAATGCGGTAGCTGATGCACTGAGTAGGAAGACTCAGATACAGGCTGCACAGGAGGCCAGTGGCGAGTGAAAGCTCATGGATTTGTTCTCTGAGATGCATTTGGAGGTGCACGACAGGTAGGGGCAGTCTTATCTTTCCTCTTTAGCTGTGACTTCTACCCTCTTGGATAGAGTGAGGATGAGACAACTATCTGATTCAAAAGGCCTAGTTCTAAAGGAGTCGGTGGCAAGTGAGGACCCTCCTCCTGGGTGGACGATAGGCGATGACAAGGTTCTGCGTTTCCATGGACGAGTATGGGTTCCAGGGGATATATGTGAGGAGATGATGCAGGAGTTTCATGCTTCATCTTGGGCAGTTCATCCCGGGGTTACCAAGATGTACTGTGACTTGAGATATCAGTACTGGTGGCCGGGTATGAAGAGAGATGTAGCTGGTTTTGTTATGAGGTGTTCCACCTGTCAGCAGGTGAAGGTGGAGCATCAGAGGCCTGCCAGACTGTTACATTAGTTACCCATCCCGGAGTGGAAATGGGATGATGTCGTGATGGATTTCGTGACTGGATTGCCGAGGTCACCTCGAGGCAACGATTTCGTGTGGGTTGTTGTAGACAGACTCACGAAGGTAGCTCACTTCTTGCCGATCAAGGAGACCTTCGGTGTTGACGAGCTCAAAAGGTTGTATATCCGAGAGATCGTACGTCTTCATGGGGTCTCTCGTTATATCGTTTTAGATAGGGACGCCCATTTTACATCTCGTTTCTGGCAGAGTTTTTAGAGGGCACTGGGTACATAGGTGCTTCTGAGCACAGCTTACCACCCTCAGACCGATGGCCAGTCAGAGCGTACGATACAGGTGCTTGAGGACATGCTGTGAGCAAGCATCCTAGACTTTGGGGGCTCTTGGGAGAAGCATATACCCCTAGTCGATTTTGCCTATAATAATAATTTTCAGGCAACTATTGAGATGGAACCATACGAGGCTTTATATGGTAGGCCGTGATGATCACCTTTTTGCTGGTTAGAGGCAGGTGAGACAACTTTACTGGGACCATGTCTCGTGCAGAAGACTTCTGAGCAGGTCCAGTTGATTCAGAAGCGGATGGATACCGCACAGTATCATCAAAAATCATATGTTGATCGCCACAGACGACCTTTGGAGTTCGTGGTTGGGGATCAGGTTTTCTTGCGTGTTTCACCGAGGCTGGGACACAAGCGGATTAGGAGACAGGGTAAACTTTCACCGAGGTATGTGGGGCCATTTGAGATCTGTAGAGAGTCAGGCCGGTTTCCTATCGGCTGCAGTTACCACAGAGGTACCGGGCCATGCACGACATCTTCCATATATCTCAGTTACGCCGCTATCATTCAGACACGTCTCACACCTTTCAACTAGAGGAGGTTGAGCTTTAGATGGATGCATCCTTTGAGGAGCATCTGATTCGTATTGTTGATAGGAGCATGAAGGTTCTCTGAGGCCGGTCAGTTCCTCTAGTACGGGTGCTATGGCAGCATGGACGAGTGCAGGATGAAACCTGGGAGTGGGAGACCGATGTACATGCTCAATGGCCAGATTTATTCTCAGCTTTATCTTCTCCACCATTAGAAGGGAAATTCGGGGATGAATTTCTTTAAGGGGGAAAGTTTGTAAGAACCCGATTCTTATTCATGAGGTATGGGTTTTCTCTTTTCTCTTTTCCTTAAGTGTTTTTGAGAAAATATGGAAAATGGGGAAAAATCCTAAATTTTGGAAGTACACGCCGTGTACTTTTTCTACACGTCGTGTACTTCTGGACGTGTGGGATGAGTACACGGGGCGTGTGGCCATGCTGGGGATGAAGGGTGTAGGAACCGACTACACGCCATGTAGTGGTCCTTTACACACCGTGTAGTCAGTCGTCAGGCGAATAGTAAGGCGGTGTCCAGCTGTGTGACAGAACACGCCGTCTACTCAAGGAGACATGCTGTGTAGTCATGTCGGCAGGTGAACAGTGCCGCACTGGCGGGAAGCCGCCAGAGGAACAGGTTAAAAATGGGAAGTACACGCTGTGTACTTGGAAGTAGACGCCATGTACTTTGTTTTTTTTCGCTTAAAATGGGAAGTAGCCTCCCATGTTCATAGGTAAGGCTTAGAATAGGAAGAGGGAGCTCGGGAGAGGGGGCCAAAGCTTTGAAGATCCGCCAAGCGCACATATGGAATCCGTTTCCACCTCGTATGATATCCTTGGAACCACATGGGTAAGACCTCCCTTCTCCTTAAGCAGTTCTTGCCAATTCTTCCCCTAACGGGAGTTATTTACGTTTAAACGGAGTTTCTCCTATGTTAGATCTATGTCGTTCTTGGGAGTTTCTGGAATCGACATTCACGTATAATGATCGTTGGCATTAAAGGTAGGTGGATTGGTGTTTATTTTCCAACTGTTGTGTGTTTTGTGTGTTTTTGAGCTATGAACCCATATTTGGGGTGTCGTGTGGCTGAGGTCGTGGATATTTTAAATACCTATAATTGTATAGGTAGTTGAATGTGATATAAAAATGTTGTTTGGGATCACTGCTTGGATCCAGAACCACCCTGGGGGTGCGTTCTTCTATTTAGCCATTTGGCCAGGATACTCGAGGGTATGCCTTGTTTATTTTATGCCTTTAATGAAATGATTGAAGAATTTCCTTGAGATAAATTGCTTGTTTTACTGCTTGTTTACATGTTGTTCTTGGCCCAGTTAACTATTTAGCCTGAGGGTGGTGTTGTGATTAGCCTGTGGGAAACTTCTTCCGTGCCTGAGGGAAATAGACTTTATGCCTGAGGGAGACACTATGTATGCCTGAGGGAAAAATCTGTTCTGCCTGTGGGAAAGTACATGCGGGTTATGTTCCTGATTACCTGAGGGTAAGGGTTGAGTGTCTACGGACACTGACTAGTTACTTAGAAATTCACTGTGGTGTTTTATTATATGAAATGGATTAAAAGAATATCAAGATGGAAATATAACTAGTTAAGTTAGTTACTTTCAGTACTGATTACATTATTTAATTTTATTACTGCACACTGTTGTTGCATGTTTTCACACAGTTGGGCACGGGCCTTTGGTGGGTGCCTACTGGGGATTTATTTCTCACACCCTATTTGGGTCACGCTTTTCATCCCAAATAGATTATGTTTCTGCAGATGTAGATAAGGGAAAGAGTCCTTATACAGGTACTTGATTACTGCTGAGGTGTAGGGGAGCATGGGACCGGGCTGAGGCTCACGATGCTACCGACTGTTTTATTCTGTTTTTCTTTCCTGTACTTGTACTGTACTTTATTATTGTGTAACATGTTCTGGCTGTTTTATAGAATAGTGACATGCTGCATCTTCATATATATATGACTGCTGGTTTCTTTTCTTTTGTCAGAAGTTATCCATTTCAGTTATACATACTGTTGCTGCTTCCACTGTTGTTGTATGTTTATATTATATTCTGTTGCGCTACACTTTGAAAAATGAGGGCATAGTTTCCCCACTATCAGACCTGGGCCCTCACTGCTAATCGGCAGCCTCTGGCGTTTGGGGAAATGCGCTTGAGGTCACGTGGATAACCGGATTTGGGGCACCCATTGCGTGGCACCCGGAGCCGGGACGTTACAGTTTGATTGTTCTTGTTGTATTGACTTATGTGTTCCGGGAAGTTATTTGATGATAGATGTGACCGGCTAGGCTGTGTAGTTTGAGGGGTAGTGACACGGTGGTTAGTTGGCATGGATATTATGTAGTAAGATATACAATGCAGAGTAGTTGTTTTCAAAAAGAAGTTGTGGCATAGAGGATATGAAGTAGTGATTGTGGAATAGAGTTTATGGTGTGATTGTTTTGGAATAGTGGTAGTGGCATAGTGGTTGTGGAGTATAGGTTGTTGTGTAGTGGTCGTGGTACAAAGGTTGGGGTGTAGTGGTTGTGGCATTGAGGCTATGGAACATTGGTTGCGAAACAATGGCTTTTTCATAGTGGTTATGGTGTAGTTGTTGTAGTACATGCAGTTTTCAGTTTTTTGATGGATGAGATGTGTTTTTTGTTGTAATATGGATTTTATAGTGCGATGAAATGATGATGGTGGATGTGTGGTGATGTGGTGATAGTTTTGTAGTGTCTTTTTGTTAGTTTCCCGAGTGGTATTGAAATAAATTATAATCCTGAATGAAATGAATAATTGAATTGGTTGGTAATTGAATATAACATTACGGAACTGGATATGTGTGGTAAATGGAATAATGAATAAATTTGGTAGAACCTGTTAGTGGAAAGTAGAATGTTGTGTGGCTTGTGTGGTGTTTTTCCGGTGTGTTTCATGTAATGGTGAAAACAATTGTGACATTTTAAGTGAGGTATGAAGGTGGGATGTGGTACTCTATAGTGTTGTTGATGTGAACCCTTATGTTGGTTATGATGTGTTATCTCTACATCATGCAATTTTTTTTTATTTTATATGTTCCCCACACAATCAAGATAACCATGCTAGCCCCAATATGGGATGATTTCTGGGGGTTTTCCCTAACAATCAGGATAATAGTGATTTGGATGGATGGATACCCCCTCTCAATCACTCTTCCTTCATATGTGATGTGTGGCCCAACTATATATGGGTGAGATGTGATGTGTTGGACCTGATGCCTATGGGCAAGGCATTATGTGGTGTGATGTTATATATGGTTGTGTTTATGCATGGAAGTGTGATGGAACGAGGTTCATGTACTTCTTATTTATGATACCATATTTCACTCTTTCAGAATGTGATGTGTGGACCAGTTGTTTGCAGGAGAGGTGGCATGTAATGTGTGGCCTAGGTGTCTATGGGAGGGATGTGATGTGATGTTATGTGGTATGTGTGGAAGGGATGGGGAGAATATGGTGTTCGACATTGGGGCATGGGAGAGGAAAGTTAGGGGTAGATGGAAAAGCATTCCTTTCTTTATATGATATCGATGTATATTATTATACAGGATGAGTAATTTAGTGAACGATCAATGGTGTGAACGGGTTTGGATAGATGGCCTGTATAGGTGCTTATTGATTCTGTTGTTTGTTCCATGGAATGTTAAGATGGTGTTTTGACATGTGTACTTAACGACTTTGTTATGTCCTAACTAAGTAGAATTTTTATGATCACCCTATACGCAAAAACTTTTTTGGGGTATCTAAGAGAACTTTGTAGACTGAGAGGGACATTACTTGTAGGATTGGAGTTTTCGTTGAGTTCCTAATATAGATTTTGATTTTTGGTATTTACATTGGTGACTTTTATATGTTTTAGTTTTATTTATTCATGCATTGTGGGATGATTTTACTATACCATTATATTTTCTGTTGAATTTTTTTTGTGATTGTTTATCTTAGCTCCCAATATTTTTTCTTTTATAGAGGTTAATTCCTCCCATACTATGATATTTTTATACCCTCAATGCTATCCTCCAACTAAGGGCCTACTGGAGGTGGGAATTGGGGGCCATTATCTCTCTCCCTTCATTATGATATCTTTTATGGGAGGAGATCATGACATAAACTTTATTTAAACACTATATATATTTTTATGTTATGTATTTTTGATAATCAATAAGGGATAGATTTCTGTATATATCTCTCAATCATGGTATTTAATGATCATAAAAAATAATTATGTATTTAATGATTTTATTTGAATGGATGTATGTTAGTTAGTAAATATCAAATATGTTGATATTAATGTAAAAAATGAATTAATATTTTTGAATGTGATGATCATTTTGAATATTCTAAAGTGTTATTGATGATATTGTTTATGTTTTAATAGATTTGATAAAATAGTGGTATAAATATACAAGGGTGAAATGAAGGAATGAAAGGAAGATAGAGGACAATGGTGGAGTTCTCAAAGGTGTATGTAGAATTGTCTCACTGGAGCCAAACCACCAGCCAACCATTGGTGATGGAAAAAACCTCCTTATAGTAGGTATATTTTCTTAAAACTTTTTTCCATTTATGTGAAGTACTGGTTCCCTACTGTTATTTTTATTTTTGAGTGGATGCATGATTATGTCAACTCTTGTGTGAATAGTATATATTTTGAAGTCTTAAAAATATTTTTTGGTGTTTTTATTCCAAAAACAGGAATAAACCATAGCATGGTGTATGATATGGTGGCCCTGGGGTGTACCTTAGAAGAAAATGGGAAAGGAAATATCGTGTTGATGTTTTGGCCATGGGTGTGGATCACTATAGTTGGACCTACAAATAAAAGTAATAGAACCCTCACCATGATTGTTTCATAGGGCATTGTGTGGGAAAATAGGAAGATATTACTTTCCTCATTGTAGGGATGGTAGTGTCGAGTTGATATCATAAGAACAACACATCCATGGCATGGTCATGGTAGATGTCGTTTTGATGGTTGTATTTTTTTTCAAACACCAAAAATATTATCCATCCATCTCATATCATGATTAAATTAAAGGGTTTATTTTTCCATTAATTAAACAATAGGTTTTTAATATGATTTTAATTTTAATCTTTCCCATTTTAACCGATTCATCACCTCTCCATGGTTGACTCATTCCTTTTGGACTAATTCCAGACAACACCCAAATGAACCTAGTGTGCAAAGATGATGTTTATTTTTTGGAGGTTTTTATTATTAAAATACTTTTGTCTCAATCTCATTGGTCAATAAAAACTATAATTCCCTTCTACCATTGTTGGTGATTTCAGGTTAAAGATATTCAATGAATAATTCCATTGAGATATTCTTCCATTAGTTAGAATTAGTTCTTTTCCTCTTGAATGGTTTTGGTTTTAAGTTATCCTAATTATTCCAAATACATTTGATCCTATAGATAATTTGTCCTTGTTCTTCATTCCATGTAGGATGAATTTCTTTTTTACTCAACAAGACATGTGAATTATCATTTATAGTTCGGATCTAGGGTACATGATTGTTCTATATTTATATTTTCCCCTATTTACTCATGTTCTTAAAACATTGTTATGTCTTGTTAAAATATTTTCATGGAACTATTATAAATAGGGATTATTTTTTTTGGATATGTGATCATGGATTGGGTGATAATTCCCCTGAATAATATTTTCTTTGGATTTGATACATTTGAGGTCTAAATCCCTTGAATTTAGAATATATTTTATTTGTTTTCTTGGATTTATTTTTTGGAAAGCATGTATATCCCAATTAAAAACTTATGACTGATTGTTGATCACATGAGGTTTCTATGTGTATCCCTTTGACCCACCCTTAGGTTTCATGTATATGGATCATAAAGAACATGATACTTGTTGATTGACTTGATGATTTATCTATCATATGTATTTCATATCATATGTGTTGTTCTTATATCTTCTATATTTGAGCATGTAGGTGGATCTACTAAAACTATTCACTAAGATGGATGAATCAGGTGAGTGGAAAAAATTCATTGAAATATCCTGTTTTAGGGGGATGTGTTCTCCTTGTTTTTTTGGATTGTCCCATCAAGGAGGATGTCTTAAGATTCCAACCGATGTGCTTTCCGACATGGTTCCAAAGGTTATAGAGCCAGTCTTAAGGACCCAACATAAGTTTGTAATTGTGTGAATGTTGTTGTTTAGATCAGTTCTCTATTTAATTCATGCAATGTACTTGTATATCAAATGAACTGGTGTTAAGGGCCTTTGTTGGTTTCCTACTACATATTTCACTCAAATAAAACATGTTAATTTAAGTGTGATTATATATATAATTGTTAGGGTATAGAAAAAATGAAAGGGCCTTATAATGAAGGAGTGAGTAGGTTCATAGGAAGACACAAATGATACTAGATGTGTCATGACCCAATAAATTGGGCCCCGATTGGATGGAAACAAGATGAAATTGAAACCCACATCCTACCTCTAATAGGCAAGGGAATGGTGACCAGTACATTTTAGGCACATCATACAAATGGTATTCCTTTTACCAAGGTATCTATACACACACAAACATCTCCAATGCACTAAAATGTTGAATATAAACACAATTAATACAATATATCAAGCATAATACCTATACCAAATCATAGTAAGAAAGAAGTATAGTAAATCACGAAGGTCTATATATAATTCCACCAAAATTGAAAATAGGTATACCCTATTATGTAAGAGGAAAATTATGTTAATTAAAAAACCTAGTAATAATAGTGGTTTTCATCCAAACTATTCTCTACCTACTCCCTATCCATCTAGAACTTCATCAAATCAAATATAATATACATAATATATGAAATTTGTGAGTATATCCCTTTTTGGGGTGAGTATAAAAGTATATAATAGTACACCCTAAAATAAAAAAATTAGAAATCAGAAAGAGACTAATAATATCAATATCATAAAGGTATTTCAATAAGTATATGAGACATAAAAATAAGAATAATGACCTTGATATACCCCTAAAAGACACCAAGTCTCAAAGTGGTATGAACCATTATTCTAGCCATAGGATTGTTCTTGAGGATTCAAGGTAAAACTCATCTGGGAGAACCCACTATGTAATCCATGCTATTACTAATGTAACTCATACTTGTGTCCATGCTCAAGGGGCCTTTCCATGAAGAAGTTCTCACTAGAACTATGAAGATCTCAATTCAATGATAGGGTATTTTACCTAGGGCCTATAGGGTATACCATACCATTATTGGAATAACCCAATATGTTGGGGATCATACACCAATAAAATTTTTTCAAAATGTTTTCTCAAACCCCACTTAGATAAGATGAAGAAATGATAGAGGATCACACCTTGGGTCACACAGTGGGATTCCAGAACTCTATCTGAGACTAATCCCATATAGGGTATAATATCTTATGTTCAGGATTTGACAATTCACTATTCCCTCTTATGAATGAACTAAGAAAACGCACCGAACTGAAACTATTCTACATTGAAGAGTTGAATGGCCTCAACATTCCATAGGAAAGTACATGGCATGTATAGGGAGTACACAACATGTATTCTCTTCCTTGACACTACCCATGTCTTATCGTCTCAGATGATATTATTTTATTTGCATACACATAATATTATTTTTGGATACATATAATATAGAGGTTAGGATGTAACCCAACATGTGCCACCTACTCGAGACCATATAGTCTGGTCTGTTCCCATGTACTTTGGGCCTAACACCTATACTATGTCTACACCTGTCAACCTGTCCATGTCTGATTACCATGTTTTTCTCATGTACCATGGTCATACCCTTGTGTATGGACATGTTGTGATTTTTATGGACAATATAGAATCTTCCATCTGTATCAACAACACCACCGATGCCATCAATTATTCCACATGACTTACCAATAAACACCACCAAAGGCCCGAAGGCCTTTAATTTTTATTGATTTTTGATAATACACCTTTCAAGGGGTGAGGTGGAACCCTTACAAGGACTATAGGCATAAGTATTACATTTATTGTAGGCCTTAGATGAATTCATTGCCCATAGGCTTCAAAAATTACATGAAACCCATACTAACTACTTGGAATTGCTCCTCCCCAGCATCTTCATCGTGATATCAGCTCTCTACCTTTGCATGGCTGTTCAGTTAGGCTTTCCCATGCATGCACAGGCTTGTACCGATGGAAGGTTCCATACTATCTCATTATTTAAATCCATTTAGCTTCCGCTATAATGAACCAATAAACACATATATGATATTTTCTATGCTTATCCCCCACCTATGACATGATTTTAGACAGTTTTATCCCATTAGGAGCATATCTTGTCACACCACCTTGCAGGTATTCCTAAACCATGAAACAAAAACACCTGATCTAATCATTATTTATCACCATCACCACAATAATCATTTGTGACATCAATTTGGAACTTGAACCCTTTGAAATTATCTGTTGTGATGAATTTTGAATTCACAATAATCGGTTTCCATGTAGTCATCAAATAACTATCCAAACATATTTTTGAATATGATCACATGATGAAAGGTGGTTGAACATAAAATATAGACAAGAGGAATGAACCTTGTTTGTTGTTTCATTGGCCTAAATTCATTACCATTAGAATAAAGTATGAAAAAAATAATCGAATAATATTAATTCCCAAATCGTAGGAAGATAAAAATATCAACCAGAACCAATCATAGATCTATAAACCAATTTTTTTGTTAAATTATTTCATGTTCGACATGGGATAAATAAACGGTATAAATTCAAATAATGAAACTACATTTCCTTAGGGTTGGATCAATCATGGATGAAGAATTTTCGCACATCACTCTTGTTGGATTGATCCACAATATCTGATCAACAAACCAATTTCTAATCCAGATTTTTTGTCGATCACCCGAGAATCCTCCTCCAGTGGCTGTCTCTCTCTAAATAATTATGGTTATTTGGGTAACCCTAGGTATTTTCCAATACTTTATTTATATATAGGATGATTTATGTTTAGGCATAATAATTAAAAATAAATAAATATATTATATATTTTTTCCACATGAAATGGTGTTCAAGCCGATTACCTGAGGCTACACTACCAATTTGGTTTTAAATTCATAAAAATTACATTTCTGGATTTGATACTGATGAATGTGAGCCAACTTTTCCAAAAAAAATTACAATACAAAAAAAAAATATATTGAATCACTTATATACCCACAAACTTATTATGGATAGAGTTTTAGGAATTAGAAAAAACATGCACATAAATAATACCCATGTATTTAAATGATCATTTATCCCACCTAACCCATATTTTTCAATCACACATTAAGTCATCATCATCATCCATATGAAACCCTTCCAGACATAATTATTCCAACATCATTCATGTTGAATTTTTTTAAAATTAAACATAATAAGGGTGAACCCAGACGTTCCTTAAGGGTAAATATAAGGATTAAAATTTGAATTTCATCAGTGATAATAAGATGAGAATAAGAAAATGATAAAAAAAACAAAGTGTATGAGCATAAAACAAGAGAAATCATACTTATAAAACATGGATTAATAAATATGTGGAATGAAATAAATCATTAAAAATATAAATATTAATGGGAATCAATAATCATGAGCCGTGTGATGTCAATACCAATTAGAGGGAAAATTTAAAACACATATAAAGCATAAAAAACATGCTATGTGTCTTTGGAACATTATTTCCATATCAATCTTATAATCACACATACAAATAGAATAACCATATGGTAAAATTATATTCCCAATTAATTGGTGGCCAATCATAAACCCACTCATCCTAGGTTTATCACAGAACCACCCATCCTTGTTTAATAACATAACCAATTATCCATGGTTTATAAAGGAAACACCCATCCTTTACTTATAATATAACCACAATTAATCATAATCAATTCCCAAGAACTATAAAATAAATGAAGTACATATAAATTTTATTTCATCATAATTTTCCTAGAAACATAAATTATTATTTTCAAAACATGAATAACCCATGGAAAATAAATTGGTTCCATGATATTATCTTTATAACAATCATAAAACATCAATATAAATAATGAGAATTATTTAAAATAAAATAAATCCCTATTTGCGTATATGTAAAATCATGGGTTGTTAATATTGATGACTAGAAATACAATTAAAAGATCACTAAAATCATTCTTGAGGAAAATAACTTTTTCAATTTGAAAATAACATTTAAAACCATGAATTCAGAAAACATTATGAAAACCCATTTAATTAAAATAACCTCTGAGACATAAAATTGAAACATGAAAAAATTCAGTGGTCATGATGGTGGGAAATTTCATTCATACTGATTATATTAAAATAAAAACTCCTTTCACATTTTATGTCAAATTAAAAAAGTCACTCATTCAAAAATGACATAAAGATTATTTTTAATAAAAGTGTATTTTTTTGGGAAATATTACTTTAAAAATTCATAGTTAAAAAATTGTTTAAATATTATTATAAAATATAGATTTCAAATAAAATGGATTTCCAACTGAATAGAGAGATGATGTCATATTTTATTAAATTCATTTTCTCAATCATTTTATGTAACAATGAGATTAAAATGGTACTATTAGTTGATAATTTAAGGAATAAAAAATGGTGAAGATAATATATGTAGTTCAAGAAAATAAGATCATATTATTTATGTAACAACCCAGGATTTCATCAATAAATACTCATAATTTTTTCATATAGTATAAACTATATAAAATAACTTTTATAAAACAATACAAACTTTATAAATGAATAACTAATGCAATAATAGGTCTTTCTATAAGATAAGGAACCTATACCGGTTAAATAGTAACATGGCCTTTGGAATAGTAATGTGACCATTAGGAATAGTAAATTGGACAATATAATAGTAACCTCATATTTGAAAGTATTAATAAAATTTAGTTATATTATAAATTATAATATGATATTATTATATAATGGTATAAGTAAATATGTATTTTAAAAATTATTACCCAAGTGGTGGAATTTTTAGAAAACATAAATAATTATTTATAATAATATTATTAATATATTTATTTAAAATAAATTTTATTTTCACAAAATATATTCATAAAGTAACATTTCTTTTTGTTTTTATTATAATATAATTTTAGGATATCTTAATTAAATATTCAAAGTGTTCTAAAATCATTTATAATATTAAAATAAGTATTTCAAAAGTAAATGATGATTTTAATTAAAATTAAATTTCTTATATTTAGAAAATTATATTCATAAGGTGCAGTTCATTTTTAAATTCTAAATGACTAAAAATAGTTATGGTGAATTTTTGTCATTTTTTTAAAATACTTGAATTTTTATGAATTGTAAAATATGATAACATATGATAAAAGATAAATTCATGAATTATTGAGAAATATATGATATATGGAAGATATAATCCCAAAATATCAAACTCTACTCTATTATTTTAATAAATTTTGTGACAATTCTCAAAATATTTACTACCTTGAGCCAAAATAATAAACTAATTAATAAAATAATGAGAAAGCACCCTCTCCTCCCATATAAATACCACACCTCACTACCTCTTCTCCTCATACCAAACAAGTATATATACATGTCCAAATTATACCCAATAATCATCCCAGGCCCCTTCCCCACTTCGAGGAGCCCTTGGTCTCAAAAAAATACGAAAACCATTTTCCAAAGGAGGATTTCAAGGAGGGGAAATTCAAGAGGTAAATTTCCTATTATTTTTCTTTTATTTTCCATTAAATTTCATTCTTTTCTTATCCTACCTACACATAAATATATAAAAGATGCATGTAAACTAAAATATCATTTATATAATGTAATTAAATTATTTTAATTGAATAATTTATCTTCAATTATCTTCACTTTTCCTTTTCTCTAAACATGAAAATATCGTTTGTGGTGTGTCAATTTCTCACTACCGTGGAGGATGCATTTTTATTTTTTACTACCACCTAAAAGGATGGTTAGAAAAATATAATTATGGATAAATAATATTTTATTATACATATTATTTCTTATATAATGTTTTGGAAGGAATATATAAACATTATGTTAAAATAATCATATACTCTCATAATGGTCACAAAACCACAAAAATTAATTAAATCATTTTTCATTTAATATTTACCTAATGATTCATCCTCATACCAAGTTACTAAATGATATATATGATCATTTAATCTTATAAAATTTAATTAATAACATATAATTCTAGAAAAATATTTTAATTTTACATGAACTTCCATTCTTATATACAAGAAAATCGATAATGAAAACCAAGAAAACAAACACTCCCGAACGATGAAATTAAACTCTATAACTCATAAAAATACTATAAATGAACTTAATAAAAAAATAATGAATTAAATGCATATAAAAAAGATTTTTTATTTGAAAATTATTTATTTCCAATTGATTATCCAAGATGTTTAAGAGAATAAATCTTTCGGGTATAAGGTAAGGGGATTCTCGAACCCAATTCTCTTCCATTGGTTCTTCCCTGTTTTGCTCCATTTTTTGTATAGATGTTTATTTAATTTTTCATAGATAAAATTCATTTATTCTTATATATTATTTTTTGTATATATATATATTTATAATCTATATGTATGAAAAATGAAAGTATTTTTCCAAAACAACTCCAATTTCATAAAAAATACATCTTTTACTTCTCGTGAAAATGATTATTCTTCACTCAAGATCGATGATTCATATGAAAATTATGCTATTATATCAATATTTTTTTAACCCCAGATTTTATGAATTTATTCTTTGTGAAATGAAACACATTCCTTCCCTTGGATTATTTTATGCCTGAGATTGATATACATTATTTTTGGCATGTATGATAATATAAATGTCATCATGTGATGGGTTCATGTAAAATTATATACCACATGTAAATGTTATGATGTGGTGGTTTCACCTGGAATAATATATCTCCCTAATGAATTGGGTAATTTGATGTATCTCAGGATAAATAGTGAAATATGTGTTATCATAATTCCAGCTTTTTCAAAACTATGTGTGGTGGTTAACTACTAAGACATGATGTTTCTTTATTATGAATTGCCACATTAGATTCCTTTATCTAATGTTTTTATTCATGATTATTATTATGATCCTATTATTATATGATGATGATTATGATTATGATTACCCATGATTGATGTCTCTTATTCATCCTCTTCCTGGTCTTTTATCTTATCCCTTATTTTGATTTATATCCTTAGGTGAATACTAGTACTACGGAGAACATGAGGGCTAATAAAAAGCTAGAGAAGAAATAATTAAATAAATATTTATCTTTTATTATGTAAATTTTATGTACGGACCTAATTTTCCCAAGATAATAAAACTTTGGATACTAGATTTTTAGAAATTTTTTTATATTTAAAATGATGTGATAGTCATATAAGAAAAAGTAGGGTTGTTATAGTTGGTATCAGAGAATAGTTTATTTAATTTTGGAATTATGATTTAAGAAACATAGTGAAAAACCTTAGTAATAGACAATGTATATGTAATCACCAAGGAATATTTTTTTAGAAAAATTATCAACATAGAGATCCCATAATATATATCCTAAGATTTTATTTCACAAAGGAATAAATTATTTATTCACGACTTATTGACTTATATTTTGTTTTATCCTTTTATATTTTATAAAATTGCTGGAACTAGGGGAAATCATTCCAAAAATACATGAATGGGATAATGCAGTGATTTCTTGAACAACTTCCCTAATGCCTTGAGAGGTGGAGTTCAAAATTTTATGGTGATACTTACCCAGCTGTCTCAGTTTATAAGAAATATCATAAACAATTTGTAATGTATACTTAAACTTATGTGAAGTTAAATGGATAATGTGACTTTTATACGGTAATGACCACTGATTTTTAGTGAATATTATGATCCAATCATCACAGAATAGTGGGCCAATTCAACAAAAAATGTATTTTTTATTCTCCATTATTCTGAGAAGACGAAGGTAAATATAGTCATTTATCGTCAAGATAGAAAGTCTGATCAATGGTGCATATTAATTAAAACACCAATTTGATGTAATAAAATGGAGGTATGGAGTGGGAAGACTTTATGTGAATGTTTAATAATAAGTACTTCCCTAAAACTATTTGTAGAACAATTGAGAGGAAATTCATAGAGCAGAAGGAAAAGGATGGTGGATCTATCACAACCTACAATGTAAATTTTACAAGGACTACAAGGTATGTTTTAGGTTTTGATATTAACAATGATAGAAAAATTATTATATTCTTTAGTGGTATAAAACAATACCTTCAAAAAGCTCTAGATATCCAAAACATTTGGATTTACGAAGAAGTTGTTCAATGTGATCTTAATGTAGATATGGAGTTTTTAGAATGATACCATAGATATAGTGATTAAAAAACAATGGAATTTCATGTTTGGGGACCTAATGAGAAATTTTGAATGAATTCTTAACCACTCACATGCCAAAAATGTGGGAAGAAGCATCATGGGAACCGCCTCAAATTTATTAGAAAATTCTATTAGTGTGGGAGAGAAGGCCAAAAATCCCATGAATGTCAAAAAGACATGGGTAAAATAGATAATGTGGTGGAGTAAAGGAGATAATCATGCATAGTTCAATACTATAAATTTAGAGAGAAAGGTAACTATATAGGCCAGTGTACTAAACTTTTACTAATTCAAGGAAATCAGAATCAACAACCACCAAATCCAAAAGAGAATGGGAAATATTATTCCATCACTACTGATTAGGTGGATCATGACATTGATGTGGTGATAGATACACTATATATTCATTCAAGCATAGTAAACATTCTATTTTATTTTGTTTATATGAATTATTTCATATCATGCTTGTTTAGTAGAATAATGAAAACACCACCTAAAAACATTAAGGTTGAGTTTTCAGTGAGAAAAAATGGAGAAAATATTTAATCAAAATTATATAACTCCTCCACTGTTAATTTTTGTGGACTAATCCTCCTATAAAATAATGTATTACATATTTTAGTAGAGTTTTATGCTATATTGATCATGGATTGGCTATCATTATTCAAAACTATCATCAACTGTCTAGAAAGGGATATTACTATTCATATCCTGAGGAATATCCCAATTCTATACAAGTATAATGAGGTTTATTAATCTTCTTTAGAATCATCATCTCATTTGTGGGTATTAATTATTTATGATAAATCATTTCTAGCTGAAATAATTGAGACAAAGGAGAGAATCATGATTTAAGACATACCTATTATAAGGGACTACACTGATGTGTTCCCTGAATAATTTACTTGTCTACCTCATGACCAATATGTATAGTTTTCAATTGAACATATTCTTATACCTCTTCCTATGTCAAATACACCATATTTAATGGGAACTATTTAGATGGAGGAACTGAAGAAGTATTTTCCAGATAATCTGGACAACAATTTTATACACTCATGTGCTTCACCATGGGGTGTACCAGTCCTCTTATTCAAGAATAAGGATGGATCAATGTTCCTATGCATTGATTGACATGGGATAAAAAAATAATGATAAATAACAAGTATACCCTTGTATGTATATATTAATTGTTTGATCAACTGCATGGGGCCAAGTATTTATCTATGGTGGAACTTTGGCTAGGATATCACCAATTAAAGGTGATAAAGGAAGATATTCCCATGACGTAATACGAAAAAATGTATGAACACTATGATTTAAAATTTTATACCTTTTAGAAACACTAATTCTCTATAAATATTCATGTATTTAATGAATAGAGTCTTTATATATTACCTCATCAAATTTGTGATAGCCTTTATCAATGATATTATTATATATTTTGTAAGAATGAGAAAAAATGTGGAGAATTTAAATAATTCTCTAAAGTCATTGTGAAGTTATAAACTTCTTGAAAATAATAGTAAATTCGTGTTTTGGATGGAGGAACTATCATTACTGGGAAATGTTATCACCATTAAAGGAATATCTATGGACCCTTCCAGGGAAAAGGAAATTGAAGAGTGATCGAGGTAAATATCTATAACAGATATATGTTTTTCTCTTGGTATAGTTGGGTATTAAAAGAGACATGTGAATAAATTATCATGATTTTAAAAACCCACTAACCATATGAATCAGAAGCGATTTTTTTTTCTGGACCAGTGAATGTGATGACTACTTCAAAGTATTAAAAAAGTGTCTTTTCACCATGCCAGTACTCAAACTTATGACAATTAGGGAACTCATTTTTATATACCATGATTATTCAAAGAATGAATTAGTATGTTTACTAATTCAAAATGATAAATTTATAGCCTATGAATCCAGGATGTTGAAAAATAAAGATAAAAAATTTCCCTCACCCGATATGGAGTTGTTAGCTTTAATCTTCACATTAAACATATGGTAGAATTATCTGTATGGGGATAAGTGTGAAATATATACATATCATAAGAGACTCAAATATATATTCTTGTAGATATATCTTAATATGAACTAATGAATATGGTTAGGGATCATTAAGGATTATGATTTCTCAGTCCACTGTCATTCTAGAAAATAGAATAAAGTGGAGTATGATCTAAGTAGAAAAGATCATGCAACATTATCCATGATTTGAATTGAGAAGGATCCAATATTTCTATATTTTAAAATAATGGAAATAGGAATCATTAATAAAGGAATATAATAAATATTTTATCATATGATTTCTTAACCATACCTTATTGAAAAAAATAAAGGATTCTCAATGAAATGATGTGTAAATTAAGAAGAAGAAGGATTCTATGAGAAAAGGGAAATCATAAGAGTTTAAAATTAATGGGGAATGAATTTTATGCTTTGGGTCACAAATATGTGTACCATCCAATATAGATATATTCATCGAGCTTCTAAATTATGTAGATATATCAACCTTCTCTATTCTCCTATGAAGAACTATGGTGTATCGAGATCTTTGAGAGAACTATTAGTGAAAAAATATAAACAAGGAGATCACTTAATATACATCAAGGTGCCTGGTATATCAGTAATTGAAGGCTAGAAGATAAAATTCCAAGTTGAAGATGCAACCATTACCCATACCATCATTGAATGGGAAAACATAAATGTGGAATTTGTCACTAGAAATCCAAAGACATCTATATAAAACAATGATATATAGGTTTTTTTGGATCATCTTACAAAGACAAGACATGTTATCACAATTATAGATGACTTCTCACTAGATCAACTTGCATGGATATACAAAAGATAATTGGTTAGGAATCATGGAATACCAAAATTGATTGTATCCGATTGAGATATGAGATTCACCTCAAAATTCTAAAAAATTCTCCAACATTCTCTAAACAATGAGTTAAACTTTAGAGCTGCATATCATCCTTAAACTATTGGCCAATATTAGAGAAAAATTCATAAATTAGAAGAAATGTTGAGAGCATGTTATATGGACATAAATGGATGATGGGACCAACATCCAACTCTGGTTGAGTTCTCTTACAATAAATTTTTCTAGTTTGGAAACCAAATGGATCCATATTATTCCCTTTAAGGGAAAAGATATAAAACATGAGTGTGCTGTGTTGAATTCAGAGAACATAAGTAGCTAGGACCTGAAATGTTCAAAGAAATGTTGGAAGGTGAAAACCATTCAACATCACATCAAGGTAGCCCAATTTTGATAAAAGAAATATTTATATAATCTCTGATGGGACCTATAGTTTAAGTCAAAGACATGGTATTACTCCACATATATCCATGGAATAGGATCATGAGATTTGGGAAGAATTGAAAGTTGAGTCATAGGTTTATCATCCCCTTTGAGATCCTTGATCACGTCAGAGCTATTACCTATTGACTGGAACTTCCAAATTGTAACGAACCCGGTGGGCCTAAATCCCAACGAACTCAGCCACACCCGAGCCCAACCCTCTGGAAGATAGTAAACCCCCACCCCATGGGAAGATAACAGGCTCCCACCTCAGACTGTCCTAGATAAAATGTGGCAGGTACTGTCCCCTTCCTGATGAGGATTTTAAATCACCTCCCCCGTAACTCGAACCCGTGACCATAGGCTTAAAGGCCAACCGGGAAGCATTACAAGTACCAACTGAGTTGGGGCCCTGTTATCTACCCATGGGGTGGGGGCCTGTTATCTACCCATGGGGTGGGGGTCTGCTATCTGCCAGAGGGCTAGGCTCGGGTGTGGCCGAGTTCATTGGGCTTTAGGCCCACCGGGTTCATTACACAAATTCCATGTATTAAGTAAATTATGCATTCCATGTATCCCCCTTGAAGAAGTATATACGATATCCCTCTCATGTCTTGAATCCGGATGTGGTACATATGGAAAATGACGTCTCTTATGTGGGGTATCCAATGAATCTTTTGGACCATAGTGATATTGTAACATCCCAGGTAAATAAAGAATAAAGAATTTTCATATTAATTAATATTTATGAATTAAATATTAATTTTAATTAAAAGGGGTTTCAACATTCGATAGCGTACTCGATACGCAACGATGAGTTTCATTGAAATCTTACGTTGCACACTAGTAATATAATAATATTATTTTAAATGGTAGTTAACATGTAGCCATTGTACTGGAGGGAATGGATAGAAATAACTAAAATATGATTATATATGTTTTTAAATGTTTTTATATTTACCCAATAAAAGATAAAGGCTTAAAATACGGAAAGAATTCAATTTCAGGCATTTATACCCTAATTTTCACTAAGGGATCACTTATCACCTTTTGACGGCGAATCGTCATTAAATATAGTTTTGATCAATCTTATAAATTCTATTGGACCAAATATAACTCTTCTTTAGAATCGGGACATCAAAATTTACTTTGTGTAAATTTTTGGTATCTTTCCGATAAAGTTCATTTTTTTTAATGAATATTGTAAATGTTGTATTTTAATTCAAAACCTCTTTTTGATCTAATTTATTTATATGATTAGATTATTATTTTAATTGGTTTTAAATTGAAATTAGAAAATATTTTTACCATTAAATCCAATAGTGGTCGTTGGAATTAATTTCACTTTGAAATTGGACTTAAACTAGTGTCAATCTTTTGATACTTATTGTTTCACAAAAACACGCTATTTGTCATGACAACGGGAATTAATTATTAAATTAATTAATTTGACTTATATGTTTTGAATTTTTTAAAATGGACTTCATTTTTGAATTCGGAATATCAAATATAACTTAGGGTGAATTTTTGGAATTTTTCTGAAAAATTTCAATTTTTGATGAATAGTGAAATCACTAAGTGGTACTTATAAAAACTGATTTTCCATTTAAATGAAATTTTTCCACCTTTGTGTATTGAATTTTAAAAATCCGACATACATGGTTGTCACTAAGAAGTAAAATGTGGTTCAATGAGATTAAAATATTTTTTTGGTGAATAGTAACTTATTAAGTTTTTAATCGCGATTAGTAGTAATTAGTGTAGTTTAAGGTAAAAATAATGTTTTAATAATATGAAATGAACTTGACACATGTACTACCCTCATTGGATGTGTCATGGACGACTAAGACAATCCATGGGTCAACTTGGGGACCCCATGGAGCCACTTTGGTTGGAAAATGACATAAATACCTTTTATTTAATGTTAATGTAAAAAATGGCACAAACATGATATGTTTTACTAAAACAATTTTTAAATGGGGTTATACAAGTCAGATTCTTGATTATAAATAGTCATTGAAAAGATAAAAATATTTACTACATCATAGTATTTTTTTATAATTTTTAGACATTAAATAAATTAAATTATTTATGACATAATAATGATGCAGCGATGACATCATTATTTGACGATTTAAATAAAATGGAAAGATAATGTAAAATATATGAACTAAACATGTCCAAAACTTATTGGATATGTGGATTTCGAACCCTTATCACCTTATCCACGAATTATATCAATGTGGGACCTTTTAAAACCGAAACACATTTTCAAATAAAGTAATATTTCTTTACTTTCCAAAAGTGCCCCTCCTCTCCTCTTATAAAAGGCCCCCACCTCTACCACCTTACCCACACTCCCAAAGACTTTGGATCGGCCAACCCCTTCCCATTTTGTCTCTCCACTTACTTATCTTACTCCTTTAAGGCTCACTTTGGGCAGAAGTCTTCCCAAGGAAGCCTTTGAGCTCAAACAAAAGGGAGTTACCCGATTTTGAGGTAATGTCTTCACTTGAGTCCTTTTGTATTATTTTGCTTCTCCAACCCCCTAAACTCTTTTTATTTATTTATTTTGTAACAAATACAGTATCTTCAATATACTAGGATGTTGTTATAAGAAGGGTTCGAGATACACTTACACACACCTTCATCTAATGGTTAAAGAACATACTGTTTCCGTGGATGGTGAATTTATGCCTCCCGAAACGATGATTGTTCAACATTCCTTTAACACCTTCAAAGGTGGCCATTAAGATGTCACTATATTTATATATGATATATAATATGGTTATGTTTTCTTTAAGCTCCTGTATTTTTCATTTTGGGAATACCTTTATTGTTTCCATTATGGGTAAACACGATATCTTCATTTAAGGAAGTGCGGACTACCGCCCCCTCAAAGTGATGTGATTCGTCAATGCCATATGTGGGACGTGTAAAGGATGGATTTAAAGTTATTATATATGATGTTATACTGGAATTATAATATACCTCTATATCATTATTATTTCTTTCCATTAAAGTATGATATAGAAATGAAAGTAGCGTTCATGCGTACGTACGGCTTACCGTCTCCATGAACGGTGCATTTCATTTCTTATCCCCAAATGTAATGTACTATTAAAAGTACATGTATATAATGGATATATATAATGAATGATATATCTAAATTATGAATATAATTCTGGAATTAAAATATACATAACTCTCATTTAGTTTTAATTCCATTAATATGACAAAGAAATAAAAGTAGCGTTCATGCGTACGTACGGCTTACCGTCTCCATGAACGGTGCATTTCATTTATTACCTCTAAATGATTATATAATATTATAAATACATGTATATACTGGATATATATGATATATATGATATCCAAATCAGGAATGTCATTCTGGATATAAAGAACCTTTGACCACACGAACAACATGTAATTGTAAGAAGTCCACTTTCGACTTAAGAACCAAATATCGACAAAACAAACATTATTAACTTAAATGGTTACATAATGTTTATAACATGACAATAAGTGATATAAAAGGAATAATGAACTTTAAAAAGGTTCTTAATCAAGTATAAATTAACTCAAGTTTATTATTCAGGAGATTAAAGGACGATCGAGTCAAGTCGGACCCGAGGTAAGGGACTTCGTCTCAATCTCCTTTCATTGAGGCATATTTCGTTTTATACACAACATTCTTTTATACGGTGTATAAACCCCTTTGACTTATAATTTTATACAAAAGTAATATTTTTCTACGAAGCGTTTTACTAAATGACAAAAAGGAATGTTTTTTTAACGTACGCGGTGACAATGACCTTTTCCGCCGCCGCGAGTATTATTTGGTCTTTGGCTTCCTCAAAAAGCCGTAATGTTTTTAAAATAAAATAAATACCATATACTCTTTTATGTATTTTGGTATTGAAAATGGTTTTGACAAAGGATTCTATTATGATATATTGTGATTGAAATGTGTAAATGTTATCATTCCTTTATATTGGTTTTATGTTTTATGATTTTATATTGGTACTTGGACATTTGACGGGTGGTTACGTGATAAACCATATGACGGGTGGTGCCGTGAATACCAGGACGGGTGGTTACGTTATAAACTCTAATGCATTGGGTATGGAAGTCGGCCGTATGACTATTCCATTAAGTATGTATGGAAATTGGCCGTATGGCTATTCCATTAAGTGATATGTGTGGAAGTCGACCGTATGGTTATTCCACTTAAGTATGTTTATGTACCAAGTTACCTTTATATATGCTATGTGTTATTTATATGGGTTTTATGGTAATCCTTTGGTTACAAAAAGGTAAGTAATGATACTTTATTCAGTGAAGATTTTTTACTACTTCATGATGGTGAAGGTATTACTTTGTTAGAGTATACATGGTTTACTTGATGTTTGAAAAAGTAACAGTTTTCATTCTTTGTGTATCCCTTACTGAGATTTTTATGCTCACCCCAAGTTTTTTTTGAAATGTTTTTCACAGGACTTAATGTGGAATAGGGTCAAGGACGGGATCAAGGGAAAGTCATGCCATATAAAACATGGAACTAGACATGTCTCTTTTTAAGAGTTTTTATTTTATTTTATGGAAACTTAGTAGAAGTGTCTACTTTGTAATCTTTTGAGATGTAATAGTTATGTTCTAATTATCTAAAACTCTAAACCTGAAAAGATCCTCAATGTAAATTATTCATTTAATTCAATATTAAGTAAGGTTTAAGGCTGGGGCCTTATAGATATTTTTCTACACACTAAGACTACTCACCTGAAAAAATTACTAATGTGAAACCATAAGTATGAAGTGGAAACATGTGAACTAGAAGTAGTAATGAAGAATAATTATGCTCACTTGTTTTCATTATAGTATGTAAAATGAAATTACAAGGGTAAAATTTCATAATTTGGGAAGAATGTAACAACCTAGGATTTTATCAATGAAAGCACCTTAATATAATTTTTCTATATAGTATAAACCACATAAAATAACTCTAAGATCACAATACAATCATTATAAATAATGAATTAATGGAATAATATATTTTTCTAGAAGTTAAGGAACCTGTACCTATGAAATAGTAACTTGACCTTTGGAATAGAAAAGTGACCATTAGAAATAGTAAACTAGATAATGGAATAGTAACCTCATCAATGAATGTATAAATAAAGTTTATTCATCTTATAAATGATAATATTATATAATTATATCTTAGTATAGGTAAATAAATATATTAAAAATTATTAACTATTTGTTTGTATTTTTGGAAATCATATTTGTTTATTTATAATTTAAAATAATTATAATTATTTAAAATAAATTATGTTTTTATTAAATAGATTTATAAATTAAATTTTTTTGTCTTATGATTATAAAATAATTTTATAACACCATAATTAATTTTTGAAACAGTTAGAAAATCCGTTATAATTTTAAAATTTGTATTTTACAAGTAAATAATAATTTAAACTAAAAATTAATTTTCTCTTATTCAGATAATGATTTTCAAAAAATGGTATTCATTTTTTATTCCTGCATATAAAAAAATGGTTAGGGTCATTTTTTGTAATTTTTCTAAAATACAATAATTTTTTGTGAATAGTATTATATGATAATATACGACAAAAGCTAAATACATGAATTATTGAGTCATATAATATGTATGGCAGATGTAAGCACAATATCTCAAACCGTCCTTAATTATTTTAATATATACTGTAAAATTTTTCAAACTATTCATAATCTTGAGCCAAAATAATTAATTTATTAATAAAATAATGAAAAAATGCACCTCTCCTCCCCTATAAATACCACGCTCAGCCCCACTTTTCCTCAAAAATTCCAAGAATTAAGCCTTGTCTAATTTCTACCCGATACTATTCCAAAGATCTTCTCCCATGAAAAAAAATCATATTCTCTTCCAAAGGTCCAACCCTTTTCCCAATAGAGTTTCTCAAGGATGAGAAACTCAAGAGGTAAAATCCTCTTTATTTTTCATTTATTTTCTTTTCATTTCCATTATTTTCTTATCCTCTCCTCACTACACCTATACAAGAGGCATGATAAATCCATAATATTTTATATAATATAATATTATTTTTTTAATGGAATAATTCATCTTCATTTCTCTTCCCTTTTCATTTTTTCTAAACATGAAAATATCATCTATGGTGCATCTACTTATCACAATCGCGGACAATGCATTTTCATTATTCACTACTACCTTAAAGTATGGTCATATAACCATGGTTTTTTTTACAAAATATTTTATTATAAAAAATATAATTTAAATAATTTTCTTAAAGAAATATATATACATGATGTTAAATAAAATAAAATAAGCTCATAATGGATGTAAAACTAAAAAAAAATAATTAAATCATTTTTCAGTATGGATGTTCCATTAATGATTCTAAAATATCATTTATTTATCATTCACTTTTATTTTTTGGATATACATGTTTCAAATCTGGTTTAATGACAAATGAAATTATTTTTCCAAAATAAATCTTCTTTCAAAAAAAATATTTCACTTATTGTGATATTGTTTCATCTTTACTCAAGATTGATGATTCATATTCCAATTATGTTATTCCCTATTTCGTTTTGAAACACAAATGTTTATGAACTAATGCATTTTGAAATTAAAACCATTCTTTTCCATGTGTTATTTTATGTCCAAGATTTATATACATTCTATGTGGAATGCATGATAATGTAAATGTAGTGATGTGATGCATGCACCTATAATTATATAGGGCATGTAAATGTTATGATGTGATTGGTGTGCCCAGAATTATATATCACTCCAATGCATTGTCTAATGTGTTGTATCTCATGAGAAAAAGTGAAATATGTATGAATTTGATTCTAGATTTGTTTAAAAATTTGTGTGGTGGTTAACCACTAAGACATGATGTTCAATTATTATGCATTTCCTCATTAGATGCCTTTATCTAATGCTTCCTTTCATTATTATGATGATGATCCCTTTATTATATTATAATGATGATGATTATTCTCACCCATTTTTCATGTATATTATTCCTCCTCTTACTTCAATTTTAGCTCAGTCTTTATTTTTATGTACATCCTCAGGGGAATACAAGTACTAATGAGAATATCTGGGCCAATAATAAGCTAGATAAAAGGAATTAAATAATTATTTCTATTTTATTATGTAAAAGTTATGTATCGTATTAATTTTATCAACACACTAGACCTTTGAACCCTAGATTTTTAGCACTATTATGTTTTTTATCTTAAAAATGATGTAATAATCATGTAAGAAAATGTATGTTTGTAATAATTACTTTACAAATAACCCTAAATAGAAATATTCTGAAAAATAATGGATATTGTATCATAAAGTCTTTTCCACTTTGGTTAATCCTCAATAATTAACATTATGAAATAATAAAATTATATAAACAATTAATACCCCAAACCTAAATAGATTCATGATATTACATATAAAATGGGTAGTTTATACACCTCAAAATAGAATATAAGTTTATAACATAAAATATATCCCAAAAAAGACAATATGATATGAGTAACCCTTACAATGATCATAACGTTGAAGTTAGAATTATTAAATTAATATATTTTTTTTATCAAATATAAATCTATATAAAACAAGGTAAAATAAAACATAATATGATCAAAATTACTTATGAACATAATCTATTAATATCAATGAAAATAAATAAATAACATATCCCAAACAAAATGAAATTGAGTTATGAAATTTGTTATCACTTGGTAATTTTATGTTAAATCACCATAGATGAAATAATTAAAATTATAACATTAAATAAATGAAATTAGATAGGATTCATGATTTTTAATTTAAAAGGGGAGTTTTATAATCAATATAAAATTAATTATGTGCATAACATAATTATATTCCCCAGTAAAAGGAAATTGAGACAAAATCCCTTACCTCGAGTATATCATTTTCATATGTGACCATAAACTCTTGTATAATAAAATTATATCAATTTTTTTTCATAATAACATTTTACATTAATAATAATTAGTAATTAAAAAACACATTTTATTCATTTTAATTTTATATTTAAACACTGAACCATTTAAATCAATGACAGGTGTTTTGAGGAGGTTTGGTTCATTGATTCAAAACGACCTTTGTATGTTGATTGTGGTAAAAGTGGTCATTATTACATCACCTAAAGAATAATAATCATTATATATATATATATATATCATATTTATAAATTAATTGTATTTTTAAAACTAATCATGAATTATAGTTATGAAAAATTTACTACATTACAATCATTGAGATGGTTGGTTGTACTTACACATAAATAGTATTTCAATTTTTCAATGATCATTATGGGATGAAGTTAAGTATAGTTTTATATTTAAATAATGATAATAATTCCAAGAATATAATATCATTTTATTAAATATACTTATATATAAATCATTCATGTGATGTGGTTATGAAAAATGAGTCACATCACTTTATGGAGACGATAGTCCACACACATGCACGAATGATGTTATCATTTTTCAGTGAGTGGAAATGAAAGAAATAAAATAATATATTCTAGTTTAATAATTAAATATATGTTATTTATATCACGATAATGTCTTATATATCACATTTATTCTCTAAATGTATCCTTACTTCCATTCGTGTGATGCGTTACTAAAAATAATAATCACATTGCATCTCCAAGTGGTTGTTCGTTGTACACATGAGAGATGTTATCATATACCCCATAGAATAGAAATTAAGAAGTTATTTTTTTATAATAATTAAATATATTTAATTATGTTACAAATAAAATATATATTTTTTACTTTAAATTCATCGTTATAAAAATATGTTATAGGTGACGATGAAAACAAATCACATCGGTTCGCGATGCAGTAGTCCGTCGTATAGAACACTATGGTATTGTTTCCAATTTGTTGGAAGAATAGTTGGATCTATATATTTACACAAAAAATAACATATATTTAAATTTAATATAATTGTGTTATTATATAATCATCATTGAATAATATTTGAAGAAGATGGAAGTTGAAATTAAATAAAAATTCTCGGTTATGAATGACACCTCTTCTTCAAAGAATTACCTTAGGTTAACTCCAAAAGGATCATTAGTATGGATTAATTATAAAAAAAGATTATAGGATGTAGGGAGGTAATTAAAGAAGGTATTTTTAGGTATTTCCCAAACCAAAATAGTTTTATGGTTTGAAGAAAAGAGGGGAGGGACAACTTTTTATAAGTGAGGTGAGTGACACACTAGTAACTTTTAAAAATAAAATTTGACACCAATATTTTTAACATTAGATAAAGCTTCATAATAGACCACTATACAGTCTAAATATTTCCATAAATTCAATTTATACATGTTTTTATGTATTTTTATCCCTTATCTTTTTAGTTTAACCATACCCCCATTAATATATTTTTACCTTAATAGTTTGAAATGTTTTTTATGGTAATCAATACTTATTATGACCGAAAGGAGAGTTGAACTTAAAATATAAAATAAATATATATTATTAAAAATATTAAATAAATTTTATCAAATCAAATACACATAATTGGATTAATTTATTTTAAAAAAATCATGTAGATACGATGAAATGTGGTTTTTTAAAAAACATGTTTTTCAAGAAAAAGATGATTTTATATCAATACAATGGATAGTAATTAGAATTATAATAATTAAAATAAAAATTACTTGATATATAATATATATATTTCATTTAAATAATTTCTCATTATGTGTTATTTTAATTAATAAATGTGGACAAATGTTATTCCCTTTAAAACAGCATAAAAATACATTTTTAAACCCAAAACAAAGATTATATTAAAATCCAATACAAATAGGATATAAATAAAAATAAGTGGATTAAATATAGATAAATAATAATTTTATTACTTATAAATATATTAAAATCATAATATGACTTATAAATTACAGAATTTAATGAAATATTATGATGGTTTTAAAAGAATCAGCGTTTTTACTATCCTCCAAAAAATCAATGTTTTTCAAAAAATACCAAAATGTCAACCAACTTTAATTATGATATTATTATTGAAATAATTAATTGAATTTTATAAAATAAATTATTTTAAAATTATAAACTAATTATATTTTTTTATCACAAAAATAATTAAAAATCTATTTTTAGCCTACATATTTTTTAAGGATAAAATCAATTTACAAAAAAATAGATTTTCTATTTACTAAGAATTTATCAGTAAATTTATATTGATTAATAAATATTTATAAATTTCATAAATTATTTATTACTATTCATACCTTCTAATTTAATGACTAGGTTATAATGGTCACATTTTAAATATTTTTATTTCATGGTTCATTTAAGATCAGTGTTGTGTGTCTTGCATGCAATTGAGCATAAACCCCTTTTTAAAAATATTTGTGTGTTACATTACCCCATATTTAAAAAACATTATACTAAAAATTTTACCTTTAACTATGTAAATAATTGTTTTCATTTTAAAAATACCATTATTTAAATACCACATCATAAAAAAGGGTTAATAAAACTTCCACATGAAGATAGAGTGGGGGAAGTAAGAAGTTTATCTCCATGAGTAGACCAATTGGTTCCCGAGTAAGATAAAGTTATTGGGGAGTGAAGATATAGACATGAAAGAAAATTTTAATTCCCAATTAATGATGGGGATAGATAGATATCATTGATCTCATGAAAGTGAATTGTTATGAGAAAGTCAATAACCACAAAACCATAAACCAAAGAGCTGTGAAAAAATAATCATTTCATTGGAAATGAACTTAATATGGTAAAATTATAATTTTCAATATTATTTTAATATATTTTAGAAATTACTTACCATATATAATATAAAAATAATTAAATATTCTTACTCCATATGTTGATTTTTTAATTTCATCATTTAAATTTTTTTTATCACAATCTCATCCATTTCTCCAAATAATGAGTATTCAAGAAGAATATTTCATTATAGAGGAACTTAAATAACCTTTTAATGGATCATATAACCATAAAAGGGATAAAATTATATTTCACATATATTTACACGTTAAAAAATATTTAAAAAATTGTAATATATTTCCCATAATGAATTATTATTCAAGATATATTAATCATCGTCAAAAATAACCAAAATCACCATAAATCCACATTAAAATCTTAGTTTCTTCATAAAGATAATTTAAAATTAGTTACTCAAACAAAATCCCATAATTTTTTATTTACAAGAATCATATAATGTTCCCCAAAATAATGATAATATATATTAGTCACATAATCATCAAATATATTTTTTAAATCCTATAGCTATATCATATGATCATAAATTTTAGTAACCCATAATTACCTAAATATCAAAGATATGATAAAACCTAATGGTAATAAATAAATTAAAACTTATTTTAATAGAATCCAAATGAAAACTTCACATTAAACCAACGATGTACATATTCTTCATCCTAATAAAATGTCTCCCAAAATGAAATTAATCAATTTAAGATCTCATCACAAAAAACATCATAAGGGGTTTATAATACTTATGATAAAACAAAATCTTATATTCCAATTATGGTATCCATAACCCCTAATATAACCTTATATAAAAAAATTTATAGTCTCCATATTTTTCTAAACCTAGTTCTGAGACCAACTATAAAAGTATCGAATCCTTACTCTCAGATCTGGTGCTAAAATTATAAACCTTACATTCCTAGACTTGGTACTAATTAAAGTGACCTAATATTTTATATAAAAAACTTATAAAATCAAAACTAAGTATTATATTAATTACATACCTAATGAATTATTAGGTTTTTAGTTTTAGAGAAATAAGACGAACACTTACATAAATAATACCCATGTCATTAAATGAAAATTTATCATTATTAACCATGTTTTTCTTATTTCACATTAAGTCATCATCATCGTGCATATGAAACCCATCTAGAAATAATTCATAAAACATAATTCTTGATAACTTGGTGAAATGTAAACATAAGAAGAATGAGTTCAAATGCTCAGTATGGGTAAAAAAAATCATTAAATATTGAATTTTATTAGTGAGAATTAGATTATCATAATGGTATGGTGACATAAAAAGTTAATGATCATAACATAAGATAACTCATTCCCATATAACATGGACCAATAAACATGTGGGATTGAATAAAGTTTTAACAATGGTCGCAACCATGAGAATCAACAATAATGAGCCATGTGATTTCAATTTGATTATAGGAAACATTTAAACCCCAAATAATTCATAAATAAAACATGATGGTTTATTTTGGATATCATCTCCATATCACTCTTAAAATCACTCTTATAAATTTATTAACTATATGGTCAAATTTCATAGCTAATATATTGGTGGTATATCATGGACCAACCCATCATTGGACTATAAGGACACCATAGATCCTTGGATAATATTGTGAAATACTATACATGTTTTATAAAATAACCAACTTTCCTTATTTAATAAAAAACATCATATAATAATATAAAATTCCCAAGAAACATAACATAAATAAATTATATATAGCATAAATTTCATTATATTACTCACAAAAATGTCAATTATTGTTTTTATAACTTGAATACCCCATGGAAAAGAAATGAGGTTCATGGTGATCTATTTGAAAAAATCATAATCCATATAAATAAATAATGGTGGGAATATAGAATAAAAAAGTATCTCTACTATCGAATAAGTAACATTAAGGGTTGTTGATGTTATTGTATTTAAATATAATTAAAATATTTCAAAAATCTAAATTGAGGAAAATAAATTTTTTACTTTGAAAAATTACTTTTAAAAACATAAAATTCAAAAAATATTTTAATAAAACATTTCATTGAAAATAAAATTTTAAATATAACAAATAATCTTGAAAAAATTCATCATTCTTGAGGGCGGTAAATTCCCTTCATAATGCGTATGTATAAAAAAATATTCTTTTCAAATTTTTGATAAAAGTAAAAAAGTGGATCATTCAAGAAAAGATAAGAAGAATAATTTTAATTTTTTAAATTCAATTATGGGTACAAATTAATTTAATTAGTAATAATAAAACATTATTGATATAACTCATAGGGAACATGGATTTGGAAGAAAAATTATTTTTGATTGAATATAAAAATGAAGTCATATTTTAATAAAAAATGTTCCCCAATCCTTTTAAGTAAAAATTAGAGGAAAAATAGAATATTAATAGAAACATTCATTAATATATTGATTATAATAAAATATATTTTATTCAATAACATAATATCATGTTATTGTCTCCCAATTAACCTTCAACATAATCAATCCAGAAAATAAAGGAGATTGCATCATAAAGTATTTTCAACTTTAGTAACTTCTCAATCGCAATCCTCACAAAATAATAACATAATATTCTCATTAAATATAATGAAAATATGGATATTAATGATATAGAAGATACAATTTACATTATATACATCTTATAAAATAAGATAGGTGTATAACATGAAATATGTCCCAAAAAAGACAATTTGAGACATGCAACCCTTACAATGATCATAACACTAAAATGAGAATTAATTAATTAATAGATTATTTCTACCAAATATAAATCCACATAGAATAAATTTAATTAAAAGATAACATAATAAAAATTCATCACACACACAATCTAATAATATCAAATACAGTGAAGAAGTAATATAACCTAATGAAAATAAATTGAGTAATGAAATTCTTTACCACTTGGTAATTTTCATTTTAAAATACCTTGGAGAACATAAATAATTTTGAAACATAAAACACCATTAAATATGATATATTAATTAAATTATATGTAAAGGGTAATTATATTCCCCATATAAAATAAATTATCTATATAACATTACAATATGACTCATTCAAATAAAATTAAAACAAAATCCTTTACCTATAGTCTAGAATTTCAAAGAATGTCCTTTATCTATTGTATAATATACTTATATAAATTGTTTAATATATTATTAAATTCCTAAAAGTTTCATAAATTATACCTAAATAATTAATTTTTTTTGTATTTTAATGACATATTTATATACTTCTTCAGTTAACTTTATGTCGGGTTTTTGGGGATGTTCTATTGATTGTTTCAAAACATCCTCGCTATGTTGATTATAGTCAAACAGGTCCTGGTTACTATGGCATCCCACCTTTTTAATATATAACTTTTCATTACATTTTACATACAGAGGATCTTTAAAGTCTAGTGTCTTGGAAATCAGGAACAATAAAACTTGAATACAACATAAAACATTATTCTAATCCACTTGTAAGGATTCATCATAAGATCATACTAAGTAAAATTACTACCTTTAATATCCTGGAGACATACATCAAAAGAAAGGGTGAGCAGAATACCCAGTAAGGGTAAACAAGGGAATTAGTGTACTTGTGATATCAATAAGAACTTGAATAACAACATAAAGATATGAACAATGGAAGTATAGGAATATCATAATGAAAAGAACTTGAAACATAACTTAAATATGTGTCTACAACATTTCATTTAGACATTAATGAACATAGCACCAAGGTCCATCCTCAAGGTGTCATAAAAATTACCAAGGTTATTCACCAAGGTATCGTGAAACTTGTCATCTCTAGAGATAAAATCATTACCCAATGCATTGGAGTGATATCAGGGCACACCCTTAATATGTATTTAATTTCATGTGATCTATATAGATCATAATCAATCATTTCATAAATAACCCAAATAGATTCAATGAAATGGGTTTCATGTCAAAATCGTGACGTTTAAAAATAGATTAAAAATGAGATCATTATGTCATTTATAACCCATGGAAAGGGAGTGAGGGTTATATGTATCGAAATTACAGAATAAAATAGATCATATTTATATATTTATGAACACCCAAAGAAACAAAATATTTCTGGGTATTCACATAAATAAAACCAGATAATTTCTGGAGAGAAAGAGATAGAAATTTTGAGGCAAAATTTCTGCTGCATAACAGCTATATAACAAGGTTTTAGAAAACATTGAAAAGAGAGGGTACAAGAGTAAACCACTCATAAATAAATTATAAAAAAGTATAAATACATAATTACATGGATATAATAACATGGTATGGAAATTTGAATGACATACCACATGAAAAGGAAACATGAAAGGAAAGAGAAGATGCGATTCCTTTTACGAAAAATTTGGCAGCCTAACGACGTCACATAAAAATTCAAAAAACAAATTGATGAGAGTGGAAAGGGTTTCTAAAAAATTATACATGAGATGGAAAGTAATTAAAACATATAATAACATACCCTCAACAAAAAATATATGGAAACTAGAAGACACAACATAAAGGAATTCATGGCTTAAAAGAGGAGGGTGAAAGGATCCCTTACCTTGAAGAGTAACTTCGAAAGCTTAAAGGTCGGGACCTTGGGAGGCTTGACAGAAACTTGGGAGGACTAATTGGGAGTTAAGGAGACCATAACTTCATTTAGGAAGATTTTTAAATGAAAAGTATGAGGGAAAGTCTTGGTATTTATAGGAGACGTGGGGGGACAAGTCATTAATGGCCAAGGGACACCTCATCGGTGGTATTGGAAAAACCATGTGCTTGCCCATGGTATTTTCCCACAGTATTGGCCACTTGGGACACCTCATAAATTATCTTACCATTCATAATTAGACCAGAATTATTTCATAGTTATTACATCCTTAATGATGTCATTAAACACCCGAAACTCAAAACTATATTTTCAATATTCACTGAAAATTCAACTTTCTCAGAAAAATCCCATAAATTCACCTTAACCTAATATCGATGCTCTGAATTCAAAAATGAACTCCATATTATAAAAATAATTTTCTAAATATTTTTAATTTAATATTTAATTAAAAAACACTATTTACCTAAAAAAACTAATACTTGACTAATAATTTCTGAAACAGTCGTTTACCTATTCTATTGAATAAAATTACTTAATCAAGGTGCATAAATTATATTAATACTCTATTTAAGTGATATTAATAATCCATTTGCTCACATTACTAATCCTAAGCATACAATCACTATTCATAATTAACTATTCACAAAAAATAAGTTGATCTTATTAGATTTCAAATTTCTTACTGAACACATTTCTAGAAGACCATTTTTTGAAAATAATTACACATCATCAATTATTTAAGGTTTACATAAATATTTTAAAATATCCACTTTTTCCAAAATTCATCAATATACATCCTATATTTATTTGAACATCTGAAACAAACACAAACTTCACCATAAGAATAAATCCCAATTTTATTTATCTCAAGGATTACACAAAGTAGCTATGGTCTCATTACATAGACCCTTATAACCCCATCATAAGACCTAAGTGTAAGGTGTGCTAAGGTGAGAGAATATGAGGGTGGCTTGGCCAACATTTCCCGAGTAGTGATTTCTATAAGCTTGAACTTCTCCCAGAGGTGATTTCGCTCCAACTTCACACGATGAATTTCAACTTGGGTTTGGTCTAGAGCAAAGCCCAATGGTGCTACCTCCTTCCCAAGTTTCATCAGATGGACTTCGATCGACCTGAGACTACTGGATGAGGCCATAAAATCTTCTTTTTGAATTAATTAACCAAGACCACTTGTATTTCGAGACAACAATCATAACATTTAGTTTCAAATGGTAATATTGACCAATGGTCATATAATAGTCAAAACCCAATAGTATCATTTTAATTATACTCACATAATTAATTAAAGAAAATAATTTTGTTGAGTATAGATTAAAATAACACACAAAATTAGGAAACAAAAATTCATTCAAAATTTCGGGTCGTTACATTCTTCCCCCTTAAGAAATTTCATCCTAGAAATTTTAACTCGTATCCTCAGAAAAGAAAATGTGTGGGTACTTCTTCCTCATAAACTCCTCTGGTTTCCACGTGTCTTCTTCATATTTGTGGTTTCTCCACAACACCTTAACAAGGTGGGTAGTCATGTTGTGTAAAACCTTATCTCTATGATCCAAGATCTCCACCAGATACTCCTCATAAGAGAGGTCATGTTCCAGTTTTACCACCTCTGGGTTTAGTACATGTGAAGGGTTAGATATAAACTTTCTCAAGAGGGATACGTGGAAGACATCATGAACTTGTGCTAGATTTGGAGGAGGTGCAAGCCGATAGGCCACTGATCCCATGTGATCAAGGATTTAATAGGGGCCAATGCACCTAGGGTTGAGATTCCCTTTATTCCCAAACCTCATGAATATCTTCCAAGGTGAAATTTAAAGAAAGACCTTATCACTAACATCAAACTCCAAGTCCCTTTGACGGTTGTCGGCATAGCTCTTTTGCCGACTCTGAGCAGTCTTAATGTGTTGTTGGATGGAATGGACGTTTTCTGTCATCTCTTGAACAAGATTAGGCCCAAGAAGCTTTCTCTCACCAGATTCATCCCAAAAAGTTAGAGTTCTACATCGCTTCCCATATAGAGCTTTATAGGGTGCCATTTGAATTCTCGAGTGGAAGCTGTTGTTGTAAGAGAACTCAACTAAAGGGAGATGTTGATCCCATCCACCCTTAAATTCCATTGAAAACGTTCTCAGCATGTCCTCGAGTTTTTGAATAGTACTTTCAAACTGGCCATCAATTTGGGGGTGATAGACCATACTGAAATTCAATTCAGTGATTAGAGCTTGTTGAAGACTTCTCCAGAATTTTGATGTGAACCTTGGATCATGATTAGATACGATAGAAAGTGGAACTCCATGCAGCCTTACCACTTCCTTCACGTAAATCCTGGAAAGTTGATCAAGAGAGAAATCTTCCCAGATAGAGATAAAATGGGCAATCTTGGTGATACGTTCCACAATAACCCATATCGCATTATTTCCTTTGGGAGTTCTCGGAAGACTAGTGATGAAGTCCATAGTGATATTGTCCCACTTCCATGCTAGTATGGGTAGTGGTTGCAATACCCCTTTATGAATTTGTCGCTATGCCTTCACTTGATGATATACTAGGAACCTTGAAGTGTAGTCATCAATTTACCTTTTCATATTATCCCACCAATAATGATCATGAAGGTCCCTATACATTTTTGTGCTTCCAATATGTATAGAGAAAGTAGAGCTATGAGATTCATCCATCAGCTCCTTATTTATTTCCAGAATAGATGGAACACATAGTCTTGTACAAAATCTCAGTACACCTTATTGATCAATATTGAACATAGGAAAATTTCCATACTTTACAGCCTCAAACTTCTCTTGTAACATAGGATCTTATTTCGGAGCCTTCTTGATATTCTCTAGTAATGACAGTTGAGAAATCATTTGGGTTAGGGTTTATGATGTCCCTTTCCTTATAATTCCCATGTCCAACTTTACTAGGTCATTGATCAAAGGATCTTTTTTAATCCTCATCATGGAAAGAACAACTGGGACTTTCCTACTTAATGCATCAACAACTTTGTTTGCTCTTCCAGGGTGATAATGAATTGAACAATCACAGTCTTTAAGAAGTTCCAACCATCTCCTTTGTCTCATGTTCAATTCTTTTTGTGTGAAAATATACTTCAAACTTTGATGGTCTATGTATATATCACATTTCTCCCCATAAAGATAGTGTCTCCATATCTTTATAGTAAAAATGACTGCAGCCATCTCCAGATCATGCGTAGGATAATTCTGCTCATGAATCTTCAACTGTCGAGATGCATAAGAAATGACCGTGTCATTTTTCATGAGGATGAACCCAAGACCTTTTAGAGATGAATCACTAAAAATAACGAATCCTTATCTAATTGAGGGCAGATTTAACACATGTGCAGTAACCAATCTCTTCTTCATCTCTTGGAAACTTTCCTCACACTCCTTTGTCCATATGAACTTAACCCATTTTCGAGTTAACTTGGTTAATGGATTAGAAAGTTGTGAAAAGTTATTCACAAACCTCCTATAATATCCTGCTAATCCAAGAAAAATATGAATCTCAGTTATTGTTGTAGGTTGAGGCCACTCCTCTACAACTTTTGTCTTTGCAGGGTCAATTGTGATTCCCTCATTGGTTACAATGTTCCCTAAGAAAGTGACTTGTTGTAACCAGAAATCACCTTTACTGAACTTTCCAAAAATCCTTTCCTTCCGCAGAGTTTGAAAAATAACCCTCATATGATCTTCATGCTCCTCACGACTTTTAAAATATATCAGAATATCATCAATAAAAACTACCACAAAGTTATCAAGGTAGTCCTTAAAGACTCTATTAATCAAATCCATAAAAATAGTAGGTGCATTAGTCAGTCTGAATGGAATAACAATAAACTCATAATGCCCATATCTTGATCAGAAGGCGGTTTTTGGAATATATTCTTTATTCACCCTCAATTGATGATAACCAGATCGAAGGTCAATCTTAGAGAATAATTGAGCCCCATGAAGTTGGTAAAATAAGTCATCAATTCTTGGAAGATGGTATTTGTTCTTCACTGTTATCCCATTCAGTTCTCTATAATCAATGCATAGCCGCATCGATCCATCCTTCTTCTTCACAAAGAGAACAGGTTCTCCCCAAGGAGACACACTTGGTCACATAAACCCCTTCTCCAAAAGATCTTGGATTTGTTTTTTTAATTCTTCCAGCTCCACATTTTCCATCCTATATGGGGTCTTTGATATCAGATGATATCCAGGTATGAGTTCGATGGAGAAATCTACCTCTTTTTCTGGGGGAGGTCCCGGAAACTCCTCTGGAAATACATAAACGTATTCCTAGATGATGGGGACATTTTCTATCATCAAACTCTCATCTCCTTCTTCTTCTTTACCGATCAACTCCATAAAGAAGGATATAGGGGGTTATTTTAGACAAAGACAAGGTTGAGATATCTCTCCTTGGAAGATAACTATAGGTTTTACATTCAAGACTACAAATATTTCCTTACTTCTGCAATTGATCTTAGCATTATACTTTGAGATCCAATCCATCCCTAGTATAATGTCGAATTCCAACACGAACTACTAGATTCGTGATAAGACTGTTCTCACTAAAGTAAATACTAGAGTTTCTAAACATTGACGATGCTTAGATAGTCCCACCAGGAATATTGACTAACAACTCTACTTTTAGAAATTCGGGGGTTGATTATAAATTCCTTGAAAAATTGGAGAAAATAAAGGAATGCGTAGAACCAGAATCAAACAAAGTACTTTCTAGCTTTGAGAGGAAAACAAGAGTACCTGATACCACATCATTTGGAGCATCGACTTCAGCTTTCGCGATAGCAAAAGCACGACCTTGATCCCTTGGCCTTTTCTAAGGCTGATGGTGGTTCCCCTCCACTGCCCTCAGATTTGGACAGTGATTGGAAAAGTGCCCATGTTGTCCACACTTGAAGCACTGGACATCAGGTAGGGCCTAAACCATATTCCCCTTATTTTTTGTGTTTTAAAGTTGAGGTTTCACCTCACACTAACAATTCCTCACAATGTGGCCATCTCTGCCACACTTATAGCACTTCCCACTCTCGAGCAGGAAGTTCCCCGAATGTTTCTTCCCACATTTATTACATGTGGGAAGTTGCACTTGCTTTCCTACTCTTTCCTAATCAAAATTCCTCCCTAAGCTAGGCTCCATCGATCTCTTCTTGTCATTGGATTTATGAGACCACTGCGTCTCACCAAAATCTAGCTCGAATTTCATTGCACTCCGCACGATCTCCTCGTAGCTATCATAATCTCAGTTGGCTAGGTTCTTTCATAGATGAGGTCTTAGTCCACTGAAGAATCTATCAACCTTACCATTTGGATCCATGAAAAATCTAGAGGTATATTGGGAAAGCCTTGTGAAGTTCAACTCGTAGCTTCACACAGATTCATTCTCCTTCTGCTTCAGCTCAAGAAACTCCTTGTCCATTCTTGTTCTCATGGAACAAGGGAAATACTTACTGAAAAAGATCCCTCTGAACTCTTCCCACTCCATAGCTTCAACTTCCACTATTTGAATCATGTTTTTGATCAGTTACCACCACTGATCAGCTTCTACCTCTAAGCGATAGATAGCCAGGGTGACCTTATCTTTCTCTGAACAATGTAGCACAGAAAAGATCTTCTCTATAGAGCTGATCCATTGCTCAGTAATTAATGGGTCAGTCGATCCACTGAAGGTTGGTGGTCATCGGCGCATAAAGGACTCAACATAATGTTGTTCCCTTCATGGTGAGATCAGCCTCTCAGCTTGATTCAAGTTACTACTCATAACTTGAGTCAATTGGTTCATCATTCGCATGAATGTTTCCATTCTGGCTTCCATCAGAGGGCCGTCAGTGCATGGTCCATTGCGGTCCCCATTTTCATGGTTCCTCCTATTGCCCACCATTTTCTAAAAGAATAAAATCTTATTGAGAAACTTGTTTCATTTACGAATCTTTTAACTATAAAGGATTCTACGTCTCAAAACTTCATGCTTAAACAATTATATTTCTCTATAATTCCTTCATAATGATTCATAAAATGCTTGCGATTAACCAAACATATCCCCCATGATTGTCGTAACCAAGAGTGCAGTAAGGACCGTTGTCGTACACCAGTTCTCGTTCAAGTCTAGCTCAAAGTGGTGTTTTCGGGTTTTACCCCAATGTACATCTATGCTAGAGCCACCTCTACCCGCTCGTATCCAGATAGGGATGTATTTTTTTGATAAACCACTTACTCAATACTCACCAAAATACCAGGACGTTTTCTCTATATTTCAACTCTTTTATAGGGTTCTTCCTAAAGTTTTCATAGCCTAATTTCCATAAATAACTAAACTATCCTTTCATACCAACTGTGGCATACCTACTTTTTAATACATAACTTTTCATTACATTTTACATACAGAGGATCTTTAAAGTCTAGTGTCTTGGAAATCAGGAACAATAAAAATTTAATATAACATAAAAATTTATTCTAATCCAATTGAAAGGATTCATCATAAGATCATACTAAGTATAATTACTGCCTTTCATATCCTGGAGACATAAATCAAAGGAAGGGTGAGTTGAAGGCCCAGTAAGGGTAAACAAGAGAATCAGTGTACTTGTGATATCAATAAGCACTTGAATAAAAACATAAAGATATGAACAATGGAAGTAAAGGAATATCATAATGAAAATAACTTGAAACATAACTTGAATATGTGTCTACAACATTTCATTTATACATTCATGAACATATCACCAAGATCCATCCCCAAGGTGTCATAAAAATTACCAAGGTTATTCATCAAGGTATTGTGAAACTTGTCATCTCTAGAGATTAAATCTTTACCCAATGAATTGGAGTGATATTAGAGAGGACCCTTAATATGTATTTAATTTCATGTGAGCCACATAGATCATAATCAATCATTTCATAAATAACCCAAATAGATTCAATTAAATGGGTTTCATGTCAAAATCGTGATGTTTAAAGAGAGCTTAAAAATGAGATCATTATGTCATTTATAACCCATGGAAGGGGAGTGAGGGTTATATATATGTCAATTACAGAATCAAATAGATAATATTTATATATTTATGAACAAAAAAAGAAACTAAATAGGTCTGGGTATTCACATAAATAAAACCAGATAATTTCTGGAGAGAAAGATATAGAAATTTGGAGGCAAAATTTCCGCAGCATAACGACTATACAACAAGGTTTTAGAAAACATTGAAAAGAGAGGGTATAAGAGTATCCCACTCATAAATAACATATAACAGAGTATAAATACATAATTACATAGATATAAGAAAATTTTATGGAAATTTGAATGGCATACCACGTGAAAAGGAAACATGAAATAAAAGAGAAGATATGATTACTTTTACGAAAAATTCGGCAGCCTAACAACGTCACATAAAAATTCATAAAACAATTTGATGATAGCAGAAAGGGTCTCTAAATAATTAGACATGAAATGGATATTAATGAGAACATATAATAACATACCCTCAACAAAAATATATGGAAACTAGAAGACACAACATAAAGGAATTCATGGCTTAAAAGAGGAGGGTGAAGGGATCCCTTACCTTGAAGAGTAACTTCAAAAGCTTGAATGTCGGGACCTTGGGAGGAATGATGGAACCTTGGGAGGAATCCTTGGGAGGTAAAGAGACCATAAATTCATTTAGGAGGATTTTTAAATTAAAAGGATGAGGTAAAGGCTTGGTATTTATAGGAGAAGTGGGGGGACAAGTCATTAATGGCCAAGGGACACCTCATCGGTGGTATTGGAAAAACCATGGGCTTGAACATAGTATTTGCACATGGTATTGGCCACTTGGGACACCTCATGCCTTATATTACTATTCATAAGTAAACCAGAATTATTTCATAAGTATTACATCCTTAATGATTTCATTAAACAACCGAAACTCAAAACTATATTTTCACTATTCACTGAAAATTCAACTTTCTCAGAAAAATACCAAAAATTCACCTTAACCTAATATCAATGCTCTGAATTCAAAAATGAACTTAATTTTATAAAATAAAATTTCTCATTATTTTTAATTTAATTTTTAATTAAAAAACACTATTCACCCAAAAAAACTAATACCTGACTAATAATTTCTGAAACAGTCATTTATCTATTTTATTGAATCAAATTACTTAATCAAGGTGCCTCAATTAAATTAATACTTTCTTTAAGTGATATTACTAATACATTTGGTCAAATTACTAATCCTAAGCATAAAATAACTATTCATAATTTACTATTCACAAAAAATAAGTTGATCTTATTAGATTATAAATTTCTTACTGAACACATTTACAGAAGACTATTTTTTGAAAATAATTACACATAATTAATTATTTAAGGTTTACATAAATATTTTAAAATATCCCCTTTTTCCAAAATTCATCAATATACATCTTATATTAATTCAAACATCTGAAAAAAAACACAAACTTCACCATTGGAAGCAATCACAATTTTATTTATCTCAAGGATTACACAAAGTATATATGGTCTCATTACATAACCCCTTATAACCCCAGAATATGACCTAAGTGTAAGGTGTACTAAGGTGAGAGAATCCGAGGGTGGCTCGTCCAAAATTTCCTGAGTAGTGATTTCTATAAGCTTGAACTTCTCCCGAATGAGATTCCACTCCAACTTCACACGATGAAGTTCATCTTGGGTTTAGTCCAGAGCAAAGCCCAGTGGTGCTACCTCCTTCCCAAGTTTCATCAGATGGGCTTCGATCGGCCCGAGACTACTGGATGAGGCCATCGAATCTTCTTTCTGTATTAATTAACCAAGTCCACTTGTATTTAGAGACAACAATCACAACAATTAGTTTCCAACGGTCATATTGACCAACGGTCATATAATAGTCAAAACCCAATGGTCTCATTTTAATTATACTCACATAATTAATTAAATAAAATAGTTTTGTTGTGTATAAATTAAAATAACACACAAAATTAGGAAACAAAATTCATTCAAAATTTTAGGCCATTACAGTTACATCATCCAAATAATAATAATAATGAAATAAAAAAAATTATACATCAAATTTACTTTTGAAACCAATAATGAATTTTGGTTATTAAAAAGTATATACATTACAATCATGCGGACAATTGGTTGTACATACACATGAGTAACATTTCAATTTTTCGATGATCATTTTTGAAAGAAGTTGAGTATTATTTTATATTTTAATAATATGAATAATGTCATAAATATTATATTATTTATTAAAATTTACTTTTATATATCATCCATCTGGTGGGGTTTTAAAAAATGAATCACATCGCTTTGTGGAGGCGGTAGTTCACAATCATGCATGAATGACACTATCATATTTCAATGAGTGTGAATGTAGAAGAAAATAATTTATTATCATTTAATATTGAAAAATATTTCATAAATATAATAATAATATTATATATCTCATATATTAATTAAAATTTTCCTTGATACTATCCATGTGAAGCTTTAGTGAAAAATGAATCCCATCATTATGCGAGGCGGAAGTCCTTCATACACACGGGTGAAATTATCGCATCCAACAAGGAATGGAAATTGAGAAGTTTTATTTGATATAATAATTAAATATTTTTAATTATGTTAAAAATATCACACACACACACAAATATATTTATATATATATATTTACATTAAATACACAATTCTAACATGCCAGGAGATAAAATGATGGAAAAAATAAAATCAGTTCTTGAGGAGGTAGTCTATCATACACATGAATAATGGTTTGCTTCCCAATTGATAGAATATGAGATTGACTTATGATCATAAATTTAAATTATAATTTCTCAGTATACGAGAGATATTGGTGGTTTTATAATAATCATTACTTAAAAATATTTGAATGATGTGGTAGAAGAAATAAAATAAAAATGCTCGGTTAAGCACGATACCTCGTCTTTGAGAATCCTCCTAAGGTTAGCATGAAATTCCTTCATAAGATGAATACGTAACAAAAAATTATTATTATATGTGGGTATGAAAGGATGAAATGTATTTGGGATTTTTTGTGATGATAAAAAAAATTTAAGGCTTGAATTTGAGATGAGAGTGGATGGCCTTTTATAAGTGAAGTGTTTTGCACACCATTTATTTTTGAAATGAAAAAGTGATACCAATATTTTACACATGATAAAAGGATCCAAAAAAACATATATTAGTATTATAAAATATAATGTAAAAATATTTCCATCTAATGGATATTAAAAAAGTTTTTAGGTTATTTTAACCCTTGTCTTTTTAGTTTGACCACTCGTATATCAGTATTTACCTTAAACAAGGGAAAAGATTTTATGATTTTCACTATTCATTATGAAAAAAATTAATTGAAATTATTAGATAATATAAAATATGAATATAAAAAATATTTAAACCCATTTAATAATGAAATTTATATATTTATGTGAATTTTATTTAAAATAAAACCCAAAAACTCTATGAAAAGTGATTTTTAAGAAGTGTATTTATCAAGAAAAAATGATAAACATATTTACACTATGACTATTAATAATAATTGAATGAATTATAATTGATATTTATTGATTTATATTCTATAAATTTCATTTAAAAAATTCCTCATTATGGAATATTTTAATTAACTAAATTGCACAAACATTATTCACCTTATAACATTTATCTGAAAACCCCTATTTTTAAACCCAAAAATAAACTTATATCAAAATCCAATATAATGACAATTAAAATGAAATTAAGCAGAATAAATATAAATAATGAATAATATTTTCACCTAAAATTAAATTCTAGGAAAAATGGGGCTTTTAAATTAGTTAATTTATTAAAAATAAATGATAGCTTTACAAAAATATTTATTTATCTATTTTTATTGAAAAATCAATATTTTCCATATTATATTAAACTTTCATCCTATGTTAATTTTTATGTTTTGATCTGAAAATTTAATTTAAATTTATCAATTAATTTTAATTTAAAAACTATATAAATCTGTGAAATATTTTTATCAAAAAATAAATAAGAGTCGTTTTTAAAGAAATCCCATTTTTTATGAATAAAATTAAATTTATAAAAATTTATTGATTACTTACTATGAATTTATCAAAAAAATTGAGAAGGAAATTATATATATTTTATAATTTTGTTAATAATATTTATTCATTCTAATTTAACAGCTAGGTTATAACAATAATATTTAAAATAATATTATTTCATGGTTTTTTTAATCTTAGTTTTGTGTGACTTATATTCTATCAAGCATATATTAGATTTTTAAAATCTAGGGGGGTTAATATGCATAAAATTATTATCTCATGCATAGGGTAAAACATGTATTATATATTTAATGTATTCCTGAAATTTGGGATCCGAAACTCTGTTCATGGGTTATTCAATTATTTTAGAAAAACAATACATGTGTGATATTATATATTTAATATTTTTGTTAAATAAATACCAAGACTCCCCAAACCTCATAATCCCACACTATCTCAGCTTTTAACTATAAATATGTTACTAAAAATATTCAAAATATTTACAATAAAAAAGAGGTGTCATTGAATTCTCCCAACCTTAGGTCTTTTCATCCCAAAAAGAAAAATAACTAATAAAAATGATGAGCATACTCAGCATGTTACTGGTTCTCACACTCTTAGGTGATACATTGAATATCAAATTCTTTACATAAGACATTCAAAAAGGGAATTTCTCACCAATATAGGTTTTATCCTATCGATCCTTATATCTTCTAAGCATTATTCAGAGGTATCTTCATCCTTGATGCACATATCTCCCTATTCAATAACATGAAACATGTTGTGCACATAACTCCTCTACTAAATCATGTTAAAGATGTAATTTACTATTTCTAGCATTGATAGGCCTATATAGTATGTCACCTTTCCAACCCAATTTTGTATCTAGAAAGGGGCAATGAATCTTGTAAATAACTTTCCGATCCTTACAAATCACCACAATCCATGCTGAGTTTAGCACTATTAGAACACATGGTCTACCTCTTCAAAATAAAAAGGCCTCTATCATTAGTTCTCATAAAAATTATGATGGATCTGTGTGATCCTTTTCTGGTATTTGATTATTTTCACCTTCTCTATTGTAACATCTCGTGTTTTGGACTATGAATTTTTTTTAAGGGAGTTTGGATTTTTTCTTGGTGGATGGAACAAATTTTGAACAAATACCTAAAATGGAATTTCAAGATTTGGAAAATAATAAAGTGTTTTTATACATATAATAAGGATAAGGATATGTATTAGTGGTCTTGATGAGTTTCATGGGATTTTAGATCTGAAAAATCATTTTCATGTGAAATAGATTAAGGCTCACAGTCTGCGCAAGGATAGTATTAACCATGTGGCTCAACAATGAAGCCCATAAATATAAAATTTGTCTCAAAATCCATGTAAGATAGTTAAAACCCTCATATAATGTCACTTTTTTGTTTAATGGTTTTTAACTACGGGCTGCAACCATGAAAAGGGGTTTTTCTTTTTGTGAGTAATACCATGTGTGTTATTTGTAGTTTTCCTAATAGTGAATCTAGCTCTTTGAGGTGGTGTCCATTGGGATAGTATAACAAATTGGTTTCCCAAACAGTGTGTCCAAACTATTTAGATCTTTTAAGGGGATATAGATTCCCCTTTCCCATATTATTTTTCTTAAAAATAATTTCCTCCTTCTCCTCCCTCATATGCATGGGAGGTATATTAGGGGAGCTAACTTCTCCAAATTCTTTGGATTCCATGGATCACCTTAATTTATAATCATAATAGAATGTCATAAGTCATGTTGGATCACCCTTGATATGTTTATAATTCCTCCTTCATCTTTTTTTTAAATTTCTATTGCTGTGTTGGATTATATTTCCATGAAATCTCATATGCCTTATTTTTAGTGTGTATATTAATTATTCAAAATTATATCATTATGAATCCAAAAAGATCCCTATATGGGATGAATGAAGAGTCCATTACCTAAGCTAGGTGGTCTATTTATTTTCCCTCAAATTTTCATCATTTTATATAGGGTTATTGTTTGTGTTGTATTCCTAATCCTCCATGTGTTACTAATTAAATTTTTAATGGATGAATTTATTTTGAGATACAATGATATAGATATTTTATATAGACCATTGAAATTAATATTGGTTGGAACCTAAATTAATACCACCCCGTGATGTTGTCGCTTATTTTTCCTTGATACTGATTGTGCATAATTAGCCAAAAATAAATCCTTGTGGGTTTTCCTTGATATTTAAAACAAGAATCATTAAATAATGTTAAATAAATTGATTTATTTACTATAGGGAATGTATCCATACTAGGACCATGTATAATTATGATGTATTACCTTGAAATGTAATGTAGATAGAATTAGATTTAAGACTAACATAGTTGATTAATTATTAAGACCATGTTTTTTGTGCAACCAAAAAACCATCTAAGGTCTGTTCATTTATTTTCTAGGAGGTAAGGAATATATGAACTTTATAAATGGTATGTGTTATGGAAATTAACACACGTACCTTATTAATTTTGATTAACATGGTAATGGGATGGAGGAAAATTAATTAAAATTAATTGTTAAGTAGAATTTTTAATCCCATGGTACATATTACTTCATGAAATGAATTAATAAATTAAATCAATCATGATGAATTATTATATAGAATTCATACATGCATGGATCCCATTAATAAAATGGAAGTAATTTGATTAATTTTTTTTAAAGATTATTTAATAATTAGTATGGGCATTCCTATAGAATATGATTAATTATTTAATGAAATGAGATTATATATTTTCTTACACCATGAAAGATAGATGGAATCTTGATACAAATTTTATTGATCGTCTCATAGGTTAAATGATGTTATATTAAGGCTTGTGAAACAATTGAATTCCTTTTACAGAATCCCTTGAATCAGATATAGTTTGATAGATTTTTGAAACCCCTTGAACAATACATAGATTCCTTATATGTAATTACTTATATGAGATCATAGGATTAATGAGATATTATATTCCTTAAGATATACTTGTAATCCAGATATGTACTACCATGGAAAAGATTATAAGATCAATGATTTATAGTATGCTTTGAGTGATTTTTGGACTCTTGATAAAGACTACCATGGATGAGATCATGGGTTAGATGATATCATCAAATTCTTTGACTAATACTCAGACTTCAATAAAGAATCTTATGGATGATCTCCTAAGATAAATGAAATTACATCATGCTTAATCATGAGTTGGATTACCCTGATGCGAGAATATAAATTTCATGTATAATTAATAAACATATATTTTCATCTTGGTATATAGATATAAGTAGGGTTATAGACATTGGTCATAATACTACGTTATCACAATCACCATTGTACTTATTTACATTATTACACTTTCTTGTTTTCATTACATCATCCTTGTGATAATAGATAGTATGTCTTTGGACAAAGTAGGAATTGTCAGGTTGGTCTCCTTTAAAGAACATGATATAAACGATTTTCATTTACATATACAAAAAATTATTATATATTCACCCTTTTTATTTTATATTAATATACTATATTTTTTTAGACACTATTGGTAGAGGCCCACTAAATTTTACTCACACTTGGTTCAGTCTGTCATTGTTTACTCGAACAGATCTCATGGTTAATGGTTCAGATCATGGTTTTTACTCATTATTCTTTTTATTTATAGATTGAGACATTACATGGTGATAGGGGTCAAACATATAATCTATATAACCACAAGTGTTGGGTATTTTATTTATTTATTTTCCTTCATTCATCTTGTTCTTGTTATTATATCACCTGTTATATGTATACCACCTTGTATAGTGTATCATAACATGAACATGAATGGTTTTTTATCTAGTGTTATCAAACATAGATTTTTTTGTTATCATCTAATTCCATTCATTTATTTATACTTCCACACTATTATTTACTGTTCATGAGGGTATAGTCTCCCCACCATATAATATTTAGGCCCTCACTTCTTTCAAAAACATTATGGTATACTGAGAGGTGTTCTTGAGGCCATATAGACAACTTTCTCAGGGAACCATTTTAGTGGATCTTGGGTTAGGAAGATATCTATTGATATCATAGATTTATTTATTCCATTTGTATTAGAGTTTTTGGATGGTAGATAGGAGACTAGGAACATGTTTAAAAATGGTAAATAGCTTGAGTTTGGGTACATCCAACACACACAGATGGGAAAGTTCATGTTTCCTATGACTGAACTATTTTTCATGATGTTCAATATTACAATTGATTATTATTTCACCTTGTTTAAATGATGTAATTTCCAATGAATATTTATTTATGAGAATTACCACATAGCTCTATATTTAAATAGATTACTTGTGTTTAGGTATTATTTCATGTACATAGGATTCACATTCTATTAACATGTTTATTTTTATTCCATAATTGTTTTATTATCTTCCATGTTTATCCACATACCATGTTGTGGAATTTATATAGGATTACTACATGTATACCATGATTCAATGTCTATTTCTATATTTACCCATAATTCCATTCTGTTTTGATAGCATGTCTAGTTATAATTATGATAAAATAATGTGTTATTGAAGTTTATGAATCAACGTAAATATTATTTTTCCATATAGCATGATGGTGGCACATTAATTAACCAATTAAAAAAATGTTGATTCATAGACCATTGGTTTCCTAAGATTAATCATTATTTTTTAGGATTGGATGGGTTCTAGTTTCAATCTATAAAGAAGATGGTCACTCTATTAAAATGGAGATGGTGATCCAAATTATTGAACAACCATGTATATGATTTCTTCCATTTGATGATGAATATAATAATCAGTGTGCAATTATAGGAATTCCATTTTTAACATATAAATGATTTTACCTTTATTAATTTAGAATTGTAATTAATATACTTATAAAATTGTATAAATAGAAAATTTGAGAAAAAATGTGACTCAAAAAATGATTCAATTGGTTCTATAATATTGGCTTGAGATGACCCAATTAGGTTGGTCATGGTGTTTTATGACTATTTGATATACTAGACTCTTTTGAAGTTGGCCAGTCATGAAATTATATGATTATCTTATAAACCTATAAAGGGTTTAATTAATCTTTAATTAATCAAATACTGTAGCGTTTTACTTAAATGAACCCATGTTGGAATGAAGATACCCTCATAGGTTGCCTTTATATCTACATGCCTTGGTACTTAACCCCATAGGGTATGGTTGTGATAAGTATGAGATGGTTATTTAAAGTTTCATCATCCAATTATAGTGGTTACACATTAATTTATGGTGTCGCATTAATGGAATTATTCCCTAATGAAAAGAGTCATAGTAGTGTATTTTTGTACATTTTTATTATTAGGCATTAGTAAATTAAAATTCCAATTACATCTTAAAGGGTGTTTTCCTCTGTATCTTGGAATTTATTTTTTATTTAAGCTAGGTCCAGTTCTGAGAACATATCAATAAATAAATTATGGTTTAGAAGGAAATTATGTAATAAATCTTGTAAAATGTTATAAGGATTCATCTAAATAAATCATTAAGAACATTTTACCCTTATAACTGGTACTTATTGTATCTCATATATGGGACTCTAAAATTAATATGAAAATAATATATTGATCATATGGATTAATTAAAATGGTTTTGAGGTATGCATTGATCATACCCACAAATAATGGTTAACTTTAGTTTTTCCTTAATAATTTCCTAATGTGGGAACATAGAGATTTCCCATAGGTTTCAGTGTCCTTTTCTACTATTTTTGATCTAAAATATAGGTGTTAGAGACTTGTGACCTTTTAGGAATGACAATGGTTTAATATTTAATTACTTATACATAAAAAATGTGTTAGATTATTAAGTGGTGACCTTACGGATGAAAAACCAACTTCATTTTGTTCTCAGTATCTAAGCATAGTAGTTCTGTTAGTCATAATGTTTAACTTGGTTATGAAACATTTTTGATGAAATGACACTGTTAGGGTAAATATGCTATTTTCTTGTATATTTGAGCATGACCAGGGTGGTTATTAATATATGTCATTTCCCAGTGATAGAAATCTACTCAACATTTTATTTGGGTACGGTGACCATCTTTGAAATAATCAAATCCTGGTAGGATTAAGGTTGGTAGGTGATATCGTACACTTAATTTGATTTTTTGACACTTTTAGGTTGGTGATCACATTATCATTCATAAATATTAACATTTTTTAATAGTGTTCATAATAATGATAAATTCCCTAGAATAATGTCTTATAAGTGGGTTTTGGTTCTCATGTGAGAAACATTGGGGATATGTGGTTGGACATAGTAGCCATAGTTTAGTATGATCTATTTTTCTAGGTGGAATACCTAGAGACCCTCAACTGTGAATCAGACCCCAAATAGTTAGAAATGTTTAATTTTACTAAGAAAAACTTTTCAAGATGGTGGTACAGGGTTTAGTCTCCCATAATGGAAATAATATTTGTTTTATGATCATTTCTAGACCGATCCACAAAGGTTCTTGGGTTTTTTAATTTTATCATGTTGATTCATATATTTTTTTGAATAATGACTGGGAGTATAAGGTATCAATACTATATTGATGGAAATTACTATTTGGGTGCTTGGCCTAGTTGACTATTAGAGTTTTCATGTTTTCTTAATACCTAAAACAACACCATGAGGTGGGAAAAAATTCTTTATATCATGTCATAGGTGGAGTTCCTGAGTTTAAAGTGGAGTTCTAAGGGAACATCTAAAATAATGAGATCGGTGTTACAGGTAGAATGATCAGATTAGACTTGATGATGGATGACTCTAGGGATTGAGAATTAAGTTTTGATTCTAGTGGTACGAGATGTACATACACTGGTTACAAAAAGTTTAATTCACACTACTAAAGTGGGGAAAATATTAATACTAAACATAAATTATTGGTTAAGGACAAGACAACGAGGAAAGAGTTTAAATATAATTCTTATTGGCATGGAGACCAGGAGCGTTAGGTAAATTTAAAGAAACTTCCTAGTGATGAGGGATAATTTTATAATATGTCTTGTTACATTAAATAGTTTACCTTTGGTTGGGATTTGATATACATTATATGGAGATGTAGTGTTCGGGTTTGGAAAAGGAATGTGTATACTTTTTTGATGTGAGCATTGTTTGGGAGGAGTAATAATTTTCTATTAATGGCATATTAGCATACTCTTTATTTAGATAAAATCAATCCCTATATCATGAAATCATCTAAAGTACATTGAAAAATCATCTACTATGCATGAAGCTATTTGATTATATATTATTTTTAAATGGAGGGACTCCTTGGGAATTACACTTATGGAGTGGTTTAATGTAATCCACAAGGTAGGGAGTATACCATTTTCCCATTGTGTATTGTGACCCTCATAGTGTTTTTGAAATGAAAAATTTTATGGGTGTTATTCTCAATAAGTGAGAATGGGTGATTTGGGACATTTATGTTAATTCTTTAGAAGATCATTTTCATAGATTTTTTTTCATTATGTCAATGAATGGATTATACATGAGTTGTAGTAATCATAAATAAATTCATTTATATGATGAAAAAGATGGAGTGATGGTGGGAGTACATCAGTCACTATTAGGACACATATCATGGATATGTCATAGAACTTTAGTAAAATTCATTCTATGATCACTTAGATCACATATACTGTTAAATAATTAAATTCTTTTTTATCTAGGGTTCTCTGTAAATTTTAAGCATGTGATAATCCTTTTGATACCATACTTCTTGTTGGATTTGTAATTTAATCTCTATATAGGTATGGTTCATCCTTAGTAACACCTAGAATCATGATTAATAATTATCTGAAAAAAACACATAGATTCCAAGTGACTCATTAACTCGACCATAAGGTGAGAAACCACCATTGGGAATAGTAAGGGTTCTTTATATATGGACATCTCGTCTTTGTAACAATTTTTGACTTATAAACTATGTATCATGGTCTTCCATGGATAATATCCTTGGAATTGAGAAGTTTTATCCCATGGTTACCCAAAATGTATTGTTGAAATTATTACATATTTTCGGTGATGAACCATATCTTGAACGTAGTGGTTTGATAAAAACAAGGTTCAAAGGTCATCATTGACTTTTCAAGGAAGATCCAGAATGACCAGACTAAGTTGGGTTGATTAGAATTCAATAATTTTTATAATTTTTAAGACTATACCTATATTCCTTATGTTTTACAGGGTGTATCATGTCAATAATTATGTTTATAGAATTTTTAGAATGCTATGGATGGGCATCAATATGAAATTTTAATGGTGGAAGAACCATTACTAGGAGTTGGTCATCCAGGGCCAAGACATGTGGTCAAGGTTCCAAAGTCTAGTTGACGAATGAGAGAATTTTGTGAAAATATCATAGGTTGGATGGGATAAGTTAAGTGTTGTATTGATGTTTTATGTATTTATATTAGTTTGTTCTAGATTTATATTGGATTATGTACAATATGATTCAAGGTAACACTTTGAGGTTTGTTGATAATTATGAATGGAAACATAGCCATTTGAGTTAACATTTATGACTCAGTTAGGATGGGAAAAATTTCATTATTATTTATTGATTCTTATAGATAATAAGTTCTATGGTGGGGAATTTTTAACATCCTCTATTTTAGATTGGGTTGAAAATTCCAAGGGAATTTTTATTTTCTTTGGAAGATGGGAGAAACATGAAAACAAGACTCGAAATGGAATTCCAAGAATTAGAACACTATAAAGTGTTGTTTTATATGTTTAATAAGGGATAATATTTTTATCAAGTATTTGGATGAGTTTTGGGGGTGTAGGGACAAAAAAATAAATTTTGGTTGAAATGGGCTGAGGAATACTTTTATTAAAAACCATTCATCTCAAATGTACGTCCTATAAGATTTTGGAGAAAGTTTAGTTTAACCATATTTGGTGAATATGAATCCATGAAATGTTGTTCATCCCCTTAGAGAAATTCATACAATTGGTGAATAGTTTGTTTATCTGTGCATTACAACCGTGAAAGGGGGTGTTCCTCTTAAGTAGTAGCACCACACACACTATGACCATTTTTTCTAACTACGTGCCTATCCTAGTGAGTGGTGTGTCCCTTGGGATAGTGGAACTACACAATTATCAAATGATTTTCCAGAACATGTTTCTCATTAAGGGGATGGAAATTACCCATTTATCATCCTTTATATTAAAAAAATTTACTTATTACCCTCCCTCAAACACACAACAAGGCTATATTTGGAGATATCCAGTCCTCCCCCAAGGTTCCCATGTCCTTCTTTGTTCATAACTCAATTGATTGCTTCCAAAAATTTCATATTTCCCTTTATTATTATATTATTCCTCCTCATTTTATCTATTTTTCTAGCCTTAATAGATGTTATTTACATGTTATCTCATACAACCTAATTTCATAGTGTTTGTATATTCTTATTATGTTTCTCATTATTTCTAAAAACTATTCTTGATAATATATGAGTGAATTGTCCTTATCATGAGGTAGTTAGACTAATAATTTTAGTCAATGTTTGAACATTTTAATAAGAGAAATTGTATTTCCTATGGATAGATTCTTTGTGTGTCACTCCTTAAATGTGAAAGTAATAAATTTATTGAACAATACTATAATTTATATATATATATAAGGCCCTTTGGAATATTTAGATGTTGAGGCCTAAATACAGACCACACCACGGGGTTTTAAATTATATTACCTTGATGATGAATGTGTGAAATTATCCAAAACACAAAAATATTTGTTTTCCTTAGATTTTAAAACAATAATCATTAAATGACATAAAATAAATTGAATTATTTACTCTTAGGAATATCTCCAAACTAATATTGTATTAAATTATGATGTGTTCCCCTAGAATGAAAAGGGGATTTTTTTGAGATATAAGACTCACATAATTGAATGTTTTTCATGAAAATAATTTTTATTTAATGAAACACCCATATAAGGTGTTATGGTTTATTTAATTTTATGGAATCACTGGTTGAAATTGTAAAATAGTAATTGTTATAGTGATTCAAACTTGACCATTAATGATTATGAATATTATTATAATGAGAGGAAGTAAAGTTATTTATAATTAATTGTTAAATGGAATGTTTTTTATGGACCATATTAATTATTGAACTAAATTGATAAACTAAATGAATCATGGTGAATTATTAGAAGAAATGAATACTTACATGGCCTCCCTAGATCACTTGTACATGACTTTGTTAAATGATTGGTTGAAAATGAGTTTTAGGTGGGAATGGACATCCATATAGACAATTTTTAATTATTAAATGATGCGGGTTCTATTATTTTCTTACTCTTTGATCGAGACAATTGGTATGGACATCCAGGGATGGTATTGTAGGTTAAATAATGCTATGATAAGCCTTGGTAGATACTTTGATTCCTTATACAGAATGCCTTGGGTGAGATCTAGGTTCATTGAATAATGAATAACGTTGATTGATACCTAAATTACATAAATTTAATTCCCCCAATGTGCTCATAGGATTCATGATATGATATACACCTTGTGTGATTCTTGGACTCCTGATATGAGCTTACATGGTAAGAAGAAAATTATAAAATAGATTATAGTATTCCTTATGGGACACCTAGAATCTAGATATGGAATAACATGGATGGGATCATAAGATATGTGATATCATAATATTCATAGAGTGATATTCACATTCTGATATAGAATTACAAGGAAATGTTTAGAGGTTAAATTAAATTACTGCATGCTTAGTCGCTAATTAGTTTACCCTGATACTGATTTATAAATGTATTGTAACATACATAACCATATATGATCATATTTGTATAAAATGATTACATGGATTATATGAATGGTTCCTAAGACTAAATCATCACACCACCTTTGTACATATTTTATATCATTTACTTTTTTTTATTACACCATCCTTGCGATCAGAGATAGTCTGGATTAGGATGAAGCTGGTATCATCATCCAGGTGTCCTTTGGGGATCCCTAAGCAAAGCTACTTCCATTTATTTATTCACATATTCATTATACCTAAACATAGATTCATTTTATAATCTAGTTTATGATTCTATTAGACGTCATTGGTGGTATACTATGGAGTTTTACTTGAACAATGTTCGTGTGATGCCCCAAAATTTTAAGGTAAGAACATCATACTTGTTAGCATGTACAACATGAAACACTAAGAGTGTAAGGAATATAATATCCTGAGAATTTATAATATATTTAATATTTTTATAAAATTAACCCATGAAATGTCTTTAAATTAATGTGATACTGAGTTATCATGGGTCACACACAATAATGAGTTTCTTCAATGTCTTCTATTACACTAATGACCATGTTTTACTGAGAAAAAATATTTTATTAAAATATAAGTATATAATATAATAATAAATAACCTAGAAATTTAATTATAAATTAGTATTAATATTAACTAAATTATAAAAATATATGATATACACAAATAAAAAATAAATTCATTGGTTACCAATTAGTTATAAATGAAAATATAAACCAATTGAATATAAAGAAAATATTTTTATTTTTTTACTCACAAAGGTGTTTTACCCTAATAAAATAAATTTACTATTATTAGTTAATGATATTAATTAAATTTATATATTATATTTCCAATAAAATATTTTTTATACTCATCTATTATATTTTATAGACATAATATATAAACACCAATTTTATGCATAAAAACCTATATTTTCTAAAGATAACTTTATCACCTTTTAATGGAAAACCTATTTTAAACGCATTTTTTTTGCGATTTAATAAATTTAAATTGAAACAATAAACACAAATTTTTAAATATTAACATAAAAAATAGATTACTGTTAATTTTTTTTGATTTTATATGAGGTTTAATTTTTTTCTTAATAGTGAAAAGTATTGAACTTTAATTCATAACAATTTTTCAACTAATTTATTTACAAGGTTAAATTAAATTTTAAATTATTTTTCAAGTCAAATTATATAAATAATGCAATAAATAATCCAAATTAGTTAACTCGAATCAAATTACCTTGTAATTTGAATATGAAAACATAGCAAACTTTTGAACATTTTTACACTAAAACCCCGATTTGTCGTCCTGAATGCAGGATTTAATTTAAAATAATTTCTTCCAATTTAGTGATTGAAATATGGAAAATATACTTCCATATTTAGATTAATAAAACATTATAATGTATAATATTTTCAACTTATTTGTTGAAAAAAATATTAGTGAAAGTAATTACAATTATTTAAAACTCTTAATAGAAAATATAGCTTAATAAGGTACTAAACCTTAAACTTAAGTGCCAAAATGACCTATACACTTCTCAAAAATAAATTTTGTTTTCATATTTACGCCATATCCTCCCTTGTATAAAACTTGGTACATTATTTGGATCACTTTAAATATGAAAAACATGTACATATTTCCATTTTCAAAAATTTACAAGAATATCGCTCCTCCTCCACTATAAAAAAGAACCCAAACCTCCCACAAATTCACACCTATAATGCCATTTTTATCAAACAAAAACTGATAAAATAAGCTCCAAAATTTCCTCCCCTAATTCTATAATCCTAAACTTGGGCAGAAATCCATCCAATATAACCCCTTTGATACAAACCAAAATGGGTTACCTAATGAACATGTAACATCCTTCCTCAAACTATTTTGTTTTGCATTCATTCTCCATCCCATAAAGTATTATTATTCAATGATTAAATAAAAAAACACTATCCTAAGTATAATTATATTTTTTTATAATTAAATTTATACATTCACTTATAGAAACTCAAATATAATGGGTAAAACTTACCAATTCGTGAATAGTGAACTACCACCTTGTGAAATAATGGTTTTTCATTATACCTTTACCACATCTTATAGTGGGAATTATGATGGAAGCACTAATTATATTTTATTTATATAATATTTATGATTTATTTATGATTAAATAAATATTATTTAACACATACCATAATTCTTTCCATTTTTTGGAATATGATATCATCGTTTGTATAACTATAGACTACAACCTCGTCAAAGTGATGTGATTCATTCACACTATACATGGAATGTATGAAGGATGGTTTTAAAAAACCTATGTAAAAAATATGTTAGTACTATGTAAATGGAGTTATAACATATATATACATATATATCATTTATTTTTTATTTTTTAAAAATATGAAAAGGAAATGAAAGTATCATTCACGCATACGTATGACCTATTGACTCCATGAACGATGCATTTCATTTCCTATCTCAAAACATTATGATTATTATAAAAACATATATAATGGATATATATGATAATTAAATATTGTTTTACCATATTTATATGATTATATCACAATCAATGTAATTTGAAAAAAAAGTAAAAAGTCAAAACACACTTCAAATTAGGCAATTAACACTCGAAATAGTGAAAATAATGAAAGATTGTTAAAAATGGTTAATAAGATATCATAAAAAGTTAATATATGATATTAGGAATATTATTATGGTTATATAATAATTTATTAACATTTTTATAACCCATATATATGAATTTAAGTGATTTTCAACCTAAAGGAAACACAAGATAATGTATTTACATCTCATTTTTTACATCTGTAAGATAAATGTCAAATTCACCACTTAATTATTTTTTTGTGGTGTATCTACTACCCGTTTTGATATATTATATCATGAATTGTTTTATATTCATAGTATTTTGAGTTTAAATTTGTATTACTTATTCAAAGGGTATTTGACTTAAAAGTTACCATGTGGTAAATAATTTCACAACCCGATTCCTTTAATTAGGATATATTACATCCTTGGTGAGGTTAATATTATAAGATTATGGGTGTAACAACTTTTTACTATATATTTTTGTATTTTATCTTATTTAATGTGGATTAAAATTATAAATACATAATATATTCATTGATTATTTTTTCACATCGATGTTATTGTACATTCAAGGGTATACTTCACAATCGCATTTTTTCCAGCATTTTTACACATGATTTTACCTTAGATGAAGTTATATAATAATTATCTAATAAACCAGTTAATTTTATTCTCTTCTAGTTAGTCATGATATTTTTCAAGTAATAGTACCATTTCCACTCTTGGTACATAATTTTTTTTTGAAATTTGTTTCATAAAATTCAACTTCATTAAACACTTTAGTTAGAAAACCTATTTTCTCATAAAACCCTATTTTCTAAAAAAATCCAAATTATTTTTAGCCATTAAAAAATTATTTATTAAATAAATTTTAACCCTTTTTTATTTTACAAATATTTTTAAGTAAATATTATTTTTGTGTTCTGAACAAGGTACTTTTCTAACATTTTTACCATGACAAAGGAATGATATATTTTTTTACCTTGCATAACATGTATAGATTTACACACCATCATTTATTCAAAGATTCATTTTCAAGTTTAAAAGATTAATTTTTAATAGAAATATTTTTAAATGTGTTTTTTGATGAAAATGATTTTCCAAATGATTTTCAAAATCCGACAGATATTTTCCTCATGAATGTTTTTAAAATACTTTTTTTAGTATTTTCATTCATAAAAGACAACAACTGTTTATCCTCACTACACTTAGGATATTTTGTATTGATACTATAATTATTCTTCCTCTACATTTTTTTTGATTTATTTTACCAATTATAGTATTGAGATACACTACCTTTGATTCCTTTTAGTCCCCATGTAATATTAAATTTCCTATGATCATTTAACATTGATTTACCCCTCATTATAGATATCATTTACCATGGATATGTTTATTTACTAAACCTCATATAATTTTTATATAAATTGTTTGGTTTAATAGTTATTTTATTATATGGGGAAATATTTATAAATCTATATACATTATTAAATAGGTATATTTGATAAGGCACATTGTTAATTAAATAAATTTCTTACTTCACTATACAGGGAATGCTTTAGACATGCACTATATGGGTTGGGGACAATTTAATGCAATCTTTATAGGTTGGGGACCATTCAAGGTAACCCCCTAAATCAATAGTTAGTCTCATAATATGTAATTAGTTTTAAAAAATCACATTGAGTTTGATTCAATGAATAATAGATGGGTTTTTACCCCCATACTTAAACCATATTGTGAAAGGTAATGATGGTAATAGTTTATGTTCTAGATACATGATATCCAATAATTACACATTTACTTAATTATTATCCAAGATGATTTCACTATTAAAAAAATATAAGGATGCATATCATTATTATTATATTGATTAAATGGAATGTGCTTTACTTTTGTAACATTCATTATTGATTATTCCTTGCCTTGTTTTTTAAATGGAATTTGTTTTCATTTATTTACCATTCTGTATTATTAATCCACTTCCTTCTCAGTTTATTGATTATATAGAATGTTTCTTTAATTATTTCCTTTCCATATTGACTATTCTCATTGATTCAGTATTACATCCGATACAATTTCCCTTACTGTGAATTTGTGCTCACCCATATTTTGATTCATTTCCCTAGGAATCCATGAAGTCTACTAATAATGATATTCAAGCATATTATAGATGGAATTAATTTATTATCCTCAAAATAAAAAAAATGTTGTAATTATTGTATTTATATATAATGTCAGACTCATTTATGTATTTAGTTTACCAAGACTATTAAATTGTATAGTCATATAGGATTTGATATAATTTTATCATATTCTACTGTAATGGTAACACAACATTGACTCTAGGATACTGGGGTTGGTTCACTATATTTGGTATTAAAGAAAGTTTGTTAGAATCATTGGGAACTAGATTTAGGCAAAAATAGAGTATAGAATAGAACCCAATGATATAATTTGAGGATAAGTATAGAATAATATTATAGAATTTTGGTATCGTAGTGATAATGTCAGTCTTCCTACAAGTACAACCCTAACCAGTTACTATAAGTGTCCATGGTTCTGGAACAAATGTACCTCGAGGAAAAACCTTGAAAAGGAGCATCCAAATGGACTCGAGAGAAACTTGTTACATGAAAACATGGTTTACTTCACCCTTAGTTTTACATTCATGGGGGATATACTCATGATAATCACATTATCATTATAATCCATTATGATAAATTTAAATAGATAATGACAATGGATGAGATAGTTTAAATATGATTTGTCTTAGAATGAAAATAATTTTACAATATTTATACATCCTAAAAATGATTATATGGTTTTTATGATTGATTCTAGCACTATGGTTTTTTGTTTTAGAAAATTACCTCTTTAAAAGGATAAACTCTAGGCCAAGGAAGAAACTATGTAAAAATAAATGGATGATGTATTTTTTTGTTAATCTTGTATTTAAAGCCTTTGTTAGAAGGCTATTTAATGATTAACCACATTTAAATGATGTCCACCATTTTTATTTTGTAAATATGGATTTAGAAAATGACAACTTTTATACTTGGTGAAAACCCATAAAATCCAGAAAGGAACTGGGGCTTTAACATATGATTGAAGGATGATAAGGGTTTCTCCCATACCATTGTCCTATGTGATGTTCTGGTTAATGTATGATTTCATTTATCTAAATAAATTTATAATTAAATATTATTAATGAACCAGTGATGTTACTTTTTAGGATCAACCATTAATTTATTAATCATGTTAGTTTTTTAAAACACTTAGATATAAACATAATTATTTTTAATTGGTATTACGATTCATTAAAAGTAAATTTCTATGCTTTATACATCAAATTTGATTTTGGATATCCATTTCTTAACATAATGGATGATTTGTAAATTGATCAAAGAAAACCAAATGAAGAAATTGTGTCTATATAAATATATCAAGTAATTATAGTTCCTTATACCCTTAGGTAGCAAAATAATTAATCAATATTAGGGAAATGATCAGAAAAAATATTTTCGTAATACTTTAATTTTATTTATAACTGATGGTCTTATAAATCATCACAGATTTATAGATTTTTGGCCCTAAACTTTCCATTTATCATTCACTTGTATTTTATTGATGAACTCAATATCTCCATATTTTTTCCCTTCCCTCTAAGTTTATATCTACACTTTCCACCAATGTTCTCCTACATAGCGATCTAGTTATATGTTGGTCTATGTGAATATTGCATTTACCATTCTCCCCATTCTAGAGGATGTTTTATAGACCCTTCTCTAAATATAGTATTTCAACATAGAAAATTTAAAAAAATATATTACTAAGGTTATGTTAAAATTGTGAGGATAAAATTTATTTAAGGTGGTGAGAATGTGACACCCCATAATTCTTAAGTAAGAACATTGTATTTGATAACATGTATAACACGCAACACCAAGCACATAAGGGAATATAATATCATGAGAATTTATTATATATTTAATATTTTTATAAAATTAACCCATGAAATATCATGAAATTAATTTTATACTGTGTTAGAATGTGTTGCACGTAACAACTAATTTCTTCAATGACTTGCATTACACACAAGACCATGTTTTACGAAGAAACAATGTACTATTAAAATATTATTACATAACATATTAAGACATAACCTAGCCATTAAATAAGTGGTTATGAATATTATTAACTAACTTATTAAAATATATGGTTTACACAAATATAAAATGAATTCATTGGTTACTAATTACTTAGAAATGAAAATACAATCCAACTAAATATAAAGAAACTATTTATATTTATATGCTCAAAAAAGTGTTTCATCACAATAAATTAATTTTTTTAATATCAGTGAATGATATTAATGAAATTTTACTATTATATACCCCAAAAATATATTTTTGATATTCATATAATATATTTTATTGGTATAAAATAAGAACAAACCAAATTTTACACATAAAAACCTGTATTTTTTAAATATACATTTACTGCCTTTTAAGGGAGATACTATTTTATATAAAAATGTTGGAACATTATAAGTTTAATATGAATAAATAAAATTAGTTTTTTAATGAGATATATAAAAAATAAGCTAGGGTGAATTTTTTTTTATTTTTTTGACTTTTCATTTTTTGGATGAATAGTGAAAAATATTGAATTTTAATTTAAAACAGTTTTTTTAACTAATTTATCTAAAACTTTGAATTATATTTTTAAATGTTTTTAAAGTAAAATTATATTAATTATACTAATATTAATCTAATTTATCTTATTAGATCCAATTTTACTTTGAAATTGAATATAAAAACACATGAAACCTTGAAACATTTTTACGTTAAAAACATGCTTTATTGTCCCATTTACACTATTAAATTTAAATTAAGGTCTACCAATTACATGAATATAATTAATAAAAATGGATTCCATATTTTTTATTATAATAATTTATTATTTTTAATAATATAATCATTGTTTCTGAAAAAAATAGTGAATGTAATTGAAATTAATTACAAAGATTAAGAGAAAAATTAGCTTAATATTGGGTTGAACCGTAAACTGAATATAAAAAATCACTCATAAACATGTAAAAAATACATTTTATGTTCATATATATAATCTATTCTCCCTTTTATCAAATTTAGATCATTATTGGATCCACTTTACATGGGAAAAACGCAGGTAGAATTCCCATTTCAAAACATTACATGAATTTCACTTCTCCTCTACTATAAAAAAGAAATCAACCCTCCCAATTATTCACATCTCTTAAGACCTTTTTCTCACCCAAAATATTCACTTATAATCTAAAAATATTTATCTTCCAAAAATATAAGCCTCAATTCGGTAATAATTCAATCCAAGGAACACCTTTAGTGAAAACCAAATGGAGTTACCCAAAGAAGAGTTAACATCCTTTTTCAAGGTCTTTTGTTTTATTTTCATTCTCAACCACCAAAAGTATTATTTCTCCATTATTACATAATAATAAAATTATAATAAATATAATGATATTTTTGTAATTAAAATTGTTCCTCATTCACTAAAGCACACTCCCATCTAATGGGTAACAAACATACTGATTCGTGTATGGTGAATTACCGCATTGTGAAACATTGATTGTTCGTTCATACTTTACTTTCTCTCATGGTGGGAATTATGAAAAAAAAATTTATTTATATATGACATATATAATATTTATAATTTTTTATGCTTATATAACACATACCTTTATGATTTACATTTTGTGGGAAAATTATAACATCGTTTGTGGAAGTGTGGACAATCGCCTCCTCAAAGTGACGTGATTCGTTCATCCTAAATATTGAATATATAAATTATGGTTTTAAGAAACCTATGTTACATATAATATATATATATATATATATATATTAAAATTTAATTATAATATACATATAAATATATATCATTTACTTTTTATTATTTAAAATATGACAAGTAAAAGAATGTAATGTTCATGCATATATACAAAATACCATCTCCATGAATAGTTCATTTCATTTCCTATATAAAAAAATTATGGATTATTATAAAGACATATATACTGGATATATATAATAATTATATCATGTATTAAATTCTCTATATGATGATATCATGATCTAATTAATAAGAACAACAAGTAACAATTCAAATCATACTAAAAAAACTAAGGAAATAACAATTGAAATTGTGAAAATAATGAATGATTGTTAAAAAAAGTGTAATAATATATCATAAGAAGTTAATATATGATATTATGAATATATTTATGGTATTATTATAATATATTAACATGTTTGATAACCATATATTGGAGTTTAAAGTATGTTCACCCGAAAGGAAACACAAGTTAAGGGATTTAATCTATCCTTTTACACCCATGAGATAAATTTAATATTCAAAAATTAAATATTTTATGACGTATATATGCTAACAATTTTTGATATATTATATAATGATATATATTATACCCATATTATATTGATTTTGAATTTAAATTACTTCTTTTAATTGTATTTTAATTACTTGTTACAAAGTGGTAAATAATTTCATAATCATATTCCTTTTGTTGGATTATATTACATCCTCATTGTCATTAACACTACAAGACTATGTGTATAATCACTTTTTACAATTTTTTTTTATTCACAATTTTTTTATTTAGATTTACATTTTTCACACATAATCTATTCAGTGATTTATTCTCACATAAACTTCATGGACTTTTCAAGTGTTTATTTAACAATATAATTTTATTAGTGATTATTTAAACAAGAATTTCCATCAAAGGAAATTATTTGATCATATTTTAATAAAAACTTTCATTTTCATATCCATTTGTAATTCATGAAAATTTTAAGGTAATAGTTCTATTTTTCTACACTTTCGTACTAAATATGTATTAAAAATGATTCTATGAAAACTCGACTTCATTTAACTCTTTAGTCGGGGAACCCGTTTTCTTATAAAAACCACATTTAAAAAAAACCATAACTGCTTTTATGAATTAAAAAATGTTTTATTAAATATTTTTTTACCCATTTGTCTTTTACAATTTTTTTTCAAATGAATATTTTATTCATTTTTTGAACAAATCAATGTTCTAACCCTTTTATCATGAAAAATGAATGATATTTTTAACGTATACATCATGTATAGATTTTCCCGCCATCATTTCTTGAAAAAAATAATTTGAATGTTTAAAATGTAAATGTTTGAGTAAAATTTTATTAAATGTTATTTTTGAAGAAAAGGATTTTCCAAATGTTTTTCAAAATTAAAAGATATTTCCCTCAATAATTTTTTAATATATATATTTTAGTATTTTCATTCATCAATGATAGAAACCCTTTATCCTTACTCCATTTAGGGTATTTTTTACTAATAACATCATAATTCATCCTCTATATGTTTTATGATTTATTTGACCAATTGTAGTATTGAAATTCACTACCTTTTTTCCTTTTAGTCCCCTTGAAATATTCAATTTCATATGATCAGTAAACATTGAATTTAACCTAATAATCCATATAATTTATCATGTATATGTTTATTTCTAAAACCATATATCATTATTAAATGTGGTGTTTACTTTGATAGTAATTTAATTATCTAAGAAAATATTGATAATTTTTTATCCATTGTTCAATATAGATATTTGATAAGACACATAATTAATTAATTAAATTGATTATTTCACAATATGAGAACTTCTATGGAAATTCACTATATAGGTTGTGACTAGTTAATATAATTCCAATGAGTTATGGATTAGTCAATGCAATCCATACGGGTTGGGGACCGGTTAATGTAAGCCTTACATGTTGGGGACTATTTAAAGTGCCCCCCTTGATGCTTCAGTAGTCTCATAAGCTGAACATATTTGGAGAAAAACATTTTGAGTTTGTTTCAAAGAAAAATTTGTGGGTGTCTACCTACAAACTTAAACAGTCTTTTGAATGGTATTGATGGTGCTGGTTCATCTTCCATATACAGAACATCCAATATTAAGCATTACCTTCATTATTATTCATGATATATTAATTCTGAAAAAACTATTTTTATGCATTCCATCATCATTATATTTATTAAATGGAATGTGCTTCATGTTCTTACTGTTCTATGTTGATTATGTGTTATCCATTTATTTTTAATGGAATAGTTTTTCAATTATTTACATTGAAATAATATTTATCCACTTTATTATTAGTTTTTTGATTATATTGTTGTGTATTGAGTTATTACCATTCCATATTGATTATTCACATCGATTTATTATTGTTTCCATTGTACATACCCTTACACAGGATTTGAGATCACCCTTATTTTTTTCCATTGTCTGGGATTCCCTGAAGTGAACTGAGAAAGATATGAAATGATATTAAAGATAGAATAAATTCATTATCCTTGAAAAGAATTATGTTGTAAATAGTGTATTCATTTTTAATGTAATTCTCCTATATGTATATTTTTTACTAATAAAAATTAATTATTCAGTCCAGTAGTATGTGATTTACTTGTATCTTATACTAATGTAATTGTAGCACGACCCTTTCTTCATGTTTCTGGGGTTAGGTTGCTATAGTTCTGGGCACCATTGGGTAGTGAGAAATATATCATTGTTTCATTTCAGGATCATGGTTTTTAATTCAAACTCCTATTATTTATGGACTATGAATTGACATGGATATATAGACCAAACATATAAAAAGTAGACTTTAACATACATAGACATTACATCACTTTTCTAGAATACATAAAACATTAAAAAAAATGGACGCCCAATGAACATATTAGTTTATTTCCATTGTAAACACTGAACAAAAGTATATTAACTCAATGAAATATTTTTAATGTTTCCCAAAAAGATATCACCCTTTAGTATTTATACATAAATCCTTTCTTCATAACCTAGGGAAGGGAAACATAATAAACAGATGACCTCGAATTATCAAAAAGGGTAAATAAAGAAAATGTATAAGGATATCATGATCATAAGGGTATGATAATGTGATCATGATCATTATAAGATCATTCCGTTCATATAAAAAATATATACATGAATCATTTCATAAACATTGGTAGTGGATATGACATGAATCATAAGAGAAAAAATTACATGATCTATGAAACATAATATAAGAATAAGACATGGAATTTTGGCATACACATATGTATATAAAAACCATATGTCATGGTTTCCTACTATGACCTTTTTAACTTGTTAGGCTAGGTATAATCACCCATGCACCTACTTAGGGATTAGGAATCCATATTTTGTACAATTATATTTTGGGTCTGGGGTGTCCTCCCATGTACCCTCTTGTTTCAGGATAGGGAATTCCTACAATTTAGCCTCTTGTTTTGGACATGGGATGCCCTCTCGTGTACCCTTTGAGATCATAAAACATTTATCATTACCCAATACATTATAAGGAGATGTAGGTATCACCCATATAATAATGAAATCATTCATACATTTTCCAAAAAATCATAAACAATAATATCATAACCCATGAAATAAAATGGGTTTCATAAACATGATTTCATAACTTATTTTATGGAAAAATGAAATAGTTTTTATAATAATTTCATCAAATTATAACCCATGAAAATAAGTGTATTTTGTAGACATATAGCCGATGAAAGAGAAATATATTTCGTAAACATAATTCCACAAAACATAATGCATTTTAAGAAAGAATATGAACCGAAACATTGAATCATTTCCCTAGAAATTCATGAGTAACACCAATGTATGTTATCTTAGATTTGAAATGATTTTGAATTAACTTTTCCAAATACTTTGAGATGAAATTATATATTCTCTTTTGAAAAATGATTCTTTAAACATAAAACAATTTTAAAACTATTTTCATCAAAATTAACTTGAAAACTTATAAATTAATCATTAAAAACCTTTTGAAATACATTTTCCTTTTAAAAATATATAGGAGGTTGAAAACATTTTGAACACTGTTTTTACTTGAAAACATATAAAACAATCATGAAAACCATTTGAAAACCACTTTACTTGAAAAATACTTTAAAACAAATTTAAACAAAAATCAGAATTATTTTAAAACCATTTATTTGAACATATATTTTTGAATTAATTTTCTTAAAAATTAAAAATTTAAACATGCAAAGGAATCTTTAATCGAATGACTTTGAGTAAATCTTTACATGTCATATGAGGTAAAAAGAATATTCCTTACGTACAGTAAAAATGTTATAAAAATTCCATATTCAGAATGAGAAAAGAATATTCCTTTGAAAATATTGTTATAATACAAAATGGGTAAATTTTTATTTTAATGTTCATATGATATTAGTATAATATTCTTTGAATACCATTTTTTAGAGAAAGGGTTTAAAAGAACACAAATTTCTAACAGAAGAGATATGTAAGATAATATTTTATTGAAAACATTTTATTATGTATCTTAAGTATCAAAGAGTGGAAAAAATTGTACTAATACATGAATACATCAATACTAACAAGTTTAGAATAAATATTTGTATTTTTTAAATATTTATTATAATATTTCATCAATAAAAATGTGATAATAAACAATATCTATATACTGTGAGACTATTTCAATAAACTCTTACCATATGGTAACTTTCAATCAAAATACCAATATAGGAAAAATAAATTACATGTATTTAAAATATAATGAAATATTTAGAATCATGATATTAAAATTCAATGGTTTTTTACACACCTCATATAAAAATATTGGCCTATAACATGGCATGTGTCTCAAAGAAGGAATATTGAGACAAAATTAGTATACCAATTTGGTAACTTCTGAATATTAAATCCCATGACATAAATAAAATAAAATAGTTATTTAAATACCCATATATTTAATTATAAGTGGAATAGAATACATTTATGATCTTTATATACACCACAAAAAAGGAATTTATTAGTGAATAAAGCATGTATCTCACGGAAATAATGAGTGAGACGAAATTCTCTTACCTTGTGTCTTGACTCTCATTGTACTCGTTCATGCCTCATGTATAATAAATGCATGTTTATTATAAATCCTTAAAATAAACATATTATTATATCTAATAACATATATGGTAATATTATGACTTTATATTACTCGTCTATTAATAATTTCATGTTAAGTTTATGCTTCAGGTAATATTTGACTTGTTTTTTTCTTGTGTCATAAAATGTTATATATTTTGTCCTTATAAGTAAGTCATTAATTCAATAATTTAAACCATTAAATATATATAATTTATATTAATTATATTTTTCTATAATAATTTATAAAATATAGATGTAGGAAATGGAATACACCATTCATGGTGACAGTAGCCCATACTTATGCATGAACACTATTTCCATTTTATTTTCATATTAAAAGAAAGATATTAAATGAAATATATGTATATACACTACTAAAAATTAGGTCAAGAGCGACCGCCATTGGCGGTCACTGTTGGCCTGTAGAGACCGCCCAACGGCCGCCAATGGCGGTCGCTGAAGGTGGCCGAGACCTCGGCCTACAGCGACCATAGCGGTCACTGAAGCCGACCGGAATTCCGGCCTAGAGCGACCGTCGTTGGCGGTCGCTGAAGCCGGCCAAGACTTCAGCCTCTAGTGACCGCCAATGGCGGTCGCTACACTTGAATTTTTTTTTAAATTTCATGAAAAAAAATAAAACACAGCATATAAATCATAAAAAATGAAAAACAAATCCAAACACAGTAAACATTAAGATCATCATAAACACAAAATGATAGACGTGCTTCAACGATCCGCAACAATCTGCTTTAAAAACCTACAATAAGATACAAAGAAAACTAAACAAAACAAACGTAAATTTAACATCTTTATTAAGTTATTATATACATATAATAAAATGAAATTTGACATCTCATGGGTGCTCTAATAATTTAAAACCACCAATTTAAGAAATGTTATCATTTTTGAATTTGTTTTTCTTATTTTAGAGTCTTTGCTTTAGTTTAGAAAAGTGTTTTTTTTGTCTTAAAATGAATGTTTTTCATGCGCACCACACGTCCGATGGATGTGCCGCCTCCTCCTACATCTCACGAATAATATTCTTATCGTTCTCGTGCGGTTTCAGGTCATTCGGAGCACGTTTAATCTGAATTCGACCGTGACACGCCGTTTTGGTGTTTTATGACTCCGGAAACGTGTTTCTGTTCACCGCGGTCAAACAGAACCTCTGATTAATGTTCCCTCTATCCATATATTTCACAATTTACTTCACGGTTGTTGTCGTCTGATTTTGTGGCATTCCAAGGTCGTTCGGGTGGTTTTGACCACCCAGTGCGCCCTTTTAGAGCGCGTCGAACTGCTAAAAATGACACATTAAGTCGTACCACACGTACCACTTGTCTGATGGATGTGCTGCCTCCTCCTATATCTCAATAATAATATTCCTATAGTTCTCGTGCGGTTTCAGGTCATTCGGACCACGTTTTCTCTGAATTCAAGCGTGACACGCCGTTTTGGTGTTTTATGACTCTAGAAAGGTGTATCCGGTCACCACGGTCAAACGACACCTCAAATTGACATTCCTTCTATCCTACCATTTCAAAATTCACTACGCGGTTGTTGTCCTCTGATTTCGTGGCTTTCTGAGGTCGTTCGGGTGGTTTTGACCACCCAACGCGCCCTTTTAGAGCGCGCCAAACTACTGAAAACGACACATTCGATCATACAACCCACACCGCACGTCGGATGGATGTGCCGCCTCCTCCTGCATCTCAAGAATAATATTCCTATCGTTCTTGTGCGGTTTCAGGTCATTCATAGCAAGTTTTCTCTAAATTCGACCATGACACGCCGTTTTGGTGTTTTATGACTCCGGAAACGCGTTTTCGGTCACCACGGTAAAATGGTACCTTCGATTGACGTGCCGTCTATCCGACCATTTCAAAATTAACTCTGTGGTTGTTTTCGTCTGATTTCGTGGCATTCTGAGATCGTTTTCATGGTTTTGACCACCCAGTGCGCCCTTTTAGAGCGCACTGAACTGCTGAAAACGACACATTTGGTCGTACTGCGTGCACCGCATGTCCGATGGACATGCTGCCTCCTCCTGCATCTCACAAATAATATTAATATCGTTCTCATGTGGTTTCAAGTCATTTGGAGCACGTTTTCTCTGAATTCGACCGTGACACACTGTTTTGGTGTTTTATGACTCCAGAAACGCGTTTCTGATCACCACGGTCAAACGGAACCTCTGATTGACATTCTGTCTATCCGAACATTTCAAAAATCACTCCGCGGTTGTTTTTGTCTGATTTCGGGGCATTCCGAGGTAGTTTGGGTGGTTTTGACCACCTAGCGCGCCCTTTTAGAGCGCACCGAACAGCTGAAAACGACACATTCAGTTGTACCGCCCGCACCGCATGTCCGATGGACGTGCCGCCTCCTCATGCATCTTATGAATAATATTCCTATCGTTATCATGCAGTTTCAGGTCATTTAGAGCACGTTTACTCTGAATTTGACCGTGACACGCCGTTTTGGTGTTTTATGACTCCGAAAATGTGTTTCCGGTCACCGCAGTCAAACAGAACCTTTGATTGATGTACCGTCTATCTGACCATTTCAAAATTCACTCCATGGTTGTTTTCGTCTGATTTCGTGGCATTCCGAGGTCGTTTGGGTGGTTTTGACCACCCAGCGCGCCCTTTTAGAGCGCGTCGAACTGCTGAAAACGACACATTCGGTCGTACCGCGTGCGCCGCATGTCCGATGGACGTGCCGCCTCCTCTTGCATCTCATGAATAATATTAATATCGTTCTCATGTGGTTTCAGGTCATTCAGAGCAAATTTTCTTTAAATTTGATCATGACACGCCGTTTTGGTGTTTTATGACTCCAGAAACGCGTTTCCGGTCACCGCGGTCAAACGGTACATCTGATTGATGTGCCGTCTGTTCGACCATTTTAAAATTCACTTCACGGTTGTTTTTGTCTAATTTCGTGGCATTTTGAAGTCGTTCGGGTGGTTTTGACCACCCAGCGCGCCCTTTTAGAGCGCGCCGAACTGCTGAAAACGACACATTCGGTCGTACCGCCCGTATCGCATGTCCTATGGATGTGATGCCTCCTCATGCATCTCACGAATAATATTCCTATCATTCTCGTGCGGTTTCAGGTCATTCAGAGCACGTTTTCTCTGAATTCGACCGTGACACGCCGTTTTGGTGTTTTATGACTCCGTAAAGGCGTTTCTAGTCACCACAGTCAAACGGCACCTACGATTGACGTGCCGTCTGTCCGACCTTTTCACAATTTACTCCGCAGTTGTTGTTGTATGATTTCGTGGCATTCTGAGGTTGTTCGGGTGGTTTTGACCACCCAGCGCGCCCTTTTAAAGCACAACGAACTGCTGAAAATGACACATTTAGTCGTACCGCCTGCACCACACGTCCGATAGACGTGCCTCCTCCTCTTTCATCTCACGAATAATATTCCTATCGTTCTCGTGTGGTTACAGGTCATTTGGAGCACGTTTTCTCTTAATTCGACCGTGACACGCCGTTTTGGTGTTTTATGACTCCGGTAATGCGTTTCCAGTCACCGTGGTCAAACGACACCTCTTATTGATGTGACTCCTATCCAATCATTTCACAATTCACTCAGCGGTTGTTGTCGTTTGATTTCGTGGAATTCTGAGGTAGTTCGGGTGGTTTTGACCACCCAGTGCACCCTTTTAGAGCGCGTCGAACTGCTGAAAACGACACATTCGGTCGTACCGCCCGCACCGCGTGTCCGATGGACGTTTTTCCTCCTCCTACATCTTAAGAATAATATTCCTATCGTTCTTGTGCAGTTTCAGGTCATTCGTAGCACGTTTTCTCTGAATTCGACCGTGACACGCCGTTTTGGTGTTTTATGACTTCGGAAACGCGTTTCCGGTCACCATGGTCAAACAACACCTCAGATTGACGTGTCGTTTATCCTAACATTTCAAAATTCACTCCGCGGTTGTTGTCGTCTGATTTTGTGGCATTCTGAGGTCGTTCAGGTGGTTTTGACCACCTAGCGCGCCCTTTTTGAGCGCGTTGAACTGCTGAAAATGACACATTCGGTCGTACCGCCCGCACTGCATGTCTGATGGACGTGCCACCTCCTCCTAAATCTCACGAATAATATTCCTATCGTTCTTGTGCGGTTTTAGGTCATTCAGAGCATTTTTGATCTGAATTCAGACGTGACACGCCGTTTTGGTGTTTTATGACTCTGGAAACGCGTTTCCGGTCACCGTGGTCAAACGACACCTCCGATTGATGTGCCGTATATCTGACCATTTCAAAATTCACTCCGCGGTTGTTGTCGTCTGATTTAGTGGCATTCCGATGTCCTTCGGGGGTGCGTGGGGAGAGGGAGTGTACAGGGGTGCGGGGGGCTGTCCCGGTGGGGGGGGGGGGGGCTGTACGGGGATGGGGGGGCTATCCGGGGGGGGGGGGGGGGTGCATGGGGGCTGTACGGAGGTGGGGGGGCACTGTTCGGGGGGGGGGGTATCCTGGGGTGGGGGTGTTGTCCGGGGTGGGTGGGGCTGTCCGGGGGGTGCGGGTGGGATGTACGGGGGTGCGGGGTGGGCTGTATGGGGTTGCGCAGGGGCTGTCCGGTGGGGGGGGGGGGCTGTACGGTGGTGACTAAGGATACTACAGAGCCTAGAACACAATTTTTGTGAGAATACTAGAGGCCACATGGTTTGTGAAAACTATTCAAGGTTGTCCACACGTCCATAAGAACAAATCTTTAGTTTTTAGAGAACCTTAAAATGGACATTTGAATGTTTTTCACATGGTTAGTAATCAATGTGGGTAAAATATATTCTATTCCCCAATGTGATAGGAATCCATGTATAGTTGGGGAATATATTTCAAAATCTTGCTACAAAATTGTGCAACCCTATTTTTTTGGAATTTTAATAATTTGAATTAAATTAAAAATATATTAAAACCCTAATTCACCAATTTCACATGACTCATATTAACCAACCAACTTGAAAATCTCCGACCATCTTCCATCCTGGGTCAAATTAGTATTTAATACAGGATGATTAATCTAGCATAGACCTAAAGATGGTGGTCTCATGAAATTTTTCTAATGTTAGTCTATTTGTATATATCATTTTTCTACACACCCAATTTTTAGGTGGATTATTAAATTGAAATTAAACCCTATTATTGTTAGATATGATTTGGTTAATTTAATAGTATTGATAACATTTTCATAGGTTTATAACATTGATTAAATTACCCCTTTGGGTGAGTTTGGTTAAATGGACCTTACAATGACTTATGCGTTAGACCCAATGAGGTGTGCCTTTTACACAATGTTATGAGATATTAAACATATTATTGATTTTTATAATAATTTATGAATTAAATGGATATAATGGGAAGGTATTAGTGGGGGGGGGGGTGAGGGGTTGGATGTACGGGGGTGCGGGGGGGCTGTCCGGGGTGGCGGGGGCAGTCTGGGGGTTGGGGGTGCTTTTCGGGGTGGGTGGGGCTATCCGGGGGGGGGGGGTGCGGGGGGGGGGGGGGGGGCTGTCTGGGGGGTACGAGGTGTGGGGGGGCTGTCCGGGGGTGGGGGTGCTGGCCGGGGTGGGTGGGGCTGTCTGGGGGGTGTGGGGGGGGGGGGGGGGGGCTGTACGGGGGTGCGGGGGGGCTGTCCGGGGTGGGTGGGGGGAGGGGGGTTGTACGGGGGGGGGGGGGGGGGCTGTCCGGGGGGGTGTGGGGTGGGGGGGGGGATGTACGGAGGTCCGGGGGGGCTGTCCGGGGTGGGGGGGGGGGGCGTACGGGGGTGGGGGTGTAGGGTATGATCTAAATAGGATCAATTGGATTCCACCCTAGTTTTCGATAACAATACTTTGTTAAATAGTCCCAGTATACTCAATTTAAAATAAAACATAGAATGAAATATCATTTTAAAGGAAAAGGCCCAATATTAAACCCTACACCTTGGCAACAAAGGCTCCAATGTACTTCATTTATAAAATAATTTCAAAGGTATTATCATATTTCATAATACAAACATTGCTCCAAACCAATATGATACCCCCAAATCACAAAAATTCTCACTAGAAACCCAATTTATACATCAATAAAAACCCCACAAGTAAAAACAAAAACACACCTCGTGAATATGATGCGTCAAACGTGGTCATCACTGCTACCTCCATCCGGTGGGCCAGGGGCCTACAACAAATAAACATTATGAATATTTTCATAAAAAAAATAATTTAAATTAAATAAATAAATATAGTATAAACCTACGTCGTATGATCCCCTGCACCATCACCTGGATGCACATATTCCCGTAGTGCTCTAACCTCAGCGGTCAATTGCGCATTTGCCTCCTTGGAAGCGCGCAGCCGTGCCTCAAAATCTGACAACTACTGTGTCATCTGAGCAACAGCAGGACCGACAACCGCAGCGCGTGACACTACAGAATGAGGAATCCCTGTTCCATAGGTCAAACTATATCCATGCCCGTCCCGACCAATAATGCGATGAAAGATCTCATCCCTTCGCATGGGAAGCTGTCGCTGGTCCTCTGGCAGATGTTCTAACTCAGCTTCAAATTGAGCCTGTGAAATATTTCAATATATATACATATATATGTTAATATATAGATTTATGTAATTATTGGAAAGTACCAGCACTTACTATCAATGCTGCAGCCTCTGGATCATTGTGATCATGAGTCCTCATCCACACCGACATTTTATCAGTCGTCGCACCTTGATCCCGCAACTGTATACGAATAGAATATAAACACAAAACCATATTAATTAATAAATTAAAAAATGAATAATAAATACCTCATGTCGGATCTGAGACACGTGACGAGTCCCGATCCTGTGAGGTGGTCCCTGCAACGCTCAATTCTCAGAATGGCGTGATGACACCTCCTATATTCAATTCATTCAAATTTCAAACAAATCACACATTCTTGAAAATATATATACACCAAAATAAATATACAAACCGCAACACCCTCTGTAGAACAATATACAACCAAGTCATGCCACTGAGTCGGGAGGACACCTCTCGGGACGTTTTCCAGAATGTATAGGGAACCCACATTTGGTACCTAGTGGTCGCTCTTCACTTTGCCTTTATAGTCTTTACACATCTTACGGAATTTTCTCATACACACGGGCTGAAACTCTTCGGGGAATACTTTCAAATTTTTCTATAAAGAAAAAAATCACACATATTAGTATTGTTTATACATAGAGAATAAAGTAAAATGGTCTTCTTACCTGAAACTCCCTCCAAAGACGATCTAATGTGTCCTGAGGGATAGAATCCCAGTCACGCGTGGTCAATGGAAATCGATGTGGGTCACGTATGATGTGACCCATCTGATGAATAAATGCAGGGGCATTCGGTCCCACAGGATGAAATACCTCATCAAATGAAACATCAATTGTCGTGTCAGAATTCCATGATAAAATTCCACGACCCGGGCCTCTCTTGTGAGAGGAAGAAGCAATCGAGTCTGATCCTATTGAAATTTTATATATAATTTGACATATGTTATATATATATATATGTTTATCAATTACATAAAAATAGAGACAATGAAATTCAAACATACATTGGCCCTGAGTCATAGATGCCTCAGATGGATGATGTGGATCTGCTGCCTCTTCCCCTGACATGCCTGCAGTCATAGAAAACATTAGTAAGGGGACTATCCAAAGTGTCTAAAAGATAAATTGGATTGTTCTTAAAAAAATAAAACTTGTAAAATTGTTAATAAAACAAAAAATGGATTGAATAATTAGTTGTGAATGAATTTTAAAAAATCATAAAGTTAACAAAACAGATATACAAATTATGTACAAAACCAGTCAATGCATAGCCAAATTTCAGATAGAATTAATAAAAATTCGTGCAGCACATGAACCAGATGAAGAATACCTCAAAGGGAAGATACACCGACAATAAAATCAATAAACCAAGAGTAAAATCACCCTAAATATTTATAACTGAATAAACTTCCAAATGTGAGGATTAAAACTTACAAGGATTTATAAAATGGTTAGATAATTTATGATATCCTAGGACATTCAATACTGAATAGCAGGAAGACAATTATACCTTTCATTAAGCATGAAAATTAACCATTTCTCCTTCAACAGCCACTCTGACCCAATAAATATCTTCTTCACATTGAACTACGGTATGTTGATCAAGTTGTTGGTAAACAAACAGAACAGTCTCAGGTTCATCTTCTTCAAATAAAAACAATTCTCGCCGAGACATTTTGACAACAACTTGCCAACTTGGATTCGAAGGCAAAGTAATGAAGAATACTTGTTCCGCTTGTGATGTCAAAATGAAAGGTTCATTCTCAAATCGTTCATTATTTCTGTATAACATATAGTTAAAATTCACCAATGAAAACTGATATTGATCGACTTTACATCCACGCACTGGATCAACCCAATTACACTTTAACAATATGTACTTCAAACCGTGTGTGCATACAACTTCAATGATGTCTATCAATTGACCATATTAATAACCAAAATCGACAAATGGATAACCAATTCCACTGTTTTGTGTTACTCGATTGTCGTCAACATCTTTAATGCGAAATCGAATACCATTAGCATCAGTAGCTTTATAACGACGAGCCGTTATAGATGGAACCTCAGCCTGTTAGATAAATACTTCAGTTAGCATGGGGACCCCTTACTCCCTCAACTTACAAACCTACATAATTTATAAAATTCAATACTGATATATGTAGAAATAAATTAGTATAATACTTCACTCATAATGAAAATCAATTTATAAATACATAATCCTTGAACCAATCATGAAATGAAACATAATGAGATTTTTGAATTTGCTACTCAGTCGCACGATACATCTCTTCTTTTATCTCATTAAGGTGTTTCCTGCAAATGATAACGCTATGTTTAAATGATCTACTTATGCAAACAAAACATGTAAAAGTTATACAAGCACATTGATAAGATACTTACTATATTAATGGTGCAACTGATGGAGTATTGAAGAAGATATATTGATGTGCTTGTATCCACTCAATGTTGTCCATATCAAATGTGGTTCCTTCTCTAATTGGACCATCATGAATCCGAGAGGGCTTATCTAATTTTGTTTTAACATCCATAAGATATTCTGCACAAAAAGTAGTACACTCATCCATCAAATAACCATTGTCTATTGATTCCTCTGGACGAGCTCTGTTGCGTAAAAATCTTTTCAATGTACTAAAATATCGTTCAATAGGATACATCCACCTAAATTTCACTGGACCAGTAGCCATTACTTCATCTGTTAGGTGCACTGTCAAGTGGACCATAACATTGAAAAATGAGGGGGGGGGGGATGTTTCTCAAACTGAAAAAGAGTAAGTACAATTCAGTCCTGCAAAATTTTTAAATCACTCATTCGTTGATTTCTTAAACAAACTTGTCTAAAAAAATTACTCATCTCAATCAACGTCTGAACAACATTGGGGGATAAACAATCACAAATTGTGATTGGAATCAACTGCTGAAGTAGTAGGTGATTGTCATGACTTTTCAACCCTTGAAATGTATTGCTCATCAGATTCACACAATTTGAAATATTAGAAGAGTAACCATCAGGCACCTTGACCATATTCAAAATGGAAAGAAATGTCTCTTTCTCCTTTGTAGTCATTGTATACTATGCAGCATGCATATATGCCTGGTTTCCCTCAGCTAATTGTAAATGAAACTGTTTCCTTAAACCCATTTCTTCCAAATCACGACGTGCATTAACATGGTCCTTTGATTTTCCACTGACACCTAAAATAGTCCAGAATATGTTATCAAAAACATTTTTTTCAATGTGCATGGCATCCAAATTATGCCTCAGCATGTTAGTTTTCCAATACGGAAGACTACAAAAAATACTTTTCTTTTTCCAATTGTGACTGCACTGCCTACCCGCAACACGAATATTACGCACTGGAGGAGCCACCAAATCCAGAATTTCATATACCGTGCGGATGTTTTCTTCCTCAATCTGCGATAACATTTCGACTCCTGTCATGATATTTGGTGCTGGGATGAACTCTCTAGAACCATCAAATTCCACTCTATCCTTTCTGAACCTGTGCTGAGGGGGGAGAAAACGCTTGTAACCCATGTATGCCCATTTTTTGGAATGTTTAAGCCATACATATTTTTTACTTTTATTGCAAAAAGGGCAAGTAAATTATCCTTTTGTAATCCATCCTGATAAATTCGCATAAGCTGGGAAGTCATTGATTGTCCACAATAAAGCATCATGCAGTTTGAACATTTCATTCATTTTGCAGTCATAAGTCATCACACCATCGCCCCAAAATTCATTCAACTCATCAATCAATGACTGAAGGTAAACATCAATCTTATCCCCCGGACTTTTAGGTCCATCAATAAGAGTGGAAGGTAATATAAATTGTTGCTTCATATAAAGCCACATAGGAAGATTATATGGAACCAACACCACGGGCCATGTGCTATGAGTTGCATCAACCATAGACTTGAATGGATTGAAACCATCTACTGCCAATCCCAATTGGACATTACGAACATCTTTAGCAAAGTCGGGATGTCTCTTATCAAAATCCTTCCATTCATGAGAGTCTGTCGGGTGGGTTAACATATCACTTTCATGAACTCTTTCTGCATGCCATATCATTAAATTAGAAACTTTAGATGACATAAAAAATCTTTTCAACCTCGGTTTAAGGGGAAAGTAACGCATTTGCTTTATGGAAATCGGTTTCCCCTATATCATAATCTAACTTTGATGAGTCTTATTTCCACTGTTCTCTTTCCACCTGGAAGCACCACAAACAGTACAAATATCCAAATGGGCAGTTTCCTTTCTAAACAACATACAGTTGTTTGCACATGCATCTATGGTATCATATGTAAAACCTAAATTCTCTATCAACTTACGAGCATAGTAATACGACTCGGGAATCTTAGCATCGACAGGAAGAACTTTTTTCAATAACACCAAAAGCATGTCGAATGATGTGTCTAACCAATTATTCAAAGTCTTAAAATGCAACAACTCCATGATAAATGACAGTTTATTGTAAGAAGTAAATCCAGGATATAATTCTGTTTTAGCATCATCAAGTGCTTCATAAAACCTCATCGAATAACGATCTGCACTAGAGCGAAGATTTATCTCACCGGTATCAAGATTCTGGATGTCAATTCCTTCAGGATCAAACCCATGCACCATTTCAGTAAGAATTTCATGCATTGGATCATTCATCCTTGCATAAACATCCATCTGAGTTGCATCCGTATTTTGACAACGAACATATTATTCTCCATGACGAGTCCAACTCTTATAATTTTTCAGAAATCCATTAAAGAATAGGTGATCCCTCATAGTATCTTGTGTGAATTGATATCTGTTAGCACATTTTCTACATGGACAACTAATATAGTCACTTTAAAATCCTATGGTGAAGTCAATAAACTGCATAATTCCATTGATATATTCTCTAGACGTTCGATTTGGAAGATCAATCCAACTCTTATCCATAATAATATCTGTATAACAAACATTTACACAATACTTATTACATTTGCATTTTTCAAATCAACTATATTTAAAATAAATACTAATCATTTGTTTATAAACCATTGATAAAATAATAATGTAACTGAAAGCCCATGTCATACCTGATTGTGCTACAAACCTGGAAGGGAGGGGAGCCGAAGCCGGTGCTGCGAGGGAGAGGAGAGGCAGCGAAGGGGAGCCGAAGCCAAAGGCGGTGCGGTGAGGGAGGGGACAAGTGGCGGTGGCGGGGAGCCGGAGGAGAGGAGGCGGTGAGGGGACGGGGGACAGGTAGCGAGGGGGTGGGGGGGGGGGGTGTCCGGGGTGCGGGGGGGGCTTTCTGGGGTGTGGGGAGGGGTGTTCGGGGTGCGGGGGGGGGGGGGGGGGGTGGGGGGTGCGGGGTGCGGGGGGGGGGGGGGCTGTCTGGGATGCGGGGGCCCTGTTCGGGGTGCGGGGGGGGGGGGGGGGGTTGTCTGGGGTGTAGGGGCCGTCCGGGGTGGTGTGGGGGAGGGCCGAGGGGGCGGAGGGCCGAGGGCGGAGGCCAAAGAGCGGAGGGACGCCGGAGGGGAGTGGAGGATGGTTGGAGGGCGGAGGGCGACCATAGTGGGAGGGCAGAGGGCGGAGGGCGCGCAGAGGGTGGAGGCCGACGAGTGCGGCGAGCGGTGGAGGGCGGCGGGGCATGCGGTGAGGCAGGGTGGCGGGGGAGGGCGCGCGGGGCGGGCGACGACAAGGGGGGGGGGGGGCGAGGGAGACGGTGGGGGGGGGGGTGAAGCCCTAAGTTTTTTTTACAATGGTCAGCGACCGCCATTGGCAGTCACTATTGGGTACCTATAGCGACTGCCAAAGGCGGTCACCCGTGTTAGGGGGCTTCAATGCCCAATATTCTAGTAGTGATAAAATCATTAAAATTGAATAATTATTTCATATATATCATATATTTTCACTAAACGTATTTTTAATACATTACATGTAGTTTCTGAATGAATCATATCTCTTTGAATGGGAGGCAGTCCATACTACCTCAAACAAAATTATCTTGTTTACATAAGATTAAATGCATAAGGGTATGTTCTATGTAGAAATTAAAGAATAATAAATAAATTATAAATATAATATTTATCATATATAAATATAATTTCCATCATACTTTCCACCATTAGAGTCAGTAAAGGAGAAATAAACAATCATTATTTCATGAGGTTGTAGTTCATTATACATGTAAACAGTATTTTCATTACCCATTAGACGGGCCTGTAAGTTTAGGTTCAACCCTTAACATAATGACATAATAGTATATTAAGGAAACCAATGTAGTTATAAAAGAATTAAAGAATTATATTTTATGGGGTTTGGAAAGAAAATAAATGATAGGACCTTGAGAAAGGATGTTACCCCATATTCAGGTAACTCTTTTTGGTTTCCACCAAAGGGCCTCATTGGATGAATTTATACCCAAAAATAGGATTAAAAGAGTTACATATGGATTTTTAGAATCTTATATTACAGATATTTTACAAACTAATGTGTCTTGAGAGGTTTGTATATGTGGGATGAGAGGAGGCCTTTTTATAGTGGAGGAGGAGTGGCATTCTTGTAAAATTTGGGAAAATGGAAACCCTACTGACCTTTTTTTTAATGAATGTGGGTCCAATAATGGTAAAAATTTGAGAAAATGGATGATAGGGTTGTAATATTTCTATCCATTGTCTTTTTAACATGTTTCTAGGTTATATTAGGCTGTATGTTTAGGGTTTAGTCCATCGTTAGGCTTAATTTCACCTTAATCGTTGTAATTAATTCCAACTACCATCACTAATTTTTTAAGACAAAAAGTAAGATAATATTATTAGATAGTATTTATTATTATAATTTAAAATATTCAATCCATTTTTTTATATTCCAATAATAATAGTGGCATAAATTAATTTAAATTCAATCGCATAGATGAGATGGTAATGTGGATTTTTAATGTAAATTTGTTCAAAAGTTTGTTAGTTTTTTATAAACAATTTTAATGTTAAATTGATTCCAATGGCCTAAATTGGATAAATATATAAAAATAAGAACTAATAAAACTTTAAAAAAAATTAAAAATATAATTTATCCTTCTGAATAAGTTAGATGAAAAAGTAATTTTCTGTTAAATTTCAATATTTTTCATTATTCATTAAAAATTGAAACATCACAAAAAAATACCAAAAATACACCATAACCTAATTTTTATGTCTTTATTTCATAAATTATGTCAATTTAAACATATAACATTTATATATGTTCCAAAATTAATATTTAAAATAGGTTCTCTATTAGAAGGTGGTAAAAGTGTCTTAATAAAATATAGGTTTTATGTATTATAATGGGGTTTGTTCTTATCTTATTACTATCGAATATATTAGATAAATAAAAAAAAATTAATATATAAAATATATCACATTAATTTCACTCAATAAAAGTAATTAATTTAATTTATTTGGATAAAATAGATTTCTGGGCATAAAGATAGTTGTCTATAAAAATATTCCCATTATATACAATTGGTCCATTGTAACTAATGAGTTATTTTTATATTTAAAAAAACCATATGTTTTCATATTTTTGTTAATAATATTCCTAAACTGTAACATAATAGGAATGTTAAGTCACAATATATTAAATAATATTAATTTAATAATATAATGTTGTTTGGTAGAACTCGATCATGTCTATCACTTAGGTCATCGAGGAAATTCAATATTTTGTGTAACATAATATATTCTTAGTGATCTATATAAAGAATGGTAACCTTTATATTGTGTGTAGTTCATGGTCAACATGGAACTACATATCATGCAAGACAAACATATTTCTTTAACATATATAAAATAACTATTTCCAGTGTTGTGTGAAATGAAAAATATCAAAAATAAAAAATTATTTGGAAAAACAATAATTGAGAAAACCATGAGGTGTCAAATTCTACCCCCATCAAAATAATTTTATACATTGAAATTCATATAGGTTATCAAAGTATTTATATTTGAATTTTAATTTCATATAAACCCACATCTTAAAAATGAATACTAAAACTTATTTTTAAAAAATAATGTTAAAAATTTATCAGTTACTCAAAGTAGCCTACAATTGGGATTACACATTGGATGACATATGTGGATGGTGAAAACATGGACATGAGAGAGAAATATAACCATCATGTTCTGATAGAGAGTGATAGAGATCAAGTATAGGGGGAAGATAACAATCACAAATCCATAAATTTGAGATGAACTATGGGACCATTTGATTCATCAGAAAATGATGTACTAGAATTACATTTTCAGTTTTAGTATCCTTTACCTAGGGTTGAATAATTTTCATTAGAAGATATATTTACTTTATTTAGTACAATCTCATCCATTGTTGTGCCTTGATAAACTTTCAATTTATCTCTTATTCATAGAAATTAAGGTTGATTTTTCATTACTAAAGTATTAACAGATCATACAATCCATAAATTGAATGACATGACACTACATCTATCAATTTCACAAAAAAGGGTAGAACATGTTATAAAACATGTCAAAAATCCACATATGGTGAGATACTAATTTATTTATCAAAAAATTCACGCGAAGTTTGATATAAATGTTCCATAAATGGTTAAACTTTTAACCCTTCCAAAAAATAATTCACCCTTTATTCCTTAAATAATTTCTTGTCATATTGAAAAAAACATTTTGTTAAAAACTAGGTCCATCCTTATACTGATAGAATATCAAATGTTATTTTATTTTTCCATAATCCATGCAAGGAAATATAATCACATGAAATATCACCAAAGGATGAAAAATAACACTTTCATAAGGATTATTCATACAAAATAAAACATAGAATTACCCACATAGGAGGAAAAGATAAGTATTTCTTTATTATCTTGGTTCAATTCATCCACTGTGATAGAATAAGATTTACCCATTTTACTTTGTATTTATAGGATTTTGTGGATTATCATTAACATTAGTCCTTGGATTAGAGAACATGTTATTGTAGTGATCAAACTCCATGAAATTGAAACATTGAAGTGTGGTAGGTGGAATCTATGAGAATTTCTAATTATGTTCATAATTATTTTACTTCCTCCCATCACATCGACATTCATCCACATTATAAACTTCCCTTACACACATAAAGTAATTATTAGTCCCTTATTGAAAATTACTTCCATTTTTACTTCCACTATTTGTGTATAATGGAAGATACATTTTCATTTACCCATGGTTGTTAGATTTAATTTTGATCTCCATCTTCCTTTTCCTATAAAAAACATGATATTGATACACAACTTCAACCTCCATTTCCACCTTTATATAACATCTATAAACTTATTCATAGATACTAAATTATCTTATAGCCAAGGTATTTTTAATACTAGGTTTTAAAACACTAATTAATTGATGAATTTTTATTTTGGGATGAATGATAATACCCTAATAGTACCTCACAAGACTTGTAAAATTTTATTCATAAGCACAAACAGATTTATCATCCTTATTCTTAAGATCATGGAATTCCTTTTCCATCATCGTATGAAGAATATGAAGAATGTACATATCAAAAAATAAGTTATTGAACTTGTCCCATTCTATTAAGTAAATTTAGTCTTACTTCATACTATACATGATTATAGTCCACCACTTATTTTATTCACCTTCTAAATGATAAAATTACAGAATGACTTTCTCATGTTCCGAACATTAGAGAATGGAAAATATATTTTAAGTGGTACTAATCTACTGTTCAATAAAAAATAGATCAGAGGACCCAATTAAAGAAGGCGGATGTTGCCTCATGAAAGAATAAATAGAAATTTCCCTCCCTTTTCTCATTTTGGAGTCCATCATGGTTCATTTCTTAAGAAATTTGGGTGATTATTGCAAAAAATACTTTTCATTCCTACCCCCATAGAATTTATTTACTTACGAGGACAATCAATAGATTGTTCGTTGTAATCCCTATTAACTTGGTTCATTTATATTCAAAAAATTAACATTGTTCCTTCACTATGGATCATTATGTTATTGTGAATTTCTAAATCATATCCCTTATAGTGTCAAACCAGGTGCGCTGTAAGGCCCATTTTTGTGTATCAGGTTATTCTAAGTCAGACCCAACACACCTTTCCATAGTTTCCACTAATAGGTATATTAATGTTGTAACCAAATTCACATTTAATATATGTATAGGTATGTATTTCTTAGACATTGTATTACTTTTTTATAATACATAAAAAATTACAAAAACTGATCCCCAAATACAGTATTAGTTTTATGCCTTTGCGAAAATGGAAAGAAAATCTTCTAACTCAGTGAAATATATTCGATGTTTCCCATAAATATATCCCCCATTAATATTTATACTTAAAAACTTTCTTCATAACATAGATAAGGGAAAAATTAGAAAGGGGTGAGATCAAATGATTAGTAAAGGTAAATAAAGGAAATTCATAAGCATATCATGAATATAAGTGTATGAGAATGTGATCATGATCATTAGAAGATCATACCCTGCATATCAAAAATCATAAGCATGAATCATGTAATAAATATATTCATTTCATAAGTCATTAATGATAATAAAATAAATAACACGATCCATGAAAGAATAATATAAGAATAAAACATTGAATTTTTATATACACAAAAGAATATAAAAACCCCATTCCAAGGATATTTACTAAGAACATTGTAACATGTTAGTCTTGGTATAATCACTAGTGTATCTGCTTCAGGATTGGAATGAACTCCTTTATAACCTCAGGTTTTGGTATTAGGGTTTCCCTCACATTGACCCACTTTTTTTAGGCATGAGATGTCCTTCTATGTACCATCTTGTTTTTGTCATTGGATTTCCTCCCTTGTAACTTTTAAGATCATAAAACATATATAATTACCCAGTGTAATGGAGGGAGACAGAGGTCCTATCCATTTCATATTGAAATCATACATACATGTGCCATAAAATCATAAACAATCATATCATAACCCATAAATTTAATTGGGTGTCATAAAAATTAAATCATATATTAACCAATTGAAAAAAAATTCATAATAATTTCATTAAAGAAAAAACCATGAAAAGAAGATGTTTTCATGGACATATAACCCATGAAAGAGAATTTTTTTTCATAAACATCATGCCATAAAATGTAAACCATTAATAGAATGAATATGAATGGAACCATAGAATCATTTTCCCAGAAATATATGAGTAACACAAATAGATGTTGTCTTATATTGGAAATAATTTTAAAATATCTTTTAAAACCACTTCAAGAGGAAATTTTCCTTTATCTTCTAAAAAATGATTCATAAAATGTAAAACCTTTTTGAAATTTTTTTTTTCATAAATAAACATTAAAACTTTTAAATAAATCATTTAGAACATTTTTAAAACCTTATTCAATTGAAAACATGTATAGAATCTTTAAAATATTTTGAAAACCAATTTTCCTTGAAAAAAAATATATGAATCTCGAAAACCTTTTGAAACCACATTCCATGAAAGATACATGAAAACATATAAAGAAATCATAAAAAATTACTTGAAAAAAATTATTTTGAAATCAATTTTAGAATTATATTCTTAAAAATTAACCTTTTAAACATGCAATGGATTCTTCAATAAAGTTACAGAATGAAAATTATTATATTTCATATGAGTTAAAAAGAGTATTCCTTTTTCATGGAAAAGGATAGAAAAATACCTTTTTCAGAAAGAGATAATAAAATTCCATTGAAAATAATGGAAAAGGGTAAAAATTTATTTTAATTATTATAGGATACTATTATAATATTATTTCAATCCATTTTTCAATACATGGTTTTAAAAGAACACAACTTTCTGGATGAAGAGAGAGGTAAAGTCAAATTTTATAAACAAAATTCTTAGTTATCTTAATTACCAATAACTGGAAAATGGTAATAATACATGAATACATTAAAATTAATTATAGTAGAATAAAATTATTGATACTTCTTGAAATATGGATCATAAGATGTCATTCATAAAAATGTGATCATAAACAATATCGATAAATGGTGAGATTATTTCAATAAACTTTTACCACAAGGTAACTTTGAATCATTCTCCACATGTAGAAAAATTAAATTACATGGAGCTCAAAATATCATGAAAATAATGAGATTCATGATATAAAATTTCAAAGTTAGTTTTTACACCTTGTATAAAAATATATTTTTATAACAAGGTGTACGTCTTAAAGAAAGAAAATTGAGACAAAATTATATTACCGAATTGGTAGCATTTGAAGGTTAACCCCCATGACTGAAAGATCATTAAATAGTTTTTTAAATAACAATATATTTATGTATAAGAGGTATATAATTCATTAATGGGTAGTATATACACCACAAAAAATAATTTATTAGTGACTAAGGAATGTATCTCACAGAAATAAAGAGAGATGAAATTCCCTTTGTGTTTTGAATCTCGTCACACTCATTCAAACCGATCATATAATAAATGTAAGTGTATTATAAATATTATATTGAGCCATATTATTATATTTAACAATATATATGGGTTTAAAAAGTATTTATATTACCCTATTATTATCAATTTCATGTTAAGTTTACGCTTCAGGTAATATTCACATTGTTTTTATCTTGTGTCTTAATTTGTTATATAATTAGCAGTTATACATATATCATAATTTACATAATTTAAATCTCGATATATATATCATTTATATTAATTATATATGTATAATAATAATCTATATAATATAAAATTATGAAATTTAATACATCATTTATGGAGACGGTAGCCCGTACATATGCATGAAAGTTGTTTTCGTTTTATTATCACATTGAAAGAAAGAGAGTAAATGAAATAAATGTATATATGTATATAATATAATTTAAGTATAATTATTATTTCATATATATTATATAGGTTTATTAAACATGTACTTAATATATACCATGTATTTTTTGAACGAATCAGATCGCTTTGAGGGGATGGTAATCCACACTTCCTCAAATAAAATTATCATATTAGACAAGATGGAAAGCATAAGGGTATGTTCAAAATAAAAATTAAAGAAGCATAAAGTAATTATAAATATCATATATATAATATTTAATTATAGTTTCAATCATAATTTCTACCATGAGAGGCTGAAAATTAAAACATAACAATCATCGGTTCATGAGGTGGTAGTTCACTGTACACATAAACGGTATGTTCATTACCTATTAGGTGGAACTATGTGTATGTGTACCTATAAACATTAGAATAATAGAATTGTATTATATTAAGTATAATGAATTTTTATTAAATAATTAAATACAGACATTTTATGGGGATAGTGAATGAAAATAAAAAAGGTGATTGGGGAAGGATGTTGCCTCTTATTTAGGCAACTCCATTTGGTTTTCACCAAAGGGCTTTCTATGATGGATTTCTGCCAAAATTGAGGAATCAATGAGTAAGGGTTGGAATTTGAGGATCTTATTGGGAATATCTTAGCTGAACTTAACTATTTTTTAGAGGTGTGTGGAAGTGGGAGGAGATGAATCGATTTTATAGTGGCGGAGGACTGACATTTTTGTAAAATTTTGGAAAAGGGAAACCCCTCCTACGTTTTTTTTATTTAATGTGCTTCCAGTAATGGTCCAATGTATATCAAAGAAATAATAGTGTCCAAATATGTACATCCAATGAATTTTTTACATGTTTCTAGGTAATATTAGAGATTAATATTATGGTTTAGTCCCTTGTTAAGCTTAATTTCACCTAAATCATTTTAATTAATTTTAATTACCTTCAATAAATTTTTTGGTCAAAAAATGTTAAACATATTAGAAATTATATATTATGACTATTACGAATATTTAATCCATTTTTAAAATTTCATTCAAATAAGTGGTTGAAATTTATTAAAATTTAATCTCACAAATGGGGCGACAATGGGGGTTTTTAAAGTAAAAATGTTTAAAAGTTTGATGGGTTTTTATAACCAATTTGAATTTGAAATTGATACCAACGATGTACATTGGATAAATTGATAAAAAAAAGTTTATATAAATAATATTTAAAATCAATTATAAAAAAAAATTTAACCTTATAAATAAATTAGATGAAAAGGCATTTTGGAGTTCAATATCAGTATTTTTCACTATTTATTAAAAATGAAACTTCATAGAAAAAAACAAGAAATTCACCCTAACCAATTTTTTATGTTTTTAATTCAAAAATTAATTTTATTTTCACATATAAAATTTATAAAAGTTCAAAAAATTTATATTTAAAATAGTTTATCTATCAAAAGGCAGTAAAAGTTCCTTAATAAAAATATAGGTTTTTATTTATAATATTGGGTTTTTTATCTTATCTCTATAAAATATATTGAATGAATATAAAAAATATTTGGTTCAATATATAATACATATTATATTAATATCACTCAATCATTTTAGTTAATTTAATTTATTTAGATAAAATAGGTTTGTGAGCATAAAATTAGTTTTCTATAAAAATATTTACTTTATATTCAATTGGTTCATTGTATCTAATGAATTAATTTTATAATTATTCAAGAAATAGATTTAAATAACATAGTTAATAATATAAATAACCACTAACATAACATCTAGGTTAATTTTTAATACATTGGATAATAATATTTTAATAATATTTTGTTGTTTTGTAAAACTTCGTCTTGCGAGTTATGCAGGCCATCGCGGAATATCAGTATTGTTTTTAACATAATCTAATCATTGTGTTCTATATAGAGAAATCTAACCTTTATGTTATTTTTACTACTTTATTAAAATGTAATTTTATATTACTCTAGCCAAATAAAGTTATTTAAAATATATAAAATAACTATTCTTAGTGTTTTATGAAATAAAAAATTTCAAAAAGAATAAATTAATTCAAAACATAATTATCAACATCTTATGGTGTTACAGAACATTTACTCAGGATACACATAGGATTTGGGTGTTTTATTTATCTATTTTAGATTTCTAGTATTTATCTAGCTATTATAACACCTTCTCTATATTTAATTAAATGTTTATTATATCTTCATATCGACTTGCATGGTTTTGTATTTAGCGTTATACATTTTATCAGTTGATATTACCTTCAACTACATATCATTTATTTATTATTACTCTTTATTATTTAATGATATAGATGATATAGGGTAATGAATTTAAATTATAAAAATGAAATTATCTCATTCTGATTGAACAAAATCATTATCAAGTAATTAAATTATTGATAATAGATTCCCAATATTTGTTATTATTGAATAGTTATATGGTACCTCAAATTTGAAAAGGCCATTATGAATTAAAAATGATGACAATATTATGAAGGTATAGTGACCATAAATATTAGTATATTAAAGGTTGTGATAAATTCCAATTGATATAGATGATTGAAATAATTTCCTTGACTAGTAGGATCATACACTATGAAGCTAATCTATTAGAGCTTGTAAGGGAGATAACAATAGTGTAATTTTACCTTGATCACTACCAAGACAAGAAAAAATAAATAAATCATGAATGTAAGGATCTATAAAAAAGTAGAATAGAATTGGTGTTTAATTAATTATGTTGGATCTAGATATAAGTGAACACATGCCAAATGACTAAATAGTTTAGTAACCTTAAAAAACTAGAAACCTGATTGTAATTAACATTAAATTTTATAAAATAAAATACAACATAGAATTTTCATTTATTAAACCATTATTCACTAATTTATATCCATGAATATCAATCATAATTAACTTTCTATCATCCTAGGGAAACAAAAAATAAGAAAGGGGTGAGATCTACTACTTTGTAAAGGTATGTGTAAAAAATATATATCATGAAAAATTAAGGAGTAATAGATATGGAATAGTAAATAAATATATCAAATAAAATTTTATCAATAACATAAATAATAATAACTATATGGTAGGTATAATTAATTATCAAATAATTCCATATAAGTAATCACATAAGCTTAAAACATATCAATAGATATTCTAAGTAATATAATAATCACATTGAAATCATTAACTAATCTCATAATGAGTATGTATATAATTTCAAACATAATTATAATACCACTAATTTCTCATTCAAATACATATTACATAAATGGGTAAGGCCTCATCCAAATACCCAAGATAGTTTGTATCCTAATACCCACTAATGCATCGAGGGGATATAACATGCCTCACCCATCAGTTAGTAAGTCCAATTAATTCTTCATACTAAAGTTGTCATACATAATCAACATAATCATTCACATTAAATAACTATCATATGAAATGTTAATATTTTCCCAAACAAACAAACATAATCATGAAGAATTTAGTTTAATATGATGAATTGTATCAAAATAGTACATCCCCAATCAAACTGATCATAAACCATTTATAGAAATAATAAATATAGTATCAATATAATATATTACCAATGGATCATAATAAAACACGGGTTGTTTTTATTGATGGATATAAATAAACAAAATTCATTAATATATTCTTGAAGAAAATATACTTTTCAATTTGAAAATAACCACTATGAATAAAAATTTTCAAGAATATTAAGAACAAAATTCCATTAAAAAATATCTTGGTAAAATTATTATGGAATCCTAAATGAAATCAATGTTCATGATGGTGGGTATTTTTATACATGTCATATAAGTTAAAAAATCTCTTCTCACACTATTGTAAAAATGATAAAAAGTGCCATGTTAGAAAATGAAAAAAAGACTCAATCCATATTTAAAAAAATTAAAACATTGGTGAAAATTTAATTACAATTCAGATAATTTTAAAGATATTTTTGAACATATTTTTTATAAACAATGATATAAAAGAAAAATATTTTTTTTACTAAAGAGATAAATAATTTCAGCTTTTCTTAAAAAAATTATCTCAATAATTTAAAGAAACATAGAGAGGATACTTATACAATTAGTTTAAATAGTCATAAATAATGGTAGGTAATAAATATTCTTGAGTTTATTGAGATATATAGAATATGATATCTTTATTAGAAACTTAATCATAAATAATGCTGATAAATGATGATATTTTAATAATAAAACCCTTAAAACTTAGTATCTTTTGAATAATAATATTCATGAAACAAATGAAAATTAATTAATATGTATATCCTATAATAATAATGACATTAATCATAAAAAAATTCATGATAAGTATATTCACCAGTCAAAATATATAAGTGGTGTATATGGAATGCATTGCATTGATGTAAAAGTTTGAACAGAAACCATTAATGCTTTGGTATCTTTTGAATTATGAGACCCATGAATAAAATAAAAAATTGAAACCATAAATACCATTAATATGAGTATATTAATGAAATAAAATTAAAATGGGGTAGTACATACACTATATAAAAAAATCGATGCATAAAATTACAATACACCTCAGTGAAAGAAAATTGAGATAAAATCTCTTATATCATATTTGATTTCCATCATAAAAGTTTGTACCTCCTATATAATATATATATATTTATTATAAATTTATTATATAACATTAATAATGTAATTTATATGAAATATTATTTATGTATATTTTTTTATAAACCATTTATTGACAATTCATTGTTAAAATCAATGTTTGGGGTGATAATTACTTCCTTTGTCATATATGTTTTGGTTTCCCAATTTTAGTAATATTTATTTAATATTGAGTCCATTACATAAATAATTTTAACCATTCTCTAGATATCATATATAATCCTTACATAAGTATTTATAATATTTCATAAATGTTATATATGAAAACATGAGTTACACTGTTCTTGGATATGGTTGGTCTTACATACCTGTGAATGCTATTTCAATTTTAATAATTGATAAAGAATAAGAGAGATACAAATATATATCCCCATTATAGGGAAACTATTATATAAAATATTTCATTTAGATTCCTTAAATATATCTTTATTACCATCTATGTCAAAATAAAATTTAAAAAAATAGATATTTCTTTATAGAGGTGATAGTCCACACGTACGCAGGAGGGACATTTTTATTTTCCAAAGGATTGGAATGTAAAAAAAGAAATATGTGATATTAAATTTATATAATTATATTAATTTCATAAATATCATATAAATATCTTAAATCCATCATTATATCAATCTGAGAGAGGAGATGATGGAAAATTAATTATAGTGGTTCGTGAGGTGATAGTTCACCACACACAAGATCGATAGTTTCATTTACCTTATGATAGAAGGTGATGTGGGTATAGGTTATTCTATTAAAATAATAACATATTGATATTTAATATTTATTAATATCATTATTTTATCATAGTTTTATAATATTTCAAGGTGTTATAAGAATAAATAAAATGTAAATGCAAGGTTAAGAACTTTACCACTTCTTCATAAAACCTGTTTAGGATTCTACCTAAATCCATACTAGATTGGATTTCTAATAAAAAAAATACATATAGGATTAGGATATGGATAAAATAATTATATTTTATTTGTTATTGGATGAAACAAATGGCTTTGTGAGTGTGAAGAAAATAAGAGATAGGTGGAATTTTATAAGTGGGGGAGATGACACATTTGGATTTTTTTAAAAACAAGTGCTACCCAAATTTTTCGCATGCCAAAAGGTTCTAAAATATAGAATTGTTGATGAATTGAAAATATAAGGTTGAAATATAGCTATTAAATAATAATTTTACTTGATTATAGGTCATTTTAACCCTCATATTTCTATTTTAACCAAAAATAAACTCATTTTAACCTTAAACATGCTAATTAATTTTTACTATTCATTATGAAAAAATTAACATCAACTTATTTTATAATATTAATTATTATTATTAATAATATAGAATCCATTTTTTCATATTCAATTCAAATAAGTGGAATAATTTTATTTAATATTAATCCTTCAGAGGTGATAAAACATGTGTTTTCTAATGAATTGTTTTTATATGTATATATTTATCTAATAGGAAAATTAAACATATAATTTATTTAAATGTAATAAATTAAATTAATTATAATATAATTTTACTAATTTATCTTTTGAAACAATTTTAAAAAAAATGGAAATTTAAAATGATTTAAAGGAAAAGTTAGATTTCAATAAAAAACAAGTATTTTTCAGAATTCATCGAAAAATTATTTTTTTATAAATATTATCAAAATGTATCTTTAAGATAATTATTGAATGATTATTTGAAATATGATATTAATTTTTTAAAATAAATATTTCAATATTGGTAAATTTTAATTTTATTATATTTATGAAAATCACGTCAAAACCATGTTTTAGAAGAATAGATTATTAAATAAAACATTTATCATTATTTCAAATTATTATTTTATTAAAATAAATATATAAAAATTGAATTTTAATTATACAAGTGTTAACCATATAATTTTTATAATTTATTTATTAATATCTATACCCACCAATTTAACAGCTACACTATAATTGTATATTATTTTATGGTTATTTTATACTCATGGTGGCATATATCACAAGCTATCAAAGAGAATAAATTTAAAGAAATTTATTTCATGGGGTTTTTAATTTAGTTTTTGTGTGTCACATATTCTATCAAAAACAATTTTATTTTTTTATAATCTCAAGGTGTCACATTTTTTCCCACCTTCAATAAATTTCATCCTTATAATTTTAACATACATTCAGGAATCAAGGGCCTTAAGAGGGTTGTGGGGAATACTCCCCCATATCATACAGACAACCAAGTCAGGCATATAAACATGATTTGAGTAGAGATCGTCATCCTAACCTGGCCATCTCTCCTGATCAGGCACATACACCTGCTCAGAGCAACCACTTTCGTCAACAAGTGGTTTCCAAGGTGAGTAAGAAGGCGTCTAAGAAGAAGACCTGCCCAACACAGCCAAAAGATCAAGAGCCAATCTGTAACAAGGCCTTGCTCGATTATGGAGTTCTTGAATCCCTTAGACTGTTATCTGTTGGAATTCAAGATTCTACTCCCTCATTTCCCAATAGTGGGAACATTAATTTCAAAGGTCTTCAACAGACACTTCCTCATGAAGGCTTGCTTCATGACAATTTGGTCGATCTTGAAGTTTCATCTTCAGATGAGAGCCATAGGAACCCTTTGTGTGGTCAGAAGACCAAGGAGAAAGAGATCTCATCTTTTTCTATAACCCACCATGGTGGTCCTCCCCATGATGATGAATTTTGTTGCGAAAGTCCTCTCTGCATTAGTGATGCACATTGCCCAGAAAATGCTCCAGTGGACAATGTAGTGCCGAGAAAGCCCTCTTATCTTGAGTCACTTGAAAATGCTAAACCATTCATGTCTGATGCTTCATCGCTAACAGGTGAAATACTTTCTCAATCAGAAGATAGCCCAGTGTGTAGGTCATTTTCCGAACCACCCCTAATTCATGCATCTTCTGGTTTGATCAGTGATTTCTCTACCAATCTTGTTGAATCCGATGAAGCAACAAGGAAGCACCAGCTCTGGTCAAATCAGGTAGAAGAATCTTCATTGAATGATAAAGAGGAAATGCTGAACATGAGAAAACAACTGGCGAAAGGTGAAGTGCCAGTCATGTTTTGGCCTCTGGCTGACTCTTAGTATGACATTCCAGAGATGTTGACGGAAGATGGGATTCATGATATTCATCTCAACATATGGAAAATTATTTTTTAGTTGAAAAAGAAAGTATTATCTTATGATGAATATGAAAATCATGTTAAGATAATAGAAGGGTTACAATGCCAAATTGACTTAGAATATCTATCAGTATCTCGATATCCAAAGGCTGAAAAGCAGAAAATATCCCTTCAGCGTTCATGCCTTGGAGTACTAAGAAGATTGCGCCAGTTAATTGCCAATTCCCTATCTGGTATTCATGTTAGAGGATGGGGTGTTCATGGAGCACTAAATTTCACTGTGCTCTCCAGTCAACAAAGCCCACTGAAAATGGTCTCATGAAATGTTATTTCCCGTGGTCGGCCACAGTCAATGGGTTTTGTTTGTATTCAAAATCTTTCCCAAGAATAGGCCTCAACTAGTTCCTCTCAAAATCAAGAATACAGAGAAAAATTTGTTAAATTACTCCTGCATCAAGCAAACGAGAATATTGAACAGGCCTCTCGTATGGAGCAAGCACATCATCAAGTGACAAAAGTGTCAGAAATCATCCAACGGTCTTTTGAACTGGGTGATACAAGTGGATACAGGTTGATGCATCTAGCTAATTTCCGGACTAAGGTTCGTAAGATCAGGAGAGATTTTAAGAAATTATCAGACATAGCATGTCAAGAGCCACCCCAGCTTGCCAAACTGGGGACTCTTTTAACCCAACCCTCGGAATCAACAAATAGGATTCGAGTAGTTGAGCAAAGACAACAGGAACAGCCCCAGTCCACCGGACTGGGGACTTTTTCAAATCATCAATCCCCTCCTCAGAGAAAGTTGGTCTTTTCTCGATTGGGGAAGAAGCTTCAAGAGGAACGGAGAGCCAAATTATCAGGAGATTCTCTCCAAATTACGGTTCACTAAGAAGTTCCTGAGGGATTGAATCAATAAAAGGCAATGTCTCATCAAAGACACGGAGGAAGAAAATATCATAGAAATGCTGATAGAAGGGATGTGATGTGTTATCCATCAATCAATGTCATCAATGCCATTGTTTCTGATCCACCAGACGAGACTCATTCAAAGGGATCAGATGAAGAGGTTCTTGTTCAAGAAGTTTTACGCACGGACACAAATGAAGAAGGTGTACGTACACGAAATCAAAGGTTTACCCAAAATCTGGGTGTTCCTTCAAATAACCCACTTCCCCCTCTCCGAAAGGGATCAAAAAAGGGGAAGGGAATGAATTAGGTTACATATCCTTCCTCTGGAGAAGGAAAATCGATCTCACTAGAGCAAAGATTTGCGCAACAAGAGGATGAAATGAAATAATTGAGGAGGATGAACATAGAACTACTTCAAGGTAGTCTTCCTCCTAAGCATGCTAGAGTCAGTCAGCCAAGGGAATTTGTTGCAGCTACTGATATGGATCAAGAATATCCTCCTTTATCAGTACACCCTCACAGGTCTAATCCTACGGGTCAAGTGAAACAACAATTGGCAGTACTGCCATCGATTGCAGTACCAGCTGCCACACCTGTCCAAACTCCAATCATTGCACCTACCCAAGTCCAAGTTCAACTGGATGTTTCTCAAAAGTTAATAACTACCATTGAGTCATTAACAACTCGGTTAGAAACTATGGAAGGAAAGCATGCATAGGTTCAACCAGAAAAGAAAGATTACCCTGAATGGGTAGATTCAATCTCTCCCCCATCAAATTTTGAAAATCCTGTATTCTGTATTTTCAATGGATCAGGCAATCCTGAACAGCATTTGACGCATTATGTGTCTTGCTGCGATCCTATGATGGGAACTCTGGAGCATCAAGAAGTAGTGAAACTCAAATTATTTGTGCGTACCTTGCGAGGATCATCTTTTTTCTGGTATACAAGCTTGAAATCCTGGTCAATTACTGGATGGAAAGATCACCGTCAACAATTTCTTCTTCAATTCAGCTCAACTTTTCCAAAGACAACATTTTTCAATCTTAAAAACTGTAATCAAAGGGAGAATGAAAGAGTCTATGATTTCATTGCTCGCTGGAAGGGATTAACATATTCCCTAAGCTTAGCACTCCCTCAAGAGGAACTGTTGCCAATCTATGTGGCAAATTTGCGTGATGAATTACGTACACCGCTGATCCTTGTGAAATACACAGGAGGGTTTCGAGACCTTACTTAAATCGCTCAACAGATTGAAGATTCTCTTATACAAACTAAGGCTAAATCTCATGTAATTCCATCAGCTCCCGGAAGGAGAATGGGTAAAGCATAAACTACTACAATTATGCTTAAACAAGCACCTGTACCTTCTTCTACCTCAAAACCTTCATCTTCTTGAAGGGATCCACCTCCTGAGCGTCAACAACAAAGGCCGTTTCGTCAAGACGATCAAAGAGATCAAAGAGAGAAACAATTTGAGGATCTGAACAGCAAAACATACTCTTTCCAAAATGAACAAGTTCCTGTTTACTTCATTTCAGCTCTGGAGAATAATTTGGTTCAGCTTCCAAGGCCCAAGAGGCCAAACAAGGAAGGAGATGAAGACCGTCCCAATTATTTCCCCTTTCATCAAATGCTGGGACATCCCATCCAGGAGTGTTTTGTCTTTAAAAACCTCCTACAAAAGATGGTTGACTCAGGACAAGTCAAACTGAAAGGATCTTCAGCCCAGGTAGCATGTGTTACTGCTACAGTTCTAGAGGAGGAAGGCGAGTGGCACGAAGTCAAAAGAAAAAATGCAAAAAAATATGATGATTGGATGGTCAGAAAGATGATCAACCAAACTCATGATATTTTGTGAACACAATTAAAGAAACCAATTATACCTTCTGCCATGAATACCGCAGAAAAATCCTCTTCAGAGGGAAAATCCTCAAAAGGGCAGCATAATTCCAAGAAAGAGAAAGAATCCGAAGAAGATGAGTATGTGTCAAAGCCTAAGTTGTATTTGACTCTGGCAGACATCATGCCATTTACTTCGAAGCAACGGGCACCGCCCCACCAAACGGCATAACCTAAATTGGCTAGTTAGGCAGAGTCTTCATCGAATGAAGAGTTGATTTTTGGTTATGTTAATATGATTCAATTAACAGATCCATATGCCAGTCGCAATTTCCATTTCAATGAGCCTGAATTCCCTGTATCAAATAGAGGAATCAGAGGAAGTTCTAGAGGCTCAAGATACAAGGGAAGATGTGGATCTTTTAGAAGCCACTATTCCAATTCTACCCCTACTAGAACTGTGTACGCAGCAGAAACTTGTGGTAGAGCCCTTCAGCGAGCTCAATAAGAACAAGCAAGTTTTTCTACCAATAGCAAATTCAGTCCTGGCACAGTTATTCTGGAAGACCGGTCGAAGGTTCCATATTCTTCCTCTTAGCAATTGAATGAATCTAATCATTCTAATCTTCCAAAACTAGGAATATTGCCAACTCCTATCCCAATACAAGATGCATCAACTTCCAAAGCATCTGCTTCCAAGGAACCTGCTAAACCACATGTTCCTATTGGGAAATGCAGACCACTGGATCAAAAGTATGATGTACTGAAACACTGGGCCCAAGTACTGGCCAATTTATCAATTCTGGATGCTTTGAATCTCTTAAAGGATCTTCGGGAGGCACTCATCGAGGCTTTGTCAAGTCCTCAAGAGTTTGAAACTAAAATTGCTGCAGCTGAAGTCTATCAATTAGAGAATAATCCTGCAGAATTCCATGCAATAATATCTTTTACTTATGAAGATTAAGATGATGTCGTGCATGGGAATATTATACCTTTGTACTTATCTAGCGAGGTCAATGGCATAGACGTTCGAAGAGCTTTCATTGATAATGGTTCAGGAGTCAACCTCATTCCCATTCATACACTTCATCGATTGGGCCTCACAGAATCTGATTTATCTCCTTCTACCATGATGTTACAAGGATATGATAAAATGAACAAGAACCACTGGGTGAAGTTACACTCATAACTCAGTTTGGATATCTTGTATCCAATTCAGATTTCATGGTTGTTGATCAAGAATCAGACTTCAACATCTTGATTGGGAGACCCTGGCTACATCAACATGCGGCTATCCCTTCATCATACCATCAATGTCTCAAATATTGTTTCGATGGTCAAGTTGGGACATTATATGGTGATAAGGCCCCATTCAAGACATGTGAGTCTCAATACATTGAGGCAGAATTCTATCACATGAAGGGAATGGAGAAATCCACAACAAAAAAGATTACCAAAGTTAATGCTCCGTATGGTTTGGAAAAGATTCCAGTAAATCCATTTGCGCATGTGAGTACAGATTATGTATTACCTATCAGTCAAATTGACAAGATATACCCAAATCGAAATACTCTTATGGAAAGATCCATAATGTCAATTACGGAAATCGAGCCAGACAACATGGGAGAAATTTCTGATCCTCCAAGCAGTGATGAAAGCCCAAATCGTGACGTCTTCATTTCATCTGCTGAAATCCAACAAGTCTATACTTCACCAATCAGGTTAGAGGAAGTTATAACAACATCATATCTGAACAATAATTTCGATTCTCAATCCATCATCTCCTCTTTATTTCCCAAGGAAGACCCTTCATCATCAATTGGGTCGGAAATGGAAGCTTCTTCTTCAAGATGTGCAAATTTTGACATCTCTTCTGATAATGAAAATCCTGCTTCATCATCTACTATGAAAGTAGAAATAGAAGAAATAACACATGTTAAAGAAGAAGAGGAAGATCTCAGAGATTCTCCTCCATCATTTGAAGAGGGTATCTCTACCATCGTGGATGAACTCAGAGAAATAAATCTGGGTACAAAAGAAGATCCATGCCCCACTTTAATCAGTGTGGCCATGACTCTTGAAGAACAAGAGATGTATATTTCCTTTTTAAAGAAAAATAGAGATGTATTTTCTTGGAACTATATAGAGATGCCCGGGCTTGATCCTGATGTTGCTACTCATCATTTGGGTTTACCAGAAGAACATAGAGGATTTAAGCAAGCCGCAAGAAGAACACACCCAACATATGCTTCCAAAATTGAAGCTAAAGTGGATAATATTATCAAAGCTAACTTCATCAGAGAAGTTAAATATCCCAAGTGGTTGGCTAATATTGTCCCTGTAAAGAAGAAGAACAGACAAATTAGAGTTTGCATCGATTTTAGAGATCTTAATCGGCATTGTCCTAAGGATGATTTCCCAGTTCTGGTTACAGAACTTTTAATTGATGAAATAGCTGGATATGAAGCAATTTCCTTCATGGATGGATATTCCGGATATAATCAAATCCGAATGGCCCCAGAAGAAGAGGAATCCACAGCCTACAGAGCCCCTCAGGGTGTGTTTTTCTACCGGGTAATGCCCTTTGGCTTAAATAATGCAGGTGCAACATATCAGCGTTCCATGCATCGTATCTTCAAACCCTTTTTTTGTAATTTTGTTGAATGATATGTATATGATTTGGTGGTTAAATCCAAACAACATTCTAATCACTTGGATGATTTGGAATTCATATTCCGCAAGCTTCGACAACATAATTTGAAGATGAACCCCTTAAAATGTGCTTTTGGGGTAACCTCAGGAAAATTTCTCAACTTTGTTGTACGCCATCGTGGTATTGAAGTCGATCCTGAGAAGACAAAGTCAATCCGTGGTATGTCACCTCCTTGAAACTTGAAAAAAATTAAGAGGAATTCAAGTAAACTTAGCCTATATTTGGCGTTTCATTGCCAATTTGGCAGGCAAAAGTTTACCCTTCAACAAATTGATGAAGAAGGGAGTCACTTACTAGTGGACTGAAGAATTTCAAGAATCATTCGATATTCTCAAGAAATACCTCTTGAGTCCACCAGTACTCATGCCACCTGTTTAAGGAAAAACACTTATCCTCTATGTGGCAGCTTTAGAGCGATCATTGGGTGCCTTTCTTACTCAGAAGAATGATGCTGGGAATGAAAACAACCTCTACTACCTCAGTCGGGCTATGCTTGAAGCAGAAACCTGGTATTCAAGTATTGAGAAGTACTTCTTGGCATTAATCTTTGTAGTTCAGAAGTTGAGACACTACCTGCAACATCATGAGTTCCAATTGGTATCTCGCAATAACCCACTCAAATTCATCCTTAGTCGTCCAATGCTTACAGGACGTCTGGTAAGGTGGGCAGTTATTTTGCAGCAATTCGATATTCAGTATGTGTCTCAAAAGGCAATAAAGGGCCAAGATCTGGCTGATTTTTTAGCTGAACACCCTTTAGTGGAAGACACATATTCAGATATTGAACTCCCTTATGAGGAAGTCTTCTCAATTCAAGAAAGTCCTCAGGCATGGGAAATGTATTTTGATGGTGCTTCTAGAAGTCCAACATGGAGGAAAATGGAAAATCCTAAATTCAAAAAAGTTGGCTTAGGAGTTGTGCTCATTTCTCTAGAAAAGGCAGTGTTACCTTATTCCTTCTTATTGTGGGAAGGTGGTACTAATAATGAAGCAGAATACCAAGCTCTCATCGCAGGCTTGGAATTGGTGCTTCAAGCACAAGTGAATCACTTAAAGGTGAAAGGTGATTCAGACCTGGTAATCAAACAAGTCAATGGGGATTATTCCACCAGAAAAGAAGAAATAATCCCTTTGTATGATTATGTCCGAGAGTTAATGGTGGAATTTCCTTCGGAACCGACATTTTCTTATGTCCCGCGATCACAAAATGCTCAAGCTGATGCACTGGCTAATATAGCCACAGCTCTGGCAGATCCAAATCAGGATGAGACAACCATCAATATTGCCCACCGTCATGCAATTTCACCATATGTTTGAATCAGAATAGAGGAAAATAATGAAATTAGTCCCATTCCTGAACCGTATGGTCATACTATAGAATGGATGTCACCTATCAGGGAATACCTTCAAAATGGAACACTTCCACCTGATAGAGCCGAGAAAGAACAAATCCGGCAACGTGTGGTCAATTTTACTCTTTATGATAGCCCAGATCACCTAGAGAAAATTCTCTACAAGCGTGGTTTTGATGGAGTTCTCTTCAGATGCATTGATGGTTGCGAGACAATGGTTGTCATGAAAGAAGTGCATGCAGGAGTCTGTGGTGCCCACCAGTCTGGACATAGACTGTCTGATCAGATTCGAAGGCTTGGATACTTTTGGCCTTTAATGATACAAGATTGTGTTGATTTCACAAAGAAGTATCATTCATGTCAAGTAAATTCTAACTTCATTCATCAACCTCCAGATTTGTTTCATACAGCTAAATACTCGTGGCCATTTTCCACATGAGGAATTGATGTGGTGGGACCTTACCCTTCTGCTACGGCCAAGCAGTTTAAGTATATTCTTACTGATACTGATTTATTTTCCAAATGGGAAGAGGCAATACCTCTCAAGGAAGTCAGTTCTAAATGTATTGTTAGCTTCATCAAGTCTAACATCATTACCAGATTTGGTGTCCCTCATACCATATTGACGGACAATGGCACCAACTTCTGTTGATCCGAGGTGAAGAAGTTGTGTGAGGAACATAACATCAAATTCAATCATTCATCTCGGTATCATGTAGTGGCCAATGGCCAGATAGAAGCCTTCAATAAGACTCTATCAAATATACTACAAAAGATGGTAGATAAAGATAAGAAATCATGGCCTGATAAACTCTTCCATGCTTTATGGGATTATCGGACTACCACCCGCACTGCAATGCGATCAACTCCATATTCACTGGTATACGGAATGGAAGCCGTCTTTCCCATTGAAGTTCAATTACCCTCGCTCAGAGTAGCCATTTTTGATCAGTCATCTACAGATGAGAAATCTCAAAAGCTATTGAATGAATTGGAACAGTTAGATGAGAAAAGATTGTGCACTTTTCACCACTTGGAAGTCTATTAGAATCGAATAGCATGAGATTTTAACAAAAAAGTTCGTCTTCGTTCATTCAATCAGGGAGAATTGGTATTAGTTCTCAGAACTCCAATGATACCAGGAAAGAAACCTCCCAAGCTTTAGCCAAAATGGGAAGGACCTTACTCAATACATAGGGTCTACTCCAATGGATCTTATTCATTAATTTTGATGTATGGAGAACTCATCAATACTTCAACCAATGCCATATTTTAGAAGAAGTATTTTGTATAAACACAAAATATATCAACATTGGTTCTATATGACCTTAAACTGCACCACCGTTCAGCAAGATGTTAAACAACATAACCAACGGTCCATGCATATGACCCTAAACTATTTTCACATACGTCCAACATGACGTTAAACTGTGTCCCCTTCATCGTCCTTGCTATATGACATTAAACTATACAGAATCAGTCTATACATATGACCTTAAACTATTTGTATTCCTTTCGTCTCACATGACGTTAAACTGTGACATCCTAACTACATGACGCTAAACTGTACAGAAGTCCCTTACGTCCAGCGAGACGTTAAACTGCATCATCAATAGTCCATACATATGACCTTAAACTATATGCACTTTCGTCCAACATGACGCTAAACTGTGAAAAAGTTCCCTAATTTGTCCAACATGACGTTAAATGGTGTACTCTTTTGTCCTCACTGCATGACATTAAACTGCACAGTCCCCCTTTTATCCAACATGACGTTAAACTATATTGTATCCATCGTCCTAACTACATGATGCTAAAATGTACATAAAGTCCTTGATATGTCCTACATGACATTAAACTGTACTTTGTCCCTGCTACATGACACTAAACTATGCAGCACCAATAGTCCTAACTACAAGACTTTAAACTGCATAGTCCCTTTATATGTCCTACATGACATTAAACTATGCATCATTAAGGTTGTTGTTACCTCTGGTTTCTCACACCGAGTATGACTCACGTAATCTTAGAGAAAACCTCAACCATAACACTCTCTCTGGGCTACTAACCATGTGTAAGTCCTAACAACATCATTTTTAGGTCGTTGTCCCCAAGAACAACTTGATCATTAATTCATTCTTTAATTGAACTACGCGGACTTTGATCTTTGCCTTTAAGGATAGGTACGTAGGCAACCTCCCAAGGTTCAAGCCCAAAATCAATCTCTTCACATCGGTTCACCTTCATCTCATATGATGTTGATTCGTGAAACCATCCCTAGAATCAAATACCATTACATTGGTTCACTTTCGTCCTTGATATACGACGTTAAACTATAAAACACTTTTGTCCAGTATGAAAATAAACTACAATATTCTTTGATACCCTCACTTGAGAGGGAACCATTATTTACATTGATTTTTCAATCACGTTTCATTCCAAAGACTACGTGCATACATGGAAATGCATGAACCTTTTATCTGGGGTTAAACCATCATTGCACTAAAGTCCCCTTTCACCCTTCACATGTATGGACCAAATTTGTACAGAGGGTAGTTCTATAACTACGTGGGCTTGATTCCCATCCTTATGGGATACGTAGGAACGTTCGAGTGTCCCTCGAATCCAACCCCAAGTCTTTTGGGCCTAACCCCAAATTCCTCTTTTAGTCCCCTAACTGAAAAGTCCCCATAAAAAAAACACACACTGTGTATTTCTTATAATGGTCCAAGCTCTATGACCCTAAACTAAGATCTTCAATCATTTTTGTCCCACAAGACGTTAAACTGTAGTTCAAGAACTACGTATGGCTTGATTCCCATCCTTATGGGATACATAGTGAAGTCCAACATTTCAATTCAGGACCCAACCACAACATGATTATAGTTAACATTGATTTGTGTATCTCTGTATACACTGGACAATACCTATCTTTATGTGTAATAATCCTAACCTTAAATATTTTCAGATCTTCATAACCTTTTTCTTGACTTTTAATCACAAAAATGTCAAATTTCTGAGAGTTCTTTTACCTGACTATGCAGTACGTGCCCTTAGGAAACCTTGCATAAACAGTCTCCATAATAGATTTGTCAGCCAAAAGATAGTATTATCTGACTATGCAGCTAATGACCTTAGGTGGCCCTGCATAATTCAACCCCCTAACGAGTTTTTCGGATACTGGTAACTTCATTCTTGGGAAGAAATCCTCTTTTGTCCTTATTGGTCTTAAATGACAGTATGTAAGGATCCGCAAAATAGCCATCCTTAACATATTTGTCCCATATCCTTTTTCATGATCTGAAAGTATTCAAGTCTATTATTTATATTCTCCTTCCCTACATTTGGGTCAGACTTTCTTAGGAGTGATATCCATACAGTTCTTTGATAATCTTGTTTGGAAATTTCTTCTCCATATTCAAGTACCTCTTTCCATACAGCAAACTCTATACTTTGGAAAATTTGAATCTCCATAAACTTTCACTGGATTTTTAGCACTAGGAAAGTAAATTTCTGAGAGTTCTTTTTCCTGACTATACAGCACGTTCCCTTAGGCGGCCTTGCAGAAACAGTCTACATAACAGACTTGTTATCCAAAAGATGCTATTTATTTGACTATGCAGCCAATTCCCTTAGGTGTCCCTGCATAATTCAACCCCCTAATGGATTTGTTAAATAATAGTAACTTCATTCTTGGGAACTACTTCTCTTAATGCCTTTTAGCTCTTTTTCATATCATTCCTCAGATTTAAATATTCTTAAGCCATAGTTTACATATTTCCCCTCATACTTGAGTGTGGTAATGTGTTTTTAGATAAATTTTCAAGGAATTGAGTCAATTTTAATTCATTCGATCAAAGCTATTTCGACCTTAAACATTAGCCTCTATATGTCCGATGTGCATGACTTTAAACTTCCCACAAAATACAAAGGAAATCTGAATAAAATTCAAGTTACAGCTCACTAAAAATACATTTTTTATGATTTAGGTAATATTGAGCAATTAAAATATTCAAAGTTTCTAGGGTTATTTACATTAATCCTAGTAAAAATAAAACTATGTTTACTAGGCCCATTGGATTCAGTAAAATTTAAATCAGGTAGCTGGAAAATAGGTGCACAAATGATTAAAGGTGAAAAAGTTCTTTATTTGATGCACAAGAATTAAGAGGACATCCACAAATTGGAGTTGCTTCTCTTTTCCAGGAAATTACAAAAGGTTGTCGATATAAGTCTTCAATTGATGAACCGCATCCTGAGATTCATCATCAGATACTTGAATCTCATGCACTTGACAAACTTCACTCTTTTCAGCCTGATGGAGTGCTTTCTTGGCATCTTCTGGATGACTTTTTCTTTGATCTTATGCTTAAGATCCTTCATCTTGGCAGTATAGTCAGCCTCAGCTCGGGATACCGCAACCTCAAATTCACCAATGTTGACTGACAGTTTCACCATGGTCAGATCTTCGCGACACTTTTTCTCTTTCTCCCTCCTGAAGATGACTTGTTTTACCACAGTATGGATCTCTTGGTATCCAAAACTGCCAAGTCATAGCATGATAAACTGGGATGACAACCGGGAAATCTTTGATGACAGCTCTTCTAAAGGAACCTCATATATGATTTTCCACATGTTGTTCCATGCCTTGCGTCGTGAGAAGCTGAGCGCCTTAAGCACCTCTGGGTATGACTTAACAACATCATCACAGGGGGGCATGTAATCTGGGATTAATGCACTTAAGGAAGTGCCCTGTTCTGCTTCTTCCCCCCTGACCCTGGTTTCTTCATCTTCTACTGCTGTTTGGATGGAATTTGAGACGTCACCTCTAGTTCTAACCATTGAAGTTGATAACCCTGTTTGATCAATTAAAAGTATGGTTAGTTTCCTGGAATAATGGAAGTTGGTTGTTTATCTTGAAAACTCAGTACAATAATTACCTAACAGTAGATCAGTAGCTTGAGAAGACTCCTACCCATCTTTCCCAGTTTCAACAGGATCTTCAAGATGGGTCTCATGAGGGTTTACTGGGTCTATCTCCACTTGAGCTAATGTTTCTACAATGGTAGGGTTGACATCAATGTCCACACCCTCTTCAGGCATTGGTAGTTCAGCAGCTTCTATGGATGGAACTGCATATTATTTTCAGTCAAGATTAGAAGTTTAAATTATAAGAAAATTTATTGGGTGAAGGATAACACTCACACCCAATATCTTCTAAATCACATGATAATCTAGCATGATCATAAAATTATTTGAAATACATGCCACGATTCATCATTTCATCCAATGATATTTCAGAATCTTGGTTAGTCTCACCAGTGGGAGCATTTGATGTGTCCTCTTGGAGACCCTCATTTCACGGCCCCTGACCCTGGACAGCTTCTTCAAGAAGGATGGAAGATTCAGTTGCTGCAGCCGCCAATGATTCTGGTACATGTTCTTCTCTACTTATAACAGCAACCAGAGCAGTACTGGGAATAGATGTTGGCTCTTTTTCAGAAGCAGCCAAGTCATCCTGAATTTGCGTTTGTTCCACAGCACCCTCTGTGGTCCTTAAGGGAGGATCAATCCTTTACCTTAGAGGGGAAATTGAAGAAGCCCCTACAATCCCCAGAAATATGAGCAACCTTTTCATGGGTATAGACTCATGATTACCCGAAGGACTTACCGCTGTTAATGAAGCGTTTAGCTGTGGACTTCCTCATTCATTGCCTTTGCTTCTTTGTTTTTTTGGGAGTATCAGTAGTCTCCCTTATTGGCACCTGGATTAGAGAATGAAAATCTATGTCCAACGCCTCATTCATGGCCTGCTGGCCTGGAGATATCTCGCCCGGTTCGTGAGGAGAATCAATAGCAGTCCCGATGGAAGTACCACCAGGGCTATACTGTGGCAAAGGAACCTCATTTCCTTTCTTTGCAAGATGCGAGATGAAGAAAATAACTTCTTTAAGTAACAAAGATTCTATTGGAATCAAGTTGCAATGAAAATAAGTAAATAAAACTTACATCTTCAGGATCCACATAATCATACCACTTCTCATCTCCAGAACCACCATCCCCCTCAGTGGTGCCACGATCAATCATTTCCTTCACCCGCCTGGTGACAGGAACAGACTCATCAATGGAATATATGAGAATTTCCATCTCTCTGATGTAAGCCCACACTTCATTGGAGTTATCCTCGTATTGGATATCTGTAGAAGCCAGAAGATTCCCTATTCCAAGAAGTTGTAGGCCCTCACACAAATACAGCCAGGCGGTCTCAGTACCACAGTACAAACTCTGCCATAACTGGACAACCTCTGGTCTTAGTTATGAAGGTTGTGAGGAAGGTCCTACAATCTTTGACTTCAATTTCTTCCCAGATCCTGCAACTACAGATAGAGAATAAGAAAATAAGACTTATTTCTTTATAAAGTAGCAGTGATTAAATTACCACAATGAAGTAACTCACCAGGAGTTGATGGAGTAGGTATCTTGATTCTAACCGAAGGATTATATCAGGCACGAGGCCACTTTGCCACTTGTTCTGCCTCATCATCCCTATCATGGGAATCTGGTGAATCAGTCCTAGAGGAGGAGTCGTGAGAATCAGCTTCAGGTGGGGAAGCATCACCTTCACGAGGAAGGGTTTCTTTCTCTACAGTCCTCTTCCTTTTCCCCACCTGATAAACTGGGTGATTCAATACCCCTTTTGGGTATGATGCTATCCAGTGCTCATCATAATATGTAGTCAAGTTATGTGCTGCTTTTTCAACTGGTATATCAAATATCGCCCCAGTCTTCTCCCTTGACATTAGCAGCCACAGTTTCCGAGCAACCATCAGATGTTTTTATAACCTGACATGTACTGGGGGAGATACAAAAATCTATTGCAGACACTTGAATTGATGTGCAAATCTATATGGAGCATAGGCCTCACATATAATTTCTCCGTCAATCCTGGAAACTAGCACACCATCTCTACAAGATAACATGTATTCCCTAAGATCCAAATGGGTTGTTCCATCATCAACAAACCACCCAGTTGGCTGATTTCCATAGGGAAAGAAGTTGAATTCCTTAAACATAATCAGCCCCACTTTCATGTCATAGGCATTAACATATAATGGAGCAACTCCAGAGAATTCTTTCACTGATGACCTGAAAGAACTTCCAGGAATTTGTAATCCATTCTGTACATTGTAGGTCCTGAAGTGAGTGGCAATCTATCCCCATAAAACTTGGAATGGTCCCACTATTATTAAAGGAGATTTACCCATGAATACATGAAGTAAACTCCTGTGAATATTTGCTAAAATGGGGGTATCCAAACCAACCATTTTTCCCTCAGCCAACTTTTCTGCAATGACGAAGGTCCCTGGCCTGATGCCTCCCTTCGAATCCCTGACTTGAAAGAGATAAACGCTGAGCCACAAAGCCAAGAAGCCCGCTAGATGAGTCTTCTTCAGGATCCTTTGATTCACCTCATATCCCCATTTCTCAAACTCTCCTGCTTCTAGAGTTGGCCAGAATGTTCCAGGAGCACCCCTCTTCTCAGGTTTTGGGTAGGTGGTAGGACGTTTGGGCCTCTTATCCTTGGATTTATTTTTCTTGGATCCTTTCTCCTTCCGATCCTTCTCCTTTGGCTCCTTCTCTTTAAGAAATATATTCATCCACTCCTCTGGATGAATATCCTTTCTAGAATGAGTTAACGAGGTCTCTGAACTCTTAAGCCTGTGGAAGATCTTAAATAATTCCCGAGCTAAATAAGGAGTCTTTCTGAATCATTCCAAGTCACCTTGGGAGGAATGAATTCATCATACATATCGCCCAAAATTGGAGCCCCTGAGATCTTGTGGAAATCCCATAGACTGATGCCTACTTCTCCATAACTCAGATGGAAAGAATTAGTTTCTAATCTCCAGTGGCTGAGTATCTCTGGCACGAAGTTATCATGTCTATAAACATATGTTTGCCCAACCCAAACAGCTTCATATATCGCAACTCCTTTCAGATCCTCGACAAACTCTGCATAGTTTTGTCGCACCCAGTATTCCCACATCCAAGTTGGCTTCACACCTCCCCCAGGATGGAAGTCCCAACTTTTCTTCCAGCCTTTGGATTGATCCATCTGAACATTTCATAAGATTGAAGGATAACAATGTGGTCGCAGCTCAGGCATTTGAGGTTTCAGATCTGGCGTACAAGGGCTATGATGCATCATGCGGGCCTTCTCCACTGTTCCAAAACTTATAAATACTCCTCCACATTAGGTATTTGCTGAAGCAAAGTTGGTATAATTCTGAAACCACGAAAATGGGAGATAGTTCTTTGCTTCTGGAATAGTAACTTCTTGCAGATGACCATAGCCATACAAAGGAAAATAAATGCTTTGGGGGAAGTCGTGATGATATTTCTTCAGATACTTAGCCAAATCCAGAAGAGTACTACTTTTTATGGTATAATAATCGTGGCCAATTATGTTCATAATATCATCAATCCGCTTGCTATCCAGTTCATCAGCTATTCCGGTTCTAAGAGCCATTGATTCTGCACAAAATTTGAATAAAATAACTTTTATGTAAGTTGATTTTTCATAAAATTTGTGAAGGAATTTCAAAAAAATGGAAAAGTCATTAAGGAGCGCAAGTCTAAACTTGGCGCGCAAGTATGGATGTGTCATGCAAGTGTTAATGTGCTGTGCAAGTTTTTGGTATGCAAGTATTACCACACAAGTCCTATTACCTTAACAACAATGAAAAAGTGAAGAAACAGTGAAAAACGAGCGACTTGCGCGGAGAAGGGGACCTGCACGGTGAGAGCTCAAAAATCCGGAAATCAGATGCTATGCACGGAAAATGACCACATATTTATAGGCCAGGCGACCCACCTGTGCGCCTAAACCCAGCGCGCTCCATCCAGTGCACTCCAGCCCTGCGCGACTCGAACCTGCGTGCCAAGTGTTGCGCACTGAACACTTGTGCATCGCCTTTCCTTTAGTTTTTCTTTTCCTCAGAGTCACATCCTTATTTATTTCGGATCCAACTCTGAGGGGGGAATTTTGTTGACACTCCTTTTCATCACATTGTCTAAAAAAATGGAAAGGGAAATGACTTAGCACAAATTGATTCATCCTTTGAAGAAATCGTCAAAAATCAAAAAAGGCATGAACAAGGATTCAAAAGCACAAGAGTCGCGCAAGTTCCCTCATTGTCACGCAAGTATACTTGCGTGCCACCTAATGGTCACACAAGTGACTTGCGTTCCCTAAAGGATAACCTCTCGGGGTCTTCTCCAACCTATAAATACCCCCGGTGGGTCCCCCATTCAAGGGGGAATTTTTCCAGAATTCACAAACAGAGCTCTGAACGCCCAAGTCTCCTATTTTGGTCTTCTGAACACTTCTAAGGTGATTCTTTACCTAGAATGGAAGGTCTAAACAAGAGGAGTAAGGTATAAGTGTTAGAATTCACTAACACTTGCGCGCCTAAGTGGTTTTACCCTTAAGGGAATTGAACACAATTGTGTGCCGCCCTACTTCTTCACCAGAACTTGCAAGCCATCTTATGGAAATCCTCTAGGGATAATACCAAGGTTTTGAGCCAAGTCTCGCCCAAATATTACCCTAAGGGATGGAAATTGTGCAAGTACCCATGTGTCGTGTAGGTATACCTGCGCGACCAGGACTTGCGCACCCACGCAGTACCTGCGCACCTACCAGGACTTGTGCACCCCTACCTTTTTGGGTGCCTTTTCTACCCATTTTAACCCCTCTTATATCATTCCACCTCTCCTATTCAAGATTCAGTCTTCAAGACATCCTTCAAAGCCATTTATGGCATGTTTTCTTGATTAACTTCCTTATCTGAAAAGAATTCTGTGGAATATCTCTCAAAATCTAGTGATTCACATATCTTTATATCACTAAAATTGAGATTTCATTCATTCAACCTCATTTTCTAAGATGAGAGAATCCTTAACCTGGGCCTCCTTTTTAGGAGTAAGCCCCAGTCCACAGTCTCAAATATGGGCATCCTCCTCAGGAGTAAGCCCCAACCATAATTCTATTAACCTGGGCCTCCTTTTCAGAAGTAATCCCCAGTCTCAAATATGGGCATCCTCCTCAGGAGTAAGCCCTAACCATAATTCTCTTAACCTGGGCCTCATTTTCAAGAGTAATCCCCAGTCTCAAATATGGGCATCCTCCTCAGGAGTATGCCCCAACCATAATTCCCTTAACTTGGGTCTCCTTTTCAGGAGTATGCCCCAGTCTCAAATATGGGCATCTTCCTCAGGAGTAATCCCCAACAATAATTATCTTAACCTGGGCCTCCTTTTCAGGAGTAATCCCCAGTCTCAAAAATGGGCATCCTCTTCAGGAGTAATCCCCAACCATAATTATCTTAACCTAGGCCTCCTTTTCAGGAGTAATCCCCAGTCTCAAATATGGGCATTGTCCTCAGGAGTAAGCCCCAAGTCCCTTAATTTTCAAATCCCTTTAACCTGGGCCTCCTCCTTAGGAATAAGCCCCAGTCTTAATTTCTCTTAACCAGTCACAATTCCTTTTGATTTGGGCTTCCTTCTCAGGAGTAAACCCCAATCAAAAGTCCCCTCATAACTTGGGCATCTTCCTTAGGAGTAATCCCCAAGATTAGAGTATCCAAATCTCCATGAAGCACATATACCTTTATGGACCTTGTTCATGGATTTCATCCTTGAAGTTAATCTTAATCATCATTTATTTTGGGTAGTCATACACACATAAGCCCTGCATCATTACATATTTCGTGGCAAAAATTGTCTGGTTTCACTTATACCTCTTGTTTCTCACACCGAGCATGACTCATGTGAGCTTAGAGTGTAAAAGTAATCATGACATCTTTCATGGGACATCAATCATGCATAAACATAATACTCCCTTACTCGAACTACGTGGGTTCTGATTCCTTTTCTAAAACAAAGGATACGTAGGTATCCCATCAGTGGGTACGATCCCAACTCTGAAATAATCCATGTCCTCCTGAATGACAATAAACTTCAAGTGCCCCACTGAGTGGATTTAAAACTAGTATGGTCATCATAATGACCAAGAGACTTTTATGTATTGAAGGATACCATTGGCTAAGAATATCTAAACAAATACAGATGATTTTCTATTGATGAAGAACCTTGAATACATATAAAAGATTCTATAAATTTCCTACATATAAATCATTGATTATCACGTCTAAAGGAAAGATCATTTTATACTTGGTAATGTAATAAGGATTCACGAACATAACTTAAATCTATAAAGAGAGTCCCGGAGTAGACAATAATTCACCTCAAAAAGCTGTGATGAGTCCGACCTCCCATCCTCTCGACCAATGAAAATTTCTAAGCCTCATCAGTCCACAACTAATGAGCAACTACCTTTGGAAAGTAGGTCCAAATGGATATGGAATCATTGGATGTTTCCGGTTCTACAAAAAAACCCGTTAGAAACCGATTGGAATGTTTGAACCTTCAATCAACGAGGTCATCCCCCATTCCAGAGGGAAACAGTCATGAACCTCCAAATGCATCTCAGAGAACAGAGCCATAAGTTTCCACTCATTGTTGGCCTCCTAAACTGCCTGTATCTGAGTCCTCCTGCTCAACACATTAGCAATAGAGTTTCGTTTCCCCGACGTATAGGTAAGCTCAAAGTCAAAGGACTGAAGGTACTCAACCCGCATTTGCTGTCTCAAATTCAGGTCACGCTGAGTGAAGATATACTTGAGACTTTTGTAGTCGGTGAAAACCACAAAATTCTCTCCTAGTAGATAATTTATCCAATAGAATAAGGCATGAACAACTGCTGCCAACACAAGATCATGCATCAGGCAATTTCTCTCATGTGTCCTTAACCACCGAGACCCGTACGCAATGACTCCTTCTCTCTGCATAAGCAATGCTCCTAGCCTGATACCCGAAGAAGCACAATAAACAGTGTATCTCTTTCCCGGCTATGAAAAAACTAGTATCGATGCTGAAGTCAACCTCCCTTTTAGCTCCTGAAAGGCTGAATCACAAGAATCTATCCATAGGTACTTCACACCCTTCTTAGTCAGGACCATCAGTGGTGCTTCTAAGCGTGAAAAGTCCTATATGAAATGCCTGTATTATCCAGCTATCCCTAGAAAACTTGACACCTCAAAGAAATTCTTTGGTTGCTCTCAGGAAACTACTGTCCTCACTTTCTCTAGGTCCACTGATACTTTTGTCTTTGAGATAACATGACCCAAGAAGTGAATCTGGTCCATCCAAAAGTGGCATTTTGAGATCATAGCATATAACCGATGCTCTCTCAGTGTAGTCAAAACGATATCCAGATGGGTAGCATGGTCATGTCAAGTGTGAGAGTACACAAAGATATCTTCCACGAAAACCACCACGAAAGAATCCAAGTATGTATGGAACACTCAGTTCATCAGTTCCATGAAAACAGTAGGTGCGTTCGTGAGACCGAACGACATAACTATATAATCGTATAGACCATACCTGCTCTGGAAGGCTATAAGAGGTATATCAGATGGTCTAAAACGTAACTGATGATAACCGGATCTCAAGTAAATCTTCAAGAACACATGGGCTCCTCAAAGATAATCAAAGAGATCATTAATCCTCAACAAATGATATCGGTTCTTGATCATCAACTGGTTCAACTTACGATAATCCACACAAATCTTGAGGGTATCGTCTTCCTTCTTCGCAAACAGGACAGGAAAACCCCAAAGAGAAGTATTGGGTCCTATGAAACCCTTTTTCTATGACTCCTCCAACTAATTCTTGAGCTCTTGTAGCTCTAGTGTGGCCATCATATAAGGAGGAATGGACACCGGTGCCGCTCCTGAACGAGATCTATAGAGAATTATACCTATCTCTACAGAGGAAAACATGAAAATTCCTCTGGAAATACATCTTTGAAATGATCCACCACTGGAGGAATGTCCATATATGAAGTCCCCTGGTCATCCAGGTATAGACTAGAAATCTGGGTTGTAACTCCTCCCAACCCATGATGCTCCAGTCCTACTCTACTCACCTGGGCATCCCATTCGCCCTTATGAAGAGACGATCCACCATCCAGTGATGTGAAACTCACCCTATGACAATAGAAGTCAACAACAACCTAGAAGGGAAATAACCAATCTATTCTGAGGATGGTGTCATAACCTTTCATCTCTAGAACATAAAGGTCCCAAAAGAAGTGACACCCAGTAACCTCAAGAGGGAACTTCTTGCACTAACGTACACCGACTGTTCTTTCCCCCAACGGAGTGTCTAACGTCATGATATCAGTAGAAGAAAAGATACAAAGCCCAAGGATCTCCACAACAAAAACAGATTAAAAGATATGGGAATCCCCCGTATTGAAAAGAGAAGAAGCTAAAACTGAGGAAACTAGGATAGTACCTCGAATAGTAGAGGGTCCAGGATCCTACTCCTACTGGGTCTGCTCCACTACAAAAGTCTGACCTGCACCATGGCCCTATGACCCTGCCTAACCACTCTGATCTGATCCACCATGTTTTCACTGAAAGCCCATGACTGAATACCATGACCACGACCTCCACCTCGGCCTGAATTACCAAAAGAACTCCAGTTCCTAGACTGATGAGAAACTGGTGGCGCTTATCCTGAACGAGGAGTCACAGAAGAACCTCTGTCACCAGTTGCTGGTGAGAAGATCTGACAGAGGCGCTGAAGATGGCCCATCTTACTGCAAGATCGGCACTCCACTGGGTCCCTCAGGCAACGTGGCATCGTATTCCTACTCTTCCCACACTGGTATCACACCACCTGGGTACCAGAGGAAGTGTCTCTCCTCCTTGGATCACCACACGAAGACCCCCTGTGGCGCTTCCTACTATTAGTAGGAGGGAATTTAACTTCGGATGTCAAGCCGCCATGGTCACAACTCTAAAATACCTTATATTACACTCTGTGATCAGCTCCTGGTTGATGACAGAAGTGATAGACATCAACTTGAATATATTCACCAGAGATTAGATTTCATGCCTCAAACCATCCTCAAAATTACTTTCCAGGAATAAATCACCACCTTTTGGAATGGGCGTAAAGCATTGTAGCTCTATGAAATGAGAAGAGTAATCCATGACTGAGATAGTACCCTATTCCAGACTCATAAACTCTCGGGCTCGATCGGACCTCAAAATATCCGAGTAGAAGTAGTCATAAAAGGCACGTTGGAACTCATTCCATGCCATAACCTACTGGTGTCCCGCCTGGGAGATCACATCCCACCATCTCTTGGAAGAGTCCCGAAGCATGTATGTAGAGAGATTGACCCTCCTCTCTGGAGGAATCTCCAGATGTTCAAAGATTGAAAGAATGGATTCTAACCATGACTCTCCAGCCCGAGGTCCTCCTTCCCTAGGGAAAGTGGGAGGATGCTGCTAAAAGACCTATGTCAACTCTTCCATAGATGGGGTAGGATTCTGTACTCCTCAAAAGGTCTGCATGAACCTCATAAATCCTTCTTGGAATTGTGCATCATCAATTGTGTCCGGAATGATGGCTAGTTCCAAAACTGGCACAACTAGAGGATCTACTGGAAGTCCCGAATCAGCCATGTCTGGTGTCTGATCACTTCCTTGTAACTAGTGTACAACCAGAGGACGTCTCAGTGGCATGACTTTGCAAGGTCAAATTCACACCTTTAATCAAGATTATCAAGGAATGAAAACTAAAATGGTAAGAATGGAACAAGATAAAGAAAGCATTCAAGTTTTACAAAAAATGGATACACGACTTGTATACTTAACTACACGAAGTGTTACCTTAAGCCTTTCACATGGGCGTGTACTTCTGCCAAAACTGGTCATGTAACACCCCAAACACATGATATGTTGTCCTAACACATGATGTGTACTTGAATATTCTTCCCCTACCCAAGTACTTATACATGACTAAGCTACACAGTTCTCCTTGAACAAGACTACACAACGTGTTTGTACTAGACATGGTGTATACTAGATGAGTTTCACCGACCCGTGTTGTTTGTGACATGGTCGGATACACGGCTCGCACTACAAGGCATGTTCTGGATGAACACGATGTGTACTAAAGGATTTCCACCAACCCGTGTTGTTAGTTACACGACCGAATTATATGGATTACACTACACGGCGTGTTCAAGACTGACACGATGTGTGTTGATTAAGTTTTTATTCATCCGTGTAATTAGTCACAAGGGAAGACACATGGTCTAAACACACGACGTGTACGTCTGGTACACGGCGTGTCCCACAAAAAAATTTCTCCTAACCCCATGTCTATGCCCACACGGCCAGCGACACGGTAAGAGACTACACGACATGTACATAGATTACACTGAGTGTACTTAAGAAAAATAGTTTCTTCATGAACAGAAGAACACATGGTATGTATTCAAAACTACAAAGTGTGTATTCTGGGTTTTTTTAGACAATAAGCCTTAGAAACTACTCCAGAAGCCCAAAAAACACTAAAACGAACATTAAGGTGCCAAATTCTGATCTGTGAGGGCCCATACTCCCTGCGAATCAAATCTTGGCATCTCTTACATGTCATATACAAGAAAAAAAAGGCAATGATCCACTAAATTCTGATCCATTAGGGCCCATAACACCTAAAGAACCAAAGTTTGGCGTTTATTCAAACAAAAAATTACACAAATAAAAAACCTATCAAACAACAGATACTTTATCAAGGAATCTATCACAACAACATGAATATCTAGCACAACATCTATCACAACAACATGCAATCGCTAATACACCCTAAATGGCTTGGACAGAATGCATGACATGTGATTCCTAGAAAGTTCATATATGATGTATGAGATGGAATAACCTCATCTCATTGGGTTTAAATAGAAATAGAACCTCAATAATATCAACAATAACAAAACAAGTCATGTGAATCACCCAACGGTGAAATCAAATCAACCGTAAAATTTAAAAACTAGAAAATTGCAATAAACGAGGTAAATTGGATTTTCCCTATACACGGGTTAGCTACTCCTGTGCAAAACTTTTTACCAAGACCTTATATCCATCCTATCCCTGACTATAGGATCTAAACAGTAATTCAAGAAGAAAAGAACACCTCTGATACCACTTTATAATGTCCCGGTTCCAGAAGCTGCCCAGAGACGCCCCGTTCCCAGTTGGTCACATGGCCTCAAGCGCATTTCCCTGAATTCTAGAGGCTGCCGAATAGTAGTGAGGTCCTTGGGTGTGATAGTGGGGAAACTATTCCCTCATTGGAAGAGTAACAAAGTCGAGGTAAAAACAAATAGCAATAGAGGAAGAAGTGATAATGTTATACAACAGTAACAGTAGAAGACTGAAGGAAATAAATAGCTGGAGCACATATATAATGATGCATGATACATATGTTTAGGAAAACATCCAAACACATCACAATGCTGAAATACAGTACTAAACCAAATTACAAGGAAACAATAAACAACTCATCAACATCGCAAGCCTCATCTTGGTTCTATTCTCTCTAGCTCCAAAGCAGTCAAGTACCTGAAGTAGAAGGGCGCTTTCCCTTATCTATACCTACAATAATATAATCAGTTTGGGCCCAAAATAATGGCCCAAATAGGGTGTGAGACTAAATCCTAGTAAGAAACCATCAAGAGATCTATGCCTAATAGTCATTGAATATATATGACATGCAATAAAAATAATAATCAGTAAACAAGGAAGTACTCAACAATAAACAATTCCATAGTTTCAAAGCATTTAGTTCCACATAGAAAGTAAATTGATAATCACAAATAGGTAACCCTCTGGGATGTACTCACATCCTAATCCCCTCTAGTCCTACCTAGCAAACACAAGCAACCCTCTAGGAAGTACACATAGTCTAATCCCTATGGTTTAGCTTTAGAAAAGACTCTCTGGGGAAGCACTCACCGTCAATTCCCCCTATAGTCTCATATCAGTAACTAAAAGGAACTCTAGGGAAGCACTTATGTGTCATTACCCCTATGGACCACATTGAGGAACTACATACACTCTGAAGAAGCACTGAAGTCAATTCCCCCTATGGTATCGCATTGTAACAATAACAACAGACACTCTAGAAAATCCCTTACATCCATTCTCCCTATGGTCCACTACACCATGTTCTCATGGACCTGTGTAAGTCAAACGAGCATAGCAATGCAAAGCGTCCAAAGTAAACCTCAATAACTACTTGGATAACCAGTATATAGCATAACAAAAACACATATAAAAATCACTCCATCCTAACAATACTAGGCATGAGAAACAAACAACAGCCTAATAGGAAAGCAGGACCAAACGGTCATAAAAAAACATGCATGGGAAAACACTTACAAATCATAACAATTAACCCTATTAACATTCAATTAACCTATAATCAAGCATACAAGCATAGAAAGAAATTAGCAGGGCTATAATTGTAACATGAAATACCCCGTTCAAGGGTATTGGAAATTTTTTCACATATAACTCATAGAATTTAAATGGAAAGGCACAAACCACCTGCATAGGTGTTTTAGGATTGTTATATGTGAACCTCAATCCTTGAATTTCCCAAGAACACCGTAGATCTACAAAAACGCTAAAAACGATTAACCAAAGATAACTTGAGAAAGAAGAATAATCAGGAAACAAATCTCTAGAAGTAGGAAGAGCTTATTGAGGCGATCCCAAAGCGATCGACGATGGTTGATTTAGAGAATGTATGCTTGATCGAGGGATCAGGGAAAGATTGCGGCCATACGGTTTCTCTCGGATGAGACAGACCTAGAAGAAGGTGTTTCTGTCCGTCAGACGTGACCCTAGTATGTTTAATGAAAAAAAAAGTACACGACATGTAGTTTCCCTTATTGGAACCCACATTAGGCGGTCTCTAGGTCACCATACACGATCGTGTGTACGACCACGAGATGGCCAGGACCCGTCTACCCATGGTAACCAATTACACGATGTGTACTTAAGAAATTTCCAAAAAACTTCTATTTTTCTTTAAAAACAACAAAAAAAGGAAAACATACCTAAAAAGAAGATCTGGGTTCTTACAGAAGTAAGGATCACTCTATAAAATATGAATACGATCGAGTCAAATAAAAATATTCCCTTTTATTAATTATTACCTCTAGGTGAAACTGTTCTAGAACCACATCCACCAGTAGTATACATACATGGATTTATTGCGAAGTAAACCCCATATAATATCTTCCTTAACAAAATATAGGATTCTCATATATACTTATCCCTAAAGTCTATCATATATTTATTTCCCCTTAATAATGATTCCTAAATGTAGTTCACAAGGTTTATACTAAATGTTTATTGATACCAAATTTAAAGAGTCTAAGCCTAGTATACTATATTCAGTGGTAACTTTGTTAAATTGCTACTAGATACAAGCCATCACATCCCAAAGAACCAAACTTTTTAGTAGTATTTGAAGACTAGATACATACATTAAATTCACATTATATTTTAAATCATAGAATAAAAAATATTATTTTCTTCGAGAACACCATTATTTCTTTTTTCATATATATGCATATCAATCATATTACACTTCATATTATTCAAGGGAAAAGAAAAAATAATAAAGGGGTGGGATCTAATGATCCATAAAGGTATGAATACTGTATAAGAAATTATAAATAATCAAGTCATGATCAATATAAAATTAAAAATAATAGAAACACATACAATTTAATTAATAACTTGAACAATATGAATAATATGGAATGAATAAATGATGATCAAATAATTCCATATAAATAATAACATGATATTGAAACATATCATTGGATATTATAACTAATCATATAATCACATGAATATCAATAACATGTATTATAATGAGTAAATTCATAATTCTATACATTATAACCATACCATCAAGTCCTCATGGAAACACATCTCACATATATGGGTAGGGCCTTAGTAAAATACCAAATCTAGTTTGTCTCCAGAGACTTATTGATGCATCTGGGGTCTATAGAGGGACCTTCCCATAACATAATAAGTCCAATTAATTACAAATATGAAATGGTTAATACATATTAAATTTAAAAATTCATATTTAAAAACTATAATATAGAGTTTTGATACTTTCCCCAACAATAAACATAATCATAAACAATTCCAACTAATATGGATAATAGAATCCAAATAGTACATCCCTAGTAAAATTGATCATAAACCATCCATATAAATAATATGTATGGAATCAATACATCATCTTCCCATAGGATAATATGTAAAATAAGGGTTGTTTTCATTGATGGGTATACATATTGAAATAACACCATTAAAACTTCTTTATAGAAAATAACTTTTTCACATTGAAATCGTTCTAAAAATTTAATAATTCATAAAATATTAAAATAAAGTTATATTAAAATATATAATTTTACACTCTCAAATTAATCATCAAGGATATTAGGTTTCATGGGAATATGTAATTATTTATATTCTATATATGTTAATTTTTTCACACTTTTGTAAAAAAGTATAAAAAGCGAATCATTAAGAAAATGAAAAGATTATTCATTTAAAACCATTTGGTAAAAAGTAAAATTTGAGTAAAAAATTCATTAATAAATCATTTGGATAATGTTAAAAATTTTATTGGAAATATTTTTATGGAACATGAATATGGAAGAAAAAGGACTTTTGACCAAAGAGAGAAATTAAGCTGTACTTTCTTAAAAACATTCACCCAATCATATTAATTTCCAAATAGGGGAAAATGGTAATATTAATTGAAAATTTAATTAACAATAATAGGATAATAAAATTAATTATTATCAATAGAGCTAGATCATAACATTTCAACCTTAAAAAAATATAATCCTAAACAATCCCAAAAAATGTTGAGATTGTAATCATAAAAACCTTAACACTTTGGTGACATTTGAATCTTAATACCAATGAATTAAATAAAGATATATGGATATGTATATATCATAATTTTAATTATAGTAATAATAAAATACTTTCTTGGGTAGTATATAAACCACAAAAAATAAATAAGCAGTGAATATATCATAAATCTCACAAATGTAAAATTGAGGTGAGAAACCCTTACAGCTTCGATATCTTTTGAATCGTATTTCCCATGAAAGAAATAAATTCATGTTAGACATTTAATACCATGAATAATAATATTTCCATGATATATAATGTAAAATTATAATTACATACACCATATAAAATATATTAGGTGCATAAAAATACAATACAACATAATGAAATGAAATTTAGACCAAATACCTTACCTCAGGTATGATTTCCTCCATACATTTACATACATACAATATATAAATATTTTAAACAACTATAAACATATATTTTATACCATATATTATTAAACTATATACATTTATGACCAATTTATTAATAATACTTTTTTAGAATAATAATTTTTTATGATAATTTCTTCTTTTTTCATGTACGTATTGGATTTTTTATTTTGATCCATTATATTTCATCATGCATAAAAAATTCCCAAAATTTAAACCATGATATAAATATATTATATAATCATTATATAACAATTTATAATATTCTATAAAAATATATATGGAAAAAATGAACTGCACCATTCATGGAGAAAGTCGGTCGTACGTACGCATGAACACTGTTTCAAATTTTTAAAAAATATTTAACATAATAAAGGTAAATAATATTTCCCCAAAAATAAATATTATTATATCTAATTATTCAATTATATTAATTGATATATCCTTATTATTAGCAATGTCAAAATAAAATGAAAAAATATTCACATCTCTTCATAGAGGAGGTAGTAAAAATGTACATGTGAGTGTTATTATTGTTTTCCAATAGATTTTATGGTCAGAATATATATTTTTTATTAAAATTCCATAATTATTTGTGATATAAAAATCATTAAATGGGTTCTTTAGGCGGTAGTCTTCTATACACACGACTGATGGATTAATTTCCCATTTGATAGAATAGAATATAGATATAAGTTAAGAAACTAAAATAATAACATATATGTATATAAAAGATATAAGTGATATTATTTTATCATATTTTTATTAGATTTCAATTGGTTATATGAATATGTAAAATGAAAATTCATGGTTAATAACATTACCAATTATTTGGAAACACGTCCTTGGGTTTATACATAAATAATTTCTAGATTGGATTTATGAACAAAAAAGGCCTCTATGATGTGGGGAAGGATGTATGTAAGATTTTTTGGTATGTTTTTTCTGAACAAAATATCTTTGGGAGTGTTATGAGGTGATTATCGGAGGTTCCTTTTATTTGTGGGGTAGAGGACACACTTGGAATTTTTAAAAATTAAAAGTGATACCAACATTTTTTAGATATAAAAATGCTCAAAATGGCTCATTATTGGACCATGGATTATATAAGGTCAAATTATTTCTATCCAATATTAATTGAACAATTTTATAGGGAATTTATAATCTTATATTTTTATTTTAACCCCCAGTAAACTCGTTTTATCCTTAACGGTGAAAATTAATTTTTAATATTTTTATTATTCACTATGACCAAAAATTAATTTTACCTTGTTATATGATACTAATTATTTTTATTCAAAAAATGTAATCCACTTTTACAAATTCATTTCATATATTTAGCATAATTTTATTTCATATTAGTATTTCAAGCATGATAAAAAAGCATGTCATATAAAAAAAATATAAGTATATAATGTTTTTATATTAAAATTGAATATATAATTGATTCAAATGACAAAAATTGTATTTAAAATAACATAATTGAACTAATTTTACTCTTCAAACAATTTTAACTACAATAGGAACTATTAAATTATTTACACTAAAAGAGAGTGTTAAATCAAAACAAGTATTTTTCACTATTCATTGAAAAATTAAACCTCTGGAAAAATTATAAAAGAAAAAAATTAAAATATTATTTAAAATATAAATTTAATTATTTATAATATATTTTATGTAAAATTTGGGAAAAAATTTGAAGTATGTGTGAAAAGAGCGTCGAAACTGCATTTTAGAAAAATATAGTTTTAGAAAAAAAAATTCTTCATTCAAGTTATTTTGATTTTTTTATAATCAATAGATAATAATTAATTTTATATTATACATTTTTAAAACATACAGTTTTCATAATTTATTTATTACTATTCATAACCTTTGTTATAATATCTAGGTTACAACAATTATACCATTTTACATTTCTTTTAGTCTCTAGGATGCATGCATCGAAATTTATAAAATAGATTAAATATAAACAAATAAATTCCAAGGGTCATTTGAGTTCAGTGTTTCATGTCATATACACTATCAAACACAATTCCGTTCTTTTATAATATTCTAGTGTTGAAATGAACTAAATCTTTTAGAGGATAATTTCAAGCACATCGAGATCATGACTCAAACCATGTACGCAGAACCAAACCATGAAAATCTCAACATCACACACATTTCTCTTATAGAATTTACTGTTGTAATAATTTCTAATGTATCTATACACTTATAGTATGAAATTTTTAATCATATTTTAATTAATCCATGATTATATTTTCCCCTTTTAATATTATATTTCAAATTATTAAATATTTATTTTTGAAAGAAACTAGACTTAGATATGATAAAACACAGAGTGAATTTTTTGGTAAATATATAGTTTTAATCTAGAAACACTTCTTGATAATTTTTTTAATTTTTGAAATTAAATATTTTTTTTAATATAATATTATTTAATAATATCTATTATATATAAATTATTATAAAATTTTATGAAGTTAAAAATAATTTTTATGAGGGCCTGAAAACAGGTATTATAAAAAAGTATTATTTTCAATAAATAATTATTATCATTTTATTTAAAAGTATAAAATACCCTATATATATAATTATTTGATAAAATAAATATTATTTTTGATATCATAACAAATAAATTATCTAACATAGAATTTATCATAGTTTTTATAGATAGTCGAATTTCTTGATCAAAATTAAATACAGTATAAATATACAGTTTTTATTTTGTCATCATAATGATCGAAAAGTGATGTGATATATGAAATAAAAGTTTTACATGTCAAAATATATATTTAAAATTTAAAATTATCTATTTGTGGATTTATTATATTAATTTTAAATACCCTCAAATAATCCTCCAAAACATATATTATATTTTAATATTTTAAAATCGATTCTTTGTAAACATGACCAACATCCACATAACCATGTGTAATATTTAAATGATCTCAACTATTAAACTTGTAAAATAATTAAAAACACTATAATTTGGAAGAAACCTTGGGCGAAAACCATGTGACTGATTGTGGTTTTGATTACATTATCATATAGAGTAAAAAAAATATGTTTCAAAATTAATAAATAATTCTCCTCATTTTTTCTATATAAACCCCCCAAAGAACCCATTCCCCTTCACAAAAAATCATTATGGAATTAAATTAATCTACCCTTCTCTTTTTATATCCATCCCAGGGTGTCTCCAAGCTCATAAGAGACCCTTCTTATGAATTTGGAAACACCCTCTTATGGTAAGGGATCATCTCATTCTCCTCTTTATTCAATAACGTATTTTATATTATACCCATTAATCTAATATTTTATAATGGGATATGTTTTCTATACATACCTTTACAGTAATTGTGATTCCCATGTAACAAGAGACCCATTTCTCTCTCATTCCTAAATTTTATAAAATATTATATACACCTGTAATACGACCAAAATTATCCTTCAAATTTCCATGACAAACATTTGTGTTGTGAATACCTAGCTCAATTTAACTCAAGGGTATTCAAATAGTTTTACCTATACATCATTTACTAGGGACTTATGTGAATTTTCCATGAACTCCTTAATCCTAGAGTAAAAATATATTAAGTATGTCCTATATTTTATGATCAATGTAGCACACTTATGGATATACATGATACGAAAGTGATGGGTTGGACAAATATTATATAGTCATCCAATTCATTGGGTAATGATTTAATATCATGAGATTCCATATGTGAAGAAATAATGGTTATCCTAATCAAAATATGTTATGTTTTCTTTATATTTATATTTGAATTTTTTTTATGATTATATGTTTTAATTTTTTTCAACATTATTATATTCACTTTATGTTATCATGTTATATAGAAATTCATTATTAATGATTATGAATATCACCACTCTGATGTTACCTTTATATGAAAATTGTATCACATGTACTAATTTCCTTTATTTTATTCTCTCTTAATCCCCATGTTGGGATTTATTTATCACCGCTTTTTAATGTATATCCCCATGTTATTGCATGTAGTTTGAGAGGAATGATGTACTTTCTAGATCATTTTAAGGATGTTTTAAAAAATATCATTTTATTCCTATTTCAAGATGTTATTCTATGTACCTTATTTTCCAACTACACTTGTATTCATTATCAATTGTGATTTTATTATGTGTACCTTTATATAATAAGTAATTCATTAATGCGTCCTAACACATGGTTGTAGTAGTTGGTATTAGAGAAAGATAAACTTATATTTGGGGTTATAATTAGTAAACTCTAGTTAAATCCTTAAGTATAATACTATACATAGGAAAACATATCAAAATTTGGTTAAATTATAGAGTATGTGGTTTCTAAGAAAATATATCCTTATTTGGATACTATAAGGGAATGTGGATCTTGAACAGATGAACATAAGGGTAATATCCAGAAATATAGTGAATTGAGATAGAATTCAACATAACCTAGGACATCATAATAGTCCTTTTCTACACCACTAGTTCAACACTCCTAGTGGATATTATTTGGTAAATTCAAAAGAATTTTATGAACCACTATTATGGGAACAAAAATTACTATAAGGTTTAATGTTAAGGATCATGGATAAATTATATTAAAACTAAAAAAATTCATATTTTAAGGAATATATGTTGATTATGAGTTATCCCATCACTGCTCATAGTTTCCCATGTATTTTATTTAACATTTTTAAATTAATCATTCATAAGTTTATTTTGTTAGAAGTAAATTATTAGAACCAGAAACAAATAGTGAATGGTGGACTTTTCATCCATTCATGAAAATCAAATTTCATATGTGAATATGGTTCTATGAATTATTTCATGTCAAACAAGTTTACTAGAATTATTCAAACACTACCGCAAATCATAAAATTCATGTTATCAGTGAATATGACAAGTGGATCAATTGTTGCATCCTATGAATATAAATTGTATCCTATCCATGATTGTGGGGTTAAATTCCAAAAAAGATTGTGATACTCACCTTAGTGTAATTTGATGATTTTTTGAGAATATATTATCTTTCCTTATTTAGAACAAAAAAAATTTAAAAGAGAAGGAAATCACCCTATGTATCTATAATTTTCCTATGATTCTATAAAATTTCAACAAGGAGGATGAATCACCTTTTTTATCATCCTCTCAAGGATAGATATAGTTTAATTATGAGTAATAATAAGTTTAAAAAATGATTTAGATTAAGAAAGATGGGTCAATGCTCCTATGCATTGATTATTTTTAGCTCAACACTATCATGATAAAGAAAAAGTATCCCCTACAACATATTGTTTATTTTTCATTAGTAGATATATGGATCCATGTACTTAGATATAGTGGATCTTTTATTAGGATATTATCTAGTAAAGATAAAGAATGCAGATATACCCCATACTATTTTTCATACAATGTACAAGCCTTATGAGTTCAAAATGATTCAATTTAGAATCCCGAATTCTCTACATATCTTCATGGAGATGATTAAGAGAGTCTTTAGGGATTACCTTAAAAACATTATTATAGTCTATACATATATGATATTATTATCTACTCTAAAAAAATGAGGAAAATGAAGAGCACGTAAATACTGTATTTAAGAAATTATGGATGGAATAATTATTTTATATATATATTTAATGTTAGTTTGGATAAAGAAAGTAAATTTCTTGGTTAATGTTATCACTAGGAATGTGATATTTATAGATATTTTAAAAATTGAGGCAATTGAAGGGCAGAAATGGTAAAAATCAATGATGGAAATATGAAATTTCCATTGATTAGCTTGGTATTATTTTGAATTTTTTAGAAACATATCATGATTTAATATCCCTCTAACAACTATTACTCAAAATGGGTTCGTGTTTTTATTTATTTATGAATGTGAGGAAATATTTAAATATGTTAAGAATATACTAATTATTACACCTATGCTTTCATTACCCAGTAGTGGGTAATGATATGTGATCTACAATGATGAATCCAAAAAGGTTTTTGGTGGTGTACTCATAAAATATGAAAAATTGATAGCCTAGTCCTCCCTCAAATTAATGATCCATGAGTAGAACTATCCAACAAAATATCTAGAATTTGATGTAGTGATATTCACATTGAATATATCATGACATTACCTATACAGAGAAAATATTTACATATATATTGATCATAAAACCCTCAAGTATATGTTCACACAAATAGAACATAATATGTCACAATGATGGTAGTTATAGATGATCATGTATTATGATTGATCAATCCACTAATATACTGGAAAAAAAGTGGAAGATGCAATGAGTAGAAATGATCCTAAAACTTTATCCATGATAAGGATTGAAAGGGATCCAATATTATTGGACATGCATAGGATGCACATGGGAATAATTAGAGGATCTTTATTCCAACTTTCCAAAATAATTTCCCAACCATCCATTCATGACAGAATCAAGTTGAATTGGAAAGATGATTAGTTTCTATATAATAAATTACAGAAAATTCTAGAGTTAAACATTACGGAATATGGAGTAATAAAGTTTGGAACTTGGAAACGTGATACATAAAAACCGGTACTAAAGAGGGAACATCGAGAAGATTCAAACAAGTAATTATACTATATTCCTACAGGAATAATAATTATTTATATATATTTAAACACAAAATTATTTTTAGATAACATTAAGATAGAGATTACATATTTTGTATCTATATTCTTGGTAATCAAATAAGTCAACATTAAAAGATAGAAGTCTAAGGGTATGATTCAATCATTTCCTAAACTAGTACATAAATGAGAAAAAATAACAATGGATTTCATTGTAGGCCTCCCGATGATAACTAAAAAAATAAAACCATCTCGTTGGTTGTAATGAACTTCCAATTCTCATTGGCTTGAGAGTACAACGAGTCATTACTAGGCCTTAAGTGACATCCCAAATATGCCTAAGGCTGGAAATAAATGCTGAAGGGTTTTAAATACAAGTGGGGGATGATTTACCCTTTAAGAAATAAACCAATAAACCTAAAAACCATAACCAAAAATTGACTATATGATTCATGAACAAATAGAAGACAAATCAACAACCTCATTTATCTCACAACCACATCAAAGTAAGAAATTGCGGAAGAATAACCACGAATAAAAGTATACAACAAATAAACCACACATGACTCTCCAAAGAACTCAAGACTCCATGATCCACAAGATCCAAGCTCCCAAATCCCTGAACATCCCATACATCATGAGGTAGTGCTAAACACATGTGAAACATTACCTTTTCCCTTGTCCTAGAGGATATAATCTGCAAAAGCACCAAAGTATCAAAGTAGGGGTGAGTATAAAACTCAATAGGTTTTCCCCAATTACTTTCCTACTCACTCCACTAGTATCGAAGAGTTAGGAACAATTATATAAAATATATTATATAAAAAAATTCTTAAAAATAGTTTATAACTAAACATAAATAAGTTTCCAAAACCATTCATTACCAAAAGCATAAAAGTGCAATTTAAACCAATTTTCCCAGCAAGTTATCTTTCAAGAAAAATAACCAAACAATCTTTACAACCATTTCAAAATATCCCTTTATCATCATACCCAAACATTCCTCAAACCCATGAAACCAAACATGCATGATAAGTTATGATAGTTCCATACTCAAGAGTGGTTTCTTGTCGATCTACCAAGTCATCACAAGGTAATTGTTTCACATGTGCAATTAACCCTTTGGCACCGAGCACAAGGTCATATTTCAACCAAGCCCCATGTATGAAATTCCCATGTTCTATAAAACCTTTGGCACCAAGAATAAAGTTATATTTCAACCAATCCATATATGTAAAATATGAACACACACCTTATATTCTCAACCATCATGCTAAAACAACCCTTTCAATAAAAACACCTTTTTATTGAAAACCATTTCCATCAAAACCATTTCAATGCCAAACCTTTTAAATTCCAAACCATTTCAATAAAACTTAATTTTTATTGAAAACCATTTCTATTGAAAATATCTTTTTTATCAACCATTTAGCAATTTAAGAAAATCCATAATTTAAAATCATCATTTTAAATTCATGAAACTAAACCCCCTTTTCCACAACTATTCACCAAGATCACGCAATTTCACAAAAACCATAAATCATCACAAATGAAGTTTTTTACATGAATTTCACTATCAATAAACCAATTTGAATATAAGAAAATAAATTATATCAAGAGGAGATGATATTGAAACCACCTACCTCAAAGGTTTTGATGAAACTTTGACAACAGATGAAGAACGCACAAGAAAGCAGTCGATTCTCCAAGAACGACATTAGTTATCTTATACTAGGAAGATCACGACTCAACATTGAATTATTTGGAATACAAAAACATAGATATTCCCACTATAGGTTCATATCTGAAAAATACTGGTGATCGAAGAAGTAGATCTAATAATATATTAGAAAACATGACAAATCCGGAAAGAATGGTGACATACCTCAAGAATCAAACTCGAAATCACCAAGGGAAGTCTATGGGATGGCTCGAAATCGTGTGGGGAGGGTACTCAAGACTTATAGGGAGAGTAATCTCAAAATAGGGTTGTTTTTAAGACAAAACAAAATATATAGAGAAAAAACGAGTAAGCTCCTAGAAAATAGGATCTATATTTGACCTCTGTGCAAGGTTTGACCACATGGTTTGGGCCAAACGTGCATGAATCGTGTGACCTTACTTCTTGTCCCAACACTCCTTATAAAACCCACAAACTCTCCCATCCTTCACCTTTACCATTTTTATAGAAACACATTTTTTATCGAAACATCCCACTTTATGGAAACACCCCACTTTATGGAAATAACCCACTTTATGGAAACAACCCACCTTTTAGAAACACCCCAATTTATGGAAACAAAAAACATTAAGGAAACACCCAACTTAATGGAAACTCTCTATATTATGGAAACTCTCTATTTTATGGAAACTCTCTATTTTATACACACCAAATTAAAAAAACATGAGGAAAAGTGTTATGTACTCGAAACTAGGGGTAATACATTCTCCCCACCATTGGTATTTCCATCCTCAAAAAGTAGAAAACCCTTGCTGGCCAAAAAGAGTTCTAGCCACTGCTCTTTCATTTCCTTCTCACATTCCCCAGTTTCTTCCTGAATCTGACCATGTTTCCATAAAACCCGCACTAGGCCGATGCTTTTCCCACGAAATACTTTCTCTTGTCTATCCATGATCCGCACTAGGATATGTATAAGTGAAGAATCCGGTTCTATCTCAACGTGATCCCATCTGATCACATGGTTAAGATTAGGGTGATACTTTTTCAACTGGGACACATGGAACACATTATGTACCGAACTAAACCATGGTGGTAATTCCAACCGACATGCCAACTCTCCAACCCATTCTAGTATATCAAATGGGCTAATGTATCTAGGAGATAACTTTCCCTAATTCCCGAAATGACGATTTCCAAGACTTGGAGAGTTCCTTAAGAAGACATGATCACCCAAAGCGAATGAAAACGGTCTTCGATGGTGATCTGCATAAGATTTCTGACGACTATGAGCCATCTCCATCCCCTTTCTAATTAACTAGATCTTCTCTATTGTTTCTTGGACAAGGTTTGGCCCAACTAGTGAAGTTTTTCCAGTTTCCACCCAGCATAGTGGAGAATGAAATGGATTCCCATACAATGCTTCAAATAGAGCCATGTGTATCAAGGCTTGATAACTGTTATTATAAGAGAACTCTAGTAAGGGTATATGATCCTCCCATGAGCCACCATAATCCATTACACAAGCCCGCAACATATCTTCTAACGTTTTTATCAACCGCTTGGATTGCCCATCTTTCTGAGGATGATACGCCATGATCATAGTCAACTGAGTCCTCAGGGCTTACTGTGAGGATTTACAGAAACAAGAAGTGAACTTCAGATCTCTATCTGAGACTATTGACACTGGTACACCATACCTCTTTACCACTTCTTGGATATAGATTTTTGAAAGACCCTCCACCGTATGAGTTTCACAAATAGGGATGAAATGGGATGACTTGGTTAAACGATCCACTATCACCCAAATGGCATCGGGTTTATGGAATATTCTTGGAATACCTGTAAAAAAATCCATTTCTATCTAATCCCATTTATACACTAGGATGGGAAAATATGGTAACATACTAGCTAGTCTCTGATGCCCTGCTTTAACCTACTGATAAGTTAAGCACCGTGAGATGAACTCGACCACATTTATTTTCATGTCGCTCCACCAAAACTGTGCCTTCAATGCCTTATACATCTTTTGTGCAGTTGGATGTACAACCCATCTTGAATAGTGGTAAGAATGAAGGAGTTGTTCCTAAAAAACCGTAGGTACAACCATCCGATCTATAAAACACAAAACTGAACCCCCATCAAGTTTTCATTCCTCAATGGTCTCCCCACCATTGAGTTTTGAACTTATAAACAGACATTATACATTAGATGTTTGTGCCTCTTTGATCATTTTTTCTAAATCAGTAACAAGCATAGCTGAAAAGAAACCTGTAACATCACCTCGGTCTTCACATTCCACATGCATGTCGGCTAAGACCAACATCAACTTCCATTCATCTGAAGCTTCTTTTTCTAACTGAGCATATGAATTTCTATTCAATGCATCCTCCACCGAATTTCCTTTACCTCGTGTGTACATTAAGTCATAGTAAAATATTTGGAGATACTCCATCCATCTCCTTTTCCTCAGATTTAAATCTTGCTGTGAGAAAATGTGTTTCAAGCTTTTGTGATCTGTAAACACTATAAATTTCTCACCAAAGAGATAATGTATCGATGCTTTCAAAGCATGGATGACTGCAACTAACTCTAAATCATGTATTGGGTAATTCTTCTCATGCACCCTAAACTATCTTGAACCATAAGCAACCACATGATCTATTTTCATGATAATATAGCCCAACCCTGATCCCAAAGCATCACAATACACCACATACCCTTGTCCTAATTCTGGAAAGATCAAGATAGGTGCCGATGTAAGCCGAACTTTCAGTTCCTGGAAAGACTCCTGACATTACTCCATCTATTGGAATAGAGCATTATTCTTTGTCAGGGATATCATTGGTGAATCTAGTCATGAGAAATCATGCAGAAAGCATCAGAAGTAACCAGCTAGACCAAGAAAACTTCATATCTTGAAAACAGTCTTCGTTGGTTTACAAGAGATAACGACTTCTATTTTTTCAGGATCAACCGAAATGTCTTTCTTAGAAATGACATGGCCAAGAAAACATAATTATTGTATCCAAAAATCAAACTTTCATAATTTTTAATACAAATGATGATCTCTCAAGATTTGTAACACTGTTCCCAGGTGCACCTCATGATCAACCCTTGTCTTTGAATAGACCAAAATGTCATCCACAAACACTACAACAAAAGAATCTAGATATTGTTGAAATATTCGATTCATCAATTCCATGAAAACCACTGGTTCCTTCGTTATACTGAAAGGCATTACTATATATTCATAGTGGTCATATCTAGTTCTGAAATCTATCTTTGGAATATCATCTTTATGAACTCTCAATTGGTGATATCCTGTTTGCAAGTCAATCTTTGAGAACCACTGAGCCCCCCTTAATTGATCGAACAGACCATCAATGCATGGAAGTGGATATCTGTTCTTTATCATAACTTTGTTAAGCTTATGATAATCAACACATAGCCAAAGAGTTATATTTTCCTTCTTCACAAACAAAACCGATGATGACCATGGAGATGTACTTGGTCGAATGAAACCCTTGCTTTCAAGCTCCTCTAACTACATTATCAATTCTCGTAATTCTATTAGTGCCATTCTATAAGACAGAATGGAAATAGGGTTGGTCCCTGGAAGGAGATCAATCGTAAACTCCACTTCCCTTAGAGGTGGTAACCCTGAGAAGTTCTTGGGAAAGACATATGGAAATTTATCCCCAACAGTTGGAAATTTTTTTTCCTCGATCTCTTCCATTGATGCCAAAGTCAATGCTATCAATTGGTAATAGATCGTTCCCACTATTGGTGCCAACAATCTCTTTTCACCCTTCTTTATAATCCTCTCTCCTCTAAAGAGATGCTTGATTCCGTCCTCCGTTATGAAACTAATTATTCTCCTATAACAGTCGATTTGAGCCTAAAACATTGATAGCCAATCCATACCCAGGATTACATCATAGAAATCCATATCCAACATTGATAAGTCCCATTTTAGCTCAGCTCCATCAACAGTCATAGAACATGCTCTACACATAAAGGCTTGACATTCTCTTTCACAGAGAAGAGTTTTCAGTTTCAAAACAGAAGGCATAATTTCCAGTTTTAAACATAGAAAGTAAACAACATGAGAAGTAATGAAGGAATGTGATGCACCAGTATCAAAAAACACTTTCACAAAGGTATAATTCAAAAGAATCGTACCTATCACTATAGATGGTCCAACCTGATCATCAAAAATCATCTACTCATCTCAATACAATTGTTTCTTAATTACACCATTCTCCTTGTTTCCTTGCTGAGGTTTCCCTGGTTGAGGAGTTATGGTATTTCTAGAATCACCATGCGAAGCTCTACTCTACTGACAAGACTGATTCTTATATCCTCATCCAGTCGAATCATACGATGCTTGCGACACCTGAGAAGTGTCTTGAGCACCTAAACTCGGAGCACTGTGACAATAGCGCTGAAGATATACCATCTTGTTGCAATTATGACATGCTCTAGGTTGTGCCTTACAATCTCACTTTATGTGTTCAAGCAAACCACATTAAAAACAACCTACTTTGCTCTGGAGTCATGAAGGAAGGTTTAATGATTCAGCCATCTGGTTATGATTTCCACTTGCACCTTGGAAATAGGTGTCCATTTTCTACTTTTTCCCAGTGGTTGAGTTCCCACCATTTCATGTAGGTATCATCATGCCTCCTCCCATAGATCTTGTGATATCGCGTTCATCTACAGTCACTCTGTTCACCATCTCTGTATAATCTATAATACAAAGTACTACAATCTTTGATTGAAACTCCTGTTGTAGTCCTGATTTGAAGATGCATGCCTTCAAAGAGGCACTTGCCAAAACTTCTGGTGAAAAGCGTACTAAGTTCATGAACTTAGCCGCATACTCTGTGACAGAGAGACTCTCTTGTTTCAGGCTAAAGAAGTTAGTCATTTTCTGGATCTTGAACATCTGAGGATAGAATTTTTTGTTGAACAATTCCTCAAAATATTCCCATGTAATTCCTTCATCCAATTTAGCCTGTACTGCTAAATCCCACCACTGATGTGCAAGATCCTCGAGCATATATGTCTTTATTTTGACCTTTAGCTCTATCGGTGTGCTGATGAAGTTGAAAATACGATTCATCCTACATAGCCACACCTCCACCTTCTTAGCTTCGGAATCACCCTGAAAATTAGGTGGATTATGTTTCATGAACTGGATGGTATGATCCCCATGTATTGGCTCATTCTTCTAGTTCCCTGTGTCCACAGCTTGAAAATATTGGAAAATACTCTGAGCCAGCTCTTGGTTTACATGTGGTTTAGGTGAAACCACATTCTCCACATCTTCTTAAGGTTGGTTTCGATGATGCCTACCAAGTGCCATTTTTTAAGCCTAACAACAAACTATGTTAATCTAACTCTCTAGCAACTGTTTTCTTAGCATTTCAAATTATATTACATCAACTATCACAACATTGTTTTCCAAAACAAACTTTTTCCCATGTTCAACTATTTTTGAAAACACATCATATGATTTTGAAAATTAAACCATTTTCAAAATATGATAAGCATCATCTTTTTCAAAATCTTTCATTTGAAAACCAATTCCATTATTTTTCAAAATTTAACCCCTTTTTTCACAATATGAATCATTCCACGAAATGATGTGTGCACTCCTAGTGGGAATTCATTCCTCAAAAATTCATGTCATGCTCGTCTCATTGGCTAAACCCATGATAATGAGATTTCAAAATTCTATAAGTGTCTCCAAACACTTCTTTACTCATCTCCCTGGTAACTTGAAGTTTAGAATAAAAAATTTACCTACATCCTTTTATGATATACATTTCATGTTCCGACAATCCTACTCCTTTCTAAGATTCCCACCCAAGGAATAGACAAGAAGGGATTTCATCTCCAAAACTAGGAACATCGATGACTACTTGTTAGGAAAGGACCGAACAAGATGATACCATTTGTAATGACCCACCAATTCTCATTGGATTAAGAGTACAATGAGTCATTACTAGGCCTTAAGAGATATCCCCAAGATTTCCAAGGCTAGAAATAAATGCCTAAGGGTTTAAAATACAAGTGGGGGAAGATTTAACCTTTAAGAAATAGAACAATAAACCTACCAACCATAACCAAACATTCACTATGTGATGCATGAACAAATGGAAGACAACTAAAAAACTTCATATATCTCACAACCACATCAAAGTAAGCAACAATGGAAGAATAACCATGAATCAAAGTACACAGCAGATAAAACACACAAGACTCTCCAAAGACCTCAAGACTCCATGCTCCAAAATCTCCAAGCACCAAAATCTCTGAACAACCCATATATCATGAGGTAGTGCTAAACACGTGTGAAACATTACATTTTCCATTGTCCCGGAAGATAGCATCTGCAAAACCACCAAAGTTCCAATGAAGGGGTGAGTATAAAACTCAGTAGGTTTTCCCCAATGACTTCCCTACTCACACCACTAGGATAGAAGATTTAGCAACAATTATATAAAATAGTTCATATAAAACAACTTATCAAAAATAGTTTATGACTAAATATAAAAAAGTTTACAAAACCATTCATTACTAAAATCATACCAGTGAAATTGAAACCAATTTCCCCAGCAAGTTTTTTTACAGAAAAATAACTAAACAATATTTAAAAAAATTTCACAATATCCCTTTATCATCATACCCGACCATTCCTCAAACCCATGCAACCAACCATGAATTCTATGTTATTATAGATCCATACTCATGAGCAGTTTCTCGTCAATCTACCAAGTCGTCACAAGGTAATTGTTTCCCATGGTCCGTTAATCCTTTGGCACAGAGAACAAGGTCATATTTTAACCATGCCCCGTATATGCAATTCTCATGTTCCATTAAACCTTTAGCACCGAGCACAAGGTCATATTTCAACCAAGAATCATATATTCAATATGAACACACAACACATTTTCCCAATGATCAAGCCAGAATAAACCTTTCAATTAAAACATCTTTTTATTGAAAACTATTTCTGTCAAAACCATTTCAATGCCAAACCATTTCAACTCCAAACCATTTCAATAAAACTCCATTTTTATTTAAAACCATTTATATTAAAACACCCTTTTTCATCAAACATTTAGCAATTCCAGAAAATCCATAATTTAAAATCATCATTTTAAATTAAACCCCTTTTTGCCCAACTATTCACCAAGTTCACGCAATTTCACAAAAACCATAAATCATCACAAATGAATATTTTTCCATGAATTTAACAATAAATAATACAATTTTAATCTAAGACAATCAATTATATCAAGAGGAGTTTACAGTGAAGCCACCTACCTTGAAGGTTTTGACAAAACTTTGACTACAGATGAAGAACGCACAAGAAAGCGGGTTGATTCTCCAAGAACGACCTTAGTTCTCTAATCCTAGTAGGATCAAGACTCAAAATTAAATTATTTGGCATCCAAAAATGAAGATATACCCACTATAGGTTCATATATGAGAAATAATGGATATCGGAGAAGTAGATCTAAGCAGATCTAAGAAAACATGAAAAATCCGGAAAGAATGGTGACATACCTCAAGAATCGGACTCAAAATCACCAAGGGAAGGCTCTAGGATTGCTAAAAATAATGTGGGGAGGTTTATACAGCCTTCTAGGAAGAGTAATATTTAAATATGGGCGTTTTGAATACAAACCGAAATATATAGAGCAAAAACGAGTAAGCTCCTAGAAAATAGGATCTATATTTGACCTCTGCGCAAGGTTTGACCACATGGTTTGGGCCAACCATGTATGGATCATGCAAATGTCCTTCTTGTCTCAACCCTCCTTATAAAATCAAAAAACTCTCCCATCCTTCACCTTTATCCTTTTTATGGAAACATAATATTTTATGGAAACATACCACTTTATGAAAACACCCCACTTTATAGAAACAACCCACTTTATGGAAACATCCCACTTTATGGAAACAATCCACTTTATAGAAACACCCCAATTTATGAAAACAACCAAAATTATGGAAACACACAACTTAATGGAAAATCTCTATATTATGGAGACTCTATATTTTATGGAAACTCTCTATTTTATACCCACCAAATTAAAAAAATGTGAGGAAATGGGTTATGTACCTGAAACCGAGGGTACTAAATTCTCCCCGCCATTGGACTTTCTGTCCTCAGAAAGTAGAAAACCCTCATTTTCCAAAAAGAGTTCTGGACACTACTCTTTCATTTCCTTCTCACATTCTTTAGTCTCTTCTTGAATCTAACCATGTTTCCATAAAACCTGCCCTTGGCTGATGGTTTTCCCACACAAGACTTTCTCTTGTCTATCCCTGATCCATACTGGGATATGTATCAGTGATGAATCCGGTTATAGCTCAATGTGATCCCATATGATCACATGGTCAGGATCAGGGGAATAATTTTTCAACTGGGATACATGGAACACATTATGCACCGAACTAAACCGTGGTGTTAATGCCAACTAATATTCCACCTCTCCAACCCGTTCTAGTATCTCAAAAGGGACAATGTATCTAGGATATAACTTACCCTTCTTCCTGAAGTGAAGATGTCCAAGCCTTGGAGAGATCCTTAATAATACATGATCACCCACAACAAACGACAATGGTCTTCAACGATGATCTGCATAAGATTTATGATGACTCTAGGTCGTCTCCATACTCTTTCTAATCAACTAGATCTTCTCCGTTGTTTCTTGAACAAGGCTTGGCCTGAATTGTGAAGTTCCACCCGTTTCCACCCAGTATAGTGAAGAATGACATGGATTCCCATAAAATGCTTTAAATGGAGCCATGTGTGTCAAGGCTTGATAGCTGTTATTGTATGAGAACTCCACTAAGGGTATATGCTCCTCTCATGAGCCACCAAAATCCATTACACAAGCCTGCAACATGTCTTCCAACGTTTGTATCGTCCGCTCGGATTACCCATCGGTCCGAGAATGATACTCCATGCTCAAAGTCAAATGAGCCCCCAAGGATTTCTATAAGGATTTTCAAAAATGAGACTTGAACCTCAGATCTCTATTTGAGACTATTGACACTGGTATACCATGCCTCTTTAACACTTCTCCGATATAGATTTTTGAAATATCCTCCACCGTATGATTTTCACGAATAGGGATGAAATGAGCCGACTTGGTTAGATGATCCACAATCACCAAAATGGTATCGTGTTTCTAGAGCATTCTTGGAAGACCTGTAAAAAAATTCCTTTATTATCTAATCCCATTTACACACTGGGATGAGCAAAGATTGTAAGATACTAACTGGTCTTTAATGATCCACTTTAACCTTCTGACAAGTTAAGCACTGCGAGACAAACTCGGCCACCTTCCTTTTCATGCCGCTCCACCAAAACTACGCCTTCATGCCTTATACATCTTCTGTGTACCTAGATGAATAACCCATCTTGAATAGTGGTAATAATGAAAGATTTATTTCTGAAAGACCATTGGTACAACCATCCAATCTCTAAAATACAAAACTAAACCCCCATCAAGCTTCCATCCCTCAATGGTCTCCCCACCATTGAGTTTTGAACTTATAACCAAACATTCTACATAAAATGTTTGTGCCTCTTTGATCATTTTTACTAAATCAGGAACAAGTGAAGCTGAAAAGAAAACCGCAACATCACCTTGGTCTTCACATTCCACATGCATGTCAACTAAGACTGACATCAACTTCAATTCATTTGAAGCTTCTTTCACCAACTGAGCATATGAATTTCTACTCAATGAACCCACCATGGATTTTCCTTTCCCTAGTGTGTACATTAAGTCAAATTCAAACATTTGGAGATACTCTATTCATCTCCTTTTCCTTAGATTTAAATATCGCTGTGAGAAAATGTGTTTCCAGATTTTTTGATCTGTAAACACAGTAAATTTCTCACCAAAGAGATAATGTCTCCATGTTTTCAAAGCATGGACGACTACAGCTAACTCCAAATCATGTGTTGGGTAATTTTTCTCATGAAATCTCAACTGCCTTGAACCATAAGCAACCACATGATCTATTTTCATGAGAACATAGCCCAAAACTGATCCTGAAGCATCACAATACACCACATACCCTTGTCCTAATTCTGGAAATCTCAAGATAGGTGCTGATGTAAGCCGAAATTTCAGTTCCTGGAAAGACTTCTGACATTCCTTATTACATTGGAATAGAGAAATATTCTTTGTCAAAGCTATCATTGGGGAAGCTATTCATGAGAAATCACGCACAAAGCATCTGTAGTAACCAGATAGACCAAGAGAACTCCATATCTCGAAAACAGTCTTCGATGGTTTCCAAGAGATATCAACTTCTATCATTTTAGGATCAACATAAACGCCTTTATTAGAAATTACATGGCCAAGAAAACTTACTTCTTGTATCCAAAAATAACCCTTTGATAATTTGGCATACAAACTATGATCTCTCAGGATTTGTAACATTGTTCCCAAGTGCACCTCATGATCAGACCTTGTCTTTGAATAGACCAAAATGTCATCCACAAACACCACGACAAAATAATATAGATATTTTTGAAATATCTGATTCATAAATTCCATGAAGACCACTGGTGAATTCATTTAGCTGAAAGGCATTACTATATATTCATAGTGGCCATATCTACTTCTGAAAGTTTTATTTAGAATATCCTCTTTCCGAACTCTCAATTAGTGATATACTGATCACAAGTAAATCTTGGAGAACCACTGAGATCCCCTTAATTGATCGAACATATCATCAATACGTGGAAGTGGATATCTATTCTTTATCGTAACTTGGTTAAGCTTACGATAATCAACACACAGCCGAAGAGTTCCATCTGCCTTCTTCACGAACAAAACTGGTGCTGCCCATGGAGACGTACTTGGTCAAATGAAAACCTTGATTTCCATCTCCTCTAACTGCACTTTCAATTCTTGTAATTTTGTTGGTTCCATCCTATAAGGAGGAAGGGAAGGGAAATAGGACTGGTCCCCATAAGGAGATCAATTGTAAAATCCACTTCCCTTAAAGGTGGTAACCATGAGAAATTCTTGGGAAAGACATCTGAAAATTGATCCACAACAGCTGGAAATATATTTTCCTCAATCTCTTCCATTTATGCCAAGGTCAACACTACCAATTGGCAATAGATCATTCCCACCATTTGTTCCAACAAGATCTTTTCACCCTTCTTTATAATCATCTCTCCTCTAAAGAGATGCTCGATTCCGTCCTTAGTTATGAAACTAACTGTTCTCCTATAACAGTCTATTTGAGCCTTGAATGTTGTCAGCCAACCCATACCCAGGATTACATCATAGACATCCATATCCATATCGATAAGTCCCATTTTAGCTCAGCTCCATCAACAGTTATAGCACATGCTCTACACACAAAGGCTTGACATTCTCTTTCACCAAGAAGAGTTTTCAATTTCCAAACAGAAGGCATCATTTCCAATTTTAAAAACAGAAATTCAATAACATGATAAGAAATGAAGGAATGTGATTCACTAGTATCAAAAAACACTTGCACAAAGGTAGAATTCAAAAGAATCGTGCCTCTCACTGTAGATGGTCCAACCTGATCATCAACAATTATCTACTCATCTCCATACAATTGTTTCTTCACTACACTGTTCTCTTTGTTTCCTTGCTGAGGTTTCCCTTGTTGAAGAGTCATGGTATTTCTAGAATCACCATGGCTAGCTCTTCTCTACTAATGAGCTTGATTCTTCTGTCCTCGTCCATTAAAAACATAAGATGCTTGTGACACCTGAGAAGTGTCTCGAGCACCTGACCTTGGACCACTGTGACAATAGCACTGAAGATGTATCATATTGTTGAAATTATGACATGCTCTAGGTTGTTCCATAAAATTTCTCTTTATGTGGTCTTGTGAAACACATTGAAAACAACCTGCTTTACTCTGGGGTCGTGGAGGAAGGTTTACTGTTCCAGTCGTCTGGTTATGATTTCCACTTTCACCGTAGAAATAGGTGTCCCTTTTTTTCTTATTCCTAGCGGTTGAGTTACCACTATTTCCTATAGGTATCATCATGCTTCCTCCCATAGATCCCAAGATATCACGTTCATACACAGTTTCCCTGTTAACCATATTTGTATAATCTATAATACAAAGTACTGTTATCTTTGATCGAATCTCCTCTCGTAGCCCTGATTCAAAGATGCATTCCTTTAAAGAGGCACTTGCTACAACTTCTAGTGCAAAACGTAATAATTTCATGAACTTAGCCCCACAATCTGTGACAAAGATACTCTCTTGTTTCAGGATGAAGAATTCCTTCATTTTCTGGATCTTGAACGTGTGAGGATAGAATTGTTTGTTGAACATTTCCTAAAAATCTTTTTATTTAATTCCTTCATCCAATTTATCATGCACCGCTAAATCCCACCACTGACGTGCAATATCCTCGAGCATATATGTCACCAATTTGACCTTTATCTCTACCAGTGTGCCGCTGAAGTTGAAGATACGATTCATACTACATAGCCACACCTCCGCCTTCTCAGGTTCAGAATCACCCCATAAATTAGGTGGATTCTACTTCATGAATTGGATGGTATGATCCACATTTCGTGGATCATTCCTCTGGTTCCCTATATCCACAGCTTGAAAAGCTTTGAAAATACCCTGAACCATCTCTTGGTTCACACATGGTTTAGGTGCAACCACATTCTCCGCAGATTCTTCGGGTTGGATTCGACGACGCCTACCATGTTCCATTTTCTAATCCTAATAACAAACTCTGTTAATATCTCTCTATAGAAACTGTTGGCTTAGAATTTCAAATTATATCACATCTACTATCACAACATTGTTTTCCAAAAGAACCTTTTTCCCATGTCCAACCATTTTTGAAAACACATCTCACACTTTTGAAAATTAAACCATTTTCAAAATAAGATAAGCATTAGCTTTTTCAACATCTTTCATTTGAAAACCAATTCCATTCTTTTTCAAAAATTAACACCTTTTTTTCACAACATGAATCATTCCACGAAATGATGTATGCACTCCTAGTGGGAAGTCATTCCTCTACAATGCATGTCATGCTCGTCTCATTGCCTAAACCCATGATAATGAGATTTCAAAATTCTAGAAGTGTCTCCAAACACTTAATTACCCAACTCCCTAGTAACTTGAAGTTTAGCATAAAAGGGTTAGCTACATCCTTTTATGCTATAAATTTAAAGTTACGAAATTCCTACTCCTTTCTAAGATTCCTACCTAAGGAATAGACAAGAAGGGATTCCATCTCCAAAACTCAGAACATCGATGACTACTTGTTAGGAAAAGACCGAACAAGATGATACTATTTGTAATGACTCGTCAATTCTCATCATCTTGAGAGTATAAGGAGTCATTATTGGGATTTAAGTGACATCCCCAAGACACCCAAGGATGTTAATAAATGCCGAAGGGTTTCAAATAAAAGTGTGGGACGATTTACCCTTTAATAAAAAAACCAATAAACCTACCAACCATAACCAAAAATTCATTATATGATGCATGAACAAACGGAAGACAACTCAACAACTTCATGTATCTCACAACCATATCAAAGTAAGCAACAACAGAAGAATAACCATAAATCAAAGTACACAGTAGATAAACCACATAGGACTCTCCAAAGACCTCCAGATGCCATGCTCCACAAGCTCCAATATCCAAAACCTCCAAACTGCCCATACATCACGAGGTAGTTCTAAACACGTGTGAAACATTACCTTTTCCCTTATCCTGGAAGATAGCATCTGAAAAAGCACCAAAGTTCCAAATCAGGGGTGAGTATAAAACTTAGTAGGTTTTTCCTAATGACTTCCCTACTCACGCCGCTAGGATTGAAGAGTTCGCAACAACTATATAAAAGAGTTTATATAAAACAACTTCTCAGAAATAGTTTATAACTAAATATAAACAAGTTTCCAAAACCATTCATTACCAAAAGAATACAAGTGAAAATGAAACAAATTTTACCAAAAAGTTATTTTTACAGAAAAATAACTAAACAATATTTACAACCATTTCAAAATATCCCTTTATCAGCATACTCAACCATTATTCAAACCCATGCAACCAACCATTCATGCTATTTTATGACAGTTCCATACTCATGAGTGGTTTCTTGTCGATCTATCAAGTCTTCAAAGATAATTGTTTCCCATGTTCCATTAATCCTTTGGCACCAAGAATAAGGTCATATTTAAACCAAGCCCCGTATATGAAATTCCCATGTGCCATTAAACCTTTGGCACCGAGCACAAGGTCATATTTCAACCAAACCCTGTATATGAAATATGAGAACACAACACATATTCCCAATGATCAAGCCAAAATAAACCTTTCAATAAAAACACCTTTTTATTGAAAACTATTTCCATCAAAACCATTTCAATGCCAAACCATTTCAACTTAAAAAAATTTCAATAAAACTGCATTTTTATTGAAAAAAATTTCTATTGAAAACCCCTTTTTCATAAACCATTTATCAATTCTAGAAAATCCATAATTTAAAATCATCATTTTAAATTAAACCCCGTTTTGCACAACTATTCACTAAGATCACGCAATTTCACAAAAACCATAAATCATCACAAATGAATATTTTTCCATAAATTTCATAACAATTAATCCAATTTGAATCTAATACAATAAATTATAGCAAGATGATTTGATAGTGAAGCCACCTACCTCGAAGGTTTTTATGAAACTTTGAAAACAAATGAAGAACGCACAAGAAAGAGGGTCGATTCTCCATGAACGACCTTAGTTCTCTTATAATTGAAAGATCACAACTCAAAATTTAATTATTTGGCATCCAAACATGTAGATATACCCACTATAGGTTCAGATATGAGAAATAATGGAGATCAGAGATGTAGATCTAAGCAGATCTAAGAAAACCAGACAAATCTAGAAAGAATGGTGACATACCTTAAGAATCAAACTTGAAATCACCAAGGGTAGGCTCTAGGATGGCTCCAAATCGGGTGGGGAGGATTATAATTCCTTATAGGGAGAGTAATATAAATATAGGGGCGTTTTGAAGCCAAACCAAAATATATATAGAAAAAACGAGTAAGCTTCTAGAAAATAGGATCTAGATTGGACCTCTGTGCAAGGTTTGACCACATGGTTTGGGCCAACCGTGTATGGATCGTGCGATCTTACTTCTTGTCCCAAAAATACTTATAAAACCCCCAAAATCTATCATCCTACACCTTTTCACTTTTTATGGAAACACAATTTTTTATGAAAACATCCCACTTTATGGAAACACCCCACTTTATGGAAATAACCCACTTTATAGAAACACCCCACTTTATGGAAACAACCCACTTTATGGAAACACCCAAATTTATGGAAACAACCAACATTATGGAAACACACAACTTAATGGAAAATCTCTATATTATGGAAACTCTATATTTTATGGAAACTCTCTATTTTATACACACCTAATTAAAAAAATGTGAGGAAAGGCATTATGTACCCGAAACCGGAGGTACTACAAGAGTATTGATATAAATATTACTCATTTGATTAGGAAGAAGAAATTTAAATAATCTAATGGTGCACCTATTACATTCTCAAATAAAGAGGATACCCTTGATACATTAAATTTTGTTTTCACTAATTCAATTTTTAAGAAGTTTTTGGGTTTTAATTAAAAATATGGACAAATATGGGTGGAGAATAATTTTGAATAAACCAAAACATCAATAAATGTGTATGAAATAATTAATAGAAGAATTGGTACCAGATAGTGTGATAAAAAAATTCATAATGTCCTTGAAATAATATATTTTTGAAACTATCCAGATCATAAGAAAACCATGAAGATATAGTTTATTATCCAATATTTTTTCAATAAAATATTTTGAAAAAATTACCTTGAATCATGACATTATATATTAAATATTTTATGAAAAATAATTCATGTATTAGAGGGTATAAAAGGTTAAATAAAATGAAATTATATTAGAATAATGCATGGTAAATAGATAAAGTTGATTTTTAATCGAAAAAGGTTTTTAGTATCTTACAATGTTTTTTAGAAACTATAATATAAGTGGTCACTTCAATGATTAATTATTTTTTTATAAAAACCAATAATAAATCATATGCTCTTGAGAAAATAACACCACAATAGGTAAGAGATATGTTTCACCATCCATGAAGATTAAAATTTATTATTGAATAAAATTCAACATCATATATCAATTTGAGAAATCCATGAACCTCAATGTTAAACTAAAACCTTGGGAAAAAAATAAAATTAATCAAATAAGTGAAAATAATTATTTTTAGTAGAAAAAATCAATGAAGGTGGATTCTAATTTCATTAGAGGTTTCTAAATGAAGTAACCCCAACACTTTAAGTAATCCATGTGTAACATACAAGAATGTTAATAATATTTCAAAGGAGTGGATGATTATTTCTCTAAAACAATTAGTATTATAAAATAATATTAGAATAGTTTTTCATTTCCGAAGAATGATAAAAATACTATATAAATAAAGAAAAATATTTAAGAAAATAATAAAATATTGCAAAAAAGTAGGTTCATGCTTATAAAATCAAAGGGAATCATGTATGAAGAGTTTTAAATAATCTCAATATTAATTCAAATATGTTTTTTGGGACATAAGTAACTGTGAAAACTATTTTTTCTATCCAGAAAAAATAATAAACCACCTTATTTTCATATATACTCTGATTGTTTTCTATGTATATAATTTTAAGTGATAAGAATATGGGGAGAAATATATTTTTTGTGAAATTAGTACATATTTTTTATAATTCAACCATGGAATGATTTGATTATTATAACATAAATTTTTGTTAATTACTTTATCAATGATCTAATTTTAGTTTATTTAAATGAAGATAAACCATACTGAATAGTTGTTAGAGTTTAATCATCATGTGTGGTAGAGGTTTAGAAGAATATAGATATCATTATTCATTTTAAATATGAAACAATATAATTTTTTATTTTTTTCACAATTGAGTTATGTTTATCACACTTTTCTATCTTTCATTTGGATTTTATCAATTACAATTGTATATAAGAATGTTTTTTAAGATCATAATTAATAAAATTATCTTAAATTGGGAGATATCAATATTTGTTTGAATGTTTTTATATTGTTTATTTATTTTAATGAATGATTCATCTAATATATGCATTAAAAGTACCGGGAATGTAATATTTGGGTAAGTTTCACATGATAAATAGTTCTTTTTCCAAACATTTGGGTCTAAATTAATTGATATTATTCTCTAAATAGATCTTTAAAATATAGTCATAGAATTGATTAATTTATGTCTAATTTAATTAAGAAGAGTGATACCAACCCCATAAGAAGAACCTTTTTATTCATTTATAGTAATTGGGATATGAATAATGAATTCATACAAAAAATATTTTGAGAAATAATTATAAAAGGTTACTAAAAAAATCCAAAGGGTAATATTTAATAAGAAAATGGATTGATATTATGATTGTTTTATTCTTAATGAGTAAGTTTGTATCTAATTATTTAGTTATGATGATGTACCCAATGAATGCGATAATAATTATTAGTTTATAACAAGGTAAATCATGTTAATGTACATAATATCTTACTTCAATATATAGATTTTAGATATGGTTATTTTAAGAAGAATATTTATATTATATATGATGAATGTGGATGAAGAAATATATTTATTAGTGACATGTTACTATATTATCAATGGATAATGACTGAAGATATTAGAGCTATCATTAACATACTTTTAAATTTGCGAATTGAGCTGCTAAAGAGAATTAATAATGATAGATACGAGTTGAAGTGAGTTTCCAATAATTTTTTTTCATATAAAGTTTAGATTACTATATGTGAATATCATTTAGACATAAAAGAAAATTTGTATTTGAGAGGTGGATGAAATATGTGACGGGTGATAAATTTATTCGATACTAAACTATGCAATTTTTTGAAAATATTTTGAGTGTAAAATATAGACGAATTACCATGGTAGAAGAATAATAATAGAAACACAGAGGAATAGTCTATATATGATTCATATAAATATAAATTATACTCCATGAGTTTCAGAAATATTTTTTGTCACAAACCAAGCCAAAATTTCATCTAACCCGACATCCGACCTGGTCCGAGACATGGCCCGAAGGACATTCCTGATCGCCACGGGCTGGAAACTAGTACCGGGCATCAAATGTTATCCAAGTGGGAATGATTCCAACCCAATTATTAACCATGATTGAATAAACAAACTAATAAATAATATAATTCAACAAGCACCAACAACTGAATATAAATAAATACACAAGCTAATCCAGATATAGATAAAACTAAAAAATAGAAAAAAGAGAAACCAAATACAAAAATAAAACTGGAATATTCCAACAAGATCTCCATGTGAACTCTTGGTCACCTCCAACAACAATACCAACTTCTCCAAAAATTAGCACACAAACTATAAACCTGAGTAAGAAATATGACCAGAAAAATAGATCGAGTCTACCAACACCGAGAGGTACAAGTAGGGTGTGTGCTAGATAGATCAGAAGCAAATCACTAGAGAATCTAAATGTCTCCTTTACCAAAAATAGTCCAATAACACTAGTTTTTAATACATATATAAAATATGTTTTTTTTCATTTTAAATAGATAAAAATAGGTTTCATTTCTTTTCAAAACATTTCACACCATGTTTCCATTTCCAAAACAAGCTACTACTTTAAAATCAAAAAATAAAACAAGGGATACCAGGCTATCCATAAAATAAATAAACAATGCATGATAAAAACTAAATGAAGAAGAATGTAATCTTGAAAGTATATATAATATATATGGGAGATCCTAAACATCCCTAGAGAGACACATGTACATACTCAGTTCAGAACCACCTACCGGTGTATAGTAAATCTCTTAAGTCTATAACCAACTGACCACCCTCAACTGAGTAATCGAGTGGCACAACCCACCTGGCCTCTCAATGATCTAGGGGGTACCAACCTATTTAAGTAGGTATGGAAATATATCACCACTCGATCCTCTAAAATATGCTTAAGAACCCATGGTAATAATATATTGTGTAGGTGGGAGGCCTTCACATGCATGACTCACCTTACCTACCATCACTGCACATGCGTACCCCAAACATGGAGGCCAATGTACGCTAACCCATAAAGTTAAATCCATTATATAGAGGTTAACTATATATATATATATATGTATGAATATATATAGCACATCACACTAGGTTCCAACTGTCTCGTCATATCAGAAAAAACATTCAAACAATTCTATAAAACACATTAAGTTTCAAGTCGAGCATTCAAATTTTCCAAACCACATTCATTTCATAATATTTCAAAGTGAAAATCGGCCATACACTTCTCAAACAAAAATAAATTTACAAAGTCCCTTACACATCATTTTCCAAAGTGAAGACAAAACATTGCTTTTAAAAATAAAAATTCCTAATAGGCCCTTAATTCCCAACATTCACCAAACATATTTCAAGAACAAAGGGGTAAAACATTAAGAAGAACATTTGAAGTTTCATTTTCATAGGGGTTAAATAACTCTTTCCAATTTGGGAAAACAAGGAAACATTTTAAGAAAAATGGGTGGTAGGAGAGAAGAGAATCTTTTAAGGGAAAATTGTTTTAGAGTGCCACCATCATTTGAATGCACATCCTTGTGTCCACATTGTGCAACCATGGATGTTACAACATCTAATGGCACCCTCTATGTGTCCAAGAACCCATTTTTGAAATAATTTTAAAAAATAACACTTTTTTTTCTAAAACAAACCCAAACATTCCGTTTAGTTTCAAAGGCATAACAACCCTTTAAAAATAAGCAAAATCCTTTCAAAAACATAACCACCCAATTAACAATCCATAAAATATTTTTAAATCACACATCCTTTAATGTATATACATAAAACATAATTTACCAAAACATAACAAGTATAAAATCTCACAACAAGTCTTAATTTCAATTTTAAATAACACCTGAACTTTCACCAAACATAATGGGAATATGAATAAATATACATTTTAAAATAATCATTTCAAAGACCATTTTTAATAATTTATACCGACGTGAAAAAACTACAATAAGCTAATTATATACCATATAGAGGTGAAACTAATATTTAAAAATTAATTTAAAACATAAAACCATTAATGAGTTGTACCAGAAAGGTAAAAGATGGAAACACATACATAAACAGAGTGAAAATGTAACAAAACTTTGGGAGAAGGGTGATCCAAGCCTGAGACACAATCTGAATACCCTAACATTGAGTAAAATAAAACTAACCATCAAACCTATCTACTAGGGTTCGTCCAAGTTTAAACCCTACCAAGATAATCTGAGTAATTAAGAGAGGGAAAATATGACAAGAGGAAAGGGAAGGATTTGATGAAGAAATCATGAAAAACCAGTTACCATTTGTGAGAAATAACCTAAAAAGTGTCCCATAAAAGGAAAATGAAGGGGGGTCCCTCTAGTAGATACCCAAAAGGTAGGGTATCGAATGGGAGGTGGGATCACTTAAATAATTTTTTTGAATTAAAATATATTTATCCCGCAATGGGCTACATGGTTTTTCAGAATGGTTTTTTAAACCATGCACAAACCTTGTGAATGCTAATAGAAAAATTCTACAACTTTGAAAGATTAAATTGAACAGTTTGGGAAAATGGTGATCAAACTGTGTGACCTGAAAAATTATACAAAACCCCAAAAATAAAACCCAAAATAGTAGATAATCTCACCCAATGACCCTTAAATGATTTAAACATAATATAGAGACACCTTTGGTGTCATAAACTCTTCAACACACAATTTTCACCCAATAACGTTCACTATAAAGATGAATAGGGCTTGAAGAAAATTGAAACCACAAAAACACATAGACATTTTTTGACACTCCACTCGAACCTCAATAAAAATATCCAACACTGAGAAATAAATAAAAAAATGAAACATGTGGTTGAGGTGTGAAAATTCCCCCCACCACAAACACTTTCTACCCCTAGATATTCACCTAGTAAAAAGTTAACCAAAAATTGCATCCATTCCTAAAAAGAAAATAGAACCTCAAGGTGAATATTTACTCCACAAGTCACACCTGAATGATGAAGAATAAAACCACAAAATAATAATGATGGGAGAATACAAGAGGGTACTCCCCACCACAAGAAATCAACTAGCATGGAAACATTAAAAATTAAAAAACACCTATGGAACATAAATAGGAAACCTAGTAAGAATTGACCTAGTAGACCGAGACCCCGAAAAGTGAATCATACTCTCTATGTTATCCAAACAACACCTTCATCACTACCAGGAATTGGGGAGATCTCAACAAGGTCTAACCAAATTTTCTAGCACAACCAATCTACACCGCCAAGACATAAATATAAATCCCACTGCAAGGAAACCCAACATACCAAGACTCTGGGATGAGGGAATCCCCTACAAGAGCCAAAATCCCTCGATAAAAGGGAAAAAAACACTTCCATAACTAAGAACCTCCCACACCGATAAAAGACTCCCAACCCAATGGGAGGGTAAACTATAAAAAAGAAACCTCAACTAAATAGTGGACCAGAAACAATATTGATTAACTCCACAAAACACAAGCACTTAAAACGGTCACTAATAAAACACAAACCAACACCAATAATACAAGGACCAAACACCCTTTAAATAAAATGAATGATTTAGAAAGACACATTTAGATGAACATAAGGATTTAGATCTTGAAATGACAGGTTCATCAATGTTTTATAATGAAATGATGAACTTATGACAACATGAAAAACATGAACAAGGAACTCTAAATATTCCAATCCTAACATGGGAAACATAAATCAGGCCAAGGTTCTACACACCCCCATCAACTCCTAACTATGCATGAGATTCACCCAAAGACCTGTGTCTTGGGATCTGATGGCTGAAATATCTTCTACCTCACAATCAGTCACTAGGATCCCCTAATCACATCTCCTTCTTCTTCAAAGGGATATAAAAATGAGGCTTCGTGTTCTCCACAAACCAACTAATATAGGAATTATTCATCTACCAATTCCCAAAACAATGGTTCTTATAAGAGAGGACCACCTTCTTAATATTTGGATGTAGACCCCTGATTAAAAGGGAAACTTTCAATGGATGTTGTGACTCCATATCCAAAGAAAAGGGGACTAGTTCCATAAAGTGGTCAACATAGGTATTCACCATCCACTGGCTTAGTTGAATACACATGAGATAATCCACCTACTTATTCATCACCTCCTTATGTTTGAATCATTGGATGAAGATAGATTTAAACAATTCCCATGTCATCCTTACTTGCATTGATGGCAGGGAAAACATCTCCCACTCGACTAAATCTAGACCCTCAAACAAAACCAGAACAACATACCCTCTAAAAAAATTTGGAGTTCCCAATGATCCGAAGAACTCTCTACTTCCACAATCCACTCAACAGCCTCTAACAGACCTTGATCACCATGAAAGATGCGTAACATTCGGGAAGAACATGAAACTGGGCATGGATATTTGTAAATTTTGGGGACTTCTCAAGGAAGAATTTTCTAAACAACATCAGAACAAAAATCCAAGAATCAACATCGAACCAAATCATAATAACAATACAATACCATGCCAAAAAAAATAAGTCACACACCAAATACTAGAGACACATATCAAAAATCACTTTTAAAAAACATCCATTTCAATTTAATTTCAAAACCACCTTCTTCCATGGACACTTACCAAATAATGAAATCCATTTTTCACAATAAGAACCCACTATTTAAATGAAAACAAATTTTCAAAAACCATTCTCTCACGTAAGACCAATTAGAAAGAACAATGAACCTCAAATTTCATAAACTCACCCATTTAATCTTATAAACCATCACATATGTGTCCATCCATTTCCACATACATCATATATGAAAAAGTTCCCACATGAACTTTTCAAACATACCCACACACATGTGACCTTCCATAAAGAGTTCCAAGGGTCACACACCTCCTTTACTCATCAAAACCCAAGAAATTACCAAATATCCAATCCCAAAAATATTCATTTAAAACCCATTTTACCAATTTCATAACCACTTGAAAGAAATCATTTTTCATTTTCATAAACTAGTTTTATTTTAAAAATATTAATAAAACCAACCATAACTAAAATAAAACACAACTGAAACCAAACCACTGATATGAGGAACTAATAGTATTGATTAAATGAAGACATAGTAGTAGGCCATGCCCCAAGAAAGAATCAACAACTTTGAGATATTTGAACCATTCACTTAGACTCAGCATGGGTCACTACTCCATGATGGGTCATGAAATAATAATGACTCTCCTCCATTGTCATCCCTCAATCCCAAAACATAGGTAAAGACTCAAATCCATAACTACCCCTGCTAACATGAGTATCAGAATAAGAAAGGGTTCATGATTCCCTTCACATACCCACCTCCAGAGTCCCGACCATCCTAGTCTCTAACTACCTGACACCCCAAATAACAAGGGCCTACTTTTATACCATTTTTTCACAAACCATGCCAGAATTACATCCAACCCGAAATCTAATCTAGTTTGATACATGACCCGAAGGGAGTTCCTGATTCCCACAGGTTAAAACTAGTTCCAGGCATCAAATAAAATCCAAGTGGGAATGATTTCAGACCAATGAATAACTAAGATCTAATAAACAAGATAATAAAATAGAGTACATATCAAGAACCGACAAAAGATTATAAATACATACACAAGTTGATATTGATACAGATAAATCTAAATAATAAAACAAAATAGAAAATAAATATAAAACCAAAACTGTACTATTCCAGCAAGATCTCCATGTGACCTCTTGGTCACATCCAACCAATAGATTAACTACTCCATCAATGATCACATGAACCAAGAACCTAAGAAAAATAGATGACTTAAAAATAGATTGGGTCTACCGACATCGAGTAGTACACATAGGGTGTCAGCTAGATAGCTCAGTAGGAAATCACCATAGAATCCATGTGCGTTATTTACCAAAAAAATCCATTAAAAATAGTTTTAAATTTTTATATAAAATAGTTTTTTTTAATTTTAAATAGTTAAACATAATTTTAATTTCTTTTCAAAACATTTGACACCATATTTCTATTTCAAAAAACAAGCTACTATTTTAAAACAATAAAAAAAGCGATATCAGGTGGTGCCAGAAATAAATAAATTGTGCAAGAGGAAAATTAAATGAATCGGAATATAAAAAATAAAGCACATATAATATCTATGGGTGATCATAAACATATATAGAGTGACCCCTAGACATACTTGGTTCCAAACCACCTTTCGGCGTATGGTGAAGCTTCTATGTCTATAACCAACTAGATTCCCTCAATTGACCAATTGAGGGGGACAACCCACCTAGCCTCTCAGTGATCCTGGGGGTACCAAAAAATATAATCGGTTCTCAAAAGATATCATCTCTTGATCCTCTAAAAGATTCATAGGAACCTAGGGTAAAAATATATTGTGTATGTGGGCGGACCTCATATGTGTGACTCACCTTAGCTTCCATCACTACACTTTCCTACCCCAAAAAAGGAAACCACTATAAAATAACTCATAAAGGGAAATACCTTATATAGAGGTACCCTCTATAAATATATATACATATCACATCACACAAGGTTCCAACATGTCTGTCATATCATATAAACATTCAAACTATTCTATAAAACACTTTTAGATTCTATCTGGGAATTCACATTTTTCAAACCAAATATATTTTCCAATATTTCAATCCGTCAATCAGGACTTAAACTTCTAAAAAAAATTCATTTACAAATTCAATCCCACATAGTTTTCTAAAGTATACACAAAAATTTCTTTTAATTATAGAAATTCCAAACAGGTCTTATTTTCCATCACTCACCAAACATATTTCAAGGCTAAATGGTCCAAACATGAAGGGACACATTTTAAGTGGAATTTTAGTAGTTCTTAAAACAACACTTTCCCATTTGGGAAAACATAGAACCATTTTATGAAAAAGTGGATGAAAGAGATAAGATAAGCTTTTATGGGAAAAGTGTTTTAGAATGCTGACTTCATTTGGATGCACATCCATGTGTGGAACTTGTGCACCGATGGACGTTCCAATGTCTAATGGTACCCTAGATGTGACAAAGAATCCCATTTTGATATCATTTTCAAAAACAACACTTTCTTTCTAAAAAAAATTCAACCTTTCCATATAGTTTCAAAGGCATAACAACCCTTTTAAAAAAAAATAATCCTTTAAAAAACATAACCACCCTAATTATAAAGCCTCAAATGATATTCAAATGTTACATCCTTAAAATTACACACATCAAATATAATTTACCAAAACATAACTAGGTAGAAATGTCACAGCAAGGATTAATTTTACTTTTAAAGAATACATGACATATTACCAAACACAACGACTACATAAATAAATAGGCATTTTCAAAGAATTGTTTCAAAGATTATTTTTAATAATATATACCAATGAGAGAACACTATAATAAGCTAACTATGTACCTTATTGAGTTTTGAATCATATTATAAATTAATTGAAAACATGAAAGCATCAACGAGTTGTGCTGGAAATGAAAAATATCGAAACACCTACCTTAATTGAGTATGGACTCAACAAAGCTCTAGGATAAGGGAGATCCAAGACTGAGACATGATGTGTACACCATAACATCCATGAAAATCTAACTAAAAATCAAACATAACTTCTAGGGTTCATCCAAGGTGAAACCCCAACAAGAAAATCCAAAGAATTAAGAGAGGGAAGAGATGAGAAGATAAAAGGGAAGGATTTGATGACTAAATCTTGAAGAATCAATAACCTTTGGTGATAAATCGCCCAAAAAGTGGCCCAAAAAAAAGGTGAACAAAGGGGGGAGGGGGATGACCTCTGGTCTATACCCAATTGGTTGGGATTAAAATGGGATGAGGATTTAATCAAATTATATTTTTAAATTAATAGATATTTAGCCCGTAATAGGCTACACAGTTTTTTAAATCATGCGTAAACCATGTGAATGCTACTAGAAAAGTTATGCAACATTGAATATTTAAGTTCCATGGTTTTTGAAAACCATGTTCAAACTGTGTGACCTAATTTTTTTCCCAAACCCTCAAATGACTCCCAAACACTAGGAATGTCCACCCAATGATTCATGAATGATTTAAACACAATATAGTGACACTGTAGGTGTCACAAACTCTCCACAATAGTCATTTCTACCAAAAATTTAAAAATAACCGTGAATAGTTCTAGAAGAAAAACCGAAACCACCAAAAAAAATTGTTGGACACTCAAATTGAACCTCAACCAAAAGATCAAACATTTAGAAATAAATAAAATTAAATAAAATCAGGGGTCGGGGTGTGGCACTTGTGAATTCAAATAAAGTTTTTTGCGATTATTTGAGGTGGATAGAGTTGTTTTTAGAATCCTCAAGAAGAGTTATATATGTTTTAATATTGAATTTTACATGACTCAATGAAATAAGTAATATCAATAGTATTCCAAAAAAAAGGATTCTAAAATATCCTTCAAATAGATAGATTGGATATAAATTGGTGATTTTACCTAGTGGTCTAAATAATTCATATAAAGATACCTAATATTTTATTAAGTAGATATAATGTAATGAAATAATTATTTCAAATCATAAATAGGTCTAATCTTATTAATACATATGAATCAATCTAATTACATGAAATAATCAAATAAAGGGTTCTATATGATACATAATATTCAATCAATAGTTTTGGAGTATATATATGATTGAATTGGAGGATTAGATGAAACAAAAGAAATTTAATTTCCCTGTATAAGGAAGGCCAAACTCTAATTAATATTTTTTAGATCATATTGGTAAAAATATTATGATGCTTTAAACTATGAATCATGGTTCAATCTAGTGATTTTAGTGAGGTTATTTGAAGAATAAGGTTGTTTCATGACATAAAGGCCAAGCCACAATGTGTGTTGATGTAAGAATTGTATTATGGTATTACTCCACAATGATTATCTATGAGGATATGTTGTGGAACATAATTTTTGATGAATGAATAAAGAACACCATAGTAAGAATATTGTGTTTTACCATTAAAAGACCTATAGATGAATGATTATTTTCTTATGTCCTGAGATGAGAATTTTCACCAAATGTAATTCATTAAGTTATTCTATTAAAATGGTTAAAAATTATAGTTTTATTGTTTTTTTAATAAGTGAGTAAGATAATAACAATGCATATTCAATGAAGAATATTTTTAAAGTATTAAAAAGTTGTGAATTGTGGAATAATTTAATAAGAAATTAGAAGTAAAGAATAATTCATTGAATGAACTCTAATGGATATATTTATAACTAATATAAATAAGAATAAAATATTGAATATTTCTTATATATTTATTAGGAACTAAATAATAGAGTGGGGGTGGGAATATTTTTGAATAAAAATTGGGTTTCAAATATGATCATTTAAAATTTATAAAGGATAATGGAATCTATCGGATATTTGATAGAAAATTATTTGAACAGAATTAAAAGAGAGTATGACATGACTGAATTCTCTTGGACTTATATATTTTAAAATATGAAAAATAATTAGTTAGATTTTTTTGACTTAAAAAAATGAATGTGATGATGAAGTGAAAGAAGAGAATCAAGAGAGAAGATGATTATATACGATATTTAATATCTTTAGAGCAGTGAACAAAGTTGAACAAAGAATGAATGAGGGAGAGATTAATTTAATTGACCAACTACTGAATATATTATATGTTTAGTGTTTTAGAGAATAATAATCTTTGAATATTTATGATCAATAGAAGGATTTATGAATACTGATGATGAAGACTACAATATAGAGGATAACTCTTTATTCATGCATTAATTATTATAATTTTTAGAAGAAGACCGATGTGGATGTTGTGGTGGATAATTATAATATGTAAGTTAAATACCTTTATTCATGGGAGATTATCTTTACTTGATTTTAAGTTATCCATAGGTTTCAGATGATGTTTTTCAATAATTGGATATTGGATAACATTATAAACTAGAGGGATCAAGTATAAATAACCAATTAGAATACTATAAAGTTTTTAAAAATAACCTCCATGCCACTGATGATACCTTCCCAATGTGAAATTACATTATGAAATTAGTGAGGAACTTGTTTCTTAGGATCTATAAAAACTAATAATGATATAGTCACCCATGTTATGGGTGAAACATTTAGAATTATCATATTACAATGTCTCCTTACATTTTTTATTTCATGTTGTGTTTTAATGTTTCAAGATCTAAAAGAGATATATATCTATAACTAGTGATGATGTTAAAATTAAAATTTTGAAAGAATTTAGTGAAACATTGACCAAATTAATTGACCAACCTTAATGTGTGGATGAACTAGAATATTGGGTACTTGATAATAAAATTTTGTATTTTTGGGTTATGAGAATGAAGTACTTATGAAACCCTAGGATATGAAGAAAGGGAACTCTATCCTTACCCATAGGATTATCATTGTATGAACAACCCCATGATATGGTCTATATCAAAGTATCTCTAGCCTTTTGAATAGAAGAATTAAAGAAGAGGTTTGATAGAGATGTGTGACTAGTGAATGGAAGGATGTGAAGAGGATTCATCTTTTATTATCTTATAACATTTTAGAAAATTATTATTATTTAAATAGATGGTACATATAGCATCCTCATCTGGATCACTCAATGAACAATAACTAGTCTCATTCACCACTTGACCTCATGAACATCACACCAAACACCAAAGGCTATTGACTATAAGTGAGGGTCTAAGGAGTAATTGTGAGAAGGACATACCCCCTATTTTAGAGTGCACAATGGAACATAAAATAACTAAATATCATCGATCATAAATCAAGAAAAAGTGGATGAAGACAAATATAAACAATAATTATAGTATAATGTTTAAATAAAGTGATATATGTATTAAATACAATGATGTACCATAGAACCATATCCAATTACAATTAATTGACTACCGAATGGGTTGGTCACATATAGAAATAAAAATATTATAGACATTAGCTCTAGAACTACACATTTTTTTACCATATTTCATGCTATGGTGACATCAAATATATCCAGATAAACATCTAAATCTATGATTTGCGTGTCAACCTAACATGTACTTTCATTAATTGAACAAATACTTTGGTACATGTGTGTAAAGACAGCTTGATCATAGTGTGTGTACATAACATAGTAGGTAACCACAAACATGGTCCCACACATAAATAGTCCAAATACAAAGGGTATGTAGAATTTCAAATGATATAAAGTTGTAAATATAAAAATTTACCATATAAACATAAATGTAAGAAGTAATCGCTGAACCTGTTCTCTTTGATGAAACCCAATAATGGTATAAACCTTCTTTGTAAGGCGTTGGATTATCTTTGAGCACATAACAATGAACATTATAACCATCTTTAGTAGTGGGTAATATAACCATTGATAGCCCAACCAATACCATGGTTTAATATACCCCTACCTGGGGCCCCGATGTTAATCAGGGGCCATGTTAACCTATGAGTTTTACTATAGATCAAAGCATCAACCTGGTGGCCTTTTTCACCCAAGGTCTAATGATAAATTCTATCTTCCACCTTGTAGTCATATTCACCCTAGTTTTAATTGTAAATCCAAACATCCACTGGGGGGATGTGTTTACACTGTGTTTGACCATAAATTCAACCATCCTCTAATGGGTCATGCTCAGCCTGAGATTAACTATAAATCCCATCATCCACCTAGGGTATGTGTTTAACCATTGTTTAACCATAAATCACAGTGTTTACCTAGTGGTCATGTTCAACCAAGTTTTATCAAATTTAAAAGAACAAACCATGACTAAAACTCTTTAAAAAAGTAACAACTAATATCCATTTCATTTAAAACCTTAAAATAAATAATAATACAAGGAAGATATGAATTCATATCCAAAATTCATTTCATGCTTTAATGTTATTTATTTTCATATTTACCAACTAACATTCATTTCTATACGAGTATAGTAAAGAAATCAACAATTTTATAAAGCCAATATCACCTTACCTTTAACAGTCCCCTTTATAGGTAGTAAGTTTGATCTTTCCATAATATTTCTCAAATATGGAAATAATTCCCAATAATTTATTTATAATTCAAATCTTAACATTTAATTAGGTCCAAATAAGAGATAATTCAATTTATAAATTTTTGTGGTTGTGAAATTACATTTGATAACCTTTGACTCCAATCATAATTTGACCCCCAATGATTAAAACATACTTATTAATTTATTTATGAAAAAAATATTGGGCCAATGTTCTACTGGATTCAATCCTTTAGTGTTACTCATTTAATATTTATACAACAAAGATTACTAAACATTGTCCAATATCAAGGTAATGTTAATTCAAAGGTACATCAGTTTGTATCACTAAAAAAACTAGGGTCCAATGAATATTTAATGAACATTTGAAAAAAATAAAACCTCTATTTAGACATTTATTTCATTTTTCCAATGCTCGAAAAAGATGACATGGTTGTACTATCGATGCCCATAAAATATAAGTGACACTATGGGTTAATCAAAATGGACCACCAAACTCAATTTCTAAATTTTAAATATTCTGAAAAGGATAAAAAAAACTACCATGAACTCCCAAAGATCATCTAGGTCCATGGCATGCTCATAAAAGTATCTCCATACCAAACTCACACCAAACATCAACCATTAATTAACTACAACCGATTATAAATAAATATAAAATTTCTTCACAGATGTCACAATAACTAGAAACTCACAGGGTTTCTAATGATTATTTGTTCATTGAGGAATGAGGTGTCGAACATCCACAACATAACATCAAACATAAACCGATCAAAAGACCTAACTTATAAAACCAAAAAATATGAAAAAAAGTTAAATTTTAGGGAAAAATCGTGATAAATTTTTAATATTGACGTACCTTATCAACATGGAAAAAGATGGAATTTCTATGTTATCTTGGGATTTCCTCTTAAACGGAATAATGAAATCCCCAATAAAATCTATATATTTCACCTTTCTTTATTGATATTAGTACCAAAACCCTAAATTATAAACCATGATTAATGATTGATGAGGGAGAATTAGGTAGGTGATCAATAGAGGTAAATACGTACCAGATATCATCAAATAGGACCACAAATATTATGCAAAACAAAGGGGAAAATAAGGGACAAAATTATAGGGAGAGAGGACAACCACACACATGTTTGGATTAAGAAAGGGGGTTCCCCATTTTAATTTTCATATAGAAATAATGGCATAAAGAGCAATTTTAAGAAGACTGTAAATAACACATGGTTTTTCAAATCATACCCCAAATATGTTCTAGATATTTTACTTTTAAAACCACCTCATAAGGTTAGTAATAATGGTTTAATATTCATATTCCAACTACGAAAATTGTATCTGGAACCCCTCTACAACACCATACACTATTTTTCCACAAAAACTCAACACTTATGCACCACAAACCTTCCCAAAATCTCCCATAAAGTATCCTCTAAGATATTTGACAGCTAAACTTTAAATTTTCACTGACCATGAAACTCAAACATATATTTTTAAGAATAATGAGAAACTCCATGACCCTTAGGGTGATATATAGTTTTTTCTAAACTATGTACACCAAAATATACACCCTATAAACTCCATAAAATATAACCAAAGAACATCTTATTCTTAAAACCATATCAAAAAAAATTATATTAGGATACTCAAACTCTAAAAATTCCATTCTAAACCCAGGTTAAAAATTTGACCCATCAACCAATTCAAATTTTTTATTTCATTCTGAATTTTCTTGTATGAATGAACATAGAGCATTATAAACTCCCCAATATAACACTTATCATCCCTAAAAAGTCTCATCGAACACCCCAAAGGATATACCGACCTATTCGGGTAATCAAGAACCTTTCAGAAATGTTGCGTTCTCTTTCGAAACCCCAAACACACTTCAAAAGAACATCATTTCACATAAGGAATTAAAGAACCAAAAAACCAATCCAGCACTCATTATTCACACTGAAACAGCAATATAACATCCAAGATGTCCATCCACCCCAATATACCCACATGTATTTGTCCAATTTATAATCCATCCTATGGTGGTCCCCACGATATACATTGACATATAACAACTTAATCTATACCAAATAACTTAATAATAATAGAATCTCTTATCCAACCATAATTATATCATCCACATGAATCACCCTATACAGTTTCCATCTTACCTCCACATTCAAATGTGAAAAAATGGTGAAATTATGTTATACATTCTCATTTCTAATTTTTAGGAAATAATAGGTGTTCCCACACCATCCAAGAACTACATGATCACCCAATATTTCCCTAAAAATCCCTAACTAACCCCTAAAAACCCTCCACAAACCAAAAAATGAAATTGATGCAGCTTCTAGTGCATAATATCCAATTACATTTAAAAGAACCTGATTATAACTCATCTAGACGAAATTTCCTAGAACTAGTTGAATTCCATTGCTGTTGCATTACTAGAACACCTTATTTCAATGAACATAATTCTGGAGACCCTATGATCGTTAAAAAATACAAAATAAATCCCAAGACTAACTCTTAGTGAATATATATAGATTAAAAAATGGTCCCAATTGGACATCAAGTTATGACAAACACAAAAATAAACGTACGTCCATCGTAATCACTTAGATCATCCCAATTTACTTTCATCCTAAAATTGACACTCAAACTCCATCTAACACCAAATCTAAATTTATATATGGAATTCACCAAGGAATCGAGGTAAATTTGGATCCATTCATTCACAAGAATATAATTTCCATACATATCATCCCAAACTAGTAAATAAAATACATGGACCTTAAAAAAAAATTATCGCATGATCCTTTACTCATATCCCCCTTTTCATCACATTACTTGATCAAATTCCAAATCACTATGGTCCATGCACCATAAATCACTAATCATAGAAATTATAATGGAAAAACACATTTATATTAGAGAACCAACATAAAAAATAAATTCCCTACCTATTGTCATATCATAAGAATGGCATCCATGATAATTTTTAAAATTTATCAATGAAATAGAAACAACCTCTATCTTCTTATGGTGGAATCCCCACCACGTGGATTTGCAAATATTGATCATCAAATGAAATTATGTAAGGTTTACAAAATGAAATGTGTGTCATTATTCTTGGGTCATTCTCATCCATTTTAACCTCTGACATTTCACCTCCCTAGTGATCTATGTCATGGACCACACAGGTCATCCATCCCATGGTAGATGATTTTTTATAACATCTACTCAACAATTGGGGGATATTTATCACCATAATAATCAAGTCTAATTCACCCAAGACTACCAGCTCCATGTCAAATTCCACTGGCCCTCATCTCACACACAATCATTTCCCAATCAATAACTCAATGGAATCTTGTGTAACCCATGCATTCCACCTCAATATCATTAATTATGATGGGTGTAATGTCTCTCTACACCTAATCATGGAAACTCAACTAAAGATCCTATGATCCTCACCCCATTAGTATGGGATGATCATGATCCAAGTAATGTCAGTATCACCAAACCAGAATCACCCTAGAAACACATCTTAAAAATAGATATTTTCACCCAATACATGATAAACCACATGCATATCCCCCTTCTAATGTTGTAGTAAAACTCTAAGTATCCACCCACCTCCTCACTAAATTGGTAAAGTGCTTCTAGAGAAATAATATTTAGGAATATAAATGGTTCTTCCCTTAAAATAATTTCTCAATATCAAAATTATAATCACCTCAAGTGGTTCACATCAAAAAATCCCAAGGAACCCGCCATTCCCTTCCTCAATTCCCCTCGAGATTATTCTAAACTTCAAGCCACCCATGTACCTGATCCAAATCTAACCAAACTAGTCCTACCACACCTATACTATTATCAAAAAGGAAATTCTATTATTATTCCACATCTTGTCACACCTTATGTATGCTAAATGTTACCCAAATCAATGAACTATGCTTCACATTTTTAAACAATCACAACATTAGGCTAACCCCTGTTGTGGGTTTCCAAAAAACAAAAGTAGAAAATGAATCATTAAGAATCTTGAATCATTTTACCTAGGACACTAGATTATTCACCCTATCCCAATGGTCAAGGAATCACAAAAAATCACATCTCATGAGATGTAATCTATTCTCTCAACTCAAATGAAATACATTATCCAACATTCCCAACCACCCAGTCATGGGTCTCATACAGGTATAGTTAGAATCACGTGCCAAAATGATCAACCATATAGGCCCCAATCCCCATTGAGAATCAGCCTTTGTGACTAATATAATCAAGGATCACAATAGTAAAAACCAACAACATAATCCCATGATGATGAATCCTAAGGGAAACCACAACTACTAGCTTGGCTAACTATAATTCTATTCTAAGATATAAAGGAAAACACTATCTAGGTTTTTGAAATAAATTCAAATAAACAATACTAGAAGTCACATTCAACTATAAAAACCTAATTATGATCTTTATACAAAAAACCACCATCAAATAGATCAGTTTTGTAGTGTTTATTACAAGATATATAGGAAAAGGCCATATAGTTAGTGACTAACATATTATATAACTTAACCCAATAAATAGAAACCCAATGGGGGATTCCAACTATTGAAACATGTTCCCCATTAACCTACATGGTTTAATACACCTATTGTGTGCATGGTTCTATACCATCATCATTATCAAGATGCACCTCACTATAGATCCATATGACATTCCTTTGGAAGGAAATGCAAACACATATTGAGACAACTGAAAAAAATAATACTCTAAAATACTAAGATTCTTATCTATGACAAAAATTAGTCATATTTAGGCATATAAGTATTGTAGATCTAACATTCCAAATCATGATTCATGTAAGGCCTCTTGACTATATAGGGAGAGATTCAAATCTAATAGCTAGATTCATGATAATGTGTTAAGATTCAAAAATGCCGAAAAAATCATAGATCATGAACATAACATACATAAAATGAATTAAAAATAATATATAATTCTAAAATCACATATAAAAAGTGTAATATCCCAATATATTAAAAGAATATTATATTCTATAACATGTATGATATGTAATAAAAAACTTAAACGAACTGAGAAATATTATAATTTAAATATGATAGTTATAACCAAGCTGTTGAACTGGAGGGTCTGAATAGGATTACTAATTTTTTGAAATACATATAAATCATATCATAAATAAAAATTAATTTATTAATAATTATTAAATAATCACTCAATTATTAGTAAAATCATTTCATTCTTCAAATATTTGTTTTATTCAAAATTTATTTTTGATTTCTTTTTATGGGTCAGTAATATAATTTATTTCTTGAAATTTTTTAACTTTTATTTTATAAAATAAATATAAACTTTCAAATCATAATATAGAAATAATGTTATGGTGAATTTTTTATATCTTATAAAAAGTTTTATTTTTCAATGATGGTGAAATGTGTTGATTTTTATTAAACATTGTCTTTTATTTTAAATTATTTTTAATGTAAAATTATATTTTAGATTAGTTTTTGAACTTAATTAGTTAATTTTTTATTTTAAAAAAATAATCTTGGTTTTTCAAATGAATTTTATACTTTAAATTATTATAAAAACGTTTTACACTAAAAATGTAATTTTTCAAAAAATAATTTTTATATGAGTTATTCCAGGTTAATTTTAAATTAGATTCTTCCAATTATATGTTTTAAATTTAGAAAAATATATTCTATAATTGAAATTATTTGGACATTTTTTAAATATATACCTTTTAGTTTTGGTCAATATCAATTGTAGTGTTGGTAATTTTTGTTACATCGGTAAAGGGTATAACAGATGATTAATATTAAAAATAAAATTATAAGGAATAAATAATAACCCAAACACTTGAATTAATTTTATTAGATGATTATATATCATATGTAATCATTTTAAGTTAAAATATAATCCATTTGGTTTACATGTGGATTTGATTATAACCTTTATAATATTTTATGAAACAAAAAGAAAGAAATGTCACACCCTTAAATCCCTACAACTCTCTGGCACAATAATTATTAAATAAATTGAAATATAAAATAAATGATTTTTAAAAAGATTAAAATTAATATAATTTGAAATATTTAATATGTTACATGAATTTTAAATATGAGTATAACATTTTTGGGTTGTATTAAAATATATTTTTTAGAATTTCATTTCATTTCTTGATTTTATTAAATTTAATGTAATGAATTGTAAAAAAATTGAATTTAATGATATTTTATAATAAATAATATTTTCTTAAATGAATTAATACTAATTAAAATATTATATTAATCCAAATTAATGGGATAAATTTAATTCAATCATCCATGGTCCATTTTTGGTTTGTTTTTTTATAGTAGTGTAGTTAATCGTTAACTTTATAAAACATTAATCTTACGTCAATTATCAAAAGAGTTAACAAGGGTTTAAACAAAAATATAGAGGTTTAAATGAATTCTAAACATTAAAAATTTCATTTTTTGTGATTATTTTTACTTATAATCATCTTATATTCTAATAAAATAAATTTGGATCCATTTTTATTCCATAAGTAATATATATGTTAATTTAATATTTTATGAAATTCCAAAAAAGTTCCCCTCCCTTATCATATAATGTGGACACAATTTTAATCATTTATTCACAAATAAAAAAAATTATCTAAGAAAATATAAACTCAAATTACTTAAAAATATATATTCAAACATTATAGATTAATTTTTTCATATAATGACAATATTAGATGTCATATGGTGTTAAAAAAAAAGATATTTTTCAAAATAAGAGGTATATATTTGAACCACACGTTTTATATTTTTTTATTCTTTTTCCCACTCCAATTTTTTTTTCAACCATGAAAAAATAATCAAAAAATAATCCTATACATACTAATATGTTATTATAAAAATATCATAACTTATATTTATCTCCAACCTCCATCAATTGGGTGAGTAATTCATTGGTTGTGTGTATGGAGAACTACTACCTCACGAGCTAATGCAATTTTTTTTACCTCATCATCTCTCATGGATGGTTATAATGGTGTATTTATGACATATATATGATATTCATGAAAAATATATAATTATTTAATGATAATATAACATATATTTTCTTACATTTCCATATACTAGAAAATGACAATGTCGTCCAGATGTACACGTAAACTAGAACCTCCACAAAGAAATGTGATTCGTTTTTCAACAATACATCACATGGATGATATATATAAATATAATTGAAGATATAATATAATATTAATTATATTATATTATCTTCATTTTGGATATAAAAAATGATGCATACATTATTTATATAATGATCACTAAAAAATGGAATCGTTACTCTTGCATAGGCATGATCTACCATCTTTATGATTGCAACATTGTTCATTTTTCATTAAAAAGCATAATGATTACTTTTATAAGTATAATTAACATATAAAAATGATAATTATGTAATTATTATTTTTATTCTTGATATTACGGAATAATGGATTCTTTTTCCTTAATCAATATTCCAAAGGCATTTTGGAATTATAGACCGAATATCGTCAAAACATCCATCACGAACTTAAGTAATTGTTATAACATGGTAATAGGTGGGGAAAAGGAATGATAAACACGAAAAATTTCATCAATAAAGTATATAATTAACTTAATTTTATTAATTTGAAATATAAATAATGTACTTAATGAGTTAGACTAAAGGTTAGGAATTTTGTCTCAATTTTCCTTCATTGATGCATATTTTATTTTTATGAGCCTAATTTATTTTATATGATGTATATAATTACCCTATACCTATTATGTCATGAATCCTTAAAAATTCATGGTGTTTTGTGTTTCAATATTAAATATTTCATCATGGTCAGTCTAACTTGAAAGTTACCAACTGGTATAGGGTTTTGTAAATCAATTCACTTTTATTGGGTTATAACCCATATTCATTAACTTTTTTATACTATGATTATGTTTTAATTGATATATAAACTATTTCATTCTATATTTACACATATTTTCTATGTATTTACATTTTTACAAATAATATCTCAATTAATTAATTTTTAATACAATAATATTATCACTTTATGGGTTATTCATCTCAAATTCCATTTCCATGGAACATATATTTATTATATGAACCTATATTAATTTATGAGAAGCATATACTACCCCTTTAAATTGATATATAATTAATCTACTTAGTTTCTTGTTATATAATGTTTCATTTGACATTATTCTTTCATGGGGATTACGATTAAAGAGTTATCAAAGTGGCATAGACATTATGTTACAATCTAATTTATTTTCTTCACATATAATTATGTATGTGATCCACCTATTTAATTTCTATTTCCTACCTTATTAATTCAATAAATATCAATAATTTTGTTTCTGATTGATTTTAATCTTCTATATTTCTTTATATCATCAAACTTCCTCTTCCATATCTATAATTTCTAAAATATTTTGATCTCCACTTGGATCATGATCATGAGTTTTATAATGGTATTTGATATATGAAGAACATCACACTTAAATCATATAAATTATCTCCTAATTTATTTCATAAAAATATAAATTCTATTAAATTGAATATTCACTCATTAGAATACTCAAAAAAATCACTAAGGGTTTAATCCTTATGATCAGTGATAAAGTCTTATGATCGAACATAAACATGTATCAATAATCCTTGAATTATATAAGGTTTAAAATATATATGTTAAGACTTTAGAATATTATTTTTCCATTTTCCTTCCCCATCTCGATGCCTTATGGTCACTCAACGATTTATGGGGAATCTTTACATTCGGGCTCAAATAATTACGATCAACCAAATATTTATGATGAAGAATTATGTTTTGGGAATTTTCAATTTTTAAAAAATTCTATAGAATAGTATTATGATAGAAATTAATTTAATTAAATACATAGAAGGTTTATTTATATACTCAATGTTTTACCATTAAGGTAATTTACATTTTTCAGTTTCATCTTCAAGTTGTAGAATTTCTTTAGATAATATTTATGTTTGTTAAAAGTTACTCTATCCTTTACTAATCATTTCAAATTATCATCCAAGATGTATTTATAGTTCCCTTAATAAAAAAATTAATGGATGGATTATTCATAGCATAATATTATACATCATCAATTTGGTATATCATTTAGCATTAAAGAAAAAATATCCAAAATTTTCTACACAATAGCTGATCAATAATCTATTTCCAAACTATTATAGATTATGCTTCCTCAAATCGAGAACATGTCATGAATCCATGAGAATCATTACATCAATATTAAAATTTAATTCAAACTTCACCCAAGTATATTTTCCCAAATATTGATCTACCTCTATTTTTCACAAAATCTCTTAGAACCAGATATGTGTGTGTGTGTGTTTGTGTGTGTGTGATATACCAAGTAGTAACCTCAAGATAACTTTTCCATTAATTGAATTATTCTTTAACAATACAATGTAATTTAATTTAGTACTCAAAAAATTTATTTATATCCGTGAAAGGATCTCTTAGATAAATATTAAGGTTAAAAGTTCCATTGTCATATAAATATGATAGCAGTAAAACAAATTATATGTTATACATCTCTAATCCAAAACTAATGTTTTCATTACATCACAAATAAGAATTTAGACTTACGAACGCTTATTTTTTACCATGTGAACCAAATCATCAACCAACTTCCAATCATAAATGTTCCCCTTAGATTCTAATGTAACATTTATAAATTAATAAAAAACATATCACCTTTCAAGGGAACTCCCCTTTTCTAAACATGCATGGGTTTACACTATCCTCCAAATTTTTCCTTCACTATATCATATTAAAATCATGCATTTTTCCTGGTTCATAGGGAAAAATAAAACTCAAACAAAAATATGGGTTTATTATCCAAACAAAAACTTTGTTTTAGGACCTCCATGACCCTTCTCAGTTGATCAACCAAGAACCCAAACTACCAATTGGTCCTCAATAAATTCCATAAAATATCTTTTTTAGATGTCCTAATGATAAGATTTTGATCTAAGTTCAAATTTAGGAAATAACCAATGATCTAGGATGAAAATAAAAATTCCATCTTGAACTAAAAATACATAAATATTTTTGATTATTACATGTATTTATTCACCTAATCTAATCAGTGTTATCAAAAATTTTCTTTACTGACACAAATAATCCATGGTCACCACACTTTATTAAAAACAACCTATTTGGATGACTGAGGAATTAATGAGTTCTTTATTTATAAGGATTTTAACACATAGTATTTTTAAGGGTTTTTAAATCTCTTCATCATATCTTAAGAAATCTATATATATATGTCTGTGTGTGTGTACATGATTTTAATGATTTCATTTTTGAATCATATACCTTCAACTAAATTAATATTTCTAGAACTTATTTATGTAAAAAAAATTATACAGTTCAAGAATTGTGTAAACTAAATAAAAAATATATAACTATAATAATAGATATTTAAATAAATCTCATTTAAAAGATACATGAAACCATTTTAAGTAAAACCTAAATCTGTATAAGATAATGTATGATGAACCAAATAACCAAACCCTAATTTTCTACATCTAATACAAAACTCCAATACTAATGACAATTATGACCCCCAATCCCACAATCCATAGACCGATGCTTAAGAGAGACCTCAATTCCAATACATTTATAACACTTAATATGTATAAATTTTAATTGACCTATACTTTAAAGTCCATATCACACAAATATATCATAGAAAGGGATAAACACAAATAGATATCAATTTATAAGTATCATGTAACTCTTTATCTATATAGAAATCCATTTATTAGAATCATTTTAACAATAGTAGAATGGACTTCACAGCTTCAAAAAATGCGTCTCACGCGCCTGTCGATTTTCAAATTTTTTAGATTGTTGCTCCCTCGGCTGGCGTCGGCCGAGGGCCGCTCTCACCTCCATCGACCTTCGATCCCGGAGCCTTCTCAGGCGATACTCACCCTTCTACTCTCGCTTCCCCAGGCCCCATATCTGGGTCTCACCTGCCTGCCAGGTCTTATAGCGGCGCCGTTCGCAGTTAGTCTAAGGGTTCCCAGCAGATCTGTTTCCCGGCGGTGCGACCGGTTTCTCCGGTGGTGTCTCGGGTCGGCTCAAGCATTGCGGTGGAGTTTCCACCTGAGGCTTTTGTGGAGGCAGCTTCTTGTCTCAAGTGGACGCTGGTGGCTCGTTTCGGGGTGGCGAAACCCCCCTGGAGGTTTTTAGGTGGTTTGTATCCTCTTGGGGGATGGAAGGTTTGGTTAGGGTTTCTGTGCTTCATCGATCCTCATTATCTGTGGTGCTGGAGATGGAGGAGGGTTTTAATCGTGTCTGGTGTAAATCTCCCAGATCCTTCGAGCGGTGGTGATTCAACCTATCTCCCTAGTCTATGGCTTCACATAAGGTAAAGGAAAGCACTCGTTCGGCGGTCTGGCTTGGGCTCCCTGGTTTACCCCTTCCCTTCCAAAATGGATCTCTTATGAAGGCCATAGGGGATTATCTTAGTGGTTTTATATGCACGGATGACTGTACTCTTTCCTTTGAGGATATTTTGGTGCCCTGGATTTGCGTGAATCTGGATCTTTCCCAGAAGGTCCCGGAGAAGGTTTCGTTAAAGGTGCAGGGTGAGGAGGACTGGGATCAACCTATTGTGTTCCCATATTTTCCAAGATTCTGCTCCTCTTGCTGCCTCCAGGGGAACTCCAGGTCTTCGTGTAGAAATCGGCATAGAGGCGGCCCCCGCTCGGCTCAAAATTCCTCTCGGGTTGGCATTCCCGCCTCTCCCAGGGTGGGAGTTTCAGAGTCGGCTTTGGATCGAGGCTTGGTTTCAGGGCACACCATGGCACAGTCTGAAGTTTCTGAGATCGGGGTTCATCTTCCTCTATCTTCATCTTCGGGTAACTCCTGCAAGCCTCTCGAGGTATTTAGGCTAGGGGTTCCCCACTGGATAGTATTGTCTCCTTTGGACTATTTTCCTAGCCCCCCGAAGCTTAGTGTAGGGTGGCTTCAGGACAAGCTATTATCCTCCTTTCTACCCTTTCTGAATACTCGGGTTTTATTTCCAGTGGCTCATTCGACCCCCCCTATCTTGTGCCTGGAGCAGAAGTATGTGGTTATAGTGTCCAACTCATTCTCATCCCAGGGTGTTTGCTCAAATGTAGTCCCCTGCAATCAAGGTGGTGGTGCTTGCTCTCCCTCACCGAGACCAGGGGTATGAAAAAGGGAGAGAGGCGACTCCTCCCCTCCCTCCCCTGCTACTCCTGCTATCTTTGTGGTTATTTCTGCCCCGACTTTTTCTTCTCAGAGTCATGGGGTGTGCACGCATGCCTGCTCAAGACACCTCAGGGATGAATTCTCCTATAAGTGTAAGATGACCATAGAGCCTAGGTTCAAAGCCGGGCCTCTATTTGTTTAATGATATCTCTTCTTATTTGGAATGAACGTGGAGTGGGTGCTAGAGTGAAGATAGATTTCATCATCTCTACAGTTAAAAAACATAAAATTTCTGTTGTGGCTGTACTAGAGCACAAGAAAAACCCTGAAAAGATCAGGGAATTTAGTCGCAAGATGAGGCTGCATGGCTCTATGCAAGTAGACATGAATAGACATATATGGTTCTTCTGGTCTAAGGAGGCTTCTATGGTTATGATCAATGCGGGTGACCAGTTCATTACATCAAAAGTAACTGTGGGAACGGAGTACTTATACGTTTCTTTTGTTTATGGAAGCTATGATGTGGTGGCCCGCCAGAGACTGTGGAGTGAATTGGGTCAATTTGATCTAGAAGATATCCCATGGTTTGTGGTGGGGGATTTCAACACCATCCTTGATCTGGGGGAGAAGAAAGGGAGTGGGGATTTTTCCCAGCAAGACAGTCTATAGTTTGATCATTTTATAGCGGGAAAGGGGCTTCTGGACCTGGGGTACTCAGGATCTCGCTTCACCTAGTGCAACAACCATGGGCGCGGTAGACGCAGTTGGAGCAGAATCGATTGGTGTCTGACCAATTCATCTGGCATAAGCAGGTTTCCAAATGCCAAGGTTACCCACCTTGTTCGAGGTATCTCCGATCACTTCCCCTTTCTGGTGTCTATTTCTCCCTGGTAGGTGTATCCGGAGTCTTTCAGGTTCTACAATTTGTGGCCTCACTTTACAGGATATCACCAGCTTATTAGGGATCTGTGGGAAGAACCTTCACGCGGGCATATATGGGTAGCCATCCACAACAGACTCCAGAGGATGAAATGTGGGCTTCAGGAATGGGCCAGAGGGTTACCTCCCTTCGACCAGGAAATGGAAACTTTGAAACACAACATCGACAATTTGGAATCCAGTATCGAGGAGGTTTGGAGAAACTCAGCATTCGAAGAGTTAGCTGGGAAGAAAGCTAGTTGGGTGGAGATGATTCTTTTTCAGGAGCATAAGGCTCGAGAGAGATCTTGGGTGAAGAGGATGCATGTGGGAGACAATAACACTAGTTTCTTCCATTCATGCATCAGAGAAAAATGTCGAAAGATCAATCCGAACATTCTGCTTGAGGACAGGTCGTATATAGAGTATGAAGAGCTTTTGGGGGGAATGGCGCATAACTTCTTCAGGGACCTACTAGTTGGTCCTAATTAGAATATTCCAGATTGTTATCCCAGTGACCATGTAGATTTCTGGGAGGAGATTCCAAGGCTGATATCTTTCCAGGACAACGCTAGCATGGAGGTGATTCCAGACGAGGAAGAAATTCACAAAGCAGTGATGAATTTGAACCCTGAGAGTGCACCCAGTCTAGATAGTTTTCCAGGCTCATTCTACAGAGGGGTGTGGGATGTGGATAATGGGGACATCTCATAAGCGATTCGGGACTATTTTTGTGGTGGGAGCTTACCTCGGGTTGCAAGTGAGACCACCTTATACCTCATTCCAAATATTAAAAACCCTTCTTCTCTGTCGCATTATCAGCCAATAAGCTTATGTAACTTCCCATATAAGATTCTTGAAAGTTTGATAAATCATAGATTGTCTAATATTCTACCTAGATGCATCTCCACCGAATAACATGGATTTGTCAGGGGCCGCTCCATACAGGGAGCTACTGGCTTGCACAGGAGGTAATAAGAGACATTAACGTCAAGTACCATGGCTCGAACCTGGAGATTAAGTTAGATATGGATAAAGATTACGGTCGTCTCGAATGGAGCTTCATCAACAAAGCTTTAGTGGCTAAGGGGTTCTCGGGTAAGGTTGTTGATCTTCTTTTTAGGAGGTTTGGATCCTCGTGGATGGAAGTCTCCTTTTTGGGATGGTATCATGGGTTTTTTAAAACAACGAGGGGCCTTAGGCAGGGAGAATCAATATCTCCAAGCATCTTCATCATGGATCAGGACATCCTCAGTCATCTCATCAACCAACAGATCTCTGTTGGTGACTTCCGGACTTATAAAAGGAAGATGAGTAGTCCTCCAATAACCCACTTAATGTTCATGGACGACACAATAATTTTTATGAATGGAGGCAGGGACTCTATTCGAGGGATCAAGAACATTCTGGAGGTTTACAGCCACTGGATCGGGAAAGTTATTAGAAACACAAAAAGTAACATCTTCATCTCTCACAGATGCGTTCCCAGCCGCATTTCCTCTTTGTGTAGTCGGCTCAACATGCAACGCGGCTCCTTACCGATGGAGTACTTAGGCAGACCCATCTCCTCAGGATGGCTCTAGGTTCGTGACTTTGATCAGATTTTTAACAAGATAATGAACCGTGTGCTTAACTGGAAGAATGGTTTCCTTTTGTTCGGAGAACACATTGCTCTGGTCAATAGTGTGTTGTCTGCTATTCCCATTCATGCTCTGTCTTCTATCTATGTGCCATGAGGAGTCATTACAACAATCGATAAGGTACTTTGCAGCTTAATATGGGACGCCATTTCAGAAGGAAAGAGGCATTAGGCTTCATGGGAATGGCTGGCCAGACCCCTTTACGACAGAGGGATCAACATGAGGAGTTTACAGAGCACGCTCCACTACATGCACGCAAAACTCGCGTGGGAAGTTATTGAGGATCAGACGCTTTGGGGAAGGTCTATGTCCTTCATCTATATTAATGAGGAGATGATTCATGTTCGAGTATCTCCCTTCTGGTTGATTATTTATCCTCTGATTCAGTCTCTTCATCAAAATTCCTGTTGGATGGTTGGCACATGGGATATCTCTTTTTTGGAGCTGCAACTGGGCAGGCTTCGTTCTTGGATTCCTCAGGTGCCCTGCACCTCTGATCATGTTAAGGGAAGTAAGTCCCTATCTGAGGTTTATGGAAGCAGTTATGGAAGAGGAGCAATAGGAATGTCTCGAGGCCATTGTCTTCAATGCTGATCCGGATAAATGTGTATTTACTTCCTCATCTTCAGCTGTCTTTACTAGCAAGAAGTTTCAAAGGATGGCAACTAGCCAGGTGTCCCAGGGGAGCTGGAATGAGGTGTTGTGGTGTAAGAAGATCCCTAACAAGCTAAATTTCTTATCCTAGCAGATCAGGAACCAGGCCACTGCTACTAAAGAGAACATCAAGAAGCTGGGTATCATTATGGCGTCTCGGTGCCATTGTTGCAGCAAAAGGTAGGAGGAGAGTTTTCATCATCTCTTCCATGAAGGGGAATGGGATAAAGTGGTTTGGTCTACCTTTGGTGGCACAACATCTATCTCCTCCGTGGATATCAGGGATGCGCCTTTCCTTGACAGATGGTTCCACAGATCGTTGGAGGAGGGGAAGGAACGTATGGATCAGGCGGTGATCTAAAATTCTGGGTGTTGGAGCTTGTGGCAGGCTAAGAATATGGCCAGATTCGATGGCCAAGCCTCCTCGAAGAGGTCCATTATTGCGAGAATTCTCTTCCTTATGGCGTACTTGGCATCACTCTTCTCCATCTGGCACTGTGCTCTATTGTTGTGGCTTTTTCAGGTTAGGCACCATCCTCCTTCTCGCTTTGATCCACCTTAGGGGAACTGGGTCTGCTGAAATCCTCCTGCTACGGGTCTAAAGTTAAACACAGATGGGTCTTGTGATATGGGAGTGATGAAAGGTGGGGGAGTGGTTCGCGACTCCGGGGAAAAAATGGTTTTGGCTTTCTCCTCATCCTACGGCAATGGAACTGCACTTCAGGCCGAGGCCAAAGCTCTGCTCTCTGGGCTCACCTTATTCATGCAAGAGATCCTGGGCTTATCCCAGGTGGAAACAGATTCCAAGGTCCTTCATGACTCCCTTAGCGGAAAAGGTTCGACTCCATGGTCCAATGCCTACACGGTCCTTAAATGCAGAGCTCTTATAGGCTCCAAAGTCAAGTCTCCCACACATGGCGCAAGGGCAACAAGGCTATGGATCATTTGGACTCTTCAACAGATCAGAGGTCTAAAAACACTCATATCATTTCTTTTAACTGTTTGAATCCTGAGGGTGTAAACTTGGTCATAGGGGATGCCCTTGGCCTGTACTATTTCAGGCCCCCTTAGTCAGGGTCTTGTTACTTTACCTTTGAATAAAAATCTGATCTTAGATGTATGGAGAATCATTTTACCAATTTAAACTAAATTATACATTTATTAACAATTTAAAAACATTATATTATTGAATAATAAAAAAGGAATACACAAAATAAATAAATAAATCATAAATTTACACATGATATAAACATTTATGAAAATTTTGTAAATAAAAAATTATAAACAATTTAAAATTTAAACATATTTATGGAAATTCAATAAATAAATTAACAAGAACATCTCATATTTATTTAAATGTTAAATATTTTATTTTAACATTTAAATGGTATTTAAAATGAGTTACATCATATTTTAAGATATATTATATTTTTGAACACTTTTATAATCATTTAAAAATTTCATACTATTTTAAAAAACATTAAATAATCTAAATATCATATAATTTATTTTATTTAAACCTTAAAAAAATCTATCAAAATAACTTTTGGAATGGTTTAAATATTTTTCCAAATATGGTATTTTAAATTAGAAATTTCATGTTATTGTTTATGAATATTTAATAAATTAATATAAACTATTTTTATATTAAACCTAATTTTTAAAATTTTTAAACAAATTATATATTATTCAACCATGAAAATCTACTTTAAATATATATCAGATAAAACAAATCATTTTTACTATGGTTGAAATACCCCTTAAGATTTGAATCATTTTTTAAGGAACTTTATCTATAATAGTTTTTTATAATTATTAAAAAATAATTGTTTCTTTAAAATATAAAAAAACAATTAAACTATAGTATGCTTTCATTCATTTTAAAACACTTTCCTAGATAAACCATTCTCGTTTTACTTATGAGAGGTTGCTTTAGTATGAAACTTCAAAATTACTATTTTCAAACCATAATGTGGTTATTGTTCATTATGGCACAATTTTCTTATAGAAATCACATTTCTTAACTAATCATTCTCATTTTTTATTTTCATTATAATTTTATCTTTTTAATGAGGATATATTTTTAGGAAGCTTTTTCTATTCCTATTTTACTTAAATTGTAACTTGGTATTTTAGATTTTATAAAAATATGCATATTTTTTCATTTCGCATACCGTGGTTATAAAAAAACCATAAATATCCATGTTCATTTTAATAAATAATTTATTTTATTTATAAAATTTAGTTTTCCAAATTCTTCATCAATATAAAATTCTAATCCAAACAAAATGGATGTGGCTTTTATAGAAATGGCGATCTTTTAAGGCTACAACCCCGGTATAAATGACACAAAAAATAATCAAGGATTATTTTACCAAATATCCATCCATTCATTTAGACTAAATAAAATAAATAAAGAAAAAATTAATTTAAATAGGTGATCTAATATATCCAGGATATTACTATAAAAATATTTATAGAAATCGTTAAGATATTATAATTCCCCATTATTTTAGAATGCATTTTCTGTTAAAATAAATTGGAATCGTTTGATAGCTTGTAATTCATGAAATAGAAAAATTAAGTGAATAATGATTTATAAAATAAAATGATAAATTTATCAAAGTTTTAAGTGAAATTGGTAAAAAAATTACTTTGTAAAAATGAGAAAATTCACTTACGCAAATACAAATAATTCTAGAGACACATCTTTAAACTATTTTATTGAATTATGATTTTTTTAGATTTCATAATTTTGAGAAATAATATCAATAAAATTTATTTTTGAAATTAAATTAATAAAAATTAATATCACATAATGAAATCCATGGAATTATTAATTAATGACAATAAATATTAGTCCAGTAATTCATCAATAAAGGAAAATGTATTGTTTAAAAACATTGATTTATTTATATATATTTTATTTCAAAGAAATTTTATCTTATTTTGAGTAATTAAAACATGAAAAAAATTTGGTTCTATATGTATAATTTTTACTATTCAATCATATATTTATTATAAAATGTTTATAAATGAAGATACAATCAGTGGAAGGTAAAAGATGTATTTTTTATAAAATCATTTTTTATGTGTGGAATGTATTTTATCTTAATAAATTAAAGAAATAACTATTTATGAATTATTTTAAATTAATGTTTAGATAATAAATTAAATAAATTAAATTAACATTAATCTAATGGTTTTTACTAGTCATGGAATGAGAATAAAATATTTTTTATGCTTTAAACCCCATTTTTCGCAAAATGGTTTTTATGCATTTTGTGTGTTGATATTGGAGTTATTTTATTTTACCTAAAATAATTGAATATTTTAAAATTAATTCCATATTTGGAACCATAATAATAAATATTATTCAACAATTTAAAATTGATTTTTATCCATAATGAATAGTTATCGTGGTAAAAATCGCGTCACCAAGGTACGGGTTAAATGGGTTAACAATGTGGTGAAGTAATGAGATAATACTACAATTTTCACAAAGATTTGTATAAATATGATTGGATAAGTTTATTAATATCATAAAATATCCTATATTAAAAAATCAATTTTTTTTCACTTTCCCATGAAAATGACTTTGTATTATTTTATAGATAAGGGTAATTGCTGGGGTGCTCTCCATTCACTTATAAAGGGAAGCCTATTCTTCTCAACAATTTACACCAGTTTTGAACCTTATATTGATAGATAAATACTTAAATACCTTCCCAAAAACCTTATTCCATATTTTTATATTCTTTTACCCCAAAGGATCATTCAATAATCCTTATGGTATTTTTCAAAGGACATTATTCAAGGAATTTGTATATGTTCTAACCAAACACTTCTAAGTTTCATTCTTCATAAACATCATCCTAGTATTATATATCCATATTAGAAAAATTTAATCAGTATATTTAATATATTTATTTTTTTTATGTTAATCTTACAACCATTTTATATCTCCTTTCCATACAATGGAAAATTAGAAAATCGCTCATGCCCATGTGTGTACTACCACCTCTAGGAGTCGATGTTTTCATTTTTCATTACCCTCTACAATTAATTATTATATAGATGAATTAAAAAAATGATATTTATTATATAAATAATATTATTTGATGACAAATTCTTTTTTATCTTCAATTACATTCATTAAAAAATATAAAAAATGCATGTGTGTATGTGCAGAATACCACCTCCATGAATTGATGTAATTCATTTTTTATCACCACCTGACACAGATTGTTATAAAAGTGTATAAAAAATAGATATAATATTTATGACATTATTATTATTTTTTAAACCTGACCAATGTGAAAGGAAAGGAACCACCAAATAGAAACATGCGTGTAAAATAGAACAGTTAATACCTCAACATTGATTTTTAATAAATAATTATTAATAAATAAATTATGAGGAATTATAGTGGAATGATATATATTAATATAAGTATAAATATGGTTACATTATATATTTATAATAAATAAAAATTTATTACATTGGATGTTACAACATATAGAAAACAATTTGGGATATGAGTTAAGAGTTTCCTCGTCTCAATTTCCCTTCATTGAGATATCTTCTATATTCACAAACATAATTCATTTGTGTGGTGTATATATCTCTTATGAATGTATTTTAAAATGATTTTCATAATAATTATTTGGACATAAAAAACTATCTTAGGTTATCTATTTTGAAGGTCCTTGATCTAGAGAACACCAAATATTTTAAGTGTTTATGTTATAATCTCACTTTTTATAAAGATTATTTATGTTTCAATTTCCATTGGTAGAATTATATGTTATTTATATACTAAAACCCATATATTATAATAGTATGAAGTTATTTCTTGTGTTTGAAAGTATTATTTTTATTTTTCCTCTCTTTGGTACTCAAGAATATTGAAATAACGTTTTTAAGAAATACCAACCTTATTTCACTTCTTTTAGACGAGAATCTTTATCATCCATATCCATGTTCTAAAGATTGATTTATGGAAGTTTTTCCTATATATAAATGTTTGAAAAAAATTTATAATAAAGTTGAATTCTATTACAAATGAAAAAAATTAATCTTTTCAAATGATTTCTTTATGAATCACTATTGACTTTTTTTACAAAAAATAGAAAATAATTTTTTTCTTAAACATATTCAATATGAATGGATTTTTACACCATCATTTATTTATTCATAATTTAAATTAATTTTCATGTTTCCATGGTTTTTAAGTAAAATAATATTCCCATTTTTCTAGGAATTTTTAGTTTTTAAAAGTTACAAAGCAAAAATAATATTTCTTCTTATTTTTCAAAGCATATTTTTAATGATATTATAAAATTATATTAAAAATATGTGAACATAATTTAAGTATTTTTATTCTTCTTTGTGTATATTATATTATGATATCATCCACTTTATTTCTTATAGTAACTTAAGACTATTATGTTTAAAAGTTATTTTCATGAAACCCATTCATTTCCCAGGGATGAATTATATTATGATAAAATAATGGATGTTATTTTGATCTTATAGTGAAAATATATATGTTTTTCATTTTGAGACAGGTGGAAAAAAAATTATATATCCCTCCAGTTCATCGTGTAAATATTTATATCTCATGAAATGATATGAATGGGAATGAGGATTGAACTCAGTCAACTATGGTATAGCATCCCGACCAGGAGTCTACTAAGAGGTGACAAGAACCTATTAGCCACATGATCTCAAGAGAAATTATCATACCCTAGAGGATGTAGACTAGTAGTGAGGGACTAGGGTGTGTCTATTGGGAGACTATTTATGCATTATTAGAGTTTAGTAAAACTGTATATAAAAATTATAGGTAGTATAAATAGTAATGAATAACCAACAATGGAGTAATAAATCATCCAAATAATAAATAATTAAAGACTAAATCAATATTAGATACAAAATGATGATTGTTCCATGATGTTATACAAAATGGGAAGTACATGGGTTATATAGTTACACAAATATACAACATGAAAACAAAAAGGAAAAAAGACCAAAATTTTTCTCCAATTAAATTCTGAGCATTGGATCGATCCTCTACTCAATTACTCCATACTAGTACAGAAAATAAAATAATATAGTTTGGGTGATTCCCTTTGTCTATCCTTGTAATCATTAGGTTTATCCGGGTACCATAGACGGCCTGAATAGGGTGTGATATATTTTTTGTATGAAACCACCAATGGAATATAGAACTATCCATTTTCTACATATAAAAAGAGTAGTGTGCATGAAAACCTAAGGGTAAAGTAATAAATAAATGACCACATCAGTCTAGATTTCTCATGGGATAATCAACTGATACTACTAACTTCTGTTTATGCCGGATATCTCTAAACCAATTTTGACCTATACATATATAGTATGAAATTTAAATTTATATATATATTTATATATATAAACAAACATATATAAATATTTAATAAGTTTATAGGAATAAATATATAGAAAACATAACTAGGTCGTCAGAAAGCAAACTATAAAGACGTACTGAACCCTATAATGTTCATTGGATCACAGATGAATATTTAAACTTAGTAAAAATGTATCCAATTTTCTTAATAAAAATGCAACATATTTTCTTAATAAAAAGTCATCCTAATCCCATCTAAGGTTATCTATATGTAGGAATCCAATTATCTCTATAGGATTACTATAAGTATCCATCACCATAAGAGTCTGTGTAAGGAAATCTATAAGTGGAAGCCAAGTATCATTCCCAACATGGACTAAAGGAATAACCATCTAAGAATGTCCATGATATTCCACATTGGGAATCAAGTATCTAGATTGGCATGGTATAGTAAAATTTACCACTGAGCCTATCCAAGGTAATACACTAGGTAACTAGGTATTTCTATGAGGTAATGTTCATAAAAAATACTCATGATTATCCCATCAAAGGTATTATATAAAATAAACCAAGTATCACTCCTAGTTCATTGAGATTCATTTACAAAAGTATAAATTATAAAGCTTTATGATTCCATCTAACTAGTCCTTAAGTTAGGGACCTTATATCTGAAGAACCCCAGAACACCTTGAGATGAGAGGGGTGAATCAGGGAGTCAAATTTTTCTTCTAAAGTGTTGGATCTTGATCCCACATTGGTTTGAACCCATTAAAACTTTTTGAAAAGAACAAGTAATAAACAATAAATCATATGCAAAGAAGAAACACATCAATTTACTTGATTTTCAACTAAGGGATAGTCCAAGGAGAATATGTTGACAATGTAACAGTCATACCTAATTCCACTAATATTTACTAGTTGTGGGGTACAAAATTTTGAACATAATCGCTTTTTTCAAGCACACTACCTTTACAATATTTTAGGGATAGCTCACTACACCCAGCGAAACACTTTCGAAAACTCCTCCTAGATCACTTCCATCAGATAAATACACTCACATTTAATGGAATTGTAGGTACCTTAACTTTTATGAAGCATGAATCATGAACTATAGATAGATTTTCTATTGACGTCTTTCTGTTACCCATATATGTAATCCAGTTTCCTGTGAACTCATAGTTTTTGAACCATTCTTCCGTAAAATACACTGATTAGTATACCACCTCTGCGTACTGCCTCCGCAAACTATAACCATGTACTTTCTTTTCAAACCATGTCTACATAATTCTTCTTCTCTGTAGACCAACTATTACAGACCAACTCCTGCTCCATGAACTGTCTTCCAAAATATGTCTTCTACAAACCATCTTTTGTTAATCATTCCTACTTTATAAACTATTTTCCTTTGTGGGATTCAATGCCTCTACAAGACCCCTTCCATGGACTGTCTCTGCAGACCACTTTTCCTTCCATGGAATCCTCCTTTAAAACCTCTTCTCCTTCATAGAGTATTCTTCCCATGAAACACTGTAGAATTCACTGAATTATTATCATATTTCTAATCAAAATTTTTCTTATTAATGAATGTAATTTGTGATCATTTTATAAGAAAATAGAACTAAAAATCACACTAATCAGTTTAACTTGTACATTCAATGTGGTATATCCTTCACCACGTACTGGTCCATCTATGAACTATTCCCCCTACGTGGTCTACGTACTTCTGGTATCCCTTCATGGATACAAAAATCACCACCTCATTTTTGAAAATGATAATCTATCCCATGAACCATTTTCCTTCCATATACTGTGAACCTACCTATGAACTATTATTCATTCATGATATGTGTAAAACCCTTCACGGTATGCATAGCACTGCTACATAGAAATCCTACCTTTTCCATTTTTCCTCGCTGACCCGCATACCTCCTATGAGGTCTGTGAACTTTACTTCATGGTCCATGAACAACACTATATAGACTACTTTTCCTAAAACCTTCATTTTCCAAAATAATAAACGCCTAATTTTAAGCCAAATTGTTTTGGAAAACACTGGGAAACTATTCCACCTTAAATTCATTCTATGGAATGTACTATAAGAACCCTTGTCGCGAAAACCCCTTGATAAAACCAATGTGGATTGAAAAAAAACAAAAACCATACTCCAGTTACAGAAAAGAACACCCTTAGGTCCAACAATCTCCCCCTTTGGGTTTTTTAGAAATCTACAGATAAATTCAATAAGGAACTTGCAACTATCAGAACCTGATATACAAGAAACAACTCGGCCAACACTCTAATTCTATGATAGCAGTGCTCGGTGTAGAAAAAAAGAGGGTAATCATGGATTGTGTTCTATTTTCTTGGAAATCTTAAAAATGTATAATCTATTTATCAAAAACCTACAACTAGAAAACCATATTTTCTATTCTCACCCTTTGTTTCTCAAATCTTCTGAAGATTCTAATTTCTCCTCCAACTATAGAGAGTTGAATTTATCCATTCATCTCCTCCTTTTGAAATAAACCCAAAGAACCTATTATCAAACAAGTAGAACTCAAAAAACACTCACCCTAGACCGTATCTCCCCCATAAACCTATAGTAGTACCACAAATAGATTAAAATAGTTAACATAACTGAGGAGAGGGGAATAACCAGAACCACCTCAGGAAATGGGAGGTAGTTGAACACTGAGGTTCAATAGATATTTATCGAACACATGTGCTGAAAATGGCTTGGTTAGAGTGTCATACACACTAAAAAATAACTTATAGCAATACGAATTTAATGACAGTTAATATATATTTTGGTAAAAATGATTAATTCTAATAGATAATAAGTTTTATTGGTATTGATTTTAATTACCAACACTTTTTTTACCAATGGATATATCTATTGGTATTGATCTTTTAACAACAACAAATTTTTTACCAATAGTTAAATCTATTTCTTTATCATACTAATATAATATTTCTTTTACTAACAGATAAACATGTTATTAAAAATAAATTTTACCAACAAATGTTTTTCCTTTAATAAAAAATGTTAAAATAAACCATTCAACATCGATATTTATTTTATCAATAATGAATTAAAAAACAATTTTATATATTTATTTATTTTTACAACCGATGTCAATATCCATTTACAAGGGTTTTTAAAAAAAATATTATTAATTGATTTTAATTTTCATATTTTTATAAATATCAATAGTATTTATAATTTTTATATTATTATTTATAAACATTTTAAATAATTTTATTAAAATTGATAAACCCAAATTCAAGCCTCCACCCTACTATCGCCGCCTCCACCCTCATGAATTTGGCCTCACATCCCAATGCCTTGACTGACATATTTCTTCCCTACATTGCATACATGCCCTACTCTGTCATCAACTTACAATAGATCAATATGGCATGCTTTAAAATGGTTGGTATTGCAAGGGTACCTGCAGATGAAGCTGTGGTGAATAATTTTGTTTCATTCACCCATCCATTTTTAGATTCAGAGAAGAGGGAAAAAGAGTCATACCCTGTGATGAATAGAAATGGAATGGTAAGGAACACATACATAAAAATGGTCAAAATAATCCATAAATTATTATAAAGATCAAATGCCAGAATTTGAAAAACTATCACTCCAGAAACCAGAATTTTAAAATATGGAATATGTGGAATCTGAAATTTTAATTGGAGGGAGAGTGTAATCATAGAAGGTCTGGCCTACGCAGTCTAAGCTTGTGATGAAACATTAACATCTTCTGAAGGGGGTATGAGGTCATAAAGAAGTGTTTGGATATCCTACCCATTTTAAGATACATGTCGAACCTATATCAAGACAATTTATTTGATGGATGAATAAATATTGACAAACATTTATCAACTTGCAATTACAGGGAAAATCCATCCATGAAAAAAGGTACATTCACTTATCATTCTCATAATTAATCAATTATCCCGATATATAAAACGAGTGGAATAATAAAATGTGCACTAGTTTAGAATGTATACATCAATTGTAAGGTATATGTCATATTTTAGACCTATGTATTTTATTATTTGGTTTAAAAAGATTGTGAAGTTTTATCTATGAAATATGTCCCCTCAAATATTTTTAATTCAGGTGTCTTAGTGTTTTACTTTGCACGCATGTCTTGGATTCTTCCAAGATTGCAGACCTAGAATGTGTGTGAAATATAGAATCTAGAAACTTTTTTAGTGTTACTATTTCATTCTATATATAATTTGGAATATTTTTTAGTGTTTACATCATCATTGTTGATATGGAATGCACAAAATATTGTGATTTGTAGTAGAGTGGAATTTTTTTAACCAATAGAAAAATGGTTTCATTATTCAATCAATAAGCATGGGAAAACTACCAAGGTTTGTGACATATAGTTTGGACCCAGTACCATGATCATGGAACTAAAAAACCATCATCATCACCAACACCATAAATGAAAAAAAATTACAAAATGGTAAAACAGAAATCTAGCTAGGTGTTGAAAGTTCATCAAAACTAGTCAGGAGAAACATCTAAATAGAGTAACCAGTATGGAAGGGAGACACAAACCCATTGATTAGGAAGAATTTGGTCACCCAATGTAAATACCCAAACATTCCCAAATAAGGAAAATGAAACTCCATGCCGATGGCCTTGAGTGATAGACCAAAATCGAACAACTAGTTAGGGGATAGATTTTCAAATGGTGAGAGAGCTGCATTGGTTGAGCTTGATGAATCCACTAGGAGTAGAGATGTGACCACCCATTTTCAGTCTTCCTAGATTTTCTATTATTCTTGTGCTCATTTTTTCAATTTTGTGGCAAGGTGGACATGTATTAATCATTTAATTTGAGGGTGGGTAACCCTAGTGACATTGGAGGGTGATGAATTGTAACTTTTAGAAAAATAAGGCTGAGTGAAATTTAAGAAGAGAAGGATAGATGGTTCATCATTTTCTAGAGGATAACACCATCTCATAGTATGGAAGTACTTTATTCATTTTATTTTAATTTGAATTGAACTTATCATTCATTTTTTTACCTGTGGGAACACCCTTTTTTATGTTGGTTTTGTGTTAGTGCCTAATATTTTTCATTCAAATAATCACTACACTAAGTCTGTACAACTTGGTGATTAAAAAACCACTTGGTTGCTTGTAAAACATACTGGGTGTTGGGCCTAAAGGAATTATAGTGTTATTTTGATATGTATTTTTCATGGGTTTTTTGTTTAAAATTAGATAGAATATTCATTTTTTAAAATCATGTACGCAGAAATACCTACCTTCATACTTTTAGAGCACCGTTACAAACTAATTTAATGTGATCAGTGTGTTAAAGAGAGTTTCTTGCATGATGAATCCATGATTGTTTTATATACTCATGATTTGTAATTTTAACATGAAATACTTTACTTAGACTCATTTTTCAATGGTTTTATTTGAACTTTATAGATTACTTTGGGCTTAATTTGATGTTGACTCAACCAAGAGGAAAAAGAAACACTTTTTTGGGGAGTTATTGTTTTTTTCTATATGTATTTTTTTCCTGAAAAATTTCTTAAATATATGTTCACCATAACTTAGAATATCAAAGGAGTAAATAGTTTTTTGGATGAATAATTTATCATAATTATAAAATCTAACATCATGGGTTCAAAATACCGCATATGGGATGAGGTACAATTCCCTTTCAGACTACAATCTGTATGTTCAATGATATAAAGCATACAAAACATTGAATAAACATTCTATTTATTGCTATATTCATTTCTAATTTAGGTAATAAAAATTATCATCATAGGTTGGATGTGTGGATCCCCAAAACAAGAAGTAGTATAAGATGCTTCTTGGTGTTGTAATGTGAGTAGACTTTCCCTTTCCCTTTCCCTCCACCATTCCTTTCTTCACTCTCACTAACTCATCATTATTTTTTATGTTTATACAGATTGATGTGTATCTTAGGCACATGGAATGGGAGTTACATAATCATGAGGGCATAGGTACCCAAATACCAATCCATGTAGCTAAAGAACATGATGCAGGTGATAATGAAGAATCAAAATATGACCTTTAAGTATTAATTTTCATTGGTCATTGATCCTAATACATTGTCTCTCCATATAGACACAACACGTCAAAGGATTTCCCTATGATTGGGAGATGATCAAGGATAGAGTCCATCAGATATTCCCATGGATACCACACTAAAAATAAAATTTAAAGGAATTATGAATTGGATTTCTTTGATAAAGGCATAGATGGGATTCAGATTCAAATATCTGGAAAAAATTTCCAGTTGATTTTGGGGGAGGGTGGAAAGCAGACATTATTACATCTTGGAAGGGTACAGAAATCAAAGTATGTGATGGATTAAAAGAATAATTTAAATGGTTATCAATCATTCTATATTTCCCTCACATCTATGGATTCAATGCTTTGTTGTACTGTGTAACAATGTTATACTCTTTGAATATGGAAGAGTTTCAATCTTCTTTTATTTTCTAGTTTGAGTTCTATAAATTTTTTCCATGTGGTGTGCATTTTTTTACACTTTATTTTTTTTCAATTCATTCATATATTTTTCTCTTATTTTTGAGTATTCTTTTTTTACTATGTGTGGTTTGGATCTTAGAGCTAAAGAATATGGTATAACAGATACATTAGGTTTCTCACTGATAACAAAGTTGAGTTGGTTTGTTTCTTCTAGTGACCTACTTGGGGGTGAGGAAATATCTTCAAAGGGAGTAAATATTCTTCTAGCATGATGAGTGGTAGAGGATTTTAGTCAAGAGATGACAATGTTAGAGGATTGCAGTAAAGAGACGACATGGTTGGTGGGGGTGTGCTGGCAGCAACTGAATCAACAGATCTTGGGTTTTCTTGTTTTTTGTGTTCTTATCAATAAACTTAAACTATTTATGGATTTTTTTATTAAATTACATTATTAGTATAATTTACATTTTTCTAAGTTTGAACATGTGTGAAAATATTCTTCTAATTGATAATTAAATCAAGTGTATTATTTATGATAAATTAATAAATATAATATGAAATTTTAATCGCAATAAAAATGTATAATTTTTATTTAAATGTAATTTATAAATAGATAATATATGTTAGTAATATTATTACCAATAAATATATTTTTCATATTAATCCATTTCTAAACACTTTAATAAACATATATATTATCTGTTGGTATTTTTATAATAGTAACAAAACTATTTTATCCATCACAATAACATTTAAAAACATATTTTTCCCAAAAGTTTAGGGATAAGACAATTTTTGTTTCTAAAATGTTTTACCAGTAGAAAATGAACTTTTACCAATAAATATACCCATGTTGGAAAAAGATGGTTATTTTTTAGTTCCAATTGATCATCAGTTCTAACAAGATCAATTTTAATCATACCTTGTTAAACCTTTTCCTTGATAAATTAATATCTAATTTAAATGTGTTTGATATGATAATACTGAATATGATTATTTGTATGATTAATTGCACTATTGTTATCACAGTGAATCAACATTATCTATTTCACCTCATCACCAATATCAGTCAATTGTTGCTCCATCCATAATAGGTGAGTGATAGCCTTCATAGAGGAGACATACTCTGCTTCAGTAGTACTAAGAGATGTAATTTTTAATTTCTTACTCAACCAGCCAACACATTTCTTTCTAATAAATAATGCTACACAACTTGTGTACTTTCTATCAACAACATCACCATCCTAGACAGTGTCATAAAATGCTGACAGTTCACTATCTCTTCCTACAATAAAGTATAATCCATTATTTTGAGTGCCTTGAATATACCTCATGATTATTTTTACTACCTCCATATGTTCCTCCTTCAAATTACGTTGAAAGTGGGTCACTAAGAATATTTGGAAGACAATATCTGGACTTTTTAAAATTAAGTACAGTAATATTCCAAGGATTATCCTATACAGGGTGGGATCCACATAAGTCTAATCCTCATGCATTCCAAGTTTAGTTCTAACCACAATTGTAGTCAAAATTTGTTTAGATTCATATATATTGAATTTCTTTGGAAAATCTACTTCATAATTTTTCTAAGAAATGAAATTTTAGTCAGTACTCTAAATCACTTATAGCCCCAATAAATATATGATTTCACCAATTATAGACATTTAAAATTATGATTTCATGTGATTGGAAAATTTTTCCACTGATCCTTACGTGCTTACACAAAATATAATATCATCTACATACACCAGTACCATAAACCGGTCTTTCATAAAATTCTTCACATAAAGATTTTGATCCACTCCTCCTCTTTTGAATTCAATCTTATTTAAATAAGAATCCATCCAGGAGTACCATGAATGTGCTGCATGTTTCAAACTATATGAATCATTTTTTAATCTATTAACCATCATTTCATCATTACCAAGAATAAATCCCACTGTTTGTTTAATATATACTTCTTCTTCAAGTGCACCATTTATGTAATATTTCTTAACATTCATTTGATATACTTTGTATTCTCTTTGAATTTCCAGGGCAAGAAACAATCTGATTGACTCTAGTCTAGCCACTGGGGAAAAATTTTCTTCAACATAAACACCTTGAATATGTGACTAGACTTTACACACTAATATTTCCTTATTTTTATCACATTTTCTTTCTCATCAAATTTATTTTTGAAAATCCACTTCATACCAGTCACATTGTGGTTTTCGGGTCTCTTAACTAGATCTTTTGTTGGGTTCTTATCGATATGATCCAATCCTCCATTCATGGATTTAACCAATGATTCATTTTTTTGTAGCTTCTTCAAATGAGGATGCTTCCACAACTAATAGAAATGAATATTGTTCATTATTCCTCATTCTATTTGTCTGCATTGTAGCTGTCTGGTCCCTAATAATGTTGGATTGATCAATTTATGCTCTTAGATTTCTCCTGTGAAGTTCAGAATAATTTTCCTCATCCATGGTTTCCTCTTCCGATTCTTCTTCTGAATCAACACCGTGATGTGATCATTAAGTGTTTTGAACTTCTTCCTCTGCTTATGTATTTGGATCCATTCCATGTCCACATTCTTTCTCATCCTTTATCTCATCCTCATATAAATTCCTTGAGGAATTTATGGTTTTATCTTCAATAATCTTCACATCACTACTTTTTACAATTTTTTTAATACATTTATTGAAACATTTGTATGATTTTCTATTCATTAAATAACTAAAGAATATTCCTTCATCTACACCATCAACATACCTACCTCGATATTATTTTTGTTTCGGATAAAACATTTTCTTCAAAAAACACAAAAATACTTCAAAGAGGGATTCTTACCAAGACACAACTCATATGGTGTCTTTGTTTCACCCATAAATATCCCTGTTTGATTTTGAATATACAATACATCTTGAACATCCTCTTTCAAATAATGTGGAGGGATATGACTCTCAATCAGTGTAGTTTTAGCCATATTGTTCACCTGTCGATTCCTATGCTCAACAAATCCTTTTTGATGTGGGGTTCTCACAGAAGCCACCTCATGTTACATTCTATGCTTCTCTAGGTAATTTTTGAACTCAATGGATGTGTATTCTCCTCCATTTTCATACTGAAAAACATTGATTTTCCATCAAGTATCATTCTCAGCAATTTGGTGATAATTTTTCATGCAATCAAGAAATTTTAATTTCTTAGGTATAAACATAACATAATACATTGTACTATAATCATCAATGGAAAGGACTAAGTACCTTTCTCCATGAGTTTTGGCTACATTTATTGGACCACATACATCTGTATGAATGAGATCAAGAATATTTGATAACCTTTTCTTCTTTGGTCGATATGAACTTCAAACAAACATCCCTAGAATGAAATCCTCACAAGTATTTTCATGTTCTCACTTCAGATTGTGGATATCCATGACTATATTCATCTTATATATATTTTCCATGTCTTGTTGATTGATGTGACCTAACATCTGGTGCCACATGTTGTTTTCTTATTAAATATTCAAGTAGAAAATGTTCTCTTTACTATCAACTTGATATAGGTTACCATCTGTTCTACTACCTTTCAAGAGATAATTACATATTCATCATTTTATAGTACATCAATTTTGATTGATTGTCACTATAAGTCCTGATTCATAGAGTTTACACACACTTACGAGATTGTGACACAACCCATCCACATAAAGAACTTCGGTCTTCTTCATCTCTCTATTAGTCAGTTCAGTACTTTCACTGCCTTTGATCTTTGAATCACCATAATTACTGAATCTCACTATTCAATCAACCTTTTTCTATACATTTTTTAGAAGTTATGTATTTACCATTATATGGGATGAGAATCCACTATCAAGAATCCAAGTGTTGTTATTCTTTGTATCTTTATGAGATACTTCTGAAATGTTGGATTTTTCAATTGTCGTATTTTCTTTCCATGAAATATTAGTTTGAGTGAAGGATAAATTTGTCTTTTCATATATATTTTTCATGTGCATAGGCTCATCATACTAACACTTTTCTTATAGAGAATAAAATATGTTTTTAATATCAACTTCATTTCGTTAGCAAGTATTGACTTGTGTATACGTTTTTTACAAATCCATAGAAACTGTAATCCATAACTTTATGGAAAAGTTAGAACAATGAAAACAATATCCATATAAACTATTTCTTTTAGAATAATTAGGATATGAATTCATTCTTTTTTGTTGACTTCCTAGCTCTTACCCATTCAAAGAGCTCCTTGCCTCATCACAGTATGACATGGTATGGCCTAGATAGCCACAGAATTGATATTTCATAAATGGAAATGTCTTCTCACTTCTATTCCTGCTCATGTCAACTTTATTAAGATGATATTTTTCATGCCTATCATCTTGGGAAACTAGAGGATAGTTTTCAGTTCTCCTTTCATGTAACGATCCGTACATTTATGAATAAACACTAGTGCAGAAAACATTTTTTACGTCGGTTATTGTTCATTATTTACGTCAGTTTTTAGGCGACGTTAATACGGACGACGTTATAAATAACGTTTTTTTACGTCGGTTATTTAAAACCCGACGTAACATCCCTAACATCATGGTGTTTATCACGTCGGTTCATTAATAACCGACGTGAAAAATGATGGGGATGGGGATTTATAACGGTGGTTATTATATAACCGCCGTGATAAACCGCGGGTGGGGGGGTTTAGCACGTCGGTTATATAATAACCGACGTGATAAATATGCGCAGGGGGGGGGGTTTATCACGTCGGTTATTTCTAAACCGACGTGATAAAACGCCTGGGATATCATTTATCACGTCGGTTATGACATAACCGACGTGATTAACCCTTCCCCGAGCCTATTATCACGTCGGTTTCTTAAATAACCGACGTGATAAAAAGGCCTGGGAAACGTTTTAGCACGTCGGTTATCCAATAACCGACGTGGTAAATTGATTCCCAGGCCTTTTAGCACGTCGGTTATATTAAAAACCGACGTGATAAAAGGCCCGGGAATGGTTTATCACATCGGTTCTCGAAAAAACCGACGTGATAAACCCCTACCGATTTATTTACCACGTCGGTTATTTTATAACCGACGTGAAAGGAATATTTTTTTTTAAAATAATTGCACTGCTCTCACCAAAAAGCAACCAGAAACCAAACAAAAAAAATAACCATGCCAGCCCTCCCCCAAGCCCCAACTAAACCCCACCCTCATCTATACCCACCTAACAACCTGGCCAGCCCTCCCCCACCACATTGGAGCCCCACCACAACCCTTGGACACCCCCCACCCCTTGGACAACCCCCCACCCTCATTTACACCCCCATGACCCCTAGTACAGCCTCAAACACCCATTGGACACCCCTCCCATATCCCTTGGACACCCCCACCCCTTGGACACCCCCCACCCCTTGGACAGCCCCCCACCCTCATTTACACCCCCAAGACCCCTAGTACAGCCTCAAACACCCATTGGATACCCCCCCACACCTTGACAGCCCTCCCAGACCCCTTGGACACCCCCCCGACCCCTAGACACCCCCCGAGCCCTTGGACAGCCCCAAACACCCCTTGGACACCCCTCCCATATCCCTTGGACACCCCCCACCCCTTGGACACCCCCCACCCCTTGGACAGCCCCCCCACCCTCATTTACACCCAACCGGCCCCTTGGACAGAACTCCCAGACACCTTGGACACCACTCCCATATCCCTTGGACACCCACTACCTGGTGTCACCGGCCGGCCGGTGGACCATACAGAGCTTTGCTGTCTGGACCACCGGCCAACCGGTGATCCACCACTGGCCAGCCGGTGCGCCTAGGACTTCTCCTCTTTACGGTTTTTATTGTTTTATCATTTTGGTTTGATACATGTTTAAATAAGTAAAAAATTTACAATATCTAACATTATATGAAAAAACTAAATGTAAACAAGAAATAAACATGTGTTACCTGTAATTTTAGGAATGTAAAGTTGGATTGTTTTCCCAAATTCCTTCGTCGTGATCGTTCCTTATGGCACAAACCATGTCTTCAACATACTCATCATTATCTTCTGTTAATCTTTCCATGGAAGTAGGGTTCTCACATAAATCAACATCTTCATCAAATTCATCCTCACCAACATATTGTTTTTTCCCTTGTAAAACAATAGCCCACTGCATATCTGATTGATCTACTACATAGAAAATTTGTTTGGCATGTGTTTCCATTATAAAAGATTCAGCTGTGTCTTCCAATCTATTCAAATCGATGTGTATTTAAAAAAATATGCTTGAATATTATTTTTTAAACAAAAATAGTAAGATATAACACCCCCCCTGGACACCCCCAGACCCCTCTGGACAGCCCCCCGCCCCTCCTGGACACCACCCCCCACCCCCTACCCCCTTGGACACCCCCCTGGACATCCCCCAACCCTCTGGACAGCCCCCCCACCCACCCGGACAACCCCAAATACCCACTGGAGAGGCCGCCACCCACTTGGACAGCCCCCCACACCCATCCACCCCCTTGGACACCCCCCTGGACACCCCACCGACCCCTCTGGACAGGCCTCCACCCCCTTGGACAGCCCCCCACACCCACCCATCCCCTTGGACACCACCCTGGACACCCCCCGACCCCTCTGGACTGCCCCCGACCCCTCTAGAAAGAACCCCCACCCTCCTGGACACAACCCCCCACCCCCGACCTGCTTGGACACCCCCCATGGACACCCCCAACCCTCTAGAAAGCCCCCTCACCCCTCCTAAACACCACCCCCACCCCCTACCCCCTTGGACACCCCCCTGGACACCCCCCAACACCCACCCACACCCTTGGACAGCCCCCCACACCCACCCACCCCCTTGTAAACCCCCCTGGACACCCCCCGACCCCTCTGGACAGCCCCCACCCCTCCTGGACACCACCCCCCACACCCTACCCCCTTGGACACCCCCTGGACACCCCCCAACCCTCTGGATAGCCCTCCCCCCCTGGAATCACTGAAAATTTACCATAACAAGAAGTTGGGCCATTCAAAGAATGTTTTTAGGTGAGGAGGAAGAACTGAGTTTCAATAGATAGAGAAGGAACTCGACATTAGGTTGTCTATTCCAGGTGTGGATTTGAAGGAGTTAATGTTTGTTCAGTGACCCAAGAGATTGAATCATAAATTCAGATGTTGTGCCATTTTCTCATGATGAGGATGAATAATTTGTGGGGTTTGACTTTTAAATGGAGAGCTTAGCAGACCATCATATTTTCTATAGATCAGTAAAGGATGTTAGCATCGAACATAAGGCTTAAGGGATGCTTTCAGATCCAAATATGTATGTTGATGGATGCAATGGATCTAGTAGAGGTTCTAGAAATAATGGTGGTTTTATTTGTTTAGGATAAGTAGTGAAGAAAAAACTAGTTAATTTTTTACTTGCTGAAAAGAGGGTATCTAAAATTTTTAACATGCCGAGGGGAAATCTGGCGAGTCCTCCTCGTGAAACTTTGTTTGCAGGGGGTGAAAATGGTGATGTGATCCCAAATCCATGCACCTATGCCTTGGTTGTGTGTGAATAAAGTAGTAACAACTGTAAAAGGGCAACCCATCCAAATGGACAGGCCCCAACCCTCTTGGGGATTTATAGAAAATGATGAAAAATTAGTGAAATCATAAAATTAGTCAATATTGCAAGTAGAACTAATAGATCTAGGGATGATAAATAAGATTGTGGTGCCAAAACGAGTTAAAAGGGTTCGCAATCGAAGAATCTTATCTAGTTTCAACAAAAAAATCACAACACATATATATATACTATCCGCGAAAAAAAACGAACGAGTGGGAGGATTACCTGAGTGCTGCGAGTTTAGATGATTGATCCGAGGAGATTAAATATGAGAAATGATGATCGCAAAACGAATCTAAACCAACGAAATGGAAGAGCCGATTCGGGTTTACGCGCGAGAGAGACGAGTCGCGACTGTCGAAGGTAAACTCGCGAATGACAATCCACGGGTCTGGGTAAATTTTTAAATGAGTTATCACGTCGGTTATTCAATAACCGACGTTATAATTTTTTTAAAAACATTTATAACGTCGGTTATTTAATAACCGACGTAAAAACCTTCCTCCGATTCTTTTTTTACGTCAGTTATTTTATAACCGACGTTATAAAGGGCTCAAAATCCGCGTTTTTTTACGTCGGTTATTTCATAACCGATGTCAAAAACATCTTCGGATTCTTTTTTTACGTCGGTTATAAAATAACCGACGTAAAAAGGCCTTCAAAAACTGCGTTTTTTATGTCGGTTATTGAATAACCGACGTAATAACTCGTACATATGTCGATTTGTTACGTCGGTTATTGAATAACCGACGTAACAAACACCCCCCGCTTCTGTTTTTTACGGCGGTTAATGTATAACCGACGTAAAAAACGAAGCCGCGCGATTAATAACGTCGGTTATAAAAATAACCGACATTAAAGGTGTACTAAACACAGGTTTTTATGTCGGTTATTAAATAACCGACGTAAAAAACCTCGTTTTACATATTATGACGTCGGTTTTATATAACCGACGTAAAAAATGGTGACGTAAAAAACGTTTTCTGCACTAGTGTTAAATTCTCTTTTTTTAATTAAATTTCTTATGGATATAGAAAAAACATGAACTCCTTTTGTGTTTTTATATCCAATTGTATTTAAATGATCATTAAGTATCATTAACATTGATAGTATAGTCGTCGAACAGTGATCAGATGACTATTATAAATATATGGTTTTATTAAATCCTTTTGGAATATACAAAGGAAGTGATGGCCTCATCCAGTAGGATCGCACCCTATAAAGACCATTTATCAGATATTCAAAGGGAGATAAAATCTATGGTATTTTCCCAAGAATAATCCCAATCCAATATCCAATAAATTAAGCATGAGAAAAACCATTTATGGGAGAAGTTCAAGCTCATCGAGATCATGACCCAAACCATGTTCACCGAACAGCCCCAAGAAAGCCCCACCATATCACAAATTACTCTTAGGGATTATGATGGTTTAATAAAGGTATATGTATCAATACCCTATCATTATGATTATGTACATTATTTTTTTATATAATAATTTATATACTATCATTCTATTATTGTAACTTTGCAAATAATTTATAACGAAAAAATAGTATTTTTGGTTAATTAAGGAATCTATTTTGATGAATTAATGTATTTTGGAAATAAATAATATTTTAATAAAATATTATTATTAAATTACTTTTATTAAATATTAATTATAATATAATTTTTATGAAGTAAAAACTAACTTTTATTATAGTTTGAAAACTATTTTTTCCAAAACCATTAAATTTTCAATAAATGTCAGTTTTTATTATCAAAATGAAAGTTTAAATATTTAGAAAATTATTTAGATAAAATTAATATAATTTTTTGAATTAGTATGTCTAAATTATCCAATTATTAATTTTTCAAAATTTTCTAAGACAACCGAATTTTTGGGTAAAAATTAAATATCGTATAAATATATAATGTGTTTAATGAAATCATAATGACTCAATACTGATGTAATAAAATAATATAAAACGTATATTTGGACATATATACGTTTTAAATTTAAAATAATTTTATTTTGGATTTGTGTTATTTATTTTATAATGCATTAGTGAATCCTCCAAGAGTTATACAAAATTTTAATATTTTAAAAATAATTTTCTTGAGAGTGTGACTCACCTCCTCATAAGAAAGGGAGATATTTTATTAAGTTCGTCCATTTTACTTATAAAATAATTTATACCACTCCCCTTTTCCAAAAACCACAGGAAAAAACCATGGGTTGGTTTGTGGTTTTGAATATTTTATTATGTAGTGTCCAAAACCAAAACAATAAATAAATCCCCCTCTTTTCCTATATAAACCCACCCATGCTCCCATTTCTATTCACCCAATCTATTTTAATCTCACCCACCCTCTTCCCCCTTCTACCTATAGTCCTCCAATGGTGTCCCTAGGCTCCCAAGTATCTTCTCCCAAGCCTTTGGAATCACACATCCAAGTAAGGGATCTCTCTCTCTCTCCTTTTTCTTCAAGCACCTCTTTTATGTCATGAAATTTAATTTCCATTTAATTGATTTTGAATATGATCTTGTATACATAATTTATGTCCATTTTATGTATACATGATTTTATCTTCCTTTCACTCTCATTAATCCCCCTTATGATCCATTAATCCCACCCATTACTATGCCAAAATTCTGTAAGGGCACCTTCCTTTCTCAATTTTTGTCCATGTTTCCTTATATTGTTACTTCCTTTTATTGCCAATTATAAATTATGAGGTGTGTTTTTTAAACTCCCCCATACTTCATTTATTATTTCTTAATGATGATATATTGCTTTCTATCTTATTAATCCATCCATTGTACACTTGTTACCATGCCGAACTTCCGTAAGGGATTTCTATCATCTCATCTCCATTCAAGAATTCGTTTTTTATTAGGAATCTAAATTTAATTTAATATGTTGGGATATTATGTTACATGATTTCCTTACTATCCGTTTAATTTATACATTATTATAGACCCATTTCTCCCTTAGAAAACCATTTTATAAATTTCAATTTGATATCGTTATGCTGCCAAAATTGCACCATGATTTTTCATGACACAATCATTGTGTAGTGAATACCATACCCATTTCTCTATAAATGGTATTCATCTTTATGCTCATGTACTTATTTATTTTGGACTTACTTGTATATATTCCACATTTCTTATTCTTGTAATAAATTATGATGTTTAATAATTCCATGTTGTATGATCTATGTGGTACACTTATACATGAAAACAAAATGATTATGAATGGTGTGCCCTGATAGCGCCCCAATGCATTGGGTAATGTTTAGTATTATGATAAACCATGTGAAATGAGTGTTTAATCATACTAATTCATATGTAATTAGGGTTTAATCATTCTAATTCATGTGAAATGAGGGTTTACTTGTGCTAATCCATGTGCAATGATCCTTAGCTCATGCTAATATCATGTTGTATATTGTTTCCACATTTCCATGTTATGAATATCATGATATATCATGACTTTATATTCATGTTTCTTTTTCACTCCATTTATATTAATATTTACTAACATGTATTGTCATCATCACGTTATACCATATTCATTCTCTTACTGGTCTTTATAGCTCACCCTTTTCTTATGTATGTCCTCAAGTTATCCTATGCAATGCTAAGTATGAAGGAATATTGTGGTAATGTAAAATATTTTTCCAATAAATATGTGTTTTTCATGTTTTAAGTTGTCATGTAATGTTTCTAATACCAAATTAAACTAGATGTCTCAATCTTCTAAGTTTTATTAAGTGCATGTTTATGTAATAAATTGTGTTTAAATATGAGATAAAGACCAGGGTTATTGTAGTTAGTATCAGAGGATTGGTTTAGTTATTTTTTGGATTAGGATTAGAAAAACCTTGTGACATAATTAGGGATAAGACTAAGTATATGAAAATAATCCATAAATTTTGGTGAGTATAGATTAAGTGGTTTATCAAGCAAATACATCCCTATCTGGATACAAACAAGTAGAGGTGGATCTGGCACAAATGTATCTAGTGTTAAAACCTAAAAACACCTCTTCGAGATAGACTCAAATGGGAACTGGTGCATGACAATACACCTTTTTTTACTCTTGGTTTGACACTTCTGGGGTATATTTTTCAGAAAATTCAAAATCGTAGTACGAACCATTATTAAGGGAACAAAAAATCCCATAAAAATATACATTTGGAAGTAGATCGTGGATAACTTAGATCAAATCCTAGAAATTCATAAGTTAAGGAGATAAATTTAATTTATAATTTATCCCTTTAATGTAATTATATTACCTTTATGTGTTTAACTATTTAGGATACTCATCCCTAATTTTCCTATTATTCTATCCAATGGGTGGTAATAGGAGTAATCGGGCTAACAACTGATGTGAAGATCAATGTGATGACTTCCCTAATGAGATGACCAATTCTATGGGAGTGGGAATAACAATAATTTTTCACGATAATCTCTTAGTTAACTCATATTTTTAATAGAAACTTGGATCAAGATAAACATCCCCTCCCCCAAGAAATAATAATTCAAAATCGAGAGCATCATGAGACAAAGGCCTCATAATTTCAATAGATCATATGATCCCTTAATCATCAAACAATGTATCAAATCCCTTGAGAAAATTTTCTCCATCCTTCAATGCTCTAAACCCAAGAATATTCTTATGGTTTCTTCTCATATGGAGGGTGAAGCTGATCAATGGTGGAAATTGATAAAAATTATGAATCCTGAGGAAGAGATCGAGGAGATGTATTGGAAGGATTTCTGAAAAATGGTTTTAGATAAATCATTTCCATGCACCCTCTGATCTAAGATGGAAAGGGACTTCCTTTACCTTAAGAAAAAAATATGACAAATCCATCAAAGATTATGAGGAAAACTTCACAAGTCTTTCACGATATACCACCATATTTCTCATTGCCCTCAAATGCAAGGTTGACCCATTCTTTGGTGGGCTAAGACCTTTCCTATAGAAAGCCCTTGCAATTCGTGACTATGATTTTTATGAGGAAACTGTCTGATGTTACCTCAAAGTCAAGATGGATATCGGAGAATCTGAAGGGTATTAGAGGGATAAGAAGTAGAAATTGGACTTTAATTCTGGCAGTTTGATGGATAAATTCAATAGTTCTAGAAATTCCATCACCCTGCTTGTCAAAAGTTCAGAAAGAAAAACCCTGAAAATTGCCTAATGGGATCAAGGAAATGTTATAGGTGTGGAATATAAGGGTGCCTAGACAATAATTTCCAATAGGAGAAACCCCTCAATGTGATAGAGTAAAGGAATGATTCAGTCGAACCTCAACCCATTATTCATTTCTATAACTACAAGGGACCAGGGAACTTTGTGAACCAGTTCCCTAAGCCAAGGGTATTTGGAGATAACCAAAAAACTCCATGGTAGCAAGGGAGAAATTTTTCCATCACTACCACGTAAGTGAATTCCAAAAACAAATTGGTGATAGGTACCCTATTTATTCATTCAATAATAGTGAATTAAATTTTTTATTCTTGTTCTATGCATTCCTTTATATCCTACAAGTTTAGTAGAATAATCCAAATACACCCACAAATCATAGATTTTGGTGAAAATGGAAAAAGGGGTAATTATTTCATCCTATGTATATAACTCCCCCCCTTTCAGAATTTTTGGATTGAACATACCGGTGAACCTCATCATACTCACTCTAGTTGAATTTTATGAAATTATTTTCATGGATTGGATTTTATAATATAGATCCAACATAAATTTCTGTGAGAGGGAAATCACTCTTCATATGGTGAATCGACCCCTGATTCTATAAAAGTGCAAGGAGGATGATGAATCTTATTTAGAACCATTATCTTAAGCATGAATATTACTACCCTATGAGCATGTGCATATTTCTCAGATTATTGAGTCTAAGGAAAGAACAATCCTCGAATACATGCATATTGTGGGGGAATTCTTTGATTTGTTTCCCAAGAAATTTTATGGTCTTCCTCCAATATGAGATGGTTAATTCTTAGTTAATCTTATACCATAGGCATAGTAAATATTAAAGACTACATATATAATTGCTTTGGTGGATCTTGAGGAGCTAAATAAACAACTACAGAAGAATCTAGATAAAGGGTTTATATGCCCAAGTGCTTCACCATGGGGTCCATCAGTACACTTTGTCAAGAAGAAGGATTGTTCAATGCACCTTTGCATTGATTATTGTGAGCTCAACAAAATCATGATAAAGAAAAAGTATCATTTTCCACGAATTAATGATTTTTTCAATCAACTATGTGGAGCACAATATTTATCCAAGGTGGATTTGTGGTCAGGATATTACCAAGTTAGAGGGAAGAAGGAGGATATAACCAAGACTACTTTTCATATGAGGTATAACCATTATGAGTTCACAGTAATTCAATTCAATCTCACTAATGTTCTAAAAATATTCACAGACATAATGAATATAATCTTTATATATTACCTTTCCAAATTTGTGGTGGTATTTATATATGACATTCTAATATACTCTAAAACCAAGGAGGAGCATGAGGAGAATATAAGTTTTGTATTAGAGACCTTTCGAAAGGAGAATCTTTATGAATAGTATATAAAGTGTGATTTCTAGTTTAAGGAAGTATCATTATTGGGTCATATCATCATAAGAAATGGAATATCTTTGGATCCTTCCAAAACAAAAGTAATTGAGGGATGGTTGAGGCCACCATCTATGATGGATATCTATAGCTTCTTGGGGATATCTGGATATTATAACCAATTTGTGATAAATTTGTCATGATTGTAAAACCATATTACCAAGATAAATTTTAAGGGAGTTATGTTTTTTTAGAATGATGAATGTGAATAAAGATTCATCGAGTTGAAGAAGATGCTTATCACTGCCCCTCTGCTCAGACTACCCATGAGTGGGGAGCTTTTTGTAATCTTAAACGATTCTTAGATGAAAGGAATGTGTTGTGTGTTGATATAGAATGAGAAATACATTTCCTATGTCTCAAGGAAGTTGAAAATTCATGAGAGAAACTATCCCACATATGATCTAGAGTTACAGATGTTATGTTTTCATAGAAAATTTAGTGACATTATATATTTGGGGAGAATTTTAAAATATATACGGATCACCAAAGTCAAAAATTTATATTCACACTAAGAGAGCTGAATATGAACCAACAAAGATGGTTATATCTCATCAAGGATTATGATTTATCAATCCATTACCACCCTTGAAAAGTTAACAAGGTGGTGGATGATCTACGTAGAAAGGACCCATCAATTATATCATCAATGAAAATAAAAAAGTTTCCAATATTTTTAGGTTTGATGAATATATACATGGGAATCATAATGAAGGGAACATCATAAATTATTTCACAAAATTTTACTCAATCATATCTCTTGTAAATTTTAATTGATTATCAAAAAGATAATTAGGGAATTCATAAGAAATTGGAAACTATCAGAAAATGGAAATCCTCATAGTTCAATGTTAATAAAGAAGTAATTGTGATATTTGAATAAAGTCTATGTATTCCATCAAATCTTAATTAAAAAAACTTTTGGATGATGCACACATTTTGAGTTTCTCCATTAACCCAGTAAACATAAAGATGTATCGAGATCTCTGTGGGAACTATTGGTGGGATAATATGAAGAAGGAGATCACTGAATGTACATCAAAGTTCCTAGTATGTCAGCAAGTAAAGGTTTAGAGGCATAAGTCTAATGGGATGATGAAACCATTACTCATTCAAATAAGGAAATGGGAAAACATCACCATGGAATTTGTCTTCAGAATTATGAATAAATCCAAAGGAAATAATTATATATGCGTTGTTGTGGATCGTCTTATAAAGACTGCATGCATCATTGAAATTCGAGGGGATTTCCCACTAGATCAACTGGAATGGATCTACATCAGATAAGTGGTAAGGATTTATGGAATAACACTATAGATTGTGTCCGATTGAGATCCTAGATTCACCTCTAAGTTTTGAAATAGTCTCCAATACGCTCTGAACACTAAGTTGAACTTCAAAACATTCTATCACCCTTAAACTGATGGCCAATCTAAGCAAACTATCCAGAAACTAGAGTATATGTTGAGATCTTTCTCAATGGACCTCAAAGGTGGATGTGACCAACATATTCCTTTGGTGAAGTTCTCTTACAACACCAGTTTCCACTCAAGCATCCAAATGGATCCTTATGAATCCCTTTATGGGAAGAGGTGCAGAACACCAGCATGTTGGGATGAAGTTGGTCAATGAAAACCTCTAGGTCTAGAAATGGTCAACGAAATGTTGGAGAAGTATAAGAGCATCCATTAGAACATAAAAGCTTCCCAAATTCGATAAAATAGATATGCTAACAATCATCGATGAGACCTAGAGTTTGATGTTAGATACATGGTATTCCTCTATATATCTCCATGGAAGATAGTTATGATTTTTGGGATGAATGGAAAGCTTATTCAATTGTACATTATCCCTTTTGAGATCCTTGGTCGCATCGGAGTAGTGGCCTATCGACTAGAACTCCCAATGAACATGTCTCAAGTACATGATTTATTCCATGTATCACTCTTAAGGAAGTACATACCTAACTCATCACATGTACTCAATCCATAGGTGGTAACATTGTAGAATTACCTCTTCTATGAAGATAATTCAGTGAATATCATATATTGAAGATAAAAAGTTCTATAAAATAAGATGATTCCATGTAGAGAAACCAAAAGTTTGAAGAATAAATGTAGAAACTAGAGGAAGTGATGAAGCCGAGTTACCCTTATCTGATTTAATGCGTGAAAAGGAAATATTAAGGGCATAATTTCTTAAGGGGGGAAGGTTGTAACAAATCGAACATTTTTGAATAAAACTTCTTTTTTTTAAATAAATGTCTTATGGATATAGAAAACAAATGCACTCCTTTTGTGTTATTATATCCAATTGGATTTAAATGATCATTAAGTATCCTTACGGTTAATAATATAGATATTTAATAGTGATCACATGACTAGTATAAATATAATGTTTTAACAAATCCTTTTGGCACAAACAAAGGAGTGATTGCCTCAACCAAAAGGATCATACTATATGAAGCCCATTTATCAGAGCTTCTGAAGGAGAAATAATTTCTTGTCTTTTCCCTAGACCAATCCCAATATTATATCCAACAACTTAAGCATGAGAGAAATCATTTATGGGATAATTTCAAGCTCATCAAGATCACGGCCCAAACCATGTTCACCAAACGACCCCAAGAAATCCCCACCATCACACACCTTACTGTTAGGGTGTATGCTAGTGTAATAAATCAATATGTATCAAGGCCCTAGCATTATGATAATGTACATTATTTTTTTATATAATAATGAATATACTTTTATTCTATTATTGTTACTTTATAAATAATTTATAAAGCACAAATAGTATTTTTGGTTAATTGTGGAATCTATTTTGATGAATTAATGTATTTTTGAAATAAATAATATTTTAATAAAATATTATTATTAAATTATATATAATAAATATAAATTATCATATAATTTTTATGAAGTAAAAAATTAATATTTATTAAGGTTTGAAAACTAATTTTTCCAAAAACCGTCAATTTTTAATAAATGTCAGTTTTTATTTTAAAAGTAAACATTCATGTATTTTTAAAATTATTTACATAAAATACATATTATTTCTGGAATCAGGATTTCAAATTTATCCAATGGATAATTTTTCATAATTTTCAAAGATAGTCTAATTTTTGGGTAAAAATTAAATATCTTATAAATATATAATGTGTTTTAAGATATCATAGTGACCCAATAGTGATGTAATAAAATAATATAAAAGGTATATTCTGAAAAATATATTTTTAACTTTAAAATAATTTCATTTTGGATTGGTTTGTGTATTTTATAAAGCCTTAGTGAGTCCTCCTAGACTTACATAATATTTTAAGATTGTAAAAATAATTTCCTTGAGAGTGTGACGCACCTCCACATAATCAAGGGTAATATTTTATTAAGTTAAGACCTTGTACTTATATAATAATTTATACCAATACCATTTTCCAGAAACCATGGTAAAAAGTATGGGATGGTTTGTGGTTTTTTATATTTTATTGTGTGGTGTCCAAAACCAAAACAATAAAGAAATCCCCCTTCTTCCATATATAAACACACCCATACTCCAATTTATTTTCACTAAATATATTTTAAACTCAACCAACCTCTTCCCTCCACTCCCTAGTGACCTCCAAAGGTGTCCCCAGGCTCCCAAAAAGCCTCTCTAAAGCCTTTGGAATCACACATCCAAGTAAGGGATCTCCCTCTCTCTTTTTTCTTCAAGAACCTCTTTTATGTCATACCATTTAATTTCCATTTTCTTGATTTGTAATATGTTCTTCCATACTTAATTTATATAAATTTTATTTATAAATGATGTTATATTCCATTCACTCCCATTAATACCCCCTATGATCCCTTAATCCCATCAGTTACTATGAAAAAATCCTATAAGGGATCCTTCCTTTCTTAATTTTTGTCCAGGTTTTTGTATATCATTACTTCAATTTATTTTCAATTAAAAATGATGGGATATGTTTTCTCACCTCCCCCATACTTAAATTATTATTTTTTAATTATTATATACCCATTTATCTCTCATTAATTTCTCCTGTTTACACCCATTATTATACCGAAATTCTATAAGGTATTTCTCTCTTCTCATTTCTATTTAAGATTTTATTTTATATTAGGAATCTAAATTCCATTAAATTTTTGGGTATATTATGTTCCATGATCACATAATTATAAATGTTATGTATAAATTATTATAAACCAATTTATCTCTCATCAACCCATTTTACAAATTTCTATTTGACATTGTTATGCTGTCGAAATTTCACCATGATTTTCTGTGCCAAAATCATCGTGGAGTGAATAAAATACCCATTTATCTATCAAGGGTATTCACCTTTATAATCATTTACTTATTTATTGGCAATATATATGTATGTATTCTACATTTCATGTTCTTGGAATAAATTATGATGTTTAGTAAATCCATGTTTTATGATCTATGTGCCACACTTATACATGAAAACAAAATGATTATGAAGGGTGTGCTATGATAGCACTCCAATGCATTGGGTAACATATAGTATCATGATATTCCATGTAAAATGAGTGTTTACTCATGATAATTCATGTTCAATGAGAGTTTAATCGGGACAATTCTTGTGCATTGATGGTTTAATCTTGTTAATCCATGTGCAATGAGCCTTGGATTGTGTTAATATCATTTGTATATTGTTACCACATCTCCATCTTATGATTATCATGATATATCATGCCTTTATGTTCATGTTTCTTTTTCTCTCCATTGATATAAAAATTGACCAACATGTATTTTCTTCCTCAATTTATTCCATTTTTATTCCCTTACAGGGTTTTATATCTCACCATTTTCTTATGTATGACCTCAGGTTATCCCATGCAATGCTAAGTACGAAGGAATGTTGTGATCATGTAAAATAGGTTTTCAATAAGGATGTGTATTTCATGTTTTAAGTTGTTAGGTAATGTTCTTAATACCTAAATACATTAGACCTCTCGATCTTTTGAGTTGTGTTAAGTGAAAGTTTGTGTAATAAATCATGTTTAGATATGAGATAAATACTGATGTTGTTATATTTCAGTCTAATTTGATACTTTCTTTGTTTGGATTTTAGGTGTCTTTGTGATATGTTCAACTTTCATCTTGCCTTTTTTGGAACATTTTGATTCTAGTATTTGATGTTTCCTCATCACAACCAATTCCAATGTTTCCTATGCATGTTGTTCTTTGATCATTCAAAACCTTTTTAACTCCATTAGAACCACGCATAGTTATCCCCAGCAGTTCAGCATTTGAGAACTTTTCAAACTGATTTTTATTCTATGTTTCTATTTAATTTGATTCACTTTCAAGTTTACTTCTAATAATAACAACTTCTTATTCAAGTCCCTCAATATTTTCTAACATCTCCTCTATCCTAGATGTAAGATCATTAATGCACTTTTCATGTTCTTTAATTTTTAGATTTAGTTCAACTATATCTTCTAAGCATTAACAAGTTGTTGATTATTATTTTATTACTTCCTCAAGTTGATAAATTTTATCTTTCAATATATCAATATATTTTTATGACTCTTCCACAAATTCTCTCCATTTTTTCATCTCTTACATTGATTCTAAATCTTACTAAAAGCATCCTTAAGTTTCAACTTGATATCAACATCAATGGTCCACTGATTATCTATTGTTTTATCTCCTGAGGGTTCTGACTTTTCAATGTTATCCATCATTAATGCATGGGTTCTAGATTTATATTTTGGTTCTTCCACAAATAATTCACTATCATTATCTTCTTATTCATAGACAAAACTCTTTATCTATGATTTCTTTCCAAACAATAAGTCTCCCTTTTTAAAAAACCTTTTATCAGGCTTCTGCATGTCTCCAACATCACTTTATTCATCATTGAGCTTTCTTTTTCACCGAGAGGCAATGTACCCAACTCTGCCACAATGAAATCAAGCCATAGGTAACTTACCTTTTAAATTTCCCTTTTACCTTATTTAATTTATTGTAAATGAGGTAAAGAAGTTAATTTTCCTCATTATCTTAACTAACACTATCTTATGAAATTTCCAATTTTTCAATGGTATTGAATGCCATTTAATTTCTTATAAGATTCATTGCATCCTTTGGTTTGACTCTAATCTCATATAAAACTAATATTATTATTAGATCATCCAGATAAAGTTTAGAAAGATCCCTTTCCTTAAGGGTTGACACTTTTTCATTGTAAATAGGTGTAATTATTCTCAATATTTTCTTTACAATATCAATGTATATTATTTATTCACCAAGTCTGCATATTGATTGAACAACTTTGGTAATTAGATTGTAAAAGGTATATACATTTTCATTAGGATTCATATTTAGATCAGCAAAGCTATTGTGAAAAATGTGTAGTTTCACCTCCTTCAATTTTTTTTCACCTTTAAAAATATTCTTTAATTTTTTTCATGTAGACTTTTCAAAAGTATAACTCATGACCTTTTGATGGATTTGATCAGAAGGAGCTGCAGTGATTGAATTCTGTGCTTTAACATCTATAACAATCATTTTCCTATTTTTATTAGTCATAGACAACCCAATTGTTTCAATGACCTGTATTCCTTGTATAGTAGAAAATAAGACATCCAATTCAAGAGATCTTATATGATATCTCATCCTATTATTCCAAATTTGAAAGATTATTCCATCAAATAGGGGGACTCTTTTAACATTCACTGTATTCTACATGATATAAACGAAGCTAATATTTAACACTAGTAATCTTTATGATATGATACCACTTAAAGTACCCAAGAACACCCATAGAGAGGAGGGGTAAATTAGGGGATCAAATTTTTCTTCTAAAGTGATGGATCTTGATCCCACAATGGTAGGAACCTGTTAAACCTATCTGATGAGAATAATCTATAAACAAACAATCACTTGCAAAGAAGTGACACATCAATTTTACTTGGTTAATCACTAAGGTCTAATCTAAGGAGTATACACCAATAGTGTGTCGATCGTGCCTAATTCCACTAATCTTCACTAGTTGTGGACTACAAAAGTTTATACACAATCACTTTGTTCCAGGCACACTTCCTTTACAATATTTTAGGGATAGTTCCCTACGTCCCTCGAAACACTTCCAACAACTCCCTCTAACTCACTACCTTGGATAAATCCACACATAGTTTATTGACATGTAGGTCCCTTCATTTTTATTGAAACATAAATCCTCAACTGTAGATAGATTCTCTATTGAAGTCCTATTTTTACCCATATATGTAATCCAATTTTCCACGCACTGACAGTTCACAAACTTTTCCTCTGCAAAATTCACTCCTCTGTATACCAGCTCCACATACTCCCACTAGAAACTGTGATTGCATACTGCCTTTACAAACTATGTCTACATACTAATTCTTCTTTGTGGATCAACTTCTGTAGAACAACTCCTCCTCCTAAAACATTCTTCCATAAACCTTCTTACGTGTGCTATCTTCTATGGACCATTCCTTCTTTATGAACTATTTTCCTTTGTGAGCTATAATTCCTCCACAAAACCCCTTGTGTGGACAATATCCCCGGACCACTTCACCTTTCAAATAATTCTCCTCTCAAACCGCTTCTCCTTCACATAGTTCACTTAATAAAAACCACTCTATAATTCAATGAATTATTCTCAGATTTCTCATCAAAATTTTTCCTCTTAATAAAGGGGATTAGTGCTTTTTATATAGGAAAATAGATCAGAAAATATCACTAATCCCTTTTACTTGTACATTCGATGCGATGCAACCTTTACCACATATTTTTCCTTCGGCGAACCGTTTTCCCTATACAGTCCGCATATTACCTCTCTCCCTTTGCAGATTCGAAAATAACCACCTTGTTTCCAAAAATGATGATCCATCCCATGAACTATTTACCTTCCATGTACTAAGAACCTTCCTGAGAACCATATTTCATTCACGATCCATGTACCACCTTCGTGATCTATATAGCACCGCTACATGGAAATCATACCTTTTCTATTTTTCCTTTCCAACCCACGTACCTACTATTCAGTCTACAAACCTTCCTTAATAGTCCATGAACCACGCTTTGGGAACTCCATTGAATAAAATATTCATTTTCCATAATAATAAACTCTTGATTTTGAGGCCAAAAAAATTTGGTACACACTAGAAACTGTGCCACCTTAAACACCTGCTTCGTCCTGTGTTGTAAGAATCCTTTTCTTGAAAAATCCTCGATCAACCTAATATGGATTGATAATAAACACAAACCGTACTATAGTTCTATCAAGTAAAACCCTTAGGTCCAATAGTATCTCCCTTATCCTGATGTAAGGGTTTAGGTTTAGCTAGCATAAAAATTCATACCATTTAAGAAAAACTATCTAATCATTTAGAGAGTCATTTCACACACCTTTATTGGTGTTTTATGTTAATTCAATTAATGGGGCTCTTAGTACATTAAATAATGTACACCCTTTGTGGTGGATCATGTAGGGTTGGTCACCCTATTACATTAATTTAAGAGTTACTATTTCTATGTTAACCATGGGTTTATCATTTAAATTAATTTACTATACATTTTAAAAGGCATCACCGTAGGAGTTTTATGTGTATCACAATATCACATGATAAATACAATGATACTTTTATGGAAAATAACTATACCACCTACCTTAGGTTTGTATATGACTCCTCATCCATTATTGGCCTTTGAATTGAACTAGAATGAAATAAAATGGATGATTCAAAAAATTACCTAGAAGTATGGAATTTTAGCTCACACCAAAATAACACCGAAGAAGGTGAAATAAACTGATAAAGTAAGGAATATAATCTAAGATCTTACCAAAGTGCTTCCAATGAGATAATTGGTGGCCCAATCGATGTCCATATGATGAAGAAACAAGGGAACCAAAATTAGGTATTGGAGGGATCCTATGGGGGAAGAGATGTTGGGTGGGATGAGGGAAAATAGAAAATAAGGGTTCTATCCCTTTTAAATATAGAACTCATGACACATTCACAACATGAATAATCTTCACATCATGAAATTCACTAGTTTTTTCCCATCTAGGAATATTTAATGCACATCATGAATAGGTTTTTTCCATACCAATTCAAGTCATGGATTAAATTCCTAGATCATATTGAATTCACATCCTATAAAAACTCTCAGGGTCTAGCTAAAACATTTCATTTAATGAATTGAATTCATGTCATGAATTTAATTCACATCATGGATTTCTTCTTCATTCAATCTCCACCCCCTTTATATATTCTTATAAAAATCAAAACCATCATCCTAAAGGTTTAGTTACTCTATATAATACAAAATACAAACATTAAAAGGGTTTACCAAAAATTAATGTATTCATACCTCTCAAAAAATTTGGGAAGTTACAACCTCCCCTACTTTAAAAAAATCATCAATGAGTTTCCATTACAAGGGTGGTAAATAATTTTCTAGGATATTTTATGGTTGATGATAATGAATATCATCCTTCCTCTTTTATGTATCATCCTAAACATGGTCAGTTTTCCATGGCACCTAGACTAGATGAAATGACCTACCTCAGAGGACCTTCATTATCAGATCAAAAATACATATAGGATTCTTCTCAAATGATTCATATACCTCCATCGCAATATCCTCATGATCAAATGCATTAGATGGGTCAAATTAATAGCGGTGAAGTTTTAATACATGGAAGATGTGATTCATGGCCTCATACCTCTGAGGTAAATCCAACGGATAGGATTATGACTAGACTCTCTCTAAGATCTCAAAACTCATGATGTAATGTGGTGATTGCTTACCCTGTCTTCGAATCTATATATGTCCCAATCAAGGAAAAACTCATATAAAGACCTGATGTCCCACCATAATCTTTAGTTTTCTATAGTGATAATTGGTATAAGACTTCTACCAAGACTGAGTTATAGCCCTATTTTTCTAAATAATATAGACCATCTCTAAAGTCTCCTGAATGAGATGAGATCCTTGAAGAACACCTCACCTACCTATAACTAGCATAAGGGTGAATGGAACAGACTACCACAAAGTTCCTCATAGGGATACATTTTTAATAGTTTCTTGAAATAATTTATTCAATAAAAACTCGATGAGAGGTAGGTGATTTACCCAAGAAACTCAAAAATTAAGGAAGAATTCCTAGAGCATGTCCTCTAACACCCATAGGGAATAATCAAACTGATTTTTGTTTTAATTGTGATATGTTATAATCAGGATCACCTATGAGACCATTTTTTTGAAAACCCTTCTAAAACCATGATTTAAATCGATTTTCTCTGTATAAAATGATTGAATGGGGAACACCATGAAGGAATAGAATGTTCTAAATATAAAGCCTCCCAATTTTTTCAACTGAGAAGGTCTCTTGGATAGGTAGAAAGTGTGAAGTATTGGTCAACATATGAATGATCACCCATACTACATCACTTCCTTAAGGGGATCTCAAAAATCATATCATGAATTCCATGGTGGTGTCATCCCATTCCCACTCAAGAATAGATAGAGGTTGTATATGTTAAGTAGGAAACTGGTTCTCTTCCTTCACATGCTGATATATGGATCATTGTGTGATAAAATCTGAAATATACCTCTTCATAATAGAACAACAATACTAATGATGTATGTCTCAGTTCATTTTGTTAATACATGGGTTTACTTCCAGAAAATTCATGATATTCCTACATAAATTATTCTCGTGTGTTTATAGACACCAAAACACTTTCATGAAAACGTATAATCTCACCCTCGTCAATAACCCAACCAGGGGTGGGTACTCACCTAAGACACTCTCCCTTAGAAATATACCCTCTAGATTTAAAATTTTTTCTCATTATCACCCATTCTAGAATGGAGGATATCACTACCAATGCAACTAAAATAGGATTCACAAGATATTCCTAAACCTCTAGGTGTATATTAGAAAATAGGGATACCAAATGCCATTAAAACTTTCTTCTTGGATGACCTATTTCATCTTTTTATATCTTATTATGTCAGTTAATACATTTTCCTTTTTAGGTGTATAATAGAGCTCAAATTAGAATGATTGAAGATAATCTTCCCACCTGCACTACCTAATCTTCAAGTCATGCTATGTGGAAATGAATTTTAGACTTGTATGGTCTGTGTAAATGATGAACTACTATACCAATAGGTAATTCCTCTAACATCATAAATAATGTACCATGACTTCTGGCATGAGGTCATTAATATGGTAATTCCACTCATGAGGTCTCATTTGGTGGGACCCATATACTATAACCCGGTATACATTCATTATAACTGCTCTGAGACTAATTCCTGAGGCATCACATTAAACTATATACCTTCTTATTGGAATAGAAATAATCATGATTTACATTGAATTTATTCTCCCTTTCAACTCCTAAAATGATGTCTCACATGAATCTAACCATAAAAATTTAACACCCTTTTTAGTCAATCCCATGAGAGGTTCCTCTAGGCATAAAAATTACTGAATAAAACAACTATAATAACCATCCAACCCCATAAAACTATGTGTGCAAAAGATTTTATTTGGTTTTTTTAGGAAATAACACCGATAACCTACACTAGGTCAATGGATACTCATTCCTCTAAGATGATATTCCCCATGAAGTAGAACTTATCAATACAGAAGTGGAATTTGGTTATCTTTGCATAGATCTGGTGCTATCTAAGTATATTTAGAATGATCTCAAGATGTTTGGAATAGTTTTGTCGAATATACCAATACACTAAGATGTCATCCATGGATACTACCACAAAGGAATATAGATATGAGTGGAAACCTCAATTAATTAGTGTCATGAGAACTTCTGGCATATTTGTAAGGCCAAATGGAAAAACTAGATACTTTTCAAATTCATATATGCTTTGTAATGTCATAGGTGGTATGTATGATGGTCTCAAAAACACCTAATAGTAGCCCAAACTCAAGTTTATCTTGGATAAAACCATTGAAACTAAAATATTTTTTATGAGTTCATCTATATGAAGTAGTGGACACTAGTTCTTAACCATAATTTGATTTAGTAAATGGAAATTCACACACAACTTGAGGTTATCGTCATCCTTCTTGATGAAAAGGATAGGTTAACCCCATTGTGAAGTATTGGGTCAGATAAAAACCTTAGCTTACAAGTCCTATAACCAATTCTTGATATCCTAGAGCACAGTTGATGTCATCCTATAAGGAGTAATATACATTATTGATACTCCTAGATCAAACTCAATGATAAAATCCACCATTCAAATTAGAGGTAATTTAGAGAATTCATTGAGAAAGAAATCCCTCAAATCATCCACCATATGAGATAATTTTGTACATCTAGTTCCCTAATCACTCATAAAGATACTATCCATATGGGATGTCACTCTACCCAACCCACAATGCTCTATTCTTGCTCTAAATGCTTGTACATCAAATTCACCCTTAGGTACATATGTACTTCCCCCAGGTTATGCAGGATACACCTTTCAGCGATAAAAATCAACATTGGTGTAGTATAGAACCAACATATCTACACTGATAATGAAATATAATCATATCATATCAAGGAAAAACATGTTCTAAATGAAAGGATATTTTCCCAACTCAAGAGGGAAAACCCTACACTAGCATATACTCTCTGATCACCCTCCCAAAATAGTATCTCAGTTTGTAACACCACAAAAGTACTGTATTTACATCCCCCAAGGATCTCCATAGTTGTTGTAGATAAAAATGAGTGTGAATTTACTATATTAAATAAGGAAGAAACTATAGTAGAGGATACTCGAATAGTACCTAGTAATATAAAAGTCCATAGAATTTTCTTCTCAGGAGTAGGATGCACTACATTTATATGTCCATATATGTGGCACTATGATGAAACCTGACTGACCTGAGTAGATCTTCTCTATTGATGTTATACCTTAAATTTCTAGCAAACTTGGCCACAACTTCCTCCTCATCATGATTGTCTAGTAGAATCCCATATCTATGCTTGATTTGGAGCTACTAATCCAGCACCTAAATCTGGATTCGGTGAAGATCCCTTCTCCCTAGGCACTGAAGGGAATTTTTGGGGGAAACTCTAAAAGTGACCCATCCTTTAACAAGTTTGGAACTCAATTGGGTCCCTCTTAAACTAGGGATTCTTTTGGACTTCCTTAACACACTTATGACACAACCTGTAAAACTTTTTCATCTCATCTGACTCACACTACCTCTATGAGAAGACTCGAAGCAAAGTTTCCTACCACTAAATGAACAACCTCTCTACCTAAAATATAAATCTCCCCAACTCGTAATGACATATCCCTTGGGTTTCACTCATTTATTATATCCTAGTTCACTATCTTTGAAATGGTGGTCTTATGAAAGTCATTCACTTAAGATCGTATGTCATAAGAACTCCCATCCTAAACTTTTCTTGTAGTATTCAACTCATCGCCAGTCTTTGTTGATGAAAAAAACTAAAGTTTGGTAATATTATTCGAATACTCTATTACAGATAAAGAACCCAACTATATGTTCATTAAAACCATAGAACTATCCACTCTTTATGTATATGGAATGGAGAAATCATAGAATGATATCTGGAAGTACACTTAGACCAATCCCAATTGATGATCATCCTGAGAGATGTTATCCCATCAATGTTTAGCAGAGCCATGAAATATATAGGTGGTGAGATTGACCCTAATACCTAGAGGCATCACTAAATGATCCAACATCGATAACACTACCTCCATCCAGCATCCTGAGTACCATCATCCCTGGAGAAGGTGGGATGTTGATGATGTTAAAATTCCTACGTTAACTCTTCCATGGAATGGCCAAGTTATGGAGCTCCCTATACAAACTGCATGAAGTGAAAGAATCTCTCTCAAAATTGAGAATCAGTTCCTAGTAAAGGAAGAATATATGGTACATCTAATAGAAAAACATGAGGTAATACTTTTGTCTTAGGTCACAACACCTCTAGAGCATGGTCTTTTCCACCCTACTGGTGCACGACTCAAGGATATCATGGAGGAATAGATCTACAATTTCAAAAAACATGCCTCATATAAGATTTCGTAATAGGTAATATCGATGATAATAAAAAGGATAGGTACAAATAATTCCTGTAAATGAGTCACAACTCCATGACTACACCAAAATCCATGTCTAGGTGATATTAAAGGTCACAAAAGTCAAAAGAGACTCTTCATACTTCCCACTAATAAGGTCATGTTAGGGTCAAAGTTTCATATAACACCATAGGGGTTTGGTACATTGAGTTTCAATTTCAAGGTATAGATGAAAATACCCATTACTTTTCAATTGTAATTCCAATTTATTAGTCACCATTTTGTTTAAAATTTAAAATCTATTGAAGTTATTTCTCATTTATATGCATATAGATATCACGGTATAGTTAGATTCATAACCATTCAAAATTTATAAAGGCCCCTACTCTTTATAAATTTAAATTGGTACATCATTTAACTATGACCTGACCCCTTACATCTGGTATCATAATGTAATAGCTCATGTAAAATTATTTCATTAAATGAATTGACTTTATATATTAATTTAAGTGCATGGTTCATAAATTACTTTTGTAATTATTGTAATCAAAAACATCTAACATTTTGACCCATGGAACTAGTGGTTTATGGCGCAAACATGGTAAAATTGGTCAATTATGGTGTCATCGTCCATTTATATGGGAAAACACCATTTCAATTGATTTGTAAATTTTAATTAATCCATTTATTTTATCCATGTAATAAATTCTAACACATTTTTGTATATGATAATAAAATCACTCACTATAATCACAAGGAATACAAGAAATTCATGCAATAAGATATATATATATATATATGGCATGGAATAATTCATGAAATGTGAATCTTCAAGTGCCTATGACGATGCATGAGATTATACATCCTTTCCATAAAAAGTCAAGTAAAAATAAGTCCCCAATAATAATATCAACAATAATAATGTAATAAGTCATGTGTTTCACCCAAAAATGAAATCAGTACAACTATAATAGAAACAAACCAAAATGTAATATCTCATCCTGGGTAATTTGGGTTTCCCCTATATGTGGGTTAGCTACTACAATGCACAATATAATTACTAAATTATGATAAATCCCAAATATTATATCTAATAACAAAACAATAATACAAAATGAAAATAATGTATGATACAAATTTGTATCATCCAAACCCTAAATCCACTAATAGTTTACCTAGATCGGTTGGTCACATGATGTCAAGTGTAGCTCCCTGTACGAAAAAGGTTTTCAACTAGTAGATAGATCTTGGGGTGTGTGTTTTAGGAGACTATTCCCTATTGATAATATTTTAATACAATGGTAAATAATAATGATACACATTAGAAATAATAACAAATAACTAGAAATAGAATAATGAATCATTCAGATAATAAAAACGTGGAAGCTAAATCAATATTAGATATAAAATGATGATCAAACCATGATGTTATACAAAAAGTTAAGAACACAGGTTATAGGGGTACATGAATATACAACATACTAAAAAACACACAAAAAAACCAAAATATGTCTCAAATAAAATCACAAGCATAGGCTCAATACTCTAATCTCATAATCCATCCTAGCACTGAAAATCAAATATCAAGATGTGGGAACATCCATTTATTTATCCCTACGGTCATGAAGTATGTTTGGGTACCATAGGTTGTCTGAATAGGTTGTGAGATATACTCAATAGGACACCACCAATGTTATTGAGAAATATCTGGTCTTCACATATAAAATGAGTAGTTTTTAGGTAAAGATAAGGGTAAAGAAAAAAATAAATGAACACATCGGTCCAGGTTTCACATAGGATACCCAGTTGACACTACCTTCTTTATCTTAGGTCGGATATCTTTGAACAACGGTCAACATGTACATATGAAGTATGCATGTGGGATTTATGTAAATATATATGTATATATATTCATATGTAAATACATAATAATTATATAGGAATATATATATATGGAAAACCTAACCAAGTCATCATTAAGTTAAGTGTAAACATGGACCAAACCCAATAATTTTTTTTTTGGCTTGGAAGACGCATCCTTAAACTTAGTAAAAAGGCATCCAATGTTCTTAATAAAAATTCATCTTGTGTTCTTAATATAAAGGCACCATGATCACATTTGAGCTAATCCGTAAGGAGGAAACCAAGTATATCTATAATAGCACTAAAATTATACATCACTATAAAATTCCATCTAAGTCGATCCATAAGTCATACCCAAATATCACTCTCGGCATGGGATAAAGGAAAAACACTTTGATCTTGTCCATGGTATTCCACATAGGGAACCATATATCTCTCATGGGATGGTATAGAAATATTTCCCACCAAACCCATCCAAATTAATCCACTGGGTAACAGGGTGTGGATCATGGGTAAAGTACATAAGTAATCCTCCTAGTGAACTCATCCATGTAATTATATAATAGAAACCAAATATATCACCCAAAACAATGACATTCATTTAGAAAACTCAAATTTTTAAAGATAGAAAAGCCTGTTCAAGGAATCCTTGAGTCAGGAACCTTGTATCACCCTTATCCTGATGTAAGGGTTTGGGTTTATCTAGCACAGAAACTCATACCATTTAAGAAAAAAAAAATATATTAATTTTGAGAGGAATTCCACACACCTCTATTGGAGTTTTAAGTTATTTTAAGGCATAAGGCTCTTGAACCTTAAGGAAAGAAAAATATTCAAGGGGTCACATTTTTTTGGTCACCTATGATGTTAATTTGTGAGTTACTAGGACTACATCAACCAAGGTTTTATCATTTAATTTAATTTACTATACATTTAGTAGGTATCACTTGGGGAGTCTAGAAAATCTCATAATGGAGCATGATAAATACAATGATGATTTTTGTTAAAATAACTAGACCACCAAACATAGGTTGTTAGATGACTTCACACCCATTTTTAATCTTTGAATAGATCCAGAATGGAATAAAATTGAAGAATCAAAAAATTACCTTGAAATAGGGTATATTAGCACTAAAGTAGCACTGAATATGGTGGAATAAACTGAGAAAGGAAGGAAGAGGACTGGATCTCTTTCTAACACACTTCCAATGAGATGAATGATGGCTCAGTAAGCATTTGAATTAGGGAGAAACAAGATAACCTAGCTTATGCAATAGAGATCTACTAAGAGAGGAGAGGAGTTGTGTAAGAGGAAAAGAAAATACAAAAGTGGGGTTCTTCCTATTTTTAAAAAAATAACTCATGACACATTCACGATGTGAATATTTTTTACATTGTGAAATTATTAGGTTTTTCCCTTATATGAAATATCAATACATGTTGTGTATGGGGTTGGCCAGACCAATTCATGTCATGTATTAAATTCATGACGTGTATTGAATTCATGCACTGTAAAAACTCATGGGGTATGTCTAAAGTATTTCACATCATGAATTGAATACATGTCATGAATTTAATTCATGTCAGGATTTTTTTCTATGGATAGTCTTCATTCCACTCTTATCTTCTTCCTAAAAGAAAACAGACTAGCGTAAAGGTGAAAAAAATTGGTCTAAGAAAAAAGACAATCTTTACAAGGTTTTACCAAAAACTAATGAATTTGTACCTCTCTAAAAGGCCAGAAGGTTACATATGAGACTCATTCCACTAAGTTTATGGGAATGGAGAGTGATACTAATCCGTTATGGGAATCTATTCACTATTTTTATAGGAATTGGGAGTTAACCCAATCCACTATAGGACTATATCTACTATAATATGATTATTTTAGAAATGATACTTGACCAAGGAAATGATTCTCTATACTTATATATATCCCAAAACTTATGTATTATAATTATTATATACTATCATATCTCAAGATTGATTATTTATGATTTTGAAATTTTATTCCTCATTTCTTTTATTTTGAAAAATTCATTTTCCATGACTCATGATTTATGGTCTATGACTTATTGATTTATTTTTTAAAGTTGTGATCATTTTCTCATACCCCTCTTATTATCATATTATCACTTATGATTTTGATTGATATCACTCTTTTTTACCCCTATTGAGAAATTAAGATCACACTTTCTTATGTTTCCATTTACTCTAGTTATTAAGAAAGATATTGAGTTGGGTTATTCTAATAAGGGTACTATATGAAAAAAATATTATGGGTGATGTTGAAGATATTTTAGGAAATAAGTTGATTAGGTATTTATCCCCCAAATACACTAATACTTTATGGTTATGGGGAATTTATTTTTGTAGTATTTATTCAATATTCATCTAAAATTATGTAATATTTATATATGAAATAATAAGGTCGACTCAATTAGTATCAGAGTGTGGTTTATTTTTTTTTATATTAGTTTATTAGGAATAATAAGATAGAACCTAGAAAAACCTATAATAAACCAAAGTGATATAATACTAACCTAAACTAACATAGGTTGGTAATAAGGTGTCACAATTTAAGAGATATTACGAATTATTTTCATTGTCATATAATCTCTCACTCTTGTTAATGATGCGTGAAGCTCACACTAATATTATTGGTTTTAGTTAATAGATGGAATAGAGAGGAATACTTTGAATAATTAATTTGACTAATCATACAATTAACATCCTCATGAGTAACTAAATATAATGGGAGTTAGGATGAAAAATATAGTGGCTATGTTAACCCAACTATTTCAAGATATGGGTGGTAAGATGAATAAATTTGAAATTTAAAATATCTAAAGGAACAACTCAAAATTTAGTCTTTAATATAGGAATATCCAACTTTATTTAGTGGGTTAATTGATGCACTTATTGTTGAGAAATACAATACTATAAACTAGCTCTAAGCCAATGGTTGTATACACACATTTTAAGAAAACCATGGGTATAGACCATTTTTCTAATCCAATACCCACATTTATTTAAAAATTGTGGGAATAACCCTATAAAAAGTGACCCTCCCTTGGGATTCTCCTCCCTCTCCCCCTTCAACAATCCCAAATCTTCTCTTTACTCCCCCACCCTCCTCTCCTCTACCTTGACCTCTTATCCTTTTCCTTTTCCTCGACATCCCAACCTTCAGATCCCAACCCCCGCCCCTATCCCTCCACCTCAACCTCTCAGCCCCTCCTATTGTCCCCCACCCCCATCCCTTTGTGTCCACCTCCTTTCACCCACCTCCCTCTCTCCACCTATCAGCTTCCACCTCCCAGACCCCACTTCCCTCCCTATGTGTTTTTCTCCCTCCCTCCACCCCAACCTCCTAGACTCTATGTCCCAACCCCTGCCTACCTACCTCCACCTTCTTACCTCCGCATCCACCTCAGATTATGTGTCTGCCTCTCGAACTCTGCTTCTCTACCTCCACCTCCCTCCCTCCAACTTGGGAAATTCCTCCCCCTTATCTCCCTCCTTTACTTGTCCATAAAGCCTCATTTACATGGGTATCCTAGCATCATAGGTAAGTTTGATTCAAATGTTACCATAAATTTAAATTTCATCTAAACTCTCAAATTCGAAACATATTATACTTGATGAAGGAGAATTTTAAGAATATGTTTTGATAAATATTGAATTTTTTAGAAGGAACTAGGTTAATCCAAAGCGGTTTTGATGTAATTTGAGTAAAATATAGAATTACTTTTTCTTTAATTGAAAAATGAAAAAGTTTGGAACACACTATCTTCACATTCCACTTTGTTTTTTGAATGAATTAAATTTTTTTTAATTTCCTTCATATGAATTTCTAGGGAGCTCTGTACAATTTTGAGAGCTAATGTGCATGAATTTCATTAGTCTATGTGAGATATTTCATGATGCATAAGAATTGGGGAATATTATTTTCAGTTTTTATGAATTTATATATAAGATTTTGGGGTATCCATGACACATTACAATGAAAAAATGAAGATGAAAAAATGGGAAGATGAGAGAAACCATACTATAGTGAAGGTTTTGGTCACTATAAAATTCATATGATGACACTGTGATGAAATAATGGTGAGATTTTTGGTCATCGTAGAGGATTAATGAATCAAATGGAGTGATAAAATGACATGATAGACATTTCACTAAGCATTGTGTAGGTCATATGGGAAAAATAGGGAAAATAACACCAAATAATTAGTGTTCATTTTCGGAAAGATGATTATCTATGAGAAATACATAATAATTTATTCTATGGTGAATACCATGTTCAAAGTCATGATGATGCACATATAATATTTGGAATGAGATTAAATATTTTGAAGACCACACTATATTAATTTCTATGTGAATTTTTTTATTTACCTTTGAAGATGGAAGTTGACTGTGGTCTATCATTGGTAAACCCACACCTAAGTCTATGTTGTGTTTTAGGTCATTCATACATACATGATTTAAATGGATTTAAATTAGTGGGATCTATAGAGATGATGAGGACATGATAATTAAAACATTATATGAAGATTATAATCAAAGTCTATAGAAGATATTATTGAAAATAATATTATTTTTAAATGATTATAAAAGATCATATATTGAAAAGAGACCCAACATTTCATGGTTTATGATAATTAATTCCAAACTAAAACGAATGAAAAAAACTAAAATGAACCATACATTGAAAATGTATAACTAAAATACACTAAACTAAACTCAATTTAAGTGAAGTGAAGTGAATTTAACATAATCAATTGGATTTGGCATGAAACAAATAAAACAAAATTGAAGTGTATGAAACTAATTTAATGTGAACTAGAAAAATAGAAATAACCAGTATTAACCAAATTAAACTATACATACCATAACCAATAAAAATAATTCCAAGCTAAACAAAACCAAAAAATATATATGGAACCAAATCCTCTTGAACTAATATAATCTATTTTCCCCTTGATTGTAGGAACATGTTTTGACCCATAGGGAATTTCAGTTATTATATTGGGGAAGTGACTTGTATAGTCACAAGAGACGGCTATGCTCAAGTTTATTTTTTTATTTTATTTTCTTTATCGCCTCATCCACTTAGTCCTTTTACTTATTTCTACACACTGAGGGTAGTTATGTTTTGCAAAAGGGGACAAAAGGGCACTGAAGGTGGCTACACGATTTTCTTTGTAGGGGAGATATCAAGGTAGTGGAGGGATAAATTAGTGTGTTTTATTTTTTTCTACCTTTGTACTATGTTGTTTATGTTCATTTTACTTTCCTTCAGTGTGAATGTCTAACTTACATACAAGTCATGCCAAAATTTTATTTATTCTTTAATACTATTTTAATTAATTGTTTGTGGGATAAATCTTTCCTAATTGGTGATTCCTTGATGCTTGAACACTAGTGACCACATGTGGGCATATCTTATCCACCTTAGCCCATACTATTATTCCTATATTAGAGTCTATGTCTGAACCAAGGGAAGACCTAGAGAACATGGATAATTAGGGATGGATTAGGAATGTCTAGAAATGAATTGTGAATTCCCATAAATAAGGATTGAGGAAATTGTAATTTATAATGAGAAAATATAAGATACTATGAAATATATATTGATTCTGGTAATTAAATGGGTATAAAAAGTGGTGAAATGATAATGCGTTGGGACTAATAATTGGAAATTCTCATTAATATCCAAATTGATAATGTAATATTAGATCATGAAATACTATAAATTGTTCGAGTTGATGATTAGACTCTATCCCAATGAAACTATATAAATACATTGGTTCCAAAAATACACTATCATACACTATATAGTTTGGTTTGAAATTCCCAGTAAAACCATCATTGACCTCGTTGTAGGACTTAGGACTTGTTAGCATATCGCATCCAAGGGAAAGGTAGTTATTCCCTTATCACATACACTAAGAGGAGTTCCACATAACCCTAAATACAAAAATTTCCCCAAAAGAAATACCTGAGGTTGTTTGAAGCTACCTTTTTTCTCTGATACAATGTTAGGAATAAGGTGAATCTTCCCATCAGTTCTTCTATGAAGTTTATGATCATTCTTAGAGGCACTTGAAAGAGTTTTTTTTATAGGGAATCCCACTTCTCTAGAAAAGGACTGGTAAAATCCTCATGATAGTTGGGATCTTTGTACTGACTTGTCAATCTCTGCAGGAAAAAACTAAATGCCCCTTGTAAGACTTCAAAATTTCAAAAATATCACGCCCAAGAGTAGGGTGATTAATCCCTTGTACAAGACACCAAAGGGGGTTCTGCATAATACATATAAATGATAGTTTTCAATTTTTATTCTTCTTCATACTTTGGTTTTAAATAAGTGAAAACCTTCACCGCAGTCAAATTTTTGATCTACTGAAATCTGCGAATATCCACATTCAAACTCTCCTTTTGAAATTTGGAGAATCTTGGCATTTGAATCTTTATTTAAAAATATTTATTTAATAACCTGGTCTACTAAGTCTTCATTAAAAACTATCCTTATAATAAAATATCGAATATTGAAACACTTTATTTTTCATTTAAGACTCTGGATACTATGGAATCTATATTACCATAAATATTTATTTAGAACATCACTAAAATGAGACACGAAAACTTGATTCTTGTAACCATCTAAACTATGTAAGCTTTACAGTCACATGCTGCATGTTTTCCCTCATGAACACTACCTATTAGCCTGATTTTCCACACCTACAGTCATTGTTCCCATTCTATAATAGATTCATAGAAGCTTTTGACTTTTTTTACAGCTATATTTATATAGGCCATTGAAATGTTGTGCAAACTCATCCTACTAAACCAGTTAAAAAATGTTTTAGCATTCATGTATTTTAAATCAATTACAAACTTTAGATATTAAGATCAATTCCAGCATTAATATATCATCCACCTATTCAATTTAACCAGTTAAAATGATCCACATACAATTTCCAACTGATACCAACTTTCATCCATTCTCCAAACACATATCAATATCTTTAAATTAGGAATGTCATTTCATTATGCAATTCTTACAAGCATACCTTCATTGTTGTCCCTTTACTAAGACTTCTTCTTTATGTTGACACATTGAATACACTCTCCATATACATATATATATATATATTAAACACATCTTCATGAAATATATCTTCATTCCATTATTCTTGATAAGGCCCATGCCTCTTTGATCAAATATACCTCATTTATACCTCATATATTTTCCACACATCCAACAAATCAATCCATTGTTTCAATAGTATCACCCTTTGGATTTTGTTGAAAATGTTGAAGCATGCCCAAAGCATCCAATCCACAACATCATTCTTCTCTCATACTTTTTAAATAAAATACAAAGTATCTTTGTCTATTTGGGAAATAACATTTCCACTTTATAACCCCTAACCCCTTCCTCAACATACTCCATGCACTAAATATGTACAGATAAATCTTCACCTTTAAAACCACTTCATGAATACCAGATCAAAGATATATATTTCCACCCATGAATTATTACACATCTATAAACCATTTTAAAGATATCCCAAAATATGGTTGAAACCAAGACAACCTTAAAGACTAAATTTGACACCTACTCCACTCTATAACAAGCAATATACCCAAAAATATTCATAAATCCAATATCTTCATATTGATTCCATCATATACAATTAGATCCAAATTTGACTTTTTTTAGATGACAGATTCAGTAATATTGGTTCATAGATATATTCATGGTGTTTTATTAATTATCTATTTCTTATGTTGATAGATTTTCAGCTTTTTTGGGAATTTTATCTTTGAAACAACATTCACTTTCATAATGCATGTCTAAATTTGGCATTGGTATCCTATAAAATTTAATCGTCCTACATGTAAACACTAATTTTAATGACTCTAATATATTATCGATAATAACACTACAGTGCTGCTTGAAATCCATATCACAAGTCATATCCTTTCTTCCGAATTAGTCTAAAAAACTTGTATGAGAAATGTTTTCAACTCCCACTTAATGTCTTCATTTCCTACCATCACATGGTGGAATGATTTTACCATGATACGTACTTGATAATATTTTATTATTCAATAAAATTCAAGGTTATCATGGAAAAACCACTCAGATAATACCATCATGTTAGTGAAAAATAAATTTACATGAAATATTAAATAATTATACTTCCTCATAAAGCTATCTAATCACTTTACCAAGGTATACCATCATCAGATAGGGCCTAAAATCACTTTTGGAGTCTTCCAATCATGTCTAAAAACTGTTGGGGGTCAAGGTACTTTACTTTGACACCAATATCACTATAAATAATCCATTATATTCACTGTTTTATAATATTTTAACATGAATATATATATATTCCAAAATATTTATACAGATTCATCGTAGTTTTATCCAAGGTGATAGATGAGAAAATATTTTTTAAAATATTTTAATTGCCACTACTTTTCTAATATCATTTAACTTCAAATATATATAGACATATTTATTCTTGTAAAACACAAATTTTAGCAAATAAAATAAAATTATAGCATTACATCCCCAAGATAATAGATTTAACAATACAGTTAGACAGATTCTAACTTGTGTCCTTCAAGGTGATAGATTTAAACACCACTTTCACTTAATTTATTCCTCAAATACTTAATGATTCTTCTCTTGATCCTCACATAATGAAGCTCCCCCCTTGGATTGAATATCCCCTAAATCAATTCACATATTAGTTTAAACAATATAGAGGAAAGGGTGAGTGGGTATCTCCAATATATTCATTCTGTGAATTGTGGTTGGTTGTTGTGAACCAACCCCTTCCTTTATTCTACCATGTTTTTCTTTTATGTGAAACACTTAGAAAAAACTCATCATTACATGAATTATAATTAACCCCTTTTGTAATGACCATCTCACTGGTAAACAATTCTTCCTTTAAAGCATGATATTTTGAGTTTTTTCATCCATTTTTCTCCATGTAAGAGATGCTCCATCATTATTCCATTTATATTTCACAGTGGTATGGTTGAAATGGAATATACATGTCCCTATAGTAATATCTTTTGATATAAGCTTCTTAAATTACCCATGGGTTTGTACTGCATACTTAATGAAGATAGAACAAAACTATTCTTGCTATTTTCTATTATTTTAGACTTCTCCCTTACTAAATGGAGATCTTCCTCTATCTTAGTGACTATAGAATCCTTCACCTTTAGTAGTTCTTAAGGATTCTCAATGATATAATTATTTTCAACATTAACTATCATCATCATCTCTTCATGATTTTTTCTAAGGATTTCCATGGTGACGTCATGTTGTTTACTAATTTCCATTCTTACCTTCAATTATTGTTTCAATTCTTCAATTAGATCATTTGTTTCCATCTTCTTGCTCATATTAGAGATAATTTTCCTCTAAATATTCTATGAGTAAATAATTCCTTTTTTTATTTCTCCAACTTATTCTAGGTATATCATAAAATTTGGTGGTTTCAAATTATTCCAAATAAATAAACCTAATGTATAAATTTGATTCTAACACATAAATTTTATCCTCTTAGATATTACATAATAAACTATTAATATTATGTATCACTTTTAGAATTAATTCCATGTTCTTAAGATATTTTATCTTTTAGTAAAGTATTATGAACATTTTCAATGATGTCTCATTTAGCTTCCATTGATGTAACTACTTCTGTTGATCGATACCTTATATTTTGGATAAACAATTTTTTTCTATGAATTATATTTTGAAAATGTATTTGAATTATTTCATCACATAAACGTATCTTCCAAATGTTAACCTTTTTTCACCTATAATCTTCTATATTCACTTTAGATTTCCATCAATAACTCATCTTCTAACTTTGGGCCAAAATTTTAGGCTACTGTAGTAACCCATTTCTGGTTACTGTAGAAACCCAATGAAAGAAGACTGTATTTTATTTTTACAGGTCAAGGATCTATACCCATGGTTCAATAAATATGGTTATATTATTTCTAGTGTGATAATCTATACCCACATTTTTTAAAACCAAGGGTTTTGAGATATGCACATAGTTTAAATAAAAATATTGGTATTATAAAAATATATAGTATTATATCTAGAGTTTCTATAAAACCATGGGTATAACTATATACTGATGCCTCGATATCCCATGGTTTATGGAACCGTGGGTATATACTATACCCATGGTTTTAGAGGTTATACCCACAGTTCCAAACCGTGGGTATATGTGATTTTTTTAGTAGTGATATATCAATGTTATAGAAAAATACTTTATGTTCTCTAGCGATCAAACCATAAGAAGGTTCATTTAGTTTCGTATCATTTGTAAGGTCAATCAAATAAATTTAGAACTCATATAGGAATTACAAGGAAAGAGGGAAAAAATTGAATCTATGAAATGGTATGATTTTAAGAAGGTATTGTTTAATAAGTATCTTTTTCATACTCTTTACACTTAAATGGATATAGAATTGTTAGAACTAAAACAAGATGATGGTGAATCCATTGTTACCTATAAGGAAAATTTTATAACACTTTAAAGGTATACTTATAGTTTTATTATATAACCTGAAATAAAAATTGGCTGATTCTTTAATGGATTAAGACCATGTCTCTGAATGGAATTGGGTATATTAAAATTTTATATCTTTGAATAAATATTTTGATATTATCTAAAGGTAGAAATAAAGAGTGGACACTCTCATTCTTCAAATGGTTTATGGATAATAAGACAGAGATGTAATTTTTAGGAAACTCTAATAAAAAACCCATGTAAGAAAGAAAATTAATCTCCCTTTATGAAAAAAAATTGGAAGGAATCATGGGTAAATTTCCTTAATGGAATAGGTAAATTATTCATCAGTGGGAAATAAGCCCATATAGAAAATGAATTTCTTAGAGACGTGATGTGGCTTATAAATGATGAGAATAAAACCTAACCAAATTCACCACCCACTCTTTAATAGTATAATTTATAGGAATATGGATATTACACCCACAAGTGAATTAATCCAAGGTTTAATAATGAAAATCGTCATCACCAACCTCCTAAGACAAAGTAAAAAAGAAAAGGATTATAAAATCACTATTGTTGAAATTTTTCATGAGAATAAAGTGGTGAATGATACACTAATAATAAAATCTATATCTATAAATGGATTTTTTTAATCAATTTATATAAAATATTTTATATCTGAAGAATTTTATAGGAGTATCACACCACCACCTCAATGGTTTTATATTGATTTATCATTGAAACTATTGAATAATATGATGATTTCATCTTAAATATACTGATCCTATATGATTTTTTTGAATTTTCCCTCTAAAAATATTTTTATTATACATATTGTATAATTTTATGGGATTTTGGGAATGTATTGGATCTCCCTAAATAAAGAACATATCAATTTTTTTAGGAAGGTAAGTGACATTTGATATTCTGAATTAGCCTTTGATTATTTATCATTATGAGGATAAACTTGAACTTCTAATGGAAATTACTTCCATTATATGGGTATTTATACCTATTAATGTGTGGTATTTATCTCAAATGGTTAAGGATAAACTCAATATTAAAGATATGATTATTTTTATAGAATATGATGATGTATTTCTAGAAGAGTTTCTCAATCTTAAACATAATCATGAATTAGAGTTTTGAATAGAACCCATATATGGTGCTCCACGTATTTCAAAGACTACTTATATAATAACACTTATTGAGTAATAGAAATTAAATAATACACTCTAAGATAATATATAAAATAGATTCATATAGCCTAATTAAATACCATAGGGTGAACCTATCTTTTTTGTTAAGAATAAAGACCGTTCAAAGAATATTTTTGATTATTATCGAGAACTTAACAAGATCACTATTAAGAACATAAATAATATACCCCATATTGATGAATTATTTTATAAAAAAAATATAAATACTTTTAAAATATATAAATTCAATCAGGATATCAATAATTAAGGGACAAAATGGAGGATATACCCAAGATAGCCTTCTGTTCAAGGTAAGTTCACTATCAATTTATAGTTATTCCATTTAGACTTACCAATTACCCTACTATCTTCATGGATCTAATGAGTAGATTATTTAAGGATTACCTTTATTATTTTTTTTATTGTATTTATAAATGATATTCTCATATATTCCAAGAGTAAGGAAAACCAGGAAGTTCATTTGAGGATTTTGTTATAGGCCTTGAGGAAATGAAAAATTTAGACAATCTGAATTATACAAAAAAATGTATAATTCTTGGGTCATATAATTACATCTGAGTTTATATTGGTGAATATTTCTAAGATAGAAGTTATTGAAGAATGTTATAGTGAATCCACTATTAATATGATATATAGTTTTCTTAGTTTGGATGGATATAATTAATTTATTGTGATAAATTTATCTGGTCTATCATATCCACTACCTGATTGGATGTGAAAGGGAGCCAAGTTTCCTTAGATAGATGAATATAAAGAAAATTAAGTACCTGAAGAGAAGTGTGGTTAATGTACCTATACTTACACTACCATATAGTGGAGAAGGGTTTTTGATATATAGTGATGTGCCAAATAAGGTAATAGGATTTTTTTCGCATGTATAATTACATGGTGGTTTCTTATGCCTCATTACAATAGAATATTCATGAGAAAACTTATCTGAATCAAGATTTAGATATGGTAGTGGTAATTTTTTCATTGAAAATATGGATATGTTGTATTAATGGTGAAATATGTGATATATATAAAAATCATAAAATCTTGAAGTATATATTTATATATAAATATTTTAATATTCACAAATAGATATGGGTTGATCAAATTAAATATTATGTCCACTTAATATATTACCACCTTGGGAAGAGGAAAAAGGTAGTTGTTGTTTTCATTTATAAAGACCATTTCATCTTTTCCATGATGAGGATTGATATAGATCTAATTCATATGGATTTTTATAGGATGGATATTGCAATCATGAAGGAAGGGGTTAAATCATATCTTTCTCAAATGAATATTCAGCCATCCATTCATATGAAGACTAAATATGTGCATAAATATAATTTGGAACTAGAAAAAATGGTACAATATATTCTAGAGTTCAACCTTGATCGTGATGGTATGATAAGATTCAAGAACCAAATAAGTGTCCATAAAATTATGAATTGAAGAAAGATCTATTAGATTAATGACATGGCCCACCATTCTCTATCTATCTAAGAAAAAAAGATGTATAGAGATCCCAAAGAAAATTATGTTTGGGATACCTTGAAAAGGTATATTTCATAGTATACATCTTGATGCTTGGTATGTCAACAAGTAAAGTCTTGATGTTATAGGTCTAAAGGAGTGATGTTCTCAATAACCACACCTTTATCGAAATGGAAAAAATATCCGTGGATTTCATCGTAGGACTCCCTAAGACATTTAAATACCATAATTTAATTTTTTTTGTTCTTGACCGAATTATGAAGCTAGAATAATTCATTAATATACAATAATATTTCTTACTTGACCAACATTCCAAGATATACATTTAAGAATAGGTAATATTTCATGGAGTTCTACTCTAAATTTTATTTGATTAAGATACAAGGTTTACATGGAAGTTCTTGAGAAGTATTCAATAGGAATTGAATATATAACTCAACATTATCACTATATATCATCCTTGTTAAGGTGATTAGTCTAATAGGACTATACAATCCTTAGAATATACATTGAGATATTTATTTTTGAATTTAAAAGGTGTTTGGGATAAATACCTTCCTCTAATAGAATTTTCATACAATAATAGATTTCAATTTAGTATTCAACTGCTTCATTATGAATCCATCTATAGAAATTAGTATTGAAATTCAAATTTCTAGGATAAATTTGGTGAAAAAGGATATTGGAACCGAAGCTTATTGAGTAAATATAATTAAAGGTTAGATCCATTCATTAACACATTAGAGAAGCTCAAATTCAACATAAATGTTATACTGAAAATCATCAGTAATATATAAAGTTCAAATTTAGTAATATGGTATTCCAAATATTATATATATAGAATAAGGATATGATATTTGGAAATAAGGGGAAACTAATTCATATATATACTAATTTCTATGAGATTCTTGATCGTATAAGAGTTTTAATATATCAACTGAAGCATGCGTCGAAACTCACTCGAGTTTAGGATGTATTAAATGTGTCACTTATGAGGAATTAAATATATGGTACTTTATATATACTAAACTAATTTATTGTAACCTCATTGCATGAATCTTATTATGAGGGAAAATAGATGGATATTCTGAATTGATGGGATAACATCCAATGGAATAAGACAAATCTCTGGGTTAAAATCATGTGGAAAAATAATAAATTTTATGAAGCTTCATGGTAAAAAAAAGGATGTAATTTATAATTATCATAATTTTTTATATAATAGTAATTTAATTTAAAAGGTGAAATTATTTAAAGGGGGTTGAATGTAATTCACCATGATTTTAAAAGATATTTTCCTTTAATGATAAATTCAATGTGTTACATAGCTTCTGATGCACACAAAACTGAAATTAAGTGAAATATTTATTATTAAAATATAAATTAAATATAATATTATATATTTATGTAAAATTGATAAAATAAATAAAATTTTAAAATGGATAAAATTTACTTAAATAGATTCAATTAATTCTAAAGTGACTGATCTGAACTATTTTGTTGAGTTATTCATTTTTCTTCAATTTCATAGTTGTGAGGAATAATATCAATAAAATTTATTTATTAAATAATAATAATAATAATTAATATCACTTATTGAAATCCATGTAATGGTTAAGTGGTGATAATAGATATTAGTCTAATAATTATTGGTTGAACTGAAACTTTTTGTTTATAAACATTGTTTTATATATATATATATTAAAAGTTAATTTATCTTATTTTTATTATTAATATATTTCGATAGTATGTTTTATTAATTTTAAAAAATAAATTATGAGTCATAAATTGACTATAAAATGGTTATAAATGAAAATAAATTCATTTGATGGTAAAAAAGAGATATTTTTCCGAAAAGTGTTTTTTACCAGTAAAACATTAGTTATTTTAATAAAATAAGTTAATCAATAATGTTGAAATATTTTAATGAAAATTTTAGATTATATATTCATTAAAATAAATTAAAATTCATTTAATGGCTGTTACTATGTAAGGAATGAGAATAAAATCATTTTTATTCTTAAAACAAAATTTCAAAAAATTGTTTTTACGTGTTTTGTGTGTAGTATAAGAATTAATTCCTACTGAATCCTAGAATTGAATATTTTAAAATTAATTCCATCTTATGGATCAATATAAAAAATATTATATAATAACTTAAACTTAATTTTTATCCATAATTAATACTTTTAATGGTAAAAATATTATCACAGCGAAAAGAGTTAAAAGGGTTAATGAGGAGATTCAATTAAGTGATAAGACTCAAATAATCAATAAAACTTGTTTAAATATGATCCTTTGAGCATATTTATACCTTTTACTATCTTATATATTAATTTTTTTTTCATTTTATCAACTTTATCATGAAAATGACTTTATATTATATTAAAGTTAAGGATATTTAAAAGGGTGCCACTACACTCACTAATAAAAGGGAACCCCCTCTTCTCACTTCTTCACCACACTTGAGTAACTTATATCAAACAATATATAATAAAATACCATTAAAAGACACTTATTCATAACCTATTGGTTCTATTATTTATAAAATAACCTTATAATAAACCTTAAGGTGTTTTTCAAAGAAGTTTATCCAAGGAAAAGGTATATATTCTTAAGAAACTCTTTTAGGTTTCATTATTTTTATACCTTCTAAAAATATTCTATAAATATATTAAGATAATTAAATTAGTATATTTAATATAATTAAATGTTTTTATGTTAATTATACAACCATTTTATGTCTTATTTATATCTAATGGAAAATGAGAGCATCGCTCAAGAATACATTCAGACTACTCCCTCCATGAAATAATATATTTCATTTTTTATTTATATATCTCATGGATGATTATATAGTTATATTTAATGAATATATATATTATATTTATCATGTAATTAATATTATATAAAGATAAATTATTATTTACCAACATTTATTTTCATTCATTTAAAAATGAAAGTGTCACTCATGCGTATATACGGACTACCACCCCCATGAAGTGATGTAATTAATTTTTCATCACCTAATATAAAATATTATTATAAAAATTTATATAATAAATATATATTATATATATGAAATTATTTATATTCTATAAAAATTACCAAGGTTTAAGTAACATATCCATTAAATTGAAACATGCACAAAAAATTGAGTAATTAACACTAAAATATTGATTTTAATAAATAATTGGTAATAAATTATTGATTAGAAATAATAAAGAAATGATTTATAGTGATATAATAATTAATATAGTTTTGTTGTTTATTTATAATAAATCTAAATTTATTATAAAATATTTTATAACTGGTATGAACCAATTCAGGACATCAAGTAAGGGTTTCGTCTTCTCAATTTCCCTTCATTGAGATATGTTCTATATTCACCACAATTTTCGTAATGTATATGTATCCCATAAAATTCTTTTATAGTGATTATAATGAAATTTATAGTTATTTGGAAATATATCTAAGGTTCTATCATTCATGAGGTTTGGTATTAGAGATTACTAAAGCTATAAGTGTTCACGTTACAATCTCACTTAATATCAGGATTGTTTATGTTTCAACTACCATTGGTGAAATTATATATTTTTTCTCTCCTAAAACCAATATATTTTATTTTATTGTGGTTATTTTTATGGTTTTAAAGTATTATTTTTATTTTTCACCTTTTTAGTACTCAAAATCCTGAAATAATATTTTTAAGAAAGGATGACATTTTTCTCTTTTTTTATGGTTGGGAATATTTTTCATGTATGTATATGTTTTAAAGATTATTTCATTAAAATTATTATCTAGAAATAATTTTTTTATAAATTTTTTTTACTACCTTTGACTATCCTTACAATGAAAAAAAGTAATCTTTTCAAAAAAAATCTATATGATACACTTTTTAATTTTTTAGAAATGTGTAAAAATAATTTTTTTTCAATGTATATAGTATGAACAGATTTCCCTATAATTGTATCCTTTATTCATAACATAAATTCCTTTACATGTTTACATGGATTTTTAAACAAAATTTTATTCGAATCACTCTTGGAATTGTTAGTTTTTAAAAGTTACAAAAAGAAAAATATATTTCTTCTTGTTTTTAAAATCATATTTCTATTACTTTTATAAAATTATTTTTCATCTATGTCAACACAATTTAAGGATTTTTATACTTCTCTATGGATATTATCTTATGATACCATCCAATATTTATCTCTTCATGTATTTTGATTGTGAATTTTAATGTAAATTTTCATGGAACTCATTTCTTTCCCATGGGATCATTATGATATATTGAAATGATAAATGTTATTGGGATATTTTTCCATGTATATGTATAATTTTCATTAATTATGTGATGGGTGGGCCTAGAATTACACATCTCTTAAAAAAATGGTAAATATTGATATCTCATGGGATATTTTGAATGGGAATAGGGAGTTAACCCAATCTAGTAAGGTACTTTGTCCACTATGTTTATGGGAATAGGGAATAAACCTAATCCACTCTGGAATCTTCTTCACTATGTTTGTGGGAATAGTGAGTGAACCCCATACCCTATAGAAATATTTACACTATTATATGACAGCCTTGGAAGTGATACTTTACTAGGGAAACTATTTTCTATAATTATTTTAATACCACAAACATATTTCATTCACTTATGACATATCCTATAACACAAGATTAATTATCGATGATTCTACGCTCTTGTGACTTGTGTCTTCTATTATGACCAATCCTTATTATATGACTCTTGATTTATGGTCTCTGACTTTTTGGGTATGTTTCTAAAAGTCATGAAAATGTTTTCATGCCCTTATTATTATCTTCTGATCACTTATGGTCATCGATTGATATCTTTGATGTTTACCTCTATTGAGCATATGAGCACACCTTTTCTTATGTTTTAATTTTATTTGGTTATGAATAATGGTTTTAATTAGGATATGTATTAAAATTGTACAATTTGATATGAATTTTAGGGGATATGTTGAAAATATTTTATGAAACAATTTTATTATGTATCTAGTCTCTAAAAACATTAAACCTTAATGGTTCTGGGGTGGGAATTATTGTGAGATGTGGTTTATATTCATTTAAAATGATGTAATTTTTTAGGTATGAAAGAATTAGTTTTCCTTATATTCAACCAAAAAAATATTTCCTCTTGGGGTATAAAATGGATGAATAAATCTCTCAAGGACTGGGAAGGACATCCTTTAATAAATAGCTTTATCTAACCCTAAGTAAATGTTTTGAAGAAAAGGGAGGCTCAAAGAGAGCTTCAGCCTTGTAATTTTTATGAAAATAATGATGTAAATACAATACATAATCTTGAAAATATTATATATCCTTCAAAGTAACTATATGGATACTAAAATGTTCATAAATATTAATTGTTACAACATTATAAATTTCAAGAAACATTCAAACTATAAAACACTTTAAAAATGTTTCACTGAAATTAATCTAATATCAATGACAAATTTAGCATTAAAAACATTTAATATTCCATCATAAAATATCCTCTAAATATAATATAATAAAAAATAGGACATTTTAACTTAGGTTTAATATAATTAGTAAAGTCTATAAATATCTTATAATACATGCTTTTAATGCACTAGACTATGGTTTGGTGACCCTCATAGCATTTTTTATTGAAACAACACAATTAAAAACATATTTTAAACCACCATGTCAAGGTTATACATTTAGTGGATATTTATTTAAATATATTTTATGATGAAATCACTACAACATTTTACAATAATTTAAATAATTGGAGAATGAAATAAAGTTTTAGTGTGTTATTTTCTAATACTAAAATGATAATTTCAATAATTATATAAAAAATTCAATATATTTATCAAAAATTTAATTAAAATATCATAAAATTTATAGTTTACATGAAAAATATTGGTGCGTGTATTTTCCTCTATATTTTAGGATAATTTTGGAAATAATTATAAAATAATTGTAATTTTTTTTGTCGAAAGAAACCCTAGGTGAGGTCGGTTAAAGTTTAAGAGGGGAGTGAGGTAGAATGAGTGGGTAAAGAAGAGTGATGTTCATGTAGGAGTGGGTAAATACCAAACGTAAGACAAAATAATATTGGTGGTTAGTATATTCATGAGAGTTATTTATAGAGAGGAAAAATATGGGGCATTAAAAGATAAAAAATAACCAAACTCTATGATTAGTTTTCCTAAAATATTCTATGTCATTTCCAAAATAAAATATAAATTCATTATAAATGGTTTAAAATAAATATTTAGTAATTATAGTCATAAAAATTAATAATTTTTAGGATGATAGCAGTTTTTTATCTTGATAATTATTAGAGATATTAATTGGATAAAATATCTAGTGAAAAGAAGCACATAAACATTGTACATATAATAATCCAGATTCATTAAAATAAAAATGGATATAAACATTTAGGAAGTTAACATGAGTCACTAATATGATGTTTTGATATTACTAACTAGATAATTCATTTTTGAGTAGGGAAGTCACTCCAAAAGAAGTGATAATATAATAAGTTAACATAAGAAATTAATTATATGTTCCTTTTCAATTACATATTTTCTCTGAAATAGGGCATTTACAACTTAATTCCTTCCCTAATTACAAGTGTAAGAAAAAAACAAATATAATTTAGAAACAAAATTATATAATCTTTAAAGGTAATAAATCATAAATATTGGGGTATTTTGTGTACTTCTATATTTTGGTCTCTCTCCCTTTTGAGGTTTCATAATAATTGATGGGTGGATTTGGGTAGTTTGTTTGGGATCCTCTAATCCAATATTTGTATTATTATTTCCCATTCAAAATAAACCTTTCCATCAAGTTTTAAATTAGGTTAAAAAAATTTAAAATTATCTATCAGTTTATTATAGCATTTTCTTCTACTTTTCCCTCCCACAAAACCCATAATTATTATTGTCTCTCATTTGATATTGAAAGGAGATGAGTACCTAAGATATTAAAGGGTCGTAGATCTATCTGAGGGATAGATACATAGGAAAGAAATGGGTGAAGTAGCTTATGTGTTTCACCAAAAAAGGGTTTCATCATCAAAGAACAGAAGACATGATGAATGTGTGAGTTTAGAGGAACCCTAAGTTCATGAGCAGAAGACCTAATAACATATTGGATGTTAAATAGAAAAGATTTTTTTCTCTTTTTTTTGAGAATAGAAATGATAAAAAACACAAACCTATAAGTTTTAGGTAATAGATAAAACTAATCATTGATTTAAAATTTGTGATCCTAAATATGGGATTCTGTGTATTGTTTCATGAGACACTGGTCCTAAGTGAGATTTCGTAATATGATCTAGAAGATATGGTGTATTTGAGTTAGTGAATCATCCAACATTTCTACAGAGGTAGATACAATAATGTCGTCTCATATTTTTGGTGGTGTGTGACCATAATTTTCATTAAGAGGCATTAATAAAATATTTTGTTAAAAGGATGTGTTTTACCAATACTCTACGAGGTGAAGATATTGATACCAGTTTTAGGGTTCACCACTAACAAAACATCAGAGATATATTTCTAGGATCTAGTAAGTGGCTTTAATTTTTTTATCTATCTCTAAGTTATAGTAATTAGAATATCACAATGTAGTTCCATTAAGCTAAAATATATCTGTACAAAATAGACTAACAAAAATGTAATCTCGATCTCTAACTATTCTCTTGGGAATTCTATGTAAGTAGAAAATTTATTCAAGGAATAATGTTGTTAAGGATGAAGTAGTGAAATTCTGAGGAAGAGAAATAAAATATATATACATTGATAATTGATAAATAACCACCTAAATGATAGAGTTTCCATTATTCATAGTAATGAAGTAAATGAGTCTATAGATAAAACTTCCCAAACCTGTGTAATAATTGAAAGATGTTTATAGATTCCCATAAGGGGTTTATTGGGGTAATTGTTTTGTTGACATATGGAACAGATCCAGCTAAATTTAATAACATCCAAATAAATCTTTTAAAATTAAAAGACACATTTAATTGATCTAAAGTGGTGTGATTCCCTGAATAACCAACAATATTAGAGGCAAAAAAATATTTAAGAAGAACATTGTGCAAATTGGATTCCTATGGTAAAAATATGTGATCCTTGAAAAATAGAAGTCCTTAATCGACCAAAAATAAATTATATTTTCTATATTAGAAAATATTCTTGATAAATTTGCATGTTGGGTGAGTATTATAAAATTTACACAATTCAACTAACAGTAATCAGGTATTAGATTAAAAATCCATAAATGAAACTAAATTTGAGGGAGGAATATGAGATAATGTATCAACCATAGTTTTTATGAATCCTAGATTTTAAAGTATATTATAATTGAATCTTAATAATTGTATAATACACATTATCTAAAGTGGAGTTTGAATTGTTTTTTAAAATCAACAATGTAGACACACATTCTAACTAAATAATTTAATATAATGACTTTTCTATGATATAGATACACAAATTGAAGTACTAGAAGCTATTAGGATAGAAACTGATTGGCCCACTAGTGCGGTGATGAACGATATTTAAAAATAAAATGTCAAAATGAAAAAAAAATCACACTAGATTTAATTTATTAATCCATTAAAAATAGAGGTAAAACCCCATGAGAAAATAAAAGGATCTCACTATGTAAAAATTTGGATGCGCACACGCCCACCAATACATGGATAATACCCATGTAATTTTTCTCTCTTCAATAAGTGTAACAAAAAACCTCACAAAATACCCTAGAAATACTAAAATATAATCATGAGATCTCTATAGTTTATAATTAAATGAAATAGGTAAGATCTCTTTATATAGGCAAGGCCTCATTACCTAGATCCTATCCTACAACTCTCAATGGTTGGTGTGGTTTCCACTCACCAAAAATACCACCACCTCCCTATCATTGAAAAATATGGGGGTGGTTTCATCCATGTGAAAAAATGATGATGTTGATATATCTTCTACTTAGATATTTTATTAGGAACTAATAATTATTCACACATCCAATCTATCTATAAAATCATGCTTCTCATGTCTCTATGAGGCTACTTGAGGATCACACGATCAGAGCTTATTAGAGATAATCATCTTCATCTGAAATATGCTAAATTTTATTTAGTGTGAATTTTCTACATGTTTACACTTATTTCATCCACTAAATCATTAAAAAATAAATATTCTGCCTTAATGTTCATTGTATAATAATTAAAATGGGGATTATTTTAAATTTTTTAGTCACTATGATTATCACAAAATAATGGAATATTCTCTTGTATTTTTATGATCTCCTCCAAAAAACATCCTATCTTGATTTCCTCTTTAAAATACTTTGTATAATATGGGTACTCTGACTCATACATATACAATGTTACAACTAACTATAACTTTGAAATCTATCTCACAATTCCTCCTATAAGTGTTAACACAATACTAGTTGTTGATCCCATATAGTATAAATGACCTATAAAATCTAATTCATATAACAGTGAAATTTGATCTATCATAACATAATATAACATCTAAGTTCACCTAGATGTATCTTTGTATCCACTTCACTATGTTCTAAGGATTTTTTATAGATTCACCATGTATTGATTGACTTCTCCCACTACATGTGATATGTCTAGATTTATAAAAATAATACAGAACATCAAACTCCCCACTAATGATGCATACAATATTCGAGACTACTCTATCGTCTCTAATTCACTACTATGATGCATCATCAAGGATAACATTAAATTAATAAAAATATGGTTCATGATTTCCCTATAATACTTCATTAAAAAGTGTTCTAAGTATTTCATTAAGTAATTTTATTATAATAGAAAAATTTTCTAATTATTTATATCGCAGTAAATCTATATCCTGAGAATCATGTTTTTTGGTCATGATTCCTTCATATCAAACTTTGTATAAAATTGTTCTTTTATCTTCTAGATTTTATGATTATTGGGGAGTATAACCAACAAATAATCCACATGAAATATAATAATGATAAAATCATGACAATCCTAAAACTTGAAATATACACAAGGATCTAAATTATGTTTTTTGCATACAAGTATCATGATATATATATCAAATCTCATGTACCAATATCACAACACCTTCTTGATTCCATGTAGAGATATCTTCAACGTTAAAGCCAAGTTTTATTTAAATTATTCTATAATACCATATAGTTGGATAATGTATATTTTATTGTCAAGATCACCTATATAAAATATTTATTCACATCAAGGTGATCTATATTTAAATTATATATTTCACATATCCTCAGAACTACTCAAATAATCATCAGTATAACAAAAAGAGAAAAAAATTCTTTATAATAAATACCTTCATTATGATAATATCATTTTATCACTATTCTCTCATGATATATTCTACTTAGTCTTTTCCACCTCACTTTATCTTAAACACCCATTTTTTCTCAAACCCTTCCTTCTATGATGTAATGGAACCAAATCCTCAATCTTATTCTTATACATGGATTTATGTTCCTTCTACATCACCACTATCCATGAGGATATGTATGGACTCTCATTAACCTCTATAAAATAATATGTCTCTCTATCCTCCAATAATAAGTAATTTGGAATACTATTATAAATTATGTAGTCTGAGTTCCATAATAGTGCTCTTTTTTCCTATGTTGACCCTCACAGTCAAGACTAAATGAGTTATTGATCATCATGATTGGGTTATACCTCATGTCAAATATATTATTCCTTTGATTCATCATCCACCAATACTATTTTAGTTACTATATTATCTTTCTTCATGCCTTTATTAATCTTCATTTTCACCTTGTATTCTATGGAAATGTTACCCTTATTAACGATAATTTTGTGGGTAGTGGGGTCCCACAAATGATAAACATTCATACCATCATTGTAATCCAAGAAGATACATTTTCTATATCTCAAATCAAAAATTGATATTTTCAAATCATTAAACAATGCATATATAGTGAATTTAAAAGTATTCAATAATGAATAGTTAGAATATTTTTGAGTCCATATCACCATCTATGTATTCATATCGATCTACATTAATAGAGTTAAATTGATTTTGTAAGAGGTATCCCATCACTACTTCAACACAGAATGTCTTTTAAACTCTATAAATTAGCAAAATGTACCTTTTTTTACCCAAAATGGTTCTATTAATCTATTTTTTCGCTTCATAATGCTAAAGAGTGTGTGCCATAATGAAATATATCCTAATTACTTCCTTTTGAAAAAATTAATCAAACTCTTCTCTTGTATATTATTCACAATATTAATTACCCAATAACATGATCTTATTTTCATATTCAAGCTCTTTCCATTCTTTAATGTTGTAAAGATTTAAAAAACATTAGAATTTCTCTGGATTGGGTACACAAAACAAATATTAGAATATTCATCAATGAATAATAAAAAGTATATTTATCCACCTACTTATATAATTTTTTGTTTCGAAACATTGGAATGGGTCAACACTAAGATATCAATGAACCTCACCATTGAAATACTGGACCTAAAAAAGAGTTGTTTTCTTAAAATGTAATGCATAAAAAATGGTAAAAAATATTTTTTAAAGCTAGGAAGAAACTTATGATTAGTAATAAAATTAAAGCATCATTCAGATATATGACCAATATTTTTATTCCATAATGTCTACAATTCCTTAATTATGGTAGTTGATGTGACAAAAATCTATGTATCCTTTAATGATTCACTAATAATAAACTAGATTTTCTTCAATATAATTTCTCCCTTCATCATCACAAGAACACCCTTTTTAGGTCCATCACTCCTTTATCAGTGAGATTCTTTCATTATATCATATAAAATTTTCCCAAATTCAATAAATTCATCTTCATTAACTTTACATGGAATACTCCTTGGATGGTTCATACAATACCATCGTGCATCATCTATTTGATGGTACCAATTCTAAGGATCATTAAGGTCTAATCACTCGCCTTGTACAAAAGACCTTCTATGATAGGTTCATACTAGTCAAAGCAATCCCTTAGAGATGTCATGTTCCTTATTTGTATTTATTTTATTATCCATGGATTATTGATATGTTTTTTAACTAAATAAGTTGAGCCACTTCATTGACTAGTATATTGATAAGTGTAATTCATGAATACATTTTATAATGAATTAATGTTTTGATTTGTGTATTTTAATGAATATTTTTTCAAAATGTTTATAAAATTAACTTGTTTTTTGTTTTTTGGTAGGATACAATGAATAATTGAAAAAGGAACAAAAATAGGTTAATAATGGAGAAAAATTACACATCACACCACGAGCCAAGCAAAGCGGCATGACACCGGATTATTGGGGAAGTTTGAAGCTAGAAAACTGAACAAAAGGGTTACATGATGGATAACTTCAGTACACATCATGAATTTATCAAATAAAACCACCATTGTTGGAAAATTAATGACAAGAAAACATGCTATGAATGACAAGTACATGTCATGTAACCTTATTACACAATGTGAAATATTTTTGGACACATTTTCAGAGAATATTTCTGTGAGACTTTAGATGACTGAAGACTGATCACTTATACATCGTTAGTCCCAGTAAATGATATGTCATTACTCAAAATTCAAATTAATGAACATGATATGAAAAGGATTCATGTAGATGTAGAGGTAATGTGTATCAGGAATATATGATGTGTATCCAAAGTACACATCGTGTAAGGGGTTAAATTTCCAAAATCTCATCTGAGATCCATGCATACAACACGCGGATTAACAAAAATTGGAGCAACATTACAAGAAATATATCCCAAGTACACATCATGATGATGGTCAGATAGAACCCAAATTATGTATATAAATAGATTCTATGGATTATTCTTTGAAGAATTTCAATTTAGAGACAACTTAGAGTGAGAAGCTGCATTGCGCAAGTACCTCCATGAGTCCTATCTATTTTCATTATGCATTTATTTTCTTTTCTCCTTCCCTATTATTATCTCATCACTATGATGAGGGTGTAAATCCTCCATATTCTAGGGAGATGTAATTGAAGGGGGAAGATGCATTGGATTTAACTCTTTTTAATTATTCATGTATTGGGTTTGTGATATTTATATTTTAACTTCAAATACCTCTCTTTTTATTTTATCATGACCATTGATAATTTAATAAAAAAGGAACATTTTAATTGTGCAACTTACTAACCTTAATATGACATGACCACTGTCAAAATTAGGGGAAATTATGTTCAAAAATGGTGTTGGGAAAAACTTTATTCGACAAAACCCTAAACTACTAGACTAAGGGAAATAATTTATTACCGCGTTTAGGAGGGGATACCATGACCATTGAATCTTTATCATCTTGAGTTTGACACTAATCATGAATTAAGCAATATATTTTCTAAAATCCAATTTCACCCATACTTGGAAATTATATTACCTCAACATGATTTCAATATCTGCTTAAAAAACACACAATCTTCTTTGTTGTTATCTTTTAAAACCAAACCAAATCAATATTTTCTCTCCTCTTTCTTAAATAAATCTTTTAAAATTATAAATAAAATAATTCACTATCTCTGTGGGTTTTATAATGAACTCTCCTTTAATACATTTTAATTAATTGAGTAGCATGGTTTGGGTTTTATATATTTATTTTTTCATAGCATCGTAAGGAACTAACGACACCCTATAGGGATATCATATATCTCCATTTCCAAATATACTCACTATATTTCCTAAATATTTCTTTCCACAACATGTATTGTTCCAAAAGCCCTTAATTTTATCTTTCTTAACACAATTTTAACATGGAAAATATTTATTCTTACCCCATTATTTATACCTTCCATGATTTTAAATCCTACTAGAACCATGGTCTATAATCCTTTATTTTTCTGTTGATAGAGATTCTTCTTAGTGAAATATTGTATGTACATCCTATTTATACTAGCACCAACATTATTCTTCAAGAACTATAGTTGTAGAATTGTTGAGTAGAAAACTATCTGTTAGGGTATTATTGGTTTGATTGATGATGAGTTGATCATATGAGTTTGTAAAACATTTAATTATAATCTTTAATACTTCAGGATCCTCTATTTTTTATCCCAATATTGTGAACTAAGAAAATATGGTATTTTTTGTAACTTGGGACACCCTAAGAGAGGGGTGAATCAGGTTTTAGTACAAATTAAACATTTGTTTTACTCGTTTTTTTTTATTTTAGGATCATATTCTTGATTTGACAAGAATATGTATAGCTTATAACTCTAATTTATATATTCAACAAAAAAAATTCAAATATGTAGGAAAATAAATATTGCACATAACAAAAAGGTTTTACTTAGTTCACCAAAAAGGGTTGTGTCCAAGAATTTCATACGAAAATTGTGTCAATTTTCCAATATCCATTATGTTTCACTAGTTCTATGGATACAATTTTGGTTGTTTCCACTCAATGCTAAGGAACAATTCCTTTCAATTTTTTGGGTATATTCACTCCTCCCATAAGGAACACTATCTTTTATCACCTTCATGCACTTTTATGATAATATATTCAATAGTTTAAATACCTAGATATCTTTCCATGATAATAAAAACGTGAATAGATTATTAAATATTCAACTCTAGGTAGATATGTAGTTTATCTTAAAATTATGTTACTTTATCCTTCTACAATACAAATGGAATTAACTCGTCAAGGGTGAGGTTGAATATGTTTCTCCATCAAATAATAATAGAATTTACTCTTCAAATGATGATAATTCTAAAACCTGAATTATCATTCTTCTCACTCTTTTATATACAAAATATAGGGATGATACCATTTCCCCTTTTTTATCAAGATTTCTCTTTCACTATTCTAGATTTATCAAAGAGTTCTGATTTTTGGGTCTCTTTTTCCTTCTCCAAATAATAGATTTTCAATATAATTGGATTTATATCACCTCTATTTTTTATTATGAAAATGATATATCAATTTTTTTATTATAATATCAATACATATTTGTGAAGATACTTTATATAAACCCTAGTTTATAGAACTATCTTCATGCATGCATTTTATATACTTTCTAAAACTTGTAAAACCCTAAGATTTTGTGAAATATTTTTTTCTATTAAATTTAATCTTTTGATATTTTTCATTAAACACAACACTAATTTTATCTTGTGTTACAAAAAACACTGAGTTTAGCTTTCATTATATTCAACACTGATTTTATCTTTCCTTACAGGAAACAACAAGTTTAAATAGAATGTGTCATATTATTAAAATATTATTATATGATAGTTTCTACCTAGTAATTGGAATGGTAGGTATTAATATGATTAATTTAATTATCAAAATAAATTTTATAAAAATTTATATAAAATTAATTCTTGGGTGACCAATTATTTAAAAATGATAATAAAAACTATTTTAAAATAAAAGAAAATATTTTTCTGAAAAAATATTGTTTATGCATAAAAACATGTTTTACATCAATAAATTAAACAAACCACTTTTTTTTGAATCATTTTAATTAAATTAAACTATTATATATTGAATTGAATTTATAATATTCATATTATGTGTTTTCTAGATAAGATATATGAATAAATCTAATTTTATGCTTAAAAATGAATTTTTCTAAAAAGAGGGTTTGTAACATTTTTTGGTGCAATTATTTAAAAAAAATTAAAACTCTAACAAAATTATTTTAAAAAATAAAGTTAATTTTTAAAATCATCATATAAAAATTATTTTAGTGTGATTTTTTGAAAATAATTTATAAAGATTAACTTTTTGATGAATAGGGACAAATACTAAATTTCAATTGAAAACCGCCTTTTTGTTTAATTTATTTATAATGTAAAATTTTATTTTAAATTGGGTTTAAAATAAAATTAGTTCAATTATTAATCCATAAATCCAATTTAGTTTATTGGAATCAATTTAATATTGAATTTTTATTTTAAAAAATTTGTATAATTTTGGACATTTTCTCTTTAAAATAAAGCATTCTCTTCACGTCCGTGGGATTAATTTTAGTTAATTTTTTTCACTTACGTGAATGAAATTTTGAAAAATGGATTAAATATTTGGAATAATAATTATTTATATTCTAGAATAATTTTATCTTTATTTTTGACCAAAATGAATGGTAAAAACATTAAAAATTATTTTCCATTGTTAAGACGGAAATGGTTTTACCAAGTAATTAAACTAAAAATATAAGGCTTAAAGATAAACTAAAACTTTTCAAAAGACCATTTTATTACAACATTTAGACCTTATAAATTATATTATTGATAATTTTATATTATTGTAGCTTTGTCACATCAAAAAATTGTGGGTGAAATTCTTTTTTTTCTTCAAAACATTACAAGTGTGCCACTCACCTCACTTATAAAAGGTCACCCCTTCCCCTCTACTCTTCAAAACTTAAAAAACTTTTTGTTTTGTCCAATACCTACCCATATAACTTCAAAATTTTACTCCACTCATCATATAGTCCTTATTTCTAACCTAAATCTATCCTAGGAAGGCTTTTGATGCAATCCTAAGGAGGATACCAGAAAAAGAGGTAAAGTTCATCAACAATAATTTTTGTTTTATTTCTTCTTCCACTTACATTACTTATTATTAAAACATGATTATATAATAAACTCAGTATATTACATATATTTATATCTTATTATGTTATGTTAATTACCTAAAATGATCTACACTTCTATCAAATGGGTTATGAAATCATCATTCGTGTATACGACGGACTACTGCCTCACAAACCAATGTCATTCATTTTTACATTAAAACCTCAAAAGTATATACATAATAATAGATTTATTATTTATATATTATATTTATGATATTATTATACCTCTAGAATAATTATATTACACATACCTTCTTAATTTATATTTTTTGGGAATACGATAATATTTCTTGTGTGTACGGCGAACTACCACCTTGTGAAGCGATGATATTCATTCACACTTTGAATAGAAGGTAATAAAAAGGATTTAATGAATATATGTGACATATATGAAAAAAACATTTATATTTAATGATAATATATGATTTACCATAATTAATTTTAATACTATGAGAAAATGGAAATAATGTTCATGTGTACATATGGCCTACCATCACTATTAATAGTGTATTTTATTTTATATCACTATTTTTATAGATTAATATAAATAAAAGTAGACTGAATATATATATTATATTTTTTATGTTTAAAATTCTATATATTATGGAACCATGGTCAATTTAATAGGACCAAAAATAAAAAATCAAAACATATACAAAAAACAATGTGGTTATTACCTGAAAGGTAATTTTAACATGGGATTATGGTTTGATATGTATAATTAGGTTTATTTAATACATTTTTATTAAACATATATTTATTATAAATTAGGTTTTAACATAGGTTATGGATTTCAAGCCTTAAGGTATGGGATTTCTAGTCTCTCTATTATTTATGGGAGACATAAGCAAATTCACCACTCATTTATTTTGTGTGGTGTGTATAATGACTCTTTGACATGTTATATCATTAATATACATCTTTTAATGATATTTAAAATTTTATTTAATGTTATTATTTATTGGGTCTTAATATTCAATAGATTACCAAAGCGGTAAGGGATCTTGGTCTCAATTTTTCTACTTTGAGACATATGTTATGTTATGCACATATATTCTTTTATGAGGTGTATATACATCCCATTTTACATTTAATATCATGAATTAATTTATTATCATGATATTATATGTTTAATTTAAGATTATTCTTTCATGGTTCATATGATTTAAATTTACCAAAGTGGTAATGATTTTATATTACAATCTCATTGTTTATCGGGATTATTTATGATTAGATTTATGATCATAAAATATTAAGATACATATCTCAATAAAATCATGAATTTTATTCTACTATGTTTATTTATGATATTTTCAAGTAATAGTAATATCTTTTCCACTCTTTGGTACTTAAAATAAGTGAGAAAATTCTTTTTAGGAAAATACAACTTTATTTATCACCACATTAGAAAATAATTTTTATTCCAAAATCATGTTTTCTAAAAAAATGAAGATTTTTTTTAAATCGTCAAAATAATTTTTTAAAGAAATGTTTACGCATGTTTTATTTTTTACAAAAAAAATAAAGGAATCTACATGTAATTTTTCTAAGAAGTGCATGTTTGGATTTGACCAGAAATGTGAAAGAAATATTTGTTTTAACATGTATAGAAAGAAAAAAACATTCCATTGTCAAGACCATTTTTTAAGCTTCCTTAATAATTTTTCAAGATTATTTTGAAATAAAATTATTTTCAAAATATTTTATGTTTTAAAAAGTGTTTTCAAAAAAGTAAAGGATATATTTCTCAATAGATATTTTAATTGGTTATTCAATATCTTTTTCCATCTAATATGATATTCATTGATGTTATATATTCCATACTGGGGATGTGATCCAAGGATACCATTATTATTAATTATCTTAATAGTTTATGTTTATGATGGGTTGATGTTTAGGAAAAATATTTCTCTTCCATATGTTATTCCATCATAGAATTATTATGAAGCCTGCTTATTTTCTATTGGTTATTATATCACAAAATAATTAAATTATTATAAAACCTATCTATTTTCCATAGGTATGATATGATGAAATGTTTATAAAACCAATTTCATTCCACGTGTTATGATATGATTAATGTTTTATGGTATTTTGGCCCACATATATATGATTTTAATTATGTTATGGGTAAGACCTATGTCTCTCTCCAATATATTGGGTAATGATAAATATTCTATAATCTAAGAGAGGACATGGGTGGTTAGCCCATATCTGAAATGGAGGGTGCAGAGGTGGTTATCCCATAACCAAAAAATAGGGTATGTGGGTGGTTATCCTAAGCCTAAAGCAAGTACAAGGGTGGTTATCCCAAGACAAACATGTTGTGAAATTCTTGGTGGGTATCCTTGAATTAATATTTTCTATTCTTATGTGTATGCCACAAAAATATGACTTATTCAATTATTATGCTATCATGGGTCATACTCTTTGATTCCCTTATGATCCATATCTTATAAACTACCAATACTTATTCTATAACCCTAGATTATGATCTTTTATATGTAAGGTATGATTTTCAAATGTTATTCACATGTTATCATACCCTTCTTCTCATTTTATTCTTATATATCTCACCTTTTCACCCTTAATAAGAATCTATGATCAACCTTTTTTATGTTTCCTTTACTAATGTTATGAAAAATGGTTTTAAGTATGGTATGTTTGTTAAGAGTAATAAATGGTGGATATCTTCATGGATTAAATTTAATATTTTTCATGAATTAATAATATTGTGTTTCAAGATTACAAAGGCACTAAAATATTACAGACCTCAAGAATTTATTTGTGTAATGTAATGATTATTCATCAAAAAGATATATCCATGTATAAGAATATTGTGTTTCTATATTTGGTATCAAAATAAAGGTTTAGTTAACTATTGGAAAATGGGTGAGAAAACTTTGTAATATTCTTAAATATATGTCTAAGGATGAGATTAAGGGTGAGTCAATTTATATAAAAATGTTATCGAATTTTGGTAAAGGATAGAGTGGGTGGTTTCTAATAAATTACATCCATGTCTAGATACTGTAAGTGGATTTAGATCTAGAATATAGGTTCCCCGAGGAAATAACTCTAAAAAGAGTGTATTGATCTGGACTCAATCATAACCTGGTGCATGGAAATGGACCTCACTACACATCTATTTTTGACACTCTTGGGGGATATGATTTGGAAATCTCCAAACTCTATATGAACCATTTTGAAGATTTTTAATATATTGCGACTATGAATTACCGAGGATAAACCTAAGGTGTCATAGATTAAAAATAATTTATTATGATTTACACATCCTAAAAGATATTTTCCATGATTATGTGGTTTTCCACTATAATTAATATTGTTAACACTATGATTTTTGGTTTTAGTCAATGGCTATAAATAAAAATAATCATGTTAACATTGAGCCTGATGGACAATTCAGGGACTAAGAAAGAAAATTGGATGATAAATAGAGATAAATATATTGTGATTATTCCTAATCATATATCATGATATAGGATTTAAAATGATAAATTTGGTGATATCCCTAACACATCAAATAATAAGATGTACTTTTAAGAAAGTTCATGCCATAATAAACATAGAGTAAAAAATATTTGGCATCCCACATGTCAATAAAGTGTAAAGGAGAACCTTGAGTAATATCTCTTATATAGGGGAATATGTTATTTGTGTGGAAAATAAGGTTATAAAGTGTATATTCCTTGATAAATTTAATGTCTTATGTGTGGGTAATATGGGAATTACCCAAACCAATTTCTTGACCCAATAATTAATTTCTAGACTAATGAAGGACCTATTCTATGCCAATAATTGAAGTGTAAGGATTATATTATTTATGTTTTTTGATTCAAAAATAATGTTATAATAATTTTTAAATATATAAGGATTGTTCAGTATAAGTTTTTCATTAAGTATTTGAAATAATATGTTGTAAGATATTGATAACCTAAAATGTGATTTAATGTCAAGGTGATATTCATAGAAAACACATGATCAATGGAAATATAACCATTTATATTTTCTTGATATTGTGATAATGATTTTTGTATAAAGCATTGATTGGTATGGATAAATTAAATATTATGGTATTGATGACCTTGGAACATATTATTATTTTGTAGAAAAATTGTTTTATGTTTTCATTGATGTAGTTTACAATAATTATTGGATTTATGAAATATATTCAATAATATTTGCTTTTATTCAAGGAATAAGGAAGCATTTATGTTTTAAATTTGTTTTTATGGTAATTCATGTAATTAGAATTTTTCAATAGAACACATGATGAAGGTATTCACATTTTTGGTGTGTGATAATAAAGATCTACTTTATGATATATGGGGGATTAATGCTTGGTTGATTTTAAGAGATTTAGTGACATTCTTTATAAATTTTGAATTTTGGAAGGGTTGTAAAGTTAAACAATTATGGAAGTTTTTAAGTTAAATTTTGGAAGAGGTTTTAGAGATTAATATATTATTTCACAATATGAATATTTCTGCATAAGTTTTACAAATCATTTTTTATAATAAATAGAGATCATAGGAATAACTTATCATTCTATTATGGATCTTACGATCCGTTAAAATTGAATCTTAGTTCTTCATGCCTAAAAAATTATTCTTGGATATTTATTTCTTGGACTAAGAGATGAATCATTAATTTATCAAATAATAGGATAAAATTGGGATTATGAAATAGAAAAAAATTAAGTATACTTTATTATATTTTTAGGTAGTTAAATAATTCCTCAACACTAGGAAAATAATTTTGAAACAAAATTTTATAATAGTAAATTTATTTCATTAAAACCAATATAATTTTAAATCATCACATATTTATGGTTTTAATTCAATTTAAATTTCATTGATCATTAAATTTATTGTGATCAATGTTCTCTATCACTCTCCATCAGTATTTGGGTGTTATTTTTCTATTCAATGTCCATGTTTTCACTTCCCACCTATGTTCTTCTATTTTGGAACCTAGTATGTGTTATTAGATATGTCTTTCAAACATCCATTTATATTTTCAAATAGAATTTTTAATTAACCCTTTTTATGATGTGGGTTTATATGAATTTTTTTTTCAAATATTAAACCTCTGATGACTAGGATGTTTCTCAAGGGATAAGTTCATTTTAAGGGGCGTAGAATGTAACACCCTAAGATTTTGTGGGATTTTTTTTCAGTTAAATTTAATCCTTTAAATACTTTTCACAATAAGAAATACTAATTTTTTCTTACGTTAAACACAACATTGAGTTTAGATTGCATTACAAGCATCACTGATTTCAGTTTTTGTTACACATAACACTAGGTTTAAACGAAACATGCTAGATTATTAAAATATTATTATATGATATTTAATACCTAGTTTTTGAATGCTAGATATAAATTTGATTATTTAAATTATTAAATTATATGTTTTATTCATGTATAAAAAATTGTTTTTTTGGTGACTAATTAATTAAAAATGAAAATAAAAACTAACTAATAAAAAAGGAAATCTTTTCTTAAAAATATATTTTTATGCGCACAAACACATTTTACCTCAATAGATTAAACAAACCAATTTTGGTGAATAATTTTAATTATATTTATATATTATATATCAAATAATTCATTTAACATCTATCTTCTTTTTCTCTATACAATAAGTATGAATAAATCCAATTTTACTCTTAAAATTGTGTTTTCCTATTTAGCAGGTTTGTCGCCTTTTTTGAAGCATTTATTTTAAAAATAATTTTTAATAATTTAAAAATATTATTTTAAAAAATAAAATTCATTTTTTGAATCATAATATCAAAATTATTTTTGGGTTAATTTTTGAAAATTTTCAAAAAAGATTAGTTTTTTGATGAATAGGGAAAATTACTGAATTTTAAATGAAAACTGTATTTTAATTTAATTTATATATAGAAATGAATTATATTTTAAATTAATTATAAAGTAAAATTAGTTCAATTATAAATAAAAAATTATAATTTAGGTCATTGGAATTAATTTTATTTTAAAATTCGATATAAAAAATATGTAGAATTTTGAACATTTTCTCTTTAAAACCCCATGTTCTCATTGCGTCTGAAGGATTCATTTTTAATTAATTTTTTCCATTTATCTGAATGGAATTTGGAAAAAATAATTTCATATTTTTAATAAGATTAATTTATATTCTATAATAATTTCAAATTAATTTTTTACCCAAATGAATAGTAAAATAGTAAAAGGTATTTAACATGGTTTAGGTAAAAATGGGTTTTCTAAGGGGGTTACACTAAAAAACTATGGGTTAAAATTAACCCAAAACTTATCCAAAACCCATTTTATGAAAATATTTAGACCTTTTCCATTTTATTATTTAAACTTTTTCATTATTGGAGCCTTGTGACAAGAATAAAACATTGGCAAAATTGTTTCTTTCAAAAAAAAATCAAGTGTGTCACTCACCACACTTATGGAAGGCCACCCCATTTCTTATCCTCATAAAACCTTAAAAACATTTTTATATTGAATAATAACTTCCCAAATAAATTCCAAAATTCTATAATATAATCCTACAATCCTTATTTTGGACATAAATCCAACCTAGGAAGGCTTTTGGTGAAAACCTAAGGAGGATACCCGAAGAAGAGGCAATAGTCATCAATGAGTGTTTTTGTTTTAATTATTCCTCCACATACTCAAATTCGTATTAAAATATGATTATCTAATAACCTTATTATCTTATATACACTAATATGTTGTTTTCTTAAGGTCATTACCTACAATAATCTCCACTTCCATCAAATGGGTTACGAAATCATCATTCATGTGTACGACGATGTGCCGACTCTCAAACTGATGTCATTATTTTTTCAATTAACTCCTCTAAAATATGAAAATAATGATAGATTTATTATTCATGTATTATATTTATTATATTATTATAATTTTAAAATTATTATATCACACATACCTTCATGTTTTCTATTTTTGGAATAGGATAACATCACTCGTGTGTACAGCGGACTATTTCCTCATGAAGTAATGTGATTATTACACTCTTTACATGGAAGTAAATGAGGATAGGTTTAGTTAAAATATGTGAAATATGTGAAATAAAAATGTTTCTCGAATTATAATATTCCATTTTCCTTTATTTCTATGAATTTTTTATGAAAAATGAAACTATTTTCCCGCGTACATACAAATTGTTGTCTCTATGAATGTTGTATTTCATTTTCTGTATCGATATTTAATAGATTATTATAAATATATATAGATATATATACTGAATATATATTATATTTATTTCATTTTTAACATTCTAGATATTATGAAACCATTATCAAATTAAGTGGACCAAAAATAACAAATCAATACATATACAAAAAATTAAATAGTTATAACCTGAAACATAACTTTAATAGGGAGTTATTAATAAACAGGAAATAAAAGAGCATAAGAAAATCATATATAGTATGATATATATATATATATATGGTTATATAATATATTTATAAAATAATTATATTTATTATACATGAGTTTTTACATGTATGATTTAAGTCAAGACTTAAGAAAAGGAATTTCTAGTATCCCTTTTATTTTTGGGAAACATATGAAAATTCACTATTCATTCTATCTATGTGGTATATATAATTTTCTTTGACATTTTATATAATTAATCTCGTTTTTTAATCATAATTAATTTTTTATTTTTTTTATGATTTATTGTGTCTTGCGATTCAAGAGATTACCAAAGTGTTAAGGGATCTTTGTCTCAATTTCCCTTATTTGATACAAATGATATGTTATAAAATTGTCTTATTTTATGAGGTGTATATAAAACCTCTTTGAAATGAAATATCATGAATTTATTTAATATCATCATATTATAATTTTTATTTAACTTTATTCTTTCATGTGGATTGAGATTCAGAGTGACCGATGTGGTGATGATTTTATATTACAATCTCATCATTTATTAGGGTTGTTTATGATTATGTTTTCGATGATAAAATATTATGATAAATATATAAATAAGATCATTAATTTTAATATACAATGGGTTTTCATGATATTTCCAAGTAATATAACCATTTTTCTACTCTTTGGTAGTTAAAATAAGTGGGTAAATATTTTTTAAGAAAATTCATCTTTATTTCTCACCTTAGTTAAAAACACATTTATCTTCCAAACTCATGTTTTCTAAAAATGTTTTTGAATTTTATTTAAATTATCTATATTATTTATTGAATAAATTTTTACCCATAGTTTAATTTTTACAAAAACAAATTGAATGTAATATTCATGTCATTTTCTAAACAATGCTCTTTTGGCTTTTACAGAAAATGTGAAATGAATATTTGTTTTAACATGTACGACATGAAAAAAAATTCTTGACATCATGAATGTTATTTTATTTTAATATTCCTTAATTATTTTTTTGGGTTATTTTCAAATAAATGTATTTTCAAAAAAAATATATTTTGAAAAGTATTTTTAAATTTGTATGGATATTTTTCTCAATTAATGTTCTAAATGATCATTCAAAGTCATTTTCAATCTAATATGACATTTATTGATGTTTTCTATGCCTTACTAAAGATATAATACAAGGATACCATTCTTATTCATTCTCTGAATGGTTTATTTTTATTATGACATGATGTTTGTAAAACTCATTTCTCTTCCAAAGGTTATACCATTAAAAAATTATAATGAAACCCGATTCTTTTCTATAGGTTATGCTATGATTAAATAATGAAATGACTAAGAAACCTATTTATTTTCCATAAGTTATGATATGCTGAAATTTTTATATAACCTATTTCATTTCATAGGATATGATATGATGAATTTTTTGGGATCTTATGGCACACATGTGTATTATTTTCAATATGTGATGGGTGGGAACTATATCTCCCTCCAATACATTGGATAATGATAAATGATATATGAAATAATAGGGTAAACATGTGGTTATACCAAGATTTAAAATGAGGGTACCTAGGTGGTTATCTAAAGCCCAAAAAATAAGGTTTACAGCTGGTTATCCCAAGCCATAATTAGGTACATGGGTTGTTATCCCAAGCATAACATTTTTTGAATGTATTTGTAGGTATACTTAATATTATTTTTTATATTATTATGTGTATTAAAAAAATATATCTCTTATGTAAATGTTATTATCCCATATCTCTTGTTCTTTTATTCCCTTATGATTCATATATTTTTAACTACCAATAATTATTCCATGATACAAGACTTGGATCTTTGATATGTAGGGTGTTATTTTTAAATGTTATGCTCATGTTCTCATACCCTTATACTCATGTTATTCTTATGTATCTCTATGGATTATTCTTACTAATCATTGGATCTCACCCTTTCTTATGTATCCTTTCCCCATGTTATGAATAAAGGTTTTAAGTAGGGTTTGTTTTTTAATAGTACTAAAGGAGAAGATCTTTATGGGAGACATTAAAGATATTTAATGAATTAATAATATTGTGTTCCATGTTTCCAAATGAACTAAACTATTAATATCCTCAATCATGTGTTTATTAAATGTAATGAATATTCATCTAAAAAATTTTAATATCCATGTATGATAATCCTGGTTTTCTATAAAACTCTTGGTTAAATATAATATCTTCTTGTTGGGGTATCACTATATATTCTTTACACAATTCATGTTCATGGTGAAACCTTCCTAAAAATATAAATCATGGAATGTTCTCAACTTTTTCTTCATATGATTACTTTGAATAAATGATTTTCAATGCTCTCTATTCAACACTACTTCATGTAAGTAATATTACATGGATATTTCTTCATGGAAACATTATTTCCACTAACTTCACTTGGATCATGTTCACTACATGAAGTTCTCAAATTCTACTTCTCACAGTTGGTCTATGTGTGAGTTTCTTCACACATATAGTAAAAATATGAATCTATTTCATGTAGGAACACTCCCATGTTTGTTTTATCATAATAGAGAGCTCACTACCTCCTAAAAATATTTTTACATTACTCTTCTTTTATCTATGAATCTATATCACCCTCATGTTCTTGATACCTTTTAAATGAAGTGGTCAGGGATATTTATTAAAAAATTACACTACCTTACTCTTTTAATCAATGATTTTTTTGGAGACACATTAGAAATCATTTATAGTGTTTCACTTCATCTTTTCCCTCAATAAAAAATTTATTTCCTTTAAATTTTCCATTCACTTACTTGTTCTTGAATGAACTCCTTATACTCCATTATTATAATCTCGTACCCATAATTATGTATGAAATAATATATTTGGGTTCATGAACTACTTATTGTAACCTTGAAATGACCTTCTTCGCATTTTCAGTGACCATAACATGACCTTCATCTCTTTGGTATAGAATGTTAATTTTAGAAACAGTATGGTCTGACTATTATAGGTTTTGGAATGATATCAACTACCATGACATGATCAAACAAGGTGTGTCACAAGCACCTGGTGAAACCACTATGGGCGCACTTGAGGTAGGATACAATATATATGATTTTGTATCATAGTACACCCATGTTTTGTAAACATGAATATTACACTCATTCTATAAGAGTACCACATTAATATATCATTTGGGGAAAAACTACTCAATAATATCCAACGAACCAAATGCTTCTAAATAGATCATGTTGTGCCAAACCCATACCATAGCGACAACCTCCATGCCACTCCAAATGGTAGTGTTCTACCTTTGGGTTACCCTAATGCACTTCCTATCCTTCCAAACCTGCAAGGGCTCTCTACTCATAATTCACCACCTTAGCCAGGTGGATGTTAATCTCTTTCACTACTCTTAAGGGGGTGGTTGGTTTCTTTATCTTAATATCCTTGTTAGTAATATTGTATTCTTAGATTTATATCCCCAAAACACTTATCCAAAAATCATTTCTACTAGATAAATTTTTTTAATTTCTTTAAAAAACCAGACCAAACCATGTGATCCCTTATCAAAAACCACTTATCAATCTTCCTAATAAAAAATCTTATAAAAAATATAAAAAAAAATTCTTAACAAATACAAATAATAGTCATAACAACTCCATTAAAAAATATATTTCCAGATATTTCAATAATTATCCATGCATAAGATCAACAAGTTAATAATTCATTCAATCAATCCCAAAATATATTATCAACAAATCCAATATATAAAATCAATGTAGTAACAATATCCCGCTTTTTACTTTATTGAAAATATCACCTAATATACATGGATTTTATGTTTCTATTATTCTTTTCCTATGTTTTCAATAAAATACAAAGGATCTTCTAAATTATAAATTTAATTTCATGTCCTCTCCCACAACATCCTTGAATTTCATAGTGTTACCTATTCATATTTACTTTCCCTTGTTCTATATTATAATTTTACTATATTAATTTACTCTAATTCATGTCTTGGATCTATAAAATATTTAATAGCATCAAATCCTTTAAACTATTCATAACCAAAATCTATTGAAATTTTAATTTCTAATCCATTTTCATACTCTAGCTGTATTATTTCCACCAAATTCCAATGAGTAAATTTACCAATTAGCAATGATTTTTTAAGAAATCCTCTAAGCCTATGGAGAAAGTGATCAATATAAAAAACAATATTCCTTGTTTATAATATCAATTTTTGTTTATATAAAATAGTAACTTCAATAAATGTGATCTTCTATACATTTTATATTGAAAAAAACATCATGTGATCATAATCACACCAACACAAAACAAACAATATATAATCAATAAAGAATAAATTTTATGAGGCGTACCACATGTTGGATCAATTGATACAATTAAATATTCATGATATTATTAATTTCATAGGGATTTTTACTTTTTATATAATTATAATTTTTCTTTTAGAGATCATCAAAAAATTCCCCTAAACTCCTTCAACTCTTGACACCATATTTTAAGATAAATTTTCTGCATAGGGAACCAATTTTTGGTAATGATATTTTATCTTTAGAGAAAACAAACCCCATGGGTCATATATCCTTATTAGGCATACATCAATTTAAATGTATGTTAAATAATTTAAATTCATGGGGATAGGGTTACCTCCAACATCCTTAGGTTGGTAATTTTTGTTGGTCTTGGTGGACCAACCCATTCATTCCTAATTTCATCCAACCCTTAATAGTGGTTATACTAGAAAATATACTTGTATAGAGTTCTATTTTTGTGTGAGATTTATATTTATCCATAATATTTGGATTGGTTAACATCTTGGTAGTGAGATTAAACCCACTAGTACTTATTTCTTCAAATAGTTAATTTTATAGAAATCCTCCATCCTGTTACCTCTACAATAAGAGGACTCTTCAACCAAACTTTATCTCTTTCCTTATAGTGTAGTTTATAAATCCAAAAAAAATATGTATGTTTTCCTACTCTTCTATCTCCATTAGTTTCACATCATGATTTGTTTCCTATGGTGAGTCTTTCATGAAATGTTCATCCATATTCCTCATAAAAGGAATATTTTTTTTCTTTATCTTCTAGATTTGTCTTATTTATTTCTATGAGATAATTTGTGTGTATAAGGATTTATTCTTAGAAAAATTTTAATTGAGCTCTATTTCTCTTCTATAAATCATTAATTATATCTTCCACCATAATATATTCTCATTCTATACAGACCTATTTCAGGTTTTTTATAGGAACTAAGGTATTCCCATTGATAATTTTAACTTTTTTTCATGTTATAATTCCTTTCCATATTCCCACAATTATCACAAAAAAAACATATCCCATTAAAATAATATATCATTTATTCATTTCTAAGTTGATATATTGATGCATTAATTTTTATTCTTCCTTTCACCACTTGGGCATCATGACACACATTCATGGTTTGCCTCATTCATCAACAGGAGTATCCCTCTATATCTAATTTTCACTATGAGTATTTTCATTCATATTTTGAAATAAAACTCCTTTATTATGGTTCAAATAATTTTTATAACAATTTAATTTCATAATATATAATATACCAATTATAATATTTAAAAAAATATTACAAAAAGACCTGTCATTTCATAATAAAAACACATGTTATCATATTTCCCTATTTGTATTCACTTGTTTGATTTGAAGGCTCTATACTTATTTTGAATTTTTTTTCCTGGTTTATCATTGTGAACTCCTCGTATATTTACTTTCTAATTCACTTCATACTTCTTAGTATATTTATATGATAATGTATCAAACCTAAAATCATATTTTCCCATAGTAATGTTTCTTTAGCCTTCATACATCTAATCAATTGTTCTTGATGAGATGGTATATACATAATGAATTTTATTATTTGTATGAAATATGTCATTAAATCTGTTCATCTTAACCTCAAAATAGAAACACTTCTTGTTGATTTGATCCCTTTTATCTAGTAGAGATTTTTGTTTTGTCTTCAAGATTCATTTTGAGAAATGTCACCTACTTTTAATTTTCTTCTTGAAAAGATACTACGAAACTTTTAAGTTATTTAATCATTTTTTTTCTAACGGCGTGTAGATGATAATTCTTAACTAACATCCCTAATATAAATTCTCCTTAAAATTATATCAATTTATCTTCCATAATCATGACCAAATATTCTACTTAATCTCTATTATTCTCTAATATTTACAATTCAAGTAAAAATATAGCTTTAACTTCTTTCTCAATGACCTACCATGAGAAACTTGTTATATAATCATTAGATTTATTCAAAATAATCTCCATCTATTCAATACTTATCTGAAGCTCTTACTCATTGCCCTTTATTTGTACCTTTTCCTGTTCATTTTCATCAGTGTCCTCATCAAATGTATATAACTCAACTTTATCTCTAAATCATCCAAAACTCTCTTTCAAATATATAATATTTTAAGGGATCACAAAAATTCCAACTTTTAAATTTAGATACTTCTACCTCAATAGACATAATATTATCATTCCATCTTTCAATAAAATCACTCATTATTTCAATAACTTTTTCCAATTATTATAATTTTTTATTCAATCCATCTTATTTGTGAATTGCATTATGATATTCAACAACATATCCATTCTATAATATATCAGCTTCCAGTTTATCACAATACTCATATGACTATTTAAATATTCCTTCAATCATCTAGTTTCTCTTTATTTAAATATCTAATTCTTTAAAATCCCCTTTAAATTATACATCAACGTCAACAACCCCCCTAGTTTATTATTCTCTTTATATTTCAACTTTTCCTTCTTCTCTTGATCTTTCGTATTTTCCTATCAAGATGAATGTTACATAGCAAGTGATATCAAATTTTCAAGATTACATTAGATAAAAAATGATAAGGTTCAACACTAATTCAAAACCTTTATCTTGAGACACCATAAGAGGGGGTGGAATCAGAGTGTATCCCAAATTAATCTTTTCATTTACTTGTTTATTTTTTATTTAAGGATCTTCTTCCTATGTTATAAAGAACCGTGCTAAAACTGTAACTCTTAATTGTTCAATAACCAAAACAAATTTAAATAAAATGTAAATTAAATCATGCATATTTAACAAATTATTGACTTAGTTCACTATCATGGGATATGTTTATGAAGAACTCAACAATAGTGTATCACTGTTTCAAGATCCACTATGGTTCACTAATTCTATGGATATGGGTTTGTTCGTGGCCACTCTATTCCAATGAACACTTCCATATAATTTTTTGGGTTTAATCACTCTTAACCCATGGAAAACTTCATTCTCTTTACCTTTATGCACTAATCTAGGAAGATCATTAATATTTTATAGAAAAATGGGTCTCTTTATTATTATAAAATAGTACATAACATTTTCACCTTCAAATCAGGGTAGACGCATGGTTGGTCTTCTAAATTTTATGTGTTCTCCTTACAAAAGTAAGATGTAGTCAACTTCTCAAGTTTGAGGGTTGATTATTTTCCTCCCTCAAATCACAATAGTACTTCCTCTTTAGAATATTATGATTCCAAAACTGAAATTATCCTTCAATTCACTCCTTCTATAGTTAGATATTGTGATGATAATCCAAACTCTTAGATCTAAATATTCTCTTATTCATATTACATCTATTTTTTATTTTTAAATTGATATATAAAATATTTTCTTCTATATTGTTTATAAAGATTAAAGAAACTACTTTTCATAAAACCTCATTCAAAGAACTACCATCATTTTTATATTTATGTTCTTTGTGTAAACATCATTTCACTGTACCATATTCATACAGATTTAGCAATTCATGAACTTTAAAAAAATTAATTTTTCAATACTAGATTCATGAAAATATAAATCATGGATTGTTCCTAACTTTTTCTTCCCATGCATACATTAGACAAGTGATTCTATATTCTTTCTCCTCAATACTTCTTCACATAACTCAAGTTGCATGAAACTTTCTTCTTACAAATATAATTCTCATGTAATTCTCATTGATCATATTCATTATATGTATTTCTTAAATTTTACTTTGCATACATGGTCCATGTGGGAGTTCCTTCACATACTTAGTTGAAAATTTAATTTATTTCACATTGGAATGCTCCCTTGTAAGTTTTATATTAATAGAGAGATCACTCCCATCAAATAATAATTGTATATTGATAATTTTTCACTCTGAGTCTCTATCACCCTCTTTTTATTGATACCTTGAAAATTAATAGGTTGGTATTATTTATAAGAAAATTCCACCTCCTTAATCAACCTCATAAATGATCTCTCATGTGAGAGTCTCAGTAGAAATCCTTCGTAGTGTATCACTTTTTCTCCGTCTTCTATGCAAAGAATACTATTGTAACAACCCCAACTCTTGTAACCCAAATTTGATGGTTAATTTATTCTATTAGTAAAATATATAAGGGATAACATGACAAAGTATTACACAATTTAGTAGTCTTTAAAGACTAGATATATACATGTTTTCTATTTTTCATTAGAAACATTAAATAAGAGCATTATAGACTTCAAGAAAACTTTATTATTCATTTTAAAAATATCCTTTAATTAATTCAAAGTTCCCTTATTATAACCCTACTGAAAGTAAAAAAAATAAAATGGGGAGTGTAGATTCTCATTTTTGGAAATTATATAGTAGAATATATCATGGTTATGAAATGTATAAACAATATAGAAGAGAGTATAATTAAAAAAATGTTCAATATAATAAAGATTGAGAATAAAATTTATCTATGTGTGAAAAGGAAATATAAATAATCACATGGATTACAATGAATAATTTATTAGTGAAGGAATTCATAATTTTAAACATCTTAATATTATCATCAATACCACATCCAAGGAATCATAATTATCATCAAGAACACACCCAATCCATCATTCTTATTATCATAACTACAACTAATACACCATTCTTACTATTAAGAATGTATCCAAGTCATCACACTTATTTTCAATACAACATCCGAGACATCATTCTTTACCACCATGATTATATCCAAGTCATCATTATTACTATCTATACCATATCCAAATAATTATATTTATTATCAAGGACATGGGTGAAACTTTATTAATAAATGGGTAATTATATGTCAAATACCTAAACATTTTGTCTCATAAGACCTATCAATTCAACTAGGGGATATATAATTATGATACTCATCCATAACTTACACATGTAAAATATATCCCTCAAATATTTAATGATTAATATAATACATAATCAACTTTCCTCATCACTAAGTAAACAAATATATTGGAATAGAAACATATGGGATATTAATACTTTACCTGATAAATAATTAAAATAACATGATCATAAGACATCCAAAGAAGGAAGGTGGTTTGAAAAATTAAGTAATACATCTAGTGAAACTTAAGAAAAAATTAATAATGTTAAAATATATAAACAATGCCTTCAGAATAGAATAAAAAATTTACTTGGAGAAAGAATAAGAAATACCCTTTATATTTTTTATACCCTTTTTAGAAAATATTTTAAGGGAATATAAATTTATTTCAAAAACCATGAAAACATTGAGAGTAAGTTTCTTAAATAATATATATGAATTTCATTGGAAAAACCATTAGTATATAATTTTTTTAAAATTAATATTACTTTCATATATTATGAAGAAAGTCAATATCAATCAAAATAAATTCATATGTCACTTTTAAATAATATTTTAAATAATGTCTCCAAAATAAGTTTAAAAAAAATATTTAAAAATATAAATATCAAAAAATTGAATTTTGAAATGAATTAATGCATAAATACACAAATTTTTATTTAAATATAAAAGATACAAACAAGAATAATATTTTAAAAAATCATTATTGAAATCCACATTGTTAAAAGAGTAATACATCTTGATTTTTAAAATAGGTGAATATAAATATAAAGGTCACAGGAAATAATAAATATTTATATTCCAAAGTTTGAAAGGATAATATTGGTAGGAATAATAATATGGATATATAAGATAGTGATTTTCATCTAAAAAGAAACGATATTGGAAAAGAAACACTTCATGAATGGGTTTAAATAAAAATAACTTGAAGGGGAAAACATAAAATATAAATATAAATATCATAAATAAATATATTCATGGTAAAATATTTCAAATTTAAATTATAAACACCATACAAATGATAATAGTTCATAATATAAAACATATCTCAAATAAGGAATTTTGAGAAGTAGAAACCCTTAATTTTTATTCCTGAATTTTAAAAAAGATATATAAACTCCTATATAATAAATGTAACCATATTAATCACTTATTTTATAACCTTATTAATATAAATTAATTATTATAATATTAAACTATAATCATTTATTATAAATTTATTAGCTATTTATTGTCTATTTTCATCATCAATTGTTAGTATCCATGATCGTTTCATAAAAGTTTTGTAATGATGATATCTCTCTTCATTATTTGATATAAATTTAATCATTAACTAATTTCTCAATATAATATAACATATGATACTTAATTACTTTTAATGTTATATTTTCATTTCATGAGATCTTTAGTTATGGCTTGCAAGGATGAAATTGGTGATAATCTAGTTTCTGAAAGTTTTAACTAATGAAAGGTATTGTAATAATTAATGAGTTAAGTATAAATATTTCATTTATAGAAAAATAAATAAATAAATAATATCATATTTTTTAATTAATTACATTCTTATAGACATTAATTTATGGTGGTGTTTAATAATGAACTTCATTTTATGGAGTAAGTAGTCTCCACGTAGACACGAATGAAGTTTTTATTTTCCATTGAATACAGAAAGTTAGATAACAGATTCTATTTTAAAAATATTAATGATGTTATAAATACCATATTTATTCATTAAATATATTATTATAACCATCCATGTATGTAAGTGATGAAAAATGAAGAAATTTTACCATGGTGGAAAATCATTGGGGGCGTTTTCATTTTTAAAATGATATAGTGGGGAATAAATAATGATTTTACAATGAATATAATACAATTTCATTATACCAATGGTATTTATGTGATTATGTTAATATGTTTATAATATATTTGGATGATTTTGGATTTTAAATTAAAAATAATAAAAGACTAGGTAGTGGATATTACATTTGTTTGGGATTTGAGACTTCTCTTGAAATAATTCTTGGAATTGAAGAAATTAGACTAATATATTGTAAACAAGGTCTAAAAAACTTGAAAGGGGATTATAGTAAATTTAATATAGAATTGGTTTCAATGAAATTTATAAGTAAAAGGGTCTCTTGAAGTTGTTGGGAGTGAGATCCTTTTATATGAGAAAAAATGGACTTTTCCTTTGAATTGAATGGTAGGTGAGTGGTAATAATTTGAAAATTCATAAGGGAAAGATGGTAATTCCAAAAGAAAAGGTTCTTTTATTGGTGAAAATGTGATGTATTTTATTTTAGTGATTTATTTTTTTTATTTAATCCCTAGTGTATGATTATATTTTTTTAGTTTCTATTTTGTGGAATGAAATGATGTCATTCATGTATTAGGTGGTTTATAGTATGCCTCCAAGAACGGTAAAATGAGTTTGATCCATAGTGTATGATGAAATTTTTTTGTTTGAGTTTCCAGCCATGAAATGATTTCATTAATGTATATGTTGGTTTATAATATTCCTCCCAGAATTTACAAAAGTGTCTTTCAGTTCTATAATCGACCCAGAATCTAAGTGGCATGGTGGATGTTGAAAAATCATTGATCTTAGATCCCATATTAGATTTCTTGAATCATCATACACCTTCTTTTTATAGTAATCAATGGTCTATGTATGTGGTAAGGAGGATTGAAATAATTTATTTAATCCTCAATTCACTCAAATACCTGAATATTCATAGTTAAGATCAGTTCCAATATTTCTTTTTAGTTTTTTCAGAGTTTTGTGATAGTCTATGATACATTCTCAATTATGTGAAGGTATTTCTAGGGAAATTTTTAAGATAGTGTTTATTCAGTGGTTCTTTCTTAAGGATATGAATGAGAAGAGAGAACTTGATATTATGATCCTTCATCAGGGTATACAGTCAGTATAGTAGTGCATAAATCACTTTCTATATTTAGTTATCTTTTCATCAGAACTGGTTATCAATTATTCTAAGAATGATATTTTATTCAAAAGTGGGATTCACCAATATTTTTTTATATCTATACTTCCATATATCCTGACATATTTTCATGTGGTTTTTAATGAGTGAATTTGGGTAGAATTTGAAAAATCTAGGAAACTAGTGGTGGTTAATTCCATAGTTACTTCTATTTAGAACAAGGGTGACCAAAAAGGAGAGAAGTGGAAGTTGGATGAGCTAGAGTTAGAATTAAAGGGTCCTTCTCATGGGAGGAAAATATATCTTGTTTTATTCCATTGTGAGGATCCAAATCATTATTAACCCTCATTTTTTAACCCTACTATAGTTTTCCTCTATTGTGGTCTTTTGGGTCATCATCAGAAGTTGTGTAAGATTGGTTTTTGAAATAGGTATTAGGTTTAATTCTTTTATGGATGGGTTATTTGGGGCCTTTCATTTAATGGTTCAAATTTGGGTTGATTTTTGGATCATCAACTATTTTTTGTTAGAATTTAGTGGGTGTATTATTTATGGGTTGTTATTATATATGGGTTTGAATGTTTTTTCTAGAACTCCTTGTTATTTTTAGAATATCCCTTATGAATGGCCATGGATGTTTCTATTTTTTCCTCTCGCTTTAGAGGTTGTTTGTGTGTGTCATTTTGATGTTCCTCATCATTTAGGTGAACCCTTATTGTGATTGGTGGGTTGAACTCATTTTATGTTGAGTATATAAGTTTCTCATTAGTTGGACATGTGAAAGGCCTTTATTGAATGATTGGATAACTCTGGTTGAAGATCCACTAGTTGGGTTTGCATACTAGCTGGTGTTTATCTTGGGTTGTTTAGTATCCATTGTGTGAGGGTGATTCTGTTTATGAATCTGGGTTATTTGTGTGTGTTTTGGACCATGGTAGGAAATCATGTAATTTATTTGAGTACCTTTATGGTTTTTAATAATTGTTTCTATTTGGAAGTGGTTTTGGGTTTAGAGTGAGTTCTCTCATGGTGGCTTAGTTATTTTTAAAATTCATATCTTTGTAGTATTTTTCAATTTCACCATATTTTAAGAGTTCTAAATGATAGGGAGACCCTTTTAGGTCTCCCTTACTTATTAGGACTTCTTTTTTGAGTTTCTTATTTCAATTGTGTTTGAATATGTTTGTTGATTCTCATTAATAATTAGTTTGATTATTTTTAGAGGATCTTGGTTAGTTGGTTGGATTTTATTTCAAATCATGATGAGAGGTTCTTTTGGTTAAGTCCTTTTTAAGATCTTTTACTCCCTATCACTATTTTCTAACCACGTACTTTCAATGGGAAGAAAGTAGAATTGATGGTATAATTGTGACACCCACATGTCATTGTAATCTTATATTGTTTTATTTTATATTTTATTAGGTCATTCCAAGTATTGGTAATTTATATGATGGAATTTATGTTTTTTGTAGGTTTTTTGGGTGGTGCATGGTTTACCTACGTAGTTAGGTATAACCATGTGTTTCCAATGAAGAGCGTGTTTTCCAATAAAAATTGAGGTTTTTAATTGTATCAACATAGTTATTTAAACGATTTTGGAGGTCATAACCTAGGTGGAACATTTTACATGATTGGGACATTGTTTATAAAACTGTGTAGTAAAAAGAAATTTACCCAAAATATCATCTTTGAATTAAATGGTTATTCACCCGTTTCCTCCACTATATGTGTTGGATAAACATTAGAAATATAAGGAAGTATTTAAACCTCCTTCCCCTTTGATTATTGGTCCTTATTTTTTGATTTTAAATAGGTTTCAAGGTAAATCGTTCCTCTTTTCTCTTCTTTTATTCTCCCTACCTTCTTTCCAAGGTTTACTATTCCTTTTAGAATCGTATTTTACTATGTAATCCAAGAATTTGGTAAAGGATGGTTCTAAAAAAAAATTTGGTTTCTTTCATCTTTTAGATGTGGTATTTGTAATTATCTTTGTGGTCACCTTTGTAGGACACACTTTATTTCTTAGTTTTTACTTCTTCCAAGTTGGTTTTTTATGCATTTATTTCATACATGAATCAAAAGCATTATTATTATTTCTAAATTTATTTTTGATGAATGTATGAAAATATTTGACATCCACGTGATGATTTGAAACTATTTCAATGTGTTTTAAAATAATTATAAAGTGTTTATATTTTTAACTATGTGTTTTCATGTTTTAAATGGATTTTTTTACATTCCAAACTTTTGTGAAAATCTTGTGAGGTTTTTTAAAATAGTTCTGATTGATTGTGTAGAATTTTGTTCTAGTTTTGGTTTTTAATGAGTTAAAACTATGTTTTCAAGTGGATTTTTTTAAAAGTGTGGTGTTGGCCTCAAGTTGATTTAAAAATGGGATTCTTTAATGAATTCCAAGTGTTGGTTTGAAATGATTTTGTGGATTTCTCCTTGTTAGAAATTCCTTAATGGATCTTTTAAAATGTGTTAGATTGAAATGAGGTACCATAGACTCTTTTTGGATTTCAAAGAGGAAGACCCATATTTTAATTGGTGGATTTGAAATTTTTTAATAGTGTGTGTGATTTAAATGAATATTTAACGATTTATATAGTAGAGTTTTATGAAACTAAATAGGGCTTTAAATTTTAAGCCATGTTTTTTGTTAAAGGTTTGGTTAGAACTTTGGTTTTAAAGATATTGTTATGATGAACCCCAATTGATTGAACCTTGATTTTTTATCCCTTGTGTGGGTTTTTTATGACTATGTTATTCTTATTTCTACCCTTTTTATGAATGTTCTTGTTTATACCATGTAAATATTAGATATATGAGGCTATTACTTGTGATGGTCTTAGATATGAGGGAGAGTAATTTTTTATACCTTGAATGAATATATTGTCTTGAATGTTAACTTATATCACTTATTTATTAGTCATGAGAACATGGGTATTTACTGGGAGTTATATTCTTATATTACACTTGTTGGTTCACACACAGTTAGTGGCCCCCTAATCACATTAGTAAATAGGGATAGGAGGAATGTTCCATTTAAATGAGGATTGTGTAGTCTATTTGGATGGATTTTGGTTTAGACTAAGTATATTTTAGTAGTTATTTTATGAGTTAAATTCATAAATTTAGATTCATATCTTGTTAGGGATCTTAGGGTAGACCCCATGAAACATTCATTTTCTGATTTAGATTTAACATTATGGATTTTGATCAAGATCTTGATCATATCATTTCCCCCACTTATATTGTTATGAAAACCATGTTTTTATTTCATTTACTATGAGACTTGTGACTTATAATGCCTAATTTTTTATACTTAACCTATGTGTGTTTTGGTCATTTCATTTAAAAAAAGGTTTTCAAAGATGTTTAGAAAAATATTTTTTAAATAAAGACTTAGTTTTTGGGTTTTTAAACTAGATTTAAACATGGTTTTTTAGTTTAAATAAGTCTTTAGGTGAAAAAATGTTTCTAAAGTGGTTATTTTCACTTAAAGAAAACACTTGGTTTTTAAGAATTATTAATGGGTGTGTGACTTTGAAAAGGATTTGGTCCATGGAAAGTTTTTCAAATAACGTGTTTTCAATTTAATAAAAAAAAGTATAATGTTTTGAAAGGTTTTTATTGACTCATTGTTTTTTTTCGCAAGCTTATGTTGGAATCCTAATTTCTAGTCATATTTTCACATTAGAATTTATTAATTGCCTTATGATATGAATTTAATATTCTTGATGGTTGGATACCTATTGGTATGTTTTTCTCATGCCTATATATTTTAGGTTCCAGGTTTTGAGATGGTTTAATTTTTTTTCTTTGAGATGGATGTGGGATGATTTGGGTGGTGGTGAGAAACGCAAGGTTTCATAGAGACAGTTTTGGGATTTCCTTGAGATTAATTATTTTTTTATTTTGGTTTATTATTGCCTCATCCAATAAGTATATCTTTATGTATTATTTTAGTGATCCCTTTTTTTATCTTATTATGCCCCATTGTATTGTTAATTTATGAATAGAGTTTTATACTGATGTAAATGGGTTGAATCAGTGTGGTTAGTTATGACATGTTTGTTATGTTCATTTATTTTCATTTCCTATATGTTTGATATTTCATAGACGTACATTTTAGGGATGATCAATTTAAAACTATAAGTTAATATTCCAATTTAGGAGAAATAGTTCCCAAAGGGATTAATGTGATGCCTAGGAACTATTTTTCTACCTGTGTGGATCAAGAATTCCATTCGGGCCTTATGGAAAGTCGGGTCGAGTTTCAAGTGGATGGAAGACCATGTTAGTTTTCTATAGTTTCCCCAATGAGTTTTTACTAACTATCCTCATTTCCCCAACTTCATCCCAGTAGGTTGGGTTGAAACATCTTTTCCCATAAAAGGATACAAAAATATCAATTTTTATACTTTAATAGTATTTATTATTGTATGTAAATTCTAATAGAGGTAGGTATTGTCCCATGTTCCCTGAAATTCAAGTGAGCATGACCTCTTCATGTCCTCTATAGTCTAGATAATTCCTTATTAATACCTATTAGTTTGAGGATGATAAGTGGTTATCAAATATACCTTAGTGTTTAAAGACTTTTTTAAGGGTCCTTCAATGTGAATTGAGGGTCATAATTAGATTCAACTGATAATGTTGAACCATAAAGTCTCACTACTTCATTAATATAGTGTCGTGCAAGACAATCAAGGGGTTTATCCTCCCTTATTTTTATGAAATGTGTAGACTTGGTAAGGTTATCCTTAATAACCCATATAAAATTATTCCTCCTATGAGTGCTCCAAATTCTAGTGAAACACTACATTATAACATTGTACCACATTTAAATTGGTAGAGGGATATTTTTTATGACTCCATTAGGATATTTCGTTTATTTATTTACCTTCTAGTATACCAAGAATAAAGATTCATAGTAAATAATTTCTCACTTAAATCTAACCCACCAGAATTTTTATCTTAAATCCATGTACATATTTATGTTACTCAACTGTATATAGAAATTTGAAAAATGGGATTCCTCTAGTAATTCCATTTTTAGCTTAGGTATAGATGGAACAAATATCCTATTTCTAAATATTAACACACCATCTTCATATGTGGATTATGATAATATTTCATCATTTATATCATTAATCCTATTATATAAACCATTATCATCTTTTTGGGACTTCCTTAACTTCTTTAGTAAATATTTTTGGGAAATTTCTTATAAAATGAAATATATTTCTTCTTACATAAAAAATATCATATTAGACTTTAGTAAATTTCTTAATATAGGATCCTTGTTTATCCTCATCATGGTTATAACTCTATGGTCATTTTAAATCAATGTATAATCTATATTGTTTGTATTCCCAATTTGGTAGTGTACCGATCAATCATAGTCCTTGATTAGTTCTAAACATCTCATTTTTCTAATGTTGATCTCTTTATGAGATAATATGTACTGCAAAATTTTGTGGTCTTTATATAAGTCATATCTCTCAATATATAGATAGTGCTTCCATAGCAAGGAAAATATTAATACATCCTACTCAATATCATGATTTGGGTAGTTCTATTCATGGATTTTCAATTTCATTTATTCACAAGAAATCACTCTATCATTTTTTGTAAGGACGCATCCCAATAATTTATTTGATGCATCCCTATATATTAATAGTACTTACTTTCCAATGATGGAATTAATGATGGTTAATTGAAAAATATCCCCTTTAGATCCTCAAAACATTCCACACATTCATTTGACCATGTGAACATGACCCCTTTACTTTTTAAAATAATTAACGGATTTCCAAATCAATAAAAATTTCCAAAAAGTCTTCGATAGTAACCTGCTAAGAAAATGAAACTCTATACCTTAGTCATATTTTTTGTGTTATAATCATTTAATTCCTTTTCATTTAAAGGATCAATAGATATTATATCATTATAGAAAATTTGACCAAGAAAAGAAACATATCAGAGAAAAAATTCACACTTACTAATTTTCCATATAATTTCTTTTCTTTGAGAGTATCAAGAATAATTTTTAAATGATTCTCATGATCCTAAAATACCTAAGAGTATATAAAATGAAATCAATGAATACTGCCATTAAATTTTTATTCTAGTTCTTGAATAATCTATTTCTTATATCCATCAACATCAAGGGTGAATTAGTCAATAAAAATAGAATAATTATAAACTCATAATGTCCATAACTCATGTAAATTTCATCTTTAGTATACCATCCTTAATCACTCCTAATTGATGGTAACCAAAGAGAAGATAGATCTTTGAAAAATATTTAGCTCTCTAAATTTGATAAAATAAGTCATAAATGTGAGGAAGATGATATATAATCTTTAAAGTAATGGAATTTATCTCCCAATAATCGATGAACTACCTCATAGACCCATCCCTCTTCTCAACAAAAAGAACAAGGGCTCTCCACAGTGAAACACTAGTGTTAATGAATTAGTTATCACACAAATCCTATACTTTTTCTTCATATCAACTAATTCCACTAAATATATTATATAGGGGGTCTTAGATAAAGTCTTTGAATCAAGGTTGTGTTTAACTAGAAAATCAATTTCACACTTAGGTGGATGACCAGGTAATTATTCAAAAACCACATCAATGCATTCCTATAAAATATAAAAATACTCCATTAATAGGTTGCCTACTATAACCGTGTGTTTTTTTTATTATCTTCTATTATAATTTCATTAAAGTGAGATATTGGGGGGTGGATCCAAAAAAGACTAGGCTAATTAATTTTTTATTCAAAAAACCATGGATTTTATGTATCCCTTGTAAATTATAATTTAATAATCTTAATAAAAAATTATTATATTTTACTTCAAGGTTTATTAAATACTAAAGACCATATAAAATTAAATTATAGGTATAAAAATAATGTTTGGAACTATGGAATATTTTTTCATCCTAATAGAGACTGCCTAATATATCTCTATTGGAACAATATCCCCACTAGGTGTCCTGATTAATAAATACTTTATTAGGGTGTTAGGGAATGGTTCAATGTTCTTAGAAAACATAAAATATATAAAGGATTGTGTAGATATAAAATAAAAATAAATCATGTACAACCTTTGATTTTATGATTAAATTACATGTTATCAAGTTATTTGGAACTTCAAATTAATTCTAGTAATCACATAAACTTATCATCTTCACATAAACCCATTTTGAGGTAGATTACCTTGATTATTGGGGTACTGGTATAAATAATTCCCCATAACCTTATAGTTTAGACACTATATATTAGCATATTATTTCTTTTCCTTGAATTAATGAGCTATATTTCACTTAACTCCACACTTATAACAAACTCTCATACTATTTAATCAAGTTACAAAGTGTTTCTCCCAAAAATAATAATATGTTTTATGTTCCACCATTCCCTTATTTAACAAATTTATTTTACATTGGTTCTCATTAATCCTTTTATTATATTTATTTCCTTTTAATTTATAGGACATAAATAATTCTATCCCTTTCCTAATTGGGCTTTAAAATATATCATCCTATAATTAAAATGTTTAAAATACTTTCCCTCTTCATAGTAATGTATTTATCCCTTTTAAGAAAAAGGAAATCATAATTTTTAATTTATATATATAATATAAAATATTAAATGATAATATTTTAAAAGTATACTTACACTCCTAAAAACACTCCTCTCCCTTATATTATAAATTAAGAAATTTTCTTTCCATATCAACTCAATTCTCCTAAGGTATGTTTTTCTCAAAAAACATAATACCTTAAAAGCCTTAATTTCCATGCACTTTACCTCCACCTCCTCCATATTATGTTCAATAAATGGCCACTATTTATTATAATCCCCCTTTAAATGATAAAATATTACAATAACTTTCTTCCTTTCACTATATCTAAAAGTAATAAATGTCTTCTCTAGGTACTTGATCCACTATTAAAAAACCAATGAATCAGTGGTCCCATAAAATGATGAAGGTAATTGTCACATGAATTTTCCACCATTGTTTCACCCTGTTATGGATTGGTTTTTTTATCTATATAGGCATGTATAATTTTCATAACCAAAGTTATCTTCCCCAATATAGTCATAATGTTCTCAACTCTAACACCATCCATTTTAACATGCTTCATAAGGAAATATCTACATTGATTATGGTTGTTGATATGATATCCATTTCTTCTACAAGGATGGATCTCTAAATAATTTCATAAAATTAATTACCTCATGAAAAAAAAACCATTTATTTTAAACCATATTATATAATTTTGAATCTAGTAGATCACATAACATAAATTGAAAATTTTAGAAACAACCAATCCTAGAATCATAATCTCCTTTTAATTGGGATTATATTCAAACAAAAACAATATTTTCAATTCATTAATAATGTTTTTTAAGGATTTATTGAATAAAATACATTGTATCCCCTGGGAGTATCAAACCAATCGTGAGGTTAGGCCTCTTTTATATGCACTAGGTGAAGATCAAGTTAATAACCAACCAATTTTTTCGGGGTTATTATCCATTGATCTATATTTTCTATATCTGACATCATCTTGTTTTTTTCAAAAAAGGAATTTCATTTTGAATAAATCACACACTCTATAATTTACCAAAATTTTAGTATTTTTTCTAAACATAGACAAATCCTTAAATTCAATCATAATTTTATGTTTTCTAATATATGTATTCTAAAATATAGTTACCCAATTTTTTCTATATTTTATTTTATGCTAATGGTAATAAACACAACCCCAGTAACTCAGAGTCAGTGTTTACTTTATTGCATTGTTACAAGATATAAGAGATAAAATCATAAATTATTTCATAGTTTTCTAATCTTGGGTTACTAGATACATACTTTTTTTCTATATTTCGTTAAAAACATTAAAATAAAGAATTATAAACTTCTTGAAAATTTTATTATTCCTTTTATAAATCTTCAAATTCATTAAAATATCTATTTTTTTTACCCTATGGAATGGAAAAAATATTAAGGTGAGACCATATTCTCAATAATGAAATGTGTACAGAAAAATATATCATTAGAAAAAAAGGAATAGATAATATGGTTGAGTGAAAAATCAATAAATTATTCATATAATAAATAACATGATCATGAAATATATCCATGGGTAACAAAGAAATGAAAATAATCCCATGAATAAAAATAACTAATTTCATATTGATGGAATTCATAATGTTAGGCATATTGATCTTACCATCAAGACTGTATCCATGAAATCATACTTATTATCAATACTTCCTCCAATACATCATTCATAAAATCATGGATATTGAAAATAAATCATTCTTATTATCATGACCATACCCAATAAATTATACTTATTTTAATGACCACACCCAACACGTCATTATTTAAAATCATGATTATATCCAATACATAATTCTTAAAATCAATATAAAAGACAATAAATCATATTTATCATCAAGACTATAATTGAGATATTATTTATAAATGGGTTGGCATAAACCAAATACTCAAACTTTTTTGTCTCATGAGACCTAGAGAGGCATCAAGAGGCTATATAATTTGAAGATCCACCAATCACTTACACATATACAATACATTACTCGTATATTTAATGATTAATATAATATATAATCATATTTCCTTATTAATCAATAAATATCTATATTATAATAAAAACATATTGGTTTTCAATAATTTCCCCAGCTAGTAACTGTAATAACATGATTATAATCCATCTAAAAAAAGAATATTGATGGTATCATTAGAGTGTTTCTCCAATTAAACATAATAAACTTTAAAATATGAATACATTGATTAATAACACTTTTAGAAGATCTATGACATCCTATCCTAGGTTCCACTAAATTAGTTCCCTAATCCAGTGCATCAAAAGACCTCAAGCACGCCTCCCTATATGACATAGGCTATCAACTAGAAAAAAGGACTACTAATATATTTGGGGAGAATATGTCCCTTTAACGGAGTAATAAAATAGTGTCAAACAATATAAATAATAACCAATTTATAATGATCAAAAACCATGCATCATATAATTAATTCCCCAAAACAGGTAAATGCTCACAACCATACAAATAAACATTCCATGTCATAGTAGTGTAAAGTGCCCTAATAAAACCAAAATAATACTCTAAATAAAATACCCAAAATGGTAATTTCTATCATGTATGGTCCCATCATAAATTTTCTATCCTAAGTACCATATCATCCATTTAACATAGGTCATTTTACCTTATTGGGACCTATAAACATTAATTTTTCCTGGGTACCCAATGGTGGCCCAAGCAGGGTGTGTGTAAAACATAGTAGGCCACCACCAACGGTGTATATAAAAAAATATAGACTAATAATAGTGTATCAAAAAGTGTGGTAAATAGTTGATTAGAAGTAGATAAACCAGGTTTCATTATTTAATAATATTTAAATTAACCACATTTATTCATAGTTACATGTGATAACCATACCCATCAAACCATCTTAGGCCCATTTCTTTCATATGAACCCTATTATATAGAATTCATAGGTCAACATATAAGGAGCATCAATCCATGTATACAACCTTCAGTTGGAACTCCATGTCTAACCATCCCAACCAATGATATGGAACATCATGTCCATCATCCCAAACCATGATATGGAATGCAATGTCCATATACTTAGAGTCCAGTTCATCATTACATCCTCTAAAACTATGATTAATTATCAAACCTAGAGCATCATTATAGCCTTTATAAGGGATAGGAACATCATTCTGACATCCCACTGACCATTTGTCACATTTTTTATGGTCAACATCAGCAACCTCTTATCACACAATAACAATAAGGGTGTACCTTTTAATTTTATCAATAAATATGAGGTTTATTACTTTCAATGCATTTGACCCAATTATATATCAATCCGATATTATCATTTAAGTGCATTAAAACCATTTTTCACATCTTTCAAACAATTTAATCACAAAGACATGTATCTTTAACAATTTATCATATTTACCAATTTATAGACATAACTCATTTCACTTACTCAAGTTAATAAAAAACAACCCTTTATTCTATGTGAACATTCTAAAAATGGTTCCAATTTATTTAATCTCATAAAAACTTCAACTAATCATTTACAAACTCAATTTTCATGTTCAAAAGAGTGGCAATCCCCATGGGTGACCATAAGCCCAGTATAATCATCCTCAACAAATCCAACAAGGATCATGAGGGGTCTAACACATCATTTAAACACCCAATTTATCATTTCACAACAAGTAATCAAATGTTTAGAACAACAGCACAAAATAAAAATCACCTAGACATAAATAAACATCAATACTATGGGATATAACTTATATACCACCTACCTGAAGCTTATATACAACTATTGTATTAAAAAAACTTTGATTTAACCCTAAAAGACCCTAACTTATAGATATAATAATATACAATAAAAAAAGGATTATGGATTAATAATGAGAGAAAACATTCCACCATGATTCTTCCAAAAAAATTAATAAATAATAGTGGTGGACTCAACTGGAGCTTCAATTCGTAACCAACCGTCCTTCAAATGACCATATATCGAAGGAGATTCTCCCTTGGTAATCTTAGGAGGAAACACTTTATACCCTAGGATTTTGTAAAAGGAAATTTTTAATAAATTGGGTAATGATTCTTAAATACATAGTTTAAAATAGTAAAATTCCCTCACTTTAATGATGCACGTGTCTTAGCCATACAGCAGGCCAAACTATGTGCCCCTCCTCTTTTCAAAGAGATATTTGATTCACATGGTTTTTTTGGGAGCCTACACGGTTTTTAAATCCATGTAAAGGATGTGTTTTTTGGCTCTGTAAAAGGCTTCAAGTTTTCCAAGATCCCCATTCCATGGTTTATTAACCATGCACTATCCCCCTAAAAACTTCATGGTTAAGGTGTTTGATTAGTACTAACCATTCCCCAATCATCCTCCATGTAAATTATGGACAATTTTCCCTAATTTTTATGTCCAAAACTACTAAAACACCCATTAAACACCTCATACACACATAAAGTATTTCATTAGTGATTTTAAAGGTATTTAACTCAAACTTTAAACAATAACGTAAATCCTTGAAAGGATTTTATCTTACGACCACCTTACCTTATAACAAATCATACTTGGGCTTCTCTATCAGCCATCTCTAAGCCTATAAGGTAAATAGACTAGGCCACTGGTCCTACACATCTGCTTCCCTATCCTAAATTTCCCCTTAAACATTACAATGCTGCCAAATCAATCTGAATAGAGGTACATTATTACCTAAAAACTTTCTCAATATGATCTAAAATATGAATCAGATACTCCTCAAGGAATTAATTAGCCTCAATCCTCACATCATTGAGATAAATCACATGAGATAGGTTGTGGGGATACTGCTAAAGATGTGAAATAAGAGAAACATTATGCATACCACTATATCATTTTGGAAGTTCCAATTAGTATTCCACTAATATTATCCTCTCTATAATCTCAACTGGCCCCACATATCTAGATTACAACTTGCCCTGTCTTCGAATATGACAGTGACCCAAACTCAACAACACCTCAAGAAGCACATAGTTTCCCAATTTAAACTCAAGAGGTTGATGATGTTGATTAGTGTATAAATTCAATCTACATTGTGCCATATACATATTATTTCAAATAAATAAACTTGCTCCAACATCTCCTACATGAGACTCAGTCCAAAAACTATGATTCTTCAGCTTCCATTCAATAAAACTGTGATATGCATGGCTTACCATAGAGAATTTCATATAGTGTCATCATAATAGTCCCCTGATAACTATTTTTATAGGTGAAATAAACGATAACTAAGTTCTTTTACCATGTCCCACATTAATATAGAACACATTCCCTCTTTCACCTAGATAGTATGTTCTAATTTATTGTCCATCTATGGGTGGGATGCTATAATAAAAAACACCTGAGTACCCAATGCCTTCTCTAACCCTTTCCAAACCACAAAATAAAACATATATCATGATATGAAATAATATTTTGAGGTACCCTGTGAAAAAATAATATTTCAAAAACATAGAATTCACCCATATAATCAATGGTGAAATTATCCTGAATCAAAAATAAGTGGGATACTTTTTTCAAATGATCAACAATCAACCATATTGTGTTATTATTCCAATGAATCTTTATAAGTACCACTATAAAATCCATGGAAACATTGTCTCACTTCCATTATATAATAGTTGATGATTGTAAAAGTACAAAAATTTATTGATGCTCATCCTTAACCTGCTGACAGTTGTAGCATTATTTCACAAAACCTACAATATTCTTTTTCATTACCATCCACTAATATTGTCTATGAAGATCACAATACATTTTTTTAAAACTAGGGTTCACCATCCACTTTGAATATTGAAACTAATACATTAACTCTTCCCACATACAAATAAGAACAATAATAAGGACATGAACATGAGTAATCTCGTTATCATTGATAGTTCAATATGAAGGTGGATCACCACCTTTAAAATTGTTCCTCAAATCTAAAAACTCTAAATCCTTATACTACCTCATCCTAATATGGTTTATAATAGAAGTATCAGTATAAAATGACATTAGTTTCATTAGCTCATGCTCCTCCTGGACACCTATATTCATCTCAGTAAACAAATCCATCATCTTCCACTCAAAACTATACTCATGAACCTCTTAAGTTTGTGTCTTTTGAAACAATGCATCTGTAGTAAAAATTCCCCTCCCATATGTGTAATCTTTCTCAAAGTCAAAAGAATAAATTTACTCAACCAATCTCCTCTGTTAAAGGATTACATCATGTTGGGAAAAGATGTATTTAAGGCTCTTATGATTCATATAAATGGTAAAATTCTCAACCATAAGATAATGTCACCAATATTTTAAGGCATAAAACAATATATCCAACTTTAGATCATGTGTATGATAATTTTTTTTATGTAGCCTCAATTTTCTTGACACATACAACATGAATCGATCTCCCTACATTAATACTTCTTGATGTATGATCCAAGATGCGTCATAAAAAAAGTTATACTTCTTACCAGACTTAGGTACGATCAAGATCAGTGTAGTGGTTAAATGTTTCTTCAGATCTTTTAGAGAATCATCACATGTCTTAAACCAATCATACTTAACACCCTTCTTATTACGGTTTGAAACTGGCACAATCAAGTGAGAAAACTATTTCATAAACCTTCTATAGTAACCTATTAAGCCCAAAAATCCTCTAATATCAAAAACATTCTTAGTATAATCCCAATAAAAAACATATTTAAATTTCTTAGGGTCCTCTAACACACCTTCCTCTAAGATGGTATGACCCAATATATTAACATTTTTTTATAAAAATGAAATTTATATAACTTGGTATGTAGTTGATGCTCTATAAGTTCACTCAATATGATTTCAAGATGTTTTTTAGGATCTGCATGAGTTTGGGAGGACACTAATATGTCATCCACAACAACAAGTACAAACTAATCTGTCTATGGGTGAAAGATTCAGTTCATCAAGTCCATAAACAAGCCAAGTATGTTCTACATCCCAAAAGGCATCAAAATTAACTCAAATAATCCATAACTTCTTCTAAAATCATCAAACTATATATCAAAATTTGTCACCCTCATATGATGATACCCGGATCTCAAATTTATCTTGGAGAACAAACTAGAACCCTGCTGTTTTTCATAGAGATCATCAACATGAGGAATAGGATAACAGTTCATAACTATCATCTAGTTTAATTTATGGTAATCAACACAAAATTTTAATGTTTTATTATCCTTATTAGAAAAAATTTTTGAAAACCCCCAAATTGACATACTCGTTTGGATAAATCATGTATCCTCTAAATCTTCCAACTGATTCTTAAAATCCTAAATTTCTATTGGTTCCATTATGTATGGAAGAATAGAAACTATCTTGTATCTATGAATCATATCAATAATGACATAAACATCTATCTTAGGTGTAAACTCTAATAAATCCTTAGGAAACATGCCCTAGAACTGAACTACTACTAGAGTAAATACATCATGCTCAACTCCCTCGTCATCCAATATAAGACTCTAAACATGGGTTGTGAGCTCACCTAGTCATGGAAGAATTTTCCCTACAAATCCTTCCTAAATATTATATTCCCCATGATAGAAATAAGCTTCACCCTCATGAGATATGAAACTCACTCTCTTACTGTAATAGTCAATGTGATATTGGTATGTAACCAACCAATCTATCCCCAGTATCGGGTCAAAACATTTCATCTCAAGAACATAAAAGTCGCAACATAGATAATACCCACCACTCTTGAGGGAACACTCCTTAAAATGATGAATAACTTCAAATCGTATGTCCAATTGAATTTTTATCAAAATAACACTAAACGTATACAAAAATATTATACCCAACCCTCTTAAAAACCATGTACATATAAAATAATGTTAGTCTACTGTATAAAATAATTCATTATCAGTCATGGAAGCGAAAAGAATCATAATTAAAACAGTCGATGGTTTGTCCTCACTACCAACCAGAGAAGGATGAATATCATGCATATATCTTATTCCCCTACCCTAGGTTCCTATCTATGTCCCATGAACTACACTACTTTTTTGATATGGGCACTCTTGTCTTAAATTACCACATCCCCCATCTTGACTAGTATAGTCGGCAGAACTCTAACTGCATGACTAATATGAGGGATTTTATCCCCTTCAAATCCTCTACATCAACCTAGGTACCCCATATATACCCATATACCATGGGTTATTGCAGAACCTATGTTTGTGTCCCATCCTCCATAATGCTCCGCATTCCATTGGTATTCATTGACATAGACCATAATTTGTCCCAATCTTCTAAATTGACACTAGAGAACTTGACCGCTTCTTTATGAGAATGATAACATTCCCTAGATATTATGTTCACCACTTCCTCATTAGAAGTTCCTATAATGGAACTTCCTACTATCGAAATACATACCAACAGATTTCCCATCTAAAATCATATTCCTACCACAATAATCCTCCTTCAGGTTCCCTTTATAAATGAGTGCCTCATCCACTACCTCAAAAAACCTCTTCAAACAAAATATTATTACTTGGTATTTGATCCCACATCTAAATCTATCCTGAAAAAATATGTTCACAATTTCATCATCTCCTATCAACATCAGGGTAAAATGAAAATAAATCAGTGAATTGGACAACATAATCCATCACTATCATACATCCCTATATCAAACACATAAGCTCTTTAGCTTTCCTTTGCCTCATGATATTTGGGTAAATATTCTCCAAAAAACTTCTCTTGGAATTCATTCCAAGTCATTCCCTCTAAATTCTCATTCCAAGCCCAAATATCCCACCACATCTTCACTAATCCTTATAACATGTAAGCCACTAATTTCACCATATTATTGGGAGGAGTCTCTAAGTGTTCCATTATCATCTGGATAGACTCAATCTTGAACTATATTTCCTTAGGTCCACCCTCTCTATCAACCATCGAAGGGTGTTGAATCTGAAACTCTCTCATTGGATCAAACAAACTCGTCACAAACCACCCTGGATCTCTCTCCATAAACTATATAAAATGTGTGAAATTTTCACATAACTACTCTTTCCCCATATTACCCAAAACCAATAGGGGTTCTTGTCCCACAACTTTAGGATAATTATATGTGATTTCCTCTTTTCTCCCAACTTGTATACATAATAATGTTGGAATCTCTCTACAATTCCAAACACACATATTAGAACACATAACATATAATTCGCACCATTTTTAGAAAAGAGGGCTCACAAGTAGCCATAAAAAAACTCATTCCACATATATCATCCCAGTTGATATAATCACATCTCTTCCACTACCCTATACCATCAATATCATGGTACATGGCTAAAAAAGCATAAATCAAACTTAAAGAATCACAAGCCTTTCATTAGATGCCATTTTTAACCATTTTAATTTTAAAAAACTTAAATATTTATCATTTAGGAACCATTTTAACCATTTTAGTTTATTACTTTTCAATGTAAAAAAATTTCAACTTTCTTATTAAGCACTATTTTCTTTAAATTTTAAGAAAACTATAAATTCATTTTCATTTCCCACAGCCCACCATAGCCTTCTTTTCCATGAGTACCTAACATAAGGCATTCCATTTATATCCTCAGTGCCTAAAAGTTGCATGCCTATACAAACCTCATTCCATAGAAATCATAAAATAAAATCTCGGGAAAATATAACATCACAAAAAAATGAACCACCCAAGGTAAAATAACATAAAATTGTATCTTCATATATCAAGAACAAAAATCCCGACCTAGGATCTTTGGATTTCCTCTACACATGGGTTAGTTACTTATATCCATGAGCTCATTTACAATGACCAAAACATTATAATCTTCTATCTAACTTTTGGAAATAGTAAATAAATAGAAAATAAAATGTTTTGATACCACATTTTAACATCCTATATGAGGTTCCACTACACTAATTACCTGATCTGGTGCACCACATGACCTCAATTATTCATCCTTGGCTGCTATAGGTTTCCAAATTTCAGTAAAGGTCTAATGAGATATGTGGGGAGACTATTCGCTCTTTACCAAGTAATAAATTAGTAGAAAAATTATAAATAATAATAAAAATTATCAACACCCATGCATCATTTAATGAATTCATAAAAATAGGTAAATTCTCACAAACATAAAAAAAACATGCCATGTCATATTAGTGTCAGGTCCCAAAAGAAAACCAAAATATAAAACTAAATAAAATCCCTAAAATGCGTCTTAAATCCATGTCTGGTCCCCTCATCCATTCTCTATCCTAATTCCCAAATCATCCATCTAACAGGAGTTCTTTATTCTTATCCTCACATGTAACCATGAAGTCTACGCAGGTACCCAACGATGACCTAAAAAGGGTGTGAGTTCAACTTAGTATTCCACCAACAATAGTGTCTATAACAATATCTAGTATAACAACAATGTATGTAGAATTAAAATAAAGAGTAGAAAATAAGTATATAAACTAGGTTTCATTATTTAAAAATATTTAAACTAACCACATTTATACTTAGTTCCAGGTGATACCCATACTAATCAAACTGTATTTATCCCATGATTGTTATCTGAACCATATACCATAGGATTCATAGTTCAACATAAAAGGAGAATCAGTCTAAGTATCTAATAGGGATTTGAAACACCATGTACAACCATCCCAACCAATGATATAAAACATCATGTCCATCACCCCAACCCATGATATTGAATTAGATTTCCATACCCATGGAGTCAAGAGAATCATTCCATCCTCTAAAACAGTGATACATCGAGGCACTTAAAGTATAATTTTTTCCCACCCAAGGGAGTGTAACATCATTACAATATCCCACTAACCATTAGTCACATTTATTAAGGTAAAAATCAATGACCACTTTTCAAAAAATAATAAAAAGGATGAACCTTTTTATTTTATCAAAAAATATGTAATTAATTACTTTCAACACATTTAACTCAATTATATACCAATCCCATATTATATTTTAAGAACATTATAACCATTTTTTCACCCATTTCAAGACATTTCATCAGAAATACATGTGTCTTTAACCATTTATCCCATTTACCCATTCATAAGATATAACTCATTTGACTTACTCATATTAATCCAAAAAACCCTTTATTCCAAGTAAACATACCAAACATGGTTCCAACTGGTTTAATCTCATAAACCCTTCAATTCGTTATTTAACAACTTAATTTCCATGTTTAAGGGAGTGGAACACCATATGGGTGACCATAATCCCAGTATAATCATCCTTAATGGATCCAATGAGGACTGTGAGGGGTCCAACACAACATTTAAACACCCAATTTATCATTTCATAGAAGGGAATCAAATGTGATGAATAATGGAAAAAAAAGGAAAAACACATAAACATTTATAAACATCAATACTATGGGATATTACTTTTTTACCTCCTACCTCAATCTCATAGAAAGCCTCTCACTTAAAAAATTCCTTTGATTCAAACCAAAACAACCCTCAATGCCAAACTAAGTATCCTTTAGAAAAATAAGGGCTTAGGGATTTAGAAGAACAGAAAACATTCTACTGTGATTATTATTTACAATAGAATAAATAGTATTGGTACACTCATCCAAATCATCAATTCACAACCAAAAATGCTTCAAATTACCAAAGATTGAAGGATATTCACTCTTGGGAAGATTGGGAGTAAATGGTTCGTACCCTAGGATATTAAAGGAGGAAATGGTGAAGAAATTTGGTAATGATTATTAAATACATAGGTGAAAAATAGAAAAATTCCCCTCTTTTATAAGGCTCATGGTTTGTCCATATATTTGGCCAAACAATGTGTTTACTGTGTGTCCCCTCTATCCAAATAGATGAACGGGTCGCACTGTTTTTTTGGGATCCCACACGGTTTTTAAAACCATATGGTTTATATTTTTTTGGATATATCCAAGTCCACATAGTTTCCATGTACCCCCATGAATGGTTTTTCAACCATTTATAATCCCCCTACAAGCTCAATAGTTAAGGTGCATGGTTAGAACTAACTATTCCCAACTGTGTGCCCTACACAATATGGATAATTTTATCCCATTTTCATGTCTCAAACTCTATTAACCCCCCAAAGAACAATCATACTCTTGGAAATCATTTCAGAAACCATTTTTAAGTGATTTAAATCGAAATTTAAACAATAACATACTTCCTTGAAAGTTCAATATCTTACAAGAGCGTTAAATAGTTACTTGTAGATATAAGAAGAAAAATCCTTTCCCTTTTTCATACACTTTTTTTGAAATATTATTTAAATTAAGGTAGTATAAATTTCTTTAAAAAACCATGACATCATAAAAATAATTTTTCTAAAAAACTAATAATTAGGTGTGAAATTTTGTTAGTATACAAAATTTTTAAAAGAATATTTCTTTTATATATTTTAAAGAAATCCAAAGTTAATTGAAAATAAATTCATCAGTCACTTTTAAATATAACTCTCTAGAATATGATTAGAACTAATTTTAAAATAATATTTCAAAAAATAAATCATATAAAATGGAATTTAAAATGATATAAAGGCTAAATTTATAAATTTGGAGTGTATGAGAAAATATATGACTGTAAATAATATTTCAAAATATATTTATTGAAACCTCCATCATTAAAATTTTAATATATATTCCTTTTAAAATGAGGTAAATATATATATGAATGAATTATTAAATAATACATATTTAGATTTCAAAATAATAAATTAGTACATTTATATGAATAATTATATCGATATGGAGGAGAAATAGTCCAGACCAAAAATAAGAGATATTTTAAAAGAAACCTTTCTAGTTTTGGTAAATTTTGAATCAAAATACCATGAAGAATTAAACTTGAAATATAAAATTAAATATAATTAATAATCATATTCATATTAAAATATGAAAAATAGGTATTATATACATCATGAAAATGATAATATATTATTAACATAAAATATTTATCAAAAAGGGAATTTGAGATGAAGAACCCATACCTTTTACTCCTAACTTTCTCGAAAGATATTTAACCTTTTATAAAGTAAAATTAAAAATATTAATAAATTATTTATGTACATTACTTATATCTATTAAATTTTCTACTCTTTTATTACAAACATTTATTATACATTCATTATCTAGTTATTTTCTTATTTTCATCATCGATTGTTGGTATCCCTAATCATTTTGTACAAGTTTCATTTTGTCGATGTCGATCCTCATTCTTTGAAATAATGTTTATCATTATAAGATTAAAAAAGATACTAGAATATATTTTATATAATTATAAATAAATTTCAAGATTCATTTCATGATATATTTAGTTATGGTTTTTAAGGATGAAACCGGTGATGAGCTAGTTTTGTTATTTTTTAACAGACAAAATGGGATATCTTAGTTAATGAGATAAATGTTGATATTACCTTTATAGAACCAAAATAAAAATATAATTTACATGATAATATAAAATTTATCCATTAATTACATTCCTATAACCATTCATATAGGTTGGTGGTGAAGAAATAACTACATCATTTCATGAAGGTAGTAGTCCGCACACACACACAGATGACATTTTAAATTTACCTTGAATGAGAGGAAGGTAGAAAATGGTTTATATTTTCAGAATCTTAATTATTTTATAAATGTAATACTTATAAATTTAAAAAATTATCATAACCATTAATTTAAGGTGGTGATGAAAAATAAAACATTTCATTCATGGTGGCGGTAGTCCGCACATACAAACATGATATGTTTTCATTTTTAGAATGGATGGCAGGAGAATAGTTCACAGTTTCAAAATGAATATAATAATACTTAAGTAAACCAATAATAATTATGTAATTATAATAATATGGTTATAATAGTTTTGGTGGAGTATGGATGAGAAATATAAGGAAGAAAAGGCTTGGGTGGATATTAATTATATTGAGGATTTAAGTCTTCTATTGAAATATTTCTTAGGATTAGAGGACTTGAGACACTTTATTGTAATAATGGGACAAAAAAAATGTAAATTTATTATAGTAAAGGTAAAATTGTATGGTTTAAATCAAATTTATATGTATTATTGTTTCTTGAATTTGGTGGAAGTGATCCCCTTTTATTAGTGAAAAGAGGGATGTTTCCTTTTAATTGAGTGGTGGGTTAGGGGTAAGAATGGAATTTCATGATAGTTAGGTGATTTATGTGAGAAATTTTATGTGATACATGTAGGTATGAATTTAAAACCTAAAAAAGTTATTATATAGGTTTTATGTTTGAATTTATTTTATTAAAATGAAATACACTTTATGTTACTCATTTTAACCCTTGTTAACGTTGATTAAAAATTAATCATGGTAATTATTTTTTTCACTAAAAATATAAGATGACCCCACTGACCTAATTTCTATGTGGTGAATCCGAATTTGGACTGAATTTAATATAATTATATTTATAAATATTAGTAAATTAACTTTTAAAATAAAACATATAATATATATACAAAATATTTTTATAAAAAAATGCATTTTATACTTTAAATGTTCTTAACTTAATTACATATCAATTAATAATTAAATTAGTGTTAGTATATTTTTATATGTGTTTAAAAGTTATAATAGATTCTTTATTTAAGGGATATAAATTTAATTTCTAAAAATACATAACACTAAAATTCCCCTCAAGTTGATTTTGATATCCAAAAATGATGTTTTTTTAATCTATTTAGAAATAAAAAATTTAAATTTATTTATCAACGAAATTCATTTCAACCATACTATAACAATAATTAAATATAATTCAAATTGTGTGGTATTTTTTAGGGTTATATAGTTTACCAAATATAGAAAAATCATAGGTCTTACAACTACCTCTGAATTCTTCATTCATGTACGCAGGCATGAATGAACTCCTTATAATCAATTCTCATACTCACGAATACATAATCATATGTGGTGTCATGAATTAAGGTTCAAAAAAATCCAATTATAACCTCAAAATGTACTTCATATCATTTTCAATGGCCACTGTGTGGACTTTATCACTTCGGTATAACACATTACTTACAAACATGAAAGGAACCTAACTCAAATATCCTAGAGCCGGTTGTTACTTTATCACACTGGCCTAAGATTCAAATGATTACATCCCAAAGGACCAAATAGTTTAGTAGTCTTGGTAGACTATATACATAATTTAACTTCACATTACATTTGAAAAACTAAAATACCGCATAGTATTTTCTTTGAGAAAATCACTTTTCCCTTTAGCTTATCCCGATGTATCAATCAGAATACATTTACTGGAATCATGGGAAAATGAAACCTAATAAAGGGGTGATCTTAGATGCTCATTACTAGTGTTTAATCAATAACTTGAGTAAGAGACACATCCATGGATAATACTAATGAAAAAATATCATGGATGATAATAACTGAATTCTCAATGATAAAAATTATTAATATTGGACATCATAATCTAAAACATCTTGATATATATACCACCAATACCTTTCACCAATACAATTTAATTGATTTGTAGGTATGAACCAAAAAACAATTTAATTTTAGCCTACTGATTTGTCTCATGAGACCTGTCGATACATGAAGGGTATATCTATAACTTGGTCTCACCCATCACTTCATGTCGAATGAATTCCTAATATATTGAATGGTCAATTAAATTCATAAATATTATTCCTTTTTAATAAATATTCATATTGAGTAAAGAATACAGATTTATCATGGATTCCCCATTCAATCAATTAAATTTCAAAGTAAAACACCATATGAAGAAATGATAAATGGTATAACCAATAAGAATATCCATGATAACTTATATGGATATTTAAGGAAAATTTAATTTCCAATGATAACAATAAAGTGAATGTTTCAATGGAAAGTTAACAACTAAAAATTTAATCAAGAAAGTGAAATTCAATACTTTCCTAAGTCAAAATATTCATAAACCATCCATAAAAAGAATAAGGATGGTATCACTAAAAAATATCCCCAATGGATTATAAGTAGTATAAAGGTTTTTTTCTAATGAATAGAAATTCCCTAAAAATATCATTAAAATTTTATTGAGGAAATACCCTTTTCTCTTTGTAAATCACTTTAAAAAATAAAAATTTATATAATAATAAGAAAAATATTTATTTGAAAATAAATTTAAAAGGAAAATTCATACAAATGATTGTTCGTGAAAATGGGAAAGTTTTTTCATGTTAAGTATATTAAGAAAATGATTCCTTTTGTGTTTTTGTAAGAAGATTGAAAAATTACCTTGTTCAGAAAAAGACAAAGAAGATTCATTTTAAAACATTTTGTAAAAATAAAAATAAGGGTAAAAAGTTAATTTAAAAAATAATAGGATAATATTAAAAATATTCTTTAAAAATTTCTTAGATAACAAGGATATAAAATAAAAATTATTTTTTACCTAAAAGATAAATAAAATTGGCTTTTCTTAAAAAAAAATTTCAATCATTTTAAGAACCAAAGAGCGGAAATGGTAATATTATGTGAAAACTTCATAAATAACCATAGAATAATAAAATTAAAGGGTTTTATTAGATAATTATAAAATAATTTTATTCAATGTAAATTCAAGAATAAATAATCTCGGTTAAAATGATATTGAAGCAAAAACCATTACCACTTTGGTTACTTTTGAATCCTCACCCCAATGAAAGTAATAACTTAAAATGAAACATTAAATACTATGAATATAATTAAATTCATGATATAACATATCAAAGGGGAATTAAGTTCACCTCATGAAAATAAAGAGGTACATAATGCTAAATATGTCTCAATGGTGTAGAGAATGAGAAGAAATATTTTAAAAAGATCATACCATTGATGTGAGAATTAATCAACAAATTGATTATGTGTATAAAATATAAATATACATAAATAAGTGGTTATTAATAATAAAATAATGAAAATTAATTACACGTGTAATCTTATAATATAAAAAAATAAAGAAATAATATAACCCAATGAAAATAAATTGAGTTATGAAACCCCATAACAACAAGGTTACTTCTAAATCAAATCCCCTTGTAACATCCTATTAACAAATTTCATATATTTCTTGAACCTTGTTATTATTTAAAGTTTGGGGGTGTATGTTTTTTTAATTTATTGGAGTATGGGTATAAATATATAAAAGGATTTAGAGGGTTATCTTTGGGTATAGGTAGAGTTCAATTCCTTTTCTGGGTTTTTATACATGAACTAGTTATGTCCTATCGACTGGGTAAATTTACACTATGATTTTAATTCATGAAATGAATCCATTAATCATTATAATCAATGAAACATATTCATGATGTGAATGATATTATATTGGTGGATTTTTTTAATGATTTGAATTGATCCGGATCCGTATTTTTAACATGAAGAAACACCTTTTTCGATGTATATGCCACTCAAATATTCATATCATGAATGGGGGATTGATGAAATGAATTCCCCAATCCAAAAAATTTTTTATGCACTATATACTAAAACTATTTATCTTTTCATGAATCTTCTTCCCTAAAATCCCAAAGGCTACACCAGTTGATTTTTGGGTGATTCCTTCCCTTCCAAACATCTCAGTTTGGTGTTTGATCTCTAGTTAGTTTACTCATTATGGTTTTATCCTTACATATTCTACTATTATTTAATAGCAATGTGATCTCATGTTTTCAAATTTAATTAGAGTATGGATTTCATGATATTTGATTTATTATTTACTTTTTTATCTCCTTCACCTTTATTATTCATTTTTGTTTCCCATTGTGGGTGTTGATTTGATCACTAACTAAAGGTTAGCCATTCCTTAACATGTTAACCTACAGTTGAAAACCTAAATTGCTTGACTAATTTGAAATTAGTTTTTAAATTATATAAAAACCCAAATTTTAGATTATCGAGGATTTATTTTTAAAAAGGCATGGAAATTTTCAACCCCCCCCCAATTTTAATGGAATTGAAATTGTTGGGTGGATTTGAGAAAAATTGATGGCTTGATTTGGAAATTGGTTTGCTGAAATAATTTGATGTTGAATCTTGAGATACATTTCTCAAATTAAAATATGATTTTAAAAGTCATGAATTGATGAAAACCCATGATTTTTTTAAATGAAAAAGGCATGTTGAAAAATTAAATTTGGGAAATTGTATTTTGAAATGATTTGAAATGATTGATTTTCCCATGATTAATTGAATGATTGTTTGAATCACATGTGATCCTAGGTAGTTTGCGGGTAATTATGAAAGGAAAAATAGGATATAAACCCCTCTTAATGAATTTATAATGACAATAATGGCATAAAATTACTACGGTATGATTTCCCTGATGGGGAGTTGAGTCCTGACGGCTTGAGCCAAGGGACGTGTGTACACATTCAACCAAGATCGCTGATTGAGTATTTTTTCTTGAATGGCCCGAAGGACTTCATTTTTATTGATTTTTAATAACCCCCATTTCAAGGGATGAGGGGGAACCCGTAAAAGGCTCATAGGCTCAGAGAATACAAGGCTCATAGTCTTAGGAGATTACATGACCCGAAGGTCTTAGAGAATTCAACCAGACTATCTACAAGGAACTGCCCCTCCCCAGTATCTGCATCATGATAGTAGCTCTCCACCTTTGCATGGTCGTCTCGCTAGGATTCCTGTGCAATCAAAGGCTGGTACCGATGGCATAGACATACCCTCTCATTCTGACAATCCATTTAGCTCTGCTCTAATGAGTGCACCTGCTTTGAATCCTCTTCTGGGGCTGCTCCTTTTTTTTATTGTGTCTGGGGAAACTGCAAGTGGCCCGAAGGCCTTGAGGTGGCCCGAGGGCCTTAAAGGTGGCCCGAAGGCCTTGGGTTTTGATACATATGTCATTTTTTTATTCTAAAATAATGATTTGTTTAAAATATGTAAATTCAATTCCATTCCTTTTTTTACTTAAATTGAAATAATAATTGGTTTTTTATAGAATTTATTATTGAATAATTGGTTGGACCCTACTGGGATATTTAGATTACACTCTAACTTTACCTTTGGGTGTTTGTAGATTATCTTATATCAGCTCCAAAAAAGGGAAAGTTCCACTTAAAGGTGGTAGATGTTCTTGATCCATATGACCCAGATTAATAGAAGTGACTGATGGATATATGATCCACCTATTTTGTGGGATATTTCTAAGATTTTAACATGAAAGTTGTTGTGTATTTTGATAATTTATTGTTTCGATACTGTTTTAACTATTTGATTATGGTACCTTCTACCTTTAGTGTGTTGAGAATACTGACTTGTAACTTTTATATTCCACTTTTTTTTAGAAAAAAATGTTCCCTCGTGATTCTTGTATGATTCTAAGTGCTAGTTTCTAACCTGTGGTGATTGAGAATGCCCTTTGGGGTATATCATATCCTTCTCAAGTATCATTATACCGGGTATCAGGGATGTTTCATGAAAAAGTGGTATCAGAGCTCAGTTTAGGTTTTTCACCTTTCCATGATGTCGGCATACTATTGTATTGTCCTTATAGATAGGAGGTATGATTATTATGACTTTGGAGGTAGTTATGAGCAAGTTCATAGAAAACTCTCATCATAACAATCCTTAAGTCAAAATGTTTGTTTTGGAAAAGTGTATTTGAGGACTAATTTGATTTGATTTCCAGAATTTTCCTTAATTTTAATCTGAGTATGATGAAATCCCAATCTTGTATTATATTTCATAGAATTTATAATCTTGTATATCTTGTTTGAGTTGTTGATTAGTGTATCCTTTCTAGTACTTTTAGTTTTTTTTTATATTTTGTAGCATCATTGTAGCAACCCCAACCTCAATAGCTGAAATGTGGTTCCTTTTTTATTATGTTGGAATAGATACAAGGCATCAAAACCCAAATTAATTATCAATTTAGAAATTTTTAATAACCAAATACATATATGATACCCATTTTACATAGGGATATAAAATAAAAATCATAGAAATTGAAATTTTTTAAAATCCTTAAACTCATTCTAAGAATTATTCTTTAAATACTAGGGAAAGGAAATAAAATATGTGTGAGATCAAATGCTCAATAAAGGATAAGTACAGTGGATGATATCATGAATCAATAAGAACAATAAATATGTAAAGGTAAATAAAATAACACACATTTCATTTAAATAACATCATTATCATGATAATATTGTGAATAATCAATATATAAAGGTAAATAACTGAAAACATATTCCATTTAATCTATAAACTAAGAATTAAATGCATCCAAATATAATATCATTGTGAAATATCAGGTATAATAATAAATTAATTATTAATAAAGTAAATTATTAATAATTGTATTTTATCTTCTCAATAAAATGATACATCTATCTTTATGACCTTTCATAAGAAGGTTTAAAAAATATAGGTACCAACTTGTTTAATTTGGACAACTGGTTTTTCTCTTGAGACTTGCCAATTCATCGAGGGGCTATATAATTTTGGGCCCCACCTATCACTGCATGTCCAAATCATTCCTCATAAATCAAATAATAAATTTAACTTGTGAATTAATTATCCTTATCATCAAATATATTTATTGAGTAAAGGATATGGATTTATCAATATTTCCCCCAATTAATTAAATAACTTTCAAAGTAAACAACATATGTAACAATGGTACATGGTTAAGAAATATTTATATCTATGACATAAAGAATATAGATAAAATTGAATTAAAACATTAACCATAATAAATAAATAGATATTCATGTACAATACACCAAATTTCTATTATATAAACCATGTAAAATTAAATAAGTTCATATTAAAAAAATCTCAATGAAATAGAGATTGTGATTAAATCCTTTACAATGATCATAATGTAGAAGTCAGAATTAATAAATGGATATATTAAGTGTTTAAAATTTAAATTAAAAAAGAATAAGTTTAAATAAAACATAAGATAATTAAATTCATTAAACACGTAATCTTAGAATAACAAAGGAAAACGGAGAGTTAATATAAAACAATGAGAAGAAATTGAGTTATGAAATTCTTTACCATTTGGTAATTTTCAAGTCAAAGCCCCTTAAATGAAATAATTCTAATGAAAACTTAAAATATAATTAATTATTTATTAATTAATATATTACAAATAAAATTTTCATTATATAAACCATATAAAATAAATTAGATTCATCTCATTATTCCTTTTATTTCAATTATTTCCATTTTATATACAATTACTTAATCAATTAAGTTTACATCGGGTGTTTCAATGATATTTGACTTATGTGTCTAAAATGAATTTAGTAGGTTAACTATTGTGTTAAGAGTTCATTATTTCAATATATATAAAATAATTATCTTAAAATAATTATCATATTTATACATAACTATTACTTTTAATATTGATCATGAAATATTTATTTTATAAATGAAGTATGTTACGATCATGGATATGGTAGGTCGTACGTATGCTTGAGTAACGTTTCCTTTTTTCGATGATCATTATATAAAGGTGGAAAGTAATATTTTATCTTTATGAAATTATAATAATATTATAAATACCATATTAATTCTACAAATATACTTATATATATCATCCATGTGTCATGTAGAATAAAATAGAGTCGCATCGCTTCGTAAATGTGGTCGTACACACGTACACAAACGATGTTATCATCTTTTGGTAGGTGAAAAGGGAGGAAAGAAAATGATATATTATCTTTTTATAATGATAAATATATCATGATTATAAAAATTATTTAATTTATATCCAATTTATTCCTTAAATTTATCCTTATTTCCTTACATGTAAAGTGTTAGTTAAAAATAAATCACATCACTTTGCGAGGTAGTAGTACGTCGTACAAGTGAGCAACGTTATTGTATCCCTTACATAATGGAAAGTATATATATATATGTGATATAATAAAAAAATATATGATTATATTTTTAATGTCATATATATGGTTTATATCCACAATCATACCCAACCGTGAGAGGTGTTTATGGAAAATGTGTCACATCGGTTCGTGAGGCGGTAGTCTATTATACACCCGAGCGATGTTATCATTTCCCATTTGAGGAAATTGGAGACAAATATAGGTAAATAAATTAAAATAACAACATATAAATATAAGGGAGAAACTTTTCTATTATTAAATCATAAATTAATATGTTTTAAATTAGATGGAATAATAACTAAAACAAAAACGTACAATAAGAAATTCTGGCACTTCTCAGTCTACCACTTTAAGGTCATACCTAAAGTATTTATATAATTGATTTAAAACCATAAAAATGATTATATTATGGGTGTATAACATGGTAATTTTTTTCATTAGAAAATGGATGAACCAAAATGATTTGAAGTTGTGAATAAAAGAGGATAGGGCCTGGCCTTTTATAAGTGTGGTGAGGGGCACACTTGTAATTTCTGAAAATAAAAACACATACCATAATTTTTTAGATGAAACAAGGTTCCAAAATAGATTATTATTGAATATTTTACATTATAAGATCTAAATACATCCATAAAATATATTTTAGACAAGTTTTATCTCATTTAAACCCTTATATGTTTAGTTTAACCACCTGATAAACCCATTTTTACCATAACTGTGGTAAATAATTTTTACTATTTTTTAAAATTCATTATGGTAAAAAATTAATTTGACCTTATTATAAAATATAAATTTATTATTATTTGAAATATGGAATCCATTTTTTCAAATTCAATTCATATAAGTATAAATTCTAAATTAAAAAAACTTGCATCTGTGACGAAAAAACGGGTTTTCAAGAAGAAGTTTCTCATAAGTATAAAAAAGTATTGATATCAAAATTCAATATGAAATTGATTCAAATGACATAAATTTTATTTATTATAATATAATTGAATAAATTATTCTTTTAAACCAATTTATAATATAATTTAACTTTGTAAATAATTTTAAGGAACTGTAATTTTCAAGTAAAATTAGTACTTTTCACTATTCATCAAAAAATGAAATTTTTCAGAAAAATATAAAACAATTCCCTAAGATAATATTGATATTATGATTTAAAAATAAATTCCATTTTATTAAATACATTTTATTAAATACATTTTATAAAAATTTTAAAAATTAATTTTATCATAAGTCTGCAATAAGTGACGATACCATTTTCTTTAAAAAATAGTTTTTTAGAAAACATTTATTTTTATATAAAATGATTATTATTTTATTTAAAATCAATAGATATTCATTGAATTTATTTTATAAATGTATCAACCATATAATTTTCATAATTTAATTATTACTATTCATACTCATCAATTAAATGGCTGGTTGTAATGGTCATGTTCAAATAATAATTTTTTAAGAGAGTATCACATTTCATTTAAACATGTGGTTCCATGAATTTCATGCTATTAAAGAGATTGAATTTATTTAAATGGAAAATATATAATAATTTCTTAGGTTGTTATAATCATTTCTCTGAGAAGACATTTGAAAAGGCCACAATAGAAAGCTATTGGTGAACTAGAGTTGGTGAATCCTCTTATTGTCTAGAATCTTGCTAAGATAGTGGTGTATGTTGTCCAAAATCTAAATCAAGTACCTAAACCTATTATTGTTTAGGCTCTTATAGTGGAAAATAAAATAGATGAATCTAAATATTTTCCTTAAGATTTTATTCATTAGAAAACACCATCTTTCCAAAGTTTTAATAATCCTCAAGAGGTTGAGGATTGGTTGAAAATGGTCAAATTACTTTTTTTTAGTTTATGGTAATGCCAGAAGCTATAAAAGTGAAATGTGAAAACATCAATATTTAGGGGCCTAGAATTAGATGGTGGTATTCAATGTTAATATGAAATAATAATGAGGGTTTAGAGTGGAAATAATTTATAGTTCTTTTACTAATTAGTTATATCTAAGATCAATGGTTTTGGAAAAGGCTATGGAGTTTCTCAGTATCCAATAGGGTGACTAGATGGTGAAATATTATGTGAAACATTTTATGGAGCATGTTCAATTTTTACCTAATGTTGTATCCATTGAGAAGATTAGGGCTCAATGGTTTGATATGGGTCTCCAACCTGATATGTGACACATTTTTTCTTCATAAAGATAACTTCTTATGATAATGATCTAGATAGAGGATTGATGGTTGAAATTGTTCTGTTTGGTAAGTCATGGTTCATGGGAGTTATTTTTTCTCCTAGGGATAGTTCTGTGATTTTTTTAAAGAAAGAGAAAAGATGATGAGTCTCATAGTGTTTCTAGACATCTAGTGTCATTCAAACCTTTTGTAGTTCCTAGAATAGGCCCTTTGATATGCTTTTAGTATGGAAAGGTATGGAATTCAAAATTTGTCTGTACTAAGGCACCAAATATCTATAGTTATTGTGGTCACTCATGGAACCTACATAAGTTATGTGATTTATTTTTTTCTTTATAGGGTGATGTGGGATAATCATCACCAAAAGATTATTATGGTGTAATAATATGCTTCAAGAAATAATGGGTTCATAGCATATACATATAGAAGAAATATTCTTCACACTGTGAAAGAGCCTCCAGAGGAAGTTGATGTGGGTCTAGAAACATTGAGAGGTACGATCACTATAGCTTCATATTTTGTTAATAGTTTGTTTGAAAGTGGTTCATCTCACGTGTTTATATAAACTCATTTTATAAGTTTTATGATTATTCTTATGGATATTTTTTCCAATGTGATGGATATTACTTTTCCCCTTGGAACATCGAGAGAGGAGGGTAACTGGTGACCTACTTTTGTTTTCTATTTATCAGATATTGAGCTTACCGATAATTTTTTTAGTTCTTGAAATGGAACCTATTGAAATAATTTTTAGGATATATTGGTTGATTTCTCATAAGTTATGGATTTTCTATTATCTTTAATAGGTCTCCTATACTATGCCTCATGGGGTGTATTATGTATTTTAGAGAGAATGGGACCCGAGTTCGAGTAGATCTGGACCTTATATTCCAAAGTTAGGTAGGTTAATATCAATGTTTTCTTTTGAATTAGAGTTATAATATTTGAGTTATGATCTCCCTCTAGTTTTCTATGAGTTTCTTAATTTTTTTCCTTCTATTTTCTCTATCTTACCATCAATAATATAGGTGGAGTTTTCTATTTATTTAGTGTCTGGTACTCAGCTAGTGTTTATTATTTTTAATTATATGAACCAATGTAATTTAAAGAGTTTAAATATTAGTTGGATGATTTATTGGGAACAAATTTTATATGCCCGAGTGTGTCACCTTTGGTGGAACATGTTCTATTTGTGAAGAAAGGTGAGGGAACAGTTTTCTTATGTGTTGATTACCAAAAACTCAATTGAGTTATAGTAAAGAAAAAGAATCCCTTACCATGGATTGATGATATATTTGACTTGTTGAAATAGGATAAGTGGTTCTCAAAGATCAATCTCTGATCTGGTTATCACCAGTTGAGAATTAAAGAATATTACATTAATAAGACAACCTTTAGAGGTTGGTATGTCCATTATGAGTATATTTTTATTCCATTTGTTCTAACCAATTATCCTGTTGTTTTTATGTCTTTAATGAATAGTATATTTCATGAGTACATTGACTTGTTCTTGGTGGAATATGGGGAAGATACCTAAGATTACTATCAGACCAAGTAGGACCATGTGTTTCATTTTAAAGAAGAACTATAAATCTTGATAAATCAACAACTTTACACAAATCTTATGAAATAAAATTTTTAGATTCATGAAGTGAAGTTATTGGGATACGTGGTCTCATAACATGGTATCTTAATTGATCCTGAGAAAGTGAAAGTTGTTATGACATGGAAGAAATCATGTAATGTCTTTGAGATACGAATATTTTTGGGATTATTGGGAAATTACCCCATATTTTTTAATTATTTATAAAACTTTTCCTCTAATATGACCACTCTCAATTTAAAATGAGTGAAGTGTATTTGGGATGGAAAATTTTATAGATATTTTATTGAGTTGGAACATATTTTTACTTCTTTTTTGGTGTTGAATCTTCCAAAGGATGGTCAGGAATATATTGACTTATGTGATTCACTAGGTTTTGTCTTTGGTTTTTTCCTTATATAGAGTGATCATGTGGTATCCTATGATTATATAAATCTTATACCACACAAGAAGAATTATCCAACACTTTATGTAGAACTTACGGCTATGATACATTCACTTAAGAGTATGTGCCATTTCCTTTTTAGTGAACGATTTTTCATTTATTCTAACCTCAAAATATTGAGTTATATATTGTCCCAAATATATCTAAACCTAAAACAAAGGAGTTTAGTGGATTACCTATAGTATTTTGATTTCAACATTTCATACACCACTGTAATGGAAAATGACATCTCTAATGATTTGAAAAGAAAATTTTCAACCTAGTCCATGAAATAATAATCAGAAGAGTGTGATATGATTGATATCTTTTCGTAGTTTTATTTGGGAGTTATAGAGAATGATTTTTAGGTTTTTTTTGGTGAACATGTATTTGACCTCATCACTTCTTGAGATGATTCTACAATATAAATAGTTTGATGGTAAATTCTATGGAATTAGGTACTCTCTTTATGGTGGGGAGACCGCCAGTGAGTGTATGTTCACTTTATAGGGTAGCCTATGTTTCATGAACTAGTGTGTCATGCATTTTTATGTGAGAAGGATCATAATGGGAGATATCCATAATTCCTAATGGATAGTTCACCCCATAACCATAAATATGTTGTATGATATGCGATGATGATTCTGGTGTCCAAGTATGAGAGGAGGCATTTCTAACCTTATATATCTTTTTTATACCTTCCAGTAGGTCAAATCCAAGCACCAGAGACCTTCTGGTTTTCTTCAACAACTTATAATGTTGACTTGGTAGTGATACAATATTTGTATGGACTTTGTGGATAGGTTTCTGCATACCCCTTGAGGTAAGAATGTGATATGTCTTATGATCGATAGGCTGACCAAATTGGATTACTTTATACCCATTCAAGATATAACCAAATTTGAGGAATTTGTAAATCTCTATGTGAAGGATATTTTCATATTTTATGGATTTCCCTATGATATAATCTCTCATAGGGATACTTGTTTCACTTCTTGATCCTAGAGAGGCCTTCAAGAGACCATTGGATCCCAGGTACATTTTTTCATGACATATCATCTTCAGAAGGATGTATAGATAGAGTGAGATATACATGTTCTTGATAAAGGAAATGTTTGTGGATTCTTGATTTTGTTGAAGTTTGGTATGACCACATTGGATAGGAGGAGTTTTCATATAACAATAATTACCAATACTATATCATAATGTCTCCTATTGAGGCCTTGTATATATATCATTTTTTATCTCCATTGTGTTGGTTGGAGATTGGTGAAAGTTACTTGTTAGATCAAGTTTAGTCCAAGAGAGGATGATGAATATTCCATTTATTTTTCAAATAATGGTAATATAAATGATCCAATATAAATCTTATTCTAATATTCATTGGTGATCAATGGAGATTTATATTAGAGACCTATTTTTTCAGGGAGTTTCACCTTGGTTGGGTCTCCGACATCTTAAAAAATAAATAGAATCTTACACTGAGGATTTTTGGACCTTTTGATATTATTGATAAAGTGGGGAAAGTGGACTATTATTTAGTACTTCCACCATAGTTAACTTCTATCCACAATTTGTTTCATATATTTCATCCTCAATTGTATCTTTCTAACCCTTCTCATGTTTTTACCTGGGAAGATCTTGATGTTTCCCCTGATTTATCCATGACTGAGCATCCAATTAAGATTATTGATTCTGATAGAAACATTCTTTGAAAGAAGATGATGCCATTGGTCTATGTGTTATGGTATCATTTTTCTGATTCACATGAAAATTGGGAACATGAGGCACTGATGAGAGATTAGTTTTTTCATATCTTCAACATGGAATCTTATTCATAGGTTTTCAAGGGATAGAAAGTGTCTAGGGTGGGTAGGTTGTAACATTCTAATATGTTATTTTAGGTACTTCTCGAACCTTTTTTAAAATAAATTTTGGTGATATATGTTTTTTTTATTTCATAGAGTTTGAGTACAAATGTTTCAATGATTTTAGAGGGTTCTCTTTGGGTCTAGGTTGAGTTGGAATCCTTTTTTGAGTTTTTTTTATGAACTAGTTGTGTACTATCTACAAGATAATTTCACAACATGAATATAATTCATGACATGAATCCACCACTTAGCATAATCCATGAAACATATTCATGACATGAATGATATTCCAGTAGTAAATTGTTTTCATGATGTAAATTGGTTGGGATCGGGATTTTTAACCCAAGGTGATGCCTTTTTTTGGCATATATTCCACTCAGGATATTCACATCATTAATAGTGGATTCAAGACCTGAATACTCATTCCCATCATGTTTTTCTATACTGTGTAAAAAATCTATTTCTTTTTTTATAAACCATCTTCCCTCAAACCCCTAGGGATATTGAAGTGCATTGTGTTGCATTTGTTGTCAATGAGGCATGAAGTTGTCTTGGAATGAATGGATGTCAAGGAGTCAAGATGTGAATGTCAAAGGATGTGATGGTGATGGTGATGTAAGTGAATGTCCATGGTACTAAGATGCATGTCACTTAGGAGATTCACTAAGTGGTATTGGAAATTGTGGTTGAAACATTCTCCATGGATATCTGACGATTGTTGAGCTGTTCTTAAAGTTCCAAGAACTTGTATCAACTGGATACAATGTCACAACAAGCTTTAGAAGACCATGCATTGTATTGACAATGCATGAGGAAGTGAATGGGATCCATCCACATCTCCTAAGTGGATGAAGTGAGCTGAAGAAGTCCATGAACTATCTCTTAGTGCATGTGAATCAGAAGAAGATCCAATTTGATCTCTGATTGGATCAATGAAGAACATTGAAGATGTTATGTGATTCAGGAGTTCAGTTGATGAAGATCCTTGAGAATTCTCTCCTAAGTAGAAAATGAGATGATGAAGAAGAATCATAAATTGAGGAGTTGTTTCTAATCAAGTAGATTAATGTTTGAATTCTCAAGAAGAAGAAGAGAGGAGAAGAAATGAAGAAGGGAGAAGGGGCTTGGAATTTGGCATTTTACATATGGGATACTTTGTTCATGCCTTAGCCAAAAATTAGGCCAGCCAAGGCCAGCCCACGGGTTCAACCCCAAGGCACTTGTGGGCCTAAGGCGCCACGCCCATGGGGGATCCCATGGTGCAAGCACAAGGCGGCAGGGGGGCCGTGTGTAAGCCCCCGAGGACACGCGGTGGTGAAACCCGCGCGCCCGGTGGGTGCTAGGAGCGCGCCCGCAGAGGCGAGAGTGGGCGCAGAGCACGCCCGCAGGGAGAACACGGTGCGGGGCGGCACCGTGAGGAGGGAAGTTCAATTGGTGAGTTACGGCAGCGACACATTGATAAGCCACGTGAAAATCGGCCGCCGTTTCGATGTGGGACGCGCATTTTTCACCGGGAACGAATCCCAGCCGCTCATCTGATCTCGCGGACGATTGGCGCCGCTCATCTAATCCGCCGCGCCCCCGATCTGATCCAGGCCGTCCAAAGTCTTTTGATCGCCTGATCCAATGGCCCAGTGTCCGTCTCCTTCGTTGAGCTTGACCGAGGCCTCCCCGCGCATTCCCGCAGCCTCCGTTCAAACTAGGCGCCTCCCGACGACAGTTTTGAAGATTCCGGCCACCATTGTTGAAGCTTAAGGGTCCATTGAGATCGTCTGGCCCTATGGAACTCGTCCATGGTTTAAAATGAGCCTGCATGCACGAAATGGAGAACCTGATGTTCGGTCGAGGCAAACCGAAGGTGCCGAGCCTATGTTGATTCATGTTTTGCATGGGATGGCCAAAACAGAGGCCGTGCATGCGTTCTAAATTGCATGCACGAGGAGGAAAGAAAGAGGAAGATCCCGCGTGAAACAGAGGATAAAAATATATATTTGGAAGATTTTAAAGAACCGAAAACTTCGGGATTTTGAAGTTAAATCACGCGGAGGATTTGAAGCCCTTCTCGCCTATAAAAAGAAGACCCGAGGCGCTGGAGATGCTTGCTGATGCGCTGATCCTTTGTTGAAAATCCGAAGTCCCGTGAGAAGCACTCTGTGCCTCGCGAAGAAAGAAGCCCCGCGCAAATTACTTGCGCGGCTGAAGTCCTCGGTGCCATCCTTGGCCCGAAGGAGTCCCTTGCGCGCAACACCTTTGCGCGACAAGAAGAAGTGTCCCCTGCGCGCTAATCCTTTGCGTGACAGGAAGGAGAGGAGCTTGTGCGACCTTTGCGCGCTCCCTCTGTACACCGCGGCCCCCTGTGCGGTAAGCACTTGTGAGCCTGCGGTGTTGCACTCTGCACACTTGCGCGGCGGTTGAGAAGAGGAGGAGGCCCTTGCACCTTGCACCCTGTGTGCTTGCTACACCAAGACCCTACGCGGCAGTAGGTTGCATACCTTGTGTGTGTGCGCTAAAGTGGGGAAGAAGACCCGAGGCTTTGCCTCTTGTGTGTGCAAGGAGAACCCGAGACCACACCTTGTGTGTGTGCCAAGTGAGGAAGACCCTACGGGTTGGTTGTGCACTCTTGAAGATTAAAAGAGAAAAACAAAGTGTGTGTGCAAAGTGGAAGAGTACACAAAGAGCAAAGAGGCCGTAGCCTTTGGTATGTGCAAGAAGAAGTGAAGTACAAGTCATGTGTGTGCACCAAGTGAAGACCACAACTCAACCTATGTTGTGTGTGTGTTCAAATTAAAAGAAGTGGCCGAACCTTAGTGTGTGTGCAAACCAAAGTGTGTACACACTAAGAAGAAGAGAAGATATCCACACTAGTGTATAACACACATTTATGTGTGTAATCAAAAGAGAATAAAGTGTGTGAAGAAGTGAGAAGGTGGTGTGTGCTTAAAGATACTACACCCTTTGTGGGTTTATTGCACCAAGAGAAGAAAGAGGGAAGTGCATGCATGCATGCATGCACGTGCACACGTGAACAGAGCCAAATCAGTGGTGTGAATTTGAGGAGTCCAAGACCAGGAGTTCTTGAAGAGATTTGAGAAGGCCATGCAGTCAGTGCATGAGGATTCAGAGTTGCCATGCATTCAGTGCATGAAGTTGAAGTGAAGTGAGACTGGACCAGACTGAAGTTAAAGATATCAGTTGTCTGAGTATTCAGTAGTTGGAGAGAAGCCAGGTCATCCTTAGAAGAAGGTGATAAAGCCTGAGCAAGACGAGAATACCTGATCATCACAAGTGATCAGAGGTACGGAGCAAGGCCAGCAGCCTTTATCCCAGGCTGCTGAAGATACTTGAAGAAGCTGAAAGAGAAGAAGAGCTACTCGTGTGACTCGAGGAGCCAAGAGAAGACCCTGTGGGACTCAGGGAGAAGAAGTCTTCAGTGGGATTCTGGAGCAGGCCAGTGGGACTCTGGTAACACTGTGTGACGCAGTATAAAGACCCTCCTGTGGGACTCATGAGAGATACAGTGGGACTCTGTATCGACCATTGTAATTTTAACAGGTTATAATGGAGAATCCATGCTGGGAGAGCATGGCAAGGATGTAGGCCTTTGGTGCCGAACCTTGTAAATCCTTGTGTCCTATGCCTTTTCATTACTGCATTATCCGGGAAAGGTTGAGAGACATAAGAAGAGTGGATCGAGGCCTTAACAAGCCATAGAGGTTTAATTGATTAAGAATCAATTAGTACAAAGTTTTAAGGGATCACTGATTCACCCCCTCCCCCTCTCAGTGATTCACACTGATCTGGGCACTTCAGATATAATAGGTGTTTTTTAAGCAATTACTTGACTTATGAACATCTTGGTTTCACGTTTGATCTTTAGTGAGTTTCTTCGTTATGGTTTTATCCTTCTCTCCACTACCCTTATTTGAAATTGGTGTGATCTCGTGTTTCCCAATTTCATCAGAGTCTAATATTAATGATTTTTTTATATAGTATTTCCTTATTTAACTTCTTCAACTTCATTCTTCATTAGAGCTTCCTATTATAGGTGTTAATTTGATTGTTGATTAAAGGTATGTGGTTTCATAATACTTTACCCTATAATTGAAACTATTAATTTCCTGGTTGGATTGAAATGCTTTTTAAATGATTTAAAAACTTTAATTTGAGATGATTTATTTTTTATTTTGAAAAGGGCATGAAAATTAAAAAAAAATCAATGGAATTGAAATTATTGAGTGGATTTGAGAAAAATAGAGGGCTTGATTTGGAAATTTATTTGATGAAATGATTTAATGTTGGACATTAAGATAAACGGCTTAAATTTAAATATTATTTAAAAAGGAATAAATTTTTAAAAATCTAGGATTTTATTTTGAAATGAGAAAGGCATGTTGAAAAATGAAATTTGGAAATTATATTTTGAACTAATTTGAAATGATTGATTTTATTATTATTGATTGATTGAATGAATGAATCACATGTGATACTAGGTAGTTAGTAGAAAATTAGGACAATAAAACTTTGATATAACCACATGGAGATGGATTGATGATGAAAATATTGATATAAACTTACAATGGCAAGATTGATCAGATGGGGAGTTGAGTCTCGATGGCCTAAGCCGAGGGACATGTGCACACAATGATATGAGATCATTGATTGAGTAGTGTGGTTATACTATTACTGTAAAATAACATACCAAAAGGATATTTATATGGTCCTATTACATGTTTGATTAGATGATTACATTCCATTTATTACTTATCTATTTTATTCATGCCAACTTATTTATATGAATGTTTTATATAAATTGTTCATTTAATCATATTTTGATATATATTCTATATTTTTTATTACTAAAGCATAAATTTTTGAAAATATATAAATTTCATGCCATGAATTATTTTATTTAAATTGAAATCATAATTAGTTTAATTATTATGGAATTGATTATGGAACAATTATTGAGACCCTACTAGTTTTTTTATCTCACACCCAACCTTTTCCTTCAAGAATTTGTTGACTATTTTATGTTAGGTCTAGAAAAAGGGAAAGTTCCACTTGGATTTGGTGGATTTTCTTGATCCTTGGGACCAAGAGTGATGGAGGTAACTTGTGGATATGCATTCCACCAGTTACATGGGATATGTTTGATCTTTTACCATGTCATATGTTATATCTATTGATGATGTACTCTTTGGGTATTATTTTACCTCTTTGATTCTGGTACCTTATCCCTTTTGATTGTTGAGCATACTAACTTTTATCTATTGTATTACACTATTTTGTGTCAAAAATAATTCCCTCATGATTCTTTTATAATTATATTTTCTAGTCTCTAACCCGTGGGGATCGAGAATTCCCTTCTGGCTATGTCTGAATCGGCTCATGTATTAGTGTACTAGGGAATCTCGGTTGGTTCATGACACCCCTTAGATGAAATAATTATTATATTAACTTAAAATACTGTTAAGTATAAATGATTTATGATATAACATGTAAATTTTTTTGTATATTCACTATATAAAAGTAATTAGTGGTGACTATAGAATGTTCCCCACACAAAAAAGTGAGATGAAAATCTCTTACCTCACACTCCTCTTTAATTGTACGTACTTTAACCTCCTTTATAATGGTATTAAACATGTTATTAATTTATAAAAGAATAATATATATATTTATAATATCATATACAATTCTCTAATATCATATTACCACTAATTCATTAATAATATTTCATTATAACCCTTGTTTCGGGTGTTAACTGCTTCATTTTGTCTTGCATGTTTTGTTGCATAAGTTCTGGTTTTTGTGCATAGGATAAAGATCCATTATCCAAAAAATTATATTTATGTTGTAAATATCAAATTTATTCATTAAATACCTTTTTAGAATGATTATTGAAATTTTTACATGTAAAATGAATCACATAGTTCTGTGGAGATGGTATGCAGTACATACTTACAAGCGATGTTATCACTTCCTTAATAGATAAACGGGTTATTAAGTGGATGAGATATTAAATTTATAGAATAAATATAATTTAATAAGTATTATATATTCATTATTTCCACCATTATTACTATCCATGTGAGATGGTGATGGAAAACAAATTTCATCAGTTTGTGAGGCGGTAATCTACTGTACACATGAGCAATGGTTTTGTTTTCCATTTGATGTATAAGGAGATGGATATATATATTTCAATAAAAATTAAAAAAATTAAATATATGATAGATACTGGTGTTATTATATTTTTAATTTTAAGAAATAATTTAAGGTGGTTAAAGAAGAAGTAAAAAAATAAAGTGATAAGTGAAGACAATTACCTTCACTTAAAATAGTTGTATTTGGATCTATTATAAGGATACTATGATGGTCTTTTGGGAGGAACAATATTTATATAATTTGTATAAGAATGTTGTGGATATATTTTTTCTTGTTTTGGTAAATCTAAATGGCTTAAAAGGTGTGAATAAGTGAGGTGAGGAGATTCTCTTTTAGAATTGAGGAGTGGAATTTTTGTAAATACCCAAAATTATTCAATATTAGGTTGTCACTCTCAATTCAAGTGCCTCCAAAATTGATAAATAAATTAGTTGCGGGAATATATGTTTTATAAAAATCTTTACCAATAAAAAATAAAAATGTTCTAAAAATTTTATTCTCTTAACTTCTAATGTTACTTAAATTAACCATTTTAGTGTTCACTATATTAACTAGTTTTTTTATTTACCTAGGAAAATTATCCTTTAAGCGCACAAATAAATTATCCTTATTAGATAATTTGGACCTGATTATTTTAAATATGAAATTAAATTTATCAAATAAAATTCTTATGTCTGTGGAACAATAATTTTAACAAAGGAGCTCCTAACGAGCAAACGCCTATTTTAACCTTAATCACGGTAATTAATTTTTTTCTTTTTTTATTATTCATTATAAAAAAATTATAATAAAATGATTAAATAATATTAATTATTAATATTGAAAATATATAATAAATTTTACCAAATTCCATTCATATAATTCAAATAATTTAATTTAAAATTAATCTCGTGGATGCAATGAAAAATAGGTTTCCAAAGAAAAAGTTTTTATAAATAGAAAAAGGTTTTATATAATAATTCATGTTGAAATTGATTAAACTAAAAAAATTGGATTAATAATAATTTAATTTAACTAATTTTACTTTTAAAACAATTTTAAAATAAAATTGAATATTAAAAATATATTAAATGAATAGATAGTTTTCGAAAAAAATTAGTACACGTTATTATTCATCAAAAAAATATTATTTTCATAAAATTAAAAAAATCACTCTAATATAGTTTTTAAATTATTACTTAAAAAATAAAGTTCATTTTATAAAATTAATTTTCCAAAATTATAAAAAAATAATTTTAAAAAATAATTTCACGAAATGTGATGGAACCTCTTTTTAGAAAAATACAGTTTTTAAGCATAAAACAGGATTTATTCTTTTCTCATTCTTAGAAAAAACATTCGTTGAATGATAAAACATTTTATTGAATATATAATAAATAAATTTCATTAAAATAATTCAAAAATATTGATTAATTTAATCTATTAAGATAAAAAACACATTTTGCGCATAAAAATAGTTTTTTAGAAAATCATTTCTTTTACTTACAATTTTTTTTTATTTTCATTTATATTCAACTGGTAACCAATGAATTTATTTTATAAATTTTAAAACATATAATTTTCATAATTTAGTTTGTCCTATTTTTAACCTCTAATTTAATAGCTGTTTTATAATAGTCTTATTTAAATAATATATTTCATGGATCGTTTAGTCTCAGTGTTACGTGATGCATATGTTATAGAACACAATATTTTATTTTAAAATATCATGCTATCACAAGAAACAATACAGTCTGAATATTGTAGGTTGTGCAATAATTTCAATAACCATTACATGATCAAACCAATTATGGAGTGAAAATTTAGTGTAAACCCAACATGTGTGCATAAGGTGTGAGATGATATATACAACATTATATCACATCACATGTGTGTTTTTAAAACATGAATATTGAATGAAGTTTACATGAGTCCAATATAGATGTTTCTTATAGGATATTTATAATTAATAATATCTCACCAACTCCACATTAGTGTATAGATATCATTGTTCCAGCCCCATACCATGGGAATAGCCATTATGTCTTCCTGCATAGTGGTGTTCAATCTTTTCACTTCCCCCAAGCTCTTCCTGACACTACCAACCTATAATGGATCTTTACTACTACTCTGTCACCTTAGATAAGTTATTTTTAAGCATGGTCATGGCTCTTTAGAGGTAGGATGTCTTTTTCAACTTTTTGGACTTATATTTCTTATTTTTTTTTATTAATTTCTATCTACCAAACATTTATCCAAATTCCCTTCTATTATATACATTATTTCTTTATTTCTTTGATAAACTAGAAAAAACCTTCTGCTCTATAATCATCAACAACATATCAATATTCCTTCTCCAACACCATATTAAAAACTCTAGTAACAATTCTAAATAACTCTATATAATTATTATTATAACTTCATAAATCAAATATTTTTCTAGATATTTAAATACCTCTCTTATCGTAATACCAACATGCTAATAATTCCCTCAATTAATATCAACATATATTTTTTAAAAATTAAAATATATACACTCAAAGATACAATATTATTGAATTTTTTTTATATGTATATTCATCGATGATGACTCCTTCATTTTAGGAGTGTACAATTTTCAATTCAAAAAAAATGTTGTGTAGGGACTAGGCCTTAAACAACTTCATTAGAGTATCCAAAATTTCCTTCATCATCATGTCTCTACAATTATTTACTATAACTCATATACCAAATCCAAATGGAAATTTACAATATCAATATCTATAATCTCATTCCATATCTATTATTTCTTACCTATCATTATTTCACTAATCTTCAATAAGATATTAAATTTTTTTTGAAATCACTTTCATTTTCATTTTCTACAATAGAAAATTATACCTATTAAATTTTTTAATCTTTAATTTTTTCTCTATCTAGGAATATAATTTTTATAGATTATACTATATATCACCATTATGTATTTAATAAAATCAATAAAATTTTTAAATGCGAAATATAAACTGAGGTTGCAATCACATAGCTTACTCAAATCAATGAGAATTATTAATACCTGAAAAACTAAACATCATTGGGATAGAACCTCACTTTGATACCACTTTTTGGGACCATAACTGGTCTAAAAATTAGTGTGGTTATAAATTAATTATCAAAAATAATGTTAAAAAATTAAGGACAATGAACATCGGGCATAATGTGGAAGAATCCCCTAAATAAAGAGGGGTAAAAAACCATAGGCAAAAATAAGGATTACACTGTGTAAAAATCAGGGTGCACACTTTATAACTATTATAAGAAGAATAACCTTATAATTTTTCTCTCTTGAAAATGGGTAGGAAACAACCTCAAAAAATACAAAAATATATATATAATGGTAATTGGTAGATTTATAAAGTTAATAATTGAAGTTCCCAATTCCATTTGTAAAGATGGAGTTATATTTGTTTTCAATCTAATATATGAAAAATTAAATGTGTGATAGATAATTTGATCTACTACTATGTATAACATTTGGATAGAAATTTCAAGGATCATCTCTTTATTGTGATAATTGTTGAACTATACCTCAAGTTAGAGACAAGTAATAATTGTTTGATAGTACTATACCAAAAAACATATTATAATAATAAGAAGTTATCTCGCCATTTGCAGAGATTAAAGACCTTAATCTAAAAGTTAAATTCTATATTATATTTTTTTATATTTTGAGATGATTTTTGAATTACTGATAAGTGTTCGAGTAAGTTAAATACGTTCTGAGGTTATTTGTGTAAAATATAGAATTTTGTAAGATTTTTTTTATGGATTAGAAATTTGACTAGGTATAACACAAATAAGACTTTTTGAGTATTCAGATAAGAATTTAAACTATTTTCATAATAATGTTTTAGTCATATATGACTTTTTTGGATATTATGATATAAAAAAATCTTATAATAATGGATGTTTATCAAAAAATCAAAAAGGAATGAGTATTATGATAGGAGAAATGTTGCATTGTAAGACATTGAGTGTAAGTTCATAAGACTTTCAAGGAATTTTGTAATACTTATATGGTATTATGTTAGACAATGAATTCTATTAGTACTCTGATTATGAGAATAATATTTTTTTCCTTATAGGGAGTTAATAATACATATAAATTCTTATGAGATAGTGGGGATAACTGAGATATTAACAAAGTTATGGGATCCTTACGGAATTAATAATAATTTTAAATATACTGTGAGATAATCTTCTAACTAAATATATGAGATTTAAAGAATATTTATTCTAAAGAAAATAAAAATTTAAATGCTTTAAAATGTTCTTAAAGGATTCAAATATCATGATCACTCAAATAAATCATGTTTTAAGATGATAAAATGAATCATTCGAAATTTGATTTGAGAGTTGGGGAGTGATAAGTAGAGTTCCACACCACATGATAAGGTGATACATCATAGTGCCATGAACACTTGGATTAAATTCAAAAGAATAATAAATTAAATGAGTTTTTTTTAAATAATAAGTCATGATATTTGGATATCACATTAGGAAAAACATATTGACCATTAGGATATTTAAATAGGGATATTGATAAATAATTTAAATCAATTTGAATAAAAGAATAAATCAAAATTTATGTTCTTGATTTCAAATATGATATTAATGCTACACAAAATCATGGTGTTTTCAAAATTCCATTATGGAAAATAATATATATTCATGACTGGGGATATATATGTGTAGAAAAATAAAGAATAAATGCACAAAATAATTGTTTGGAATTTGATACACTATAGTATTAAGGGGTGAAAGAAGAGATCAAAGTCAAGATCCATTCAATATGAAGGATACTTGCATTCTTAATTGTTCTAGGAGTTAAGAGACCCAAATCATTAAAGATGTGATGTTAGTTTTCAAGAACAAAATATCTGATCATGACTATAAACTGTCAAAGTTCTTGAAGATATTATACATGAGTTTACCAATTGATATAGTGTTTTTTTTGAGGTAGATATACACCATGTGGTGAAAATAAACCCATATCATAAGTATACATTTCTTGATTCAGATCATAAATTTGTATTGGGTGGTGGGAATCTACATTATATAGTGGTATTTTGGAGTAGGACCATAGTTTGACTCTTTGTTGATAAAACTAGGAAGGTCCATAGGGCAACCACATGGATTTATAATGAAGAATTTGTAATTGGGGTGACTAACCAATCCCAGTAAGGAGTTTTCTTTTAAAGTTGAACCTTGTAAATCCTAAATTGTTTTGAATAATTTTTTTAGTTGTATATTTGGTAAGGTTGAGTTAATTGAAGTTGAGATGATCAATACATTAACAGGTTAAATCGATTATTTCTAAAATAAATAAATCTAAATAGTATACCACTAATTCACCCCCACCCCCTAGTGATACTAACCAACTTGGGAACTATAAGTGGTATCATATATAATCCAACTTCCCTCTGAAATACCTAATAAGTTTTTGAGTATGTATAATTTAAATTTTTTGAACAACAGTGGTGTCCTGAATTTTGATTGAGATAACTATAAAAATTGGAAGAATAAGATAATGTCCTACCTTCTATCACTTTTCCGGGTTATAAGAGATGTTACAACAGTGGGTTTACCACACATTGTTTAGGTTACTCTTATGTTTATTTATAAAAATAGAAATATCATTATCGATGGAAAATATAAAAATTATATTTTCAGGTCTTATTTAGAGAAAATTTACACCTGGTTCAGGGGACTCCAAACTTCCGAGGAAATTCGAGACAGATTGAAAAGTGGTTATTATTGAAATATAAAATCCAAGGAGGATAAATTAAAAGAGGTTAGGATAAGGTTTTAGGATATTAAAATGGATGATAATGAAAATATTGTGTAATAATTTATTTGAGTTAATGAAATCATTAGTAATATTTGGGGATTCAGTGTGAAGATGGATGATTCTATTATGGTCAAAAAGATTATGAAAAACTCTCTATAAAGGTTTGATACAAAGGTTAAAAAATTAGTATATATAGAATACCTACCTTTATATGAACTAAAATATAATCTTATTAATTTTGAAATGAGTAACGTTCCAACTTTCTAGAATAAACAAAAATATTATATAGATTTTGAGACCATTAAAAGGGGTAAAGTCTGAGATAGTGAAAGTGTATAATCAAGTGATTCTAATGGTGATAGAGATGATTAATATTTAAATAGATTTATTACTCATTTATAAAATATGTTTAATTTGGGTGATTGGAAAAAAATTGAAAGAAACCAACATGATATTATAACAATAATATAGTTTCAAATTGTATAAAACATTTTATAAAGAAGAATTCTGTAGAATTTGAAATGAATGAGGAATATGAGAAACCTAAAAATATAAATGAGGTAAATACAGGAAGAAATATTCAAGAATCAAGATTAGGAGATTAACAAGTAATAATGAACAATATTACACATCTTCAAGTAGCCATTCAAAAGATAAAACTAGTTTTATGGCTCATATTGAGAGAAGTTTTTATACCTCATAAAGTGATGATGGAGACTAAAGGAAAGAACTAGAATATATGGTGAAAGATGATTTTGAAGAATTTATTGAGTAGAATACACATTTTAAGAATCAAAATATGAAACTAATTAAATAAACTAATAATATATCTGGTTAAAAATATGAGTATATGAATAAAAAATTTCATGCATTGATAAGATTAAGAAACATAAATCGAAGGTGGCTGAGAAAGAGAAGATAGTGAGAGATGTTGAGGGGAAGTTAGTAGTGAAGGAAGAAGAGTTTCTTGAGACAAAATCTATATTTCTAGTAGAAAAAATGAGTTAAAGAATATTTTATAATACTTAACTAAGGTAGATGAGGTTAAGGGTGAATCTTATCAAGCAGGATAAAAAAGGATGCAAAAGGTCAAGTTACTTATGTTCTTAAGAATACTGAAAATAGACTTGTTATTCTTGACAGTATAGTTTTTCGAAACAATTATAAACATGTTTTTACCCAAAAAAATGTGAGGTAATATTTTATATAAAATAAAGGTATAAATATTTCAAAAAAACCACCACCCCTAGGAAAACTCAATCTTAGTTTAAAGAACAATAGAAGTAAAAATTTTCTGGATAGATTTATTTTCAAGATAGGAGATGAAAGTATAAAGGTTTTTATATTTATTTTGGAAGATATGAATACAAAAAATAATCTTACTAGTTTATCGTATCATTTTTAGGGAAGATTATTGAACTAAGAGGGGGGTGGTGATTAGATGAGAAATTTTTCTTAAAAAGGCATTATGTGACTATAAAATGAACAAATATGTCAACCCAAAATGTATTTTGTTATTTAGATGAAATATGTGGTAGATATATCAAAAATATAATAGAGATGATGAATTTGTTACTATATTACCATGATAGCTTCCCTATGGTGTGAAAGGTAAGAATGTTCCAAAAATTAAAGATGGAAAGTCATACTCTACTGATAGTACCAAGAATTCATGTGAAAAATCCAAAAAAGATGGAAATGTAAAGAAAGAATGCTTAACAATTTATACAGATCAGTAGGTAATGGATAAATAAATGGAGAATTAAAAAATCAATACTAGTTCCAAAGGAAATAAAGTGAATTCACATGAATATTTTTAAGTTCATGATAAGTTTTTTACAATTAATGAATTAAAAATGGATCAAACTCTATGTGAAAGATGTGGATAATCTAGACATGGTATGAATAACCGCATGAACATCCTTCTAGCTCAAGATGATTTGATGGGAAAAATTATGTATTCATACAGAAATTAATTCTATTTAATGATTGTAATGAAGACAATCTCTCTATATAAAGAAGTAGTTCATGGTAAGAAATAGTGCATTCAATATACTAAGAATCATAACTGGATCAGAGATATGGAGGACTCTTCTAATGATGAGATTCAATGGAATTAGAATTCATTATTGAGAAGAAATTCTTATCAATATTTTTTCAACCAAATAATTAAGTAGTTACTATATATTCCATTATTTATTTTTATTTTATGCTAACATTTATGGAATTAAAGGAGGTTGATAAGGTTTTTATTATTAGATAGAAAAGAAAGAGCTCTTCGTAGAGTTTTCTAACTACCATGAGGAAGGGGAAGTGAGTAAATCCCTTGATGGGGAGAAAACATGTGTTGTATCAATCAAAACATCACAGTTTGTGTGAATATATAATTTATGGAGGGGTTATCCCATATGAACATGGATTTTAATTGATAAAAACTTATTTCCAAGAAAACATTTGAATCCATACTTCTCTCAATAAGTGGACCAAGATAAAATTGTGAACAATAAAAGAGGAATAATCTGTTTTAGAATTATTTAAGAATAGTGAAGTGATATGATTAAAACCCATATATTTAGATTCATTTGTATTTATTTTCAATAATGGGTAGAAACAATGGCTTTAGAAGAACTTGTATATTGGAAACAATTCCCAATGGGGGATTGAAGTGCCCAATTAAATTTTTCAAGATTTAGTTGTATTTATTACTAATCTAATCTATAAAATGGTCAATGTGTGATGGATAAGTTAAGTTCTTCCAATTGGAATATATATCTAGAAAATTTTGAGTATTATTCCTTAATTATGAAGATTCTTGAACTATTATGTAAGTTAAATACAAGTACTAAATGTTTGAGAGTGTTATCCACAAAAACTTGTAATAATTGGGAGAATTCAACTAGACAAATAGGGAGATTAAGTATTTCAATATAAAAGTTTATGGCTAGATCATAGTTGATTTTTTTATATGAATTTTTAATGATTGATAAAGATTGAGTGAGTTAAAAATGTTCCAATGTTATTTGAGTAAAATTTATAATCATGTAATACATTTGTGTTTGAGCTAAAATTTAACAAAATTTGATACATGTAAGACTTTTTGAGTATGCATGTATGACTTTATACTGAGCCTATAAGACTTACGAAGGTGCATAATATTTTACTAGATCATATGAATTTAAAAGATTCTTGATAATGGAAATTTTCAAAAAAAATCACAGTGGTATAAGTCTTAAAAGATGAGAAATTTCATTTCATAACACTCTAAGTAGAAGTTCATAATACTTTCAAGGAACTATGTCTAAATTGTGTTACAATTCATCATATTTTCAATGTACATAAGACTTGGGTTATGAGCAGAATACATTGTTCACTACAAGGAGTTGGTAATATTTATAAAGTCTTATGAGATGGAGTTGACAACTGAAATATCGATAAAAGGAATGGGATTCATAGGGAATTCATAAGACTTAAAAAATTTATGTCATAAGCAATCAATTAAATATATGATATTTTTATAATATATGTTTTGAATAAAATATAAATTCAAAAGATGATTTAAAATGTTCTTCAATGATTCAAATATCTTTATAATTCAAATAAATCATGATCCAAGATGAGAAAATGAATCTAGATGAAGTTGATTTGAGAGTGGAAGAGTGTTGTGATGAGTTACATATTGTATTATGAGGTGACACATCATCAGTCCATGAACAAGTAGTGTAAGATCCCATATTTTTTTCAGGTATGTCCCTCTTTGAGTTTTTCATTTGATCCTTGGTGGTTGAGTCTTGATTGGAAATAGAGAGACTTTATTGGGGAAAATGACCTAAAGTTTGGGGATATATTTTTGTTTAAATTAATATAGTTTAGATATAAATGTGTTAAATGGGGTTATGAGGGGTTTTCTATGGTTTGGATGGCTTCAGGAGTGTTCAAATTCTTATATAGGGAAAAGGGGATGAAAGTTGTCTACGGGAGAATTAATGCCCTGTAAAGGTATTACACATTATGTAAACTCTTCCACACACATATCGTGAAAAAAATATAGGACACGAACTGGTTACATGTTGTGTTAGAAATTAATTTAGTTTAATATTAAGGTTAATTAAATATTAATCTGTGGTGATGGGTTTTTCACTACTAAAAATTTCACTTATAGCGACCACCATTGGCGGTCGTTATTGGCCTGTAGAGACCGCCCAGCGGCCGCCATTGGTGGTCTCTTTAGGCCCGACGCTGAAGGTGGCTGAGACTTCGACCTACAGTGACCGCATCGGTCGCTAAAGCCGGCCGGAATTCCGGCCTAAAGGGACCGCCAGTGGCGGTCGCTGAAGATGGACGAAAATTTGGCCTACAGCGACCGCAAATGGCAGTCGCTACACTGGAAATTTTTTTTTAAAAAAAAATTCATGATACAGAATAAAAAAACAGCATATAAATCATAAAAAATGAAAAACAAATCCAAACACAATAAACATAAAGATCATCATAAATAATAAATGATAAACGTGCTTCAACGATCCGCAGCCATCTGCTTTAAAAACCTACAATAAGATACAAAGAAAATTAAACAAAACAAATGTAAATTTGACATATTTATTCAGTTATTATATACATATAATAAAATGAAATCTGACTTCTCATGGGTGCTATAACAATTTAAAACCACCAATTTAAGAAATGTTATCATTTTTTAATTTGTTTTGCCTATTTTGGAGTCTTTGCTTTAGTTTAGGAAAGTGTTTTTTTTTGTCTTAAAATGAATGTTTTTCGTGTTCACCGCACGTCTGATGGACGTTCCATCTCCTTCTGCATGTCATGAATAATATTCATATCGTTCTCGTGCGGTTTCAGGTCATTCGGAGAACGTTTTCTCTGAATTCGATCGTGACAAGACGTTTTGGTGTTTTATGACTCTGGAAACGCGTTTCTGGTCACCGCAGTCAAAAGTAACCTCCGATTGATGTTTTTTTTGTCCGACCATTTCACAATTCACACCATAGTTGTTGTCGTATGATTTTGTGTCATTCCGAGGTCGTTCAGGTGGTTTTTGACCACCCAGCGTGCCCTTTAAGAGCGCGTCGAACTGCTGAAAAGACACATTCGACCGTACCGTGTGCACCACACATCTGATGGATGTGTCGTCTCCTCCTGTATTTCACAAATAATATTACTATCATTCTCATGCGGTTTTAGGTCATTCAGAGCAAGTTTGCACTGAATTCGACAGTGACATACTGTTTTTGGGTTTTATGACTCTAGAAATGCGTTTCCGGTCACGACGGTCAAACGGCACCTCCGATTGACGTTCCATCTATCTGAACATTTCACAATTCACACCATAGTTGTTGTCGAACGATTTCATGGCATTCCGAGATTGTTCGGGTGGTTTTGACCAACCAGTGTGCCCTTTAAGAGGGCGTTGAACTGCTGAAAACGACACATTCGGTCATACTGTGCGCACCGCACATCTGATGGATGTACCGTCTCCTCCGGCATGTCAAGAATAATATTCCTATCATTATCGTGGGGTTTTAGGTCATTTGGAGCACGTTTGCTCTAAATTCTACTGTGACACGCTGTTTTGGTGTTTTATGACTCTAGAAACGCGTTTCTGGTCACCACGGTCAAACGGAAGCTCCAATTGATGTTCCGTCTATCTGAACAATTCAAAATTAACACCATGATTGTTGTCGTATGATTTCGTGGCATTCTGAGGTCGTTCGGGTGGTTTTGACCACCCAGCGTGCCCTTTAAGAGCGCACAGAACTGCTGAAAATGACACATTCGGTCGTACCAAGCGTACCGCACGTCCGATGGACATTATGTCTCCTCATACATGTCACGAATAATATTCCTATCATTCTCATGCGGTTTCAGGTCATTTGGAGCATGTTTTCTCTGAATTCGACCGTGACACGCCGTTTTGGTGTTTTATGACTCTGGAAACGCGTTTCCGGTCACCACGGTCAAATAGCACCTCCAATTGACGTTCTGTCTATCCTACCATTTTAAAATTCACACCGTGGTTGTTTTTGTATGATTTTGTGGCATTCTGAGGTCGTTCGGGTGGTTTTGACCACCCAGCGCACCCTTTAAGAGCGTGCCGAACTGCTGAAAACGACACATTCGGTTGTACCGCGCGCACCGCATGTCCAATGGACGTGCCTTCTCCTCCGGCATCTCACGAATAATATTCCTATCATTCTCGTGCGGTTTTAGGTCATTCGAAGCACGCTTTCTCTGAATTCGACCATCACACGCCGTTTTTGGTGTTTTATGACTCCAGAAACGCATTTCCGGTCACCATGGTCAAACGGAACCTCCGATTGACATTTCTTCTATCCGACCATTTCACAATTTACACCACGGTTGTTGTCGTATGATTTCGTGGCATTCCGAGGTCGTTCAGGTGGTTTTGACCACCCATCGCGTCCTTTGAGAGCGCGCCGAACTGCTGAAAACGACACATTCGGTTGTACCGTGCGCACCGCATGTCTGATGGATGTTATGTCTCCTCCTACATGTCACAAATAATATTCCTATCGTTCTCATGCGGTTTTAGGTCATTCAGAGCACGTTTTCTCTGAATTCGACCGTGACACGCCGTTTGGTGTTTTATGACTCCGAAAACGCGTTTCCTGCCACCGCGGTCAAAAGGAACCTCTGATTGACGTTCTGTCTATTCGAAAATTTTACAATTCACACCGCGGTTGTTGTCGTATGATTTCGCGGCATTCTGAGGTCGTTCGGGTGGTTTTGACCACCCATCGCACCCTTTAAGAACGCGCCGAACTGCTGAAAATGACACATTCGGTCGTACCGCGCGCACCGCATGTCCGATGGACGTACCGTCTCCTCCTCCATCTCACGAATAATATTACTATCATTATCGTGTGGTTTCAGGTCACTCATAGCACGTTTGCTCTGAATTCGACCGTGACACGCCGTTTTGGTGTTTTATTACTCCGAAAACGCGTTTCCGGTCACTGCGGTCAAACGGTACCTCCGATTGACGTGTTGTCTATCCGACCATTTCACAATTCACACTGTGGTTGTTTTCGTATGATTTCGTGGCATTCCAAGGTCGTTCGGGTGGTTTTGACCACCCAGTGCGCCCTTTAAGAGCGCGCCGAACTGCTGAAAACGACACATTCAGTCATACCGCGTGCACTGCATGTCCGATGGACGTTTCATCTACTCCTGCATATCAGGAATAAGATTCCTATCGTTCTCGTGCGGTTTCAGGTCATTCGGAGCATGTTTTCTCTGAATTCGATCGTGACACGCCGTTTTGGTGTTTTATGACTCCGAAAACACGTTTCCGGTCACCGTGGTCAAACGACACCTCTGATTGACCTGCTGTCTATCCGACCATTTCAAAACTCACACCGCGGTTGTTGTTGTATGATTTCGTGGCATTCCAAGGTCATTCAGGTGGTTTTGACCACCCAGTGCGCCCTTTAAGAGCGCGCCGAACTGCTGAAAACGACACATTCGGTCGTACCGTGTGCACCGCACGTCCGATGGATGTTTCATCTCCTCCTGCATGTCACAAATAATATTTCTACCATTCTCGTGCAGTTTCAAGTCATTCGAAGCATGTTTGCTCTGAATTCGACCGTGACACGTCGTTTTGGTGTTTTATGACTTCGGAAACGCATTTACGGTCACCGCGGTCAAACGGATCCTTCGATTGACATGTCGTCTATCCAACCATTTTACAATTCACACCGCTGTTGTTTTCGTATGATTTCGTGGCATTCTGAGGTTGTTCGGGTGGTTTCGACCACCCAGTGCGCCCTTTAAGAGCGCGCCGAACTGCTGAAAACGACACATTCGGTCATACCGTGCACACCGCACATCCGATGGATGTGTCGTCTCCTCCAACATCTCACGAATAATATTTCTATCGTTCTCGTGTGGTTTTAGGTCATTCGGAGCATGTTTGCTCTGAATTCGATAGTGACACGCCGTTTTGGTGTTTTATGACTCTAGAAACACATTTTTGGTCACTTCAGTCAAACAGCACCTCCGATTGACATGCCTTCTATCCGAACATTTCACAATTAACATCGCGGTTGTTTTCATATGATTTCCTGGCATTATGAGTTCGTTCGAGTGGCTTTGACCACCCAACGCGCCCTTTAAGAGAGCGTCGAAATGCTGAAAACGACACATTCGGTCGTACCGCGTGCATCACAAGTCCGATGGATATGTCGTCTCCTCCTAAATATCACAAATAATATTCCTATCATTCTCATGCGGTTTTAGGTCATCCGGAGCACGTTTGCTCTGAATTCGACCGGGACACGCCGTTTTGGTGTTTTCTGACTCCGGAAACACGTTTCTGGTCACCGCGGTCAAACAAAACCTCTGATTGACGTTCCGTCTGTCCAACCATTTCACAATACACACCTCGGTTGTTTTCGTATTATTTCGTGGCATTCTGAGGTCATTCGGGTGGTTTTGACCACCCAGCGCGCCCTTTAAGAGCTCGCTGAATTGTTAAAAATGACACATTCGGTCGTACCATGCGCACCACACGTCCGATGGATGTGTCGTCTCCTCCTGCATGTCATGAATAATATTCATATCATTCTCGTGCGGTTTCAGGTCATTCGGAGCCCATTTTCTCTGAATTCGACCGTGACACTCCGTTTTGGTGTTTTATGACTCTGGAAACGGGTTTCTGGTCACCGCGGTCAAACGGAACCTCTGATTGACTTTTTTTACATCCGAACATTTCAAAATTCACGTCGTGGTTATTGTCGTATGATTTCGTGGCATTCTGAGGTCGTTCGGGTGGTTTTGACCACCCAGCATGCCCTTTAAGAGCGCGTTGAACTACTGAAAATGACACATTCGGTCATACAATGCGTACCGCACCTCTGATGGATGTGCCATATCCTCCTGCATCTCAAGAATAATATTTCTATCGTTCTCGTGCGGTTCCAGGTCATTCGGAGCACATTTGCTCTGAATTAGACCGTGGCACGCCGTTTTGGTGTTTTATGACTCCAGAAACACGTTTCCGGTCACCGCGGTCAAACGGAACCTCTGATTGACATTCTGTCTATCTGACCATTTCACAATTCACACCGCAGTTGTTTTTCTATGATTTCGTGGCATTCCGAGGTCATTCGGGTGGTTTTGACCACCCAGCGCGCCCTTTTAGAGTGCGCTGAACTGCTAAAAATGACACATTCGGTCATACCGTGTGCACCATACGTCTGATGGACGTACTGTCTCCTCTTAAATCTCACGAATAATATTCCTATCGTTCTCGTGCAGTTTCAGGTCATTCGGAGCACGTTTTCTCTGAATTTGACCGTGACACGCCGTTTTGGTGTTTTCTGACTCTAGAAACGTGTTTCCGATCACTACGGTCAAACGGTGCCTTCGATTTACGTTTCGTCTATCCGAACATTTCAAAATTTACACCTCGGTTGTTGTTGTATGATTTCGTGGCATTTCGAAGTCATTCGGGTGGTTTTGACCACCCAGCGCGCCCTTTAAGAGCGCGCTGAACTGCTGAAAACAACACATTCAGTCGTATCGTGCGCACCGCACGTCTGATGGACATGTCGTCTCCTCCTGTATCTCACGAATAATATTCTCATAGTTCTCGTTCAGTTTCAGGTCATTCGGATCACGTTTGCTCTGAATTCAACCGTGACACGCCATTTTGGTGTTTTTTGACTCCGGAAACGCGTTTCCGGTCACCACGGTCAAACGGCAACTCCGATTGGTGTGTCGTCTGTCTGACCATTTCACAATTCACACTGTGGGTGTTGTTGTATGATTTTGTGGCATTCTGAGGTCGTTCGGGTGGTTTTGACCACCCAGCACGCCCTTTAAGGGCGTACCGAACTGCTAAAAACGACACATTCGATTGTACGACGCGCACCGCATGTCTGATGGACGTTTCGTCTCCTCCTGCATCTCACGAATAATATTCCTATCATTATTGTGCGGTTTTAGGTCATTCGGAGCACATTTTCTCTGAATTCGACCGTGACACGCCATTTTGGTGTTTTCTGACTCTAGAAACGTGTTTCCGGTCACCGCGGTCAAACGACACCTCCGATTGACGTGTCGTCTCTCCGACCATTTCACAATTCACACCGGGGTTGTTTTCATATGATTTTGTGGCATTCCGAGGTCATTTGGTTGGTTTTGACCACCCAGCGCGCCCTTTTAGAGCGCGCCAAACTGATGAGGATCCCAATAGGAATGCATCTTCATACATATAGAAACTAAGGACTCAAGTGGGTTCCCTATTGATAGAATGGTCCTGAGTGGGTGTGTGTGTTTGGGTAATGATGCTTGCGAGTGTTACATTATAATCTGAATCGATGTGGAATCCTGGTTTGGGATAAGATGTTGAGGTCAGCTGTGGATGATTCTACAACCATTGTTTTATTTTTATTTCTATTTATGCATGATGCTTGAGATTCACCAGGATTCTGGGGGTGGGGCGGGCTGTCCGGGGTGGGGGGGCTGTCCGGGGGGTGCGGGGGGCTGTTTGGGGTGGGTGGGGCTATCCGGGGGGGTGCGGGGGGGGGGGGGGCTGTATGGGGGTGTGGGGGGGGGGGGGGGGGGGCTGTACGGGGGTGCGTGGGGGTTGTCCGGAGTGGGGGGGATGTCCGGAGGTGGGGGTGTTGTCCGGGGTGGGGGGGATGTCCGGGGGGTTGCGGGGGGGCTATCCAGGGGTGTGGGGTGGGCTGTACGGGGTTGCGGGGGGGCTTTCTGGGGTGGGGGGCTGTCCGGGGGTGGGGGTGGTGTCCGGGGTGGGGGGCTGTCCGGGGGGGGGGGTGCGGGGGGGGGGGGGGGGCTGTCTGGGGGTGCGGGGTGGGCTGTACGGGGGTGCGGGGGGGGGGGGGGGGCTCCGGGGCTTGGGGGGGCTATCCAGGATGGGGGGGATGTCCGGCGGTGAAGGGGGGCTGTTTGGGGGTGCAGGATGGGCTATACAGGGGTGGGGGCTGTCTGGGGTGGGGGGGGCTGTACGGGGGTGCGGGGGGGATGTCTGGGGTGGGGGGCTGTCCGGGGGTGGGGGGTGCTGTCCGGGGTGGGTGGGGCTGTCCGGGGGGTGTACGGGGGGTTCGGGGGGCTGTACGGGGGTGCGGGGGTTGTACGGGGGTGCGGGGGGGCTGTCTGAGGTGGGGGGTGTTTTCCGGGGAGGGTGGGGCTGTCCAGGGGGTGCGGGGGGGGGGGGGGGGGGTTGTCTCTGGGGTGGGGTGGGGTTGTCCGGGGGTGCGGGGGGTGCTTTCCGGGGTGGGTGGGGCTATCTGGGGGGTGCGGGGGCTGTACGGGGGTGCGGTGGGGCTGTACGGGGGTGTGGGGGGCTGTTTGGGGTGGGGGGGGGGATGTCCGGGGGTGGGGGGTGCTGTCCGGGGTAGGAGGGTGCTGTCCGGGGTAGGAGGGGTTGTCTGGGGGGTGGGGGCTGTCTGAGGGTGCGGGGGGGGGGGGGGGGGGCTGTCCGGGGGTGCGGGGTGGGCTGTACGGTGGGGCTGTCTGGGGTGGGAGGGTGGGGGGGTTGTCCGGGGGTTGGGGTGTTGTCCAGGGGGTGCGGGGAGGGGGTGATGTACGTGGGGTGCGGGGGGGGGGGGGGGGCTGTACGGGGGTGCGGGGGGGCTGTCCGGGTGGGGGGGGGGGGTTGTCCGAGGGTGGGGGGGTGCTGTCCGGAGTGGGGGGGCTGTCCGGGGGGGTGCGGGGGGGCTGTCTGGAGGTGCGGGGTGGGCTGTACTGGGGTGTGGGGGGGGGGGGGGCTGTCCGGGGGGTGCGGGGGGGGGGGGGGGGGGGTTGTACGGGGGGGTGCGGGGGGTGCTGTCCGAGGGTGCGGGGGGGGGGGGGGGGGAGTTGTCGGGGGGTGTGGGGGGGGTTTGTCCGTGATGGGGGCTGTCCAAGGGTGGGGGGTGTTGTCCGGGGGTGGGGGGATGTCCGGGGGTGGGGGGGACTGTCCGGGGGTGGTTACAGAACATGGTTTTTTCAAAGCTATTACAGAACATGCAATTTAAAACATTAAAGAATTAAATGAAAAAATATATCCAAATCATTAATCAGTTTCATGGTTACTTCTCAATTCGTGCACACAAACATTGCGTCAGACCAAAACACACATGATACCCCCAAATCACAAAAAATCTCACTACAAACCCAACTTATACACTAATAACAACCCCACTAGTAAAAAAACACACCTCATGAATATGATGCGTCATGCGTGGTCATCACTGCTACCTCCATCCAGTGGGCCAGGGGCCTACAACAAATAAACATTATGAATATTTTCATAAAAAAATAATTAAAATTAAATAAATAAATACAGTATAAACCTGTGTCGTATGATCCCCTGCACCATCACCTGGACGCACATATTCCCGCAGTGCTCTAACCTCAGCAGTCAATTGCACATTTGCCTCCTCGGAAGCCTGCATCCGTGCCTCAAAATCTGACAATTGTTGTGTCATCTGAGCAACAATAGGACTGACAACCACAGCGCGTGACACTACAGAACGGGGAATCCCTGTTCCATAGGTCAAACTATATCCATGCTCATCCCGACCAATAATGTGATGAAAGATCTCATCCCTTCGCATGGAAGTTGTCGTTGGTCCTCTGGCAGATATTCTAACTCATCTTCAAATTGAGCCTGTGAAATATTTAAATATATATACATATATATGTGTTAATATACAGATTTATGTAAGTATTGGTAAGTTCAAGCACTTACTATCAATGCTGCAGCCTCTGGATCATTGCGATCACGAGTCCTCATCCACACCGACGTTTTATCAGTCGGTGCACCTTACTCCTGCAACTGTATATGAATAGAATATAAACATAAAACCATATTAATTAATAAATTAAAAAATGAATAATAAATACCTCGTGTTGGATCTGAGACATGTGATGAGTCTCGAGCCTGTGAGGTGGTCCCTACAACGCTCGATTCTCAGAATGGCGTGCTGACACCTCCTACATTCAATTCATTCAAATTTCAAACAAATCACACATTCTTTAAAATATATATACACAAAAATAAATATACAAACCAAAACACCCTCATTAGACCAATATGCAACCAAGTCACGCCACTGAGCTGGGAGGAAACCTCTCGGGACTTTTTCCAGAATTCCTAGGGCACCCACATTTGGTACCCAGTGGTCCCTCTTCCCTTTTCCTTTATAGTATTTCCACATCTTATGGCATTTTCTCATACACACGGGCTGAAACTCTTCAGGGAATACTTTCAAATTTTGCTATAAATAAAAAAATCACACATATTTGTAATGTTTATACATAGAGAATAAAGTAAAATGGTCTTCTTACCTGAACCTCCCTCCAAAGACGATCTAATGTGTCCTGAGGGATAGAATCTCAGTCACTTGTGGTCAATGGAAATCGATGTGGGTCACGTATGATATGAACCAGCTGATGAATAAATGCAGGGGAATTCGATCCCACAGGATGAAATACCTCATCAAATGAAACATCAATCGTCGTGTCAGAATTCCATGATGAAATGCCACGACCGGGGCCTCTCTTGCGAGAGGAAGAAGCAATCGATTCTGATCCTATTGAAATTTTATATATAATTTGACAGATGTTATAAATATATATATATATATGTGTGTGTTTATTAATTACATAAAACATAGAGATAATGACATTCAAACATACCTCAACCCTGAGTCATAGATGCCTTAGATGGATGATGTGGATCTGCTGCCTCTTCCCCTGACATGCCTGCAGTCATAGAAAACATTAGTAAGGGGACTATCCAAAGTGTCTAAAAGATAAATTGGATTGTTCTTAAAAAATAAAACTTGTACAATTGTTAATCAAACAAAAATTGATTGAATAATTAGTTGTTAATGAATTTTAAAAAATCAGAAAGTTAACAAAACATATATACAAATTATGTACAAAACCAGTCAATGCATAGCCAAATTTCAGATAAAATTAATAAAAATTCAAGAAGCACATGAACCAGATGAAGAATACCTCAAAGGGAAGATACACCGACAATAACATCAATAAACCAAGAGTAAAATCACCCTAAATATTTATAACTGAATAAACTTCCAAAAGTGTGGATTAAAACTTACAAGGATTTATAAAATGGTTAGATAATTTATGATATCCTAGGACATTCAATACTGAATAGCGGGAAAACAATTATACCTTTCCTTAAGCATGAAAATTGACCGTTTCTCCTTCAACATCCGCTCTGACCCAATAAATATCTTCTTCACGTTGAACTATGTTATGTTGATCAAGTTGTTGGTAAACAAACGGAACAGTCTCAGGTTCATCTTCTTCAAATAAAAACACTCCTCGCCGAGACATTTTGAAAACAACTTGCCAACTTGGATCCGAAGGCAAAGTAACGAAGAATACTTGTTCCGCTTGTGATGTCAAAATGAAAGGTTCATTCTCAACTCATTCATTATTTTTGTATAACATATAGTTAAAATTCACCAATGAAAACTGATATTGATCGACTTTACATCCACGCACTGGATCAACCCAATTACACTTTAACAATATGTACTTCAAACCATGTGTGTATACAACTTCAATGATGTCTATCAATTGACCATAGTAATAACCAGAATCGACAAATGGACAACCGATTCCACCTTTTTGTGTTTCTCGTTCGTCGTCAACATCTTTAATGTGAAATCAAAAACCATTAGCATCAATAGATTTATAACGACGAGCTGTTATAGATGGACCCTCATCCAGTTGGATAAATTCTTCAGTTAGCGTGGGGTCCCCTAACTCCCTCATCTTACGAACCTACATAATTTATAAAATTCAATACTAATATATGCAGAATGAAATTATTATAATACTTCACTCATAATGAAAATCAATTTATACATACATAATCGTTGAACCAATCGTGAAATGACGCATAATGAGATTGTTGAATTTGTAACTCAGTCGCACGATACATCTCTTATTTTATCTCATTAATGTGTTTTTTGAAAATGATAACGTGATGTTTAAATGATCAACTTATGCAAACAAAACATGTAAAATTTATACAAGCACATTGATAAGATACTTACTGCATTAATGGTGCAACTGATGGAGTATTGAACAAGATATATCGATGTTCTTGTATCCACTCGATTTTATCCATATCAAATGTGTTTCCTTCTCCAACTGGACCATCATGAATCCAAGAGGGCTTATCTAATTTTGTTTCAACATCCGTAAGATATTCTGCACAAAAAGTAGTACACTCATCCATCAAATAACCATTTTCTATTGATGCCTCTGGATGAGCTCTGTTGCGTACAAATCTTTTCAATTTAATCAAATACTATTCAATAGGATACATCCACCTGAATTGCATTGGACCAGCAGCCATTACTTCATCAGTTAGGTGCACTATCAAGTAGACCATAACATCGAAAAATGAGGGGGGGTGGAAAGTTTCTCAAACTGACAAAGCGTAAGTACAATTCGGTCCTGCAAACTTTTTAAATCACTCATTCGTTGATTTCTTAAACAAAGTTGTCTAAAAAAATTACTCATCTTAATCAATGGCTGAACAAAATTGGGGGATAAACAATCACAAATTGTGATTGGAATCAACTGCTGAAGTAGTATGTGATTGTCATGACTTTTCAACCCTTGCAATGTCTTGCTCATCAGATTCACACACTTTGAAATATTAGAAGAGTAACCATCAGGCACCTTGACCATATTCAAAATGGAAAGAAATGTCTCTTTATCCTTTGTAGTCATTGTATACTGTGTAGCAGGCATATATGCCATATTTCCCTAAGCTAACTGTAAATGAAACTTTTTTCTTATACCCATTTCTTCCAAATCATGGTGTGAATTAACATGGTCCTTTGATTTTCCAATGACACCTAAAATGGTCCATAATATGTTATCACAAAAAAAATTCAATGTGCATGACATCCAAATTATGCCTCATCATGTTAGTTTTCCAATATGGAAGACTATAAAAAATACTTTTCTTTTTCCAATTATGACTACGTTGCCTACCCGCAGCACGAATATTGCATACTGGAGGAGCCACCAAATCCTGAATTTTATATACCGTGCAGATGTTTTCTTCCTCAATCTATGATAACATTTCGACTCCTGTCATGATCTTTGGTGCTGGGCTGAACTCTCTAGAACCATCAAATGCCACTCTGTCCTTTCTGAACCTGTGCTGAGGGGGGAGAAAACGTATGTGACCCATGTATGCCCATTTTTTGGAATTTTTAAGCCATATAGATTTTTTACTTTTATTGAAACAAGGGCAAGAAAATTCCCCTTTCGTACTCCAACCTGATAAATTTGCATAAGCTGGGATGTCATTGATTTTCCACAATAAAGCAGCCTGCAGTTTGAACATTTCATTCGTTTCGCAGTCATAAGTCATCACAACATCTCCCCAAAATTCATTCAACTCGTCAATCAATGGCTGAAGGTAAACATGAATCTTATCCCCCAGACTTTTAGGTCCATCAATAAGAGTGGAAAGTAATATAAATTGTTGTTTCATACAAATCCACGAAGGAAGATTATATAGAACCAACACCATGGGCCATGTGCTATGAGTTGCACCAACCATAGACTTGAATAGATTGAAACCATCTGCTGCCAATCCCAATCCGACATTACGAACATCTCTAGCAAAGTTGGGATGTCTCTTATCAAAATCCTTCCATGCATGAGAGTCTTCCAGGTGGGTTAACATATCACTTTCATGAACTCTTTCTGCATGCCATCTCATTAAATTAGAAACTTTAGATGACATGAAAAATCTTTTCAACCTCATTTTAAGGGGAAAGTAACGTATTTTCTTTACGGAAATCGGTTTCCCCTGTATCACAATCTGACTTTGATGAGTCTTATTTCCCCTGTTCTCTTTCCACCTGGAAGCACCACAAACCGTACAAATATCCAAATGGGCAGTTTCCTTTCTAAAAAACATACAGTTGTTTGCAAATGCATCTATGGTCTCATATGTAAAACCTAAGTTCTCTATCAACTTACGAGCATGGTAATACGACTCGAGAATCTTAGCATCGATAGGAAGAACCATTTTCAATAACACCAAAAGCATGTCGAATGACGTGTCTGACCAATTATTCAAAGTCTTCAAATGCAACAACTCCACGATAAACGACAGTTTATTGTAAGAAGTACATCTAGGATATAATTCTATTTTCGCATCATCAAGTGCTTCATAAAACCTCCTTGAATCACGATATGCACCAGAGTGAAGATTTATCTCACCAGTCTCAAGATGATGGATGTCACTGCCTTCAGGATCAAACCCACGTACCATTTTAGTAAGAATTTCATGCATTGGATCATTCATCCTTGCATCAACATCCATCTGAGCTGCATCCGTATTTTGAAAATGAACATATTATTCTCCATGACGAGTCCAACTCTTATAATTTTTCAGAAATCCATTAAAGAATAGGTGCTCCCTCACAGTATATTGTGTGAATTGATATCTGTTAGCACATTTTATACATGGACAACTAATATAGTCACTTTCAAATCCTCTGGTGAAGTCAATAAACTGCATAATTCCATTGAAATATTCTCTAGACGTTCGATTTGGAAGATCAATCCAACTCTTATCCATAATAATATCTGTATAACAAACATTTACAAAATACTTATTACATTTTCATTTTTCAAATCAACTATATTTAAAATAAATACTAATCATTTGTTTATGAACCGTTGATAAAATAATAATGTAAGTGAAATCCCATGTCATACCTGATTGCGCTACAAACCTGGAAGGGAGGGGAGCCGAAGGCGGTGCTGCGAGGGAGAGGAGAGGCAGCGAAGGAGAGCCGGAGCCAAAGACGGTGCGGCAAGGGAGGGGACGGGCAGCGGCGGTGGCGGAGAGCCGGAGGAGAGGAAGCGGTGAGGGGGCGGGGGGGCTGTCCGGGGTGTGGGGGGTGTCCGGGGTGCGGGGGGGGGGGGGGGGGGGGCTGTTCGGGGTGTGGGGGGGCTTTCCGGGGTGCGGGGGCCGTCCGGGGTGGGGGGGAGGTCTGAGGGGGCGGAGTCCGGAGGCCGTAGGGCAGTGGGATAGGAGACGGAGAGGGTGGAGGCCAAAGGCTGGAGGGAGGAGTCCAGAGGGCGAAGGGACGCCGAAGGGGAGCGGAGGATGGATGGAGGGTGGCCGGAGCAGGAGGGCGGAGGGCGGAGGGTGCGCGGAGGGTGGAGGCTGACGAGGGCGGAGGGCGAAGGGTGGAGGGCGGTGATGGCAGTGAGCGGTGGAGGGTGGCGGGGTGTGCGGCGAGGCAGGGTGGCGAGGGAGGGCACGCGGGGAGGGTGGAGGAGGGCGCCGAAGGGGGGGGGGGGTGCCGAAGCCCTGAATTTTTTTTTTACCAAGGGCAGCGACCGCCGATGGCGGTCGCTATTGGGTACCTACAGCAACCGCCAGAGGCGGTCGCCCGTGTCAGGGGGCTTTAAAGCCCAATATTCTAGTCGTGTTTGGATGTAATCCTATAAAAATAAATGCATGATGTGTAACGGAGTTTCACACCTTGTAATTTCCCAAGCATAATTTTAAAAGGTGTCATACATGAGATTGATCTCATTCTCTTTCATGTAGCTTCCTTCTCTCAACCCAAGGGCATCTTCCATTCAATTTTAGGGCACTTCTCTTTATTCTGGAAGTCTGGATCATTCTTATGATCCCTATTAAGTGGTTTTTCTTCAGTTTTCCCTCTCATTTTGATCTCTGGCTGTTATGGTGTAATATTCATGATTGTGGTCATTGTTAGTTTTCATATTGATCGGTTGTGATCCGGTATCCTTCTTGTGATCAATTATGCCCATTTTCTTATTTTAAAATTTGAATGGAAGCATTGGTTGATGTTTGAATGAAGTTTGGGGGTATAAACCTTAACCTTATGGTCTGATTTTTTCAACAATGTGAACTATTGAAATCGCACCAACATAACATGTGCCTGAATGATTTAAATAATGAATTTGATTATTCCTTGTAATACCATTATATCTAATTAGTTATTGAATTTTCTTATGGATATTGTTCTAGTGAGTGAACCCATGATTATAAATGAACTATTTAGTGTCTTAAAGTGTGTTTAGCATGACATGGGATTTGGGTGTTTGTTTAATATAGATTCACCTTTGATTGGAATTATTATTGAAATGATAGGCTTGTTGTTGGTTTATGACCAAAGGATAAATGAAATGTGTGCTTAAAATATAAATGGTAATTTTCATAATTAACCATTAAGCCTTATGATGTGATTTCGTGATATCCTTGTTTCTATGACATGTGTTATGATTTATATATTGAAACACTTATATACCAGGATATTCACTAAGACATGATGAAATTATTATATATCGAGATATGACCTAAGACATGCTAAAATTATTATATACCAAGCTATTCCTTAATATATGCTGGAATGATTATATAGTGGGTTATACCCAGTGAAACATGCTGAAATACTTATCTATTGAGCTCGGCCTTGATACATGATGAAATACATTAATACTGGGCTTGAACCTAATTGATTATTGAAATTCTTATATAGCAGATATTGACTTAGTTATATGTGATTTACAACCTGAATATATGGTTATGGTTAGCATGGTTTTGACACATGATCAGAGACATTCCGGCATGACATCAAGGAAGGTTATGTTTTACAATGGTCATGTGGTTATGGTTGGCATGGTTGTGAGACTTGCTTAGAGATATTCTGGCATGGTGTCAAAGCAAGTTGATGTGGTATTAATTTAATTTTTTAATTAATTAATATACTTGTTTATTTATTTATTATATACACTTTTTAACAAAAACTGGTTATGTTTATACATAGTGGTGTCGAACTACTAAGTTATACTCACACCCTACTCGGGTCGTCTTTTCGTACCTGAGAAGATTACCTGGATGTAATATTGGAAAAGGGAAAGGGGCATTTTTGTTGATTGTTGCTAGCTGGATGGTTTAGATTTTGAATATGGGATCGACTTGGGGTTTGGGATTGGGGACTTTTGAGTCTTTATTTTAGTCTGCTAGTCTTTTATTTATATTACTTCTAGAAGGAAATTTAGTTACATTCCATCATGACATTATATTATTACTTTATTATTCATTGAATTAGTTGTCTTTTATTGTTTGGTTTTCTACTGCATTGTATTATTTACATTATTTGCACTACTTTAAGATATATTTTTTATATGATTATTCTGTTGTGTTGTAACTTTGTAACCATGAGGTACAATCTTCCCACCATACATAACATGTAATAACCCAAACTTATATCAAGGGAATTTATTCCTTCTTAGAGTAATGTTATCTAGTATAAATCTCATAAAATTTCTTATATACCATAATAAAAACATTAAAAATGAAGAATTAATGAAATAAGAAGTATTTCTAGAAGTTAAGGAATCAATACTAATGAAATAGTAACTAGAACTTATGAATAGTAATATTACCCTTATGAATAGTAAACCGGACAAAGGAATAGTAACCTCACCCATGAAAGTATAAATAAAGTTTATGAATCTTATATATTAAGGTGTGGTATAATTATATCATAGTCTAAGTAAATAAATGCTTTAAAATTTATTAATTAATTGTTGATATTTTCATAAGTCAAACATATTTAATTACAATTTTATGATTAATTTAATAATATAAAAAGAAATATTATTTTAATAAAATGAATTCATAAATTAAAATTTTGAGGTCTTGTGATTTTAAGAAAAGTTTATGAGACCTTAAGTAATTTTTCAAAATGTTATAAAATGTGTTTTAATTTTAAAATCTATATTTTACAAGTAAATGATTATTTTAATTAAAGATTAAATTACACGTATTTAGAAAAAAAATCATAAAATGGAGTTCATTTTTTAATTCTGTAGATCAAAAATGGTTAGGGTGAATTTTTGGGATTTTTTTGAAATACTTGAATTTTTTATAAATAGTAAAATGTGATAATTTTCGATTAATGTTAAATACATGACTTTTTTAGTCATTGTTGATGTATGGATGATGTATGCACTTTAATATCAAACCATACTTCATTATTTAATTATATTTATGGATAATTATCAAACTATTCATATTCTTGGGCCAAAATAATAAACTAACGAATATAATAATGAGAAAACATTTGTCTCCTCCACATAAATACCACTCATCGTACCCTCTTCTCTCCTCACACCTATCAAGTTTTGAGCCATTTCCAAATTCTACCCAAACCTCTCCCCAAGAACCTCTCCCACATTTAGGTGCTCTTGGTCTCATTAAAAGGCTAAAACCTTTTCCTTAAGGAGGTTCTCAAGGAGGATAGATTTAAGAGGTAAAATCCTCTTCCTTTTTCTTTTAACTTATTTTCAATTTCTTTTCTTTTCTTCTCTTCTCCTAGCCTTATCTTATCCAAAAGGCAAGATAAATCCAATATGATTGATATACTATAACTCCATCATGTTAATGGAAGATCCATTGACCTAATTTTCATTGAAACTTAGTTAGAGTTTAATTATTTTATGTTTGCCTATTACTATTATAAAGTGCTTTGTAGGGTCGAACCCAAGGGAAGGCTAACAGTGAGATGAGTGGCCAAATTTCAAGACAAAACCCATTGTTGTCAGTAGTTTGTTAACTTTTCATTTTAATAAAAAAATTTATATTTTGTGTATTTTTTAGATAGTATGAGAAACTAGGTTGAACTAAGAGTCTAGGTATTAAACAAGAGAGATGATAAAACTATTGGAGTAACAGTTAACTAAAACAGGAACAAATATTGAGAAACAACAGATCAAGAATAATACTTAAGAATTCTAAAAATACTGGTTAAAAAGGATGAATTATTCACTAATGTTTTTGAAATCACACCTCGTGAAATGATTGATAACCTCCCTCGCTAGGAGCTAGATCATACAGAAGATTGTATCTTGGAGTTCGCCACTCCAATATTCATCAACTGGTAAGGAATTTTATATAGAATTCAATTGGAATTAAACTCATTGTAGAATTCCAATGTTAATGACATTAAAGCTTTGATAAATAAATTCAAGATCAACCACTCTGATTGATCTTGAAGTTTTGAATTTGAAAACGTTGAGGTGAGAACAATTAATATGAGAATCAAAATCAATCTTGCTAATTGATTCTAATTTCATAAAAAGGGAAGTGTTTTAACAAATAGAAAAGAAAAACCTGTATAATTTAAATTCCCAAGCTAAGAAATTTACCCTATGATCATTTTAATTAATAGTCTTGCAAACATTCGATTACACAATAATAAAACTGAAGAATAACAGAGAAAAATATCCCTCTCTGAACTTGAATTATTGCTCTGTTCCAGCTTCACAAGTCTCCAGATGCGCTCCAAGGGTCTCCGAGAAATCTCCTTGAAGTGCTCTATGGGTACCGTCAGAAAGTGAAGTGTTGAGTGCTGAATGATGGATGTCAAATCCTCTTCTCCTACTGTAATTTAAATTCATCCATCATTTTTTGTAGGTCACCACAAATTTCTACCGACTTAAGTTATGCTTCACTACATCACCACACACGTGCTTTTCTTTCCTATATACCACGTCACTTTAACTTTTATCCTGTAACAAACACAACGGACTCAACATTTGTCGGTTTGAGCTGAACCCGGATGCAAAGTTCGGTTGGGTACTACAAGTATAAACGAACAAAAATAAATGAATTAAATAACATTAAAGTAAAACCTTTATAAACAATTATATTAACTTATTATGTTAATTAATAAATACTTGACTAAAGTTATTTAATATTAAGGTTTTTTAACTTATTAAAATTATTATTACTGTTAATTTTGTTATGATTGTTATTTAATATTTATTTAATAGATTATATTATTTAATTTAAATAGTTAATATTATTAGTAATTATTTATTATTATCATGTTTTAAATTAAATTATTGTGGCGGCTTGTGGTCCAGAAACGGACCTCCTCTTCGGCGGCAACACCCTCCAGTGACTTCGGTGTAGATCATTGCAGCGGCAGGCCTCAGATCCTTCAAATTCGGAAGCTCACGACGACTCTTCGGTGGTACTTCACCAGTGGCGGACAGTGGGTGTGTAGCGACACAGTGGTGAATTCGTAGTTGTCAATCTTTGGTTCGCGGCGATTCTAGGGCTGATCCAATGGTCGTGGTGACAGTAGTGACTATAAACTAAAAAACCGATCTAAAACAAATAACTATAAACTGAAAAATGCAGAGCAAATTAGTAATTCTATTTTAGATTGATGAATTTAATTAAAACATTAAATTTATAAGAATTAAATTAGCTGTTAAGAACCAATTAAACAAAATAAAATTTAATTAATTCTAAAACAAGTAACTATGAACTAAAAACTGATCTTAAAGTATAATCTAACTAAAGTTAGCATCACAATTATAACAATTAAAAGAAATTAAAAATTGAATTAAAAATATTAAAATAAAGTAATGATATTTAATTAATTAATAAAGTTAATTTATTTAACGAAAACTAAATTAAAATATTAAATTTTGAGTAAAAAAACATTTAATTAAATGTAAATATTTAGATTAATTGATTAATTTATAAAAAGAAACAAATTATAATTATTATGACAAGTAGAACACAAGCTTAAAGATGCAGAAAATTAAAATAAAGAACCAGAAAAGAATGTGAGAGAAAACTAATAATTTAAAGACAAATAATACAAAATTAATAAAAACAATGATTAAATAATTTATTTAGTTATAAAATTTTAAAAGTGAAAATATTTAACAAAATATGTGACAAAAATAATCAATTTTAAGGCCACATCAAATTTCCTCACACTTAATTATTGATTTTCCTCAATCAATTAACATGCTTTAGTATCTTTTGAAAACAAAAAAAAATTAATCAACATAGAGTGAAGCATGTACTGTAGTTTAAAAGCAAAGGAAAAAAACTGAGTAAAAATATTTTGTAATACAATGTTCTAAATAAATGTTGCCCAATTTAAAATACTCACTGGATGATAAATCGAGAAAATAATCATCCAATTTTGAGGATTTCTTACTTCATATATGAATCTGGTTAGATAATTACTTCAAATCGAATTTAATTCCTAAATCCAATAGTGATAACTTGTTAGAAATAAGTGGATTTATGTGACGTCCAGGACTCGGAGGTCACTTAATGGGTGCCCTGACCCCGTTTGACAACATGGCATCAAGCACATCTTCCTGAATTCCAGAGGTTGCCGACTAGCAGCGATGGTCTAGGGTGTGTCTGTGGGAAGACTATGCCCTCATTAGCAGAGTGTATCATAGCAGAAGGAAATATAAAAGAATATTAAAAAGCAGAAGAAATATAACTTAAATAGCATAAGAAAACTGATGCAATTGATAAATGAGAATAACAATAATTGTATCAACTGACACAATGATGATGTAATGACATGTCACTAGAAAACTGGAAAACATGGATACAAGATAGCAGGCATAACATGTTCCACAAAGTAAAAGAAAACAATTCATACTCCAAGCATCCTGAGATCCTACTCAGTCGTCTGCTATCAAACTTCATCCTATCAGCATGCAATCAAGTGTTTGAAGATGTATGTTTCCCTTTGTCAATGCCTACAACCATGTAATCTACTCCAGGTACCAAACGACACTCATAGAGGGTGTGAGATAAATCTTAGTGGGGCACCACCAACAGTGTCTATAACCTTCGGCCCGTGTAACGGAGTATAGCTGTGTGAAGTCATGAAAATATAAAGTAAAACAAGCAGTCAAAATTAACTAAATACCCAAGTACCTGTTTCAGCCCTCGACGGGTGTCTGAACATGTAACCAGTTCCTTAATTAAGTAATTACCATTTAATGTTAATAGGTCATGTGAGTCATAGCAAGCACTAACATCACATCGTGATAGTATAAGTAGTGAAGGTCCCAAGACATAACAAGGAAATCTGAAATGATATATAGTGAGGGATTTACAGGGTAATAACAAAGGTAACATAGATCTCACACAACTCTAACTCAGTAGTATCTAAGTCTATCTAAAGGGGTAACAGTGTAATCCAAAGAGCATAATCCAAGGCATTCCAAAATAAGGTGTCTACCAATTCCAAGGTGATCGACCAAGGTAAATCAGGGATAAGCAAAGACAAGGCCCTATGGGCTTTCATTATGGAACCTACTAGCCAATGCTGGATCCAAGGAGTGTATCTGAGGTATCCTGTAATAATGAAAAGGACCCTACGGTAGTATACCAAGCATCCGAGGAATAAACAAGAACTGGAGTCTAGGTGGGTATCAACCTAAGAAAACTACATCCTTGAATCATAATGGGGTTCCCAAGACCCAATGTATTATCCTCTCATAATCCAGGGCAAGCTCGAGTCAGTCCATCCCTATTTGATATTGTAATCATGTAATAATTCATTTGGTTTAAGTCTTTCCTTCCATTAGTTTGGATAGGTCAAGTAGAGTTGCAACTATTTATTTATTGGTCGAAGTCTTGTCTTCCATTAGTGTGGATAGGCCAAGTAGCGTTGCAACCATTTAATCAAGTCTTAATTTACTATTAAGGCATATTCAATTAGAGAGGTTCACTTCGCTACCTTCCATTAACATGGTAGGGGGTGCTATGGACATTTAACCTTTATTCAATCTCATTTGTTAAGGCTAAGTTATATACTTAGTATAATTTCAATTTCACATTTCACATTTAATAATCATATTTAAGAACTTACCTTAGGTAGGTCAAGTGGTGAGCATACATGGTATGTGCCATTATGAAATTCTCATTAATAACAAGTCATTTATTATGAAAAGGCTCACCTTTAGGAAGGTGAAGAAAAGACACACCTGAACGGTGGCTCAAACGTCCAGAAACACTAAAAACCCAAATATGGCATAACCTTCAACATGGACAGATTGAGTTGTAGATGTAACCACTAATAACTAATCAAATATTTAGAAAGAGCATAACCATACGATTCTAACAAGTATAATCATGGCATGTAAATTTAAGAAATAGATTTCGATGAAATCAGTGGGCCCCACTTGAATATTCCCAAAATCAATGAAATTTAGGTATGAGTTATAGATCACCCACCTTAGGGTTGTACAACCCCCCTCCTTTGGTATCGGCCCTTGATTTGCATTGGATTAGTATAAATCTATGAAAAGGTGAAAAATTCTCACATAACGATACCTAGGTTGTAAGAATCTAGTTCTTACTTAAATGTACATGTTTCTTTTTTCATTCTATTTTTGACTTGTTTTTGAGAAAATAGGAGAAACGGGGCAGTTTCTGGAGAATTCCAGATTACACACCATTTACTTTCAGTACATGTCATGTACTTTTTCTCATTTTTGAAGGCCACACATGGCGTGTGGGCATGTTGGTTGGATAGAGATAAATAACCAAGTACACTCTGTGTACACTTAGTACACGTCGTGTAGGTATTGACCGTGTGGTGGCTATAAATGTCGTGTAATAATGTCGGCGAGGGTAGAAAGATTTTAGCAAGTACACGCCATGTACTATTTGTATATGCCGTGTAAAGGGTCCGGGTATGGGGATATACATGGCATGTTGGGGATGTCGGCCGGGTAGAGAAGTACACACTGTATACAACTAGGTACACGTCGTGTAGTTAGTTGGAAATTCCTCACCGAAATAGCATTCGTCATAGGAATAGTAAAATGATACACATGACATGTAGTCCAAAGTACACGCTGTGTATTTTCTTTTTTTCATTAAAACGGGAAGGAGCCTCGTTTTGAGGCAGAGGGTAGTGGGTTTTGTCCTAGAGACGAATAGCTAGCTGGGACTTCAATTCCTTCCTGTTTATTCATCTAAAGTTGGATTCAAACACCGTTTGATCCATTGGAACCCCCTCGGTAAGGCCTTGACTCCTCTTTAGCAGTTCGTTTTGATTTCTGTTCTAAGATGAGTTATAGGGGTTTCGGTGGTTTTGATTCTTTTTTATATATACTATGTTTTAGACCTAATTAGAGGCTGTTATCAGAGGAGTATAGTTGTACAAGTATGATGTAGGTGGTGCATTCATCTTTTTGTGTTTTTGCAGACTTTTTGGTGGCACGACCTTTAGCTTGTATTTGGGTATTTTGATAGAGACCATGTTTTAACTTTTGTTGCATATTAAATTTCTTATTAGACCTGTGGTATGCCTTTGGGTATTCTCTTTAACCTATTTTTCTTGAGCGGGGCCAGACGAGGGGTCATTGCTCAATTGGGGCATTTTGGCCAGGTATGCCAAAATGTGTTAAAATGAATTGTTTGATTGAAATGCTGAGTTAACTTTTTTAAAGTATGTTATAAATTTTTAGACTTTAAAGACCTCAATGTTGGTATGGGACAACAGTTGGTTAGTGCATTTCAACTGTTTAGTTTTTTTTTCCTGTTTTAAAATGATTATTTGATTATATATGTAATTGTTGAATTACATATGATGGAACCATTTGGGTTTTTTTTGGGCTTGGACCATATTACTTAGGGTGGTTTTGACCATGGGATTGGGCATCATGGATGTCGGGATTGAGGCAGTGCGACTGCCAGGTTGGGCATGGCTCGGGTTACTTAGATGACAAAGCCATCGGATACTGAGAAACATGGTCACAGGGGCATGTGGTGCCCGAGATATTGTGGCTTGGGTACTATTTTGGGGATTACCGCTCACTTGGGATTTCAGTAGTGTGGACACAGAGAGACTTTGTGATGTGGTGGTTTTGACCACTCGTGTGGGTAAAGGCCCCCGATAGTTGTGGTTTAGGTACTATTGGTTTTGGCTTGCTTGTTGTAGGAAGCCATGTGAAAGGTGAGGAGACTTCGGGAGATAGCGATGAGGCTCTCAGGTTTGGGGGCTATGGATCACCGTGATTGAGGTCGTGGGCCAGAATACTTTATTTTAGGGCAGACATAGTTCTCCCTCTAGTCACTTTATTTTTAGGGTAGACATCGATGTCCCTCTGATTACTTTATTTGAGGATAGACATCATTGTTCCTATGGTTACTTAGTTGAGGACAGACATCACTATTCCTCTAAGTTACTTCTGTTTGGACGTGCCTTCGGCGTGTCAGTATCTTGAGAGACGAGGTATCAGGAAGAACATGGTGTCGACTTACGTGATTAAGGGGAACTAGAGGGTTTACCTAGAATTTTTGACGATAGAGGTACTTGGGTCATGGGACAAGAACCCTATTTACTTCAGATATTCCGACATTGGTCGAAGCAGGTGATACTCCATTGTGGCTGCTGAGCACCAGTGGATGTTGTGTTTATTTATTGCATTTCACTATTTACATTACACAGAGATTCATTCCTGCTTAAACACTTATACTAGGTATGCACCGTCTTGGTGGTATCCTACTGAGATTTGTATCATACCCTACATGGGCCCTTCGGGATTCCTGTAGACTTTATGGTTTTACATGCATTTAAAGGATCAAACTTAGGAGATGGATCACAATAGCGTTTGGCATGGAGACTGGTATGGACCTTGAGGTCATGCCTAGTAGGAGTTTACTTGTTTAGTTTGCTTTCTGTATCATCATGATTACTCGTTTTTTAGCTATAGTTGGTTAGCCATTGGCGCACTTTCTATTTTTATATGTATGACCTTCTTTGGATGCATGTTTTTTTTGTTCAGTAGTAGTTACATGTGATACTTTTCATGCTATTTTTTTTACCTTTCACTGTAGTTGTTTATATATTGCTTCTGTTGTTTATTGATATTGAATTTGCTTTCGCTCTGTGGGTCTGATTCGAGTATACTGAGTCATTTATTTCCACTGCATATTTATTATTATACTCGGAATAGTACCATTTTTATTCCTATGAGAAGGTACAACCTCCCCACTATACCTATTTACACCCTCGCACATAGTCGTCAGCCTTTGGCATTCGGGGAGGTGCGCCTAAGGTAGTAACACCTGACCCATTTAACACTGTTTGGGTGGCTATTTGGGTCCGGGATGTTGCAAAGTGGTATCATAGGAGTTCTTGATAGGGATTTAGTAGAATTGTTTTACTGGATACTAATGAGATTGAGAATTCTCTTTTTATTCTGCTAGATTACTATTTTCTATAATGTAGACTCGAGATAGGTTGTTCTTGGAATTAGGTTTCTAGCTTTTTCTTGAGTGCCTACAGCCCCAGGTATGAGGGATGGACCAAGTTTCCTTGGGTGGGAATTTTTTTTTATTTTTCTCATATTACAGTTTATAATATTTCCACCTTGGTGTCTCACTTAGTGTGTGATGTTATGGATTGTGATGTGTGACCCTTGACCTGGAGAGGTAAGGGAGAATTGGGCCTTGGCCCCATATGGAAAGGCGTGTTTGATTTATTTTTATAGGCACATTTTTAAGGTATTTCAATTTCATATCATTGTGTATTCCTTGTGAATTGATAATACCATGTGAATAATATCAAATTCCACGCTTTGAATGCTTTTGAAATGTGATAGCTGAAATTTCTAATATAATTTCTTGTTTATTGAATTGTGTTTTTCCATGCTTTATATATTTGTAGAATTTCTTGTGGAAGAGTATTTGGGTTTGGCTCTTATAAGATTAGGAAGGTACTATGAATGAGGTGATTATTGATTACTAGGATTAGGCATCCTAGAAGTCAATTTAAGGAAGTTTGACTATCAGTATTGGGGGACTCGGTCATCGATTTGAGGCAACGAAGGTTGTTGGTATGTGCATTGCCTGAGGTACTGTTTATACTTGGCTATGTTGAGGGCAGATATGGAGGTCATGAGGTAGGGATTCCATGGGCATGGGTTGTGGTGGGAGTGAGTAAGGGTAGTTGTTATGAACTTCTTTTTACTGCTTTTCTAATCTACGTTGAATATATTGTTATATATATATATGGGTTGTCTGACCATTTATGGTATTCAATGGGTTCCTCCTATACATCTCGATGGAGCATCAGGCGGGTGATGATACATTTTCACAAGAGCACGATCAGGTTCATAATCCTGAAGGATGGGCAGATCATGAGTGGCAGGTATAGGATCAGGGATAAGATCAGGTCTAGGATATAGTGTAGAGAGGGAAACAATCAAGTTTGGCAGCGTTTGGGTCATGGATCGACGATCAGATCTAAAATATCCTGGTACGTGTCTTGTATGGAATCGACAGAGGCGCCTATGGTACAGAGCCATCTATGGAATACTTGGTGCGGGAGTTCCAGTCGTACCACCCACCGCTTTTTTAGGGTGAGGGTGGTCAACAGGCAGCTGAGAACTGAATAGAGAGCATGCAGATGATTTTCGAACAGCTCGAGACGCCTCTAGGGCAGAGGGTCAAGCTAGCGACATACATGCTAAGAGGATCGACAAAGTGTTGGTGGGATGTGTAGGTTCAGGCTCGCAGACATGAGGGACTGGCAAGGAAGCACTTCGAGGATAGGTTCTTCAAATTCTCTTACCTAGAGACACTGAGGGATGAGAGAGCTTGGGAGTTCTTGAGCCTTTAGTATAGAGACATGTCTGTCATGGACTATGAAACTACTTTCAATGAGTTGTCTTGCTTTGCACCTGGTATGGTAAGCGATGACTCTGCAAGGATGAGATGATTTGAGGATGGCTTAAGACACACCATTCAGATCCAAGTAAATATCTTCAGGCTGGGTTTGCTCTCAGATATGGTGAATCAAGTGCTCATGGCATAGGGCAATGAGAAAGAGAGGTCTCACTTAGGCTAGAAGATAGCTTCAGGTGATGGTTTGGATCGCAGAAAGTGGGGACGAGATGTGTTCCAGCAGGGCAATCAGGCCAAGGAATCAACTAGACCACCTCATGGCAGTTCAGCAGTGGTTTTCTTTCAGTGTGGGCAGCAAGGGCATGTTCAGACTTAGTGTGATAGGCCTTCGAAGGAGTGTCGGGCATGTGGATAGGTTGGGCATTTCAAGAGGTTCTGCTAGAAACCTTTTCATATGGCTGGTAATCAGGGACTAGGATAGATTGTGTCATCTGAAGTTGCTTTAGGTTTGGTACCAGGAGAAGGTATCTAAGTTACAGATGCACGTGCAGGACACGACAGAGACAGTGGGACCCAACTGAGGGGTCAGTGGCCAGTGACTCGTGTAGTACCACAGTGAGAACATGCCTCAGGAAGTCATGTGTCAGACTAGGTACATGCCATAGAACTACTAAAGGCTGAGCATGCTGGTGAGATGACGATAGTCAGAGGTACACCGTGGGTGTGGCTATGATATGTTCTGTTTTTAATTGTTTTGGCATTACTTGTTAGGCATGTACGTTTTGAGTGCACGAGGTGCATATGATATATGTGGACTGACTAGATGTTGTTCAGTGGGGTTTGACACCATATTGGGTGCGTGATATATATATATATATAAATATATATATATAAATATATATATATATATATATATATATATATATATCTGTGTGTGTGTGTGTGTGTTTGTGTGTGTGTGTGAGAGATAGAGAGAGAGGTTCTTGGCATTAGGAGCATCATTATATGCAAGTTACTTGAGGTATTTTGGGCATCAAAGCATTAAGGATGTAGGTTACTTGATATGACATGGGCATCGGGGCATCGAGGATACGGGTTACTTGAGGTTTCATGGGAATCAGGGCATCGAGGATTTGGTTTACTTGATATTCAAGGCACCAGGTTTGGTTTTGAGCATCCATGGGATGCATGACCTCATTGAGGTAGACACCGATGTGGTGCGGATACGTTTGGGTGTTCGAAGAAACACGGGATCACCTAATGTGTTTTAGGGGTGACGATGTTTCACGAGAGGACCATGAGTCTAGAAATAGGTTAGTGAACCTTTTATTGAATTGAGTTTTGGTCCACTATTGTCCTGAAATGTTTTCTTCACCACCCTTGAAAGTGAAATTTGGGGATGAATTTTTTTAAGGGGGGAAGGTTGTAAGAACCTGGTTCTTACTTAAAGGTGAAAGTTTCTTTATTTCCTTCTATTTTTGACTTGTTTTTGAGAAAACTGGAGAGACCGGGTTGTTTCTGGAAAATTCCAGATTACACACCTTGTACCTTTAGTACATGCCGTGTATTTTTCCCATGTGTGAAGGTCACACATGGTGTGTGGGTATGTTGTCCAGATGGAAATAAATAACCAAGTACACACTGTGTACACTTAGTACACATCATGTAGTTCTTGATAGTTTGGCGGATGTACATGGCATGTAAGGTTGTCGGTGAGCGTAGAACGATTTTAGCAAGTACACATCATATACTATTTTTACACGCTGTGTAGAGGGGTCGTGTATGGGGATATGCATGGCATGTTAGGGATGTCCGTTTGAATTACACACCGTTTAACCCTAGGTACACACCCTGTAGTAATTTGGAAACTCCTGGGCGAAATATCAACCATCATAGGAAAAGTAATATGAAACACACATGGTGTAGTCCAAAGTACACACCGTGTATTTTCTTTTTTTTGTTAAAATGGGAAGTAGCCTCATTTTGAGGTAGGGGCAGTGGGTTTCATCTAGGAGACACGAATAACCAGTCATAACTTCAATTAATTTCTGTTTCTTTTTCTGAAGTTGGATTCAAACACTGTTTAATCCATTGAAACCCCCTCGGTAAGTCCTTGATTCCTCTAGAGTTGTTTGTTTTGATTTTATTTCTAAGACGAGTTATAGGGGTTTGATCGATTTTGATTCTTTTGTATATCTACCACGTTTTAGACCTAATTTGTGGTTGTTATCATAGTAGTATCATCATATAAGTACGATGTTGGTGGTGCATACCTCTTTTTGTGTTTTCACATAATTTTGGGTGGCACAACCTTTAATGCATATTTGGGTATTTTTAACGATACCCCATTTTAACTGCTATTTCATATTAAATTTCTTTTTAAACCTGTGGGATGCCTTTGGGTATTCCCTTTTACCTATTTTTCTTAAGCGGGCCTAGGTGAGGGTTCATTGCTCAATTGGGAAATTTTGGTCGGGTATGCCAAAATGTGTAAAAATAAATTGTTTGATTGAACTTCTGAGTTTAATTTGTTAAAGTATGATAAAAATTGTTAGTCTTTAAAGACCTCAGTGTTGTTATGGGACAACACTTGGTTAGTGAATTTCAAGTTTAGTTTTTTTTCATGTTTTAAAGTAATTCTTTGATTATATATGTAATTGCTGAATTACATATGCTGGAACCCTTTGGGTTGTGTTGGGGTTGTCCCAGATTACTTTGGGTGGTTTTGACCACGGGATTGGGCGTCATGGATGTCAGGATTGAGGCAGTGTGGCTGTCAAGTTGGGCATATCCCGGGTTACTTGGATGGAAAATCCATTAGATAATGAGCGACATGGTCGCAGAGGCACGAGGTGCCAGAGATGTTGTGGCTTGGGTACTATTTTGGTGATTACTGGTCACCCAAGATTTGAGTAGTGTGCACACAGAGAGACTCTATGATGAGGTGGTATTGACCACTCATGTGGGCTTAAGACCCAGATAGTTTCGATTTAGGTACTATTGGTTTGGGGTACTTTCTATAGGAAGACATGTGGAAGGAGAGGAGCCTTTGGAAGATAATGAATAGACTATCAGGTTTGGGGGATAAGGCTCTCCATGATTGATGTCGTGGGCCAAGATACTTTATTTAAGGGCAGACATCATTTCCCCCTAGTTACTTTATTTTGATGGCATACATTGTTGTCCCTACAGTTACTTTATTTGAGGGTAGACATTGTTGTACCTCCAGTTACTTATTTGAGGACTGGCATCGATGTTCCTGCGAGTTACTTTTTTTGGGGCATTCCTTCGGGATGTCGGTACCTTGAGACAAGAGGTGTCCGAAGGCACATGGTACCGAGTTATGTTATTGAGGGTAACTAGAGGGTTCACTTGGTATTTGCAACGATAGGGGTACTTGTTCCATGGTCCAAGCACTCTATTTACTTTAGATATTCTGGAATTGGCTGAACCAGGTGACACTCCATGGTGGCTTCTGAGCACCAGTGGATGTTGTGTTTATTAATTGCATTGCACTACTTACATTACATAGAGATGCATGCCGGATTAAACACTTATACTAGGTATGCACCATCTGGGTGGTATTCTATTGAGATTCATCTCACAGTCAACACGGACCCTTTGATACGTGTGTAGACTTTATGGTTTTACGTGTAGGTAAAAGATTAGTCTCAGGAGCTAGATCATAATACCATTTGGCATGGAGACTGGTATGAACCTTGAGGTCATGCCTAGCATGAATTTTCTTATTTGGTTTCCTTTTTATATCACCATGATTACATTTTTTGTATCTACAGTTGGTTAGAAATTTTCTCCCTTTTTATATGGATATGTATGACCTTATTTGGATGCTTGTTTTGTTGTTCAGTAGAAGTTACATGTGATAATTTTCATGTTGTTCTGTTTACCTTTCGCTGTAGTTGTTTATATATTGCTTCCACTTTTTATTGATATTTAACGTGATTCCACTATACAGGTCTGGTTCGAGTCTGCTGAGTCATTTATTTCCATTTCATATTTATTATTATACTCATAACAGTACTATTTTTATTCCTCCAATAGGGTTTAGCCTCCCCACTATACCTATTTACACCCTCGCTTTTAGTCATAAGCCTTTGGCGTACGGGGAGGTGCTTCTAAGGTAGTAACACCCGACCCATTTATCACTGTTCGGGTGGCTTTCCGGGTTCAAGATGTTACATAGGTTGAGATCAATAGAGAAGAATAATGGCTAAAGTGGAGTCGAGTACTTACCATTGCACATTCGATGTGATGAGTAGAAGCTTGATCGGATTTCAGATGAAGGATATCTATTTATCCCTAGCTTTGGCCTTTAAAAAGATCAAAATTGAGAGGAAAAGGGGTTGTTCCCAATAGTTCTTATATTAGGGAGGAAGGGTTATCTTAATAGATCATTAAGGGAGAAACTAGAAATTTACATAGGATTTTAGCCTGCAGACAGTTTGTCTCCACAAGTTTTCAAACTGTGCACAAACCGTGTGAGACGATTCTTCCCAAAAAGGCTTCCTCTGAACAGTTTGATCAAACCATGTGAAAGCCATGCATGGGTTCTTAGGGGAAAAGGGGTGCTTGTATGGTTAGGTCGTATAGTCATGCGCCAATAATGTGATATGACTCTTTCCAAAAAAATAGTATCCGCACGGTTTGGAAAACTATCTGTAATTCCCACACGATTTACTCTAAACCATGCACCAAGCCATTTCCCCCAAAAATATGGGTTCCAAGCTCCAAAAAAGCCTCAGACACCCTCAGAACCTTTACTAACTCATTAGGAATCTATATTAGGTCCAAAGTAAATATTTAAACTTAAAATTAATGGATCCATACCTAATTGAAAAATTGGGTTCTTATAGTCTTCCCCCCTTAAAATAACTCGACCTTGAGTTCTCCTTCCAAGGGTAAAGAAACATTTTCCAAGAACAACTCTTGAAATTGGACATGTATGTTAGCTTCCCTCTCCCAAGTATCATCTTGTACTCGTTTGTGCTGCCATAGCACCCATACAAGAGGGACTGACTTTCCTCAGAAATCCATTGTGCTTCCATCAAGGATGTGTATTGGATACTCCTCAAAGGTAGTATCGACATCCAACTCAACTTCCTTGGGATAAAAGGTATGAGACGGGTCGACATGATATTGGTGAAGCTACAACGCATGAAATATGTTGTGCATAGCATGGTACCTATGAGGTAGTAGCAACCGATAGGCTACCGACCCCACTCTCTCTATAATTTCAAATGGACCGACATAACGAGCAAACCGATTTCCCTTCTTTCTTAACCGTCTATACCCTAACCTGGGCAATACCCGTAGAAAAACACGATCCCCAACCTCGAACTCAAGAGGTCATTAATGGATATTGGCATAAAATTTCTATCTAGAATGAGTAGTATTCATATGCTTCCTGATCAGTTGAACCTGTTCTGATGTCTCTTGAACACGACAGGGACCTAGTAGGGCTGCCTCACCTACCCATAGCCATCACAAGGGTGAACGACATGGCATACCATATAAGGCCTCAAAAGGATCCATCTAGATAATCACCTGAAAACTGTTATTATAAGAAAACTCGACGAGAGGTTTATTCTTCTCCCAATAATCAACAAAATCAAGGTCACATGCTCGGATAATATCCTCTAAAACCTGCATTGTCTGTTCCAATTATCCATTGATATAAGGGGGAAAAGTTTTTCTTAGAACCACCTGAGTCCCCATGGATTTCTTCAAACCATTCCAAAACTATGAAGGGAAATGAGAGTCCCGGTCTGAAATGATAGTACGAGGAACCCCATGTATTCATACGATCTCCCAGAAATACAATCCCCCCAAATCATCTACTGAGAAAGTCTCCCAAATAAGAATGAAGTGGGATGATTTTGTTAGTTGTTCAATGAATACCCATATAGCATCACTTCCCCTCAGTGACTTAGGCAAGCCAAATACGAAATCCATATCAACATCTTCCCATTTTTCACTAATACAAAATAAGGCTATAGCCACGGACCTATAGCCATGGTTTTATAGGTCCATGGCTATAGCCAATTTATAGCCACGGTTTACTTAAAAAACCATGCCTATAATTTTTCATCCCCTTTTCCCCCCCAAAATCCATCAGGATCCTCCTCTGTTCTCCTGATCAGCGACCCTCCTACCCTCTTGATTCGTCCTCCCCCGCGATCTCCTCCTCACTGTGCCCTCCTCCTCGCCACGACCTCCTCCTTCCGTGCCATCCTTCTCCCTGATGCCTCCTCGTCGCGCCCTCCTCATCACCGCGACCCTCCTTCCCGACGCCTCCTCATCGCGCCCTCCTCATCGCCGTGACCCTCCTCCCCGATGCCTCCTTGCCGTGACCCTCCTCCTCGACGCCGCTCTTTCGACGCCTCCTCGCCGCGACCCTCCTCGCCGCGACCCTCCTCCATGACGCCTCCTCCCCGACGACTCTCTTACAACGCCGAGGTCGACACCCCCATCGCCCTCCCCGACACCTTTTCACTAGCAACCCTTAAAACCCTCGACCCCTCCTCGCCATGAACCTCCTCACCCCGACCCTCCTCTAGCAAAGCTGCTCCGATAGTATTGATCTGTGGGTAATGTTTCTTGGTAGTTTGGGTGTGGTGATTGGATATTGTCTCTTTTATTCTTCCTTTCAATGTGTCATAACATTTTCACACCATTGAGATATGTGATTCCATCATTTCCCTTTCCTAATCATTCCATTGATGTTTTTTATTTTAAATAATATGAAAATATGTTTCTCATACTTGTAGTACATTTTCCTTGCACTGTATGAAGTTTTAATGCTGGAAAAAATTAGTGTATGTAGTTTTTATTGGTGTTCTTTAATTTAAATACATGGTATGCACACTAAGTGTTTGTTAAAAATGTTAATTGTTTCTTTAAAAATAAATTTTATATTCTGAATGGTGTGAATCCATGTTTTTATTATGATAACATTTTTAGGTTGTGTGTTTTCCATTGGATGTGTGGAATGGTTATTTTTATATGATGTCCCATATGTGTGGTTTGTTTTGTCAGTTTGAGAACATGTGGTGTTTCTTTGATATTGATTTTTTGGGATCTACATTGATTCTTGTGGCGTACCATTTTATGTGTGAACATATATGGGTATATCGAGTGCACACATGGATGATCCAACAAATGATAATGTTCATGGATAAATATTCCAAAACCTAAAACCTGGATTTTAAAACACTTATCCTCCCCTCTTTTTCCCTCCCCCATTTAAACACATGACCTTTTACTAAATGAATCGTTGTCTCAAACAACTCAAATGTTGTTTTATGTGTCATGCATGAAATCATGGCCTATTTGGTACCTTGGAAAGAATGGTTGGTTTATAAATGGAATGAAATCCCATCTTAGACATGTGGTTATATTATGTGCAATTTATCTTGGATCAAAACTGGAGCTTGTATCAAAGAAACTATCATCAGTTCACCCATTTTAAAATTTATTCTTTCAATTATTTTAATTTTTTATAGCCCACAAATTATTCCCTGTTTCAACCTCCAACTTTTCCAAAATGTCCATGATGTTTTATTGAGAAATATAACTCACTATTTTACTAGAGCTTGTATTATTTCTTAATTTCATTATGGGACTTACATGTTGTTTTCACCATCGATATATGGAATCATTAGAGGTATTTAGATAATAATAATTTTAACAATCTATTGATTGGTTTTAATTTAATAAATGTTATTCATCTTAAATTCATTATTCTGTTGGACAGTGACTAAAATGTTAATGAGTTAATAAATTATTTTATTAGAGAAAATATCATGGATAGCTCATAAATAGTAACACGCATTTTTTTTGAGTCAGCTAGTTTAAAGGAAGTTGTACTATTTTTTCATTAGTTGGTAAAAATAGGGAATGGCCAAAGAAGGTGAGACCAAATTTTAAAAACTTGTAAAATAGTTATTCCATGATTTTTAATTTTTCTTCATTCATGTAAAATAATTTTTTTGAATTCATTAACATTAGGGTGGACTTTTTTTATGAACTGACTCACTGGTGCCCACCTGGCTAGTGGTAAGCTGAGTGTGACACCACAAGCCCACTTATAATTGGTTAGGGGTTAGTGACCATCCCTGAGTAGGCATAACACACACAAGGTTGTCCTTAGCCTATTGTACCTGTACACATGAAAAGAATAAAGGGGAAATTAAAATCCTACAAAAATAGATAAAAAAGACTAACTTGTTATGAGGGACGAGACTACTGACATATGCCACAACCTAGCATAAACCATGGTCTATCTAGATCACTATCTTATATCTTCTCTTGGTCCTCCTAGGATTCCTTCAAAAGGAATATTGTCTACATAAGACATGAAAAATATGGGTAGATCCCATGCAGTGTTTAGTATAACAATGCTCAATAGGACACTCCAAAATCACTAAACAATGGTCATTTGGAGAGTAGTTATCTCATCATCACATAGACACATCATTAAAAATATGAGATATAACAATAGGAACAATAAACTAGATATACTCATAACATAAAACATGCCTCAATGGCATATTAACCATTATTTTATCCATAAGATTCTACTCAAGGATACAATTTAAAACTCTTCTAGTTGAACTCACAACATGATCTATGATTTCACTGATGGTGCATTCCCAAGAGGTCATGCTCATCAGACCTCACCAAAGATGTACTCAATGTATCTCTGAAGATCTCGATACATAGATAGGGTATCTCTCCAAGGTCATCTAGGGTATACCATACCATAGCTAGAATATCCCATTAAGTATGGGATTGTACACATAGATAAGTTGGTAATAATGATTCCATAAAACCCACCTAGGGAAATAGAAAAAATTATAGAGTATCACACCCCAGGTCACACAGAGGGATTCCCAAAAACTATCTGAAACTAATCCCATAGAGGAGATCACAGTCTTATTATTAGGATGTAATACCAAAATTTACCCTCATGGGGATGACCAAGGGAAACCCACACAAGTTAAGATAGTACATTTTTTTATCTCATCTTCATATAATTAATCTTCCTTCCAATTATATAATCTTAATATTCTAACAATAATGTAGAAATATATTCTTTCTTCTAGTTATTATTCTCATATTATTACCATTGTAATTCTCATCCAATTATTTAATATTAATTCTTGGTATATGATATGGTTTATATTTTCAAAATGTCTCTAAATTTTAATAAATCTTTGTAGATTTAATAAAAAACATCACAACTCGTTATGAATTAACCCAAACACTTTTGGGAATTGATTATTATTATCTCTTAGATTTCATATAAACTCTTTTTACTATAATAAATCCTCATTCTTGTAACTTATGTATGACTATTCATGAATTCTTATAATTTAAAACATTTATGAATTCCCTAAAACATAATTTTAATATATTTGTTATGATTTTTTTATTAAATTGTTATTGATTATTACTTAATATCTTATGAAACAATACATATAATGTTAAGTCATTTTCTAGATTATTTATTTAATGTATGTTTATCTACCTCAGAATGGATAGATACTGGATGTACAAAATTGATCGGATCACTAATGAATTTCAGAAGGAGTTACAATATTTTCTGGACTTTGCATTCACTAATGATTTAGATGGCGGATTAATTCGATGCCCGTGTTTTGATTATGTTGGAAGACCTTGGTTAACTCATGAGGAAGTGAGTTACTATATCACTAAAAGTGGTTTCTAGAAAAAATTATCATGTGTGGTATCACAATGGAGAAAAATCTCAAGTGTTGAATGACATCGATTCAGCGGAAAAGATTGGTATGAAAAATCTGATTTCTAATCCATTTCCTTTTGTTTCTGAAGCTAGCTCCTCATGTAGACTAATGCAAGAGGAAATGAATACTGGAACACAGTTCTCATCTATTAATCAGGATGATGATGTTGAGAGTGTTAGAAAGCTGATGGAAGATGCAAATACCCCAGTATATCAAGCATGTGAAAAAATGAGAAAACTTGAGTTTTTAATGCGATTATATCATGGGAAAACAATGTATGGATTTAGTAATACTACGTTCGACTATCTCCTTACATTTATTAAGGATTTACTGCCTGATGATGCATGTATTCCAGAAAATGATAACATGACATCAAAGTTGGTTGAAAAATTTGAATTTTCATCTAGTAAGATTCATTCTTGTCTCAAAGACTGTTGTTTGTTCTGGAAAGAGAATGCATACTTGAGTCAGTGCAAACAGTTTGGCACATCAAGGTGGAAGACTAATAAAGACGTATCTCAATCTTTCATACCGCAGAAAGTGATGTGGCACTTCCATTTAATTCCCAGGATTCAAAAATTTTTTTATGTCAGAACAAATGGCAAAGAATATGAGATGGAATGTAGATGAAAGAAATAAGGATAATGATGAAATAGTACATCCTGCAGATGGGTTGGCTTGGAAGAAATTTGATAGGTTACATCTTGATTTTGTAGCCGACCCACGAAATATTAGATTGGGATTATCCTGTGATGGTTTTAACCCATTTCGCCAAATGCATACTGCACACAGTACTTGGCCTATTTTCATTGAAATTTATAACATTCCTTTATGCATGTGTATGAAGAATCTGTTCACTATCCTGAATATATTGATATCTGGACCTAGTGATCCTGGAAATGATATTGATATATACTTTCAGCCATTAATAGAGGAGTTAAATGAGCTTTGGATTGTTGGTGCACAAGCATATGATGCATTCAGAAAGGGTTACTTTATATTTCGTGCATCTTTATTATGGATGATAAATGATTTCCCTGCCTACGGAATGATGTATGGTTGGAGTACTAAATAGAAATTATCCTGTCCTATTTTTATGAAAAATACACGTTTCTGAAGATTAAAGTTTCGACGAACTTTCAACTTCATAGGGCATCGACGTTTTCTACCAATGGATCATCCATACAGGAAAAATAAGAGACAGTTTGATAATTCCATCGAGATAGATGAGACACCTCAATGAATGTAAGGGACTGATATTATTAAAGAACTTGATGATTTGAATTATGTTCTTGGTAAAAGTCAATCAAATATCAGAAAGAAAAAGCATGCTAATTCAAATTCAAATAGAAAATGGAGAAAGAAAAGCATATTCTTTGAGTTGACTTATTGGTCATCGAATTTATTACGTCATTTTTTAGATGTAATGCATATCGAGAAAAACATTTGTGAGATGTTACTTCCAACTATTTTAAATGTCAAAGGCAAAACAAACGATGATTTGTGGTGTCGTCGTGATTTGATGGATTGGGGTATAAGAGCAAGACTTCATGCTGAGATAATTGGTCAAAATAAGTGGAAAGTCCCTATTGCCTGTTATTCGATGAAAAATGTGGAGAAAAAACAATTTTTCAGGTCTTGGAAAGTTTTAAGGTTCCGAGTGGTTATTCAAGTAATATTTCGAAAAGGGTGAATACACAAGATGTGAAACTCAAATCTCTTAAAACCCATGATTACCATGTCTTGTTACATGAGTTGATTCCCATTTCCATTCTCCATATACTTTCACATAATTTTAGAGTTGTGGCGATTAAATTATGTCAATTTTATCGAGATCTTTGTGCCAAAAGATTGAGCAGAAGTGTTATTCAGAAATTACAGAGACATGCACCGATTATTCTTTGCAACTTGGAGAAAATTTTCCCACCGTCTTTTTTCACATGTATGTTACATTTGATTGTGCATCTTCCCACAGAAGTTCTCTTTGGTGGTCCTGTTTCAAGTTGGTGGATGTATCCTATCGAAAGAATGATGTTTACATTGAAATCTTATGTGAGAAATAAATATCATCCTGAAGGCTCTATTGTGAAATGCTATTTATCTCAAGAATGCATGGATTTCTATTCATCATACTTGGATAACGTCGCTACGAGGTCTAATCGACTAATGAGAACTGAAGATGAGCAATATGATCCCATTGAGCCTGCATTTCCTTCACTGCCCCCAAATAGGGGGGATATCTGGATCGTACTCATTGTGTACTTTAGGAAAGGAAGAGTGGGAAATGGAACATCACACAGTATTATTCAACAGTGGTGTGCTTGATGTTTATAGCAAGTAAGTAAACTAATAAATATTTTTTTTTTCATTGTGTGATTTCTTTATATCTTCTGACATTTTAATGCTTTCATATCTGTAGAGAAAATTTAGAAATTATAAAAAAGAGACACCGCTCTCTATCTATTAAGAGAAAGGAACTGTTGCATAGAAAAGAATCTGATGCCTGGTTAAATTCAAAGGTAATAGATTTATTTTTCTTCTTCTCATAACATAATCACATGTCTCAGTTTAATATTCTATGTTGGTATCTTTTAGGTTTTAACTCTACCAATGATTGAAGTATCAGATGAAATAAAAGAATTGTCCTTTGGTCCAAATGTTGTGGTATGTGATTGTAAGTCAATAGTTGTCAATGGATTTAAATTTTTTATAAATAGTCACAGCATGACGGTGTCACGATAAGTGCCACAACAGATTGTTATGCGAGTGCATCAGACAGACAGCCTCGATCAGAAAATATATCATATTACAGTGTTGTTGAAAGAATCATTTTATTAGATTACTATGCACATGGTCGTGTCGCAATGATGAAATGCAAGTGGTTTGATTCAATGACATGATAAGGAATGCATATTGATAAATGTGGATGTAGAGTGATTGATATGAACTTCCAACTTCATACCGATGAACCTTATATTCTTGCATCACAAGCTAAACATGTGTTTTATGTAAGTGACCCATTACAACCACAATTTGGTGTTATTTTTGATGTTATTCCTAGACATATTTTTGATGAAGGAATGGATGACAATGATGTTGTGGATGAACCTGTCGGTATTTATTCAAATGTTGTATTTGATGATACAGATGATGCAATTGTTAGAATAGATTGTGTACTAGAAATTGTCATAGACCCCACATAGCGTTGACACGTTTGTAATTATTTACCTGATATTATCGCAATATTGTATGTGTTTTTTTAACTTCCATACATGATATCAAAATAACTAGTATATTTTGTACCATTATAGAATATAAAACTATTAATATCCTCACCAATTTATGTTTAAATAATTCTCTAGTAAATATTGAACATAGAAAAGTCTTGATATTTTATCAATATAAATATCACACATGAAAATGTATCTCATTGTTTTATGATACAATTTTATTATTTAACATTTTTAATTATTTCTATTTATTTGAGAATATTATTTTAAATTTCCAGGTCAAAATGTCTGATTATGATGATACTCGAAGGAGTAGAAGAATACCGAGAAACGAATAACGTAGGTCTCCTCCTAGAAACAATGTAAGTACAAATTATGTTTGAATATTATGGTCTTTTATATTATTTATCTTGTTATCGTTCATTTTATTTTATCATCTATGTTATTTTAGGTTGCATCGTCGAGGAGACTCTTGGATTATGCCACTGAGGATGATATTGTGGTGGGGGGTACTGATTCTACAGGTCAACCTACTACTACGCCGCTTGAGACACCAGGAGACCATCCTCTCATTATTCCACCTCCATATTATCCATACCCACCTTTTCCATATCCCTTTTTGCCTGCACCCACATCGGATGGTGGTTCTCAGACTCCCATCCCTCATTTTCCTCTCCCACCATCCACTATACAGGATACTGTGCCCCCATATATCCCACCGCCATATTCATATCCATATCCACCCTCATCTGTACAGGGTTATCCATCGGTTTTTCTTCCTCCATCAGTACAATTTGCATCTACTATACATAGTACTCCTGTAGATATCTCACCTACCATGGAGGATTCCCCCCTCCAGACACAGCACTTCAGGGGTCAGTAGATCCCCCATCTACTGGTATTTGTTTAAACATTACAGTTACTGATTAATGATAAATTCATATATATTATTTTCTTTTATTTTTTGTTTCATGATTAGCTCCAGCCTCTACCAGATGATGAGGCCGCACAAAAATGCGTGAGGTTTGGAATCGGCACCCACAAATCATAGTTGATTACAATGAGGAAAATTCTATAATTAATAAAAATGGCACGAAATGTAAAATTTTTATGGTACCACTTTCTAGACATAACAATATCATTCCGGTTAAACCGATAAGTTAGAAGGCAGTTGGACAATAAATAAAGGAAAAATCCTGGGCAGATATTTGGGTAAGTAATATTAATCAACTTTTATATATATATATAAATTTATAATATTTTCTTAACAAATATTATGCCCATTGAAGGTTCGATATAATTTTCCTGATGGAAAAAATGCAAAGGCTGCAAGGATAATGGATTTAGGTGAAATGTAGCGAGCCTACAAGTATGATTTATATCTTGGTTGAAAAAATAGAGTTGGTACAGAGCTTGAAGAATTACCGGTGATTCAAGATTGCCCAATATCACAATATAAATAGATGATCAGCTATTGGAAGAGTCCAATGTTTAAGGTGTCTGTTAAATTTATATATATATTCATTTATTTATTTGAAAACAATTTTAAATTACTTGTTTTATTTATGTTAATGAATTTATATAATTATTTATTATAGGAGAAATCAAACAGAAATAAAACAAACAAGAGTGCAATGAAACACATTTATACTTGCGGACACACTTCATTACCAGATCATGAGCAGACACAGGTAATTTAAAATAAATATTTAGCTTTTTTTAGTGTAATGTTTTTAACTTCCAATTTTGATTTATTTCTTTTTTTTTTCCAGAAAAATTCCTTGAATATCAAGGGTCACGTTCCTCGCTCAACTTTGTTTTGTACAAGCTGGAAAAAGAAAGATGGTACTGTGCCAAATACCGACACCAAGAAGGCGATTGTAAGTATATTTCAATTTCTTTGATTTTTACTGAATTTAATTCCTTATATTATTTTATCATTTTAATTTATGTTATATATCAATCAACAGAATTCTTTAGAGGCATTGGCAGAAAAAGAACCTGACAATTTGGGCCCAAACAATCATCTACATTAGGTATTAGGAGATGAACATAAGGGTAGAGTGTGTTGTCGACCTGGGAAGAAGATTGTACCATCTCGATACTGGTCTACTAATGTTTATTCAAGTACTGGTTCTGGTTTTGTCACAGTGGAACAAATGAATTCCGCAATCAAAGAAGAAAGTCAAAAATTAGAACATGCGATAACTGTAAATATGATGAAATTTATGTCTTCCCTTTCTTCCACACTTCCACCAGAATCAGCTACAACAGTTGATGCCTTTTTGATGTCAATGCGTTCTGCTAATGTAGATTCTTCTATCAGAGCCGGAGCCAGACCTAGTGCTGGACCCGGTGATGGTGCTAGTTCGGATGCAGATGTCGATGATGATGTTGGTGGTGTGAGGGGTGGTGATGGTGTTTCTGTAGGAGGTGTGGAGGAGGGTTATCATGATTCTGATGATACTGATATTAAGACTCACTTTTGATGTAAATTGTATTTTTGGATTGTTAATGTATGAAGAGTTCCATGCATCTAATTACACTGCTTTTTTGATCAATATCATTAATATTTACCATATCTTATTGGTAATGAGAATGATTACTAACCTGTAAATCTACCTTAAGCTAACTATATCTAGTATTAGATATAGCCTTACTACCATGACTTCTCAATCGATAAGTTTCTTTAACTACCTCAATTAAAGCTATGTATTCAAATTCAGTAGCTGAAAGTGAAACAATAGATTATATATTTCAATTCTAGGAAATGAAACCTCCCAATTCAGTAAACACATTAATAGTTAAGGATTTACAATTTTCAACATTAACAGTATAGTTAGCATCAACCAAACCAAAAATAATTTAAGTAGTATCCACATTTGTACCACAGAATAATGAAATATTATAAGTAAAAGAAAGATACCTCAATATCCACTTAAGGGAATACCATTATAGCTTCCCTGGAGTGCCCATGAACCATCATATAGTGCAGATAGAAACTGAAAAATCAGTTCTAGAGAAAATCATAGAATACACTTTGCAACCAACAATGTTAGAATAAGGAATTCTAGACATAAATTCAACATCAACTTCATTAGTAGGTGATTGATTCAAGGACAATTTAAAATGTTGTTCAAGCAGGAAATTAACAGGACTGAGAGATTCCAACATTTACCTATTTATAAATTTTAAAAAATAAGCATGCTAAGATAAATAAAGTAGTTTATGCATTCTATCCCTAATTATTTAAACACCTAGGATTTTCTTATCTACACCTAATTCATTCATTTAAAACTTAATTTTCAATTGGGATTTAACAATAGAGATCATATTTATGTCTGTTAAAATTATGAGAATGTCATCAATATACAATATTAGGTAAATAATGTAGGTTTTAGTTGAGTTTAAATAAAATAAGGCATTATAATGAATGCTAATGAACTAGTTACCTAGAAAAAAATGAATCAAAATGGAAGCACCACTTCCATGAGGATAGTTTCAGGCCAGACCAAGATTTATTTAAATGACACACTTTCTTTGGTTTGAACTCAGCAGGATAATCATCAAGAGGTATCATATAAATCTTTTAATTAAAATTACCAAGCTAGAAATTAGTTTTAACAAATAACTGCTCTATATTAAATTTGTTATAAGTTTCAAAATCTATCAAAAGATGAATGAAATAATTCTTAAGAAAAAGGGAAAATAATTCATCATAATCAATTCCCTATCTTTGAAGGATTCCCTTGGAAACTAGCCTAGATTTTTATTTTATTTACATCCTGCAGTGTTGTCCTCATTTCTTTCAAAGATCCATTTATAACCAATTAATTTGTAATTAGTTGGTTTGTTACAAACATCCCATGTATTTTTCTTATTTATCTATTACATTTCTTCATTCATCGGAAATACCTACTTATTTGAGTCTTTTTCTTATAAAGCATACCTATGTGATTGAGGTCCATCATTAATAAGATTTGAGGCCATATAAAAAGGTATATGAAGCCACAACATATTAGAAGAATCAGGTAGGAGGTCTGGGGACTCTCATTTTCCTATCATAGGTCAATTGATAATTGTTATGAGTAGTATAATTTTTAGAATCTAAATCTGAACTAGAGCTATATATAGAATCAGTGGCATCAGTGGGCTAAGGAGGTGCTGGAATAGGCTAAGCCTCAGCCTAAAAATGATATGATGGCTCATGTTCCAAATCCTTATCATGGACTGGATCATTATTGTCAGGGGTGGAAGTTTTGGTCTTAGGAAAAGTTTATTCATAAAAGACCACATATCTACTTATGAATCATTTCTCATATCCTAGTTTATGTACTTAGAGTTTTTATCCCTTAACTCCATTAAGATAACCAATGAATATGTATTTGAGGGAACTTGATTCTAATTTTCAAGTTTGGAAAAGAGAATATATTGTAGAACAAAATACTCTTAATTAGAAGTAAGAAGGGGGATTAATAGTCAACATTTCATTAGGTGTTTTGAATTTATTTGAAGATATGGGACACATATTGATAAGGTAAATAGAAGTGTTGGTTTCACTGGCCCAAAAATATTTGGAGAGTCTTGAGCATTCATGAATGCTTCTAAATATTTCTAGAATAGTACTATTCAACCTCTATGCTAGGCTATAATATTGGGGAGTGGGATTCCCTAATAGTTATGTCCCTCATAATCCCATCAAACTCACAAAACTGAATGAACTCTATAGAAAGATATTGAAGACCATTATCTATTCTTCGGTCTTAATAATCTTTACAGTGTGATTTTACATTGAATCTTTTTAGGTTTAAATGGTTTGGAATGCATCATATTATTTTTATTATCTAAATCCAAACATTCTTAGAGATTTTAGTTATGAATATGATGAAATTGGATCCTCCAACACAATAACTAGTCCTGGATATCCCCCAAAAATCTGAGTGTATGTATTCAAGTGGGCTGGCAGCATTGAAATAAGACCTATTGAAACTCACCCTCTTGGATTTTCCCATCACACAATATCTGGAAAATGAAAGACTTATAGTTGTGATGTTACTCAATTGCCCTTGGTTGTTGTGTTCCTCTAAGACTTTGGAGCTAAAATTCCCTATCTTATATGCTATAGTATATTATGTTTAATTAAATGATGGGGACCCACCATACATTAAGTAAGGTAATGATGGATTGATTATCTAACTCTATAATAATGGATCATATTCCCTCAACCTTGCACCTATTATTTTTTCCTAAGAATACATCTACTTATCCCTTCTTGACCAGCTCTAAAAATGACTCTCTCTATTGGAAAATATGAAAATAACAACTAGAGTCTAAGAACCACTCTTGATTGAGTGTATAAATGGACACATTAAAGATTTAAACAAATGTCATAGACTGAATCAACCAGAAAATACAGGTTAGTGGGATGTTTGTATTCTAACTCACGCATGAGTTTCCTATGCTCGGGCTTAATGTGCCCAGGTTTACCATAGTGAAAACAAATTACTTTTCTATCCATAGAGCTTTTCCTAGATTTGGGTTATTTATTAATCTTATTTTTTTCCCTACTGAATTGTTTTTTATTACCTTTAGTTTAAGGTCTCCCCCTTGTGAAAAACTCTTATACTCACCTTTTATTTTTGTTCTAGAATGCAATTCCTTAGACAGATGGGCTGATTTGATATCTTCTAATGTTAAATAGACTCAACCATACATCATGTTCGTAACTAGTGTTCTATATCTATTTTCAAGAGTGATTAATATGATCATTTCTGGATCCTCATCATCTACATAAACATAAATATCATCTAAATCTAACATGAATTTATTAACCTTATCTAAATGGTTTTTGTATAGATGTACTAGGATTCATTTTTAATGTCAATATACAGTGTTTCTTGTAAATTTTTCCTACAAATGAGGCAATCATGTATAATTTTTCATGTTTGAGCCAAACTCCCTCAGTGGTAGAATCATAAGAAACTTTTATAAGGGACTTATCAACAACGTAAAGTAATAGGCAGTAAGGTGGAATATCAAGTATACATGGGGGAAATCCTTGGTATTCATCAATAGTCTGGTTAGTTTCATGAATAGTCATAATGGGTTTCATAGGCCCATATAAAAAGTCAATGAAACCTTGTTGTATTTGAAAGGATCTCATTTAGGGGGTGTGCTGGGGAAGGGGGAGGGGTGTGTACAGGTGGGGGGGAGGTGGGGGGGGGGGGGCAGGGGGAGGGGGGTGTATAGTTGGGGGGTAGGGGAGGGGGCAGGGGGGTGTGCAGGTGGGGGGCAGGGGGCAGGGAGAGGGGGCAGGGGGGTGTGTAGGTGGGGGGGGGCGCATGGGGGGTGTACTGGGGCAGGGGGAGGGGTGTGTGCAGGTGGGGGGGGGGGGGCAGGTGGGGGGAAGGGGGAGGGGGGTGTGCAGTTGGGGGGGCAGGGGAGGGGGCAGGGGGGTGTGCAGGTGGGGGGGGCAGGGGGGTGTGTTGGGGCAGGGGGAGGGGTGTGTGTAGGTGGGGGGTGGGGGGGCATGTGGGGGGCAGGGGGAGGGGGTGTGCAGGTGGGGGCAGGGGAGGGGGAAAGCGGGTGTACAGGTGGGGGGCAGGGGGCAGGGAGAGGGGGCAGTGGGGTGTGTAGGTGGGGGGGTAGTGGGTAGGGAGAAATTCTCATTTTCTCCTTTATTTTTTTCTCCCAAATCAAATCTAAACAATTGTTTTTTCTTCGATCCTAATTATTATTTTTTCAATAAATGCTTTTAAATTCATGGAAAAATTTATTTTATTTATATCCTATGTTATATATACATTCCTATCTATATTGTTTTTTTCAAAATAATGAAAGTATTTCTAACCATGCTTTTGTTCTCTCTAGGATTCAAAACACTTGTGGAATATACTATGGTGGACGTGTTTATGTTCTGATGGAATGGTGAGTTTGGTGTTTATATAGATTCAAATTTTTTAATAGGTTTATAGTTTTTTCACATTTGTTCATATTTTTTCAATACGGTATTTTTTTCCATATAGAATTGTATTTTTTTGTTCTTAAAGTATACTATTTTTAAAAAAATTTAGAGTACATTTTTTATAATTGAGACCAATTTAATATATAGGTTCATATTTTTTTGTTCTTACAGTATACTGTATGAATCTTCTTTTGCAGTGATGTTGATTAAGTGGTTCTAGATACATGCCTGTATTTCATTTTTTGGAGAATATGTAGGATCTCAATCGGGTCTTTATTATGCTTTTCTTGCACTGTAAAGGATTTAATATGATTGCCTTAAGTTATATCGCTGGTTTTTGATGATCAATTTTGTTGGTTGCTGCCACTGTTTTTGAATCTTATTCTTCAGAATATTTATAGCAACTTCAAGTTCATATAAAGTGTTTTCATGTTTAAATGTTTGGATCTATGAGTATAATGAAAATTGTTAGCGATATGCAGAGATCGATTCAAGATGAGGAAGTTGCATTGACCTAGAAAAATCTTCCAATCGTAAAATCAGTGTAGGTGTGCCAATGGGAAGGACTAGAAAAATATCTTCAATTTTTAATTGGAACAATGTCTCAATGCAGGCTCACTAATAGAAAAGTCATGGTATTTTTTTCTTTTTACGGATTCTGATGTGTGGATTCTTTTGATTTCAGGAGTTTGGTTTGCATCAGAAAACATGTTTTTTTATAGGAAGGTATCGGTTCAATAATAATGTTCTTCTTGAATTTTACTTGACAGTACTTGAATTTGGATACAATGGGAAGGTTGGGTTGTTTTGGTTGTTTTTTTTTCTGTGCACTAATGTTCAATTTCTATTGTTTTTTTCAGTAAGCAAGGTTTTTATTTTTCATTTTCAATTTCATTGCCTTGGTTTCAACCTATATAAATCAAGATCTGTGAAGAAGGTGTTATATCATCATTTAATGATTTTTTTCTTTATATACATGATAAAATATTTACATTTATTTTATTTTTTTTTCTAATTGTTTTCTCAGTGCATGTGAATACAGAAACAGGAATTAGAAATGAAGGTAGGTAATTTGTCCTAAAATCTTGAATTTATCCTCCCTTCCGTCCAACATATGAATTCATGTGATTTTTTTTCACTATTTACTCCACTATATATTGTTTTTTATGCACTAAAACCCTTCTTAAAATTGCCTACATTTCCAGATCTCCGCAGCAGGTGTGTTTTCCTAATATTATGGAATTAACCTCCCTTCCATCCGTCATTTTTTATTTTCATTTACACACTATATGAATGCAGGTAGTTTTTCATAAAATTGTGGAGTTAACCTCCCTCCCTTTCATCCTACATATGAATGCACGTAATTTTTTTCACTATTGACTCCACTGTGTATTTTTTTTAATTGTATTTCTTTAAATGCATACAGTACATTATTATTATAAAAAACTAAATGTATGCATACTCCTTTAACATGTTTCTAATTAATAATAATTCTTTACCTTTAATAATATGAACACCTTTGAGATTATTTATACCGAATGTCATTGTTTTTATATTATAACTATTGTCTTACAGTTTATGACATTAGTTTCTTCTTCTTTAATTACATATCAATTGTCAATTTTTGTGTTTTAATGCTGGTGGGGGAAGGGTCTGGGCATGGGGGAGGGGGCTGGTGGTGGATGGGGTTGGGCAGGGGGTGGAGGAGGTGGGAGGGGGAGGTGCTGGGAAGGGGTGGGAGGAGAGGCACGGGAGGGGACAAGCTGGGCATGGGGGAGGGGGATGGTGGGGGATGGGGCTGGGCAGGGGGTGGAGGAGGTGGGAGGGGGAGGTGCTGGGAAGGGGTGGGAGGAGAAGCACGGGAGGGGACAAGCTGGGCATGGGGGAGGGGAGGGGGGAGGGGGAGATGCTGGGAAATGGTGGGAGATTATTTTGGTTAGGGGGGAGGGGAGGGGAGGGGTTGGGAAGGGGGTGTAAAGGGGAGGGGAGCGGCTAGGCATGGGGGAGGGGAGGGGCGGGGGAGAGTGTAGGGCCTGCATAGAAGTGGGGAGGGGGCTGGTGGGGACATGGCTGGGAAGGGGAGAGGGTCTGGGTGGGGATGTGGCTGGGAAGGGGAGAGGTTCCTGGTGGGGGATGGTGCTAGGCAGGGGGGTGTAAAGGGTAGGGGAGCGACTAGGCATGGGGGAGGGGGGGAGGGTAGGGCCTACGGAGAAGTGGGGAGGGGGCTGGTGGGGATGTGGCTGGGCAGGGGAGAGGGTCCTCATGGGGGATGGTGCTGGGAATGGGGGAGGGGTGGGGGAGGGGGATGGTGTGTTTTTTTAGTTTAGTTTTTTTTTTCAGACCAATATTGAGGGCATTGCGACTTTCATCCATCTTCAATTCAGCCCAAAGAAGATTTTTTTTAAACTAGAATATGGTTATAATTGTTACTAGAATGTTATTATGTTGACATTATGATTTAGACATGTGTAATGTTTTTGAATCAACTTTCTGGTTATTACGTTTGTGACTGAAATATAAGAATGATAAACCAGCAAATGCATGTGGTGATTTTTATATATAGGTTTTTTTGATCATTTTTAGTGAAAGTTAATCACTTAACCATTAATTTTACGATTCCCTAATTTTAACTTCTCTGTACAGGTTCAATATCAATCTGGGGTGGAGGTGTATTACAAGGAACTCCATACAGATATTCAAAGTACATTCTTATTTAATGTTATGCATTACATTTTAATTGACTCATTGGATGGTTTATGTGAATGACATTACACAACACATGAAGATTGGATATCTTATACTTATGATTTTATGAGTACAATAAAAAAATGTTGTGAGGTTATTGGTGTTATTATCTAATGCATATTTCATAATTGAAAGAATTCAATGCAGTGTGTTATTGTTATTAAAAGGTAACAAGTTATAAACTATTCATTAGTTTCTGCATGAGTCCACTAGATTGCAACTGAAGAGATTTAATGGATGGATGGGTACTTTTGGTTAAGTTGTCATTGCCTTCATTTTTACTCATTGCTAGAGTTGTGTATTACGTCTTTTTTCTTGGTGCGATGAATACATGCCTTATGTTGTGTAATATTTTCAATGAGGAGATTCATAAAGTAGAATCCAACTCAATTGTGTTGGTTCGGCTATTTCCGAAGAAGGTGGTGGTTCCATGGGATTTGGATTACCTTGTATGGGGGGTGGAGGTGCAGGGTGGGGGCAGTCTAGGGGGAGGGGGTGTGTAGTGAGGAGGGGGAAGGGGGTGGGGTGAAAGGTGCAGGGGGTGGGGCAGGGGAGGTGTGCAGGAGCAGGGGGTGGGGGGTGCTGGTGCAGTCCTCCCAACAGCCCGCACGGTTCATCATGCTGGTTTTTTTATGCAGTGTAAAGGCCTATAGCCACAGTTTAAAACTGTGGCTATAGGGCTTTAGCCATGGTAATCGTGGCCATTATTGGCATCTATACAGTTGACCCTATATCCACGGTTCAAACTGTGGCTATAGTCTCAGCCCTATAGCCACGCCAATACTAGCCATGGTTCATGAAACCGTGGCTATAACCTATAGCCATATTTTTTGGGCCTATAGCCATGGTTTAGAACCCTGGCTATAGCCTAAATTTCCAGTATTATTTATTCTGGGACTGGAAGTGGCTGTAACAAGACTACAGGTCTCTAGTGATCCACCTTAACCTACTAACAGGTGGAACATCTAGTGATGAATCCTGAAATCTAATATTTCATTCGAGGCCAACAATACTAGTGTCGCATATCTTGATACATCTTTGAGATGTCTGGATGAACTGACCGCTAAGAAGTGTGGGAATATTTTATCAACTCCTCTCTCATATCTAAAGGAACTCATATATGTCCACATAGACATAGGACATCATCTCTATCCACATACTAATCCCAAGGTGGGTTATCTCCTGATATACTATCACAGAGAACCAAACCTTTAGGATTTGAAAACCACCTATTCTTCACCTTCTCAAAGAGGGAAGATGTAACTGTTAAGGGAGAGAGGTAATAATTCTCGTGACTATCATCAAACATTATACGATGTTCATAAAATATGCCCATTAACTTCCAATCATCACTGGATCCCTGTAAGGCCTTCGTTTGAGTTTTCTGACTTAGTGCCTCAGCGACCACATTACCCTTTCTAGGCTTATAGGCATGCTCAAAAATCAAAGGATTGTAGATATTCGACACATCTACATTTTTTGAGATTCAAGTCACGCTGAGAAAAGATATACTTGAGGCTCTTGTGATTTTTATACACCACAAAGAACCCACCCAAGAGATAATGTCTCCAACAATGTAAGACATGGACAACTACTGCTAGCTCGAGGTCATGCATCGTGTAATTTCTATCGTGAGGCCTCAAATGCTGAGATCCATATTCAATGAATTTTTATTCTTACATAAACACTACTCCTTGTCTAATGTATGATGCATTGTATAAGATGATATGACCTTTTCTAGGTTCTAGAAGAATCAGAATCAGTTCCGAGACAAGCCTCTCTTTCAGATCCTGAAAAGATTTCTCACATGATTCTGACCATAGGAACTTAACACCCATATTTGTATGTTCAGTAAGAGTTGAATCAATACATGATAATACCTATATAAAATTCCTGTAATATCCATTGATCCCTAAGAAACTCTTAATATCAAACATGTTTTTGGGCTGCACCCAGGAAACTACAGCACTAACCTTTTTAGGGTCAACAGATACACCTGCTTCTGAAATAATATGACCTAATAAGTGGACATTGTTGATTCAAAAGTCAAACTTAGAAAGCTTGGCATAAATATGATTCTCTCTCAGTGTTCCTAGAATGATCTCAAGATGTTTGGTGTGGTCGTTACGAGTGCAAGAATACACCAAGATGTTGTCCACAAAGACGACAAAAAAAGAGTCCTAATAGGGGTGGAGAACCCTATTAATCAAATCCATGAAAACAGAAGGTGGGTTCGTAAGACCGAATAGTATAAAAAGATACTCATACAGACTATACCTAGTAAGGAAAGCTGTAAGGTGAATTTTTGATGTTATGAATTGCACCTGATGATAACCCAATCTCAGGTTGATCTTAGAGAACACCCTTTCTCCTTAGATCTGGTCAAAGATATCATCTATTAGAGGAATTAGATATCGGTTATTGACTGTATGTTGGTTAAACCTTATGTAATACATGCATAGATCTAAGGTTTCATCCACCTTCTTGGTGAAAATCACAGGCGAACCCCGAGAGGATGTACTAGGCCATAAAAAGATTTTGGCCTCTGGGTCCTCTATCTTCTGCTTGAGATCCTGAAGCTCAATAGTTTCCAAAATATATGGAGGAATGGACATTGGGGATGCTCCTGAAACAAGCTCTATTGTAAACTCTAAATCTCTCTTAGGAGGAAATACAGAAAATTCAACAATAAAGACTTCCCTGAAATGATCAACTACTGGAGGGAAATCAGTTTGAAGAAATCCTTTATCCTCCATGAAAATATTTTCAATATGGGTAGTCACTCCACCTAGACCATGATGCTTCAGTCCATCTCTCCCATTATAGACGTCCCAATCACCTATGAAAAAGATAACTGATGCCTTCTGGTGATGTAAAAGAAAATCTTTGGTGATAGAAATCTACAAAGGTATGATAGTGGACTAACCAGTGCATCCTGAGAATGACATATAATCCCATTATCTCAAGAACAAAGATATTCCAAAAAAAGGGTACTGCCAACCTCAAGTGGACAGTCCCTACACTAGCGTATGCCCTCTGTCCAGATTCCCAACGGTGTATAGAGGGTCATTGTACTATCGTGATATTGTATCTCTAGTCTGAGAATTTCTGTGATAGATACAGAAATGAAAGAGTTTGAAGCACTTGTATAAAACAAAGAAGAGAAAATAGTAGAGGCTACTAGAATATTACCTTGTATTGTAGATGGTCCTGTAGCCTAATCCTAAGGTATCAACTATAAAGCATTAAACTAACCTGATCCACAGCCCTATGCAACAGATGGACTACCACAATCATGGATTCTTTGTAGGCACTATTCTTGATCAGGGTTCAGACTACCATAACCATGACCTCATCCTTGGCCAGACCTACAGGTGCTACTCCAACTCCCAGCCTGATGTAGTGAAAAATAACTCGCTCCTATAGGTAAAGTCGATGCTAATCTTTTTCCACTTAAATTTGGTGGAAAGGTCTTGTAGAAATGTTGATATGACCCATACGGTCGCAAGATAAACACTCCATAGGGTCTCTATCACATTGGGGATTCTTATACCCCAGTCTTCCACATTGATGGCACACCACAGAGCTATCAAACTAAAAACTCTAACCGCCACTGCCCTGATGAGAAACCTCAAAGGAACATTTCCTGCCTCTGGAAGAACTACTGGCCTGACACGTCACTAGTCCTTTAAAACTGGTACCTATGTTGTCCATCAGGTTACGTTAAATGATAAGGGTCTGATCAATTATTTTAGAAAAGGTAGGAAGGTGAAATACATTCACCTGAGTTCAGATGGCATACTGGATCCCATCCTTAAAACTTCTAACACGCGAAAGATCATCACCAGCTAGAAGTGGTTCAAATTACTGTAAATCAGTAAAACGTGATGAATATTCCATAACTAGCATAGAACCCTACTCTAGATTCATGAATTCTCTATCTCTGTCAACTCTCAGTGATTGAGGAAAGAACTGATCATAGAGGGAAGTCTAGAATTCAACCCATAACATGCCCTGATGACGATCATCCTGGGTAACCACATCCCACCAATGCTTGACTGAATCCCAAAGCATGTATGTATCAATCTTGAATATCTACCCTGGAGGCATTTCTTGATGCTCAAAGATATATAGCATGGCCTCTAGCCAACACTCAATACCCTGAGAACCGCTATCCCCTAAAAACGTTTGAGGATGTTGCTGCTGGAACTCGCAGGTCAAATAAACCATCGTAGGTGCAACCCATGGAGCACCTTACATGGACTTAATCAGACGTAGGAAACTATCACAGACATGAGCCTCAGTTATTTTATCAGGTAAAATAGGAAGTGCCACAAGTGTCACTCCTGGAGGTAATACTGGTAACTCAGGGTACACTATGTCTGGAGCATGGTTTTCACCACCCTCATGGAGAACGACACGAGGACGTCGTGGTGGAATTAGTATACAAATTCAAATAACACACCTCAAAACAACATTATAATCATAAGATAGCATCACTAACAGAATTTGAACGTAATAAAACTCACAACCCAAGGCATACTACCCCAAACTACCTTCTTAGACGGCCAAATATTGGTAAGTGCTCAAGTATAAGTTTCATTTCATTTTGCAATTAATTTATACGTTCAATACTTTACCATTCATAAACATGACAAGGTAGTATAAGGATGTGCAACCAATTTATTTTAGATTTTAGGATTCACTTTATAATAGATATCCATTTCCGTTGAATCAGTCCCCATAAACCTATCACCAGAAATGACACCCATTTATTTATAGTATAATGCCTTGACTCAGTAAATTACTCATCCAACACATGAGGGCATATACACCTCGTGAATTGAGACATACAACCACTCAATCGCGGCCAAATTAATACAAGTACAAGAAAACTATCACAACATCACTCAACAATCACAAGTATATTAAGCAATGAAAAACAATGAAATTCACCTATATAGCATGACAATATGCATGAAATGTGAATTCTAGGTTCCTATAATGATGCATGTATAAATGCTCATCGAACTCATATCATCGGGCTAAGGATGAAATAAAACCCTCAAACAGATTAATAATCAATAACATCACACAACATGTGTGTCACCCAATGGTGATATAATATCAACTATAATATGAAAAATAGAACAACAATTGCATTTTGAGTAACTTGGATTTTCCCTGAAAATGGGTTCATGATGCCCAAGAATGGATTATGATCAAGTCCCAAGTGTTAATATTCTCCAATCTATTGTCTCCAAATAGTAAATAAAGAAAAGAAACTGGCCTTTGATACAACTTTGTGACATCCCAGACCTGGATTCCACTTAACGAGTGCCCCGAACCTGATGGACCACATGACCTCAAGCACATCTTCCCGAATGCCAGAGGTTGCTGACTAGCAGTGCGGGACTAGGGTGTGTCTGAGGGAAGACTATGCCCTCATTAGTATAGTGTAGCACAACTGAAGGAAATATAAAGGAATAGTAAACAGAATTAGCAATATAATTTAAATAGCAGAAGAAAACTGATGAAATAGATAAATGAGAATAAAAATAATTGTATCAACTGAAACAATGATGATGTACTGAAATGTCACTAGAAAAATATAAAACATGGATACAAGATAGCAGAAATAATATTTCTCAAAAAGTAAAATAAAACAAAGGCTACACCAAGCACCCTGAGATCCTACTCAGTCATCTTCTATCAAGCTCCATCCTATCAACATGCAATCAAGTGTTGGAAGCTGTATGCTTCCCTTTTTCAATACCTTCAACCATGTAATCTACTCTGGATACCAAATGGTTCTAGGGGAGGGTGTGAGATAAATCTCAGTGGGACACCACCAACGGTGTCTATAACCTCCAGACTGTGTAATGGAATATAGTAGTGTGAAGGCATACAAATATAAAATCAAAACAAGTAGTACAAAATAACAAAATACCCAAGTACCTGCTTCAGCCCTCAACTAGTGTATGAACTTGTAACCAGTTCATTAATTAAGTAATTACCATTTAATGTTAATAGGTCACATGATGCATATCCAGCACTAACATCACCTCGTGATAGTATAAGTAGTGGAGGTCCCAAGATGTAACAAGGCAACATGAAATGATATCTAGCAAGGGAGTTCCAGGGTAATAACCAAGGTAATGTAGATCTCACGAAATGATAACTGAGTAGTTTCTGAGTCTAGCTAAAGGGGTAAGAGTGCAATCCAAGGAGCATAATCCAAGGAATTCCATAATAAGGTGACTACGGAGTCCAAGGTGATCGACCAAGGTAATGGGTCTAAGAAAAGACAGGTCCCTATGGGCTTGCACCATGGCACCTACTAGCTAGTGTTAGATCCAAGGAGCGTATCTGAGGTATCCTATAATAAAGTAAATGTATTTATGGTAGTATACTAGGCATCCTAGGAATATACAAGAACCAAAGTCTAGGTGGGTATGAACCTAATAAAAATGCATCCTTGAATCAGAATTGGGTTCCCGAGACCCAAGGTATTCTCCTCTCAGAATCCATGGTGATCCCGAGTCATTCCATTCCTATTTGATATTGTAATCGTGTAATACTTCATTTGGTTCAAGTCTTGACTTCCATTAGTGTGGATTGGTCAAGTAGAGTTTCAACCATTTATTTATTGGTCCATGCCTTGTCTTCCATAATTGTGGACATGCCAAGTAGCATTGAAACCATTTAATCAAGTCTTAATTAACCATTAAGGCATATTAAATTAGAGAGGTTCACTCCGCTACCTTCCATTAACATGGTAAGGGGTGATAAGGGCATGTAACCTTTATTCAATATCATTTTTAAGGACAAGTTATATACTTTGTATACATTCTATTTCACATTTCACATTTAATAATCGTATTGAATCATTTACCTTAAGCGGGTCAAGTGGTGAGAATACATGGTACATTCCATTATTCAATTCCCATTAATAACAAGTCATTTATTATGGAAAGGATCACATTTAGGAAGTTAAAGCAAAGGCACACCCGAACGGTGGCTCGAACGTGTTGAAACACTAAAAACCCAAATATAGAATAACCTTCAACATGGGTGGATTGAGTTGTGGGGGAAACCGCTAACAACTAATTACATATTTAGAAAGAGCATAACTATACAATTCTAACAATTATAATCGTGGCATGTAAAATTAATAAATGGATTCTGATGAAATCGATGGTCCCTACATGAATATTTCCAAAATCAACGAACTTTAGGGATGAGTTATAGACCACCCACCTTAGGTTTTTACGATCCTCCTCCTCTGGTATCGACCTTTGATTTTCCTCAGATCGGAGTAGAACAAAGAAAAGGTGAAAAAAATTTACATGATGATACCTTTGGTTGAGTTCAAGAGAGAAGAAGAATGACTAAACTGGACTCAATTAATTACTATTGCACATCCAACGTGATGAATGAAAGCTTAATTAGATGCCAGGTGAAGGAGATCCTTTGATCCCTATCTGTGGCCTCCAAAAAGATCCAAATTGAGTGGAAAAGGTGTTAATCTTGTTGGTTCATTGATTAGGGAGGAAGAGTTGGATTAATAGATCATTAAGGGAGGAACTAGAAATTTACACAGGATTTTAGCCTATGCGTGGTTTGTTCGCCCGGTTTGTCAAACCGTGTGCAAACCGTGTTAGGCGGTGTTTCACGAAAAGACATCCTCCACATGGTTTGATCAAACTGTGCGCAAGCCATGCACGGGTACCTGGGGAAAAGAGGGAACTCACATGGTTAGTCCACATGGCCATGAGCCAACCGTACAAGATGGATCTGTCCAAAAAAACTATCCACACGGTTAGGAGAACTGTGCATAATTTCTACACGGTTTACTCTAAACTATGTGCCAAGCTAGTTTTCCCCAAAAAGATGGGGTTTGGGCTTTGAACAAGCCCCATGAACCCTCAGAACCTTTAGTAACTCATTAGGCATCCATATTAGGTCGAAAGTAAAGATTTAAATAAAAAATTAAAGGATCCATATCTGAGTGAAAAAATTGGTTCTTACAAATTAAGAACATAAACAAAGAAACCTTATACTTGGACTTACTCCCAGATTCCAAAAATATAAAATTAAATTATTATTATTTTTAATCACCATATTAATACAATTTAAATGATTTCATACAAATCTATTGTCCCCTTATTCATATAATGTTCATTATTCCCCTCATCTTAATGAAATCATTTTTGAAACTTGGAACTTTATTTCATTTTTTCCATCCATATTTATTTTTGAAAATCACTATTCTGACCGAATGATAATAATAATAATAATAATAATAATATTTATTAAGAAAGACACTTTTGAGGGAAAAGTGAGAAACCATAAAGTTCAACAAAAACCATAAAACCCCAAACAGAAAACCAGAAACAGCCTCTTCCAAGCATAAGCAGCAAACGCCAAATCCAATGAAGGACCACTCAGTGATCCCATGCAAGCATGGTCCCTCCCGATGGAAAGCCATCCCTCTAAGTCAACCACATCCCAAATGACCAGAAGATGAAATAGCAGCCTACTCTAGCCCATCTGAGCCGATATGACCCTGAGAATGTGGATCTCCCCTTATCAGGTCTTCAAAAGAAGAAGTCAGTTTATTCTAGACCTGAATGTACTCCTCAAGCCTGATCAACCCCTTATTGAAGCCCCCAACTAGGATCGTGTCCTATTTTTCAACCAAAATATATTCCTCTTTATTCAGATCCACTTCGAGATTCCTTTTCATCATCTTGGCTACATCCTCTTCCGAGGCATTGAGAAATAACACCTTCTCTGTCACCACATCATCCGAACTCAAAATCAAATCCAAGGATAGTTCAGGCTGACCAGGTGGTTTTAGATGACACATGACCTCGTTGTCCAACTTCTCATCCATTAACTTCTTTGTTGACCGAGTCCTCATAGGAGGAGGCAAGGAGGAGTAGTCCTTCCTACCCCTCCTCCTCCCATTACTCCTATTTCTCCTCAAACCGGGCTCCTCTTCATAAAAACCCTTACTGAACTCAATGACTTCTTCCTCCATGCCTCCGTTAGCACACTCTGGGTAATCATGCCCCATGATCTGACCTTCAAAATCAGAGCCATCGAGGTTCTTCCGGCTGGATTTATCTTCCTCAACCAGAAAATATGGTTCATCTCTCGATTCTACCTCATCAAGTCCTTCAAACCTGTTGTTCAAGACGACTGGGGTCCGGGTTAAAGAGTCTGCACCCCCTGGTAGATTTCCATGGCCCGAACCCCCTGATTCTCCAAAACTGGCCTAGAATGGAACCTCCAAGACATTCCTATATAGTTGAAGAGGGTCGCTACCCAGTGCCAGCGCCACCCCACTGAACCTTTCCTTTCCCTTAACCACTACTTCCTCTTCCCCTGTTTCCTCCTGAGTTGCAGATTGGTCAAAACCCCTGCCCATGTATTGAGGTTGAGTATTCTGATCCTCCCATCCCCTGACCAAACCACAGGTGGCCTCAGGTCTGGAAGGATCGCCTGTAGAGAGATAAGTCTTCGCCAAATCCCCATCTGCATGGCCCTGATTCTCTTTCCCCATACTGCTGGTCGCCTGACATCCACCCAAATCCCTCCTAAGACGATCAAACACTAACTCCACCTGAGGTCCCAAGACCTTTGATGAATCCTTCAAGACTGGGCCTGCAGGCCTCACCCTCCCTGAGCCAGTAGGATCCACCACAGAAGAATTATAAAGACGGGGCATCTTCACCCCATGTTGACTAGAGTCTTAGAGATTCACCATGGGTTCCCAAATGCCAGTTTAAATCCAGTTTCAAAGGATTTAAATGAATTCAATTTAAATTGGCTCACTAAGGTGATTATTTTTTTATAATTAAAAATTTAATCACCTAATATGAAGTTAAAACTTCCAGTTCCTAAATTTATGATCTCAATTCCATAAACAAGTATCATATATTACCCTAAAATATAAATCCTAAACCGAATTTTCATAAAATCACTATGCATATTCACTCATCAATCATTCATCCTCACACGTTTTAGACTCAAGGAAACTATAAACTACAAGAAAAATATTATCCTTAGTAAATACTTAATTGAAATAAGTGTGAATCTAAAAGAAAAAAAATTATGAAAGAGTTTTGAAAAAATTTAACCTTTTTTTCAAAAATTTTAAAAGGTAGTGAGATTTTATGGGATTCCATTAAAGCATAGATTAGTTCAACTAAAGGTTGACTCCCACTCTCATACTTAAAACACATATTTTTCCCCAAAGTTGAATTTAAATATGGAAAAGAACAATTAGGCTATTTAATCTCACAATAGATTTTTCATTAATGTAGATTGATGAAATATATAAGGGTAAAATTGTAGTATAAACAAAATATTTTCCACAGTAATTATTTTTTATTATAGTAAGTTCACATGAAATTATATTTAATCTAGTGATATATATTTTTATTATTGTTCAAACAGTTTCATGTGAATCATGTGGGTGCATAGTAAATAGGGTGTAAGTAAGTTTGTGGATTTGATTCAAATAGATGTTCAGTAATGCAGAAATAATTAATGATAAACACCCAAAAAATTAAAGTAAATTCAATTAAAAAAACTTCCATCATTAATATACCCCCCTCCCCCCCACACACACATATAAATTCTAGCAGTGAAGATATTTTAAAATAGTGAAATTTGATTTCCAACAACAATCTGGTAAAGAAGAAAAATTTTCAGTACAGTAACAATAAAACAGAATTTTTCCAGAAATAAAAAATTAAACAGAACAATTTCCCATAGTAGAAAACATGAATCATAATTTTTAACAACCAATACATGTAGAATATTTTTTAACGACCAATACATGCAATATAATTTTTCAGTAGAAGTATAATAATCAGAAAAATTCCATCAAATAGAAAATCAATGACTCACCATTGGTAACTCATCAGTGATACACCATCAAGATGACTCACCTCTAGTAGTGTAATGGTAACTCACATACATCTATGACTCAATGAAAATGGTGACTCAAATACACACCGTTATTCAGTGAATTAATAATGAATTTTTAAAGATATATGTGGAGCAGAAAAATGAAAACAAAAATAAAACGTAAATAACTTCCCTGGTAAAGTTTTATCCGTTAATGATAAATCATGAAACTCCATATGAATTGAAAAAATTTAGGAATTATTCTCCACATTGACACCAATAGAAGTATACTTACTATTCTAAAAAGAAGAACTGGGAGAAAAAATCTAGCAGAAACAGAGTACAAAGACAGCAGAAAACAACACTTTATTCAAAAATAAAACATGACAAAAGTAAAGAATTAAGGCAAAACAAGGACCATGGGATCACTCTCATGAAGCACCGAGTTTTAAGTCTTCAGTTAGACTTTATTCAAAATCATTTTTCAAGAATAGTGAAGGCAGTCAAGTCTTTTGGATGTCCTTCAAAATATAGTTTAAATTTGTGACAATTGACAAGCACGATCTTGTTCTAAACTCTTACAATATATAAAGCACCATTCTATAAAACTCTAACTAAAGTGAAATGTCTAGACCACTTGGATTTCAATTTTGCAAGAAATAGATTAAGTATTTAATTAAATAGAAGGACCTTATATCCATGTTTAAACTCTATGTTTTGAATGAAAGAATCATGAAATATTTTATACCTCTATTTATATATCCAAGAATTGTCATAATACTCTCTCCTAATCTCCTCAAGTTTACTCAGCTCAATAAATATTCTCTCTCCAGCACTCTTCAAATCAAAATTTAAGGCCTTAACTTCCCAATACAACTTGTTCTGCAACACCATAGGTAAATGATAGCATTTCCCAAATAATAGCCTATATAGAGACATACCTATTGGGGTTTAAAAATTTGTTCCATATTTCCATAAATCCTCATCTAACTTAAGAGACTAAACCTTTATATAATTTGAGATAGTTTTTTCTAAGATCTTTTTTTAGATCCCTAATTGGGATTTCGACCTATCCACTGGATTGTGGATGGTAGGTCGTACTAGTTTTATGGGTGAATCCATATTTTTTCATTAAAGCCTTAAACTTATAGTTTTTAAAGTGTGTTCCATTATCAATGATGAAGGATTTTGGTACTCAAAATATTAAAAATATATTCTTTTTGAAGTATTTTATTACACTATTTTCCTGATTGTTGGGAAGAGTTACTGCCTCAACCCACATAGACACATAATCTATATCCATAAGAATAAATTCATTCCCATGAGATTTTGTAAATGTACCCATGAAATCTAAACCACAAACATCATAAATTTCAACTTCTAGAATACCCTTTTGAGTTAACTCATGTTTCCTCCCAACATTGACCAAATTTGACAACTATCACAACCAACAACAAAACTCCAAGCATCCTTGAATAAGGTGGGCAAATAAAAACCAACTTGAAGTACTTTTTGAGTTTTCCTATCACCACCATGATGTCCTTTCCAAAGAGAGGAGTGAAAACTCTATAAAATAGGCAACATCTCTTCTTCTGGCACACACCTTATAATAATTCCATCAAAACACCTCCTAAAAAATAAAGAATCATCCCAAAGTTAATACTTAAGTTCTAAAATGAATTTATTACTTTTTTTATTATAAAAATATTTGGGAATAATACTAGCATCCAGGAAATTGGCATAGTTTTAAAACCATAAAAACATACTTATTGAAATAGTGATAAGTTTTCCTTTTGTAAAGGATGAGTTTATCTCCCCTGTATCTTTATAATGATTGTGAGGAATCCTAGAAATATGGTTTGAAAATAAGTTCTCATCTCACTGCTTATCTTTAATTTCTAATTCAAACTCTTTTAACAACAAAATCCACCTAATAAGATTGGGGTTTTCTTCCTTTTAGATAGAAAATATTTCAAAGAAGAATGGTCGGTGAATATAATGACTTTAGAACATAGAAGATACTACCTAAAATTCTCTAAATAAAATACAATAGCTAAAATCCTTTTTATTAGTGGTATAGTTTCTTAGAGCCTTATCTAATAGCCAAATAGCATAATAAACCACATGAATCTTCTTATCTATCCTATTTCCTAATAAAAAACTAAAATCCATATCACTCGCATCACACATTAACTCAAAAGGAAGTTTTAAATTAGGTTTAATGATGATAGGTGATGAAGTGAGTTTTTCCTTAAGCATATTAAATGAATTAAGAAAGTTTTGATCAAACACAAAGTGTGCATCCTTGACTAGTAAAGAACATAAAGGATTAGTGATCTTTGAGAAATCCTTGATAAACCTCCTATAAAACCCAACATTCCCTAGGAAACTTCTAACTCCATTTACATTCTTAGGAGGTGGTAATTTTTGAATTACTTATATCTTGGTAGTGTCTACCTCCAAACCCCTTTGAGACATGTTATGTCCAAACATTATCCCTTCAGTGACCATTAATTGAAATTTTTTCCAATTTATAAGAAGGTTGGTCTCTAAACACCTATTTAACACTAATCCCATAATTTCAAGACAAGTTTCAAATGTGCTACCCACAATAGAGGAATCATCCATTAAAACTTCTACAAACCTCTCAATCATAACAGAAAAAATATCCACCATGAATATTTTAAAGGTTATAGGGCATCCACACAACCAAAAATGCATCTGTTAGTAAGGAAGTATCCCAAAGGGGCATGTAAAGGTAGTTTTATCCTAATACTCTAGAGCAACTAGAATCAGGTTGTAACCAAAATACTCATAAAAAAATAGAAAACCTCAATCCCAGTAGGCCTCTCAAGCATTTGATTAAGGAAGTACATTAGAAATTGTTCCCTCCTAGTGGATGAATTAATCTTTTTGTAGTTTATAAAGACTCTCTATTTGGTGGATTTCCTAACTTGAATTTATTCATTTTTATCATTAGTAACAATATTGAAACCTCCATTTTTAGGAAATACTTGGACCGGGCTGACCCATGTACTGTTAGAGATAGGATATATGATACCAGTGTCCAATATTTTAATAACTTCCTCCCTTACAGCCTCTTTCATGTTAGTATTTAATTACATTGACACTCCTCTCTAGGTTTATGGTCTGGCTCCATAGTAATTTTATGAATGTAGAATGAAGGAATAATTCCTTTAATATCATCTATGGTCCATCCTATGGAAAATTTTAATTTTTTAAATTTTCAACAATTTTTCTTCTTGATTATATTTCATATCAGAAAAAATAATAACAGAAAGTGTAGAATTATCACCAAAAAATGAATATTTCATGTGATCAGGAAGTGGATTGAGTTCAAGGGTGGGTGGTTCTACACTCTAAGGAAGGCTCTTGGTCCTGGGAGGTACAATATATTCAATAAATATCTTATAGGGAGTTTGAAATGTTGAAATATTTTCAATTTCCAGGACATTTTTAGAATTAACAGCATTGTTTTCCAAGGTGGAAAACTCACTGTCCAAAGTTTCCAGATTCAAGTTTAAAAGATTTATTATAGTAGAATAATCAAGTTGTTTAATAATCTCTAGCTCTAATTCATTAAAATGTTTAGCAGTGTTGGTGACAGCAGAATTTCAATCATTTTTACTCAAAAATTTCTTAAGTTCAAAAGCACATGACGCATCTTCAGTTATAGCAGAAATTGGACAGTTGTCCAGTTCTAGAAAATTTTCCAGATTATATGTATGAGTAGGTTGTAAAGTTTGTGAGACAGTAAATCAGGATTTTATCTTCCAAATTTATATCTTGAACAGAGGTTTGTTCTTCATATTATTCAAAAAATTTAAGTGAATTTTCAGATTCTAAAACTCTCCCATATAACAATTTTCAGATAAAGTTAACCCGTTGAAATTTTTAAAAACATTAAACTCTTCTTGTTGCTCTCTAATTTTAAAAATAAGTCAATCCTTTGACACATCAATGATAGCTCCACCAGTGGCCAAGAAGGACCTACCTAGAATGATGGGAACCTCCTGGTCACACTCTATATCTAAAACTAAGAATTATGCAGGTAAAAATAGCTTCTCAACTCCAACAAGAAAGTAATCTACCCTTCCCATTGGATGAGTGAAAGAATGGTCATCCAAATATAGGATGACTATGGTGGGTTGAAGACCACACAATATCAACTGTTAGAATAGTGAGTATGGGAGCATGTTGATTCTAAAACCTAATTCACATAGGTGGTTGAGTTGATAAGAATTTCCTAAGGTACAGGGTATGACAAAACTACCGGGGTCTTTGAACATGGGAGGTATCTTCTTCTGAAGGACAACACTTCACTCTTTAGTGAGGTTGTAGGTGGAAAATTCTTCAAGAGTATTTTTATGGAAAACATTTATTTAAATGGATTTCAGATATGATGGAATTGGGATTAAGTCTTGGATCAATGGTATTCTTACTTGGATCTTGGTAAAAAGCCTAAGGAACTAAAGAAATTATGCTTTAGTGTTGCTTTGGATTTTCAATTTTTCTTAGAAAGGGATGGGTGGGGAATAATTCTTAAGAACAGTAGGCATGTCCCTCAATTTTTCAACATATTTCTCTTTTACTTCATTCCTATTATTTTTAGAAAATTTTAAACTTTAATTCCATGCGAAAAAATCATATTTTTTTCATTTTCAAGACTTTTCGGCTGATTTTTAAATTCTGTTCCAGGTAGGTTTTTATTTCTAGATTCATTGAATTTTCTAGTTTCGGCATTTTTTAAAGTCTTTTTCAGGTTCATTTTGAGTATTTATCCCACTTCTAGTAAAAATAGTCGTTAAATTCTCCCTAAGGTTGATTTTAGTTATACTAGGAAGTCTTCCATTATCCCTATAAGTTAGGGATTTAGCAAGTTTTCCCAATTGAGTTTCCATATTTTTTATTCTAGCATCAGTTTGAATTTTATTTGAGTTTTATTGGGCTTGTTGTTTATCCAATTTAGTCTTGAATCTTTCATCTTGATATTCCATTATATTTAAAATTTTATCCAATTTTGAAAACATTTTACCCTCATAGTTTCCATATGAATTACATGATTCTTCACTTCATTGGTTTTGAAAGTTTTTTCTAGGTTGGTTTTGGTAATTAGGGGCATTGGGTTATTTGATCATTCATTTTTCTTTCCATGATAGGTTGGGATGGTTCCTATATCCTTGGTTGTATTTTTTTGAAAATGTGACTTCTTTGGGAGTCATCCTAGGACCATAATTGACAAAGTTATAATTTTCTTATTATTGTGATGGCATGTCAAATTTTGGGCAAAAAGTTTTATGGTGACTGAAGATCCCACATTGAAAGCATTGTTCCCTAACTTATTATTTTTTTTTTAAAAGACCACTTGATTCACATATTGTTTAGAATTTTAGTTCATTAAATTTGGAAGTTGATTTGTGATTTCAGCAAGTTGGGCCTCAGTATCAATTCCAGAACTAGTGTTTAATTTTCTATTTACACTCTTTCTTCTTGAGTTTTTATGTTGAGAGTTCAAAGAAAGGTTGTTGAAATTTTTTCTTGACTCTTCATCAGTCTTATCATTATAGTTTCACCCAAAAGCTTTGTCAACAAGGTTTTTCTCATAGGAGGATATCCCTTCATAAAATATTTCCATAAGAGCATGGGATGAGAGTTGATAGTGGGGAAACTGCATAAAAAGGTGCCTAAATCAATACCAAGCCTCATGAAAGGATTCACCATCCTCTTGGTAAAAACTTGTGATTTTTGTTCTAAGTTATCCTTTAATTCTTTGGGGATACAATTTCATTATGAAATAATTATAGACTTGGTCCCAGTTTTCAAATATATTTTCATCTAGACTCAAGAACCAATTCTTGGAATTCCATTTAAAAAAAACAGAAAATACCCTCATTCTAAGATTGTTCTTAGTGAGTACTAAGAGAGGTAATTGTTTCAATTTGTTTTAGAAATCTATAATGAAGGATATAGAGTCCTCATTTCAGAGTCTATTAAATGATGGAAGTAGTGAAAGGTGATAATATTTTAGTTCAAAGTTTCTGTCCCTAGGATAAAGTCAAATGGATGAAGGGTTTCTTGACACCTGGGGGAGTTAGAACTCCCTAAATCTAGTCCTCTCCACTTATTATTGGAGTTCATGGTAGAAATTTTGTTGATTGTTAGGTACAAAAACCATATCCTCTAAATTCTCCATTTCAGATTTGTTTTTCATTCTAAGAGTAGTTAAATGTTTATCTATTTCAAGGTTTAAGAGCTCTAATCTATCAGTAGTTGATCTAGTGCTCATGAAATATGTACTAATAGAATAATTTCATCACAGAAAGTTTAAATTAGTACATATTAATACAAGAGAAATAATAGTAAAAATAGTAGATAATAATTGTAGACAATCACAAAAGAATGTTTTTGCAAAAATATTCAAATTTTTCATTTTTTTAAATTTTTTGAAATTTGTGTTTTAGAAAAGTGATCGCTCATGTATTCCCAGAAAAAGACACCAAAAACATGACCTGGTTGTCATTGAAATCGAGTTATAGATTAATTATTATATGTTTTCCTACTACTATTGTAAATTAGTTTGTAGGGTTGAACCCAAGGCAAGGATAATAGTGAGGTGAGTGGCCAAATTTCCTCACAAACCCCACTATTGTCACCAGTGCCTTAAATTTTCTTTTTAATAATATTTTTTATATATTGTGCATCTCTTTAGAGAGTATGAGAAACTATATTGAACTAATATTCTAGGTATTAAACTAAAGAGATGATGAAACTATTGGAATAACAGTGAACTAAAATATGAACAAAGACTGAGAAACAATAGATCAAGAATAATACTCAAGGAATTATAAAACTACTGGTTAAATTTTTTTAATTATTCACAAAATTTTATTGAATCACACCTCATGAAATGATTGATATCCTCCCTCATCAAAAGATAGATCAAACAAGAAGATTGTATCTTGGTGTTCTCCACTCCATGATTCATCAACTGCTAAGGAATTTTATAAATAATTCAATTGGAATTAAACTAATCATAGAATTCTGATGTAAATGACATTAAAGATTTAATAAATTTATTCAAGATCAATCTCGTCGATTTATCTTGAATTTTTGAATTTGAAAATGTTGAGTTGTGAACAATTAATATGAGAATCTGAATCAATCTCACAAATTGAGTCTAATTTCATAAAAAGGAAAAAGTGAAGAAATATAAAAGAAAAAACTAGTAGAATTTAAATTCCTAATCTAAGAAATTTTGCCTATGATCATATTGATTACCAGTATAGTAAAATTTTGATTACAAAGTAAGAAAATTGAAGACGAACTGAGAATAAATCTCCATCTATGAACCTAAACGACTGCTCTGTTCCTACTCCACAAGTCTCTAAATGCACTCCAAGGGTCTCCAAAGAATCTCATGTAAGTGCTCTATGGGTACCATTAGAAAGAGAAATGTTTGAGTGCTGAATGATGAATTTTGAATCCTTTGTTGCTGCTGCAATTTAAATTCATCCATCATCTATTGTATTTCACCTAAAATTTCCACTGACCTAAGTTGTCCTTCACTACATCACAGCACACGTGTGTTTTTATCCTACAACCCATATCACTATAACTTATCTCCTGTAATGAACTCAATGGACTCAATAGTTTTCTGTTTGAGTAGAACCTAGATGATAATTTGGGTTGGGTACTTCAAGAATAAACGAATAGAAATAAATTAATTAAATAACGTTAAAGTAAAACTTTTATAAACAATTATATTAACTTATTATGTTAATTAATAAATACTCAATTAAAGTTATTTAATATTAAGGTTTGTTAATTTATTAAAATTATTATTATAGTTAATTTATTAAGATTTTTATTTAATATTTATTTAATTGACTATATTGTTTAATTTAAATAGTTAATATTATTAGGAATTATTTATTATTATTATGTTTTAAATGAAATTATTATTTCTTTAGTTAAATTAATTTCCTTATTTTATTTGTTAATTTTGATATTATAATTATAATTGTTTTACTTATAAAGTTATATTATATTTACTATATTTATTAAAGTAAATATTAAAGAATTATTTATTTAATTAAATTTGTTTATTTTAATAATTAAATTTATTTTTAAATTATATTTTATTTGATTAATTTATTAAATATTTTATTCTATTATTATTATTTACTTATTTATTTTAATTATTATTTATCATAATTATTATTTTTATTTATCATTATTTTTTATTCTTCCCCCATATCTTCTTCTCCACACAGTGCACTGGGGGGTTTTGGCTTCCCCTAGAAGCAGGTCCCGCGACGCTCAGCCCTCCTCCTTCAGATCTATGGTGACATAAGCATATGAATGGCGGTGAGTTTGTGGTTGTAAATCTGTGGTTGTAGGACTGATCTAATGGTAGCGGTGATAGCTTCAGGGGTCAACGACTTCAGTGGTGACTCACAACTTTGGTGGGTGAAGGGTCTTGGATTGGCCTTGAACGGTGGCACTAGAAGATCTGCAAATGTGTGCAACCCACCGGTGGGTAACCATTGGGTGTTGTTCTGCAGTGGCGGTGAGTGAGTGTAGTAACGGTGAGTGAATAGGCTGCAACGGTGAGACATTTGCAAAGTGGAGGCAATGGTGTCGATGAGACAGCAGCCGAGGGACGGTGTCTTTAGCAAGGTAGTCAAACTCAGCGAGTTTAATGTTCATGATCAGTAGAAAACTCATAGACTTGTGGTAAACTCGTGTGTAAAAATATAAACTCAGTGTAAACTCACCCGACTCATAAGGTAGACTCGTACTGTAGACTCGCGATTTTGACTACCATGGTCGTTAGCTCACGGATTGACGGTGGGAGTAGCGGTCTCAGTGAGACTATAGAAGTCAAGAAGATCGGTGCGACCTCTCACCGATAGAAGAATGATGAGACATGAAAAAAATGGAAAATTGAATAAATGAGTCACTATAGGGATGTCAACCATGACTCAATTATCATTTGGTGATTCAAGTAATAAAAAGGAATTGGTGACTCGAGAAAAAAATGTCAAAGGAAATAATATTTCACCGCTGAGTTCCCAAAGGTGACACATTTTTCTAACGGTGAAAGAATCTACAGAATCATAAAAAACAATTATTAATAAAAAACAAAGTTTAAATTAATAATATAATAAAATAAAAATATCATCAAAAAAATTAAATAATTAACCAATAACATGAAATAAAAATTGAAATAAATATTAAAACTAATTGAATAATTAATAAATTTGATTAAAGGCAATCAATTATAATAAAAATGTAGAGACAATTAGTTATTTGATTTTATATTGATAAATTTAATTAAAACATTAAATTTATATGAATTAAATTAGCTGTTAATAACCAATTAAACAAAATAAAAATTAATCAATTAAAAATCAAAAACTATAAATTAAAAACTAATCTTAAAGTATAATCTAAGAAAAGTGAGAAGAACAATTAAAAGAAATTAAAAATTGAATCAAAAATATTAAAATAAATTAATGAGATTGAATTAATTAATAAAGTTAATTTATTTTATGAAAAAAAAATTAAAATATTGAATGTTGAATAAAACAAACATTTAATTAAATGTAAATACTTAGATTAATTGATTAATTAATATAGAGAAACAACATATAATTATTATGACAAGCAGAACACAAGATTAAAGATGTAGCAAATTAAAATAAAGAACCAAAAAACAAAGTGAGATAAAAATAATAATTTAAAGACATAGAATAAAAAATTAATTTAAAAAATGATTAAATAATTTATTTAATTATAAAATCACAAAAGTGAAAATATTTAACAAAAAGTGAAATATTAATAAATTAAAAAAATTAAAAAACATAATAAAAGATGTGGAAAAAATCATCAATTTTAAGGCCAAATCATCTAACATCAAACTATTTTCTCTCTCTCTTTTTCCTTAAAAATGAAATCATTGCCCGTTATGTGTCAATTTATCGACATCATGGGTGATGTAATTTCATTTTACTTTAACGCCTTCACAGATGTTAATAAAACCATTAAATGGTTGAAAACATACTCTAAATTTTATTTTATTACCCTATTTATGTTCTGAAAGTAAACTTTATTCCAAATACTAAATGAAAAATCAAACAGAATTCGTTGTGATCGAAACACCACCAAAATTAACCTAAAACGGCCATCATTAACTTCTATGTAATTATTCATCCTAATATCATATAAAAAATTTCTTTATAAGATCATTTTAACTTTTGGAAGATCATTACTAAAATATAATAACAATTCTAGATATTTATCCACATTTTACACGAACTTCCTTCCATGTATACAAGTGAACCGGTCATGAAAACCATGAAAATGAATGCTCTCTAATGATGAAATTAAACTCTATAACTCATAGAAAATACCATAAATGAACATAAAAAAACCTTAATGAATAAAATTATTTTAAAAAAGGTTTTGAATCTGTTAATTAATGAATATTTTGTGATTATATAGGATATAAAGTGAAGAAATCATTCGTACATAAGGTTAGGGGATTTCTTGAACCCAACTATATCTGTTTGATTTTTTCGTCTTTCACCCCATTTTTAGTATGGGTATTCCTAAAATATCATTTATTCATCATTATAATTCCATTTCTCATATATAAATATTTTCTAATTTAGTATATCAAAAACACAATGTTTTCTAACAGAACCCTTCTTTCAAAAAACACAGCTTTTACTTCTCAAGATTATTTGTTCTTCACTAAAGGTTCATGATTCTTATATCAAGTATGTTATTCCCTCTTTCATTTGGGAACCTTAATTTTATGAATATATTAATTATTAAATAAAAATCATTCCTTTCCACGAGTTATTTTACGTAAAATATTGATATATGTTCTTTGTGGCTTGCATGATAATGTAAATCTTATGATCTGACGGGTGCGCCCAGAATTATATAGTGCAATGTAAATGTTATGATGTGACAGGTGCTCTGAGAATTATATATCACTCCAATTAATTGGGTAATTTAATTTATATCATGATAAAAGTAAAATATGCATGAACATGATGCTAACTTTGTTCACTACTATGTGTGGTAGTTGACCACTAAGACACAATGTTTCATTTTTATGTATTGCCACATTCCAAGCCTTTTCTAAATGCTTCCTCCCAGGATTATGATTCTATTATTATGTTATCATAATGATGATTATTGTCAACCCATGTATATTGTTTCATGTTATTATCTATCCTATTACTGGGTTTTTAGAACACCCCTTTCTTTGATGTGTATCTTAGGTGGCTACTAGTACAAAGGAAAAATAAAGGAAAAATAAGAACCTAGAGAAGAAGGAATTAAATAAATGTTTATGTTGTATTTTGTAACAGTTATGTATGGTACTAATTTTCCCAAGACACTAAACCTTTGTATCCTGGTCATATAATTATTTTACATTGTTTTCATTAGAATGATGAATTAATAACATAAGAAGAAGCAAGGTCACTATAGTTGGTATCAGAGAAAAATTTAGTTAATTTGGAAATTAGGATTAGAGAACCTTAGTAAAAATCCTTAAAATGAGACTAAGTATATGTAATAACACAATAATCTTTTCTAAACATAGGGATCCCAAAAGATATGCCTTTAGAATTAATTTCGCAATGGATAAAATTATTTATGAGTTTTGACTTATGTTTTGCTCTAACCTTTTCTATTTTAGAAAATGGTGGAAACCAGGAGAAACTAGGAAAATAATCCATGTAGCAGAAAATTCAACAATTTCCCAAATGATATCCCTAATACATTGGGAGGTGGAGTTAAAAATTTCATAGCAATGCTTACCCAACTGTCTTAGGTTATGAATAATAACCTGAATAATGTATAATGTCCTCCTTCTCCCTAAGAGGGATAAACTGTCTATAGAGTGTTTTATGTAGTAATAACCACTGATGTTTAGTGGATATTCTGATCTAATTGTCATAGAATAGTGTTTCAACTCAATGTAGAAGATCTTTTCTATGCTTCACTATTCTACGATGGGGAAGGTGACTCTGAACATTTATCGTCTAGATAAAGATGCTGAGCAATAGGGAGCTTTGATTAAGAACACCAAGCCAAAGGATGAAATTGAAGGGATGGAGTGTGAAAACTTTAAGATAATGTTTCTTGAGAAGTATTTCCCTCAAACCCTTCAAACAAATATGGAGAGAGAATTCATAGAGCTGAAGAAAAGGGAAGGAGAATCTATTATAACCTATAAATAAAATTTCACATGTCTTTTAAGGTAAAATTTGGGTATTATTATCAACAATGATAAAAAATTTGATAGATGATTTAGTAGTTTAAAATCATACCTTCAAAAGTCTCTATAAATTTGAGAAGTTGGGAGTTGTGAAGAATTTTTTTGATGTGCTCTCAAAGTGTATATGGAGTTTAGAGAATGGTATAATGGTTATGGTGATAGGAAATGAAAGATTGAGTTTCAAGCTAGAGGATATAATGAGAAAGGTGGGAAGAAAACTCAACCACACACATGTCAACAATGTGGGAAGAAGCATCATGGGAACTACCTTAAAGGGATGGGGAAATGTTTCAAGTGTGGGAGAGAAGGCCACCAAGATCATGAATGTTAAAATGACATGAGGAAGTAGGATAATGTGGTGGAGGAAAGGAGAGAACCACCCAAGATCCAATCCTATAATTGTAGGGAGAAAGGGCACTATGCAATCTAGTGCACTAAACCTCGAGTCATCAAGGTTAATCATCCTCAACATCCACCAAATCGAAAGAATCGAGGTAAGGTTTATTCCATCACTTATGATGAAGTGGATAAAGAAAGAAAAGTTGTACAAGGTGCACTTTCTATTCACTCATGAATGGAAAAATTCTTATTTGATTCTAGTTTTACACATTCCTTTATATATTTCATGTTTTATAAAACTATTTAATCGAAGCCCCAATATCTTGAAGTAGATATATCCATAAAAGCACCTATTGGTGAAATCATTGAAACCCATGTGTTAGAATCTTCTCCTATTAGCATATGTGAGAAGATTCTTCCATCGAATATTTTAATACATCACTTGGTGTAATTTGAAACTATACTAGGGTTGGATTGGATCTCATTATATTGACTACATATAAAATGTTAGGAAAAGTAAATATAATTTAATATTTTAAACCATCCCATGCTACTCTACAAATGAAATGAAGATCAGGAATATCCTTTTAAATATCCTTCTGCAGTGTGGGTGTTGATTTCCTATAAAGAAGCATACCTTGATCAAATGGTTGAGTCAAATAAGTTATCAACCTAGGGGAAATTCCCATCGTGAGGGAATACAATGATGTATTTCCTAAAGAGTTACCCGGACTTCCCCTTGATCGCGAGGTAGAGTTCACAATAGAAATCATACTCTGAGGTAATTTTATCTCAAAGTGCCCCAATAGGATAGATCCTATTGAACTAGAGGAGTTAAATAAGTAGATTAAATAGAATTTTTAAAAAGGTTTCATACACCCAAGTGCATCACCTTGGGTTTCACCAATACTCTTTGTCAAGAATAAGGATGGATCAATGCGGTTCTGTGTCGATTATTTGGGAAGTTCCTAATCAGGATATATGTATCACTGAGAGGGGGAGGGGGTGAATCAGTGGTATCTTTTTTTTATATTTCCTTATTTTTGAAACAACCTTCACCTTCTGTTAAAGAGTTTATTCTCTACTGAACACACACAACCACAAGAACATAAGATTTACAAGGTTCACTACTCAAAAAGAGTAGCTATGTCCTTGGTATGGTACAGAAATAATCCATTACCACACAATCCACTAGAAAACAATGCTTTGATATGGAATACAATGAGTAGGATAAACCCTTAAAATCATGTAGCACTTGGAAAACAATCCACAAGTGTGTGTGCACCCTCCTATTAAAAATAGTGAATTATAGTATTTCAATGCTTCTTTACAATTGAACAGGTGTATTCTTTGAAGTACAAATCTTCACTTTCTTCCCTAGAAGCTGGAAAGAACTATCTTATGCACAACCGAATACGTGTGAAGACCCCAAATCTTTTGCACACCCTTTTAGGTGTCTTACGCACAACTTTCATGCCACACACGAAAGATTTAACTTTTTTCATGAAACACCTCTTGAACGCAACTTCAATCTTACACACAACTCTCTTCTTACGTGCAACTTCTCCTTCTTGCGCGCAACTATATTTATTTCATGCACTTTCATTTTCTTAATAATTTTCCAATCCTCAGAGCTCGTAATTTCTCTAAGTGTCCAGCATACAAAGTGTGATGGGGTCGCCTCTTATTTATAGACCTCATTAACCCCTATGCGCAAAAACCCTAATGCATTGCACAAGATCCAGACGTGTCACTCAAAACCCCATTTGATGTCGCATTGGGCGCATAAGTCTCATTTGTGCCAACCTCATATTTCTCACACTTCTTTAATATTTCACACAATTCATGCCTTTTCCATTTTTCGATGTTTGGACCTCGAATCCTGCTTAGCGTGGAAGATTCCAAACTCCATTCAATCTTTCATGTAAAAATCAATCTTGCACGAAAAACCAAATCTTTCACATAAGCCTCTCCTTTGACAGATTTTGATGTTTAGATCATGTAACTCCACTTTATCACAATATACCAAGTCATCTTTAAACTTTCATGCAACATCCTTTTCCAAAAACACATTTCTTCATCTCTTGATTTTCAGGCCCTAAAATTTGGCAAACATTGGGAAACAACACCATCTTAAAAAGTTCTTTTGTGTTTCCTCCAGATTATCCATTTCTTTGTTATGATTATCTTCACTGCATTCCATAACCATTATTTAGCTTTCATCATGAATTACACTATTTTGATATATATCCTTTGATTGATTAGCTTTAGCATCGTCAGAGTTTCAATGGGAAGTATTGAAACTTCCCTAATTTCCAGCAGTATCATTCCTTCCAATCAAAATTGTATATGACTGACATCATCATTTCTCCCCCTTTTCTTCATAAGGCTTGCATCACAAGTTCTACCAACTTATGATATTTGTGAAATACATATCATCAAATCATCGTCTGATTTTCTTGTCCTTTACAAAGTGAATTGATTTATCTTCTTTGACAATAAAATAAAACACTCTGTATCAGAAAACTCTTCTTACTTTCTTATCTATCCAACTTGGTCCCAACAATTGGGAACTTAACAAGATCACCATAAAAAACAAGTATCCACTTACAATGATTGATTACTTATTCAATTAGTTATGGGGAACTCAGTACATCTCAAAGGTGGATCTTTATTCTGGATAACATCAGATAAAGGTGGAGAAGGGGGATATTTAGAAGACTTCCTTCCTTACAAGGTATGGGAACTATGTGTTTCTGGTGATACCATTCGGACTTGATAATGCCCTTGCAATATTCAAGGATTTGATGAATAGATTCGTTAGACATTACCTTGAAAATTTTATGTTAGTGTTTATTTATGATATTCTCATCCACTCCAAGAGAAAGGATGAACATGAAGAACATCTAAGGATTGTGTTATTGTCATTAAAGAAGGATAAATCGTACTCCAAGTTCATCAAATGTGACTTTTTTATGAAGAAAGTTTCATTATTGGGACATGTGATCACAAGTGAGAGAATTTATATGGACCCTTAAAAAACAAAGGTAATTGAGGAGTGGGCCAGACACTCTAGTGTCCTGAAAATCCACAGTTTTATTGGATTATCTGAGTACTACCAAAATTTTGTGAGAAATTTCTCACAATTGTCAATCCCACTAACTAAGTTTACAAGGAAAGGGGTAAAGTATGCCTGGATGGATGAATGTGAGGAAAGGTTCAAGGATCTAAAGATAAGGTTGACCACTGCACCTCTAATCACATTAATGAAAAGTGGAGAAAATTTTGTGATATAAAGTGACTCTTCTAATAAAGGCTTGCATTGTGTACTCATGAAAAATGATAAAGTGATAGCCTACACCTCACAACAATTGAAGATCTTTGAGCAGAACTACCCGACACATTATTTTGAACTTATAGTTGTGATCTTTTACTTGAAAATCTTGTGGCACTACCTCTATGGTGATAAGTGTGACATATATACTGATCACAATAGCCTAAAGTATATATTCACAAAAAAAGAAGCTAAAGATGAGTTAAAGGAGATGTCTAGAGCTAATAAAAGACTATGATTTCTCTATTCACTATTATCTTATCAAGGTGAACAAGGTAATTGATGCTCTTAGAATAAAATATCCTGCTACTCTATACATGTTTTGTATTGAGAAATACCCTATATTCATAGATATACAAAGGATTGATTTGGAAACCATAACAACAAGGAATACATCTTAACTTTCCCAAATTATTTCCAAACCATCTATCCAAGATAAGATTAAGGAGGCACAAATGGATGATCCATAATTATAAAATTAGGTGATTATAGTAAAGTAAGGGAAGATAAAAGAGTCCCATATCAATGATGACGGTGTGATTCAGTTTTAAATGAGACTTTGTGTGCCTTCATAACCTGGGATAAAGAAGGATCTATTGGATAATGAAAATAACTCAACTTTCTTTATACAACCTGGGAGTACCAAGATGTACCTTGATCTCTGAGAACACTTCTGTTGGGACAACATGAAAAAGGATATTTATGAGTATATATCAAGGTGCTTGATATGTCTGAAAGTTAAATTCAAGTGATAGAAGTCCAAAGGGATGATGAAACCATTGCCTATACCCATGAGAAAATGGTAGAATGTCACTATAGACATTTTCATGAGCCACCTAAAGAAGGAAATAATGTAATATGGGTTGTGGTGAAAAAACTCACCAAGGCTACATACTTTATTTCTATTTAGGAAGATCTCTCACTTGATCAACTTGTTAGGGTATATATGTAAGAAGTGGTGATTTTTCACGGAGTTACACTCTCAATTGTCTCTGATCCTGGTTCCTAGTTCACATTGAAATTATGGATGACTCTTTAATATTCTAGGAGTAATAAATTAAATTTCAACATGGCCTATCACCCCCAAACTGATGGCCAATCTAAAGGGACTATTCAAATGCTCGAAGATATGATAAGATCTTGCACTTTAGAATTCAAAGGTGGATGGGATCATCATATCCCATTGGCTGAGTTCTCATACAACAATAGCTTCCACTAGATTATTCAGCTAGCTCCATATAAATCTCTGTATGGAAAGCGAGGTATAACTCCAACCTGTTGGGATGAAGTTGGCGAAGGAAATCTACATGGACCTAATCTTGTGAAAGTGATGATATAGAAGGTTCAATACATCCAAAAACATATCAAATATGCTCAGATTCAGCAAAAGATCTATGTAGACAACCGTCAAAGGGACTTGGAGTTCAACGTTGAAGAAAAATTATTCCTTTCAATATCACCATGGAAGAGATTTGTGCAGTTTCAAAATAAATGGAAGCAAAGTACAAGGTACATTGGCTCTTTAATATCCTTGATCACATAGGATCTGTGGCCTATCGAATTTCACTTCTATCGAATATGGCTCAATTTCATGATGTGTTCCATGTATCACTTCTAAGGAAGTACATACCATATCCCTCACATATACTAAACTCATAGGTGGTATGGTTAAAAGATGATCTCTCTTATGAGAAACATCTAGTAAAGATTATAGACCAGAGATATAAGGTTCTACGGAATAAGAAAACCCACCTTATTAAAGTGTTGTAAAGTAATCATAAGTATAAAGAAGAAACTTGGGAACCAGAGGAGGCGATGAAGGATAAGTACACTCACCTATTTATGTAAAATGAAATTTTGAGGACAAAATTTCAAAAGGGGGGTAGAATGTAACAACGCAAAATTTTATCAATGGAATTTATTCCATCTTATAGTAATTTCATATAGTAAAAATCTCATAAAATCACTTATAAACCATAACAAAAACTTTATAAATGAATAATTAATTAAATAATAAGTATTTTTTTAGGTTAATTAACCAATGCTGATGAAATTATAACTTGACCTTAGGAATAGTAATATGATCCTTATGAATAGTAAACCGAACAAAAGATTAGTAACTTCATCCATGAAAATATAAATAAAATTTATGCATCTTATAAATTAAAGTATAGTATAATTATATCATAATCTAAGTAAATAAATTCGTTAAAATTTATTAATTATGTTTTGGTATTTTTGTAATTCATAGATATTTAATTACAATTCTATGACTAATTTAATAATTTAAAAGAAAAATATTTTAACAAAATTTATTCATAAATTAATATTTTTATTTCTTATGATTTTAAGAAAATTTTATGAGACCCCAAGTAATTTTTCAAAGTGTTATAAAATAAGTTCTAATTTTAAAATCTGTATTTTACAAGTAAATGATGATTTTAATAAAAATTGAATTACTCATATTTAAAAAATTATTTTTATAAAATCGAGTTCATTTTTTAATTCTATATGATGATAAATGGTTAGGGTGAATTTTGGTTATTTTTCTGAAGTAATTGAATTTTTATGAATAGTAAAATATTATAATTTTCTATAAATGATAAATACAAGTATTTTTTAGTTATTATTGATGTAAGTCTTATATAATCACCTTAATCTTGAACCATCCTTCCTTATTTTAATATTTTTATAGATAATACTCAAACTATTCATATTCTTGATCCAAATAATAAACTAATGAATATAATAATGAGAAACCACCCATCTCCTGCACTATAAATACCACCCCTCTCCCATTTATAGTATATCTTTTTCTCATAAAAAAAAAAAAAAATCCCTAAGTAGGTTCTCATGGAAGATATATTTAAGAGGTAAAATCCTCTTCCTTTTTCTTTTAATTTATTTTCAATTTCATTTTTTTTATTCTCATATCTTCACCTTATCTTATCCAAAAGGAATGATAACTCCAATATGTTTGATATAATTGAATTATATCATGTTAATATAAGATCCATCATCAAACTTATTTATCTCTCTCTTTTATTCTAAAAATGAAATCATAAATGAAATCATCGCCCGTGATGTGTCAATTTATCGACATCGTCAGTGATGCAATTTCATTTTCCTTTAACGCCTTCAAGGATGTTAATAAAATCATTAAATGATTGTAAAAATATTATAAATTTCATTTTATAACCATTTTATGTTATATAAGTAACATTTATACATAATACTAAATGATAAAACAAAACGAATTTTTTGTCATTAAAAAACCACCAAAATTAACCTAAAACGACCATCATTAACTTTTATTTAATGATTTATCCCCATACAATATAACCAATTTATTTTTAATAACATTTAAAATTATTTAAGATCATTAATAATATATAATAACAATTTTGGATATTTATATGCATTTTACATGAACTTATATCCATGTATACAAGGGAACCGATCTTGAAAACCATGAAAACGAATGCTCCTAAACAATGAAATTAAACTCTATAAATTATCGAAAAGCCCATAAATGAACTTAATAAAACCTCAATTAATAAAATTCATGTATAAATGGTTATGGATTTTTTAATTAATGAATCTAATTTGATTTTATAGTATATTAAACTGAAGAAGGCATTCAAACATATGATAAGGGGATTTCTCAAACCCAACTCTCTTTCTTTAGGTTTTCCCCCTTTCACCCCATTTTTAGTATGGATATTCCTTAAATGTCATTTATTCAAAATTATCATACCTTTTATAAGATTTAAATTATTTTTAATTGAGTTTATTACAAACATAATGTTTTCCAAAATAACTCTTTTTTCAAAAAACACACCTTTTACTTCTCAAGATTGATTCTTCTTCACTCAAGGTTAATGATTCTTATATCAAGTATGTTATTCACTCTTCTATTTGGGAACCCTAAGTTTATGAATTCATGATTTATTAAATGAAATACATTCCTTTTCATGGGTTATTTTATGTTCAATATTGATATAGGTTCTTTGTATAATGCATGATAATGTAAATGTTATGATGTGATAGGTGCGCCTAGAATTATATAGCACTTTAATGCATTGGGTAATGTGATTTATATCATGAGAATAGTGAAATATGCATGAACATGTTTCTATATTTTTCCAAAACTATGTTTGGTAGTTGACCACTAATACATTATGTTTCATTTTTATGCATTACCACTTTCCAAGTCTTTTCTAAATGTTTCCTCCCATGATTATGATCCTATTCTTATGTTATGATGATGACGATTATGCTCACCCCATGCATATTTTTTCATGTAATTATATATCCTCTTACTAGGATTTTCACTCAACCATTTCTTTTATTTATATCCTCAGGTGACTACTTGTACTTAGGAGAATTCAAGGGCCAATAAGAATCTAGAGAAGAAGGAATTAAATAAATGTTTGTGTTTTATTTTGTAAAAGTTTTGTATGGTCCTAATTTTCCCTAAACACTAAACCTTTAGATCCTGGTCATGTAATGATGTTATGTTGTTTATCAATAAAATGATGTATTAATAATGTAATAAGAATAAGGTCGCTATATATCACAACCTCACTCCCAGTCGACAACCTATAGAGTATGGGGAGACGTGCTTTGGGTCTCATAACCAACATGTTTCATCCAGGTGAGAAAGTACCGGATCAGGGGACATTATATATGGATTAAATTAAAAAATATGGATAAATTTCAAAAAAATTATTTTATGAAAAGGTCATGATATTTTAATATCATATTAGAAAAAATATATTGAATTTTATGGGATTTAAAAGGCAATGTTGATCAATAATTCAAATCAGTTTTAGTGAAAGAATAAAATTTGTATTTTTATTAATAAATTTTAAAGATTAGATTATTATAGAAAAAAAATATTAGAGTTTTCGTAATTCTATTATTGGAACTAATATTTATGATTAAATTATGAATATATATATTTGAAAAAAATAAAGATGAAATGTAAGAAAGACTTGAGTTACTGAGAATCTCATATATTATAGTATCAAGGGGAGAAATATGAGATTAAAGTTGGGATCCATTTAAGAAGCATGAGATGTTTGTGCCCAAGTGTTTGAGGAGTTTAGACATTCAAATAATTAAATATCATATGTGATTGTTCAAGAGAAATATATATTTTAATAAATATTTATTATCTATATTCTTAAATACATTTTACTCAGAAATAATAGTTGATCCAATGTGTTTGTGTAGGGAAATCAACATTATGTGGTGTAAAAGAAACCCAGTGTAGAAGGTGGTATTGTTTTGGATTATACATTTATAGTGGGTAGTGAAAATCTAAATTCTTTAGTGGGACTCTAGAGCAAGATAACTATTATTCTCTTTACTGATAGGACTAGGAAATTCTTTGGTGTAACCACTTGGATTTATATAGAAGAATCCATATTTAGGGTGACTAACCAATCATGGAAAGGAGTAGTATTTTAAATACAAACCTTGTAACTCATTTTGTGTTGTGATTTATTTAGTTCAGTTTCATTTGAGATGAGGGTAAGTTATTTAAATCTTATAAGATCATCACTTTAATAGTTCAAAAAGGTTAATTCAAAAAGAAATATTTGAAAATCTATATTGATGATTCACCCTTCCCCCAATGGTACCAACAGACCTAGGAACTATAATTACTAAATACACTAAGAAGATACCTTTATATATGAAAAAATTCCCTTCCCAAGTATTCTCTAACTACTCTAAACATCTGGTGGGTTTGGAAACCCACTAAACCTACCACTACCTCCACTTATTTGAAAAGTAATGGGGTGATTAAATATAAGGAAAAAAATTCATTAAAAATATAATCGAATGTGGTTACTTCATGGGGTATATGAAATCTAGTAATGAAACTATGGGTGTAGTGTTCATAGAATCCATGAAATCATAAAAACATGTTTCTCCATATCATCCCTATAAAATTCATTCAATTTAAGAAAGATTTTGAGATAACCAAAAGAGAAACATAATGGTTTTCAAAACACTTATAGTATATTTTTAATCCCAATAGTCCCTATAGAGTTATAATTATTAGTGTGATGGCCATTATAAAATTTCTTTCATTTTATAATGGTTCATTAATACCCTAAAATTAGAAATGTTGTGGGCTATTTAGTCTACTTGAGTAACATGAAACTTGAACATAGTAAATTTGGAAAAATAATAGTTGGTTTCTAGGAGGTCTATCACCACCCTTAAGTGTTCCATATGTGTTCCCTAGTCAAAAACTATAGATAAGAATGTTATTTAAAACATTATAAAAAAATCATAAAAATTCATCATAAAAGGAATAATTTGAAGCTTGAAATTTAAAAGATGTATTATATAATCCCAAGATAATTACAATAAATTCATAATAACTATCGGCTGTATAGAAGGATGTACCAAAAAATTTCATTAGCTTCCAATAAAATTTAGTGATAAACTAAAATCAAATAAATCAAAGTGAGAATATTTGAGTGATGGAGTTTATAAAGTAACTCATTAATGGTTGTAATAATAATTTGAACCATAATATTTATGTAATTTAGTAATCTATAATCCATATAGAATCTATAATATCCATATTTATTCTTTAAAAGTAGAATATATAGGGAGAAAGGGATTGTATTTGGCCTGCTAATACATTCTTGTAACATATCTTGAATCAATTTGTTTGTTATGTTTTTTAGGGAATAAGGGGAATGATAAGGTTTAACATTCATTAGGGCTGAGTTTTATAGCATTTTTATGTAATGATAAAAGATTCAACAAGGTGGATATTCATGGGGAATATAAAATATAGCTGAAAATTTAGAGATAATGGTAGAGAGGTATTTATGATAGAGTTAGGAATCCATGGTAAGGGTTAGGGGTGTAAGAGGAGGATCTGAGGGGGGCCTATTTTTTGTGAATGTAAGGGACTAAAAATAGTTAATGGGTCTTATATATAGGAATCTATATAATTATAAGTGATAAGTGAATTGGGGTGTGGTTTTTGTCATTAATGTAAGTTTAATGGTTTTATGGATAAAAGAAAATTGGATATAGGGAATATTATAGTCATATTGAAAGTAACCCAAATATTATACCCAGTATAAACCCAAGACCATAATAGAACCATGATTTGATAATATATATAATGAAATGTTGAAGGTTTATCCATATAAAAAATCTAGAAATTATTTCTACCACCAAAAGAATGTAATGGACTCATGAATTCCCACTATAACAGATTATATATAAATATATAAAATAGATAGGCCCAAGAATTCTACAATTATTTTTTTATGATATTATCAGAACTTACAAAATAAATAAGAACCTACACCCTAAGTTCATAAATGTGTCACAAGACAAGAAGGGTCTTGGGAGGGGTTGGTCCATTTAGTGTTGTGTAGGATAATAGAAAATGGTAAAAATCTAGTGGTTAAATGTGGTTAGAGGAAGGACCCAGAAATTTCTTGTGTGATTTAGAAAAAGATGAAGAAACATCCTATATGTTAGTATGAGGAAAGAAAGAATAATGAGATAAAAGTAATAATAATTTTCTATCATAACACTAGAAACTAGTCTAATATTATTCATCGTAATTGAAGCATGCTAGTTTATCTATTCATTCCATCATTTTTGTATGGGTTAATAATTTAATTAGGAAGTTTGGATCACTAGGGGGAGTCCCCGAAATCAAAGAGAAGGTATGGTGTGTTATAAATACCCTGACCCTACTAGCCCAAATATGGTGGTTAAATTATTACATTGATACTAAATACAATCAATCACATCCCAAAAGACTCAATAGTTTCTTACTCTTATTAAACTAGACACATACTTAAACACCACATTACATTTGAAAACATAAAATACAATATAGTATTTTCATTATGATAATCCTTATTCCCTCTAGTATATCCCTTCATATCAATCATAAAACATTTCCTAGAATCCTTGTGAAAAGAAACAAAATAAATGGGTGAGTTCAAATTCTCAGTAAGGGAATTCATATATCAAAATACAAATATGGAATAAATAATGTGTTAGGAATAAATGATAATAAAATAATTACATAAAAATAATCACATGTGTTTGAAACATATCCATGGATATAAAAACTATTAAAATAAACTTGGACAAATTAATAACTTATTTCATAATGAAGTAATTCATAATATTGGGCATCAAATTCTTATCATCAATTTCCAGTTCCAATATATCTAAAAAACTTTCAAGGCCTCATGTCAAGAAATATACATAAGTTTCTAAGGCCTCAGCCAAATACCCAATCTATTTTATCTCATGAGACCTAATAATGAATTGAAGACTATATAATTATAAGACCCATATATCAATTAATTAATTTCAATGCATTCATTATATAAATAAACAACACAACTTAATCAACATGCCTTAAAAATCAATAATTATCCATCTTGAAATAACTAGCACACAAAATATCAATAATTTCCCCACTCAAGATGATCATAAACCATATATATAAATATGGTGGATGATATAATAAGAGTATAACTTCATTAATGTATAATATTCAATAAATTATTTTCTCATAAATGAAATTACATTCAAAATATCATTGGAAAATTTCTTGAGGAAAATACCCTTTTCACTACGAAATCACTTATTTAAAATCTAAAAAAAATCCTAAATATAAAGTAACAAATTTTATATGTAAATAAACTTGTAAAATTTTAAATTAATGTTCAAATACATGAGTTTTAATGATGGCAGGAAGTTATTTTCATGTTGTGGGAGATAAAAAAAATTCCTTTCACACACTTTTGTTAAAAGGTCAAAAAGTACCTTGTTCAGAAAACAATAAGAACAATCCTTTTAAAAAATGTTGTAAAAAAATAAAAATGGTTAAAAATTACTCTAGTGAACAATTTTATACTTTTTAAAAACATTATTTGACATATTTTTCTTAAAATATGTACATGGAAGAGAAATATTCACAACCGAGTAGAAAACAAGGCCAGTTTTCTGTAATAACATTAATTAAGTATATTGAATCCTTAAAGAAAAGAAAAAGAAAGGAAAAAATTTAAATTAAATAACTAAATATAGGATAATAATATATATATTTTTTCATATATAACAATCAAATAATTCTCCCAACTGATACTTGAACATAAAAAATTTCAAATAATGATGAGATTGTGAAATAAATGATTACCTTTTGTTTAACTTCCATTATATATGTTAGAACCTCCTATATAATAAATAGAAATTTATTATAAATATATTATAGAACCAGAATAATATATATAATACCATATATTATTTAGTTATAAAAATATATCATCCGTTTATTAATAATTTTTTGTTAAAATCATTGTCCTTGGTAATAACTACATCGTTTTTCGCGTATGTTTTGGTATGGTAGTTCTGGTCCTCTTAGTTTTATCGTGGTAACATTATATATATAATTTAAAATATGATATAAATATCATATATATTTATTATATATGTATTAAATGTAATCCATAAAATATGGATATAAAGAATGAATTATGTCGTTCATGGAGACGATATGCCCTACGTATGCAAGAACATTGTTTTCACTTTTTGATGGATGAAACAGAATAATGGTAATTAATAATTAAAATTTTAATAATAATTATAATAACATATATATAATAAATATTCATTAAATATATCCTTTTTACCATCTATATAAAATGGAAATAAAAAACAGATCGCATCCCTTCGTGTCGGTGGTAGTCAACATGTATGCACAAACAATGTTATAGTTTTCTAACATATTTGAATGTAAGAAGGTAGATATGATATTTTAATTAAAAATGAATATTTTTTTTAAAATATTATATATATATATTAAACATGTCATAATACCCATCCGTAAAATATAGTGATGAAAAATTAATTGTATCCCTATGCGAACATGATAAGTCATATGTACGCATGATCAATACTTTCAATTTCCATTAGATTAAAAGAGGGTGGATATCTGTGGTTTAATAATAATAATAAAATTTAAGTTTATTTATTAAAATTAAATTATTATTTTGTGATAAATATCATGGATTAATGTGAGGAAAAAATAAATTGAAAGAGGTCAAGTAAGATGATTATTACTTCTTTGAGAGACCTCATTTAGATCTTTTCTTATAGAAACTAGGGTTGGTATTTTGAGGAGAAAAAAACCTATAGATCATGGATAATGATTTTGATAACATAAATGGGTATGTATTGGTCAATCTATGTTGCTTAAAATGGTGTAAATAAGTAAAGGAATGGGTTTCCTTTTATAAGGGAGGGAAAGGTCATGCTTGGAATTATTAAAAACAACAAAATATAACTAAGTCATTCACAAGTAAAATATTCAAATTTTCTATATATGCTAAGATAAGGTATTATATGGTTTAAATATCATCAAAAAATTTATAGGTTTAATTTTTATTTTAAACCTTACCTTTTGGTTTAACACCTTAGTTAACCTATTTTAACCCTAATTGTGGTAACACCTTTTTCACTCTTGAGGGGTTATAATTTTAAATATAAAGTAAAAATTAGATTATAAAAAAATGAATGAAATTTTAGACTATATATTAATACCCTTGTCCGATTCCAATATTTTAGTTATTTTTAAAAAACTTAATAAAATATTATTTTCAGAAAATATCATTATTGTCATTTTTGAAACTATTCATTTAATTTGACTTCAATGAAATGAAGAAAAAGTTTTAATTCGAGTATAAACATTTAAAATGTCCCTATTATGTTATATTTATCTAAAAATTTAATATATTAAGAAAATTATCCCAAATTGTATTACTTTTAATATTCTTAAAATCGTTTATTTTAATTTTTTACATTAATTGAATAAATATTGTGTTAGCGTTGTGTAAGCATTTAAAGAAGTTATATAATACCTAAAAAATTTAAATAAATTAACACCATGAAAATAATTTTATTATTCTTAAAATTAAAATCCATATTCATTCACTGACTTCCTTTATACCTATTTGAACACATGATAGGTATTTAAAAGTAAGAGAGTTACATTTTTTGTTTTTCTTTGATTTAAATAATATATAGGTCATTTTCATGGAAAAGTTTCCCTTAAGTAATTAATTAATGATCCTAAGGTGATAATGGTATAATTACATTCATCCAATAGGAGTTTTTATTGAACATTGTGACCATAACAGTTAGTTTTCACCTAGATTTACCTGATTTACCATTTACTATGGTAATAAATATTACTATGGTTACTATTCATAATTCCTAAAAATAAAATGGACCAATTTAACAAAATTAAACTTCATGATTCTAAATATTAAAATAAATTTTACCAAATTAAATACCTATAAGTTCATAAAATTAATTTTACAATAAGTGTGGAAAACGTGATGAAAACCTCTCCTTAGAAAAATACATTTTTAAGCATAAAATAGATATATTCCTATCTCAAGTCTAACTAAAACATTAGAAGAATGTTAAAAAAATTATTGAATATATAAGATATAAATTTAATTAAAATCATTCAAAATTAGTGATTAATTTAATTTATTAATATAAAAAGAAATTATAGGCATAAAAACAATTTTTCAGAAATCCCTCTATTTTACTATCAAATGATTTTTTATTTCCATATTTAATCACTATATAATCAATGAATTTATTCTAAACATATATTTTCACAATTTATTTATTCCTATTAATAACCACCAATTTAATATCAAGGTTATAAGGGTATATTATGTTACGGTTTATTTTGACTCGGGATTATGTGTATCAAAATCTATCAGAAAAAATATTTTGAAGATTCATATTTCATAAAATCTAGAGGTGTTACATTTGACCCCCATTAAAATTAATTTCACCCATGAAATTCAATAACTCTAGAATAAACAAATTAGGATATATATATTTCATCACATCATCAGATTCCCATGTATCTCCTTCAACATTCCAATTTCTCTAGAGAATAATAAGTTGATATGTAGTCTTATTCTATATCAGTTTATCTCTATGATCTAAGATTTCTACTAGTTTTTCTTTATAGGAAATATATTTATCAAAAATTATAACCTATGATTTTAGTACATCTTATGGATTAGGTATGTACTTCCTTATGAGAGATACATGGAACACATAGTGAACTTGAGAGAGGTTCAGTGAAAACAGCAAGCAATAAGCTACCATTCCTACTCAATCGATAATATTAAAAGGGATAATATAACTAGGGATAAAATTTACCTTATTTATAAATCTCATAACATCATTATAATGATAAATTCAAATAAAAACTTCTCACTAACTCCAAATTTTCGATCACACCAATGATTTTCAGCATAACTTTTCATTCAATTATGAGTTTCCTAGATGTGTTTTTGAATGGATCTTACTTTCTATTTTATTTCTTCATATATCTCACATATGAATAGATTTATTTATCTAAATTTATACCAGATGGTTGTATTTCTTCACTTATTTCCATATAGGGCTTTATAAGTATCTGTTATAATACTCGATTAAAAGCAATTATTGTAAGAAAAATCAACCAGAGGAAGGTGTTGATCCTTACCACCTTCAAATACATAGAATAAGATCTAAATATGTATTATAGAGTTTAAATAGTTCAACTAGACTGACTATATATATAATGATGGTACACAATATTAAAACTCAACTTTGTATCCAAAGCTCGCTAATGAATTTTCTATAACTTCAAGGTAAACCTTGGATCCCAATAAGATACAATAGATAGTGGTACTCTATAAAACCTTACCACCTCTTTAATTTATATTCCAAAAAGTTGATTAATAGATAAATATTATCTGATAGTAAAAAAGTGTTATGAATTTGTAAGTTGATCCACTAAAACCCAAATAGCATTAGATCCTATTTATGTTTTGGGGAGTCCGATGAAAATATCCATGATGATTTTTCCCATTTCCATTCTGATATAGGTAAGGTTGTAACATCCCCTTAGACTTCAGTCTCTTATCCTTAACTTGATGAAAAACCAAGCACCAAAATAGATACTCTATAATATATCTCTTCATGTTGTCCCACTAGAAATACTATTTTATAACTCTATATGATTCACAATTCTAGGATTAATAAATAATGATAAACAATGTGCCTCATATAATAACTCTTTTAAGTATAGTATTAATGGTACACATACTTGGGTCTTAAACCTTATTATTCTATCATGGGAATGGTTGAACTTAGTAACATTCCTAATATTATTTTTTAATTCCATATCTTCCTTTTGTGTCTTTAAAATCCTCTCTTGGACGGATTGTTGAATATTAATCTAAGAAAGATAACATATTTCACCTTTCCTTGTGATTTCAAGATACATATTCTACAACTCCTTAAATATTATATCCCTTTCAATCCTCACTAGGGATAAACTTTCATGGTCTTTCAGACTCGTAGCATTAGCTATCTTATTTTCCTTCCTAGGGTGGTAATGTATTAAGAAATCATAATATTTGATTAAATACAACCATCTTCTTTAACAAATATTTAACTCTTTATATGTAAATATATACTTAAATATTTTATGATCTATATATATATATATCACACCTTTCACCATACACATAATTCCTCCATATTTTCAATGAAAATTTTACTACATCCAACTCTGAATCATGATTTAGGTAATTTTTATCATGAATTATCAATTATAGTGAGGTATAATATATCACTACATCATTTTACATGAGGAAAAAAATATTTCCTTCTTAGATGCATCACTATAGATCAAAAAATCTTCTTCGCTATAGGGTGGTGTAAGCATAGGTTTGAAAACCAACCTTCTATTTAGTTCTTTGAAACTCTATTCACATTCATCTATCCATAAGAAATTAACCCCATTCCGAGTCAACTTGGTTAGTGGATTATATATTCATGATAAATATCTCACAAAGAATCAATGGTATGTATCCAACTCTAGAAATATTTGGATTTCAATTAATATGGTTGGTCTAGGCCATTTCTCAATAACTTTATTCTTTTATAGATCTATATATATACCAAGACTTGAGATTATATAACCCATGAATGAAAATTTTTGAAGAAAAAAATCACACTTTGTAGATTTAGCATAGAAGTTTTCTTTCCTTGGGGTCTTCGGCATAATTATGAATATCTATTCATTCTATTCCTTTCTATTTGAATATATAAGATTATCATCTAAAAATATCACCATGAAATGATCAAGGTAATATCTAAAGATGATATTCATTAAATCTATAATGATATTAGTAGCATTGGTGAGTCTAAATATAATTACTATGAATTCATAATGACCATTCCTCATATGTAAGGTCTTCTTGGGTATATCCTCCTTTTTTATCCATATTTGATTATATCCAGATCAAACATAAATCTTTAAAAAATATACAAATATTTATAATTAATCAAATATATCATAAATATGGGGTATAGGATACTTTTTATTAATATACATTTTTTTAATCTATGCAAAGAGATGTTGACTCATATTTATTCTTAACAAAAATAATAGGGGTGCCCCATAGAAAATAACTTAGCTGAAGGAATCCCTTATCTATATTCTCATGGTTTTTATTCTTAAATTTATACAATTTAATTGGATCCATTCTCTTTAGATTCTTTGAAATGGTTTTAGTACCATGTATGAGTTCTATTGAAAACTCAACTTCATGGTTTGGGGAGAGATAAAGAAATTCATCAGGAAACATATCTATATATTCCTGAAAATAGGCTAATTTTTAATGTTTAGTTTCTCACTTACAATTTTAGATAAACATACCTCGTGAATATTAATCAAAACCAATATAATGGAAGTAATTTCAATTGTTTGTTTAGGTTTATGATTGCACAAATATATAATTAAAGGTCGATTTGGAATATCAAATGTAAACTCTGTTCCAGGACAATTTATATGGGATCTATTCTGGGAGAGAAAATATATACATAGAATTATTTCAAATTACAATAGAGTAAGAATAACAATATTCATTGGAATAATAATCCTAAAAACTTCTATTAGAGAGGAGTTATAGACTTGAGATGTGGTCATCCTAACATTATCATTTTTCACAATAAACTCAAAATCTAATAATTAAGATGGGAATATGATACCCTTATAAAATCATATAGAAATAAAATATTGGGTAGTAATAGAATCAAAAAATATATTTCAATTCTGTATTGTATAATAAGTGTACCTTTAAACACATCTCTATGAAATTCCACATCGACTATAGTAATTGCATAAAATTGACCTTATAACCTTGGATTATTTTTTTTGGTTAGTTCCCTTGATGTTTCGGGAATTGGTTAGAGTAGTGTCTCATCTCCATACATTTTAAGCATTGTAAATTGATGGATTATCCCTTACCCTTTATTTAATGATCACAATGGTATTTTAATCCACACATGAAGTAACCTATTTTTCCTTTTATTAATATACCAAGGTATTTCCTTCCAAATGTATTATATGTTTGAAAATTCTTCTTTATTTTCTTCACCTTACCCATTTTTTCTCAATTTTAATCTTCTTCTATTTGAAGCCAAAATAATAGGATAATTATTTCTCTATCATGATAGAACAGGATATTATTTCCTCATATAATGAGAATGTTTTGGAGACTATTTCCCTTTGAAGTATTGGTTTTAACACGTCAAAGAAATGGTCCATCATACCATTTAGATTATATAAATAGTTCACAACATGGATTTATAACCTTTTAATGATAGATTTATACTTTTCAATATTTTCCATTTTATTTTCTCTTAGTCTCAAGAATTGTCTCTCTATATCCACTCATTTTCATAAGGAAATTTTTTTTCTATGAAAAGTTCCTTAAAATTATTCAATTACATACTCATTATTTCCTATTCATACCTATTGTTTTAAATCAATAACCACCATTTATATGCATACCTTGAGAGATGAAAAACTTTCATGAAAACCTTATCTATTTCATTACTTCCCAATGAAATAAATATTTCTTCTATGGAACGTATCCATTTATCAACTACAAATGGATGTGTGATCCCATAGAATGATAACGGTTGTCGATACATGAAGTGTTCTAAAATTGTTAAACCATATTGTGGATTATCACGCTGCTCTATATGGTCAAGGTTTTTTTTCATAACTTGAATCTACTACTCTAATATAGTTATAATTTTTTATACTCCAACTATAACTCTAGTTCCAACTTCATTATCCTTCCTAATAGGGAAATCCCTATATGGATTATGTGAATCAATATAGTTTTCATTCCTTCAGATATGATCCATTTATAAATAATGTAACACACTAGATTATATCATAATATTATGAATCATAATGTATTATTACAAAACAAGTGAAAAACATAACATAAATTGAAATTTTTTGTCTTATTAATCTCAAAATAATAATCTTGGTTTCATTCAAAATATTCGTAAGGTTTGTTAAAGGGTTAAGTTCCCTAATCTATAGAAAGGAAATATAAGAAAGGGATTTTCTCATATGATCTGTAAGGGAAGTCATACAATGGAAGTCAAATAAGGCATGAATAATATGAAAGGAATAAATGATAATCAAATAATACCATATAAATAATCACATGAGTTTAATACTTATCCATGGATATATAAAATATTTAAATAAACTATTGTAAATCAATAACTAGTTTTATAATGATGGAATTTATATTTACAGGCATCAGAAACTTACCATTGAGGCCTTATTCTAATGCATCAAAAAATATTGTCCGGGTCTCATGCCAAGACATCTATATAAATGTTTAAGTCCTCAAACAAATCCTAATATAGTTTTTCTCATGAGACCTACCAATGAATCTATGGATATTTAATTATAGGACCCACCCATCACTTAATATTTCCAATGCATTCATCATATTAATAAATAATATATCATAATCAACATGCCTTAAAAATCAATAATTGTATGTGTTAAAAGAACTAGAATACAATATATAAATACTTTCCCCAATCAAATAGTCATAAACCATCTAGAGAAATATAGTGTATGGAATAATAAGGCTATAAATTAATAATAAGATAATATTAAACAAAGTATTTTGGACAATGTGAAAATACTTTCAAAATCTCATTGGAAATATTCTTGAGTAAAATATTCATTTTCACTTTGAAGTCGCTTATTTAAAAACTAAAAAATTCCAAAATATTAAGGAAATTTTTTTATTTGAAAATAAAATTATAAACATGTAAAAGAAGCTTCAATTAGGTGATCAATCATTGAAAATAGAAATTATGTTATTGTCATATAAGGTAAAAAACATTTTTCACACTTTTGTAAAAATCTCAAAAATTAGGTCCTTCAGAAAACGACAAAAAGATTATTTTTAAACTATTTTGTAAAAAAGGAAAAATTGGAGAAAAATTCATTAATTAGTCATTTTATAATGTTAAAAAAACATAATTTCAAACATTTTTCATAAAATATGTACATGGAATAGAAAGATTTTTAGCAGAGTATAAAAAAATGTTGGTTTTCCATAGAAACATTAGTTTCGTAACTTGAATCCTTAAAGAGAGAAAGATGGACTAAAATTTTGTAATTTTAAAAAATAAAAATAGGATAATAAATGTACTAGTTTTAATATATAAATATAAAATAATTCCATCAATGGAGACTTAAATATAAACAATCTCAAATAATGATGAGATTGTGAAATAAACTCTTACCTTAGATTCAAATTTCTTCATATGTTTTTGGACCTCCTGTATAATGAATATAGATTAATTATACTTATATTAAATAACCATAATCATATATATAATAACATATATGATTTAATTATAATTCTTTATCACCTATTTTTTAATAATTCTTTTTTAAAATTGCTATTTTGGGTAATAACTGCTTTGTTTTTCAGGTATGTTTTGGTTTGGTAGTTTTAGTCATTTTACTTTTATCATGGTTAAAATAATATATAAAATTTTAAACATGATAAAAATATCATTTATAGTAAATATATACCTATTTATAGTAATCCATAAAATATAGAGATATAAAAAGGAATTACATTGTTCATGAAGATGATAGGTTGTACGTACGCATGAACGCTATTTTCACTTTTCAATGGATGGAATGAAAGAAAGGTAATTAATAATTCACCTTTAAGGAATCAGTATTATAAAATATATATAATATATATTAATTAAATCTATCCCTTTTAAAATCCAAATAAAACATAAATTAAAAATATATTACAACGTTTTGTGGAAGTGGTAGTTCACATGTACACACGAGCGATGTTATCATTTCCCAACGGATTAGAAGTCAAGAATTAATATATGATATTATAGTTAAAAATAATAATTATTTCATAACTATCACATATAAAAAATAAACCCATCATAATACACATCCATAAAACATGGTGATGAAAAATGAATTGCATCGCTGTGTGGTGACGGTAAGTCATATGTACGCATTAGCGATAATTTTACATTCCATTGTATGGAAAAGAGGGTGGATAATTGTGTTTTAATAATAATAATAAATTTTTATTATATTTAGAATAATGGATTTATTATTTTATGATATATACCATATATTTAGAGGAGGTAAAATAATAAATAAATTGAAATAGGTCAAGAAAGATAATTACCTCTTCTTCAGGAGACCTCCTTTAGATCCTTTCTTTTGGAAACTAGGGTTGATCTTTTTAGGAAACCATACCCTATAAAACTTGGATGATGATATTTAGAAGATAAAATTTCATGGATTTTTTGACCTAGGTTTCTCAAAGAGGTTTAAAGAAGTGATAGAAGGGGTGTCTTTTATAACGGAGGGAAATGACACACTTCAAATTATTAAAAATATTAAAATATAACTAAGTTATTCACAAGAAAACATGATTACTGATTAAAATATACTTGAATATAATGTATTATATTATTTAAATATCATCAAAAAATAAAATTTATATAGGTTTATGTGGTATTTTAAATATTATCTTTTAGTTTAACCCCTTAATTATCCAATTTTAACCTTGCGGTAATGTCTTTTTCACTCTTAAGGGGTTATTATTTTACTTATAAGGTAAAAATATGGTTATAAAAGTAAAAGGTATGAAATTTTAAACTATATATTACCCTCCTTGTCCTATTTAAATATTTTAATTATTTTTAATTAATTTAATAAAATATTATTATTGTCATTTTTGACACTATTCATTTAATTTGACTTTAAATAAAAAATTAAAAAGTATTATTTAAAAAATAAAAATTTAATATATCACTAATGTTTTTTATTTATCTTAAAAAATCATGTATAATAAAAACTCACCCAAATTGTATTAATTTTAATATTTTTAAAATCATTTATCTTATTTTTTGATTAATTGAATGAATATTTTGTTAACATTGCATATGAATTTATAGTAATTATATAATACCAAAAAATTAGAAATAAATTACCATAATAAAAATAATATTATTATTCTAAAAAGAAAAATCTAGATTTATGAACCACTTTGTTTTATCCAAATTTGAACACAAAAGATATATTTCAAAGTAAGAGAGTGCTGTTTCTTTTCTTTAAATATTATATAGGGAATTTTCATGAATAAGCGTCCCTTAAAATATTATATTTCGAGCCTAATGTGGTAAGGTTATAATTACCTTCATCCAATAGAAATTTTTATGTAAAATAGTGACCTTAACACTAAGTTATAAGGTATATTTACCCCATTTACCTATTACATAGGTGATAAATATTAACATGGTTACTATTCATAAGGGTGAAAAAGAAAAAGGACCTATTTACCTAATTTGAACCTCCTCATTCCAAATTTGAAATCTATTTCACCAAATTCAACACCAATAAGTAGAAGAAATTATTTTTTTAATAATTTTTAAAAATGTGATGAAAACCCCTTCTTAGAAAAAAATGCGTTTTTAAGCATAAAACTAGATCTAATCTTATCTCATGCCTAGAAAAAAATCAGATTAATGGTAAAACATTTTATTTAATATATAGTATATACATTTCATTAAAATAATTCACCCATAGTGAATAATTTAATTTACTAAGATAAAAAATGTTGTTTGGATAAAAATAATTTTATAGAAGAAAAAAACTATCTTTTACTTTCAAATTATTTTTTATTTCTATTCCTAATCATCTGATAATCAATTAATTTACTTTATAAATAATTTTTTCATAATTTATTTATAACTATTCATACCTTCTAATTTAACGGCTAGGTTATAATGGTATGCTATAAATTCTCTCACCTCAATAGCTCTATGCTGGTGATTAATTTATTAAATTAGAGCTAGATACAAGTAATCACATAAAAAATGACTGAATAGTTAAGTAGTATTAGTAAACTAGATACATACTTCAATCTCACATTAAATTTAAAAACATGAAATAAAACATATTGAATGTAAAAACTTCTACATCCTTGAACACATTAAAATATTATGTCTTTATATCATATGGAAAGGAAAAAAACAAGGGTGAGCTCAAACTCTCGGTAAGAGATACGTAAAGAAAATTATATCATGAATAAATAACACATAATTAATAAGGAATAATCAATATGGAAAGAAAAAAATATGAACACACATTCCGTTGAATAAATAAATTTAGAACAAACTGAATCCATGGATAATATCAACGCAATAATGTCACGGATAATAATAATTGAACTCTTAATGAAGTAAATTCTTAATATTGGATGATATGTTCTTATAAATCATGATATATATTTCATAAAGAACTTTCACTAGAAAGTTTCTAACTATAGGTAAAAATAAATTTAATTCTAGCTTACTAGTTATCCTCATGAGATTTTTGATGCATCAAGGGGATATATAATATAGGTCCCCACCCATCATTGTATGTCTGACACATTCCTCCCATATTAAATGATCAATTTAATTCATGAAAAATATGACTTATCAATAAATATCTATATTGATTAAAGAATATGGATTATCAATAATTCCCCATTCAACCAAATAAATTTCAAAGTAGAACATCAAATATAGAAATGCTATATTGTTTATGCAACAAGATTATCCATGATATAAATAATATGGATTTTATGAGAAATTTAATTTCTAATGATCATAAGAAAATGAATGTTTCTAGGTAAATTGTTTTTTTAAGAAAATTAATTAGTAAATAAAATGTAAATACTTTCTCTGGTCAAACTGATTGTAAACCATACAGATAAAGAATAAGGATGGTATCATTAAAACATATCCACAGTGTATAATATGTAAAATAAAAGTTTTTTGTGGTTAATGAATAGAAATACAATAAAAATATCTTTAAAAATATTCTTGAGTAAAATACCATTTTCACTTTTAAAATAAAATTTACAAACAATAAATTTTCTAGAATATTAGAAAAACTATTTTCTTTTAAAAGAACCCTATAAACCTTTAAAGGAAGCTTCAAACAAATGAGTGGTCATGGTGGTGGAAATATTTTGTTCAATATGTATACATTAAAAAAACAATTATTCATTTCACATTTTTTTAAGAAAATTGAAAATTACCATTCTTGTAAAATGATAGGAAGATTCATTTTAAAAAAATTGTAAAAATGAAATTGTAGGTAAGAATAATGTTAAAAAATAACAGTAAAATAATTTCTGAATTTTTTTTTAGAAAACATTAATTTAGAAAAAAACATAAAATAACATTAATTATTAATTATTTATGATAATATTTGAAAATTTGGAAGTATATACACTATAAAAATAAATTAGGTGCATAATATTATAATATGCCACAATGTAAGGAAAAATCCACTACATCACACTTTTTTTTAGTTGAATACTATTTAACCTCATTATAATGGTTTTAATAATTTTATTAATTTATAATATAACCATATTAATATTTATAATATCATATATGATCATATTATAATATTTTACAACCCATTTATTAAAAATCATTTATTATTAATATTGTTTTGTGTGTTAATTGTCTTGTTTTCTCATGCATGTTTTGTCATGAAAGTTATGGTTCTTGTGGATAGGGTACAATTATATAATAAAAATAATTATATAAATGTTATAAGTATCATATTTACCTATTATATACTTTTATAGAAACATTATTTAATTCTTTACATGGAAAGTGAATCACATCACTTCATTTCGACGGTAGGTCTTACGTACGCACGAGAAATGATATCATTCCCTTAATGGGTGAAAGATTAATGAAGAGGAAAATGTATTAATTTTACTTAATAAATTTAGTTTCATAAGTATCATATATATTTATTATTTCCATAATTATAACTATCTATGTGATTCAATGATGTAAAACAATTAACATCGGTTCGTGAGGCAGTAGTCTGTCGTACACATGAGTGATAGCTTTGTTTCCCATTTTATTGAGAAGGATAAGGATATATATTTCACCAAAAAAATAATAAAATATAAGTATATGTGAGAACAAGAATTATTATATTTTAATTTTTAAGACATAATTTAATGTTGTAAAAGAATAAATAAAAAGAAATAACTTTATTAATACGCTTACCTTCTCTTATAAAACACTCTTTTAGATCTCTTCTTAAGGACACTATGTTGGGTATTTAAGGGAAAAAGAAACATCTATAATTAATATAAATATTTTTGGGAGATGTTTTTGAAGGATTATGTTGATCGAAATTCCTTGATAGGAGTGACTAAGTGAGGGTATGGAGTTCCCTTTTATAATTGGAGAGGATACACATAAATTATTTGAAAATAATAAATCATAACCATGTTTTACACATTCTAAAAGGATAAAAAACGAAATGTTATCAAAAATTATGAGTGATAATATTAAAATATGTATTTAAAAATTATTTAGACAAGTTTTTAGGTCATTTTAATCCTTATCTTCTTAGTTTAACCCCTGGTAATCCATTTACACCATAACTGTGGTAAAATATTTTAACTGTGTTTAGTATTCATTATGACTAAAAAATAAGTTAAACTTATTATATGATATAAATTATTTTTATTTTAAATAAATAATCCATTTTTATAAATTAAATTCATATAAATTTAATTTAAAATAAAACATCTAGACATGTCGAAAAAACAGTTTTCAAGAAATTCATATTTCAAGCATAAGATGATCTTATATTAACTATATGAATTGTAATCATAATGAGATTTAATTAAATTCATATTTTTTTATATATAATATATAAATTTTATTTAAATCATTCATCATTAAATATTATCTTAATCAATTAAAATGGAGGAAGATTTTACATTTAAAAATGATTTTTATAAAATTCTAATTATAAGACTAAAAATAAAATCATATAAAAAATAGGTATAGAGATGATTAAAATGTAATTAATTATTTTAAATATAAATAAATAATAATATTTTACTTTTAAATCAAATTTAATTAATAATTTTACTTTAAAATTATTTAATTTAATGAAAATATATAAAATTATTTTAAAAATTAGTATTTTTTTGTATTCTTTAAAAATTTATCCTTTTTAAAAAAATCCCAAAAAATGTAACCTAATATAATTTTGATATTTTTATTTCAAAAATTATATTATTTTAATAAAATTTTATTTCTATAATTATTATAAATATATTATAATTCTAAATATGAAAAGAAAAATAAAACCGTTTTTTGAAAAATATGTATTTTGAAGCATAAAATGTCTTTACAACAAATTTCAGTCATTATTTATTAATAATTTATCAATTTTTTTAATTATTAGGATCTTTATAGATATATTTAATCATTTTATTAATCTTATTCATACTTTTGAATTCAACGTCTAGGATATAACAGTTATATTTAAATAACATCTCGTTGTTTGTTTAGGCTCAGTGTTACATGTCATATACACTATAAAACATAATTTTCTTATTTTAAAGAATTGGGTAGAATGTAAAATAAGATATCAAAGAGATTATATTTATTTAAAATAAATATACTTTAAAATATCAAGGTGTTACATTCTCTCAACCTTCAATAAATTTCGTCCTTCTAAATTGAACAAGCACTTGGAAATAAAGGGTTTGAAATATGAAGATTTCATTGTTGAGACCCCACATTGTAAAAAGGGTTAAAAAATTTATCTCATGATAATAGATAAATGGAATTATATAGGTCATATATAATAACACATAACTAGTTTTAAATGTAGGTAAACATTGGTGGGAATTTAAAATAGGGACATGAAATAAAAGCATATGTAATTATGGAGAGTGATATGGAACATTGATCACAAGAAAGTGAATGATCAAGAGAAAGTTAATGAACACAAAACATAAACCTTTGAGGAGTTAAAATACCATTTGGTTCATTATATATTAAGTTAATATGATATCATTTTTGTTTCAAGATCATTTCATTAAAGTTGAGGAATTCTTTTACTATCTAGTAATATAAGGAATATACTTACTTGATATATTTCTATTCCATAAGCACAATTTCAACCTTTGGTAATGATTCAATCAATTTACACTTCAAATATTATTAGAAGAAATGAATATCCAAAATTAATTTTTATTCCTCAGTCACTAAAATTACCTTTTAACATATCGTAATATCCATAAAAGAGTGAAAAGTATTTCCATCTATCACTAAATATTTTCAAAAACCAATATAGTTAGCACAAGTTTTCCAATATAATACATTAATCTCCAAAACTTAATAGAAATACCACTGGTTCAACATTAATATTTATCCATCAAATCGTTTAATTAAAAATAATTAAATATTAACTATAACATCAAAGTGGCCAGTGGTAGGTGTAATCTCCCTTTGGTTGTGGGTTCAAACCTCACAACCTCACCAGATGTGACGAGTTGTGACCTGGTATGAGGGTCGACCTTTTTACAAAACTATATTAATATAATTCCTATAACATTACCAAATTGTGATGACCTATAATTACTACAACATCAAAAATAAGATAAACCTTAAAGGTTATCAATACCTTTAATATTATGTCTATAAAATATAATATAATCCTTCCTTAAATAACTTTTTCATATACTAAAATAATGGGTTGTATTTCCAAAAATATATCCAAGAAAATCCTTGATATTGATAGACTCACATCATATAAAACCTATAAAAATTGGTGTTTAATACATTTAATTTGTGATTAACAGGATACTTATAAACTCCTAATGGTATCCATTATTTATAGTTCATCTTAGATGAAGACATATATGATTTTAAATATGAACACAATCCATATATATTTCATGATTCATATAACCAAAATAAAATTGATAATTTTAATTATAAAATTTAATTCTTCATTTGAAATGCATAAATACTTAAACTATTTTACTTCGATAGAGGTCCTTTCTTAGACTTAGAGTTAACTTTTAAAAGAGGGCATTGACTTGGATAATGACTAGGTTCCCCACATTCAAGAAAAAAACTGTAAATGGATTCCTAGGATGAAATTTATTTATCTCCACTAAAAATGTAAAAACACAATTAAATATACACAAAACCTACTTTATTTTTATTAATATAGTTATATTAAATTTAAAAATAATAAGTAATTTTTTAAATCAAAAAAGAAAAGGTTTTAATTAAATACTTGTATTATAAGGTTTTATTTAAATTTTTAATTTATAAATTATATACTTTTAATTATATAAAATTAATTCCATTTTTTAAATCATCATAAAAATTTTTAATTATGGTGAAATTTTGTGCTTTTTCAAAAAATCTTAATTTTTCAGTGAATAGTAAAAAATAACGATTTTGGTAAAACAAATGTATTTTATTTTCAATAAATTAAGTAATTTAAAAGTAAAAATATGTTTTAAATATTATTTAAACTAAAATAATTATTATTTAGTTATATTTAGTCCACTTAATTACCTTTTAATCAACTTTATATTGGATTTTAGATTAAGTTTTTTTTTTGTTTTAAAAATGGTATTTTTCTAAAAACTCTTTTAAAATGCATAATGTTTCTACATTTTAATTAATTGATACAATACCTAATTATTAAGGTTTTAAATTAAATTTTTATATTATATTTCAAGAAATTTTAATTTATATTCATACAATGATTATTATTATTCATAGAGTTAATATAAAAAAATTCTTGAAAAATACACTTCTTGAAAACCCGCCTCTTCATCACATCTATGGGTTTTATTTTAATTTTAATTTGTCCACTAATATAAATTTAAATTGGTAATATAGATTTCATATTTATAATATTCATAATAAATATTTTATAATAAGGTCAACAAATTGTTTTACTATAATGAATAGTAAAAATAGTAAAATTAATTACTCTAGTTAATGTAAAAATAGATTTACTGGGGGGTTAAACTAAAAAGGTAAGGGTCAAAATGACCTAAAAACTTTTCAAAAATCTATTTCCTGGAAATAATTAAACCTTATCATGTCTAAGTATATATAATACTCCATTTTTTCCATTGTTTCATGATGAAAATGTCATTACACATTTTTTAATTCAAAAATTACAAGTGTGCCACTCACCTCACTTATCAAAAAGCCACACCCTATCCTCTACCATTCACACATTAAAATACATTTGTTTCAGGTAATAACTACCCAAATAACTTTCCTACATCCCTCCTCTCATCCTAAAATTATTATTTTAGTCAAAAATATGTCCTAAGAATCCCATTGGTTCAAACCAAAAGAAGTTACATGAAGAAGAGGTAATGTTCTTCAATGAGAATTTTTATTTTATTTATTCCCCCACCCCATTAAATTATTATTAAACCATTATTATATAATAACAATAATATATTAAATATAATTAGATGTTATTATGTAAGTTTCATTGTCATGACCTGTCCCCCGGGGCCCATGCCGTGACTACCCCAAGCCCGCCTTCCATAGGCCAGGGGCTGGCGACTAGCACCGGAAAGGCGTATCCCTAAAATGGGAAGGCATTGACTTTAAACCTGTACAAACACACAACCCAAGAACACAACAAGGATAAACCACAAAGTAAAATGCTATAGAAAAAAGAGTGATGAAAGTAAAGAGGTCAGAAATACAAGCCCAACTGTAAAGTATAAGTACAACTGGAAAATACAGATACAACTAAAAGTACAAGAAGCTCCTGGATCGTCCGTCGAGGATCCTACCTAAAGGGTAGGTACAGATCATCTTCACAACACTCCATGTCAGTTCATCTCCTTCATGTATAGCCTAGTCCTAGATCCCTCTAGACTCAACTCTGCTTCTCATCATCTGCACAAGACACAACAAGGTGTGCGCGAAGCTCGTGTAGGGGTGAGTGTGATGATACTCAATAGGGACCTCGAGACCCCCGTAGGTCTCCTAGAGTTCCACAAAGGAAATACCACAAAGCAAGACATCAACTCTACTTAGGTATATGCCCATACATATACCTAAGTTATCAATATATACTCATATCATACATGAGGAAAGAATACCACAAAGGTAACACCATGATGGTATAAGTACCACATAGGTAACACCATACAGGTAGAAGTACCCAACAGGTACACCACGAAGGTAAAAGTACACAACACAAGTCAGCTCACACCAGGTATCACTTTAGGTCAAGGATAGAAGGGTTATCACATCATCGAACTCCTCAGCTACTGGAGAACTCCTTCTCTTTCGAATACAGTGGGTCTTCCGGGTCACACAGAGCCAATTCCCACTAACCTTGAACTATTGTGGTACCCATCCCGGATGGGTACCATGGGCATGCTGGGTCACACAGAGCTGCTTCCCATTGTGGGCATATTGGGTCACATAGAGCTACTTCCCACCTTTTATAAAATGAGGTACTCCTCCTGTCAAGCTTCGTGGGTCTACTGGGTCACACAGAGCCACTCCCCACCATGGGCCTGCTGGGTCATAGAGAGCCGCTTCCTACTGGGCCAATTGTCAAGCAGTCTTCATGTCTCAGCTAACCGCAGGGTTCCATACATAGTCTTCTTAGAAGAACCTCTCCTCAAACAACTCCCCGCATCTTGATATCCATGGAAGTCACCATAAGGTATATTATAGGGTTTTAACCATAGCATTTTCAGTCACAAAACATGAACTCCCCAGCTGCTTGAGAAATCCTCCTCTATTGAGTACAGTGGGCCTGTCGAGTCACACAGAGCCACTTCCCACTAACCATAGATTTCTATGGTACTCATCCCTAATGGGTACAATGGGCATGCCAGGTCACACATAGCCACTTCCCACCATAGGCCTACTGGGTCGCACAAAGTAGCTTCCCACCGGGCCATCATCAAGCAGTCTTTAGGTCTCATCCAGCTGCAAGGTTCTGTATGTAGTGCGCTTGAGAGAACCACTCCTAAAGCCATAAATCGTATTAAAACTGGTACAAAGTCTCACAAGAAAGTAACCTAATGTTTTTCCACATCATAAGGGTTCCAACGCAATAGACGACGTGTCAATTGACGCTCAGTCTGTGCGTTATAGGAATTTTAGTGTGGAGGGTCGGGTTGGATTTGGGTGTGATCCAACCTAGCTGTACTCTAAATTTCTCAAAAAAAACACATGGAGTAAAAAAAGGTCCATATCACTCCAAAGATCCTAACGCCATAGACGGTTTGTCAAAAGGACATCTGGTTCTCAAGATAAGTCCCTTTTTGTGTTCCTGGGCAGTACTCTGTCCGGGTCGGGTCCGCCTCGATTAGACCAGCCTGACCTGGTTAGGCATGGGTTGAACCGTGTCGACCTGGGTCGACCTAGGTCGACTCGGGTCCGACCCGACCAGGGTCAACCTGGCCTGCTGGGCCCGGCCCGACCCCATCCATCAGCCGCCGATCAACCTGGCCCGCTGGTCTGGCGCGTGCCCCGTCCACCAACCACCAGTCGATCCGGCGGCCCATTTCTCCCTCTGCAGCCAACACAGGTCGCGGCCTTGCTGTCACATGGGCGCGTCGTCGGGGCTGCGCCCCACCTCGGCTCCACCAGTTCCATCGCGGCCGACTAGTGTGTCGGCCGACCTCTCCTCCAGTCACCACAGCTAATGAGCCAAGGCCCTCCTTGTTCATTGGCAGCGTGCGATGGCACGCCGTGCATCCTCCACGGTCGGCCGGTGCCGGCTGCTCCGACAACCACCGCAACTTTGTTCCGCGACCTCCTCTTATGGCGTGCGTTGACGCGCTATCTACCACGTAGACGATCGGTGTCATCGTGTTGTCGGTATTACATGGAGGAAAAGGGATACAAAAAATATAGCAGAGGGTTCGGGCTGGGTTCATTAGGCCCGTTCCCTCCATGTTATCTCGCAACACGAGGGGGGTTAAGGGTTTAATAACAATTTAATTAAACAACCAGATAAACCGTACATGATTTCTGTAATGACCTCCCATAAAGACGAATGAATCATGGGTCAACCCCTTAGTCGGTTGACCCACATTCTTCAGGTTATTCAATAACAGAGAAGAGGAAATCAATTAAAATCATAAACGAATAAACCCCCTACCTCAAGTTCGTTAGAGAGAGTCTGCGTTTGAGGAAGTGTCGGCGTTCGTTGTCCCCGCAACAAGCCTCCAACGATGTCACTCGATCGTCATTCTTCGGTTTGTGGTTTGGGGTCACTCGTCACTGCTCGCAGGAACTGGCTCCGTCCTCCAAGTGTTTGGCGTCGCGACACTTTACCAAAGCATCATCGCTTGGTGAATTCGTTCCAATTCCTCCTCCCAAGCTCTATATAAATAGTAGAGGGGGAGGGTAAGTAATGATCGTGTAATTTATGAAGGTTCATTTAATAGTAACCTTCCAAAATTCCAACAACACTGTTACTTAGTATTTGAAGGGTCAATCCATTTAATGGCTCGAATCGCCGCTGATCTCACACTACCACTTTTCTGTTGGTGGAAAAGAAATAAAATACTGAGATTATTTTATTTCATTTCATTTTAAAAATTCAAAAAAAGTAACTTCTTATCTGGACCTACTGCGGTCAAAGTAAAGTCTCTCTTAAAAAAATCTCGGCACTGTGGATTCAATGGCGCCCTCATATTTTTAATCTGATCACCGGTTCAAAAGTTAGAAAACACCACACATGCGTTTACTGAATATAACAAAAAAAAAGTTTAGAAAATTAATAACAGTAAACCTCAACCTACACTGATTGAGGTTAGGCTCTACCTAAGTGAAAAACTTCCCAAAGATCCCAACGGTACTCTCATATTTCCAGTCTGAGTTACCGTTTAAAGGTTTTGGATTTTACAATAACATAATTGTCACTTAATTATTTTATTTACGGCCAAAAACTAACTTTCATTAGTGGCTCGCACCGGCCAATGTTAGTATCTTCATAAAGAAATAATACCCCCACAAGTTCAGTGGTGGTCTCAAATTTTTAATCCGAGTTACCGTTTGTGAGTTATAAGCATTTGAAAAATAAAATAATTTATTTAATTATTTTATTTATGGTTATGCCATTTCTGGGTTTTCTCATAGGAGTTATACACCGACTAAACTTAAGTAGCGCCTTGGGTAAACCATCTATTTTGAATGAAATGATGCCCTACGATTTTTAATCTGAGCAACCGTTTAAGAGTTATTCCAATTTTTCAGGAAAACTGCTTACGTACGCTATTTAAAGTTTAACAAAACTTCGACGGACCATTCTGGGAACTCCGGGCCTCGAAATCACGCGCCGTCAGATTTCATGGTCTTGAAATAATTTCATATAATTAAAAAATATATATGTAGTTTTTAGGACATTATATTAATAATCTAAATCCTTTTTCTCTTCCATTAAATGGGTTTTAAAATTATTATTTGTGTGCATGGAGGACTACCGCCTCACAAACTAATGTCATTAATTTATCCATTACCACCTCTCAAGGTTGGGTATGATGACAGATATAAATTATATATAAGATATTTATAATATAGTTATATATCTAGAGTCATTATATCATATATACCTTTTTCATTTCCATCCCGTATGGGATACGATAATGTTCTTTATGTGTATGGAGAATGACTGCCTCACGAAGTGTTGTGATTCATTTTTCAAAAATAATTTATATTAAAGGTAATCTGAATAAATATTTTAACAATTGGGGCCCTATAAGATTATAAAAACCCCTCTATAACATGGTCATCATGTCTTATCCTGCCAGGTATCACTAGTTTCCTCATAGACATGTGGTTCGCTACCTGAGGCCCACCCACATGCCCGAATGGGTCATCTAACTAATGATTGTCTCTATCAAGCAACACATGTTCTTTATAGTGTGATTTTTCCTTAGTCACACACAACCTGGTAAACTTACTAAATTTCACCCATTCTGGTCACTACTCCAATCCAATAATGCTTAACTATGCAGTTCTAATCAAGGAGGCTCTCGAAAAAAGGTGCACCTTATTGAAATGAGTCATATCATTTATTCATTTCACATGTTATCATTATGGGATATTACATTAACCCCCCCCCCCCAATTTAGAGCACAACATACTCATTGTGGACCCAAAATATCAACACAGGCAGTTCCACCTCTCTTTGGGTTGGGTTCCTACTCAGAACTAATGTAACAATCAGGACTCACTGATAGTACAAACACCCCACCATAACATGTTCATTGATTCCTATCCCACCAAGTACCACCAATTACCCCCAAAGACATGTATTCTCCTACTTGGGGCCCACCCACTTGCTTAAAGGTTCATCTAACTAATGAATGTCCCCATAGGACATCACATGTTCTTTGATGTGTGCTTTTTCATCACTCACACACACTGGGAAACTTCCCAGAAGATCACCCACCCTAATCACTACTCCAGGCCAAGAACTATTAACTATGGAGTTCTAATCAGGTAGGCTCCAAAAAATAAAGTTTCACCTTGCTGACATGAGCCATATCATTTACTCATTTAACCCTTCATCATTCTGTGGTGTCCAAAATATATTGAATATATGTGATATAAATGAATCCATTATGATATTAATGACATGTTTATAATTACTAAAATAAAATATGTCATTTTATTTATTACCTTTTCACTTACTAAAAAATGATAATGTAGTTTTTTTATCTATGGACTATCATCTTTACAAAGTGATGTGACCCAATTTTCAAAACCACAACACATGGATAATATATGTAATTATATTTAAGAAACTAATGTGGTATATGTGATATTACTATTATTATTCTAAAAATATAAAATATTACTTACCTCATATCCATAATGATCTTTGAAAAATGGAAACGTCACTCATGAGTAAATACGACCTACCTTCTCCATGATTGTAACATACTTAATTTCTCAAAACAAACGTTCATGGTTGGTCTGAAAAGTATAATTTATGTATAAATATGTTAATTATCTCATGATTATTATTATGTATACATTTAATTAATGAAATATTTGACCATATTCAACCTAACAAACTCATTTTGACATATAAGACAAATATCAACAAAACATCTGATGTAAACATAATTGATTAAATAATCATATATAACATGAAAATAAGATAAATAAAAGTAACAATAAACTTGAAAACATTATTTAGAGATTAAATAATTAACATAAGTTTATTATTTAGAAACATAAAGAATGTATGATATGATTCATACTCAAGGTAAGGGACTTCATCTCAATTTTCATTCGTTGAGGCATATTTTGATATAATTCACCTATATTATTTTATGAGGTGTATATATAGGCCTTCTGACGTGTTATATCATAATTTTTTTTATTCTCATGGTATTTAATTTTTTTAATGTTATTCTTTCATGGGGATTATGATTTAAATATTTCTAGTGATAACATAATTTTCTTTAAAAAAGAATTTACTTTTAAAGTTTTCCTTACGACTCTTTATCTTCGATGTACATTATCTTAAAATGATTTTTTCAAGTTTTTTTATGGATATAAAATTTTTATAATTTTTATTTTATGTTTTTTACTTTATTTCAATGTTTTTCAAGAGGAATATTTTTTTGTTTTTATATGAAACATTTTGACAAATGATAAAAGAAATGTTTTATTATTAACGTGTATGACAAAAACAAATTTTCCTTCCACCATGACCATTATTTGATTTCTATATTCCTTAAAGATATTTCATATTTTCTCAATGAAAAATCATATTTCCCTTTTTTGGTTATTTATGGTATTGAAAATGGGTTTTAAATTAGAATAGTATTTTGATATCCAAAAGTGATTTTCATATGAGTTTAAAATAGTTTTTCAAAATTTTTGTGATGAAAAAGTGAAAGCATAAAATTTTTTATTCATGTTGTGGTTCTTGGTCATTATATATGATGGATGTACCTAGATAGCTCTAGGTGATCCCATTCTATATTATATTATGGATGTTCCCAAATTGAACTTCAATTCATTGGGTAATGATTATGTTCTCTAGAGAGTTATATTAGAAGTTGTCCATTTGGTTTTTATAATCTATAAGGGTACTGTAAGGATTCTGTGAGGTGATGTCCCACGGTACTTACATGAACTTTCTATGCTTTATAATTATTTTTCATATATTTTTTTTCAAAGGGTAATATAAATGATATTTTTAAAGTAATGACAATTCCCTCTTTGTGTAAAAGGTTATGTTGTTAAGAAATGGTTTTAATGGGGTTTTATGTTTTTTAATGGACTATTGGATTTATTATTTTTTTTTTCCATTACATAGATTTTTGTTCTCATTCCACATTTTTTAAACAAATCACATGATTTAAGTATGGTAATGTAAAAAATAGGTCAAGTTTAAAAATGTGAGGAGATTCCTTGAAAAGAAATCATGTTTTATTTTAAAAGTTTTATATAGTGGGAAAAATGGATACTGGAAAGAAGTTTTCACTTTCTATTATATGTTTTTGTTATGTTTTAGATATTTCCTAATTCAATAAAACTATATACTTAAAAATATCCTAAAATATATGAGAATAAATTGTTGACTTAAAACTCAATATTATGAAATGTTTAAGGCTGGTTCTTTATAGTCATTATTGACTGTCAGTTTAGATAATTTTAGATTTCATGAAAATGATAATATCATACCCTTGAATGATTTTAATTTATCATTAATTTTAAATGATATATAATTTTAAGATTAACATGTTGTTTCATGTAAACTATGTCTGCACAGAATGGTTTTCTATAGAGGAAATAGAGAAAATGTATTGTAAAGGCACTAAGAGGAAAATATTATTCCAAATATGCATCCCAAGATGGTTTTAATTAGAATAAAATATTTTTTTATAGTGATGGATTAGTTGAAAAGAATATATAAATGGTGGTAGTATCAATTCTATAGAGGAGCGTGATCTACCATGAAAGAACATTTCTATTGTGGAGAATTTCATGAGTAAAGATCCCCCACAATTTAGGGGATCATCTGACCCTGTGGTAGACTAAGGACAGATCAATGCATAGGAGAATATATTTGATATCATGGTATATGCATAACATAAAAAGTTAACTCTTATAATTTATAATTTTGAAGCTAATTTTGATTGATGGTGGTCTTTGGTTAGGAATACCACATAGAAATATGAACTCAATGCCATGGAATGGGAAACAATTAATGACATTTTCCTTAAGAAATGTATCCCTCATGTTGTTTGACTCTAGATGGAAAAACAATTCCCATAATTGAGATATAAAAGTTGAAGATTTTGTGGGCACATATGAATCCAATTTTACCAGACTAACCAGCTACATACTAGATTTTTTTTGGGAAATTGATACTAAAATTAATAGATTTTACCAATTATTTAAACAAATTCTACAAATATATTTAGATAATTTATAATTTAAAATCTATGATAAAGTTTTTCATTATGTCTAAAAAGTTGAGTTGGGATATTTGACACTTATAAACCTTGTGATGATGAAAATAAGAAGTGGTCTAGTTGGAAGACGATGGTGAAATATACAAAACACAAATTTGGAGGGCTGAAAACATGGTTCCCATATTTTGGTAAGTGTGTTGAAAAGAAATCTGGATAATGTATTATGAAATCAGATAAGTGTTACTAATGTAGAAAGTTTGTCCATATTTCCTATGATTCCATGGAAAATAATCTTAAAGAATTAAAAAATCGGGTAACTGATATCAATTCAATGGTGAGGTTCCTTAGTTATAATAATTTTTTCCATTATGATAATGTTTTACCTAAGTTAGAAACTGAATATAGAAATCATCATGATCGGAAGAAAAATGGTGTGTAAAAACCTGTTTTACTACTATGGTTGATGTTGTGATGTCAAATAAAGTGGCCACTAGTATGTTACTTATGTATTTTAATTATTCCAATACTTTTTTTTGAATCTAGATATTTTAATTATTTCATTTCTGATAAATTTGTAACTAAATTAGAAATATCACCTCATTAAAGTAAGATATATTTTATGGTGAAAACTCTAGGTAGAAGTATTAAAGAAACCAATATTTATAGGTATCTTCCTATTATTATCATTGTGATGGTCTTTCCTATAAATCTTGTTGAAATAGCTAAAGTAGAGTATGGTATCATTATGGGTATGGATTGGAATTCAGTTTATCATGCTAAGATAGATTTCATATCAAAGAAATTTTTATTTAAGGATTTCATTTCTTTGATAGCATACCAAGAAGTTGAGAAATTTATTAGATATATTTGTAAAAAGTACCTATCAAATATTTTTTAAAATAAAGAAATTGTTAAAATTAGTGTTATTCTAGTATTTAATGAATACATGGATGTTTTTCAAAATGTTTTTCCAATTGTTATTCCTGATTAGGAGGTTGATTTTATTATTAACTTAGTTCTTGATGATAATACTGTTTCTAAACCCCCTATCAAATGGCTCAAGTGTAACTTTTAGAATTTTAAAAAAAATGTTAGAATTGTTAGATAAAGGGTTCATTCGACCTAGTGTTTCCCCAAGGGGTGATCCTATTTTTTTATTAAGAATAAATGTGATTTAATGAGACATTTTATTAAATATATATCTTTTAATAACATCACTATTAAGAACAACTGTAATTTTCCTCATATTGATAATTTTTTTGATCATCTCTAGGGAGAACAATATTTTTTGAAGGTCGACCATAGTCCCGGGTACCATCAGCTATTGGTGAAGTAGGATGAAATTATAAAGACTACATTTTGGACTAGATATGGGCACTATGAGTTTTTAGTTATTCCTTTTGGGTTTTTAACGCACCTATTGTATTTATAAACCTTATAAATAAGGTTTTTCATAAATTATTGAACAAGTTTGTTGTTTTGTTTATTGATGACATTTTTGTATATTATAAAAGTTAGTATGAACCTAAAATATAGCTAAGTATTGTTTTAAAAACAATAAAATAAAATAAAATATATGGTAATTTTAGTAAGTGTGAATTTTAGTTCGAAATAAATTTATTTCTTTGAACATATTGTTTCTAAAGATGGCATAATTGTTGACCCTTTAAAAAAAAGTTGTTATATAATGGCCAATACACAAAAATATCATAGAGAATTTTAGTTCTCATGGATTAGTTGGTTATTAAAGTATGTGTATTAAAAAAATTTCTCAATTGTGTATCCCACTGACTATGTTAACTTCAAAATGAGTTAAATTAATCTTGAAAAAATAATGTGACGATTTTTTTCAGGATCTAAAAAGAATATTGGTGAACACGCTATTTTTTTTGTACCTTCCACAGACGGAGAATTCTTCATCTATAGTGATGTTTCTTTTAAAGTTATTGGTTGTTTCTTAATGTAGATTGATCAGGTAATTACTTATGCTTCATGTTAGTTGAAACCTCACAATTTAAATTACCCTACACATGACCTGGAATTAACAATTGTGGTTTTTTCTTTAAAAATTTGGAGGCATCATCTGGATGGAGTGAAGTTTGAAATATATACTTATAAAAAAAATTAAAGTATATATTCACTAATAAAGAATTAAATATGGGATAGATAAAATGGTTGTAACTGATCTAGGATTATGACTGCATGATTCATTACCATCCTAGAAAAAAATGAAGTTGTTGATACTTTGAATTGAGGAAATAATTCTACATTAACCATGATATATTTTAAATGTGACCCTTTGGTAAATTAATTAATAAATTTTGGACTAGAAGTTGTGGATACTGGGACATACTCTATTTTGTTTCAGGTTTAAGTGCAGTCGCCTTTGTCAAAAATAATTAAAAATCTAAAAAGGAGAATTAATATTTATAAGAAAAGGTTGAATATGTTAAGAAATGTAGATTTCTAGATTTTAATGTTGATGAATAACGTGTTTTATGATTTGTAAAAAGGTTATGTTTTCCTTATAATTACCAATTTAAGAAAGAGTTATTTAGTTGAGCTCATACTTCTCTATTTTCCTTTCATTTTAGCATCACTAATATGTAAAGAGGCCTTTGGGAGTATTATTAGTGGGATGGAATTAAAAGATATATTTTTGAATTTACCATGAAGTTTTTGACTTGTTAGAAGGTCAAAGTAGATTAATAGATACCAAAGGGAATGAAACCCCTTCCCAAGGTGGAGTGTAAATGGTAAAATATATCAATGGATTCCTTATTAGGATTGCTAAATACTTCTTGAAGTAATAATGTGATTTAGGTTATTATTTATTAATTCACTAAATGATTACATTTCCTTTCCATTTGAGATAAAATTTATATAGATCAGATTTCTAAACTGAATCTAAATGAGATAGTCAGGTTATATGGAGTTCCACTATCTATTAAATTAGACTGTGACACAAGGTTCATATCTATTTTTTGGAAAGGGATTCAGAAGTTATTAGGTATTAAATTAAATTTCAATATATCTTTTCATCCTCAATCAATTGGAAATTTTGAATTAATAATTCAGACCATGTAATATATACTTCCTTCATATTAAATATATTACTAGATAATTTGGGATCAATATCTTTCTTTGGTTGAGTTTTCTTATAATAACAGTTCTCATTCCAGTATACAGATCACATCATTTGAGTCATTATATAGAAATTGGTGTCCGATGATAGATTTTTGGGATTATGTACATAAAAGGAAATTGATGGGACAAAAGATGGTAGAGAAAATGGATTAGAATTTGTAGTTTATTCAGAAACATATGAGGATAACATAGATCTAGAATAAAAGTATGTGGATAGCTACAGGAAATATCTTTCTTTTAAAGATGGTGATCACGTAATTCTCAAAGTATGTCCATGAAAAAGTGTTATTTATTTTGGTAAAAAGGGAAAGATAAGTCTAAATTTCTTTTATATATGAAATCTTAGAGAAATTTGGATCCTTTTTCTATATAGTGGCCTTATATTTGATTTTATCTTAGCTAAATAATGTATTTCATGTTTCTATGTTAAGAAAATATGTGTATAATTCAACTCCTATTTTAACCCATGAAATAGTTTAGTTAGAATATAAAATTTCTTATGAGGAACATCCAGTGTATATTCTTAACCAAATAGAGTAATTGTTGTGGAATAAGGTGATTCACTAGGATAAGGTTCTATTGAAAAATCATACGGTTGAACTGGCAACATTGGAATATAAAGATGCTATGAGGGAAAGATATCCTCACTTGTTTAATAAGGGAATAAGATTGTGAGGAAAGAATTTCCAAAAGGGGAAATAATATAAAAACCTAGTTAAAGATAGAATAAATCACTTTCATGTTTATTAATATAATTATATTCATTATAAAAACATTAAGTAATTTTTTAATTCAAAAAGAAAATAGTTTTAATTAAAAACTATTATTATAATTTTTTATTAAAAATTTTAATTTCAAAATTTTATAATTTGAATTATATAAAATTAATTTATTTATTAATTCATCATATAAAATTTTTATTTGGGTGAAGTTTTTTGATTTTTGAGAAAATATTTATTTTTTATTGAATAGTGAGAAATATCGATTTGTTGTAAAAAATGTATTTTTTTCAATAAATTAAGTAATTTAGAGTCGTAATATGTTTCAAATATAATTTAAGGTAACATAAGTATTATTTATTTATATTTAATACAGTTAATTACTTTTTAATCAACTTTATATTGGCTTTTAGTATAAGTTTGTTTTTGGGTTTAAAAAATTGATTTTTTTTAAAATCTGTTTTAAAATGTATATTTTGTTTACATTTTATAATCACAAATTTGAAAAATTTTAAATTAAATTTTATATTATATATCAAATAATATTAATTTATATTCATTCAATGATTATTATTAGTCATAGAGTCAATATAAAATCAAATATTTCTTGAAAAATGCAATTCTTGAAAACCCACCATTTCATCAGGCCGGTGGGTTTTGTTTTAAATATAATTTTTCAAATTATGTAAATTGAATTTGGTAAAATGGAATAAATATTTTTAATTATCATAATTTATACTTTCTAATAAGGTTAACATAATGTTTTTCCATAATTAATAGTTAAAATAGTAAAAATTAATTACCTTATTGAAGGTAAAAAATAGATTTACTAGGTGTAAAAATAAAATGATAAGGATTATAATTACCTAAAAACTTATCATAAATATTTTTATAGACATATTTTTACCTTATAATGTACAAGGATCAATAATATTTCATTTTTTAAATTTATTTAATGTAAAAAACATGGGTATGCCTTTTTATTTTTAAAATTACAAATGTGTAACTCACCTCACTTTTAAAGGGCCACCCTTTGTCATCTTCTATTCACACCTGGAAATCCATTTTTTCAACCATTACCTACCCAAATATGTTTAATAAATCCATAATATCATCCTATAATCCTTATTTTTTCATAAATCTAACCTAGGAATCCTTTGGGTGCAAACCAAAAGAAATTACCCAAATAAGCAGAAATGTTATTCAATGAGTGTTTAGATTTTATTTCTTCCACAAACCCCTTAAATTATACTTAAAACATGATTATATAATAAATTTAGCATCTTAAATATACTAATATTTTATTATGTTAAATTAATAACCCAAATATTTTTACACTTCTATCAAATGGGTTATAAAATCGTCATTCGTATGTACGGCTGACTACCGCTTTGCAAACCAATGTCATTATTTTTTCCATTACCACCTCTCAAGGTTGAGTATGATGACGGAAATAATATATATATATATATATATATATATTATATTCATAACATAATTATACCTCTAGATTCATTATATCATATATAACTTTTTCTCTTTCCATTATGTAGGGGATATGATAACATCACTCGTGTATATGGCGGACTACCACCTCACCAAGCAATATAATTCATTTTTCAATAAATATTTACATGGAAGGTGGTAAGGGTAAATATAATGAATATATTTGACATAAATGATATAATTATTATATTAATTACATATTTTTCATTATTAAAATAGAATAAATCATTTTATTTCTTACCTTTTCACTCACTGAAAAAAAGATAGTGTCATTCATGTACATGTGGACTACCTCCCTCACAAAGCGATGTGAATCTATTTTCATCACCACACAACATGGATGAAATATATAATAATATTTAATAAATTAATATGTTATATATGATATTATGGTCACTCTATAAATATAAAATATTACTTACCTCATTTCTATAATGATCATTGAAAAATGAAATGTCACTCATTCATAAGTACGGCCTACCATCTCCATGATTGTAATTTACGTAATTTATAAAAAATATATTTAATTATTAATTATAAAAGTATAATTTATGTATAAATATAAAAAAAAAATCATGAATATTATTATTTATATATTTAAATAATTACCACTTCGACCATAGTTAACCTACCCAATTCGTTTTTCACACATAATCTAAATATCATTGAAACATCTCATGTAAACATAATTTATTTAGTAATCATATGTAACATGGTAATAATTTAAATAAGATAAATAATAAATTTGATAAATATTATTAATAAATTAAATAATTAATATAAGTTTATTATTCAGGAAGGTAAAGAGTGTATGTGACGAGTCAGACTCAATGTAAGGGACTTCATCTTGATATCCTTTCTTTGAGGTTTATTTTTATTTAATGAACATAAATTATTATATTAGGCATACATATAGTCTCTTTGATATGTTATATAATTAATTTATCTATTATCATGGTATTTAAAGTTCTGTTTAATTTTATTCTTTCATGGGGCTTATGATTTAAATATTTCTAAAGTGATAAGGGGATTTTCTTTTTTTTTAAAGAATTCAATTTTAAAGTTTTCCTTCCAACTATTTATATTACATGTCCATATTTTTAAACTGATTTATGAAAATTTTTATATGAACATAAAATATTTATAAATCCCATTTTATGTTTTTTTACTTTATTTCAAATGTTTTCAAAAGGAATCTTACGTGTTTTATAAATAACATATTGAAAGATGATAAAAATAATGTTCTATTTTTAATGTACATAATGACCACTACTTTTTCCACCACTATTACCATTATTTCATGTATGGCTTAATTTGTAGGATTTATTTTTTTATTCAATGAAAACCCTTATTTCCCATTTTGGGGTATTTTGGTATTAAAAAAAGGGTTTTAAAATGAAATTGGTATTTTGATATTTTAAAGTGATTTGAATAAAACTTTAAAATAGTTTTTCAGATGTTTTATAATGTAAAAGTGAAAGAATAAAATGTTTTATTCGTGTTTTGTTTTTTGGACATTATATACAATGGGTGAGCTCAAATATCTTCAGTTGAGCTCGTTATTTCTTATATAATGGGTGAAAACAATATCTCTCCAATGCATTGGGAAATTATTATGCTCTCTTGATAACTATATTAAAAGTTGGTTATATAGTGTTTCTGATATGTAAGGGTTCTTTAAGGTTTCTATGATATGATCTCCCAAGGTACCTATATGATTTTTCTGTGATTTCTAATTATTTCTCATCGAAATCATTTTTTTATCAAAATGTAATATAAATTATCTTTTTAAAGGAATGATAGTTCCATTTCTTAGTAAAAAGTTATGTTTTTAAGAAAAGGTTTTTCATGGGTTTTTGTTTTTTTCAATAGACTAATGGTATTTCTTCATTTCATGTCCCTTAGTGAGTTATTTGTGCTCATACCATATTTTTTTAAAAAATAAAAGTATTTTAGGATGGTAAGGTAAAATAATATTTCAAGTTAAAAGTCATGAATATTTTCCTTGAAAAGAAATCATGTTTGGTTTTAAAAGTTTTATATAGTGAGAAAAATAGATACTGAATGGATCTAACATTCTTGTATTATATAGTTTTATTATGTATGATTTAGGACCTAATTTTCTAAAAATATAAACCTAAAAATATTCAAAAATTAAATAGAATGAATTCTTAACCATAAACTAAAGATTATATAATGTTTAAGGTAGGGTCTTTATAGAATTGCTCACTTTTCTATGGAAATATTTTTCTTTTTTCCCTTCTTTTCCACATATAAAACATTTTCTTATTCCTTTGATACATTATCTAGGGTGTATCTTTCTACATTTCTGACTTGAATGAAATAGATCCTCTTTTCTCTATGGTCTCCACCACTTGATCTCTTATTAGACTTCATCCCTCTCTTATTTGGGGAGTTTGAGAGTAGGTTATGTTATAGATTTTTAATAATATATAATGATTATTGATTAGTCATAATCAGAATATCTTTCAATCTATTCATTATCCCATTTGGTTGCTCATAATCAAAAAACATTCCATCATATTAAATGTCAACATGATTCCTTCAGGTTCCATCCAAGGACTAAAACCAAAAATAATAGTATGAGAAATAATAATCATAGTGGAAAACCCATATAATTATTGGATGTCTAATCATGTCACCTTCTTTTGAATTGAAGACAACATATCTTTAACTTAGATCATTCATTTAAATTATATATTCAAATACTTCATAATGGTTTATATGTAACACCCCAAGCTTCCATGGTGCGTTTCCCTTTGAATAATGCAATAGCTTGCATTGTACGCAACTTCGAGATTCTAACACACCACGACCAATCAAAACCAGCTCTTATGAATAGTAATACCCAATTTTTCAAATTTTATAAATTTTATCTTTCAAAATGGACTTTATTTTTGGATTCAGAATATTGAAATTAGCTTAGGGTGAATTTTTGGTATTTTTCTAAAAACTTTCAATTTTGATGAATAGTGAAAAAACATTACGTTATTAGTTAAAACCAACTTTTTATTTAAATAATTAGTTATTTTATTTTAATTTATTTTATTCCAAAATAGATACATAATACATATATATGTTCAATATAATTCATTGGAGTCATTTTATAATAAGTTTAAATATATAAAATTTTATCGGACTATTTACCGTCTTTACCCACCTCTTAGAAGCATTTGCAAATTTGTATAAAACATAATTTTATCGCTTATGTGAGTTGAATTTTAAAAATCTGAGAGACATGGTTAATACCAGTAAGTAAAATGTGGTTAAATAAGATGAAAATAATATTTGAGGAATAGTAACTTTTTACTTTTATTTACCACGGTTAAAAGTAAATAGGGCAATTTAGGGTAAAAATGATATCATAATTACCCTAACATGTGTCCTAATTCTGTTGGATAAGTGTAATTCGACCAAAAACAACCTTAGTAATAAAATATGATCCATTAGTTCCACTTGGATTATATTAGGGCATTTATTATTATTTTATTTAAAGTCGAGTTTAAAGAGTTAAAATCAAAGTATAAAACCTAAAACATTTTTAATATAGGGTTATACATAAGATAAATTCGACTATAAATATTAATTATAAATATAAAAATATTTTCTACATAATGGTATTTTATTTAAAAAAATTAGACATTAAATAATTAAATTTATTTATGACACAATGATGATGTAGTAATTACCTTATTAATGAAATATTAAAATAATTTATATTATAAATATCCAAATAAATTTAATTTTAGACTTTTAATGAATTACATTAATTTTATAGGATAATATGACATGTTAGTGTTGATTAAATGAATTTTTTTTAAGTAATAATTTTGTTATGAATTTAACAAAACCAAAATACCAAATAGTGTCAAAATTGACATAAAAGAGTTTTTAAAAAAAATATTATATTATTAATTGATATTCTATTCCTAAAAATATAAGGTTCAGAAATAGGGCTTAAATAATATTATATATGTCATTAATTAACCACTTGAGGTTATATTAGAAGTTTATAGTAAGTTTTATATCCAGATAATATAAAAATACAAAGAGACATGGTAAATGTCAAAGTATTTTACTAAGAGTTAAATCTAAAATACAAGGTTAATATGATGACCTAAACCTATCTAAAACATTTTGGTTGAGAGTTTTTATACCCATACCCACATTATACTTTAAATAATTAATTTTGTATCCAATATAAACCGAAAGTGATTTTATTATAAAATAATATTTCAAGCTTTTCCTAAAGTGACCCTCACCTCTCTTATAAAAGAGAACCTACACTTCTCTCAAATTCACACCTTTAAAGCCATTTAGATCGGCCAAAAACTACCCTAATATCCTCTCAACTGACCTAAATTTACCCTAGAGTCCTTAATTTAGTAATAAATCTATCCTAAGTATATCTTTTGATCAAATCAAAAGGAAGAACCTGAAGAAGATGTAAATATTTAATCACCTCTTTCAAGTTCTTTTCTTCTTCCACTTCCTCTTTCTTTGTTGTTTCAATTCTAAAAAAATAACTCCAGTATATTCTATATACTGTGATGTTATTATAAAAATGGTACAACCATATTCATTATTCTATCCATACTATAAATGACAAATTCAATATACGTGTTTACGTATGGATTACCGTCTCCACGTCGTGGTGTAGTTTGTTATTCAAACACTTCATCATTTGAATGGGTATAATAATTAGTAAAAATGATATAAATAATAAATATAACATGATAATTATTCTGTATATATGATATATCATCTAATAATATAGTATTTTAATATAAAAAGAATGATATTGTTGCTCGTGTGTACGTACGGATTACCGTCTCCACAAACGCGATCAGATTCATTCCCCATCGTAATCATTCAAGAATAATTTTCATTTTATGATTAAAAATAATTTTTATGAACATAATATCATTCTATATATGAATCAAATACATCCTATCTATCACATACATGGCATACGTAACCAATCATATAAAGGAAAACGAATCAGTTAACACCCGAAATGATGATACTACTAAAATATCATTAACAAAGCAATATTAGTTTATCATATATGATTTCATATTAATATATATGGTTCTTGTATAATTTATTAACAATTATTTCACCATTATAAATAAGTTTAACCTACCCTCGACCAAGGAAAAGTACAAGGCAAGGGTTAATTTCACAATCTCTTTATTATCCAAGGTTGATTTTACGTAAGTATCTAATAGGACCTCTTTATCATCCACATCCATGTTTCTTAAAAATATATTCCAAAACATTTTTACTATTTACTAGACTATGGGTTAAAGTCATTTATACCCTTTTTTTACTTTTTATAAAATTGTTTGAAAGTAATATTTCCATCGTTTTCCAAACAAGGTACCTTATGACCTTTTCGACAAAATTAAGGTAAGAATGTTTTTTAACATATACGGCGGGTGCGGCTATTTTCCACCATTATAACGTCTTCGAACTTTCCCTTACAATATTATAATAATATTTTCAAAATAAATATTTTCTTTTATAAATATATGACTTTTAAATGATTTCAAAATAGAAAGCGATATTTCTTTAAAAAAATTTTGATTTCACCTATGTCGACATCCTTTGATGGATTGTGAGCTTATTTAAAGTTGATTTGTTATGATATAAGACTTCCATATTATATTGAAGGTTTTGTGATATGTTTGACTATTGATGTGTTATTTTTATACCATTCATGGCTTATGGATAAAGTATTGACATTTCGTATGCTATTTTTAATACGAATGTTTATGTTATGTTTAAACCTTTTCATATGAGGAATGAATTGGACTTAGTAAGCGATGGGTGGAGCCCGCTATAGCTCCTCGATGAATCGGTAGTGCTCATGAGACAAACTAGTGTCTTGGAACAAGGCCTTGATAAAATCTTATTTGTATTCTTGGCACAAGGCCTTGACTATGTGGTTATGAAGTCTGACATTATGCATTCCATCACTATGAAAGTGGCTATTGATATTGCATGTAATTATTCGACTAGTAGAATATATATGTGAATAAGTAAATGGAATTATTTGATTTTATATTTTCCATATTATTCTGAAGTTCAAGTTTAAAAGGCTTTTGTTTTAGTCTAACATTTCCTTAAATGTTTTGGATTATTTATGAAAGTTTCCGCTATATTTTTATCTTTACTGAACATCTGAGCTCACCCCTTTCTATGTTTTATTTTTTCCCCGGATGCGAAGAAGTATATTATGACTAACCTGAAGGGATAGTATAAGGGATATGAGGCCTATGGAGAATATGTTTTTGTAGTTTTTCATTTTATTATGTAATGTAAAACTTATGAATGTATCTAGTATTTCCAAGGCTACTAAACTAATCGGTCTTTCGAGACTTGATCTTTTGTGATCATGACAATGTTATGTAATAATGAACCGACTCTGGGTAACTAGGGTATAGGAATTACAGTTGGTATCAGAGAAAGTTTAGTATAAACCATGGAAGCTAGATTTAGAAAAACTCTTATTAGAGAACATTGCCCTAAGATAGACTTTGAGGACTAGTATTGAAGAACTTACTAGAATTTTGGTATTGTAGAGTTTTTATAAGTTTTCCGAGAAATACATCCCTGTCTAGATACGAGCAGGTAGAGTCGGATCTGGAAAAGATGTACCTAGGGGTAAAACCTGAAAACACCGCTTTGAGCTAGAGTCGAACGGGAACTCGTGCACGACAATGAGCCTTGATGCACTCTTGGTTACGACACTCTTGGGGGAAATGATTAAGATATTTATCATTTCTATACAAACCATAATGAAGGGTTTATGATTATATACTTCCTCAAAGAAAATATTTTTATGATTATGGATTATATCCATCAATTTCTCAATTTATTTTAAGTGTTTTACAAGTTTCCAGTTATGTATTGTGATTCATAAACTAATCTAGTGTATGGAATTTTTTAGAAATGGCTCCTAGTGGAAGGAATGGAAACTGTATCAATGCACGTAATCCATGTAGGGATTTCCCTCATACTCAAGATAATTATAGTGGAGTTGGTGAAGAAACTAGTGCTGATTAGCTTATCACCATACTGGGACAACTCACTCATGTTATGAATAAAAACCTTACCCATATAGAGAACCTTGATCCACAACGTAGAGAATCAATATTAGACCGCTTCATGAGGCAACAATCATGAAAATTCAAAGGGAGTGAAAATCCATTAGTATCTAAGAAATGGATAAATTCCTTAGAGAAAATATTTGATGCTTTTGGGAGTAGCGAAAGAGAAAAAGTTTTCATGCCAGTTTATCACCTCATAGGAGATGCAGATCAATGGTGGTCACTGATTCAAAACACAAAGGAAGATGATGAAGTATCAAATATTGAATAAAATGAGTTTAAAGAGATTTTCTTAGAAAAATACTTTCCTCGTGACCATCGAGTGGATATGGAAATACAATTTCTGAGTCTGAGGAAAAAAGAGGATGAGAAAGTCACAAAATGTGAGGCTAACTTTACAAGGTTAGAAAGGGATGTAGCAGATTATATACATAACACAAGGAGTAAGATTGATCGATTGTTTTCTGGGTTAAACCATTTATTCATCGAGAATTAGTCTCACAATCCTTCTCATTATATGAATATATTATCTCATCTGCTATCAAGACACAAAAATAATTCTCTAAGTCTTACAACTTTAAAGAAAAGCAGGAGAATAAGAAACCTATAGAACACTCTGGAAATGGAAATAAGGGGAAGAAGGGAAAAGTTGAATATCCATCATGAGGTAAATGTGGAAAGAAACACTCTGGTACTTTCTTGAAGGGAATGAGAGTCTTTTACAAGTGTGGTGAAAAGGACACCAATCTCATGATTGCAAGGGGATGAAGGAGGTTTTTTAATGGTAAAATTATAGAGAAAAGTGTCATTATTCAAATGAATGTCCTAAGCGCTAAGGGAACTTACCACAAAAAGGCCAAGGGAGAAAGTCCAAGCTTATGCTATCACTACTGCTGAGTTTGAATATCTGAAAGACATGGTGGTAGGTAATTTAATGGCTTCCTTAAGTTTAGAAAATTATTTATTTGATTCTCGATCATCGCACTGTTTCATATCTTCCTAGTTTTCTATGAAAATTAGATATTTTCAATTTAACTTAACAAGGGAGTTGTCCATCAAAACACCTAAGGGATGTATCATCATAACAAAGTTGTGTGAATAAATTATCATTAGGGAATATAAATGTTCTTTATCTTGTGATCTCATCTTCATATCCATGATTTAATTTGATATAATCCTCAGTATAGATTGGATTTCAGACCATGATGAGAAGATTTATTGTAAGAAGAAGGAGGTTACAATTTTTGATGATGATAAGGAGTACCTTATCTTTAGAGAAAAAAATCACCACCTGATTCTTATCTAGATCCACCACCAATAGCTCTACTAAATTCAATTATTGGGGAGGATGAGAATGAAATAATTATGGGAGAGGAAAAGGATGTTTGAATTGAGTACATTCTTATTGTGCAAGAATATGTTGATGTGTTTCCAAAGGATTTACTTGGACATCCTCCAGATCGAGAAATTGAGTTTTCTATTGATTTAATTCCTGGTTCAAGGCACATATCGAATACCCCTTATAGAATGTACACTATGGAATTAGTGGAACTAAGGAAACAACTAGAGGAATTGAGTAATAAGGGATTTATTCACCCAAGTGTTTCTCCATAAGGAGCCCATGTACTTTTTATTAAGAAGAAAGATAGATCTATAAGGTTGTGCATTGACTACAGGGAGATCAATGATATGACAATAAAGAACTAGTATCATCTACCTCACATTGATTATTTATTCGACCAACATCATGGAGCTCAATATTTTTCAAATATTGAACTTTGATCTGGATATCATCAGTTGTGTGTGAAGTAGGAAGACATTTCGAAAACATCATTTCAAACCAAGTATGGGCATTACAAGTTTATAGTAATGCCTTTTGGGCTGACTAATGCACCCTCTATTTTCATGGATCTAATGAATAGAGTTTTCAAGGAAAATCTTGATGACTTTTTAGTGGTATTTATTGATGATATCCTGGTATACTCTAAAAGATATGAAGATCATGAAAATCACATACGCACCATTATTAAAACCCTCAGAAGAAATAAATTATATACGAAGTTTAGCAAGTGTGAATTATGGATTCAAGAGATTTATTTTATTTTCCATATTGTCTCTAAGGTTGGAATATTTTTTGATCCTTCAAAGACCAAGGCAATCCAAGAATGGAAAACACTGACGAGTATAATTGAGGTATGTAGTTTTATTAGTTTAGCAGGTTATTATCGGCATTTTGTCCATAATTTTGCCCGATTGGCTAACCCATTAACCAAGATCACACATAAAGGGGTTAAATTTGTTTGGAAAAAAGAGTGTGAAGAATGTTTTTAAGAACTGAAGAGAATACTAGACAATACTCCTATCTTGACTCTACCATCAGGGAACAACATATTTTTTATTTATAGTGATGAGTCAAAGAAAGGACTTGGTTATGTCCTTATGCAGAATGGTAGAGTTATTTCCTATGCATCACGATAGCTAAAACTTCATGATCAAAACTATCCTACTCACGATCTTGAGTTAGCAGCTGTAATATTTTTTCTGAAAATATGGAGACACTATCTCTATGGTGAAAAATGTGAGATTTATACTTATCAGAAGAGTTTGAAGTATATTTTCTCACAAAAATAACTCAACAAGAGGCAAAGGAGATGTCTTGAACTACTCAAGGATTATGATTTCACAATACACAACCACCCAGGGAAGTCAAATAAGGTGGAAGATGCTTTGAGAAGAAAGGATCATGGTGTTTTGAACAAGATGAGAGTTGAAAGGGATCCAATTTTCATGGATCTAGTGAAAATTGATATGGGAATAGTTATGGAAGGTGAAACATCAATACTTTTTCAAATGGTTGCAAAAACATATTTACTAGAAAGGATAGAAAGTTCTCAGGCTGATGATGAGGAGTTTCAAAAGATGATTAAAGTTGTGAATGATGGTAGATTGAGTGACTTCATATATGAAGATGAGATTTTGAAATTTGGGAAGAGACATTGTGTTCCCGATATACCGGATCTAAAAAGGGAATTTTTAGATGATGCTCATAGCTCCAATTTCTCTATACACCCTGGTATCACCAAGATGTATAGAGATTTCAAAAAAACATTTTTGTAGGGACAACATGAAGAGGGAGATTGATGATTTTGTGTCAAAATTTATGGTTTTTCAACAAGTGAAAGCTGGAAGGAAACATCCTGGAGGATTCATGAAACCTCTTCCCATACTTGAGTGGAAATGGGATAATATTACGATGGACTTTGTCATGGGGCTACCAAATACTCCAAGAAGGAATGATGCAATATAGGTCATTGTTGATCGTCATACCAAGTTAGCATATTTTCTTGCTATAAGAGATGATTTACCACTTGAATGTCTAGAAAGACTATATATTAATGAAGTTTTAAGGATTCAAGGAGTACCCTTATCGATTGTTTCTGATCGTGATCCCCTTTTTACATCAAGATTCTAGAAAATTATTCAGAAAGACCTGGATACTGAACTTTGTTTGAGCACTGCCTACCGCCCTCAAACTGATGGACAATTAGAACAGACTATTCAAACCTTATAAGACATGTTGATATCTTACTCACTTTACTTTCAAGGTATATGGGATCAATATTTACCTCTAGTTGAATTTTCCTATAACAATAGCTTCTATACAAGTATTCAGATGGCACCATATAAAGTCTTATACGGAAAGAGATGTCGCACACCAACTTGTTGGAATGATGTTGGTGAAAGAAAACTCATAGGCCCAGAACATGTTGAGGAAACAAAGAAAAAGGTGAAGGTTATTCAAACCCACATCAAAGTATCCCAAAGTAGGAAAAATAGTTATACTGATAACCGAAGGAAGGATTTGGAATTTCAAGTAGAAGACCATGTTTTCTTGAAGGTATACCCATGAAAGTGTGTTAAACATTTTGGTAAGAAGTGTGAATTGAGTCCCAGGTACATCGGACCTTTCAAAATTCTAGAATGAATTGGAGTTGTAGCTTATCATTTGGAAATGCCTCCAAGTCTCTCCAAAGTTAATGATGTGTTCCATGTATCACTATTGAGAAAATACATGCCTGACCCAACGCATGTACTCACTTATGAGGAAATTGAATTGGAACCTGATCTGCCTTATTGTGAAGAGCCTGTCAAAATTCTTGATACAGGAGAACAAGTGCTGAGAAACTGAATAACTAGTCTGGTAAAAGTTCTATGGAGAAACCATAAGATGCAAGAGGCAACGTGGGAACTAGAGGAACTTATAATGAAGAACCACCCAAATATTTTTGTACGGTAGTATTATAGAAATTTAGAGGATGAAATTATTTGAAGGAGGAAAGAATGTAACACCCCAAGCTTCCATGGTACGTTTCCCTTGGAATAATGCAATAGCTTGAATTGTACACAACTTCGATATTCTTACACACCGCGACTAATAAAACTAGTCATTATGAATAGTAATATCCACTTTTTGAAATTTTATAAATTTTATCTTTCAAAATGGACTTTATTTTTGTATTTGTAATATCAAAATTATCTTAGGGTGAATTTTTTGTATTTTTCTGAAAACTTTCAATTTTTGATGAATAGTGAAAAAACACCGTGTTATTGGTTAAAACTGAATTTTTATTTAAATTATTAGTTATTTTATTTTAATTTATTTTAGTTCAAAATATATACATAATACATATATATGTTCAACGTAATTCATTGGAGTCATTTTATAATAAGTTTAGATATGTATAATTTTATCAAACTATTTACCGTCTTTACCCACCTCCTAGGAGCATTTACAAATTTGTATAAAACTTAATTTTACCACTTATATGAGTGGAATTTCAAAAATTAGAGAGAAATGGTTAATATTAGTAAGTAAAATGTGGTTCAATAAGATGAAAATAATTTTTGGTGAATAGTACCTTTTTTACTTTTATTTACCACGGTAAAAGGGTAATTAAAGGTAAACATGATATCGTAATTACCCTAAAACATGTCATAATTCTATTAGATAAGTTTAATTTGACAAAAACCAACCTTAGGAATAAAATATTATCATTTAGGTCCACTTGGATTAGATTAGGACATTTATTATTATTTAATTTAAAAGAAGAGTTAAAAGAGTTAAAATCAACGTTTAAAAACTAAACCATTTTTAATATAGGGTTATACATAAGATAAATTAGACTATAAATATTAATTAGAAAGATAAAAAAATTCCTACATAAAGTTATTTTATTTATAATTATTAGACATTAAATAAATAAATTTATTTATGACACAATGATGATGCAGTAATTACCTTATTAATGAAAGATTAAAATAATTGATATTATAAATATCCAAATAATTCAAATTTGAGACTTTTAATGAATTAAATTAATTTTATAGGTTAATATTAAATGTTAGGGTTGATTAAATGAATTTTATTCTAATTAATAATGCTGTTATAAATTTAACAAAAACAAAATACCAAATAGTGTCAAAATGACATAAAAGAGTTTTTAAAACAAATATTATATTATTAATTGATATTTTCTTCCAATAAATATAAATTTCTACCAAAGGGATTAAGTAATATTATATATGTAATTAATTAACCACTTTATGTTCTATTGGAAGTTTATAGTAAGTTTATTAACCATATAATATAAAAATACAAAGAGACATGGTAAATGTCAAACTATTTAACTAAGAGTTAAATCTAAAATATAAGGTTAATATGATGACCTAAACCTATCTAAAACCTATTTTTTGAGAGGTTTTATACCAATATAAACCTTATAATTTAATTAATTCATTTTGGATCCATTAGAAACCGAAAATGATTTTATTATAAAATAATATTTCAAGATTTTCCTAAAGTGACCCTCACCTCTCTTATAAAAGGGCACATTCCCTTCTCTCAAATTAACACCTTCAAAGCCATTTGGATCGGCCAAACCCTACCCAAATATCCTATAAACTTACCTCTCTTCATCCCAGAGGCCTTACTTTAGTCATAAATCCATCTTAAGGATCCCTTTTTATCAAATCAAAAGGAAGAACCCGAAGAAAAGGTAAATATTTCATCACCTCTTTCAAGTTATTTTCTTCTTCCACTTCCTCATTCTTTGTTGTTTACATTATAAAATAATAACTCCAGTATCTTATATATAATATGATGTTATTATAAAAATGGTATAACCATATTCATTATTTTATCCATCCTATAAATGACGAAGTCGGCATACGTGCGTACGTACGAATTGTCGTCTCCACGTCGTGGTGTAGTTTGTTATTCAAATACTTCATCATTTGGATGGGTATAACAATGAGTATAAATGATGTAAATAATAAATATAACATGATAATTATTATTTATATATTATATACCATCCAATTATATACGATTTTAATATCAAAAGAATGGTATTGTCGCTGGTGTATACGTACGGATTACCGTCTCCACGAACGCGATGAGATTCATTCCCCATCATAATCATTCAAGAATAATTGTAATTTTATAATTAAAAATAATGTTTATGAGCATATTATCATTATTTATATGAATAAAATACATCCAATCCATAAAAAACATGGCTTATGTAACCAATCATATAAAGGAAAATGAATCAGTTAACACCCGAAACGATGATACTACTAAAATATCATAAACAAAGCAATATTAGAAGATCATATATGATATCATATTAATGTATATGGTTCATTTATAATTTAATAACAATTATTTCACAATTATACAGGAGGTTAAACTAACCTTGAACAAGTAAAAGTACAAGGTAAGGTTTAATTTCACAATCTTTTTATTATCCGAGGTTGTTTTTACGTAAGTATCTACTGGGACCTGTTTATCATCCACATCCATGTTTCTTAAAAATGTATTCCTAAACATTTTTACTATTTAATAGACTATGGGTTAAAGTAATTTATACCCTTGTTTGACTTTTTATAAAATGGTTCGAAAGGAATCTTTATGTCGTTTTCCAAACAAGGTACCTTATGACCTTTTCGACAAAATTAAGGTAAGAATGTTTCTTTAACTTATATGGAAGGTGCGGATATTTTCCACTATTATAACATCATTGAAGTTTCCCTTATAATATTATAAGAATAGTTTCAAAATAAAATTTTTCTTTTATAATTATATGACTTTTAAATTATATCAAAATAGAAAGAGATATTTCTCTAAAAAAAGTTTAGATTTCATCTATATCGACATCATTTGATGGATTGTGAGCTTATTTGAAGTTGATTTGTTATGATACAAAAATTTCATATTTTATTGAAGGTTTTGTGATATTTTTGACTATATATGTGTTATTTTTATACCATTCATGGTTTATGGATAAAGCATTTACATTTTGTATGCTAATTTTAATATGATTGTTTATGTTATGTTTAAAACTTTTCATATGAGAAATGCATTGGACTTAGTAAGTGACAGGTGGAGCCCGCTATAGCTTCTCAATGCATTAGTAGGTCTCATGAGAAAAACTAGTGTCTTGGAACAAGGCCTTGAAAAAATCTTATTTTTACTCTTGGCATAAGGCCTTGACTATGTGGTTATGAAGTCTGTCATTATGCATTCCATCATTATGAAAGTGGGTATCGATATTGCATGTGATTATTCAACTAGTAGAATATCCATGTGAATAAGTAAATGGAATTATTTGATTTTATTTTGCCATATTATTCTGAATTTAAAGTTTAAAAGGCCTTTGTTTTAGTCTTGCATTTCCTTAAATGTTTATGATTATTTATGAAAGTATCCTCAATATTGTTATCCTTACTGAGCATCTGAGATCACCCCTTTCTATGTTTTATTTTTCCTAGGATGCGAAGAATTATATTACGACTGACCTATAGGGATAATATAAAGGATATAGGTGTGGCATATTGAGACTATGTTTTTGTAGTTTTTCATTTCATAATGTTATGTAAAACTTATGAATGTATCTAGTAGTTCTAAGACTAGTAAAATAATCGGTCTTTCGAGACTTGATATTTTGTGATTATACCAATGTTATGTAATAATACACTGAATCTGGGTAACTAGGGTGGGGGGATTACATCATAAATATAATTTGAATTATCCTAAGTATATCCCATGAGAGTGTAAAATAATATGTGTAGTATAGCCCCTTATAATGCACCAGGTGATGATTGAGTCAAATCCCAATGCTCCCTCATCAGAGTTATTACACCCTAAGTACTGTTGTTCTAGAATCACGTCCACTTGTAGTATCTAGAAATGAATGTTTTTCTAAGAAAACCCATATAATCTCTTCCTTAAAAAACAATATGATGGCCTTATATAATTATTCCCAAAATATATCATAGTTTTATGTTCCCTAATCTTTGATTTCCAAAATGTATTTCTCAAGTTGTCTACTAAACTTTCTATCATACCAACTATAAATACATCAACCGTAATATCCTAGAGGTGGTGGTTACTTTTTTACATTGGTTCTAGATACAAGTGATCACATCCCAAATGAACACAATAGTTTATTAGTCTTAATAAACTAGATACATACTTGAATCTCACATTACATTTTAAAGAATAAAATACAATATACTGAGAGTAAAAATTTGTGCATCCTTGAACTCAATTAAATATTCCTTCTTCATATCTTAGGGAAAGGGAACAAAATAAGGGAGATATTTGATGATAATAAAAATTTTCATAAACCAGAAGATATCATGGATAAGTGAAGAACAATCAATAAGGAATCAATATGGTAAGGTTAATATCAGAACACAAATTACATTTAGTTAATAGCATGAGCACAAAATGTATCCTTGCATAATATCACTGAAATAATATCATGGATAATAACAACTAAATTCTTAATAAATTAAATTATTAATATTTTATTTCATGATATCAAACATCATGATATTTATACCTTCAATACCTTTAACAATATATTTTAAAACTATGGGTAATACCCATTAATTACTAGCTTATTTATTCTCCTCAAGAGATTTTCGATGCATTAATGTGATATATAATTTCGGACCCCACCCATCACGTCATGTTCAATGCATTCATCATATATATAATGATCAATTTAATTCATGAAAAATATTCCTTATCAATAAATATCTATATTGAGTAATGAATATGAATTATGAAAAATTCCTCAGTCAACCAAATAAATTTAAAGGTAAAACAACATATGTAGACAATATAAATCTTTTAATAAATAATCATATCCATGATACAAATAATATGGATATTTAAGAGAAATATAATGTCCAATGATCATAAGAAAGTGAATATTCAAGGGAAAGTTAATGATTACAAAAAAATAATAAATAAATAAAATATCAATACTTTACCTTTTCAAATTGAATGTAAACCATCTAGAGAAATAATAAGTATGGTATCATTACAATATATCCCCAGTGGATTTTATTTAAAATACTTTTTTTCTTTGATGAATAGAAATACTATAGAAAGGTTTTGAAAAGTATTCTTAAGGAAAATACATTTTCACTTCGAAAATCACTTTTGAAAACTATAAATTTCAATGATATTACAAAAAACATTTTATTTTAAAAGAATCTTGTAAACTTGTAAAGTAATATTCAAAGTGATGAGTATTCATTATGGTGTAAAGGTTACATTAATGCTAAGTATGTTAAAAAAATAAAGATTACTTTCATATTTTTATAATAAAAGTCAAAAGTACCTTTTTGTATAATGATGGGAATATTATTGTTAAAACATTTTTTGGAAATATAATTATGGTTAAAAATGAATTTAAAAATCTATAGTAAAATATATTTTAAAGATATTTTTAGAAAACAAAGATTTGGAAGAAAATGATTTTTGACTAAAGAGAGAAATGAAGTTGGATTTTATTAAAAAAGATCTCAAACATTTTAACTATAAAAGAAAGGGAAATATTAATATCACTTGAAGAAATCATAAATAATAAGAAGATATTAAAATTAAAAGGTTTTATTAGAAAATTATCAAATAATTTACTTTAACTTAGATTCAAGTATAAATAAACCCGAATAAAATGATATTGAAACATAAATCTCTTACCACTTTGGTAAATTTTGAATTGTAATCCCCATGAGAGGAAAAGATTAAACATTAAATTACATGAATATATATATATATATATATATATATTAATGATAAAACATATCAAAGGTTCGATATACACACCTCATAAAACAAGATAGATATAAAACATGACATTTTTTCCAAAGAAGACAATTTGAGACGAGAAAACATTACAATGATCATAACGTTGAAGTGAGAATAAATCATTAAATAAATTGTATGTATTAAATTTAAAATCACATAAAATATTTTTAAATACGACATTATATAATCAAAATTCATTACACACATAATCTTAGAATATCAAAGATAATAAATATATCCCAAAGAAAATAAATTGAGTAATGAAATTCTTTACAACTTGGTAATTTTCAATAGAAATCCCATTGGATGAAATAATTCATATTAATTATTAAAATAATATTAATTATTTTTTATTTTTTATATTACATTAAAAATTTGTATCATATAGACCATAAAAATAAATTAGGTGCATAACATTACAATATGCCCAATTGAAAGGAAAAATTCCTTACATCATGCTTCATTTTAGTTAAACACACTTGAGACTACAATATATTGGTTTTAATCATGTTATTAATTTATAATATAACCATATTAAAGTTTATAATATCATATATTACCCTATTATAATATCTTACCACTCATTTGTTAACAATATTCAATTATTATTGTTTCGGGTGTTAATTGCTTTTTTCTCATGAGTGTTTTGTCATGAAATCTTTTATTATTTTGTATAGAACATAGTTTCATTATATAAAAAATTATATTAACATTATAAATATAATATTTAATTATTAGATACATTTTTATAACTATTCCGAAAAAATTGACCTGGAAACTGAATCGCATTGCTTCATGGAGATGGAAGGTCATATGTTTGTACAAGTGATGATATCATTCTCTTAATGGGTCAGAGGGTAAATAAGTGGATGCTATATTAATTTTATAGAACACATAAAAATTTATAGGTACGATATAAATTTATTATTTACATTATTATGAATATCCCTATGATTTAGTGATGGAAAAAAATTACATCGGTTTGCAAGATGATAGTTCACAGTACACACGAGCGATGGCTTTGTTTCCCATTTTATGAATAAATAAATGGATAAATATTATGTCATAATCATAATTACATCTAAGTATATGTTAGAAGTTTTTGTTAATATCTTTCAATTTTTAATATATAATTTAAGATTGTAAAATAATAAAGAAAAAGAAAGAACTTCGTTAAGATGATTACCTTCCCTTAGAGAGACCTCCTTTGGATATCTTCTTAAGGACCCTATGGTTGGTATTTTTTTAGGATTGGAACCTCTAGAATATGACTAAGGATGTTGAGGATATATTTTTTCTAGGTTTGTTCGATACAAATGGTATTATATATGTGATTAAGTGAAGGGATGAAGTGTCCCTTTATAATTGAGGAGGAGGACTTAAATGGAATTTTCTAAAATAATAAAACATACCCATATTTTTCACATGAAAAATGAAAAAAATGGATACTTGTTAAATATTAGATGTTATAAGATCTATATATGTCCATAATATATTATTTAGAAGAGTTTTTATATAATTTTAATTCTTATCCTCTTATTATAATCCCCTGGTAAACCCATTTTAACCATAACCATGGTAAAATAGTTTTCTTGTCTTCACTATTCATTATGACCAAAAATTAAGTTGAATTATTATATAATATAAATTATTATGTTTTCAAATATTTAATAAATTTTGAAAAATTCAATTCAAGTAATTGGTAGAATTTAATTTAAAATAAAAATTACAGATGTGTCAAAAAACTTGTTTTCAAGAAATGCATTTTCAAGCATAAGATGATATTCTATTCACTACATGACCAGTATTCATCATGAGATGGACTTAAATTAAAATTTATATATATATAATCTATAAATTTCATTTAAATAATTCCTATATAAATATTATTTTAAATGATTAAAATGGAGGAATATTATGCACTTAAAAACAGTTTTCCAAAAAAGTACGATTTACACCTAAAAACGTGTATCAAAATCATGTATAAAATGACTCAAATGTAATTAATTATTTTAAATATAATTAAAAAATATTTTTAGTATTAAATAAAATTCAAATCATAATGTAACTATAAAATTACCTAATTTAATGAAAATACATAATGGTGTTAAAAAAATGTTATTTTCCACAATTCACTGAAAACTCAGCCTTTTCAAAAAAATAAAAAAAATCACCATAACATAATTTTGATATTTTTATTTAAAAAATATTTAATTTTTATAAAATAAAATTTCTAAATGTGTAATAAATTTATAATAATTCTGAAAATAAAATGAAAAATAAAACCATTTTTTAAAGAATATGTATTTTGAAGTATAAAATGACTTTACTAAAAATTTGAGTGGTTATTTACTAAGAAATTATCAAAAAATATATATTTATTATGAACTATCTATATAAATTTCACAATTTTTTTTAATTTTATTTATACCCACTATTTAAAATTTTAGGTTATAGTGGTCATATATGAATTGTATCTCACAATTCATTTAGGCTCGGTGTTTTCTGTCATATACACTATCAAATATAATGTTCTTCTTATAAAGTATTTAGCTTGTGTGTACCACAACCAATTGGAATAGAAAATTATTTTAAGATAAATATTTTATAAAATATTAGGGTGTTATAGGTGTGGTGTTAACATGTCGGGGTTTGGTAAGGAAGGTTTAAATTAATTAATATTAGCCTCAATTAGTTTAGAAATTCCAATGTCTTGTGAATAATTGTTGGATAAAAGACATTAATTTCCCATTTGATATTATCCAAAAGATCTAAGATAAATAAATCAATAGAATTTATAGGGTAATATAAACCAAGAGGTTTATTAGTGTTTCAAAAAAATAGTTCATAATTTATTATTGAACATGCCTGATGAATCCAAAATATAACTCTTGGTGGTTTTCATGTAAAGAAGGATCAATGTGTAATTCCAATGCCCATGTGAAATAAACCTTGGTTGTTACCTAATTAGTAACATAAATCCATTTAATATAGGCTAATTCATATCCCTATATAAATAAAGGCATGAATGTTAACCATTGATCAAGTGGATCTTAAGTCAGATCAAAGTATTATTCTACTTGGAAGATATTTTCAAGTTGATGAGAAACATTAAAGAATGTGATATGAATTTTGGGAGTGTATAAAGGTGGTTTTTGAGTTAATATCCAAGACTTTATGGTAATTTCTTTGAGATAAGAGACCTTTATTTCTATAGTATGTCATTGGTGATCAAATTAAAGTTGTATCGCTTGTATTTCATAGATGTACTAGAGTAGAAACTCATCTTGTATATCATTTTCGATTTTAGTGGTATAGCAGGGTAATGAAATCTCTAAAATGATATGACTATAAGGATAATTCTATTTTGAGATGGTAAATCACTCCATAAGAAAAGAGAATAAAATGAGTTAGAAAAAAAAATGATTATGCCTCGTATTTCATTTAGTTTTCCCTCTCAAATAGGGCAATTACAACTTAATTCTTTTCCTAATGAAACATATAAGAATAAAAGTAAAGAAATTATAAAACTAAATTATAGAAACTTAAAATTATAATAAAAAATTCATGTTGGGGACTTCTGTGAATGTTGTGATCTTCTATTTTTCACCTCTCTCACTTTTTTCGTTCTACAATAGTGGTTGGGTCAATTTAGGAAATATGTTGGGGTTCCATCAATACTATAGAAAATTTATTTATCTGTGCTAAAAATTTCTTGTATCAATGCTAAAAAATGGAATTAGTAAGTGAAATTAAAATCCATACACGTTTATCAGCCCCAGTAGAGGCGGTTTTTATCAGTTCATATTCTAGTACTGATAAAGGTCTCCTTTATCAGTTTGTTTTTTAGCACTGACAAAATATTTCTTTATCAGTTTTGGGTTTAAGGCTGATCAAGACCCATTTTATCTATACTATAGTTTTCACTGATAAAAAGGGAATTTATCATAACTACACCTAGAATTGATAAAGTTTAATACCATCTGCTATGGAGTGATAACATCTATAAAAATAAAACTCCAGAGCAACTGATAAAAAACATAAATAAATAATTTAAATTTTAGTAAAATATTACATTAAGAAAAAAAACAAAATTTACATTTCTCCATCATTTAGATTTAGAAATTATATTAGAAAATTCAAGTACTATACAAATACATTTATGTAAAATTTACTAACAAATAAAAACAATTAAAACCAATAAAAAACAAATCTATCATATCATACATTCTCTAATCATAAAGAAAACCTTATATATAATAAATGTGAGTATATAATAAAATAAATTATTATTTTAGTAATAGTACATATAAAATAGAAAAAAATTTTAATTTAAGTGTCACATAATTCCTAATAAATTTAAATTGGGATGATATTAGGGTACTTAATATAAGTTAAAGATGAATATTTTGTTATTTTTCTAATGTATCATGATAATATGACTGTGTTTTATTAGTTTTTACTATGTTAGGTGAGTTGTCTACTAAAATGTTACTTTTATACAAAAAACACACACTTTGAGTCATACTAAACACATCTTGTGTTGGATTTATTTTTGGTTAACTCATATACCTCACAAATGAATTATGGATAATTTTTATAAAGTGTATATATAATTTTAGAATTTTCACTCAGTTTTGAGTATATGAGTGTGGTTTTAAACTAAAATGTCACGTTAAAATGACAACGTGCACTTTTAAACATACAAACCACACTGTGTTTTGAATTAATTTTTACTTAATTAATACAAATCGTAAATGAATTATAAATATTTTCCCTAAAACAATTAAAAAAACTTTATTGTGTTTTATTATTTATGAGTATGTGATTCATGTTTTGAATAAAAATGTTAGTTTTAAATGAAAACCTTCACTTTTGGACATAAAAATCACACCGTGTGTTGGATTGACATGAGGTTAATTTTAAATTTCAAAAATGAATCATGGATCATTGTCCAAAATTATCAATAAAATATGAGTTCATTTTTTTTATTTTGATTTTGTAATGAGCATTTTAGACAAAAATGTCTCATTAAAATAGAAACCATACACATTCAGTAAATAATTACACACTTCGAATTAAATTGACATTCTATTAAATCCTATACATAATGAAATGAATAATAGATTATATTCCTAATCTATCATGAAAATATGAGTTTATTTTTTTAGTTTTTACTGTTTGATTCACATTGTTAGCTAAAATGTTACTTTTATACTTAAAATAAGTTCTTTGAGTCTTACCGGACACACTGTTTAATTAATTTATGTTCAATTGATTTTGAAGCATAAAAAATAAATCAAAAAAATTTTCCCTAAAGTTTCCATAAAATATTACCATTTTTATTGGTCTTGAATTTGTGACACACGTTTTGAATTAAAATTTCACTTTTAAATAAAAATATACAATTTTATAAATAACAGTCACACAATATATCAGATTGATCACATGAGCCTCAGATTGGTTGGTGAGGACTCTCTAAGTGTATTCAAGAGACCCAGGTTCGAATCTGGGCAAAGACATATTTTTGGGTTACTGTAGCAGTATTGTAGCAGGTACTATATAAGTACTATATAAGTATTGTATCAGGTATTGTTCGGTACTATAGAATCCAGAACTATTCACCTTTAGGATGTTAGTTTGGGCCTGGAGTCCTTAAGGACTTTGGTCCACCCAAGGCCTTCGGTCTAGTTAAGGATTTTGGGCCACCTTAAGGCCTTCGGGCCACCTCAAGGCCTTTGATCCACCTCATTTAGATCATGTAGTGCAGATTAAACTAGACATACAAAATAAACTAGCTTCAGATGAGAACTCAAAGAAAGAAATTTCACTCGAACAAAGATATTTGTATATGAAATAATGAGAGGGTATGGCATTTTCTATAGGGACTAGTTCTGTGCACCTCTACACAAGTATTACTAACCGAACAAGCAATGTAAAGGTGGGAATATGACTTCAAGATCTAGACACTAGGGAGGTGGATTTACAAGTAGTCATGTTTAGGATAAATTCCTATAACACCTTCAGGCCATGTAATCCACTAAGCCTACAGGCCTTGTAAGGTTTCCCCTTATCCCTTTAAAGGGGTATTATCAAAAATCAATAAGAAGAAGGCCTTCAGGCCATTCGGGTATATCATATTGATGTGTGGTTAATTCCAATATGTTAAAAATTAATAATGAATCATTTTCAAAAAGTATAAAGGCAATAATATCTCATTTTCGTAGTTTTGATTATGTGACACATGTTTTGAACTAAAATATCATGTTTAAATCAAAAAACACACTTTCTATTATACCAGCCACATCATGTGTCAAATTGATGTGAAGATAATTCTTACATGCTAAAAATGAATCATTTATCATTTTCCTAAAGTATCAAGAAAATATAAGAGTTTTTCTCATATTTGAGTATGTGATGCTTGTTTTAGATAAAAAGGACACTTTTAAACTAAAAACATGCACTTGTAGTCAATTTGGTCACACCATGTGTCATATTTATTTGAGGTTAAATCATAAATTTTAAAAATAAATCAACTAATTATTTCCTAAAAAATCAATATAATTCAAGCATGTTTTCTTAGTTTTGAGTAAGTGACAATCATTTTGAAATTAAATGTTACTTTTAAAAGAAAACACACACTTTCACACAATTTGACCACACCATGTGTTAGGTTTATGTGTAGTTAATTCCCACTCAATATAAATGAATCAAATATCATTTTCTTAAAATATAATGAAAATTTATGAATTTTAACTCTATTTTGTCTATAAAATGCGTTTTGTAAGCTGACATGTTACTTTTTTACTAAAAGTACACATTATTTCATACATTCATTCAATGAGTCAGATTTATGTGCAGTTAAGTTTTATAAATCAAAGAAAACCATGGATTTATTCCCTAAAGTATCATGGTTGTACAGGTGTGTTTTCCATGTTTTCAGCAAGTGACATGCATTCTAAACTAAAATTTCACTTTTTGTAACGACCCAAAGTTTCATTAATGAAAATCCCTCTTGATCTAGTTAAATGTATCTTTATAAAAAATGTTTTTATAAGATGTAAACTTCTTTAGTTTTACGTTAAGATTTTTGACCGTTACTTTTATAGCCGTTGAACAGTGATCATCTGGGTAGTTTAAATATAAGGCTTTAACGAACCAATTTTCTACTCAGACAAAGCAAGTGATGGCCTCATCCAGTAGAATTGCCCCTTATGAAGCCCATTTGTCAGAGCTCGGAAAAGAGGTGGCGTCTTTGGGCTTTTCCCTTGACCAAGCCCAAGCTGAGCTTCATCAAGTCAAGATCGAACGTGATCGTCTACGGGAAAAATGGAAGTTGATTGAAATTACAACTCGAGCGATGTTATCCGAGCAACCCCAAGAGTCTGTCACCATCGCACACCTTACCCTTAGGTATTATGCGGCTATTTTAAGGGGTTATGTAACAAATAAGTAGCACCATGTTCATGTACATTATTTTTGTATATAATAATGAATATAATTTCTAGTCATTTTTGATACATTATAATTAGTTTTTAAAGTACAAATGGTGTTTTTAGTTATTATTTAATTAAGAATTATATTTTATTAAATTAAAGGATTTTTGAATTAAATAATATTTTAATAAAATATTATTATTAATATTAAATTAATTTTTTATTAAGTATAAATTATCTTATAATTTTATGAATGCAATTAAAATTTTTATTAAGGTTTGAAAGCCATTTCTGTCAAAACCCATGAATTTTTTTATAAATGTCAGTTTTTATTTTAAAATTGAAACTTCACATATTTAGAAAATTATTTAGATAAAATAAATATTATTTTTGAAATCAGGACGTCGAAATTATCCAACGGTGAATTTTTCATAATTTTCTGAGACAGTCAAATTTTTGGGTAAAAATTAAATACCATTTAAATATATAATGTGTTTTATGACATCATAATGACCCAATGGTGATGTAATAAAATACCATAATCCTTATGTTCGGCCAATATGTGTTTTATCATTAAAATAATGAGGTTTTGGGTTTGTTTGACTTACTTTTCAAAGCATTAATGGAGCCCTCAAGACTTATTCAACACTTTGCCTTTTTAAATTAATTTCCATGGGAGTGTGACTCACCTCCACATAAGAAGCCCTAATTTTTTAATAAGTTCGGACCTTGGACTTGTAAAATATTGTCTTCCTCTTTCCTTTTCCAGAAACCATGGGCAAATACCATGGAATGGTTTGTGGTTTGGATTATTTTAATATAAGGGGTCCCAAACCTAAATAATAAAGAATTCTCTCACCTTTCCTATATAAACTCACCCAAGCTCCCACTTCCTCCTCACTAAAATCCATTGTAGTTCGTCCAACCTCTGCCCTACTCTCTCTAGAATCCTCCCAAGGTTCCCCAAGCTCCCAAGAAGCCTCTCACAAGCCTCTCTCTATCCTTTGGAAGTACACTTCCAAGTAAGGGTTTTTTCTTCCTTTCTCATTTTTGTCAATTTTGTTTAAGTTGTATTACCCTTTTAATTTCAATTATGAATGTTGGGGTATGGTTTCAAACCTCCCCCATACTGCCCTCTTATTTTTTGAATGATGGGAGAACCCTTCCTCTCTCATTAAATGCCTCTCATGTACACCCGTTACTATGTCGAAATTCCGAAAGGAAATTCTCTCTCTTCTTTTACATTCAAGCAATACTTTTGTATCATGAATTTTAAATTCCATTTAAATTGTTGGGACATGTATACATATGAAATCCTTACTGTCCATTACATATAAATATGATGAGGAACCCCTTTCTCTTTCATCAACCTTTTTTATGAGTTCTTATGTCACGCCGTTACGCTACCGAAATCACACCGATTTTCTAAGCCAATGTCATTGTGTAGTGAATACCATGCCCATTTCTCCATCAAGGATATTCACCTTTATGCACATTTACTTATTGATTGTAAAGTTTCATGTATGAATTCCACATTCCTTTATCGTGGAATAAATTATTATGTTTTATGAATCCATGTTTTATGATCCATGTGGCACACTTATGCATGAAATGAAATGTTTAAGAAGGGTGCGCCCTGATAGAGCTCCAATGCATTGGGTAAAGAATAGTATCATGATACGTCATCTGCAATGAGTGTTGACTCATGCTAATTCAATTGCAACGAGGGTTTACTCGTGCTTCAAGTGCAATGAGGGTTTACTCATGCTCCATGTGCAATGAGCCTTGGCTCATGCTAATTCAATGTTAAGTGTTGTTGCCACATTTCCATGTTATGATTATCATGCTTTATCATGCCTTTATGTTCATGTTTTTCTTATGATATATTGATATGCCTATTGCCTAACATGTATTGTACTTTTCATGTTATTCATTGTGTACTCCCTTACTGGGCTTTATAGCTCACCCTTTTCTTATGCATGTCCTCAGGTTATCCCATGCAATGCTAAGTACGAAGGAATGTAGTGGTCATGTAAAGGAAGTTTTCAATAAAGATGTTGTATTTAAAGTTTAAAGTCTTTATGTAATGATCCTAATCCCCAAAGACACTAAACCTCTCGATCCTTTTTGTTGTATCAAGTGATGTTTTATGTAATAAAGCATGTTTAAGTTGTAATAAAAAGCAGGGTTGTCATAGTTGGTATCAGAGGATAGGTTTAGTTATTTTTGGGATTAGGAAACCCTAGTAAAGCCTTAGATACAAGAATAAGCATAATAAAAACATCCCTAAGTTTTGGTAAATACTAAGTAAGTGGTTTATCAAACAAATACATCCCTGTCTGGATACGATCAGGTAGAGGCAGCTCTGGCACAGATGTATCCTAGGGGTAAAACCCGAAAACACCGCTTTGAGCTAGACTCGGACGGGAACTGGTGCACGACAACGGGCCTTGCTGCACTCTTGGTTACGACACTCCCGGGGGATATGTTTTGATAAATTCACAATCTTAGTATGAACTCTTATTAATGGAAAAATTCCCCTTAGAATATATGTTAGAAGGAAGATCATGAAAAGCCTGGATTGAATCCTATAGACTCATGAGTTAAAGAGATTAAAATTTATTTATAAGTCATCAACTTTTGTCTTTGGATTACCCTTTATGTGTTACCCCTAAATTTCTTTTATTCCAGCCAATGGCCGGTAATAGAAGAACTTAGGCTAACAACCGTTGTGAAGATCAGTGTGATGATTGTAATTATGAGATGCCCAATCCAATGGGAGCGGGAATCGCGAACTTTGTCACGCTTCTCTCTCATCTAACTCAAGTTTTGAATAGAAACACTGGTCAAGAGGAACGTTCAACCCCCCCTAATAAAGAACAAGTCTCTATTGGAAGCTTCATGAGACAAAGGCCTCCTACTTTTAGTGGATCATCTAATCCCACGATCGTTGAACAATGGATCAACTCCATTGAAAAGATATTCTCCATCCTCCAATGCTCTGAAAAAGAGAAGGTTCTCCTGGCGGCTTATCGTATGGAGGGTGAAGCTGATCAATGGTGGACGTTGATCAAAAATATGAAGCCTGAGGAGGAGATTGAGGCTTTGGAATGGAAGGAATTCTGGAATATGTTTTTCGATAAATATTTTCCGCGCACCCTCCATCTTAAGATGGAAAGGGACTTCCTTTCCCTCAAGCAGAAAGATGAAGAATCTGTGGGAGCGTACGAGGCAAACTTCACAAGGCTTTCACGATACGCTTCCGGCTTTGTCGTTACCCCTGAATGCAAGGTTGACCGCTTCTTTGGTGGGCTGAAGCCTAGCTTACGGAAAGCATTAGCGATCCGTGACTTCGATAGCTATGAGGAAATTGTCCGATGTGCCCTCAAGGTTTAAATGGAGATCGGAGAATCACAGGGGTATCATGGGGACAAGAAGCGTATGGTGGACTTCAATGCTGGTGGTCCGATGGATAAATCCAACGGCGCTAAGAAATTCCAGCACCCCACTTGCCAAAAGTGTGGAAAGAAGCACCCTGGAAATTGCCTTAGGGGGACAAGAAAATGCTTCAAGTGTGGAAGAGAAGGGCACCTAGCTGTTAACTGTCAGCAAGAAGGACCCGCGGCTGCGACAGAGGGGAGGAATGCTCCGTTCGAACCTCAACGTGTTGTTCAATGCTACAAATGCAAAGAACCGGGTCATTTTGCAAATCAGTGCCCTAATCCAAGGGTTATCGGAGGCAACCAGCAACCTCCAAGACAGCAAGGAAGAACCTTTGCCATCACTTCTGCCGAAGTGAACCCCGACAACGAAGTGGTGACAGGTACGCTAGTTATTCATTCAAGAATAGTGAACGTACTTTTTGATTCAGGTTCTACGCATTCTTTTATATCTCAAAAGTTTAGTAGAACAATCCATGCACCACCACAAATCATGGAAGTAAAGATGTCGATGAGTACGGCAAATGGGGCAATCATTGCATCCCATGAGTATAAGTCCTCCCCTGTTATAATCTGTGGATTGAATTTCCCGGAAAACCTCGTCATACTCCCTTTGGTCGAATTTGATGTAATTCTTGGAATGGATTGGCTTTCTTTATATAGAGCCAACATAAATTTTCGGGAGAGGGAAATCACACTCCATATGGAGAATCGACCCCTGATTCTTTACAAGTGTTAGGAGGAAGATGAATCTCTTTTAGCTCCATCATCCCAAGCATGGATATTACTGCCTTATAAGCACGCATATCTAGCTCAGATGATTGAGTCTAAGGAAGAAACCACCCTTGAAGAAATGCCTATTGTGAGGGACTTCGCTGAAGTATTTCCCGAGGAACTTCCTGGTCTTCCTCCAAGAAGAGATGTTGAGTTATCAATTGAACTTATACCTGGGGCGCTACCAATATCCAAGACTCCATATAGAATGGCTGTTGTTGAGCTTGAAGAGCTGAAGAAACAACTACAGGAGAATCTGGATAAAGGGTTTATACGCCCAAGTGCATCACCATGGGGTGCACCAGTCCTCTTCGTCAAGAAGAAGGATGGGTCAATGCGGCTTTACATCGATTATCGTGAACTTAACAAAATCACGATAAAGAAAAAGTATCCTCTCCCAAGAATCGATGAATTGTTTGATCAGCTGCGTGGAGCACAATACTTCTCCAAGGTGGACTTGCGGTCGGGATATTATCAAGTAAGGGTGAAGAAGGAAGATATCCCTAAGACTGCTTTTCGTACAAGGTACGGGCACTATGAATTCATAGTAATGCCTTTCGGACTCACCAATGCTCCAGCAATATTCATGGACTTGATGAATAGAGTCTTTATAGATTACCTAGAAAAATTTGTGGTAGTCTTTATAGATGATATTCTAATATACTCCAAAACCAAGGAGGACCATGAGGAGCATTTAAGAACTGTACTGGAGACTTTGCGCAAGGATAAGCTCTATGCCAAGTACAGCAAGTGTGAGTTCTGGTTGAAGGAGGTCTCATTCTTGGGCCATATCATCACAAGCAATGGGATATCTGTGGACCCCTCCAAAATAGATGCAATTGAGGGATGGCCGAGGCCAACATCAGTAACTGATATCCGTAGCTTCTTGGGGTTAGCTGGATATTATCGACGATTTGTGAGAAATTTCTCACGATTGTCCAACCCTCTTACCAAGCAAACTCGAAAGGGAGTAAAGTTTGCTTGGAGTGATGAATGCGAAGAAAGCTTCAAGGAGTTGAAAAGGAGGCTTATCACTGCACCCGTACTCACTTTACCCACAAGTGGGGAACTTTTTTTGGTATTCAGTGATGCCTCAAAGAAGGGATTAGGATGTGTGCTAATGCAGAATGATAAAGTGATATCCTATGCCTCAAGGCAGTTGAAAATCCATGAGCGAAACTATCCAATGCATGATCTGGAGTTGGCGGCGGTGATCTTTGCCTTGAAAATCTGGCGGTATTATCTCTATGGAGAGAAATGTGAGATATATACTGACCACAAGAGTCTTAAATATATATTCACACAGAAAGAGATTAATATACGCCAGAGAAGATGGATAGATCTCATCAAGGATTATGACTGTTCAATACATTACCACCCTGGGAAAGCGAACAAGGTGGCGGATGCCCTAAGTAGAAAGGATCCAGCTATTCTATCAATGATGAGAATTGAAAAGGATCCAATCTTCTTAGACTTAATGAAGATGGATGTGGGAATCATAAAGAAGGGAACATAATCAATCCTTTCACAAATTATTGCTCAACCATCTCTTTTGGAAAGGTTAAAGGATGCTCAAAAGGATAATGCGGGAATCCAAGAAAAAGTGGAAGCTATCAAAAAGGGAAAATCCTCAGAGTTTAATGTTAATGAAGAAGGAATTGTGCGGTTTGGGAAAATACTATGTGTCCCATCAAGTTTGGAGCTGAAGAAGGAACTTTTGGATGATGCACATAGTTCAAATTTCTCCATTCACCCAGGGAGCACAAAGATGTATCGAGATCTCCGAGAAAACTTTTGGTGGGATAATATGAAGAAGGAGATCGCTGAATATACATCAAAGTGCCTGGTGTGTCAGCAATTGAAGGAAGAGATGCAGAAGTCTAAGGGGATGATGCAACCATTGCCCATACCAGAATGGAAATGGGAGAACATCACCATGGACTTCGTCACTGGACTTCCAAGGACATCCAAAGGCAACAATGCAATCTAGGTTGTTGTGGATCGTCTTACAAAGACTGCACACTTCATTGCTATTCGAGAGGAATTCTCTTTGGATCAACTGGAACGGATATATATCAGGGAAGTGGTACGGTTGCATGGAGTACCACTATCTATTGTGTCTACCCGAAATCCAAGATTTACCTCTAAGTTTTGGAAGAGTCTTCAACATGCTCTAAATACTGAACTGAACTTCAGTACGGCCTATCATCCTCAAACTGATGGCCAATCTGAGCGGACTATCCAAACACTTGAGGTTATGTTGAGAGCATGCTCAATGGACTTTAAAGGAGGATGGGATCAACATCTTCCTCTGGTTGAGTTCTCTTATAATAATAGTTTCCACTCGAGCATCCAAATGGCACCATATGAAGCCCTGTATGGGAAAAGGTGCATAACACCGGCATGTTGGGATGAGGTTGGTGAACGTAAGCTGCTTGGACTAGAAATGGTCGAAGAAATGGTAGAGAAGGTGAAAACCATTCAGAAGCATATCAAGGCAGCCCAAAGTCGACAGAAGAGTTATGCAGATAATCGTCAACGAGACCTTGAGTTTAAAGTCGGAGACATGGTGTTTTTACGCATATCTCCGTGGAAGAAGGTCATGAGGTTTGGAAAGAAAGGGAAGTTAAGTCCAAGGTACATCGGCCCCTTCGAGATTCTTGATCGTGTTGGGGTGGTGGCCTATCGACTAGCACTTCCACCTACTATGGCCAAGGTGCATGATGTCTTCCATGTATCCCTCTTAAGGAAGTACATACCAGACCCTTCACATGTACTCTCTTCTGAGGTGGTACAATTAGAAGACGATATTTCTTATGAGGATCAACCAGTGAAGATCTTAGATCGTAGAGAAAAATTTCTACGAAATAAGACAATGCCCCTCGTCAAGGTGTTGTGGAGAAACCACAAGTTTGAAGAAGCAACTTGGGAGTCGGAGGATATGATGAAGCTAAATTACCCACATTTGTTTTAGTGTGGGAAAAGGAAAATTTCGAGGGCGAAATTTCTTAAGGGGGGAATGTTGTAACGACCCAAAGTTTCATTAATGAAAATCCCTCTTGATCCAGTTAAATGTATCTTTATGAAAAATGTTTTTATAAGATGTCAACTTCTTTAGTTTTACGTTAAGATTTGTGACCGTTACTTTTATAGCCGTTGAACAGTGATCATCTGGGTAGTTTAAATATAAGGCTTTAACGAACCAATTTTCTACTCAGACAAAGGAAGCAATGGCCTCATCCAGTAGAATTGCCCCTTATGAAGACCATTTGTCGGATCTCGGAAAAGAGGTGGTGTCTTTGGGCTTTCCCTTGACCAAGCCCAAGCTGAGCTTCATCAAGTCAAGCTCGAACGTGATCGTCTACGGGAAAAATGGAAGTTGATTGAAATTACAACTCGAGCGATGTTATCCGAGCAACCCCAAGAGTCTGTCACCATCTCACACCTTACCCTTAGGTCTTATGCAGCTATTTTAAGGGGTTATGTAACAAATAAGTAGCACCATGTTCATGTACATTATTTTTGTATATAATAATGAATATAATTTCTTGTCATTTTTTATACATTATAATTAGTTTTTAAAGTACAAATGGTGTTTTTAGTTATTATTTAATTAAGAATTATATTTTATTAAATAAAAGGATTTTTGAATTAAATAATATTTTAATAAAATATTATTATTAATATTAAATTAATTTTTTATTCAGTATAAATGATCTTATAATTTTATGAATGCAATTAAAATTTTTATTAAGGTTTGAAAGCCATTTCTGTCAAAACCCGTGAATTTTTTTATAAATGTCGGTTTTTATTTTAAAAGTGAAAATTCACATATTTAGAAAATTATTTAGATAATATAAATATTATTTTTGGAATCAGGACGTCTAAATTATCCAACGGTGAATTTTTCATAATTTTCTGAGACAGTCAAATTTTTGGGTAAAAATTAAATACCATTTAAATATATAATGTGTTTTATGACATCATAATGACCCAATGGTGATGTAATAAAATACCATAATCCTTATGTTCGGCCAATATGTGTTTTATCATTAAAATAATGAGGTTTTGTGTTTGTTTGACTTACTTTTCAAAACATTAATGGATCCCTCAAGACTTATTCAACACTTTGCCTTTTTAAATTAATTTCCATGGGAGTGTGACTCACCTCCACATAAGCAACCCTAATTTTTTAATAAGTTCGTACCTTGGCCTTGTAAAATATTTTCTTCCTCTGTCCTTTTCCAGAAACCATGGGAAAATACCATGGGATGGTTTCTGTTTTGGATTATTTTAATATAAGGGGTCCCAAACCTAAATAATAAAGAATTCTCTCACCTTTCCTATATAAACCCACCCAAGCTCCCACTTCCTCCTCACTAAAATCCCTTGGAGTTCGTCCAACATCTGCCCTACTCTCTTTAGAATCCTCCCAAGGTGCCCCAAGCTCCCAATAAGCCTCTCACAAGCCTCTCTCTAGCCTTTGGAAGCACACTTCCAAGTAAGGGTTTTTTCTTCCTTTCTCATTTTTGTCACTTTTGTTTAAGTTGTATTGCCCTTTTAATTTCAATTATGAATGTTGGGGTATGGTTTCGCACCTCCCCCATACTGCCCTCTTATTGTTTTAATGATGGGAGAACCCTTCCTCTCTCATTAAATTCCTCCCATGTACACCCGTTACTATGCTGAAATTCTGAAAGGAACTTCTCTCTCTTCTTTTACATTCAAGCAATACTTTTGTATCATGAATTTTAAATTCCATTTCAATTGTTGGGACACGTATACATATGAACTCCTTACTTTCCATTACATATAAATATTATGAGGAACCCCTTTCTCTTTCATCAACCTTTTTTATGAGTTCTTATGTTACGCCGTTACGCTGCCGAAATCACACCGATTTTCTAAGCCAATGTCATTGTGTAGTGAATACCATGCCCATTTCTCCATCAAGGGTATTCACCTTTATGCACATTTACTTATTGATTGTAAAGTTTCATGTATGAATTCCACATTACTTTATCGTGTAATAAATGATTATGTTTTATGAATCCATGTTTTATGATCCATGTGGCACACTTATGCATGAAATGAAATGTTTAAGAAGGGTGCGCCCTGATAGCGCTCCAATGCATTGGGTGAAGAATAGTATCATGATACGTCATGTTCAATGAGTGTTGACTCATGCTAATTCAAGTGCAACGAGGGTTTTCTCGTGCTTCAAGTGCAATGAGGGTTTACTCATGCTCTATGTGCAATGAGCCTTGGCTCATGGTAATTCAATGTTAAGTGTTGTTGCCACATTTTCATGTTATGATTATCATGCTTTATCATGCCTTTATGTTCATGTTTTTCTTATGCTCTATTGATATGCCTATTGCCTAACATGTATTGTACTCCTCATGTTATTCATTGTGTACTCCCTTACTGGGCTTTATAGCTCACCCTTTTCTTATGCATGTCCTCAGGTTATCCCATGCAATGCTAAGTACGAAGGAATGTAGTGGTCATGTAAAGGAAGTTTTCAATAAAGATGTTGTATTTCAAGTTTAAAGTCTTTATGTAATGATCCTAAGCCCCAAAGACACTAAACCTCTTGATCCTTTTTGTTGTATCAAGTGAAGTTTTATGTAATAAAGCATGTTTAAGTTGTAATAAAAAGTAGGGTTGTCATACTTTTAAACTCAAAAATTGTGATTTTAATAAACCCAGTCACACCATTTCAAGAGTAAAAGAAGAGGCTTATGCATCAGACTTTTCATGTTGATCTTTTAGAAACTTATGTTAAAAGTGATATGGGAACCTTTTAGAATCAATTTTCTTAAAAACCCTCATTAAAATGCATTAAAAAATAACTTAAATATTAGTTTTATAGAAAATCTACATTAAAGTTAATAAAACTTTATTTTTGGTTTTATATAAAACCAATGTAAAAAAGGTTTAAAAAATATGGGCATCTAAAACCCTCATTTGTTTGAATTAGAATTTTTTGAAATCCTCTTCTCTCTACCATCACTGACACCTGATGACACTAAATTGTTCGAACATTTAAAATAGATAGTTTCAAAAGGAAACGAGCTTCTAGATTTCAATTATGAGGAAAAATATATATAATTTTCAATTAATGAAATGAGGCTAAGTTATTATACCAATGAGCGCATATCTGATGGAAAACTATGTCATCCTACTGATTCACTATAATATAAAATATATAATCAAAAATTTCTAAATTTCTCAAATGAAGTTATAAATATTTGAATGGGTTGGTATATTGATAGAATGAATCCATGTCATATTCTTAGTATCCAACATAGTTCATGGACTATTTCTTTGGTTTTCTACAACTTGTCCCCACATGTTTGTATGAAGAGAAAATTTATGATAATGAGCTAGATGATTTATAGACCAAAACAGCATGGAAATGATATTCATGTTTATCTATCACTATTTATTTATGATTTTAAATTTCTATGGAAGATAGGTGTAAAATTACTTGATACATACAAGAAAGAGTATTATTTTTTGTGTTCTATGATAATGTTCACAATAAATGAATTTCCTAGATATAGAGACTTATTTGGATACATTGTTAAAGGATATAAATCTTTACAACTTTTGAATATGGTACCTCATATCATTAATTTCAAAATGGAAGAAAAATAGTGTATATGGTACATCATAGATTTTTACAAATGTATTATCCTTATTGAAGAATAAAAATGGTATTTAACAATTTAAAAGAGTATGGTTATACCCCTAAACCATTGTTATCTAATGAATATTACTATAAGGTGAAGGAAATCTATGTCATATTTGGGAAGAAATTATGTTCTGGTCATCAATAAAAAACATTGAAGGAATCATCCATTTTATTTGAGCTACCTTATTGGAAATTTTTTGACACAAAAAATAAAAATTATATTATGCATGTTGAGAGATACATTTGTGATAGTTTAATTGGAACATTTTTAGACATAAAAGGAATGAAAAAATATGGATTGCAAGAAAGAGTGGACTTAATAAATATTAGAAGAAATTTGGAGTTATCTCTGACAAAAAAAGGAATAGAACAAATTTTCCTCCTTCTTGTCACACATTAAGAAAGAGTGAGAAGATAATTTTTTTCCATTGCCTGCATGGTATTAAATTATCCAGTGGTATTTCTTCAAATGTGAGAATTTTAGTTATAGTGAAGGATTTAAGGTTAATAGGTATGAAATCTAATTATTATCATGTATTGATGTATAAGTTTCTACTAGTTCCACTGGATTCAATATTATTGATACCTCTCATGAATTATATAATATGGTTGCATTACTTTTTTAATTCAATTTTTAGAAAATTCATCGATCCATATTTTTTAGATGTGTTGAATAATGAATCTCCCCTCATACGTTTTCAACAATACATGTATTTTCCACCTTAATTTTTTTATATAATGGTTCACCTATTGATTCATTTGGTTAAAGAGATAAGAATATGTGGGAAAGTTTATTTACATTGGATATATCCTTTTGAAATATATATGAACATTTTGATGGGATATTATAATAATATTCATCATCCAGAGGCCTCTATTGTTCAAAAATATATATCAAAATACATAATTGAGTTATGTACTAATTATTTGTCTGAATAGAATCACGTTGGTCTACCAATATCTTGACATTTGACAGTTGATGGTTAAGGTAAAGGGATTTACATCTTAAAGGTAAATTTAATTCCACATGATGAAGTGATTCATTCTAATTTTTATATTTTGAACAATATTGGTGATGTTTAACCACATATATAATCACTTATTATTGCATTAAAGGTAAGATATTTGAGAATAAAGTAAAAGTAGTTGATGAATGAATATAAAAACACATTTGTTTCATTGTTTAAGGAGAAAATGAACTTTAATACATCCACACCAAAATCATTTAAATGGTTAGTAGGGGACCAAGTGGTAATATGATTATGTGGTTTGGATTGATATTTATGGTTACAAATTCTTCACAAAAAAACTAGGATGACAAGATTACCATTCAAAATAGTAGGGTAATAGTTGTTACTGAATCACAACATTTTTTGAGTTCCAAAGATAGGACCCCAATTTATTCATCAATAATATATTTTGGATTTGTTGTTAATATATGGGAGATCAGTTGAACTAAATTTTGAGTACTGATATTTAAGTGTGACCAGGTTCATAGTAACAGTGGAATAAAACATGATGAGTTTGGATTTACATTTGTTAATTTGAAAAAATTTAGTTTCATGGACGAATAAGTTTTCATAGTGATGCATGAAAAATTATGTTTTATGTTCTTGACTGATCAAACAATCAATGTTCTGCTATTTTTCTAGGGAAAAATCATTTGGGTGATGAGAATATGGATAATGTTCAAGAATTATCTAAAATTTCTCCATCTATTATGTGATTACGTAATTGTAACAATGACAATGATATTGACATTTTCCATGCAACAAGAAATTCTCATGTGTAATGGATGTGGTAAAAAACCACATTAATCTCCAAATTAATCATTTAATCTATTTTTTAATAAATCGGAACAATTAAATTTTTTAATTTTTTTTAATATTTACAGATATTTATTTTTAGAATTCCTATCTTTTTTAATATTTGTTATATTATTTAAATTCATATATCTAATTTTTGGATGAAATTTTTTTCCTTCATCATTTTTTGTGACTATTTTATTTATATTTTTTATTTACAGTTACACACATTTATTTAAAAAAATATTTATAATTTTCCTTCTATTATAAACTATTACATTTTTTATTATAATATTTTCTTTTTTATAAACAAATACAGTTACAAAAATTTACACATTTTTAGATGATAATCATTTCTATTGTTATTGTTGTTAATTTTTATATATAGTTGTTTTATTTGCACATTTTTTGGTAGAAATATCCAACATTCAATGTTTTGTTTTCTATTATGAACAATCTATTTTTGATTTATTGTAATTATATAATTTTTAATCAAATATAGGTATACATACTTTTTTTGAATATATATCTATAGTAATTAAATTATTCATTTAAATATATATCTATAGAGGAATTTAGGTAAATAAGTTTTTTCATTTAAATATATATCTATAGTAATTAAATTATTCAATGAAATTAAACTTATATTTATTAAAATTATATTCACCTCTTCTTCTTTACTAGAGAGGAAAATAACTAATAATGGTATGTGTGTGATTACACATTTACTAAAACACTCACTTTCACATGGAGAACAATGGTTCATAATTAACTTTGATGAGAATGAATTCCAAACTAGCCCAAATGCTATATAGTTTAGGTCTTACCTAGCTGTACATATTCATTATTGGATAAGAATTTTATATCCTAATTGGAGAATCATTGACTGGTTAGTGAAAAAGCTATTATGACAGTCCCTAAATTTTCTTAACTTATTTATTTATTTCTATGATGGTTTAAATATTATAAATTTATTAATATTTTTTATTCAATTATAGATAACATTTAACTTTCAAGAGAAAAAATAATTAAAAATTGTATATCCTTTACGGAAAGAGAATGGAGATATTTTAAGTTAAATTTCACATCAATGTATATTCTTGTGAGTAAATAAGGATAAATTTATATTCACTAAGAATTCATGTATAGATAGATAGTATTGGAATAAGTTTGTTTCGGTTGGCAGGAGGAAGATTGTATGGTATGTTTTGTAATTTATGAAATTTATTTGTGTAATTAATTTTCATTACTTTAAAACTCATTTATTTTTTATTATGTTATAGGCCTCTAGTAAAACTCACCAGTAGATATAGTATCATAAATTATACCCTCATACATCATCACATGTAAGGTATCCTTTATTAGAGGGAAAAATGATTGCTGAAAAACTTAGTGAATTAAGAGCCAAATCATGTATCACCTCTGAGGAGGTTTCACTTTACCCTCCATCTCGTCCCGCTCACCCTGAAAAATAGAAAAGGGATATAATAAAAAAATGAAATGATTATTACTAATCCAATAAAGGGAGTAGCGGATAATATTATAAGTAATTAATTGTTACTTTTCATCAATATTACTATTCATTAAATTTATCTCACTAATATTACTTCAAAATTCCCTTTATGAGAAAATGACACAGGGGAACTTTATCCCTGAGGGTGGGAATGATATTATTACTACTTATTTAGGAAATACATAACACCTAGGCCACATCATAGGGTATAATGAGGGTTTTATATTTAAAAAAATTTATGGTCATTCCACTAGTGTGACATATATAGTGGAAAATATAGGGAAGAAATAGATTATTTGAAATATGAGATATAAAAATTGAGTGAGTTGATATAGGATATGAATAATCATATGTATTGGCTATTCTTGAAAAAGTGACGATGCTTTCATAGCATACACAACCATCATACCTATATCCTCTACCTCCTTACTATGAGTTACATGTTGGGGATCCCCATATATGTATTATAACATACATAAATTTACATAATATGGGGGATTATGGACATAATTAGATTAGGTTTTCAAGTTAGTTAATATTAGAGGTATATGATATTATTGATATAGTTGGACTAGTGCCACTACCTATTGTGGAGGTGTTCATAGTTGGATAGAGTATTGGTCATTTTTTACATTGTACAACTAATATTTTCCATCAGCTAACATATGATGTATGAGTTGTTTTTCATTTTATATTTATCATTAAATTAAAAATTGTTTATAATATTTTATTACACTTACTTTATAAAGGGGTATCTAAAATCAAAGGAATTACTGTAAAGGAAAGTAAAATTTCAGTTTCCAGTACCTTCAAATATTCCTCCAAAATATGATTGGGTAACAAAGTTATCATATATTTTTCCTATATTAGATAGTGAATTTACTTTTTTGATAAATAACGATATATTTTGAAGATATTTTGCATAAAATATTTTCAAAACCAACATCATGGATGTTATAAAGGCTAATCATCTCTATGTACCTATGTTTCAATTGTTTTCCATGTAAGTAAATTTCAACAATTAATTTATTTTCATTAAGTACACATATATTATGTTAACTTAAATAATTACTTTTATAATTAGGTATCTCTATAGTATTTTCATCCAATATGATTTCACTTCAATTTATATTTTTATCAACCAATAATACATTTAAACGGAAGATAAATATTTGATCTATGAAACAAAAATTGCATATATATAAAAAATACTCAAAAACAAGGAGATCACATGTTGGTTTTTTTCCATTAGTTTATGGGTAAAAATAAATATATAATTACGAACCATTATACATTATACAATTATTATTTCTGAATATTTTATTTTTTGTATACATTTAATTTTATGCATATTGTACCAAAAATAATGTAAATCTTATTTATAACATTGTAAAAAAAGTAAGTTGTGTTCCATGATTTTAGTTCAATAATATTAATTTTTTCATTTTATATCAATTTTGATAATTTTTATTTCAAATAAAAATAGGTCAAGGATTGAGTTCAGTAGTGCTTGTTATCCAATAGTGGACCTAGAAAATTTTTATTAAGTGAAATTTCTAGTAAATAACTTTTATATCAGTGAATACATGGTTTTATAGCATATCTACTATTTTTATTTTTAAAATATTGATTCATAAAATAATTTTCATCATAAAAAACATAAGGTTTAATGTAGATATTATGTTTTAAAATTTATTTATGAGAAAATCATGACCAAAACAATAATGTATTTTGAAAAGAATAGTTTCATTATAACACCTATTATTTAAATTTTTTTGATATTTTTTAAATTTATAAAAAATTATTATGTAGGATTTTTATAATGTTTCTCTATATACATCCAATTAATTTTAACACCTTAAAAATTTATTTCCATATTCCTTTCTTCATTTTACTAATTTAGATATTTAATTTCATTTATCTATGTATTTTTAAAAAATATTCAAAAATTTATCAATGATTTTTCTTATTCATGTTCTATTTCTGCTATTTTTTCTATTTTTGGTTCTGAATTTTGAGTCTATAGGTGTTCGAATATGTAATTTTATAATATTTAAAAAAAAATAAACATTCAATATCAGTTTTATAAAAAAACAATGTGGAAATACCTCCTTGAGGGATTTTGATGTTAGTTTTTTTATAAAATCAACATTAAAATCCCGCCTATAAGGATTTGGATGTGGACATGATTTCAATATAGGTTCTTTAGAAAATTGATGTTAAAAGCCTATTTGGAAGGCTATCCATGTTTGTTTTATATATATTTGACATCGAAATTCCTCCTTGTATGCTTTCTACATCATTTTTTATATAAACTAACAATGCAAACCCTATATAATTCACCTTCAGGAATGGTTTTCAACATAGATTTAGGAATTCTAGCATGAGAAGTTCTACTTTCAACATCACATGTATTAATGTGTGTTTATATCTAATGTTAAATAGTAAAAAACTAATGTTTAATGTTTTTTTCTAATAGTTTGTATTGAATTGATATGTATTTAATTCCTAAACATAAAAAATAAATCATTTACCATTCTATTAAAGTATAAACACAATCCTATTATTTTTTTCTCAATTTTTAGTATGTAATGCACATTTTGAACTAAAATGTGACTTTTAATAAAAATAATAACTTTCAGTCTTAATGACCACACTCAATGAAAAAATTAATTATGTTTAATTATTATATTTTAAAAAATAATTATAAATAATTTTTAAGTATAAAGTCAATTAGAGAGTGTTTTCTCATTTTTGAGTGTGTGGCATTTTTTTTAACCTAAGATGTCACTTTTAAATAAAGAAACATACATTCATTTGTACTGGACATACCATGTGTTTAATTTACATGAGGTTAGTTTATAAACAGAAAAAAATACTCAATAATTGTTTTCATAATTTATCATTACAGTCTAATCACTTCTACTTGTTTTTTAGTATATGATGCACATTTTGGACTAAAATGTCACTTATAGACTGAAAAAATACACTTTTAGTCAATATATCTATATCATGAGTTGTATTAACATGAGATTAATTATTATATGTCCCAAATAAATCATAAATAATTTTCATAACATTTCAAAATAATCAAAGTTTTTTTTCTCAATTTTGAGTAGGTGACACGTGTTTTGTCTTATATTGTCACTTTAAACTGAAAAGATAAAATTTAAGTTATATTTTCCATACATTCCACTAGATTTACATACGGTTAATTTCTATATGTAAAAACTGAATCAATAGTCATTTTTAAAAAGTATCAAGAAAATCTAACCATGGTTGCTCATTTTTTATTTTGTGATGTCCATTTTGGACTAAAATCTCACCTTTAAACTAAAAACATGCACTTTCAATTAATCAAAACACATCAAGTGTTTGATGATGTGAGGTTAATTCCTATACATAAAAATATAATAAAGGTAATTTTTCTAAAGTATCAAGACTGTAAGAGTGTGTTTTATTAAATTTGAATATGTGGCATATATTTTGGCTTAAAATTTCACTTTCAAACTAAAAACACTCACTTTCAATAAATCATGTAACATTGTGTGTTAGATTTATTATGGATAATTCTTACATATACAATATCAATCATGTATCATTTTCTTTATAAATCAAGATATTAAAAGTATATTTTCTTAGTTTTTAGTATATAATGGGTGTTTTCAACTAAAATGTGAATTTTAAATGAAAATAATAACTTTCAGTAATATCAACCACACTGTGTTTCAAACTAACTTTATATTAATTTTTAAACTTTAAAAATGAATGACTGACTGTTTTCATAAAGTATAAAGACAATCATATAATTTTTTTCTTTTTTTAGTATGTGGTGTGCCTTTTGGATTAAAATGTCATTTTGAAACTAAACAGACACAGTTTTTGTCAATCCATCCACACAGTTTGTCAAATTTACATGAGGTAAATTATTACACAGAAAAAATAAATCAAGGATTTCTTTTAAATCTATCAATAAAATTATTTTATTTTTTCCTTGGGTTTGAGTTTTTAATGTGTGCTTAAGACTAGAATGACAATATTATACTGAAATCATATACTTTGAATCAATTTAGCCACACAACGTGTCAAATTAAGATGTGGTTAATTCTTACAAATCATAAATAAATCATATATTATTTTCCTAAATCATCAAGAAAATATGATTTCATTTTCTCTATTTTGAGTACATGGCATAATTTTAAACTTAAATTTCACTTTTAAACTGAAAACATGAAATTTATATCAATATGGACACATAGTGTATTGTTTTTAAATGAGGATAATTATTACGTGTCACAAATAAATTATCAATATTTTTAATAAATTGTAAATTATCATAAATATAGAAAACATATGAAATAACATGGCCTCACAATCTTACATCCAAAACATAACTTTACAATCCTCTGCTAAAACATCACTCTGTATATTCTATCTTATTCCTACTAATATGAAAATATTTCTATTTTAAAGTCTCTTAAATGATATAATTTAAAATGATAATAAAATTAACAAAACATATAGAAGATAAACCAACTATTCATGTTCTCTATGAAATTCAAAAAATCCAAATTTGATATAAAATTACTCATTTATGATGTATATAAACATTCTAATACCATGTAAATTTCCCACTAATTTCTAAACGAATCTACATCCTCTTTCAAATACATAGACTGGAGAAAATCATTTTAGTGCCGTAAAAATATAGTTAAATAAATGATTGATTAATATTTTAAATGATATTATAATTATAGTTGTAAATGACTTTTTTGAGATATTTATTTGTTGATATAATGTGATATATTTCATAAATTTAAAATTGTAATAACCACAATCACTGGAATTACTTTTTGTAGACACTGTAGAAACAATTAAAAAAATAAGTGGTCTATTTTGATACATGTTTTGATAATGAAATATTATTATATATACCCAAATAATTTTCCAGTTTTAGAAATCCATAAGCTTGTTATGTGTAATTTATTTCCTTATACCATGACTTTGAAAATAAATAAATACTACCCTACCATAAAAAATCTCATTAAAACATATTAAAAAACATATAATTTCTATTTTATTTATAAAATAAAAAACATATTTCATTATAAATTCATAAATTACATCATGTGTGGTCGATGTTTTGGATATTCATGTTTTGGATCCAAAAAAATAAATCTTCATAGCATCCAAAGGTTTCAAAATAAGCATCTCTTAGATACTAAAAATGGAATTAGTGATGAAAAAATAAAAATATATTTTATATGATTAGATTATAGAGTTTTACCCCTAAATTTTTGGTATTTAAAATAGTATATCTTTAGTTATTTTCTTCTCAAATGGTGTCTACTTGCTATTCTTTTAAAAAAAACTTTTTATTCTATTAGAATTTATTATAAATAAGTGACATGAGGACTAATGTGTCTTAATTTTTATTTATAGGGTTTTCCCATTATATATAAGTGACATAAAAACCTATAGAAAATATGAATAGCCTTTTAACTATAATTAAAATATTCAGTAAATTATTAGAAAACCATATTACAAAATGTACCTTGGGTATATATTTACAACTAAGGCTTATTTCCATTCATGCATGAGAATTTTATTTATATTCTCAAGACCAATCTTGTTCATAATGCACTCTCCAAAAATTTGTTATTAAAAATAAATTGTAATAATATTTTTATCTTTTAGCATTGTTAATATAAGAAATTTTAATGTAAATAAATTTGTGTAATACCCAGAGATTTTATATGTATTTCCTTTGAAATAAACTTTAAGTATTATATAACTTTCTTTACACACAACCCCGAGTCTAAATGAGATCATGATATAGTATACCTTTATAACTAGTAGTTGGATTGGAGGGTATGAATAAGATTATCCACATTTTGAATATATATATATATATATATATATATATATATATATATATAATTTTATAAATTCAAATTTATTCATTAGTGCTTAAGAAATTTAATAAAATCATTTAATCATTGAAAGATATATTTTCATAGAAATGTATTTATCTGCATGTTATATATTATTATAGAAAAAAGTATATTGTTCACTATTAAAAAATTATTTTAATATAATTTATTAGTAATTTATGAAGAAACATCCATACATTAGTTATCTAAATATTAGTAATAAAGATGAAGTCATCTAAAGGTTAAAAGAGTTGTTTTTCATAAAACTATTTTTATGTACGCAATGTGTTTTTATCATAATAAATTAAAGAAATAATTATTTATTAATATTTTTAATTAAATATATATATTATATATTCTATAAAATATTCTCTCATTCATTTTATTATTTTTACTAGGAAATTAATGAAATTAAATTCAGTTTTATGCTTAAAAATGTGTTTTTCAATAAACAATTGTTCACTATGTTTGGAATATTATTTTAAAATTTATGTCTAATAATAATAGAAATTGAATTTGATAAAAATTTTCCATATTTGGAATCCTAATTTTCAACTTTTTTATTGGGGGTAATCTAATTTTTTTCAAAATTAATAGTGAAAATAATAAAACTTTATTGTCATGATAAGGGCTAAAAGGGGTTTATTGGGGGGGCTAAACCAAGATATTAGGGTAAAAATTACATATAAAATTGAATAATTCTTATTTTTTGGATATATTTAGACCATATATTATCCTAACTTGTAATTATTTCCCATTTTTAACTACTTTCACAATAAATTGACATTATATTATTGATATCCATTAAGTAATTTCATGTGTGTCCTCTCCCTCGATTATAAAATAGAACCTTTTCTCCACCCTTATTCAAAATTATGACCCATATATATCATAAAATACCCATCCTAAAACCATAATATATTCTCTAAATTTATAATATATCCCATATTCTTATCCTAAGACCAATATTTCAAGGATTAAGGTGTAAAGTAAAGGAGGTCTTTCAAAGAAGATGTATAAATATTAACTGAGCTCTTTCAATTTTATTTCTTCTTCCACCTTATATAAAATTTTTGAAACCATAATAACATAATGAATATAGTATCATAAATATACAAATATTTTATTATGATGATTGCACAATAATTTTACACCTCTTTTCCAATAAATTGGAAATGAAAGTATCACTCATGCGTACTTGTGGACTGTTGTCTCCATGTAGTGATATGATTGATTTTCAAACATTGACTCACAGTAGTAGATATACTGATGTATTTAATATATATATATATATATATTATAATTATCAAATAATTATGATTATACAATGATAAAATATTATTTATATTTCGTTATTTCTTTACATTAGAAGAAACAAACTATGTTCATGCATATGTACGGACTACCATCTTCATGAACGGTGTAATTCATTTTTTATCTCCACATTTTATGGATGGTTATAAATATGTATTTAATGAATATATATGATATTTATATCCTTATAAACATTTTATATATTATAAAATTTTTATCAAATTACAAGGATCAGAATAACCGAATCGAAACATACATGAAAAACAGAATAGTTGTTAGCCAAAATAGTGATTTTAATAAAGAATTGCTAATGAACGGGTGTTAATATTTTATAAGTAAACTATGTATTGTATTATAATTATTAATATGGTTATTTTACATTATTTTTTTTAAAAAATTATTATACAAAAGTTTATATTTCTTATGAAGCAATTAAAACTTGAGGTAAGGGTTTTATGTTACAATCTCATTTTTACTGGGATTCATTACGCTTAAATTCCCAATAATGTAATAATATGATCTATCTCTAAAAAATAATATTTATTTTATTATCATATTTTTATTTTTAAAAATTAATAGTTTTTATTTTATTTTATGCTCTTTAATTACTCAAAATTCTTAATGAATATTATATGGAAAACTGATATTGTTTTTATATTTGAACTAGAATATTTTTCTTCCATGTATATATTTTCATTAAAATGTTTTCAAAAATGTTTTTAATATTATTCTATGATATTTTTAAACTAATTATTAACCATGTTTTTTTATAAAAAAAATAGAAGTAATCTACTTATCATTTATTGAATGAGGAACTTTTTTCCAAATTTGTGAACAAAATATTTATTTTAATGTGCACTATACAAAACAATTTTCCTACCATCATGAATAATATTCAATTTCAATATTACTTTAAAATTTTCCATGGTAATTTTCAAAAAAAATATTTTCCTTAATATTTTAGGAATTTAAATATTTTAAATTAGTGATTTCCAAATGAAAAAGATATTTTCTATAAGAAATGTTTCAATGATATTTTAAAAGAATTTTTCATCTAGGATAACATCCTTTAATGTTACTTATAATTTACTAGGTATATGTTTCTATGATACCATCCTTATTATTTCTCAGTATAGTTATTACGATGATAAAATATTGATAGAACTTTTTTTCTTTTCTATAGGATATGCTATGATGAAATGATAAATGTTTTTATGATCTTATGGAATACATATAAATGTATTATGATTATGAGATGGGTTGGTATGTTCTATCCCACAAATTAATTGGGTAAATATTATTGTTTTTTTAGATCAAAGGGTATATAGGAGGTTAATCCAATCCCAAAATAGGGTAAATGGTAGGTTATCCAAGTATCAAAGTAGATATATGCGTGGTTAGCCTATGTTTAACATGTAATGAATGTCTTAGTGGGTATCTTGGACATGATATTTATATGATGATGATTATTTCACACTTTATAATGCATTTTTTTGATGTGATCTTATGCCAATGTTATTCCTTCATGACTCATGTTCCTTAGTTCCAATATGACTCATGTCTTATGAACTACCAAGCTTTATTACATGACTCCTGATTATGATCTATGAATTGCTGTGTATTATTTTCAAATGATTAAGATCAAGTTATCATAACTTTATGCTCGTGTTATTCTTAGAAAGGAATATTAATTGATATTTACCTTATTTATCCTTGTTTAGATTCTGCTATCACCCTTTATTATGTTTCTTTTTCCTTGGGATATGAAGAAATGGGTAAAGTATGATATGTCTAAGAAGGGTGAAAGTTGTGAAGAGCTTAGTGGTAGATAATGAAAATATCTTATATTCTAGTTTTTTATGTATCCAAGTATCCAAAGATACTAAACCTTTTTTGTTATGGAATGTATCCTAATGTTAGGTAATGAATATTCATATAATAAGATGTAACATTTATGTATCAAATGATTTGGTCACCTAAATGTGGAAGTGGAATTTTGGGGGTAAAGGTACTCTCATAAGTTCATTTTGATTTATTGGTTGATCCTTTAAGGTATCCTAACTTAACATTAAATTTCCTACTATTTTCTCCATATATAAAAACATACCACTGTTCAGACCATTTTTCATTAATTGCTATGGTGTCTTATTATAAAATAAATTATAAATTACATACCTCATCATCATATATTGTTATAATATTAAATATCCATACTATAAAATTTCTAAAAGCAATTTTAACCAGGTGAACATCCATTAATCAAGGGGAAATGGTATCTCTTTGATTGGATCATGGTCTATGATAATTCCAACTATCATGTAATCTTTTAGATTTTTTTTATTATGTATATTATCTACTTTGATATTGTATATTTTACACCTCACAATAAGATGATGGGTGGGTGCTGATATATATAAATGACAACCAATTTCACCCTATAGAATTTTAGTAAAACAATAGTTTCAGTAGTTGTTTAATTAAAATTTAGTAGAAACTATTATGAAAAAATAAATTACCTTGGGTATATAAATACTTTTAGGGGAAGAAATAGCCTCAATGAAATGGGAATATTTTCATTTATTGGATGCTACTATATTGTTTCTCCTTATTTATCCCTTTAAAGAAACTAGCTTATCAAACCATAAAAACAATTAAATTTTTCTCTAAAATCATCTATTTGAGTCTCCATGTCTTAATTTTTTCCCCTATATATCTTATTTCTTAAAATATGATTGAGGTGACACTCTAAAACCTACACCAATAACCTGGCCATATTATCTTTTCCACTTTAAAGACACTTAAATTACTCATTCATTAGGTATAGCCGATGATGATTCTTATGTGAAGTAATATAAAAAATATAGTAAAACAAGTATTAATTTTTTGGTAATATTATTGAAAAGGAGAAAAAAAATTATTATTCCATACTTTCACATGATTACCATAATTTTTCTATGATTTCATCCACTATTTTTTTATTTTTATTTACATGAGCCTCCTTCTATAGCATATAAAATGGGATGGAAGAAAATTGATATTTTGATTCATTAATCTATATATAAATAGAGTAAAATTTATGTTCTTACTTCATATCACATAAATTTTTTACTATAGATTAAAAATTCATATAACTTTTTTCAAGTGAAACATACCTTATCCTTGATTTATACACTACTACAAAAATAGGTTTATCCAGCGCTATGGATTTAACAGTGCTAGCAAAAATTGTTCTTAAAAACCTCCCTTTATCAGCACTATAAAAAGCATTGATAAAGGGGGGCCCTTAATAGTTCTTTTTAGCACTGTTAAAGGGGATCTCTAACAGTGCTAAAATAAGCACTAATAAAAGCCCCATTATCAGCGCTTTCTTACAAGTGTTGAGAAATCCCCCCTATCAGTGCTTCTAAAAAAGAACTAATAAATACTCCCATTTATCAACGCTATTAAATATTGCTGATAAAGGGGGGACTTTATCAGCACCTGTAAAAAATAACTGATAAAGGGGGGGTTTATTAACACTTTTTTAGAAGCACTAATAAAGAACCCCCTATAAAAATATTTTTAGTAGCACTAATAAAGGGTATATTTTATAAAAAACATTAAAAATATATATTTAAATATAAATATAAAAATATATTTATATTTAAATAAATCTGATATATATTTTTTAAATATGATTTAAATAAGGATAAATTAACATTTACACTTAATATATTAGTTATTTTGTGAAATATCTTATAACATATTATTAAAAATATTTTTATTTATTAATTTTATAATTATTATATAGTAATAGTAATTTGATAACAATTTGAAAATAAAAAAAAATAGTAAAATAAAAAGAAAATTAAAATTAGTTAAAAATGTATTTCAAACTTCAAATGGCCATAACTTTTGATCTGAGTGTACATTTGGCTCTACTACATATAAAATCTAATCTTGCGACAATATCTACACTATTTTTACTAGGGGGATCCCTAGTCATTGTTTTTTAGGCCAAAAAAGGTCCATAAGTCCTCTAAAACTAATTTTTTAGTCGAGGTACACAAATTTTATGACATTTGATGGATTTTTAGCCTCATTTAAGAGGGTTTTATTTCCTTTTTTCGGTGATTACTAAATTTATTCCCATGTCTTGCATTCATATTTATATTATTTTTTCGATATTTTATAATTTTTTACAATGTAGTTTAATTTATAATTAAATATATTCATATTTTCTAATATTTACTTGCAATTAATCAATTGTATAAATAAATATATATCTACATTTTTACATGAAAATTTATTTTTAAATACAGAAAATAAATATTTATTTTTCATTTAATTTAAAGTAAAAAAATTATCCATTCTTTCTTTATAAAAATTCAATAATTTGTATATATAATTTTAATATATACATATGTGTGTGTATTAATAAACATATATTTATATACATTTATATTATTATTTATATATATTATAATATATATAAATAAATATTAATATATAATATATTTAAAAAATATATAATTTTGTAAATATATATATCACACATTTCAAAATATATACAAATAAATATAAAAGTTGTCAAATATACAACAAAACATGCATAGAATAGAGGTAAAGAGATTTAGTTACATAAGGGAAGTCAGGGGATCAAATCTAGGTGTGCGCAAGAGTTTGGGGTAGCCTTATAGCCCAAAGAAAGGGGGTGGGGTGTGTGGTGGAAGTTATATAGTGAAAAGCATTGATAAAGGGGGATTTGAGCTCTGCAAAAGGTGGGTGGTGTGCGTGAAAAAATAATTTTTTTTCCATATTTTTTAACAATGATTTTTTTAGCACTATTAAAATCCAACCTTTAGCAGCGCAAAAAAATGTTGTTGAAATCACCATTTAACTATGCTAAAACACTATTAAATTCACCCTTTAACATCTATAAAAAGCACTCGTAAATGGTGCCTTTACCAGTTCTTTTTTTAGCACTATTAACCACCCCCCCAATTTTAACATCACTCATAATATTAGTTATTTTTAAGTGCTGATAAAACCCCTTAACTAATGATGTTAATTCCTTGATTTTTAGTGGTGATGGTAGGGGTACATTGGTTTGAACGCATGCTTCTTATTTTTAATAGTACTTTTCATTTCATAAATTAATGATTTAAAATCATTATCATTAATATACATAATCCAAATATAATATTACCAATTATAGTAGGCCTAAAATGATTCGTCCCCATGATGACCAAAAAATAAATCTTATGTTTCTTGTTTTATCATGTGTATGAAAATAACAGTTGGGTGGGGTTTAATTTCCCCTAAGAATCCCAAATACAATTATTCATAAGAAGTGTCTAAAAGGCTCTATATGCCTTTCCAGTGAAAATTTATATGAATTTAATTCAATAATCATCTAATATAAATTTACCTTACAAGGGGTAATGAAGAGTAAATCAAAATTTCATTTTTTTGAATTTTTTGGATAAAATATAGAAAGCACATCAAAACGTAAAACTAATTTCTTCCAAATTAGTATCTTTAATACACAAATAACATTTTTTCATGTATCTAAATCAATTGGAATGTTCATTAGAGAAATGACCCCAAAATAACTAATGAAAATGGACTTCTTGGTGAAAACATGTAGGCCGATTTCATTCTATCCAACCCTGAATTTTAAACATTTTTCTCTATTGAATAATTTTTGTAAAGATTCACATGCTATGGAACTATTTTCTTTTTTCCACCATATGTTCATCTTCTAAAATTTCCATGGTTTCAAAAAAAATAGTATGTTGTTCCACAAAATTGGTAACATCAGAATATGGAGGATCCATTATCAGTAGAAGTAACTAAACATTTAATGTATAATATGTAAATATAAGAGTGAACCTATAATATTATAAGTAAAAAAACTCTATATTAAAAAACATTTAACTATTCATTAATCTCTCTATTTTTAAGTTGGAGAGATTTTTCCTAATTATCAAGTATCTAAATCCCCTCCTTACGGTTCCCTTTTCCATATAATACCCCATGTTACACCTCCATGTCACCACTACCTTATTTATTAATGATTTTCGTCTAAATTAAGTTTTTAGGGTTTTACACAGTGTTTCAGGGGTGTTTTGGTGTCCTATGAAGTTTTAGTTTTGGACTATTGAACATTGTGGTTATGACACAGGTCTTCACACCATAACCCTCTTCTAGGAAGAGTCTCTTATTTCTATTCTATAGGGCTTCACAACCTGAATATGGGCTTCACACTATAAAATTCCATGTTTTTTAGTTCTTCACACTACGATGAAATGTTTCATTCCATGAATCATTATAGGAAGACCAATTTTTTTCTAAATTCAAAATTTTCCCCTCTCAACAGATAATCTAATTTGTGAACTCTTTCCCCCCCCCATTACACAGGATATGATCTGATGGAGATCCCATGTGTTTCCACTCACTTCTCCTTCAATTTATGGCTTTGAAAATTTTATTTTAAGGTTGATTATTTAAGGTATATCTCTCTAAATAATCTTTTCTCTTCTTTTACATCCTTATACCTCTTTTTTCTCACCTTGATTAGGTCTTGGATACCTATAGAAGTTTTGGGTAAAATTTCTATTTGGGGTTTCTTGATTTTTTTGTTTTGTTTGGTTCTTTAGGGTTCGCCCTTACCTATTTTTAGTGAATTATAAACTCTCACTTTGGAAGAAAAGATTTGAGGTATGTTTCCCCATGTATTAGATCTTAAATTCTAAAACCATGATCACTTAAACTTTTAAATTCATGTTTTAAGTATATAAGGATAGTATTAAATGAGATTGTGGATATTCTGAGATGAAAATTTTATTTTACTTATTTTTCCTATAAATAGAAATATTAATTTATTAAATAATATAGTTTAAAAGTATTTTTTAACTAATATGAACACCAAGTGGTTGTTAAAATGATCATATGAAACTTAATAAGGTTTTCTCAATTCCAAATAGGTCATTTAACAATCTAATTAGTTTTTTAATGTCTTACACACAATTAAGTGTATTCTTTGTTCTCTAAATGGAATGTTACAAACTATTATAATATCACTGATGTTTTATAATGTTGTGTAATTAATTTTTATAAAAAATATAGTTCTATAATTATTAATTGTAAAGAATGATTAGATGGATTAGTTAGAACTTATAAATAGATTTCTCTTGAGAGAGAACATCCTTGGAACATACCTGCTTTTCTTGATTGTTTTAAAATATATGGAATTGACCATATTATAGTAAAATATAGTAATTTAGTTTCTCTTAATGAATAAAGGGTTGTTTCTATGAAGGTTTCTTGGGGTGATGATTTACTTATAGTTCCTATTTTTTGTTCTTAAATATATATATATATATATATATTCATACTATTAATTGTTATTATTTAATTGGTTCACCTATATTTTAGATATATCATGGGAAAACTGAGAGTAGATAGTGGAATTTCTGAGAGCACATGATGTATTAGTTTTTAATTACTCTCTGGCTAGTTTATCTTAGTATAGATTCTACTTTACTATGGGATTTTTTCCCTCAGTTGGGTCAATTGGGATATGAATGAGTTTTATTAAAGATATATTCCATTAAGTTCACTGATTGGATGGATCATATTTAGTATTTTTCTAGTTATTCCCCTCACATCCTAAGTGAACCCGTGATCATTGGTTGTTCGTTATAATATAATGATTATATTATTTTATTTTTATGATAGTTAATTAGTGACTATCATATATTGATCTATCTTAATATTAAAGTTATTATTATGGATTCTTATCATATGGTATATATTTTTGAAAAGAACTAGTGGTTTTGCTATAAATAAATCAAAATTATTTTTGGAATTCATTGGCCAATTTTTAAGGGATGTTTTATAAAAAAATATTTTCTTAAATGTATTCATTTTCTGAGTGTTTTTTACCATTTTAAATTTAAAAATAATCATCATATTTTTAATATATTAGTTATATTTCTTAAATTTGATGAATTTAAAAGAAATATATTGTTATTGTTTTCTAATAAAAATAAAAAACATGTGTTTGTATATTGTAATTTAATATATCATGGAATGGAACTTTTATTTAAGGGTAATGCATGGAGTGTTGTTTTTTTGGAATTCTAATTGGGGTTTGTAGTCAAACCTATATAATTTTTAGGTTCTAGTTTAGATTTTGATCACTCATAGAGTGTTGGTGGAATTAAGGTAAGATGGTTACTTATAAAATCATATGGGGATTAATATGAGTAATTTTTTTTAATTTTCTATCTTAGTTGCATCAACCTATTTGTCTATCCCTATAGCGGATCTTTTTTACTGTAATATATTTTTCTCCTAAGTAATATTTTTATTAATTTGTTATTCCTTGTTTGGTTCATATTAATAATAATATTTTTTTCTTCTGGCGCATATACCTTCAAATTATGGAGTGGTCATGTCATACTTTTGATGGAAATTCTTGTGGTTATTTTTTATTTTTTGGGTGAAATCACTCCCAATGTGTTCTTTATGATACCTCGGTACTATTTTCCATTCCATGGGGATGAGTAATGTCCCTCATGATTTTCCACGGGCCAGTTTAGGTGCCTGGTGGATAGTTGGCCTGGGTTGGTTTGTGATAAAATGGTAGAATCAAACCTTTTTTATTTTGGAATTAATGGTAAATTGCAGTTCAGACTGTCAAAACATGAAATGTACATACAAGAAGTGTCTAGATAACTCTTTTTCATTTGGATCCTCAAGTTACCACAGGATACTGGATTAGGAGTCTTGGATTTGTAGCTTTCTTCATTTATTTTTTTGTATTTATTTTTTGTATAACCACACCTTTGTATGTATTCCATTGTTTGGGCCTTCGGGCCACCGATTTGGTCCTCGAGTCCTTTAAGGACTTTGGGCCACCTAGGCCTTTGGGTCAGTAAGTCCTTCGGGCCAACTTAAGGCCTTTGGTACACCTTAAATGAAGATGAAAACTAGACAACCTACAAGGAACAAGCTCCAGAAGGAGGATGAGTAATGAGCTTTCACCATAACAGAAGCTAAATGGATTGCAAGATTAAGACGGTATGGAACCTTCCATCTGGACAAGCCTATTCATGCATGGGAAAGCCTAGTTGAACAGCCATGCGAAGGTGGAGAGCTGATTTCATGATGAAGATGCTGAGGTGGAGTAGTTCCAAGTAGTTAGTCGGGGTTGTATGTAATGTTTAAATTCTATAGGTAATGAATTCCTCTAAGGCCTAGGGTACATGTAATTCTTATGCCTATGGGCCTTGTAAGGGTTCCACCACATCCCTTGAAAGGTGGATTATCAAAAATCAATAAAAAATGAAGGCCTTCGGGCCATTGAGGGGGGTGATAATGGGAGTTGAATTGGTGGTACATGGTGAGCTCTCATTGTCTAGAAAACCAAAAATATCCTATTTACATGGTTCGATATATCACTTAGTGTAAACTACATAATTGAATCATGGTCCACCAGACCATGTAGTTGAGTCATGCATGGTGACTATTCCCTCTTAAATATGTTAATTTTTTTGTGGTGTGTTAAGATATTTACATTTATTTTAAGGAGATTTTTTATTCTTAAATAGAAATTGTCAATTTTTAAAATAATAAATTAACATTTCAAAATGGATAAAAATAAATTTGGACCATAAAAATATGATTGATGATTTAAAAAACTGGGTTTAAAATGTATTAAGGGGATTCATGATGGAAGTCTATATTTTCAAGTAAAGAAATTATTCTTTTAGAATTGAAAAAAAAATATAAAATTAATTAAGAAAACCCATTTTTATGAAGTGGGTAAATATTTTAATAAGGAATTTCCAAAAATTTTAAAATGGTTTTTATGTAATATTTTAAGATTCCAAAACTAGTATATGGGATTTTGGAATGGTTTTAAAATAGATATTTTAACTTCATTTAAGTTATTATAATGTCTTTTATGAGGTGTTATTTTATTTTTGAATTTATTTTTGGGTGGGTATGGATTTATTTTATATGATTATTGATTGAGTTGTGTGCCTTTATTATTATTTAGAGTACACCCACAAAAATTCTTCATAGATTCTCAAGGGATTTTTTTAGATGGTTCTCTATGAGTGATCCCTTTAGTAGATTAACTCAATGATTTCCTTCTGGAGTTCAAAAATTTGAATCCTCGTATTTTTTATGGACAACCAGATCCTTATGAATCTGAGGAATGGTTATTGTTTCCTAAACTAGCTTGGGTACCCCTTGGATATGGGCATCCAAACCAGATAATTTCATACCTGATGTGCGATCCCAATTTCCCAAGTCTTGAAACTAATTTCAGGGTATTAAAGAATAATCATTTTGAATGATTTCACCTTCTTAATAATGAACAGGTCAATACTAAAACATCCATCATAGTAACAAGAAAAAATAAATTGAGACATGTAAAATAATGAAAAAAAATTAGAAACATGGTATATAGAAATTTATGGATGGTTAAAAATAAAATACTAACAAGATCTGGTCCAAAAGGGTAATACATATACATCTCAAAAAGAAAATTAAATAAATCCCAAAATAAAAAGAAACCAATGATCTCCATATGACCCTCGATCACTCTCCAAATATCAATCCAAACACTACTAACAACCACACACAAATAAAACCAATCCAAGGAACCTAAAAATAAATCATAGGAGCTTTATACATCAAATGTTCTATATAGGGTGTGAGAAAGACTGATCCTAGTAGTCAAGCATCATATAGTTTGTGTAATTCCTTATAAATGAAATTTTAGTTTATAATAGTTTTAAATACAATACAAAAATAATTTTTTTATTTCATATTCAAATATAATATCACATCCATAAATGTTTATAAAATTTCTACTCTCTTTCTAATTAAATGAAAATAATCACTTGAAAACCATTTACCAGACTCAAATACACATTAATCAAATCACCCATTTTTAAAGACACCTTTTCATTCAATTTACAAAACACACCCTTTTTACACACTTTGAAATCATTTTTAATAAAACAATACAAAGAAATAATAACATAGTGAAACACCATGACAACATATAGCAAATAAAGAGTGTGAGGAAGGGGAAGAAATGATTCTATATTTTCTAATCAAATAAGGTAATACAAAAAAAAATTACCCTAAGGAAATATATTAAGAAAATATGGGAAATTCCGAAACATCCCATAGGGAGACCCTAGACATGCTTAATTCAGAACCATATGTAGACTAATTGATTCATTCTTATGTATATAACTAACTTGAATGCTCAAAACTAAACTCATTGGTGGTGAAACCTCCTATGTTATATGACACCATATGGGATCTATTCCATCTCATCGAGACTATATAGAAACATTTCTCATCCCATAGTAAGATTCATATGATCCCCATGTATGTTAATCAAGCAATAGTATATGAGCAGTGCAATCAATCAAGGGGAAAAATGCATCAAGGAATAAGAAATAAATATATTCAAAAATCATACACACTTTTAAGAAAAATCTCTTTCCATATAAAATCCATATCATATAAAATATAAAACATTACCCTTAGAAAAAAATTTATACCAAATCATTAAAAATAATTCCCAATGGGGTCATAATTCAATAACGGTCTTAAGAGGGTCTAACAATCACACACACTTAGAAATAATTTAAAATTTAAAAATGGTCTTTATATTAAATAGGATTTAGAATTCTAAGTAATTCCCATAATGGTTTGAAACCCCACTCCACACCTTTATTTTAAAATAAAACCCTTGGAATTGTTTCCCAAAAAATATACAAAGAATCCATTAAAACCATTTGAGAACTCATTAAAAAATCTGCTCGCTATTTTTCATTATAATTTTAAAAAATATTAAAGTTTCACGTTGTAATTTTTTCCATAACCAAAATTCTACAAATCATTTAAAATTTTATATTTTATTTTAAATTATTATTTCAAAACTTTTAAAAATACTTATCACTTAAGTTCCACTTGAAATTACAAGTAAAATTTTTACACCAGGAGAGAAAATCCTTTAAAACTTTATGAAATAAATTTTCACTATCATAAATTGGAATAATTGATCAGATAAATCATTTAGAAACATCAGGCATCAAATTTATTAACAATTTAAAGGGAAAAAAGACCAACCTCGGTTCAATAGTAATGATGTAGTAAGTTATATCCTAGGATAGTGGATGTTCAAAAAAGTATTAATGAGTCCCAAGAAGGACCTAATAAAAAAATAATGAATAAAAAAACATAAAACCAACATCTAAACCTCAGAATCCCTAAGGTTCATGGGAGAGGAATAAATTTAATGAAAAGGATAGAAGTAGGGAGGTAAAGGTAAGAGAAAAAGGGATAAGGGGATTTTACTTGAGAAATCATCTCAAAATTGAGCGAGATACTCTTAGATTAAAAGGATGACTAGGAATATGGATTTTTCCCATGTTCATAGGCTAAGTATAATGAATGAGGGGGAGTAAAGGGGAAAACCCCATTTTAATTCGAGTAGGGGGTGTTTGGAAATAAAAAAATGAATTTTTGGAAACTCACATGGTTATGATAAATGGTTTGAAAAACCATGCACCAACCATGTGGAAGAAACTAGATTAGAAAAACACCTTAGTATGGTTTTTCTGCATGATTTACAATCCATGCTCCAACCTTTAAAATCATCTTTGGTAAACAGCATACCCTATCACACTATAGTCACAACGTTTCTCCATATATACACAACCCATGTTCCAAATAACTCTCAAGGAAAGGTAATCTACATGATTTCTACTTGGATTCAAGAAAACCATGTTCCTTATATGAAATTCAAACCTTACATATTTAGAATGAACTGAAAACATCCCCACGTAAGGGTACCCATGTGGTTTCTCCTAAACAGTTCATAAGAATGAAATTTTAGGAAACAAAACAAATCCAAAAATTATAAATAATTAAATTTCTCAAAAATTAATTTAAATATTTAATATAAATTAACACTATGGTGGAATGGGGTCTAAAAAATCCCAACCATTACACATTATTTACCTAGAAATTACACATAAGAAATAGAATTTTTCGAAAAAAAAACAAAACCAAACCCTAGGAATGAGGTGACTTGGACAGAGAAACAACTAGGGATAATCTAAGGAAAGAAACCACTGAGTACTAATGATTCATCTCAACCAAACAGATATTATACAAGACCAAAAAACATCTCCAAAAGAAAAAATGCATGATCATGAAGAAATAGTTTAAGGGGGATGGAGACTGAGCATAGGCCTCCATACCATTTCAATATTCTCTACATTGTGGAATGAGGAGAGAGAAAACTCCAAGGCCTAAACATCTACCATAAGGTAACACCTCCAAGAACATCCATATAAACACTCAATTTCATTAAACATGAGAAGTCATCAAAGAACCCAATTTAACTCTCAAAACCAGTATGAAAAAAAAAGAAACTCAACATCCACTAAATAAAAATTTTCATCAATCTCAACACACATATCAAACTCAAATATCATGAGGAAAACATTAATTCATTACAAAACAAGGAACAACATGTATTTTAGACCTAGTTCACTATAATTGATGGGTAAACTAGGACCAAAAATCTATATTACTATCCCACAATAAACCCAAAACATCTAGAACCATCAATTCCTCAGTGGATTGAAAAAATAATTATTTTAGTTACCCAAGAACTAACTTAGAGATTACCCATTTACAACCTATCAAGAAAACAGCCTCCTAACAGTCACAACATAAGAAAAAATTCAAATCCCTAAGAGAAGGTAACCAAAATATCAAGGAATGAACCAAAAACACAAAGTCCAAATCCACCCACAAAATCCTAAAGTCTTGAACCTCAATCCATTAGTCGAAACCACTAACAAAATATTAACTATGGAATCCTCAATTATAAAAAATAATATGTCTCCCCAAAAAAACCATATAAAGAAACCTCACAAGTCACCAAGAAGATGCCAACAATACCCACCAAGATGAAATAATAATCTTATCTAACCAAAATATCACTCCATCAAATATAGATAACCACAAAGATAAGATTGACATTGATCCAAGGAATCCTAGAGAACAAAGATCTTGGTTATACCACTCCAGTAGGAGTTTGGGTAGGACCCCTAACTATGAGGATTACACCTACGAACTAGACCAACACTCTATCTTTCACTATGAAAATTTTAGGATCCCTATAAAAATTAACACAGAACATGATCCTAATTGCTCATTCCCCCCAGTAAAATTATCCAATACCATAACCAAACAAGCAAATCAAGATAACCCGTTCACCCAAACAACCATATTTTAGAAATTCAAATTTTTCTAAACCCATATTCATAAAAACAAAACAACCTTTAATTTTTTTCCAACTTTAAAATCCCAAGAGAATATATTTTTTAACTAAAGCACTCCAAATTTTTACTTTTCATAAAACTCATAGACATTCCAAAACACTTCCAAAAAATTTATTTGAAACAAGATCCCCCTTATTAATTCTAAATCACTTTAAAAATTATATTTTGAAAAATAATATATTTAAATGCTATATAAATAATTAATTTCAAAACATCACATTATAAATTTTGTCTTTCACAAGTTCCACTTTTAAACCTAAACACCTTTTTCAAAAAAAATACTCAACCCTATTTAAAAAAAAATACCATTAAAAATCAATGAAAAATAAAAATAAACCATCTTATAGATAAAAAACACCAACATATTTCAACAACCATTACAAAACAAGTTTCAAAAACAAAATATTTCGTAAAAATCCTTTTTATTTACCAACAACCATTTTTTAATCACATAACATGAAGTACCCCAGGGATAAAACCAAGAATCCAAGAAAACCCCAAAGATAAAATCACATTTAATTGCATTAATTCACTAAAAACTATTGTATTTAACATCGCATCAATGTTATAAATCATTGGGAACGATATAGAAAGTAAGGGAGTTAAAACAACAATTTCAAAGGAGAAACAACACCATGTATGGTTTCACTACACGATCTGGTGAACAGTGTGCCAAATGTGTGATATAAAAATATTTGGTGACTAGCCCACTCTACAAGGTCACTACATGGTTTACCAGACCATATGGGATAACCATGAATCTTAGGTTCATTCTCCATTTTTCCTCCAAAACTCAAATTGACCCCTGATATCATCGATGTACCCCTCACTAACCAAAGTAAACTCAAAAAATATAAAAATCTATAAAATATATTAATAATAAAACTCAAAATCACATCTCAAATCCTAAAAACCTATAGAAAATTGAGGTTCGGTGTGAATAATATTTGGTCGAGCACTTTCTCATACCCTTCACCAGAGTCCCAATGATGATACTAATATCTTGACTACCCAGACATTCTATAAATAACAAGATGGAATGCTTTAATACCAATTTTTAAGAACCAACCCTGGTCACCCCTTTGATCTGGGTGCTAAATTGACCTGTGACATACCTGAGGCACGTTTTGGATCACCCTAGTATAGAAACTAGTTCCATAGTCTCAAATAATAATCATTATAAATGGTTTCACCCTCATTAATATTTCAACAATAAATAACAAAAAAATCAATTAGAGTGAGCCACCGAAATAAAATGAGACAACCAAGAAACTAAATGAATAATAAATAAGAAACATAGTATATATAAACTAAATAATAAATACAAATATAAAACTAATAATATCCATCCCACAAGTCCAATACATATACATACCAAAAATAAAAAAAAATTAAAACCCAAAATAAACATATACCAAGAATCTCCATGTGACCATAACTCACTCTCCACATCTCAAGTAAAACACTATGAATAACATGAACTAACTCACTGGAATAGAAACAATACAATTCACCTAAAAACAAATTATAGGATATCCACACATTGAATGGTATATATAGGGTGTGAGTGAAACCAAGCCCCGTAGGTTTGCATCACATAGTTTTTTCAATTCTATACAAATGAAATTCTATTTTACACTAGTTTGATATATAATAAAAAAAGATTTTTTATTTCATTTTCAAAAACAATATCACATCCATAAATGTTTATAAACTTTATTCCCATTTTATTATTAAATTAATACAATCACTTAAAAAAATCTCAGTCATCATCCCCTCATTAATCGAAATGCCCATTTTTAAAACCACCTTTGCAGTCACTTTACAAAACAAAACCCTTTTTAAACACTTTTAAATAATTAATTAATAATAAAATACAATAAAATAATAACATAGTAAAACACCATGTCATAATGTAAGATTGAAAGAAAAGGGAATTCATGGTTCCATGTGTGATAATTAAATATAGGAATAAAAAATAATAAAATTTCTCTAAGTAGAATTATCAAGTAAACCAAGAAAATTATAAATATACTATGTGGAGACCATGTATGTACTCAGTTTTGAACAAACTATGTCCCTATCAATGCATTATAATGTCTATAACTTGCTTAGAATCTCTCAATTATCCTCACTAGTGGGGAAACCCCCTATGGTCTCTAACATCATAGGGGGTTTAGTCCATCACATCAAGAATAAATTAAAATGTATCTCATCCCTTAGAAAGACACATAGAATATCCATGTATGTCAATCAAGAAATAAGAGATGATAAATACAATCAATCAAGGAGAAAATAATTCATCAAATCATAATAAGTAAATCCATTCTCACCTCTTACACCCTTGTAATAAATATCCCATTAAACATATCATCCATATCACATAAAATATAAAACATTACCCTTGGTTCATAATTCATACTAAAATAATAAATAATATCCCCCTCATAGTCATAATTTATTAGCGGTCAACAGGGTCTCAAAAAAAACACATTTAAAAATCATATAAACTTTTAAAATGGGACTTCTATTAAAACAGACTCATATTTCCAATTCATTTATTCAGTGGTTTGAAATCTCATTTTAACCCACTCTTTCAAAATAAAACCCTTGAAATTAATTTCGAAATCATTTAAAAACAAATTATTAAATCCATTTGAGTACTCATTGAAGAACCAACTCAATATCTTTCATTAAAATTCCAAAAATATCAAAGTGAAACTTTATAACACATTTTGTGACCCAAACTATGTCAAAGAATTTAAAACATCACATTTTAGTTAAAAAATTATTCCAACACTTTTAGAAATACTTGTCACTTCAAGTACCACTTTAAATGCTAAGTAAAATATTCAATCCAAGAAATAAACTTCTTAAAACCTTTAAAAACCATTTTTTTACTATTATACATAGTAATAATTAATCAAATAAAACATTTATAAACATAAAGAATCAAATTCCATGAATATTTAATGAAAATCACAAAAATATTGCCTTGGTTCAATAGAAATCAAGCCAGAAGTCAGTGTATGCAATGGAAGATACTCAAACAAGCCTCAAGAAGACCCAAGAAATCACATACAATCCCCCCCCCCATGAATAATGTAACATCCCATAATCTGGAGCTCTCACATGACTAGAAAGGGTTAGTTACGAGACCTCAAGTATTCCTCCCAATATGTCAAATGTTTCCAACTAGCAGCAGGGGTGTGAAATGTATATTGCGGAGACTATACCCCTGGTATAAGTTTTTAAAGCAATAGAAAAAAATCATAATAGAAATAAAATAATCAAATCTAAGGCAAAGCAGAACAAAACAGCAAAATCAAACTAAATGATATAATAAATAAAAAGGAATAATTTAATGAACTTCTAGAATGTAAATAAATGTTAGTCTAGAACAATAAAATAAAAATACTAGATGATCATATAAAATACTCAAAACCTAAGGTCCCAAACCCCACATCAGTACCTTCTCCAAACTCCATCCCATCTACAAACAAGTAATCAACAGTATGGTCCATTTCTCTTGTCCAAACCTGCATCCATGAAATCTTTTCGGGTACCAAACGGTGGCTCGAATAGGATGTGAGTATAACTCTGTAGTTTGACACCACTATGTCTAAACAAAACTAGTCATATAAGAAGTGTATGCAATAAAGTGATAACTACGTGTATTAATTAATTTAATAAATAATAAAATAAAATAATAACCTACTTTATATCTATGTTGGAATATCTTTTTGTATGTCTTACAAATATGATAACCACAACCATATAACCAAGATAAAATAACCTACTTCATCTCTATGCTAGAATATCTCTAACCAAGTCTTATGACCATGTTAACCACAACTATATAACCATGGTATAATCACAAAAATCTGGGTTAAATCCCTATAATCATTACAAAATTTGGGATAAATACCTATAAGTATTATATCATGTGACTAGGTATATCCCACTCCCTATTGGCATTATAGCATAGAACCAGGATGATCCCTCTAAATATCATCATTACAGCGTATAAGTCTGCAAGTATAAGGGCTGATCACAATATATAATCATTACATTATGGAACAAAATCCCTATCAAACAACATGGATATCACAATATCACATCACAATTATCAATGGTAAATTATGTGAATTTCCATTCTTCTTTCATATGCCACTTTTAATTTAATTCACAATTGATTAAAAAATATATCAAGAAGCAATAAGACAAAATTTAGGGATTCTATAACAATAAAACACCCTAGGTCACATGTCATGAAAAACATACTTTAATTTGTTTTCCAATTTAATTATAATCATGGTATGCTCACCCCATGGGAATCGATGAGCCAATTAAAAATCCATATGAAACCAAAGTACTTCAAAGAATAATTCCATTTGTTTATTTAATTAATTTGGGCACTTTAAATGATGGCACAATAAAAAAAATCATAAACTTAGAAATTATCAAACCATAGGTTTTATATTTAGACCCCAAACAATTAACTGATAAACCAAAAAATCTTCCAATGGACAATGTCCATGAGAAAGATGGTGTGGATAATTTCAAAGAGGTTCCTAGATCAAAACTAATCAAGATCAAAACCAAAAATGCAATTGGTCAAAGGATTTTACCACAATGGTTGGATAAGAAGGATTAGAAGTAAGAAACCTAATTAAAAAGACTTACTTGGGATCTCTAACACAGATGGGATAAATATAAGGGAATTAGGCACCCTAAAATTGCCTGGAAAAATCCATAGGGTTAATAGGAGAAGATTGCCAAAACAAATGTGAATTCATCCACATAGCATGTTTAAAATAACAGGTCAGAAATTTACATGGAGTGCAATGTTATTACATGTAATGTAATTTTTTTAATGGAATACATCTAAAAACCCATATCCTGTGATTTATTTTATTAAAACTCTTCAAAAATTACACGATGTGTAGGCCATTTACATGGTGTGTAAGTATTCTACAGTTGATTTTTCAGCCCATTTTTATTTTAAACAAACTGAACATCTTTTAAATTTTCTTAATTCACCAAGAAACCAAGAAACACTTAAACCATTTATATTTGGGCTCCATTAATTCAAATAAACATACATCCCTGAAATTTAAGTCATTTTCTTCATCAAAGCTCTCATTGTAGGTACTCCTTAATCCTTCTGAATTTTTCTTGAATCCCAATACTATGTTTATTCAAATGATAGACTTTCATGAAGAAAACACAACCAGAATATTAATGAAAACCTCAAAGAGAGATGTGCCTAAAAAATATGGGACCTTGCAACCTCCCCACCTTATAATAAATTGTCTTTGAGATATGCCAAGTGTAACTATGAGGTCTTAGCAACCAAGTCTGGTCATTGTGTTTTCATATCAGACTCTCTCTCCTAGGTATCCTCTTAAACATTTTAATGATTCCACTACACCTAGGATAATGATATAGTCTTACCCTAAATATATTTCTCACTAGGATCCACAACCTGTATCGAATGTTCCTTAAAGGATGAATCAACACAAAGCTTCATATTTGCTACATCTGTCACATGGGAATGTTTTGGATGATATCTTTGTAGCTATGAAATGTGGAACACATCATGAATAGAACTATATAACTATTGAAGGGATAAATGGTATGCCACTAGAACAACCCTTACCACTATTTCAAATGGCCCGAAAAACCTGGGCACTAGCTTTCCCTGTTTCCTGACACAATGTTGTCCCAACCTTGGCAACACCTGAAGAAACACATGTTGACCAACCCCAAATTCTAGAGGTTGTATCCAATTGTCAACATATTATTTATTCCTAATATACATGGTCACCAACCGTTTTATGGTCAACTGAACCTATTCAGATGTCTCCTATATTATATTAGTCCCAACAAGTGCTGACTCTCCTACCACCATCCAAAAAAGAGGTGAATGGCATGGATTTCTATACAAATCCTCAAAAGATTCCATTTGTATCGATTCCAAAAATCTATTATTATATGAAAACTCTATGAGTACCACATATTGCTCCCATGAACCACCAAAATCCAAAATATGGGCTCGTAACACATCCTATAGATCCTGAATAGTCTTCTTAGATTGACCGTCAGTCTAAGTATGACTGGTTGGGCTTAAAAGAACTTAGGAGCCCTGAAATTTCATAATACCCTACTATAAACACAATGTGAAATGAGGATATATGCCATAAATAATACTCATCAGAACATTTTACAATCGAACCACCTCACACACATAAATATTTCCCAGATCATCAACTGTTAAGGTTTCCCTGATAGGTAAGAAGTGGGATGACTTAGTCATTTCATCCCCAAAAACTCATACAACATCATTCTTATGGTTTATCCTTGTTAATACTATCCAAAAAACCATCATGACATCGTCTTATTTCTACTTCAGAATTGTAAAGCCAATAAAATCCCAACTGGCCTCTAATTCTCAATTTTCACCTATTAACAAGTGAAGCATCTATCCACAAATATTGCCACCTAATTCTTCATTCTTGACCATCAGTACTGTATATAGAGATCATGATACATATTTGTTAAACCTAGATTCACTTCCCATCTAGAAGCATGAAACTCCCTCGTTAGCTCCTCGTGAAAGCCCATAGGAACCCATACTCGGCCACATAAAAAATGATAATTTTCATAGCCAAGATACCAACTTGATGGAATCTCCCCACTATATAATTTTTATCTCAGAATTGAACTCTTAAGATTATAAAACTTCTCAGTCTTAATCTAGTCCAAAAGCATGGGTATAACAGATGTTGAAGTTAGATCAACTCACCCCTAAGATTCTTGAACATCCATATGCATGTCTATAAAGAGGTTCATTATCCACCACTCATCATAAGACTCGCATAATACTTATTTATATGTATTTTTAATCAAGGAATTAGCAACTACGTTACCCTTTCCCAATGTATAATCCAAATAAAAGTCAAAAGACTATAGATACTTAACCCACCTCCTCTGTCGAATGTTTAGGTCTTGTTGTGAAAATATGTACTTTAGGATATTTTGATCTGTGTATAACACATGCCTATCACCCATGAGATAGTCTATTCAACATATTAGGTCATATACTACTACCACTAACTCTAGATCATGTGCACGGTAATTACTCTCATGCGGTCTAAGTTGCATGGAGCCATAAGAAACCAGTTGATCCTCCTGCATCAAAACTATTCTGATTCCAACTTTGTATGAATCAATGTACATGGTATATTCTTTGACTGAAATGGGTAAAGTAAGAATTGGTGTTGAGGTCTGTCTTCCATTTAGCTCCGGAAAATATCTCTCACAGGCATCATACCAAAAAAGGTTTACCCATTTTTTTGTCATCCTATACATTGGTGCTACTAAATAAGATAAATCTTAGATAAAACACTAGTAATAACCTATTAATCCTAAAAAGATTCTAATTTTGAAGAAATTGTTGGTTTTTTTCTAAGATATCCTGATTTTGAATTTCTCTGGGTATACTAACACTCATTCCTCTGAGATAACATGGACCAAGAAGCACACTTCATTAATCCAGATACTGCATTTGGTTATCTTAGTTTTAATATAATGTTATCTCAATGTACTCAAGATGATGTAATGATATTTGGCATGATCGTCTGCTAACTTTGAGTTCACTAAGATATTTTTTTATGAAAAAACCAAAAACAGATCTAGGAGAGGATGAAATATCCTATTCATTAAGGACATGAACACCTTAGGTGTATTAGTCAACCCAAATGGCATCATTAAACGTTCATACAAGCCATAACAACTCCTTAAAGTAGTTTGAGGTATGTCCAATAGTATCTCACTTAAGTGATGATATTATAATCTCATTTAAATCTTGGATAATATCTTACCACCTCTCAACTGATCAAAAATATTTCCAATTCATGGAATAGGATACCAATTCTTGACCATCATCTAGTTCAACCTCAGATAATCCACACATAAGTGCAAAGATCCATCAAAATTTTTGGTAAAGAGAACTGGAGAACCCCAAGGATAAAAACTCAGTCATATGAATCATTTATATTCTAAATATTCTAAATAAACTTTCAACTCTTGAAGCTCTACTAGTTCCATTCGGTAAGGTTGGATAGAAAATAGATATTCTCCTAGTACCAACTTGATTGTGAACTAGATCTCTCGCTTGGGTGTTAATCCATATAACTCATCAGGTAAAACATCCTAAAAACTATATACCATTAGATGAAAATAATCCTACTACATTCCACCATTATCTAGAGTATGACAGATGATCTAAGCTGTTAGAAAATCTAGTTTTCAGTAATTTGGTCCCACATGACTAGCCTAAAGACCCCACACACCCTAGTGAGAATAGTTACTTCCTTAAGGAGATGGGAAGGTAACTCTCCTCTTGTAATAATTGATATGGGACTGGTATAGAACTAACCAATCCATACTAAGAATCAAGTCTAAGCCTATCATTTCTAGCATAAAAAGTACCCAAAATAAATGGTAACCACTAATCTCTAGAGAAAATGCATTGTAGCATTTGATATTCTATGACCACACTCCCAATAGTGCGCCAATGGTTAAAAAAACATTTAATATTTCCATATACAATCCCAAACCATTTGAAAAAAGAGTAGATTTAAAAGAATATGATGCTCTTATATCAAACAAAACACAAGCTAAGGTAGATGACATAAGAATCGTACCCTGGACGGTAGATGTTCATGCATCCATGTTATCCGAAGTAGATTTCATAACATGAAAATGACTTGTCCCTATTCCCTAGGCTATGGTCTAACTACCTTGAGCTATTTCCATTTCTTGGTACTACTTATCATGTACTGGGGTACCACTTCCCCTACGTTGGCCTGAACGGACTGTGGAACTCTAGCTACTAGGCAACTGAGAGGTAACTAAGACCCTTCCCAATTCTGGGGAATTTCTTGATTCCCTACCACTTTTCTGCTGAAATGTTTTTCCTAGAACCTCTAAAGATGGCCCATCCCTCCACAGATATGACACTTGACCATAGGGTAAAAACATTATGGGCACTTATGGCCAAAATTTTTACTCTTATTGAACTAGAACAGAGCACGATCTTGAGATGGTTATCCACTACTCTAAATTCTCTTCCCATTACTTATTTCCTGGAAACTATCATAATAGAGATTCTTACCACCTGAAGAATAACTCAGAGATCACCCTGCTGAAATAGCCACTCCACTTCTTGGTTCCTCTTTTAGACTCCCTTCTGTGATGAGTTCCAAATTCATCACATCTTTAAATATTCTTAAATGGAAAATGTTTACCTACAACCTAATATCATAATGAATGTTTTCTTGGAAATGTTTTTCCCTAGAGATCTCATCAGCTTACAAATATGTTGTAAAGCATTCTTGGACAGTAAAATATTCAACATAGTCTATTACTGAAAAACCCTCCTGTGTCAGATTCATGAACTCGTGAGATTTTTTATCCCTCAAGGTCTTGGGATATAAATGGATTAGAAACATCGTATCAAAGTCCTTCCAAGAAAGCTCATCACGCTTCCTAGATTCCTCCAGAATATCCCACAAATGCTTGGAGGTCCAAGTAGTATATACACAACCTCTTATTAGTGGGTTTATCAAGATGGTTGAAGATCATCTGGACTGAATCAAGCCAAAAATTGGCTACCTGGGGTCCCCTTTCCCTAGTAAACATAGGTGGATGTTGCAGCTAAAACTCTCTTGTCAGCTCAGACATCAAAGGAATGGTACAAACAGTCTCTCTTTCCATAGATCACATGACCCTTAATAATATATCATGAATATGAACATCCATATACTCCTATAGAACTATAGGAAGCTCTAGTTCAACTAAGTTACAAGTGTGTTGATTTCCACTCTCTATTCGCTCAAGTAGAATACAGTGAGTATGCATTTTCTCTACAAGATAAACAAACACTTTAGAGAACTGTCTAACAACAAGGCCAACCCTAATAGGTGACTAAAACTGAGAACCATCAACTATTGGTCACTCTAGACATGGATTACAAGTATTTTAGCATGACACAACAACTCATTTCATTTATCCAGTGAAATATACCTCTCATGTCATAGTTCTATAAGAAAGTATATAATACATGAAAAAATAGATATGAACTTATCATGAACAATGCATATCAATATATCCCTATGTGCAAATTATAATTCATGTATTCTCATATCATGCCATTCTAGGCCATGAGTAAAAATCTAAAGAAATAGTAAGATCATAAAACAATAACATCACATAACATGTGAATCACCCAAGGTGAAATAACATCAACTGTAACAAGCACACAACAAAACAGTAATTCCATCCCTAGGCACTTGGATTTCCCCCCATACAAGGGTTATCTACTCCCATGAATAGGCTCATTATCAAGTCCTGACACATCCTAATATCCTTTATAAATTTATAAAATAGTAAATTAGATGAAAATAAAACTTTCTCCTTTGATACCACTTTATAACATCCCTCAATATGGAACTCTCTCATGTAACTGGAAATGGTTGGTTATAATAACTCAAGCACACCTCCATATATTATAGAGGTTGTTGAGTAGTAGTGGGGGTGTGAAATATATAGTGAGAGACTATACCCCCGAGTATGAAGTGTCATAATAGTATAAAAAATCATAAGAGAATGGAAATAATAAAATAAAATACATATCATAAGACAAAAACAAAATCCAACTGAATAATCTAATAAATAATACCGAATAATATAATGATGTGTTGGAATGTAACTAAATTTCATAAAATAAAAATATAAGAAAAATAGTCAAATGCTAGGGTCCCAAACTCCATATCGGTCCCTTCTTAAAACTTCATCCCATCCGCAAACAAGAAATCAGCAACAAGGTCCTTTTCCCTTTTCCAACCCTAAATCCATGAAATCTGCTCAGGTACCAAACACTAGCCCAAATAGGGTTTAAGTATAACTCAATAGGTCTACACCACTGTGTCTAAACCAAACTAGTTAGATAAGAAGTGTATGCAATAAAGCGATAATCAGGTGTTTTAATTAATTTAAAAAATAATAAAATACAACAACAATAACCGGCATCGGCTCCGTATCAAAATATATCTGAGCATGTAATATGACCATGAAAACCAGAACCATATAACTAAGGTAAAATAAACTTCTTTGGTTCCATGACATCATATCTATAATCATGTCTTGTGACTATGCCAACCACAACTATATAAACATGGTATAGTCACAACAATCTCGGTCAAAGAAATGTAATCATTATAGAATCCAGAACAAATCCCTATAAGAATTATAGCATAAGACTGGGAAGATCCCTCTATTTATAATCATTACAACATGGGACTTGGTCGACCTGTCTTAATACTAGCATTACAGCATATAAGTGTGCAAGTTCCAGGGCCAATCCCGATATATAATCATTATAGTAAAGAACCCAGTCACTGTCATACAGCATGGATATCACAATATCACATCACAATTATTAATGGTTAACTATGATAATTCACATTCTTATTTTATATTCCACTTTCAATTTTATTCAAAATTGATTAAAAATTATATCAGTAAGAAATAATCCATAATTTCGGGATTCTATAATAATAAATCACCCTTGGTCACATGTCAAGATAAACATACTTTAAGATGTTTTCTGATTCAATTACGTGGTTAAATCACCCCATGGGATGCCATGATATACTTAAAAACCCATTTGAAACCAAATTACATCAAAGAATAATTTAATTTTTTATTTAATTAATTTGGGCACATGCAATGATGGTGCAATCACAATATTGAATAAACTTGGAAATTATCAGACCAAAGGGTTAAGATTTTAACCCCATACCTTTAACCAATGGTCAAAAAACACTTCCAATGGATAACACCAATGAGGATGAAGGTTCAAATTATTGAAAATAGTCAAGATAAAAACCAAAAATTCAATTGGTCAAACGATTTCACTTCAATGGTTAGAGAATAAGGAAGAGAAGGAAGAAAACTAACCGAAAATACTTACCAGGGATCGCTCACACAAATAGTACATTCAGAATAGATGTTTCACACCAAAATCATTTAGATAAAGACCTAAGGTTGGGAGGAGAATATTTTAAGATAAAACAAATGAGAATTCGACCACATAGAATGTTTAAACTAGGAGGTTAGGAATTTACACAGCGTGTAATGTTATTACACATCATGTAAATGTTTTTAATGGAATGCGATGAAAAACCCATCACCTAGGATTTATTTTATTAAATACCTCAAACAATTACATGACATTCAATCATTTTACACTATGTTTAAATGTTCTGTAGTTTATTTTTCAACCCATTTTTCTTTTAAATAAGCTGGAATTCATTTAAAGTTTCTCAACTCACTAAGAACCCATGAAATGCTTTAACCATTTATATCTGGAATCCATTAATTTAAACAAACATATATCCCTGAAATTTAAGTTATTTTCTCCAATAAAGCACCCCTCGCAGATACTCTCCACTCCTTATCAAGTTTACTTATAACCCAAGACTTTTTTTATTCAAATGATAGACTTTCATGATGAAAATACAACCAAAAGATATGATTAATGAAAAACTCGGAGATAGATGTACATAAAAAAAGATAGGATCTTACAAATAAACTATATAAAACCCTAAATATGAACCCCAACAACTATAGGGTTATAGGGAGAAGTAGAAATTAAATTGAAAAGAGAGAGGGATGGATGGGAAGGTAAGACCAAGACAAATGGAGGACTTTATGTTGAGAAATTAACTTCAAATAGAGGGAGAGAAGTTTGGATTCAAAGGTGGAGGAAGGAAGAGGGATTCCTCTTGTGTGTATGGTCCTAGTCGAATGAATGAGGAGGTGGAATTGTGTAGAGACACCTTTAAATATTAGTAGGGGAATTTTTTAAAACAAAAATTATAATTATTCGTAAACTTAATGGTTAAGAAATATGGTTTTCCAAACTGTGTGTCAAATGTGTGGAATCCACTAGACAGGTAAAACACTTTTGCACGGTTTGACCGCACAATGTACAAATAGTGTTAAAAACATGTAAAATATATTTGTTAAACTATAGATCTTATTTCATGGTTTTTTCACATTTTATCACTACTATGTGTAACCCATGTTCTAGATAAATCCCATATCTAGGTAATATGCATGGTTTTTACTTGGATTCGTGCACTTCCCATACAGTTCAACCCATGAACATTCAAAATAAGTATAAAAATTCACCATGTGAGGGTACCCATATGGTTTCTCTAAAAATTTTCACCCAAATGATGTGAAAAAACAAAATTTTTAAAAATAAAACTACAAATACAAAACTTAAAATAAAATTAAATTGCTCCAAAATTAATTAAAATAAATCAATGTTTTTGTGACATGGGGTGTGAAATGTGGAATATTGAAAAAATATTTAGTCTTATTGAACTCCCAGATCCTCTTAAACTCATATCAAACACCTTTATGGTTGGATATATTATCAAGAAGTGGTGGAAGTCCATTTTTTTGAATAACCTATAAAATTACCATTCAAGGGAAATTTTTAAGGCTTTATTCATCTAGAGGTATATCTTTGAGCCTATGAAAATATCCAAGTTGATGGTGTAACACCTCAATATTCCACGGTACTCTTCTCTTTGAATAATATAGTAGCGTGTGTTGTACGCAACATCGAGTTCTAACACACACCACAACCAATCAAACTAGTTGTTATGAATTGTAATACCCACATTTTGAAATTTTATACATTTTATCATTCAAAATGGACTTCATTTATGGATTCATAATAAAGAAATTATCTAAGGGTGAATTTTTGGTATTTTTCTGAAAACTTTCAATTTTTGATGAATAGTGAAAATCACTAAATTTTAATTAAAAACAACTTTTTTAATCGAAATAATTAATAGTGATAAATTATGAATTTGAGTGGTTTTAAATTATATTTAGAATATATTTTTACCATTTAATAAAATGTTGGTCATTGGATGTAATTTCACATTTAAACCAGATATAAACAAGTGTCAATATCTTGATAGTTATTATTTCTTAAAAACACGCTTTTTGTTTTGACAGCGGGAATTAATTTTAAATTAATTTCTTCCACTTCTGTGTTTTGAATTTAGAAAAATGGATTCCATATTATGAATTAGGAGGTCCAAATTGTGTAAATAGGTAACTTTTATTTTTAGACATTTTGAATAATTACGTCGGTAAATATTTTATTTATCATGGTTAAATGGTAAATCCGGTAAATAGTGGTAAAAGTAATATTATAATAATAATGAATTACCCTAAAACGTGTCCTAACCCTATTGGTTGATACATGTAAGACCATGGGCATCTTTGGGTCGATTTTAGGACCTCATGGATCCACTTGTAAGTGATAATGACACTATATTAATTAAGTTAAAGTAAATACAAAAATGACATAAGCATATATCTTTTAGGAAAACAATTTCTATATAGAGTTATATAGGTTATATTTTCGACTATAAATATTAATTAGAAATATAAAAATATTTCCTACATAATGGTATTTTATTTATAATTTTTATAAATTGAATAATTAAATTTATTTATGACACAATAATGATGCATTATTTTCCTTATTAATGAAAGAATCAAATAATTGGTATTATAAATGTTAAAATAAATATAATTTGAAAGTTTTGATTAAATCCACGAATTTTATTGGTTAATATGAAATTTTAGGATTGCTTAAATGAATTTTTTTAGAATTAATAATGTTGTTATGACTTTAACAAAAATCAATTATTGAATAGTGTCAAAATTGACATAAATGAGTATTTAAAACAAATATTATATTATTAATTGATACTATATTCCTAAAATTCTAAGGTTCATCCAAAAGAATTATATAATGATAGGTGTATTATTAATGGACCACTTGGAGGTTTCTTGGAAGTATATAGTAAGTTTATTAACTATATAATATAAAAATACAAAGTGACATGGTAAGTGTCAAACTAATTAACTAAGAGTTAAAACTAAAAGATAAGGTTAATAATGTGAACTAACCCTATCTATAACCTATTGGTTGAGTTGTTTTTGACATATAACTACCTTATACTTTGCATTATCCACTTTGTATATATTAGAAACCGAATATTAATTTATTATAAATTAATACATTAAGTTTTTTCTAAAGAGTCCCCCCTCCCCCTTATAAAAAGACACCATTTATAACCAATTATCTATACCTTCAAAGCCTTTTGGTTCGGCAAAAATCTGCCCAAATACCCTATCAACTATCCTCCATTAATCCTAGAGGCCTTCATTTATTCATAAATCCAACCTAAGGATCCCTTTTGATCAAATCAAAAGGAAGAACCCGAAGAAGAGGTAATGTTTTCACCACCCCTTTTCAAGTTCCTTTCTGCTTCAACTTCTTCTTTATTTGTTGTTACATTCTAAAATAATAACTCCAGTATATTCTATATACTGTGATGTTATTATAAATATGGTACAACCATATTCAGTATTCTATCCATCCTTTTAATGACATGTCACCATACGTGCGTACGTACGGCCTACCGTCTCCACGTCGTGGTGTAATTGTTATTCAATACATCATTATTTGTATGGGTATAATAATGATGTGTAATTCATGTAAATAATAAATATAACATGATAATTATTCTTTATATATTATATAACATCCAATTATATATTATTTTAATATCAAAATAATGATATTGTCGCTCGTGCGTACGTACGGACTGCCGTCTCCACGAATACGATGAGATTCATTCCTCGTCATATAAATTCAAGTATAATTCTCATTTGATGATTAAAAATAATGTTTAAGGACTTGATATCATTATTTATATGAATAAGATACAACCTAAACATAAAACATATGACTTATGTAACAAAACATATAAAATAAAACGAGTAAGTTAACACCCGAAACGACGACAATACTAAGATATTATTGACAAAGCAATGTTAAAAAATAATATGATATCATATTAATGTATATGATCCTTGTATGATTAAATAACAATTATTTCACCATTATAGATGATACTAACCTACCCTCATCCAAGGAAAAAGTACAGAGTAAGGAGTTTCTTATCACACTTTTTATTCAGTGAGATTTCCATTATTCACCACTTATTTATTGCATGTGGTGTGTGTACTGCCCATGTTTGTATTCATTGTGTAATATACTTTAATTCATGTATATTTACATCATCATTTTATTATCCTTCTTTCATGGTTGTATGTTTCGTATGTTACCAAATCAATAAGGGAATTTGAAATTTCAATTTCCACTCATTCGGCTTTACGCATACTTCATTGATTATTTTACTCCAAGATTATGTGTGGAATCACTATTCATTTGATTATGTCCTAATTTCCACTCCCCTTTCTGTGAATATACTTTTGATACACATAATAACTCCATTGGTAAATTCTCAAGTCATCGGTATGAACTTGATAAGAGTAATTTTTACTCAATCTCAATTTGTTGAGTTAAACATCCAATTCATTGGTGTTGTTTTTACAAGAATATGTGTGAATGTACTTTGATTGTTTTACACTGAATATCCAATAATATTGAGTGTATTTATATTTTTTACACATAATTATGTTGTTGATTTATCCTTAACCTAAGGATATATCCTTTATGAGATATTTCATCTCAATTTAATTCTATTGAGCTCCTTTGTTGTTATACACCAAATAACTTTTATATGGTGTATATAATGTACTTTGACATAGTATATCATAAATCCCTTTATTATAATGATATTACAAAGTTTTTATTACCTCAATTAATTGTATTTAATTTTCTCTCTTTTGTTTAGGAACTCTAACTAAAATATCATTTTAAAATGTTTTAAAGATTTATTATTCTAAATCTTTCTTATTAATGTCCTTGTTTTAAAAATGGTTTTAAGGATTTATTTATATGGACATTAAAGTTTTAAAATAAAAATTCCTTTTAAAAGTTTCAAAGTTTTATGGGACACTTTTATTCAAAAAACTATTTTAAATGGCTTCTTGACCAATAGTGTGACTTTTAAATGTTTTCATGAAAAAGGGGGATATTTCTCTCAATAGTTTGATGATTATTTTAATCTATGTCAATATCCATCATTATTCTCGATTGAGGTTAATATGATACAATATAATCTTCCATATTATATAGAATGAGTTATCTTTGACTGTGGATGTGCTATTTTTATACCATTCATGGTTTGTGGGTAAAGTATTGACATTTCGTATGCTAGTTTTAATACAGATGTTTATGTTATGTTTCAAACTTTTCATATGAGAATGCATTGGACTTAGTAAGTGACGGGTGGAGCCCGCTATAGCTCCTCGATGTATCGGTAGGTCTCATGAGACAAACTAGTGTATTGGCACAAGTCCTTGAAAAAATCTTATTTGTAGTCTTGGCACGAGGCCTTGACTATGTGGTAATGATAGTCTGGCATTATGCATTCCATCATTATGAAAGTGGTTATTGATATTGCATGTGGTTTTTTTACTAGTAGAATATATATTTGAATAAGTAAATGGAATTATTTCATTTTATCTTTTCCATATTATACTGAAGTTCAAGTTTTAAAGGCTTTTGTTTTAGTTATATACATTTCCTTAAATGTTTATGCTTATCTATGAAAGTTTCCGCTATATTGTTATCCTTACTGAGAATCTGAGCTCACCCCTTTCAATGTTTTATTTTTCCCAGGATGTGAAGAAGTAATTTATTAATGACCTGTAGGGTTAGTATGAGGGGATATGAAGACAAGATGTTGTTTTATTTTTTTTACTTTATGATTTAATGTAAGACTTATGAATATATCTAGTGTTTCCAAGACTACTAAACTAATCGGTATTTCGATACTTGATCTTTTGTGATCATGCCAATGTTATGTAATAATGCATCGACTCTGGGTAACTGGGGCCGGGGCGTTACACTTGGGGTCAGAGGAAGTTTAGTACAAACCTTGGAAACGAGATTTAGATAAACTCTGATTAGATCACATAGCCCTAAGATAGACTTTGAGGATTAGTATAGAATAACTTCCGAGAATTTTTGTATTGTATAGATTTTGTGAGTTTTCCAAGCAATACATCACTGTCAGGATACGAGCAGGTAGAGGTGGCTCTGGCACAGATGTACCTAGGGGTAAAACCCAAAAACACCGTTTTGAGCTAGACTGAAACGGGAACTGGTGCACGACAACGGGTCTTGGTGCACTCTTGGTTACGACACTCCCAGGGGATATTCTTAAGATAATTTACATTTTCTTTACAAACCAATTTGAAGTATTTTAATATAATATGAGAATAAATAACCTTGGTTAATCCTAAGGTGTTTCAAATTGAGAATATGGTTTCATGATATTCTCTAAATTATTTTATAACTACTGTTACTCACACAATACTTTCTGGTTTTATTCAATGGCTAGAGTCCAAGGAAGTCATAGTAACTTTGAGAATGATGTACAAGGTGGGAACGGTGGTGGAAATGAGAAACAAAATGGAATGTTGATAGGTGTAAAATATATCGTGTTCATTACAAATAAGTTTTCCAAAAATATGATCAACAACATATATATTAACCAACTTCTGGACTCAACAAAGAATAGAAAGGTGATGAATGATAAGAGCTCCAGTATTGGAGACCATGGAGAAAAGGATCCTAAATTTTCATCATGCAGGAAATGTGGATGGAGACACCCAAGAAAGTGTCTCAACGAAAAAAAGAAATGCTTTGAGTGCGGGAAAGAAGAACATAAAGTGAAGAATTGCCGAGGAAAAATGAAGAGTATTATGGATGAAAATAAAAATGGTCCCAGGAATCCATTTACAGTCATTTTCCGTAAATGTAGGGGACCTAGCCATTACCCGAGTGAATTCCCGATTCTATAGGATATTTTCTTGGTCAAATAAGAAGCTACGTGGAAATAAATGATTGGAGAAATGTTTAAAAGTATTAGTGATCCTTATTGATGGGATTACTTTGGAATAATTTTCTATTGTATTTGTAGCCCCATAGTTTTTCATGTGAGAATGATATCTGAGGAAGTCTTATCTTTTCCCTTGTGGGTATAGTTATAAATAACCATTTTGTTTTATATGATCATTAGGTTTGAGGCAATTACAAGTTATTATATTTTGGGATGAAAATGCAAGATATGAGATAACAATTCTGGATAAAATTATGTTAAGGTTATTTTGAGAAATTTATCTCATTTTGGTAATGTTATAAAATATATTTTTTGAAAAAGGACAACATGAAGACCGTGTGACAACCCGTTGTGTTGGACAAAGCTGTGGGAATCGAACCCACAACCAAAGTGCGATTGGGATTTATCACCTACCACTGGACTACGTGAAGTCCCTGGTTATTTTGACTAATTATTTTTAGTTAAATGATTTTATTGATGAATAATAATTTGATTTGGGTTCTTATGTATTATCAAAGGAATAACCTTAGTATAGGAAAATGATTTGGTGATTAAGTGATAAATGTAATTTTGGAAGATGTTCACTTTGTTGGGAACACTATATACCCAAGGAAAATAAAATACTATGGGGTTTGATTTGAGGAGTAATGGTGGATTTTTATCTACATTTTTATTGTGGATTTATAGTGATTTGGGTTATTAATGGAAATGGTTAAACTATAATAGAGAATATGTGATTAGGTTAATTACTTTTAAGTATGTGACTTTAAGAGTAGTTGATGTCATTTAGAGATACAATTTAACATGGAAGACTACATAACCATATTCTTCTAAGTTTTGGGTTTTATTATTAGTTTGGATTATATTGAAGGATTTTAAGGACAATTGTTTATTTAATGGTATTTATTTAACTTTGGGGTATTGTAGGTTTAATTTTAGAAATTAAGATTAGTGTTTCTTTATCTAAAGGAATTTCCTTTTGGGGGATCATCATATCTTGTACTAACCATTTTGGTTTTGATTAATCTATAAAAACAAGGTAAATATACAGTTTATCCTTCGTAGATCATGTGATTCTATAGAAGTTTATTCTAGCTCTTCCAGTGTGACCAAGTCTTCTCCGTTTAAAAAAAATAAGTTAGTGGTGGAAATTTATTAAAGAATGAAACTCTACTTAAAAAGTAAGTATATCTCTTTATTTTCTAATTCAATCTCATAAATTAACTCCTCATATTTATTTAATGTAACTTTCAAAAAAATGTTGTCCGTAAACTTTTCCTACTGGGAAACTAATGACCATTTGTCCCATCACAAGTTTGTGGCTTTCTTGTTGTTAAATTTCTCCTGATCACGTTTTCTATCCCTCTCCATCTGAACTTAACACTTAGTTTATCTTCCATATCCATTTTTTCCTACATGGAATCCTAGTATGAGTTATCTTGGGTGACCTTTGTATTTCTCTTTCTTTCTTTTAAGGTGATAGTTTTATTGACACTTTTTCTGATGTCGGACTTTCCATTATATTCCCAAGACCAATTTTAAAAATTTAGAGGATGAAATTATTTGAAGGTGGGGAGAATGTAACACACCAAGCTTCCACAATACGCTTCTCTTTGAATAATACAATAGTGTGTGTCGTACGCAACTTCAAGTTCTAACACACACCACAACCAATCAAACTAGCCGTTATAAATAGTAATATCCAAATTTTGAAATTTTATACATTTTATCTTACAAAATTGAATTCATTTTTGGATTCATAATATCAAAATTATCTTAGGGTGAATTTTTGGTATTTTTCTAAAAACTTTCAATTTTTGATGTATAGTGAAAATCACTAAATTTTAATTAAAAACAACTTTTTTAATCGAAATAATAAATAGTGATAAATTATGAATTTGAGTGGTTTTAAAGTATATTTAGAATATATTTTTACCATTTAATACAATTTTTGTCATTTTAAGAAATTTCACATTTAAACCGGACATAAACAAGTGTCAATCTTTTGATAGTTATTATTTCTTAAAAACACGCTTTTTGTTTTGACAGCGGGAATTAATTTTAAATTAATTTCTGCCTCTTCTGTGTTTTGAATTTAGAAAAATGGATTCCATATTTACAATCATTAGGTACAAATTGTGTAAATAGGTAAATTTTATTTTTAAACATTATGAATAATTACGTCGATAAATATTTTATTTACCATGGTTAAAGGGTAAATCCGGTAAATAAGGGGAAAAATAATATTATAATAATAATAAATTACCCTAAAACGTGTATTAACCCTATTGGTTGATACATGTCCGGACATGGGCATATTTGGGTCGATTTTGGGAACCCATGGATCCACTTGTAAGTGATAATGACACTTTATATTAATTAAGTTAAAGTAAATACAAAAATGACATAAGCATATATCTTTTAGAAAAACAATTTTTACATAGGGTTATATATGTTATATTTTCAACTATAAATATTCATTAGAAATATAAAATTATTTCCTACATAATGGTATTTTATTTATATTTTTTATAAATTGAATAATTAAATTTATTTATTACACAATAATGATTAAGTTTTTTCCTTATTAATAAAAGAATCAAATAATTGGTATTATAAATGTTAAAATAAATATATTTTACAAGTTTTTATGACATCCACAAATTTTATTGGTTAATGTGACATGTTAGTATTTCTTAAATGAATTTAGTTCTAATTAATAAAGTTTTTAAGACTTTAACAAAAATCAATTATTGAATAGTGTCAAAATTGACATAAATGAGTCTTTAAAACAAATATTATATTATTAATTGACATTATATTCCTAAAAATATAAGGTTCGTCCAAAGGACTTATATAATGATAGGTGAATTATTAATAGACCACTTGGGGGTCTCTTGGAAGTTTATAGTAAGTTTATTAACTATATAATTTAAAAATACAATGTGACATGGTAAGTGTCAAACTAATTAACTAAGAGTTAAAACTAAAATATAAGGTTAATAATGTGACCCAAACCTATCTAAAACCTATTGTTTTAGTTTTTTTTCGACCTATATTTACCTTATACTTTGAATAATCTAATTATGATCCATTAGAAACCGAATATGAATTTATTATAAATTAATACTTTAAGTTTTTTCTAAAGAGCCCCTCCTCCCCCTTATAAAAGGACACCACTTATAACCAATTATTTATACCTTAAAATCCTTTTGGTTCGACCAAACTCTGCCCAAATACCCTCCAAACTATCATCCCTTAATCCTAGAGGCCTTACTTTAGTCAGAAATTCAACTTAAGGATCCCTTTTGATCAAATCAAAAGGAAGAACCTGAAGAAGAGGTAATGTTTTCACCACCCTTTTTCAATTTCCTTTCTTCTTCAACTTCTTCTTTCTTTGTTGTTCCATTATAAAATAATAACTCCAGTATCTTCTATATACTGTGATGTTATTATAAATATGGTACAACCATATTCAGTATTCTATCCATCCTTTTAATGACATGTCACCATACGTGCGTACGTACGGCCTACCGTCTCCACGTAGTGGTGTAATTGTTATTCAATACATTATTATTTGGATGGGTATAATAATGATGTGTAATTCATGTAAATAATAAATATAAAATTATAATTATTCTGTATATATGATATAACATCCAATTATATATTATTTTTATATCAAAATAATGATATTGTTGCTCGTGCGTACGTACGGACTACCGTCTCCGCGAACGTGATGAGATTCATTCCCCATCGCATCCATTCAAGTATAATTCTCATTTGATGATTAAAAATAATGTTTAAGGACTTGATATCATTCTTTATATGAATAATATATAGAATAACCATAACAAACATGACTTATGTAACAAAATATATAAAATAAAACGAGTAAGTTAACAACCGAAACGACGATAATACTAAGATATTATTAACAAAGCAATGTTAAAAGATCATATATGATATCATATTAATGTATATGATCCTTTTATAATTAAATAACAATTATTTCCCAATTATAAGGAGGATAAACTACCCTTGACCAAGGAAAAAGTACAAAGTAATGGGTTTCTTATCTCACTTTTAATTCGGTGAGATTTCCTTTATCCACCACTTATTTATTGCATGTGGTGTGTGTACTGCCCATGTTTGTATTCATTGTGTAATATAATTTAATTAATTTATATTTATATCATCATTTTATGATCCTTATTTCATGGGTTTATGTTTCGTATGTTACCAAATCAATAAGGGAATTTGAAATTTCAATTTTCACTCATTTGGCTTTACGCATACTTCATTGATTATTTTAATCCAAGATTATGTGTGGAATCACTATTCATTTGATTATGTCTTAATTTCCACTACCATTTATGTGGATATACTTTTGATACACATAATCACTCCATTTATAAATTCTAAAGTCATCGGTATGAACTTAATAAGAGTAATGTTTACTCAAACTCGATTTGTTGAGTTAAACATCCAATTCATTGGTGTTGTTTTTACAAGAATATGTGTGAATGTACTTTGATTGTTTTACACTGAATATCCAATCATATTGAGTGTATTTATATTTGTCACACATAATTATGTCGTTGATTTATCCTTAATCTAAGGATACGAACTTTATGAGAGATTTCATCTCAATTTACATTCCATTGAGAATCGTTTGTTGTTATACACCAAATCACTTTTATATGGTGTATATAATGTACTTTGAAATAGTATATCATGAATCCCTTTATTCTCATGATATTAAAAAGTATTTATTACCTCAATTAATTGTATTCAAGTGTCTCTCTTTTGGTTAGTGACTCTAACTAAAATATCATTTTAAAAAGTTTTAAAGATTTAATATTCTAAATCTTTCTCTTAATGTCCATGTTTTAAAAATGGTTTTAAGGATTTATTTATATGCACATTAAAGTTTTCAAATAAAAATTCCTTTTAAAAGTTTCAAAGTGATATGAAACACTTTGATTCAAAAATCTATTTTAAATGGCTTCTTGACCAATAATGTTACTTTTAAATGTTTTCAACAAAAGGGGGATATTTCTCTCAATAGTTTGATGATTATTTTAATCTATGTTAATATCCTTCATTATTCTCGATTGAGGTTAATCTTATACAATAAAATCTTCCATATTGTATCAAATGAGTTATGTTTAACTGTGGTTGTGCTATTTTTATACCATTCATGGTTTGTGGTTAAAGTATTGACATTTTATATGCTAGTTTTAATATGGATGTTTATGTTATGTTTCAAAATTTTCATATGAGGAATGCATTGGACTTAGTAAGTGACTGGTGGAGCCCTCTATAGCTCCTCGATGCATCGGTAGGTCTCATGAGACAAACTAGTGTCTTGGAACAAGGCCTTGACAAAATCTTATTTGTAGTCTTGGCATGAGGCCTTGACTATGTGGTTATGATAGTCTGGCATTATGAATTCCATCATTATGAAAGTGGTTATTGATATTGCATGTGGTTATTCAACTAGTATAATATCCATGTGAATTAGTAAATTCTATTATTTCATTTTACCTTTGCCATATTATGTTGAGGTTCAAGTTTAAAAGGCTTTTTTTAGTTATACATTACCTTAAATGTTTATGCTTATCTATGAAAGTTTCCTCTATATTGTTATCCTTACTAAGCATTTGAGCTCACCCCTTTCAATGTTTTATTTTTTCCAGGATGTGAAGAAGTAATTTATGAATGACCTGCAGGGTTAGTATGAGGGGATATGAAGACAAGATGTTTTTGTAGTTTTTTTTTTTACTTTATGATGTAATGTAAGACTTATGAATATATCTAGTGTTTATAAGACTATTAAACTAATCAGTTTTTCAAGACTTGATCTTTTTTTATCATGCTAATGTTATGTAATAATGCACTGACTCTGGGTAACTAGGGTCGGGGAATTACAGATGGAGTTATTTTTCCTTGAGAAGGGTGATCGACTAGTGTTGGAGTATTCCCATAATTTTACTAAATTAGTTCCATATTTCCCTAAATTGGACTTGGATGATTCCATAAAGGAAAATTATTCTATAGAGTTATTTTTATTGATCTTTAATCAAGGGAGTTATATATTTTCTTTATCATTTATGTAGAGTTAATAAGGGATGTCCTAATAATTAAAGTGATCATCATCAGAGTGATTGGGGTAAGTGACACTTCCTTTATTCCAAGAAGTGGTGAAGTGAATTTCTGTTAAGGAAATCGGAAGTAGGAAATGTTTGAGAAGATTGGTGGTGGAATATTATGGACAGATGATATCTCATCATCACCTTCTTCCAAGAGTAGTATGTAGATGTATCATCTATGCAATTGGGTTATAGGAAGACTTAAATCTAGAATGCTATCAATAATTATAATATTTGTGTCTAATTAGGTCACCTATAAAGGTTTTATAGAGGGGTTACATATAAAAGGAGTATAGTTAAATATATCTTTTAGAATATTACCAATTCTAAACTATTAAACTGAATGTTGATGTAGTGTTTGATTAAGTTAATCCTTGTTATCTTTTATTATTCTTATTAGGTCTGTAATTGTTTACTCTTGACATTGAGATAATTTTTGATATTTTTGTGGGTATTTATTTCTTGTGGAAATTATAAATCATATATACCTATAATTGAGAATTTTATATATAGTTCCTTATCTAATTTTTTGTAGTGATTAATTTTCTTTGGGGGATTGAAATTATAGAGGATTTATAAATATAGTGGGGAGACCCCCATAATTGATCCTTCTATATCAGGCATTCCTTATTTATAAATTTTTTTTTCCTTGAAAAAACTTTTTTATAATGTGGTTTCTAGGTTTGTTAACCCTTATCCTTCTTTGAAATATAATTTAGATTATTTTAGGTTTTTCACATATGTGTCAAGGTTGGAAACTTGTGAAAAGATCAACTTGTATGGTGGAAGTAGAATGTCTAATCCTTGATTATAATTTTTGAGGATTCTAGTGATATGAATTGAGTTGATTCAAACATTTCATTTCTTTTGAAATTATTAATCTTTTCATGGTATTTCGCAGTTTATAAAATCAAGTAGTGATTGAGGAATTTGAACCTCTTCCTTTAATTGATCAACTCATTGACTTATAATTATTAGTGATATAAAGTGGAGTGGTGGGGAGAATTATCACACCCCTATGTAATTATTGTCTTATTTATTAATTATTTTTAGATATATTATGTTTTTTTGGGTTTATCTAATGTTTTGGAAGTGTTTGAGGGGCCCCAATAAGATGAAATTTTTAATAATAGTAGTTTTTATCGTGACACAAGTCTTCAATACATGACCTACTCATGGTAAGTGGCCCTTATTTCTATTATTCTTGCCTTAATGTCATGAAGTGGTGCTTCCCACCATGAACTTTCATGTTCTCTAGTGATTCACACCATAACAAAATTCTTTATACCATGAAGCATTCTAGGTAGACAATTTTTTTTTAAAATCTAAAATTTCACCTCTAGACCTATAACCCAATTTAGGGTCTCTTCTTACCCCTGTTCAATATGATATGATCTAGATGAGATCCTAGGTGTCTACCCTATTTCCTCTTTCAGTTTTTGTCTTTCCCCTTTCAATTTTAAGGTTGAAACTTTAAGTTATGTTCTTATAAATCATCTCTTATTATCTTTTTTATCCTTCCACCTCTTATTTATCACCCTAATTGGGTCTTAGAGACCTAATATAGTGTTGGAATGAATTTTTATTTTGGTGTTTCTTAATTTTAGGGTTTGGTTTGGTTCTCTAGGGGTCACCCTTACCTCCTTGTGGTGGATTATCACCTCACACTTTAGAATCAATGATTTGTTGTAGGTAGGACCATGTATTATCTTTTAAATTCTAGAACCATGATTTCTTACACTTTTAAAATCATATTTTAGGTATATAATGATAGTTTTAAATGTTATTATATATCTTCTGAGAAGGAAATTCAGATTTAACGTGTTTTTTCATTGAAATAAATTGATTTCCACAGGACATAGTATACATGTATTATCTTATAATGATTATATTATTAATAGTTATATGTTCTATATAAATGAACAAGATAAACATAGTATGATGAAAATAGTTGACCTGCTCTTATGATGGAAGTGATTCATGTATTTAGTACTAAGAATAAAAATACAATTTATGTAAATATATCATAATTTTTCATCATCGAGAAAATATGGTGGTTATATTAGATAACATTCCGAGTGATGATTTTCAATATAAATGGGTTGATAACTAGAGTGGAGTTAAAATTGTTGAATCGGGATTCATGAAAGTGAATTTAAGTAACGAAGGATATAGGGATGAACCAGTCATAATGGAATCAAAGGAAATACATGTATTTTATATCCAATATCCTACAAATAAAAATTAGTCAGTTTTTATTTATCAACTAAAATAATTATAGGCTTAAATAAAAATTCCATCAAGGATGACCTTTTCATTGACTCGTCACAATCATATCATTGTGGTCCCAATGTAGATGTTGTGTCACAAAAAAACCTGGTTGATTCATCCACTGGAGACCCAAGCTGGCCTGTGGCATGGTTCAAGGGGCATTCCCAATCCCCATGGGCCAGAAACTAATTCCAAGGCATCAAAATGAATACATTAGGAATGATTTTTCCCAAAAAATAAAAAATAAACGTGGGAATTCCCCTGTAAAGTCTGACATGACCACTTTGTATGTTGGAGTTCCATGTGCCATAAAGAAACAAATATTACTATTGAATCAAACCAAACAAGGTATAATAAAAAAGTAAACATACAACTTTGGGGGAAAATATAAAATCAAAAATAGGATCCAATATAGGGATGGTCATCTTGGCCAATACAACTGAGATATAAAATAAGAACCATTACCTAACCTAGTATCCTCATGAATTTATAACTATCCATCTAACCTAAATGTCACAAATTCTCCATGAGTGATCTAAAGTTAAACCAAAACCTGAAAAATTATACAAAAATGAACACAAATCCCAATAAAAATTCTAAAAAATCACACCATATCCAAAACCAATAAGTAAAAGATCCATTTCATGATAGTTTAATTATAATATAAAAACATAGGTTTTCCATTTTTATTAGAAGACAATAACACAATAATCGTTTTAAATTCATATACTTTAAAACATAGAATTTATATATTAAAAATGGAAATAATTTTTTAACTTTAAATTAGTGGAAAACACTTAGAAAATGAATTAATTTAACATAAGAAAATATTTTAAAGCATCCCTTAAAAAGATACCGATGAGTTTCATAAACTATTTTATTTCATTTAAAGGAAAAAAATACTAGTTTTTTTGGGAAAGATATATTTGATAACAAGAATTCAAAATAATAACTACAACATTAATATATAGCAGTATAGGTAAATCACTAGTAACCTATTATTGAAACATACAAATATAAAAATCATAGAAGAACCAAGAACAAGTGATCATGGAAACATATAGTATCTTAGTAGAATAACCAAAATCATACTAAAAATAATCTGTCATATTAGTGTGTCTAATTCAATCTAAATTCCTTAACACTCATCTGTAACCTACCGATCCAAACTGATGGGAAAATCCCAAAGTGTAGAATCCATAATAAGGTCCTGTAGTTAGAGCGTCATCATAAAATAGTACAACATATTCTCTTATAAATTCCATAAGATACTCTCATTTCTTTATTTTAACACCCCAAGATTCCATGGTATGCTTCTCTTTGAATAATACAGTAGCGTGTGTTGTACGCAACTTCGAGTTCTAACACACACTACAAACAATCAAACTAGCTATTATGAATAGTAATACCCACTTTTTGAAATTTTATAAATTTTGTCTTTCAAAATGGAGTTCATTTTTGGATTCGTAATATCGAAATTAGCTTAGGGTGAATTTTTGGTATTTTTCTGAAAACTTTCAATTTTTGATGAATAGTGAAAAAACACTGAGTTATAGTTTAAAACCGAATTTTTATTTAAATAATTATTTATTTTATTTAAATTTAATTAAGGTTAAAATAGACACATAATACCTATATAAGTTCAATGTAATTAATTAGAGTCAATTTATAATAATTTTAGATATATAAAAATTTTATAGAACTTTTCACTGTCTTTTACCCACATCCTAGGAGAATTTGAAAATTCACATAAAACTTAATTTCACCGCTTCTGTAAGTGGAATTTAAAAACTCTGAGAGAAACAGTTAATATCAAGTAGTAAAATGTGGTTCAAGAGGATAAAAATATTTTTTGTTGAATAGTAACTTTTTACTTTTATTTACCACGTTTAAAAGTAAATAGGGTAATTAAGGGTAAAAATGATATAAATATTACCCTAACACATGTCCTAATTCTATTTGACAAGTGTATATTGACAAAAACCAACATTATGAATAAAATATTATCATTTAGGTCCACTTGAATTAGATTAGGACATTTATTATTATTTAATTCAAAGAAGAGTTAAAAGAGTTAAAATCAAAGTTTAATTACTAAAACATTTTTAATATAGGGTTATAAATAAGATAAATTAGATTATAAATATTTATTAGAAATATAAAAATATTTCCTACATAATTGTTTTTTATTTATAATTTTTAGACATTAAATAATTTAATTTATTTATGACACAATGGTGATGCAGTAATTACCTAATTAATGAAATATTAAAATAATTGATATTATAAATATCCAAATAAATGTAATTTGAAACTTTTTATGAATTCCAATAATTTTTTAGGTTAATTTGACATATTAGTACTGGTTATATGAATTTTTTTTGAAGTAATAATGCAGTAATGAATTTATCAAAAACAAAATACCCAATAGTGTCAAAATTGACATAAAAGAGTTTTTAAAACAAATATTATATTATTAATTGATATTCTATTCCTAAAAATATAAGGTTTGGAAAAAGGACTTATATAATGATAGTTTTATCATTAATGGACCACTGGAGGGTCTCTTGGAAGTTTATAGTGATTTTATTAACCATTAAATATAAAAATACAAAGACACATGGTAAATGTCAAACTAGTTAACTAAGAGTTAAAACTAAAAGATAAGGTCAATAAAGTGACATAGACCTGTATAAAACCTATTAGTTGAGTTTTCTGAGACCCATACCCACCTTAAACTCGAAATAAATCAGTTTGGAGCCATTATAAACTGAATATGAATTTATTATAAAATAATATTTCTAGCTTTTCCAAAGGTGCCCCTCACCCCTCTTATAAAAGGGAACTCCCACTTCTCTATAATTCATACCTTCAAGGCCATTTTTCCTGGCCAAAACCTGACCAAATATCCTCCCAACTTCCCTCACTTCAACCTAGAGGCCTTATTCTGATCATAAATCCAACCTAAGGATCCCTTTTGATCAAATCAAAAGGAAGAACCTGAAGAAGATGTAATGTTTTCACCACCCTCTTTCAAGTTCTTTTCTTCTTCAACTTCTTATTTATTTGTTATTTCCATTGTAAAATAATAACTCCAGTATCTTCTATATACTATTATGTTATTATAAATATGGTACAACAATATTCAGTATTCTATCCATCCTTTGAATGACATGTCACCATACGTGTGTACGTACGGCTTACCGTCTCCACATCGTGGTGTAATTGTTATTCAAAACATTATTATTTGGATGGGTATGATAATGATGTTTAATTCATGTAAATAATAAATATAACATGATAATGATTCTATATATATGATATAACATCCAATTATTTATTATTTTAATATCAAAATAATGATATTGCTGCACGTGCATATGTACGGACTACCGTCTCCACGAACGCGATGAGATTCATTCCCCATCGTATCCATTCAATTATAATTCTTATTTAATGATTAAAAATAATGTTTAAGGACTTGATATCATTCTGGATATGAATAATATACAACCTATCCATAATAAACACATATTATGTAACAAAACATATAAATTAAAATGAGTAAGTTAACACCCGAAACAACGATAATACTAAGATATTATTAACAAAACAATGTTAAAAGATAATATATGATATCATATTAATTTAAATGATTCTTTTATAATTTAATAATAATTATTTCACCATTATACAGGAGGTTAACCTAACCTAGACCAAGGAAAAGTACAGGTTAATGGTTTATTTCACAATCTCATCATCTTCCGAGGTTATTTATACATAATTATCTACTGGGACCTCTTTATCATCCACATCCATGTTTCTTAAAAATGTATTTCAAATAATTCTTAATATTTTATAGACTATGGGTTAAATTCATTTATTCCATTGTTGACTTTTTATAAGATGTTTATAAAGGAATCTTTCCGTCTCTTTCCAAACAATGTCCTTTTTAACCTTTTTGACAAAATTAAGGTAAGAATGTTTTTTTAACTTATACGGTGGGTGCGGCTATTTTCCAATGTTATAAAATCGTTGAAGCTTCCCTTACAAGACTATAATAATATTTTCAAAGTAAATTTTTAATTTTATAATTATGTGGCTTTTAAATGATTTCAAAAAAAGAGATATTTCTCTCATATAGTTTTGATTTCATCTATGTCAACATCCTTTGTTGCATTTTAAGCTTATTTGAAGTTGATTTATTATGATACAAAACATTCATATAGTATTGAAGGTTTTGTGATATGTTTAACTGTGGATGTGTTATTTTTATACCATTCATGGTTTATGGAGAAATTATTGACATTTCGTATGCTTGTTTTAATACGAATGTTTATGTTATGTTTAAACCTGTTCATATGAGGAATGCCTTGACTTAATAAGTGATGGGTGGAGCCCGCTATAGCTCCTAGATGCATCAGCAGGTATCATGAGACAAACTAGTGTCTTGGAACAAGGCCTTGAAAAAATATTATTTGTAGTCTTGACACAAGGCCTTGACTATGTGGTTATGATAGTCTGGCATTATGCATTCCATCATTATGAAAGTGGTTATTGATATTGCATGTGATTATTTGACTAGTAGAATATCCATGTGAATTAGTAAATGGAATTATTTCATTTTATCTTTTCCATATTATACTGAAGTTCAAGTTTAAAAGGATTTTGTTTTAGTTATACATTTCCTTAAATGTTTATTCTTATCTATGAAAGATTCCGTTATATTGTTATCCTTACGGAGCATTTGAGCTCACCCCTTTCAATGTTTTATTTTTACCAGGATGTGAAGAAGTAATTTATGAAAGACCTGAAGGGTTAGTATGAGGGGATATGAAGACAAGATGTTGTAGTTTTTTTACTTTATGATGTAATGTAAAACGTATGAATATATCTAGTGTTTCCAAGACTACTAAAATAATCGGTCTTTCAAGACTTGATCTTTTGTGATCATGCCAATGTTATGTAATAATGCACCGACTATGGGTAACTGGGGTCGAGGAGTTACAGATGGAGTTGTGTTTCCTCGAGTAGGGTGATCGACTAGTGTTGTAGTATTACTGTAATTACACTAAATTAGTTCCATATTTACCTAAATTGGACTTGGATGATTCCAAAACGGAATAGTATTCTATAGATTTATTTTTATTGATCTTTAATCAGGGGAGTTATATATTTTCTTTATCACTTATATAGATTTAATAAAGGATGTCGTAATAATTAAAGTGATCATCATCAAAGTGATTGGGGTAGGTGACACTTCATTTATTCTAAGAAGTGGTGAAGTGAATTTTAGTTAAGGAAATTGGAAGTAGGACAAGTTTGAGAAGATTGGTGGTGGAATCATATGGACAGATGATATCTCATCATCACCTTCTTCCAAGAGTTGGATGTAGATGTATAATCTATGTAATTAGGTTATAGGAAGACTTAAAGCTATAATTCTATCAATAATTATCATATTTGTGACTAATTAGGTCACCTATAAAGGTTTTATAGAGGGGTTACATATAAAAGGAGTGTAGTTAAATATATCTTTTAGAATATTACCAATTCTAAACTATTAAACTGAATGTTGATGTAGTGTTTGATTAAGGTAATCCTTATTATCTTTTATTGTTCTTATTAGGTTTTTAATTTTTTACTCTTGACATTGAGACAATTTTTGATATTTTTGGGGGTGTTTCTTTCTTGTCGAAATTATAAATCATATATACCTATAATTGAGAATTTTATATATAGTTCCTTATCTAATTTTTGTAGTGATTAATTTTCTTTGGGGGATTGAAATTATAGAGGATTTATAAATATAGTGGGGAGACCACCATAATTTATCCTTCTATATCAGGCATTCCTTATTTATAAATTTATTTTTTCTTGAAAAAACTTTTTTATAATGTGGTTTCTAGGTTTGTTAACCCTTATCCTTCTTTGAAATATAATTTAGATTATTTTAGGTTTTTCACATATGTGTCAAGGTTGGAAACTTGTGAAAAGATCAACCTGTATGGTGGAAGTAGAATCTCTAATCCTTGATTATATTTTTTGAGGATTCTAGTGATATTAATTGAGTTGATTCAAACATTTCATTTCTTTTGGAATTATTAATCTTTTCATGGTGTTTCACAATTTATAAAATCAAGCAGTGATTAAGGAATTTGAACCTCGTCCTTTAATTGATCAACCCACTGACTTATAATTATTAGTGATAGAAAGTGGAGTGGTGGGGAGAATTATCACACCCCCATGTAATTGTTGTCTTATTTATTAATTATTTTTAGATGTGTTATGTTTTTTAGGGTTTATCTAATGTTTTGGGGGTGTTTGAGGGGCCCCAATAAGATGAAATTTTTAATAATAGTAGTTTTTATCATGACACAAGTCTTTAATACATGACCTACTCATGGTAAGTGTCCATGTAATGAAGAGGTGCTTCCCACCATGAACTTTCATGTTCTCTAGTGATTCACACCATAAAAAAATTCTTTATACCATGAATCATTCTTGGTAGACAATTTTTTTTAAAAATCTATATTTTCACCTCTAGACCTATAACCCAATTTAGGGTCTCCTCTTCCCCCTGTTCAGTATGATATGATCTAGATGAGATCCTAGGTGTCTACCCTATTTCCTCTTTCAGTTTTTGGCTTTCCCCTTTCAATTTTAAGGTTGAAAATTTAAGTTATGTTCTTATAAATCATCTCTTATTCTTAGTTCCTTGTAGTGGATTATCCCCTCACACTTTAGAATCAATGATTTGATGTAGGAAGGCCCATGTATTATCTTTTAAATTCTAGAACCATGATTTATTACACTTTTAAAATTGTATTTTAGGTATATAATGATAGTTTTAAATGTTATTATATATCTTCTGAGAAATAAATTCAGATTTAACGTGTTTTTTCATTGAAATAAATGGATTAATTTATTAAATCAAATTGTTTAAAAATGTTTTCAACTTCCATGCACACCAAGTAGTTTTTCAAATTCTAGTATGGATTTTAGTAAGGCTTTATCAACTCCAAAGAGATACTTTGAACATCTAGTTGGTTTTTATAATGGCCTAATAAAAATTAAGGTTTTTTTTTGTTCTTAAAGGGAATGTTGAAAATCTATTGTAATATCATATATTCTTTATAATACTATGTGATTAATTTTTAAAATTAAGTTCTATAATTATAAATATTAAAAGTGGCCCAGTTATAACTTTATAAATAGAGTTTTCATGATGAAAAATAACCTTGGTAATGCCCCCTTTTCTTTTGTTATATAAAATAAATGGAATTTCTACTATTATAAGACAATATGGTATTATAGTTTCTCTTGATAAATAAAGGGATGTTTTTATGATGGGTGATCAGGGTTGAGGATTTTATTATTTCTCATATTTTATATATTTAAATGTGTGTGTATGTCTATTTATTTATTTATTTTTCTACTATGGATTGTTAATTTCCTCTCCTTAATTTTATTTATATCATGGATGTAACTCCCCGACCCCAGTTACCCAGAGTCGGTGCATTATTACATAACATTGGCATGATCACAAAAGATCAAGCCTCGAATGACCGATTAGTTTTGTAGCCTTGGAAACACTAGATACATTCATAAGTATTACATTACACCATAAAATGAAAGACTAATACAACATAGTCTCCATATTCCACACTCATATCCCCTCAGACTATCCCTGCAGGTCAGTCATAAAATACTTCTTCACATCCTGGGAAAAAATTAAACATAGAAATGGGTGAGCTCAAATGATCAGTAAGGATAACAATATAGCGGAAACTTTCATAAATAAGCATATACATTTAAGGAAATGTATAACTAAAACAAAATCCTTTTAAACTTGAACTTCAGCATAATATGGAAAAAATAAAATAAAATAATTCCATTTACTTATTCACATAGATATTCTACTAGTCGAATAATAACATGCAGTATCAATAACCACTTACATAATGATGGAATGCATAATGCAAGACTATCATAACCACATAGTCAAGGACTTGTGCCAAGACTACAAATAAGATTTTGTCAAGACCTTGTTCCAAGAAACTAGTTTGTCTCATGAGACCTACCGATGCATCGAGGAGCTATAGCGGGCTCTACCCGTCACTTATTAAGTCCAATTCATTCCTCATATGAACAGTTTTAAACATAACATAAACATTCGTATTAAAACTAGAATACAAAATGTCAATACTTTCTCCATAAACAATGAATGGTATAAAAATAACACATCCATAGTTAAACATATCACAAAACCTTAAATACTATATGAATGTTTTGTATCATAATAAATCAACTTCAAATAAGCTTAAAATCCATCAAAGGATGTTGAAATAGATGAAATCAAAACTATTTGAGAGAAATATCTCATTTTTTGAAATCATTTAAAATCCACATAATTATAAAATTAAACATTAATTTTGAAAATATTCATATAATCTTGTAAGGTAAGATTCTATGATTTTATAATGGCATAAAATAGCTGCACCTGCCGTATAAGTTAAAAAAACATTCTTACCTTAATTTTTTCGAAAAGGTTAAAAAGGACATTTTTTGGAAAGCGACGGAAAGATTATTTTATATACATCTTATAAAAATTAAACAAGGGAATAAATGACTTTAACCCATATTTTATAAAAAAGTAATAATGATTTGAAATACATTTTTAAGAAACATGCATGTGGATGATAAAGAGTTCCTAGTAGATAATTACGTATAAACAACCTCGGATAATGAAGAGATTGTGAAATAAACCCTTAACTTGTAATTTTCCTTGGTAGAGGGTAGGTTAAAATACTTTATAATGGTGAAATAATTGTTATTAAATTATATGATAATCATTTAAATTAATATTATATCATATATGATCTTTTAAAATTGCTTTGTTAATAATATCTTAGTATTATCGTTGTTTCGGGTGTTAACTTACTCGTTTCCTTTTATATGTTTTGTTACATAAGCCGTGTTTGTTATGGATAGGTTGTATCTTATTAATATCCAGAATGATATCAAGTCCTTAAACATTATTTTTAATCATTATTTGAGAATTAGACTTGAATGGATACGATGAGGAATAAATCTCATCGCGTTCGTGGAGACGGTAGTCCGTACGTACGCGCGAGTGACAATATCATTCTTTTGATATTAAAATAATATATAATTGGATGTTATATCATATATAAAGAATCATTATCATGTTATATTTATTATTTATATAAATTACACATCATTATCATACCCATCCAAAAAATAATGTTTTGAATAACAATTACTCCACGACGTAGAGATGGTAAGTCGTACATACGCACGTATGGTGACATTTCATTCAAAGGATGGATAGAATAATGAATATGGTTGAACCATATTTATAATAATATCACAGTAAATAGAAGATACTGGATTTATTATTTTAGAATATAAATAACAAAGAAATAAGAAGTTGAAGAATAAAGGAACTTGAAAGAGGGTGGTGAAAACATTACCTCTTCTTCGGGTTCTTCCTTTTGATTTGATCAAAAAGGATCCTTAGGTTGGATTTCTGATCAAACTAAGGCCTCTAGGTTGAAGTGAGGGAAGTTGAGAGGATATTTGGGTAGGTTTTTTCTAGGCCAAATGGCTTTGAAGGTATGAATTAGAGAGAAGGGGGAGTGCCCTTTTATAAGAGGGGTGAGGGGCACCTTTGGAAAATCTAGAAATATTATTTTATAATAAATTTATATTCAGTTTTTAATGTCTCCAAACTGATTTATTTATATTATAAGGTAGGGATGGGTCAAAAAAACTCAACCAATAGGTTTTAGACAGGTTTGGTTCACTTTATTGACCTTATCTTTTAGTTTTAACTCTTAGTTAATTAGTTTGACATTTACCCTATCTCTTTGTATTTTTATATTATATGGTTAATAAACTTACTATAAACTTCCAATCGACTCTCAAGTGGTCCATTAATGATACACCTATCATTATATAAGTCCTTTGTCTGAAACGTATATTTTTAAGAATATAATATCAATTAATAATATAATACTTGTTTTAAAAACTCTTTTATGTCAATTTTGATACTATTGAGTATTTTGTTTTTGATAAATTCATAACATCATTATTACTTCAAAAAAAATTCATATAACCAGTCCTAATATGTCATATTAACCTATAAAATTATTGTAATTTATAAAAAGTTTCAAATTAAATTTATTTGGATATTTATAATATCAATTATTTTAATATTTCATTAATTAGGTAATTACTGCATCACCATTGTGTCAAAAATAAATTAAATTATTTAATGTCTAAAAATTATAAATAAAATAAAATTATGTAGGAAATATTTTTACCTTTCTAATTAATATTTATAATCGAATTTATATTAATTATAACCCTATATTAAAAATGTTTTATTAATTAAACTTTGATTTTAACTCTTTTAACTCTTCTTTGAATTAAATAATAATAAATATCCTAATCTAATCCAAGTGGACCTAAATGATAATATTTTATTCATAAGGTTGGTTTTGGTCGATATACACTTGTCCAATAGAATTAGGACATGTGTTAGGGTAATATTAATATCATTTTTACCCTTAATTACCCTATTTACTTTTAACCGTGGTAAATTAAAGTAAAAAGTTACTATTCACCAAAAATTATTTTTATCCTATTGAACCAAATTTTACTCCATGATATTAATAGTGTCTCTCTGATTTTCGAAATTCCACTCACATAAGGGTTAAAATTAAGTTTTATGTGAATTTTCAAATTCTCCTAGGATGTGGGTAAAAGACGGTGAAAAGTTCTATAAAATTTTTATATATCTAAAATTATTATAAATTGACTCTAATGAATTAAATTGAACTTATATAGGTATTATGTGTCTATTTTGACCTTAATTAAATTTAAATAAAATAAATTATTATTTAAATAAAAATTCTGTTTTAAACTATAACTCTGTGTTTTTTTCACTATTCATCAAAAATTGAAAGTTTTTAGAAAAATACCAAAAATTCACCCCTAAGATAATTTCGATATTATGAATCGAAAAATGAAGTCCATTTTGAAAGATAAAATTTATAAAATTTCAAAAAGTGGGTATTACTATTCATAACGGCTAATTTGATTGGTTGTGGTGTGTGTTAGAACTCGAAGTTGCGTACGACACACGCTACTGTATTATTCAAAGTGAAGTGTACCATGGAAGCTTGGGGTGTTACATTCTACCCTCCTTAAAATAATTTCGTCCTTGAAATTTCTAGAATACTACTGCATAAAAAGAGTCGGGTGGTTCTTTATCATAAGTTCCTCGGGTTCCCACGTTCTCACTTCCGTCTTATGGTTTCTCCATAGAACTTTTACCAGATGAGTCGTCTGGTTTCTCAACACTTGTTCTCTAGTATCAAGAATCATGATAGGATCTTCATAATAAGACAGATCGAGTTCCAGTTCTAATTCCTCATAGGTGAGTAGATGTGTTGGGTCAGGCATGTATTTTCTCAATAGTGAGATGTGGAACACATCATGAACTTTAGAGAGACTTGGAGGCATTGCCAAACGGTAAGCTACAACCCCAATTCGTTCTAGAATTTTGAGAGGTCCGATATACCTGGGACTCAATTTACCCTTCTTACTGAAATGTATAACACCCTTCTATGGAGATACCTTCAAGAAAACATGATCTCCAACCTGAAATTCCAGATCCTTCCTTCGATTGTTAGCATAGCTCTTCTACCTACTTTGAGCTGCTTTGATGTGGTTTTGGATTACCTTTACCTTTTCCATCGTTTCCTCCACCATTTTTGTGCCTCCAAATTTTATTTCACCAACGTCATCCCAACAAGTTGGTGTGTGACATCTCTTTCTGTATAACGCTTCATATGGTGCCATCTGAATACTCGTATGGAAGCTATTGTTATAGGAAAATTCTACCAGAGGTAAATATTGATCCTACATACCCTGAAAGTCAAGTGATCATGATCTCAACATGTCTTATAAAGTTTGAATAGTCCATTCTGATTTTCCATCAGTTTGGGGGTGGTAAGCAGTGATCAAATGAAGTTCAGTATCTAGGGATTTCTGAATACTTTTCCAGAATCTTTAAGTAAAACATGGATCACGATTAGAAACAATCGATAGGGGTACTCCATGAAGTCTCACAACTTCATTAATAAATATTCTTGCTTGACGTTCGAGTGGTAAATCCTACCTTATAGCAAGAAAATGTGTTGACTTTGTAAGACGATCAACAATGACACATATTTCATTGTTCCTTCTAGGAGTCTTTGGTAGTCCCATGACAAAGTCCATCGTGATATTATCCTATTTCCACTCAGGTATGGGAAGAGGTTGCAATACTCCACCAGGATTTTGCCTTCCAACTTTCACTTGTTGACAAACGATACATCTTGACACAAAATTAGAAATATCCCTCTTCATGTTGTCCCACCAAAAATGTTCCTTCAAATATCTATACATTTTGGTTCTCCTAGGGTGTATAGAGAAATTGGAACTATGAGCATCATCCAAAAATTTCCTTTTTAGATCAGGTACATCAGGAACACAAAGTCTCTTCCCTAATTTCAAAATTCCATCTTCATACACAAAGTCATTCAATCTCCCATCATTCACAGCTTTAATATTCTTTTGAAATTCTTCATCATCAGGCTGAGAACTCTTTATCCTTTCTAGTAAAGATGGTTTGGAAACCATTTGAAAAAGTACTGATGTTTCACCTTCCATGGTTATTCCCATATCCAACTTTACTAGATCCATGAAAATAGGATCCCTCTCAACTCTCATCTTGTTCAAAACTCCATGATCCTTTCTTCTCAAAGCATCTTCCACCTTATTTGCCTTCCCTGAGTGGTAGTGTATCGTGCAATCATAATCCTTGAGTAGTTCAATCCATCTCCTTTGCCTCATATTGAGTTCTTTCTGTGAGAAAATATACTTCAAACTATTGTGATCAGTATAAATATCACATTTTTCACCATAGAGATAGTGTCTCCAAATCTTCAAAGAAAAGATTACAGCTGCTAACTCAAGATCATGAGTAGGATAGTTTTTCTCATGAATTTTTAGTTGTCGTGATGCATAGGAAATAACCCTGTCATTCTGCATATGGACACAACCAAGTACTTTCTTCGATGAATCACTATAAATAACGAACCCATTATTCCCCAATGGTAGAGTCAATATAGGATCATTGACTAATCTTCTCTTCAATTCTTCAAAACATTCTTCACACTCTTTTTTCCAAACAAATATAAACCCTTTACGTGTGAGCTTTGTTAATTGGTTAGCCAATCAGGTAAAATTCTGGATGAAACGTCGATAATAACCTGCTAAACCAATAAAAATGTGTACCTCGGTTATACTCGTTGGTGCTGGCCATTCTTGGATTGCCTTGGTCTTAGAAGGATCAATAGAGATTCTATCATTAGAGACAATATGGCCATGAAAAGAAATATACTAAATCCAGAATTCACACTTTCTAAACTTCCCATATAATTCATGTCTTCTAAGAGTCTTCAGGATAATGCGCAAGTGATTTTCATGATCTTCATAGATTTTGGAGTATACCAAGATATCATCAATAAATACCACCAAAAAATCATCAAGATATTCCTTGAAAACTCTATTCATTAGATCCATGAATACAGAGGGTACATTAGTCAATCCAAAAGGCATTAATGTAAACTCGTAATGTTCATACCTAGTTTGAAATGTTGTCTTCGGAATGTCTTCCTTCTTCACATACAACTGATGGTATCCAGATCGAAGGTCAATATTTGAAAATTATTAAGCTCCATGCAGTTGGTCAAATAAATCATCAATGCGGGGTAGGGTATACTTGTTCTTTATTGTTATAACATTGATTTCCCTATAGTCGATACATAACCTCATAGATCCATCTTTCTTCTTAACAAAAATGACAGGGGCTCCCCATGGAGAAATACTAGGGAGAATAAATCACTTATTACTCAATTCCTCTAGTTGTTTCTTTAGTTAAACTAATTCCACAGGGTCCATTCTATAAGGGGTCTTCGATATAGGCCTTGAACCAGGAATTAAATCAATGAAAAACTCAATTTCTCGTTTTGGAGGATGTCCAGGTAAATCTTCTGGAAACACATCAACTTATTCTTTCACAATAGGAACATCCTCTATTTGAACATTCCTTTCCTTACCCACAGTTATTTCATTCTCTTCCTCCCTAATAATTGAATTTAGTTGAGCTACTGGGGGTGGATCTAGGTAAGAATCAGGAGGTGACGATTCTTCTCTAAAGATACGGGGTTCTTTATCATCATCATCAAAAATTGTGACCTCCTTCTTCTTATAATAAATTTTTGCATCATGGTCTGAAATCCAATCCATATTGAGGATTATATCAAATTCAATCATGGGTATGACGATGAGATCAGCAGATAAAGAAAATTTATATGCCCTAATGGGAACGAATCCACAGAACTTTGTAGCAATGATACTTCCCTTAGGAGTTTTAACTAACAACTCCCTTGTTAAATCAAATTGGAAATATCTAAGTTTCTTAGAAAACTAGAAAGATATGAAACAATGAGATGATCCAGAATCAAATAAAGCATTGGCTAAACTTGAGGAAGCCATTAAATTACCTGCCACCATGTCTTTCAAAGCTTCAACATCAGCAGTAGTGATAGTATAATCTTGGCCTTGATTCCTTGGTCTTTTCTGAGGTAATTTCCCCTTAATCTTAGGAAATTAATTTGCATAATGTCTAATCTCCCTCCAATTTTAGCATTTAACATCATTAGCTTCTTTCTTCCCCTTGAAATCACGAGCTTTGTGGCCTTTTTCACCAAACTTGTAATAGACTCCCATTCCTTTCAATCAAGTATCAGGGTGTTTCTTCCCACATTTACTATAGGTTGGATATTTAAATTTTCCCTTCTTCCCCTTATTTCCATTTCCAGAGTGATTATTAGATCTCTTCTTATCTTTCTTTGGTTTAAAGTCGTAAGACTTAGAGGATTCTTTTTCTGTCTTGATTGCGCATGAGACAATACCATCGTACAATGAGAAGGTTTGTGAGACTAATTCTCAAAGGAGAAACGGTTTCAACCCATCAAATAAATGATAAATATTACTTCTTGGGTTACGTATATAATCTATAGCATACCTCGCTAACCTTGTAAAGTTAGCCTCATACTTTGTGAAATTCTCATCCTCCTTTTGCCTAAGACTCAGAAATTGCCTTTCCATATCTGCTCGATGGTCATGAGGAAAGTATTTTTCTAAGAAAATCTCTTTGAACTCCCTCCATTACATATTTGATACTTCATCATATTCCTTCGTGTTTTGAATCAATGACCACCATTGATCAGCATATCCAGTGAGGTGGTAAACCGCGATGATAACTTTTTCTTTTCACTACTCCCCAAGGCATGGAATATTTTCTCTAAGGAATTTATCCATTGCTCAGCTACTAAGGGATTTTTACTCCCATTGAATGTCGGTGGTTGTTGCCTCATAAAGCGATCTAAAATCGATCCTCCACACTGTGGATCTGGGTTCTATATACGAGTAAGGTTATTATTCATAACCTGAGTGAGTTGTCCCAGTATGGTGATAAGCTGATCAGCAACAGTTGTATCCCCACCTCCACTATAATTATCTTGAGCAGGAGGGAAATCCCTATATGGAGTGCATTCATTGATATGGTTTCCATTTATTCCACTAGGCGCCATTTCTAAACAATGGCATACACTAGATTAGTTTATGAATCGCAATACATAAATCCAAACTTGTAAAACACATAACATGAATTGAACAGTTTATTGATATAATCCATAATCATAAAAATGTTTTCTTTGAGGAAGTATATACTCATAAACCCTTAATAATGGTTTTTAAATAAAATGAGAATTATCCTAAGCATATCCCTTGGAAGTGTCGTAACCAAGAGTGCAGCAAGGACCGTTGTCGTGCACCAGTTCCCATTCGAGTCTAGCTCAAAGAGGTGTTTTTGGGTTTTACCCCTTGGTACATATGTTCCAGATCTGCCTCTACCTGCTCATATCTAGACAAGGATGTATTGCTTGAAAAACTCACAAAATCTCGACAATAACAAAATTCTAGGAAGTTATTCTATACTAATCCTCAAATTCCATCTTAGGTCTATGTGCTATAATCAGAGTTTATCTAAATCTAGCTCCCAAGGTTTGTACTAAACTTCCTCTGATGCCAACTGTAACACCACGACCCTAGTTACCCAGAGTCGGTGCATTATTACATAACATTTTCATGATAAAAAAGTTCAATTCTCGAAAGACAGATTAGTTTAGCAGCCTTGGAAACACTAGATACATTCATAAGTCTTACATTACATCATAAAATGAAAAACTAATACAAAAAAGTCTCCATAGTCCACACTCATATCCCCTCAGACTATCCCTATAGGTCAGTCATAAAATACTTCTTCACATCCTGGGAAAAATAAAACATAGAAAGGGGTGAGCTCAGATGCTCAGTAAGGATAACAATATAGCGGAAACTTTCATAAATAAGCATAAACATTTAAGGCAATGTATAACTAAAACAAAAGCCTTTTAAACTTGAACTTTAGTATAATATGGAAAAAATAAAATGAAATAATGTGATTTATTGATTCACATAGATATTCTACTAGTAGAATAATCACATGCAATATCAATAACCACTATCATAATGATGGAATGCATAATGCCAGACTATTATAACCACATAGTCAAGGCCTTGTGCCAATAATACAAATAAGATTTTGTCAAAGCCTTATGACAAGACACTAGTTTGTCTCATGAGACCTACTGATGCATCGAGGAGCTATAGCGAGCTCCACCCGTCACTTATTAAGTCCAATGCATTCCTCATATGAATAGGTTTAAACATAACATAAACACTCGTATTAAAACTAGCATACGAAATGTCAATAATTTCTATATAAACCATGAATGGTATAAAAATAACACATACATAGTTAAACATATCACAAAACCTTCAACACTATATTAATGTTTTGTATCATAATAAATCAACTTCAAATAAGCTTAAAATCCAACAAAAAATGTTTACATAGATGATATCAAAACTATTTGAGATAAATATATCTTTTTTTGAAATCATTTAAAATCCAAATAATTATAAAATTAAACATTTACTTTGAAATTATTCTTATAATATTGTAAGGGAAGCTTTGATGATTTTATAACGGTGTAAAATAGCCACACCCTCCATATAAGTTAAAAAAACATTCTTACCTTAATTTTGTCGAAAAGGTTAAAAAGGACATTGTTTGGAAAGCGACTGAATGATTCCTTTATAAACATCTTATAAAAAGTCAACATGGTAATAAATGACTTTAAACCATATTCTATAAAATATTAATAATTATTTGAAATACATTTTTAAGAAACATGGATGTGGATGATAAAGAGGTCCTAGTAGATAATTACGTATAAACAACCTCGGATAATGAAGAGATTGTGAAATAAACCCTTACCTTGTACTTTTCCTTGGTCTAGGGTAGGTTAAAATCATGTATAATTGTGATATAATTGTTATTAAATTATACAAGAATCATTTAAATTAATATTATATCATATATGATCTTTTAACATTGCTTTGTTAATAATATCTTAGTATTATCATTGTTTAGGGTGTTAACTTACTCGTTTTCTTTTATATGTTTTGTTAAATAAGATGTGTTTGTTATGGATAGGTTGTATCTTATTAATATCCAGAATTATATAAAGTCATTAAACATTATTTTTAATCATTAAATGACAATTATACTTTAATGGATAAGATTGGGAACTAATCTCATCGCGTTCATGGAGACGGTAGTCTGTACGTACGCACGAGCGACAATATCATTCTTTTGATATTAAAATAATATATAATTGGATGGTATATAATATATAAAGAATCATTATCATGTTATATTTATTATTTAAATCAATTACACATCATTATCATACCCATCCAAATAATAATGTTTTGAATAACAATTACACCACGACGTGGAGACGGTAAGCCGTACGTACGCACGTATGGTGACATGTCATTCAAAGGATGGATAGAATACTCAATATGGTTGTACCATATTTATAATAACATCATAGTATATAGAATATACTGGAGTTATTATTTTATAATGGAAATAACAAAGAAAGAAGAAGTTGAAGAAGAAAGGAACTTGAAAGAGGGTGGTGAAAACATTACCTCTTCTTCGGGTTCTTCCTTTTGATTTGATCAAAAGGTATCATTAGGTTGAATTTTTGATCAACATAATGCCACTAGGTTTAAGTGAGAGAAGTTGGGAGGATATTTGGGCAGGGTTTGGCGGGTCCAAATGGAATTTAAGGTATGAATTAGAGAGAAGGGGGAGTTCCCTTTTATAAGAGAGGTGAGGGGCACCTTTGGAAAAGCTAGAAATATTATTTTATAATAAATTCATATTCGATTTCTAAGGGCTCCAAACATATTTATTTCAAGGATAAGGTGGGTATGGGTCGAAAACAACTCAAAGAATAGGTTTTATACAGGTTTGGGTCACTTTATTAACCTTATCTTTTAGTTTTAACTCTTAGTTAATTAGTTTGACATTTACCATGTCTCTGGGTATTTTTTTATTATATGGTCAATAAACTTACTATAAACTTCTAAGAGACCCTAAAGTGGTCCATTAATGATACACCTATCATTATATAATTCCTTTGGCCAAACCTTATATTTTTAGGAATATAATATCAATTAATAATATAATATTTGTTTTAAAAACTCTTTTATGTCAATTTTGACATTATTGGGTATTTTGTTTTTGATAAATTCAAAACAGCATTATTACTTCAAAAAAATCATATAACCAGTCCTAATATGTCATATTAACCTAGAAAATTATTTTAATTCATAAAAAGTTTCAAATTACATTTATTTGGATATTAATAATATCAATTATTTTAATATTTCATTTATTAGGTAATTACTGCATCACCATTGTGTCATAAATAAATTAAATTATTTAATGTCTAAAAATTATAAATAAAATACCATTATGTATGAAATATTTTTATATTTCTAATGAATATTTATAATCAAATTTATCTTATGTATAACCCTATATTAAAAATGTTTTAGTAATTAAACTTTGATTTTAACTCTTTTAACTCTTCTTTGAATTAAATAATAATAAATGTCCTAATATAATCCAAGTGGACCTAAATGGTAATATTTTATTCCTAATATTGGTTTTGGTCGAGATACAAATTTCTAATAGAATTTGGACATGTGTTAGGTAATATTAATATCATTTTTACCCTTAATTACCCTATTTACTTTTAACTGTGGTAATAAAAGTAAAAAGTTACTATTCACCAAAAATTATTTTTATCCTATTGAACCACATTTTACTTCTTGATATTAACCATGTCTCTCGGATTTTTGAAATTCCACTCACATAAGTGGTAAAATTATGTTTTATGTGAATTTTCAAATTATCCTAGGATATGGGTAAAAGACGGTGAAAAGTTCTATAAAAGTTTTATATATCTAAAATTATTATAAATTGACTCTAATGAATTGAATTGAACTTATATAGGTATTATGTGTCTATTTTGACCTTAATAAAATTTAAATAAAATATATAATTCTTTAAATAAAAATTCGGTTTTAAACTATTACTCTGTGCTTTTTTCACTATTCATCAAAAATTGAAAGTTTTCAGAAAAATACCAAAAATTCACCCTAAGATAATTTCAATATTACGAATCCAAAAATGAAGTCCATTTTGAAATATAAAATTTATAAAATTTCAAAAAGTGGGTATTACTATTCATAACAGCTAGTTTGATTGGTTGTGGTATGTGTTAGAACTCGAAGTTGCCTACAACACACGCTACTATATTATTCAAAGAGAAACGTATCGTGGAAGATTGGGGTGTCACAATGTAGAAATGAGAGTATCTTATAGAATTTATAAGAGAACATGTTGCACTATTTTATGATGACGCTCTAGCTAGAGAACCTTATTATGGATTCTACACTTCTTTGGGATTTTTCCCATCAATTTATACAGGTAGGTTATAGATGAGTGTTAAGGAATTTATATTGAATTAGACACAATAATATGATGGATCATTTTTAGTATGATTTTGGTTATTCTCCTAAGATCCTAGACGTTTCCATGATCACTTGTTCTTGGTTCTTCTATGATTATTATATTTGTATGTTTCTATAATAGGTTACTAGTGATTTACCTATACTACTATATATTAGTGTTGTAGTTATTATTTTGAATTATTATTATCAAATATATCTTTCCCAAAAGAACTAGTATTTTTCCTCTAAATGAAATAAAATAGTTTATGAAACTCATCGGTATCTTTTTAAGGGATGTTTTAAAATATTTTCTTATGTTATATTAATTCATTTTATAAGTGTTTTCCACTAATTTAAAGTTGAAAAAGTATTTCCATTTTTAATATATAAATTCTATGTTTTAAAGTATATGAATTTAAAACGAATATCGTGTTATTTTATTCTAATAAAAATGGAAAACCTATGTTTGTATATTATAATTAAACTATCATGAAATGGATCTTTTACTTATTAGTTTTGGATATGGTGTGATTTTTTAGAATTTATATTGGGATTTGTGCTCATTTTTATATACTTTTTCAGGTTTTGGTTCAACTTTAGATCACCCATGGAGAATTCGTGACATTTAGGTAATATGGCTAGTTATAAATTCATGAGGATGCTAGGTTAGGTAATGTTTCTTATTTTATATCTCAGTTGTATCGGCCAAGATGACCGTCCCTATATTGGATCCTATTTTTGATTTTACATTTTCCTCCAAAGTTGTATGTTTACTTTTTTATTATACCTTGTTTGTTTTGATTAAATAGTAATATTTGTTTCTTTATGGCACATGGACCTACAACATACAAAGTGGTCATGTCGGACTTTCCAGGGGAATTTCCACGTTTATTTTTTATTTGTTGGAAAAAATCATTCCTAATGTATTCATTTTGATGCCTTGGAATTAGTTTCTAGCCCATGGGGATTGGGCATGCCCCTTGAACCATGCCACAGGACATCTTGGGTCTCCGGTGGATGAATCACCCAGGTTTTCTTGTGACACAACATCTACATTGGGACCACAATGATATGATTGTGATGAGTGAATGAAAAGTTCATCCTTGATGGAATTTTTATTTAACCCTATAATTATTTTAGTGGATAAATAAAAACTGACTAATTTTTATTTGTATGATATTGGATATAAAATACATGTATTTCCTTTGATTCAATTATGATTGGTTCATCCCTATATCCTTCCTTACTAAAATTCACTTTCATGAATCCTGATTCATCAATTTTAACTTCACTCTAGTTATCAACCCATTTATATTGAGAATTATCACTCAGAATGTTATATAATATAATTACCATATTTTCTCAATGATGATAAATTATGATATATTTACATAAATTGTATTTTTATTCTTAGTACTGAATACATGAATCACTTCCATCATAAGAGGAGGTCAACTATTTTCATCATACTATGTTCATCTTGTTCATTTATATAGAACATATAACTATTAATAATATAAACATTATAAGATAATACATGTATACTAGGTCCTATGGCTATCTATTGAATTTGTTTTGAAATTTAATACAAATTTACAAGTAACTTCTTAAAAATATGGTCTCCATCCATCATATAAACTATTGATAATGTTTATTTAATATCTTTATTTCAACACTTTAGGGATTAAAATTCATAATAATTAATTTTTACATTAAAACATATTTTATAATATTTATACTGTTGTATAAAATGTAAAGGTGAGTCTACTCCCACTTTATAATAGTAATTGTAAAAATATATCTTCTGGAAATTTTTTCACCCATAAGGAATATGTCGTGATGATATTTTCCAAGACCAATGTTATCCATATCTAATAGGTATTCAATACAGAAAAAAATAACTTCCTAAAATATATATCACTCTCTAATAAAACCTTCTTTAAGACTACAATTTTTTACATACCCTTTTAAGTTATTCATTTATCATTCAATGGGGTGCATCCATCTATAATGTACAGGACCACATAGTTAGATCTATCTAAGCAAGTAAACCATTAAGTGAACCATTATATCAAATAATGAAAGTGGTAATAACATCTCTAATTCACTTAATATAGCATAAATTTATTTTTATATATGTAGAAACTTCTTCAAGTCTATATATTTTTTTATATAGCCTTTAGAAAAGAATAAAAAATTAGTTAAAGTGTATTGGAAATTTTTAGGTAAAAAGCAATGTAAATTCGTAGGCATTAAATATTGCAAAAAAAAATATTAAAGTCATGTAATTTTCAGACCTATAACTTCAAATTAGTTATCTATATGATATTTTGTATATTTTATGAATACTTATTTGAACCTTTACACCACTAAAGAAGATTCAAAACCTAAATTTATCTTTCCTAGAAAGAGTGTGAGCCACTGGAGGAAGAAAAGTTCATTTTCTCCCTTCATTGAATCCAACTCTTCCCTTATTCCTATGTCAATAATGTATAAAATGTTTTTAATTGCATATTTTTTTACTGGTGTATTTATTAAAATTACAATGAAAATACCACATAAATTTTATTCTATTTTCCTGAAATTAATAAAATGTTAGATGTACAATCATGTCTAGTATTAAAATTCAAAAAAATGTTCACTTTTTCCAAAATGTTTTCATAATGTTTTTTTAAAAGGGTTGATAAGAAATGGTGGAAATATCCATTACTTTATAAAACTATTTATGACCACTTAAAGGAGAATATTTTGTACCTTATTTTGAATTCCCATCAAATGATTTCATCCAGGATAAGTATTTATGTCATCAAGGGAAAAAATTATGATGTCTTAAAAACACTATCTTTGAGGAATGTTTCAACCTTACTAATTTTATACCTTATTCATAAATGGGACACCTTTACATTCCTTTAATTATATATCCAATAAATTATTATATGTATGGAATTCATTAATTATCCTTCACAATATGAAATCTTTATTTCTATTAGAATCATAGAACTTAACACTTTAATCCTACATTAATTTCAAACCATTGATCAGTGGAGAGAAATAAACATCAATATCATTAAACTATTGTTTCAGTCTTGATATAAACAGGGACAACATATTATATTTTCACTTCATGCCTAATAATGGTGTCAAGTTATAAATTACCAACATAACCAACCATGTACTTTGAGTGATACTTTTTACACCAAAAGGATTCATTCCATTTATAGATTGCGCAAGATGGAGGTTTCTTGACTCATTTCCAAATTTAGGATACTCATATTCAATTTTACTCTACTAAGGAGAGTTGGATGGGTTAAAAAGTTTCCCATAATGAATTCTTATATCTGTGTTCCACATCAATTCCTTTACAGTCTCCCCACTTTCATATAGTCTTCTAAACTGTGGAATTATTAGATATTACTATTCAACTTTATATGGACTTAATTTATCTTCCTTGTATTCAACCAAACAACACTTAGGGAATTTTTTAATTGATTCATGGTCCTTGATAAAAAAATATATTTATTTATTTGGATAGTCACGTATTCTTTCATAGATCATACCCATTAAATATAGCATTCATTTTGCATCATATATTCAACAAGGAAGTGAATTATCTTCTGGTAGCATATCATTCAAGAGATAAATCAGTTTGGTAAATCTCATGTCACTCTATAGGTTTCTGTATTTCAAATTATATATCTTCGTTATAACTTACAATATCATTTATTTAGTAAAACTAACATAAAATGGAATATTTTCATAACATGTTGACTTCTCAAACATATTTATAAAATCATGAAGGTTATCTTAAACTATCATTTTCACTTCATTAATATGGTCTCTATCAATGTTTATAGTTGTTATCATATCAGATGATCCATAAACCATGGTATTATCCCAATAATTAGCTATATTTAGTTATTCCCTATGTTTAGTCTAATATTTATAACTTTGATCTATTTTGTGATTGATCAAGTGTTCTACCTACTTCTATGGATAAGTTCCTCTTGAATAAAAACAATTTAAACATGGATAAATGATTTAAAAATGGTTATACGTACACTCTATTGCAAAATTGATGAATACTTTAACCCCATCCCCATACTCAATTTTTATATGATTGGAATCCATCCATTTTTTATTTATATTCATCATATTTGATTCAGCAATATTCATATTTAAAATATATATATATATATATATAGAATTTTTCCATATAATTCTTTATTTTTTACATATGTAAATTATATAGAGTATTGCATTAAAAAAATAAAATTATAAATTATATATATAAAAAATATGTAAAATAATATATATAAATTTTATGTTTTATAACATAATGAAAATATATTTATATAATAAAGATTACATATTTTAAATAATAAATTATTCTATCATTGTGTGGATTATTTTTCATGTGTGATGTATGAGACTTCATGAACTCATTGGTGTTTAATTGAGATATTTGATATGAATTGTTCTTTTTACTATTGATTTCATTATTTTTGTGATTTAAGTTACACAAATAATTAGCTGTAACATTATAGAATTATTTTTCATCAAATTTTATGGGATGTGAAAACTTTATCAATGTGCTTCAACACCAAAATTATATAAATTCATTCACAATGTGATAGTATAATGAGAAAACAGATAGTGTATATTTGGAATTTTATGTAATAATTATTGATGAAATAAATAATGTGTATTTGATGGTTTAAAATGTTTTTTATACTAAATTGATATGTTAAAGTGGTGTTCACTACTATATAAATTAATTTCATGATTTAAATAATTTTTATAAATTATTTTGGTTTAATTTATTGATGGTGTGCTTGTTTTTCTTTTGATAATGTATTTTAAGAAATATATCATTTAGTGGTACTATAAGTGTTTAAGGGATAAATGCATCTAATGAACTTAAAGAATTAGCTATGAGATTATAATGGTTTTTATCATAAAATATAAAGATTTAAGGGGATGATCCCTTTTCTGAAATTTCATTGTTCATGTGGTAATGTGTAATAAATTGATAAATGATTGCTTAATAATATTTTGATTAAGGATATAAAGTGATGATTTCTTATTGAAAATAGAATAATGAAGCATAAAATTATGTTTTTAATTAAAGGATATTTTCATTTGTTTTTGTGAACATGATGTATTATTATTGTTGAATGTAATAGGGTTTAATGATAATGTGTTTTTTATAAAAATAAAGTTATATTTGATATATATAAATAGAAATAATAAATATTTTAATCATGTTTTTTAATATACATAATATAAATATAAATAAAATAAATAAATATTAAATATAATATAAACTAATATTTTTAGCATTCCGGACCGGGAGCCACTTAACCTTTGCTTCAGGCCAGAGGGCCATTGGGCCTTAGGCACGCCTCACCATATATTAAAGGATACTAACTATCATTGAGGTTCTACTAGGTGATAGTGGGGATATTATACCCTATAGTGATGACATAATAATAATAGAATGGTTGTAATAAGTAACATCTCTATTGAAGCATGTAATCAAAATCAATGGAAACGTATAATAAACAACAAAAAATAGAATCCAAAATCCAATAACCATACATCTCAGATAATGTATACATGTCATAATAGTCATAAAAAGTATGAGAGATTTCCCATGGGATGATCTTATAAGAATGTACTCAAAAAACACAAAATAAAACTCCATCTCGATGTAGAAGAACCCCTGGTCCATCTTCCAAACATCTTATTCACTCATGACACATCCCTAGTCTCAAAGGTCTATCCCACATGTCTAATTCCTTTCTTGATCTCAATTACATAAAATATTCAATCTTCCTAAGGGGCCCGTGCAGGGTGTGGGTATGAGATAAGTATGCCACCACAAACTTGTGTCTATATTACATCCATATTTATACTGGTGTATGCATATATAAATAAATAGAAACAAATCACACATAAAAATACATAAATCTCTTTACTCATCCTCAATATGCATGAGGAAGTGTTTACCTACTTCATCCAATGCTAAAATGGAATAGTGTATTCGTCATCAATCATACTAGAGAACCCTCAGTCTTCTAACCATATACATGTCAATTGGCACCTCATGAAAATTGATACCACTTGTACTACATGTCAATTCATACTCACACCCCATCATCACACCCAATAAATAAGTTTCAAGCCCTTCAGAATTCCATATAAACTATCATCATTGGCTTAGTATCTCAACATCCCAAGGCAAGATGACATCTATATATTCATAAAACCAACCTATCGGTCTCATAATCTCAATGATCCTCATCCCCCTTCTGATGGTCTCACACCACCTACCAAGGATTTCTTTGGTGAGAACCTCCTCCATGGATGATGGCCAACCCCATTCCCTAAGTTTCAAATTATATAGAGGCCTCCACCCATGTCATGTGGTCAACACCACCTCACTTAGTCCTCTCTTATGAGAACATAACTCCAACAACACTATCATCCAACCTTGGTGAGTAGCAATCACCAACCATAACTAAGCCACACAGTCCACAAAACATCTATTACCCCTTGAAAACCTCATCACCCAAACCTATCTTGGTCATCACCATCTACCTCAACTTGATGAACTATGTCTCCCCAAACCCAGTTATCAACATCATCTCAAGAATACCGGGAAAAGTCCAACCCATTCTTATGAAACTCATATAAATATATCACTATTTATTTTAAATTAAATAACCATAACCTCATTCCAAAATACCACAGAAACCCATTCACTCACATAGCAAGCCCTACCTAGCTCAACCATACCAAAATGGCCACAAGATAACCTAACGGTATCTTGAAATATTAATTGAATAATAAAAACATTAACAAATGGTCATATCCATACCACCCCACTCATTCACATTAATTATGTCACATAAACATGTATATAAAATAGGAGAATTCTAGGGACCACCTACCCTATGCTCTTAGGCATTCACTCATTGAATATTGGCCTCTAATTCAAGCTATATTTGTAGAAAATGAATAATATGATAAATACCCTATAAATAGGGCATATTTTCTCATGTAAAAATAGCATTCCAAATATCAATATAAAATGAGAATTTGTGAAAAGGGAATTAAATCCTTACTGCTAGCTATCCAACGCCACCAATGGAGCCTGAATCAGAGCTTGTATGAAGAAGATAGTCTAATTCCTAGATAAGAGGAGAAATGGTAGAACCCCCAATTGTGCGTGTGACTGAGGAGAAAATATGGGGGGAGAAAACTTAAAGAATGTAGGTTAATTTTTTTTAATTTTATCTCTTTAATGGCCTTCATAGTTATGAAACGTATTTTGACTAACTATGCACCAACCGTACGGTGACATTATCCAAAGGGAACCCCACCTCGCATGGCTAGGGGAACAGTGTGTCAAACCATGTATGGATCATGCGCCCCTCTATATATTTTTTAGGTTCCTTTCATTTTTTTATGGCCACCTTGATCTATTTTACCAAATCATGTCTCTATAAAAAATTGGGTGCACAATTGTGTCACATATATGGTTAGCACAAACAATGCGCCAACTGTGCACCCAGTGTTGTGTCTCCTAGAATTTAGTTCTCAAATCCCAACCTTCTTAAAATCTAACCAGACCTTAGAGACATTTTTCAAGCCTTAACTCCCATCCAAAAACATCATACTAACATGTTTTAATTTTCAAAATTAATCATTAAATCCCAACATAAATGTTTCATGTCAACCAAAATTAAAAGTTCAAATTCTCTTGGAAAAATTGACCTGTCCAACAACCCAATATGATATAATCACCCCACCTTATAACAGCTTTTCCTTGAACTATTTTTTTCTCATTCCCAGATGGAATCGAACATACCCATATCAGAAAATTTCATTGGATTACATCAATCACTTACTCATGTATACTTCCTCTTTTGGCTCTCCCTACCTTAGAAATTACCCACTCGGTCACTTCCTGAACTGACCAACATTATAATGGTTCCTTTGAACATTCCATATATATACATGTCCCTACATGAAATACCATCATTCCTTTAACTTATCATATTCTTAATTTATAATAGCATCACACATGATGTTGATACCATATGGCATCACAACTAATTCCCAAAATAGGTCCAGCATCATATATATATATATATATATATATATATATGCATTCCCACAAAATGTATTGATTCCCATTCATATCACACCATCCATGAATTATTATTAATTGCCACATATTAACCCATACCTAGTTGATTAATATATCACACATTCACCTCATCCACCAAAAATCATTCCTATCAAAATCAAAAAGGAACATGCCCATAATCATGGTGTACCTCTAACCATCATCGGATCCCCTTCCTACTCTGAACCTACCATATCTAATATATGGACCAGGCATGAAGCCTGAATGACCAATGTAAGTCTTACCTATATAGCTTCACATGATACTAGCCACTTACCCCACTACTAGGTGTCTCTCTCTCTCTCTTTTATGACCTATGTGTGTAGCAGTATCCCAACTACTATCTCCTAGTATCACTCTCAGTTCTACCTCAGATACTTGTTCCTAACCAAGTCCTTGACTTCTAGTTGTCTAAGAATCCTTACGGTATAACCTCCCTAGAATTCCCATCTTCTTTCATGATCGACACTCTTTTATAGGCCGCTCACACTGGGTCTGAACATGACTCATCTTCCCACACTAGAAGTTCACTATCGAAAACACACTCCTCAGAAGTATTCCCAAGTCTCTGGCCTAAATTCTATGTTAAAACTACTCATATCCTCACTTTAGGCTACTCGAAGCATCATTGATAGCCTCTACTGAAACTATCCTGCAGGTCAAGTATGTCCAGTCTATTAGTTTCCCCCTTGGATATCATCGCTAGATTCACCACCTCAAAGAACGAGGTCGATCTAAATATATTTACCTATACCCTGATGGCATACCACAATATATCCTTGAATCAACTTACTTTGGAAATTTCATCCCCATCCATAGAAGGTGAAAATGGAAAAGGTATATAAACGTCCTTGTATAATCTAATACTGACATGTATCCCTATTAAAAGTTCGCGAACTTGCGAGCTCGGTCCTCCCTAAAAGTCTCAGGGAATAAATAATCAAAAAACATAGCATCAATTACCTTCCATGATAGTTCCTCATTTCTACCTAAATATTACTATATTTCCCACTAGTGATTTTTTGGACCCTAAACATATACATATCCATCTTCACCCTCCACCATGGGGGTATCTCGATCTGATCAAAAATCATCTACACCAACTTGATCTAATTATCTACCACTTTTGTTCCACCCTCAGCTTGAAGAAAAGGGTGGGTGTTATAACTAGAAATCACATGTCAAATAACCCTTGGATAGTGTGGCTCCCTGATCTCCTATATCAATGCTCTGTAAAACCCAAACTAATCTCACCTTGAGCTGCAAATCTATCCATAGCACAAAATCAGCAATCTTCTATAGATTTACTGGTTGTCTCAAAGCCTCTACCAATAGTGCATGCTCTCCCCATCCCCCGGTGGCCTCATCCTATACATTATCTAGAGGAACTATGTATATACCCTCTTAATGCTCCAATTAATCCTATCTACGTGGAATTACACTGAATATAAAATAAATTGTTCAAAAAAATAATATTTTCCAAATATAGAAAATAGTGAAAGTTATGATAGGCAACACATATCACCAACCTTAAACTTCCCTACATCACCCATATCATGTATCATCTAGCCTAATGGTCCCTTTTCTACCCATATCAGAGTTAGGCATCACATATCATCATATCAAAAGTCACCATCCTAGGGAGGCTGAGTAGAATTCCACCAGGAAGCTTTGTAGGAAAACACTATTTAGCTTATTGTTGACATTTTCAACTGATCACCCCTTTTTATATTCTATTCCTTCCTAATCGTATCACTTTTGGGACCATATATATTATATACACATAGGATCACGTATCAAGCTCATCAAGAACCTCATACTTGGGATGGATGAGTAAAATGTCACCACAAAGCTATACAGGAAAAATGTTATTTTGGTTGTTGAATAAATTTTAAAAAACCTGACCCTTTTCACATATTCCTAGTCTCAAGCACTATTTAAAAGCACATACATATGTCATGTGAGCCTAGGTGCCTACTATGATGCATGGATATTCTTCCCCTTCTATATTGGTCCAAAGTTCCAAATCACATAAACCAAAAACATTACACCAAAGTGTGACACACAAGGTGAAAATCAATCAACGGTAAAAACACAAAATAATAGCATCATTTCCTACCCCTAGAAGCTTAGTATATCCCCCATATATGGGGTTGTAGGATCCCAAACACAAGAACTTTACCCAATTATAACTAGATCCTAGTCTCCAGTCTACCAAAAACGAACCATCAAACCATATTTAATACCATTCGTTCATACCACTTAGCAACTAACTACATATTGTTGCTTCTTTTACCCAACCTGTGGGCTTCTATACCACTTGTATCACTCCATCATGAGAACCACTAAACTTGTGCTTCCGGATGGAGGGTCACTTGGCCTTAGGCATGCCTCACTATATTCCAAAGGTTTATGACTAGAAGAAAGGGCCTATTAGGTGATAATGGGGAGATTATAGCCTTTGGTATTGACATAATAATAATAGAATTATTTTAATAAGTAACAGCACTGAAGAATCATATAATCAAACTCAACATAATCGTATATAAATAATGGAAATATAAATCCAAAACACAATATCCATACATCTCAGATAATTTATACATTTTTTAACAATCATACAAAACATGCAGGAACACACATGGGTCGATCGTATAAGAACATACTCAAAAAAACAAAAGTAAACTAAATATCCATGTAGAAAAACCCCTAGTCTATATTCCATCTATCTCATGCACTCACGACGCATCCCTACTCGCTAAGTTCTAGCCCATGCGTATGATCCCTTACCTGACCTCAAATCTATAAAATTCGCACACACCCAGAGGGGCCTATACAGGATGTGATTAAAAACTCAGTAAGACAGCATAAACGTATACCTATATTACATCCATATTTATATCATTGTATGCATACATAAATAAATAGAATTAAATGTCACATAAAAATATATGTCCCACTTTACTCGTGCTCAATAGCCACAAGGATGTGTGTGCCTACTTTGGACAATTCTGAAATCAAATTATATATCCCCTATTATTCATACCAAACAACCCCCAATCTCCTAACCAAATACATATCATGCAACACCTCATGCCAATCGATACCACTTATAATGCATTTCAAGTCATACTGAATCCCTATTTTCATGCCCAATAAATAAGTTATGTGTCCCTTAGACTTCCAAATAAACCATCATTGTTGGCTCAGCAGCCTAACATCCTAAGACATGAAAATATTTTCCCTTTCATAAACTTGACCTATAGACCATAACATCTTAGTGACCCTCATACCCATTCCAATTTTCTCACACCATCTACCTTGGATTTCTACGGTGAGAACATCCTCCATTACTAATGGACAACACCATCCCCTAAGCCACAAATTCTATGAAGGCCTCTACCTATATCTATTGGTCAACACAACCTCACTGAGTCCTTTACTATGTTCACATGAATCCAAATACACTATCATACAACCTCAGTGAGTGGAAAACACCAACCATACCTAAGCCATGCCATCTGGTGAACATCTGTCACCACTTGAGAAGCTCTCCAACCATCCTCAACATGGTCATCACCATCTGCCTCAATCTAATGATCTCTATCACCCCAAACCTAGTGATCGATATGACCTTAAGCCTCTTGGGAAATGACCAACCTATTCCCATAGAACTCATATAAACATAGCATAATTTGTATTAAATTAAACAACCAGAACATCATAAAAAATCCACCTCGAAAACCCATTCTCCCACATAACAATCCATACCTGGCTCAACCATACCAAAATGGTCAAAGGAAAACCTAATGGTATCTCGTAATAATAATAGAATAATAAAAACATTAACAAATTTTTATATCAAAACCACCTCACTCACGTGAATTTATTATATCATATAAATATGCATAAAAAATTAGGATAAATCTAGGAATCACCTACCTTATATTTTTAGGGATTCGCTCATTGAAGACTAGCCTCTAATTTGATCCATATTAGAAAAAAATAAAGAATATGATAAATACCCTAGAAATAGTTCATATGAGATCGGATGGAAATAAAATTCTAAATAGTAATAAAAAGGAGAAATGAAGAAAAAGGAATTAAATACTTACCGCTAGCTATCCAACGCCGGAAACAAATCTTGAATCAGAGCTCTTGTGAAGTATATATTTCAATACCTATAAAAGAGGAGGAATGGGAGAACCCCATATTGTATATTCGATTGAGGAGAAAATAAGGGAGAAGAAAATTTAAATTAGGGTGGTTAAGTCTGGTAAATTCACCCACTTTAATGACCCACATGGTTTGGCTGCATGGTTTGGCTAACTATGCGCAAAACATGTGATCCCATTATCCAAAGGGAACCCCACCTTACATAGATAAGTACACAATTTTTCAAACATGCCCATCCTGTGCATCCGCTCTTCATTTTTTTGTAAGTGTCTTAAATGATTTTTTGGTCAACCCACATGGTTAGACCAAACCAAGTCCCTATAAAAAATGGGTTTCATGGTTGTGCCACATGGTTATCACTAATGGTGCACCAATCGTGTGCCCAATGTTGTGTCTCCCAAATTTTCGTTCTCAAATCCTAAAGATCTTGAAACAAAACCATAGCTTGGAGACACTTATCGGGCCTTATCCCCCATCTAGAAACAATATACTAAAAGGTTTTACTTCTTGAAATTAAGTTCTGAATCCCAACTTAAAAGTTGGCTCGTCCACCAAAATTAAAAGTTAAAATTCCCTCAAAAAAATCAACCTATTAAAAAACTTGATACGTAACAGTATTAATATATAAATATATAAATTTCTATATCTATATACACATACAAACAGATATATATATATATATATATATATAAATTCACAAACCCACATAAATAAAAAGGCATATAGATATATATATTTTTACATATAAAACAAGATAAAACACACACCTTTATATATATGTATATATGTGTGTGTATGTATATATACAAAAATGATTATGCAAAGAAAACCCAAAATAGGGATCAAATTAATCCAATTTTCTATATAAAAATTTATATATACAAATAGTAAAAACAACCAAAAATAGCTAAAAAATTACAAGATCGGTAAAAGAAGAACAATCAAAATAGGGATCATGTTACGATTACAAAGGTAAACCAAAAATTACAAATAAACTCAATCAATATCAGTTGAGAAATACTTAAAAATAAATTCTGAATGCCATACCTTTGGTTTTGGGGGTAGATTAAACCAAAATATTCCACAAAATTCAGTAGTAAGATTCATGTTCCACAAGGTATTTATTGATGTGGATGACCTTTGCAATAGCCAGGGTTCTTTTAAAATGATGGGAATATTTTTATCAATGCTAGTAAAAAAACATTGATAAAAGCATCATTCATTAGAGCTAAAATGAAAAGCACTAATAAATAATACTTTTATTCATGCTAACTCATATGTATTGATAAATAAGACTTGTATTAGCACTAATGTTAGAGCTAATGAAGGATATATTTATTGAGGGTCAATACAAAAAATTAAAAATTACATTTAAAATTTACAATAAATTATTAATTATAAAGAATAAATATTAAATATTATAAAATTACTTTATATTAAAAATAAATAAATATTAAAAATAAATAAATTAAAATACAATAAAAATGAATAAACAGTGTTAATTATATTAAATATATTAATATTATAATAAATGTATTAATATTATGATAGATGTAGTATTAATATTATAATAAAAGTATTGGTATTATAATAAATGTTTTATTAATAAATGTATTAATATTATAATAAATATTATGAATAAATGTATTAATATTATAATAAATTAAAAATTAAAAAAATAATTTATAATAAAGATGAATAAATTACAAAAATATTAAAAATTACTGAACAATATTGATTATAGTAAATGAATTAATAAACTTGTTAATATTATGATAAAGTCACCTTGTAATCATGCATATGTCCAGGGTTCACATCTTGGGAGACTCCTTTGGGGGATTTTTATAAACCATTTATGTCCATTAATTGAGGTTCATGGCAGTTTTAGGGCAACGACGCAGCACTGTACTGGTATGGAGGTCATGAAATAAGGTGTCTTTAGGCCAAGATGAATGGGACTTCGAGCCAACAAATACGGGGTCTTTAGGTTGTTAAAATTATAATGGGTCAACTATGGAGTGGGTCAACCATTAGAGGGGGGTATGGCCTGTCCTTGATAACCCAATGATGTGTGATTTGTTTCATTTACTTGTAACCTTTAGAACCTTAATAAATTATAAAAAAAATGTATTATTATAAATGTATTAATATTATGATAAATGTATTATTAATATTATCATAAACATATTATTAAATGTATTAATATTATAATAAATATATTAATATTATAATAAATATTATGAATAAATGTATTAATATTATAAAAATTAAAAGGTACAAAATTACTTTATAATAAAAATAAATAAATATTAAAAATGAATAAATCTCAAAAATATTAAAAATGAATAAACAATATTATTTATATTTAATGTATCAAAGAATATGTTTATATTGTGATAAATATATGAATCTTTCTAATTCCATTTTTCTTAATTTATGAATAAGATGTCTTTCTAAATGGGTTGAGAGGAAACTCTTACTTGACCTGAATACCCAAATATGTGGTGGCTCAAAGGCCCTTAAAATATATAACCTGAATGACTGAAGGCACAAAAGGATTAATATAATGGATGGACCAAAGGCCCAAAGGCCTTGAAAGATAAAGCTAGCTCATGGTAGATGAGGAACCCCATCTCCTTGTCCTCATACGCCTGCGCTTACCCCATTCTACCACCATGCAGACCACCATACCATCGCGTCTCTCCCATGCGTAGGATGCCTGCTACCCACAAGCCTCCTTCACTAAAGAAATAATCTCATATCCCTGAAAAATCTAGGAGGAAATGATACAGGGGATGGGTTTTGAACCACAACATTTCTGGTGCAAGGGCTACAGTAACATACCACTCGTTCGGGACTCCAGTTGCACTAATAAATGTATTAACATTGTGATAAATGTATTATTAATATTATAATAAATGTACAATGATTATGATATTATAATAAATGTTTAATTAATAAATGTATTAATATTATAATAAATATTATGAATAAATTTATTTATATTATAATAAATTAAAAATTAAAAAATTACTTTATAATAAAAATGAATAAATATTAAAAAGGAATAAATATAATTAATTATAAACTATATTTAAAAAAAATTATTATAATTAAAAATATTATTATTTACATAAATGAATTGATATTTTTTAAAATATATCATTAATAAATGTATAGATAGTAATATAATGTACAAATATTTTTTAAAATATATTATTCATTATAAAACAATTAAATTAAGAGTAAGAATTTTAATATATGTATTTATATAGATTTAAAATTTCTAATATATAGATATATTATTATTAATGATTAATTATATAGATATAAATATTCTATTGATTGTATATATATGATATAATTAATTATTAAATAAATTTAAAAAAAGTATTTATAATTAAAAATATAATTATTTATATAAATGTATAAATATTTTTTTTATTTGTGTGCACGATATATAGGTGAACCAACGCATACTTGTATGTATCTATCTATACAAATACACATATGAATACACATACACATACACATACACATACACATACACATACACATACACATACACATACACATACACATACACATACACATACACATACACATACACATACACATACACATACACATACATACAAACACATACACATGAATATACAAACACATGTAGATACATACACACACATACACATACACATACATACATAAACACATACGCCCATACATACACATACATATACATGCACATAGATACACATACGAAAATATACATATACATACTTACATACACATGCATGCATGTATACACATAAACATAAATGTACATAAACCTATAAAAATAAATATATCTAAAGATACACATATTCATACATACACATACACATACATACATTAAAATACATAAAAATACACATACAAACACATACACATACTTTAAGATATCTGGTTTTTATATGACATACATATCTCTTTAATTTCGGTTTAAATTCTTAATTACAGCCTAATGTGAATACCCTTTGAGGTCACAGGTGTATTAGGGGTGTCTGGGGATTGTTTGAAACATGGATCCTAGCTTTTTGGAAGAAAATTACAATCCATGTGGTTAGTAGAAACTTTATGGGGTAGGTCGCACAATTACTACTAATCGTGCAAGGCAGGACAGTGGGATGGGGGAGCTTGTATGGTTTGAAAAATCATGAGGATGGAGGTGCACGCCCATGCAGGGAACCTGTAATATTTAAGAGATCCTAATCAGATGTTTTACGCATATTTTTACAAATTATGTGCACTGACAATGCGAGGTACCCCTCCATAAAGTAGTTGGTACACAGTTGGTGCACAGTTTTTATGACAGAGTGACTAAACCATGTGACCCATATTTTTGGGGTAACATTACCAAATCACCCTTAAAATATTTATAACATCAACCCTAATTCTATTTATCTCATGTTAGACAGTCATGAGGGTGTAAGATCTCCTTTGAAGCTCAAAGAATAAATTTTTCTCTTGTTCCTTAATCCAAACTTGGAATCATGAGTTGTTCATCTCGTTGGATCTGAACTGGTGATTACTTAATTTCTTTTATGTCGTTATTCATTCTTATTGGTATCAAATGTGCTATTTTTCTTTTGTAAACTAGTATTCCCTATTTTTTGGGTTTTCATTATTTCTTTTTTTTCTCCCAATATAATTCAAATCAAAAACTGATACTGGATGACCACTCTACTACAGACCTATGGTAAGTGGTATATACCTTTCCCTTGAGGTTTGGTGCTTTATAGAGATAGTTTTCATATTTTCACCCATCACACATTCTACCACATCTATTAAAATTAATTGATTAATTGAACAAAATTAAATGGATTACCTTTAGTTACTTTGAGAAGCATTGTAGGTTATTTCCCCAGCCAAGTCCACCCATGGGTTGTGCCATGTAAATTGCCCATTCATATGCCTTTTTGAACCAACCATGGGTGAGTTAATGATTTACTAGTTAGAAGAGGCATGTCAATAAATAAATTGAACTGAATTTCTTGATTATGAGATGTCTAGCCTCCTTTACATGTTCATGATTTTGTTTGAATGGATTATATGGAACTTGAATTTCTTGAATATTTTTTTAGAAATTGTAGAAATGAGTGGATAAAATCATTTAATGAAGTTGAATTTGAATTATGATATGAGTGTGTATACTCATGGAACTTTAATTTGAATTGATTAATTGTTACATAAGATTACATGTGTGTGTTATGCAATCACTACTTGAAAAATAGGCTACGGCCATGGACCTATAGCCACGATTTTAAAACTATGGATATATGTGGTTATGGACACGGTTATGTGGCCTATAGCCACGGTTTTAAATTTGTGGCTATAGGTATTTTTTTCAGGGTATATAGCCATGGATTTCAAAATTGTGGTTATAGACCAGACCTATAGCCACGGTTATGTGGCCTACAGCCATTGTTTCAAAAAATATGACTATAGGAATTTTTTTGAAGGGTTGTAGCCACGTTTTTTAAAATTGTGGCTATAAATCTACCACCCTTACGCGGGGGGGAAATCTCCTACCAAAAAAATGGCAGGAAGAACTATTTCCACAGTTTTCAGGATATTTCCATAGTTTTTAATAATATATATAACATATTATATATATATATATACAAAATCCTTGTTGGTGTAGTGGCTATGGCACTGAAATGTGAAGGGAAGGTGTTGGTATCAAATACGGCTAGGCACAAATTATTTTTAGGCTATTTCCATGGTTTTATATGGCTATATCCATGGTTAAAACTGTGGAAATAGGCCACCTATTTCCACGGTCAAAACTGTGGAAATAGTTTAACTACCACAGTTGAAAATGGAGACACAATTGCCACAGTTTTCTAAACTGTGGAAATAGGTGGCCTATTTCCATGGTTAAAATTGTGGCTATAAGTCAGACACTACTGCCACGGTGATAGCACCCACGGTTTTGGGCCCTATTTCCACAGTTTTGAACCATGGAAATAGCTCAATTTTCTAGTTGTGTATGGGTCATAGAAATGGTAAAGAATGCCTTGGACCTGTATTCTCCTTTGATTCTAATTTTTTGGGATGCCTTATGCCTTGCTACCCCTTTGATCTAGTTTGTCTTAGGCTCACAGTGGACATGGTGGGTAGACATGCTCCTTAGACCCAAACTCAAGCCTAACCAATTTTCCATCGAGATTCTCATGGGACTTGATGAGGATTCCTTTGTCCATTATACCTTAGATTCATCCTTGTGGGGTCTGACATGTTTGATTATATTGTTCAACCCTGGTGAATGTGATATTCTTGGTTGTACAGATTGTCCATGGTATTTGTGACACTTATGGTTGTATAGAATGGTCATGGTTGTTTTGGTATTCATATTATACATCAAGGTCATGGATGATATGAGATTAACTTCATACAGTATGGTCATGGTGTTTATTTCTATTTCTTAATCATTTCCTTTTTATAAGAGCTTGATGGTTGTTTTGTAAATAGCATTGTATGGATATACAATATCACTTATCTTATAGTAGATATGCCATGGGAACTTTAATTTTATTTACTACTTAACTGTGATATATATTACACACTTCTTAGCCTATATTTCACAACCAAGATTTCTATAGACCTTTGGGTGGTTAGCTACTGGGATTGTAACTCACACCCTGTCTGGGCTACCATTGGGTACTCTAATAGACTTTATGGATGCAGGTAGGTACCAGGGAAAGCTCCCACAGATCAATGCATTATTTTGTTCCATTATAAGGAGCATGATATCATAAGACTGAGTTGAGGCTTGTGATTTTATTTGGATATAGTAATATTTGGTATTTTTGGTATTTTGATATATGTATTGTATACATTCCATGTATACCTATTTTGGATGCTTTGTAGAGACATGACAAGTATAATCATCATTTTTATATGATTTTCCTTCTGATATTTTTTATATATTCAGTATTTTGGATGTTTATATATTGTTTGATCAATTTACTACATCCATTATTTGATTGTTATTATTATTTAGTTTTGCTACACTCTAGTAAGAGGGCATAGTCTCCCCACAAACACCCTAGTCCCTCACTACTAGTTATAAGCCTCTTGTGTTTGAGAGATATTCTTGAGTACATGTGGCTAATCGGGCTTGGGGAACCATTCAGTGGAATCGAAGTCCAAGATGTTACAAAGTGGTATAAGAGGATTTTTATTTTCTAGTTTATTATTTAAAAAAAATAGACATTGATGAGAAAGTATAGGAATTTGGTAATGAGTTGTTCTTGGGTGTAACTTACCCACATACATGAAAAATCCAAATTGACTTGAATATATATTTATGTTTTCTAGTTTTTTTGATATTAAAATTCATTTGATTCCACTATTGGGTGATTCACTTGAATTGTGATATGATTATTGATACGATTGAGGGTTATATTTTGTTGTAACCTGATGAGATGAATGTATTAAATTCATGCATTATTTTAGTAACCTACTAGATTTTACATGGCATGCATTATTCCATAACATTTATAGTGAATTTATTGTTTATATAATGTTTTAATAGGTGTCTCGATAGATATAACTACTTTTTTATAGACATTTTGTACAAGCAATTGGAAAATATGGTTATTAGTTAGAGTGTATATCCTTACCTAAGCAGTGTTTTTCTGATTAGGCTACAACAGATACCATAAGCAACTAATTCTGTCATGTTGAGTCATGGACCATCATTCACTGGAATAGAATGTGTTATGGTGTGGATTAAGTGGATTTCATATTTTAGTTCATGAGGATTATGGGCCCTTATGGATCAAAAGTGGTGAACTACTTGGTTCAGCCATTTTAAATGAAATGTGAAATGAATATGAAGATTAAATGGAAAATTGGACTTGTGAACAGGGAATAACCTTGATCCAACTTTTGAGTAATCAGTAGGCAGTGTACCTATTGACCTTTATGGTTATTTCTCTTATACAGTCCCAGCTTTAAGAGTAGGTTTTGTTGTATGACCTGTTTATTGAAAGTTTTTGACATATCTTATGATTTTGAACTACGAACATTGATATTGATCTTTTCATAGGCAAGTGTCTTTCATTGTAGAGTAATGTCACCATGACGAACTCTAGTTATACACCAGGAGGGTGGTGATGAACATGCTTCAAAGGCAGTGAGCCATGGGCTACCGATGGATCCTCTATTAGTGCTAGCTGTGGCGCCATCTATTTTACTGAATAGGGGTTCTGGGGCACAATTCTTCAAGGGTTTTTTCTACTTCATTCTGAATTTTTAGAGAGCACTAAAACCTTCTTTATCTATGGATGATCTGATGCATGTGTTCCAGCAGTAGCAGCATCCCCCGTTTTTGGGGGATGCTGATCTACATGGTGTTGATCTGTGTCTTTAGACTACGTTATCAATATTTGAGCATCTAGATACACCTATTTAGAGGATAAAGAATATCATGACTTATTTTCTTTGAGGAGAATCAAAGATATTTTGGTATGTTCTAAACCAAGCTGATAGGCTACAATAAATGGTTTGGGTTTATTTATAAACTTTGTTCTATGACAACTTTTACCTCGAGACTCTAAGGGAAGAACGGGCTACTGAGTTCATGTGTCTAAAGCAGGGTGATATGATAGTTTTGGATTACTTGGAATGCTTTATGGAGCTATAGTCTATTTCACTTATGTACCTTTCTGATGAGTTATTGAGGGTGATATGCTTTGAGGAAGGTCTCTGACATGTCTTTTGATCTCAGGTCAATGTGTTCAGATTGAACTCTATTTCCTCAATATTTATCTTGTTTATTCATAAGAAAAATTTCATGTAAAGAGATAAAAAATGGTAACTGGGTTAATGAGGAATGAAATAGTTAAGCCTAAGGGAATCCCCTGTTATGAGGTTTTCCCCCTCTAGCCTCAAGAAGTTCATGTTTGGGAAAAAAAGGAATCCATCACCTTGGACTTCCATGGATGCAAGATAGTCCGTAAACATATTTTCTTCTATCCGAGTGTGGGATATAGGGATATTGTTATTGAGTAGGATTTTAAATTTTATTATAATATAGAATATTGACCATGGTCTAGTACATTTTTCATGTAGGTAATTATGCAAGACGATGGAGTCTATTTCCACTTATGAAAGATCGATTTTTCTTTGACAACATAGGATTAGTCTAGTGAGCATGGCCTTAGCCTTCACCTATAGAGAACGACCACATCCAAATTGATCAGTGAAATCCAGCATAACAGAACCCATGTGATCACACACTACCCCCACCCCCACTACCCAAATATCGCATGTGTTACAAGATCTATCTATGTTCAACTTGAGGCCCATGAGGGGAGGGAACCAACAGACCCAGTGGCCCTAGGAACCTATTCTCGTGGAATGAGTGGGTGACTACTCATTTGAAGTGGTCTAAGAATGAGGAAATTGTTACATTTCTTGATCATTCTAACCATTTCAATGATCAAGATCCTCATTCTGATGACAAGAGTCTTCCCCGCATCAGGATAATCCTCGTAGCGTGCCTTGTTTCTTGCTTTCTTGATGCACCAGAATCCAGAATTAATCACTATTTCCCAAGACACCCTTTCAGGGCCCATATCTCATGCACCATGAAACCACTGATCCAAGAAGGTAGCACCCTTAAATTATTGATAAGGTAAGGTCATAAAGTCCCCAAAAGTGCTCCAAATTTCACGCACCCAATCTTATTCAAAGAATAGATGATTCAAGATTTATTCCCTATTATACTTGTAACATGAGAACCTAGAGACTAAAGAGATTCCCATTTTTTATGTTTTCATCAGTAGGCTCTTCATTTTTTCTTATTCTCCATGTTAGAAAATTTTAATTTGTAGGAATCATGTTGCCCCACAGCATTTCATTCCACCTATCAACATTACCCTGAGTGATTGTATCACTTTAATAGTACCGTATAGAGAAATACTCTGATTTTAATCCTATAAAAATTCATTTTTTTAAGTTCATTGTCCAGGATAGCCTTTGTAAAATATGAGTAAATACTTACCTCTATGAAAGATATGATTAGACATGGATAGACTAGGATTTCAATAGGTAAGTCTACCCAATTGTTAAGCTAGAAGAGGATATCTATTTTACCCACAATCCATAAGTTAAGAGGTTGCAGGATCGGTATGTGAGTAGAAATCTCATACCATAAGGGAGAAAAGTTCCCACTCATAATTTCCACATACCCTCTGTATCTACTTCACATGACCTTTCCCCAGAGAGTACATTCTTCCAAAGCCTCCCATGCTAGTTTTTTATGCAATGAGTGTATAGTATTTAAAAGTTTCCTCACATTTATACCCTTTTCTTGAATCATCCTATCCATCCTAGCCTAGGAAACCCAATGCTTTTTCTTTTTATGAGATCATCCCAGATAAGGCCTACTAGGATCCTATCAATAGTATTAATTACACCCTTTGGGACATTGATAGTTACAAGATCATGAAAATTAATGTCTGATAGGGTACTACTGATCAAAGTTATCCTACCCTCGAAGGATAGGTAGCGATTTTTCTAATTCAGGGTGCAGACTGTGATACTACTCATAGTGGAGTTGAAGTGAAAAATATGATCCCACAAGAAGACATTGGGGAGACTAGATACTCCCTCTGGAATCATATATGTTGCATATTCAGGTTGTTGCATAAGGAATAAGTACTTCTTTCTGAGAATCTATTAGAGATATAGAGGCTTCTATTTACCCTATTGATAATCTAGTCACTCCAATGATAGTAATATTCAAGGACCTCGTTGATTCATATAACTGATCTCTTACTGGAATTCATGAATATGATCATTTCATATACAAACATAAGGTAAGAGATGCAATGGGGGTTCATATTATTATGTTATGGAATTATATCTCCCTTAATAATTCTCACGTTAATAAGGCTACTGAGGACATCCTAGGTGAGGATAAAAATTCTAGGGGAGAGGGTGACTCCTTGTCTTAACCCGTGATTAGCCTTAAAGAATCCATGGATCTTTCCCATAAAAGAGACATACATCCATAAAGAATATAAGCACCTGAAAATGAGATCAGTGTCTCAAGAGGAGAAACCCATTCTTGATAACACCTTATTGATAAAACTCTATTCAATTATGTCATGAGAATTATTCTTATCAAGTTTTATATCCATTTATGATCCATGAGACTTGTGGTTAATATCTCTAACCACCTCCTATGCCAAGTCTATGGCTCCATGTAAAGATCGGCCTATAATAAACCCATGTTGATCATCAAAAACCCATAGAGTAATGTGTATAGATAACCTTCTATTCATGACACAATCTAGAATTTTGTATGGAGAGTTACATATACTCACTAGCCTATAATGATGGAGGGAGGATGGGTCCTTGATTATGGGAATGAGCACTGAGGTGGTTGCACATAAGATGTGTTGTAGGATACCACCTTGAAATACGTCATGGATAGCCCTTACCATGTCATTACTGACCACATTCCAAGAATACCTATAAAATAATCCTAGAAATCTATCATGCCCTAGGTCACTCTCAGGGTTGAGGCCCATCATGGCTTCATTAATTTCTTCTTCTTCATGGGATTCTTGCAAGAGATCATTATCATGGATGTAAATTGTGCTAGGGATCACATCGAGGAGCTCATAAATTCCTCTTAGGTACCCTTACAGTGTAAGTGAATTAGCTTGTGCAAGTAATTTTTGAAATAATACTGGGCCATATCACCAATAACATCCCAGTCTGGAAATTAGAATCCATCCTCCATCAAAATATTGGGTTTAATGAGACATTTTTTCTCCCTAATGCATGCATGGAAATAGCCATTGTTCCTGTCACCTTCATGCATCCATTTAATTATTGAGTTCTCTTGTTCCATGAATTCTTGATGAAGGAGCATCTCTTCCATACTATCTTTCTTATCAGTGAGTTCTTCGAGTAGTTTATCATTCCAGGCATATTCTAGGATTCATTATAGCCGATCAATCTCTCTATTTATTGTATTGAGGACTTGGTAGCTAGGAGAATTCTCCCTAACCCACACCTAGAGATCATGTTTGAGTTTTCTTTATTTTTTGTGAATCCCGTTCCATGTGTCTCCATGATTTGGTCGATTCCATGAATTACTAAAAACCTATTGGTAACCTAGAACCCTAGTCCATTTTTGGGAAAGTTTGAAGTGTTCATGTACCTCTTGACTTCTTGACAAGGAAACAAAGAGAAGTGAGTGATAAAAAAAATCCTCAAACAAGATGAGTTACCTTGTAATTAGGATAGGAAGATATGGCATGAATATTAGCTATACATTAATCAAGGTAACTCCAAGATCATTGACCCCCTATTTTATTATTGCACCAAGTGAATTGATCACCAATATATCCCAATCCCATCAACCCCTTTTTATCCATCAACTAAATGAAATTCAAACTATCCTTCTTATTGAAAACCCCTCTGTATTTCTTTTCGTATTGTTCAACTATAACCTTGAATTCACCTCCAAAAATCAATAGAGAGTCTCCAAGATCAAAATCATCGAGACCCTACCATAAGGATGTTCTTTTTTAGACATCAAAACTACCATAGATGAATGGAAAAAAGGATGTTATTGGATGTGTTAACTTTTTTAGTGATTAAATAGTTGTCCACTTGTATCAGATCTACTGAAATGTTTCTATGACAGAAGATACATATGTACATATTCGTAGGAATAGCATGAATGTTAACTATGTGAGAAAACTCACCTATTCTAGAGGATATTTTATTGGGTTCAATAACAAAAACAATAGAGGCCATGTTTTTCCTCTCTTAAAAAGTGATATAATATATTTTTACCTAGGAAACCAGGCCATGGTCTTTCCAAATGAAGACATAAATCATTGGATTTGTAGGCGTTTGGCTTTGGCCTGAGGTAGATTAGTCACTTTCAACTAAGGGGAGAAGAACTCCTAGATATTTCTAAACTTGGATCTCATAAAATATATTCTTGGTTTAGATGAAGGAACTATAAATGGTGGGGTAGAGAATTCCTACGAGCAAGAGTTGTTCCCTTTTAGCATGATGAAAGAGGACTATGGGGGAATTTCTTACCCTTCATAGTATGGTGCTACTTCAAAGTGTACTCCTGAGAGATGAAGGGATTTGGGTTCTTCCTTATGAAAGGAGTCCTCATGAGGGACTAGTTCTAGAGGGAGTATCTCTTAAAATAATATCTCTTGAACATGAGAAGATTCATTATATTGAGGCCTGGGAGGAGGGGTACTGAATAGAGGGTCCTGTCTCTTTAATAGAAAGAAGGCACCTTGGGAGAAAATCATCAATTCCCTTCCCATGGGGTTGAATAGGGGACATATTGATTAGAGATTCTAATGGGGTATAGGCAGTGATCGGTATATATGGAACTAAATCCAAGATACCAGAAGAATATTCATCCAGAAAATAGGGGGATAGGAACTCGAATGCCTGAGTTGACAAGCCATCCTGTCAAGAGATGACCTCAGCTAGACCTCCCTCAACACCTCCATTGTATTTTTTGGAAGGGAGCTCAGATAATGGGATATGATTGGGAAAAAGTATTTATTCTATTAGAGTTAAGTTTATTGATCCATCATTGAGCACCTTGATGGTGGTTCCTGCATACTGTAAATGACCTTGCAGGTGACAAAAGAAGAAAAATTTGGGAGCCACAAGGTAGAAGATATCCTAGTTCCAGACGAAGGAGTCCTTCACCCAGATATAGATCTGGTCTGGTAAGGGATAGGATATGTCCATTTCCACAAAAATACATGATACTAAAGAATAATTAAAACTTAGTGTACTTTTTTCTACATAGAGAAAACCTCCAGAAGAATCTCCAATTTCTTTAAGTAAATCTCCATTCTGAAAGGGTAGTTGTAGGCCCAGGAGATGAATCCATACCATTACACATAAATCCTTATTACCCTTATGAATCTACATCGACCAATGGTTTAGGTTAAATTTTTACCTTCCCGAGGACCGATGAGAATTACACTAAGACTTAATGAAGTTTACTTCTAATTCCAAGACCATGCAAAAAGATTTTAAGTGCACTAACAAGATTCAGGCCGATAACTCCAAACCCCAACAGTTGAAAAAATACTTGAAAACTAGAAGAGGAGGTTTAAAAGATCCAAAAATATCCATTATGTTCCACTTTAGGTAGGAATAATCTTCTTCAAATATTGAGGTAGGAACTTCTAAGGATGGACAGGGACCATCCCATGAAACCACCAAGGAGTCCATGTGAACCTCTAGGACGTAGGGGCATGGGAGGGGTTGATGGGATCATCACAGAGCATCCTAGAAGGGAAATCTATGATGCTGAATGAGATAAGGAGCACAAGAAGCTTCAAGAATCACTGGAGGACCATCAGTAAATGAAAGAGAACCAGGATCAAAGGTTTTTAGAGCGAGCAATGCCTCCTGGGAATGCACATTTCCCTTGGAAAATGGTCAAAAAAGTTTTAATTTTTGAATTCATGTGAGGTGTGTTCTCCCAATCTGAGAAAGACATCATCAAATTAATTTATTTATGTGATTGACCTCTATTACTGAAATTTTGAATCTGGAACTAATTACATAGTGGAACCTGAGGGAAGCTGGGGGGCGCATAGCAAATTAGTGTTGTATCTCAACCTAGTGGTTCAGCATATTTAGGTAGGAAGATTTGTTTTTTAGGATTATAATTAGATGAGTACCAGTCAAGATTCTAGTGCTAGAAGTGTAGTTTTATATCATTAGTGTGGAAGATGTGGACATGTGAGGAATCAGTATGATCGTGACCCAGTAAAGTGCCAAGATTACAACTGGATGGGATATGTGTGACATTTTGGCAGGACCTTACCTCCAGCAGTGAGTGGTAGGGGTCAAATCCGACACCAGGTTCAGGAGTGGTTTCACAGATCCACATAAGGTAGGGAGCTAGAGAATTACCAGACATTCAGGATGAGATGGTGGTGGTTGTGGCTGAGTCAGTCAGACACCATTTTTACTGAGATGGTAGAGCATCCCTACTCTAGGCAGTGAGGTCATGTAAAAGGGTTGCGGATCAAGCCAGATCTATTCTATACAACCTAACCCCAAGGAGTATGGAACCAGAATATCTATGGTGATAGGTATGATTTTACTAGCCTCAACTCTTGTATCAAATATCTTTGACACAGGTGCATTGCATGGTTTCATATAAGTACCTATCGTGGAAAGTCTTTGGATTGTGTTTTAATTTTATGAGGGAGTTATGATGCTATACACTCTATTGGGGATCAGTATGGAGGATGTATGCTTATTTAGGTAATTCCCTCTTGATTTTGGTGGGTTTCACTTTACCTAGAATATTTTTTTCTTCAAGATTATTAGGTTTGACATCATACTCGAAATGGACCGGCTAGTAGCTTATCAATATTATATTGAATATTATCACTGGAGGGTGAATTTCACATCACAAGAGTGTTCAATTTATATTCATAGGGTTTAATGGAATGATCAAAAGAGTCGATCTAGATTGGAGAATCATGGGCTAGGTGGGATGACAGCCCAGATTGCTAGTTTCTGTCTGGATGATCAGGGAGCATGTTAGGAAGGTTTTCCTTCAGTGGTTAATAGGGAAGTTTTCTTGGATGACATTTCTAATTTATCTCCTAATAGAGAGGTTAATTTCCCCATATATATAGTTCATATAACTTCTCCGATATTCATTCTTCCTTATAGGATGGCTATGATGGAGTTGCAGGATCTCAAGAGGTAGAAAGAGGATTTGGAGGCAAAGGGGTTTATTTGACCCAGTACTTCTCCATGGGGTTTTCTGGTCCATTTTCAAACAAAATTAAGATGTTACCATTAGGATATGTATGGATTATCAAAAAATGAACTAGATGGTGGTTAAGAATCGGTATCCATTACCATGGATAGATGACCCATTTGATCATCTCTGAGGATATCGGGTGTTCTCAATAATTGATTTTAGATCTAAATATCACCAGGTGTGTGTTTGACCTAAAGAAATACCTCATAAATATTTTCATAGTGGTATGGTCTATATGGGTATCTGGTTATATTATTCGGTCTCACGAATGCACCATCATTTTTCATGGTGCCTATGAATCGAGTCTTCTATCCTTATTTAGATTCATTTGTTGTGGTTTTGTGGAAAATATTTTGGTGTATTCTCATAATCAACATGATCATAAAAAACATCTTGATATCATTTTAGATACACTAATAGAGCATCATTTATAAGATAATCTCACAAAGTTCCACTGATGGATGGATAAAATTCACTTCTTGGTTCATATTATCTCAGGGAAAGAAGTATCAATTGACCTAGAGAATGTGAGAGTGGTAGTATCCTAGAAGTATCCCATGAACATATTTAATATATGGAGTTTCTTAGGAAAATATGGATATTACATGAATTTATTATAGGACTCATTATTCCTAGTAGTGCTACTTATGGGTTTGACTAATAATGGTGTGATGTTTGTATGGTAAGATACCTACGAGAAAGCATTTTAGTAGATGAAAGGGAAATTGAATTCAGCACCAGTCTCGATTATTCTTGAGCAACGTAGAAGTTACACTATGTATTGTAACGCATAAGGTATCAGGCTTGGATTAGTGCTGATATAGGGGGATAGATTCATAGTGTATGGGTCTAAGTAGATGAGGCCACGTGAGAGGAAATACTTGATGCAGGATCTTGATTTAGCTGTAGTTGTTCATGCTTTGGGTTGTTAAATACATTACTTATTGAGATATCATTTTGTAGTGTACACAGACCATAAAATCCTCAAGTATATTTTTACATAGTGTGATATAAATCTGATCTAGGGAAGGTGGTTTGAGTACCTAGAGTATTTTGACTACAATCTTCCCTACATGCTTGGAAAGGGAAATAAAATGGTTGATTCATTAAGTAGGAGGACTCATATACAGATAGTTTAGTAGGAAAATAGCTGGTGATAGCATATGTATTTATTTTCTAATATGCACTTGGAGGTATAGGACTGTCAGGGGAATACTTTTCTTTCATACTTAGTTGTAACCTCTACCATACTAGATAGAGTGAGGATGATGCAGCTATCAGATTCAGAGGGCCTAGCTCTATGTGAGAGTGTGAAAGGCGAGGACCCACCTCCTAGTTGGACCATATGTGGGTATGATATTCTTCATACCCATAGACACATTTGGGTTCTAGTGGACATACGTGAGGAGATGATATGTTTCATGCCTAATTTTGGGCAATGTATGTTAGTGTTACCATGATGTACCGTGACTTACGTCATTAGTACTGGTGACCGAGAATGAAACATGAGGTAGCTAGTTTTGTCTCAAGGTATTCCACCTATTAGTAGGTGAATGAGGAACATCAGTAACCAGTCACAATTTTATAGTATTTTCTTATTCCTAAGTGGAAATGGGATGATGTCATGATGGATTTTGTGAATGGTTTACTGAGGTCACCTAGAGGTAGTGATGTTGTGTGGGTTGTTGTTGACAGGCTTGTAAAGGTTTATTATTTTATATCAATTAAGGATACCTTTAGTATAGATGATATTTAGAGGTTTTATATTCATGAGAGTGTATGAATTAATGTGTTCTAATACACTATTGTTTCAGATATAGATGATTGGTTTATGTATTCTTTATGTAAAGGATTGTAGAGAGCCTTAGGTGCATGGGTTCTTCTGATCATGGAAAACCACCCTCATACTGATGGCCAGTCAGAGCATGCAATATAGGTGTTTGAGGTCATATAGTGAGCAAGTGTATTGGATTTTGGGGGCATTTATCATAGGCATATACCCCTTATTGAGTTCACCTATAGTAAAATCTATCAGGTGACTATACATATGGTTATTTATGAGGATTTATATGGTAGGTCATGCTGATATCCCATGTGTTGGTTAGAGGTAGGAAACACAGCTTTACTGGGACCATGTTTCATGAAGAAGACTTCTAAGTATACCTAGTTGATCAGGAAGTGAATGGATACTACACAGTCTCAATGGAAATGTTATATAAATTGTCACAGATTTCCTCCAGAGCTCAAGGTCAAGTATTGGGTCTTTTATGTGTTTCATCACAGCTAGGACACAGAAGGATCAGGAGATAGGGTAATCTTTCACTGCAATATGTTGGACCATTAAAAATTCTAGTTAGAGTCGGGCTGGTAGCTTATTAGTTGCAATTACCTTAAAGGTATTGATCTGGGAAATATTTCTTCAATGTATCTCATCTACACCATTATTATTCATACTCATCTCATGATTTTTAGGATGAGGTGGTTGAGTTTAATCTAGATTCATCCTTTTAGGACTATCCTATTCATATCTTTAATAGGATCATGAAGGTTCTCTAAGGCCGGTCAATTCCTCTAGTACAGGTGTTATGGAAGCACAACCTTTTATAGGATGAGACTTGGGAGCGGGAGGTCGACGTATGTGCTCAGGGTCCAGAGTTATTGTCATACAAATCTTGGCCACCCTTTAGAGGGAAATTTAGAGATGAATTACTTCAAGGGGAGAAGATTGTGAGTTCTCGGTTTTTGGTATGATGTACAGATCTCTTTAATTTTGGTTTAAATGATTAATTATGGACTAATGCGAATAAACTTTGAGGTAATAGGAGTATCAGGGGTGTCTGTGGATTGTTCAAATCATGGAGCCTGGGTTTTTGGAAGAAAAGGAAAAGCTACACAGTTAGTAGAGATCATGTGGGGCAGTTTTCATGGTTACTACTAACTATGTGAGGATGGACAGTGGGATGGAGGAGCCTATACGGTTTGAAAAATCATTTGGATGAAGGCACACATCCGTGTGAAGCACCTACAGTTTTTAACAAGGCCTAATCACACAGTTTGTACATGGTTTTGAAAACTATGCACACAAACTATGTGAGGAGTTGGTTCATGGTTGGCGCATGGTTTGGCCAACCGTGCGGCCAAACTGTACAACCCATATTTTTGGGGTAAAATTACCAAATCTACCTTAAATTTTTTATAACTTTAACCCTATTATATTTCTCTCCTGTTGGACATACATGAGGGTCTAAGAGATCCTTTGATGCTCAAATAATAGATTTTTCTCCCATTCCTTGAACCAGACTCAGAATCTCAAGCCATTCATCACATTGGATCCGCACTAAAGAGGACTCAATTTCTTTTGTATCGTTCTTCATTATTCTTGGCATCAGCTATACTATTTAGGTGAAATCTAATATGCCTTATTTTTAATTTTTTTGTTCATTTTTCATTTTTCTCCAAATATGATTCAAATAAAATTATGATACTGGATGATAACCCTACTACAGATCTATAGTAGGTAGAATATACCTTTATCTTGATGTTTGGTGCTTTATAGAGCTAGTTTCCATTTTGTTGCCTGCCAAAATTTTTGGCATGACCTTGAAAATGAATTGATTAATTAAATTAAGTGAAATTTAACCTGTTAGGGATTTACTGTAATTCCTTTGAGATGATTTAGAGGTTTTTTTCCCAACCAAGGCCACCTATGGGGTGTGCCATATAAATTTCCCATATCTATGCCTTGTTGAACCACCCATGGGGTGATTTGATGCTTTCTTATTTATAGGATTCCTATAAATAAATAAATGTAACTAAATTTATTACTTGAGAGATGGGTTGATGCCTTTTCATGTTGATGATTTTTTTGAATGGATTATATGGAACTTGAATTGCTTGAATGGTTTCAATAGGAATTGTGTAAATGAGTAGGTAAAATCATGGAATAGAATTGAAAGTGAATTATGATATGAGTGGGTATAATAATGGAACTTGAATTTGAATTGATAAATGGTTTCATATGACACCATGTGTGTGCGATGCCATGGGTCATGGAAAAGGTAGAGAATTCTTTTGATATGTATACTCCTTGGATTCTAATTCTATGGGGTGACTTGGGCCTTGTTTCACCATGGATCTAGTTTTTCTTGGGTTCATGGTGTACGTGGTTGGTAGACATGCTCCTTGGAACCCTACCCAATCCTAACTGATTTTCCATTGAGATGATCCTGGGACACGATGAGGATTCCTTGGTTTAATATACCTTAGATTTGGCCTTGTGAGGTCTGATATGTTTGATTATATGGCTCGACCATGGTGGATTTGATATAATTGGTTGTAAAGATCGGTCATGGTATTTTTGACAGTTATGGTTGTATGGCATGGTTATGGTTATTTTGATATTCATATTATATGTCAAGGTCAGGGATGATATGAGATGTAGTGTATATAGCATGTTTGTGGTCTTTATTTTTGTTGCTATATTGTTTCCTTGTTATAGGATTATGACAGTTGTTTTGTAGGGAGCCTGGTATGGCTATATAGTATCACTTGTCTTGTAGTAGATATGTTGTAATGACCAGAGAATTTATAAATAAAATCCCCCTCATGATTTAAATTAAAGGTCTTATTATGTGTTATGGTTATATAAATTACAAGCACTTCTTTGGTTTTATTATACACCAATATATTTAAAATACCTTTAAGTATCATTACTATTGATAATATATCCATTGAAAAAATGATCATATAATTAGTATAAAATAGTGTTTTAATAAATCCAATTGCCACAAACAAAAGAAGTGATGGTCTCAACTAGTAGGATTATCTTCTATGAAACCCATTTATTGAAGCATCTAAGGGAGATTGAATTTATGGTATTTACCCTTGATGAAGAACAAAATGAGATCCAATAACTTAAGCATAAGTGAAACCACTTATGGTAGAATTTATCACTCATTAAGATGATAGCCCAAACCATGTACGCTAAACCACCCCATGAAAGTCTCACCATCGTGAACCTTGACCTTAGGGTGTTTTCGGGTGTATTAAAGGGATATGTATCAAGTAAATAGAAATATGAGTATGTAAATTATTTTCAAAATAATAATGGTTGTATTTAATTATTATTATTTTTACTTTATAAATGATTTTTATTTTGATTCAATAAAACACAATGTGTATTTTTGGATAATATTAAAATTCAATTAAGGAATTTATTTTAATGAATTAATGGATTTTTGAAATAAATAGTATTTTAATAAAATATTATTATTAAATAATTTTTATTAAATATAAATTATCATAGAATTTTTATGATGTCAAATATAATTTTTATAAGGGTTTGAAAATTGTTATTGACAAAAAACCCAGTATTTCTCAATAAATGTGGAATTTATTTTAAAAGAAAAAATTCACATATTTATAAAATTATTTGGTTAAAATAAATATTATTTTTGGAATCATAATTTAAAAATTATCCAACAATGAATTTTTTATAATTTTCTAAGACTTGAATTTTCCGGTGAAAATTAAATATTGTATAAATATACGGTGTGTATTATGAAATCATAATGACCCAAAAGTGGTGTAATAAATACTATATAGGGTATAAATGACCAAATGATGTTTTCTATTTAAAATAATTTTATTTTATTTTTATTTTATTATTTTTATAAATTCATTATGAATCCTCCAAAACATATAATATATTTTAAGGTTTTAAAATCTTTTCCTTAAGAGTATGAATCACTTCCACATCAGCAATGGAATTATTTTATTAATTCGAGAACATTTAATTATAAAATAATGAAAACTGCCCCTATTTGGAAGAAACCATGGGTAAAAAACATGGTAAGGTTTTTGGTTTTGATTTTTTTTATTATATAGAGTCAAAAACCTAAGTTTGAAAAATAATAAAGAATTATCCACTTTTTTCTATATAAACCTACCCAATATCTCATTTCTCTTCACTAAAAATCATTAGAGAACATATTTAATCTTATATTACCTCCCTAGAGTCCTCTAAAGTTTCCCCCAAGCTCTCAATAATCTCCTCCCAATAATTTGGAGTCACTCTCTCAAGGTAAAGGATCCTCACCTTCTCTTCCTTATTCAAGTTTATTTATTATCATATGCCTTCTATTTATAATTACTAATGTTGGGATATGTATTTTCATATCACTTTTGATTCCCATTTTATTTCAAAGAGATTATAGACCCATTACATTATCATCAACAAATTTTATTAATTTTTAATTGATTTCGTTATGTTATCAAAATTTCACCATGATTTTCCAAGACCAAACAATTGTGTAGTGAACACCATACCCATTTCCTATCAGGGGTGTTCAAATTTATACACTTATACTTATTTTAATTGGAACTTACATGTGTTTTTTCTATACTCCTTGATCATGTAATAAAATATGATGATGAATGAATCCATTTTTTATGATTTATGTGGAACACTTATGCATGAAAATAAAATGAATGTGACAGTTACGCCTAGAAGTATATATCACTCGAATGCATTGGGTAATGTTTAGTCTCTTGAGAAGTCATGTTTGGGAAAGTAGTAAACCTGACTCCTTTATGGTAATTTTTCCATCATGATTTCTTGGAATTTATCCTTGACATATTTTTATGATTTAGTTTTTTAGGTTTTTTCCACATTTCCCATGTTGCCTGTATGATTATCATGTTATATCATGTCTCATTATTCATGTTTATGGTTCCTACTCTTTTTATTCCCCATTGATATGCCTATTTTCTAACATGTATTATTTTATTCATGTTATTATATTTTTATTCTCTTATTAGTATTTATAGATCACTACTTACTTATGTATATCCCCAGTTTATCTCATGCAATTTTAAGTGCGAGCCTATTAATGAAGTTTTCAATAAAGATGATATTTTTCCTTTTTTTAAGATGTTATGTAATGTACCTAATTCACAATTAAACTAGGAATATCAATATTATGGGTTGTATTAAGAGTAATCATATGTAATAAATAATGTAATAATGTAAAATAAATATTAGGGTTTTCATATTTGGTATCAACGGAAAAGTTTAGTTATTTTTTGGATTAGGATTAGAAAACTCTAGAAAAAACATTAGGGATAAGAATAAGTGTAAGAGAAAATCCTTAATTTTTTGTAATTATATATTAATTGGATTATCAATAAAATAAATCCATGTATGGATACTACAAGTGTATGTGGCTCTAGAATATATGTACATAGGAGTAAAACCATAAAACACCGCATTGAGCTAGACTCAACTAGGAACTAGTGCATGAAAATGGGCCTTTTTGCACACCTAGTTTTACACTCCTAGATAATATTCATTGGTAAATTGATAATCTCATTATGAACCATTGTTGAGTAAAAAAAATCCCATAATAATATATGTTATGTAATAGATTGTAGAAAATATAAATTGAATCCTAGAAATTCATTAGTTTAGGAAATACATTTAATTTAATAGTTACCTCCTTAATTTAACTGGATTCCCATTTATGTGTTTAATAGTTTAAAAATACTAATCCATAATCAAACCTTTATTCTATCCAATAGCTATAAATAAGAGGAATTAGGTAAACAATCAATGTGACGGGTAATGTGATTACATCCCCAACAAGATACCCAACCCAATGGGAGTGAGAATCGAAAACATTGTGATGATACTCTCTCAGTTGAAATAGGTTATAAATAGAAACATGGGTCACGAGGATCACCCAAATCCTTCTAAGAAATAGAAATACACAATTGATATCTTTATGCAAAAAAAGTCCCTAGACTTTCAGTGGATCGTTTCATTTCTTAATCACATAACAATGGATCAACTTCATTGAGAAGATATTCTCTATCCTTTAGTGTTCTGAGCAAGATAATGTTCTATTTTCTATTTAAATTATGGAGGGATAAGCTGATCAGTGGTGTAAATTGATCAAGAATACGAAGCCGGATGAATATATTGAAGTGATGGGATACAAGGAATTATATAAAAAAAATTATAAATATTTTCCTTGCACTCTCTAACTTAAAATGGAAAGGGATTTCTTTTCCCTCAAGAAAAAAAGACAACATATCTATGAAGTCATATGATCCACACTTCACAATACATGCATGATATGCCTTCGTATTTTTCATTACAATATAATGCAAGGTTGACCGCGTATTTAGTGAGATAAAATCTAGTCTATGAAAAGAACTAGAGATCCAAGAATTTTATAGCTATGAAGAAACTATCTGATGTTCCCTCAAATTTGAAATATATATTGTAAGATATCATGGGTATCTTATGAATAAGAATTAGAAATTTTATTTTAATTCAGGTGTTCTGATGGATAAATATAATGGTGCCAAGAAATTTCAACATTCCACTTGTTAAAGGTGTAGAAAGAAGCACCCTAGAAATTTCCTAAGGGGGGCGAGGAAATGATTTAAGTGTGGGAAGGAAGGAAACCAAGCTATCGAATACTGATGGTAGAAACCTTCTAATGTGTTGGAAGAGAGGAATTCTCTTTTCAAACCTAAGCACTTTTTTCATTTCTTCAACTACAAGGAACTAGGTCACTTTTCAAACAAATGTACTAGGCCAAGAGTTTTTGGCGATAACCAATAACCTCTAAGGTAGAAAGGTAGATCTTTTTCCATCACAACCACAGATGTGGATCCCAACAATAAAGTGGTGATAAGTACACTAGTTATTAATTCAAGAATATTGAACATAATTTTTTACTCTATTTCTATGAATTCTGTCATATCACGAAATTTTAGTATAACTATTAAAAACCACCACAAATCATGGAAGTAGAGCTATCGATGAAAACAAAAAATGGTGAAATTACTACATCCTAAGTATATAAATCCTCCCCTATCAAAGTTTTTGGGATGAACCTCCCCAAGAACCTTTTCATTCTCCCTTTGGTTGAATTTGTGCAATTCTAGGTATGGATTGCCTTTCCTTATATAGAGCCAACATAAATTTCCACATAAAGGAAATCACTCTTTGTATCATGAATTGACCCTTATTTCTGTACAAGTGAAACGAGGAGGATGAATATTTTTTATCATAAAAATCTCAAGCATGGATATTATTTCCCTATAAGAAAGTGTATATAGCATAAATGATTGATTCTAAGGAAATTATCATCCTTGAATACATTCCCATTGTGAGGTAATATGCTCATGTGTTTCTGGAGAAATTTTTTGGTCTTCCCCCTAGCCGAGAGGTTTATTTTTCAATCGAGATCATACCTGGGGCATTACCATTATCCAATACTTCATATAGAATGGATGTTGTGGAACATAAGTAGCTAAAGAAACAACTATAGGATAATCCAGATTAAGTTTTCATATTCCCAAGTCCTTCACCATGGGGTGGACCAGTCTTCTTCATCAAGAAGAAATATGGGTCAATGCACCTTTGGATTGATTATCATGAGATCAAAAAGATCATGATAAAGAACAAGTATCCTCTACCATGGATTGATGACTTGTTAGATCAACTACATGGAGCACAATACTTCTCCAAGGTGGATATGTGGTCGAGAAATTACCGTGTTAGGGTGAATAAGGAGGATATCCCAAAGACTAGATTTCATACAAGGTACGGGCATTATGAGTTCATAGTAATTCCATTCGAACTCTATAATGATCTAGAAATATTAATGGAATTTATTAGTAGAGTATTTATAGATTACATTGACAAATTTTTAGAGGTATTTATAGATTATATTCTAATATACATCAAAATAAATAAGGATCAATAGAAGTATTTGAACCATATTCTAAAGACCTTACAAAACGATAAAATTTATGACATGTACAAAAATGTGAGGTCTGGTTAAAGTAAGTCTCATTATTTGGAAATATCATCACAATAAATGGGATATATGTGGACCCTTAAAAGATACAATCAATTGAAGGATGGATGAGTCCAATATCTATGATAGATATCTATAGTTTCCTTGGATTAGTTGGGTGTTATCTTCAATTTTTGAAAAAATTATCACGATTTTCAAACCCTCTAACCAAGATAAATTAAAAGGGAGTCAAGTTTTCTTGGAATGATGAATTTGAAGGGAAATTCAAGGAGTTGAAAATGAGGATTATCATTGCACCTATTCTCACATTACCCACAAGTGGATAAATTTTTATAGTATTCAGCGATTCTTTGAAGAAGTGATTGGGCTATTTGTTAATATAGAATGAAAAGGTCATAGCTTATGCTTCAAGGTAGTTGAAAGTTCATGAATAGAACTACCCAACAAATTATTTGGAGTTATCTATAGTGATATTAGCTTTGAAAATATAATGAAATTATCTCTTTGGGGATAAGTGTGAAATATTGATGTATCACAAAAGCCTCAAGTATATATTTACACAAAAAGAGCTGAATATGCACCAATGAAGCTAGTTAGATATGATCAAGGACTATGACTACTCAATTCTCTACTATCCTAGGAAAGCGAATAAACTGGATAATGCTCTAAGTAGAATATATACAACAATTATATCATTGATGAGAACTGAGAGAAATATGATCTTATTATATTTGAAAAGGATGGACATGTTAATCATAAAGGAAGGAACATCACCAATACTTTCACAAATGATTTCTCAACTGTCGCTTTTGGAGAATATTAAGGATAATCAAATAGTTTATGTGGGAATTTAGAATAAAGTGGGAGCTATAAGGAAAGGTAAATCCTCATAGTTAAATGTTAATGAAGAATGATTTGTAAGATTTGGTTCACAACTATTTGTACCATAAAGTCCTAAGTTAAAGAAGGATTTGTTGGATGATTCACATTGTTCGACAATCCCCATCCATCTAGGAAGCACAAAGATGTATCAAGATGTCTGAGAGAACTATTGGTGGGGTAATATAAAGAATTATATCATGGAATATACATCAATATGTCTTTTATGTTAGCAAGTGAAGGTTGAAATTAAAAATACAATGGGATGATGAAACTATTACCCATACCTACACGGAAATAGGAGAACATCACCATTGACTTTTTTACTAGTGATCAGAAGACATCAAGAGTAAATAATTCTATTTTGTTTTTGGTAAATCATCTTATAAATACTTCACATTTCATTGTGATTTTATAGGGTTTCTCAGTCAATCAAATTGTAAGGATATACATTAGAGAGGTGGTGATGCTGCATGGAACACCACTCTCGATTGTATTTGGTCAAGATCTAAGATTTACCTCCAAGTTTTGAAAAGGTCTTCAATATTCTCTGAATACTATGTTGAACTTCATCATGGATTATCAACCTTAAACTTATGGAAAATCTAAGTGGACTATACTGACACTTGAGGAAATATTTAGAGAATACTCAATTGACTTAAAAGGAGGGTGGAATAAAAATCTCCCTCTATTAGAGTTCTCTTATAATAACAGTTTCCACTCAAGCATCCAAATGGCTCCCTATGAATCCCTTTATGGGAATACGTGTAGAACACCTGCATGTTGGGATGAAGTTAGGTAATGAAAACTTATAGGTTTTAGAATGGTTGAAGAAATTGTGTAAAAATGTTAAGAACATTCAATAGCACATCAAGGCAGCTCAGAGTCGACAGAATATTTATGCTAAAAATCATCAACGAGCTCTAGAGTTTGATGTTGGAAAAATGGTATTCATATGCATATCTCCATGGAAAAAAATCATGAGATTGGGGAATAAGGAAGATTTTAGTCCAAGATACACTGACGCCTTTGATATCCCTAATCACATCATAGAAATGGCCTATCGACTAGAACTCCCACATCACCTATAATAAATACATGATGTATTCCATGTTTACCTCTTGAGGAAGTACATAACAAACCCATAACATGTACTAAATCCATAGGTGGTACTATTGGAGAATAATATCTCATATTAGGAGTAATCAGTGAATACATTAGATCATTGAGATAAAGTTCTATGAAATAAGAGAATTCACCTGGTCAAAGTGTTGTGGAGAAACCAAAAGTGTGAATAAGAAATGGGGAAATTGAAGGAACTGACGTAACAGAATTTCCATCATCTGTTTTAGTGTGGGAAAAGAAAATTCCAAGGTTAAAATATATGAATGGGGGAAGATTTTAATGACTTGAACATTTATAACTAAAATTCCACTCATGATTTAAATTAAATGTCTTATTATGTATTACGGTTATAGAAAAAACAAGAACTTATTTGGTTTTATTATATCATATTGGATTTAAAATAATATTAAGAATAATTACCATTGATAATATAGTCATTAAACAGTGATCACATGATTAGTATAAATATAGGGTTTTAAAAAATCCAATTGACGTAGAAAAAGGATGTGATGTCCTCAACCAGTAGGATCATACCCCATGAATCCCATTTATCAGAGCTTCTAAGGGAGATATAATCTCTATTATTTTTCATTGAACAATCCCAAGATGAGATCCAATAACTTAAGAATGAGTGAAACCATTTATGAGAGAAGTTCAAGCTCATTAAGATAATATCCCAAACCATGTACGCTAAACCACCCCATGAAAGTCTCACCATCACGCACCTTACCCTTAGGGAGTTTGTTGGTGTATTAAATGGATAAGTATCAAGACCATAGAAATATGATTATGTACATTATTTTTAATAGAATAATGGTTATATTTACTTCTTATTATTGTTACTTTATAAATGATTTTTATTTTGATTCAATAAAAGACAGAGTGAGATTTTGGGTAATATTCAAATTATATTAAGTAAATTATTTTAATGAATTAATGGATTTTTGAAATAAATAATATTTTAATAAAATATTATTATTAAATAAAGTTCATTAAATATAAATGATCATATAATTTTTATGTAGTCAAATGTAATTTTTATAAGGTTTCGAAAACTATTATTGTCAAAAAAAACCCATCATTTATCAATAAATGTCAATGATTTTAAAATTAAAAATTAAAGTATTTAAAAAATTATTTGGTTAAAATAAATATTATTTTTATAATTATAATTTAAAAATTATCCAACAATTAATTTTTCATAATTTTCTGAGAGTCGAATTTTCGGTTGAAAATTAAATATTGTATGAATATACGGTGTGTATTATGGCATCGTAATAACCCAAAAGTGATGTAATAAATACTATATATGGTATAAATGACCAAAACTACGTTTAATGATTAAAATAATTTGATTTTATTTTTATTTTATTAGTTTTATAAATCCATTATAAATCCTCCAAAACTTATAATATATTTTAAGGGTTTAAATCATTTATTTAAGAGTATTACTCACTTCCACATCAGTAAGGGTATTATTTTATTAATTTTATCTCTTGGACTTATAAAATAATGAAAACCAATCCTATTTGGTAGAAACCATGGTAAGAAAAATAGTAAGGCTTGTGGTTTTGTTTATTTTATTAGATAGTCTCTAAAACCTAGGTTTGATAAATAATAAAGAATTCTTTACTCTATTCCAATATAAACCCACTCAATATCCAATTTATCTTAACTAATAATACTTTAATAACATCCTTAATCAACTCTAACCTCCCTAGATACCACCCAAGCTTTCCCCAATCTCTCAAGAAGCTCCTCCCAAGCATTTGGTGTCACCCTCTCAAGGTAAGCGACCCTCACCTTCTCTTACTAATTCAAGTTTCTTTATTATCTTATGGCTTATATTTACATTTACTAATGTTAGGATATGTATTTATATATACCTATTAATTACCATTTTATTTAAAAGTGATTATACACCTCTTTATCTCTCATAAAATCATTTTATGAATTTTTAAGTGATGTTGTTATGCTTCTGAAATTCCACTACTATTTTCCATGCCAAAACAATTGTGTAGTGAATACCATACCCATTTCCTATCAGGGGTGTTAACCTTTATACAATTACAATTATTTGAATTGGTATATACATTTATGTATTCCATGCTCCTTGGTCATGGAATAAAATATAATAATGAATGAATTTATGTTGTATGATCTATGTGGAACACTTAAGCATGAGAATAAAATGAAAGTGACGGGTGCGCGAGAAATTATATAGTGCTCCAACGCATTGGGTAATATTTAGTCTCATGAGATATCATGTTGGGACAGGGATTAAAATTTATTCCCTTATGAGAGTTTTTCCATCATGATGACTTTTAAGTTATCCTTGAGCTATGTTTATGATGCAATGTTTTATGTTGTTTCCACATTTCTCATATATTCTTTTTGAATATCATGATATATCAGGTCGCATTATTCATGTTTATGGTTCCTACTCTTTTTATTCACCATTTATATAACTATTTTTTAACATGTATTATTATTTTCATGTCATTCCATGTGTATTCTCTTACTGGGCTTTATAGCTCATCACTTTTTTATGTATGTCCCCAAGTTATCCCATGCAGTTTTAAGTGTAAGCATGTTATGGAAGTTTTCAATATAGATGGTTTTTTTCTTAATTTAAGTTCTTATGTAATGTACCTAATTCCCAAATACACTAGACTTATTAACCTTTCATGTTGTATTAAGTGTAGTATTATGTAATAAATCTTGTATTAATGTGAAATAAAGAGCAAGGTTGTCATATATTCCATGAGCACTTTACTTTTATTTATTGCTTAACTATGATATATATTGCACACTGATTAGCTTATATTTCACATCTAGGATTGATATATACCTTTGTATGGTTATATAATGGGATTGTATCTCAAAAAATCAAGCTATCATTGGGTACCCCAATAGACTTTATGGATGCAGATAGGGATCGGGGAAAGTTCCCATAGTTCAATGCTTAACTGTGTTCCATGCTTAGGATCAGGTGAGAATGAGATTGAGTTGAGGCCCATGATTTTATTTGAAGATATCACTTTCTAGTATTTTTGGTATTTTTATATATTTATTGTAAAAGTTCCTTGTATACATATTTGGATTATTTTAGAGACATGACATGTATCATCATTTTTATATGATTTTCCTTATGGAATTGTTTATAAACTCTATCTTCTGGATGTTTATTTATATTTTGATTGATTTAATGCTTCCACTATTTGACTATTATTACTATTCTGCTATGTTACACTCTAGTAAGAGGGTATAGTTTCCCCACAGACACACCCTAGGCCCTTATTGCTAGTCGGTATCCCTTAGAATTTGTGGATATGCGCTTGAGGTCATTTGGCCAACTGGGCTTGGGGAAACGTTCAGTGGTATCTAGGTCTAGGATGTTACACATACATCCATATGTAGGGATTCATAAGGATCTAATAAAATTTATTATAGTTGGTGAAATAAATATAATACCAATCACAATATCATTTGTGTAAAGAAATATAACTATGTAAAACTATAAATGATAAAATTATATAAACAATGTGTACCTTATACTAAAGTCATGACCTACTATTATCTCCAATCGAAAACCTTCGAATGTAATTGATAAAAATCACCAATGCGACAGATGTAATTCCCCCACCTCTGGAGGTATCCATGGGTTTCATGTGAATTGTTCATTTTATATATGAGATCCACCAACATCCATGATGTGTTAACACCTCACAAGGATAAGAAGGAAGATGAAAAACTCTTATGGTACATAGAGATTCAACCAAACATATAGTACACACAATACACCATACCCCCCATAACTTGGATGAGGGATATTTATATATCCCTTTATGATGCTACTCAATAATTTATGTGTATGAAATCATTTGTTATAACCCATGATTTAATACCTCGGCCAATGCATTCATCATATTCATTACTCTTTTTCATTACAAACTCATATAATGGGTCTTTTATGACAGCCAAGTGTACAGTATAATCAAGTGTCATAGCCATGCATCACATATAGGGTGAATCCCCCCACACATTAATATAGAATATTATGTCAACTACAATGTAACCTCAAATCCATAGCCATCGAAATTAATCACCTGAAATATTTGCTTTAGGGTATACTTCTTTATATCCCCTGCTTCCACCAAAGCTTGAAAAACTTTGGGTCATTTCACCCTATTTTATATTGAATAAAATAAATTCTCAAATAATATCCAAAAAATACTTTTGGATATATTCCAAAACACTTTTGGAAGGTTTTCACCAAATTTATCATGTATTAAATCATAAGTAACATCTTATGAATACCCATAAAAATAATAATTTTTATTAACTCTGAAACAATTTTAGAGTATCTATCTGAGTCATACTCAATACCCATTCAGTCAACCATAAATTTACCCCCATAGGCCTTCATAGAATTGAAAACAAATATGAATATTCAAACCACAAGTATAAGAAAAGAGAAACCTCTATCAAATAATTGATGTTACTCAAGCTAAAAAGGATATAACATGATATCCATAAAACACATGTATATATATATATACCTATTTCCACAAATTTACATCATATGAAAGCATGTATTATCATATTTTTCCTTTTTCCAAGACATTGAGTGACCATGGGATATAGATTATGAAAATACCATATAGTAAACTCATACATTATTGATCCTATTGGGGACTAAAATCATGAAAAATGAATCGCCAAAATTTTATTTGTGCTTTTGATAAAACCACCAGATCTTTGTGTGTCATTACACTTGAAGATCACATGCAAGAAACTTTGTATAGTGGAAAATTGATCTCCATGCATTTTCATTCCCCTCGACTAAGTGTACTGTAATTAGGTAGTCAAATCACCCTACTTACCCTAAAAATCATCATTTCACAAACACATCAATACAAATAATAAAAGTACCATAAGTATATTAAATAGTAAAAATGAAACCAAAATATAGAAAGCAGAGAAAGAACAAAAAGTATTTAGTGTTCTTATGACTATGTCCTACGTGAATGAGGGAAATACTCTATTTCTTTCTTTTATTATAACTAGAATATTACAGCTAAAAAACATATTACAAAGACAATTAATCCTCACCAAATTACTAGATATCCATTAGATACTCATTTGAACCCCAACAGCTTACATTTTTTCTAAACTTTACACTAAAGGCCCCACATGCTTAAATATTAAGTGAAATCAGTCAAACAAGTTAAACCTACTCCCATAAAAACCTGGATCACTAGTTATGACCGCCTAAGAAAGCTAAGAAACTCGATGGTCCATCATAATTGCTAAACTTATTGACCTCCCAACACTTCACCATAAAATCATTGGTATATGAAAACATTTGATGTACTAACTATCCTTTGAGAATATATTTTTCTTCCACCTTCCCATCAAATTAAGGTTCCTTCCACAAATAAATTTTTTTGTAAACATAATTATGATGCTTGAACATATAATGCTCTGATCTTCTGATGATATAAACTCTATATGCTCTGATCTTTTGATGATTTGAATAAGGATTTTTATCCCAACAATATAACACTTAAATATTTGTTCTAGGTAAATCCTTGTAAACCCTCCAACACTAATTATTCAATAATGTTCCCATTTTCTTTTCTTCCTTTACCTAAGTCCTATTATGGCTCGATGATGCCTTAGTATTTCACAAACTAGCTTCTTGGTAAATATGTCTACAAGTTTTTAGATTCTTATTATATTTCATAGCTCTAGATACTTTTCCTCTATCAATATTCTAATGAAATGATACTGCAAGTCGATATGCTTTTTCCTATCATGGAACATTTGATTTATAACTAAGTGAATATCACTTTGGCTATCATAATAAAGAATTTACCCTTCCTAACTCCCTATAATATTTATTATAAATCTATTTAACCATACTATTTATTTCCTCACTTTTGTTTTAGCTATATGCTTTATTTTAGTTGTACTCATTGTAATGATCTTCTAAATTCATGACATCCAACTAACTACAGCTCCTCTATATATAAACATGAAAAATATTTTACTATTTTGAGTATCTGAATATCCAATTAAGTATAAATAAAAAGGGCCTTATAATAGATCTTCCTCATCAAATAAGAAAACTTAATATTTTGATCCTTTAAAATACTGAAGAATCCACTTCATAGCCTCCTACCAAACTTTTTTTAGATTCTCCATGTACCAACTCAAAACTCCCACTGTATGGGAAATTTTTGGCCAATTGTAAACCATTGAATTCAAAAAACTTATGAATGATGATTCATATAGTAATTTATCCATGTACTTGGACTCAACTTTAGTTATCTATGTCGATGAATTGGATAACTTGAAGTGATACGCAATAGGGGTTCAGACTGGCTTACTTCCATCCATCCAAAAACTTTCCATAATCTTCCATATATAATCTTTTGGATATAGAACCAAAGTATCATTTTTATTATCTCTCTCGATACTCATATTTAAATTCTTTTTTCCCTATACAAGATCATTCATCTCAAATCTTCCAGACAACTCACACTTCAACTTTCAAATTTTTCAAACATCCATTCCAGCAATCAAAATACTATCAACATAAAAAAGAAATGTGATGAATATTCTATATTTTTGTTTCTTTTGATAAAAAAAATTATCTATATTTCACCTCATAAACCCTTCCTATGAAATGAATGAATTGAATTTCTGATTCCAATTTCATGGGGATTGCCTTAGTATGTAGAGGCTTTTCTTCAGTTCATATACCAATTTATGATTCCCAACTTCCAATACACTTATTTTCTACTCCATGTAAATATAATCCTATAAATACCTATGAAGGAAAGATGCTTTGAAATTTTTATACTCCAGATATGGATATTTTGATGAAACTCTTATTAGCACTATTCTGATGGTAGAATGTTTTATTATGGATGAGAATATTTTTGAGAAAAAACTGCTTCCTTTTATTGAAACTCTTTCCCTACTAGATATGATTTGTACCTTTTATTATCATCATATTATTCCTTGATCTAGTAAACTCACTTCTTTTAAAGTTCCTTTTTACCCCTAGTAGATCATTCATCTCCCAAATTCTATTGAACTTCAATGAGTTTATTTCTGCATCATGGATGACTCCCACTGCTTATAATTACTAATAAAAGATTCTTCCTCTAGATTTTCAGGTTCTCTAACATCCATTAAGAGTAGAAAGTTCATATCATCCCCATGCCTCTAAAATATTTCCTTGATTTTGGTTTATCTCCTCATTAAAATAAATAGGACTGTGCCACTCGATTATACTCTTTATTTTAATAATGGAGCTTCTTGTACTCAAACTTCTAGGGCATATATATTTGGTACTCCCACTTCAGCTTCATCTACTCTTAAAATTTTTAGTATTTTAGATTGTTTTATATCTGTATGTATGATTCATTAAGAACATGAATATGAGTTATGTGGTTTTTTTTGAACTACCAGTACTCTGATCATTAATATTTTGACAGTTGGATCTTCTTAAACTTCCTACTCCACCAAGTTCCAATGCTTCTATAGAACATTCTCATCAAATACAACATCACTAATTCTAGTGATTTGTTTCTTTCACCATCCAAAACATGATATCCAACATTTTCAGCTTTATAACCAAGGAAGAAACTCATTTTGTATTTTGATTCAAGTTTTTCCATATCCTTAGAATTTACATGTACATATGCTAAAATATTGAAGACTCTAATATATTGAACTTCCATTCATTTTCCAGACCACAAATCCTATATAAGTTCCTACCCAATCACTGATTTTGGACTTTTTTTGGTGAGATAATTTATCATGTTGAGTGACTCTGCCTAAATAGCCTTATCATTCTTGAGTGAAACCTCATAATTCGACCTCAATATTTTAAATCCCAATTCATACTTTCAATTACTCCATTCTATTGTAGGGTTTCGGTCACCATATTTTCTTTACATATTTTTTATATAATTTATAAATTCTATAAGTTGTATATGGTGTACTCACCACTATTTTATATTCATATATACTACAACTTTTTACCACACTCCCTTTCTTATAATGCTTTCCACTAAATAAGTTCCTAAAATACATCATAATTATGTTCCAATAAGTAAATTGATAATTTCCTTGTAGCATCATCATAGAAAGTAATAAAGTAAAGGAAACCACTATAGGATTGAATAGGGTTACATCCCCAAACATTTGAGTGCACAAGATCCAACTTCCAGTCTCTTGGCTTCAGATCATCTAATTTTAAAGATGTTATATTATTATTTCTCGGCACAAAAATTTCACACATTCTTATTTCTGAGTAATCAATATTAAGTTTACCCTTAGCCTTTATAACCCTCACTTTATTATCATTAAGGTAACCGAACCTACAGTTCTATAGATCTAGATACTCAGAAGTTGTACTTATGAAAACTATACTAACATTTGAATTTATAGTCATGTAAATGGTATCATCCTTTGTGAATTTTTCAATCACCATGGATCTTAAAGTAACCTTCCATACCCTATTTTAAAAGATATTTCCATTGAAAGTATCATCCAATTACCCAATATAAATAAGATTCCTCCTAAGTCCAGACATGTGTTGAAATATTTATAGTTTCAATAATCCGTTATTCTTCATTCAGACGATGAATCATCCCTTTCCAATAACTTCCATGGATTCACCATCTACCAAATAAACATTCCCAAACTTACCAGATATATAGTTTGACATGAAAATTTGATCATTGGTTCAATGGAAATATATTATAGAGTATACCACAAATGATTATACAAGTTTTTTCAAACTTAGAATATTTTCATTATGGACTTCAGTTATATTGAATGAGTTTGAAGTTATGAAGGTTACTGTATTTTTAGTGTTATCCCTATGACTTTTTCAATCCTTCTTGATATTTACTTTCTTTACTCATTTGTGGAAGGCTAGACCAGGACCTTATAAATTTCCTCAAATATTCTCACATTACCTTTCTTGAGATTTATCTATAGATGGATTCTTCTACTAAACCTACTTATGATGGGGTGACCTACCCCTTCTATCGGAATTAATCTCACTATCAGATGGTTCTTAAACTTGCCTTTTACAAAGTTCTTCATTGAGTATTATATTCCTAACATCATCAAACACCATATATTATTTATTTTTAAATTTAATAACTATAGTAACCATTGCATCCCAACTCTCCAGAATTGAAGATAAAAGGATAAATTCCCATATATCATCATCAAAAGTAACCTTTACTAATTGGATCTTCCCACAAATCATGTTGATTTCATCCACATGATATATCATTGGTTTTCCTTTCATCGGTCTTAAACTAAACAATCATAGAAACATGAATACTTTGTTAAGGACCATTGGTTTTTTGTATACATGCATGAATGCCTCCATAACATTGGTTGTATTCTTCTATTAATGCGTGTCGAACACAAAATTCCTTGAAAGAGACATTCTTATAAGTGAAAGTGGATTCTTATCCAAGTGCTCCCATTCATCTTTATCCATCAACACTGACATTTATCCTAACAAGGGAACCTCAAAGTCTTTCTTATTCAGATAGTCTTCAATCTGTATTCACCAAAATCTAAAATCTACCCATTTAACTTATCGATCTAGATATTTCCATCATCTGATTTCATGCCAAAAATACAACTGGTGTGAAAAATATAAGATCACAATCTACTTTGAAACCACTTTTTTGGGGAATGGACCTATAAAAAAATTGATCGAAAAAATGATCTCCATGCTTCTAATAAAACAATCATATCTTCACATGTTATCCCACTATAAGATCACATGAAGGAAACTATGTGTAGTGAGAAAACGATATTTGAAAGTTCACTTTCCCCTATAAAGAGTGTTCCAAAAGTATGTAGTCAAAGCACCCTACTCACTGCACAAATTCCTTCTCTCATACACACCTTAGTACAAAAAAACAAATTACTAGAAATATATTCAATTGTAAAACATGAAATGGAAATATAGAAAGCCGATAAAAACACAAATTATTTAATGTGCTTCAGACTATGTCCTACATGTACAGGGGAACACACTATTGGTTGATTTTATTATAACCATAAGATTACATGTGAAAATAGATTACAAAGACAAGTAATCATCACCAACTTATCATCTCTCTAATAAATACTCATTTTAACTAGACCTTCTTCCATGTTTTCCACACTTTGCACTGAAGGTCCCATATACATATGTACTAAGTGAAACTGATCAAAAAAGTTAAAACTAATCCCCTAAAATCTTGGATCATAATAGGTGTCTACCAAAGAAATTTTACTAACCCAGTGACCCATCATCTTTTTTGAACATCAGATCCTCCTAGTTCTTAAATGTAGATCCATTAGTAGATAGGAACATCTAATGGAATAACGATTTTTGGAGAAGATATACTGTTGTTGCCTTCACATCAAGTCTAGATTCCAACTGTTGATAAAAATTCAGATAAACATAATTTCAATTCTCAAAATTTTGATGCTCTAATATTACAATGATCTAAACATTTGATGTTGTAAACATATGATGATCTAAATAATACCTCACATACCAACAGATCCTTCAAGTATAAACTAAATTGGTAGATGAATACATCACATGTCATTCATCTTCATAGATTATCACATCAAATGTAACTTGTCCAATTATATTTTTACATCACATGTATTATCTAGGTGTGACCAACAAGTCCCATTTTAGTTAGGCTACAACTAATTACATGATCAGCAACATACCCATCCACCCTGTGATTAGCTATGTCAATTTTGACTTATGTAATAAAGTTATCAAAGTATGAAGATTATCATTTTAGGTATCTCACAAACCTTTGGTATTGCGGACCCAAATATGATCTATTGACTCTTACTATACCAAATTCATTATGTATGAAACTCCATGTGATATATTCAATAGGTAATATAGTGCACAAAAATACCTTTTTATGCCTCATGGGACTTTTTTATATCCCTATAAAAGGATCCTAGTCATGATAACATTTACATTTAATCATAACCTATAATACTCTATGGTGAACAATGATTAAGGATAACTCAAATTCATACATTAAGAGGTCAATTATCCTTACACTTAATGAAATTTATATTTATATATACATTTATGAAGCCAAAATTAAAGAATTACAAAGTAAATATTTCCCTTAAAATGATAAATTTTATATTCTTAAACACTTTTAAGAAAAATTAACAAAGGAAAAATAATATATAATCTATCATATCGTATATGATATACTACTACATAATATTTATGTTTTTTACACTTTCTAGGTTTTTTTAACTCGTTATGTCTACATATAATTCTTGCCACATCTCTATGGGACCGTCTGATGAAATTGTAAGAACCCGGATCTTCTTTTTAGGTATGTTTTTCCTTTCTGGTCATTTTTGGATAAAAGAGGAATTTCTGGAAATTTTATTAGTACACATCATGTACTTTATGAGTACATGTCGTGTACTTTCTTACTGTAGTAGGTCGTGTTCTAGCCGTGTATTAGTTGCATACACGGTCGTGTTGGAGTGACTTGGAGGCCGCTTAAAACTGAGTATGTAAAAGGCGAGTACACATTGTGTACTCTAAAAGTACATGTCTTGTACTTTATTTTTTTCATTAAATTCACTGGGGTTGCGTCTAACGAACAAAAACCACCTCTTTTAGGTTTCGTTCATCCAAGAGTGCCAAGAATTTGCAGATCTTCGATGAGCCCCTGATCCTCCATCCATCCTCTGATTCGAGCACTGTTGATTGTGTTGGAATCGCATTGGTGAGTTCTCTCTTTTGCTTGAGCCTTGTTTTCTAGTTATTTATCTTTTCCAAGTTATCGTGGGTTGAACATTTTAGACGTCTTCTTAAATATACAACGTTCTAAAGATATTCAAGCTTCTTGGTTAAAGTATATTGATATCCTAACCCCGAGGTAGGTGGTTTGTGCCTTTCCGTTTGAAGTCATTGAGTTTTATGTGAAAATTCCACCAATACCCTTGAACAGGGTATTGCGTGTTTATTTTTTACCCCTGTTGTTTTCTTACCATGATTATATGCCTATGTAGAGGATATTTGGATATAAATAGGATTTTTTATGCTTTGGATGTGTCTTGCCCATGCATATACTGTTTACGATTGTTTGGTCCTCTTTTGCCCTTGGCTGCTTTGCCTGTTTTCCATGCCTGTTACTGTAAGATGGAGAGTTGTATTTCTGACATGCTTGTTATGTTGTAGACTGTTTAGCCAAGTAGTTTTATAGGTTTACTTTGGCTATATATTTTACTTCAATGCTCATTGACTTACACAGGTCTGTGAGAACCTAGTGTTGTAGACTATAGGGGGAATTGACCAGGTGAGCTTCCTCAAAGAGTCTTTGAGTACTTTTGGCTACAAGGGGGGTTGATTTAGTGAGCATCCTCAGAGAGCCTAGAACCACTGGGGGCTATAAGGGGAATTGACTGAGTTAGCTTCCTCATATATTCCTCGATTACTATAGAATATAAGGGGATTGATTTTGTGAGCTTCCTCGGAGAGTCTTTGTTTTAATTGAATAACCTGAGCTATAAGGGGAATTGAATGAGTGAGCTTCCTCGGAGAGTTCTAGACCTCAGGGATATAAGGGGAATTGACATGTGAGATTCCTTAGAGAGTCCCTTAGTACCTTAGACTATGCGAAGAATGGAATGTGTGAGCTTCCTTATATATTCCTTCTTTACCTAGGCTATACGGGGAATGGAATGTGTGAGCTTCCTTGGAGAGTCTTTCTTTACTTTGACTATAAGGGGATAGACTATGAGTGCTTCCTCATAGAGTCTTTGTTAAATTACTATACAAAACCAGAGGGGTTAGACCGAGTGTGCTTCCTAGAGGGTTGTCTTTACTTCTTAGGCAGGACCAGTTGGGATGGTTGTGAGTACTTCCCAAAGGGTTACCTGCTTGTGGTTAGCTGTTTGCTTCACTGTTACTTGATTGAACTGTGGATTGTTTACTGCTGAGTACCTTCCTATTTACTGTTTATTGTACTTCACATGTCATATACTCGCTGACTGTTAGGCATAGATCTTCGGGTGGTTTCCTACTGGGATTTAGTCTCACACCCTATTTGGGTCATGATTTTGGGCCCAAAAGATTATATTGTTACAGGTATAGACAAGGGAAATCACCCTACTACTTCAGGTACTTGACTTCTTGTGGAGTTGGAGAGCATGGTACCAAGCTACGGCTTGAGATACTGAGGATTTTATCAGCTTTATTTTGTACTTTGGTTTAGCACTGGTTGTATTTCCAGCATTGTGACTTTTTTGGCTACTTTCCTAGACATATGTATCATTCATCATTTCATATATATGTGTGCTCCAGTTGTTTAGTGTTCCAGTCTTCTACTAATTATTGTTGTTGGATATTTACTGCTTCCACTATTGTATGTGTTGTTTACTTCTATTGTGTACTCTTCCAATGAGGGCATAGTTTCCCCACTATCACACTTAAGTCCCTCACTACCATTCGGAAGCCTCTGGCATTTGGGGAAATACGCTTGAGACCATGTGATCAATCAGGTATGGGGCACCTCTGGGTGGCTTCTAGAACTAGGACGTTACAAAGTGGTATCAAAGGAATTCTTTTCTATTGACTTACTTTTTGGAGTGGTTAGACAGGGATAGGACGAAATAGGTATATGGTAATAAGTTGTGCCTGGGAGTAGCTAACTCGTGTACAGGGAAAATCCAATCTACCTCGTTTAATTTCAATTTTTCTGGTTTTTCAATTATTACAGTTGATTTGATTTCACCTTGAGTAATTCACATGATTAGTGTTGTTATTGTTGATGTTATAGAGATTCTATTTCTATTTAAACCTGATGAGATGAGGGTATTCCTTCTCATGCATCATGTAGGCACTTTCTAGGGATCACATTTCATGCATTCTTTCCATTCCATATAGGGTGCATTAGAAATTGCATGTTGTTGTGATAGGTGTTGTGCTAGATATGCATGATGTTGTGATAGTTTTCATGATAAAATACTTGTTGTTTGATATGGTATTGTTGTGTAAGGTTTTGTGAAATGAACACCAAACTTTGGTTCTTGAGGTGTTATGGGCCCTCATGGATCGGAATTTTGTGGATCATTGCCTTGTTTTCCATGTTATAATGTGTATAAGATGCCAAACTTTTATTCTCAGGGAGTATGGGCCCTCACGGATCATAATTTGGCACTTTTAATGTTCATTTTAGTGTTTTTCTAGGTTCTGGGGTAGTTTCGGAGGCTTACTATCTGGAAAAACCCAGAATACATGTTGTGTAATGTTAAGTACACACCATGTGTTCTTCTATTCGAGAAGAAACTGTTTTTCTTAAGTACATGTCGTGTACTTTATGTACACACCATGTAGTATCTAAACCGTGTCATAGGTCGTGTGGGCAAAGACACGGGATGAGAAAAACCTGGAGTGAACATGTCGTGTATTGTCCATACACGCCGTGTAGTGTCGACCCCATGCCCACCCGTGTCACTAACAACAAGGGTTGGTGCTACCTTTTCGCGTACACGCCGTGTCTACCTTGAACACGCCGTGAAGTCTGACCGGGGTACCCGGCCATGTCACGAACAACACGGGCTGGTTTTATCCTCTCTCATACATGTTGTTTCCGTCTGAAACATGCTGTGTAGTGTGAGCCGTGTGTTAGGTTGTGTCACTAACAACACGGGCCATGTGAAGCTTGTCTAGTACACGTCATTTAGTAATAGTACATGTCGTGTAGTCTTGCCTTAGGAGAGAACCATGTGGATTAGCCATGTAGAAGGACTTGGGTAGGGAAAGGGGACTCAAGTACACGCTGTGTGTGGAGACAAGACGCCGTGTGTCTGGGGTGTTACACGACCAGTCTGGGCAAGAGTACACGCCTATGTAAATGACTTTAGGGAACACGCCGTGTAGGAAATGTACACGCCATGTAGTCATGTTTTGTAAAACTTGAATGTTTTCCTTCTCTTGTTCCCCTTCTTACACTCCTTGTTTTCAGTCCTTGATAATCTTAATCTAAGTTGTGTGTTTGACCTTGCAGAGTCATGACACTGAGACGTCCTCTGGTTGTGCGTGAGTTTCCAGACAGTGCTCAGACACTGGACATGGTCGATCAGGGACCACCTGCAGATCCTCCCATTGTGCCAGCCTTGGCACCAGCCATTGTACCTAACATAGGTGTTTATGCATAGTTCAGGGAGGGATTTTTGAGGATGATGTAGACTTTTCAGGGAGCACCACCTTCTACCACGTCGATGGCTGATTTGATGCGGGTCTTCCAACAGCATCATCCTCCTACTTTCTCAGGGGATAGAGGACCTCAGGCTCCTGAGTCTTGGATAGAGGCCATGCTGACGATTTTCAAGCATCTGGAGATACCTACAGAGAGGAGGGTGAATCTTTCTACCTATATGCTCTGAGAATCCACCAAGAGAGGGTGGGATGTGGTCTCACAGGCAGGACGCCAGCAGAATATGGATTGGGATGAGTTTTGGTGCATCTTCTACAATTACTTCTACCCGAAGACCCTGAGGGCCGATCGAGCTCGGGAGTTCATGAGTCTAGAGTAGGGTACTCTTTCTGTTATGGATTATTCCTCTCTCTTCACAGATCTATAGCGTTTCATGCTTATTCCAGGAGGTGGTGATTTTCTCCTTGCACGAAAGTTTGAGGATGGTCTGAGGAATGAAATCTGGTCGCAGGTGAACAACTTCAGGTTAACATAGATATCTTTTATCGTCAACCAGGTGCTGATCTTAGAGCTCAATCTGAAGGATTCTGGAGCTGCGAGCCAGGGTGGTTCAGCATCTAGAGTTATTGCTCAGCCAGCTGATAGTAGGAAACGTTGTAGGGAGGCTGCATGAGGAGATCAGAGCAGGTGAGATGAATCTTCTGGTATCTAGGTGGTGTGATACCAGTGTTGGAGAAGTGGGCATACGAGGCCACGTTTCCTGAGAGACCCAGTGGAGTGCTGATCTTGCAGCAATATGGGTCACCTTTAGCGCTATTGTCAGTTCTTCTCTCTAGTAGCTAGTGACAGGGGTTCTTCTATGAATCCTCGTTCAAGAGCAGTGCCACCAGCTTCTCACTAGTCTGGGAACTAGAGTTCTTCTATCCGTTTGGGCCGAGGTGGAGGTCGTGGACATGGTATCCAGTCACCCAGTTTTTAGTGACATCAGGGTGGATCAGCTCAGAGTGGTCAAGTAGGGTCACAGGGTCGTGGTACAATCCAAACTTTCGCAGTGGAGCATACCCAACAGGAGCATGATCCTGGACCTTCTACCATTCGAGGTATGATCTTAGTAGCCTTAGTTTTATCTTCTGCTATTCTTAATACAAGGGCATCCCATAGCTTTATATCTGTTTCTATCATGGAGAGCCTTGGGCTCTGTATCTTTTCTTCTACCGATATCTTGATTCTAGACACACCATTGGGGACTAGAACGGCTAGTGTACGTCAGTGCAGAGAGTTCCCTCTACAATTTGATGGATGTCATTTCTTATGGGACCTTTATGTCCTAGATATGACATTCTATGATTTCATTCTTGGGATGGACCGGTTAGTTCCATTCCAGGAAGTCGTCAACTGTTATCGTTGCACGGTGAGTTTCACGTCACTAGAAGGTGAATCTTTTCTTCATAAGGGTGAATGGGATGTCCAAGCGAGCAGAGCAGGACCCGAGCATCATGGGCTTGGAGGAGTTACAGCCGAGATTTCTAGTTTATATATTGATGACCAGGGGACTTCACACTTAGACTTTTTTCTAGTGGTGGATCGTTTCAGTGATGTCTTTCCAGAGTACTTTTCAGGTTTTCCTTTGGAGCGTGAGGTAGACTTTTCTATTGAGATTGTGCTAGGAGGGGCACCAGTGTTTATTCCTCCTTATAGGATGGCTACACCTAAGCTGCAGGATCTCAAGAAGCAGTTGGAGGAGTTGCAGGCAAATGGATTCATCCAACCTAGTACTTCTCCTTGGGGTTTTCATATCCTGCTTGCGAAGAAGGCAGATAGTACCCTCAGGATTTGTGTGGACTATCAGAATTTTAACCATTTGATGGTCAATAACAGATATCCCTTGCCTAGGATTGATGATCTCTTTGATCAGCTTCGAAGAGCTCAGGTGTTCTCGAAGATTGACCTGAGATCTGGTTACCATCAGTTGCATGTTAGACCATCTTACATACATCTCACATCCTTCCAGAGCAGGTATGGTCTATATGAGTATATGGTTATGTTGTTTGGTCTTACGAATGCACCAACAATTTTCATGGCACTGATGAACCGAGTGTTCCATCCATACTTGGATTCCTTCATGGTGGTTTTTGTGGATGATATCTTGGTGTACTCTCACACTCGACACGACCATGCTACCCATCTTGAGATCATTCTGATTACACTAAGAGAGCATTAGTTATATTCTAAGATCTCAAAATGCCACTTCTGGATGGATCAGAATCAATTCTTGGGTCATGTCATCTCAGAGTAATAAGTATCAATAGACTTAGAGAAAGTGAGAGTTGTAGTTTCATGGGAGCAGCCAAAGAACATCTTTTAGGTGTGGAGTTTTCTAGGGCTGTCTGGATACTACAGACGTTTCATAAAGGAATTTTCATGCCTAGCATCACCACTGACAGGTCTAACCAAGAAGGGGGAAAAGTTCTTATGGTCAGATTCTTGTGAGTCATCCTTTTAGGAGTTGAAAGGGAGGTTGAATTCAGAACTGATACTATTCTTTCCAGATCCGAGAAAGAGTTATATTTTTTACTATGATGCTTTAGGTATCGGGCTGGGATTTGTGCTTATGCAGGGTGATGGAGTCGTATCGTATGGGTCTCGGCAGTTGAGGCCGCATTAGAGGAATTACTCGATGCATGATCTGGAGTTGGCAGTTGTTGTTCGTGCCCTACGTTGTTAGAGACATTATCTTCTAGGAGATCACTTTGTGGTTTTCACCAACCACAAGAGTCTCAAGTACATCTTCACTCAGCATGATCAGAATTTGAGGCAGCACAGGTGGGTTGAGTACCTATAGTCCTTTGACTTTGAGATTGCCTATACACCTGGGAAGGGCAACGCATTGGCTGATGCATTTAGTATGAGGACTCAGATACAGGTAGTTCGGGAGGCCAGTAGTGAGTGGAATCTTATGGCTCTGTTCTCTGAGATGCATTTGGAGATGCACGGCAGACAGGGGTAGACTTTTATATATTCTATAGTAGTTACCTCTACTCTTCCTGATCGAGTGCAAATGAGGTAGTTATCATATTTTGAAGGACTATTCCTATGGGAGAGCGTGTCAGGAGAAGACCCTATTCCAGGATGGACCATAGGTAAGGATGAGATCTTGCATTTCTAGGGGCGTGTATGGGTGCCAGAAAAAATACGCGAGGAGCTGATGTGGGATTTTCATTCCTCAGTTTGGGTAGTTCATCCTAGCATCACCAAGATTTATCGTGATCTACACCATTAGTATTGGTGGCTAGGTATGAAGAGTGACGTTTCTGGTTTTGTCATGAGGTGTTCTACTTGTCAGCAGGTGAAGGTGGCGCATCAGCGACCATTAGAACTCTTACAGCAGTTAACCATTCCCAAGTGTAAGTGGAATGATGTCGCGATGGACTTCGTGATGGGTTTTTCGAGGTCGCCTCGAGGGAACTACGCGGTTTGGTTGTTGTTGACAGGCTCATGAAGGTTTCACACTTCTTATCGATCAAGGATACCTTCAGTGTTGATGAGATGGGACGGTTGTACATCTGTGAGATTGTAAGTATTCATGGAGTTCCACACTCCATTGTTTCAGATAGGTATGCAAATTTTACTTCTCAGTTCTGGCAGGGGCTTCAAAAGGCTTTGGGCACACATGTACTTTTGTGTACTGATTACCATCCCCAAACAGATGGCCAGTCCGAGCATACGATTCAGGTGTTTGAGGATATTCTCCGAGCATGCATTCTGGATTTTTTAGGTTCTTGGGAGAAACATATACCTCTTGTTGAGTTTTCCTACAACAATAGTTTTCAAGAAACTATTCAGATGGCACCTTATGAGGCTTTGTACGGTAGGTCATGCCGATCACCCTTATATTGGCTGGAGGCTGGAGAGGAAGCCTTGCTGGAGCCTTGTCTTGTTTAGGAGACCTTAGAGCAGATAGAGTTGATTCAAAAGAGGATGTCTACTACACAGTCTCGGCATAAGTATTATGCCAATCAGCGGAGATGATCTTTGGAGTTCAAGGTTGGGGATCAGGTTTTCCTGTGTGTCACACTGAGGTTGGGACAAAAGAGGATTAGGAGACAGGGTAAGCTTTCACCAAGGTACGTCGGATCGTTTTAGGTGTTGGAGAGAGTTGGGATGGTTGCCTATCGGTTGTAGTTACCTCAGAGGTATCGGTCTATGCACAACGTCTTCCACGTTTCTCAGCTCTGACGATACTTTTCAGACCCGTCTCATGCTTTCCAACCCGAGGAAGTCAAGTTGAAGGTGGATACATCTTTCGAGGAGCATCTTATCTGGATTGTTGATCGAAGTACGAAGGTTCTTTGTGGCTGGTCTATTCCTCCGGTACAGGTGCTATGTAAGCACGAGCGAGTACAGGATGAGACTTGGTAGAGGGAGGTTGATGTATGATCATAGTGTCTGGAGTTGTTCGGGATTTCTTCTTCTACGCAACACTAGGGAAATTTGTGGATGAATTTCTTTAAGGGGGAAATTTTGTAAGAACCTGGATCTTCTTTTCGGGTATTTTTTTTCCTTTCTGGTCATTTTTGGAGAAAAGAGGAATTTCTGGAAATTTTTTAAGTACACGTCGTGTACTTTATGAGTACACGTCGTGTACTTTCTTGCCGCAATAGGTCGTGTGCTGGCCATGTGGTAGCCGCATACACGTTCATGTGGGAGTGACTTGGCGGCCGCTTAAAGTGAAGTACGGAAAAAGGCGAGTACACACTGTGTACTCCAAAAGTACACACCATGTACTTTCTTTTTTCATTAAACGCACCGGGGTCGCGTCTGACAGACAGAAAACACTTCTTTTAGGTTTCATTTTTCTGAGAGTGCCAAGCATCCATGGATATTTAATGAGCCCCCAATCCTCCATCTGTCCTCCGATTCGAGTACTGTTGATTGTGTTGGAATCGAATCGGTGAGTTCTCTCTTCTGCTTGAGCCTTGTTTTCAAGTTCCTCTTCTTTTCCAAGTTATCATGGGTTGAACATTTTGGAAATTTTCTTAGATCTATGACGGTCCAAGGAGATTCAAGCTTTTTGGTTCAAGAATATTGATCTCCTAACCCTAAGGTAGGTGGTTTGTGCCTTTCCGTTCGAATTTATTGAGTTTTATGTGCAAATTCCACCAATACCCTTAAACGGGGTATTGCGTGTTTACTGTTTTACCCCTATTGTTTTCCTACCATGCTTGTATGCCTGTGTAGAGGATATTTGGATATGAATAGTATTTTTTGTTATTCTTTGGATGTGTCTTGCCGATGCTTATACTGTTTCCGACCGTTTGGTCCTATTTGGACCTTGGTTGCTTTGCCTGTTTTCCATGCCTGTTGCTGTAAGATGGAGAGTTGTATTTCTGACATGCTTGTTATATTGTAGACTGTTTAGAAAAGTAGTTCTGTAGGTTTAATCTGGATATATATATCACTACTATTCTCATTTACTTACATAGGGCTGTGTGTAACGACCCGAAATTTTGAATAAATCTTGTTTCCTAATTTTATGTGTTATTTTATTTTTTTATACTCAACAAAAATGTTTCATTTGATTACATGATTATAATTAAAATGAGACCGATGGGTTTTGACTATTATATGACCATGGGTCAATATGACCACTGGAAACTAAACATTTTGATTATTGTCTCTAAATACAAGTAATCTTGGTTAATTAATATAGAAAGAAGATTCGATGGAATCACCCAGTAGTCTTGGACCGATCGAAGCCCATCTATCAGAACTTGGGAAGGACGTAGCACCACTGGGCTTTGCTCTGGACCAAACCCAAGCTGAACTTCATCGTGTGAAGCTAGAACGTGATCACCTTCGCGAGAAGTTCAAACTGATAGAAATTACTACTCGTGCGATGTTGGCCGAGCCTCCCTCGGATTCTCTCACCTTAGTGCAGCTTACACTTAGGTCCTATGCTGGTGTGATAAGGGGCTATGTAAGGAGACCGTAACTGCCTTGTGTAATCCTTTGTTTTAAATAAAAATTGGGATTTCTTCTTATGATGAAGTTTATGAATTTTCAAATGACCGGATAAATATAGTATTCATATTTTTGATGAATTTTAGAAAATGGATATTTTAAAAATGTTTATGTAAACCTTAAATAATTAAAAATGTGTAATGATTTTCGAAAAATAGTCTTCTACAATTATGTTCAGTACAAAATTTAGAGTCTAATAAGATCAACTTAATTTTTGATGAATAGTAAATTATGAATAGTGATTTTATGATTAGGATTAGTAATGTGTCCAAATGGATTAGTAATCTCACTTAAAGAAAGTATTAATATAATCTAGGCACCTTGATTAAGTAATGTGATTCAATAAAATGGTTAAATAATGGTTTCATAAATTATTATTCAAGTATTAGTTTTTTCGAGTGAATAGTGTTTTTTAATTAAAAATCTAATTAAAAATAATTAGAAAATTATTTTTGTAAAATGGATTTCATTTTTAAACTCAGAACACCAATATTTTGTTATGGTAATTTTTGGGGTTTTTTCTGAAAAAATGAATTTTTGGTGAATAGTGTATTTATTTAAAAAATAAATTAAAATTATTTATAAAATTATTTTTATAAAATGGAGTTCATTTTTGAAATCAGAGCATTGATATTTGGTTAAGGTGAAATTTTGGGATCTTTCTGAGAAATTTGAATTTTCAGTGAATAGTAAAAATGCAGTTTTAGGGTTTCGGTATGTTTAATGACATCATAACTGTGTCATGATGATTTCATGAGATATTTTAAGGATTGGCCGGCCAAGGGTGGTGAATTATTGATTTGGGGCCCCATGTGGCCTAACTCCATGGTAAATTCCAAGGGAGAGCACATGGTTTGGAGAAAATCACATGTGAGGTGTCCCTTGGCCATTAATGCCTTGTCCCCTCACTTTCCCTATAAATACCCACCCTTTCCTCCTTTAGTTTTCACTCCCAAATCTCCCCCAACGAAGTTCTGGTCTTTTTACCTCCCAAGGAGTCCTCCCAAGATTCCCCCAAGCCCTCAAGGTCCAAACCTTTGAGTTTTAAGAGTTACGTTTTAAGGTAAGGGATCTGATCTCTCTCTTTCTTTTCAAGAAATCTCTTTTATGTAATTTCTTTTATGATCAATATTCTTATGTTAAAGGGTGTTCTTTTATACTCCTCTTACTTCCCTTTTCATGTTCACATAATGAGATATCCCCTCTTACTCTCATTATTTCGTTTTATGAAGTTTTAAGTGGCGTCGTTAGACTGCCAAAATTTTTGTAACGGATTCTTTCTCCCTTCTCATTTTTCAAGATCTATTTTCATGTAAATTATTTCAAGTTCCTTTATGTTATATTGTGGTATGATCTCTAAATTTATCATACTGATATTTTATTATCATATGATGAGAGGCCCCATTTTATCTCTTCAATTCAGTATTTTGAAGTTTTAAGTGGCGCCGTTAGGCTGCCGAATTTTTAAGTGGTTCTTCACCCTTCTCGTTTTGTAGTTCTACTTTCATGTCAATTCTTTCAAGTTCCTTTTTTGTTATGTTGGTGTATGATCTATATATCTATCATACTGATCTTTTATGACCATATTATGAGAGACTCCATTTGATCTCTTCAATTCAGTATTTTGAAGTTTTAAGTGGCGCCGTTAGGCTGCCGAATTTTTAAGTGGTTCTTCACCCTTCTCGTTTTGAAGTTCTACTTTCATGTCAATTCTTTAAAGTTACTTTTTGTTATGTTGTGGTATGATATATATATCTATCATAATGATATTTTATGTTCATATGATGAGAGACCCTATTTGATCTCATCAATTCATTTTTGGTTGAAGTTTATGTAACGCAGTTAGGCTGCCGAATTTTCATAAGAGAAATCTTATTTTTGTCTTCCTTCCATGTTTTTCATTTCAAATGGTATGTCCTTGAAATTTCATCACCATGTTCATATATCCTTCTTATTATGTCCCTATATTATTTTATGGGTCATTTGTGATTCTTTGACCCATGCCCCCTCTCTTTTCAATGTTCTCTAAAAACCCCGAAACATAGTCGTTATGCTGCAGAATTTTCATCTCAAAATGTCTCTCTCTTTTCTCAAAATTATTTTATGTTATAAAGTGAATACTCAAAGCTCTTCCTTCTACAGGGGAATTCACATATATACCAAAATTTTCTATTTTAAATTCTGGTATTTACATACATGAAACCCTCTCTCCCCTTCCGTGGGTTTAAAGTGACGTAAAGATCATGTCTTTAAAGCAGTTTTTAAAACGTTATGATTATGAAATGAAACCCATTTATTTTATGCTATATGGGTTATTTATGAAATTTTTGATGATGATATATGTGTCTCACATGATAATAAAGGAAAATTTAAGGGTGCGCCCTGATAGCGCTTCAATGCATTGGGTAATGATGTAACCACTAGAGATTGCAATTTTCACGATACCTTGGTGAATAACCTTGGTAATTTTCAAATGACACCTTGGGGATGGACCTTGGTGATATGTTCATGATTGTATATGTTAAATGATGTATCCACATCTTCAAGTTATGAAAAATGTTATTTTTATTATGATATGCCTCATGATTTCATTCTCATGCCTTAAAGTTCTTTTCATGACTTTATTGATGTATATCAAGTTCATATGTAAAACATTTCGCTTGTTTCCCTTACTGGGCCTTCTGCTCACCATTTCTTTTGATGTATTTCCCCAGGTTATGAGATGCAGTAATGAACCTAGGATTAAATTAAGGAGAATACTTTCAAGTGTTTAAGAATAATGTTTTATGTTGATTTCATGTATTATGTTTCTGGTTTCCAAGACACTAAACCTTAAAGATCCTCAGTTTTGTGTAATGTAATGAAAGTTTATGTTATAAAAAGGCGGGATGCCATAGTTGGTATCAAAGGATGGTTTAGTTATTTGTGGAAATTAGGATATGAAAACTTTAGGAAGAAGCCTATAGAAAAGCTTATATATAGGAAATATTCCTGGTATTTTGGTGAGTATTGAGTAATGGGTTTCCAAGAAAATACATCCATGTCTGGATACGAGTAGGTAGAGGTGGCTCTGGCACATATGTACATAGGGGTAAAACCTGAAAAAACTGCTTTGAGCGAGAATCAAATAGGAACTGGTACATGACAACGGGCCTTGCTGCACTCTTGGTTACGACACTCCCGGGGGATATGCTTTGGTAAATTCATAAGCTTGGTATGAACCATTGTTAAAGGAACAAAGATAAAATAAAATAAAGATTCACATAAGAATATATGATCATGGATAACCTAGATGGGAACCTAGGGGATCACAAGTTAGGGTATACTTTTCTTCTACAAGTTATCCTTATATGCTTTAAGTTTCTTTTCATGATTATTGGCTAAGTATTTAAGCCCCTAATTATAGTTTCTTTTCTTAGTTAATGGCGGGAAATGGAAGAACATGTCCCAACAACCAATGTGATAGGAAATTCTACGATTGCCGTATTAATATGACAAAGATGATTAGGGGATTAAAAGATGATTATTATTTTGGAAGACGTTCACTATTTTGAGGACCCTATATGATCGAGGTAAGTAGATTACTACGGTATTTTCATTGAGGAGTAAGGTTGACTTATATTTTGAATAATCGATGAATTTAAGGTGAACCTATGGTAATATAGGTTACTTATGGAAATTATTAACCTATCTTGGGGAAAATATGTTTAGGTTAGCTACTTTTGTTATAAGATGTTAGGTTTGGTTGATGTTGTTTGGAGATGAACAATGAAGTTTATTTTGGAAGACTATGTTATCAAATCATTCTTGTATTTGGGTTTCAATCTTAGTTTGGTTTATTTTGAGGAATTTTAAGGACCGTTATTTATGGAATGGTCTATGATGAACTTTGGGTAGTACCATAGAAATTTTAAGATTTAAAATTAGTTTCCATTCCTATGGGATTATTTCCTTTTGAAGAGTTGTTTTACCTTACCCTTTCTGTTTTTGGGATAATGTTTAAAGATAGAAGAAATAGATAGTTAATCTTTTGTGTATAATGTGATTCTCTAGAAGATGATTCTTGTGTTTTGATGAGACCAAGTAGTTTTGAATGCTCATAGTTTGGAGAAAATATTAGTTTTGGGTAGAAACTTATTAAAGGATGAAACTCTACATGAAGATAGTTATATTTTCTTATGTTTTTGTTTTATGTTGTAAATGAATTCCTCAAAATTATGAAAAGGAACGTAAAACAAAAACGTTGTTAGTTTACGTTTCCTACTAGGCAATCAAAGAACGTTTACACACATCATAAGTTTGGGATTTTCTTATGGTTAACTTTCTCCTAATCATGTTTTCTATCACTCTCCCTCAGAACATGACCCTTTTTTTCCCCTCCCTGTCCATGTTTTCCTACATGGAATCCTAGTCTGGGTTAACTCGAGTGACCTTTGTACTTCCCTTTCTTTCTTTTAAAGTAATAGTTTCACAGAATCCTTTTCCAATGTGGTATATTCAATGAAATTTCAAAACAAAATTTTTAAAAATTGTGAGGACGCAATTTATTAAGGGGGGAAGATTGTAACGACCCGAAATTTTGAATAAATCTTGTTTCCTAATTTTATGTGTTATTTTATTTTTTTATACTCAACAAAAATGTTTCATTTTATTACATGATTATAATTAAAATGAGACCGATGGGTTTTGACTGTTATATAACCATTGGTCAATATGACCACTGGAAACTAAACGTTTTTATTATTGTCTCTAAATACAAGTAATCTTGGTTAATTAATATAGAAAGAAGATTCGATGGCCTCACCTAGTAGTCTTGGACCGATCGAAGCCCATCTATCAGAACTTGGGAAGGAGGTAGCACCACTGGGCTTTGCTCTGGACCAAACCCAAGATGAACTTCATCGTGTGAAGCTAGAACGGGATCGCCTTCGCGAGAAGTTCAAACTGATAGAAATTACTACTCGTGCGATGTTGGCCGAGCCTCCCTCGAATTCTCTCACCTTAGCACACCTTACACTTAGGTCCTATGCTGGTGAGATAAGGGGCTATGTAAGGAGACCGTAACTGCCTTGTGTAATCCTTTGTTTTAAATAAAAATTGGGATTTCTTCGTATGATGAAGTTTATGAATTTTCAAATGACCGGATAAATATAGTATACATATTTTTGATGAATTTTAGAAAATGTATATTTTAAAAATGTTTATGTAAACCTTAAATAATTAAAATGTGTAATGATTTTCGAAAAATGGTCTTCTAAAATTATGTTCAGTACAAAATTTAGAGTCTAATAAGATCAAATTAATTTTTGATGAATAGTAAATTATGAATAGTGATTTTATGATTAGGATTAGTAATGTGTCCAAATGGATTAGTAATCTCACTTAAAGAAAGTATTAATATAATCTAGGCACCTTGATTAAGTAATGTGATTTAATAAAATGGTTAAATAACGGTTTCATAAATTATTATTCAAGTATTAGTTTTTTCGAGTGAATAGTGTTTTTTAATTAAAAATATAATTAAAAATAATTAGAAAATTATTTTTGTAAAATGGATTTCATTTTTGAACTCAGAGCACCAATATTATGTTATGGTAATTTTTGGGGTTTTTTCTGAAAAAATGAATTTTTGGTGAATAGTGTATTTATTTAAAAAAATAAATTAAAATTATTTAGAAAATTATTTTTATAAAATGGAGTTAATTTTTGAAATCAGAGCATTGATATTTGGTTAAGGTGAAATTTTGGGATCTTTCTGAGAAAGTTGAATTTTCAGTGAATAGTAAAAATGCAGTTTTAGGGTTACGGTATGTTTAATGACATCATAACTGTGTCATGATGATGTCATGAGATATTTTAAGTGTTTTCCGGCCAAGGGTGGTGAATTATTTTTTCGGGGCCCCATGTGGCCTAACTCCACGGTAAATGCCAAGGGAGAGCACATGGTTTTGAGAAAAGCACATGTGAGGTGTCCCTTGGCCATTAATGCCTTGTCCCCTCACTTTCCCTATAAATACCCACCCTTTCCTCCTTTAGTTTTCACTCCCAACTCTCCCCCAACGAATTTCTGGTCTCCTTACCTCCCAAGGAGTCCTCCCAAGCTGCCCCCAAGCCCTAAAGGTCCAAACCTTTGAGTTTTAAGACTTACGTTTTAAGGTAAGGGATCCGATCTCTCTCTTTCTTTTCATGAAATCTCTTTTATGTAATTTCTTTTATGCTCAATGTTATTATGTTAAAGGGTGTTCTTTTATACTCCTCTTACTGCCCTTTTCATGTTCACATAATGAGAGATCCCCTCTTACTCTCATTATTTCGTTTTATGAAGTTTTAAGTGGCGCCGTTAGGCTGCCGAAATTTTTGTAACAGATTCTTTCTCCATTCTCATTTTTCAAGATCTATTTTCATGTAAATTATTTCAAGTTCCTTTTTGTTATATTGGGGTATGATCTCTAAATTTATCATACTGATATTTTATGATCATATGATGAGAGACCTCATTTGATCTCTTCAATTCAGTATTTTGAAGTTTTAAGTGGCGTCGTTAGGCTGCCGAATTTTTAAGTGGTTCTTCACCCTTCTCGTTTTGAAGTTCTACTTTCATGTAAATTCTTTCAAGTTCCTTTTTTGTTATGTTGGTGTATGATATCTATATCTATCATACTGATCTTTTATGACCATATTATGAGATACTCCATTTTATCTCTTCAATTCAGTATTTTGAAGTTTTAAGTGGCGTTGTTAGGCTGCCGAATGTTTAAGTGGTTCTTCACCCTTCTCGTTTTGAAGTTCTACTTTCATTTCAATTATTTCAAGTTCCTTTTTGTTATGTTGGGGTATTATCTCTATATCTATCATACTGATCTTTTATGTTCATATTATGAGAGACCATATTTGATCTCATCAATTCATTTTTGGTCGAAGTTTATCTAACGCAGTTAGGCTGCCGAATTTTCATAAGAGAAATCTTATTTTTGTCTTCCTTCCATGTTTTTCATTTCAAATGGTATGTCCTTGAAATTTCATCACCATGTTCATATATCCTTCTTATTCTGTCCCTATACTATTTTATGGGTCATTTGTTATTGTTTGACCCATGCCCCCACTCTTTTCAATGTTCTCTAAAAACCCCGAAACATAGCCGTTATGCTGCAGAATTTTCATCTCAAAATGTCTCTCTCTTTTCTCAAAATTATTTTATGTTATAAAGTGAATACTCAAATATATTCCTTCTATAGGGGAATTCACATATATACCAAAATGTTCTATTTTAAATTCTTGTATTTACATACATGAAACCCTCTCTCCCCTTCCGTGGGTTTAAAGTGACGTAAAGATCATGTCTTTAAAGCAGTTTTTAAAACGTTATGATTATGAAATGAAACCCATTTATTTTATGCTATATGGGTTATTTATGAAATGTTTGATGATTATATATGTGGCTCACATGATAATAAAGGAAAATTTAAGGTTGCGCCCTGATAGCGCTCCAATGCATTGGGTAATGATGCAAACCACTAGAGATTTCAATTTTCACGATACCTTAGTGAATAACCTTGGGGATGGACCTTGGTGATATGTTCATGATTGTCTATGTTAAATGATGTAGACACATCTTCAAGTTATGAAAAATGTTATTTTTATTATGATATGCCTCATTATTTCATTCTCATGCCTTAAAGTTCTTTTCATGACTTTATTGATGTATATCAAGTTCATATGTAAAACGTTTCGCTTGTTTCCCTTACTGGGCCTTCTGCTCACCCTTTATTTTGATGTATTTCCCCAGGTTATGAGATGCAGTAATGAGCCTAGTATGAACTTAAGGAGAAGACTTTCAAGTGTTTAAGAAGAATGTTTTATGTTGATTTCATGTATTATGTTCCTAGTTTCCAAGAAACTAAACCTTAAAGATCCTCAGTTTTGTGTAATGTAATGAAAGTTTATGTTATAAAAAGGCGGGATGCCATACTGTGAGAACCTGGTGTAGTAGACTATAGGGGTAATTGACCGGGTGAGCTTCCTCGGAGAGTCTTTGATCACTTTTGGCTATAAGGGGGATTGAATGAGTGAGCATTTTCAGAGAGCCTAAAACCGCTGGGGGCTATAAGGGTAATTGACCGAGTGAGCTTCCTCATAGAGTCCTCGATTACTTTAGAATATAAGGGAATTGACTGTGTGAGCTTCCTCGGAAAGTCTGTATTTGAATTTAATGACCTGGGCTATAAGGGGAATTTACCGAGTGAGCTTCCTCAGAGAGTCCTAGACCTCGAGGCTATAAATGGAATTGACATGTGAGATTCCTTAGAGAGTCCTTGACTACCTTAGACTATAAGGGGAATGGACTATGTGATATTCCTCAAAGAGTCTTGCTTTACCTAGGCTATACGGGGAATGGACTGTGTGAGCTTCCTTAGAGAGTCTTGCTTTACTTTGACAATAAGGGGATAGACTATGAGTGCTTCCTCATAGAGTATTTATTAAATTCCTATACATAACTAGAGGGGTTAGACCGAGTGTGTTTACCAGAGGGTTGTCTGTACTTATTAGGTAGGACCATAGGGGATATCTCCGAGTACTTCCTAGAGGGTTACCTGCTTGTGGTTAGTTGTTTGCTTCATTATTGCTTGATTGAACTGTGGATTGTTTACTGCTGAGTACCTTCATGTTTACTGTTGACTGTTTACTGTTTACAATACTTCACCTGCCATATACTCACTGACTGTTAGGCATAGATCTTTAGGTGGTTTTCTACTGGGATTTAGTCTCACACCCTATTTGGGTCATGCTTTTGGGCCCAACATATTATATTGTTGTAGGTATAGACAAGGTAAGGTAAAATTCTACTTTAGGTACCCGACTTGCTGTGGAGCTGGAGAGCATGGGACCAAGCTATGGCTTGCGATGCTGAGGAGTTAATCTGCTTTATTTTGTACTTTGGTTTAGCACTGGTGGTATTTCCAGCATTGTGACTTGTTTGGATACTTTCCTAGACATTTGTATCATGCATAATTTCATATATATATGTGCTCTAGTGGTTTAGTGTTCCAATCTTCTGTTGATTATTGTTGTTGGATATTTACTACTTCCACTATTGTATGTATTGTTTACTTCCGTTGTGTACTCTGCCAATGAGGGAATAGTTTCCTCACTATCACACCCAAGGCCCTCACTACTAGTCGGCAGCCTCTGGCATTCGAGGAAATGTGCTTGAGGCCATGTGACCAACTGAGTACGGGGTGCCTCTGGGTGGCTTCCGAAACCAGGACGTTACAGAAATTCTATCATTAAATGTTTAGTGAGTATTATATATAAATAAATAAGTCTTAAATAATGGAGATATTTAGGAATCATATTCCTAATGTTAAACTATTTTAATATATTCAAACTCTTTAAAATCGCATCATTAGATGTTATGATGTGAACTTATATTGTCTACTTAGAGCTCTTTAAAAGTTCACCATAACCATAATTAGAACTTATTGCAACAAAATTTTTAATTAAAATCTATGTAACTATTTATATTTAAACTAACCATCACATCCTAAAATATTTTAGGATAAAGTGAAATTTGCATTAATTCAGTAACTAAATGTAACTATTTATATTTCTATTAAACAAAAAAAAATCCTAAAATATTTATAATATTAAGTAAAAAACACATAAACTTTAGACAGGTATAATAATTTTTTTAAGTTTTAACTTATCTATGTTCAAACATACTCCCACTAGTATATTAGACACTATATTCTCTTTAGAATATCATGCTAATAAATAAAAATTGCTTTAAATTTAAGAACTAACACTTATTTCCTTTTAGTATAAATTTTTAATAAGTAAGATGTTATTTCATATCATACATTATATTCTATGTGTTTGGATAATTTTTATAAATAATGAGACTATTTATCAAAATATTCCACTAACTGGTAGTAGGAACATCCTCCCTTATATTTTAATAAACATTTAGTTAAACACTTGATCATGGTATTCTTCTCAAGTTAGTTATAGTATCTTATGGATCATAAACTATGTGTATTAATTTAATAATATTTTCATGCTCACAATTAAAACTTGTTAATGAAAAAATTATCTTATCATATAAGATTAATGAGATAAAGATACACATCTATTACTTTGATATAATGACCCAAACTGTTATGAATAAAATTCCCCTTTTTTATTTAATTAAATGTATTGTGGTTATAGAAAACACATGAACTTATTTTTGTTATTATATACAATTGGATTTAAATAACCATTAAGTATCATTACCATTTATAATATATTCATTTAATAGTGATCACATTACTAGTATAAATATAGGGTTTTAACCAATCCATTTGTCTCAGACAAAGGAAGTGATGGCTTCAACCGATAGAATCATATCCTATGAAGCTCATTTATCATAGAATCCTAGTGAGTTATCATTTTTTGTATTTTACCTAGACCAATCCCAAGATAAGATCCAATAACTTAATAATGAGCTAAATCATTTATGGGAGAATTTCAAGCTCATTGAGATCACGACTTAAATCATGTTTGACGAACAGCCCCATGATAGCCCCACCATCGCACACCTAAATCTTAGGGCGTATTCTAGTGTGTTAAATGGATATGTATCATGTCCCTATAAATAAGAATATGTACATTATTTTTTATAAAATAATGAATATATTGTGATCCTATTATTATTACTTTGTAAATGATTTTTAAAGCACAAATTGTATTTTTGCTTAATATTTAGATTCAATTAATGAATTTATGAATTAAATAATTTTTTAAATAAATAATATTTTAATGAAATATTATTATTAAATAATTATTATTAAATATAAATTATCATATAATTTTTATGATGTCAAATGTAATTTTTAAAAGGGTTCAAAAAAAGTTATTGTCAAAAACCTCTTATTTTCAATAAATGTTGGTTTTTATTTTCAAAGTGAAAATTCACATATTTAGAAAATTATTTAGATAAAATGGATATTATTTTTAGAATCAAAATGTTTAAATTATCCAATGGTAATTTTTTCATAATTTTCTGAGATAGTTGATTTTTTAGCTAAAAGTTAAATACTGTATAAATATACCTTGTGTTTGATGACATCATAATAACCAAAAAGTGATGTAATAAGTAATATAAATAGTATACATGACCAAATATATGTTTTAAATTTAAAATAATTCAACTGTAAGTTTATTTTATTTATTTTTTAAATCCATTATGAATCCTCCAAGACTTATAATATATTTTAAGATTTTAAAATCATATCTTTAAGAGTGTGACTCACCTCCACATCACCAATGGTAATATTTTAATAATTTAGGCCATTTTCCTTATAAAATAATGTATACCACTCTCATTTGGAAGAAACCATCAGAGAAAACCATGGGATGGTTTGTGGTTTTCGATATTTTATTATGTAGAGTTCAAACCCAAAATAATAAAGAAATCCCCCTTCTTTCTTATATAAACCCACCCATGCCCCCATTTCTCTTCACTAAAACTCCTTTTAGAACGTCAAAAATCTTCCCTTAACTCCAATTCGACCTCCCAAGGTTCCCCCAAGCTCTAAAGAATCCCCTCCCAATCCATTGGAGTCGCACATTCAAGTAAGGGATCTTCCACTCTCCTCTTTTACCAGGCACTTCTTTTAATGTTATGTATTTTCATTTTCATTTTATTATGTTATGATATATTATTTAATATCACCCTTAATATCCATTTTATTTATAAATTATTATATCCACTTTCAATCTCATTTATACCTTCTATTAACCTTTATGCACACCTATTTCCATGCCAAAATTTTTTAAGGGTTCTTTTCTTTCTCCTATTTCTTCAAGTTTATTTATTATGTTACATATTCTATATCTAATTACTTATGTTGGTATATATCTTTAAATTTCCCCATTACTATAAATTTCATGTGTAAATGATTATATAACCCTTTCATTCTCATCAACCATTTTTTATTAATTTTTATGTGACGTTGTTATTCTGTTGAAATTGCACCGCGATTTTGCATTCCAAAACAATTTTGTAGTGAATACCATACCTATTTTTATAACAAGTTTATTCAAATTTATGAACATATAATTATTTATTATATACTACATGTGTTTATTCCACATTCCTTTATTGTGGAAAAAATTATGATGTTGAATCAATCCATGTTATATGATCTATGTGGCACACCTAAGCATGAGAATGAAATGATTATGAAGGGTGCTCTCTAATAAAGCTCCAATGCATTGGGTAATGTTTAGTATCAAGATACATCATGTTGGTATAGTGGGTTTACCTGATTCCTTTATGGAACTTTTTCCACCATTATATCTTTGTTATTTTATCCTTGACCTGTGTTTATGATGTAGTGTTTTAATTTGTTTCCACATTTCCCATGTTATGATTAGCATGCTATATCATGCCTTATTATCCATGTTCCTTTTAGGATCCATGGATATGCCTATTGTCTAAAATGTATTTTCTTCTTCATGTTATGACTTTTTTATTCCCTTACTAGGATTTATAGATCACCCCTTTGTTATGTATATTCTCAGGTTATCCCATGCAATGTTAAGTACAAAGGAATGTTTTTGGTAAAGTTAATGGAGTTTTTAATAAAGTTATTAATTTTATTTTAAGTTGTTATGTAATTTACCTAAATTCATAAATACACTATAACTCTTAGTCTTTTGGGTTGTATTAAGTGTAATTTTATGAAATAAATCATTTTTAAATGTGAAATAAATATTGGGGTTGTTAGATTTTGTATCAGAAGATAGGTTTAGTTATTTTTTGGATTAGGATTAGAAAACTATAGTGAAAGCCTTAGGATTATAGAACTATAGAGAATGACTTAGGGATAAGACTAAGTATAGGAAAATATCCCTAAATTTTGTTAAGTATATAGTAACTAGTTTATAAAGAAAATACATATATATCTGGATACTACAAGTGGATGTGGTTCTGGCACAGATGTATCTAGGGGTAATAACTCCAACAAGATGTTATAGGCCTAACTTGGGGTAATTCAGTACATAAAAATGGGCCTTACTATGCACCTAGTTTGAAACTCCCAGGGGGATATGATTTGGTAAATTCATAATTTTATTATGAACCATTATTAAGGGAATAAAAAAATTCCCATAGGAATATATGTTAAGAAATAGATCACAGATAACGTATATTGAAGCCTAGAAACTCATAAGTTAAGGAGATAAATCTAATATATAAGTTATCCATTTATTGTCATTGGATTTCCCTTTATGTGTTTAATAGTTTAAAATACTCATCCCTAGTTTTCCCTTTATTCTAGACAATGGCCGGTAATATGTGGAATTGGGTTAAAAACCGATGTGAAGGGCGGTGTGATGACTACCTCAATGACATGCCCAATATAATGGGAGTATGAATAAAAGAATTTTTCACGATACTCTCTCAACTAACTCAAGTTCTGAATAGAAACCTAGATCAATAGGAGTGACCAAACCCCCTAAGAGAGAATAATCTGCAATTGAGTGTTTCGTGTACCAAATGCCTCCTACTTTCAAGGGATTATCTAATCCCTTAATCGCAAAACAATAGATCAAATCTATTGAGAAGATCTTATCCATCATTTAATGTTCCAAATAATAGAAGGTTCTTCTATATATTTATCATATGGAGGAATAAGATGATCATTGGTGGACATTAATCAAGAATATGAACCATGAGTAAGAGTTCGAAACAATACAGTGAAAATAAAACTAGAAAATGTTTTTTGATAAATATTTTTCTTCACACTCACCATATTAAAATAGAAATTTATTTCCTTACCATTAATAAAAAAAGATGAAAAATCAATTGGGGCATGTAAGGAAAATCCAAAATACTTTTATAATATGTCTATGGGTTTTCCATTACCCCTAAATGCAAGGTTGGCCACTTATTTGGTGGGCTAAACCCAAGTATATGAAAAGCCTTAGTGATCTGTGACTTTGATAGCTATGATGAATTGTATGATGTGAACTCAAAGTTGAAATGGAGATTGGAGAATCCCAAGGGTATTATGGGAATAAGAAGTAGAAATTGGAGTTTAATTCTTATGGTTTAATTGATAAATCCAACGATGCTAAGAAATTTCAACATCCCTCTTGTCAAAGGTGAAGAAAGAAGAACCTCTAAAATTGTTTAAGGGGGACAAGGAAATTCTTTACGTGTAGAAGAGATGGGAACCTAGAAAATGATTACTGATGGGAGAAAACCACCAATTTGATAGAGAAAATGAATGCTATGTTCAACCCTAAATGCCTTGTTCACCACTTTAACTACAAGGAACCATGGCACTTTGTGAACCAATTCACTAATACAAGGGTTTGCATAGTCAACCAATAACCTAAAAGGAAGTAAGAGAGATATTTTTCCATCACTACCACTGAAGTGAATCCTGACAATGAAGTGGTGACAAGTGCACCAGATATTAATTCAATAATAATGAATGTTCTTTTTTATTCTGGTTCTATGCATTCCTTAATATCATGAATGTTTAGTAGAACTATCCAAATTCCACCACAAAGCATGGAAGTAGAGATGTTGGTGAAAATAGAAAATGGTGAAATTATTGTGTCCCAAGTATATAACTCCTCCCCTATCAATATTTGTGGACTGAACTTCTTAACAAACCTTTTCACACTCCCCTTAGTGGAATTTGATTCAATTTTGGGAATGGATTGGATTTCCCTATATAGAGATAACATAAATTTATATGAGAATAAAATCACTCTACATATGGAGAATCAAACCTTGATTCTATACAAGTTCAAGGAGGATGATGAATCTTATTTAGAACCATCATCTCAAGCATGGATATTATTTCCCTATGAGAAAAAATATTTAGATAAAATGATTGAGTCTAAGGAAAGGATCATCCTCGAATACATGCATATTGTGAGGGAATATGTCGATGTGTTTCTCAAGGAATTTCTGGGTCTTCCTCCTAGACGAGAGGTCAAATTTTTTATTGAGCTTATACCTGGGGAATTTCCAATATCCAAGACTCTATATAGGATGATTTTTTTAGAACTTGAGGAACTGAAGAAACAACACAGAAGAATATAGATAAATAATTCATACACCCAAGTACTTTACCATGGGTTGCACCGGTCCTCTTCATTAAGAAGAAGGATGGTTCAATCTAACTTTTCATTTATTATATTGAGCTCAATAAGATCATGATAAAGAACAAGTATCCTTTTACACGTATTGATGAATTGTTCAATTAGCTACATGGAGCACAATACTTCTCCAAGGTGGATCTTCAGCCGGGATATTATCAAGTAAGGGTTAAGAAGGATGAAATTTTCAAGACCTCTTTTCATATGAGGTATTGGCACTATGAGTTCATAGTAATTCCATTTGGACTCACTAATGATCGAGCAATATTTATAGACTTGATGAATAGATTCTTTATAGAATATATCGAGAAGATTCATGGTAGTCTTTATAGATGATATTATAATATAATCCCAAACCAAAGAGGACCATGAAGAGAATCTGCGCACTATGATAAAGACCTTTTAAAAATAGGATCTCTATGAAAAGTACAGCATGTGTGGGTTCTGGTTGAAGGAACTCTCATTCTTAGTGAATATCATCACAAGCAATGGAATATCTATGGATCTTTCAAAGAAAAAAGAAATTTAAGGATGTTTAAGGCCAACATCTATGAAAGATATCCATAGTTTCCTTGAGTTATCTAGATATTATTGTTGATTTGTGAGAAATTTATCATGATTTTAAAACCCTCTTACCAATATAACTCATAAGGGAGTCGAATTTTCTTAGAATAATGAATGTGAAGAAAGATTCATGGAGTTGAAAAGGAGGCTTAATAATGCCTTGTGCTCACACTACCCACAAGTGGGGAAATTTTCGTAATTTTCATTTATTATTTGAAGAATTGATCGGGATTTTTGTTGATGAAAAATGAAAAATTCTAAGTTTATGCTTCAAGGAAGTTTAAAATTCAAGAGAAAAAATATCCCACACATGATCTAGAGTTGGTAGTGGTGATCTTCATTTGGAAAATTTGGAATCATTATCTCTTTGGGGAGAAGTGTGAAATATATACGGATCACAAAAGTCTAAAAAATATATTCACATAGAAAGAGTTTAATATGCCCAAATGAAGATGGTTAGATCTCATCATGGATTACAATTGCTCAATCCACTACTATCCTAGGAAAGTGAACAAAGTGGCAGATGCTCTAAGTAGAAAGGATCCAGTAATTCTATCATCAATGAGAATTGGTAAGGATTTGATCTTCTTATATTTGAAGAGGATAGATATGGGAATCATAAAGGAAATAATTCCATAAATAATTTCACAAATTATTTCTCAACCATATTGTCACGACCCATCCCAGTGGGGCCCGTGCCACAACTCCCCAAGCCCGCCTCCAATAGGCCAGGGGCTGGTGACTAGCACCGAGTAGGTATGTCACTAACATGGGAGGTATTGCCTATAAACTTACACACACACACACACATCTCCAAGACCACAAAGCTTAAAAGTGAAAACTACTAAAAATGGAAATGAATGCATACACTAAATTCCCAATCAACACAGTACGACGGGAAAGTAAAGTACAGTAATGTAAAACCCTGGGCCAAAAGTACAAGCCCACCAAAAGAAAGCTTGCAACAAAGTACAACCTGTAAAGAAAGGTATTGGGACTGCAATCTGTATCCATAGGAATACACTTTGGCATGCCTGATCTCACTGAGCATTGTCTGGTCCTGGTCTACCTAGAATCCTGTCAAAGGCTCGCTCGTCTTCACAAGACACGACACGTGCGGGAAAAGCCCGTGCAGGGGTGAGTATAACAATATCCAGTAGGACACCCCAAAAACCACAAAGGAATACAACAAAGGAAATACCACAAATGAATGATACAGTTAGCTCTATACAGTATATGTTTACAGAACATGTAACAAGAATATCCAGATATACTCATACATGATTGACTATCGTGAAACCACCACTAAGATGCAGCTCAAAGATTTCACTAAGTATGTAACAGGGAGAACACACTCCTAAGTCCGAAGAGAAAGATACAAGGTACTCGTTTCGGGAGAAATCACTCCACAAGTACTTAAGAATACGATGCTCAGATGAGAATCACAACCAATAGCTATGGGGTGATTCTAACAACTCAGTCTGAACTAATTCTCTAAGCAGAGGATTGGCGCCCGGGTAAGGTAGGTCACGTTGATACTAATAACTCTACCTAAGATACCAGGAAGGAATAGAGGATCTGGATCTAAGTCTCATAGAGGGGATTCCAACAACTCTATTCAGGAAGTCCTGCTGAAGGGATCATACTCCTATAAATAGTAAATGATACCAGAAACCTTCAGGGGAAAGACCAAGGGTACAAACCCAAAGAAAGCTAGTCCAAGTCACGGAAGACAAATGGATCAAGCCAAGTAGAACAGGTTACACGGCGTATAGTAAGATCACACGCCATGTTCCTTTACTCCGGGAACTTCCCTTGTAAACGTTATGTGTCTCTAGGCTTGTCGTATAAAAAGTAACTACACAGCATGTAGAAGAATTACACGTCGTGTTCCTTGACTCCGGGTACTGCCCGTGTGAAACAGCTCGTGTCTGAAATATAAGTCGTACAGAAAATTATATACACGGCGTGTAATTCAAAGCACATGTCATGTCCTGTCAACTGGAAAACACCCATGTACCCTGGCTGTATTCCCATACACGGTGTCTATCCATATTTCCCTACCCATGTACCAGTACATGGGGTATCTCGTGCATCTGGACAGGTCTGGCCGGGGAAAGGTATACACGTCGTGTCCTTGTCCATGTACCCAACCCAAGTCCGTGTAATCCTAGAGTACAGGCCAGGTATTCCTCCAACGAACACACGCCGTGTAGCCTATATTACACATCGTGTAGTCGGGATTTCTCCAGAACCATCGTCTTCCTCCTCGCACCTCATCCAATCTTTCGGATCTCGTTTCTGCTGTCCGTTTGCCGTGAAACTCAAGATCTTAGGTCCCCTCATCGTCGTGATACCAAATCTGTGGGTTTCGGGCTTTCGATCGGCTCTGAAATTCGATTTTGGTCACCCGTGCAGAAATCGTTTGAAGGACGATATCTTCTGATCCACTTCGATCCATCCATATCTACTGTAGTCGCACCTCCATGGGGTTGTCTCGATGCCAGATCTTCAATTTGGGATTGTTGTGTCGCATAACGGATGTGCAACGATCCATCGTTCATATCTCCATGAAGAATGCATAGAACATACACGAATAATGCGAGAAATCATAGAAGAAAGGCGCAACAAATTGAAAGGGATGAACCACGATCGATGTTCATGTCGATCTGGGTTTGTCACCATTAGAAGGCTAAACGAAACCAAAATAACCTTCAAGAATCAAATCCCCAAAATCCCCGCAAAATCCCATCCCACGAATATGATCGATCTGTGGGCTAATCTATTCATGGATTAGTCCGCGTTTGTCGTAGGAATCTAGAACAGGGAAAGGAAATCAAAATCAAACATCCTACCAGGATCCGCGGTGTTTGTTGGTGAAGATCTGGTTGTCGCGTCATCATCGCCAGCGAAACCCGTCAAGAACGTCATCTCCTTGTTGGGGTTTCCTCCAAAGCCTCTAGAGCCTCCAAGGGTTTCAGGGTTATGAGGTCTGTAACCCTAGACCCCTGCATAAAGTCTTTATTTAAAAATATAAAAGATATTCACTACAACAAGATTTAATAAAATATTTTTATTAAATATTTTATTATAGTTACGTCCAAAAACTATATTTCACCACCGACCTACGTCGTCCGATGTTAGGCCTCACCTAAGGTAAAATCACTACTCTGAATGCAACGGTGCCCTTGGATTTCTGATCCGTGCACCCGTTTAGGAGTAATTCCACTTTTTTAGGAAAACCCCACACACGTGTTGTTTAATTATTTAATTAAATCCAAACATTTGTTCCAGGCTCACCGGGCCTCGGAACTGCACATTGTCTCCAAGACCGGTCTCAAAATAATTCCCATATAATGTTAAAAATAATACATAGAAAAATTTGGGACATTACATCCTCCCCACCTTAGGGATTTACGTCTCCGAAAATCCAAAACAAAGGATACTCAAAAAGATGTGGGTACTACAAATGAATCTGAGCCTCCCCCTCCCACGTGCTCTCCTGGAGATTCCCATGATGCCACCGGACACACAACAAGGGAATAGCTCACCCACGAAGGATCTTATCTTTCCAATCCTTAATCTCCACTGGGTACTCAGTAAAGGTCTCTTCATCATCGATGTCCAGCTCGCCCCAATCGATAACGTGTGATGGGTCATGCACGTACCTCTGCAGCTGCGACACATGGAAGACGTTGTGTACCTGGTCCATTTGAGTAGATAGAGCCAAGCAATACATCACCTTTCCAACTCTACTGAGAATCTGAAAAGGGGCGATGAACCTCGGAGATAACTTGCCGCCTCGGCCAAATCTTCGCAATCCCCATCGAGGTGAGACCTGAAGGAACACATTGTCTCCCTCCTCAAACTCCAAGGGCCTCTGTCTCTTGTCGGCATAAGACTTTTGCTGACTTTGTGCAGTCTTCATCCAATCCTGGATGACCTGCACCTTCTTTGTAGTATCTCGCATCATCTCTGGGCCCATGAGTGTTGACTCTCTTGGGTCAGTCCAACAAAGTGGTGACCTGAAAGGTTGCCCGTACAAAGCCTCGAATGGTGCCATACCAATAGTGGAATGATAAATGTTGTTATAAGAAAATTCCACCAGTGTTAGGTGATCCTCCTAGATACGACCGAAGTCAAGTATGCAAGCTCGTAGCATATCGTCCAAAACTTGGATGGTCTACTCTGTCAGTCCATCATTCTGAGGATGAAACGCTGTGCTCAAGCGTAATTGAGTCCCAAAATATTCCTATAATCCCTTACAGAAATGGTATGTGAAACAAGCATCATGATCTGAGATGATCGTCGATGGAACTCCATGAAGTTGAATTATCTCCTGCACGTAGAGGCGTCCCAAGCTCTCTACTGAACTCTGCTCTCGTATGGCTAGGAAGTGGGCTGACATGGTGAGTCGGTCAAAGATCACCCAGATGGCATCGTGTCCCCTAGACGTATGTGGTAAACTCGTCACAAAGTCCTTGGATATATCATCCCACTTCCACTCTAAAATCTCATGGGGATGAGTCAACCTGCTAGAACCTGGTGCTCAGCCTTTACTTGCTGACAAGTAAGGCACCGAGAAATAAACTATGCCACTCTCTTCTTCATTCCTGGCCACCATAACTAACGTCAGAGGTCCTGGTACATATTTTCCACGCCTGGATACCCCGCCAAAGGAGATGTATGGAACTCCCTCAAAACCTCCTCCCGCAACGTCACTGGTACTACTGTGCGCCCTCTGAAAAGAACAACATGCTCCCCACCTTTTGAATATCCATCAGCAGCATCACCTGTGGATATTTGAGCACATAGATTCTCACAGATAACATCCTCAAGATGTGCTTCCCGGACTCATTGTAAGATTGGAGGGGTAACAACCATCAAATGAAGGTAATCTCCCTCATCTCTATCTATGAAGGATAACTGCAAAGAGGCCAACTGCCTTGTCGCCTCATCCAGCAACTGCAAACTGGATTTCCTTCTAAGAGTATCTACCACAACGTTCCCCTTCCCAGGAGTATAAACAATCTCAAACTCATAATCTTGGAGGAACTCAAGCCTCCGCCTCTGTCTCAAATTCAGATCCTTCTGAGAAAAGATATATCTGAGACTCTTGTGATCAGAGTAGATGATAAACCGCTCGCCCGTCAGGTAGTGCTGCCACATCTTCAATGCGAATACTACCGCTACCAACTCAAGATCATGGGTCACGTAGTTCTGCTCATGTGGACTCAACTGACATGAGCCATAGGCAATCACCACTTTCCTCTGCATCAGGACACAACCAAGCCCGATTCCTGATGCGTCGCAGAACACTACGTAATCGACACCCTTTTCTGGTAGTCTCAAGATCGGGGCGCTCGTCAGACTCTGTCTCAACTGCTAAAAAGCCTGCTGGAATCTCTCAGTCCACACGAAAGGCTGCCCCATTCAGGTCAAGGCTGTCATGGGTGCTGAAATCCTAGAGAAATCAGGAATGAATCTTCGATAGTAGCCTGCCAACCCAAGGAAACTCTACACCTCCGTTACGCTCCAGGGTGGATCCCATGCTAACACTTCCTCTACCATGGTTGGGTCCACTGCTACACCATCTGTTGAGATAACGTGTCCCAAAAAGTGGACCTCCTGTATCCAGAATTGACACTTCGAGATTTTACCATACAACTGGTGCTCTCGGAGTGTGTCTAGAACCATCCTAAGGTGCCTCGCGTGCTCCTCCTCGGATGAAGAGTACACAAGGATATCATCGATGAAGACCACTAAGAACCGATCTAGATAGGGCCGAAAGATCTGGTTCATGAGTCCCATAAACACTACCGGGGTGTTCGTCACGCCGAAGGGTATCACCAAGTACTCATAGTGACTGTAGCGACATCTGAAAGCTGTCTTCAGTATATCCTCATCCCGTACTCGCAACTGGAGATATCCTGATCATAGATCAACCTTCAAGAACCATTGGGACCCTATTAACTGGTCGAAGAGGTCATCGGTCCTCGGTAGTGGATACCGGTTCTTCATAGTCACCTAATTTAAGCGCCGATAATCCACACACAGCCTCAAGCTCTCGTCTGCCTTCTTGGAAAACAACACTAGGGCCGCCTAGGGTGAAACACTGGGTCTCACGAAGCCCTTCCTCTAAAAGTCTTCCAGAAGCACTCTCAGCTCACGAAACTCTACAGGAGCCATCCGATATGCTGATGTTGATATCGGTGTCGTCCTGGGTTTCAACTCAATGCATAAATCTATCTCCCAATGGGGAGGTAGTCCGGGGACATTCTCCGGAAAGACGTCCTCATAATCAGCCACTACTACTGGAAACTAGAAACTCATAACATCTATTGCGCCAAGGGATAGGCTAGCCAACTGAGGTGAAATCGGTTGTACCTTCCTATGCATGAGTCCATCCTGCGCTGCCTGGGTCTCCTTTTCACTGACAAAGGATAACCTCATTCTATCACTGCGGACACACCGCACCCTTTTCCTAAAACAGTCAATCTGGGCATGAACTGTGGATAGCCAATCCATACCAAGAATGACATCGTAAGGCCTCGACGCTACCACCAAGAGGTTCCAACCGAAACACTCGCCTCCAAGGGTCAGGTCACACTATCTGCAAAGGTGTGTAATCTATGAATCTTATCCAGCCAGTGTTTCTAAGCATAAGGGTCAAGTCAATGGATCAACTGGAATATCAAGGTTTTTAACAACATAAGAAGCCAGAAAAGAATGAATAGCACCTGTGTCTATCAGTACAGCAGACTAAGTAGAAAAGACATAGATTGTACCTCTAATCATTCCAGGAGTACCTCGGTCATAAGACTCTGTTGCCTGCAGCTATCCCTGCCTCTGTCCACCAGCTCCCTAAACCTGGGGTGGACCTCCTGGGGGTGGTGGTGGTAAAGTTTCAAAATGCCGACCACCTCTAGCTTCTCTCCCAACTCCTCTACCACGTCTGCCGCCCCGCAGATATTTCTGCTCCACATGTTGCCTCTACCTCCATGGTCCATCCAATGCTCCCATTTCAGTAGTATAGTGGGTCAGACAATATCGAGCGAGATGACCTCTGCCATCACATTAGTAGCATCGCCTCTCTCAAGGATGGCTGGATGCACCCTGCGAACCCTACACAGCAGATCCTCTATCCTAGGATCTCCTCTGAAAACATCTCCCACGCCTGGGTCCCTGACGTCGGCTCCCTGCTGCTGAGGTCTCTGCTCCAGCTCGCTCACTACTGACAACTACTAGTTGTGTCTGCTCTGATAAGAAGATCTCAACCACCAAATCCCTCTCAAGCACCCCAACAGAAGTAAGAATTCTCATAGGAATGATGCTAGCTCAGATGTCTCTATGCAATCTCCACTCAAAAGTCCGAGCTCTGAAGTATTGATCCCTGACCATATCCATCAAGTACCGTGAGAGGTCAATAAACCTAGATGAATAGTCAGCCACCGTCATGGTTCCCTGCTGGAGCTGAAGAAGCTCCTATATATGTACTACTCTCAGGGTAATAGGTGAAAACTCCTATCTGAAGAGATTCTCAAACTCTGACTATACAAGAGTCACCTCGTCGTGAGTCTGGATAACTAAACTCTACCATCGCCCTACCGAGCCCTGCAGAAGGCTCATTGCCAGGATCACCATCTGGTCTGCTGGTGTCCTGACCAAATGGAAGACTCTGGCCACTGCCTCAAGTCAGTCCTCTACTGCTTGAGGGTCAAGCTCACCTCAAAACCTGAGGGTTCTCTATCTCTGAAACTCGTGGAGTGTGCTCAGCCTGTGATCTTCCTCTACTGGTACAGCAGGCACTAAACACTGCTCCACAGGTGGTGGAATAACTGGAACACCACTCAAAGGTAAAACTGGGGGATCTGGTCCCTGTATCGAAGCTTCATCACTAAGGGGGTCATCTTCATGATCGAGTTGCTGGATCCTAGCGGGTGCACATCGAGAAGGCATCTTGTAAAGAAACAAGATGTATCACAGTCAGTGAGTATATCTGGAGAGCTGACTCCAGAAGGACATAGAAACCAAAACCCATTCCTGTATGATGCATGTACCATTATTTTCCCCTGAAACTAGTGTTCTAATGTTTTGAGTCGAAAAACAAGTTATCAGAGTCCTGATGTATGGATACGTCGGCCGCCGGTACCAACACTAGGGTCTCTGGCCTGAAATCCAAACTCAAAACACTTAGCACTGTTGCCCCAAACCAACTCACAAACTCTCGGTCCTAAGGTAGAACCGACCAACTCTGATACCACTATGTCACGACCCGTCCCAGTGGGGCCCGTGCCGCAACTCCCCAAGCCCGCCTCCAATAGGCCAGGGGCTAGTGACTAGCACCGAGTAGGCATGTCACTAACATGGGAGGCATTGCCTATAAATTTGTACACACACACACATCTCCAATCCCACAAAGCTGAAAAGTGAAAACTACTAAAAATGGAAATTCATGCATGCACTAAAATCCCAACCAACAGAGTATGACAGGAAAGTAAAGTACAGTAATGTAAAACCCTGGGCCAAAAGTACAATCCCACCAAAAGAAAGCCTTCAAAAAAGTCCAGCCTGTAAAGAAAGGTACTGGGACTACAATCCGTAGCCATAGGAACTCACCTCATCCTGCCTAATCTCACTGAGCACCATCCAGTCCAGGTCTACCTAGAATCTTGTCAAAGGCTTTCTCATCTGCACAAGACACGACATGTGTGGGTAAAGCCCATGCAGGGGTGAGTATAAAAATACCCAGTAGGACACCCCGAAAACCACAAAGGAATACAACAAAGGAAATACCACAAAGTAATGATACAATCATCTCTACACAGTATATGTTTACAGAACATATAACAAGAAGATCTAGATATACTCATAAATGATCGGCTATCACGAAACCACCACTAATATTCACCTCAAATATTTCAATAAGTATGTAACAGGGAGAAAACACTCCTAATTTCGAAGAGAAATATACGAGGTACTCGTTCCGGGAGAACTCACTCCACAAGTACTTAAGAATATGATGCTCAGATGAGGATCACAACCAATAGCTATGGGGTGATTCCAACAACTCAGTCTGAACTAATCCGCTAAGCAGAGGATCGGCGCCTGAGTAAGGTAGGTCACGTCGATACCAAGAACTCTACCTAGGGAACCAGGAAGGAATAGAGGATCGGGCTCTGAGTCTCATAGAGGGGATTCCAAAAACTCTATTCAGGAAGTCCTGCTGAAGGGATCATACTCTTATACGTATGAAATGATACCAGAAACCTTCAGGGGAAAGACCAAGGGTACGAACCCTAAGAAAGCTAGTCCAAGTCACGGAAGACAAATGGGTCAAGCCATGTAGAACAGGTTAAACGGCATGTAGTAGGATCACACGTCATGTTCCTTGAATCCGGGTACTTCCCGCGTAAACGGCCCATGTCTCTAGGATTATGGTATAAAAAGTAACTACACGATGTTTAGAAGAATTACACGTCGTGTTCCTTGACTCTGGGTACTGCCCATGTGAAATGGCTCGTGTCTGAAATCTAAGTCATACAGAAAAGTATATACACGGCGTGTAAGTCAAAGCGCACACCATGTCCTGTCAACTGGAAAACACCCGTGTACCCTGGCCGTATGCATGTACATGGTGTCTGTCCGTGTTGCCCTGCCTGTGTACCAGAACGCGGGGTATCTCGTGCATCTAGCTGGGTCTGGCCGGGGAAAGGTATACAGGTCGTTTCCTTGTCCATGTACCCAACCCATGTCCATGTACTCCCGGAGTACACGCCAGGTAGTCTGCCGATGAACACACACCGTGTAGCCCATACTACACACCGTGTAGTCGGGATTTCTCTAGAACCATCGTCTTCCTCCTCACGCCTCAGCCGATCTTCCAGATCTCGTTTCTACTATCCATTTTCTACGAAACTCAAGATCTCAGGTCACCTCGTCGTCATGATGCTGAATCTGTGGGTTTCGGGCCTTCAATCGGCTCCAAAATCCGATTCTAGTCACCCGTACAGAAATCATTCGAAGAACAATATCTTTTGATCCGCTTCGATCCGTCCATCGCCACCGTAGTCTCACCTCCATGGGGTTGTCCTGATGCCATATCTTCAATTTGGGATCATTTTATTGCACAACAGATGCGCAATAATCCATCGTTCATATCTCCATGAAGAACACGTCGAACGCACACGAAGAACGTGAGAAATCAGGGAATAAAGGAACAACAAATCGAGAGGGATGAACCTCGATCAATGTTCATGTCGATATGGGTTCGACACCATTAGAAGGCTAAACAAAACCAAAATAACCTTCAAGAATCAAATCCACAAAATCCCCGCAAAATCCCATCCCGCAAATACGATCGATCCGTGGGCTAATCTGTTCATGGATTAGTCCGCGTTCATCGTATGAATCTAGAACGGGGAAAGGAAATCAAAATCAAACATCCTACCTAGATCCACGGTGTTTGTTGGCGAAGATTTGGTCATCGCGTCGTCATCACTGGCGAAACCCATCAAGAACGTTGTCTCCTCATTGGGTTTTCCTCCAAAGCCTCCAGAGCCTCTAAGGGTTTCAGGGTTATGAGGTCTGTAACCCTAGACCCCTGCATAAAGTCTTTATTTAAAAAGATAAAATATATTCGCTGCAACAAGATTTAATAAAATATCTTTATTAAATATTTTATTACAGTTACATCTAAAAAATAGATTTCACCACCGACCTGCGTCGTCCGATGTTAGGCCTCACCTAAGTTAAAATCGTTGCTCTGAATGCAACTGTTCCCTCAGATTTCTGATCCGAGCACCCGTTCAGGAGTTACTACACTTTTTCAGGAAAACCCCATATGTGTGTTATTTAATTATTTAATTAAATTTAAACATTTGTTCCGAGATCACCGGGCCTCGGAACTACATGTCGTCTCCAAGACTGGTCTAGAAATAATTCCCATATAATATTAAAAATAATACATGGAAAAATCTGGGACATTACACATATCTTTTTGAAATGTTAAACGATTATCAAAAATATCATATGGGAATTCATAAGAAAGTGGAAACTACAATAAAATTGAAATCCTATGAGTTCAATGTTAATGAATAAGGAATTGTGAGCTTTGATTCAAGACTATGTGTTCCCTTAAATCTTGAGTTAAATAAGGAACTATTGGATGGTGCATATAGTTTGAATTTCTCCATTCACCCAGGAAACACAAAGATTTATTGAGATCTCTAAGAGAACTATTGGTGGGATAACATGGAGATCACTAATTATACATCAAAGTGCCTAGTATATCAGTAAGTGAAGGATGAAAGGTATAAGTATAAGGGGGTGATGAAACAATTACCCATACTTACATGGAAATGGGGAAAACATCACCATATATTTTTTCATCAAACTTTCAAAAGGCATCCAAGGGAAATAATTCTATCTAGGTTTTTATGTATCATCTTACAAAGATAGAACACTTTGTTGCAATTCGAGAGGATTTATCATTGTATCAACTTACATGAATATACATCAGAGAAGTGGTAAGGCTGCATGTGGTACCGATATCAATTGTGTCTAATCGAGATCCAAGATTTACCTCTAAGTTTTATAAAATTATCTAGAATTCTCTAAACATTGATCTGAACATCGGTACGGATTATCACCCTCAAACTAATGGCCAATCTGAGTGGAATATCCAAACACTTAAGGAAATGCTGAGAGCATGCTCAATTGACTTCAAATGAGGATGGGAGAAAAATATTCCTCTATTTGAGTTCTCTTACAATAATAATTTTCAATCAAGCATCCAAATGTCTCCTTATGAAAATCTTTATGGAAAGATTTGCATAACACTATCATATTGGGATGAAGTTGGGGGATGAAAACTTATAGTTCCAAAAATGGTCGAAGAAATGGTGGAGAAGGTTAAGACCATTCAATAGCACATCAAAGCTACTCAGTGTCGACAAAATATCTATGTTGACAATAATAGATGTGAACTTGAGTTTGATTTTTTGAGACATGGTATTCCTCCACATATCTCTATGAAATAGAGTGATGAGATTTGGGAATCAGGGAAATATTAGTCAATTGTATATCAGCCCTTTTGAGATCCTTGATCGCATCAGAGCAGTAGCCTATCGAATAGCACTCTCACCAAACCTGTCTCAAGTACATGATGTATTCCATTTATCCCTACAAAGAAAGTACATAACAGACCCATCACATGTACTCAATCCAGTGGTGGTATCATTGGATAATGACCTTTCCTATGATAATCATTCTTTGAAGATCTTATATCATAGAGAAAGTATCCTAAGAAATAAGACAATGACCCTGATCAAAGTGTTATGGAGAAACCAAAAATTTGAATAAGAAACATGGGAACTGGAGGAAGTGATGAATCAAAGTTACCCTTATCTATTTTAGTGTGGGAAAATCAAATTTCAAGGGAGAAATTTCTAAAATGGGAAATATTGTAACAACCTGAACCGTTATGATTAAAATTTCCCTTTTTTATTTAATTAAATGTCTTATGGTTATAGAAAACACATGAAATTATTTTATTTTATTATATCAAATTGGATTTAAATGACTGTTAAGTATCATTATTGTTGATAATATAGTTATTGAATAGTGATCAAATGACTAGTTTAAATATAGGGTTTTAAAAAATCCATTTATCTTAAACAAAGGAAGTGATAACCTCAACTAGTAGGATCATACCCTATAAATCCCATTTATCAGAGCTTCCGGGGGAGGTAGTGTTTCTAGGATTTTCACTAGGACAATCTCAATCTAAGATCCAACAACTTAATCATGAATGAAACCATTTACGGGAGAAGTTCAAGATCATCGAGATCATGGCCCAAACCATGTTCACCGATTAGCCCCATGAAATCCCCACCATCACACACCTTAATCTTAAGAATTATGATGGTGTATTAAATGGATATGTATCAAGACCCTAGAAATAATAATATGTACATTTTTTGGTATAAAATAATGAATATATTTTGATCCTATTATTGTTACTTTATAAATGATTTATGAAGCACAAAATGTATTTTCACTTAATATTCAAATTCAATTCATGAATTTATGAATTAATGGTTTTTTTAAATAAATTATATTTTAATGTAAAATTATTAATTTTTATAAAATATTAATGATTTTATAATTTTTATAAAGTCAAATGTAATTTTTATAAGGGTTCAAAAAAATGTTATTGCCAAAAACCCGTCATTTTCAATAAATATCAGTTTTTATTGTAAAGATGAAAATTAAAATATTTAGAAGATTGTTTAGATAAAATGAATATTATTTTTGGTATCATAATGTTAAAATTATCTAATGGTGAATTTTTCATAATTTTCTGAGACATGCAAATTTTCGGGTAAAAAATAAATACCGTATAAATATACCTTATGTTTTATTACATCATAATGACCCAAAAGTGATATAATAAGTAATATAAATAGTATCCATGACAAAATATATTTTGTTAATCTAAATTAATTTAACTTTAAGTTTATTTTATTTATTTTGTAAATCCATTATTAATCCTCCAAAACTTATAATATATATTAAGAGTTTAAAATAATTTCTTTAAGATTGTGACTCACCTCCACATCACCAGTGATAATATTTTAATAATATATGCAATTTTCCTTATAATATAATTTTTAACACTCACATTTGGCTGAAACCATGGGCAAAAACCATGGTATGTTTTGTGTTTTTGGATATTTTATTATATAGAGTCCAAAACCAAAATAATAAAGAAATCTCCCTCCTTTCTAATATAAACCTACCCAATCCCAAATTTTTATTCACTAAAACTAATTTAATCATAACCAAACTCCTCCCTTTACTCCCTATAGTCCTCCCAAGGCACACCCAAGCTCTCAATAATCCCTTCCCAAGCCTTTGGAGTCACACATTCAAGTAAGGGATCTTCAACTCTCCTCTTTTATCAAGCACTCATTTTAATGTTATGTATTTTAATTTCCATTTTATTATGGTTTGATATGTTATTTCATGTCCCCCTTACTTTATAGTTTATGTATAAATGATTATATCCCCTTTAAATCTCATGTATCTCTCCTATGAACCTTTATGAACACCTTTTACCATGCTAAAATTTTTGTACTGGATCTTTCCTTTCTCCTCTTTCTTCAAATTTCTTTATTATGTTATAACTTTTATATCCAATTACTTATGTTTTGATATGTATTTACATGTCCCCATTATTGTAAATTTAATTTATAAATTATTAGATACCCCTTTATTTCTCACTAACCATTTTTTATGAATTTTTATGTGACGTGGTTATGCTGCCGAAATTGCACCGTGATTTTCCATTCCAAAAAAATTGTGTAGTGAATACCATACTCATTTTTCTACCAGGGGTATTCACCTTTATGCATATATAATTATTTATTGGATACTTACATGTTTTTATTCCACATTCCTTGATCTTGGAATAAATTTTGATATTTAATGAATCCATGTTATATGATCTATGTGACACACTTAAGCATGAGAATGAAATGATTTTGAAGGGTTCCCCTGATAATGCTCCAATGCATTGGGTAATGTTTAGTATCATGATACGTCATGTTGGGATGTAAGGTTTACCTAATTTATTTATGAAAAATTTTCCACCATTATGTCTTGGTGGTTTTATCCTTGACCTATGTTTATGATGCAGTGTTTTAATTTGTTGCCACATTTCCCATGTTGTGATTATCATGTTATATCATTCTTTATTATCCATGTTCCTTTTATGATCCATTGATATGCCTATTTTATAATATGTATTATCTTCTTCATGTTATTCCATGTTTATTCCCTTACTGGGCTTTATATCTCACCCCTTTCTTGTGTATGTCCTCAGGTTATCCCATGCCGTGTTTAAGTATGAATGAACATTTTAGTCATGTTAAAGAAGTTTTCAATAAAGATGTGTTTCTTGTGTTTTAATTTGTTATGTAATGTACCTAATTTCTCAAAGAAACTACTCCTATTGATCTTATGGATTGTATTAAGTGTAATTTTATATAATAAATCATGTTTAAATGTGAAAAAAAGAGAAAGGTTGTTACAGTTGGAATCATAGGATGCGTATACTTATTTTGGGGATTAAGATTAGAAAACTCTAGTAAAAGTATTAGGATTATAGAACTCTAGAGAATTCTTTATGGATAAGACTAAGTATAAGAAAACATACCTAAATTTTGGTATGCATATATTATGTGGTTTATCAAGAAAATATATCATTTTCTGGATACTAAAATTGGATGTGGTTTTGGAACAAATGTACCTAAGGGTAACAACTCCGACAAGATATTTCGAGACTAACTCAGGATAATCTGTTTTATGATAATAGACCTTACTACGCACATAGTTTGACACTTCTGAGGTTAATTATTTGGTAGATTAATAATCTCATTACAAACCATTATTAAGGGAACAAAAAAATCACATAAGAATATATGTTAGGAAATAGATCATGGATAACATAGATTGAATCCTAGAAACTCATAAGTTGAGGAGATAAATGTTATATATAATTTATCCCTATATTTTCATTGGATTACCCTTTATGTTTATAATAGTTTAAAATACTCATCCCTAATTTTTCCTTTATTATATCCAATGGTTGGTAATATTAAGAATTGGGTTAACAGCTGATGTGAAGGGAAATGTGATGACTACCCCAATGAGATGCTCAATCTGATGGGTGCAGTAATCACAAACTTTTTCATGATAATCTCTCAAATAACTCATGTTTTGAATAGAAACCTAGATCAAGAGAAGTGAAAAAACTCCCTAAGAGAGAACAAGATGAAATCGAGAGCTTCATGTGACAAAGGCCTCCTACTTTCAATGGATCATCGGACCCCTTAGTCATGGAACAATGGATCAACTCCATTGAGAATATCTTCTTCATCCTTTAATGTTCTGAATAAGAGAAGGTTCATCTGGATATTTATCCTTTGGAGGGAGAAGTTGATCAGTGGTGGACATTAATCAATAATACGAAGCTTGAGGAAGATATAAAAACAATGGAGTGAAAGGAATTATGTAAAATATTTTTCGATAAATATTTTCCTCAAACTCTATGTCTTAAAATGGAAAGGAATTTACTTTACCTAAAGAAAAAAGATGAAGAATATATTGGTTTTTATGAGTAAAACTTCACAAGACTTTCCTAATATGTATTTGGTTTTTTTTACCCATGAATACAAGGTTGTACAATTCTTTGGTGGGATAAATTCTAGTCTACAAAAAGCCTCTGCAGACTGTAACTTTGATAGCTATGAGGAAATTTTATGACATTTCCTCAAACTCAAGATTGAGATCTGATAATCCTGAGGGTGTTGTGGGGATAATAATTAGAAATTGGTGTTTAATTATAGTGGTCTGGTCGATAAATCTAATGGGGCTAAGAAATTTTAGCATCCCTCTTTTCAAATCTATGAAACGAAGCACCCCAGAAATTGCTTAAGGAGAACAAGGAAATTTTTTAGGTAAGGAAGAGAAGGGAACCTGACCAATGATTGCTGATAGGATAAACCCACCAATGTGAAATAGGAAATGAATGTTTTAGTCAAGCCTAAATGCATTGTTCACTTCTTCAACTATAAGTAACCAAAGAACTTTGCAAACCAGTGCACTAATCTAAGGGTTTATAGAGGAAACCAACAACTCCAAGGTAGTAATGGTGATATTTTTCCATCACTACCACCGAAGTGGATCTCGACAACAAAGTGGTGATAGGTACACTATTTATTCATTCAAGATAAGAGAATTTAATTTTGGATTCTAGTTATACACATACCTTTATATCAAAAACGTTTAGTATAACTATCCAAACACCACCACAAATCATGGAAGTAGAGATATTGGTGAAAATGGAAAATGGGGAACTATTGTGTCCCAAGAATATAACTCCTCCCCTGTCAACGTTTGTGGACTAAACTTCCTGATGAACCTTGTTATACTCCCTTTTGTGTAATTTTATGTAATTATAGGCATGTATTGGCTTTCCCTATATAGAGATAACATAAATTTCTGTGAGAAAAAAATCACTCTCCATATAGATAATTGACCCCCAATTCTATACAAGTGCAAGGAGGATGATGAATCTTCTTTAGCACCATCATCTCAAGCATAGATATTATTAACCTATGAGTGAGTTTATCTAGATAAAATGATTGATTCTAAGGAAGGTATCATCTTTGAAGACATGCCTATTGTGAGGGAATACACTAATGCGTTTCCCAAGGAATTTTCTAGTCTTCCTCCTAGACAATTGGTCGAATTTTAAATCGATCTTATACCTGGGGAATTGCCAATACCCAAGACTACATATAGGATGGTTGTTGTATAAATTGAGGAACTAAATAAACAAATACTGTAGAATCTAGATAAAGGATTCATATGCACAATTTCTTCACCATGAAGTGCACCAATCTTCTTCATCAAGAAGAAGGATGGTTCAATGCATCTTTTCATTGATTATCATGAGCTCAACAAGATCACGATAAAGAAAAAGTATCATTTTCCATGGATTGATGACTTGTTTGATCAGATAAGTAGAGAACAATACTTCTATAAGGTGATTCTTTAGTTGGGATATTACCAATTAAGGGTGAAAAGGGAAGATATCCCCAATACTGCTTTTCATACGAGTAATGGGCACTATCAGTTCATAGTGATTCCATTTGGACTCACTAATGCTTCATCAATCTTCATGGAATTTATGAATAGAGTCTTTATAAATTATCTACAAAAATTCATGGTAGACTTTATAGATGATATTCTAATATACTCTAAAACCAAGGAGGACCTTGAGGATCATTTGAGAACTATTATAAAGACCTTATGAAAGGAGAATCTCTATGAAAAGTACAACAAGTGTGAGTTATGGTTGAAGGAAGTCTCGTTATTTGGTTATATAATCACAAGAAATGGGATATATGTGAATTCTTTAAAGACAAAATCAATTAAAGGATGGTTGAGGATAACATCTATGACAGATATCCATAGTTTCCTTTGGTTGGCTGGATATTATCACTGATTTGTGATAAATTTCTCACTATTATCAAACCCTCTTACCAAGATAATTCAGAAGGGGGTCAAATTTTCTTGGAAGGATGAGTATGAAAAAAGATTCATGGAGTTGAAAAGGAGGCTTATCACTACCCATGTGCTCACACTACCCACAATTGGGGAACATTTCATAATTTTCAATGATCCTTCGAAGAAGGTATTGGGCTGTGTGTTGATGAAAAATCACATATTCAAATCCTATGCTTCAAGATAGTTGAAAATTCATGAGAAAAACTATCCCAAACATAATCTGTAGTTTACAGTAGTGATCTTATCCTTGAAAATTGTATATCTTTATCTCTTTGGGGATAAGTGTGAAATATATATAGATCAAAAGAGTCTTAAATATATATTCATATAAATAGAGTTGAATATGCACCAACGAAGATGGTTAGAGATCATAAATTATTATGACTTCTAAATCCACTATCATCTTGGGAAAGAAAATAAAGTAGTGGATTCTTTAAGTAGAAAGGATCCTACAATTCTATCATCAATGAGAATTTAGAAGGATCTGATCTTCTTATATTTGAAGAGGATGGGCATGGTAATCATAAAGGAAGGAACATCATCAATATTTTCACAAATTATTTCTCAACCATCTCTTATTGAAAGATAAAAGTATGATAAAAAAGATGATGTGGTAATTCAAAAGAAAGTGGAAACTATAAGAAAATTTAAATCCTAGAATTTCAATGTTAATGAAGAAGGAATTGTTAGATTTGGGTCAAGACTATGTGTTCTATCAAAACTTGAGTTAAATAAGGAACTATTGGATGATGCACATAGTTCAACTTTATCCATTCACCTAGGAAACAGAAAGATGTATCGAGATCTCCGAGAGCACTATTGGTGGGATAACATGAATAAGGAGATCACTAATTATACATCAAAGTGCCTAGTATATCATCAAGTGAAGGCTGAAAGGCATAATTCTAAAGGGTTGATACAACCATTACCCATACCAACACAAAATGGGAAAACATCACCATGGAATTTATCACCAGACTTCTAAAGAAATCCGAGGGAAATAATGCTATCTAGGTTGTCATGGATCATCTTACAGAGACTGAACACTTCATTATGATTCGAGAGGATTTATCACTAGATCAAATGGAATAGATATAAATCATATAATTGGTGAGGTTGTATATAGTACCACTATCGATTATGTTTGATTGAGATCCGAGATTCACTTATAAGTTTTGGAAAAGTATCCAACATGCTCAAAAAACTGAGTTGAAATTCAGTATGGCTTATCACCCTCAAACTAATGTCTAATCTGAGTGGAATATCCAAACACCTAAGGAAATTTTGATATAATTATCAATTGACTTAAAAGGAGTATGGGACCAACATCTTCCTCGGGTCGATTTCTCTTACAACAACAGTTTCCACTCGAGCATCCAAACAGCTCCTTATAAACCCATTTATGGGAAGAGGTGAAGAACACTAACATATTGGGATGAAGTTGGGGAACGAAAACTTTTAGGTCTATAAATGGATGAAGAAATGGTGGATATGGTTAAGACCATTCAAAATCACATCAAATATAATCAGAGTCGAAAAAATAACTATGATGATAATCATAAATGTGACCTAGAGTTTGATGTTGGAGATATGGTATTCCTCTACATATCTCCATGTAAGAGAGTGATAAGATTTGGTAAGAATGTAAAGATTAATCTAAGGTACATAGGCCCTTTTTAGATCTTTGATTGCATTGGATTAGTGGTCTATAGACTAGCACTCCCACCGAACCTGTCTCAAGTTTATGATGTATTCCATGTATCCCTCTTAATAAAGTACATACTAGACCCATCACATGTACTCAATTCAGAGGTCTTGCCATTGGATAATTACCTTTCTTATGAGGAGCATTCTTTGAAGATCTTAGATCATAGAGAAAAGGTCCTATGAAATAAGACAATTCCCTTAGTCAAAGTGTTGTGGAGAAACCAAAAGTTTAAACAAGCAATGTGGGAACTAGAGGAAGTGATGAAGCAGAGTTTCCCTCATCTATTTTAGTGTGGGAAAAAAATTTAAGGTGAAATTTCTAAAGGGGGGGAGATTGTAATAACCCGAACTATTATGAATAAAATTCCCCTTTTTGATTTAATTAAATGTATTATGGTTATAGAAAACACATGAATTTATTTGATTTTATTATATATAATTGGATATAAATGACTATTAAGTATCATTATTGTTGATAATATAGTATTTGAATAGTGATCAAATGACTAGTATAAATATAAGGTTTTAAAAAATCCATTTGTCTTAGACAAAAGAAGTGATGGCCTCAATTAGTAGGATCATACCCTATGAAGCCCATTTATCAGAGATTCTGAGAGAGGTAGCATTTTTTTGATTTTTCATAGACTAATCCCAATCTAAGATCCAATAACTTAAGCATAAGCAAAACCATTTACGGGATAAGTTCAAGAACATCGAGATCACAACTCAAACCATGTTCTCCGACCGGCCCATGAAAGTCCCACCATCACACACCATACTCTTAGGGAGTATGATAGTGTATTAAAGGGATCTATATCAAGACCCTAGTAATTAGAATATGTATATTATTTTTTATGAAATAATTAATATATTTTGATCCTATTATTGTTACTTTGTTAGTGATTTTTAAAGCAAAAATTGTATTTTCGCTTAATATTCAAATTCAATTAATGAGTTTTTGAATTAATGGATTTTTGAAATAAATAATATTTTAATGTAATATTATTATTAAATAATTTTTATCGTATATAAATGATCATATAATTTTTATGAATTCAAATGTAATTTTTATAAGGGTTCAAAAAAATGTTATTTCCAAAAACCCATTATTTTCAATAAATATCAGTTTTTATTTTAAAAGTGAAAATTAAAATATTTAGAAAATTATTTAGATAAAATAATATTTTTTTTAATTAGAACATAAAAATTATCCAATGGTGAATTTTTCATAATTTTCTGTGACAGTCAAATTTTCGGGTAAAAATTAAATACCATATAAATATACCTTGTGTTTTATGACATCATAATGACACAAAAGTGATGTAATAAGTAATATAAATATTATACATGACCAAATATATTTTTTCCATTTAAAATAATGTGAATTTAAGTTTATTTTATTTATTTTCTAAAGCCATTATGAATCCTCTTAGACTTATAATATATTTTAAGATTTTAAAATCATTTCTTTAAGAGTGTGACTCACCTCCACATAACCAATGATAATATTTTAATATGTTAGGATCTTTTAAATATAACATAATGTATACCAATCCCATTTGTAAGAAACTATGTGCAAAAACCATGGTATGGTTAATGGTTTTGGATAATTTATTATGTAGAGTCCAAACAAAATAATAAATAAATCCGCCTCCTTTCCTATATAAACCCACCCAATCCCACATTTATCTTCTATAAAATTAATTTTGGAACATAAAAAATTCTTCCTCCCCTATATAGATTCCTCCCAAGTAACCCCAAAGCTCTTAAGAATACCCTACCAATCCTTTGGAGTCACACATTCAAGTAAGGGATCTTTCACTCTTCTCTTTTATCAAGCTCTAATTTTAATGTTATGTCTTTTAATTTACATTTTATTATTTTGGGATATGTTATTACATATCCCCATTAATTTCAATTTTATTTATAAATTATTATAACCCCTTAAACTCTCATTTATCTCTCCTATTAAACTTTATGCACACTCGTTACCATGCTGAAATTTTGTAAGGGTTCTTTCCTTTCTCCTCATTCTTCAAGTTTCTTTATTATGTCACACCTTATATATCCCAATACTTATGTTGGTAAATGTATTTACATGTCTCTATCACTGTACATTTCATTTATAAATTATCATATACCTCTTTATTTCTCATCTAACATTTTTTATGAATTTTTATGTGTCGTCGTTATGCTTCTGAAATTGCACAGTGATTTTCCATTCCAAAACAATTGTATAGTGAATACCATACCCCTTTTTCTATCAAGGGTATTCACCTTTATACACATATATTTATTTATTATAGAATTTAATTTATGTATTACACATTCCATTATTGTGTAATAAATTATAATGTTGAATGAATCCATGTTATATGATCTATGTGACACACTTAAGCATGAGAACGAAATGATTATGAAGTGTGCACCCTGATAGCGCTCCAATGCATTGGGTAATATTTAGTATCATGATACATCATGTTGGTATAGGGGTTTTACCTAATTACTTTATGTGAAATTTTCCACTATGATGTATTGGTGGTTATATCCTTGAACTATGTTTATGATGTAGTGTTTTAAGTTGTTTCCACATTTCTCATGTTATGATTATCATGTTATATCATGCCTTATTATCCATGTTTCTTTTCTGATCCATTGATAAGATTATTGTCTGAAATTTATTGTATTCTTCATTTTATGTCATGTTTATTCCCTTAATGGGATTTATAGCTCACCCATTTCTTATTTATGTCCTCAAGTTATCCCATACGGTGTTAAGTAGGAAGGAATGCTTTGGTCATGTAAAAAAAGTTTTCAATAAATATGTTGCTTTTCATGTTTTAAGTTGTTATGTAATGTACCTAATTTCCCAAATACACTAGACCTATTGATCCTATAGGTTGTATTAATTGTAATTTTATGTAATAAATCATGTTTAAATGTGAAATAAAGAGTCAGGTTGTTATATTTGATCTATATAAGCTTGATACATTCATTAACATTAAAATAATTTATGTAATAACTTTATATTTCATTAATTGAATGTGACTAAAATATTTATAAATTATTCCCTTGGTTTTAAATTCATATATATTTATAGAATTTGGAAATCGTACATTTGTTATTGCATACCCTTTATGGTTGAAGAGTCAAATTCTATAACACTAATACAGGAAATAGACATTCCATGGTGTTTCGAAAACCCTTATGGTATCTCAAATAATCCCATCGTATGGAATAATTAGTTCTTCCTAATAACTCTCTTATAATTCAGTGACCTAATAGGTTTCTCAAAAAAATTATTAGACTTCCCCAACTAATGTTTCTTCTTATAGTTTGAGCTCTTAACCACTTTTATTATCGACACAACACCATTACCTAAGCATTTCATATTACGTTCATTTATTCTAAACACCTTGATAATATCATGTAAAATTTTCTTGAAATTATTCTTCTTGTTATAACATTTCAATAGATTATAATATGATTAATTATTTAACTAAAACAAGTCTTATAAGAAATATTTTGTCTCTCCATGCCATTAGCAAACTAAATCATTTTGAGTATCTTTGAAAATTCTAATCATATTGAGTATATTAGTGAAGAAAAAAATTTATATATATATATAATTCCATTGAAACTTTTCATGAATAATTATATTATTAACATAAGAATCTAAATTCACCTATTAAACAATTTAATATGTTTCTCTAACACATAGAATTTTCCTTTATTATAAACTTTTCTTATGTTTTGGTACCAATTGAGAAAGTACTTACATTCACTTTTTCATTACCTAATATTGATCTAATGTTTGAGATAGATGATTTTGATGTTATTTATCTAAAATAGAAAATTTTATCAGATGATAATCATGTTTTATTATAATTAATAAGGAATTTTATTAAATGGGTTCCCACTTAAATTATGTCCCCTTTAAAATTCATCATATCCATTAGTGGGAAAAGATCTATATTTCACTAAGTAATGAATCCTATTGGATTTTCATATCACCACATAGTTATTTAGATAAATCATCAACCCAATAATATTATATATGACTCTTGGATAATAGATAATACAAATTCTTGCCTAATCCATCATATAGATAAACCCAAATCTATTCCTCTGGTATCCTTTCTAATGGTTTCCTTGTTAAGTGTAATTCAAAGAAAAATGCCAAGAAAAGGATAACAAAATACAATCCAATAGAACTTGGATTTGGAAATAAACTACTTGTTGGAGGACACAGGCTCACCCATTACTTTCTTTCCTTGCACAATATAATCCAGGGGCACCTAGATTTGGAATTAAACTAATCGGTTTAATGATCCAATTCTTAACAAGTTCTAATTTTGGAGGAATCTAACACTTAATATTTTAAGGGGATTTAATCTCACCATATTATCTCATATTTATACCCTTATGTATGCATGATTCTAAAGATTTAGTTTTGGAATATTATTCCCTACACCAAATAAATATGTTCAATTCATATTTATGTGTAAGTCTTTACACAATCCACAAGTTTGTGTTACTCACCCAAAAATATGAGCCAAACATATTCATACATATCTAAATAAATCACATGTATAAGTTACATGAAATTTTCTTATAAAGGTTTGGAATTACATGAGATTTATAAAACCCACACAAGTAATATTTAAGTGATAGATATCCAACGCCTCACATTTCTAGATCAAGGTACAAGCCTTTAGACTAGTGGGTAGTCCGGATCCATGTCTCTCTATATGAAGTGACTTTACTTCAAGAGATAATTCAGTTCATAATAATTCTAAAGCCTAATATACACAAATTTTGATCAAAAAATAAATCCAAGTTAATACCCTAAAAACAAACTGAAGTTTAGGTAGGTAAAAACTAAATCTTATTTTGATTCTCCTAACGTGTAATAGAAGGCTTAAAAATTTCACAATAAGTTGTTTAACATTTCAAACTAAGGCATACACATATTCATTATATAAAAAATTATATCTATGGATAAATAATGGAATATTTTTTTTAATAAATGAAAATTTCAAATATTTAAACATGATACAGCCATTTATGGGCTATTAATAAATAAAATATAATTATAAACATTTTATAATTAATCTTTAATCATTATGGATATTCTGTAATAATTAATATAAACAATTTGAATTCAAAAAATAATATGAACTCTTCACATTATGTAGAAATTTTACATCATTTGAATATCACATTTGTAAAAACTATTTAAACGACTGATCAAATTAATTATCAAAGCATTTTTTATGTGATTTAATTAAAATCCCAAATCATTCCCCTTTAATTTGAATAGTTCAAAATAATAATGTAATTATGAACATTTCATAATTTAAATATAAACTATTTATATTTTTTCATTATTTTTTAATTTATAAACACTTTATAAATTACCTATATGATTTTTAAATGAACATTTTATTTCTAGATCATAAGGAACATCATATAATTTGGTAAATGGTATTTTAAATATTAACATTTAATATTTTGAATATTTTATTAATAAATTTTTTATAAAAATGTATATAATTAATTATAAACTATTTATAATTTATTAATAAACTCCTTATAAATTAAAATATTCCCAAAATATCATTCATTGTGATTTAAAAAAATTATAAACCATATAAATTTTTAAAATACGTTTTTAAAACTAACTCTTTAATATTGATAGAATATTTATAATAATTATCCCAAAAACATTTAATCAATTAATTATAAACACTATATAGTTAATTAATTTATAAAACACTTATAAATTTTATAAATATTACAAAATAACATTTTCCATTATTTATAAATAATTTATAAATAATCTAATTCAATTCATAATTGAATTTTTATTAATAAATAAACATTTTATTTATTTATCGAAAACATGAGAAATAAATATGAAATTTTCATATATAATTTAGACTTGAAAATTGCTATTTTACAAAGCCTAACACTTATCACTTATAAACAAATTATAAAATATAAGCAGATATAACAAAAATAAATATATTTTTTAAATTTCCATTACCCTTATCCTAGAACCTTTCTTGCGTAATCATAGTCTAAAATTACCGTTACCTAAAGGATTTTGAATAAGGGTGTCTTGTTATGACCCTTGTGTAGAACCATTTGCGTAAGGGTAGTCAGTGATGACCCTTATACATAAAAATTTTGTGTAAGGGTTGTCTGGATTACTCATTACATTCTGGCATAACAAAATGATGCTCTCTTTTATATATGTCTTCATTTCATGCATGATTTCACAAATCCAAAAACATGGACGGATCTGATACCACTACATGGATTCATAGGGACACTTATTAGAGGTATCATAAGACCTCAAATCCCAATCCTAATATCACCCATGTAAAGATATATGAAAACTGAGTAAAACTGGAAATGAAAATATGCAATAAATGATATATATCTTGCATCAAAACTGCAACCTACTACTATCACCAATAATGCCCCTTTGAATGGTCTTGAAATATATCACCAATGTGGTGGATAAAAGCCTCCCCCCTCCAAGGTATCAATGGTATACACCTAAATCATTGATCATACGAACGATATCCACCAACCTCAATGATGTGCTAGCACCTTATAAGGCTAAGGAGGCAGATAAAGAGAGCTTCTAGAACATGGAGATTTAACCAAGTATATAGTACGCCAAATACACCATGAGGACACTCTTTAGACATTTGTGTGTATTAACTCATATGTTATAATGCATGAGTTAATACCTTGGTCAATGCATGCATCGTATGCATTACTCACTTCATGTTACAACTCTTGTAACACGTCTTTAATGACAGCTAAGCATGTAGGAGTATTGGGTGTTGTAGCCATGCATCACATGCAAGCTGTATGCCCACCACATGTTGAGCCAATATATTATTTCAACGGTAAAACAACCTCAAATCCATAGCCACCAAAATGAATTTCATGCAATATTGGATTTAGGGCATACTCCTTTCACCACATATATACACATACACATACACATGCACACACATGTGCATACACACATACATACACATATATACACATTCATGCACATGGATACACATAAATACACATACATATACATATATACACATACATATACATTCATACACATTCACATACACAAAGATATATATATATACAAACATACATACACATAAATACACATACATACACATATACAAATACATATATATAAATGCATACATACACATATACATACAAACACATATAAATAAACACACACACACGTATATATATATATACATGAAAACATGCAAACACACATTTTATATACATACATGTATTGACCCCTGTTATTTTTCACTTTTTCCCCTTTTGATGCACTATAATCTTTTTAGTCCATATCAAATATTCACATCAGAAGATCGATGATTATATTAATAAACACACATATACGTGTTATATATAAGTATACTTAAATAAATACATGTTCATTTATATATTTATGTATTTATTTATATAAAAAATTTATATATTACGTTTATATATAATTTTTTAATGTATTTAAATAAATTATTATGTATTTTTACTGATTAATAAAAATTTAATAATTATATATACATAGATTATGAATATAAGATTGTAAAGTCTTGTGTTATTGAACTGGGTTAAAATACGAATGTTTTTGAATTTTTTTCAGTTTATCAACTGATCGTTTTTTTAAACCGAGTTCTAGAATTTTATTTCGAGTGTTGGAACACCTAAAGGTGTCATTTTTGGACTTTCATAATTACCTGATAATTTTCATAGGTGTCCTGATGAGTCTCGAGAACACCGATTTCGGAAAAGTCCATATTAATAGATCTGCACGGGCAATGCACGGTTGTGTTCCAACCTGTTCAGTTTACCTTGTTTAATAAATTATTTAATTTAATTAAATAATATTATATGAGAGTTTGTAATTATTAAAAGAAGGTTTTAATAATAATAATAATAAAGTTATTATTATTATTATTATTATTGTGGTTGTTTAATTAAATTAATTTTAAATAATTAATTAAATGATGATTGAAGAAATTAATGTGGATTATGGGTTTATCAAAGAACTATTTTATTTAAATGAAGAGTTTTAGAATTATTAAAGGACTATTTATTATTAAATGGAGAAATGTTCTAATAATAATAATGTTATTATTATTGTTATGGTGTCATAAATTATTTTGATGCATTGATATTTTAATTGCATGTTAAAGGATTATATTATTTATGAGAATTTAAGGACACTTTTGAGATTCTCAAAGAAACATTTAATAAAATGAGGAGTTTTAGATTTAATGAAGTGTTGTTATTAAATAGTGGGGTTGGGTTTATCAAATGTTTGAAAAATAATAATAATGAGATTATTATTATTATAGTTTTATGAATGTAATAATTATTATTATTATGGAAATTAAATTAGGGGTTGTGGGTTGGAGTTTTTATCATATTAATGATATTGTAATAAATTGGGAGTTTCATAATTAATTATGAAATTTTTATTAAGATAATAATGAATGAAGAAGCATTTTTAATTAAATGGGGTGTAACATTTATGTTAAAAGATTTTAATTGGATGTTTAATGAGATATAATATTGATGTGAAATTAATGAGGCTTTTGGGTATCTCAAAGAAATGTCTAATTAAATAAGGAGTCTCGTGATTAATAAAGAAGTGTTTTTATTTAATAAGAGGTGTTGGGTTTTATCTAAGGTTGAATAATAATAAAAATAATAATGCAATTATTATTATTATGGTTTTATGAGTGGTTGTTAATAATAATAATAATAATAATGGATTTTTTTGGGGTTTCATTTAATTAAATTAAAGGTCAATAAGAATTTAATTAATCCCTATGAAGCATAGGTTTTTATTTAATTAATTTGTGTTAAGATAATAAATTAAAAAATGATGAGTTGGGAATTATTGAAGAAGGGTAATTTTAAATGGTAATATTAAATAAGGAATAAATGTGCAGTTGGGTTTAATTTAATTAAACCATTTTAAATTTAGATATTGTGTTGTGCATGGGTAGTCAAATGGTGCGGGTTAGCTGTGCGGTTATCCGGTTTTTAAAATGATTTATTTTTATTATATTTTAAATAAAATAAATATTTAATAATAATAATAAGGATGTTATTATTATTATTGTATTAATTTGATTGGATGATTAATGCGGGTTTTCAAAATTAATTGTGAAACATTTATTTAAATGTTAGTTAATGAAGTAACATTATATTAAATGAGAATAATAAATGTTGTTATTATTGTTATATTAAGACTATTAGTTTATCATGGGTGTAATTGATAATTGGGGGAGAGAACATGAGGGTGGCGCACCACCATATTGGAGGAACATGAAAAATGCACCAGGCCCCTCCTTTGAGGTGCGCTACACCCCCCTCGTCAGCTCCTCTTCGCACGATCAAATCCTCTCGATATCTTCTCGAATCTTGTCCGTCTTGGGGAGGTGAGTCCGTCTACATTTGTTTTGTGATTTGCATTGGTCGTTTGGCTCCTCCCTTTCCCTTTTTTCTCAGCCAAAATTCTAAGGTTAAGGTTTTATTGGGTTTCCTTGTTTCTTCAGTTCTAGGGATGTGCAAGGGGCTCCTCTAGACCCTTTGGTCTGTATTCCGACATCTACTGACAAAGGTGAGGCAGATGAGTTCATTTTCATTTTTCCGTCATGTTTTGGGTAAGGTTATTTAACTGTGGTATTGTTTCACATCATTCAATGATGGGTTTTATAATTTATATGAGTCCCTGGTACCTAGTTAGAGGTGCTCTGGTCCTTACTACTTTGATTCTGAGTACCTATTTTAATATTTTGAATTTTATTTATATTATTGCATGGCACGCCCATGAATACAAACACACACATATATACATATATATGTGTGTGTGTGTGTAAGTAAGATATGTATATATAAGTTGCGCGCACGTGCGATTGTGGACTAGTTGTAAAATGGTTTCCACCAAGTATATTAAAGCCCTTCAGATTAAAAATGGTTCCACCCCGAGGTAGGGTCCCAAATACTTAACACTTTATTTAAGAATTAGAGCTTATTTAAATAAAATTAGAATGTGAGTTTCCTTGATTATGATATGTTGATTCATGACACTTTTTGATGTTATTAAATAATGTCGCCCACATGAGATAAATGAGGACTTGAACATGTGTTTACTTTAAGCATGTTTTTCTAATTTGGTTAAAGTGATATGATTAAACAGTTAAATGATTTGGATGTTCAGAATGGGTAATAGGTTAATTAATTGTATAATTAATTATCAAGTCATGAGTTGGAATAAAATTGTGTTTTTTACTGATTATTGAGAATATTGAATATTTGACGTGTTCGAAATATAAATTGGAAACTAGTGATAATTAATGGATGGATTAATTATTACATGTTAAATGGTAAATGGTTATTTAATTGATTATTGGTTAAATAGATAAGATTCAATTAATTAATTAATTGTTTAATTAATTAATTTGCATGAATTAAATTAAGATTGTGAATTGATTGTTTGTTACGACTGTTGGCCAAGGGTACCTTTTGATGCATATTATTTTAACATGCCTTAAGTTGTCTTGGATGGAGTTGTTCAAAAATCTGATATGTTGTGTGAGATGGTTGCTAAATATCTGGGCTTTGTACAACATGTTTTGAGGATTATAACATGCATGTAAAGTTTTAAAGTCCTGGACAAATCATTGTTTGAGTGGACGGGTTTAGACTTGTTAAAGAATTTGGATAATTAAATGTTGAGTAAATTATTTAGTTGGATTGCTAAGAATAATTAATTGTTAATTAATTATTTACTATTGAGATTGTAAATGGTTAATTAATTGTTGACTTATTTTATGGGTGATTTATGTTTTTAATTACTTGTTGAATTAATTAACTGATTGGATTAATTAATTTATGAATTAATTAATGGATGGTTTTGGGGTATTAGACATGGTGTTCCACACCAATGATAAATATATATGTATGATTGATAAATGGGTTGTGAGACAAGGACTGAAGCTCCAAATACTCACAGGGTGCTAGACATGGTGTTCTACACCAATAATAAATATATACGTATGATTGATAAACGGGTTGTGAGACAAGGACTGAAGCTCTAAATACTCACAGGATGCTAGACATGGAATTCTACACCCAGCATGCATGCAAATATTATTTTATGGGTCAGGGACTGATGCTCCAAATACCCATGGGTTGTGAGACAAGGACTGATTCTCCAAATACTCATGAGTGTGCTAGACATGATGTTCTACACCCATTAATTAACATTGGACTATGGGTTCAATTGGTCATACATGAAATGAATTAATGGTTAATGAAAACTATTGTGACTTAATGATTTGTGAATTGAATATGAGAAAGGGTTCAAAATTATTAATGAATTGGGTGAATCACTGTTAGTGGACGGACCCAGGAGCGAATCACTATTTTAGTGGATGGGCTCGGAAATAGTATATGAATGATTAAATTGAATAACATATAACACGTTATCTAATCCAAAGAACAAGCTTGGATTTGGTCTTTACTTTGATTACTTAGATGCTCTTTAGAGACATCTGTGGTGAGTGACTTATATGGGAGATGTCGGGCGTAGGTCAAATCTCAAGACTTTAATAATTTAATGGGATTTGAATATTGATAAATGAAAATGATTATGTAATTATTGTTGAGTATGCATGACAAATGTATAATGCAGGTTCAGACACCAACTGAGGGATGAAGCAAGTACTTGGGTATATAGCTACATTGTACAGCTTACTTTATTTATGCATGCCTTCACACGATTTAATTTATTTTTTAAATGTCTGGATTTGGGGTAGACACTGGTGGTCCCGACCTACTGAGATTTATATCTCACACCCTACTCAGGCTGCCATTACACTGGGTTACCTGAGTAGATTCTATTTGGTTGCAGGATTGTTCTGTTTGCATTTACTTGGGAGATAGGAGCAGAGGACCGAGCGGAAGCTCGGGATGCTCGAGGAGACTGCCCTCAAGGTTTGGAGTCATTATTTATTTATTTTTGTAATGTAATGTTCAGAATTCTGTTTTGTTCATTGTTTTCCATTTTTTGTATCATTAGCATGTCATGCATGCATTTTCTATATAATTGATGTTGGATATTTTTTTGTACAAGATTTATAAAATCTACCTTCTGCTGCTTTATCATTTATTATACTGCTTCCGCTATTTATTGCTATTGTTTGTTATTTACTTTAATATACTGTTGTGTAACTCTGATAAGAGGGTATAGTCTCCCCACTAACTATCCTTAGACCCTCGCGGCTAGTCGGCAGCCTCTGGCATACGGGGAGACGCGCTTGAGGTCATGTGGTGACCGGTCCGGCCATTGGTTTAGTGGTGAGTCGGGTCGGGACGTTACAAAGATCAATGGTAGTTTTTTATTTTAATATGAATTTCAATTTTAAATATACATTTTACATGTATATTTATATATAACCAAATATAAATACATATATATATATATATGCAAACACACACACATATTATTATAAATATATATATATATATTGTAAATATATATTAATATTATAAATTATATAACATGAATATAAATATATTATAAATTTTAATACGAACTATACTTAATGTATTTATATATTTATTTCTATAGATCATATAATATTTTATAATATATATATGTATGTAATTATAATTGTATATAATTCTAAATTAGAGTACAATATTAAAAATATATATATATTGTATTTATATAAATATATTTTTTTATTTTTTTATAAATCATATTTAATAACACTAACATAGTTCATCCCTTTAACAGTATGAAAAATGGGCTTTAATAGCTATAAAAAAGCATTTTTTTCCTCAGTGCCATTAAAGGGGGGACCCCTTTACCAATGATAGAAAAGAACTGATAAAGGTGGTCGTTTATCATTATTTTCATTGTCGCTCATAAAGGGGGGAATTTATCAGTGCTAGAAATAGCGCTGATAAAATGGGTCTTTTATCAATGCTAGAAATAGTGATGATAAAGGCCCTACTGTTACAGTGTTTTGTTTGAATAACAGAACATTACAGTAAATACACCTGTATACACCTGTATTAAAATACACCTATATGCAAATTAATAATTTAATTGAAATAAAATTTACATCAAGAATACAAAAAATTACTATATTATATACATTTCAAACAATGTTTTGTATAATTACATTTGTAATTACTATCCACAACATTTAAAAACACCAATGTTTCATTATCTTTGGGACCCACATCCCCCTCTCAAAAAATCATAATCATGGTATCAGTTTCCAAAAAAACTACCCCAACCTGATAAAAAGAATCTGCTCGTATAACAAAACAAATCTTATGTTAGTGATACTATAAAAAAATAAATTAAATATAAATATGAAAGAATTCATTAATAAAATGTCAATTTTAGATAAAAGGACACACTTAGAGTCATACCAATCACATTATGCATCGGATTGAGGTGGGGTTTATTCCTACATTTCACAAATTGCTTATGGATCATTTTACTAATGTATCGACATGATATTAATATGTTTCATCAGTTTTGAGTATGTCACTTGTATTTTTTACTAAAATTTCATTTTAAACTATAAACACACAATTTGATTCATACCAGTCACATCATGTGTCATTTTGACATGAGACTAATTCATACACATCACAAGTGACTTATGAATCATTTTCCAAATGTATTAAGACAATACAAGTGCATTTTCTTAGTTTTCAGTTAGTAACACATGTACTAAACTAAATTGTAAATTTTAAACTGATAATGGACACTGTGATTTATACCGAGGATACTGTTTTTTGGATTGAGTTCCGACTGATTACTACACATAAAAAATGAATTATATATCATTTTATTAGTATAAAAACAATCTAAATTCATTTTATTATTTTTGAGTATGCCATTTTTTTTAAATAAAATGTCAATTTTAAATAAAAAGACACACTTTGAGTCATATTGATCACATCGTGCATTGGATTAAGGTGAGGGTAATTCCTACATATCACAAATTAAGTATGGATATTTTTTCTAAAGTTTTGGAATAATAAGAATAACTTTTCTCAGTTTTGAGTATGTCACTTTCCTATTTTACTGAAATTTCATTTTAAACTGCAAACACACACTTTGAGTCATACTGGTCACATCGTGTGTTGGTTTGATTTAAGACTGATTATTAAACATCACAATTGACTTATGAATCATTTTAATAAAGTATCAAGGTAGTATGAGAATTTTTTTTCTTAGTTTTCAGTGAGTGACAAAAGTTTTGAACTAAAATATCAATTTTAGACTGATAACAGACACTTTGAGTCATACCGGGCACATCGTGTATCAGATTAAGGTGAAGCTAATTATTACACATAAAAAATAAATTATGGATCATTTTCATCAAGTATCAAAACAATATTAATGTGTTTTACTTGTGTTGAATATGTCACTTTTCCTTTTTATTAAAATTGATGTCAATTTTAAACAAAAAGACACACCTAGAGCCATACTGATCACACCGTGCATCGAATTGAGGTGAGGTTGATTCCTACCCATCAAAAATGACTTATGTATCATTTTAATAAAGTATAAAAACAATATGAATTCATTTTATTAGTTTTGAGTATGTCACTTGTCCTTTTTATTAGAATTAATGTCGATTTCAAATAAAAAAGATATGCTTGGAATCGTATCGATCACAGCATGCATTGAATTGAGTTTTGATTAATTCGTACATATTAAAAATGACTTATGGGTCATTTTTATGAAGTATAAAAATAATACAAATGATTTTTATTAGTTTTGATTATGTCACTAATGTTTTTTACTAAAATGTCATTTCAAACTGAAAACATGCACTTTGAGTCATACCTCTCACATCATGTGTTGGTTTGATGTGAAATTGATTCCTACATGTCACAAATAACATATGAATCCTTTTTCCTAAATTATCAAGACAATAAGAGTATTTTTTATTGGTTTTGAGTGATTTACAAACTTTTTGAACTAAAATGTCAATTTTAAAATGATAACAGGCACTTTGAGTTATAACAGGAACACCATGTATCGGATTGAGGTGTAGCTAATTTATACACATCAGAAATGACTTATGGATCATTTTAATAATGTATCAAAACAATATGAATTTTTTTTCTTGGTTTTGAGTATGACACTTATCTTTTTTACTAAAATTAATGTCAAATTTAAATAAAAATAAACACTTGGAGCCATACTGGGAACACGGTGTATCAGATTGTGGTGATACTGATTCCTACACATAAAAAATGACTTATGTATCATTTTACTAAATTATCAAAATAATATTAATTTTTTTCTCAGTATTGAGTATTTCACTTGTCCTTTTTTACTAAAATTAATGTCAATTTTAAATAAAAATATACACTTATAGTCATAACAGGCTCATCGTGTATTGGATTGAGATGTAGATGATTCCTACAAATAAAAAAGACTTATGGATAATTTTATTGAAATATAAAATCAATATGAATGAATTTTCTTGGTTTTGAGTTTTTCACTTGTCTTTTTTACTAAAACTAATGTAATTTTAAATAAAAATACACAATTGGAGTCATATTGGTAACATTGTGCATCAAATTTCAGATGTTACAAATAACTTATGGATTTTTATCCTAAATTGTCAAAAACTGAATGCATTCTCTCTTTTTTGAGTATGTCACTTTTGTTTTTTACTAAAATGTCATTTTAAACTGAAAACAAATGCTTTGAGGAATATCAGTCATATTGTGTGTCAATTTGATGTGAGACTAATTCATAAACATAAGAAATGACTTATGAATCATTTTTATAAATTATGAAGATAATCGGAGCAAATTTTCTTAGTTTTTAGTAACTAATTCATTTTTTAAACTAAAATGTCAATTTTAAACTAATAGTGGACACTTTGAGTTATATCGGGCATATAATATATCATATTGATGTGAGGTTGATTCCTACATGTCAAAAATAAATTATGAATCATTTTCCTAAATTATAAAAATAATATGAATGATTTTTCTTTGTTTTGATTATGTCACTTGTCTTTTCTACTAAAATTAATGTCAGTTTTAAATAAAAATACGCACTTAAAGTCATACTAGGAACATCGTGTACTAGATTAAGGTGTGGTTGATTCTTACATGTTACAAATGAATTTTGTATCATTTTCCTAAAGTATTAAAACAATATGAATGTTTTTTATTAGTTTTGAGTATGTTATTTCTCTTTTTTACTAAAATTAATGTTAATTATAAATAAAAAGACACACTTTGAGTCATACTAGTCATATTGTGTGTCGGATTGAGGTGAGGTTAATTCTTGCACAAAAAAATGACTTATAGATTATTTTCCTAAATTATTAAAACAATAAGATGTGTTTTCTCAATTTTGAATATGTCACTTGTGTTTTTTACTAAAATTAATGTCAATCTTAAATAAAAAGACACACTTGGAGTCATACTAGTCACACCGTGTATCTGATTGAGGTGTGTATAATTCCTACACATCACGAATGACTTATAGATAATTGTATTAAATTATAAAAATAATATTAATATATTTTCTCAGTTTTGAGTATGTGATGTGTATTTTGAACTAAAATGTAAATTGTAAACTAAAAACATACAGTTCGAGTCATACCGAGCACACTAAGTATCATATTGAGGTGTGGATGGTTGAGTATGTGATGTGTGTGTTTCTTTCAAATGTCTACAAAAAGATAGAAAATAGATAACTATTCCATTTTGATGGAATAAGAAACTTCATGCTTCTTGAAATTCCCCATCCAAAAGAACCATGTTCTCTCTTTTCTAGCTTTCTACCGACAGTTAAAATAAAATTATTACTTCCTAAAAGATATTTTAAAAAAACTAAATAATTATTAGATAAAAATGATAAGAAAAATGACTTAAAAATGGTAGATAAAATGGTGAAAAAAATAACTAAATAAGTAGTAGTAATTCACTTTTTCATGATGTATGTATACATTATTGACCCGTTTCCTTATGGACATTATCTCAGTTATAGCCTCAAAGTTTAATCACTCATGAGCATGAGCAGCTTCAAACAAATCACCCCAAATCAAGAAAAATAATTCACATGTATATGAAAATAATTCTTATGTTAGTAATACTATAAAGAAATAAATTAAACATAAATATGAAACAATACAATAATAAAATGTCATTTTTAAACTAAAACCAAAAAATTTGAGTCATACTAGGCACACCGTGTCTTGGATTGAGATTTGGTTGATTCCAACATGCCTTTTTATCCTATAGTGTATGATCATAGTATAGAATTGAATCATCCTTGTTGAAAAATTAATTTATTCATAATATTTATGAAAATTAACAATAAAAGTATTAGATAAAAATGATGAGGGAATTAACTAAAAAATTTAAATAAAATGATGATAAAATGAACTAAATAAGTAGTAGGAAGTCACGTCTTCATGATATATGCATACATTCTGACACCAGGTATGTTTCCCAATTATTTATAAAAATATCTATTTCTTATTATAAATATAAGGAATTTTGATAGTCATGGTAGTACTGGAAAAATATAAATAAACAAAGGATTAACAAATATTTTAAATGAAATAGTAATTATCTTCAAAAATACCTCTTTGGGGATTCTAGTTTTTTGATGGTATATGAAATCTCTCATAAATTTGAAAACATAATAACCATGATATTTTCTATTAGATTGTTTCAGAAACTATAGAAACATTAATAAAAATAGGTAATCTTTTTTTATATGTTTTTTATAGTGAAATTTTATTATATATACCCTAATACTTATCCACTTGTAGAAGTCAATAGGATCGTTATACACATGGAATTTATTCATTCCATGATTTTCACAATATTTAAACATCGCCCTATCATAAAAAAATTCTTATTAAAACATAATATAAAAAATATCACTTGAATTTTAATTCTAAAACATTGGATTTATTATATTACAAATTGAAAAACTTCATCATGTGTGGTCGGTTTGTTGGGCATCAATGTAGTGAATCCAGAAAATAAATCTTTGTAGTATCCAATGTTACCTATTAAAAGTTATAAGTAATGAATATAATGAAAATATATTTTATATGATTAAATTTTAGATTTTTACCCCTACATTATTGGTAATAAGAAGAGTATGTCATCAATAGGTTTTCTTTCAAACTCTATGACCATTTTTTCACTCTTACATCAATTTGAATGGAAACCAATGAGGTTAGTTCTGTATAAGTGATGTGAGGAATAATGAGTTCATATTTATATTCATAGGTTTTTTAATTTAAATAGTATTAATATAGATGCCTGCAAAAAATATGAACTTTATTTAGTCATAATTAACATAGTAGATCAACTATTGGAAAAAATTATAAAAACACGCATCATGTATACATTTACAACTAAGAATCCAAGACCATCATACTTGAGGATTTCATTTACATTCACCATAGTAATGTAGTATGTAATAGAATCTACATTTATTTTTTCTTCAAAATAAACTATGAAATTACTGCCATTTTATAACCTTGAAACCACATAAACCTTCAATGTCAGCAAATACAGATATTGAATGGGAAGGGTAAAGGTGCATTGTGATGATCTTTTTTATTGGTCAGTTTATCCTTTAGATTGTTTTTATTCAAATTTTCATTTCATCCCCTTCCCTTTTTTCCGTATGTAATAACATTTATTGGTTTAGAAATTTTTCATTAATTGTTAAGGTTTTTCATGAAAAATAAATTGGAAATGAATACCTCCTTGTTGAAATGTTTTTTACAAGATATTATAGCCATGTTATGAATGTTCCAATAGCTTGATCGGCCATATGAATATCTACATCGGTAGGTGGAATATGCAGCTTGACAGCTGGATCATGAGTTATGGTAATCCACACTCTCACATAACCTATTGAAAGTTGTGTATAGTATCTTGAAGTATATTGAACACGGTATCCCTCACAACAAGATGATGAGTGGGTGTTGATAGATATAAATCACAATCATTTTCACCTTGTTGAATATCAGTATAGTAAAGGTATCAATTTCTATATGATTCACATTTCATATAAATAATTATGATAATATTTATTTCCTCATATAAGACAACTCTTTTAGGGGAATGTCTCACCTCAAAGATGGTGGCGGTGGGGGATCATCGCATAGTGGTTTTTCTTAAGTTGTTTCTTCTCTTTGATTCTTTTCCATAAAATTTTCTAGAAACTCAGACTATTAATGAAAGTTTTATTCAAGGGAATTTAATAATGCCTACATATCTTCCATTTTTTTATCTTTATCCCCCTATATTTTTCTTTTCTCAAAATACTTTCAGGGTGTCACCCCAAAACTCGCACCTCTAACACGACCATATGGTTTTGGCCACTTCAAGTCCACTGATTTTAGTTGTTCATCCAATAGATCTGATGATGGTTCTTATGTCTAATTCAGATAAGGAATATATGAATATAAGTAATCATTTTAATGTAATATTTATTTAAAGAAAAACAAATTTTTATTATGTCATATATACACATATTTCTCACACTTTTTGTGTATTTTCGTCTATTAGTATCCCGTATTTATTTACACATACCTCCTTCCCTAGCATAGACATGGGATGGAAGTGGATTTTGATTTGGATTCGTCAATATGAATATAAACATAGGACCATAATTATGTTGTTATTTCATGTAACATAAAAGTATTTTAGTAGATTTAAAATACGTGCCAATTTTTTTCAAGTGAAGTATACCCCATCTTTGATTTATGGTTGGGTGCATTGGTTTTGATGCACATTGCTTATTTTCATCACTCAGTTATTATTTCTTAAATTAAAAATTATTAATTGAAGTGATTAATACATGTATTTTTAAACAATGTATTACTATCCACAATGTACCTGAAAATATGTATCCTCATGAAGGCCAGAAAATGTATCCCATGCTTCTTGGATTATCAATTGTGCATACATATTTGGTGGGTGCGGGTTTATTTTCCCTTAAAAATGTTTGAGATAAAACATCATTAAAATTGTGTGAAAGCCTCTGTTAGCCTTTCCATCAATCATTAATAAAAATTTATATTAGGATTCATCTACTATAAATCACTCTCCAAGGGATAATAGAGAGTAATTTAATGTTTCAATATTTTAGTTGTTACTAAAATGAATAAATTATATCATAATTTTACCCTAATATCTTCCCAAATCAGTTTCTTAAGCACGGTCACAACATGGTAACATGAATCTATAATAATCGTTATACGCTTCTGAGTGGTAATCCCAATGAAACTACTAAACATGGCCTTTTGGGTGTTAATATGCTGATTGAGCACATTCTATCCAACCTCGAATGTGATGCCTTTGTTTTTCACCTTAATAATTTTTGCTAACACCATCACTCTACGGTGATCTTATTTTTTTGGGACATTAGTTCTTCACCATATATTATTTCTTCAGGTTCAAAATAATTTATATATTGTTCCTCCGGATTTTTTACATCGACATGTGCATAAGGTTGTTGTTCCTATGCATTGGGACCATCAGAAAGTTGAGAAACTTGTTGTTCCTCAGGATTAGGAGCATCGACATGAGAAAAAGTAATTATCTTTAGAAGTGATTGAACATTTAATTTAGATTATGTAAATGAAGTAGTGAAAAGATAATGATATGAGGTAATGCAGTTTATATTAAAAAAATATATATAACTTGATTATTGAACAATCTTTTTTTAAAAGGTTAAAATGATGTTTCCCCTCTATTGAGTATCTAAATCCATTCATTGTGGTTTCCTTTAATATAAAATACATCATCAACATTGGGACCTCTATAAAATGATTGTGACATTCCAATGAAAGGTTCTTCCTCAGTTGAATTTCTATATTACCCTTCACTGGTTTTAGTAGATAATAGAACAATTGACCACTTTCAATTTGTGGGATATAGAACATAAAATACTTGTAATACCTATGATTCCATTATAAATGATCTGTCTTTTTACCCTTCCTTACTGAGATCCACTTTCATGAATCTCAATTCATCTATTTTAACAACACTCTTATTTTCAACCCAATTTCAATAAAAAATTGGCACTTGGAATATTGTATAATCCAAATCCAATATTTTTTCTATGGTGCCAAAGTATGACATATTCTCATAAATTGGATTTATTTACTTGGTACTAGATACATGAATAACTTCAGCCACAAGTGTAACTCCACTATTTTTCATGGTATTTCCTTCATCATGTTCATTTGTATAGAATGTATAACCATTAATTAAATAACTATTATATGATAATACATGAATAATTGGTCTTTTGGCTAGCCATCAAATTCATTCTGAAATTGAATCTATATTTTCATCTTACTTATTAAAAATATGGTCTTGAAACCATCCTATAAGCTATTGATTATGTGTATTTGATATCCATCTCTCATTCCTTGATGGATTCTAATGCCTAAGAATTTCTTTGTGGGTTTCAATATATGGGGAAACCATTAAACTATTATGAAAAATGTAAAGGTGGGTCTACTCCTGATATGTAATAGTGATTGTGATAACATCTATTCTAAAAATCCCTTCACCCAAAAGTCACCCAGTGTAACAAGATTTTGGTATACTAATACTTTCCACACCAGAAAATTATTTGATATATAATTAAATGATTTCCTCAAAAATATATCTCTCTACAATACAACAACCTTCTAGCCGAATTTGATTTTTGATATACCCTTTCAAAATTTTCATATACTATTAAATGGGGTACATCCATCTATAATGTACAGGACCACATAGTTGAATATCTCTTACCAATTAAACCATCAAGTGAACCAAAATATCAGATAATTTTTGTGGGAAGAACATTTCCAATTCACATGATATGATGGAAATTTCAATTTCTAGAGTTGGAGATTTCGTCAGGTCTACAACATTGATGCATATATCTTTAAAAAATAAATAGAGCTTGGTTTAGAATCATATGATCAGCTAGAAATCTCATTATATTTTAGGATCATATCCTTCAAGAGAGAAAGTGGTTTAGTAAAACTGGCATCACTCCATCAGTTTCCAGCTTCTAAATTATATGGCTTTAGTACGGCTGACAATGTTGTATATTTAGTACAACCACCATAAAATTGTGTTTTCAAAACTCTTTAACTTAAAAAAATTGGAAAATCATGAAGTTCATCTTCAAATTTCATTATCATTTCCTCAATAAGAACTTCATCATTATTCACACCTGTAATCACATCCTTGATATGGTATTCTTCATTGTCCACACTAGTAATCATATCAGATGATCCATAAAACGCAGTGTTATCCTAGTCACTGGCTACATTAACTTTCTCTCCGTGTTTAGTCCAACATTTATAGCATCAATCTATTCTGTGATAGATCAAGTGTTCTTCTAACTCCTTTTGAATAATTATTCTTGAATAAAAACAATGTAGACATGGAAAAAAGGATTTGAGAAGGGTCATATGCATGATATTTTTCAAACTTAATGAACTCTTTCTCCCCATATTCATACTTGTTTGTCATATTATTGGGATCCATCCATTTTTTATTCATATCCATCCTATTTGATTCTGTGATATTAATATTTAAAAAATAAATAAATACATAAAAATTGGCCTTTCAAATAAGGGGAACCCAACATTTGAATATTTCAAATAATTTCAGCATGCTTTGAAGGAAATGGGTATTTGAATTTAATAAAAGAATTACTCCATTGGTGGTAGGTGTTATCCTCTTAATTCATCCACAATGATCACTAGTACCTGGTATTGGATGACTACTGCTTAGTGTAGTTCAAGAAACATAGGTTCATGTTTAGAAGAGATGGGGGATGCATCTCAGGAAATAAAATGAAATAATAACTATTCAGAAGATGAAGCTGTTGAGGATGAAAATTATCTCCTTAAATCTAAATGTTCTTAGGATGGGGAGTTCGTGAATCACCAAACAAAATTTCTTAATTTTCTATCTAATTTTCAAAAAATCATTAGCAACTTTATGATCCCTATAAGGGTCTCCTTGATTGGTGTAATTGTGAGAAGTCTCAACTGGATGGTCTTACATGAACTTGTGTTGAGATATCCATTGCAGTATCAATAGTAAAATCAAGTATTTAATTAATACATGAAAAGGAAAAGGATTTTGGTCTGAGGATTTAATTTCAGTAACGCTTAGCTTCCGGTGAGTTCAAGGTTGTGGTAGTGGGTTCATGATGTATATCCTATGGGTTGGATGGAGTTAGTGAAATTCCATTGGCATGGTGTTATTATCAATCATTAATAAATATTCACTTTTGATTTACCTAGTGCTACATTGGGTGGGTATAAGGGTTCATCCCACCTAGCTAACATATTTTCATGTCAAACCATCGTTGATCGGGATGTTACCCCATGGGGCACTTTTCCATCTCGATTGGAAATGGCTCTTTCTTGGCTTGGGATCTCTCTAGAGTGATCCATTCATGGGGAGGGGGGTTCTTGTAACGCCCCGACCCCAGTTGCCTAGATTCGGTGCATTATTGCGTAACATTGGTATGATCACAAAAGATCAAGTCTCGAAAGACCGATTAGTTTAGTAGCCTTGTAAACACTAGATACATTCATAAATGTTACATTACATCATAAAGTGAAAATCTACAATAACAAATTCTCCATAGTCCACACTCATATCCTCTTCTGACTATCCCTGCAGGTCATTCATAAAATACTTCTTCACATCCTGGAAAATATTAAAACATTGAAAGGGGTGAGCTCAGATGCTCAGTAAGGATAACAATATCGCAGAAGCTTTCGAAAATAAACATTAACATTTAAGGAAATGTATAACTAAAACAAAAGCCTTTTTAAACTTTAACTTCAGCATAATATGGAAAAAAATAAATTAAATAATGCCATTTACTTACTCGCATGGATATTCTACTAGTGGAATAATCACATGCAATATCAATAACCACTTTCATAATGATGGAATGCATAATGCCAGACTATCATAACCACGTAGCCAAGGCCTCATGCCAAGACCACAAATAAGATTTTGTCAAGGCCTCGTGCCAAGACACTATTTTGTCTCATGAGACCTACCGATGCATCGAGGAGCTATAGCGGGCTCCACCCGTCACTTATTAAGTCCAATGCATTGCTCATATGAATAGGTTTAAACATATCATAAACCATAACATAATCGTATCACATAAAACATGCATAAAGGAAACATAACATTTCCACATTTCAATCACAAGATATCAATACAACACATTGATATAATAAAAACACTTTCAAAACCATTTTCAATACCAAAATTAAAGAAGGTTAAAACTTTGTATTTATTTTTCATTAAAAAAAAGTGAAGGCTTGTAGAGGAAGCCGAAACTCAAATAATAGTCACGGCGGCAGAGAATTCGTTTTCACCGCATATGTACAGAAAGAAAAACATTCCCTTTTTGTCATTTAGTAAAACGCTTCGTATAAAAAAGATTCCTTTTGAATAAACGTAAAAGTCAAAGGGGTTTATACACCGTATAAAAGAAAGTTGTGTACAAAACCAAATATGCCTCAATTTGAGACGAAGTCCTTAAAAAGATAATTTTTAAAATAACATAGAACTATTATGTGTATTCACTATAAGTACACATAAAGAAAGTACAAATACAAGATAGGAAATAATAATATCATGACATAATTTGAAAGTAGGAGATTAACCCAAAGAATGGAAATTGGGTTAAGAAATTCCCTTACCTCGTGTCCGACTTGACTTGATCATTCTTTAACCTCCTGAATAATAAACTAGAGTTAATTTCTATTTACTTAAGAAAATTTTTCATGTTCATTATTCCTTTTATATCACTTATTACCATGTCATGAACATTATGTAATTATTTAAGTTTATAACGGTCTTTTTGTCGATCTTAGGTACTTGAGTCAAAAATAAACTTCTTATAATTACAAGTTGTTCATGTGGTGAAATATAAATTATATCCAGAATTATATTCATAATGTAGATATCATATAAATCATATATATCAATTATATACATTCATTTATAATATTACATAACATTTAGAGGTAAGAAATGAAATGCACCGTTCATGGAGACGGTAAGCCGTACGTACACATAAACGCTACTTTCATTTCTATTTCGTATTTAATGGAATGAAATAATAATAGTATAAATTTGTATTATAATTCCAGTATAATATCATATACAATATCATTTACTCCATCCTTTATACATCCCACATATGGCATTAACGATTCAAATCACTTTGAGGGGGCGGTAGTCCGCACTTCCTAAAATGAAATTATCGCGTTTACCCATAATGGAAATCATAAAGTATGCCATAAATGAGAAATATAGAAGCATAAGGAAAACATAAACATAATATATATCATATATCATATATTAAAATAGTGTCATCAAAATGGCCACCATTAGAGGTGTTAAAAGAATATTGAACAATCATCGTTTCGTGAGGCAGTATTTCGCCACCCACAGAAACAGTATGTTCTTTAACCATTAGACGAAGGTGTGTGTAAGTTTAAACCAAATACTTATCATAAAAACATCCTATTATATTTTAGATACTGGTTTTGTTACAAAATAAAGAAATAAAAAGAGTTTAAGGGGTTGGATAAGCAAAGTAAAACAAAACAACATTAGAGAAGACATTACCTTAAAATCGGGTAACTCTTTTTGATTTGAGCCAAAGGCTTCCTTGGGAAGAATTATGCCCAAAGTGAGGCTTCTAGGAGTAATTGAGGGAAGTTGGGAGAGTATTTGGTCAGAGGTTGGCCGAGCCAAAAGGCTTTGAAATTGTGAGTAAGGTGGTAGTGGTGGGGGCCTTTTATAAGTGGAGAGGAGGGGCACTCTTGGAAAGTAATAAAATGTTACTTTATTATACAATTCTTTTAGGATTATAAAGTTCCCAAACTTATATAATTCGATAATAAGGTGATAAGGGTTCTAACTATTCTCATCCAATAGGTTTTTGACAAATATAAGCCTTGGATTTCACATTATCTTTTCATTTTATTTAAATCGTTAATTAATGATGTAATCGCTGCATCATCATGGTGTCATAAATAATTTAATTTATTTAATGTTTAAAAATTATAAAAAAATATCATGATGTGGGAAATATTTTTAGCTTTCTAATGAATATTTATAGTCAAAAATATGACTTTTATAACCCCATTTAAAAATTGTTTTAGTAAAACAACTTATGTTTGTGACATTTTTATTTTAACTTTAAATAAAAGTTATTTATGTCATTTTCCTACCAAAGTGGCTCCATGGGGTCCCCAAGTTGACCCATGGATTGTCTTGGTCGGAAATGACACATACAATATGGGTAGGACAAGTTTAAAGGTCATTTCATATTTTTATAATACCATTTTTACCTTAAATTTCACTAATTACCTTTAATCGCGATTAATTAAACTTAAAATTTACTATTCACCAAAAAATTATTTTAATCCCATTGAACCACATTTTACTTCTTAATGACAACCATGTATGTCAGATTTTTGAAAATCAAATCACATAAGTGGTAATATTTCATTTAAATGAAAAATCGGTTATTTAACTACTACTTAGTGGTTTCACTATTCATCAAAAATTGAAGTTTTTCAGAACAATGGCAAAATTTCACCCTAAGCTATAATTGATATTCCGAATTCAAAAATGATGTCTATTTTACAAAATTATAAACATATTATTTGAATTAATTAATTTTATAATTAATTCCCGTTGTCACAACAAATAGCGTGTTTTTAAGAAACAATATATATCAAAAGATTGACAATTGTTTATGTCTAATTTCAAAGTGAAATTAATTATAATTAACACCATTAGATAAAATGGTAAAAATATATTCTAATTATACTTTAAAACCACTCAATAGTATAATTTATCACTATAAATTATTTTGATTAAAAAAATTGTTTTTAAGTATTTTTCACTATTCATAAAAGATTGGAAGTTCTCAGAAAAATACCAAAAATTCATCATAGGCTAATTTCGATATTCCGAATCCAAAAATGAAGTCCATTTTGAAATATAAAATTTATAGAATTTCAAAAAGTGGGTATTACTATTCATAACGGCTACTTTGATTAGTTGCGGTGTGTTAGAACTCGAAGTTGCGTACAATGCAAGCTATTGCATTATTGAATGAGAAGCGTATCATGGAAGCTCGGGGTGTTACATTCTCTCCTCCTTCAATAAATTGCGTCCTCGCAATTTGAAATTTTTCTTTGAAAATAAAAGGTTGAAAATAGAAAATACCTTTGTGGAAAACTCACATCAGAAATAAGGTTAATAAAAATATAACTTTAAAAGAAAGAAAGATAAGTACAAAGGTCACCCGAGATAGCCCATACTAGGATTCTATGAAAATATGGATATGGAAGAAAAACAAACCATCAAGGTTTGATGGAGAGTTGTAGAAAACAGGATTAGGAGAAAGTTAACCATAAGAAAATCACAAACTTGTGATTGGTTAAACAGTCATTGAATCCCCAGTTGGAAAAGTTAACCGGCAACGTTTTTGTTTTAAGTTACCTTTTATAAAGTTGAGGAATTTATTTAAGAGATTTACTAAGAACGTAAGGGAATATACATACTTGTCATGTAGACTTTCATTCTTTAATAAATTTTTACCACAAACCCATCTTTCACTCCAAATGGTAACAAAACTCAAAAATATTCTATTTATCCTAATTGTATAAGGTTATAAATATCACCACATACCATTTAGATTAGGAAAAATATTTTTTAATAACTAGGGACTTCCTGTAGGCTAGTGGTAGGTAATAAAGGCATGTCGCACTATGGTTGTGGGTTCGATTCCTGCAGCATTGTCCGACGCGACGAGTTATGCCCCACCCTGCAGGTTGTCCTTTTCCTAAAACTATAGTATTATAATATTCCAAAAATAATCTTTAGAAATGTTTTAACCTTAAACAATACTTTTGAAAGTTCAACTTAATCCATCCCAATCTTTATATTTATCCAAAATACCTCTATCCGGACTTTCTCTAAAAGGTCTCTTAATTCCAAAATCAATTTATCAGATTCCCCAAACAAAGTAATGTTTCTCTTATTGTCACATACTAAAAATATGATTACCTTCATCATATTAAAACCTTAATGAAGAAAAACAAGTACTGCAATACAATCCTTATATATATCACATTATCCTTATAACCAGAATATAATCCTTGATTCCAAAAGCACCAATACATTAATTATTCCACTTCTACTGCAGTAATAGCATAAGATTGTCCTTGATCCCTTGGCCTTTTCTGAGGTAACTTTCCCTGACTCTTAGGAAATTCATTTGCATAATGCCCCAGTTCCCTACAATTGTAGCATTCAACTTTGATAGCCTCTTTCTTTCCCTTGCAATCACGAGCCTGGTGACCTTTTTCTTCACATTTGTAACAAACTCTCATTCCCTTTAGGCAAGTACCAGGGTGATTCTTCCCACAATTATCGCATAATGTAAAATCCTTCTTTCCCTTTTTCCCTTTATCTGTCTCTTGTTCCATCGTTCTCTTATTCTCTTGCTTTACTTTATTGTCATAAGATTTAGAGAATTCCTTTTCTGTCTTGATAGCACATGAGACAATATCTTCGTATAACGAGAGGGATTATGAGACTAATGCTCGACGGAGAAATGGTTTTAACGCATCAAAGAAATGATCAATCTTACTTCTTGGGTTATGTATATAATCTGCAGCATGCCTCTCTAACCTTGTAAAGTTGGCCTCATACTTTGCGACATTCTCATCCTCCTTTTGTCTCAGACTCATAAATTGCCTTTCCATATCTACTCGATGGTCATGTGGAAATTATTTTTCTAAGAAAAGATCTTTGAACTCTCTCCATTCCATATTTGATACTTCATCATCTTCCTTTGTATTTTGAATCAATGACCACCATTGATCAGCATCTCCAGTGAGGCGGTAAACTACCATGATAACCTTTTCCCTTTCACTACTCCCCAAGGCATGGAATATTTTCTCTAAGGAGTTTATCCATTGCTCTGATACTAATGGATTTGTACCCCCATTAAATGTTGGTAGTTTTTGCCTCATGAAACGATCTAACATTGATCCTCCACGTTGCGGATCAGGGTGCTCCATACGAGTAAGGTTATTATTCATAACCTGAGTGAGTTGTCCCAGTATGGTAATAAGTTGATCAGCACCAGTTGTATCTCCAGATCCACAATAATTATCTTGAGCAGGAGGGCAATCCCTACACGGAGTGCATGCATTGATACGGTTTCCATTCCTTCCACTAGGCGCCATTTCTAAAAAATGGCATAAACTAGATTAGTTTATGAATCAAAATACATAATTCCATGCTTGTAAAATACTTAACATAAATTGAACTATTTATGGATATAATTCATAATCATAAAAAAAATTCTTTGAGGAAGTATATACTCATAACCCTTCATAGTGGTTTGTAAAGAAAATGAGAATTATCCTAAGCATATCCCCCGGGAGTGTCGTAACCAAGAGTGCAGCAAGGCCCGTTGTCGTGCACCAGTTCCCGTTCGAGTCTAGCTCAAAGTGGTGTTTTCAGGTTTTACCCCTAGGTACATCTGTGCCAGAGCCACCTCTTCCTGCTCGTATCCAGACAGGGATGTATTGCTCATAAAACTCACAAAATCACTATAATACCAAAATTCTAGGAAGTTCTTCTATGCTAATCCTCAAAGTCTATATTTGGTCTATGTGCTCTAATCAGAGTTTATCTAAATATAGATTCCAAGGTTAGTACTAAACTACCTCTGATACCAACTATAACGCCCCGACCCCAGTTGCCCAGAGTCGGTGCATTATTTCGTAACATTGGAATGATCACAAAAGATCAAGTCTCGAAAGACCGATTAGTTTAGTAGCCTTAGAAACACTAGATACATTCATAAATGTTACATTACATCATAAAGTGAAAATCTACAATAACAAAGTCTGCATAGTCCACACTCATATCCTCTTCTGACTATCCCTGCAGGTCATTCATAAAATACTTCTTCACATCCTGGAAAATATTAAAACATTGAAAGGGGTGAGCTCAGATGCTCAGTAAATATAACAATATCGTGAAAGATTTCGTAAATAAACATTAACATTTAAGTCAATGTATAACTAAAACAAAAGCCTTTTTAAACTTTAACTTCAGCATAATATGGAAAAAATAAATTAAATAATGCCATTTACTTACTCGCATGGATATTCTACTAGTAGAATAATCACATGCAATATCAATAACCACTTTCATAATGATGGAATGCATAATGCCAGACTATAATAACCACATAGCCAAGGCCTCATGCCAAGACCACAAATAAGATTTTGTCAATGCCTCATGTCAAGACACTAGTTTGTCTCATGAGACCTACCGATGCATCGAGGAGCTATAGCGGGCTCCACCCGTCACTTATTAAGTCCAATGCATTGCTTATATGAATAGGTTTAAACATATCATAAACCATAACATAATCATATCACATAAAACATGAATAAAGGAAACATAAAATTTCCACATTTCAATCACAATATATCAATACAACACATTGATATAATAAAAACACTTTCAAAACCATTTTCAATGCCAAAATAAAATAAAGTTAAAACTTTGTATTTATTTTTCATTAAAAAAAAGTGATGGCTTGTAGAGGAAGCCGAAACTCAAATAATGGTCACGGCGGCGGAGAAGTCATTGTCGCCGCATATGTACGGAAAGAAAAACATTCCCTTTTTGTCGTTTAGTAAAACGCTTCGTATAAAAAAGATTCCTTTTGAATAAACGTAAAAGTCAAAGGGGTTTATACACCGTATAAAAGAAAGTTGTGTACAAAACCAAATATGCCTCAATTTGAGACGAAGTCCTTAAAAAGATCATTTTTAAAATAACATGGATCTATTATGTGTATTCACTATAAGTACACATAAATAAAGTACAAATACAAGATAGGAAATAATAATATCATGAAATAATTTGAAAGTAAAAGATTATCCCAAAGAATGGAAATTGGGTTAAGAAATTCCCTTACCTCGTGTCCGACTTGACTTGATCGTTCTTTAACCTCCTGAATAATAAACTAGAGTTAATTTATATTTACTTAAGAACCTTTTTCATGTTCATTATTCCATTTATATCACTTATTACCATGTCATGAACATTATGTAATTATTTAAGTTTATAACGGTCGTTTTGTCGATCTTAGGTACTTGAGTCAAAAATAAACTTCTTATAATTACAAGTTATTCATGTGGTGAAATATAAATTATATCCAGAATTATATTCATGATGTAGATATCATATAAATCATATATATCCAGTATATACATTCATTTATAATATTACATAACATTTATAGGTAAGAAATGAAATGCACCGTTCATGGAGACGGTAAGCCGTACGTACGCATGAACGCTACTTTCATTTCTATTTCGTATTTAATGAAATGAAATCATAATAGTATAAAGTTGTATTATAATTCCATTATAATATCATATAAAATATCATTTACTTTATCCTTTATACATCTCACATATGGCATTAACGATTCAAATCACTTTGAGGGGGCGGTAGTCCGCACTTCCTAAAATGAAATTATCGCGTTTACCCATAATAGAAATCATAAAGTATGCCATAAATAAGAAATACAGAAGCATAAGGAAAACATAAACATAATATATATATCATATATGAAAATAGTTTCATCAAAATGGCCACCATTAGAGGTGTTAAAAGAATATTGAACAATCATCGTTTCGTGAGGCAGTATTTCGCCACCCACAGAAACAGTATGTTCTTTAACCATTAGACGAAGGTGTGTGTAAGTGTAAACCAAATACTTATCATAACAACATCCTATTATATTGTAGATACTGGTGTTGTTACAAAATAAAGGAATAAAAAGAGTTTAAGGGGTTGGAGAAGCAAAGTAAAACAAAACAACATTAGAGAAGACATTACCTTAAAATCGGGTAACTCTTTTTGATTTGAGCCAAAGGCTTCATTGGGAAGAATTCTACCCAAATTGAGGATTCTAGGAGTAATTGAGGGAAGTTGGGAGAGTATTTGGGTAGAGTTTGGCCGAGCCAAAAGGCTTTGAAAGTGTGAGTAAGGTGGTAGTGGTGGGGGCCTTTTATAAGTGGAGAGGAGGGGCACTCTTGGAAAGTAATAAAATGTTACTTTATTATACAATGATTTTAGGATTATAAAGGTCCCACACTTATATAATTCGAGGATAATGTGATAAGGGTTCGAACTATTCTCATCCAATAGGTTTTTGACAAATGTAAGCCTTGGATTTCACATTATCTTTTCATTTTATTTAAATCGTTAATTAATGATGTAATCGCTACATCATCATGGTGTCATAAATAATTTAATTTATTTAATGTCTAAAAATTATAAAAAAAATATCATGATGTAGGAAATCTTGTTAGATTTCTAATTAATATTTAGAGTCAAAAATATGACTTGTATAACCCCATTTAAAAATTGTTTTAGTAAAACAACTTATGTTTGTGACATTTTTATTTTAACTTTAAATAAAAGTTATTTATGTCATTTTCCTACCAAAGTGGCTCCATGGGGTCCCCAAGTTGACCCATGGATTTTATTGGTAGTCCATGACACATAAAATAGGGGTAGGACAAGTGTAAAGGTCATTTCATATTTTTATAATACCATTTTTACCTTAAATTTCACTAATTACCTTTAATCGCGATTAATTAAACTTAAAAGTTACTATTCACCAAAAAAATTATTTTAATACCATTGAACCACATTTTACTTCTTAATGACAACCATTTATGTTGGATTTTTGAAAATCAAATCACAGAAGTGGTAATATTTCATTTAAATGAAAAATCAGTTATTTAACTACCACTTAGTGGTTTCACTATTCATCAAAAATTGATGTTTTTCAGAACAATGCCAAAATTTCACCCTAAGCTATAATTGATATTCCGAATTCAAAAATGATGTCTATTTTACAAAATTCCAAACATATAAGTTTCATTAATTAATTTTATAATTAATTCTCGTTGTCACAACAAATAGCGTGTTTTTAAGAAACAATATATATCAAAAGATTGACAATTGTTTATGTCTAATTTCAAAGTGAAATTAATTATAATTAACACCATTGGATAAAATGGTAAAAATATATTCTAATTATACTTTAAAACCACTCAATAGTATAATTTATCACTATAAATTATTTTGATTAAAAAAGTTGTTTTTAAGTATTTTTCACTATTCATAAAAGATTGGAAGTTCTCAGAAAAATACCAAAAGTTCATCATAGGCTAATTTCGATATTCCGAATCCAAAAATTAAGTCCATTTTGAAATATAAAATTTATATAATTTCAAAAAGTGGGTATTACTATTCATAATGGCTACTTTGATTAGTTGCGGTGTGTTAGAACTCGAAGTTGCGTATAATGAAAGCTATTGCATTATTGAATGAGAAGCGTATCATGGAAGCTCGGGGTGTTACAGTTCTTGGGGTGTAGGGTTTGAAAAAAAAACTCCTAGGGATTCCTTTTCTAAGAGAGAATGATAAATAATAATTTCCCTATAATCTTCAATTTTCTTTAGTTTTTGTTGGAGTGAATGGTTTTCTTGGATGATATCAAGGAAATACACTATTTACCTTTTTTTGTTTCATAATTCATATAAAAAAACCGATCCCAAATTTTATGGATGTATTTTGAGAAGAGTTCAGTGAAAAAAGTGAAAATATAATTCAAGTGGGTGATGTAGGAAATTCGTTCAAATTATATTTTAACATATAAAGTCAATTATGGAATAGACAACTTGATCATCTTAGCTAAACAAACATGAGTAGGGTCACTTAAGGAGAAAATTTTTGTGACCTATCAATACTAAAAAGAGAAAGGAATATGATATTCTCAACATGCCTAAAGGTAAAAATTGTTAAATCTTCATAGAATAATTTAGAGATAAAATTTACCCAATAACACTAGGAATTATTGGATTAAATATTTATGGTATGTGTCATGAACTAGTCCAGGTCGACCCTGAACCGATCACTCGGGCCGCTCCAAGACAAGTCTCGAGAGGAATTCTTGATCCTCACAGGATGGATACAAGAACTGAGGGAATCAGTTAGAGTGATAAGGGAGTGATTTCACCCAAATATAAACAATAAGGAAAACAGCAGAAAGAATGGACAGCCCAATGCACATTTATATAAAATTGAACTGAACATTATTTATACAAGAAACCGAAAGTACAACTAAACAATACAACCAACCGACCAAACCTGGTGACCAAACAAACACCATGTGACCCCATTGGTCACTCTCCAACACAATTAATACTCATTTCCCAAAGCGACCGAACTCATGTTGAAACCTGCACAAGGGCTAAAAACAGAAGGAAAACTATAGGCGTGAGTATTAAAAATCAGTAGGTTAGACCAATATTATATTCTTAATGCACATCCTTTAAAATAAAAGAAACATTAATTTCAAGTTTGAGATAAAATATATAAAAATATGTTTTCAAAATTAGGTTCCATGCTATAATAAATATCAAACAAAATCTTGCAAGTTTTATAAACAAAGAATGCTAGTTACAATTTTTCATAGAGGTGCAACTTCAAAATGAAAGTAGTTTTCAAGGTGGATACTTTAAATAATTAAAACTTTTAAATAAAACAAACACACTACTGAATTTACCAACTAAACACACCATATGCCGATGGTGAGTACAAAATAGCCAATGATCACAAGTCACGAGAACACCCCTAGGAACTAGTTCGTTTAGGTCCCCAGGTACCACGTATCTTGGGGTAAAAGTAACCATAAAAAACATATGTTCTCATGTACATGAGCCACTAGTAGAAGAATCATACATAACCTAGTGGTCATAAAAATCATCATCGTCATATTTTAGTTAGTATTGTCATCATTAAACTTGCTATGTGAAATAGGGACAAAACCCCTTCGGGTCACTAGCATACTAGTACATATCCTCCCACCTAGATACTTGGGTTTTCCCTTTTTGTGATCAAACAAGTTAAAAATATATAAAATACCATTTTTCATGAATATTCCATTTAAAAATCATATACACATCAAACATCCCACACACATGTCTCGCATTTCATTCATGGATCAATAAACAACCTAAATTTTCATAAAACAATTTCAAGAAGTATAAAAAGGCCTTGCACATAAAATCCATTAAAAACTGATCTTTTAAGGCCAAAAAACCATCAATACCATATCAAACCATATTTTTCACCCCCAAAACCATTTAATAAATAAATTTCATCGACCATAAAATGGCCCCAAAAGATAGAACATGAAATACACGTGGAAGCCATTTTTACAAGGAAAATGTCAAATGGGCCTTTAAGCCTTTCTCAAAACTAACATTTGACAAAGGTATGCACTTAAATTTTATTAAATAGGTTTATACACACCATTTACAGAAAAAACCACTTTCATAAATCTCTTAAAACACCCAGGTTATATATTCAAAACACAACCATTTTCATAAGGATGTGAAATGGGCCATTTTCTGAGAACTCGGGCCAAAACATGTTGTAAATCAAAACCCATTTGTTTGTAAAAAAAATCCAAATTAGAAATCCATATAAGGACCCAAAAATACCATTTTTCATGATTTAAATGAATTTATAAATCCAAACAAATAATTTTTAAATCACACTTAACACATAAAATCCAATCGGACAATTTATCGAACACATGGCATGCACTTTTAAACAAAACAATTTATTTTAAGCACTTGAAAAGGAATAAAACACAAATTACATGACATAATTTTATTAAATCTACTGAAAAATGTTCAAAATACCATAAACCAGGTTCTAAACCTCAAAATCTAGGTTCGAAAGATAACAGAACATTTAAGCAAACACTTGGTGTGTAGTTTTATGACAAAACGACACTACTTTTCACAAAACAAGGCATAAACACTACTTTGAACACCAAAAAAAATTACTGAAGGCTTATAAAACAATAATAATAATATTTATAGGGTTAAAATACCATGAAAAATATGAATATTAAATAAAAAGGGCATGTGCAATGGGAACATTCTTCAAAACCATGGCGGAAAGGAAACGCACACCTGATATCACCCATTGCGGTTCCTGACACCCTAGATCTATGAATACCAGAACTAAACGAACCAAAGACCCATAAAAATCATGGTATAACATAACCCTGGGTCTTTTATGAACATGGTAGAAGAGGAAACCAAATGAAAGTGGAAGGAGAAGGAAGAGGGAGGAGAAAGGAGAAGGAATCACACCTTGGAAACTGGAAAACTCTTCATCTTCCCTTTGATATACACTCATTGAGGGGATGTAATGGCTTGGAACTTCATTTATAGGCTCCTAAGGTCTGGAATAACTAGTTAAAGAATATTTGTGGGAAAAATAGTATGAATTGAATGATTTATGAATGAGAAAAATTACCTTTGGAAATCTGGACGATTTGAGAAACATTGAGAAGTGTTTCCCTAATCCATGACTAAGATGAGCTCCAAAACGAAAAAATAGGAAATGGGGGTGAGCCTAGAATTATTGGGCTCGAGTGGGAGGTATAATCACATTGAATTATTAAAAAATAAATAAGATATAAAAGAAACAAATTATTTTTTTAAAACAGGAAATGGGCCCACAGGCTGGCCCAATACCTGAATAAATAACCCAAATTCACCATGCTTATGAATTCATAAGGTGTCCAAAAGGATATGGTGGTTTTAATATGTTAAGGGGGGCCAAGTGGTGTGTATAATGGGTGAAAATATTTTAAAAAAAAAGGAGTTTTAAAAGAAACAAAATTTGTTTTTAAATCTGGAAATGGGCTCATAGTTTGGCCCAAATCATGATGTAACCACTCTTTCTCCAAAAACTCCCAAAAAAGAAATGGGGCACCCAAATTAGTATGATTAGAAATATATGGAACTTCAAAAATCAACATTAATATCACCCAAAAATCAATAAAAATATTAGAATTTCCAACGAACCGAATCAAAACAAAGACATGAAAAACCGGGTGTGACAATTCTCCCCACCATTAAAACTTTCCGCCCTCAGAAATCCACAACACATTCCAGCTAATTGATAAAAACCTAATGATTACTTATCAACATGGTTCAGCATCTAAATACAATGAAATATAATCCATCATTAACATAACTTAAGCTTCTTACCTCAACCAAAACACCCACTCCCAAACACTTCTCGAGAATCAACCAAAAGATCAAGCCACCACCTACACCACCAAGCCAAGAACCAGATTGTTGGGCATTCTCCCAATGAACCCAACGATCACCCAAACCAAAGTAAACTCACTAAAACCAAAAAAAAATTGGGTGGAGTCTAGAATGATCTTCCTACCATGAAATCACAACTACCATCCTTTGAGACCCATAGTGGGTCTCCCCGCCATTAGAGACCAACTAGAAATGAACAAACAAGAATTCAAAATGAACAAGAATCGGGCCTCACCTATACAGGCCCACCAAAACTATCCCACAACAACCTATAAACCCAAGTTAAGAAGGTTATAAAATGAAAATTTAAATTACCCACTCCCAAATAGAGGGAACAAGGACTGGGCCAACACTTTTGGCACGGATCAAAACCACCACCACTCAGGGTGGGGAGGGAAGGGGACCTAATAGTTGGGCCACTGAAACCAAAAAATAAATAAAGGAATCAACCAACACTCTCCACTTATGAATAGTTAAAACCAAGACTGCACTGAATTTACATTGGTGGTCCACACAGGGACATTGATCGGAAACCCACATTTGAGAAGGCATAACCATAAACATTGTGTGAGGGGTAAGTCCACCATGCTCTTTGTGAATAAAAAAATAAAAATCACAGTGATGAGAAACCACAATTAAAATATAGAAATTTCCTTACCACAATGGTGAAGGCAGGAGCTTAGTCAAGCTCCCCACACCTCTGGAAATTTCCTGACTGCGTGAAAAGCTTCACTATCAGGCTTGTGACTAGAGCTCTGATGTTTGAAGCATTTGTTGCACCACAGCCGGGAGCTACAGATCACAACACCCCATGCTCAATAACACACCCTCATTTAAATAATAAATCAAAGATACATAGCATCATTTTCTCTCACTCTAAACAAGGAGCAGAATGGACAAGGAATACAGTGAAATAGATCAATATCACCGAACACAATTTCTATATCCAAAAGAAATATCACAATAGGAAACCACTTTAAATCAATCCCAAATAGATCTTTATTTCATAAAACAATTTGATGAATCATCTGAAGAGGTTGGTTTAATATTTTAAATGAATCCTTAGGTTGATCAATCGGAAGACTTGCCAACGGAGAACCATTTGTGGCCACATCACAACATCTAACATATCCTTAGAAACCCACTGAACATTGCTCCAAAACCAAGCCACCAACAAGATCCCATCACAATAAGCAACAAGAGTATCACTTCTAGATCATGAGGAAGCATACCAAACAATCCACACTTCTAAAACATGAAAAAACAACCCACATAAACATTACTTAACCAAAAACACAAAAAAATTTCAGCTTAAAATAATTTTGAAAAACAAACCAACTTGGTGGATTTTCTCATTCACCAATGGTGTTTCATCAAGTCTCACTCATATGCACGTTTCCGTTCCACCCAGGCACCCAACCACCATGCCATACTAGCCATTCATCAATGTACCCCTAAAACTATGCATGTGAGCACCCATGAAAACACCAAAGGCTAAAATAAAACAATCATCACTCCAAAAATAACCATGTACCTTCCAAAGGAACATTAACCACCAAATCAAAAATCATTTTCAGATTTCACAAAAAAAATCACACTTCATCAAGAAACATTTGATTAAAACCCCAATCCATTTCATTTAATAGAAATTCCAAAACAACCATTTTATTACAAATATCCCTTTCCCATTTTCAAAAAATCAATAAGGTATCTTTTCATAATCTTACAACCATAAAGGCCAAAACCCCTTTTCAGAAAAATACCAGCCGCACAAAACCAAATTTCCAAAACCAATTCATCATATTCAAACACTTTTCAATATCCCAAAACACCCCATTTAAAATAAATTTCATAATTTCTTTAAAATAATACATTCTTTCCAAACATTTCATTTCAAGAAACTATAAGTTTAGATTAAGGAAATTAAATCTCGTTAAATCATTTCCTCTTTATCCCAAAGATTTTTTTTCACAAAACCAAAAATTACAAAGCCTTTCTCATATTAAATTTTGAAAACCCATTTTACACTTTTCAACAACCGAGCATTCCTTTAAAACCCATTTTCACAATTCTCACACAAGGATTTTCAAAACAAAAATCCAAATTCAAGAAAAGTTCAAGAGACCCACAAAAGAGAACTAGTGTCGGTGGGTGAATTGACCATATGGTTAACGGCCATATGTCAAACACACAACCAACACAGAGAGCCTTCTTAGGACCATGCCATGGCTTCACATGGCTATCCAGGACCTTCAAGCTCACGAAGACCATTATTCCAACTCCCATTATCTTATCCCAACACTAAACAATCAATAATAACCAATGACACTAATAAAACCAGAATTCCCATGGACACCTGAGGGTCGGAACGAGTAAGAGTTCACGACACTATTCCCAAACCTACCTCTCAATTTCCAATAATCGTACTCTATATACCTTGACATCCCCAAATAATAAAGGGTGCTCTAAAAAGAAAGGTCTCCTAGGAGCCAACATCCATTGATACCGTTTTATCATGAACCAGTCCGGGTCGACCCTAAAACGGTCAGTGAGGCCACTCTGTGACAAGTCCCGAGAGTCATTCCCGATCCTCTCAGGATGGAAAAAATAATCGAGAGCATCATTTAGAGTTAAAAGGGAATGATTTTTCCCAAATATAAACAATAAAGAAAACAACAGAAAGAATGGATAACCCAATACACATTTATATAAAATTGAACTGAACATTATTTATACAAGAAACCGAAAGTACATCTAAACAATAAAACCAACCAACCAAACTTGATGACCAAACTAACACCATGTGACCCCACTAGTCACTCTCCAACACAACAAATACTCATCATCCAAAGTGACCAAACTCAGGCTAAAACCTACACAATGGCTAAAAATAGATGGAAAACTATAGGCGTGAGTATTAAAACTCAGTAGGTTAGCCCAATATTCTATTCCCAATGCACATCCATTTAAATAAAAGAAACATCAATTTAAATTTTGTGATACAATATATAAAAATGTGTTTTACAAATGAGGTTCTATGTTGTAATAATTATTAGACAAAAACTTTCAAGTTTTATAAACAAGAATGCTAGTAACAATTTTTCAAAGAGGTGTAACTTCAAAATGAAAATAGATTTCAAGAGGGATACTTTAAAGAATGTAAAATTTTAAATAAAATACACAAGATTATGAATTTACCAACTAAACACATTGTATGCCGATGGTGAGTACAAAATAGCCAATGAGCACAAGTCACGGGAACACCCCTAGGAACTAGTTCATTATGCGCCCCAGGTACCTCATATCTCAGTGTAAAAGTAACCATAACAAATATATGTTCTCATGCACATGAGCCACTGTAGGAGAATCATTCATAACCTAGTGGTCTGAAACATCATTATCATCATAGTTTAGTTAGTGTTGTCATTGTAAAACTTGATATGTGAAACAAAGACAAAACTCATTCAGATCACTAGCATACTAGTACATGTCATGAACCAGTTAGAGTGGCAAGTCCCAAACCAGTCCGGGTCGACCCAATCCGGTTCGACCCTGAACCGGTTGCCCGGGCCACTCCGAGACAAGTCCTGAGAGGTTTTCCCGATCCTCTCGGGATGGCAACAAGCATCGAGGGAATTATTTAGAGTGACTAGGGAATGATTTCTCCCAAATATAAACAATAAAGAAAACAGCGAAAAGAATGGATAGCCCAATACACATTTACATAAAATTGAACTGAAATTTATTTATACAAGAAACCGAAAGTACAACTAAACAATACAACCAACTAACCAAACCTAATGACCAAACTAAAACCATGTTACCACATTAGTAACTCTCCAAAACAACGAATACTCCTCGCCCAAAGTAATCAAACTCATGTTGAAACCTGCACAAGGGCTAAAAACATAAGGAAAACTATAGGTGTGAGTATTAAAACTAGGTAGGTTAGCCTGATATTCTATTCTTAATGCACATACTTTAAAATAAAAGAAACATTAATTTCATGTTTGAGATACAATATATAAAAATATTTTTTTCCAAATGAGTTTCCATGCTATAATAATTATCAGACAAAAACTTGAAAGTTTTATAAACAAGAATGCTAGTAACAATTTTTCAAAGAGGTGAAACTTAAAAATGAAAATAGTTTTCAAGAGATAAACCTTAAAGAATGTAAAATTTTAAATAAAACACACATGATTCTGAATTTACCAACTAAACACATTGTATTCCGATGGTGAGTACAAAATATCCAATGAGCATAAGTCACAGGAACACCCCTAGGCACTAGTTTGTTGTGGGCCCCAGGTACATTGTATCTTGGTGTAAAATTAACCATAAAAAATATTCATTCTTGTGCGCATGAGCCACTAGTAGTAGAATAATCCATAACCTAGTGTTCCACAACAAAATCATCATCATATTTTAGTTAGTGTTGTCATCATCAAACTTTCTACGTAAAACAGCGACAAAACCCCCTGGATCACTACCATACTAGTACATGTACACCCACATAGATACTCGGGTTTTCCCTTTTTGTGCTAGAATAAGTTAAACATCTATAAAATAAAATTTTCTCATGAATATAAAATTTAAAAATCATACACACATCGAACAACCCACACACATGTATCACATTTCATTCACGGATCAATAAACAACCTAAATTCTCATAAAACAATTTCAATAAGTATAACGAGACCTTACAGGTAAAATCCATTAAAAATGACCTTTTAAGTCCAAAACCCCATAAATACCATATAAACCTAGATTTGGAATCCCCAACACCATTTAATAAATTAATTTCATGGAAGATAAAATGGCCCCAAAAGACAGAACATGAAATACACATGGAAACCATTTTTACAAGAAAAATGCCAAACGGGCCTTTAATCCTTTCTCAAAACTAACATTTGAAAAAGGTATGCATTTCAATTTTATTAAGGAGGTATATAAACACCATTTATAGTAGAAAAAAATTCATAAATATCTTAAAATAGTTAGGTTACATATTCAAAACATAACCATTTTCATAAGGATGTGAAACGGGTCATTTTCCGGCAACTCGGGTCAAAACATGTTGTAAACCAAAACCCATTTGTTTGTAAAACCAAATACACATTATAAATCCATATAAGGACCAAAAAATACCATTTTTAATGATTCAGTTGCATTTATAAATCCAAACATATAATTTTTAAATCACACTTAACACATAAAATCCAACCGGGCAATTTACTGAACACATTGCATGCACTTTTAAGCAAAAAAATATTTTAAGAAATTGATAATGAATAAAACACCAATTCCATTCCATAATTTTATTCAAGATACTGAAACGTGTTCAAAATAACATAAAAAAAGTTCTAAAGCTTAGAAACCAGGTGTGAAAGATAACATAACATTTGAGAAAACACTTGGTGTGCGCTTTTATGACAAAACGACACTACTTTTCACAAAATAAGGCATAAACACCACTTTTCACACCAAATAAAGTTACTTAAGGATTATAAAACAATAATAATAATATTTATAGGGTTAAAATTCCCTGGAAAATATTAATATTAAATAAAAATTGCGCGTGCAATGGGAAACCTACTTCATAACCATGGCGGAAAGGAAACGCACACCTAATATCACCCACCGTGGTTCCCGACACCCTAGATCTATGAATACCATAACTAAACGAACCAAAACCCCATAAAAAATCATGGTATGAAATAACCATAGGTCTTTTATGAACATGGGAGAATAGGAAACCAAATGAAAGTTGAAGGAGAAGGAAGAGGGAGGAGAAAGGAGACGGAATCTCACCTTGGAAACTAGAAAACTCTTCATCTTCCCTTAAATCTACACTTGTAGAGGGGATGTAATGGATTGGAACTTCTTGGAGAGGCTCCTAAGGTTTGGAATAACTATTTAAAGAATATTTGTGAGAAAAATAGTACGAATTGAATGATTTTTGAATGAGACAAAGTACCTTTGGAAATCTGGATGATTTGAGAAACATTGAGAAGTGTTTCCCTAATTCAAGACTAAGATGAGATCCAAAGAGAACAAATGGAAAATGGGGGTGAGCCTAGGATTATTGGGCTTGAGTGGGAGGTAGAATCACTGAAAATTATTAAAAAATAAATAAGATATAAAAGAAACAAATTATTGTTTTAAAACAGGAAATGGGCCCACGGGTTGGCCCAATACCTAAATAAATAACCCAAATTCACCATGCTTATGAATTTCTAAGGGGTCCTAAAGGATATGATTCATTAAAAAAGATCTTTATATTATGTTTAAATTTTTGAAATGTTTTATTTTAAAGAATACATAACAATTTCATGTAAACATAACATGTATAAAGAATTCTATATTTATAGGAAAATGAGTTAAGTAGGAATTCATGTTATATGTTTCATGGAATTTTATTTAGACATAAACATAGTCCATTTATTTAAATATAAAAATTGATTTTTAATTTCACTACTTTGAATAATAACTATGTAACATAACAATTTTCAGTACATTAAAAATAAATTTATTCACTCCAAAGAATTTATTAAAAAATAAAATTTTATGTATCTAAGTGTGGATCAATTTTTTTTTAGTAAAGCATTATTATATAAATTAAAATGACAGTTTTTTAGTAGAAGTTTTTTCATACAAATAAAATTTAATAAAAAAATAATATAAAGAAAGGTTGTGGAATATAATTCAAAAAAACGGAAAGTTAGAGGGGTGTATAATAACATGCTAGGAAAGACTATTAGATCCTAGAGAAGAAAATGAAATGAGTTGGGTATGTTTGTTTCTAAAAATTTATGAATAAAACATCTTTTTAAATGGTATTGTGAACAAAAACCTATCAAATTTCATTTCTAAATTATTTAGAATCATTCACAGCTTATTAGAAAGAGAATAATAAAACAATTTTTATGGGTAATGATTATATTTGGGTAAAACTAAAAATTATTTTTGATGAATATAATTTTTATTGAATATAATTTTTTAAAATTATGTTTACTTAATTATGTTATTTATTTTTATCAACATGGAAATAATCCATTCAATAAACCCCATCCAATTATATAAATGCTTATCACTTACCCTTTTAAACAAAATAAATCCAAGGCCACATCACTTTTAAAAATCATTCCTCATTTTATAAAAATCACATTAATTTACCAAAACATTTATCCATATTAATTTCTCATTCATTTACATATCGATGGCTGTGAAAATTCATTTCACAACCATCAAATTATTCCAAAATTACCTTTCTAACCATTTTAACATAAGTATCCCTTTAACATATTCAAATTATCTACCCATATACAAACATACCATTTAACTAGATAAGTCCAATTTTAAAATCTTTACCTAATAGATTTAATAGGGGACCTCTTTATAAGGCTAAATTCATGTAAAAAGGGTTATTGAATGTTAGCAGATGACATCTTAAAACATTTCATTTTAAATAGGTCAAGGCATAGCAAGTTGGCATGACCGCACTACTCAAGCACTTGAACAAATAAATGGGACTATGGGTTAATTCAAAGGGACTGCCTACATTATGTCTAGCAAGGTCCACTCGTCCAATATTGAGACCTTATTTCACCGAAATTAGGAGAAATCGTAAAAATAGAAAAACACCTAGAAAATATGGCATATTAGTTTGGGGTAGCAGTTACGACACTAATCGAGACACCAATTGGGGCATTTTGTATCATATTTCACCCTTTGATTTGGGCTCTGGGTTTGATATTGCATCCCCTATGTCATCAGCAACTCATGTAGTTCTACATTCCTCAGATTGGGACACTGATTTTAGGGTCCCAAAAAATGATTTTCTTATCCCCGATCTAGTTATTTTCCATTTTCTTGTATACTCGAGTGGATGAGAGGTTGTTTCAAGTACTACTAGTGGACCCGTTGTTGAGGATGCTGCATCTAGACTTGTAGCAGAGAAAACTCAAGAACCTACAAAACATACTATTCATTATAGATGTATTATCAAAGAGATGAGGTGTGGGGTTGTAGGACACTTATGTATGCATCAACATCAATGATGTATTACTTTTCTATTTTAATGAATTCAACATTATAATTATGTATCATATTATATATTATTAAATATTCATTTGTTCTGCTTATTATGTATAAAGGTATATTGACATTATTTTTCAACTATTACTAACATCAAATACATTAACATATATTATAATATTAAAAACAAAATTTTTAATTTTGAAAATATGAATAATAGCACACTATTTAAAATTTTATATAAATAAAAAATTAAATAAGATAAATAAATAAATAATCAAATATCATATCATTGAAAAAATGTATTTCTAACTTTGAAAATTTCAAAAAAAATACGAAACAAAATTATAAAGTAACAAACTAACTAAAAATGATTTAATTTTATTTCTTCCATTAAAACATACAAATTCTATTAAAAATATACATTTTTTATTATTATTAATAACATAAAACTTTATTAAAAACTTACATTTTTAAATAACCAAAATTTCTTATTATTATTTTAATACACTTGTGTGTGATTTCATAAAAAGTGAATTCTTTAAAATATTTTATTATAAGGTGCTTTGTAGTGAAGTGTCTTCCTTAAAAAGAATTTGAAGAAGATTGTTTTCTTTAAATTGGCTTCTTTTATGTTTTTTTAATATGAAAGGGGTGTTTTAGGCAACATATTCTTTTAAACATATACGAAGAAGAAGAGTGTATTAAGCAGTGGTCTCCATTGATTAAATTCTTAAAAATAGTTTGATCCAAACATTATATTCAGAAATAATTTATTTATTTTCATTATTTACCTAAATTAGTCAGTCCAAACCATTAGGATTGATGCTTAAATCCCATTTCCTCTACTTTTTTCTTCATCTCAGAAGGAAAAAAGTAGTGGAGATCATGATTTGTATCGGTGATGAGGGCGAAGTACGATGGATGAGTGATGAGGGGTGACTATGGTTAGAGAGAGAGAGACTTTTGGGGTTTCAGGAATCCTATCAACACGATGACGTGAAGGGCTGAGGATGGATGTACACCGTTGGAATTTAGTGGAGCATAAGTGTTTTTAATCTAGCATATGAGGATGGATCTATAATGGAAAATGGGGGTGTGTGTTGCCTACATCCATCCCATGGTGGCCTATTGAGATGGTTGTGGCTAAATAAATAGGGTTGAGCTTGAATAATAAGTGAAACACGTGAGGTGAAACAACTGAAGAACTGAATGTGGTGGGAGACGATAAAAAAATAAATTGTCACATATCTTAGATTTTGAGAGGAGCGATTTGTCAAGAAAGATGAACGGCGACAACGATAGGCGTCAGTGAGAGCGGCGATAGAGGTTTGGTTCCCGGAGAGCTTGAAGGTGCGAAGAAGTGACAACTCTATTAGGGTTTTTTTATAAGAACATATGCAATTTTTATCAGCACTTTCAAAAAAGTGTTGATAAATAGTAGTTTTATTAGCGCTAAAATAGAAAGCATTGATAAAACTACTCTATCAGCGCTAAAAAGCGCTGATAAAGATCTAATTTTAATAATATATATATTTATAATTATTTGTATATATTTATAAACATATTTATATGTTTATATATATTTATATAATTATATATATTTTTAAAATTATAAATATATTTATTATAATTTTATAATTATTTAAATATATATATATTTATAATTATAATTATAAATATATATATTTATAAGTATTTATATATAATTATAAATATATTTATAAGTATTTATATATAATTATAAATATATTTATATATTTATATATTTATATATATTTATAAAATTGTATATATTTATAAAATTATATATATATATATAATTATATAAATATTTATTAATATATAAATATATATATTTATAAAATTATAATAAATATATTTATTATTTAAATATATTTATTTTATTTTTATAATTATTTAAATACATATTTATTTATTTTTAATTATAATTATAAATACATATATTTAAAAATATTTATATATAATTATAAATATTTATTATTTAAATATAATTATTATAATTTTATAATTATTTAAATATGTATGTATTTATTTATAATTATAATTATAAATAAATATATATAAACAGTATTTATATATAATTATAAATATATATATATATTAATATATAATTATAAATATAATAAATATATTTATTATTTAAATATATTTTTTATAATTTTATAATTATTTAACTATATATTTAGTTATTTATAATTTCATAAATACTTTTTTTTTTAAATTATATATACATTTATAATTGTATAGTTAAATGTTTAAATTGCAAAAAATATTAAAAAAATAATTTAAATGGATTAATTATATAAATTTCAAACATATTGTAAATGTTAAAACATCATAAATAAAAATGAATAAATATTATTCATATAAATTACAAACATATTGAAAATATTACTTGTATAGTAAATAAATATATGTATAAATAAATATTAAAAAATTATTAAATGTATTTTTAACATTATTAATGAATATATAATAATAAATGAATAAATTAAATTAAATAATTTGCAGAAATTTTAAAAAGTGAATTCGTAACATTTACGTGAATTACAAACATACATATGTACACATACAGATAAATGGAATATAGTGCGGGTTTGGGAGTTTCTCACTCTAGGCGAAAATGGTGAATCGTGATGGTGGACCTGGAGTGATTTTTTGATCCTCATGATTTTTTTGTTGGTCCAAAGAAGGTAGTTGAACCTACTAAATCGATCAACATCCAAGGAGATTCAACAGATTTCAAGGTGTCCCCTGGAAACCCTCGTTTCTTCACTGGTTTCATAAATGACTTGAATCACTCGATAAGAATCACTAGAAATGGATCACTTTCTATATTTGAGGTCGAACATGGTCTTCTTGCGAAGTGAATCGCGGAGTGAAAACACTCAATTATCATTCACCTGACGATTCCACTAGAATGTAAAACCTGGAGTCTTGAGGAGCTGAATAAATATCTTCTCTCATCTTGGGGTTTCGATGGATGGAGAATCACTTCAATTGGTAAGGTTTTTTACCATGTTGTTTTTTATTTGGGTGAGTTAAAACTCAAATATTGGGGCATGGGTTTCATCCCGCTCAAGCCTGGATTTCTTCGCATTCAAGACTGGGATCCCTTCTCCAATCCAGATCTGGTGAAGTGATGTATAACACAAACATGGATCTATATTCATGGTCTTAGTAGGTTTTTTTGTACCAACAAATTCTTTGGGGTATTGCATCGGCTGTTGGAGTGCTAATAAAAATTGACAAGGAAACTGAGTGTCTAGGTATGGATGCTTTGATAGAATCTTGGTAAAGATTGACCTTTCTGTTGTTCCTATTAACTCTATTATGTTAACTGATTCTGATCATCGGTTAGAGTTAAGCATTGAGTATGAGAAAGTTTCGAGTTTATATACAAAATGCAACCGCATTGGACATTCTGTGGAAAAATGTTGCAAAAGCCTTCATAGCATGTTTTGCAAGAGGAGCGGACACTTGATTGAAGAGTGAAAAATGAAACCTCTTTCCAATGGAGGTAATTCACAGGATGAGCTGACTTCCAAGGAAAAACAAACTCTTAATATTTGTAGGAAAGTGGGCCCTTCGAATGCACTTGGGGCTGGTTGTTCCAAGATGTCCAGTGTCACCAGTGCTTCACAAGGAGATTCCCCTCCTACACAAAGGATTAGCTCTCATGAAATTAATGATCCAGTGATTACTGATTGCCTACATCAGATGAAACATAATGTCATTTCATGGGCTGAAATTGTGGGTACAAGACATGCTGAGTTTAGTGACGATGAGCAATATGCATGTGAAGCTCATACGCAATTGGGTGTTGATTCTGATTACCTTAAAAAATGTGAATTGTTGTCTTCTAAGGGTCTAAAATCCAAAGAAGTTGCTCTAGTTAAACTGCGAGGTTGTAAGTATGAGGTTAAGAGAAGGTGTAATGACCCACCAATTATCATTGGCTTGAGAGTACAATGATTCATTACTAGGCCTTAAGCGATACCCCCAAGACACCAAAGGCAGGCAATAAATGCTGAAGGGTTTCAAATACAAGTGGGGGATGATTTACCCTTCAAGAAATAAACCAATAAACCTACCAACCATAACCAACATTCACTATATGATTCATGAACAAACGAAATACAACTCAACAACTTCATGTATCTCAAAACCACATCAAAGTAAGCAACAGTGGAAGAATAACCAAGTATCAAAGTACATAGCATAAAAACTACACAAGACTCTCTCAAGACTACATGCTCTACAAGCTCCAAGATCCAAAATCTCCGAACAGCCCAAACATCACGAGGTAGTGCTAAACACGTGTGAAACATTACCTTTTCCATTGTCCTGGAAGATAACATCTACAAAAGCACCAAAGTGTCAAAACAGTGGTGAGTATAAAACTTAGTAGGTTTTTCCCAATGACTTCCCTACTCACACCACTAAGATAGAAGAGTTAGCAACAATTATATAAAATAGTTTATATAAAACAATTTCTCAAAAACATTTTATAACTAAATATAAACAAGTTTCCAAAACTATTCACTACCAATACAAACAAGTGCAATCGAAACCAATTTTTTCCATCAAGATATTTTTCTAGAAAAATAACTAAACAATCTTTACAACCATTCCAAAATATCCCTTTATCATTATACCCAACCATTCCTCAAACCCATGCAACCAACCATGCATGCTACGTTATGACAGTTGTTTATACCCAACCATTCCTGGATGTATAGCCCATTCTACATCAGATGTTTGTACCTCTTTGATCATTTTTACTAAATCTGGAACAAGCGTAGCTGAAAATAAAACTGAAACATCACCTCATTCTTCACATTCCACATGCATGTCGGCTAAGACTGACATCAACTGACATTCATCTAAAGCTTCTTTCACCAACTGAGCATATGACTTTCTACTCAATGCATCTGCCACTGGATTTCCTTTCCATGGTGTGTACATCAAGTCAAATTCAAAAATTTAGAGATACTCCATCAATCTCCTTTGCATCAGATTAAAATATCACTTTGAGAAAGTGTGTTTCAAGATTTCGTGATCTATAAACACAGTAAATTTCTCTCTAAAGAGATAAAGTCTCAATGTTTTCAAAGCATGGACGACTTCAGCTAAATCCAAATCATGTGTTGGGTAATTATTCGCATGCACCATCAACTACCTTGAACCATAAGCAACCACATGATCTATTTGCATGAGAACACAACCCAACCCTGATCTTGAAGCATCACAATACACCACATACCCCTATCCTGATTCTAGAAAGATCAAGATAGGTGCCGATGTAAGCCGAACTTTCAGTTCCTAGAGAGACTTCTGAAATTCCTTCGTCTATTGGAATGGAGCAGTCTTCTTTGTCAAGGTTTTCATTAGTGAAGCTAGTCATGAGAAATCACACACAAAGCATAGGTAGTAACCAACTAGACCAAGAAAACTTCATATCTCAAAAACAATCTTCAGTGGTTTCCAAGATATAATGGCTTTTATCTTTTCAGGATCAACATAAACGCCTTTCTTAGAAATGACATGTCCAAGAAAACATACTTCTTGTATCCAAAAATCACACTTTGATAATTTGTCATACAAACGATTATCTCTCAGGATTTGTAACAATGTTCCTAGGTACACCTCATGATCAGCCCTTGTCTTTGAATAGACTAAAATGTCATCCACAAACACCACAACAAAAGAATCCAGATATTGTTGAAATATATAATTCATTAATGCCATGAATACTGTCGGTGCATTCGTTAGACCGAAATGCATGACTACATATTCATAGTATCCATATCTACTTCTAAAAGTTGTCTTTAGAATATCCTCTTTCCGAACTCTCAATTGGTGATATCCTAATCGCAAGTCAATCTTGGAGAACCACTAAGCTCCCCTTAATTTATCGAATAGATCATCAATGTGTGGAAGTGGATATCTATTCTTTATCATAACTTGGTTAATCTTATAATAATCAACACACAACCGAAGAGTTCCATCTGCCTTCTTCACAAAAAAAATTGGTACTGCCCATGGAGACGTACTTGGTCGAATGAAACCCTTGATTTCCATCTCCTATAACTACACTTTCAATTCCTGTAACTCTATTGGTGTCATCTTATAAGATGGAAGTGAAATAGGACTAGTACCCAGAAGTAGATCAATCGTAAACTCCACTTCCCTTAGAGGTGGTAACCCTGAGAAGTTCTTGGGAAAGACATATGGAAATTGATCCACAACAGCTGGAAAACTATTTTCCTAGATCTCTTGCATTGATGCCAAAGTCAACACTGCCAATTGGAAAGAGATCGTTCCCACTATTGGTTCCAACAAGCTCTTTGCACCCTTCTTTACAATCCTCTCTCCTCTAAAGAGATGCTCGATGTCGTCCTCAGTCATGAAACTATTTGTTCTCATATAAAATTCGATTTGAGCCTTGAACGTTTTCAGACAATCCATACCCAAGATTACATCATAGACATCTATATCCAACATTGAGAAGTCTCATTTTAGCTTAGCTCAATCAACAGTTATAGCACAAGCTCTACACACGAAGCCTTGACATTCACTATCACCAATAAGAGTTTGGTGTTTTATCAAAGAATAAATCATTTCAAGTTTTAAACATAGCGAATAGGTTCCTCAATTCCTCTTCATCTTAGTGATAGAGTTCTCAGCATCTCTAGTGAAGACAACTATACTTCCTCCACCTGTATTTTCAGTAGTGAAAGATATCGTAAACTGAGTATCCAACTTCAGTCCAAACTCAACGGTTTGAATAGCTTGAGTGATGCTTTTGAACAACTATTAGTTCACCTATGGCTCAGGTGCTACCAAATTATCAATAGCCACTTTTAACTAGTTCTTATGACACCTATTGAGTGTCATTTTCTAAACCAACAACAAACTCTATAAGTCTCACTCTCTAGAAACTGATGGCTTAGCATTTCAAATTCTATCACATCAACTATCACAACATTGTTTTCCAAAAACAACCTTTTTCCATGTTTAACCAATTTTGAAAACTTAAAACATGCTTTTTGAAAATTAAACCATTTTCAAAATACTAAAATCATTCCCTTTTTTCAAAATCATTCATTTGAAAAAAAATCCATTATTTCTCAAAAATCAACACTTTTTCACAACATGAATCATTCCTAAAAATGATGTATGCACTTCTAGTAGAAAGTCATTCCTCTAAAATGCATGTCATGCTCATCTCATTGGCTAAACCCATGATAATGAGATTTCAAAATCTTAAAAGTGTCTCCAAACACTTATTTACCCAAATCCTTGGTAACTTGAAGTTCAGCATAAAAGGGTTAGCTACGTCCTTTTATGCTATACATTTCATGTTCCGAAAATCCTACACTTATCTAATATTTCTTCCCAAAGGATAAACAAGAATGAATTTCAACTCCAAGACCAAGAACACTGATGATTACTTGTTAGGAAAGGACCGAACAAGCCGATAACATTTATACCTCAAAGGAAGGACCGGACTGATACCATTTGTAATGACCTGCCAATTCTCATTGGCTTGAGAGTACAACGAGTCATTACTAGGCCTTAAGCGACATCTCCAAGATTCCAAAGGTTGGCAATAAATGCCAAAGGGTTTCAAATACAAGTGGGGGACGATTTAGCCTTTAAGAAATAAACCAATAAACCTACCAACCATAACCAACATTCACTATATGATGCATGAACAAACGAAATACAACTCAACAACTTCATGTATCTCAAAACCACATCAAAGTAAGCAATAACAGAAGAATAAACAAGTATCAAAGTACACAACATAAAAACTACACAATACTCTCTCAAGACTCCATGATCGCATCTGCAAAAGAACCAAAGTTCCAAAGTAGGGGTGAGTATAAAACTCAGTTGGTTTTCCCCAATGAATTCCCTACTCACGCCACTAGGATAGAAGAGTTAGCAACAATTATATAAAATAGTTTATATAAAACAATTTCTCAAAAACGGTTTATAACAAAATATAAACAAGTTTCCAAAACCATTCATTACCAATGCATACAAGTGCAATTGAAACCAATTTCTCCCATGAAGTTATTTTTCTAGAAAAATAACTAAAAAATATTTACAACTATTAAAAAATATCCCTTTATCATCATACCCAACCATTCCTCAAACCCATGAAACCAACCATGCATGCTACGTTATGACAGTTCAATACTCATGAGTAGTTTCTCGTCGATCTACCAAGTCGTCACAAGGTAATTATTTCCCATGTGCCATTAATCCTTTGGCACCGAGCACAAGGTCATATTTCAACCAAACCTCGTATATGCAATTCTCATGTGCCATTAAACCTTTGGCACCGAGCACAAGGTCATATTTCAACCAAAACCCGTATATGCAATATGAACACACGACACATATGCCCAACGATCAATCCAAAATAAACCTTTCAATAAAAACACCTTTTTATTGAAAACTATTTCCGTCAAAACAATTTCAATGCCAAACCATTTCAACTCCAAACCATTTCAATAAAACTCTATTTTTATTGAAAAACATTTCTATTGAAAACCCCTTTTTCATCAACCATTTAGCAAATCCAGAAAATCCATAATTTAAAATCATCATTTTAAATTAAACCCCCTTTTGTACAACTATTCACCAAGATCATGCAATTTCACAAAAACCATAAATCATCAAAAATGAATATTTTTTCGTGAATTTCACAATAAATAAACCAATTTGAATCTAATCCAATAAATTATAGCAAGATGAGTCAAGAAAGAATTCACCTACCTCGAAGGTTTTGACGAAACTTTGACAACAGACGAAAAACGGACAAGAAAGCGGGTCGATTCTCCAAGAACAGCCTTAGTTCTCTTATCCTAGAAAGATCACAACTCAAAATTGAATTATTTGGCATCCAAAAATGTAGATATACCCACTATAGGTTCAGATCTGATAAATAATGGAGATTGAAGAAGTAGATCTAAGCAGATCTAAGAAAACATGACAAATCCGGAAAGAATGGTGACATACCTCAAGAATCGGACTCGAAATCACCAAGGGAAGGCTCTGGGTTGGCTCCAACTCATGTGGGGAGGGTTCTCCATCCTTCTAGGGAAAGTAATATCGAAATAGGGGCGTTTTGAAGCCAAAAAGAAATATATAGAGCAAAAACGAGTAAGCTCCTAGAAAATAGGATCTAGATTTGACCTCTGTGCAAGGTTTGACCATGCGGTTTGGGACAACCGTGTATGGATCGTGCGACCTTCATTATGGTCCCAAAACACCTTATTAAACCCTCAAGATCTCCCATCCTTCACCTTTACAATTTTTATGGAAACACATTTTTTTATGGAAACATCCTCTTCTATGGAAACACCTCACTTTATGGAAACACCCCACTTTATGGAAACAACCCACTTTATGGAAACACCCCAATATATGGAAATAACCCACTTTATGGAAACACCCCACTTTATGGAAATAACCCACTTTATGGAAACAACCCAATTTATGGAAACAACCCACTTTATGGAAACAATCCACTTTATGGAAACAACCCACTTTATGGAAACAACTAACATTATGGAAACACCCAAATTTATGGAAACTCTCTATTTTATAGAAACTCTCTATTTTATAGAAACTCTCTATTTTATGGAAACTCTCTATGTTATTGAAACTCTCTATTATATGGAAACTCTCTATTTTATGGAAACTCTATATTTTATGGAAACCATCTATTTTATGGAAACTCAATCAAAGACACACCATTTAGAAAAAAAATTCCTCTTTTACATAAAAAAACATGAGAAAACGATTATGTACCTGAAACCAGGGGTAATATAGAAGGAAATCTCTTGTTGATGAGGAGGTATTTTTACTATTCATCCCTCAGAAATCCACAGTTTATGAGCCTTAGTCTGAGTCTCTGAGGGCTTCACCCGCTCAGAATCAAATGTTGACTGATGATGTTGTTCCCTCAAGTGGCCATAACCAGGACTTGTTGCCTAACACTTTTTCTCTGGATGATTATGAGGATGGGTGGACTAAGACCGACCCCCTGGGTGATATGTCTCTACAAGTCCCCCCTCTTCAGGTGGAACATCCTCTATCTTTCACTGTTGGAAACTATAATTTGAATTGGACCTTTCCATCCTACTTTTTTGATCTAATGAAAACTGCTTATGAAGTCTTTGGCAAGGCCTATAACTTGGAATGTGATAATGAAAGGTCTAAAAATGCCAATTTAAAAACTCCTCTATATGACCATAAAGGTGAAAGGCCTCCTCCGGGTATTAGGAAAGACATTGAAGATTGGTTTGAATCAAATGTTGGAGTTATCTTTTCAATAATGAAACTGGATGTCTTTGGGTATAGGGACTGTCTAATTGTCTATCAATTGTTATCAGTCAACATTGAAGATAGATTTTGAACCAACCCAGAGATGGACTATTGAGATTTGTCTTGGAAATACAAAACTTTCACTATTTTGAAGGACTTCTCTAACTCTTCATTGAATGAGGAGTATGAGCCTCCTCAAAGTACTAGGTCTTGGCGGAGAGGCCGACTTTCAAAGAGCAGAGGTCGGTATCCTAGGAACTTAGGATCCATAGGGAATTATAGGAGTTAACTTCATGTGTTTTCTTTGTTTTGATGAGGGAATGTTATGTCTTGTTATACCCCATAATTTCTTTGTCTGTTTTCTATTTTTAATATATTTTTGGGTCATGGGTTTGGGTTCCAAAGTCTGTGGTTGAGCCATCTTTTATGTACACATACACATCTACATGCACACATATCTACATACACACATGTATATACACACATCTACAGGTGAGGTTTGGACATTTCACTCATATGCTAATCGAGGTTGATCTCAGTGTCACGCTAATTGACAAGGTAACGCTTTCAATCCCTAACAATGATCTTCTTATGAGAATTTAGTATGAAAATTTTCCTTTGTACTATATGGATTGAAACTTTGTTGGACACTCTTTGGAGTTGTGCCGTCAGAATGTTGTATGCTCCAATTGCAATACAAGAGGACATGTGGTGAAGGATTGCAGGATGACTGTAAAGTTTGTGCAGGGAGATGTGACTCATGAGAAAGGTGTGGCAGATAATGTCTCGCATGTTTCAGATACACAAGACCGGTTGGAGGATTCTTCGGTGTTGCATATTGGGTCCCCCCACCCCACTGTTTGTGTTGATAAGCAGTATGAGGTCCGGGTAGCTAACCTCTCCTTTAAGGAGATTCTGTGTATGAGGAAAGATTTTGTTGATCAAAGGAAAGGGAAGGCGGAGGTGATAGATGTGAATGGCTTCCAGATGGTTGGCTTCAGGAAATCCAGTACACCCTCTGCTATGTCTGGACAGGGCTTGCTTTCAAATGAAGTAAATATAATTGAGCAGAATGAAGCATTGCTGGATAGGGTTGAATCTTTTTTTTTCGGAATCTCTGCAAGTTGATTTTCCAGTAATTGCTCCGCCTAATTTGTTGGTTGGCATTGAGGGTGAAACAGCTGTTATGATTGGTGACACATCGCAATGGGATTATGGGAACAGTGGAAACAAACTCACACTGCTCAACATATTTCAAAGTAGGAAAACATTTCGTGAGGAATTTGACACTCTTGATGGTGGAGCACAAACCGGGGATACTGTATTGTAGAGGAATGACTCTATGAGGAATAACTCTTCTGGAAACATTGAGCCTCTTCACGAGGATGACGACTCTTCAAGTATGGAAGATCGTGATATCACATGGCGAGATCCCAAACAGTGGAAAAGAGGTGAGTATCCGAGGGTTCGGTATAACGACCCATACTTTACATACATTGTTATTACTTCAGAATTGAAGCACACTTATTACAACATATAACCAAACCAAGAAAAGACCGTATAGGTATAGTGTCTTTAGAAACTGGGAAACATAAACAACTTGTTCATAAAGCATCTACTTTGCCTCCCATTTATTTCATCATATCTAGAGTCCCTTTTTGGCATATTCTACTTAATAACCTTCTTCCTGACCTGGGGAAATAAAACATACAAAAGGGTGAGCTCAAATGCTCAGTGAGGGTAAACAAAAGAAATATCAATCACATCATATACATAAGCACATAACTTTTGGAAATCTTAACCTGCAAAAGAGATCATAATTTCATAACATGGGATAAGTCATAGTAGTGAAATGTAATCCCAATAATCATAACTTAAAACATGAAACTTTGTGACATACACGGATAATCATAGAGAATCATTTCTTATTAGCCAAGACTCATTTCCAAGACTATCTTAGTGGACAAAGTCCATTTTTGAACCGAGTTCACTCCTCGTTTTAGTCCTGTTTCACTGAACCAGTATAACCTACCGTTCCAGCCATGTCTATATCATGAGATATAAAATCTTTACCCAATGCATTGGAGGGAGATATAGGTCCCACCCATCTCATAATGATATCATTCTTATGTGTACCACAAAATCATAAATCATACATCATTACATAACCCATGTAATAAAAATGGGATTCTTAAACAACATGACATCATAAAACAATTCATATAAGATAAAGGAATTCATAAAAATAATTTCATCACAACATAATCAAATCAATGTAATAATAGGGATAGAAACAGAACCCTATATTATCTTAGATGGAAAATAATTTTGATAAAACACTTGAACTCCATTCTTGAGGAAAATATCCTTTCTACTTTAAAACCCTTTTTCCTTTCTTAACATGTCATAAAATTTTATACTAAAAGAAGTTGATTAAAAATAAACTTGAAAACTTGTAAAGTAAGCTTCTTGGAAATAATGTTTTAAAAATCGATTCATGCCGTATAAGTTAAAAAAACATTCTTCTTGTACTTTTGTCGGAAAAGTAAAAAAGTACCTCGTACGAAAAACGACAAAAGATTCCTTTCATATCTTTTACTAAAAAATCACCAAAGGGTAAAATTGGATTTAAACAATTGTAGGTGGATGGAAATAATATTACATATTGAGGAAACATGGATTTTGATGATAAAACACACCCCAGTAAATGCCAAAGTAAAAACAATCTCGGATAAAAATGAGATTGTGATATTTCCCTTACCTTAGGTCTGATATGCTTTGTACGTGTCCAAAACTCCTGTATAATGATTTAAATAGTGTTATTGACTTATTCCAGAATTATACTTATTTTTATGATATCATATGTGGTCATATTCTTAGCTTCTTAGTAGTAATATTTCATTGCTACTTGTTATTCGGGTGTTTATAACTTTTTGTTCTTATGCGTGTTTTGTCGAATAAATTCTTATTCTTCTCTTTAGGTTATAGATACCTAATTTCCAGAATGTTATTAGTGTAATATATATCATATTAATTCATTCAATTCATTTATATAATCATTATGAAATGAAGATCATGTAGAACGAGTCGCATCACATCGTGGAGACGGTATTCCGTACGTACGCACGAGTGATGATATCGTTCCTCTGATCGTGGAATTGTATTGGAGTGTATGTATACTATTTAATAATCAGTATCACTTTATAATAGTCATATATAGTCATTATTTACACCATTATACCCATCCAAGTAAGGTGGTGGTGGAAAATAGATTACACTACGGCGTGGAGACGGTATTCCGTACGTACGCACGCACGGTGATTTCTTATTCCGTAGGATGGATAGATGGTGAAATAGGGTTGTTTCATACTTATAATAACATATCAGTATATGAGTTATACTGATGTTATTACTTCATAATGAAACAACTAAAGAAGAAGAAGTGGAAGAAGAAATAAAGATGAAAGAATCGGTAACGGACATTACCTCTTCTTTGAAGTGCTTCTTTGAGACCTTCTTTTAGGGCACTAAAATTGGTATTTGAAGAAGACCAGGACCTATAGGATGTCTCTAGGGAAGTGGAGAGGAGAAACTGGCAGGTTTTGGCCGATCTTGAAGGCTCAAAGTGGTGTGAGGAAGAGAGGGAGGAGGTGCCCTTTTATAAGGGAGGAGAGGGGCACCTTTGGAATAACTAAAAATATTATTTTATTATAAAGTCAACTTCGGTTTTAAATAGCTCCAAATTGATTTATTTCTAATATAAGGTGGGTATGGGTCTAAATACTCTCATCCAATAGAATTTAGACAAGTTTAGGTTCCTATTTTAACATTATCATTTAGATTTAACATTAAGTTAAATAATTTTACTTTTACCGTGTCTTCTTGTGTTCTTATACTATAAGGTTAATAAACTTACTATAAGCAGCCAAACGAACCCCAAGTTGTTTATTATTAATATATATAACATTATCTAAGTCATTTGGCCGAACCTTAGATTTTTAGGAATAAAATAACAATTACTAATATAATATTTGTTTTAAAAACTATTTTATGTCAATTTTGACACTATTTAGTAATTAATTTTTGTAAAAATCATAACAGAATGATTAGTTAGAAAAAAGTTAATTACATCAATACTAACATGTCATATTAATCTAGAAAATTAGTGTAATTCATAAAAAGTCTCAAATTACATTTATTTTGGTGTTTATAACATCAATTATGTCAATATTTCATTAATAAGATAATTACTGCATCATCTTTGTGTCATAAATAAATTAAATTATTTAGTGTCTAAAAATTAAAAATAAAATACCATTATGTAGGAAATCTTTTTATCTTTCTAATGAATATTTATAGTTGGATTTATCTTATGTATAACCCCATATTAAAAATGATTTAGTTATTAAACTTTGATTTTAACTATTTTAACCCTTCTTTAAATAAATTAATAATAAATGTCCTAATCTAATCCAAGTGGGCCTAAATGGTCATATTTTATTCCTAAGGTTGTTTTTGGTCGAATTAAACTTGTCCAATAGAATTAGGACATGTTTTAGGGTAATAATAATATCATTTTTACCCTTAATTACCCTATTTACTTTTAACCGTGGTAAAAAAAGTAAAAAGTTACTATTCACCAAAAATTATTTTCATCTCATTGAACCACATTTTAGTCCTTGATATTAACCGTGTCTCTCGGATTTTCAAAATTCCACTCACAGAAGTGGTAAAATTATGTTTTATGAAAAAATTCGGTTTTTTTAACTACAACTTAGTGGTTTCACTATTCATCAAAAATTGAAAGTTTTCAGAAAAATACCAAAATTTCACCCTAGGCTAATTTCGATATTACGAATCCAAAAATGAATTCCATTTTGAAAAATAAAATTTATAAAATTTCAAAAAGTGGTTATGACTATTCATAACGGCTAGTTTTAATAATATTTAATTAGCATATCATTGTTTAGTGAAACTCGGTATTTCGTACGACGCAAGCTATTGAGGAAGGTTGTGATTTCGTGTAAAGAAAGTCAAGCAAGTGTTGTGTGTAGAAAAAGATTCCTTTGATGATTTATATAACATAAAAGTCTCGGGTGTTACATTCTACCCCCCTTAAAATGAATTTCGCCCTCGAAATTCGTCACTTTGTAACAAACAGATGAGGATACCTCTCCCTCATCATATCCTCAAACTCCCATGTAGCTTCTTCTAATTGTTGGTTCCTCCATAAAAATTTCACCAATCAAGTGGTCTTGTTTCGTAGGACTTTTTCGCTACGATCCATAATCTCTATCGGTTGTTCTTCATAAGAAAGATCTTGCTCCAGCGGTACAACTTCTGATCTGAGTACATGTGAAGGATCAGGTATGTACTTTCTCAGGAGAGATACATGGAACACATCGTGAACTTGAGAGAGATTCGGTGGAAGCGCCAATCGGTAAGCTACCTTCCCAACACGATCCAGTATTTCGAAAGGACCGATATATCTAGGGCTCAACTTCCCCTTCTTTCCAAATCTCATAACCCTATTCCAGGGAGATATTCTTAAGAACACTTTATCACCCACTTCAAACTCTAGGTCTTTTCTTCGGTTTTCGGCATAACTTTTCTGTCGACTCTGAGCTGATCTTATGTGTTGTTGAATAGATCTGGCCTTTTCTACCATTTCATCAACGAGATCAGGTCCTAATAGCTTTCTTTCCCCAACTTCATCCCAGCAAGTTGGAGTCCTGCATTTCTTTCCATAGAGAGCTTCATAAGGATCCATCTGAATACTGGAGTGAAAGCTATTATTATAAAAAAATTCCACCAAAGGTAGGTGTTGATCCCAACCACCTTTGAAATCCATAGAGCAAGCTCTCAGCATATCTTATAGAGTTTGAATTGTTCTCTCAGACTGACCGTCTGTCTGAGGATGATAAGCAGTGCTGAAACTTAACTCTGTATCCAGAGTATGCTGAAGACTTCGCCAGAACTTTGAGGTAAACCTTGGATCCCGATCAGATATAATAGAAATTGGTACTCCATGCAATCTTACCACTTTCTTTACATATATCCTGGCAAGCTGATCCAGAGAGAAATCCTCTCTAATAGCAATGAAGTGTGCAGACTTTGTAAGACGATCAACTATGACCCAGATAGCATTATTGCCTTTGGATGTTTTAGGAAGTCCTGTGACAAAGTCCATAGTGATGTTTTCTCATTTCCATTCGGGTATGGGTAATGGTTGTAACATCCCCTTAGACTTATGTCTCTCAGCTTTAACTTGTTGAAAAACCAAGCATCGAGAGACATATTCAGCAACATCTCTTTTCATGCCATCCCACCAGAAGTATTCTTTCAGGTCCCTATACATCTTCGTGCTTCCATGATGAATAGAGAATGAAGAACTATGATCCTCATCCAGCATCTCCTTCTTTAATTCGGGGATGGGAGGAACACAAACCCGATTCCTGAACTTTATTATCCCAACACAATCAAGGTTGAATTCAGGAACATTTCTCACCTTCTTTTGTAACTCGACATCTTCTTTCTGTGCCTCTTTAATCTTCACATGTATAGATGGTTGAACATTCATTTGAGAAAGATAAGATTTTTCCCCTTTAATTATAATTCCAAGATCCATCCTTTGTAAATCCATAAATATTGAATCTTTTGTGATCCTCATCATGGATAAACTAGCATGGTCTTGTCGACTTAATGCATCTGCCACCTTGTTTGATTTCCCAGGCTGGTAATGGATTGAGCAGTCGTAATCCTTAATCATCTCCAACCATCTTCTTTGGTGCATATTCAGCTCATTTTGTGTGAAAATATACTTTAAACTTTTATGATTAGTATAAATATCACACCTTTCACCATAAAGGTAATGCCTCCAAATCTTTAATGCAAAGATTACCGCAGCTAACTCCAAATCATGAGTTGGTTAATTTTTCTCATGTATTTTCAACTATCGTGAGGCATAAGCTATCACCATATCATTTTGCATAAGAACACACCCCAATACCTTCTTGGATGCATCACTGTAGATCACAAACCTTTCTCCACTACAAGGCAGTGTGAGCACAGGTGCACTGGATAACCTTCTTTTCAACTCCTTGAAATTCTCTTCACATTCCTCTGTCCAAACAAACTTAACTCCTTTCCGAGTCAACTTGGTGAGTGGATTAGATAATCGTGAAAAATCTTTCACAAAACATTGATAATATCCAGCCAAACCATGAAAACTCCGGATCTCAGTTATTGTTGTTGGTCTCGACCATCTTTCAATAACCTCTGTTTTTGCTGGATCCACAGATATCCCCTCTTTTGAGATTATGTGACCCAAAAATGAAACTTTTTGAATCCAAAATTCACACTTGGTAAATTTGGCATAAATCTTCTCCTTTCTCAGGGTCTTCAATATAATTCTCAAGTGATCTTCATGTTCTTCCTTTCTCTTTGAATAGACAAGAATATCGTCTATAAAGACTACCACAAACTGATCAAGATAGTCTCTAAAGACTCTATTCATTAGATCCATGAAGATAGAAGGGGCATTAGTAAGACCAAATGGCATCACTATAAATTCATAGTGTCCATACCTTGTACGGAAAGTCATCTTTGGTATATCCTCCCTTTTGACCCTTAATTGATGATACCCTGAACGAAGATCAATCTTGGAAAAGTACTGAGCTTCGTGTAGTTGGTCAAATAGGTCATCAATGCACGGGAGAGGATATTTGTTCTTGATAGTGATATTGTTAATTTCTCGATAATCAATGCAGAGTCTCATTGATCCATCTTTCTTCTTAAAAAACAGAACAGGTGCTCCCCAAGGTGACGCACTAGGGCGTATGAACCCCTTATCAAGATTCTCTTGGAGTTGCTTCTTCAATTCCTGCAACTCAATTGGGGCCATTCTATAAGGTGTTTTTGAAATAGGCAAAGCACCCGGTACGAGTTCTATTGAAAACTCAACTTCACGATTCGGTGGAAGACCCGGTAATTCCTCTGGAAAGACATCATATAACTCCCGTACAATGGGCATATTCTTAATCGTGAGTTTCTCACCAACCATTTGAGATAAATAACCTTCATTTAGTGGAATCAATACCCATAAAATAGAAGAAATTTCCACTGGAAGGTTATGTTCATCCTTGCATCGATAGACGATCATAGATTGATCTGGAATATGAAATGTGACTTCCCTTCTTTGGTAATTGATATGATCTCCATGTAGAGAAATCCAATCCATGCCAAGAATCACATCAAATTCCACTATAGGAAGGATCACAAGATTTGCAGGAAGCACTTTCCCACAAACTTCAATCGGAGAAGAATTATAAACTTTTGATGTGACTGTTGTGCCATTAGGTGTTGTCACAGCTAACTCAACATATAATTGTTGAGGTAATACGGTGATACCCCTAGAAAATTCTTCAGAAATAAAGGAGTGGGTGGATCCAGAATCAAATAAAACATTTGCTACTTTAGAGTGGATGGTAAGTGTACCTTTCACCACATCGTTATCGTACTCCACATCGCAGATAGAAATTGCATGTGACTTTCCTTTGTCTTTAGCCTTAAGAGTTTGTTGACGTCGACCATCATCATCAACCCTTGGATTTGGGCATTGATTGGCATAATGCCCCATCTCCTTGCACTTGAAACATTGAAGTGTAGTAGGTTTATTCTGTGCATCCCTTCCTTTGTTTGCATCATTAGACATATTCTTACCATCATCGCAGCATTCAAATGCCCGATGACCTTCCTTTCAACATTTGAAACATTTACTTGTTCCTTTAAGACAACTCCCTCCATGTTTCTTTCCACGCTTTGAGCATAAGGGAAAGCTCATCTTCTTTTCAGTGTGCTCTTTAGATTTTCCTTTGAATTCCATTTTCTTCTTCTTATCAAACCCATATGACTGATGGGTTACTCCAATCTCCATCTCAACTTTGAGAGCACATCGAACGATTTCCTCGTAGCTATTGAAGTCCCTTATGGCTAAGGCCCTTCGAGGACTTCGTTTTAAGCCACTAAAATATAGATCGATCTTACTCTTAGGTTGGATAATAATACCAGAAGCGTACCTTGCAAGTCTTATAAAATTTGCTTCATAGGTATCAACAGATTCATCATCCTTTTGCTTCAGTTCAAGAAACTCTTTCTCCATCTTTGTTCGGAGAATACGAGGGAAGTACTTATTGAAAAATAAGTTATTGAACTCGTCCCATTCCATGGACTCAATTTCATCCCTTTGCCTCGTATTCTTAATAAGATTCCACCATTGATCATCATCACCTTCCAAACGATACACTGCTAAGATGACTTTATCAGGCTCAGAACATTGAAAAACTGAAAATATCTTTTCAGTAGTACTAATCCATTGTTCAGCAACTAATGGATCAGTAGACCCACTGAATGAAGGTGGACGTTGTCTCATGAAGGATTCAACAGAATGTTGCTCCTTCCTTTGCTCGTTTGGAAGTCCTGCATGATTCATAGCTTGAGAAAGTTGTGTAAGCATGGCTACAAGATTTTTCATTCCAGCTCCCATAACGTTTGGTTGCTCCAGGGGACAATCATTGCATTGCCTGTCGCATTCTGCATTAACACGGTTCCTTCGGGTTCCAGCCATTGACTAAAACCAAGAAGAATAGTGTCAGCAACACTAATTATAATAGGAAAACCACATAATCAAGAATAAAATTTCACACTTAAGGTCTTATCCTAGGTTATTCATGGTCATTTCTAAAACACTAAGATTGTGTTCTATGCTTAGACATATCCTTAGGGTTCTTACTAAGGCTTTCACATCCTAGTTTCCAAAGGTTGACTATATCTTTCCTCTGATACCAACTATAACGACCCATACTTTACATACATTGTTATTACTTCAGAATTGAAGCACACTTATTACAACATATAACCAAACCAAGAAAGGACCGTATAGGTATAGTGTCTTTAGAAACTGGGAAACATAAACAACTGGTTCATAAAGAATCTACTTTTCCTCCCATTTATTTCATCATATCTAGAGTCCCTTTTTTGGCATATTCTACTTAATAACCTTCTTCCTGACCTGGGGAAATAAAACATACAAAAGGGTGAGCTCAAATGCTCAGTGAGGGTAAACAAAAGAAATATCAATCACATCATATACATAAGCACATAACTTTTGGAAATCTTAACCTGCAAAAGAGATCATAATTTCATAACATGGGATAAGTCATAGTAGTGAAATGTAATCCCAATAATCATAACTTAAAACATGAAACTTTGTGGCATACACACATAATCATAGAGAATCATTTCTTATTAGTCAAGACTCGTTGCCAAGACTATCTTAGTGGACAAAGTCCATTTCTGAACCGAGTTCACTCCTCGTTTCAGTCCTGTTTCACTGAACCGGTATAACCTACCGTTCCAGCCATGTCTATCTCATGAGATATAAAATCTTTACCCAATGCATTGGAGGGAGATATAGGTCCCACTCATCTCATAATGATACCATTCTTATGTGTGCCACAAAATCATAAATCATACATCATTACATAACCCATGTAATAAAAATGGGATTTTTAAACAACATGACATCATAAAACAATTCATATAAGATAAAGAAATTCATAAAAATAATTCCATCACAACATAATCAAATCAATGTAATAATAGGGATAGAAACAGAACTCTATATTATCTTAGATGGAAAATAATTTTGATAAAACACTTGAACACCATTCTTGAGGAAAATATCCTTTCTACTTTAAAACCCTTTTTCCTTTCTTAACATGTCATACAATTTTAAACTAAAAGAAGTTGATTAAAAATAAACTTGAAAACTTGTAAAGGAAGCTTCTTGGAAATAATGTTTTAAAAATCCATTCTTGTCGTATAAGTTAAAAAAACATTCTTCTCGTACTTTTGTCAGAAAAGTCAAAAAGTACCTCGTACGAAAAACGACAAAAGATTCCTTTCATATCTTTTACTAAAAAATCACCGAAGGGTAAAATTGGATTTAAAAAATTGTAGGTGGATGGAAATAATATTACATATTGAGGAAACATGGATGTGGATGATAAAACACACCCTAGTAAATGCCAAAGTAAAAACAATCTCGGATAAAAATGAGATTGTGATATTTCTCTTACCTTAGGTCTGATATGCTTTGTACGTGTCCGAACCTCCTGTATAATGATTTAAATAATGTTATTGACTTATTCCAGAATCATACTTATTTTTATGATATCATATTTGGTCATATTCTTAGCTTCTTAGTAGTAATATTTCATTGCTACTTGTTATTCGGGTGTTTATAACTTTTTGTTCTTATGCGTGTTTTGTCGAATAAATTCTTATTATTCTCTTTAGGTTATAGATACCTAATTTCCAGAATGGTATTAGTGTAATATATATCATATTCATTCATTCAATTCATTTATATAATCATTATGAAATGAAGATCATGTAGAACGAGTCGCATCACATCGTGGAGATGGTATTCCGTACGTACGCACGAGTGATGATATCGTTCCTATGATCGTGAAATTGTATTGGAGTGTATGTATACTATTTCATAATCAGTATCACTTTATAATAGTCATATATAGTCATTATTTACACCATTATACCCATCCAAGTAAGGTGGTGATGGAAAATAGATTACACCACGGCGTGGAGACGGTATTCCGTACGTACGCACGCACGGTGATTTCTTTTTCCGTAGGATGGATAGATGGTGAAATAGGGTTGTTTCATACTTATAATAACATATCAATATATGATTGATACTGATGTTATTACTTCATAATGAAACAACTAAAGAAGAATAAGTGGAAGAAGGAATAAAGATGAAAGAATCGGTAACGGATATTACCTCTTCTTTGAAGTGCTTCTTTGAGACCTTCTTTTAGGGCACTAAAATTGGTCTTTGAAGAAGACCAAGACCTCTAGGATGTCTCTAGGGAAGTGGAGAGGAGAAATTGGCAGGGGTTGGACGAGCTTGAAGGCTCAAAGTGGTGTGAGGAAGAGAGGGAGGAGGTGCCCTTTTATAAGGGAGGAGAGGGGCACCTTTGGAATAACTAAAAATATTATTTTTTTATAAAGTCAAGTTCGGTTTTAAATAGCTCCAAATTGATTTATTTCGAAGCTAAGGTGAGGATGGGTCGAAATCCTCTCATCCAATAGAATTTAGACAAGTTTAGGTTCCTATTTTAACCTTATCATTTAGATTTAACATTAAGTTAAATAATTTTACTTTTACCGTGTCTTCTTGTGTTCTTATACTATAAGGTTAATAAACTTACTATAAGCAGCCAAACGAACCCCAAGTTGTTTATTATTAATATATATAACCTTATCTAAGTCATTTGGCCGAACCTTAGATTTTTAGGAATAAAATAACAATTACTAATATAATATTTGTTTTAAAAACTATTTTATGTCAATTTTGACACTATTTAGTAATTAATTTTTGTGAAAATCATAACAGAATGATTAGTTCGAAAAAAGTTAATTAAATCAATACTAACATGTCATATTAATCTAGAAAATTAGTGGAATTCATAAAAAGTCTCAAATTACATTTATTTTGGTGTTTATAACATCAATTATGTCAATATTTCATTAATAAGATAATTACTGCATCATCTTTGTGTCATAAATAAATTAAATTATTTAGTGTCTAAAAATTAAAAATAAAATACCATTATGTAGGAAATCTTTTTATCTTTCTAATGAATATTTATAGTCGGATTTATCTTATGTATAACCCCATATTAAAAATGATTTAGTTATTAAACTTTGATTTTAACTATTTTAACCCTTCTTTAAATAAATTAATAATAAATGTCCTAATCTAATCCAAGTGGGCCTAAATGGTCATATTTTATTCCTAAGGTTGTTTTTGGTCGAATTACACTTGTTCAATAGAATTAGGACATGTGTTAGGGTAATAATAATATCATTTTTACCCTTAATTACCCTATTTACTTTTAACCGTGGTAAAAAAAAAAGTAAAAAGTTATTATTCACCAAAAATTATTTTCATTTCATTGAACCACATTTTAGTCCTTGATATTAACCGTGTCTCTCGGATTTTCGAAATTCCACTCACAGAAGCGGTAAAATTAAGTTTTATGAAAAAATTCAGTTTTTTTAACTACCACTTAGTGGTTTCACTATTCATCAAAAATTGAAAGTTTTCAGAAAAATACCAAAATTTCACCCTAGGCTAATTTCAATATTACGAATTCAAAGATGAAGTCCATTTTGAAAAATAAAATTTATAAAATTTCAAAAAGTGGTTATTACTATTCATAACAGCTAGTTTTAATAATATTTAATTAGCATATAATTGTTTAGTGAAACTCGGTATTACGTACGACGCAAGCTATCGAGGAAGGTTGCGATTTCGTGTAAAGCAAGTCAAGCAAGTGTTGTGTGTAGAAAAAGATTCCTTTGATGATTTATATAACATAAAAGTCTCGGGTGTTACAGTCGGGGTGGCTCTCAAGCAAGAGGCATCAATCATAGAAGAAAGTGATTATTGTTGCCCTTTTGTTGATGGTGGCGCTTTTAGTGTCATCTCTTTTCTTTGCTCCCTCACATGTCTTTGCCTCGTACTTTCTTTTTAAAAATAATTTCTAGGACCAAGGATCTCATCCATGGTTCGCACCGTTCTGCGTATATGCATATTGTAATTTAAATATTATTTCAAAATATATAAATAAAAAATTATTTATTTATAATTATAATTATAAATAAATATATTTATAAATATTTGTATATAATTATAAATATATTTATATAATTATATATATATAGTTATTATTTATTAATATATAAGTATATATAAGTATAAATATAATAAATATATATAATTTAAATATATTTATTATAATTTTATAGTTATTTAAATATATATTTATAATTCTAATTATAAATAAATTTATTTATGAATAATTGTATGTAAATATATATATCTATTTATATAATTATACATATTTATATAATTATATATATGTATTAATTAAGATGTAAATATATATAATTATAAATATTATAAAAATATTTATTAGTTAAATATATTTATTATAATTTTATAATTATTTAAATAAATATATATTTATTTATAATTTTATAAATATTTTTAAAAAACATCATATATATATTTAAATTATGAAAATATATATTAATATATTATATTTATATTAATTATCTACATGCATTTTTTAATTAATGTATATAAATAAATATATTTTTTGAATATAAATGTGATAATTTAGTATATATGAATAATATTTTTTATTAGTTTTTTTATCAGAGTTAAGAATAGCGCTGATAAAGATCCACATTTGTCATCATTTTTAGCTATCGGTGATAAAGGTAACTCTTTTATCATCACTTTCTCTTTTAAGGTGATAAAAGTAGGTGTTGCGTATTATGGGATCTATGATAGTGTAATATATAAATATGTATTAAAAATATATATTATGCAAACTCTTTATCAATGTTTTTTTTAGTGTTGATGAAGGATAAACATCAGATGATAAATATAAACACTTATTGGTACTAAAAAAACAACAATAAAGGTTGACTTTTTAACATTGTTTTTTTTATAGCGCTGATAAAATTAACATTTATTAGTGTTTTTATATAGCGGTAATAAGTGTTATAAAATAGTCTGCGTGAAAAATGATCATAAAGTCTATTGAGTAGTTGAGATTTTTTTAAAAATATTACTACAAGGTATCCGAAGGCGCTACCTACTTATCCCTCAGTGTTTCCCTTGTCATTAGTTGTGGCGTCCATTGGCACTGTTTTACCGGTTACAGTTTGTTTGACTATAATATGGTTTAATACGTAAATCCCACAATGAAAGGGCATGGCGGGAGAATATGAGGTGTTGTGGGAATCCCGAAACGCAGCACCCAATAGCAGCAAAAGGTGTCAACAACAAAAGGCAAAGGCCAAAGGTGAAGGAAAATGATGACTGGAATGGGGAGAAATGGGAGCCCACCCTTACTTTCCAGGTCTCTCCCATTTTTGACTTGGGCTTGGGACCCCACCCTAGGGTACCCCTGTCTTTATGGATTCAATGATCAAAAGGAGCACCTCACGTGGAGTCTGCACCAAACCCCACCCTCCACCTTGCCTATCAAATTCCAATACCAACTTCATTTTATACTTTATTAGTTTCATAATCATTTAATAATTCCATTGTTATAAGAATTATCTTATTTGTAATACTTTGGGTATGTGTTTGTCCTGTGATGTTGTTCTTTTACATGCATAAGAGTATTCCCAGTTTTGAGAAATTGCAATTTTGATGTGTTTTTCATTTCTTTATAGTGTACCCTTGATTAGAAGAATGAATCATCAAACTTTAAAAATAAAACAACCGATTTTAACGCGTTGTAAACAAGGATATTTTATAGATTGGATGACTAAAAAAACATGTAGATTGTTTTAAATAATAAATCATTAAAATTAATAATATTATAAATTTTGTCTTTGGTTATTAAAATTAATAATCATATCCAATAAAAAAATATTATGATAATTCTCCAAAATATTTTTTTATTAACCAAAAGTAGAACCATAAGTAGTGTCCTTTAACAAATAAAAAGGTCAAAAGTTAATCCACTGGTTGTCCACGTCCTAGCCTTCCCATCCATAGAATCAAGGTCGTTCTTGATTTTTATTATCAAAGCCGATTTTCATATTTAGAATTTATTGGCAAATTGTTTTACAAATTTTTTTATATTTAGAATTTATTTTTCTTTTTTGATGTAAAAAAACAAATAACTTGAACAACTTTAACCCCATTTTTGTTTTCTAATCATGAAATGATGAAAGTGAGGAATATAAGATGTGATTATTAATTTCAAATTAAAGTTCCTTTATTGATAATATTATAATAAGTATCAAACATTATGATATCAGTAACGATATTAATTATTTTTATTTTTCATATGCTTCTTAATATAAAACAACAATGTCACCTTTGCATCATGTCTATCTTTAAACGTATGAACCAAACCAACTTAAAACTAAAAATCAATTTAAATCACTGAATCAATTAAAATCGGTTGAACAATCTTTAACATAGTTTCATCAGTGCTAGAAAGAGACTTTATTAGCGCTAAAAAAACGGCGATAATCGAGTTTCTATTAAAAGAACTCTTTAATCAGTGCTAAAAAAAATGATAAATGTCTCTTTTACCAACGCTAAAAAAAACACTGATAAAAGAGATTTTTTATCAACGTAAAAAAAAACAGTGAAAAAATGGGTTTTTATCAACGTTTTTTTAGCACTGATAAAAATCAAAAAAACAAAATAAAAAATCTGTAAATCAGAGGGTAGAGACTCACGCCCTTTTAACAACGCTTGGCCCCCTTTCAACGATGCTAGGAAGCCCCACCCAGCGCGCTCCCACCACCCCTTTAACACCGATATGCGCACACCCTCCCACCCTTTAATAGTGCTAGCCCATCTGCATCCGCCCGCGCACCCCTACCTATACTTGGATTCGAACCCGAGACCTCTCTCTTGCACGTCTGCACATTTACCACTCATCCATCTTTTTTCGTTCTCCATTTAATGAAATATTTATCTATATATATAGTTATATTTATTTGTATATTAATATATATTTATATTAATATATATAGTTGTATTAATATATATATACATATATAGTTATATTTATATATTTATACATTTATTCGTATATTAATATGTATTAATATCTATATATATTTAGTTATATTTTTTTATCCGTATATTTATTTGTATATTAATATATATTTATCAAATTGGTTTTAAATACATTTATAAAATACGTTTTTTTGTGTGTGTATAAATAAATACATATATACAACACACACACATATATTATGTGTATATGTAAGTATGATTATACATATTTATATATATTTACATATACTATATATTAATATGTATATACATATGTTAGAATATATAGATAATATATATCAGTTTGTTAAAACACACACACACTATATAGGTATATAATATCAATATGAATGTAATCTATGTAAATAAATTTAGTCCCTACTAAAAAGGTCAAAAAGACCCCCTTAAAACAAGGCTAAAATTCCATCGAATGTTAACAAATTTGGGTATCCTGACTAAAAACTCAATTTTTGAGTCTTTCTAGGCCTTTCTAGGCCTCTAACAATGTGACAGAGGATTCTTCTGTGTCACCAGTGCGTAGAGCTCATCGCATACTTAGATTTGATATGTGGTAAAGCTCAAACGGACACCTGAATCAAAAGTTATGATCGTTTGAAATTTGAGTTACGTTTTCAACTTATTTTAGATCTTTTATTAATCTTTTGATTTTTTGTGTCTTCAAATTGCTATTAAAATGATTATTACTCGATAATAATTAGCAAATTATTAATTAATAATATCTTTTAAAATATTTTATAATTCATTTTCACTAAGTATTTTATATATTAAGTGTAAATGTCTATTTATACTTATTTAAAACATATTTTAAAAATAAATATTATATTTATATCAATATAAATATATTGATATATTGATATATTAATATATTATTCTTAATGATTTTTTTCGAAATATACCCTTTATCAACGCTAGTAAAAAAGTGCAGATAAAAGGCGGCTCTGCGTAAAGCTGTTTATGTGGTAGTTTGTATAATTCAATTTTAAAATTTAATTTAATTTTTGTATGCTTTTTCCTTCTTAACTCAAACTAACCAATTAAATGATGTATATCACTCTTTCTCAAAAATCAATGTGATTATCATTTGATCTAATAAAATTTGAGCATATTCATATTCCAATGCACCAATCCATGTTCAGTTTGATCTGATGGGTTGAAAAATTGTACATATATAATTTGATTTTTTATTCTATATCAAATCATTGGTCCACAGTTTTTTTTGGGATTGTTGCATTTTTTTATATATATCAACTAAATTAATTACTTGATTTTTCTTTGTGGTCATTCAATTTTTAATAACTGTTGCTTTATAATTATATTTTCATGATTGGTGATCTTGTTTACATGCACGCACGCACACACAAACACACACACACACACACATTAATACATGTGATATAAATATATTTTTTTGACACATAACGTGACATGTTTTCTATACTTATATCTTTAATTGATTTAAACCAACCAAAATAAACCAATCGTAGTTTGCATTTTTTTTCTTATGTTTTCTATACTACAATAATCATGTTTCCATTACAGTAATAAGGTTCAAACAAGCGCCTTTATAAAAAAATAAACAAGTTGCTTGCGTGAACACCGTTCATGCAAGCCTTCAATACTTAAGACATATTCTATGAATGATGTTCATACTAGTCAATTTTTATATATATTTTTTAACCAATATTTTAATTTTGTTTTCCTTTGTTTTGTATGTGTATATATATATAACAAGAATTTAAATAGTATTTAAAATAATGTTATTTTATTCAGAATTACGTTCATTAAATCAATCTCAAAATATTACTGACCCCCCTGAACATACCTTTTATAAGATAGTGGGGATTGACATTCCATATGAAATTTTAATGTGAAATTATGGTTCCACTTTTGGTAGCATTTGAATATTAATATTTTATTAATAACATTACATGATTAATTATAAATTATTAATAATTAACAATACAATTAATATAATTGGTAACTAATAAATAAATTATTAATATATTTAATAAATGATAATACAATTATATGTCAAATGATTACATTTATTACTATAATTACTAATACATAATTAATTAATTATGATAATTGATAATGTTGTTTTTTGGCATGATTATGTTAAAAATTAAAATCATTTTAGTTTGTTATTGTCATGGTCTATTTCTCCTCTTTGCATGATGTGTGTTTTTCCCATGTAATAAAAATTCTTTAATTGTTTTATTATGCATGTTTTCCATGTGGGTTTGCTCGTTTGAGCATTTTTTTGTTGGACTCGGGGTTGGGTGTTTGTTGGGTTTTCTTTCTAGCGGCTTGATTTGGTTCTTTCTCAGGGATATGAATCATGGTTGTTGATTAAGTCGATCCAATGGCTTCTCGTGTGGTGTTTTGTGTTTCTCAGGCATGCTTCTTCACTATCTGGAATCAGTGTAATCTGCGCGGTTTAACGACCATTCAATCTGCTCTTGCCACATGGCCTTTTGGCTGTTTGAGTTTGTTTCAGCTACCAAGATCTCCGATCCTTGTGCATTTACTCAACCTCCAACGTGTCCCACCTCTCTTGCCAGACCCACTACCATGTGGATTCGATTGGGGCGAGATGATTCACTCATCTTTTGTATGTCGAGAGTCTTGCCTCACTGACCACACCATCTCTGAGAGTAAGAAAAAGAGAGATTCAGAGAAGAGTTGATCTGGAGGATGACTGTTCCTCTAGAGTTTTGTTCCGGAGAAGAGCTTTCCCCTTGCGAGCTTGGAGGAGGAGGACGACCATGTACAAAGGAGATTACTAGCCATACAACGCCATTCACATTTTATCTTCTTCACATCCTGGTTCTTGGTCTACGTCTGGACCTATAAGCTTAATCTTACTTCTTGCATCAATTCCATGATGCAATCTTATATCTATTTAGTTTTTTGTGTGAGTGAGGGATTCCATCCAGTTGTGAGTGTATGTTACTATCCTGGAGCCTGGGTTGACCAATGAATCCTCGAGTGACAAGGACTTTGTGCTCAATTTACTTATATGGTCCTGTATGTTTTCATTCTTTCTTGCTCACCTCTATTTGTAAGCTTGATGCTTTGTTTTCTTTGCATAATAAAAGATTAGTAGGAGGTGTTCTTTTAGTGCACATAGGACCAAATAATGGGTTTTTTATTTTATTAATTTATTTCTAATTTTTCATCTACTCCCCTTAGTTATTTTTAAGGAAAAAATGTTTAATTGGTATGAAATGATCACGTTTTAATATTAAATATAATTTGTGAGCATTGTTTGAATTAATCCAAATTCAAGTCACATTACTATTTTAATAATAACTCTCACCCCTATTATCCAAATTGTGTGATTCTTATTTTGAAGGGTTCCTTATTCCATTTACTACAAATCATTAAACTAGAGCATTATCTAGTTCGTCCATTTGAAGAGCCATATGGACCACATAATATGGCCTAATGAATCTATCAAATAAATTGGACCAGTTGTGATGTTCAATTTTTGGGATCAATTTAGTAGTTAAAATTTGTTTATACACCTCCAAATGTCCATGGACATTCCATTAAAACTCAGATAAAAATTTCAAGTCCCAATTCATCCTTAATGGGGCTCAATCCATGCATCGAAGTCCAACCAAAAAATCTGTCATGGATTGAAGAACAAATCACAATTATTGACTTTTATACCAATCCACACGCCCAATTTAGATAAAATTTTGTGTGTGAAAAGTCAAGAGTTATTTTTTTTCTTTTTTCTCAGAAGGGAATTTCCCAGTGTGGCCTTTTTGAACCCTCCACACAGAGAAACCCCCCTCCCCCACGAAGGGGTAGCACCCGAAGGCAGGTCCCCAGTCAGGGAAGAAGCCGTTGCCAGCCGAGATGGCAGAGCGTCCTGGAGGGTAACGGCCCGACAACAATGGTTCGTCACAGCAATCCATTAGCAATTGGGCCGCGCCTCATTTTTCCCACCAGAGGAGTCTGAGCGACCTGGCAAGGTGGGTGAATCTTGGGGGAGAGGCTCACCCCAAAAGCGGACTCCCAGGAATCGAACCCTAAACCTCCCAAAGAACAACCTCTTTTGGAGACTCACCTTTACCACCACACCACCACCAAAGTGGCTCAAGAGTTACGTGCACAAGTTTTGTAGAATATTGTGATTCAAAATAAATTCACATTCCTAGCTTAAAACCCATTCATAATCAGGCCTTGAAAAAATTCAGGATAATTCTGGACAACAACACATGGTTTACGAAAACACCCATATATTTGGCTCAAAAGTCCAATGGAATCTAAATTTGGAGAGTGTACTTTACAAATCCTTATCTACAACTTTTAAGAATAATATTTCTCAAGGTTTGAAAGTCTTTATGGTCAAATGCTTGACCCAACTTGAAGGGTAGTTTTGGAAGGCAAACATTCCACTACCTCAAGATATAAATACACCTCCCTCTTTTATTTGCATGAGGTTGTCACTTGATCACTTATAGAACATATTGGATCGACCATAGTCTTTAAAAAGGCCTGGAAGGGCCTTCTAAACTTAAGTTTCTACTTGAGATACGTCTCTTCCACTCTTTCTTTTCGTGTAATTCAATTGTTTTCAATTATAATCATGTAATTTTTTATTTTCATTTGGTTTTTAATGCATGTATCATCATCATATTCTCTTATTCTCATCCACATACTATTTTGAAATATTCACGTTCTTAAAATAGTTTAAATGAATCCAAAAAAACCTTTCCTCTTTCACTTTCCCATTCAATTCAAAGTGCGTGTTTAACTCTATTCACCATTCATGTGTGTGTTCGGTACACAACTCTTTTCTTACCTTGTTCATTTTCTTCTTATTTTAACTCATCACCCTATACATCATAAACCAGAGTATTAACCACCCAAATATCTAAGCAGATCTCTAATTGGGGTGATACAAAATTTGGGGATGTTATGTGATTGATATATTTCGCTCGTTTAACTTTTGTTGAATTAATATTGTGCATGTCAAACAAGAAATGTTATGGATTAATGAAATGTTTTGTTTGAAATGTGTATTAATTGGATTATTATAAACAAAAATATACATAGGTTCATGAAATATGGAATCCTCCATCAATAAGAATTAATAACGATTAGAACCCTAGTTAAGGATTGGATTAGAGGGAAAAAAATTGGGAATTACGATCAAAATCATCTTATGAAGTGCATATTTGTTTAATGAAATATTTTGAAAAGCTAAAGGATATCATAAGTATAAATCACCAATAATGAATTGACCCCAATATTTATCAAATTTTTAAATCAAACTTCATCCATCAATCAATTTAATTAATCTCTGAAAACAAACCACCCCATTCAAAAGACAAAACAAAAACAATTGTCTCCAAAATATAGTACCATCATCGAGGATTCAACCCGAATGTCGCTATACAAATTACAGCAGAGCACCAAATCTTTGAACGATTGGTAAGTGATAATTATCTGCACTCCAAATGGCATCGTTGCTGGGGATGGTGTAATAACTAGTTGGTTATTTTTTTTATTTTCATCAAAAAAATTCATAAAACAAAAAAAACTTATAAAAAGAAAAAAGAAACCCCCCTTGCCATAAAAAATCCTAAAATAAAAAAAACAAAGAAAACACCCTTCCCCATCCTTTTAGAATTTTTTCGAATGCCCTATAACCTACCTGAAAGTCCAACTCATATGTTCAATCCATAAATTTAATATACCATAAGTTGGATTAGGAGGACCACTAGGGTTAATTAAACTAAACTTGAACCTTTACAAAACCCTTGTCCAAATCTTGAAATGGACAATCCTAGGGAACAAATCTTAAAAGAACTCGCTACCCCTAATATTAATTATCATCCTATTAGTATTCAATATCCCAAAATTGAGGCAAATTTCAAACTCAAATCGGGTTTGATTCATCTTTTCCCTTATTTCCATGGGTAAACTGAGGAGGATATATATCTCCACCTCAAAGAGTTCCAAGTGGTGTACTCTAATATAAAGTCTCAAGGGGTGTCAAGACCCGTAAAATTTAAGGAAAATTTTTTCTTAATTTTCTTTGGAATTTTACAAGAGCGCGGTTTCTGACGGCACCTGATTCTGAGGCCCGGTGTGTCTGGAATCAATTTCCGAAATTTGGCTCGGGTACGTTCAGTGAACGAACGAGCGGGAATTTCTAACTTTTGAACCGGTGCCCGGAATCGAATTCCGAGGGCACCGATGAACTCGCAACGCCGATATTCGCTTAAGGAGATCTTTTCCGAAGTTGCGTTTTACGCGGAATGAAAGTTAGTTTTGGGGAATGTTGGATGTAGTTAAATAAATTGTGGAACACAATTTATTTTAAAACCATGTTGGTTATATCCTCCCAAAGGGAGTTAGAGGTGGGACCCACATCCACTTAACCTCCCTTGAGAGGATTAAGTGTGGTGGGGCCCACACGAACCCTAACTCTTCAACTCCCCTTTAAACTCCCAATAACTCCTCTTCTTTTTAATTTTGACAACTTGAGTTATTAATTGAGATGAGTTATTTAATTTCAAACCTTTGAAATTCAAAGAGGTGAAGTTGTGTAAATAAAATAAGGCATAGACTTATTTTATTTTGGTTAGTTTTCTCTTGCCACCTTGAGAGGATTTGGGAAGCTTTCTTCATCTTCTTCAATCTTGACGAAGAACGCGAAGAACACTTAGGCTCCGACGAAGAATGTCGTCACCATAAGAAGAGAAAGACGTGTCGTCTCTTCTCTTCTTCGCAGCCGGTGTGTTTCTGAAGATCGACGACGTCGATTCTTTCGATCTTCTTCCCGTGTCAACGAAAGGAGACGCCGCTTTCTCCCCAGGATTTCTCCATCAGCTTACGAAGCTTCTCAAGCGACGCTACCTCTACGTACGTACCTCGACGTCAACGGAATCAACGTTCGATTCTCGCGACGCCCGACCTCCGCGACGCTTGTCTTCCACGGCTGGTTGACGTGCTCCGCTCTTGAAACCGAGGTAGGGGTTTTATTTTGAATTATTTCCATTCTTGATTCTGGCATGTCGAATTTCGTGGTTTTCGACTAATTGTTATAGAATAATGCGAGGGGGCCGGTCCGCACAAACACGGCCGACCCTCCTCCTTGTTTCTTTAATGTTTTCTTTGTGGTTGGTACGAAGGAGCGTGGTGCCGTCGCACCACGCGGTTTCATGCGGAACATATGCGCCGCGCCGTGGAAAGGAATTCAAGAACGCGACGCCGTCGCGCCGCGTCGAAGGAAACCGAGGACGCCACGGCCGGAACGGGGCCGCGGCGGAGGGGCGCGGTGCCGTCGCACCGCGCTGGACGACAAAGGCCGCGGCCGGTTCTGGGCCGCGGCGGAACAAGGTGACCGGCGGCCAGCCGGGCCGCCGGTGTCAGAGCTGGAAAGGGACCGGCCACTGTCGGTCCCGTCGAGGAGGAGCCAGCCGGCCAGGTCGGGCCGGCCGGAAATGGGGAAGGCCGGGGGAATTAAATTCCCCCGGCCAGTTGAACGACCCCCCATTATGAGGGGGGGGGGGGACGCGGTTACAAAGGGGGGGCAGGCGCCCCCCGTTTTTTCTAAAAGCTCGGCTTGTGCCGGGCCGCGCCGGGCTGGGCCGACCCTGTCCGGGGCGGGTCGACCCGGTTCGGGCCAGCCGGGGGGGGGGGGGGGGGGGGGTCTCGGGCCGGGTTGGCCCGGGCCCGAAACCCCCAATACCGAACTGCTTAGGTTCAAATGCTTATATCTCGGGCTACGGACCTCCAAACAACGCGCCATCAGTGGCGATGCGATCCTTGGATTGAGACGTTCGTTTCGGTATATCGCACTCAAGGTTTCGGAATACTTTCAGTTCGGCCGGGTTGGTTCGTACACGAAACCAACCGGGCCCTCGGAGCGGAAACGCTCATATCTTGAGCTACGGACGTCCGATTGACGTGCCGTCAGCTTTGTTGAGTTCCTCTTAGTGAGACGGATCTTTTGGCATACTCCGCCCGAGGTTTGGATGCAGGTGGAGTATGGTCGGGTTGGTTTTGCCTTAAAAACCAACCGGACACCTGGAAAGGAAAGGCCAATAACTCTCAGACCGGGCGTCCGATTGACGCGCCGTCTATTGCGTTGAGTTCCTGTTGACGATACAGAACTTTTGGATACATCAACTCTAGACTTTGTGACAGTTGATGTATCAGCCTCTCGGCTCGTGGAGCGGACCCTCCCGAACGAGCTTGCTGTGTGCGGGAACCCTAGAGCTGGCTGCGACTGCTACTGTGACTGCGACGACGACTGTACAGAGATCCTCAGTGGATTCGACGATGACGACTACAACACTCAGCGATCCTGTGTGGATCAGTGCTACCGATCCTGTGTGGGTCCGATCCTGTGTGGGTCAGTGCTCAGCGGTCCTGTGTGAACCAGCGCCTACAGATCCTGTGTGGGTCCGATCCTGTGTGGGTCTTTGCGGGGGTTAGTACCTATCGATCCTTTGTGGGTACGACGACTTAGATGGATCAGTGATCATCTCTATCATCTTTCGAAGAAGTATATCTGTGTGAGCTGAATCCTGATTACCTTCCTGTGTGGATTGTGTTGTGCTATCCTGTGTGGATTACGTTTTGCTTTCCTGTGTGAAATACGTATACTTTCCTGTGTGGACTGAGTTGTACTTGGGCTCGGAGGTTGGAGCGTATTGGAATTGATGACTTAGGTATATGTATGGGCATATACCTAAGTAGTGTCGGTTGTTACTTCGTGATTGTATCTTTCTTCTGTGGTTTATCCTTTGTGGATTTTGGGAGACCTTCGGGGGTCTCGGGGTCCCTACTGAGTAGCTTATACTCACCCCTGCACTGGCTATGCCCGCACTACGTTGTGTTGGTTGCAGACGACGGACAACGTTGATCGTGGTCGAGGCTCGCAGAGCAGGACGGTACCTGGAGGTGGACCACTGGGCGGGAAGTGCTCGGAGCGGACGACGGGACCCGAGGAGCAGTGGAGCTATCTGTACCCACCCTTCAGGTGGGATTTCCAGTGGACAGCTTGGCGTAGCGGCTTTTACTTTACAGTTGCTGTTTTCCCTTTCAAGTTGTACTTTACTTTCAGTTTGGGTTTGTATACTGGCCCATTTACTTTTCCGCACTTTCAGTTGTACTCTGTTTTTACTTAGTGTTTACTATTCCGCTTGCTTACTCTGTGGTGCTTGTTTACTTTTCAAAGGCAATGCCTTCCCTTTTTACTGGGATTTACGCCTTGGTGCTAGTCGCCAGCCCCTGGCCTATGGAAGGCGGACTTGGGGTAGTCACGACATGGGCCCCGAAGACGGGTCGTGACAAATTGGTATCAAAGGAGTTCGGTTCTACCGCGAACTCTGAACTTTTCTATGTGAAGCAATAGTGTTTAGCGTATTGAGTGTGGTTATCAGTCCAGGGAGTCCAGTGTTGGTGCGGCGGCCGACGTATCCGTACACCAGGACCCTGACTTCTGATTTCCGACTTAATGCACGAAAACATTGATTGCGTGTGTGTTTCAAAGTTTTCTTTGTGATTACTTTATATCAGCTCACCAGGTATACTGTTCTGACCGTGGCGCACCTGTTTCCTTTTCAGGATGGCCCCACGACAGCAGCCAGCTAGGATTCTGAGAGTCGAGCGTGATGACAGCCCACCGAGCGACGGGGCCTCGGTGCAGGGCCCTTTGTCAGCAGTGGCACCAGCGGTATCTTTACCCACCGAGCCCCCGATACTTCCAGCACCAGCCGCTGACGATGCACGTCGCCTCAGCGCACTGCATGAGTTTCAGCGCCAGCGACCGCCCAGGTTCCGTGGGGAGACGGACCCCCAGGCAGCCGAGGACTGGCTGGAGGCAGTTGTACGAGTTTTCAGGCTAGTGAGGACACCAGCAGACCTCATGGTGATCCTCGCTGCGAGCCTACTGCACGCAGCAGTGGGCCGATGGTGGAGCTTGATGCTCCAGGTGCACGATGAGGCATCTCTACTTTGGACGGACTTTGAGAACCTCTTCCGCTCGGAGTTCGTCCCAGCCACCCTCCGTGCGGTACGTATTTAGGAGCTTCTTCAGCTGCGGCAGGGCAACATGACGGTCGCTCAGTACTCGATGAGATTTACCGATCTCTCACGCTACTCGACCGACATGGTACGGGACCCATTCTTCCGGGCCCGGACCTTTGAGCAGGGTTTGAGACACGAGATCAGGGCATCGCTGATCTCCCTCAGCATTCCGACTCAGACAGGAGTACTGGAGCATGCCCTTTTGATCGAGAGCTTTCTTGCTGAGTCTACACCAGCACCGAGACCCACCGCAGGGCGGCACGTGGCAGAGTCTTCTGCAGTAGGCAGTCGACGGATGAATCAGGGGTCCAGGCAGACCAGACCCTCAGGAAGACGACCTCAGGACACTGGCTCAGCAGTGCGGGGCACACAGCGCGAAACCAGTCTTTCGAGAGGCAGACAGTGCTACTTGTGCGGCGGGCAGGGCCACATGGCTCGTGACTGCCCGAATCGCCGTTCCGAGGAGCAGCAGACGGTTGAGGGACCACTGAGGCAGAGGCAGAGGCTCGACCGTGGCGGTCCGCAGGGAGGAGGCGGACGAGGCAGAGGAGCTGGCCGAGCAGCAGGTGGTGGGCGACGCTTTGAGGCTCTACCACCACCACCACCAGGAGGTCCACCCCGACCACAGGGAGCTGGCGGGCAGAGACAGGCACAGCTCCAGGCAGCAGAGGCCTACGACCACGGCGCGCCCGAGATGATTCGAGGTACTCTCTGTGTCTATTCCACCCTTGCTGCTGTACTTATAGACACAGGAGCGAGTCACTCTTTCATAGCCGCTACCCTTGTTCAGAGCTCGGAGATTCCGACAGAGCCGTTGGCTCGATCCTTACGGCTAGAGACTCCTACGGGAGCAGACTCGACGATTACGCACTAGTGCCGATAGTGTGAGCTTACTCTAGGAGGTGAGAGCTTCGACTGGGATCTTCTTGTAGCAGCGTCGAGGCCTTACGACGTCATCTTGGGCATGGATTGGTTATCTATAGTCCATGCTCAGATTGACTGTTTTAGGCGCAAGGTGCGATGTGTACGCACTGACGGGAGCAGGTTCACCTTCACCGGCAAGAAGGGAGCCTTTGCAGCACAGGATGGACTCTCGCAGAGGAGAGGAAAGCCCATCACTCATCAGTTGGCTAGCCTCATCCTAGGAGCAGTTGACGTGCGAAGTCCTGGTTTTCCTGCAGTGGTGGATCAGTTTGCGGACGTTTTCCCCGACGACGTTCCAGGGTTACCTCCTCGCAGAGAGGTAGACTTTTATATTGACCTATACCCGGGGACAACCCCGATATCGACTCCAGCATATCGGATGGCCCCCGCCGAGCTTCGAGAGCTACAGGTACAGTTGGAGGACTTGCAGGGCAAGGGGTTCATCCGACCCAGTGTTTCACCCTGGGCTTCCCCGATTTTGTTCGCCAAGAAGGCGAACAGGAGCTTGCGACTGTGTGTCGACTATCATCGCCTGAACCAGGTGACAGTGAGGAACAAGTATCCACTACCAAGGATTGATGACCTCTTTGATCAGCTCAAGGGAGCACGGTGGTTCTCGAAGATAGACCTCAGGTCAGGCTATCATCAGCTCAAAGTTAGAGACGAGGACGTGCAGAAGACGGCCTTCAGATGTCGGTATGGCCACTATGAGTTCTTGGTTATGCCATTCGGCGTAACCAATGCTCCAGAAGTGTTCATGGACCTCATGAAAAAGATCTTTCAGCCATACCTCGATCGATTTGTTGTGGTCTTCATCGACGACATTTTGATTTACTCGACGATTGAGGAGGAGAACGCCTACCACTTATGGGTTGTACTAGACACAATCAGAGAGCACCAGCTTTATGGTAAGCTCTCGAAGTGTCAGTTCTGGATACGTGAGGTCCACTTCTTGGGACACGTCATCTCTGAGGCGGGAGTTACAGTGGATCCTGCAAAGATCGAGGCAATGTTAGCTTGGGAGCCACCCAGGAGCGTGACGGAGGTTCGGAGTTTCTTGGGACTAGCTGGATACTACCGGAGATTCGTGCCAGACTTCTCTAGAGTTGAGGCACCACTCTCAGCTTTGACGAAGAAGGGGAAACCCTTCGTGTGGTCAGAAAGATGTCAACAGAGTTTCCAGAAGCTAAGACAGAGATTGACCAGCGCACCTATCTTGAGGTTGCCTGAGGAGGGAGTAGGGTACGTAGTCTACTACGATGCATCAGGGACCGGACTCGGTTGTGTCCTGATGCAGGAGCGGGTAGTTATCGCCTATGGATCACGTCAATTGAGGCCACATGAGCAGAACTATGATACCCATGACCTGGAGTTAGCAGCAGTGGTCTTCGCTCTGAAGACATGGCGACACTATCTGATGGGCGAGCGCTTTACAGTCTTTTCTGACCACCAGAGTCTCAGGTATATCTTCTCTCAGAAGGATCTGAATATGAGACAGCGGTGATGGCTCGAGTTCCTCCAGGACTATGACTTTGAGATAGTCTATACTCCTGGGAAGGGGAACGTAGTAGCCGATGCCCTCAGCAGGAGGACGGGCATTCAGCTACTTGAGGAGGTGATAGAGTAGCTAGCCTCTTTGCAGATATCCTTCATGGATAGAGATGGAGAAGCCTTCCTTCAGTCTCTCACAGTCACTCCTCCACTTCTACAGCGGGTCAGAGAGGCACAACGAGGGGACACTGACTGTAAGACGCGGCGTGCACAGATATCCTCAGGACAGGCACCTGATGGTTTCTCCTTTAGAGTAGAGCACGACATCCTTTTCAGAGGACGTACCATGGTACCAGTCGCTTTACGGGAGGAGGTGATGAGAGAGTTTCACACTTCTCCTTTGGCGGTACATCCTAGAGTGATGAAGATGTACCAGGACCTCAGACGACAGCACTGGTGGCCGGGCATGAAAAAGGCTGTGGCAGAGTTCGTTTCTCGATGCCTCACCTGCCAGCAGGTGAAGGCTAAGCATCAGGTACCAGCAGGCTTGGTACAACCCTTGGAGGTTCCTAAGTGGAAGTGGGATGGCATATCTATGGACTTCGTGACTGGACTTCCATGCACTTCCAGAGGTCACGACTCTATCTGGGTGATTGTCGACCGACTCACCAAGTCGGCTCACTTCTTACCCATCAGAGAGCAGGGCTCAGTGGAGAGCTTGGGACGTCTTTACGTTCAGGAGATTGTTCGGCTTCACGGTGTTCCATCATCTATCGTCTCCAATCGAGATGCTCGCTTTACTTCCCGGCTTTGGAAGGGATTGCAGGAGGCGTTTGGGACGCAGCTACGTTTGAGCACAGCCTTTCACCCTCAGACGGATGGTCAGACGGAGAGGACCATTCAGACTCTCGAGGAAATGCTCCGTGCATGTGTCCTCGACTTGGGTCGTAGCTGGGAGGACCACCTACCCTTGGTGGAGTTTGCGTACAACAACAGCTACCACTCCACCATCGGGATGGCACCATACGAGGCGTTGTACGGAAGACCTTGCAGATCTCCTTTGTGCTGGACAGACCCTGGGGAGTCAGCACTTGTGGGACCAGAGATGGTCCGGGCCATGACAAAGAAGGTCCAGGTCATCCAGGAGCGGATGAGGACAGCTCAGAGCCGGCATAAGTCATACGCTGACAGGCGGCAGAGGCCACTAGAGTTCGAGGATGGCGACCACGTCTTCTTGCGGGTCTCACCTCGACATGGTATACGGAGATTTGGCCGAGGAGGCAAGTTGTCTCCACGCTTCATCAGGCCATCCAGGTCCTCAGTAGGATAGGCGAGGTGGCTTATCGTTTGGCTCTACCACCTCAGTTGCACCGGGTGCACGACGTCTTCCACGTATCTCAGCTGAGGAGATACGTGCACGACCCGACGCACATCATTGACCATGGGGAGCTTGACGTTGACGATGGGGCGACTTTTACGGAGATTCCGGTAGAGATCGAGGATCGACAGGAGTGGGTCCTACGTGGACGGTCGATTCCTCTAGTGCGCATCAGATGGCAGCACGAGAATCTCCAGGAGAGCACTTGAGAGAGGGAGGCTCAGATGCGTGCTCAGTACCCTCATTTGTTTCCCTAGTTTTGATGTATCTTTACGGGGACGTAAAGCCCTGAGGTGGGAGTAATGTAAAGACCCGTAAAATTCAAGGGAAATTTTTTCTTAATTTTCTTTGGAATTTTACAAGAGCGCGGTTTCTGACGGCACCTGATTCTGAGGCCCGGTGTGCCCGGAATCAATTTCCGAAGTTTGGCTCGGGTACGTTCAGTGAACGAACGAGTGGGAATTTTTAACTTTTGAACCGGTGCCCGAAATCGAATTCCGAGGGCACCGATGAACTCGCAGCGCCGATATTCGCTTAAGGAGATCTTTTCCGAAGCTGCGTTTTATGCGGAATAAAAGTTAGTTTTGGGGAAAGTTGGATGTAGTTAAATAAATTGTGGAACACAATTTATTTTAAAACCATGTTGGTTATATCCTCCCAAAGGGAGTTAGAGGTGGGGCCCACATCCACTTAACCTCCCTTGAGAGGATTAAGTGTGGTGGGGCCCACACGAACCCTAACTCTTCAACTCCCCTTTAAACTCCCAATAACTCCTCTTCTTTTTAATTTTGACAACTTGAGTTATTAATTGAGATGAGTTATTTAATTTCTAACCTTTGAAATTCAAAGAGGTGAAGTTGTGTAAATAAAATAAGGCTTAGAATTATTTTATTTTGGTTAGTTTTCTCTTGCCACCTTGAGAGGATTTGGGAAGCTTTCTTCATCTTCTTCAACCTTGACGAAGAACGCGAAGAACACTTAGGCTCCGACGAAGAACGCCGTCACCATAAGAAGAGAAAGACGTGTCGTCTCTTCTCTTATTCGCAGCCGGTGTGTTTCCGAAGATCGACGACGTCGCTTCTTTCGATCTTCTTCCCGTGTCAACGAAAGGAGACGCCGCTTTCTCCTCAGGCTTTCTCTGTCAGCTTACGAAGCTTCTCCAGCAACGCTACCGCTACGGACGTACCTCGACGTCAACGGAATCAACGTTCGATTCCCGCGACGCCCAACCTCCGCGACGCTTGTCTTCCGCGGCTCGTTGACGTGCTCCGCTCTTGAAACCGAGGTAGGGGTTTTATTTTGAATTATTTCCGTTCTTGATTCTGGCATGTCGAATTTCGTGGTTTTCGACTAATTGTTATAGAATAATGCGAGGGGGTCGGTCCGCACAAACACGACCGACCCTCCTCCTTGTTTCTTTAATGTTTTCTTTGTGGTTGGTACGAAGGAGCGTGGTGCTGTCGCACCACGCGGTTTCATGCGGAACATATGCGCGGCGCCGTCGCGCCGCGTCGTGGAAAGGAATTCAAGAACGCGACGTCGTCGCGCCGCGTCGAAGGAAACCGAGGACGCCGCGGCCGGAACGGGGCCGCGGCGGAGGGGCGCGGTGTCGTCGCACCGCGCCGGACGAAAAAGGCCGCGACCGGTTCCGGGCCGCGGGGGAACAAGGTGACCGGTGGCCAGTCGGGCCGCCGGTGTCGGAGCCGGAAAGGGACCGGCCACTGCCGGTCCCGTCGAGGAGGAGCCGGCCGGCCAGGTCGGGCTGACCGGAAATGGGTAAGGCCGGGGGAATTAAATTCCCCCGACCAGTTGAACGGCCCCCCATTATGAGGGGGGGGGGGGGGCGCGGTTACAAAGGGGGGGCAGGCGCCCCCCGTTTTTTCTAAAAGCTCGGCCGAAGGCCGAGCTGGCAGCGCGCCCAGCGCGCTGCCTTGTGCCGGACCGGCGCCTGGCCGAGCCGCGCCGCGCCGGGCCGCGCCGCGCCGGGCCGCGCCGGGCCGGGCCTGGCCGACCCTGTCCGGGGCGGGTTGACCCGGTTCGGGCCAGCCGGGGGGGGGGGTCTTGGGCCGGGTCGGCCCGGGCCCGAAACCCCCGATACCGAACTGCTTAGGTTCAAATGCCCATATCTCGGGCTACAGACCTCCAAACGACGCGCCGTCAGTGGAGATGCGGTCCTTGGACCGAGACGGTCGTTTCAGTATATCGCACTGAAGGTTTTGGAATACTTTGAGTTCGGCCAGGTAGGTTCGTACACGAAACCAACCGGGCCCTCGGAGCGGAAACACTCATATCTTGAGCTACGGACGTCCGATTGACGTGCCGTCAGCTTTGTTGAGTTCCTCTTAGTGAGACAGATCTTTTGGCATACTCCGCCCAAGGTTTGGATGCAGGTGGAGTGCGGTCGGGTTGGTTTTTCCTTAAAAACCAACCGGGCCCCTGGAACGGAAAAGCCAATAACTCTCAGACCGGGCGTCCGATTGACGCGCCGTCTATTGCGTTGAGTTCCTGTTGACGATACGGAACTTTTGGATACATCAACTCTGAACTTTATGACAGTTGATGTATCAGCCTCTCGGCTCGTGGAGCGGACCCTCCCGAACGAGCTTGCTGTGTGCGAGAACCCTAGAGCTGGCAGCGACTGCTACTGTGACTGCGATGACGACTGTGCAGAGATCCTCAGTGGATTCGATGACGACGACTACAGCACTCAGCGATCCTGTGTGGATCAGTGCTACCGATCCTGTGTGGGTCCGATCCTGTGTGGGTCAGCGCTCAACGGTCCTGTGTGAACCAACGCCTACAGATCCTGTGTGGGTCCGATCCTGTGTGGGTCTTTGCGGGGGTTAGTACCTATCGATCCTTTGTGGGTCCGGCGACTTAGATGGATAAGTGATCATCTCTATCGTCTTTCGAAGAAGTATACCTGTGTGAGCTGAATCCTGATTACCTTCCTGTGTGGATTGTGTTGTGCTATCCTGTGTGGATTACGTTTTTATTTTCTGTGTGGAATACGTATAATTTCCTGTGTGGACTGAGTTGTACTTGGGCTCGGAGGTTGGAGCGTATTAGAATTGATGACTTAGGTATATGTATGGGCATATAGCTAAGCATTGTTGGTTGTTACTTCGTGATTGTATCTTTCTTCTGTGGTTTATCCTTTGTGGATTTTGGGAGACCTTCGGGGGTCTCGGGGTCCCTACTGAGTAGCTTATACTCACCCCTGCACGGGCTATGCCCGCACTACGTTGTGTTGGTTGCAGACGACAGACAATGTTGATCGTGGTTGAGGCTCGCAGAGCAGGACGGTACCTGGAGGTGGACCACTGGGCGGGACGTGCTCGGAGCGGACGGCGGGACCCGAGGAGCAGTGGAGCTATCTGTACCCACCCTTCAGGTGGGATTTCCAGTGGACAGCTCGACGTAGCGGCTTTTACTTTACAGTTGCTGTTTTCCCTTTCGAGTTGTACTTTACTTTCAGTTTGGGTTTGTATACTGGCCCATTTACTTTTCCGCACTTTCAGTTGTACTCTGTTTTTACTTAGTGTTTACTATTCCGCTTGCTTACTCTGTGGTGCTTGTTTACTTTTCAAAGGCAATGCCTTCCCTTTTTACCGGGATTTACGCCTTGGTGCTAGTCGCCAGCCCCTGGCCTATGGAAGGCGGGCTTGGGGTAGTCACGGCACGGGCCCCGAGGACGGGTCGTGACAAGGGGCCTCTAAAGAAAAAATAAAACTTCAATCATTCCTTTTCTCCCTAGTTGACTTCACCAAGCCTTGGATCTATTACCACCCTTTGGGTTTCATAAAATCATGGAATGAAATGAAGAGTATATTTTTAGAAAAATTCTTTTACTCATCTACAACTACTTACATTCAATAGGAAATTATTGGTATTTTTCATTTTTTTAATGAATCACTCTATGAGTACTGGGAGAGGTTCAAAAATATTATGGAAACTTTCCCACACTAACAAACCCCATACCAAAAACTAATTAAATACTTTTATGAGGGGTTATTGAATATAGAGAAAACTCTCATCTATGCCACAAGTGGCAGTGCTCTTGTTGACATAACTCTTGAAGCTGCACGAGATCTCATAAGAAACATGGTGACAAACATGAAATAATTTCATACTCGATCACATGATCAAGTCAAAAAATTCCACAAGAATCAATCCATAGAACCCAATAATATGACTGAGTGGATGAGTGAGATTAATGATCTTGTGAGACAACTAGATGTGGCTACCAAATCCCCAACATCATATTTTCCACAATCTCAATTCCCTAAACTTGTTAAAAACCATGGAATCTTCAGCTCACCAGCTCATCCAACCGATACATGTCCACAACTAAAAGTTGATCTTTCATATTATTCTAGTCCAATAGATCTCAATATAGAATTTTATTAGAGGAACATCGAACCTCAACAACCAATTCAGATAGTTATTAACTCAAACCTACCCCACTATAATCCCTTACCCCATACCTATAACCCATTATAGAGAGACCTTCCAGGCTTGAGGTATGGTAATCTCGTCTCTCATCCACCTCAAATCCCTCCTCAAAATCCAAATTAGTTCCAATATGGTCAAGGTGGGAGTAAATTTGAACAACATTATCCTTTTTTCCTCAAAATTAAAGGAGAAATCCTAATACTTCTAGTTTTCACTATCCTAGTGAGACTTCTTAATTCCCAACCCAATACAATCAGTTTCCCAATAGCCCAAATCAAGGAAATACCAATGCGATATATGCCTCTTCTTTGAAGAAACCATGATAAAGTGTTGCATAAGATCTTTCCACATTCATCCATTCCAGCCTAAAAAATATTAAAAATAAAATTAGATAGATTTCACCCCACCTAATAAAGCAGAAAAAATCAAATTCTTCCCAAATCCTAGCTTAACCATTTCCCAAACCCAAGGGAAATGTAAGTGAAATTACAATTAGAACTGGAAATAAAATTTCTATGACTCATGATGAATCCTTTAAATCCCCTTTAAATATTGAGATAGAAAAAGAAAAAAACAATAACCCAAAAAAATAACCTGAATCCACTTCCTCACCTCCTTCCATCCCTCTAAGGAACCCAATTTATTTTCCTTAAGACATCTTAAGCCTAAGAATCCCTTTGATCCTGATTTTGAAATGATCAACACATTTAGTTGTTTTGAAGTCAACATTACACTTTTGGATGCCATCAAAAAAATTCATAAGTATGAAATGTTTGTTAAATAATTGTGCACCCATAAGAGATATCTTAGAACCATTGAAAATTTTTCAACTTGGTAATCTATTCCCATGAACTGAAAAGATCCAAGAACCTTTACAGTTCCATTCCAAATAGGGAGTTCCAACTTTGATGATGCAATCATAGAACTAGGATCCTAAATAAATTTCATTCCCAAATATGTCTTCTCCAACCTTGGTCTAGGTCTCTTACACCCAATATGTGTTTTTATACAATTAGATAATAGAAGAACTACTAGTCTCGAGGGAATAATCAAGGATGTCCATGTATGAGTCAATTATTTTATATTCCCAATAGATTTCTATGTCCTTAACATGGAAGGTGAGATGTATTTTTCTCAATCTACCCTAATTCTAAGAAGAATAACCCTCCTGACAGCTAGAACTAACATCGATGTCCATGAAGGCATCTTATACATGGAATCTGGTGACCAAATGGTTAAGAGTTTGACCTTGAGATCAAAGATAAACACGGAAAATAAAACCTTGTGGCTGATTATCTGAATATAATTTCTAATTTCTCTCATTCTAAAATAATTTACCCTGAATTTCTCATTTAACACCTCTCATAACTCACACCAAAGTTACCATGGTATTCCCCAATTGTAAATTACTTGGTTGCTGGTGTTTTCTGGAGTTTGTTTCAAAATAACAAAAAGTATAGCTAAAGAGTGATTCAAAATACTATTTTTTGGAAGATAATAAACATTGTAAAACTAATGTTGAAATGGTGATTATGAGATGTGTTAATGAATATGAACATTCCCCCATATTGGAATTCAGCCACTCAATGACTAGATGTATCCACTTTGGACCACAAAGCAGCTCCCAAAAGGTTGTAGACTCTGGTTTCTTTGGAATTCAATCTTCAAGGACTACCATGAGTTTATTCAATTATGTCCCATATGTGATAAGTTTGGAATAATTTCTAAAAGAAATTAAATTCCCCCAAATAATTTAATCTTTTGTAAGATCTTTGATGTTTGGGGCATCGATTTCATGGGATACTTCCCCCTTCCAATGGATCATCCTATATTATTATTACATTTGAATATGTTTCTAGGTGGGTTGAGGACAAACCCACTAGAAAGGATGATGCACATAATGTTAGCGAGTTCCTAAAAAACCACATCTTTTATCGATTTGGAACTCCACATGCCTTGGTAAGTGACCTAGTAACCCATTTCTATAATCTAAACATTGAATATATTTTGAAAAATCATGGGGTTGTACATAAAAAATCAACTACATATCACCCCCAAAAAATTTCTTGATTGAACTTTCCAACAGAGGAGTAAAAATAGTTCTTGAGAGAATTGTTAAGCCCAAATGAAAAGACTTTCCAGAAAGACTTGGCGAAGTGCTTTAGGATGATCAAACTTCCTATATGAAACCCATTGGGATGTATCCTTTTAGGATAATTTTTGGTAAAATGTTCCATTACCAGTCAAAAATAAAACACAATTCATTTTTGACTATGTAAATTTTTAATTTTCATTGTGAAAAATATAATGAAGAGATATTTTTTCATTTGAATGAATTAAAGAAGCTTCGACTTGATTCCTACAAGAATTCAAAACTCCATAAAGAAAAGGATAAGGCACCACATGAAAAACATATTCTATGAAGGGTATTTAATAAAGGTGAAAAGGTAATTCTCTTCAATTATCAATTTTGGCTTCACCTAGGTAAGCTTAATTCCCATTGGAAATGTCCTTTTATTGTTACTAATTTTTGCCCATTTAGTGTAGTGCAAGTCCAAAACCCTTATTTTAAACGAACATTCATGGTTAATGGACACCGGTTAAAGAATAACCATAAGAGGACTCATGCCCTTCAAACCACATATACTTCCACCAAATCCACAACCACTAGAGTAGATTCACCATTGGATTGAGACAATGACCCACCAAATCCAATCCGGGGGAACCTCTTTCGCTTTAACTCACTATCCCTATCTTCCAACTCCTCCTCCTATATCTTTCCTTCTCTTTATCCTTCTTTCTCTATTTCTCTATATTTTATCTTCTTACTTTTTCATTCTCACATTATCTTACATTTTTTTAGTATTTAACACTTTCTTCATCCACCATTTTTTCCCTCTTTTTTGTGTGTGTGGTTTTTCAAAATAAAATAAACTAAAATAAGTCATAATTACTCACCATTAAATATTGAAATTTTTTCAAAAACTTTTGAGGAGTCAAAATAATTTTTTTCATTTCAAAATTTTTCTATTTTAAGTAACTTGAATAAAAAATTTAGTGTCAAGAAAAATTAGTTTTGAATGCCCAATTTTTTATTTGGAAAATGACTCTTCCCCTACCATGAGGAACAATGATAACGTTAATGCCAAGGTCACCTACAACCATTGTCACACCCCGACCTCAAAAAAAATTAATTATTTTAATAATTTTAATTATCTCTATCCTCAATTTTGTTTTCAGGATGTTTGAGTTAAATTTTAAAATTCTTAAGCGAAGTGGGGTCCTGTACACGGGTTGAACATGGTTAAGAATAACCGTGTGACAACCATGTTGGCTGACTATGTTAAAAAATAAAATAAAATAAAATGAAAATAAAATATATAAATAAGATAAACTTTAAAAAAGTGTTTTAATAATAATAATAAAAATAAAAATTATTATTATTATTATTGATATTATTATTATTATTATTTTTAAGTTAGGGTTTTCATTCTTTATTTCCTTTTCTTTTTTTCTTTCTTTTTTTTCTTTTACTATTTTATTTCCCTCTTGTTAGACCATAAGAGACCATTAGTCCTCCTCTCTAGTATTAATAGTTTTAATAATCACAAATCATGACAATTCATATTAATCATGTCTAAACATTTCAATCATAATCATTTAAGATTTAATATGTGCAATTATGTCTATATATGATCTCACATAAATTTGGTACATTATGTTTACATTTATATTATAAGGAAATCTGGAAAAAAATATATTTCAAGTATAATAGACTGACACTGATAGAAGAGATGACTCACTGATGCAGACAACCTATTGATGCAAATGACTCACCGACGTAGACGACCTACCAATGCAAATGACTCACCGACGCAGATGAACTACCGATGCAAATAACATACCGTCAGTACAAATGACCTATCGATTCATGGTGCTATCGACACAAGGACTCACCAATAGTTAAAATGAGTCATCGACGTATGGAAATACCAATATAATGACATACCGATGGGATGAGTCATCGACAGAAGGAGATACCGACCGAGGACTCACTGATAGAATGTTTAAATTTATTATATTTAAAATTATTTCTAACAATCATATTTTGAGTGTTTTAATGTTAATAATTAATTTAATACCTTTTTGAAGACATTGTAAATGTGGATGTTAGAAATATGAGGTACTGTGTATATCTCAAATATGCATATTGTTGGGCTGCAATAATAGATATTAAAAAGGAAAGCGCATGAAATAATAGACATGACAAACTCACAAAAATATAAGAAGACTTACTAAGAGCATCATACCGAAGAAAAATAATGCACAAGGAATTATTCATTCCTGGTTGCTATGAACCAAAGAGATTTCAATCATCAAATTTCCATCATCTTAGCAACATCCAACAAAACCAAAGGAGAAGAACCTCTTACCTTCCTGGAAGATAGAACATAGTTCTCTACGACACTCTATTTTCAGTGTCTTTTTCCTAAAGAGGACTCAAGATTCAACTCTAATACATCATTGAGTTTGGAGATGAATTTAATCACACTCAGAGAATCTCTAATCCCTTCTTAATATATTATGCTCTATTGTGTACCATTTAACTAAACTTTAGAGTTATGTGTGTGCCTATACTAAAACATACACTGTATCCTATGCTAAACTGTAGGATACTTGATATACTCAAAAACCAATATTTTTACACTTGTTTAACCCATGCATAATTTTGGAAGAGGCCCTGTGTGACCTGGTTGTTTGTTTTCCCACATAGAATTGTGGAATATGTATTGTGACCTGGACAGTCTTGTGTACTGTTGTTAACCCCGATCTAGGGTGTGGATCAAAGACTTATATATATATATATATATATATATATATATTTTTGTGGTAGGTGATCACCAAGTGGAGTGGATTAGGTCTTGGCTTGTGACTGAAACACTTGTTTTATCTGTTGTGTTTTCAATTTAGTCTTTCTCTGTTTTAACTCATATTCCAGAAAACTGAATTTTACTTTGATAGTTTTTCTTGGATAGTATTTATAAATATTTTTCCTTATTAGAGTAGTTTCAAAAGTTATATCAATATCTGATATTGCTATAACTGAGAATTAATCAATCTTCTAAGAAACTCTTTAAATAGTCAGACTATAATAATTTTACTACCTTGGTTAACTGGCCTATTTTATTTTAAATTGAGGGAACTTTATAAATTAACCTCTTAAATATAAATTTTTATAGGAACTCAATTCAACCACTCTTGAGTGACCTAATCTGACCAATATTTGGTATCAAAGGAGTTTTTAAATCCCTATTTTTAAAGTTTTTAATCTATTTAAAATATTTCTCAACTGTGATTATAGTTGTGTTTTAAATATCTTAAAATTTATCTTAGTTTTAATTTTTTAGTTCTTTAAATATATAAAATTTATTATTTAGTATGGATAATATATTGGAAGGTGTTGATACTAATAGAAATCCATTATTTAATGAAAAAAATTATACACAATGGAAAATTAAAATGAAAATGCACTTAGAAAGTATGCATTTTGAAATTTGGTATTTAATTATAAATGAATATAAGATACCTGCTAATGATAGGCACACTTTGGATGATGCAACTAAGGCTTATTATAATAATAATTAAAAATCAATGAATTAATTATACTTTTTTTTAGGAGATGAAGAGTTTAACAAAATTTCTGCATGTAAAACAACCCAAGAAATTTGGGACAGTTTATGTGTTTCACATGAAGGAACCTCTAGTGTTAAGGAAATAAGACTTAAAACACATACTATTAAATATTATAACTTTAAAATGAATCATTATGAGCCTATTTTTTACACGTATCTTAGGTTTAATGAAACAACGAACACAATGATATCTTTGGGAAGATATGTTATAACTAAGGAGAAAATCATGAGAATACTCAGATGCTTACCAGATAGATAGAGAGGAACTTCTGTGTCCATCAGAGAATATTGTGACATTAGCAAGTTACCAGTATAGGAGCTAATATGAAAGTTAATGATGTATGAGTAAGAACTAAAAGTCAACAAAGAAGAGGATGATGAACCCAAAAGAAAATCTGTTGCCTTCAAATCTACTACCTCCAAGCAGAAGGATAAAGTTCAAGATGACACTAAAAGTTCAAGTGATGGACAATCATCAACATACAATGATGAGGAGATGGATCGAATATCATGAAGGTTCAATAAATTTTATAGAAAGAAGAAATTCTTTATTAATACCAAATACAAAGGTAAATATGATCACAAGAGACATGAGAATAAGGACTATAAAAGAAGTGAAAAATCTGATGAAATAATCTGTTATGGATTTAATAGAAAAGGACATTTAAAGGCTGACTACACTAAGATAAAATATAAGAAGAGGTATGAGGACAAGGATAGAAAGTATGAAAAGTCCATGAAGGAAACTTAGAGTGCTTCTGAGGATATCTCAAGTGACTCAGAATCCTTTCATGAAAAGGCTGACAAGGCCAATATGTGTTTTATGAAAAACACATTTCAGGAAAGTTGCTTGAAGAGTTCCTGTAAAATCTTATAGTACTTGGACAGTGGATGCTAATGAAACATTACATGAGATTACTCATTTTTCAAAAATTTAATAAAGATTGATGGTGGGCATGTCACTTTTGTTGACAATGTTAAAGGAAAAATAATTGTCTTAGGCCAAATTGGTAACTCTAACTCAGTTTTAATTTATTAAGTACTTTTTATTGATGGATTTAAATATAATATTCATATCTCTCAGTTATGTGATGATGGATTACACGTAAAATTTGAAAATGATGCTTGCAATGTTTTTAATTCTAAAAATAAACTAATATTTTTTTTGCTTTTAGAAATGAAAATGTTTATACTATTAACTTAGATTCTTTAGTTTCTCAAAATGTTTCATGATTAAGTGTATTTCACAAAGAGTCTTTTATTTGGCATAAAATACTAGGACACTGCAATATACACTCCCTTAGAAAGCTTACTAGAAAAGGTTTTCTTAAGGACCTACCCAAACTTGAGTTTCCAAAAGAAAAAGTCTGTAATCCTTGTCAAAAGGGTAAACACCAAAAAATATATTTCAAACCAAAGAAATAAGATTCAACTTCTCATCCTCTTGAGTTGGTTCACATGGATTTGTTTGGACCATCTAGAGTTTCCAGTTTAAATGAGAATCACTATGTTTATGTTCTTATAGATGACCATTCTAGGTATACTTGGACTTACTTTTTGGCTCACAAAAGTGAATCCTGCTCTCATTTCACTAAATATGCTAGGAATATAGAAAAATTTAGTGGTCTTAGAATTAAATCTATAAGAATTTACCATGGCCGTGAGTTTTAAAATCAATATTTTGAATCCTTTTTCTCACAAAATGGATATAGTCATAATTTATCTTCCCCTAGGACACCTCAATAGAATGGTGTTATAGAAAGAAGAAATATAACCTTACAAGAAATTGCTAGATCCATGCTTAATGAGTGTGACTTACCTATTTACTTTTGGGACGACTCTATCAATACAACATTCTACATAATCAATAGAGTGTTAATTGGACCTATTCTTAAAATACTCCTTTTTAGTTTTAGAACAATAGAAAACCCAAGGTTAATTACTTCAATGTTTTTGGTTGCAAAGTCTATATTCTTAACACTAAGGATAATCATGTTAAGTTTTCATCCAAGAGTGATGAAGTAATTTTTCTAGGATACTCAATCTCTATTAAATCCTATAGAGTCTTTAAAAAAAACCAAATTTGTGGAAGAATTTGTACATGTCAAGTTTGATGAAATAGATCCACATGAACCTAAGTCCTCAATAGAGAATCTTGAGGATGATATGTCAAATCTGAACATCAATGAAAAATCTTATGACCATCTTATAAAGTAATCTATTAAAACTTCCAGTTCTATAAATTCTCCAGATTCAATCTATAATGAACTTGAACCTACTGAAGAACAAGAAATTAATATCCCTTATTTTTCTAGAGCTCTTATAACACTTAAGAACCATCATTTAGATGATGTTGTTAGATATTTAGATAAAAGAACATAAACTGGAGCTTATCTTAGAAATCAGGTTGAACATCAAGTCTTCTTGTCATATCTTGAACCAAAAAGCATCAATGATGCTATCAATGATGATTTTTGAGTGATGTCTAGGCAAGAGGAATTAAATCAGTTTGAAAGGAATAAAGTTTTAAAACTTGTTAATAGACCCAAAGACACCTTGAACATATACATGAAATGGGTATTCAGGTTCAAAGTAGATGAATATGGTAACATAGTTAGAAACAAAGTTAGATTGGTTGCACAAAGTTATAGTCAAGAAGAAGGAATTGACTATGAAGAAACTTTTTCACCAGTAGCTAGACCTAAATCCATTAGAATCTTGCTTACATATACAACACATATAAATTTCAAACTATATCAAATGGATGTCAAGAGTGCATTCCTAAATGGGTATATATTTGAAGATGTTTTTGTTGAATGACCCACTGGTTTTACAAACCCTCATTTTACAAATAATGTTTTTAAATTAAAAAAATATTTATATGGTTTAAAGAAATATCCAAGATCTTGGTATGATAGACTCAACACTTTTCTTATTTATAAAGGTTTTATAAAATCTATAGATGATCCTAATCTCTTTATAAAAAGAATTTCCATAGATTTTTTAGTAGTAAAAATTTATGTAGATGATATTATTTATGGATCTTAAAAAAATTATTTATGTGTTGATTTTTAAAAGTTGATTCAAAGTGAATTTGAAATGAGTTTAATGGGTGAACTCAAATTCTTTCTTGGATTTCAAATATTTCAAAATAAGAAGGTATTGTTTTAAATCAAATTAAATATACTAAGGATATTTTAAAAATATTTGTCTTTTAAAGCACTAAGGGTAGTAAAACTCCAATGAGTACCACTTGTAAGTTGGACCTTGATGTAGATGGTAAATCTGTTGATCAAACCACTTACAGAGGAATGATTGAAATCTTACTATACTTAACTGCTAGTAGGCCATATATTATGTTTAGTGTTTTCATATGTGATCATTTTCAAGAAAACTCAAAAGAATCTCATTTTCTTGCTGTTAAAAGTATTTTCAAATATCTCAAACATACTCCTAACCTAGGATTGTTTTATCCTAGAGAAAAACTAGCCGACTTAGTTAGCTATTTAGATGCTGATTTTTGTGTTTGTAAGTTATATAAAAAAAGAACCTATGAAACATGTCACTTTTTGGGAAAGTATCTCATTTCATGGTGTATTAAGAAACAAAATTTTGTTGCATTATCTACTGATGAAGCTAAATACATAGTTTCTGGTAGTTTTTGTGCACAAATTTTGTGGATGAAACACACATTGATAGATTATGGATATCAATTCAAACATGTATTTATAAATTGTGATAACACAAGTGTGATTAATATTTCTAAGAATCATGTTTTACATTCTATGACAAAACAAATTTATGTAAGATATCACTTTTTAAGAGACCATTATCAAAAAGGTGATGTAACTTTAGAGTTCTTTAGCACTAAACATCATCTTGCTGACATTTTCACTAAACCATTGAACACTAAAATAATGAACTACATAAAACATGAGTTAGGAATGATCAATATATAAGACCTTGTGTTGCTATTACTTTGATCATTATAAGTGAAGTTATCAAACCGATACTAACACAGTTGTCATGCCGACACCGAAACGGTTTTCATGTCGATACCAATGCTATGTCATGCCGTCATAGTTTTCATGCCAACACTGACACTATGTCATGTCGACACCAATGCTATGTCATGCTGACACAATTTTCATGCCGACACCAACACTATGTTATTCCGACACAATTGTCATGCCAACATTGATGCCTTGTCATGCTGATACCATTAGTGTTGTGCAAAATATATAATGCTGACATTGATGACTCATTGTTTTTATAAGTTTCATGTTTTTATCAAAATAACACTGTTTCATTAATTTTGTTGAACCCAGTTCACAATTTCATGATTGTGTGATTTCAAAATCCCTAAATGATATAAATTTGAATTGATCCACTCTACTCCTTTATCCCTACACTCTCTCATACATTTCTATCTATATACCTGACCTTTCACCTTCTGACCTCCAGACCGAACTGATTGAAATTGCACTTGTGAAGAGAGATCTTGATGGTGGCGAGTCTCGTGCTTATAAGAAATAGAAAGGTGAATTGAGAAAATATTCAGCACCTATAAATCCTACTCTAGAAAACCATATTGTAACTCCAAAAAAAGAAGTTCTTGTGGATTGGTTGTTAGAAAGAAAGTCTCTACTACTAAAGGTACTGCAAGATCAAGAATGGCTTGAGAGGTTCTCAAATAATGAATGACCCTTTTACCCGAAGCAAGTTCATAAATTTTACATGAATTTGGAGTTTCTACTGGAATGAAGTGATATTTCCTAGATCAAGTCCATAGTAAAAGGGAATATAATCTCTTTCTCTTCAATTCATTGGGATAAATGTATTAAAGTTCTTCAGGAAGGTGTATTTGATGATTATCAAGGTACCTCTCTACTTAAGAGTGACATGTTTTTCTTTGAGACAACGTTAAAGGAACTTACTAATAAAGATGAGCATAGAAAACCCATTGCTACAGAGTTAAGTGGAGAATGTAGAATCTTGTTTAATTTTATCCAGCATCAAATCTATCTCAGGAAATGGGACTTTCCTTCTCTAAAATATCAATATTTCTACTTGGTTTATCTACTAATAAAAGGGATCAAGGTAAATTTGTGTAGATACCTTGATGTTCACATGAGTGAGGTGATCAAACCTTCATAAAAAACTAATTACCTATTTTATCCAAGAATGATCTCAACCATGCTGAAAGAGAAAGGTTGTGTAAATGAATGAGAAGTAGTTGTTTGTAAGTGCAGCAAGATATTCCTCAGTAAAGATATTTTTATGAGGATGAAAATCAACTGGAACCTATGGAAGAGAGAATGGATTGGATATGAAGATAAGATATATTATAAGTTCAATCCAATGGACTATCCAACTAGGCCTAAGAATATGGATGATCCTGGTCTGGGACCAAATAAGGAATCTGTTTACTCTTTAGAAGAAGAAGAAGATCCTGTCACTCCATTTAGAGATCAAGGATCACCTATTGATGATAAGAGTGATCCTGACACCACTAAACCTAGCAAAGGTTTTTCTTATTGGACCTCCTATTCCTCCACTTTCCTTACCCTCTGAAAAGATCACTCTTCAAGATAATGGGGATAAAAATATATAAGTCTCAGGCAATGTGGAATATGTAAGTAGATCCAATGGCTCTAAAGAAGAATAAGAAAGTGAAGATAATTAAAGTGGAAGAGGTAGTGAAGAGGGAGAAGGTGAAGAAGATGGTGATAAAAATTAAAATGAAGAACATGTCTCTAGACATGATGATGATGAAATAAGTGGAAGTGATAATGAACATCATAAATATGATCAAGGTGAAGATGTTGAAATGATTTAAGTTATGGATCAAGCCCAGTTGGAAGAACCTCCTGAAGTTTTTGTTGAAGTAAGAGAAAATGATGAAGTTACTATTGAAGTGGAATCTCAAGAAATTCCTCTACCTCATTTAGTTTATGAAAGGAGAAGACCTCATGCTGAATATGATAAACCGGTAAGGAAAGCTCAGATTGAGGTGGATCCTCAAAAAATAGAAGATCAAGATGGTGAAGAGAATCAACTTGAAAGAGTAAGGCTTGATACTCTCACTCATATGAATGATGATGTAATGGTTGAATGGGTGAGGAATCCTAGGTATGTGGAATTGGGATTAGATTATGAAGATTTATATGATGAAGTTTTTGTACTTGCTTCAAGGGAATCAGTGGCTGAGACCCTTCCTAGTGACTCTGTCACTAAAGAATATTTTGAAATATTTAAAGAAGAAGTATGTTCAGCAGTAAGGATATCTATTCAATCTCAAATGGTACATGAAATTCAGATAGATATAAGAGAAAACACTGATCTGAGTGATGAATTACACTCTCACCACTAGAAAAACAACCTATAACCATGGTTCAAAATCATGGGTATAGCCCCCAAAACCGTGGGTATAACCTATACCCACGGTTTTTGGAACCGTGGGCTGGAATGACGTCGATATAGGGGTCTCAACCTATACCCACGGTTTACGGTAAACCATGGGTATAGGTTTGTTAAAGCGTAGATCATGCTGTTCCAACGTGGCACACAACAGTCCCTACGGTTTGAAAAACCATGGGGTATTAAAATTCAAAAATCATGGGAACTGTCATTCGAACCTGCACCATTCGAGATACCTCCCAGCCGTGCCACACCAACAAACCAGCAGAGCTACAAATTTCAATTGTTATATTCACATATATCTAATTATATATATTAATATTATCACCGTGTGGGATTTGAAAATGGAAAACAGGGATTTGGAAGAATTTGAAAATGGAACGCGGGATTGGAAAATTAAAGACGCAGGATTTCGAAAACTGAAGCTGCGGAGTTTCGAACCGCCGACCTGAAGCAAGAAGGCACTGTGCAGAACCGACCAAGCTGCAGAGCTTTTTTATGAATATATATATATATTATTATACTTACATTAATAATGGTTATATATTAGAAAAAAATGTCACTGAGATTCGATCCCAGAACCGTGAGATTTAACAAACGGCCGTAACCAACTCACCTACAATATTTTTGGCGTTTATTATTTTTATATGCCTAATTATATTAATCCCGATCGTCTTCCTGCCAATTTTTGTTGTTTTCCCGCATAATTTTTTTCCACCTAATGGCGAGAAAGATATACCCACGGTTCTTTAAAACCGTGGGTATAGGTCTTCAAAAAAAAAAAAATACCCCAATACCCACAATTATGAAGAACCGTGGGTATAGGTCATCCGAAAAAACTCTATACCCACGGTTTGGCCAAAACCATGGGTATAATTCTTAAAAAAAAGACACATATACCCACGGTTTGGCCAAACCGTGGGTATTGTTCTTTAAAATTAATCTATACCCACAATTTTGTCCAAAACCGTGGGTATAGGTGACCTATACCCATGGTTTTCTGAAACTGTGGGTATAGGTGACCTATACCCAGGGTTTTCTGAAACCGTTGTTATAGGTCCCCATATGATACCTATACCCACGGTTTTTTACAAAACCGTGGGTATAGGCCCGTTTTCCAGTAGTGTCTCTCAGATCTTTAATAGCAGAAATGAGGCTGTCTGGATAAGTGGTGTCTATTCTAAGTCAGACAATAGGTATAAGTGAGGTTGATGCAGTCACTGTTGAAAATAAAGTGATAGAGGAGATTCAACCCAACCTTATCAAAATTATTGAGGCAATTTTTTTCAAGAACTTACAATCTTAGGAAATGAATGACTAGACTTTATTCTGCCATAAATACCTTGAACTCAGAGTATTAAGGTTGTGTGGAGACTATTCTTAAGACTTTGAAAAATCATACCTCAACTCCTACTAATATTCCTTCCACATCTGGTCAGACCTCTCAGACTCTTGATAATGAGGTAGTTAGAACTGTTGTAAAAGAGAATCTTAAATCTCTATTTGATGCCACTGGTTTTAGAAACCTAGAAAATATGACAACAATAGTGATCGTGTGCATGATATGGTCAGATTCTATACCAAGGAATAATCTTTCACTCAGGAAGATCTTACAAAGAGGATTAATTCATATTTCTCAAATATTTACACCAAGCACTAGTTGAGAATCCACTTTAAGTATTTGGTATAAAATTTGACTTTACCCCCAGTTAAAAAATCATTCAAATAACAGGTCAAGCAATTGAGGTACTTCACTTCTCTATTGGACAAATTCATGGAGAATAAGGATGAATTTGAGAAATCCATGAATTAAGGTGGTGATATTATTGAGAATTTCATCAAACTATTAAATCCATAACTTCATGTATAAAGTGAAGCAATTTTAGTACCTGTTGTTGCACCTCTTGGACCTCCTGGATCAGTGACTACACCTCTAATGTCATTTTTTCATGCTTTGAATTAGATTCATTCAGTGATACAAGATAGGTTCAACCTCCTGTGTTGTCACAACACAAACCCAGTCTTATACCTAATGTTCTAGAAGGAGTGATCCTACCTCCTCTAAGAATTTATTCAGACCCTCCAGCTTTTCAACCACCACCTACTAGACCCTCTATTGTTCCTTCTAATAAAGGGAAGGAACCTCTTAACCCTCAACCATAGTGTTGATCATTCTCTGATAGGTCTACTTGATTTATTTCTACTATTTTTGTTTGGAGACTTATAATACATTGTACTTTCTTGATTAATGGAATTTTATGTTCTTACCTTTCCTCCATTTCTATTTTGTCTATTAATTTATGAAATTTCTTATTTCTGTGCTGCCTATTTTCTTTTTGATAATCCCAAAAGGGGGAGAACTAGTTGGATGGCCAGTTGGCATTATCCTTAAATATGTTAATTTTTCTTTTTATATCATTACTCTCTAATTTATCTTTGAACTCTATATATATATTATAAACAATCGTTCATAATGGAAAATGATAAGTAGGTTTATTTAATTCCACATCTATTGATTGTATTGAATAATTCCATGATTTGTGATCATCAAAAAGGGGGAGATTGTTGTCCCATAGGATACTGTTGGTCTTCCTCTCTAATATTAGTAGTTTTAATAATCACAAATCATGACAATTCATATTAATCATGTCTAAACATTTCAATCATAATTATTTAAGATTAAATATGTGCAATTATGTCTATCTATGATCTAACATAAATTTGGTACATTCTGTTTACATTTATATTATAAGACAGTCCAGACAAAAATATATTTCAAGTATAACAGACTGACACCGACATAAGAGATGACTCACCGACACAGATGAACTAGCGATACAAATGACTCACCAGCTTAGACAACCTACCGATGCAAATGAATCATCGACGCAGATGACCTACCGATGCAAATGACTCACTGATGCAGATGACCTACCGATGAAAATGACCCACCGTTAGTATAAATGACCTACCTATGCATGGTGATACCAACAAAAGGAATCACTAATAGTTAAAATGGGTCATCGACGTATAAAAAGACCGATAGAATGACATTCCAATGGGATGAGTCACCGACAGAAGAAGATACCGATCAGGGACTCACTGATAGACTATTTAAATTTTTTCTATTTAAAATTATTTCTAATGGTCATATTTTGAGTGTTTTAATGCGACTGATTAATTTAATGCCTTTTTGCAGATATTGTAAATGAGGATGGCAGAAATATGAGGTACCTTGGTTAATTGGCCTATTTTAATCAATCTTCTGAGAAACTATATGAACAATCAGACTATTATAATTTTACTACCATGTTTATTTGGCCTATTTTATTTTAAATTGGGGGAACTTTATAAATTAACCTATTAAACAGAAATTTTTATAGGAACTCAATTCACCCCCCTCTTGAGTGTCCTACTTCGACCAACACCTCTCTCTTTTTCTTTCTCTCATCTTTCTCTCTTCTCCTTCATGTGTCGCGTGAGGTGAACCACCCTCCCCTCCCATCTCCTTCGACATGCATGAACTCCCTCCCTTCTCCCTTGGTCGGAACCCTACTATGAGCCACATCCCTCTGGTGGATTCTCCTCGCATAGCCGACATCCTCCCATCTGGTGGCTCATGCTTGCACGACCTGATTGAGATCTAGCAAGCTAATTCTCCCTCATCCATCTCTTCCTCTAGAAATTTCAACCAGATTCCTCCCGTTTATGCAGTTGGATCCTCGAGGCAAGTGTTCTCCTCCCTCTCTTATCTTTATTCCGGCCGATTTCCCCTCTCCCCGCCACCATGTATGGATCAGCCGAACTCTAGGGTTAGGGTTAACCTATTTTTATTTGTTTCTTCTGATGTTAGGTTGTGCAGAAGGCCCATAGGGTCCTATTTGTGCCTGTTTTGGTGTTCGCTGCTGAAGGAGAGCTATTTCGGTTCACCACCGCCATTCGAGGAGAGGTTTTATTCTTGTTGTTTGTCTTTGAACCATCCAATTTAGAGAATTATTGTGTATATGAGTCCTTGGTAAATTAATTATAGGTTCTATGGTCTTTGCCGCCTTAATTTTGGGCACCTTTTTATGTTATAGTGAATTTTGGTCAACGATAGAGGGCGCGCACACCTATACTTAATGTATGTATATATATAATATATATATGTTCTCCATGTACATATCCCCTCATGGCGCGGGAAATACATTCATTAGATTATGAAAATATGTATATATATATAGGTATGTTCATGTGAGTGCGGGCTAGTTACAAGTGGTCACCGCCTAATTCTTCAAGTGATAAAGTGTTTAGAATGGCCTACTTTCTTCTTGAGGTAGGTTCCCTATTCCCACATGCCTTTAATTTGAATTCCATGATTTCTTAGAATTTTAAAAGTGTGTTTTCATACTCATGTGGTATTTATATATATATATGGTTATGTATATGTGTTTGGTAAAATTAATTGCACCTATTGGATTTTGTTTTCCATTTTTTTATATATTGTCTAAGCCTAGAGTCAATTTGATTTTAATTATGAAGTATCCTAAATGTTTTAGAATAATTTACTAAATGATTCATAGCTTGTGAAGTGTAATTTTGTGGAACTTAAATATTTTTGTTTAAATTTATTATGTAATACTTGGCTTGTTTGGCACCTTGAAGAGTTTTGGGTGTTTCTTGGAAGTTTTGAATTTTCCATTAGATGTTGGTGCATCCATGGGTGCAAAAAGTGCACACATGGGCATGCCTTCAAATGAAGATGAAACTTTGAAATATTGGTTCTTTGATCTCTAAATGGCATGTTGGTGCATTGGGTAACTTGAAACTGATTTCGAGTATGTTCCTAAAAACTCATCACATTTGGCACTTTATAAAGGATGGTTGATTTCTAAATTTTACTAAATTCTGTTTGGAATCTTGGGTTATTTAGTGAATTTTCATTTTTGTTTTTGAGAAAAATATTGAAAATGGAATTGGATTTGAAAATGTAAAGGCCCATATAGAAACGTGTATGTGAAAGAGGTGTTTTATATTGTTTTAGAAATGGATAGGAATATTTTTATGGTATATTGTAATGATAGTATTGAAATCCCAGTTGGAACCTTACTTCATTTTGGAAGTGAAATTTGGTTTTGAAAGTGTGAACGCCTGATTAGAAACTTAATGTGCTTTGTGAAATGGTTTAAAAGTTTATGTGATGTGACAGACCGATTGTCACTTGTGATTGGTTTGTTTTATGATGGGAACCCCTATCTAGGATTTCCATTTATGGGTTATCATATAGGTATTTTCTGTGTTTGGGGTAAGCAAGTGCGGTGATGGCAGGAGTCACGCGTGCGAGGGCCTCCTACTTACAGAATATATTATTATCATGGGTTTCTTGGGTGTCTTTTAGAGGGTTGAGTGATGGTTTCTAATCAATCTTTATTAGAAGGGTTGGTACCCCATGTATTTTCTATTAGGCCAGGCAGGTTGTGCCACTGGATTGGTTAGTTGAGGGTGGCCAGTTGGTTATAGACTTAGGAGGTTCACCATATGACGACAGATGGTTCCGAACTAAGTACGTCCAGGAATTGCTCTAGGGATGTTTAGTAAATGCCCATGATTACATACTTGTATGTTCTTATTCTCTTTTGTGGCACCTTGGTTCTTTCATATCATGAAACCTTTACTTTGTTTTATTAAAGTACCTTTACTAGTACTAGTTGGTTCTTAAAATAATTTTTTGAAATGAATTTTGTTTTGGGAATTGTTTTTGGAAAGTGAAATAAAAAGGATTTTTTCTTAAAAATAGCAACCCGTTACTTTTTTTGATAAAAATATGAAACACCTTATTTTTACATGTCATATTTTCAAACTACCAAGAAATGATTTCACTCTAGAGGTGTGGCATTAGGTGCGGTTTATTTTTTCATTCTTACCGAGCATCTCAGTGCTCACACCTACTATATCTTTTCAGTTTGAAGTTATTCTAGATTTACTTTTCCCTTAGAGAGAGTTTCATTATGTGTTTGGTAGTGACCCACAAGGTCACATGGTGGTAAGTGTAGCAGTTTATTTATTTTCCTCTACGAGTGCTTATTTTTATTGTCTAGTTTGATTTTCTTTTAATTGTTTATATTTTTTTCATGGGCCAAATCATTCCCAACAATTTTATCTTGATGCCCGACACTAGTTTCCAGCCCACGGGGATCGAGAATGCCTTTTGGGCCATGTCACAGGCTGAATCAAGTGACCGGTTCAGGGTTGACCCAGGTTCGTTCGCGACAAAATGGTATCAGAGTAGGCCCTTTGTTATTTGGGGTGTTCGGTAGTTGGAGACTGGAACTGCCAAGACTTGGGAGGTAGGTATAAGAAGAGCTTCACAAACTCTTTCTCATTCCAATCCACTAATTTCCAAAGGTAGTCTAGGATTTGAGTCTTTGGTTTTTGTTTGTGTTTATGGGGGATGACTAATGGAGTGATCCGGTGTAACCCAATGGACTTACATGGAGTAGTGACCCATGTGGAGCTCGAGTGTATGGTTGATACAATCCCAGTAGTTGCTTCTTTCTTAGAACCTGGTCTACTAAACCATGTAGCCGAGCTATGCATGACCACTAGTTCCCTATTTTTTTTATTTTGGCATGGATGGTGCTTGGTTTGATTTTGGTTGCTGTGAATTTAAAATGGTTCGGAGTTGATTTTGTTTGTTCTCAGTAGTGTTTTGAATTGGTTTTGGGGTGATTTCTTGAGTTTTGAAATGAGGCTTGATTTTCAAAGGTTGTATTTCAAAAATGTAAAAACTTGGGTTGTTTTGAGAATAAAAGCAAAACTGTTTTTAATTTTAAAAGGTTTTATAAAATGTGAAATGAGAATTCATTGGAAATGCTTGGTTTTGATGGAGAAAGGGTATGTGTGACCCTTAGTGTTCCTTATGGACATTCACATATGTGCGTGTGTGTAGAGATGTTGCATGTTGGCATGTAGGTGTGGATGATATAAGCGGATGTGGGGATGGATAAATATGTAATGGTTCATAGGATACCATAGGTGAGTATTTGAAAATAAAATATTGATTTGGTTTTCCAAACTTGTTTTTGAAAAGGAAAACAGTTTTTGATAAAAAGAGGCTTCCTTTTTAAAGAGATTTGTGGTTTTAAATGGAAAGTTTGATGGTGTTTTGAATTTTTAAGCGGATGTGCTGGAATGATCTGTGAAACGGAAAATGATGTTTGATTTCAAAATGGGGATTAAATATGGATGTGGGTGAATTTGGAAAATGGTGATTTTCAAAATCAAATTCTTGGCTCATTTTGCTATGTTATGGTGCTTTTATTTTGTTTGAGATGTGGTTCAGCTTCTATTTGATTAGTGAGGTGTTGGTATATGAGTTTAGTGTTTGGTTGGTGATGTCCCTTTTGGGAGAGCTTTGGTTGGGTATTGATTTGGTTTTTTATTATTTTGTTATTCGAATTATGCTACCCATAAAGATCCTATATGTTTCTTGCATCTTTCGGTCTTTGTCCTCGCTCGGACTCCTAGTGGAGTAGTGGGATCAAGTTTGTTTTGTTCATTGCCCATTTTCTATAGTGATCAAGATTTGTTAGAGGTAATGGAGTGGATCAAGGTAGTCAGAAGAATTTTTAGAAACTCCCAAAGTGGTAAGGGTTCAAGCTATTTTGAGTTTGTTTGGAGGTCCGACTTTGGACTGGTGTAGGGTGGTCGTCGCAAGTTGGGATGTCATGGGGAGTGTTTGAGACCAATTTCATCTAGTGATGTGTGCGTAAGGAGGTAAAGGTGAGTAATTTTATGGGGTCATGAGCATTCAAAAATTTCAGTGGACGATGAAGGCTCTTGTTGACTAGATTGAGGAGTTAGTTTTGTTTTCTTTGGAGGCTACATCAGAAGATCAGTTTGGGAAGTTGGTGGATGAAGCGTTTTCAGCTGAGTTGGTTTTAAAAGCACGGAAAGTTGGAAATCTATAATCTCTTTTTCCTTGTGAAGGTTCCCTATCTAGTGAGAGGAGTGTTCTAGAGGATCCTGTTTCAGAAAGGCCTCCTTCATTGGGTCTCATCCACAGTTCTTTAGGTTGTTCGACTATTTTCCATCAGTGTAGCCGGTTCGGGAATTCGAATGTTGTCTTGTGAAAATCCTCTAGATGCTTGCCGATTTTGTGACTGTTTAGGTCACTTGGAGAAGTTCTACAAGTGGAATCATTTAAAGGAGTAAGTCTTGGCTGGAGAATGTCAACTCCTAACTGCAGGGCAACAAATGCTTCAAGAAATCAGAGCTCTAGCCATAGGTCTTGGAGTGAAACTCTTCATTTAGTTAGGAATCGTAGGGAGTGTGGAGGACCTTGGTTTGACTTTTGTCTCCAATGCTAGAATGAGATAGTTTAAGTCTCTATTGTAGCATCTACAATATTTAATGGTTCTGTTTCATCATAAAAGGCTTAGAGGCCTTGTTTCCTCATTGTGGTATTTATTTTTGAAATTTTCCTTTTGGCTGTGAAAAGTTTAGTGGGCTTGTTTCATTATGAACCTTTATAGTAGTCATCATACCTTATGGTTGTGAACCCCTAAAAAGTGGTCTCTTCATGGGCCAGTTTTAGGTTCTGGTCATTCTCATTTTGGAGATGCTTGCATCCCATGGAGGTGATAAATCATGGTTTGGATCATTTTTCACTTTGGAGGTTTTCATTGGGGCCCTCTTGTGGTGGGTTTTGGTCTATGTAGGAGATTTCAGGGTTGGTCCATGTTGGGGGTTCTTGCTTCAGTTTGTGTTGGTGGTTCTAGAGTTGGCTAGTACTAGAAGTTCCCAGAGTTTTTCTAAGATGTTTGGTTTTTAAATAGTGGGGAGACCCACAATGGGTCTCATTGTGGTTTTTTTGTGTTGGTCAGTACTAGCTGACTTTTTATGGTGGGGAGAACCCCCCCTCGTGTTCTCCCCTCATTATTGTGTTATGGATTCTTCTTGATTGGTTGGGTGTGACTGGTAGAATGAAAGGCCACACCGAGTTCATGGTTTTGTTTCCCTTGTTCAATTTAGAGTTTGAGTTTGATTCCTCATTTGATTTGGTGACTTTATTAGGGTATAAAGTTTTGTGGTGGGGAGAATTGTCGCACCCTGACCTAAAAATATTAATTATTTTAATTATTTTAATCATTTATATCCCCTATTTTGTTTTCAGGCTAGTCTAGGTAAAATTTTAAAATTCTAATGTGAAGTGGGGTCCTTCTCACGGTTAAAAATAACCGTGAGACAACCGTACAGGCTGCCTATGTTTAAAAATAAAATAAAATAAAATGAAAATAAAATATAAAAATAAGATAAAGTTTAAGAAAGTGTTTTAATAATAATAATAATAGTTATTATTCATAGTATTATTATTATTATTATTTATATTATTATTATTATTATTTTTATATTAGGTTTTATTTATTATTATTTTTTCTTTATTTCCTTTTCTTCTATTTTTTCATTTTCCTCTTTTCTTTATCTCTTTTTTTTTCTTTCACTCCCCTTTCTCTCCTCTCCTTCCTGTGTCATGTGAGGTGTGCCTACCTCCCCTACCTCCTCCTTCAACACACACGGTCCCCCTCCCTTCTCCCTTGGATAGAACCCTATCATGAGCCACCTCCCTCTGGCAGCTTCTCCTCGCACGGACAACCTCCTCCCATCCGGCGGATCCTACTCGCAGGGCCCAGTTGAGATCCAGCGCACCAATTCTCCCTCATCCCTCTCTTCCTTCAGTGATTTTGTGTGGATTCCTTTTAGTTATGTGGTCATCTCCCCGAGGTAAGTGTTCTCCTCCCTCTCTTTTATCTATTCTGGCTGATTTCCCCTCTCCCCATCACCTTGTTTGGATCGTCCAAACCCTAGGGTTTGGGTTAACCGATTTTTCTTTGTTTATTCTGATGTTAGGTTGTTCAGAAGGCCCATCGAGTCTTATTTGTGTGAGTTTCGGTGTTCTCCACCGAAGGAGAAGTTTTTTGGGTAGTTTTGATTTTCCACCGCCATCTGAGGTGAGGTTTAATTCTTGTTGTATGGTTTTTCACCATCCAATTTAGAGTCTTATTGTGTATATGAGTCCCTAGTAAATTAATTAGAGGTTTTTTTGTCTTTTCCACCTTAATTCGGGGTACCTTTTGATGTTATAGTTAATTTTGATCAACGATAGAGGGAAAACATGCATATACTTAAGGTATGTATATATATAATATATATATTTCCTCCATGTACGTATTCCCTCATGGCATGGAAAATAAATGCATAGGATTATGGGTATATATATATAGGTATGTGTGTGCGAGTGCGGGCCAGTTACGAGTGGTTTTCGCCGAATTCGTTAAGTGCCAAAGTGTTCGACATGGCCTGCTTCCTTTTTAAGGTAGGTTCCATATGACTGTATGCCTTTAATTTGAATTCCATGATTGCTTAGAATTTTAAAAGCATGTTTTCATACTCAAGTGGTATTTATATATATATGGTTATGAATATGTGTTTGGTAAAATTAATTTCACCTCCTGGATTTGGTTTCATATTTGTTTATATATTGTCTAAGTCTGAATGCAATTTTCTTTTAAATATGAATTATCCTAAATGTTTTAGAATAATTTAATAAATGATTCATAGATTGTGAAGTGTAATTTTGTGGAACTTATTTTTTTTATCTAAATGTGTTATGTAATACTTGTATAATTTAGCACCTTAAAGAGTTTTGGGTGTTTCTTGGAAGTTTTTAATGTGACATTATATGTTGGCGCATCCATGGGTGCACAAATTGAACACATGGGTGCGCCTTCAAATGAAGATGAAACTTTGAAATATTGGTTCTTTGATCTCTAAATGGCATGTTAGTGCATTGGGTAACTTGACAATGGTTCCGAGTATGTTCTTAAAAACTCATCCCATTTGGTACTTTATAAAGGATGATTGATTTATAAATGTTACAAAATCCCATTTGGAATCTTGGGTTGTTTGGTGAATTTTTATTTTTGGTTTGGAGAAAAATATTGAAAATGAAATTGGATTTGAAAATGTAAAGGCTCGTATGGAAAAGTGTTTGTGAAAGAAGTGTTTAATATTGTTTTAGAAATGGTTTGGAATATTTTGATGGTATATTGGAATGATAGTATTGAAAGTCTGGTTGTCACCTTACTTCATTTTGGAAGTGAAATTTGGTTTTGAAAGTGTGAATTCTTAGTTGGAAACTTAAAGTGATTTGTGAAATGGTTTAAAAGTTTATGTGATGTGATGACCTGATTGGTTTGTTTTATAATGGGAACCCCTATCCAGGATTTCCCTTTATGGGTTATCGTATAGGTGTTGTTTGTGTTTGGGTTAGGTAAGTATGATGATGATAGGTAAGGTGACTCACATGTGTGAGGGCCTCCTACTTACACAGTATATTATTATTATGGGTTTCCTGGGAATCTTTTAAAGGGTTGAGTGATGGTTGCTGATCAACCCTAATTATATGGGTTGGTACCCCCTAGATTTTTTTGTTACTCCAGGTGGGATGTGACACTTGATTATCTAGTTAAGGATGTCCAATTGGTTATCAACTTAGGAGCTTCACCATATGCCGACAGGTTGTTTTGAACTGAGTACACGCATGAATCAATCTAGGGATGGTTAGGAAACACCCATGATTACATACTTGTATGTTCCTATTCTCTTTTGTGGAAATTTTGGTTGTTTCATATCATGAAACCTTTACTTTTATATTATTATTAAAGTACCTAGACTAGTACTAGTTGGTTCTTAGAAGAATTTGTTAAAATGACTTGTGTTTTGAGAATTGTTTTTGGAAAGTGAAATAAAAAAAAGTTTTTTTTTAAAAAATAGCAACCCATTATTTGATAAAAGAGTGAAACACCTTATTTTTACATGTCCAATTTTCAAACTAGTAATAAAGGATTTCACTTTCAAGGTGTGTCATCAGGCATGATTTATATTGGAATTCCTACTGAGTATCTCAGTGCTCACTCCCACTATATCTTTTTAGTTTTAGGTGCTTCCAGATTTAGTCTGCCCTCACAGCGAGATTCGTTTTGTATTTGGGGGTGACCCATGAGGTCACATAGAGGTACGTGTAATGGTTCATTTATTTTCTTCTGTGATCACTTGTTTTTACTATCTAGCTTGATTTTTGTCGATTTTTTGATCTTTTTTTCATTGTACAAATCATTCCCAATGGTTTTATCTAGATGCCTGACACTAGTTTCTAGCCTCTGGGTATCGGGAACGCCCTTCAGGACATGTCGCGGGATGACTCGGGTGACTGGTTCAGGGTTGACTCGGGTTGGTTTGTGATAACCATCTTTTTTATATTGTGTTTTTTTCATCTCTGATTATGGTTATTGAGGTTATGGACCTTCGAGTTGAATTTTCTAATTTGGTGTGAATTAATATGATAGATGCATTTTCTAAACCACATGTGAAACAAAATAGCCAAATATCATCCCATTACCCTTAAATTGATCCTCCTTTTTAAATACACTTCAAGCCTATGAAAACCCTTTTTATAGACATATTACAAACTAAAAACCTTATACCACCCAAAATTTACAAGTATTTTCGTTGCATGATTTATTGAAATTTAAGTGTGGGGGGGAATAGATTTTATTTTGGGCATAATTTCCTTAATTTTCAATGTGTCATCATATTCTTGAGAAAAAAAAACCATTTAAGTTTGGCGGATAATTTTTCATTTGGAGAGGTTTGAGAATGGATTTTTTTTATGTCGTTTTGTACAAATGTTAATAAAAAGTTTTCAAAAAATTATTTTTTTTTGAAAAAAAAAAGAAATTTAAAAAATGGGTTGTATCTTGGGAAGGTCAAAAATCACTCTTCCTCAACCATTTATCTTGTTATAACTACTACAATTAGTGTCATTATGGGATCAAAAAAGGGTTGGGAGATGATTATGAGATTTGTTCTTAGTGAAACTTCTAAAAAAAATAAAAAAATAAAAAAAGAACACTTGCATCATGTTTTCTTGAGTCATCGGGATAAGTTTTTTATTTTGTACACATTTAATCATTTATACCTCTTATAATTTTATCTCTTTCTTGTTTTTTATTCACACATCCATACCATTTTAAATATGTGTTTATATGTTCTTTCATATCTAATTTCATAAATTGTGCATTTCATTTTCCATGTTGGTGTTTCCCCCCACTTTTCCTCTCTTTTTTTCCATTATATTCCTACTCTAAAATACCCCTTGATTCTAGTGAACTTTAAAATATGTAATGGAAGTTTAGATATCTTAAAATATATAAGATTTTCATTTTTTGTTGGTGAATGAGTGAACCTCCATAAATAAACTTGATGTCACTATGAGAGGTGTGATATTTTTGTGATCATATTTTGAATTTCTAATTTTGAATATGAAAAAAGAGTTGTTTTTAACACATAATTTTTTAATATTATTTTGTGGAATTATTTATGGATGAGTGAAATATTCTAGACCCCCTGTTATTAGAAAATATATTTTTTAAATATTTATTAGAGATTATTTTTTTTATTTTGTTTTTATTTTTTGTACATGAGGAAATGGACATGAATAAGTGTGGGGGATTTTATGTTATTATATTATTCAAAAAAAATTATCTACTCCCCTTACTAATTTTTAAGTAAAATTTCATAATTGGTGTGAAATTCCCACGTTTTAATATTTAATAAAATTTGTCATCATTGTTTCAATTAATCCATATTCAAGTTAGTTTAAAATTTAATCATAACTCCCACCCTACTTATCCAAACTTCTGATTATTTTTTTTAGGATTACTTATTGAAGTTACTACAAATCATTCAACTAGAGAATTGTCTAGTTTTTACATTTGAAGGGCCATATGGACCACAAAATAAGGACTACTAAATTTATCAAAGAAACTGAACCCATTGTGATGTTTTATATTCAAGGCTCAATATAATAGTTAAAATTTGGTGATGTTCCACCAAAATTCCATGGAAATTCCATCACAAAAGTGATAAAATTTTTAAGTCCCAATTAATTCTTTATAAGGACTAGTCCATGCATGAAATTCCATCCCACAATTATTCTTAGGATTGAAGAATATCTCACCGTTCTTGACTTTTATACCAAACTAATCACCCAATTGAGATGAAATTTTGTGGGTGTAAATTAAAGAGTTATGATGACAACTTTTTAGAAGTTTTTTATTCGAAATGAAGGCATATTTTGGTCTTAAAACCCATTCGCATTTTGTCCTTATAAAAATAAGGGATAATTATGGACAAAAAAACATGGTTTCCAAAAACAACCATATATTTGTCTCTAAAATTAGAATAGATTCTAAATTTTGAGGGTGTAATATCCAAATCCATATCTATGAATTTGACAAAGATTATTTCTTGATATTTTTCTATCTTCACAGTCAAATGGCGAAGCTAATTTGAAGGGATGTTTTGGAATAAAAACAATCCACTACCTTGGGATATAAATACATTCCCCTATTCTCCTTGAAAGAGGTTGGAACTTAAACACTTAATAAGAAATATTATCATTACCATATCCTTAAAAAGGCCTAATAGGATCTTTTAAACTAAAATTTATACTTAAGATATCTCTCCTATACTCTTTGTTTTCATGTACTTAAATTGTTTTTAATTTTAATCATGTAAGTTTTATTGTAATTTTTTTATGTTTAATGAATGTATAATCATAATATTATCTTGTTATCACCACCTTACATTTTAAAATTTTAATTTTCCTAAAATAGTTTAAATCAATCTAAAAAACCTTCCCTATTTAACATTCTCATTTAATCCAAAGTGCGTGTTTAACTCTCTTCACCATTCTTGTGTGTATTTGGCGCAAAAATACTTTATTACCTCACTCATTTTATTCTTATTTTAAATCATATCCCTACAAATAATAAACCATAGTATTAACCACTCAATGGTATGAGTAAATATCTCATTAGGGTGATTTAAAATTTGGGGATGTTAAGTGATTGAGTGATTTCATTCATTGAACCTTCTTTGAATTAATATTGTATATGTAAAACAAGAAATGTTATGGATTACTGACATGTTTTGTTTAAAATGTGGATTATATGGATTATTGTATCAAAAAAAACATATATTTTTAAGAAATATTAAACCTTACATCAATAAGAATCGATAATAATTAGAACCATAGTTAATTATTGGATTAAATCCAAAAAAATTGAGAATTCTGATTGAAATCCTCTTGTGAATGGGATATTAGTTTAATGAAATGTTTTTCAAAGATCAAAGATATCGAAAGATTTCATCACCAATAATAAACTCACCCTAATATTTACCAAATTTTTAAATAAAAATTCATCCATCAATCAATTTAATTAAGCTTTCCAAAAACCCCCCCATTCAAAAGACAAAAAAGAAAAAATTATCATACAAATATAGTATTATCATTGAGAATTATACTTGAGTGTTGATATACACATTATAACATATCGTTGGGTCTTTGAATGGTATATATGAGATAATTATATCTACTTCAGTTTCTAATGATACTAATAATACTTATTAGATCAATTGAAAGTAATTTAAAACCTTTTCTGAGGATCAACCATGAAAGAAATATGAAACTAAATATAAAATTGAAGTGAATAAATAATATAAATGATGTACCTTACACTAAATTTCATCTAAAACATATTCAAACACCACCGTATGGACTTGATAAAGATCACAAAAGGGAATCCAAAAGACATTCCCTCTTTTCTATGTATATATGGGTTGAGTGAATCATTCAACATTTAGATGAGATCTATCCTTCCTCCATAGACTTATAGAGCCTATAATGAAAAGGATAAGGATAAAGATAGTGTTTGGGTATTTATGAAATCAACACATACACAAACATCATATGGTTGTATTATTTATAAGCCTCAAGAACACTCCTCAGACTGTTGCATTTACTCATTAATTTATAATGAATGATTAAATGATGTATAAAACAACTCATGAATCATATGTATGAATAATAAAATCATGAACATTTAATATTATGAAATGGTTTCTTTAAATGATAGCTTACATGAGAGAAAAATAAATGATAAAAATGTATCATTTTTTATACAAGTCACATGGAACGATATACCATGCGTGAAAATCATAATTTTCCGGAAATAAAAAAATACATATAAATATATATATCATATATATACTTGGTTTTAGGTCATATAAATTTCCCTAAAGTGTTCTAAATAACATATATTATTGTATTCTTTACATATTTAAAGATTATTATTACTTATGTTTTCATTGATAGGATTTTATTTTTCGATTTACTTTTCTTTATCGAAGTAAATTAATAAAACATATCATTAATCTGCCTCAATTGGTTTAATAACTATGTCTTCATGGGTATCTATCCCCAATAAGTAACAAGTAATATTATGTATAGAGGATCACATGACACAAACAACTCACACACCCAAGAACCCCAGTGGGTCAAGTAATATAACAAGAAAAATATTAATTAATATAATTAATAGCTAATAATACTATCATGACCACCCCCATTAAAACCCCTCTTGTATTGGTAGTGAATATGAGAGTAACCCATGAATCCCTCCTCCAATAGGTCATGGGTTAGAGACCATCATCTATGGAATTTAACACACATTTTAGAGGCATTACCCTTATAAATTCTTAGGAAAATAATGTGGAACCTCTAATCAACTATATATATATATATATACTTTAAATATTTAAATTAGCACATCCAAACCATCTCTACATGTAAATGGATACAATGAAACCAAGGAAAATTCAAGAATAACCTCCTATAACCCACTCTAGCCACTCGAACAGAAGCATTCCCAATCACTATTGTATTCTCTCTAAAAAAACTTAGGAAAACTACAGAGGGGTGAGGACTTGGGAGTACTCAGTAGGATCATATTTCTAAATAATTCAACATCCATGTGAAATTAATGTGTTTGGATAGAAATAAGTGAGATTAACTATATAGAAGCATGATATTATCAAAGATATGGATTATGAAAGTAATAAAGTCATAAGAAAATATAATATCATGAAATCACATGGTCATCACCTTTAATGGTGTCACCTATAATTATATTATTTTATAAAAAACAACATAGAATAAATAAATGAGGGTGATATTAGATTTATGAAATCATATAATAGTAAAGGAAAAGGTCTTAAAAAAAATCACCACTCATCTAGATATCATAATCAATCCAACATATCAATATTATAACTTATCACTCGCTATCATAATCACATCACAATCACTTCCACATCACCATAGTTATCACACCACTACTACATTACCATAACCACCACCTCACCACCACTATCACATCACCAAAACCTTCATATCACAACCAACGTCATATTACCAAATCCACCACCACTTCAAAACCACCACCACATCACCACATCATCATCTCATTGACTCATACTATAACTCATTGCCCTCACAACCCAAATACATGACATAACCTTAGGCTATCACAGATCGATGATATATAACCTTGATCTATTATAGCCTGTAAATAAGTCCACAATTCATAACCTTGAACCATTATAGCATGCAAATTTATAGACACACAGACACATAATGACTTAATCCATTACAAACCATGTATATTTAAAATAGCTTGTAAAATCTATACAAGTTATAACCTTGACCCATTATATCCCACATATATATGCGGTATTCATTAAGCTATTATATCCTGTTCAATTATACACATAACTAAAATCTATTACAACCTACATTTATTAAATCATAAGATCACATATATGTAGAAAATAAAACAATCGTTATAAAATAAAATAATAATAATCACAAACAATAATAATCAATAAAATGTACCAAGGAATAAAAAAGAAACAAAATAAACACAATAGAAAATAGAATATCCACCTAATTTAATGATCTATTAATAATTAATATAATATGAAAAATATCACTAAAATTTATTATTATAATCGTAAGCAAAATTCATAGCTTACCCATCAATTATTCAGTTACTCTAGTTTAATTAATTAAACACAACCACATAATTATGATTAACTAAGACTCATCCATAAATGAACCTTAAAACCTAACACACCACTTCCTAATAACTCATTAATAAATTAACAATAAATACCCAACACCTTAAACACAACTTTTAAAACATACCCATAATCAATTATTCAGTTACTCTAGTTCAATTAATTATTTATTTAATTAAACACAACCACATAATTATGATTAAATAAGACTCATCCATAAACGAACCTTAAAACCTAACACATGACTTCATAATAACACATTAATAAATTAACAATAAATACCCAACACCTTAAACACAACTTTTAAAACATACCCATAACTTGTTATCATGAAGGATTACCTAACTCTCTCATCAATAAACCCATATAACCACTTAAAAACCTTACACACCATAAATAAAAAACAAAAATAATGGAATAACTCTAGGAAATAAAAAAAATCCTTATTTTAATCACTGTCCAACCTAAAAAGGGAGCCTTCATTCTAGGGAATTAAGGAGACTTTATGGTAGAAAATAGGCTCAAGAGACTAATAAAACGCTGTCTATCTCACCTAAAGAATATAATCATCCCTTATATAAAAAAACCTCCAAAAAATGAAAAGGGAATAAGCAGTATAACCATAAACCATACCTTAAATCCATATAAAGAAAAAACATTAGTAAGACAATAAACCCACTCAACTAAAGAAACATTCCCTACTCTATGAGAAACTGAATGAAACTACTTATCATATTCACTAACCCTGGATTTTAGGGCTTATTATTATTATCATTATATCACCATTATTAAATCATTACCCATTTAAAAATATGATTAATTATAGTATTACAAAAAAAAGTATGTTTTCAACACACAAACAATAAAAATAATATAATGAAAAATCTAGCTAAACATTTTTATCTTCCCATATTCTTTAGTGTCAATCTAGTTTTTCCTTTTAAATTTTGTTTCTAAAACACTTACCAATTCACATAGGATACCGAATATTATCAAAAAATTACATATATATAATAATAATCCTAACCATGTGGCATAATTATAATAATATTATAAATTATAAAATAAATAATAAATAAAAAAACCATGACAATGAAAACTTAATAAAACTAAACATGGTAGACATTGAATTAAAGAAGAAACATACAACATCATCGTCACCCATACAAAAACCCGCAACAACAATCTTAAAACAAGAGTATGAACTTACCATAATGGATAAGTGTTTCAAAAGTTAGAAAAATGAATTGGTTATCAAAGTTTGAAGTGGTAAAAAAAGTCACAACTTATGGAATTTAATAGAAGGGTTCCAATCAAAGGGAATGATGGAAAAAAGTTTAAGGGGACAAAAAAAGGGGTTATAATCATTATATTTGTAGGGGATATCAATCAAAAGGATTAAGGATCAAAAAATTTTATTTAGAATTTTACAAAACATTCCAAGAAACATATTATTTTAGAATATAGAAGAAAATCTTATAAACCCCCCACCTTAAAGGAGCTGAAAAATTCCATATTGAAAAGACTTAATTTGAGTACTAACAAATCCATGAGAATATCCCATCATCACTATCTACATTAATCCACATCAAACAATTCAAAAACACCAAATATAATTATTATGTAACCTTTATAAATAAATAATAAGGAATGAAGGAAAAGATATGAAAAAGGTACCTTAAATCATAAAGAAATCGGTCATATGAACTAGATGGCCATGGATCTTCCATAGACACAAAGGATGACCAAATGAGATAATAATAATTCTTAGAGTTCAAGAAAAACCAGGAATATCAAACCAAAGGTATGGGAAACCATGAATTCATAATAAAAATTTAAATACATAGAATCATGATGTGATGGATAGAGTCACGATGTGACAGTTCAGTTTTGAATGTGCCTCGGAGGATCACGACATAATCCTCCCTAGTTTTACCACTTTTAAAACTATGTATACTCTCTTAAATTTTATTTGGTCATATAATTTCATACTACAATTATTATCCCCATAAAGTAACATCTTAATTCTTTAAAATCATAGCACTAACCTTTCACAACCACCTTAGACCTGATCACCCCACACCAATACCACAACATGGACTGTGCACCATGAAACAATTATATCTAAGAAATTGGAACCATGAAATTCAAAACTTATGAATTCATGAAACATTGGTTATAACCACTTTGTAATATAATATTAGTAATTGGAAAATGGATATTTCATCAAATATGATAGGATTATGATTAATAATACCCCTATCAATAATAAAATACAATTCAAGATAAAAATGAATATTTCACTTTTAATAAAGAGAAATATATATTACGTATCACGGTTAAATTTTGTGACAAATGGATATATATTATGTATCAAGGGATTAATCCTATTTATTATAGTGAAGTCACTTACATATCAAGGTTTTCATATGAGCAATAAAGTAAAGTCTCTTGCGTATCTGTATGTAAGGGATACTTATGTATGGGTTACTCTAACATGTTGATATGTAATATATATATATATATTGATACAAAATATATTATATTTATACATATGATAATTCCATTAGGTATAAAATTTATATGTAATATACTTACAATATGTAAGATTTTCCCATTTAACAAAATTTTTAATACATAATATATATTTCCATTGATACATAAGATATATATTCATAAGTAATATATTACCTTTGTAAAATTTACAATACATGATATTTAACTCCACTTATTACCACATAAGTATAGGTAACATATTAATATGTAAGGGAATTTCCTTTGATAATTTCAAAATGTAAAGGTATATTCCAATATCCTCTTTATATGTAAAGTTTACTCGATAAGTAATAGTAACTCATAATTTTCCAAAAAATGAGTGATGGACTGAAACATAGAACTACCCTCTATTCCAACCAATTATTCACAATGAAACACCTATGGTCATTCCATAACCAACACCCCTCAAGCTATAACCTAAAAAATCAAAGTGATACTAATAAAACATTACTTAAATAGAGAAACTTTCAGCTCTCATTTCCTATGCCTCATGTCATGACATAACTCTCCACATCACAAGATAAGTCTCACATTTAAATCCAATATTCATGACATGAAACTTCAAAAAACTAAAAACAAATCTTCTCTCACCCTCAATAATTCCAAAAAACACCACCATACTCCCTCATCACTTGAAAAAAATAAAAAGAGGTCTAAGAAATTATGGGCCCTTACATTAGATACCTCTCCAAAAATTCTCATCCTCATGGGTAAAAATGAAGCCATAGAAGTGGTGTGAGGATAACCCAAATAAAGGATATGCAAACTTTATCCTTTACATTAAATACCACTCAAATTATTCTCATCCTTGAGAATCCAAGCCGAACCTAAAATAATAAAATCTCAAAGCATAACATCCTTGGAGAGATACCTCTCAAATATGATGACCAAAATACCAATAATCTCTGTGAAAGGGTTAGAATATGAATCTAACTCACTTTTAACAACAAAAATTATAGAAATATAACAACCATATGAGATATATCTCAAAAAATAACCTCACCACTAAGGATGTAACAACTAGACTTTTTATGAAGGCATGAATCATTTTTTTTCAAATTTGAATCCCTTGTTTTATCTTGGTAAACATTTACTATGACATAAGGAAGGTTTCAAGAGAGTCTAGGGATTTTTTAGTGCTCAGAGTTTAGAAAAATGGTGAAATAGAGTGGGAAACATGGTTAGCACATGATTAGTTCTAACCATGTGACTCAACCATGCAAGGCACTTTTTTAAAAGGAGAGGCTGCACAATTTTTCTACAACCATGTGAGATAGGATGCATGCCTGTTTAGTGTTGAAAACATTTTTTATAGAGTATTTTTGCATGGGTTGAACATAGTTAGTCAAACCATAAAAACAACCCATGCAAGGGGGTTCCTTAGATAGTAGAGGGAGCATGGTTGGCACACGATTTGGCCAATTCTGCGGCCAAATCGTGTGACCCATTTTTTAAGGGTGAATTTACAATTTCACCCTTGAATTTTTTTAAAACCTCTTACCATTTTATTTCTTCTACAATGGACGTGAAACACCCCATTCATCTCCCAAGAGATCTCCCTCCTCATTTTCTGGGTTCATTGATAACTCCCACATCTGGACTCTATTTTCATCATCTTCGGTCATGTTGGATCCAAGGAGGTAAGTTCCCTAGTCCTCTTGATTCTTATATTAGTTTATATTTCCATCTATTGAACTATTTTGGTGTGATATAATATTCCTTATTTTTAGGGAATTGGTTTGGTATTCCATTTTCATCTATTATTATTCTAATCAAAGGCTGATGCCTAATGAGTGGTCATCTATGAACCTAAGTTAGATGGTCTATAAAATTTCTCTAAAAGTTTGGGTGTATTTATAGATTTTTCTAATGTGATTAACTCCATACATTTATGTTCATTTCCTTAAACATTGTTTAACCCATTTAATTAATTATACCATGTTTAATTAATCCCTTCTAATCATAGTAATTTATTAGAGGATGTCGACCTTATTTATTTCCACCCCTTGGGTGTGCTGAATCGAATTTCCTTATTTATATAAATGTTTAAATGACCAAAAACCATCTAAGTTTTTATCTTGACTCCAAGATAGAAATTTCCTTTCTTATTGAATTAAATGTATGAAAGTGGGTGTCAAGGCCACACCACATGTTATATATTTATAAAAAAGTATTATATAAACTATGCACCCTTGGTTGAATTGTGATAAATTAAAATACATGATTATAATTGATTCCTTATTGTTTTTATTATTAAACCATGGATAATGGTTGGTGGACAACATTTAAGGGTTCTGTTGAGCGTGGTGTTTCACAATCCCTTATGTTGGGTGATGGGTATGACATATCACGTTGTTATAATTTTATTTGGGTAATGGGCATGAATTTACATGTTTATTTTCTTCAGGTGTTGGGAATGAAAACTCATCCCACCATCTTGAGTGATGGACAAGATTTCTTGCATTCATATGATATTCAGGTCTTGTACCCTTTGTTAGAGCCTATAACCTAGTAGACTAGTTACAGACATCTCAGTTATGCCCCAAGTCCAAACAACACCTAATATCCATGTATATACCTATATATATCCTCATGTATATAGTGAAAATACATGTATATATATTATACAAGATTACTTATATATTTTTATACGGATACATATGGAAAATTATTAGACTCATTCAGGATAATGTCAAAGTAGGTAAAGTATTCTAGGTGTCCTATTGGAACCTAAGTTGACTAGTATTTATTTTCAAGCATTGATTATTATTCATTATACTTGAACACTACTATGATATACACACTGGATGAATTATTATAAACACCGTTGGTGGTGGCCTTCTATATTTATCTCAGACCCTACTTGGGCTACCTTTGTTACCCAAGTAGACATCATGACTATAAGTCTGGATAAGGTTAAGCACCTCATCATGGATTCTTTATTTTTTATACATATATCATGGGTCATTGGAGAAGAGTATTGAGCATATTCTCATGATGCTAGTGGATATTTATTTTGGTCTTTTTGTAATTTTTGTATAACATATTGTATATTCTTATAATTTATATACCATATTTTCTATTTTGTTATTTCATAATGCCCTAATTTTTTTTGATATATGAATTAACCTATGTATTTTGATTATTATTTCATTTTTTTTAATTTTTTATGCTTTTATAGTTGGTTATTGTATTCATTTCTTCTGTTCCATCTATTATATCATGCTTTAGTTATTACTGTCTATTTATTATATCTACTGTGCCACTCTGATATGAGGGTGTTTTCTCTCCACTGTACCACCTTAGACCCTTGTGTCTAGTTAAAAGCCTTCGTAATATGAGGAGGTACGTTTGATGTCATGCGAACCACCGGCTCAGGGAACCATTTTAGTGGTTCCCAGGTCAGGACATTACAAAGTGGTATCAGAGGTTTCATTTTCATTTGTCTTACTATTTGGGAATTAGACTAGATACTAGGATGTAATGGAATTTGGTAATGTACATATTCCTGGGACTAGCTTACCCATGTATATAAGAAACCAAAATTACCTGGGATGGGTTATTACTGTTCTGGGTTTTTCTCATTACAGTTGATACGATTTCACCATTTCCTGACACACATGTTTTGTGATGCTATTAATATTTATAATATCACTATATTAATTTCACCTTTCCTTGGTCTATTAAGGAAAAGAGTTATCATACCATGCACCATTATAGGTACTTTAGGACTTATATGCCATAAATTTTCCATGCCATGTTTAATTTATACTTGCATTGATAGCTGTATATAATTAGTTCCTTGATTATTTTATTTGAAATGTTCTCATGCTTTTATAGGGTAAAATAATTGGGTTAATTAAAGTTTCTATATCATTCCAATCAACATTTTTCTATATATATTGATGATGAAACCTTAAATGGAAAATTATACCATGTTGTGGGTTCTAGATCTATTGGTTCCATGGACCGAAACAATGATGGATTTATTAGATTAATTGAATGGAAATAGTAATTTATGTATCAAGTACTTCTATAAATTTTAAGGTGATTCATGTAATAAAATAATTATATATGACCTATTTCATCCTAATACTGGATGTAAAGTCTAGGTTGATGTTAAATGCCTTGCCAATTGCGATTTACAAGGATTATGGCTTTTATAAATTGGAAATAACAACACATTTGACTAAATCGTGATATATGTATATATATATTATAAGTATACTGATAAAACACTATTTTGTTGAATATTTTATTGATAATAAATGATATAATTTCCTCAAATTATGCTAAATATATTCATTTATGAAATATTTGGGATTAGATCATTCATTTGAAAATTTGATGAAAATTCAAGTTTTACCCTTTTAAAATATTCTGTAGTATTTTGAAGATAAATATTGTAATATTTATTATTTGAACTTAATACTTTGTAAAAATGTTCCTAACTTAATTTTATAAAACTTTTATTCAGGACAATAGAGCTAAAAAATGCATTTGGATGAAGTAAATGGGCCATTAAATCAATGGGAGGATGGAATCGACAGAATGGACATGGGTTCTGTATTTAGGCCATAACTTCTTCATATGTGATTGGATCAGGACCAGATTTTGAGAGGAGCTACATGACTCATTTTCAAGTGGATAATACTGCTATAAGGACAACTGATTCATGCGTTTTTGTGGTCTAATGGGTGGTGTAAGTTGGCATAAAATATTTGGCCGAGATTCCCTATTCACACTTGAAACCACTTTGAACCTAGATTCCCCACAACTCTATAAATTGGTGTTTTTCTCATTTGGTGGGGTTGGGACATGCATTGGGAAGTTGAAGGAAGAATATAAGAAGTTTCAATCCAATTCTCCTACCATTTTAATAGGGGTAGATCTTGAAGCAAGGATCCCCTCATCAAGCCTTCCTCTTCTCCTTCTTCTTCATGTTGTAATGTTTTTCTTCTTTCAATAAACTCTTTGTTTGTATTCCATTTATTATATTATTTTAAATTTTATTCTTCTCTTAATCTTCCTAATTTTGTTGGAATCAAGAGTGGAGACAATATTGGGTTCTACCCTTTCAATTCTTTACTCATACAAAACGTCTCCACGATGACCACACCACCCATGGAAGAGTAGTTTTTTTAGTGATTGATCTATATTATACCCTATTCATTTAATTATTTTGTATCATTGAGCTACTATAATTCAATTAATATGATCCATGAATTGTGTTTTTAAATTATAAGAAACTAAGAAAGAAATTGAACAATTAACACAAGAACACGCGAGGTCGAGGTTTTGTGTAAATTTTGAGAGCGTGATCTTAATCGGTAATACAAGACCACACAGGATAAATTTATAGAGTCAAAATATAATACCTAAACACAATTAATCCTCATTTACAAAATGTATATGTGCTCTAATTAACCACTGACCATAATCTAGCCTTAGAACAATAATTAAAGCAGGGTGCTGCGATTGCATGTTCCAAAGCTAGCCTAGGGTTTAAGTAATTTCATCTTTGTGGTTAAGTTAACTCTTGTAGGGTTAAAGGGTTAAAAAATTAGGGGATTATAATTAAGTTTATATTTATTTAAATTATAATGATTAATAATTAAATGAAGAGGTATATTTATATCAATTATGCCTTTTAAAATATTTTCTAAAAAAACTTCTTCTCATTGTGCTTTGTTAATAAACTTACATTTCGAAATTAAAAACAAAAAAAATACAATCTTCTTCCATAAAACTTCTTATAGATTTATAAACTAGAAAAAACCCCAATACTTTCATGTATTGTTTTTAGTCACTTTTATTTTATTTTTAGAATACCTCTAAATTTTTTTTTTAATTTACTTCCTCCTTTGAGAGATGACCTTGGTCAGCCACTCTCCTGGACCTAAGTACCCCAAAATCACACTAATCATTTGAGGGTGCCCAAGACAATGCTCTTTAAAATTGGCGCCATTGCTGGGGAGGAAAATAATTTATCCAACCATTTAGAGGTATTTATTTTATTATTTTCTTCACCTCTCTCTTTCATCTTTCCCCTTTCTCAAGTTTTCATTTTTTTTCATCATCTTCTTTTCTTTTTGGACCATCAACTCAAACTTCTCATTTTTCTTATGGTCCACTTTTCCTATTTTAATTTTTTGATTTATGACATGATCTAATCCCGAATATCTCTTATATCTTGACCCTGATATTGAACGTAGCCTTAGGACACGAATCAAACATTCTCAGTCTACGGGTAGTTTCAATATTCAACCAGTTGGAGAAGTCCTCCACTTTCAGAACATTGAAATTGGAAGCAATTCAAATTAAACCATAAAACAAGAACCAATGGCTGAAAATAATGAAAACTAACTTAATAGAACCATTCGAGAATTGGCTGCACCTGATATTAACTATCAACCAAATTGTATTGCATACCCGAATCTCGAATCAAAATTTGAGTTAAAATCTGGGTTAATTCACCTTCTTCCAAAATTTCATGGCTTATCTGGTGAGGATCCAAACAAACAACTTAAAGAATTTAATGTGGTTTGCTCAACCCTTAAACCAAGAAATGTCTCTGAAGGTCAAATCAAATTAAGAACATTCCCATTCTCACTTGATGGAGCTGCGAAAGATTGTATGTATTATTTACAACCCGGAGATGTAACTTGTTGGAATAATTTAAAACATCTTTTATTATAGAGATTTTTTCCAGCATCGAGGACCACTTCCATTCATAAAGAGATCTCGGGGATCAAGCAAGCACAAGGGGAGTCAATTTATGAGTACTGGGAGAGATTCAAGAAGTTATGTAAAGGCTGTCCACATCACTAAATCAGTGAGCAACTCCTCATTCAGTACTTCTATGATGGAATCACACATATGGAGAGGAGAATGGTGGATGCCTCAGTAGGAGGGGAATTGGTGTACAAGACACCAATAGCCGCACATTCTTTGATTGAAAAAATGGCCCAAAACTCCCAACAATTTGGCGATCGTGGTACACCACATGTTAGGGGAGTACATCAGGTAAGTCCTTACTCTCTTGAAAATCATTTGATTGATACTAAGTTTGAAGAATTGACCACTATGGTGAGGCAGATTGCTTTGGAACAAAAGACATCCCAACCCCCTCCTTCAAGGCCTTGTGGCATTTGCACTGAGACAAGCCACCCAACTGACTGTTTCCCCCAACTACAAAAAACAGAAGATTGTGCAGTAGTGTTTCTTGGGAGACCATATCAGTAGCAACAACAACCATATCCCTAAAAGAAGCTTGATTCCTTTGAACCATCATACAAACAAGGGTGGAAGGACCAATCAGACATGAGTTATGGCTCTGGGTAACAACAAAGGCCCCCTTGTCAACCGAGATTCCAGCAGCCTCCACCTTACCAATAGGGTTTCCAACAACCCCAAAAGAATTTTCGAAGCTCAAACATTAACAATCCAACAACAAGGGAACCCCCCACCAAAGTTAGATTCTAATACTGATGATCTTTTGAAACAAATTGTTCTTAATCAACAAAATGAGATAAAGAGTCATGGTTCAGACCTAAGGGAGTTGAAGACTCAAATGAGCCAGATTTCTACTGCCCTCTATGAACGGGTAAGTTAGAACTACGGAAATATACCTTCCCAACCTCCAAATCCAAAGGGGAATGTCAGTGCCATCACATTGAGAATTGGGAAGCAAACAATTGATGCTTCTCCACCTACCATTCCACCAGGATTCACCTCAACTCCAAAAAATACCAATTCCACATCAACTAATGAGCAACCCAAGGAGAAAGATAAAGGTAAGAAAAAGATTAATGATGATCCTCCTAAACCCATTTCTTTTCCAAATAGGGTTGTTCAAACCAAGAAGATGGATGGGGAGGCAATGCAAAAAGAAGTTTTGGATACATTCAAGCATGTGGAGATCAAAATCCATTTACTTGAAGCTATCAAGAAAATCCCAAGGTATTCCAAATTCTTAAAAGAACTTTGTAACAATCGAAGAGGGATCAAAGGAAATGAGAGAATAAATCTTGGAAGGAATGTGTCAGCACTCATTACACCAGATCTAGAAATTCTGACAAAGTGAAAGTATCCAGGGACATTTACCATCCCATGCACCATAGGGGAGTTTCACTTTTTTGACGCACTTTGTGATTTGGGAGATTCTATAAATGTGATGCCTCACTCTGTATTTTCTTCTTTGCAGGTTAGTGATCTGAAACCGACGAGAGTAGTGGTGCAATTGGTAAATAGATCTACGACATATCCATTAGGAGTCCTTGATGATGTACTTGTCCAGGTAAGAGACATGATCTTCCCAGCAGATTTCTACATGCTTAACATGGAGGATGATCAGGTAAGTTCACATGATCCCATTATCTTAGATAGAACCTTACTCAAAACAACAAAAACTATCATAAATGTCAATGAGGGTACACTTTCCATGGAATTTGGGGATGAAGTTGTGATATTTAATGTTATGGATTCCATAAAGTACCCCTCATAGGATCATTCTGCATTTGTTATCTCCCATTTTGAACCACCAAATAAAAACCACATGGATTTTGATTGTCCTATACTTAGGGAGATTATAGTATTGGTTCTAGTTTGATGTCTAAGAGTACTTCCACACCTATTTTTGATGGAAAACCCTCTCTTGGATTTGATTTTGACGTGGATTCAAATTCTGATCATATAAACTCTGATTATGACATGGCTGTTGAGTATGCTGATGGATTTGATGCATTATTTTCTAATTTTGATGATTTTTATTCTGATACTGATGTTCATTATGTAGATATGTCTGTTGCATCAATTTCTCCATCCATACATCACCCCCTAAATTAGAACTCAAGCCATTTCCCCCAAATTTTAAATATACATACTTGCTGAGTGGTGATAGATTACCTGTTATCATTGCTAACAATCTCTCTTTTGAAGATAAAGAAATTTTTTTTGGATCTTTTGAGAGATAACATTAGGGTAATTGGTTGGAAATTGGAAGACATATCAGGTATTAACCCATCCATTTGCATGCATAGGATTCTCTTGGAGGATGGGGCTAAACCGATTAGGGAGCCACAAAGGAGACTTAATCCAACACTTTTGGAGGTTGTTAAAAAAGAGGTTGAAAAATTGATCGAGGTAGGTATAATCTATCCCATTTTAGATTCCCAGTGGGTGAGTCTTATTTAGGTTGTTCCTAAGAAAAGTGGTGTTATAGTTGTTAAAAATGAGAAAGATGAGTTAGTTCCAATGAGGGTGAAAAACAGTTTGCGTGTGTGTATTTATTATAGGAAACTAAATCAGTCCACTCATAAAGACCATTTCCCCCTCCTATTTATTGATCAGATGCTTGAGAGACTAGCTGGGGAAAAAAACTACTATTTATTGGATGGATTTTATGGATATTTTCAGGTCCCTATTTCTCTGGAGGATTAGGAGAAGATAATATTAACTTGTCCATTTAGCACATTTGCCTACCGAAGGATGCCATTTGGACTTTGCAATGCCCCAGGTACCTTCCAAAGATGCATGGTGAGTATTTTGTCTGATTTTTTTGAAACCTGCATGGAGGTATTTATGGATGATTTTACAGTGTATGGATCCTAATTTGATGAAAGTCTACATAGTTTGAAAAAGGTGTTGAATCGTTGTATTGAGAAAAATCTGGTCTTGAACTTTGAAAAGTGTTATTTCATGGTAGAGCATGGAATTATCTTAGGGAATGTAGTTTCAAAACATGGGATAGAGTTTGATAGATCTAAGTTAGATATCATTTCATCCCTACCCTATCCTTCATGTGTGCGTGATGTTAGATCTTTTCTAGGGCATGCAAGGTTTTATCAGCGCTTCATCAAATATTTTAGTAAGATTGCTCTACCTATGTCACGATTACTTCAAAAGGATTCTGATTTTTTGTTTGATGATTCTTGTAGAAATTCCTTTTATGAGCTAAATAAGTGTCTGACCACTCCACTAATCATATAGCCCCCATGGTGGGAGATTCCTTTTGAGATTACGTGTGATTCCTCCAACTTCGCGGTTGGAGCTATCTTATCTCAGAGGGTGGAGGGACGTTCACATGTGATTGCCTATGCACCAAGGATGTTGGATTCTACCCAATAAAAATACACCACAAAAGAAAAGGAGTGTCTTTATGTTATATTTGCTTTAGATAAATTTCGTTCATATTTATTGGGATCTAAAGTAGTTGTTTCTTCTGACCATGCAGCTTTGAAGTACCTCCTAAAGAATCCAGATGCAAAGCCACGACTTATCTGTTGGATGCTCCTTCTTCATGAGTTTGACATCGAGATAAAGGAAAATAAGGGGTCAGAGAATTTGGTGGCAGACCACATGAGTAGGCTAACTCACACACCAAAGGGTGACACCTTGGACTAGGTACCACTTCGGGACACTTTCCCCGATGAGAATCTCTATACCATCTCAGGTACGCATCATTGGTATGCTGATTTAGTTAATTACATTGTTACCTATGAAATCCCAGTAAATTTCAAGAATTATCAAGTCAAAAAATTAAAAAGTGAGTCTAGGTTTTATGTGTGGGATGATCCTTACCTCTGGCGCATGTGTAGTGACCAAGTCATTAGGAGGTGTGTTCCCAATCATGAGTTTGAGTCTGTTTTTCATTTCTGTCATACACTTGGTAGTGGTGGACACTTTAGACCCCAAAATACTACTAGAAAAGTATTAGACTCTGGATTATATTGGCCTATTTTATTCCATGATTCCCATGTGTTTTGTAAGTCATGCTCTCGTTGCCAACACACTAGAAACATTTCAAGGAGACATGAGATTCCCCAAAAACCCATTTTATTCTATGAGATTTTTTATGTTTGGGGAATTGATTTTATGGTCCCTTTTCCTAGTTCATTTGGTTTCTTGTATATCCTTGTTACTGTCGATTATGTGAGTAAATGGGTGGAGGCTAAGGACACCAGGACTGATGATTCTCATGTTGTTGTGGACTTTGTCAAAGCACAGATTTTTTGCAGGTTTGGAGTACTGAAGGCCATCATCAGTGACCAAGGGACAAACTTCTACAATCGTAATTTTTCTTCCCTTATTCGGAAGTATGGGGTGACACCCAAAACATCAACACCATACCACCCTCAACAAATGGTCAGGATGAGGTTTCAAATAGGTAATTGAAACAAATTTTGGAGAAAACCGTGCATCCAAATAGGAAAGATTGGAGCAAGGACTTGGATAATGCATTGTGGGATTATAGGACAACATATAAGACACCCATTGGTATGTCCCCATTTCGTATTGTTTTTGGGAAAGCGTGTCATCTCCCCGTGGAAGTTGAGCATCAGGCTTATTGGGCAATAAAGAAATGCAACATGGATTTGGCCCAAGATGGAATCCAAAGGAAGCTGTAAATTCAAGAGCTTGAGGAGATTCGATTGTCTTCATATGAGAACTCAAGGATCTATAAGGAAAAATCAAAAGCAGCTCATGATATAATGATCCAACAAAAAGAGTTTCATGTGGGAGATAAAGTCCTTCTCTACAGTTCACGACTGAAGCTGATGCCTGGTAAGTTGTGTTCTAGATGGTTAGGTCCTTATGTTGTGACTAATGTTTTTCCTTATGGTGCAGTGGAGATCACATAAGAGGACACATGAAGGAGCTTTACAGTCAATGGGCAACGTTTGAAGAGATACATTGAGGGACTTCCTACTGATGTAGTGGATTTTATCACACTGTATGACCCCATCATCACTTGAGCATATCAGACTGTTCCTAACCCTTTTCACTTCTTTATTCTTTGTCCTATTTAAAATTATACATTTCATGTGCATATATCATCTCATGGGTTCACATTAAGGACAATGCAATACTTTAAGTGTGGGGGAGAGAACCTTTTAATTTAATAATTTTAATTGTTTTCCTATTTAAAAAAAAATTGTGTGTTTTTCAAATTTTGTGTGTTTATTTTTCAATTTTATGTGTGTTTTTGAAACTTTTGAGTTGAAATGATTCTCATCATGATTTTGAAATGCATATCAATGAGTGAAACAATTTATCCCATGAAACTGAGCTTAAATGAATGCTGAAAATGACTTTGTTTCAAGTTCAAATATTTAGTAATTTCATGAAAAGTACACTAAATTTTGAATCTCATGACACATCTCGCTGTCTTTAAATTTTAAATCACTACCTTGTGAGGCTTCTGAACCATTATTTTCATATTCTTTACATTCACCTGACTTCTTGAGAGAACCAAACCGTGCTTGATTTAACCAGAATTTGATTTATTCCTATCAAAACTTGAGGGTTTGGGGTACTTATGTTTAAATGATTGAGGATTTTTTTGGTATTAAAGCCCCTATTTCAAATAATCCATTTTCATAATGTCCTACCTTGAACATTTAATACTTTTAGCCCTTATAATCCATACACAACCTATTAGTTTAGCCACATTACAAGCCAATTTTCCCCATCTAACCAACTCTTGAAGTGAAATTTCATAATCTAGTTAAGCTTAAGTGTGGGAGAAGCTGTCTTGTGTTGTGCTACCAAATTTGTGATACTTCAGGTGGAAAATTAAATTATTAAGAGATGTGTTTGCTACTGAAGAAAAACATTATATTGAAAGCTGTGCCTTTCTGGAGCTTTCATGATAAAAGAAGATGTGCCTTTCTGGAGCTTCTAATAGAGGGGGAAAGCTGTGCCTATTTGGAGCTTTTAAGAAAACCATGTTTGATAAGATTGACATTTTTACTACTGAAATGTTCAATGGTGTGCACATTCCTTTATGTTTCATGATTATTAACATGAATCAATGCTATTTCGATTGAGGAGGATACCATATTTAAGTGAAAATTAGATTAATGCAATTTTGCTTCAAAAAGAGTCAAGCCCTCGTTATTCAACCTCAGAAATTTTCACATCTAAATCCTACCAACCAAAATCCACAGAACAAACCTGAAAATTACTCATGATAAACATATGTCCTTGACTCACATCGGGTAGCGATGTAGGAATTTATCAAGCATATGGTGACCCTTGTATGAGTTTGGATGAGAAAGACATTGCAAATTTTTTTTTGACATTTGTGTGATAAGAGAAAATTCAAGTGAGGTAAGTGTTTTGTGCATGGGAGGATAAATAAAGTGAAAATATATTTAATGATATAAATGAAGAACTTTAAATAATTGTTTTTTATGAGGCATTATATCTTTTGTTTCTTGGTGTGTAATTTTTGAATCTCAAGGATATGTGTTTTAAAATTGGTTTTGATTTGATATTGATGTTTACTTGATATGAGGTTTTTCCCAGGAGTGCAAATGGATAAGTGTGGGGGAGTTGATAAAAAACTATTTTTTTGAATATTTTATTGATAATAAATGATATAATTTCCTCACATTGTGCTAAATATATTCATTTATGATATATTTGGGATTAGATCATTCATTTGAAAATTTGATGAAAATTCCAGTTTTAACCTTTTAAAATGTACTATAGTATATTGAAGATAAATATTTTAATATTTATTATTTGAACTTAATATTTTGTAAAACTTTTTCTAACTTAATTTTCTACAACTTTTATTCAGGACACTAGAGAAAAAGAGTGCATTTGGATGGAGTAAATTGGCCATTAAGTCAATGGGGGGGACGGACTCGACAGAATGGACATGAGTTTTGTATTTGGGCCACAACTTCTTCATCAGTGCTTGGATCAGGCCCAGATTTTGAGAGGAGTTACATGAATCATTTTCTCATGGGGAATACTTCTGTAAGGATAGATTATTCACGCATTTTGGTGGTCAAATGGGTGGTAAAAGTTGGCATAAAATATTTGGCCGAGATTCCCCATTCACATTTGAAACCACTTCGAACCTAGACTTCCCACCACTCTATAAATTGGTCTATTTCTCATTTTGTGGGTTTGGGACGTGAATTTGGAATTTTAAGGCAGAATATAAGAGGTTTCACTCCAATTATCCAACCATTTTAAGATGGCTAGCTCTTGAAGCAAGGATCCCCTCATCAAGCCTTCCTCTTCTCCTTCTTCTTCTTCATGTTGTAATGTTTTTCTTATTTCAATAAACTCTTAGTTTGTCTTCCATTTATTCTGTTATTTTCAATTTTATTTTTCTATTAATATTCCTAATTGAGTTGTAATCAAGAGTGGAGACAGTATTGGGTTCTACCCTTTCAATTCTTTTCTCATGAAAAATGTCTCCACGATGACCACACCACCCATGGAAGAGTAGTTTTTTTAGTGATTGATCTATCTTCTACCCTCTTCATTTAATTATTTTAAATCATTGAGATAATGTAATTCAATTAATATGATCCATGAATTGTGTTTTTAAATTATAAGAAACTAAGCAAGAAATTGAACAATTAACACAAAAACACGCGAGGTCGAGGTTTTGTGTAAATTGTGAGAGCGCGATCTTAATCGGTAATACAAGACCACACATGATAAATTTGTAGAGTTAAAATATAATACCTAAACACAAATCATCCTCATTTACAGAATTTATATGTTATTTAATTAACCACTAACCATAATCTATCCTTAGAACAACAATCAAAGCAGGGTGCTGTGATTGTGTGTTCCGAAGCTAGCCTAGGGTTTAAGTAATTTCATCTTTGTGGTTAAGTTAACTCTCGTAGGGTTTGAGGGTTAACAAATTAGGGGATTATAATTAAGTGGATATTTATTTAAATGATAATGATTAATAAATAAATTAATAGGTAGATTTAGATCAATTACACCTTTTAAAATATTTTCTAAAAAAACATCTTCTCGTTGTGCTTTGTTAATCAACTTACATTTCAAAATTAAAAAAAAATACAATCTTCTTCTAGCAAACTTATTCTAGATTTATAAACTATAACCAACCCCATCTTGTCATGTAGTGTTTTTATTCACTTTTATTTTATTTTTATAATACCTCTAAAAAGTTTTTTTAATTCACTTCCTCCTTTGAGAGACGACCTTGTTCAGCCACTCTGCCGCACCTAAGTACCCCAAAATCACACTAATCATTTGAGGGAACCCACAAAAAAGCACTTTTACAGACAATACTATGAACATAAAATAATTTATAACTTTTAAATGAATGGTTGCTGCTAAATGGGGATTCCAATTACAATGTAAATTGTGTTTTTATCTATATCTTTCAATTGAAACTCAATATACCAGAACCTCTATCATCTGATATGAGACCTATACCCAAAAAAAACCATAGTAGTGGGTATATGGGGGTTTCTATTACAATATTTATGTCGTTTTATAGTTTTTTTATCACATAGACCTATATTTTAGATCAGCTGTAGAGGTTTGATTATTTTATAGGAAGGATATGTACCTATCCTATTCTCTATCTATGATCTTTTAAACTATTAAGTTTTATTATGAGGTGTGTATTTGGAATTTTAGAATCATTCCACTACTATATCCTCTAGTCATATGCTAGGAAGGAAATGATGACCATGCCCAGAAGGGGTGGGGCTTGAGCTTCCAATGATACCACCTATAGTTCCACCTATAAAACCACCTGCTATTCCTGATTTGGGAACTGATTCCAAATTTTGAGAGGGTTTTCTTCGTATGATGAAGTATATGCAAGGAGTATCTTAACCTTACTCGACTATGTGAGAGTTGACTCAAGAGTTATAGTATCATCATCCACCCACTTTTTTAGGGGATGTCATACCACATGCTGCTGAGTCATGGAAAGTGGCTATGATTTCTATCTTTGAACAGCTAGATATGTCTACGGAGTGGAGGGTCAATCTCACTTACTATATGATATGTAGTTTTTAAAAGATATGGTGGGGTGTTATTACCTAGGAAGATTGAAATCAAGATATTATTTGGATGGATTTCCAGATGATCATTTATGATCACTTATTTCAACAAACATTGAGAGTAGACTAGGCTAGAGAGTTCATGAACCTACAACAGGGAGCTATGTTTATGATGGATTATTCTACTTGTTTTCTAGATCTAAAATTTTTTTCACCAAATATAACTGGATATGATCTCATGAAAAAGAGGATATTTGAGGATGGGTTGGTGTATGCCATATGATTGTTGGTCAATGTCTTCCAATTGACTACTATTTTTAAGATCATCTACCAGTCCCTCATTACTAAGTAGAACTTGAGGAAAGCCGATGGTGCGATCTTGAGTGGTTCATCACCCAGATATGAAAGTGGTTCTTCCAGTAGAATGAAGTGTTGTTTTGAGGTTTCTCATAGGGTTAGTAATGGTAAGACTCCTCATACTGATTTTTTTTTATCTATCACCAGTTCAAGAAACCAGGACACATGAAACTCTAGTGTATGTGATACCTAGTTGAGTGCATAGGCTGTGGAAGGATGATCCATATTTATAAATTTTTCATGAATTTTCCACCAGTACCTAGAAATAGAGGGTCTATACCTACCCCACATTTTAGAGTGGGGCCAGTAGTATCTCTCCAAGAAAGTAGCTAGAATTCTACTATCCTCTCAGGCCATGGAGGTTGTTAAGGCATATGAAATCAAACTCAGGACTTACAACACCAACCGAGTGTGTCTGCTCAGGGAAGTCAGGTTGTGACTCAAGGTCATGGTATAGGCTAGTTACATATAGTTCAATCTATGCTGGAGGATCAGAGTGCCAGAACATATACTATTTTAGGCACTATTCTAATAACATCTACTTTAGTGTTTTCTTTATCTAAAAAAGGCGCATCACACTCTTTTATATCTATGAAAATTCTGGAGTGTTTGTTCCTCAAGATAGAATAATTATATGGTGTAATGAGACTCGATACCCTGTTGGGTATCCACTCTGAGAGTTTTCATCGATGTAAGGATTTTCCCCTTGGGATGGGTGGATATATATTTGAGTGGAATATCTTTATCATTGAAATGTCATGGGTTAATATAATTCTTGGAATGGATTGGATAGTTCCCTATCAATCCCATATCAATTTTTATCACCAAAGGGTGAAGTTTATATCACTAGAGGGTGGTAGACATATCCACAAGGGACAATGTGATGTCCACGTGTCTCGAGCTAGATCTGAGCATCAGGGGATAAGAAAAATGACAACCCATATCTCTAGTCTTTCTTGAATGATCAGGGGATTCAACCTACAATTTTCCCTCCTATAGTGGATCATTTTAGGGATATATTCTATGATGATTTTTTTGGTCTACCTTATGTGATATAGGTATAATTCACCATTGATCTAGTATCAGGAGCATAACCAGTGTCCATTACTCTTTATTAGATGACATCTATAGTGATTTTGGAGCACAAGAAGTAGTTGGAAGACTTGGATTCTAAGGTTTTAATATACCCCATCACTTCTCCTTAGGGTTCACTGGTTCTTTTTTCCAAGGAGGATGGTACCCTCAGGCTATATGTGGATTACCGATGAATGAACCAACTCATAGTTAATAATTAGTATCCATTACCTCAAATAGACAACCTATTTGATCAACCATGAAAAGAGTGGGTGTTTTCAAATATTTATTTGAGGTTTGGATATCATCAAGTGCATGTTAGGTCTTCATACATACCTTGTACAACTTTACAAAGTAGGTATGATCATTATGAGTACCTGGTAATGAATTTTGGTCTCAATATTGTGAAAGTTATTTTCAGAGATTTGCTGAATTGGGATTTCCACTCGTATCTGGATTCATTCATGGTAGTATTTATGGAATACATCATAGTATTTTTTCACTCTCAAAATGACCATGAAAAATATCTTGAGATCATTTTGAATACACCTAGAGAGCACCAAATTTATGCTAATATCAACAAATTTTGATTTTGGATTGATGAAGTCCACTTACTAGGTCATATCATTTTGGATTAAGAAGTATCATTAGACCTAGAGAAGGTGAGAGTTGTAATTTTTTGATAGTAACCCAATAACGTCTTTGATATATGGAGTTTATTAGGGATAGATAGGTATTAAAGATGCTTCATATAATATTTCTCATGCCTAGAAACACCTCTTACAAACTTCACTAAGAGGGGTGTGAAATTACTATGGTCAAAAGCTTATGAAAGAGACTTTCAAGAGTATAAGGTCCTTTTTAATTCATCACCAATCCTGATATTTTCAGATCCAAGAATGAGTTACACATTCTATTATGACACATAAGGTATTAGGATGATATTAGTTCTGATGTGGGATGAGTGAGTCATGGTTTATGAGTCTCATTAGTTAAGGCATCATGAGTGGAATTACATGATGTATGATCTCAAGATAGATGTTTCTGTTCATACTTTACATTATTGGAGACACTATTTACTTGGGGATCATTTTTTGTTATTCACTAATCACAAAATCCACAATTATATCTTTATGCAGCATGATTTGAATCTTAGGTGGCATAGGTGGGTTAAATACCTATAATCCTTTGATTTGAGCTTGCCTATGCACCTGGAAAAGGAAATGTGGTTGCCAATGCTATGAGATGGAAGAGCCAAACACAAGAAGTTCAAGAGGCCAGTGGTGAGTGGTATCTAATGGACTTATTTTCAAATATGTATATTGATGTTCAGGAGAACCATGGATTGAAAGTCCTCTCATATTTATCAGTGACCTTTACCCTTTTTGAATAGGTGAGAAAGAGGAAACTCTCAAAGGTGTATTGAGACTTACATCACCAGTATTGGTGGTCTAGTATAAAATGGAAAATAGGTGGCTTTATCACTCTATGTTCCACCTTCCAGTAGGTGAAGGCGGAACATCAACGAATGGTAGGAATTTTATAGCCATTGTCTATTCTTGAGTGGAAATGGGATGATACCTCTATATAATTCATAATAGGTTTACCTAGATCAAAACATGGTAATGACATGGCATGGGTAGTTGTTGATAAGCTGACAAAGGCCACACATTTCTTATATGTTCGAGAGACCTTATTAATAAATGAGCTAGTGAGACTATATGTCAGGGAGGTCATATGAATTAATGGATCTCCATGATCTATCATATCTAATAAGAATACTCATTTCTCATCTTGGTTATGGAAAGGGTTGCAGAAGTCCTTGGGTACATAGGTTCTACTGAGCATATCCTATCATCCTCAGACCGACAGTTAGACATAAAATATGATTCAGGTGTTAGAGAACATGCTCCATACATGTGTCCATGAATTTGGGGGTTCTTGGGAGAAACACATACCCCTAGTTAAGTTCTCTTATAATAACATGTTTTAGGATACCATCCAGATGGATCCTTATGATTCATTATATGGTAGGCCTTTCCAATCATCTATGTGATGGTTAGAGGTAGGGGAGGTATCTTTACTTAGACCACATATCATTTAGGAGACTTCAGATGAAGTTCAATTAATTAGGAAATGTATGTTGAAAGTTAAGTCCATATAGAGTTGTATGACAACTTCAATCAATGAACTCTTGAGTTTGAGGTTGGAGATTGAGTTTTCTTGTGTGTATCACCCAGGTTGATCCATCGATGAATTTAGAGGTGAGGTAAGCTTTTTCCATGGTTCTTTGGATCCTTTTAAGTTTTGGAGAGAACCAAACTAGTGGCTTACCAAATAGTACTTCCTCATATATATTGGTCTATGCATGGTTTTTTCATGTGTCTTAGATCTTCCAGTACTATCCATAACCATTTCATATTTTTTAGCCTGATGAAGTTGATTTATATGTGGATGCTTCCCTTGAGGAATACCCAACGTGTATTGTGGATCAGAGCATAGAGGCTATTAATGGTAGTTTAGTTCCTCTAGTATGAGTGATATAGAAGAATTACTGAGTATATGATGATAACTAGGAGTGGGAAGTCTATATACATGATCAGTGGCCAAAAATTTCCACTAAAGATTCCTCTTTACCCTCATAAGGCCAACTTAGGGATGAGTAGCTTTAAGGAGGGGAGGTTCTAATGACATGACTTTTAAAGAAAGTACATATAATTTATTTTTCAATTAGAATCCTTTTTTTTATCTTGTTAAACATGAAATAAATCCTAATAAATGTTTTGAGAGATTCCTGATATTTTTCAGAGCCTAGAGGTCTAGAAAATGGAGAAATAGAGTGGGATACATGGCTAGTACACGGTTAATGCTAACTATGTGACTCAACTGTGGAGTTCACTTATGAAAACGAGAGGCCACATGATTTTATAAAACTATTTGAGATAGGAAGCAAGATCATGATGTGTTGTGGAAATTTTTATAGAGTCTTTTCTTCATAGGCTACACACGGTTAGTAAAACTATTCACACAACCCATGTGTTGGGGTTTCTAGGATAGTGGAGGGAGCATGGTTGACCCACAGTTTGCCAAACCGTGTGGCCAAACCGTGTGACAAAGTTTTTAAGGATGAATTTATGATTTTACCCCTAAATTTTTTTAAAACCTATTACCCTTTTATTTATCCTCTAGTAGATGTGCATCACCCCATTAATCTCCCAAGATCTCTCCCTCCTCCTTTGCTAGGTTCATCGATAACTCCCATGTTCAGATTTCATTTTCATCACTGTCAGTCATAATGGATCCATAGAGGTAACCTATTTAATACTATTTATTCATATATTAGTTTATATTTATATATATTTTTCTATTTTGGTGTGATATAATATGAATTATTTTCACTACATTGATACATTCTTCTATTTTCTTCCATCCTTCTTAAAATCAAAGGCTAATACCCGACGAGTGGTCTTTTACAGACTTAAGGCAGGTGGTCTAGTAATTTTCCCTAAAATTTTAGGTGTATTTATATATTTTTATAATGTTCCAAATGATGAAAATTTCATTTTGTTAACTTAAATTGTGTTCAACCCATTTAATTTATTATACCATGTTTAATTACTCCCTTAGACCCATATTAGTTTATTATAGGATGGCATACTCATTTCTTACCACCCATTGGGTGTGATAAATTGAATTTACATCTTTATATAAATGTTTAAATGAAAAAACAATGTTTAAGTGTTCAAATTGACTCTAATATGGAAATTACCTTTCTTATTGAATTAAATGGATAAAAATGGGTGGAAAGGCCATGCCACAGGTTATACATTTTTAAATGAGGATAATATAAACTGTGTACCCTTTGTTGAATTATTATAAATGATTATAAATGATTAGAGGTGATTCCTCATTTTAATTATTATTAAACCATGGATAATGGTTGGTTAACAATGATTAAGGGATCCATTGAGCATTAAATTTCACGATTCCTTATGTTGGGTGATGGGAATGACATATCACATCATTATAATTTTATTTGGGACATGGGAATGGAACTCCATGTTCCTTTATTTCAGGTGTTAAGAATGATGACTCACCGCACCATCTTAAGTGACTAGAAAGATGTCTCACATTCATATGAGATTCATGGATTATACCCTTTATTGGATCTTATATATCATTAGAATGGATATAAACGCTTGATTTATGACCTAGGTCCAGCCATCACCTATTATCCATGTATATTTCTATATATGTCCACAAGTATATAGTGAATATACATGTATACATATTATATATTATTACTTATATGTGTATTTATATGGATACACATGGTTACTGATTAGAATCATTCCAGATTATGTCAAAGTAGGTAAAGTCTTCCAAGTGTCCTATTGGAACCTGAACAGACTAGTATTTATTTTCCATCATTTCTTATTATTTATTATACCTGCACACTTCTATGCTATACACAATGGTTGGATTATTCTAGACATTGTTGGTGGTGTCTTACTGAGTTTATCTCACACCCTACTCAGGAAGACTTTGGTACCCGAGTAGACTTCATAACTGTAGGTGTGGATAAAGTAAAGTTACCTATTATAGATGCTTGATCTGTTATAATTATAACATGGATCATGGGAGCAAAGGATCGAGTATATGCTCGTGATTATAGTGGAGACGTCTTTTGGTCTTTTGTTACTTTTATATAGAATGTTGTATATTCCTATCCCATTTATCTAATGTATTCCATTTTTTATATCAGAATTCCATGAAATCATTTGGTATATAAATTAGCCTATGGATTTTTATTATTATTTCATTTGCATGGTTGTTTACGATTTCACATTTGATTATTCTATTCATTTCTTCTATTCAATCTATTATATCATACTTCCACTATTGCTATCTATTTATTATATCTGATGTATCACTATCATATGAGGGTGTAGTCTCCCCATCGTACTATATCTGACCCTCGCCAATAGTCATTAGCCTATGTAATATGGCGATGTGCTCTTGAGTCCATGTGACCCACGGGCTCAGGGCACCATTTTAGTGGATCCTGGGTCGATACATTACTGAGGAAATCCAAAAATAGCGAAGAAAGACAACACCAACCACTTTAAATCATTACCAAAATATTACAATATACTCCTTTCCCTTCAATCAGATTCATTTAAAAATGATCACCCATTTTAAATAATCAATAAAACATTTAAACTATTATAAAAATTTAGAATAGTAATTTACAATTTTAGTAAGTGGATAGTTCATTTTGAAAAAAATCAGCACACAACCCCATTTTTTGAAATAGTATTTTAGAATCAGCTTTAAAATCACTATAGGGTTTTATAAAGGGAGAACTATATTTTACAACCTATGAAATGCCTATCTTCCCAAACAATAACTAGATACACATTGAATATTAAAAGAGATTATGAACCATATATCATTCATAATGACAACACCCTAGGAAAAAATAATAAGAATAAAACAACTAATCTGCATCAGGATACCTTAAATGGATCAAAACCAGGGCTCAGAACCATACTTTAACTCTAAAGGTTCACCCCACACTCTGATTAAATTAGATAAAATATTTATAACCCTAGTAATTCATGCTGAAATTTATTTTCCTTCTTTAATATTCCACTTACAATCACCTATATGTATAAATAATATAAAATTCTTCTTGAACATTTTAAAATAATTCAATGGTGGAACCTCATTCGAGTGGTAGTGTTGCATTATACATTATCTACAAGACACTTCCATGGAAAAAATAAGGTTAAAACATATATTAAGAATCATATCAACAACACATAAATCATTACACCATGAAATTAAATACATTATCAAACCAAATATATATTTCACATCAACCCAATATATGCCACCATAACAACATTAAGAACATCCCAACCCCTACTTTCCAACCAACCCAGAATTAATTTTAATTTTCAAATCATATAAAGGGATCTATATTCTAGAATATATGGAAGAAAAATAAATGTTTATAAATAAAAAACACTACTTTAAAAATATAATGTAAGCTTAAAGAAAACATAGACCGTACACTGTCAGTTATCATTATTAAATCTTGTAATACCAAGAAGTTATAAAAAAAATGTTATAAATTAATCAAAAAAATATATCAAATAATTCACCAGAAACTAACCACCACCTTCACCATAATTTAACCATCATAAATTCCACCCAATAAAACTCCACATCAACCATACCATTCCACTATATCATTTCCCAACCTGATATCTATTTTACCCATCAACCATATCCATCATACAATACCATATCAAATATTAAAACAAATATCTTCAATAGAATTATAATAATTCATTTCACAAAACATTTAATTGAAATGGGAAATTAGTAGCCACAATAATCAAACTTGAGGGTTAAATAAAAACACATCATCAAAGAGGTAAATCAATATTTAACCAGTCAAGGAAAAGATCATCAGTACAATACTTAATATTAAACTATCAATATGAGGAACATTTCATGGGCGGTTCTCATGGAATATTCATATCCAATTATTTATTAATTACCAAATTTTTATAACACTCACATATTAATACTTGAACCATAATAATTGGTTTATTAAGATCTTATTATTCTTTTAATTCATCACTTAATTGCCACATGTTTCTATTTCATGATTTATAATTAATCAAAACAAAACATAATAAATCTTATAGAAAATTTAAATCATATTGTATCAACAAGAACTAATAATTATCAACATGGAATAAATAGTAATTAATATGTGACATATTTTATTGTTCTTTCACAAAAAATTACTTTTATCATTCAACAATCTTGAACATCATGTATACAATAACCGGTTCTTGTATATAAAATCACATTTTAATTTAAATCAGGCATCATTAATTCTTCAAAAGTTCAATGTGTATCAAGAATGAATCATAAAATTTCATTAATCTATACATGATAAGTAACAATAATTAATAACTCTAGTGTGCTCTTTAATTAAGTGAACTCATATTTACAACTTACATTTAATTCCAATAGACTTATTAAATCACCAATTTGTCTTAACACATGGAATACCATTTCAGATTAAGAAATGTTAAAAATCTAAAACAAGATGAAAAAATATTTCTTTTATAATATTCTTACTTTATGAATAATTAATCATAAAGTGAAATCTTAAAAAATAAATCTTCTAAAAAATTATTCATGGAAATAATGATCTTTTACATATGATTTATCATCAATTAAAACATATAAGCATATTACTTATATTAATTTTTAATTTTTTTTTAATATCTAACATGATTTTATAGGTTACATAATTAACATGAATTAAACATTAAATTATAAAACTTAACATGGAATATTGTGGAAAAAAAATCAAGCATCATCTCATGTCATTAATTCATAAAAAACATGTATAAACTTTCATGATTCAATTAACTAAAATGAATATAACATACTTATATATATAATTCATATCAATATATGTTAGCATAGATAAATACATTAAAAATAATCAAAAATAAATTTTTTAAGTTAAATTAAACCTATATTAATGATGCATAGACCTTTTTTAAGTATTCTATATCATAATCAATTAATTTTCACCTAAACATACTTCATTGGGTGCCATGATCCTTGAATCAGATAATAGGGGGCCATGATACCAATTTACTAGATGGTATCTATTGACATTAAGAGTTCTAGAATCATTCACAAGGGACCCTAAATATATATGTTCTAGCTAGTCCCACACCACCATCATAGGTTTTGTTAAATGAAATCATTTCCTTACTAAAACCCTGTATGTCTCACATATTCCTAGCTCCCATATCAATTAAACCTCTCAACCAAAATATCTAATACCACTTTATCCTGATTTTACCTTACTAGAACCCCAACCAAATCAACAATTAAGACAAGAGTAACCACATAATCCCACCACTAATATGACATTGGTCAAATACTAGAACTGAGGGCATCTATGAAACATATGTGTGGTGTTACCCTTATAAATTTCAATAAAAATAAATGAAAAACACTAATCAAATCCACACACATAGATATACTCTAAAGATAAAAGTTATAATGTACAAACCAAATCTATATGTTAATGAATACAATTAAACCAAGGATAATGCAAGATTGACCTTCTATACTCCATTCCAACTGCTCAAATAGTAACACCCCCAATCTCCATCGAACTATCCTAAAAAATGAAACTCAAGAAAAATAGAGATGGGTGAGAATATAGGAGTATTCCATATGATCATATTTCTAAATAATTCAACATTCATGTAAAATAAATGTTCTTGGATAGAAATGAGTGAGATAAACTATATAGAAATATGAGATTATCTAATATAAGTATTATGAAAGTAAGAAATTTGGAAGAAAATATAATATAAAAAATTCACATAGTCATCACTATTAACCATGTGACTTGAAATAATCATATTATATCAATAATTTACTAGTATACATAAATTAGGGTGATATCAGATTTCAAGAATCATATAATATTAAAGAAAATAATCTAAAAATAAATGACCACTCATCCATATTTCATAATAAATCCACCATACCAATGTTAAAACTGGTCAATCACATCTCTATCATAATCACATCACAACTACTACTATGAAACCATAGCCATCACAAAACTAATACATCATCACAACCACATTACCACTAATTTCACATCACTAAAGAAGAGCACATGTCGCAAACTTGATCCATTACATCCTGCATCTGTATATATATACACACTATAACTTAATACATTATATCTCATGTATATATATAAATGCTTGTCTAAATCATAATCCAATAAAACCTGTATATTCTATACATGAAAGAACCTTAATCCATTACATTGTATGTATATATACCCAATGTCTTAAGCTATTATATCCCATTAAAGTATACACATAATTGAAATCCATTACAAACTACATGTATAGCATCTTAAGATCATAAACAAGAAGATAGATAGAAAATAATTATACAATAAAACAAACAAGAACAAACAATAATAATAAATGCAACATACCAAGGTATCAAAAACAAATAATATCAACAGAATAACTAATATAATAAACAAATAATTTAATTATATATTAATAATCACTACAATATGCAAGATATCATGAAAGAGAATTATTATAACACCATATTAAATTTATATCTTTCCCATCAATTATTTAGTTAATTTATTATATTAAATTATTCAGTTAATTAAATAGAACCACATAATTACGATTCACTAAGATGAATCCAAAAACTAACCTTGTAACCTCACACACTACTTCCTTAGAAAACACTACTCAATTACTAATAACTACCCAAAACCTTAAACCTATCTTCCAAAGAATACCCAAAAACTCTCATAACTAACACATACCCAACTCTCTCATCAATAATCAAATGTAAAATCTTAATAACATTACATACCTTAACTGAAAACACAGCTAATGGAATCACTCTAAGAAAGAATACCTAACCCATATTCTTACTCACTATCCAACCCAAAACCTGAATAATTCCTTCTAGCGATGGAATAAGTATTAAAGGAAGGTAATATACTTAATATACTAATAATAAAACTATATATAACCTAATGATTGTAACCATACCTTAAATAAACCAACTTTCCAAAAATTAATGGAAGTAACTAACACTCTAATCATAAACTAGCCCCAAAATCATTCTCAAGTCAATAAACCTTAACAAGAAAATAAATATGATCAACTAAATAAATGATCCTCACTCCATGAGAAACTGAGTACACTATATAAATAATATACACTAACCTTTAATTCTAGGGTTTCTTTTTATTATCATCATATCACGATCCTTGAATTACTCCCATTTAGAAATATGACTCAATATAGTATTATCAACACAAAAAAACAACATGTATTCAATACTAAAATAATAATGATAGTATAATGAAGAATCCAACTAAACATGTTCATATAACCATACTTTTTATTTTCATTCTTGATTTTCATTTTCAATTCCATTTCTAAAACATGTACAAATTAACAAAATATGCCACATACAATCAACAACTTACATATATCTTATAATAATCATAATCATATAAAATATTGTTAATACTATTCTAAATTAGAAAATAAAGAAATAAAGAAAAGAAATATGATAATAAACACATGATAAAATAAAAAAAGGTAGTAATTAAATTAAAGAAGAAACATACAATATACCCTTCCCTATAACTAACCATAATTTTACCATTGGAATTTTCCTTCAAAATGTAAAATTGTGTCATATTTAGTAATGTAGTATTTTAAAATGTATACAAACAAAATTAGATAACCAATAAAATTTTATTAAATTAATTTGAATATTATATTTATAGAATAAATAAATCCATAAGAATTAAAAATATTACAATGGGACAAAAAATAAAAAATAATACAACTATAATATGAAAATTTGGATATCCTCAATCCCCCAAAATAACCACACTCAGGAATAACACCATAAAAATAAAATAAAATATCAGTAATACAATATTGAAAATTAAAATATATAGAACCTTGAGAGAAAATATAAATAAATGAATAATGAATTATATATGTGATATTTTTATAAATTATGGAACTAATATGACCACTACAAATTTGACTGTTGGAATAGTAATATGACCACTAAAATATTAATCTAATTATTGGAATAGTAATATGACTGTTAGGAATAGTAACATGATTGTTAGAATTATTTCCTCACCTATAAAAGTTTAAATTAGAATTTTTATCTTATAAAAAATATGATATATTTATATCATTATAAAAGTAAATAAGTTTTTCAAAAATTAAAAAATAAGTATTTGTATTTTTGTAAAACATAAATGTTTTATTTACATTTTTATAAAAAATAGAATGATTTTAAAGAAAATTTATTTTTATAAAATGGGTTTTGAAAATAATATTATGTTGTGATATAATGATAATATAATTTTACGATACCATAACTAATTTTGCAGAGGGTTAGAAAATTTATCATAATATTTAAGATGATATTTTTAAAATAAATAAGGATTTTAATTAAAAATTAATTTTCTCGTATTTATAATTTTTTTTAAGAAAAATGGTTTTAATTTTTAGAATCTAAACATCAAAAAATGGTCAGGGTGATTTTTTTTTGTATTTTTATAAATAGTTGAATTTTTAATGAATAGTGAAATATGACAAAATATGATATTTAACATTTTAAGCTAAATATATGAATTTATAATTCACGAATCAAGTAATCACCTATTAGTTAAAACTAACATGAAACATTTACTATATAATGTCTCTATATTCATTTCTATTGGTAGTCTTGTTCAAAATTAATAATAAAATAATAAATATAATATTAAAAAAACTTTCATCTCCTCCCCTTTTAAATATCACCCCTCACCACCCCTTCTCCTCACAACTTTAACACATTGGATATTACCAAAACTATATCAAACTCTTACTCATCTCTCTGCCCATGTTCCTAGATGCCTTTATCTTACCAAATACAATCCCAAGGAGCCTTAAGGGGAAACCTAATAGAAGAAAACCAAAAGGCGAGGTAAATTATAAACTAAAACTCATTCAAATTTATTCTTCTTAGACCAACCCATATGTTATTCATCCACCTATAAGTATTAAAATAATTTTCCTAAATATACTATCATGCTATTATTATGGTGTAATATCCATATTATACCCTCCCTTAATTTGTTTCTATAATGAACACACTGTTTACAATATGGTTGGTTCACCGCCTCCATAAATAACGTACTTTTTTATTCTCCACCGCCTTTAAGGATGGGTATATAATTAATATTATTGTTAAATATGATGATAATAAGTATATTATAACTTATTTCATGCATTTTTAATGTATTAATAATAATTTAATTAAATAAAACAAATCTAGTACAAGATGGTCGATCAAACACCTAAATGAACTAACTATATAACGATAATGAATATACTAGATGAATCATTATCATATCAAATAACATATTGATTTTTGGTAAAATTTAAATTTATATAATTAAATTAACATTTTATCATTTCACTTCTAGAGTTATAGTTCTATTTTACAAGAACTTCAATAATTGTCTGCAAGTGATTGGACCTTGGAACCATGAAATAATTCCCTCAAAACAACAAAATTAAACACGATATCTCATAGAAATGGTTGTAAATGAAAATAATATAATTATATTAAATAAAATATAAACTGAATAATTTTTAATTAAGTAATTAGTTATTCTGATTTGATTATTCAGGACATTAAGTGCAAGTGTAGAACAAATTCGAACACAAGGTAAGGGATTTATACAAACCACCATATTTTATTAAGGTTATGAACCTTCTCTCTCTAACTCACTTTCTTTCGCTCCATTTTATGTTATGAAATGATTCTAAATTCTATATATATGTCTATTACATATATAACTATATTATTGTATCTTCCTTTTATAATGTTATGTATGCCTTAAATTTCATTTCTAAAATTAATTCTTTACAATCAAACCTGATTAAGGAGAAATTTTATATCTCTATATCCTTTTATGAAAAAATATTTCAAATTATTTATTCCCATTAATAATTTCATTAAATAAAGGAATATATTAGGGATAATTTTTTTTACTTGGGGTTTTCTAATAAAAATTTGTTTTCACTTTTTCTACAAATGTATTTAACCAATTCCTTAAAATATCATTTTAAGAGTTCATTTATATACCCAATTCTCTACCCTTTCTCATATTTTTTAAAATGAACACCAAATTTGAGTCTTGTCACAAACCAGAATGAATACACAAGTACACTAATAATTGATCCAATCCTAACATATCCCAAAGGATGTCATTGATTCCCATGGGTTGGTGACTAGCACTAGGCATCATATAAGATAACAGAGTGACCAATTTTATACATGAAAACAACAGAAGAAACATATACATATCGGTATTCTAAAAGGAAACTCCCAAAGGAGATATTTTTATAAGTCAAAGCAGTCTATAAAAACCTAATAAATATATTACCAAAGTACTAGGTGAACAATAAAAACAATATAAGTCCCAACATAAACAACACTCCAAACCAAATGATAAATAATAACCATAACCTCCAAGTGATGTTTTCCCCTTGCTCGAACCTCGAAGAATAAAATCTAAAAACACCTAAAGGAAAAGGTAGGGTGCGAGATATAAATTCAAGTAGGGCCTCACCAAGTAACCCATAATAAGATTCCACAATAAATAAACCCAAAATCATGCTTTTATTTTAAAAAAAATAGGCATGGTAGTACAATCACATATTAAAATCAAAACATGATTTTTATTTCAATTGATGGAAATATTTCTAAAAATGGCACAATAAAATATTTAATATAAAATAGTTTATATAAATCACCAGGAATGAATAAAGTAGTTTTACAAAAAATTGAATATATATCAATGTAAACACAATAAGAAACATGGTAATCTATCCTGAGTTTTTATAGTTCCTAGTTATGGGATCCTCGCACATCTTATATCAGTGGTCATGACAGTATGTGTACACACATCCCTCAAAAACTGGTTAAAGAGGACTCATCAACAACCCATCAGGGATAATTTCTTCTGAACCATGTTTTTTTAGATTTGTAAAGCGTCAATTCATTTCTAGGGCATTACCATCCTAGTGTGTTTATACCAAATAACCTACTAACTTCATAGGATATCATGTTCTCAAACAATAAATTAATTGTGGGAAAATTATTTTAAAACTTTTGAAAATACAATTGCCCCATTTTCAAATTTTAGTATTCCAATTCCACTTTAAAAACCAAAACATGAGTTTTTAATCCATTCAAACCTTCTTCAAGATAAAACCAATAATAGGTTATTTTCAAAATAATTAAAACCATTTTTCTTAAAGGTCAATTTCAAAAATCAATTTCACAGTTTCCATTAAATTCAAATCACACACCAATTTCCAATTCCATTGGAATTGGGGGTTTTACCCAACTCCACACCAAGTCAATTCAAGTTACAATTCACATCATAATGGGTTTTTATAAATTAAATTGAAATAAATTTAATTTAAAATAATAAAATCAAGGGTTTATAACATTGTAAATCTCACAGAACCACTTACATTTTATCATATAGATCACGTATCACCACACCCACAGTAGTATTTTACAATAGAGAATATTAGAAATAGTGATCAAATAATAAAACCTATATTCAAGATCCAAAAATGGGTTTAGATCCATAAAAAATAATAGGATCTAACAAAACCTAAGGAGGAAACAATAAGAGAGCGAGAGAGAATAAACGATACAAGATCTCTTATTAAAGAGGAATTGAACGACGTTCACCAAGCTTAAATCCACTTTGTAAGGGATTTGGATGATCGAAAAATTTCCCTTGGGAACCTCCAAGACCTAGGAAATCATAATACCTTGAGTTAGGGTCTAGTGGGAGGTTTTAAGGTAGGTAATATATTTTTAAATTAACTTTTAAAATTAAAAAATTCTACAGGCACGGTTAGCTGGGCAGGGCCACACCGTTTGTTAAAACGTGCGCCCTAACCGTGCACCCCTCTAATGGGGTCCATAGTTTCTCCTAGGACGGTGAATGGTTTTTAAAACTGTGTGCTGACTATGAAAACTCCCACTATTTGTGTTTTCATTGTTTACCTTGGGAGGGTGCATGGTTTTGGAAAACCGTGTGCCAATCGTGCAAAACCCAAGATCCCTCCAAAAATTTCAAAATTTCACCCGAAGCACCCCTAAATGAGACCCAAAAAAAGAATGATCAAAATAGGGGTTAATGTGTACATGGAAATAGTATTAGGATGTTACAACTTCACCAACATAGAAACTTATTATCCCCAAAAATCATGCCAATAAGTATCCATGTTAAAAAATGAGGCCACTTCTCTATAATCAGTTCCACTCTCTCCCAAGTATCATGGGTATCATAACCATCCTATCATAGCACTAAAACCAATGGTATCATACTCCCATGAAGCATCTTGGTTTTAGAATCAACTATTTTTTTTGGATGCTCCTTCATAGATAAATCATGCTCGGCGTTAAGATCACTTCAGCTCAGAATATGAGATAGATCAAAAAGATATTTTCATAGATGAGATACATGAAAAATGTTATGTATCGACATAAAATATAGAGTAAGTGATAAATTGTAATTTACTTTCCCCAACTTCTCAAAAACCTAATAAGTTCCAATAGAATGAGGGGAAAGTTTCCCTTTCCTCTCAAGCTACTGATGACCCAAACGAGGTGAAACTTTCAAGAACACCTGATCACCAACTGAAAACTCCAATAGTCTATGACAATAATCAACATAATATTTATACCCGATATGTGCTTTCAATAGTCTCTAATGAATCAACTAAATCTTTTATGTCATTTATTAGACCAAGCTCAGTCCAACCAAGGAACCTTTACTAATAAACAACCAATATAATAGATACTTACAAGGATGACCATACAAGGCCTCAAAAAGATCCATTCCAATCACGTACTGGTTACTATTTTTATATGAAAATTAATCTTATTCCAAATGGTCTTCCCACACTCCACTAAAATCAAGGACGCATCCATGAATAATTTCCTTAATAATATGTATATAACTTTCTCTTTGGACATCCATCTGTGGATGGCATGAAATAATCAAACAAACCTAAGATCCTAGTTCCACCTAAAGGCCTCTCTAAAATAAATAAGTAAAACAAGGATCTATATCAGAGACTATAGTAGTTGGAACTCTGTGAAAATGAATAATATCTTTCATTTAGATATTTAATAGCTCTTCCACTTTGGTTGTATCAAGGATGGGTATAAAGTGATATGATTTTTCCAGCCTATCTATCATAAACCATATCACATTCTTCTTTCTTTGTGTATGAAGAAACCATACCAAATTTCCATAGATATATCATCCCACCTCTAAGTTGAAACTGGAAGTGGCTAAAGAAAACCCAAAAGTCTCTGGTGCTTAGGCTTGACTTTTTGTCATGTATAATAATGAGAGAAAAAATCAACAATGCCTCGTCTCATACATGGACACTAGAATCATCACCGCATGTCATAAAAAATCCTTTTGGTTCTTAGGCGAACTAATCTATGGGAATTATGGATATCACCCATCACATCATTTCTCACTATAAAAGGTACAATGTAATGGTTCTAGAAAAAAAGAATACCCTCTATGGAGAATGACCACTTAACAACAGTCTCTACACCATAAAGAGAGTATCTAATTCTACAAAATTCATCATCAAGCTGTAGTTCCTAAAGAATCATCTTGATAAGAGTGGAGGTCAACTGAACACTAGTGAAGGAAACCTCAACCCCTGATTCCTAAACTCCGATTTAAAACTATGAAAAAAGACTCATCAAGTTCTATTCTTCTAATGATTGTTTCATTGACTGAGTTAGAAATTTCTTGCTCAAGGCATTTGATATGACATTTCCTTTCCCCGAGGCATAGGTGATGTCAAAATAAAAATATTTTAGGTATTCTACCCAATGCCTTTGATGTACATTTAAATATTTTCTAGAGAATATATAACTCAATATCTTATGGTTGTAATGTATGTAAAAATTTCTCTGAAGTGGTAATACTTCAAATTCTTAAGTTCATGCATCATAACTACATATTCAAGGTAATGGGTTGGATAATTCCTCTCATGTAGCCTAATCTACTGAGATTCATAGGTAACTATGTGATCACTATGTATAAGAATACAACCCAAACCTAGACCCAATGTGTCACAGAAGACCACATAGACCTGCTTGACCTCTTGAAGAGTCAACACTAGTGTAGTAATAAAAATAAATTTTAGAACAACAAAATAACTATGAAATTTCTCATCCTAAGTAAAATTCACTCCCTTAAAAGTTAGAGAAATCATCAGAGAAGATAACTTCAAGAAATCCTTTATGAACCAGAAATAATATCCAACTAAACCTAATAATTTCTAAATCTCAAAAAGCATTTTTCAGTTGCTCCCATGTCATAATAGCTTCCACCTTCTCAGTATTAATTGAGATTCCATGTTGCGACACCACTTTTCCAAAGAACTTCACCTCATGAATCCATAAATTACATTTTGATATCTTGGTATAAAGTCAGTGATTTATTAATAATTCCAAAACTTCTCTCAGAAGATTCAAATGATCCTCAAACATAGAGTAAACAAAGATTTCATATAAAAATACTACCATGAAAGTATCAAGATACTTATGGAAGATCCTATTCATCAAATCCGTAAAGACTATATGAGAATTGTTTAGACCAAAATTCATGATAAGAAACTCACAATGGCCATAATTTCTCTAGAATTTGGTTTTATGAATGTCAAATTATTTTTATTCTCAACTAATGGTAACCATATTGAAAATAAATCTTCAAGAACCACTTCCACCCTTTCAACTGGTCAAACAGATCATCAATCCGCAACAAAAATACTTGTTCTTTATCGTAACTCAATCAATTGTTCGATAATCAGCAAAAATGCAAAGTGACCCATTTGATTTCTGATCAAAGAGAACTTGCACTGCTCAGGGAGACACACTCAGGCATATAAAACCTTTCTCTAAAAGGTCATCCAACTAATTCTTAAACTCTTTCATTTCATATAGTGCCATGCTGTAAGAAGGGATAGCTACCAGTTAAGTACCTGGCAATTATTCAATAGAGAACACCACCACTCTTACTAGTGGAAAACAAGATAAGTCAAAAGGAAAAACATTTGGAAACTCAATGAAAACTGGAGGGAGATAACTGTTAAAATATTAACATTAAATATCAAAAGCAAAAAAAGATATCACTATCCCCAAATATGGATAAGATAGTCTGTATCTACTCAACCTCAGACCCCATTATAATGAAATACACGACACACCCCATCAAGGTGTAGTGATGGAGACCCATCAAAGATAGTAGTCAATTCAAGATTTATTTGAAATGATCCAATCCATCCTGAATATGAAAATAAGTGGTTTCATGTTGAGAACTAGAAAATTCCAAGTAAGCTTGATATCTGACAATGAGAAAACACTAGCATGATACAAGAGACCCTCGTCTCTTTTCATTCATAGGGGTGTTACAATATACATTACATAAGAAAAAGGCTCTTTAACAAGATATATCAGACTAAACATATGCATAAAAATGAACAAATGATATAAACTATTATCAAATAAAGTAGTCACTAAAGATAAAGCTATAGTGATGGAACCTCTCATAGTTTCTAGACCCATATCTACTTTATTTGGATACTCTTTCAATGCGTGAAGAAGATTCATTCCATATTTCTATGGTAGTAACCCATTAGATCTTGAAGAATCCAATTTCATGGCATTAATTTTAGGTACTGATGATCCCATGCCACTATATGGAGAAAAATAGATATGAAAAATCTTCTACAGGTGACCTGATTGTCTGTAGGGACCAAATATCTGAGAAACCTCAGTTAAAACACATTTCAAGTGCCTATGATTTCCACACTGGTATAAAATCAAAGGGGATCAACTAAAAAATGAAGGAGGTAAAGAATAACCCTTATATCAAGATACACTATGAGACTCATCAAGATTTATCTTCCATTTATGGGAACTCAAAAAAAAAAACATTAGGAGAAAAGGGAACTATCGTCAACCCTAACTTACCATCCAGGTCAAGATCAACCATCAATGACCTATCTTGCACATTAGTATAAGAAGATAACATCAATAAGAAAACCTACGAATGAATATCATATCTAAGTCCCATAACTAACTGATGAGTATTTATCTTCTATTTTGATAAAATTTTAGCCGAAAAAATGCATAATCTTTGAAAATTTATTTGAATAATCAATCATGGTCTAGTTATCCTGCTTGTGTTTGAAAAAAACTATAGATTTAGCCAACACCATAAACTTTTGATAGAATTGGTCAGTGAAAATAACTTTAAATTCCTTCCACTCTAATTCCTTGTGATTCTTCATGGTCACCATCATGTCCCACCATCTCCTTCTAGGTAATTATAGCTTGAAGGTGGAACATTTCACCTTGATTTCATCCGATGTCTCCCGGAACTCAAACATGATCTCAATCGTGCATAACGAATCCTCAACCTATTGAGAATTACTAGATTCTTAGAACATTGGTGTATTTTGGTGAAGGAAATCCATAGAACGATTCTATAAAACATACCTCTAAGGTTCTATAGTTGGAACCAGAATGGGAATGAGTGTAGGTTCTTGTCCCAGATCTTGGATAAAATGTATAATAATCTCAACTATATTATAGTCCATGAGAGGATTTTCTCACCATGGTTCATCATTAGCTTCCTCCTAGATCATATACACATGTATTCTCAGATTCATGATTCTAAAAAACATCCATAAAAAACATTAAATACATGAGAATATTACTTAGATCAACACTCAAATGAGAGAAATGGGGAAATTAATCCCTTCATATAGATAAATAAGATTTGGATTTCAATCTATCCAAATAAAAATTATGGAAAATACTAGTATTGATCCTCAATATGAATTTACCAAAACACCCCTAGTATATTAAGTTTCATTATGATGAGAGTTTTCCAGACACTCACTCGTAACTACCTCCCTATTCCTGAAAAAATTCCAAAATTCAGGCAGACATTAATGAAAGAAGCTCAAATTAGAGCTATAATACAACTTTTTCATGAACCAACCCATATACCCTGGTACCCTAATAACTAATCCAGTCCTTAAATATCCCAAAGGTCATTAACAACCCCCATAGGTTGGATACTAGCACCTTGAATCATTTAAGGTAATAGTGGTAATTCTTTTTCTACAAAAACAACAAAAGAAACAGATACATATCAGCTTTCTCAAAGAAAACTCCCAAAGGATATAATACCATAAGGTAAACAAGTATATTAAAACCTAATAAATAAATTGAAAAATTACTTTAATAATAATAAAAATAACCCAATTCCCAATGGAAACAACACTCCAATCCAAAATTTTAACAACAACCACCACCAACAAGTGGGGCTTCCCCCTTGCACGAACTTGGAAGAAGAAAATATACCAATGCATGAAGGAAAAGGTAGGGTGTGAGATATAAATCTCAGTGGGGTATCACCAAATGTTCCATAATATGATTACATAATTAATAAAACCAAATCATTATTTCAATTTAAAAAAATAGTAATAGAAGTACAATTTCATATTTAAATCAAAAAATTCTTTTCATTTCAATTGATGTAAATATTTCGAACAATAGATCAAGTAAAAATTTTATATAAAATAGTTTATATAAATCACCAGGCATGATTAAAATAGTTTTACAATATATGGAATATATATCAAAGTAAACACAACAAGAAACATGGTCATCTATCATGATGTATGATAGTTCCTAGTTATGGGATCCTCACACATCTCATATTGGTGATCAAAAAAATATGTATACACATCCCTCAAACACTATCCAAAGAGGACTCATCAACATACTATTAGGGATAAGATCTACTGAACTATGTTTCAGTTAGACTTGTAATGCATAAATCCATTTATAGTGCCTTAAAATCCAAGATCTTTTTCCAAAATAACCCACTAACTACCGAGGATCACATATGCTTAAACAATCAATCAATAATGGGAAAATTATTTTAAAATTGTTTAAAATATGTTTCCCCCATTTTCCAATTTCAGTATTCTAATTTCAATTTAAAAACCAAAACATGAGTTTTTAATCAATTAATTTATTTTTCAAGATAAAACCAATCATAGGTTTTTATCAAAACAAATTAATCTATTTTTCTCAAAATTCAATTTCACAGTTTCCATCAAATTCAAATCACAACACAATTTCCAATTCCATTAGAATTGGGGGTTTTTACCAAAAATCCATACCAAGTCCATTAAAGTTCCAATTCACATCAGAATGGGTTTTCATAAATTCAATTGAAATAAATTTAATTGAAAACAATAAAATAACGGGTTTTTAACATGGAACATCTCACAGAACCACCTATCTTTTATCACAAATATCACGTAACACCACACTTATATTGATATTTTATAATAGAGAACATCAGTAACAGAGATAAAATTATTAAAATTAAATTCAAGATAAAAAAATTATTTTAGATCCATAAAATACTATAGGATATAAAAAACCCTAATGGGGAAATAAGAAGATAGAGGGAGAGAAGGAATGAGAGAAGTTATCTTACTACAGAGGAATTTAATGACATTATACAATATTTTATCCCCCTTTAAAGGGGGTTTTAGGAGACAAAAATGGCCGTTGTTACCCTCAAATACCTAAGAAATCATAATACCTAGAGTCAGGGTCAAATAGGAGGTCATACAGAGGTTTATGAATTTTTAAGTTAATTCTTAGAATTATAAATATATGCATGCACAATTAGCTGGGTAGGGCCACATTGTTTGTAAAACTATACACCCTAACCATGTACCACTATGATGGGGTGCATGATTTTAACTAGGAGGGTACATGGATTTTCACATTGTGTGCCAAACATGAAAACCTCTACTGTTTGGGTTTTCACGGTTTTCCCTAGGTGGACACTTGGTTTGGGAAAACCATGTGCCAGCTGTGCACAACCAAAGAGCCCTCAATTTTATTTAGAATTTATCTCAAAACACCCCTAAATGAGACCTAAAAAATACATGATAGAAATAGGGGTCAAGAAGTACCTAAAAATAGTAATAGGATTTTACAAGTCCTATTCTTATTTATTCAAATATGAATGTACAAAATATTTAATTTATTTTTCACTTCTTAATCCTTATGAAATCACATTTGATTGTGATATAAGGTAATATTATGCAACCCATTTAAATCCATAGGTAATTATTATTTTTATTCCTTACATTTTATTTTAATTTGTGGAACACATAAGAATGTACATGTTATGATGGGTGCACCCAGATAGTGCTCTAATGTGACACACTTGGTTTGACACTCCCATGGGCTATGATTTATAAAACTCATAAAAAAATTACAAAACATTGTGAGAGATTTGAATAGATTGTTAGGTTAGAAAATAAAATAGGAAAACTTCCATGTATAACCTATATTGAAACATAGAGACCCATACATTAGGATATGCATTTCATTTATAAGTTATGACTTTTAAGTTTATAGTTTTCTTATTTATATTCTTATTAGTTTGTGTATTATCATCACAAAGTTTATTTTAGATATCATAAATAACACTAACCAGAATAAAATAGTGAAATTTATGCTTATTATCCATTCATGAACTTTAATGTCTTATATGATTATAGTTGTACACATTATTTCATATCATGCATGTTTAGTAGGTCTTTTCAAAAACCACCTCAAAAAATGGGTGTTGATCTAACTGTTAGAATAAAAATAGAGAAATTATTACATCCCAAGCATATAACTCCTCCCTAGTCAATGTTTATGGACTGAATCTCCCATAAAATCTTGTCAGAATTCATTTAGTAGAATTTAATTCTATATTAATCTTATCTTTTATATCCTTAAATAAACCCAACATAAACTTTCAGGAGAGGGAGATCATTCCCCACATCCCAATTCATCATCCAATTTAATATAAGTGTAAGGAGGAGGATGAATCTCCTTTGGAATATTATTCTCAATAATGGATATTTTTTCCTTATGATCAAGTATATCTAGATCAAATGATTAAGATAAAGGATAAAATCATGTTTTAAGACATTTATATTGTGAGAGACTACACCAATATATTCCTTAAAGAGTTTCCTGGTTTTCCTCTGGTCTTTGAGGTTGAGTTATCAGTCAAACTTATACCCAAATATCTATCCATCCAAGACTCCATATAGAATGAACACCATTGATTTAGAATAAATATAGAAGGATATACAAGAGAATATGGAAAAGGGGTTTATACACCCAAGTTCTTCTCTATGGTGTGCGCCGATCATATTTATTAAGAAAATTGATGGATAAATGCACCCCTACATTGGTTATAGTGAACACAACAAGATCATGATAAAGAAAAATTATCACCTACCATAGACTAGAAACTTTTTTGTTCAATTACATGGGGACCAATATTTCTTTAAGGTGGATCTTTGATCAGAATATCACCAATTAAATGAGAAGAAAGAAGATATTCTCATGATTTACTTTTGAATAAGGTATGGAAACTATGAGTTCATAGTGAGTCCCTTTGGACTCACTAATGCTCCAGCAATCTTCATGGACTTGATGAATAGAGTCTTTAGAGCTTACCTCAACAAATTTTTGGTAGTATTTATAGATGATATTTTGATATACTCCAAAATAAAGAATGATCATGAGGATAATTTTAATACTATAATAAATACTTTTTAAAAGGATATTCTATATGAAAATTACATTAAATATGAGTTTTATATGGAAGAATTATCATTATTAGGGTATTTTATCTCTACAAAACGAATATTTTTAAACCCTTCTTAGATAAAGGAAATTATAAAATGTCTTAGACCAACATCTATAATAGAGGTTTTTTTCCTGGACTAACTGCGTATTATCGATGATTTGTGATAATATTCTTGCAATTATAAAACTCAATCTCCAAGTTAACTCAAAAGGGATTAAATCTTGTCTGGAATAATGAATGAGACGAGATATTCAAGGAGTTAAAATGGAATCTTATCACTATACTATCCCTCACACTACCCTCAAGTGTAGAACTATTTATGGTATATATTGATGTTTCAAAAAAGGGTTTGGGTTGTGTAATGATGTAAAATGATAAAGTAATAGCCTATTCCTCGAGGTAGTTAAAATTTTATGATTAGAATTATCCAATACATGATTTGGAGTTAGCTGTAGTGATATTAACATTAAATATTTAGTGGTATTATCTATATGGGGAGAAGTTTGAAATACATATAAAAATAATATCCTTATGTATATTTTTATATAAAAGGATCTTAATATGTTCCAATGATGATGGTTAGAGATGATCAATGATTATAAATGATCAATCCATTAGATAATATATATAGAAAAGATCATGTGACTTTATTAATGATGAGAATTGAGAGAGATCAAATAATATTAGACATGTAAAGGATGGAAATGGGAATCATAAAGTAAGTGATATCATCATTCCTTTCTTAAATTATTTCTAAACCATCCCTTATGGATAAGAAAAATGATGTTTAAAATTATGATATAGAAATATAGAAGAAGGTAGAATCTATAAGAAAAGATAAATCCCAAAAGTTCAAAAACTTATGAATAAGGTGTTACAAGATTTGGATCATGACTATGTATAAAATAAAATACTAAGTTAAATAAGTAGTTATTGAGTGATGAACATAGCTTGAGCTTATCCATCCAATTAGGGAGTATAGTGATGTATTAAGATCTTTGAGATCACTATTGATGGGATAATATAAAGAAAGAGATAATAAAATATACATCAAAGTGCCCGGTATGTCAGCAAGTGAAGTAATAAAGGAAAAGGTCCAAGGTAATGATCAGCTTGTAAGGATATAAATTATAGTGGACTTATCACTCAATAAACTTGCAAGGATATAATTTAGAGAAGTGGTGAGGCTGCCTAGAAGACCACTATCAATTGTATCTTATAGAGTCCCAAGGTTTACCTATAAGTTTTGTAAAAGTTTCTAACATGATCTAAAAACTGATCTGAACTTTAGTAAATATTATCACCCCCAAACTAATGGTCAATATGAGAAGACTATATAGATATATGAGGACATGTTTAAAGCTTTATCGATAGAATTAAAAGGATGATGGGATCAACATAATCCTTTAGTATCGTTCTCTTAAAATAATATAATTCACTCATGAATCTAAATGGATCCATGTTAAAAACTTTATGGTAAGAGAGTATAACACTAGTGTGTTAGGATAATGTTAGTGAACGCACTATTTTGGGACCTAAAATGCTCAAAGAAATGGTAGAAAATGTCACGACCATTCAGTAACACATCTGGTAATCCTAGAGTAAAAAAAGATATATTTTTATAACTGTAAAAGATACCTAGAGTTTAATATTAGAGTTAAAGTGTTTCTACACATATCTTCATGGAATAGTTTCATGAGATTTGGAAAAAATGGAAATCTAAGTCATATGTACATCAACCGCTGTGAGATTCTTGATCGCATCAGAGTTGTGTCCTATTGACTAGGACTAACACCAACCCTATCTCAAGTACATGATGTGTTATATGTGTATCTATTAAATAACATAATAGATCCCTCACATGTACTTAATTAAAATTTCGTACAGTTGGAGAATGATCTCTCTTATGAAGAGAAACCGATGAAGATCTTGAATCGTAGAGACAAAGTTCTACGCAAAAAGACAACTCAACTTGTAAAAGTATTGTGGTGGAATCATAAGTATGGGGAAGTGACATGGGAACCAAAGGAATTAATGAATTATAAGCACCCTTAACTATTTTAACCATACTATTTAAAACAAAATTTCAAGGGATAAATTTCTTATGGGGGGAGGGAAGTATGTAATGGCCCATAATTTTACCAAGCGAATTTTCCTTCTGATTATATAATTACTTCATATTTAGTAATTTAGTATTATAAAATGAACATGCATTATATTATAAAACCATTTTTTATTATATTAATTTAAACATTACATTTAGATAATAAATATATCCATAAAAATTGAAAATATTACAATGGTATAGAAAATAGAAAATAAGATAACTATAATACAAAAATTTTGTTCTGCTTGATCCCATAGAATAACCACACTCACAAAAGATCCCTATGATGCATGCTTGTGCCTATTTCACATAATTTATTTCACCCAGGTCAACTAACTATGTTGAATTAATCTAAAAGACTTATGTTCCCTCTTTTCACAAAGTTCAAAGCCCTAAAAAGACCATTTCATCAATGAAACCTCATTTGTTTGACTTTCATGACCTTTAACCACCAAAGTAAAGCGACATGGTATTCATCAAGTTGAAAACACATAAAGGTAATCCTAGGAAAAAGTTTATCCTCCACTCACTAGGCCAATACCATGTATAACCTAGGAAAAATTTAATATTTTGAAAATGAAAAGGCATTAATCATTTTTTGTTGAAAAACTAAAAATTATGGCTTGAGAAAAATCGTAGTACCTTTACATTAAGACTCTCTATTTAAAACTTTGAAAAAAATTATGGAGAAAATAAAAATAAATAAAAATTATAAGGACCTCCATTTAGCTTTGATAAATTTAACCCTATGCTTTCTATGTCCATTCACCATAGAAAGTTAGATGGCCCTTTCATTCCTTGAATATATTATTTCAGATGATTTTTGTGAAATACAAAAAGGTGTAATTTTAGGGTAATTGATCCATTTTGAGCATTAAAGGCCTAATTCAAAATCCCTTTAATGACTTTAATTATACTAAGTCATTAAATTACCTCATATAAAAATAAACTAACCTTAGCTTATGGTGATGGTAAATGTGATGCATATTTGGCCCGCTTATATTTTTCTAAGAGCATAAATTCATGCAGAACTACACTAAATTTACTAAAATTGGATTAAGGTGATTGTGAATGTGTTACATGTTTGGATTTTATATATCTATATAAGAGATAAAGTTTATAATGAAATGAAAATTTTCAACTTTTTCTCACAGAACTTCCTTGACATATGGTGATGGTATTTGTGTCACATGTTCATCCTACTTAAATCTATCAAAGGGAACATGTTTAAAATATAATGGATTGATTCATTTATTTCATCACTGACTCAAGTGTTTTGGATTATGATTTACCAGATCTGTCTCCATACAATGTTTATATGTATTTAGTTATCATAATATTATTCTTTTTGTGTTTCAAAAATTATCATGGATTGATAGTTGAGGTACCATAAGATGGATAAGAAACTGAAAATAGTTTTAGATATTCTTTAAAATTAAAAATTATCATCCATAATCTTGGGTCTCTCTATCTAACCATATACAAGAAGAGGGATGAACTAAAATAATGTTACAAGGCATGCTCGATGGACTCTTGGAATAGGGTCATTGTTTGATTTGAGTCATATACAATTGATACAACTCATCTTACATTATAGATTCGATCTCTTCATCAAGATACAACCCCTATTCCCTTGTGACATTATCTATCCCTACAACTTTAGATTTCTCGACTAGATTTTGACGATATTCTATTGATTTATTGGTTGTGGGAATATCTTGAAGAAGTTTTTCAACTAAGGCCCTTCCTTCTATGATTTCATGTTTCCACTTTTCTACCACTGCTAGATTTTGTGATGCTTAATGGAATGCCATATTCCTAGTATTTACTAAACAAGATTAAAATACTATTGTTGAAATATTTAACTAAAGTTTTTTCATTTTATCCCATGCACCTATCACTTACTTTAAAATAGTATAAATTATGTGGTTATAATATATTCCATAGTTTATAGTGGAAAATATATGTTGAAGGAGATGTAATTGGATATTGAGCTCACCAGTGTTGGGTCGGGGTCTTATGAATCGACCTCCAAATGTTCCTTTATACCTACAGTCTCATCTAGTGTTAAAGTGAGGTATACTCCAAGTTTGATTTGGATTCTATCACAAGAATAGAAACATATTTTTTAACCAAATATATAATGACCCAATAATTTTACACATATTATTACATAATTTTTATCATAAATATCTATTAAATACTATCAAAGGATTGAAAATCCCCATGTCTTTGAAATACTAGGTTAATAATATATGAAAGTAAAACTAAAATAAAATTACTTTATTTTAATATACATAATGATATCCTAAATACCTTTATCTCTTAAAAATTCATAGGATAAACTTGGGAATACATAAAATAAAGGGGTGAGATTAAAATCCTAGTAAAGTAATAAAAATGATAATGAATCATAAAACATGATTCAAATGACATAAAATGATATCATAAAAGAGAAGGACCATGAATAATCATAGAGGATAATAACATAATAAACATATTAAAATATGATCATGAAAATGTAGGAAAGTTATAGAAACATAAAATATGACATAATCATATGTTAAGGATGACTTCCAATAAAACATCACATGGCACATAGAGTCCCATCATGGATTAGGTTCACTCTATAATCTCATTTATAACGTCTCAAGAGACAAAAACACTACCCAATGCATTGGAGTGATATCTAAATGCACCCATAATAACATGCACATTATTATGTGGTATATAAAAATAAATCAATGATAATTAATAAACATAAGAAGAACCTATGAAAATAAATGGGTTTCATAATCTTGCCTCATATTATAATCAAAAGGGATTTCTTAATGTAGGCATTTGAGAAATTAAAATAATAAATATATCACCCCATCGAAGGAAGGGAGAATAAAATAGTTATATAAGTGATGTAAATATATAAAAAATTTAGAATCATTCAATAATATTAAATAGAGATAGAAATTGAGTTATTTAAAGAAAGGTTACAACCCAAAAAAATGATGGTTTGGAGAGATCCCTTCCCTTCTGTTCTAGACTCATTTTTTTTGCTTGAAACTAACTTATAAAATTATAAAATTATATTTATTAAATAATTAACTCAAAACCTTTCCATATATATTTTATTTAATATAATTTTATTATGATAATTTATAACTATTTTTATGAGATATAAGGTATAATTTCACTCTTTCGACGACGTTCATTTCATGGTTCCAAGGTTAGATTACTCATGGATAATTATTGAATTTATTTTAAAATGGGAATACTAATATATAATTGATATAAAATGTTATCCATGAACTTATAAAAATTAAAATGGTCCTAATTATTCATATGTGTTTCAATATATGGACAAATCATTGAGAAAAGATGTTAACATTACATGGTTAGCTTATTTGGGTTGTTTTTCCGACTGTCACAAAATAGATCTATTTTAATTAATATTATAGACATATAATGTTTCCAAAACATGAAATAATTTATTATATGCTTATCATAATCTTATTTAACCATAATAATAATTTTATGACCATCCTTTAAGGTGGTGGAGGAGAACTAAGTGTGTTATTTGTGGAGGCAATGATCCAACCATATTGCAAACAAAATTTTCATTTTAGGAATGAAATAAAGGAGGGTATATGATTTATATTCCTTTAAAAAATAACATTACAATATACTTATTATATTGGAATCATTATGTAATATTGGACGAGGGAGTAGATAATAAGGTTGAAGAAGAAATAAATTTAAAAGAGGTATATAATGAATATTACCTCTTAAATGTCATCAGCTTGAAATACTCACTAATAAGACTCAAAATGGTCTTTATATAAGAATAATAACAATAGGATGTGGGGGATAGTATTTTAAAGGTATTTGGGTAGAAATTTGGAAAGATAAAAGGCTTATAAGTTTCAAGGAGAAGGGGTGGTATTTATAAAGGGAGGATAGGGGTGTTTTTAAATATTATATATATATATATATATATATGACCAACAAGAAATGTAATTATATATGTTTTGATTTTCTTGTAACATGAATCTTGAAAAAAGTGATTCCAAATTAAAGGGAAAACATAAATAATGATGGAAATGTCTAGATAATAAGAAACTTGAAAAATACGTGAAATAGAATGCTACATCAGAAAAGAGAAGAAAAGCTGAACACTAGACTTCCCATGGGCACACACATGACATTTAAATATGTAGTAGTTTTAACATAAATATGAAAGTGTTTAGTGGGAACAATAATCCTATGACCAATTGAAGTTTGGAAGGTGTCCTTGAATTTTAGAACATTTAGATTTTGTAGCCAATCCTCTTTTAGCTTCACTATATTTCTAGCACAAGAAAAGGAATTTCCATGAATCATTGAATCTCTAAACAATTTTATTAGAAGATCAAAATATAGGTCCACAAAGTCCATAATATAAAAGTACCCTACAAAATCATTGATCCTAGAATAATTGATACTCTCACTGCCAGATTTATCTCTAAATTTCCTTCTTAGCTCAGTGTGGCCCAACCCCCTACACTTGAATCCGAATAATGTTGTAGGGACTCATAGTGTGCAGACTAGGGAGGAATTTTCACCTATAGAGAATCTATCAGTAAAGGATAAAGGAATATTCAAGGACCCCTTCCCCCATGGGAATATGACACCGGATGAGATTCCATAGTCCATAGATTCTTGATAAAATCTAATAAACAAGGAAAAGAATTGGTCTAATTAATGATATAAGAATCAAAAACTCCGATGGTCAGGAGAAATGACCCCAATTTTAGAAGTGGAGATAAAGGCATAACCTAGAGTTATCCTAAAAGTTAAATTTATCTGGTAAACCTTGATTGCGTACTTCAAATTAGATAGAAAACCATTCCCTACCTACTTCCTCACAGAACTAGATGGCATTTGTGATGGATCTATTAAATACTAGTATGCTAGATTGTATGAAAATTCATGATTTCTTGTTAAAATTAGACTAAGATACATGCACAAGGATCACCCTTTTATGAAGAAAATTTGATCTAATCCTGAGAAAGAAGATATGCTCAAGCTACCATAGGAGTCAACAACCCTTTAAATTTGGGTAAAGAAATGTCAACACTCAAATATGATGTTTGGTCCCAGCTATAAGACAAATACCCATGACAGATATCCCCATATCAAAATAGGTTATTAAAATTTAGTGATACCTAAAGTGACCAAGATCTAGCCTCAAGTTTTGTGGATATTACTACATCCTCAATGTGAGGGTTTTTCACCTTAGAAACCTCAACAATAACATTAGTAATGTCAGGACGTTTGGGGGGGGGGAGGGAATCAAGGGTGATATTTATGAAATCGAAGATTACATTTTTATAAATACATTAATTAATGATCCTTGAATCTTGAATAATATCTTACATATTGGAGGATTTATTTATGGATTCGAGTTTAGCTTCAATGATGGATTCCTTGTTCTTATAATTTACCTTTATCAGAATGTCATGTACTTATAAGGATACTTTTTCTATCAACATTCAATGCAAGAAATATTTTAGTTTTACATTATCTATGAGAAGCTTAGATTATTTGGTTGTAATTATCCCTCCTCTTTCATCTTCTTCTTCATCTTCATCTTTATCTTTGACATCCACTTCATCTTCTACATCCTCTTCTTCCTCCTCTAACCCATCATCTTCTTTGTCTCCCCAATTTGTAATTTTCTCATCTTTTTAATCATTTGTTGACTCACATGATGTTGGATATAATTTTTCAATGTGATACTACTTTGGGTGGTGTTTTATGGGTGCATATATTTGAAGCATAGAGAGAGAGATGTAATAAAGGAAGGTAAATGATGCATATTAGAGTAGAGGAGGGGGGGAGGGGGGTGCGATGACAGTTTGAATATTATATTCATTAGTTTATTATTTTAGATCAATACTACCAATATTATTGATTATCATAGATATATATAGTAAATGGTTCATGTGAGTTAGATCTAATGTGTGGTTACATCATCTATTACTCAAAATCCATGTATTTATCTTATAATGTTAAATACTATATTTTACCATATTTTGATATTAAAAAAATACAACTGTTTTAGAAAAATATAAAAAAATCACCTAAATAATTTTTTTATGTGTAGATTCTAAAAATTATTTCCATTTTATAAAAATAATTTTATAAAAGTGAAAAATTTATTATTTAAATAAAAACCACATTTATTAGAAAAATACCAATTTTAATATTATAATTAATTTTCTCACCTTTTGAAAAAATACTTAAGGCCTCATAAAATTATCTTATCATTATAATAAGACATGTTACTAATTTATAAATTCATTTTATGAAAAATAACTTACTTTTAAGTCATTATATTTTTTATAAACGTGTAATTCACACAATTATGTTTTACAAAAATATAAAAACCTAATTAATCATTTTTAAAACATTTATTTACTTGTGCCATGATATAAATATATCATATTTTTATTTAATAAGATATTTAAATATTAATTTACACTTTCATAGGTGAGGATACTATTCTAATAGTCCAATTACTATTCCTAATGGTCAGATTATTATTCCAATAGTCAGGTTATTATCCCTAATAATCATATTACTATTCCAATGGTCATGTTATAATTTTAACGATCAGATTAATATTTTAATAGTCATATTTTTAATAGCCCTTGGAGATACTTACTTTCTATAAATACCTTATGTTTCATTAATTCTTTATTCACTTCCATTTTCTATCTAATATATATATATATATATATATATTTGTTTTCAAAAGGAATATTTTTTTACTAATATTCTTCTTTCATATCTACAGTATTATTCATGAGTGTAGTTATTTTATTGGATCAAATAGATCCACATTTATATATTTTAGTTATATTAGTTTATATTATTTATCTCTTTGTAATATTTTCAATTATTATGAACATTTATATTCTATAAATATAATGTTTAAATTAATAAAAATTTGTTGGTTTCATCATGTGGTGCATGTTCACTATGCTACATTACTAAATACGACATAATTATAAGAAGGTAAATTCTATTGATAAAATTCTGGGTTGTTACATTGTCCCCCCTTAGGAAATTTCCAACTTGAATTTTTGTTTTTAAAACTTAAGTGAATAAAGGAGAGGGTAATTATACTTTGTGGATTTATAATGTTCCCATGTTACCTTCTCGTACTTATAGTTTCACTATAGTACTTTTACTGGTTGAGTTGTCTTATTGCGTAGCACTTTATCTCTACGATCCTAGATCTTCACCAACTAGTCTTCATAATAGAGGTCATTTTCAAGATGTACCACATCTTAATTCATTATATGTGAGGGATCTAGTATGTATTTCCATAATTGGGATACATGAAATACATAATGTACTTGAGAAAGGGTTGGTGGGAGTCCTAGTCAATAATCCATAACTCCTATGTGATCAATAATATCAAAGGGGTTGATGTATCTAGGACTTGTCTTTACCTTCTTTCTAAATCTAACAAATTTCCTCCATGAAGATATGTAATGCCCCGACCCCAATTACCCAGAGTTGGTGTATTATTACATAACATTATCATGATACAAAGAAATCATGTCCCAAAAGACCGATCAGTTTAGTAGCCTTGGAAATACTAGATACATTCATAAGGTCAGCATTACAACTTGAAAAGAAAAACGACACTAAATTATTCCATTGGAAACATCCAAGATTCCTAGATTATGCCTGAAAATAACTCATAACTAACTTCTTCAAATCCTGGGAAAAATAAAACATAGAAAGGGGTGAGCTCAAATGCCCAGTAAGGATAAAAATATAGCAGAAACTTTCATAAATAAGCATAAACATTTAAGGCAATGCATAACTAAAACAAAAGCCTTTTAAACTTGAAATTCAACATAATATGGCAAAAAAATATGAAATAATGCCATTTACTTATTCTCATGGATATTCTAATAGTTGAATAATCACATGCAATATCAATAACCACTTTTATAATGATGGAATGCATAATTATAGACTATCATAACCACATAGTCAAGGCCTTCTGCTAAGACTACAAATAAGATTTTGTCAAGGCCTTGTACCAAGACACTAGTTTGTCTCATGAGACCTACCGATTCTTCGAGGAGCTATATCGGGCTCCACCCATCACTTACTAAGTCCAATTCATTCCTCATATAAAAAGTTTGAAACATAACATAAACATCTGTATTAAACCTAGCATATGAAATTTCAATACTTTAACCACCAACCATGAATGGTATAAGAATAGCACATCCACAGTCAAACATAACTTATTCGATATAATATAGAAGATTGTATTGTATCATATTAACCTCAATTGAGAATAATGAATGATATTGACATAGATTAAAATAATCCTCAAACTATTGAGAGAAATATCCCCCTTTTTCTTGAAAACATTTAAAAGTCACACTATTTGTCAAGAAGCCATTAAAATAGATTTTTTAATCAAAGTGTCCCATACCACTTTGAAACTTTTAAAAGGAATTTTTATTTGAAAACTTTAATGTCCATATAAATAAATCCTTAAAAAAAATTTTAAAACATGGACATTAATGAGAAATATTTAGAATAATAAATCTTTATAACATTTTAAAATGATATTTTAGTTAGAGTTACTAACCAAAAGAGAGACACTTGAATAAAAATAAATGAGGAAATAATTTTTTTTAATATCATGAGAATAAAGGGATTCATGATATACTATGTCAAAGTATATTATATACACCATATAAAAGTGATTTGGTGTATAACAACAAAGGAGTCTCAATGGAATGTAATTTGAGATGAAATATCTTATAAAGACTGTATCCTTAGGTTAAGGATAAATCAACGACATAATTATGTGTGAAAAATATAAATAAACTCAATATTATTGTATATTCATTGTAAAACAATCAAAGGACATTCACACATACTCTTGTAAAAACAACACCAATGAATTGGATGTTTAACTCAACAAATCGAGATTGACTAAAAATTACTCCTATCAAGTTCATACCGATGAATTGAGAGTTTATAAATGGAGTGATTATGTGTATAAAAAGTATATCCACAGAAAGGGGAGTGTAAATCATGACATAATAAAATTAATAGTGATTCCACACATAATCTTGGAGTAAAATAATCAATGAAGTATGCGTAAAGCCGAATGAGTGGAAATTGAAATTTCAAATTCCCTTATCGATTGGGTAACTTATGAAACATACATAATAGAAAATATGGATCATACAATGATTATTTAAATATCCATAAATTAAAGTATACTACACAATGAATACAATCATGGGTAGTACACACACCACATACAATAAATAAGTGGCGAACAATGGAAATATCACGGAATTAAAAGTGAGATAAGAAACCCCTTACTTTGTAATTTTTTCTTGTTCAAGGGTAGGTTAACCTCATGTATAATGGTTAAATAATTGTTATTGAATTATAAAATAATCATATACATTAATATGATATCATATATTATCTTTTAACATTGATTTGTTAATAATATCTTATTATTATTATTGTTTCAGGTGTTAACGGATTCGTTTTCCTTTATATTATTTGTTATGTGAGACATATTTGTTATAGATGGGATGTATCTTATTAATATCCAGAATGATATCATGTCTCTAATCATTATTTTTAATTATCAAATTAAATTTAGTCTTGAATGTATATGTTGGGGAATGAATCTCATCGCGTTCATGGAGACGGTAATCCGTACGTATGCACAAGTGAAAATATCATTCTTTTGATATTAAAATAATATATAATTGTATGTTATATCATATATACATAATCATTATCATGTTATATTTATTATTTACATAAATTACACATCATTATTATACCCATCCAAATAATAATATATTGAATAACAATTACACCACGACGTGGAGACGGTAGGCCGTACGTACACACATATGGTGAAATGTCATTCAAAGGATGGATAAAATACTGAATATGGTTGTAAAATATTTATAATAACATCAAAATATATATAATATACTGGAGTTATTATTTAATAATGGAAATAACAAATAAATAAGAAGTGGAAGAATAAAGGAACTTGAAAGAGGGTGGTGAAATCATTACCTCTTCTTCGGGTTCTTCCTTTTGATTTGATCAAAAGGGCTCCTTAAGTTGGATTTATGACCAAAGGAGGGCCTCTAGGATAAAGTGAGGAAATTTTATAGAATATTTGGGTAGGTTTTGGTCGAACCAAAATTCTTTTAGGGTATGAATTTTAGAGAAGGGGGAGTGCCTTTTTATAAGAGGGGTGAGGGGCACCTTAGGGAAAGCTTGAAATATTATTTTATAATAAATTAATATTCAGTTTATAATGGATAAAAAGCGGATTATTTAAAGTATAAGGTGCGGATAGGTCGAAAAAAACTCAAACAATAGGTTTTATACTGGTTTGGGTCACTTTATTAACCTTATCTTTTATTTTTAACTCTTAGTTAATTAGTTTGACATTAACCATGTCACTTTGTATTTTTATATTATATGGTTCATAAACTTACTATAAACTTTCAATAGACATACAAGTGGTCCATTAATAATACAAATATCATTATATAAGTCCTTTGGCTGAACCTTATATTTTTCAGAATAGAATATCAATTAATAATATAATATTTGTTTTAAAAACTCATTTATGTCAATTTTGATACTATTCAATAATTGATTTTTGTTAAAGTCTTAACAACTTTATTAATTTGAACCAAATTAATTTAAGAAATAATAACATGTCATATTAACCAATAAAATTCGTGGATTTCATCAAAACTTTCAAATTATATTTATTTTAACATTTATAATACCAATTATTTGATTCTTTCATTAATAAGGTAAATACTGCATCATTATGGTGTCATAAATATATTTAATTATTAAATGTCTAAAAATTATAAATAAAATACCCTTATGTTGGAAATATTTTTATATTTATAATGAATATTTATAGTCAAAAATATAACATATATAACCCTATGTAAAAATTATTTTTCTAAAAGATATATTCTTATGTCATTTTTGTATTTACTTTAACTTAATTAATATAAAGTGTCATTATCACTTACAAGTGGATCCATGGGGTCCCAAAATCGACCAAAAGATGCCCATGGTCGGACATGTATCAACCAATAGGGTTAGGACATGTTTTAGGGTAATTTAGTATTATTATAATATTAAATTGTTACCCTTATTTACCGGATTTACCTTTTAACCATGGTAAATAAAATATTTACCAAAGTAATTATTCAAAATTTCTAAAAATAAAAGTTACCTATTTACACAATTTAGAACTCCTGATTCTAAATATGGAATCCATTTTTCTAAATTCAAAACACAGAAGTCGCAGAAATTAATTTAAAATTAATTCCTGCTGTCAAAACAAAAAGCGTGTTTTTAAGAAATAATAACTATCAAAAGATTAACACTTGTTTATTTCCGGTGTAAATGTGAAATTATATCCAATGAAAAAAATTGTATTAAATGGTAAAAATATATTCTAAATATACTTTAAAACCACTAAAATTCATAATTTATCACTATTAATTATTTTGATTTAAAAAGTTGTTTTTAATTAAAATTTAGTAATTTTTACTATTCATCAAAGTATAAAAGTTATAAAAAAAGTACCAAAAAATCACCCTAATCTAATTTTTATATTACAAATCCAAAAATGAAGTCCATTTAGAAATATAAAATGTATAAAATTTCAAAAAATGGGTATTACTATTCATAACGGCTAGTTTGATTGGTTGTGGTGTGTTAGAATCTCGAAGTCGCGTACAATGCAAGCTATTGCATTATTCAAAGGGAAACATACTGTGGAAGCTTGAGGTGTTACAAGATATTCATAGGAAAAAATTATCTCAAACCTCAATCTCTATGTCTCATAGAAGATGCTTAACATAGATCTTCAGTCGACTTTTAGAACTCATGATGTGTTGCTAAATGGTCTTGACCATTTCAACCATTTCCTCAACCATTTCAGGTTCTATTAGATTGTGTTTACCAACTTCATCCTATCACATAGGCGTTCTACCTTTCTTCCCATAAAGGGATTCATATGAATCCATTTTGATACTTGAGTGAAATTTATTATTTTCAGAGAACTTGAATAAAGGAATATATTGATACCATTCTCCTTTAAAGTCTATCAAGCATGATATCAATATATCCCCACATGTATGGATTTTATTCTAGAATTGGACATCATTTTGGGGATGATAAGATTCACTAAAGTTCAACAAAGTTTTTAGATAATTTTGGATACTTTTTTATAATTTAGAGTTAAATCTCATATCTCTATTAGATACAATTGATAGTGGTTTCCAATGAAGACTCACCACTTCTTTTATGTATATCCTTAAAAGTTAATCAAGTGATAAGTCCTTTAAAATTGAAATGAAGTGAATAGTATTTATAAGATGATCCACCAAAACCCATATAACAATATTTCCCCTAGATGTTTTTAAAAGACCATTGAAAAAGTCTATGGGGATTTTTCCCATATCTATATAGGTAAGGATAATGGTTGCATCACCCCCTTATAATTTTTACTTTCAAATTTAACTTACTGAAATATCAGGAACTTTGATTTATATTATATGATATCCCTATACATATTGTCACACCAATAGTTCTATTTGAGATCTAAATACATCTTTGTACCCCTTAGGTGGATGGAGAAGGTCGAGATATATGCATCATTCAAAAGGTTATTTTTTATTTCAAGATTTGATGTTACAAATATTCATGCCCAAAATATTACAAATCATTCTTAATAATTTTATAAGTATGAGGATTTCATTTTTCTTATAGATTAAAACTTATTCTAAATTTATGAATCATCTCTTTAATAATCTTTTATCTTCTCTTTAAGGGATGCTTGAGAAATCATTTTAAAAAGGAATGATGAAGTTCCTTCCTTTATAATTCCTAGGTCCATCCTTTGTAAGCCTATGAAGAATGGATCCTCAATTCTCATCATTGATAGGGTTTATGGATCCTTTATACTTAGTAAATCTACCACTTTATTTAACTTCCTAGTATGGTAGTGGATTTAATCGTCATAATACTTGATCCACTCTAACCATATTCATTGAAACATATTAATCTTCTTCTATGGGAAGATATACTTGAGTCTCTTATTATCTATATATATTTCACACTTCTTCCCATAGAGAAAATGTGACCTGATTTTTAATGTGAATATCAATAAGTCCAACTATATATTATGCATTGGATAGTTATTCTTAGTAATTTTCAACTACCTTGAGGTGTAGGATATCAAGTTATCATTCTGTGTTAGTACACAACCCAATCCCTTCATTGAAGCCTTTTTATATAGTATGAAAAGTTACCCAATTGAGGGAAGCATGAAGAATGATGCAGTGATAAGCCTCCTTTTCAATTCCTTGAATATTTTTTTATATTCATCAGTCTAGAAAAAATTTATTCCATTCTTATTCAGGTTGGTTAGTAGGTTTGACAATCATGAGATGTTTCTCACAAACCATTGGTAATAACCAACTATTCTAAAGAATCTATGGATTCCTATTAAATATATTGGTTTGGGAGACTCTTCAATTTCCTTTGTCTTAGAAGTTTCCAAATACATCCCTTTGATTGTAATAACATGCCCCGTGAATGATATTTACTCCATCAAAAATTCATGTTTACTATAATTTTCATATAACTTATCCTTTAAAAATGTATTTATCATAAATTTCAAATTCTCCTCATGTCGCTCCTTACTTTTGGGGTATATCAAAATATCACCTATAAATACTACTACAAATTTATCTAGGTAATCTCTAAAATCTCTATTCATTAACTCTATAAATATTTCTGGAGAATTAGTAACTCCATAGTAAATCACTATGAACTCATATTGTTCATACCTTATTTGAAAGGAAATTTTGGGAATATTTTCATTATTCACCTTTAATTGGTGATATCTTGATGGAAGGTACACCTTAAAGAAATATTGGGCCCTATTTAATTGATCAAACAAGTCATCTATCTATGGAAGGGGATACTTGTACTTTATTGTGATTTTTCTGAGCTCATGGTAATCAATGCATAGGTTGATTGACCTATCATTCTTCTTGATGAATAGTACTGACACACCCCATGGTGAAGCACTCAAGTATATAAAACCTTTTTATAGTTGTTCTTGTAACTATTTCTCCAGTTATTCAAACTCAATGGTGTACATTCTGTAAGGAATCTTGGATATAGGTAGATATCTAGGTATAAGTTCAATTTCAAACTCAACCTATCAATTATAAGGATGAATAGAAAACTCTTTAGGGAATAAATTAGTATAATCCATCACAATAGGAATATCTTTGAGTATGATTCTCTATTTTGTTTCAATAATTTGGGCTAGATATTCTTTCTCATGATGTAATATTATACATAGTTGTGATAAAGATTCCAAAGTAAATTTCTACTCCTCCTTACACTTGTACATAATCAAAGGATGACTTTGGATATGAAGAGTGATCTATGTGTCCCGACAGTTGAGTTGGGTTTATATAACGATAGCCAATACCTTCCCAATATAGCATAAAACTATACTAAAGGAAGTATGATAATATTTTCAAGAGGTTAATTCCATAAAAATTGACCAGGGATGAGTTATCTTATTTTGATACAATAATAGATTCATTTTCTAATCTCACTAATCGCTCAACCCCCATATTTTTTGGCAGTTTTTGAATAATTGTACTAACCTTGCAAGATATGAAAGAATGTGTAGAACTATAATCATATAGGACCTTTAAAGTTATATAATGGGAAATGATCTCACCTTTCACTATTTTATTCTTGTTCTAGTCATTTAGAATAACCAAAATAAACATATGGATGAGGATACTTAAAATAAAAATTATATAAAAAGGGAAACTATAAACTTGGAAGGAATAAACTCTAAATGAAATGTAAATACTAACCCTTGAGTATCTAGGTTTTATTCTAGGTTATAAATGGTGATTTTTCTAAAAGTTTTTCTAACTTAACAATCTATTTAATTCTTTCATAATGGTTCATAAAGAGTTTTTAAATTTTCCAAAGTATATCGCTCGAGAGTGTCAAGCCAGGTGTACAACAAGGCCTCTTTGTCATGCACCATATGATTATAGTCTCAATACCTAATTCAACATTTTCAGGGTTATTAACCCTAGGTATAAATATTTCAAATCCATATCCAATTGTATTATCTAGACAAGAATGTAATTACTTGGAAACCACTCTCTTTATACTTCACTAAAATTCAAATATGTTTTTCTATTCTTAGACTTATTTCCAGGGTTCTCACTAAATCATTCTATTCCTAATCCAAAAAAATTAATAAATAATACTATTATACCAAATATAGTAACCCAATCCTTTTTCAAATATTATTACACAATTTTTATCATAAATATACATTAAATACAACAAAAAGACCGAAAAACCCCACGTCTTTGGATGAATAGGTTCATAATACCTCAAAGTGAGACTAATACAAAATCAATTTATTTTAATCTCAATAATGATCTCTTAATTCCATTTTAACTCCTAAAACTTTATAGAATAACCATGGTAATACATAAAATAATGTGGTGAGATAAAAAGCACAGTAAGAGAATAAACATGATAAAAAATCCTAACATGTGAGTGAAATGGCATAAATCATATCCTAAAAGTGAAGGATCATGAACAATCACATGTGAGAATAACATAATTGAAATATAATAATATGATCATGGAAAAATAGGAAATTTTAAGAAACATAAAACATGTAATAATTATAATTCAATGCTAACTTCAAATACAACGTCACATGGTGGGAACAATCCCATCATGGATTGACTTCACTCCCTAATCCCATTCACAATGTCTCATGAAGAAAAAACATTACCCAATGAATTACATTGATATAAAAGTGAACCCATCATAACATGTATATTATTATGTTTTACAAAAAATGAAATTAATAATATTTTATAAAAATAATAATTACCCATGGAAAGAAATGGGTTTCATAATCTTGCCTCATATCATAATCAAAATAGATTTTTTAAAGAATGCATTTGAGAAATGAAAAAAGCCATGTATTAACCCATAAAAGGACTGGAGAATAAGATAGGTATATATATTATATATATATATAATTTATAAGTATTACATAACATTAAATAGATATATAAAGTGAGTTAGAGATAAAAAGGTCATAATCAAAAGAAAAAAGGTGGTTTAGAGATATTCCTTACCTTATGTTCTAGAATCATTCTGTTCTTGAAATTAACATCTTGGAAAATAAAATTAGATTAATTAATTACTTAATTTAAAACATTTCCATATATATATATATATATATTATATACTATAATTATATTATGTTCATTTATAACCATTTCTATGAGATATAAGGTTTAATTTCACTGTTCAGAGGGCATTCATTTCATTATTTCAAGTCAGATCACTTGTTGATAATTATTGAAGTTTCTATAAAATGGGAATAAAAATAATAATTGATATGATATGTTGTTTTTAAACTTTTATAAATTTAAATTGTACAATTCACCCATATGTGTTCCTATATATGTACAAATCATAGAGTAAAAATGTTAACATTGCGTGGTTAGTTCATTTGGGCAGTTTTACCGACAGTCTAGAACTAGATTAATCTTAATTAATATTATATACATATATTAATCAAATAACATGAAATAAGTTATAATATATTTATTATAATATTATTTATCCCTTATAATAATTTTATGACTAGCCATGTAAGCAGTGGTGGAGAATGAAGTGCATTGTTCATGGGGTGGTAAACCAACTATTTTGTAAAAAATGTTTTTTGTCTTAGGAAGAACATATGGGAGGTTATAATATGAATATTACTTTTAAAAAAAAATTAAATTATATTATATTTATGATAATGGATTCATTATTTCATTTTAGATGAGGGATGTGAGGATAAGGTAGAATATGAAATGAATTTAATAGAGGAAAATAGTGAATATTACCTCTTAAATGTCCCCTCATTGAAATACTCCTTAAGGATCCTTGAAGTAGTATATGGATGAGACCATTAGAACTAAGAAATATAATAGAGGATTGGGAAGTGATTTGGGTTAAAATTTGGAAAGCTCTAAGTCTTAGAAGTTGTGAGTAGAAGGGGTGATATTTATAAGGGGAGGATATGAGTGTTTTTTGAATATTATATTCATTAGTATATTATTCTAGCTCAAGACTAAAAATGGTATTGATTCATATGAATATATAAATTAAATAGTGAATTTGAGATCAAGATAATGGGTTCTTACATTAGCCATGATACAATAATTCATGTATTTATCATATAATGTTGAATCCCATATTTTACCGTATTTCACTATTTACTAAAAATTCAACCATTTAAAAAAAATACCAAAAATTCACCCAATTTTTTTAAACATGTAGATTAAAAAAATAAATCCATTTTTTAAAAATAATTTTTTAAACACGATAAATTTAATTTTAAAATAAAACCCTCGTTTTTTAGAAAAACATTAATTTTAATAACATTATTAATTTTTTGGGCCCTTCAAAAAATAAAATAAGGACTCGTAAAATTATATTATCATTATAATAAAAAATAATAAAAATTAATAAACAAATTTTTGGAAAATGATTTTTTTAAAATCATTATATTTATTATATAATTTTAATTAAAACATTTTTGTTTTAGAAAAATAAAAATACTTAATTTATCATTTTAAAACATTTATTTACTTGTAAAATGATATAAATATATCATATTTTAATTTTTTAAGATACTTAAATATTAATTTAACTTTCATAAGTGGTAATAATATTCTAACAGTCAGGTTATTGTTCCTAATGGTCAAATTACTATTCAAATGATCAAGTTCATATTCCTAACGATCATATTACTATTCCAATGACCATGTTACTATTCTAATGGTTAGATTAATATTCTAATTATCAGACTTGTAATGGTAAATTGAGATACCAACTTTCTATAAATACCTCATGTTTCATTCATTCTTCATTCACATCCATTTTCTCTCCAATTTATATATATTTTCATTTTCAAAATGAACTTTTAATTACTAATATTCTTATTAATTTATATAGTGTTTTTTGTGAGTGTATTTATTTTGGTGGATCGATAAGATACACATTTTCATATTCTATTTTTTATCCCATCATAAAATTTTAAATATTTATGGGCATTTTTATTCTATAAATGTAATTTTTAAATTATTAAATGTCTATTAGTTTCATCATGTGGTAGACATACATTATGATACCTTAATAAATATAACACAATTATAAGAAGAGAAATTATAGTCATTAAATTACAGGTTGTTACAAAATCTCTTAGAGAAGGTATAATATGAGAAACTCCAGAGTGAGTTGGCACCAAAATAGTTCATACCCATATGACTTCGGTCGATTGAGACCCTAAAGTAGCAACATTTTGACTTTCCATGGTTTGAGGCAGTGCTATAAAAATCGTTATCTAAAATAAGTTATTTGGTAGACATAACAAAAAATTAATTATTGGATATGTGGATACCCATATTTACTCATCGAGGAATTGGCCTACTCAAGAATTTTATCCCAATAAAAAGGAGCAACATAATGAATTTTATTAAGAAGTGCATCTTATAAACTACCATAAGGAGATTAAAATGGAAATAAACTTTGATTAGTGTGAATGATAACAATGTGAAAATGTCAGGACTATGTATCTTAACATAGAGTTACATTGAATACAATAACCTCTAATTCTGAATGGATGAACATGTTTTCAAAGTCAATGGGGTCATCCAATGATCTCAAACAAGCCAACATATTCAAGAGAATCTCTAATTATATCAATCCTAGGTAGAGACGACACTCTAGACACCTCTCCTACTCTCACCTATGAATTTATTTGAAGATAAATATGTGGGAGGACCTACTAGTGATGAAACTAAGAAAACTTATAGATGTTTTGAGGCCACATCTTTGATTTCTGGCATCTATGAAGGGGAAGTTTTTTCTTCAACCTTATTTCCCAAGTAAACAATCAAAGAAATCACTACTCCTCTAGATAAATACTCTAGATATGTAATGGTTGACCAATCCTACCATGTATCCTACAAATATTAAATAAGGAATCAATGTTAACATTTGAATAATAATTTAATGGATTTATAATCAATAGAAACTAGGTTAAAAACAAAGAAAATGAGGTTTAAAGTAGCAAAACCCAAGGTCATCTCCATGTACAATGTCCTTACAATCCACTAGTAGAGAAGAAATTCTTTAAAAAGTAACCAGCACATAAACCTAGTCAATTTTAGATTCTAGAATATATGATTTCATATTCACCTCATGTATGGTGTTAGGAATCCCTACATATTGATATAGAATGCCTCTACATGATCTGATGATATAGAAAATTCTCCAGTAATTGGAGAAGTTCCACAAAAAGGACTTGGTCACCAGATAAAAATTTGATTCAACTATAGAGAGTTTAATATTAATGTAATTAATGATAATATTGTTTATAGTATATTAACTATAGGTGGGAACACGTTTTACTTCTTCCTAAAAATATCTTTGACTAGTATCTTCTTCTTCATTCATGTCTATTGCCTCCAGAGGACCCTTGTCATCACCAAATATTTCATCAACTTCCTAAATACTGATTGACTTGGGATCTATCTATTTGAGTACTTAACTAAAGTAAAAGTTTTAGAGTTATAATGAGTCTACCACATCTTTATGCTCCCAAATATGAGTTTTCACTTCATTAGGATGATTCTCATATGATATATTGGAGGGAGATACCACCTTTCCATACTCCACTAGAATAACATCAGCCACATGGAGGGTATCCCATATCTCTTTTATAGATGTATTGATCCTTTAATAATCCCACTCCCTCCAAAAATATTGAAATTGAGCGCTATCATAAATTAGTGGTAGAAGGCTATCCAGGCCATTGAAGGAGAATAATCAAGGTTACCAAACTATTTTTTGAGAATTTGAGCTACTAGAGGATATCTTGGGGAAATTATATATTAGGGTCTTCCCAAATCCACTTCTAGATTCCATTATTCTCTACCTTCTGTTACCAGTGTACCCTTGAATTACTTTACCAAATCATACAGTTATCAATTAGGGAATGACTAGATCCAAGTATCTACATAGTCAATTACTAACTTAATGAAGGCATTGAATAGCAGTAATGTGACGTGTATACTCATCTCCTCCCATGAAAAAATTAACTATTAATTTTTTGTAATAAGTAGATTCCATTCAGCTTTTATAATTTGGGTTGGGGTGGGACACTACTTTTGAACACAATGAAATTATCAATTGAATCATGAAGGTGAATATGGCCTCATAGAGGGTATCCTTATCAATTATATATTCTAATTATCTTAATCATAGTTCTATTAGATATACATTTTTTTGGATAATCATTTTTTGGATTATTAGTGATTTCACCTCTTGAGGCTAGGTATAATGAGAAGATGAACTGATTGTAGAAATTTATCATGTTGTCTATATATTGATCACTAAGTGAGAGAATATTGTCTTTGAATATGTTCTAGAGAAAAGGAAAGAACTAAGAACCTAGATTTTTTTATTCATTGATAAACTCATGGCCTCCCATATGGGATGAAATTCATTTCCACAACACTTAGAAAGGTCCAACAAGCCTTAAAATATCATTTACCATATATATGTGGTTAAAATTCTATTATAGAATGTCTAACATTGACACACCCATGTTGATCCACCTACTAGCCTCTAACTGAGTAACCACCACAAATTTATCAACCCTTATCTTATTGTGTGACTCACACACCAGAAGGAGATATATAATAATAAAAATATTTAGTAAGGGCTATCATGAGAACCATTTGGTTGACCTTGGGGGTGACCTCCCAACCCCATTATATATATCAACCACCCTTAAGTGTTATATAATTATCACCTAGAATCTTGTGGGTAATGTGGGTTAGGAAAAATCCTAGTATTCTTATCTCTGGATCTAGAACATTTGGAATAATAATGAATTCAACCTAGGTGTTGAATGAAACATCAATTAGAGGGCATATGTCCCAATCTATAACATCACTCACCATATAAAATTGCTCCCTTATGATTATAGGTGTAATTTTTTACATTTTCCTATATAGAGGTTGTATGAATGAAATCATTATACATATATCATAATATAAGAGCCTCACTAATATTGTTTACACCCCATGGGATTATCCTGAACTCTCTATGAATGTAGTTAATTTTTTTTGTATCTAGGCCTTATCTACTAAGTAAGTCTGGGGTGATATTTTTTCTATAGTGGGATAACTATTACAATACCCAAACTGCTTCATAAAAACCTTCTTCTAAGATTTCATCCTTAAATATTGTGCAACTCTAGTACACTTAAAAAGTCCAACCTAAATCCATAAAAAAAACACCCCTTAGGGGAAAAAATCCTAGATTTAAGCACATTGAAAACCCTAGTAAGTAAAATATTTCTTCATAGAGGTTGGATAATTATGGATATTAGGCTCCAAAATTCATTGACCTTATTCTATATTCAGACAAGTATAACTAAGAGCATAACTCTCTACATGGTTGGACTCCTTAGAAAATAATACCATCATATAAATATCATATTTCTCAAGATCAAGGTGATTGTTAACCCAGTTTCTTAGTTGATTCACTAGCCATGTTTAGGGAATGTATGCATCACTAAAAAATCCAATCCCATAGATGGGTAGTATCCCATACATTGATAAGTCCCATTGGCCTTCTCTAATAAACTATGATAGGATTAAATGTATTGGGTGGAGATGGTAATGTTGAATGACATCAACAAAGTTGATAATAACCATTATCCATGCTGTGGATCCATAGTCAGTTTATTATAGATTAATTTTTATAAAGGAGAAAAATAAGAGATATGGAGAAAGATTTAGTTCAAAGGAATAAGTTAAGACAAAATCAATAGATTATAAAAGTCATAATTTTCATATATAAACTATGTGATGTATATGTCTTATAAATACTATGTGAATAAATGATGTTAACATAAGAGTTATTTGAAATAAGTGTCACATAATTCCTATTTGGATATTTTTCCATTTCCTTAGAAGAAAATAAAAATTATTTTCCAACAAAAGAAGCTTTTTATAATCACATATCGACCAAAAAGTAATGAATGAGAGCACACCCTCAGGGTATATATCGGACAATAATACCTTTATGAGAATCGAGAAAAATTTAAGCAGGAAACCTTATTTTATTATAATGAGATCTTATTCATTCTGATCAGATCCAATTCTATGGGGGGGGGGGGTTTAACACCCACAAAAGTTAATAATCACTTAAAATAAGACTAAAATCCAAGAAAAAAATTTCAAAGGAAAATTTTCCATGAAGGAATCAGACCATTCTTAGAAGGCTCATCATTTGTGGTATGTATTTTATTTGTGGTGTCCTAGCAGTATTACCTTTTGGATTCATAACATCCTCATATTCTTAAGAATTTCTTTGTGGAGTCAGAGTAGATATCCATTATGGTCAAGTAATATTGAACTCATTGTTGCTTTGTAGATTCACTAGAGATAAAGGTAAATACCCTTATATACTAGGGAACCTATAGAGAAGTATTATATACTAGACAAGAAACCATTACATAACAATTTAAGGAATCCTTGTAACGATCCTTTGAAGTTTTGTAACATCATTGGGTTATAATATCTGAGATCCTTGGTGGTTATGTTACATTCTCATAATCATTGGAATTCCCTTGTGATATTAAAAATGGAGATCCTTTATGGACACGTAACATTCTCATGGTCGTAGGAATCCCTTTATGATGTCATCGAAGGGATCATTTTCGATCATGTACTTCCTTTACAAAAAAAAATTCATCAATTTCATAAGAATCAGAAACATGAGTAACTTGTAAGTACTTTAACACACACTTGGAGAATGAGGAAATTTTATCCCTGACATGAAGTTTGAGAGATGAATCACCCTATTTAAAAGCTTTCCCTTTATGTGAATCTTTCAATGTATTTCCTTAGGAAACTTCTAACCATAATGTTGTGATAACTAGGGGTACGAACACCACATAAGATATTTATAGTTATTTATTCCTTACATATAAACTTTACAAAACTAATTTTAGAAATTCCATCATGAAGGACTCCAACATAACTTCTTTGTGAAGGGTAATGGTTCCAAGGTGAAACAAAGAGGTTGGGGAAATGCCCAAAAATGGGGTTTCCTTACTTTAAATGTATAATATTAAAATAAATTAATGAAATAATCCTTGAAATATTCTAATAGTGTATATTTATCATTTAATTTAAAATTAATTTAAAAAAATAATTACCTCGATTCGGGATATTCCATTTTATCAATTTGGTTGCCGATCTTTTCATGCCGTAATTGTAATAGAGAACCCTAACTAGCACTTCCTTAGTTGCATACACACATGGTATGCAAATATCTAAATGACTCTCTTGGTATTTTAGGAGTTAACATAGAGTAACGAAATACCTTGCATTGTTCATTATTGATCACAATAACAAATCTATCATATTCTCTATTATTCTTGAGAGGGAGGGAGGAGTATTGTTCTATATGACATGAGATAATATTAGAGAGGTTTTTTACACAACCACCCTCCAATTCTAAAATGACATAGTCTGTTTTTTATACATATGGTTAAATAATTAATTATTTTATAAATTCCCTCTATCTAATTTTTAATTCTAAGTAAATTTCATGTCAAATAATTATGGTAATAAAAATTATATATTATTATGACATGCACTAAAATCATGGATAAATAAATTATTTCCATCAGGCCCTTAACTCATCCATTAATCCTCCTCCGAATTTATAAAACCTTGAATAAGAAAATTTTAAATAATTAAATATTATTCATTTAAAAAATATATAAATATTATATTCATAAACATATGATTAAAAATTTATTTTAATATTAATTTAACAAAAAAAGTATTTATATCATTATATTCGATAGAATTTTGAATAAATAAATATTTATTTATTACAATGAGAATAATAAAAAAGTGATTAAATAATTATTATATTAACTAAACTTACCAATAAATATTTATTTTAATATTTGACTCACATAATATAAAATCAAATATTCAGTGATTGAATTTATGAAATAAAATTAAATTCAATATTTATTATTCCATAATATATGAATAATGTTTAGTATTAATATTAACTTTATATAGAATTTAACTAATATTCTAGATATAATTAATGTATGAACCTCTAATATTATTTCCTAGTGGCATTAAGGGAACTTACATAAAGTACAAGATTAGAGATTTGAAAAACATAAATGCATGCATAGAGAAATAAGTAAATTTCACAATGATAACAAAATTCATATGAATTATACTATGTAATATAATCCATTTATCTTGATATATGAAAAATCAAGTTGAATACTTGTGTCATCATAATATATTCTTGATTTATATTTCTTTGTCTCTTTAAAAAAACTTCTTGGTGAATTATAATGGATATAGATTTAATCAGATAGTTCTATATCACTCAAAGTGATAAATATATCTTCTTACTTTAAATCAATAGGGAAAACCCCTTTATTAAATTATTAAATTAATTTAATATCATTTATGACACACCCAATATATTTCACCTCACCATGAGAATATTTCACAATGGTTTTCATCCATATATAAAATTATATGATTCATAATATACATTAATAATAATTTCAAGTGTAAGGGATAATACACATATCTATATATTAGAATATCAATTGATACATAAAAAATGTGGAATTATTTTTTGGGGGACCTTCCTCAAAACTAACTTTCTTGGATATTACCAAGTGGAAAATTCATGAGAACAAGTCTCAAAGTCTTATGATCCTCTAACACCTGATACTAAAACATCATATATTTCAAGTCAGATATATATATCTTAATCATAAGATATATGTTTAAGAATATTTTAATAGAATTTATAGTCACTCATTATAGTGTATAATTACTATAACCTTTTAATGAGAAAAATACCCTAATTACATTTTTATATCAACATCATGTAGAATAAAATCCTCAAGTGATTAGTACTAGTTAATATTTTAGTAATCAAAAGTAAACATTTAGTTGGTTCATGGTAAACAACTCCAAAAAATCACACATAAACTAGATCCAATTACTATAAAATTTTATTCCTATTACTCTCACATGATATTATTGTTCTGATAATATAAAGCTTTAGTCAGTGGGTCTACAATGTTATCTTTTTTGTCTACTCTACTCACTATGACATCACCCCTATAAGAAAAATTTATCAAGTGGTGATACTTATAATGGATATTCCATTTAAATTTTTATGATTTTTTATCCTTATCTAAAACAAATATTATATTATTATAACAATACTGAGTGATAACATCTTTACATATAAGAACCACATCAATCTACTTGATCAAGTTGTATATCTAAACTACTTATTTAGCTGTAGTAGAATCCACTATACTCATAATCTTCTATAGAATTGATGACCACTGGATACATAAAACTCTTCCTACTCACAAAATATCTATTAAATAAAAAACACATATATGGATTGTGATTTTAGATATTATGATCTGTTTGGAAACTAGCATCTATGTATCCCCTGATAACTCATTAGTACAAAATATTGCTTTCAAGCCAAAATTTTAATAAAATTTATATAAATAACCTAAATTAAAACACTTTACTAATGGTAATTTCAATAAGTGATGTTAAAACTTAGGTATTTAATGTCTGATTTCCCAAAAATGAGGTTAATACATTTTTTATAGGGGTTTTTAACATCATTTTTTGAAAAACCAGCTTGAAAATTAAAAATTTTAATGTGTCTTTGAAATTTTAAATTACCACCCAAAATTTATTTAACCACATTAAAACTTTTCAATCATAATATATATGTTTTCATATTCCACCTTTATTTTTTTTAGATCCAATCCACTAGTTCTTCATTCAGTTTTTTCAACTTTGTATTTATAATTATTCTCTAGCTATTAAATTTATTTGTAATTTGTTTTATTAATTAATATACTTTTTATTGATTCATTTTTTAATGATTTATAATAATTTTTTAGATCGAATAAAAAATATTATGATTCCACATGATATTGATAGGTCAAATTTTATTATAACTTATAATATACATGTTCAGATGCCTCATGAGTTATTTCCTCAAAAGAAAATTAATTCTACATACACCACAATAAGCCTGGAAATTAATTCAAAGCATAAAGTTTCTTTTTTTTTTATTTTTTTTCATTTAGTTTCTATAATTTTTTAATTTATCGATCTTATATTTTCTTTAAAGGCAGTAATCAACATTCAAATATTTTTAAAATATTTAACACATTTAACATTAGTTATAAAAAATAACTCATGTCAAAGGTAACTTTTTAACATTGGTTATTTTATAACTAAAATTAGAAGGCACTTTTTATAAAAATAATAATTTTAATATTGTTTTTAATAACTGATATTAAAAATATATTTTTTGTGTCACTTACATTAACATCACCTAAAAACTAACATTAAAAAGTCAAAAAAACCAATGTAAAAAAACAATTTTTTTAACTAGTGACTAGTTCCAAAAATTCTTTATAAACCATGAACATATCATTCATTTACTTCAAAAACTACATGATAATATTTAAAACCATCCAATACATATTTCTTGTGTCTTTTTGATACCATCCTACCAGGCCCAATGTGTAGTAAACATCAAGCTTGGTATATATCATGATATAAATGAAAAATTCTATCACAAATGCATAAAAGATTCAACTCATTATATCTCTTTATGCTTATGTATAAGGATATATTTTATTGGATATATGTATACCATGTGACATTAGAAACAATACCCTATTGGGTTTTTCTATATTGAATCTCATATATACCTTGTTAATGTATGGTCCTTAACATAGTTTACTCAAATTATTAGATCTATAATTAGGGATCTCAATCCCTAGAATATAGGATACTTCACCAAATTATTTCATGAAGAATCATTTTTAAACACATCTTAACTGACCAAAAGACTGATATCTTTAATACCATTAATATTATATCATCAACATATACTATTATGAAAACTAATGCACTACCACTTAATCTATTATAGAAATAAGAATCAAATTCATTATTTATGAAATCAAATTCTCTTATAGCTTAATAAAAATTAATACTCCATGATCTTAATGCCTTATTAAACCCATAATGGATCTATGATACTTTCACACCTTATTGAAATCCATTGGTTTCATGAAACCTTTTGGTTAAATCATATAGGCATCATTCACAAGGTTTCCATTAAGGAAAGTATCCTTGAAATATATTTTCCATATATTATAATCATTGTAATCTTTTATAGAAATTATAATTCTAATGGATTTTAGCATGGTGGATGGATAAAATGTTTCTTCATAGTCCATGACTTGGAATTTTTTAAACCCTTTAACAACCAGACATATGGTACAGAATTTACCGTCCACATATAGTTTGTTCTTGAATACCCATTTGAACTAAACAGAATTTAAATCTATTAGATTATATACCACAATCCATGCTTAGTTATGGAAAATATAACTGATTTTATAATTAAGGGATTCTTTCTACATTAAAATTTTTGAGTTGTTTATAACTTCCTAGTAGAACATTGGTTCATTAATTTCAACTAATAATGTATAACCTTACTTGATGAATTGACAACCAATCTATAATTATCTAAACTATCTGATTCTCTAACATAGTAATTTTTCTCTGGAGAAACTTCTTCCACTTGGTCTTGTAAAATTTATTTTTTCACTAACTCTCATGTATTTTTAGCCTCAAATTCATGTAATTTGATCATTCTACCACTATGTCTTTTAGATATGTTTCCATTTATAGGAATATAATTTGACTTTTCACAATTTCATTTTTTATCCAAGTTATAGTATAAATAATATCATTTTTTTCTTTGGGATATCCTATAAAGATATACTAAGTTCCTTGAGATGCATGTTTTCTTATAGAAGTATCCTTGATAAATGATTTACATAACCATACTCAAAAATTTAGGAACACAGATTTCTTCCCACACTAAAGATCCTATGTGATTTCCCTTGTCTCTTTAGTTAGAATTTGGTTTAGTTTGTATGCTATAATTTTTAATGTGTGTCCCCAAAATAATAAGGGAATACTTACATGAATCATCATTGATCTCACCAAGTCTAAAATTGTATGGTTACTCCACTCACAAACACCATTTTAGTATGGTGTATAAGAAGAAGTGACTTAAGATAGTATTTTAAACACTTTTAGATATTCAATGAAATCTTGGTTAAGGTACTCTATACCTTAGTCTAAGCGTAATTTCTTTATCTCCTTACTAATATAAATCTATATATTATTCTATTATTTTATAAATTTATATATAGAATATGAATTATAACTCATTAATTAGATATATTTGTATCTATAAAATTCATTTATAAATATTAAGTACAAATATCCTTCTTTATATTCTATTAGAAAAATTCTATACACATCAGTATGAAATAATTCTAGAATTTCTAAAGATCTTTCATATTTTCCACTAAATTGATCTTTGTTAAATTTTCCTTGAAAAGAAGCATGGAATATATCTAAGTTTTTTAATTCAAAATATTATAAACACCCTACTTGATATAATTTTGTTAAATGCTTCTTTTTTATATGATTAAGCCAGTGATTCTGTAATTGGGTGAGTTATGAGTAATGTGAACTTAATTCTTTATCTATTTCCATGAATTGTTTTTTTAGATTTTAGTATATAGTGACCAATATTCATTTTTTTAATCCTATAACATATGTTATCATTATAAAGTTTCCATTATTTATTTCCAAACATGAAAATGAAACCACACATTTATGAACTAGATATAGATATTTTGTTATTAGTTACACAAGTAACATAATAATAGTTCTTTAAAAATAGAATTAAATACATCAGTAATGTGAAAATGTAGTCTCTAGTAGTAAGAAAAACCAATATTTCTCTATTTGATACCTTAAAATCAACCTCACCTTGGGTAATATTTCAAAATCTACTTAGTTCATATTTTTGGATAAAATTTGAGAATCAAAATCTATATCCAATATTTAATTTTTATAAATTGAAAGATCACACATGATAACAATCATAGTTTAAGCTTCCCCTAATATATTTTTTGAGGAAAAATTATTCTTCTAGTGGTATCTATTTCTGTAAGAAAAACAAACTACGTCATACTCATTAACCACTTATATATGTTTCTCTTCTTTGAAGGATGGTGAAAAGGTGCCTTGCACTACGAATTTTTCTTAGACATTTTTACTTTTCCTTTTCTCTTATTTTCCATAAGTACATAAGGTTTTTCATGAATTGCGTATTTATCCTCTTATTAAATCAGATTCATGATATCTGGGATAATCTTATATAAATTATTCATGATGAAATTTTCATTGACAATCAAGTATCCCAGAAGAAGCGCAGTGGGTGTGAAGTGAGTTCACAATCCATTGAACATATTGAATCCCATAATGTCTAAATTCTCAGTGCAGTCAATAATCCTAAATACTTATGGTCTACTTGTAACACCTTTTCCTAGACTCTACATAAATAGTTCCTTAGATATTTCATACCTATCTTATCTCTCTTTTTTCTAATAGTGATCACAAATATGAGAAAACATGGTGTATGCATCCATGCATCTATGAATCTTTTGAAGATCACTAGTTATGGATGATAGAAAGACACATTGATCATCCAATTCATTATCCAAATGTTTCTATAATATTTTGAGTACCTCCTCATGTTCCTCTTTATAGGTCTTAATACTTACTCGGTATCTAGTATATTAAATTTCCACTCTTTTCATAGTACGATTCACAATCACATTAACCACTACTAGAAGTTAAAACCATACATGAGATTGTATTTATCGAAAATAGATCACTACCACAGGGTTTAAGTCAAATGAATTTATATTTTTAATAAAAATAAAAAAGATTTTAGTAATTTATCTTTATTACCAATTATGACATAATAAATTAATTTTATCAGTTTCCTTTTATTTTACCAAATCTTAATAGCCCCTATTAGATTCATAATATTCTATAACTAGGATTTTTATTAGTAGGTATCTATATTTCCCTTCTAATAACTTGGATAAGGGATTGTTCAAATTATTCAAAGGAATTTATATAGTGTTTTCTTTTTAATTTCACTAAATTGTAGTTAATTGATCTATTTTTTAGAGACATAAGCTAAATATGAAAAAATAATACATTATTCTCATGATTTAAATTACAATAAAAAAATAATAACACAAGGAATGAATTTTTTTGTGTCTTGGAGACTAGCCAAACAAACGTATTATTTCACAACACTTGTGAATATTTCTCCATAATTGTGCTCCTCTAGAACCTTTTCTAGATACCTCACATGAAATAATAATATTCATAACCTAGGTAATAGAAACATAAGAAAGGGGTGATTTCAAATTATTATTAAGGTAAAATACATATCATATGGTATTAAATCATAAACTCAGAGGATAATAAGAAAAATAAATATATATATTAATAAAACATCATAAGGCCTTTTATGATAATAATAAAATATAATATAGAAATATAATTTCATAAAATGATCATTAAAGAAGAATAAAATATATGATGTGGCTCAAAAAACATATCAATAATTATAGATATTGTGAACTTGAAAAACAGTGAGGAATACTTTAAAAATAAGGCATGAACATGAAAATGTGGCATTTTATGGAAATGAAATACATCTTACAAAATATACATAAATTGATAAATAACTTGGTAATGTAAAATAACTTTATAAATAACTTGAAAATGTGTCATAATTGGATAAACTTGAAAATTTCACTCATCCATAAGCAAAGGAAAACATATTAAAGAAAAACCATTATTCCCATGCCTATGTGAACAAATTCATTATATCTATGCCAAAAAATATGAGAAAAACTATCATTACCATGACAATAAAAATAAACCCATTATTTCTATTCCTAACTATCTCATGAGATAAAAACTTATACTAATGCATTTTAGGGTGATATAGGACCCTAATCATCATCATCTATACATATTTTCACCCCTTATAATCAAACATTATCTTATCATAAATAACCCATGAAAAAAATGGGTTTCTTAAACATTTAAAAAAAATAAACTTATAAAATCAAAGTATATTAGAATTTCATTTCCCAAAAGTATTTATGAAATAATAACATATATAAGGTTATTAAAACATCACTTTATGGGAGATAAACCTTGGAGAAAAAATTTAAGTTAAAATAAAAAAGTTTTCATAAAAACTTTATAATTTTTTTATAAAATTTGAAGTGTTAATTACTTTAGAAAAACACATTTTTAGATGTGGAAGTGAATACTTTTTGAAAACCTTATTACAAAGAGGTCTAAATAAAATATCCTTGGAAATACATAAAAAACGATAAGTGAAAATACTTTTAAAACTTTTAATTTTTAAAATAATATTTAATTATGTAAAATGAAAAAAACATAAATTATATAAAAATAAAACATAGAGTGGATTATAAAACCTTTTACTTTTAAAGGATAATTGTTTTTGAAAATTTTGAAATAAACTTGTCAAAAATGATCATAGTTAAAAATGATAAATATACGATTGATTTGGAATTAAATAAGGGGAATAAAAGGATAATTGGAGATGAACATTGATTTAGTTTCCACTAGGTAAAGTAGAACATTGGTTGTAAGTAAAAATATGGACATAAAAAAACCACTAAAAGTAATGGGAATTATTATGAACAAAAATGAATTTTAAAGAAACATTAGAATCATTGAAGAAAAATTATTGGGTGTAAAACATAATTTTACTAGAAAATATGGTGGAATATATCCTATAATCATCATATGTTATAATATATAAATCAATAAATACAATATAAAAATATGAGTGATTATGACCCAAGTAATAAAATTGAGTAATGAAAACCCCTTATGGATTTAGTATTTTTTTTAAGATGCTTTAAAATCACATGGTTCTATAAATATCATGGATTAAATCATGAATTATTTAAATATACATTACAATATATTATATACACCATAGTAATAGTACATTAGTGAAGAAACATTAAAACACGTCTCAATGAAGAGAAGTGGTGATGGAAACTATAAAACCTTTGTATCGTTTGAATAAAAACCCCAAGAGAGAATGGACATGAAAAAAAACATTGTAAATCATGAAATATAATTAAATAATGATAAAAAATGAAAATTTCATAGTATTTAAACCATCTAAAATGAAACATGGTGTATAATATAAAAATGTCTCAAGGGATTCAAATTTGAGAAAAAGAAACCCTTAATTTTTTTAAAATATTTGAATAAAAACACCATGAGAATGATAAAATGAAATTGAAAATTGGATATCCTAAAGTATAATAAAATCATGATATAAAAAATACAATGTGTTTGTAATTAAACCATACAAATTTAAACATGTTTTATAATATAAACATGTCTCAATAAAAAAAAATTGAGATGTAAACCCTTACCTTGTTTCCCCTCTTAGTTGAATGCGCTCTAACCTTAAGTACCTAAAAAATATATTTCTTAATATAGTATTTTATAACCATATTCATACCTAAAAATATTATTAATTTTAGTTTTTAATCATTATCTACATGTAAATTAGTTAGTTCTTTCTTTTTTCCCACATCACGTGTTTTTATTTTTGACCATTTATAGTAGTTTCAAAGGATTTGTGTCAGTGTTTTTTGTTCTTACAAAGTTAATCATTAAAATGTTATTAATTTTAATATAATTTATGACCTATAATATTTTATGAAGTTTAAATTTCCTTTAATTAGTACTTTAATCTTTATACTAGAAGATGAAATCAATAATGAATATTCTTCGGTGATGTTGAACATATGAAAGGTGTTTTTATAATTAAACAGTTAAATATATTTTTTATCATTTATAGAATCCGGATAAAATAATTATTTACATATTTATATCATATTATATCCATAATTAATTTTTCATAATCATCCATGATATAATTTTATAGCATTATTCAAGTAGGTGGTCAAACCGACCCAATCTTGAACGCGCTTTAACTCGATTGGTGATTATGGTCAATGAGGTGATTTTTTAAACATAATATAATTATAATAGAATAATAATGATAATATATTTTTTATGATAATTAACTATATTTTTATATGCTTATATAAATAATTAAAAACTATAATAAAAAAAAACAATTTTTTGTGGAGGCTGTAGTCTCCACAATGCATGATTAGCATTTTCGTTTCTAAATGAATGAGAGGGATATATGTGGATAGTAAGTTATCATTTTATAATCATAAATATATTATAAAAAACATATTTATTCATTAATTAAATAATTAATACCATCCATGAGTGGTGGTGATGAAAAACTAAAAGCGTTACTTTTTTTTAGTGGTAATCTACGCACATGCACTATCAATGATTCTCATTTTTCTTAGTAGAGAGAAGAGAATAAATAATGGTTATACGATTGTTATAATAACATATAAACACACTAATTTTGATTATTTTTTATTATTATATAGTTATGATTTGTTTATAAAGGAAATAATAAGAAAGAAACATTAAGAAATATGTGATACCTATGTTGAGGCATTGAACTTACTCTTGATGAAGGGATTAAATTTGAGGGACATAGGAATATTTATGGTGTTAATGGGAATTAGGGGGTGTAAAGTTATTAAATTATAGGAAATTTTGGAATGTTTCATGGAAATTTCAAAACATTAGTGGAGTATTGAAATGGTACAAGTGATCCCCCTTTTATAAGTGAGGAAGAAGAACTTTTCCATGGAAAAGAATGGTAAGTGGTAAGAATGGAAAGGCATGAAGGTTAGTAAATTTAGGTGATGAATGGTTGGAAAGACATGTAGTTATGAATTTACAACAAAATTTTTTTCTTTAAGGTCTAATGTTCTTGTAAATTTAGGAAAAATCAAGCCACCCTATATTACTCATTTAAACACTTATTACTCTTAATTAAATATTTCTCATGTAAATTATTTTATTACTAAAAATATATGTAGACAATTATTAACAAATTTAAACATGATGAATATAAATTTGAGATCTATTTATCCTAATTTAATTTCTAAGTAATAAAAAATTAACTTTTAAATAAAAAAATATAGTGTGTTGACAAAACAATTGTTTCTTAAAAAATGTTGTTTTAATCATTAAGTGTTATTATTATTATTTAACATTGATTTCAAATTAAATGAGTGTCAATTATTTTTTAAACATTTTTAAACATCATATTATATCTTTAATATAAATTTTATTCATTTAATTTTAAAAATACATAATATTTAAAAAAGTATTATTCTTTGAAAAAAAATTGTTTTACCAGTCTAACTAATATTTAGCTAACATAACTTAATATTTATGCCTAAAAATAAAGCATACATTATTATATAATTTTTAACCACTGATTTAAAATTTAAAATCCATTTCATTTGATTTAATTGATGACTAATAATTTTAAAATAATAATGTATAATCTATTTAAAATAACTTTTAAGAAAATATTTCTTATGTTATAAAATATGAAATATAGGTTTATAATTAAAAAATGATATTTTAAAATATATAATGTCATATAAAATACATATATTTGGTCAAGAAAATGTTTCCTTTGTTTTAGGTTATAAATATTATAAAAAATGGTATTTTTTACAATTCACCAAAATAATAATTATTTTAGAAAGATCCCAAAAATTCATCTTAATGTAATATGACCATGATAAATAAAAAAATGGTGTTACTTTTTTAATATTAAAATTATAACATTGGGGGATTCAATATTTAAATAACATTTCAAAATATAATAGAAACCCATGAATATTGATTAAAAGCTCTCTTTTTTTGAATGATAACTATTATTTATTCTTATTTTTTTTCCGGGAATATATATATGAAATGGATGATAATTTATTTTTATGTATATCCATATATAATAGTAATATAGGTTCATTTTAATAAAGTAAGAACAAATAAAGGTCATTAAGCTTGAAAATTATTTTATATTGATATAGGCATTCAATTTTATAGATAAGAACTACATATTGATATCATACCAATTTCTATTAGAAAAACCATTATAACCTCCATGTAAGATATAAGGTTATGATAAATAGTAGTGGTAGTCACGAGTGGTGATTCAACTATCATGTATTTTTTAGTGAGTTATACAATCTTAAGAGTTTCCTTTAAGTGATTTCTCTCAAGTATTAGTTGCTCGAGTTCATCTTGCGCTTCATTCAGGGAAAAATCTAGTAAATCTACCTACCATTCAAGATAAAAAAATGGGCTTCATATAGAAGAATTATACTTCCAAATTTCATTTTCACCTACATTATTTATTAGTTTTTTGACATAGTTACTTCTATTTATACTAGATAACTTAATGGATATGTTTTAATGGTTATATTTAATATTAAAAATATATCACGATTTTTATTTTATTTTAATTTAGTATATTGTGTGAAAAATTATATTTAATATATCACATATTTAAAGATAAAGTACCCTAAAATATTATTTCTTTACATTATACCCCTCTTAAATGAATTGTGTTCACACAATTGTTTTGTCATTTAATTTTAGAAATAGCTAAAGGTGTTGAAAGTATTCACATACCTCAAAATATCATGTTTAATGAGATATGATTCCCAATATCATAGATAAGACTAGAAAACAATTATTTTACCTAACCATTTTGAGGAATTTTATCTCATAACTGTGTATTAAGGCCCATGTGAAGGATTTAGTTTTCTTATTAGATGATAAAATTTGTATTTTCATTGATAAATAACAACAATTGATTTAAAACGTGTTTTTTCAATATTCTAGAAATTCATGTCGAGCCATTGTGAATGATTCCACTCTATTCAGAAAATAAAATCAAAAATTTTTAAGGAGAATATTATGATTTATACAAATTTTATTTTTAAAAACATAGTAATCATACCACTATGTTTTTTCCTTAAAATAAAAATCACTAAGGTTGTTGAATTGATGTTTTCAAAAAATACCCTAGATGTAATAGGGTTGATATAACTAGAATAAATTCTCTAATTTGGGATAGAGTGTAATTGAATATCTAATTTACACCATCCTCTTCATCTATATCCATTTCATAGGTTCTTCAGTTCTCGCTAGGTCTAGGATCTTTTGGATTCCTATTATCTTAAAAAATTCTTGAATAATGCCCGAGTTCTATGCACATAAGACATTGAAATACTAGTGGTTAATTTTATATTATTTTCTATTGTTAACTAAAATATTTATTTTACCTTAAAAATTTTATGTTATATGTAATCCTTTACAAAATTTAAATCTTCTTATAGCCACCTTTAGGAAATTCCCTTGATGATCCTTCCAATATTTTTGACATGTAAGTAGTAGAATATCCTTTATTCCATCATCTCCATTACCATAATTTTCATCAGCCTCCATCCTTATATTCTTTATTATAATAAGGATTTTAACTATAAATAAATTATTAATCACGTTTCATAATATATTTTTGTTAAAATCAATATTTTTTTAGTTTATCTCATATTATAATGGGTTTTTTGTTTATGCTATCATTGAATTTTCCTTCACAAAAAGGTTAACTTGGTTACTTCTAGTTCCAGCCATCCCTGAAACCAAAAAGGGTTGACATGAGTGAAAAAACCTTAATAATACAGAAGAATTATCAAAATCATAAAAATAATTATACCTTAAAAACTATTGTTCTTTGACATTAACACATTATCTTAGAGTTACTTTAGTCTGACCTATATCAATCATAGTTTTACGATGGCTAATTTAAGTTGGGTTATATTATATTTCTCAACTTATTCTATCAAAATAACTAGGAAATAAATCCTTCATAGTGGTTCTTAATGAGAATGTGATTAAACAAATAATATCCCTTTGGAGTTTCAAAATAGGTGTGTAGTCATTGGTACACTTTTCATGCATCAGGGTGATGATCGAATCAATGCTCAACCAACCCTTTTTGGGTTGATTACTTATAGGATAATCTGTGCCACAACTGCATCCACTTGTTGTATCCAGGTAGGTATTTATTTATAGGGAAGACTATTAAATCATGAATTTACCAATATTTTAGGATATCATTTTATACTTATACTTATCTCTGGTTTTTCACCAAGTTTATATAAACTAGTCACCAAAATAACTAAACTAATATAAAAAAACAACCCAAACCTACTCTGATATCAACTATAGAGACTCAAGAAATATATAATAGAACTAATACATTAATCACATGAATTAAAAATAAATATCATCTATAGTTTCATAACCCAATTACTGAAAGCTTTAGTGTATTTCATACTAGATATAAAAAATTATTATTTTATAACACTTGTGAACATTTCCCATAACTCTATTCCTCTATACCCTTTTATAGATACCTCATATGACATAATCATATTCATAACATGGGGAATAGAAATATAAGAAAGTGGTAAGATTAAATGGTTAGTAAGAGAAAATAAATATCATAAGGTTTTAGATCCTAAACATGAAAGATAATAATATAAATAAATATGTATCATAATAAAATATTATAAAACCATGTATAATAATCATAAAACATGAAAGAGAAATATAAGATAATAAAAATATCATTAAGGAATCATAAAAGATATGAAATGGATCAAAACACATCTAAATAATTATAAAACACGTGACCATGATATAAAAGTGTGGAAAACTTTAAAAACGAGTCATGGACATTAAAACATGACATTTCATGGAAATGAAATATGTCTATTAAAATTTACATAACTATATAGAAATATTGTGAATGTGGTATAAATTTATTAACAACTTGAAAATTTCGAATAACTTCATAAACTTGAAATTGTTGAACATATAAAAGAATAGAAAACCATGTGTGATAAAACCCATTATTCCCAGGCCTATGTGCACAAAATAATTATGTTCATGCCTGAAAATTTGAGAAAACCCATCATGCCCATGTTTTCTTAAACAAACCCATTATGTCCACGCTTGACTATCTCATGAGATATAAAATTATACTAATACATTAGAGGGATATATAGGAACCCACTAATCATCCTCCATACAAACATGTTCTACTTAAAATAAAACATCATCATATGTTAAACAACCCATAGAAAAAGAATGGTTTTCTTTAACATTTAAAAAACATGAAAAAATATCATAGGATATAAAAATTTCATTTCCCAATAGGATTCATAACATAATAAATTATCAAGGGTAATAAAAACATCACTTCATAGGAGATAAACCTTAAAGGAAAAATCTAATTGAAAATAAATAAGTTTTCATAACACCTTTTTAAACATTATTATAAAATATAATGTGTAAATTAACTTCAAAAAAACAAAATTCTTTAAAAGTAAAAGACAATACTTTTTGAAAACCTTATTATAAAGTGGTCTAAATGAATGATCCTTAAAAACACATAATGTTTAATAAAGGAGAAGTTAAAATAATTTGAAAACCTTACCATTTGAAAATAATATTTAATAATTGAAATATGAAAAAAATATAAATGTTATCAAAAGAAAATGTAGAGTGGATGATAAATTTCTTTATTTTTAAAGGATAGAAAAACCTCTTGAAAAATTTTAAATAACCTTTCCAAAAACCCACATAGTTAAAAAGGATAGAGATACCATTGATTTAAAACGAAATTAGGGGAACAAAATGATCATTGTATATAAAAACAATTTGATTTTTCACTGGGGAAAGGATAACATTAGTAGGAAGTAAAATTATGGACATGAACGAAAAATCCATTAAAAGTAATGGGAATTATTCTTAAAAGAAATAAATTTTAAAGAAACATTGGAATCATCGATGAAGAATAATTTGGTGTAAAATATGATTTACCCAAAAAATAAGGCGTAATACATATGAAAAGAATTATAGCTTATAATATATCAATCAGAAAGGACAATAAACATAGATGAATGATTATGACCCAAGGAAAGGAATTGAGACACAAAAAACCCCTTATGTCTTTACTAAATTTTGAATCAAAAGAAATTAGAAGCTTGAAAATCATATTATTTTATAAATACCATGTATTAAATCATAGAGTATGTCAAAATTATTTCTTGTGTAATATATGTGTAATGCCTTGAGTTTTTGAAAGATAAAACTACGTTTGACAGTGTATGTGATACACAACACCGAAATGAAATAAACAATGATTATTTATATATGACTGTTCTAGAATTTCAATTATATTTTTATATATAGTTATGATTAACTAATTTATGAAAAATATATATTTTCTAAAGATGTTGATAAATACTTTGTAAATAATCAATCACATATTTATTAATTTCTTTTTATTCTTCAAAATATGTTTACTTCATAAATGTTATTTATTTTATTTTTATTATAAAATGACTATAATAAAACATTTTAAAATTTTATTTGGTAAAAAAAAATTATTTTTTATATCATCACATACAAATTAACTTAGGGTGAAAATTTTGGTTTTTTCAAAAAATATAGATTTTTTAGTGAATAGTGAAAAATATCATTCTTTTGTGAAATTGTTATTTATTTTAAAAAATTATTTAATTTAAAAGTAAAATTATTATTTGAGTTTGATTTTAAGGTCAAATATATATTATTTATATTAAATTCAATTAATTACATTTAAATCGTCTTTATACTAGATTTTGGTATAAGTTTATTTTTAGGATTAAAAACGCATTTTTTAAAAAACTATTTTAGAATGCCTAATGTTATCCATTTTAATTATTAATATAATCTCTTATGAAAATATATTTAAATTAATTTTTTATACTATAGATCTATCTTTATTAATTCAAATTCATATAATAAATGTTACTAGATTTAGAGTTAAAATAAATCATATTTTTCTTAAAAAATGTATTTTTCAGAAAACTGCTTTCCATAATGCTTCAAGTATTATATTAAATTAAATTATTCCATCTCTGAGAATTGATTTTGATTTTTTTCCATATTTTTAATCATCATAATTAATATTTAGTAATAAGGTTAAATTAATTTTTAAACATTATGAATAGTAACTGTAGTAAATATTTATTACCACGGTAAAAAGAAAACATGTAAAAATAATTTAATAGACACGAAAAAAACTAACTCAAATTGTATGAATATTTATATTTAATTTTCATTTAAATTATGATTATATTTATTTATTATTGTGTTTACTGTATAAATTATTAAGTAATCAGTTTGTTAAAAATTATATTTTAATACATTAAACACAAATTATTTTTCAAGTACTATAAAATATGAATTAATACATTCCTTTTTGATGAATTAATGGATTATTTAAATAAATAATATTTTTATAAAATAATATTTTTAAATAATTTTTATTAAATACAAATGATCATATAATTTTTATAAAGTTTCAAAAACTGTTATTATTAAAAGCCCACCATTTCTCAACAAATTTCGATTCTTATTTTAAAAGAGAAAATAAAAATATTTAGGATTTTTTAATATAAAATGAACATTATTTTTTAAATTATAATTTCAAAATTATCCAATGGTTAATTTCTCATAATTTTCTTAAATAGTCAAATTTTCAGGTAAAAATTAAATACCATATAAATATACTTTCTATATTATGACATAATAATGATCCAAATTTAATGTAATAAATACTATAAATGGTATCCATGAACAAATATATATTTTCCATTTAAAATAATGTGATTTTATTTTTATTTGATTAATTTTATAAATTCTTTGTGGGTCCTCTAAAACTGTTAATATATTTTAAGGTTTTAAAATCATTTCTTTTATAGTATGATTCACATCCACCTTAGCAAGGGTAGTATTTTATTAAGTTCAGCCATTGGAATTATTAAATAATTAAAACCACTCTTATTTGTAAGAAACCATGGGATAAAACCATGGTAAGGTCCATGGTTTTGATTATTTAATTATATAGAGTCCAAAACCTATGTTTGAGAAATAAAAAAGAAATCGCCACTCATTTCCGAAATAAACCCACCCAGGCTCTAATTTATCTTCACTAAAAATAGTTGAATTATATCATTAATCTTACATACTCTCTCTAGATCCATCCTAAGGTTCCATAAAGCTCTAAAAAATCTCCTACCAAGCATTTGGAGTTACACACTCAAGTAAGGGATCCTCTCATTCTCTTATTTATTAAAGTTTCTTTATTATCTTATGCATTCTGTTTCAAATTACTAATATTGGGATCTATCATTACATATACCTATTACTTTCCATTTTATTTCCAAATTATGAGATACCAATTTCTCTCTCATCAACCCATTTTATGAATTTTTAAGTGACGTCGTCGTGCTGCCCAAATTTTACCGCGATTTTCTATGCCAGAAAAATATGTAGTGAATAACATATCCATTTCCTATTAAGATTATTCACCTTAATACACTTATAATTATTTGAATTGGGACTTACATTTATTTATTTGAAACTACTTGATCATGGAAGAAATTATGATGATGAATGAATCCATGTTGTATGATCTATGCGAAACACATAAGCATGAGAATGAAATAAAATTAATGGGTGCACCCTGAATTATATAGGGCTCCAATACATTAGGTAATATTTAGTCTCATGAGACATCATGTTGGGACATAGAATAAACCTGATTACTTTATTGGAAGTTTTATATCAATATGTATTGGTATTTATCCTTGACTTATGTTTATGATGTAGTGTTTTAAGTTGTTTCCACATTTCTTATGTTGCCTTTATGATTATCATGCTATATCATGTCTCATTGTTCATTTTTATGATTATTGATCCTTTTTTATATGTATATTGTTTAAAATGTATTATGATATTCATGTTATTCCATGTTTATTCCATTACTAGTATTTATAGATCACCCCTTTCTTATGTATGTCCCCAGGTTATCCCATGCTGTTCTATATTTGATTCCATTTTATGATCATGTTAAGGAAGTTTTTAATAAAGATGATGTATTCCCTATTTTAAGTTTTTGTTTAATGTACATAATTCCCAAAGACACTTTACTTATCTATCTTATAGGTTTTATTAAGGGTAATGTTATATAATAAATCATGTATTAATGTGAAATAAAGAGGAGTATTGTCAAAGTTGGTATCAAAGTAAAGGTTTAGTTTTTTTTGGGATTAGGATTAGAAAACTCTAGAGAAAGCCTTAAGGATAATATTAAGTATAAGAAAACATCCCTAAATTTTGGTAAGTATAGATTATGTTATTTATCAAGAAAATACATCCTTGTTTGGATACTATAAGTGGACGTGGTTCTGGCATAGATGTAATTGGGGGTAGCAACTCTCACAAGGTGTGTCGAGCCTGAATTGGCATAACCTGGTACATGATAATGAGTCTTACTGCGCACCTGGTTTGAAACTCTTAAGGGATATGATTTGGTAAATTCATAATCTCATTATGAACCATTATTAAGGAAAAAAATTCCCATAAGAATATATGTTAGGAAATAGACTAGGGATAACATATATTGAAGCCTAGAAATTCATAAGTTGAGAAATAACTGTAATTTATAAGTTATCCCTTTAATGTCATTGGATTCCCCCTCTGTGTGCTTAATTGTTTAAAAGTATTCATCCATAATTTCTCATTTATTCTATTCAATGGATGGAAATATAAAATACCAAATTCATGATTAAATTTCAATGATGCAATTTATTAAAGGGGTAAGAATGTAACACCATGAGTTTTTAAAAGAGAAAACTATGTTTGATAGCGTATGCGATACGCAACACCGAAATGAAACAAATAATTATTATTTAAATATGGTCATTTTTACCTTTATATTAAATTTTTAGATATAAGTATAACTAACTAATTTATGTAATATATATATGTCCTAAATATGTTGATAAATACTTATTAAATAATCAATGTTATCTTCGGTAATTTTATTTTGTTCTTCAAAACACGTTTTCTTTATAAATGATTTTTATTTGTTTTTATAAAAAAATATTATAAAAAAATATTTAAAAAAATTATTTGAAAAACCAAAATCTTTTGTTGGATATCATAATATCAAAATTAACTTAGGATGAAAAGTTGGGATTTTACGGAAAATATAGATTTTTCAGTGAATTGTGAAAAATACTATTTTTATGTAATATTGTCATTTATTTTTATAAATTAATTAATTTAAAACTGAGATTATGATTTTAGATTGATTTTAAGATGAAATAAATATTATTTTTTTATATTTAATTCAATTAATTACATTTAAATTATCTTTATAGTACATTTTAGTATAAATTTATTTTTAGGATTAAAAATGAATTTTTATGAAAACCGTTTTTAAATGCATAATGTTCTCTGTTATAAAAAATTAAAATAATACCTTATGAAATATTATCTAAATGAAAATTTTAGATTATATATCTATCTTTATTAATTAAAATTCCTATAATGAATGTTACTAGTTATAGATTTCAAATTAAATCATCTTTTCCTTTAAGAATGCATTTCTTTTCAAATCTTCTTTCCATAATGCTTTGAAGTATTACATTAAATTAAATTATTCCATATGTGTGAATTTATTTTGATAATTTTTTTCCATATTTAGAATCATCATAATTAATATTAGGTAAAAAGGTCAACTTAATTTTTGAACAATATAGTAACTGTAGTAAATATTTATTACCACGATAAAAGGAAAATAAGTAAAAATAATTTAAAAAATACTAGAAACAAATTATCCTAATTTTATGAATATTTATATTTAATTTCCATTTAAATTATTATTATATTTATTTCTTATTGTTTTTAATTTATAAATTCTTAAGTAATCAGTTTGTTAAAAATTATATTTGGATACGATAAATCACAAATTATATTTTTAGGTAATATGAAATTTCAATTAAGGAATTACTTTTGATGAATTATTGGATTATTTAAATAAATAATATTTCAATAATATATTATGGTTAAATAATTTTTATTAAATATAAATAATCATATAAGTTTTTTGAAGTCAATTGTAATTTTTATTAAGGGTTAAAAAACTATTATTGTTAAAAACCCAACCATTTCTGAGTAAAAGTAAATTATTAATTTAAAAGTGAAAATACACATATTACAAAAATAATTTAGATAAAATTTATATTATTTTAGTAATCATTACTTTGAAATTATCTAATGGTGATTTTTTTATAATTTTCTGATCTAATCAAATATTCAGGTAATAATTAAATACCATTTAAATATTATTTGTGTATTATGACATCATAATGACCCAAGAGTGATGTTATAAATACTATAAAGGGTATCCAAGACCAAATATATGTTTTATCTTTAAAATAATGTGATTTTATGTTTATTTTACTAATTTTATAAAACCTTTATGAATCCTCCAAAACAACTAATATATTTTATGGTTTTAAAATGATTTATTTAAGATTATGACTCACATGTACATAAGAAAGTGTATTATTTTATTAATTTCTTTTATTATCCTTATAAAATAATTAAAATCACTCCCATTTGGTAGAAAACATGGTCAAAACCCTTGGTAAGGTTTTTGTTTTTGGCTATTTTATTATATAGAGTCCAAAACATAAGTTTGAGAAATAATAAATAAATTCCCACTCATTTTTAATATAAACCCACCCAAGAACCCATTTATCTTCAGTAAAAATACTTTTAAAATGACCTTACTATTTCTTACCCTCTATATATACCTCACAAAGTGCCCCCAAGCTCTCAAGATGCTCCTCCCAATCATTTGGAGTCACACACTCAAGTAAGCAATCCTCTCTTTCTCCTCTTTATTAAAGTCCCTTTATTATCTTATGCATTCTATTTGAAATTATTAATGTTGGGATATGTCATTACATGTCTATATTACTTAAAATTTTATTTAGAAATTATTATAGACACATTTATCTCTCATCAATCCATTTTATGAATTTTTAAATGACGCTGTTATACTGCTAAAATTTCACTGTGATTTTCCATGTCAAAACAATTGTGTAGTGAATACCATACCCATTTCCTATAAAGGGTATTCAACTTTATACACTAATACTTATTTAAATTTTGAATTAAATTTATATATTCCAAACTACTTTATTGTGGATTAAATTATAATGATGAATGAATCCATGTTTTTTTGATATATGTGGCACACATAAGCATGATAATGAAATGAAAGTGATGGGTGCATCTGAAATTATATACCACTCTAATGCATTGGGTAACATTTCGTCTCATGAGATATCATGTTGGGATAGGGAGTAAACATGATTAATTTATGGTAATTTTTCCATCAATATGTCTTGGAAGTTAGCCGTGACCTATGTTTATGAAGTAGTGTTTTATGATGTTTCCACATTTCCCAAGTTTCCTTTATGATTATCATGTTATATCATGTATCATTGTTCATTTTTATGATCATTGATCCTTTTTATATGTTTATTTTCTAATATGTATTATTATATTCATGTTATTCCATGTTTATTACCTTAATGGGATTTATATATCACCCCTTTCTTATGTATATCATGAGGTTATCCAATGTAGGTTTATCTCCGATGGAATATTATGATAATGTTAAGGAATTTTTCAGTACAAATGATGTATTTCCTGTTTTAAGTTGTTATGTAATGTACCTAATTTTTAAAGACACTAGAATTATCGATCTTCTGGGTTGTATTAAGTATAATATTATATAATAAATCATTTGTTAATATGAAATAAAGATTCATGTTTTCATAAGATGAACTATATAAATATGAAATTGGTGAAATGGATTAAAACATGTCTCAATGATGATAAGTTGAGATTAAAAAGATTAAAACCTTTGTATCTTTTGTATCAAAACCTCAAGAAATAATGAACATTGAATATAAAATTGGAAATCATTAAATATAATGAAATCATGATGAAAAATTTAAATAAGGTAGTATTTACACCATAAAAAAAATAAAACATGGTGTATAGCATAAACATGTCTCTAGGGATTCAAATTTGTGACAAAGAAACCCTTATAGCTTTCAAAAAATATATAAAAAAACATGATGAGAATTATTATATGAAATTAAACATTCAATATATTAATGTATAATATAATCATGATATGAAATTACAATAAGTTAGTAAGGAATCCATACAACTATAAACATGCTATATAAAAAACACATCACCATTGGAAATCTAGAATATACCAATGGTTTTAAACTATTGTAACAGGTTGGGGAATCATTAGAATATCCTATAACAATTTTTTCTTAAACTGTTGGGAGTCAAGGTATTGGTATATCCCCATATGAATGCTTTTAAGGAAACTGTTGTTATAGGTTACCTAGATTTTCCTTTAGCTAATGGTTTAATAAAACCATTGGTATAACCTTTCATTTCCAAAGTATCTAGAAACAAATCCCGTCTTAGCCAAAAACTAATACACACCCCAAACACCTGCACCCAAAAAACCAACATAAAATATAGAAAAATTGAGAAAAAAATTAATACATTAAACCAGTTATAATAAAAATATATGTATTCACATTCAGTCATCAAACATCACGTGTCATAAATATCAGTCAGAAATATAGAGGATCAATCTATATCCCATAACCACCTCTATTATAACCATCATCACCAATATTCTTTCACCATCACCATCACTATCACCTTTATCATCACCATCATCATCACTAAACTATTAACATCACCTCTATCCCTATCACTATCACTCATAAATTGATCTTCTCGACCACCACTAGGACCATCATCACCATTTACTAGTGTATCATATATTGAAAGAATATTTAATATGATTTTATCAAAAACTCTAGCAATATAGGGTTTAAGTGAAGGTCATAATGCTTATATAACTTTTATTAATTTCTTGTTGGACTTTTGACCTCTTTCAAGTATCTTCATGGTTATTTTTTAGCCACCTCTTCCTCTATATAAACCTTTTCTTCTTTTATATGATTTGATTTTAAATCAATGATAAAAGTGATATTAGATGCACACTAGTGCAGAAAAGGTTTTTTACGTCACCATTTTTTACGTCGGTTATATAAAACCGACGTCATAATATGTAAAACGAGGTTTTTTTACGTCGGTTATTTAATAACCAACGTAAAAACCTTTGTTTAGTACACCTTTAACGTCAGTTATTTTTATAACCGACGTTATTAATCACGCGGCTTCGTTTTTTACGTTGGTTATACATTAACCGCCGTAAAAAACAGAAGCGGGGGGCGTTTTTTACGTCGGTTATTCAATAACCGACGTAAAAAACGCGGTTTTTGAAGGCCTTTTTACGTCGGTTATAAAATAACCGACGTAAAAAAAGAATCCGCAGATGTTTTTGACGTCGGTTATGGAATAACCAACGTAATAAAACGCGGATTTTGAGCCCTTTATAACGTCGGTTATAAAATAACCGACGTAAAAAAAGAACCGGAGGAAGGTTTTTACATCAGTTATTGAATAACCGACGTTATAAATGTTTTTAAAAAAATTATAACGTCGGTTATTGAATAACCGACGTGATAACTCATTTAAAAATTTACCCAGACCCGTGGATTGTCATTCGCGAGTTTACCTTCGACAGTCGCGACTCGTCTCTCTCGCGCGTAAACCCGAATCGGCTCGTCCATTTCGTGGGTTTAGATTCATTTTGCGATCATCGTTTCTTATATTTAACCTCCTCGGATCAATCATCTAAACTCGCAGCACTCAGGTAATCCTCCCACTCGTTCGTTTTTTTTCGCGGATAGTATATATATGTGTTGTGATTTTTTTGTTGAAACTAGCTAAGATTCTTCGATTGCGAACCCTTTTAACTCGTTTTGGCACCATAATCTTATTTATCATCCCTAGATCTATTACTTCGACTTGCAATATTGACTAATTTTATGATTTCACTAATTTTTCATCGTTCCCTATTAATCCCCGAGAGGGTTGGGGCGTGTCCAGGGGGGTTTACAAGGGGGTGGGTGGGTGTGGGGGGCTGTCCAAGGGTGTGGGTGGGTGTTGGGGGGTGTCCAGGGGGGTGTCCAAGGGGGGTAGGGGGTGGGGGATGGTGTTTAGGAGGGGTGGGGGGGCTGTCCAGAGGGTTGGGGGTGTCCAGGGGGGTGTCCAAGCAGGTCGGGGGTGTGGGGTTGTGTCCAGGAGGGGTGGGGGTGCTTTCTAGAGGGGTCGGGGGCTGTCCAGAGGGGCCGGGGGGTGTCCAGGATGGTGTCCAAGGGGATGGGTGGGTGTGGGGGGCTGTCCAAGGGGGTGGCGGCCTGTCCAGAGGGGTCAGTGGGGTGTCCAGGGGGGTGTCCAAGGGGTTGGATGGGTGTGGGGGGCTGTCCAAGTGGGTGGCGGCCTCTCCGAAGGGTATTTGGGGTTGTCCGGGTGGGTGGGGGGCTGTCCAGAGGGTTGGGGGATGTCCAGGGGGGTGTCCAAGGGGGTAGGGGGTGGGGGGTGGTGTCCAGGAGGGGCGGGGGGCTGTCTAGAGGGGTCGGGGGGTGTCCAGGGGGGTTTACAAGGGGGTGGGTGGGTGTGGGGGGCTGTCCAAGGGTGTGGGTGGGTGTTGGGGGGTGTCCAGGGGGGTGTCCAAGGGGGGTAGGGGGTGGGGGGTGGTGTTTAGGAGGGGTGGGGGGGGGGCTGTCCAAAGGGTTGGGGGGTGTCCGGGGGGGTGTCCAAGCAGGTCGGGGGTGGGGGGTTGTGTCCAGGAGGGGTGGGGGTGCTTTCTAGAGGGGTCGGGGGCTGTCCAAAGGGGTCGGGGGGTGTCCAGGGTGGTGTCCAAGGGGATGGGTGGGTGTGGGGGGCTGTCCAAGGGGGTGGAGGCCTGTCCAGAGGGGTCGGTGGGGTGTCCAGGGGGGTGTCCAAGGGGTTGGATGGGTGTGGGGGGCTGTCCAAGTGGGTGGCGGCCTCTCCAGAGGGTATTTGGGGTTGTCCGAGTGGGTGGGGGGCTGTCCAGAGGGTTGGGGGATGTCCAGGGGGGTGTCCAAGGGGGTAGGGGGTGGGGGGTGGTGTCCAGGAGGGGCGGGGGGCTGTCCAGAGGGGTCGGGGGGTGTCCAGGGGGGTTTACAAGGGGGTGGGTGGGTGTGGGGGGCTGTCCAAGGGTGTGGGTGGGTGTTGGGGGGTGTCCAGGGGGGTGTCCAAGGGGGTAGGGGGTGGGGGTGGTGTCCAGGGGGGGTGTTATATCTTACTATATTTTGTTTAAAAAATAATATTCAAGCATATTTTTTTAAATACACATCGATTTGTTTTATATTTCAAAATTGTTTACATTCAAATTATGATTTTTTTCATATAAACATATATTTGTCTTATCTAAAAAATATATATATTTTTGCTATTTGTTATAGGTAATAATGAGTCGAAGTTGGATTACGGCACATCGAATGAGCAATGAATACGAGGAAGGTGTTGATGCCTTTTTGGAATTTGTTAAACGAAATGTTCCAAGTAGTGACATTTTTTTCTGTCCATGCCTGAAATGTCCAAATATGAAGAAGTTGATAAGTAGAGAGATAAAAGATCATCTGATTTGTCATGGTTTCAATCCGAGTTACAACCCTTGGATTTGGCATGGCGAAATAGGACAGAATGTCACTGATGATAATGAATCGCAAGATGGTAACTCCGATGGAATTGAAGAAATGATTCGCGATATTGTAGCAGAACAAATTGAGATATAACCGACAGTTGCACGTCTATATGGTGATGCCAAAAAACCATTATATCCTGGTTGTACAGATTTTACGGTTTTGTCGGCGGTGTTAAGATTGATTAACCTGAAGGCAAAACATGGATGGAGTGACAGAAGTTTTACAGAGCTGCTACAATTGATGAAAGACATTCTTCCAAAAGATAACGATCTTCCAGATTCACATTATAAGGACAAAAAAATATTATGCCCGATGGGATTGGGATACAGGAAAATACATGCCTGTCCGAATGACTGCATTATATATAGGAAGGAATATGAATTTCTGAAAGAGTGTCCTAAATGTGGGACATCACGGTATAAGGTGAAAGAAAAATCACAAGCTGATGTAGAGATTACAAAGCTCCCTTCAAAGGTATTTTGGTATCTTTCTATAATTCCTCGTTTCAAACGTTTATTTGCTAATTCACATGATGCAAAAAGGTTAAGATGGCATGCTGATGAGCGGGTATGTGATGGAAAAATACGTCATCCAGCTGATTGTCCACAATGGAAGAAAATTGATGCCCAGTACCCTACATTTGGAAATGAAATTAGAAATCTGAGACTAGGATTGTGCACAGATGGAATGAATCCATACCGAACCCTCAGTAGCACACATAGTTCATGGCCTGTTTTATTGGTAATTTACAACCTCTCTCCTGAAGTTTGTATGAAGCGCAAATATGTCATGTTGAGTATCATGATCTCTGGTCCAAAGCAACCCGGCAATGATATTGATGTATACTTGTCACCGCTGATTGATGATTTGAAACTGTTATGGGCTGATGGTATTAGGGTGTATGATTCTTATAAAATGGAATATTTTCAACTGCATGCAGTGCTTCTATTCACTATAAATGACTTCCCAGCATATGGAAATTTGTCTGGATACAGTGTTAAAGGGCATAAAGCATGTCCAATTTGCGAACAACAGACGTCATATTGTCAATTGCATCGTGGGAGGAAAACAGTGTACATGGGTCATCGAAAGTTTTTGCCTATGGATCACCCTTATAGAAGACTAAAAAAGGCATTCAATGGCTCAAAAGAATTTGATACTGCTCCAAAACCTTTATCCCCAGATTTGTATTTTGAGAGGGTGAAAAACCTTGATGTGACATTGGGAAAGACACAGAAATCTGGTAATGATAGACATATTTGGAAGAAAAGGTCAATATTTTTTGAGCTACCATATTGGAGGTATCATGAAGTCAAACATAATATTGATGTCATGCACGTGGAGAAGAATATCTGTGATTCTTTGATCGGAACATTGCTAGATATTAAAGGAAAGACAAAAGATGGGTTGAATGCAAGGTTAGACCTACTATCAATGGGAATACGTTTGGAGTTAGCTCCTACTCCTAAAGGAAGGCGAACATTTCTTCCCCCGGCTTGTCATACATTATCGAAGAGGGAGAAAAGTAGCTTCTGTCAGTGTCTTCATGATATCAAAGTGCCTCAAGGTTATTCTTCAAATGTAAAAATTTTTGTCTCATTGAAAGACTTGAAGTTGATAGGTATGAAATCACATGATTGTCACGTCATGATGCAACAAATTCTACCAGTTGCACTGCGTGGAATATTGCCCATCCGTGTCCAAAAGACTATAATGAGGTTGTGTTATTTTTTCAATTCAATTTGTAACAAGGCGATTGATGTGAATGCTTTGAACATTTTGGAAAAGGATGCAATTTTTATACTTTTTCATTTGGAAATGTATTTTCCTCCAACTTTTTTTGATCTGATGGTGCATTTAATGATTCATCTGGTTCGAGAAATAAAGCTTTGTGGACCTGTATATCTTCGTTGGATGTATCCTTTTGAAAGGTATATGAAAATATTAAAGGGATATGTTAAAAATCCATATCGACCTGAAGCCTCCATTATTGAAAAGTATATTTCTGAGGAGGTAGCAGAGTTTTGTACGAGATACTTGGCTACGGCGCAACACATAGGTTTGCCTCCATCTCGCCATGAACGGGTTAATAATGAGGGAAAGGGGATTCGTGGCTTGAAAGTCAAATCACTGTCAGCTGAACATATGAAGAAGTTAGAATCATACATCTTGAATAACATAGCTGATGTTCAACCGTATATCACATTGCATATTAATGAGTTGAAACAATGTCATCCAAAGAAGAGAGAAATGTGGATTTTGAATGAGCACAACAAAACTTTTTTGCCATGGTTTAAAAAGACCTTGCTTGGTAGATCAGATGTATCAGAGAAATTAAAATGGATAGTGGGTGGTCCATATTTAAATGTGATAACATGGTCCGCTTATGACATTAATGGCTATACATTTCATACGAAAGCTCAGGACAACAGAAGTGCAGTTCAGAATAGTGGTGTATTGGTGTTTGCAGAAGCAATGCATTTTTCGAGTGCTAAGGACAGAAACCCAATTTCGGCATCAAGTACATATTATGGAGTGATTGAAGACATATGGGAGGCTGATTACTTTAAAATTAAAGTTCCTGTTTTTAACTGTAAATGGTTTATCGGTAACAACAGTGTCAGACACGATGAATTTGGAATGACACTTGTTAATCTGAATAGATTGGAAGACACAGCTGATTCTTTTATAATGGCAACACATGCCAAACAAATTTTCTATGTAGTAGATCAATCAGATATGCAGTGGGCTGTTGTTTTACAAGGGAAAAAACAATATGTTGGTGAGGATGAATTTGATGAAGATGCTGATTTATGTGAGATCCCTACTTCCATGGAAAGATTAACAGAACATAATGATGAGTATGTTGAAGACATGGTTTGTGCCATAAGGAACGATCACGACGAAGGAATTTGGGAAAACAATCCAACTGTACATTCCTAAAATTACAGGTAACACATGTTTATTTCTTGTTTACATTTAGTTTTTTCATATAATGTTAGATATTGTAAATTTTTTACTTATTAAAACATGTATCAAACCAAAACGATAAAACAATAAAAACCGTAAAGAGGAGAAGTCCTGGGCGCACCGGCTGGCCGGTGGTGGATCACCGGTTGGCCGGTGGTCCAGAGCAAAGCTCTGTTTGGTCCACCGGCCGGCCGGTGATGAGCCAGCGGCCGGCCGGTGGTCCAGACAGAGAGGAAGGCTCTCTGTCTGGTCCACCGGCCGGCCGGTGGTGATCCAGCGGCCGGCCGGTGGTCCAGACAGAGAGGAAGGCTCTCTGTCTGGTCCACCCTCTCTGTCTGGTCCACCGGCCGGCCGGTGGTGATCCAGCGGCCGGACGGTGGTCCAGACAGGAAGGCTCTGTCTGGTCCACCGGCCGGCCGGTGGTGAGCCAGCGGCCGGCCGGTGGCACCAGGCAGTGGGCAAGTCTATGCCTGGGTCCTCCGGCTGGCCGGTGAGCTCACACCGGCTGACCGGTGGACTCAGTGAGTCCACGTTTCAGCTTTCTTGGGCCAACTCCTTGGAAACCTTTTGCCTGTGTTTACCATGTTTATCATTGTTTAACATGCTTACCATATTACCAATGTTTACTATTATGTAATTTAGTACACTTTTCTATTTTCTGATTAAGTAGTATTACAATATTTGAATTTGTATATTTGTGAACTAATGTTTGTTTTTTTGATTTGAAGGAAAATGACAGATCAATCAGTTGATCAGCCACATGATTCTAGAGATGAGCATATTGGTCATACATCTGGGGAGGAACATTCACATGCTCCTATTACGAAAAAGAGTTCAAAGGTTGGTAAGCGTGGGTGCACACGTTTACCAAAATTATCACTTTCCCGTACGAAGGAGGAGAGGATAGTCGTGGAGTTTGATGATGATGATCTTCCAAGAGGTCCAAATGCTAAAGATTTTAAGGGTTTTGTAGCAACTCAGGCTAAGAGAAAAGTAAGCATTCTCTATGATGATTGGAGAAGTGTGGATAAGGCGATAATTTCTCAGCTGTGGGAGACCATTTTGGTAAGATCTTTTGCTATTGTTTGACTGTTCTTTAAATGTTTCTAGTATATATAATATTTTTAACCTCTTTTTTATCAGATGACATTTGATATTCCTGACACTGGAGGAGTCAGGAAGAAATAATTATCGTTGGCTGCTAGGAGATGGAGGGATTTCAAATCAACCCTCTCATCTGATTTCATTTATGGTCATAGGAGTCGTGAGAATCCATGTCGTATATATATCCTTTTATAGATGAAGACACATGGAGACAATTTTTTGAAAGTAGAAGAAAAGAATCATTTTTGGTAAGGGCAATGTAAACTTTTATAAGCTTTCTTATATAAATGATCTTATTATTGTTTTGTTAATGATTACTTATTCTTAATTTACAACAAACAAGGAAAGCTCATCAAGAGATCCAATCTAAAATTGTATACCCTCATAGTTTATCTCGGGGAGGGTATGCATTATTGGAAGAACAAATGATGGCAGAAAAATTTCAACAACTAAGAGATGAGTCTTCAAGCTCTGGAGAGGTGGCCCCTCCATCCCCTCCATCTAGACATGAGAAATGGAAAAGAGCTCAGAAGGGCAAAAAAGGAAAATATATTTTGGAAGAATTGAGACTCGTAGTTGAGAGGATTATAAGATATCTATTTTATTTATTTAAGTTTACTATTTTCGTCATATATTTCCAATCATTATAGAAATGTTCAATTAATTATTACAGGACTCTCTTGAGGAGCAGAGTTCACAGGGGACATTTACACCATCTGGGAGGGAAGATATTTTATCTGTGGCATTGGGAAAGCCTGAACATCCTGGCCGTGTAAGGGGATATCCGGCAGGTGTATCGGTAAGAAAAGTGTTGCCACGTTCCTCAACTTCTAACGTTGAGGGAGTTTATAAAAAAAAATAGAATCCTTGGAGGCTGAAGTCCATAATATTAATGCGACAATGGAGGACAAGATTAGAGCATCGGTGCAGTTTATGTTTGCAGACTTGCAAAGACAATTTCAGGGTGCAGCTCCCACTCCACCTCTCCCAGTAGCTCCCACTCCCCCACCTCAGCCTGCGGACCCCATTTTTGATCCTCCTCCTCCGCCGCAGCTACCTACTTATTGTGAGTTGTATGTTGATGATCCTCAACATCATATAGTTGCATATGGGATGGTATATTGTATAGGAGATACAGTTCATCATCAACAGTTAGAGGTAGAGAATCAGAGGGTCACTGTACAGGATATTATAGATAGATCAGCTCGGATACCATTACCTACAGATGAGGTGACGACAGTTGGACATAGTATCGGCCATTTTTTACTTTGGCCATCCAGACTTCTTCGACTCATTACCATAGAGGTATGGATGTTATATCTTTTATTTTATATTTTTATTAATGTTTTATCATTTGAAAACTAATATATTTTTCAATTTATTTTTACAGGAATACTTCAAAGGTAAAGAAATACTGTATAGACAACAACAAAGACAGATAGCTATGACATCAGATGCAGATACTAGCAGTCTTGACAAATTGTCAAGATATTCAAATTTGTTGGCGGATCATTATGACTTTACAATGGAAGCTCATGTCTGTGGACGTGAACTAAGTGTGGGGATTATGAAAACTGATATCATGGAGTTTGTCACTAGAGATAAGTTGGGTATCAACGTGGTGCAAATTTTTATCATGTAAGTATTAACACCTTTTCCTTGCGTTATATTTATTAAAAATGTATACTTATGTCTTCTTTGTATTAGGTATCTGTATAAAATTTGTGAGAGGAATGAGCTGACAGATGTATATGGATTCGTGGACCCACAATTGATTTCCCCTGAAGCATGTGCATTGGATGAGGAACAAAGAATGCTTTATATTGCTGATAGATTTGAAAAGAATGTAATCACACAGTGTTGGATGATTCCTTTTTGTGAGAGGTATGAAACACATCCCTCTCAAAGAGTTAATTATCTTTTAACATAAAAAACCACTAACGTTAAATTTCCTTTTATCAGGGATCATTGGATGTTAGGGGTTTTTTGCCCTAGGGAGAAAACACTTTATTGGATATGCTCTCTCCATGATGATGTGCGAGAAAGTTTTAAGAATATTTTGGAAACGTAAGTTTCAATTTCACAATAGTTTTATATATTATAATGAATTTTAAATTTACCCCATTCGTATTATTTTCTAACAGGGCATGGGTCCACTTTCGAAAAAGCGCAAAGAAAAGGAATTTCAAGATCAAATATGTACATGCGAAGGTAAATATCCATTTATAATTTGTACATTTTGATTTATTACATAAAAATAATATATTGAATTTACACTCATTCAAACAGAAATGTCATGAGCAACAAGGCATCATCGAATGCGGATATTACATGTTAAGATTTATGTATGAAATAATAACAACTGGGACAGTTCTGAGTTTTGACCTGGTAAGATTTCCTCTTTCTCATAATATTTCAATTTGATTTATTCATTATACACGTTGACTACTATCCTTTTCCTTTGTAGCTTTTTGATGACCCTCAACCCTTTACTGCTGAAGATATCAAACACTTACAAGTGGAGTGGTCAAATTATTTTATAGGTTTGATTGACTTTTAGTTGTTTGTAATGTAAAATGTAATTTTGAATATTGTCAATGTAATTGTGTATTTCGTAGTCGTTTAGGTTGGATTTAGTTTTTTTTGAAGTTGACAGTGTAAGTTTTGAATGTTATAGAAGTGAATGTTTAATTTTTCTCTACTTCTTGTTTTGGTCTGCTGTTGATGGTTTTTCTGGTCTGGATTTTGGTATGGGGGGAGAGGTTCCAAGGGGGTGGGTGGGTGTCCAAGGGATATGGGAGGGGTGTCCAAGGTGTGTTTGGGGCTGTCCAAGGAGTCGGTTGGGTGTAAATGAGGGTGGGGGGGGGGGGGGCTGTCCAAGGGGTGGGGGGGTGTCCAAGTGGTGGGGGGGGGGGTGTCCAAGGGATATAGGAGGAGTGTCCAAGGGGTGTTTGGGGCTGTCCAAGGGGATGGGGGGGTTTCCAAGGGGTAGGGGGGGGGGGGGGGGTTTCCAAGGGGTCGGGGGGGGTGTCCAGGGGGTGGGGGGCTGTCCAAGGGGTGGGGGGGGTGTCCAAGGGGTGGGGGGGTGTCCAAGGGATATGGGAGGGGTGTCCAAGGGGTGTTTGGGGCTGTCCTAGTGTTCGGGGGGTGTAAATGAGGGTGGGGGGGCTGTCGAAGGGGTGGGGGGGTGTCCAAGGGGTGGGGGGGGGGGGGTGTCCAAGGGATATGGGAGGGGTGTCCAAGGGGTGTTTGGGGCTGTCCTAGTGTTCGGGGGGTGTAAATGAGGGTGGGGGGGCTGTCAAAGGGGTGGGGGTGTCCAAGGGGTGGGGGGGGGGTGTCCAAGGGATATGGGAGTGGTGTCCAAGGTGTCTGGGAGTTCTGTCTAAGGGGCCATTTGGGTGTAAATGAGGGTGGGGGGGCTGTCCAAGGGGTGGGGGGTGTCCAAGGGGTGGGGGGGGGTGTCCAAGGGATATGGGAGGGGTGTCCAAGGGGTGTTTGGGGCTGTCCAAGGGCTCGGGGGGGTGTCCAGGGGTCGGGGGGGGGGGTGTCCAAGGGGTCTGGGAGGGCTGTCAAGGTGTGGGGGGGTGTCCAATGGGTGTTTGAGGCTGTACTAGGGGTCTTGGGGGTGTAAATGAGGGTGGGGGGGCTGTCCAAGGGGTGGGGGGGTGTCCAAGGGGTGGGGGTGTCCAAGGGATATGGGAGGGGTGTCCAATGGGTGTTTGAGGCTGTACTAGGGGTCGTGGGGGTGTAAATGAGGGTGGGGGGGCTGTCCAAGGGGTGGGGGGGTGTCCAAGGGTTGTGGTGGGGCTCTAATGTGGTGGGGGAGGGCTGGCCAGGTTGTTAGGTGGGTATAGATGAGGGTGGGGTTCAGTTCGGGCTTGGGGGAGGGCTGGCATGGTTATTTTTGTTTGGTTTCTGGTTGCTTTTTGGTGAGTGCAGTGCAATTATTTAAAAAAAAAATATCGCTTTCACGTCGGTTATTTTATAACCGACGTGGTAAATAAATCGGTAGGGGTTTATCACGTCGGTTTTTTTTGAGAACCGACGTGATAAACCGTTCCCGAGCCTTTTATCACGTCGGTTCTTAATATAACCGACGTGCTAAAAGGCCTGGGAATCGATTTACCACGTCGGTTATTGGATAACCAACGTGCTAAAACGTTTCCCAGGCCTTTTTATCACGTCGGTTATTTAAGAAACCGACGTCATAATAGGCCCGGGGAAGGGTTTATCACGTCGGTTATGTCATAACCGACGTGATAAACGATATCCCAGGCGTTTTATCACGTCGGTTTAGAAAATAACCGACGTGATAAACCCCCCCCGCGCATATTTATCACGTCGGTTATTAATGAACTGACGTGATAAACACCGTGATGTTAGGGATGTTACGTCGGGTTTTAAATAACCGACGTAAAAAACGTTATTTATAACGTCGTCCGTATTAACGTCGGCTAAAAACCGACGTAAATAATGAAAAATAACTGACGTAAAAAATGTTTTCTGCACTAGTGGCACCTGAATTTATACAATATATATTGGGGACAATACTCTTCCTTGGTTGATAACATACTCTCTCATGGTTCTCATCTTTTAATATTTATTCAAAATGATCATTTGGACTAAAGTTTTTATCTTCCTTCTCATCAAGGGAATACAGAAACATTTTTGAAAATATAAATGAACTTTTTATTTAAAAATAGATATTAAAAAGTTGAAAATATAAAATTAAAACTTATAATAAGTTGTTGTGTCTATTTGTTTACCACACTTCTATCATTTTCTTTCTGCTCAAGAAAAACAATTTTTCTTGAGGCACATGTCCTTTAATGTTCAATACTACCCTATGTAATGACATTGAATATAGGAAAACATTATTCAATAATATTGATTTTTTAACAAAATTAAATCATTATAACCAATATTTAAATGAAAAAAACCAAAACCAATTGAATTAAATTTTATATAAATATATTGTATTATCCCCAATTACGAGAAACTATAATCGATCAAACTGAAATAAAAAAATTTGGATTGTGTTGGTGAAGCAATATTCATATTATTTTTTATCACTATATTAGTTCAAAATTATTTTTTATTGGTTCTACTAAGTTTGGATGAATTTAGTTTGGCTTGGTCAAATTTCAGCCATTTTAGTTTCAACTAGTTCATGTTTTAGTTTTAGTTCCATTAAATATATTATATGATTTAGATTTTTATCATAAACATTGTTATATTTTAGTTCATTTATGTATTTATTATATTTAATTCTATTCTATTTAATATTATTTATATTTGGTTGGTTTAAGTCTATTAGGTTTATAGTTTTCCCTTTTGGTTCAATTTTGTTTTATTATGTTTGATTTGGCTTTGGCATGTATGGATAATAAAGTTTATTTATATTTAGTTTCATATATTCTAATCACTTTAGTTATAGTTTATAATTAACTATTTTTTTATATTAAATTAATATATCTACATATTTATATAATAATATAAATTGAAACTATATCCATATTACTAAACTTTAGAGTTTACATGTTAATATAATTTATATTTATAACTATTTATATGTAAATATTATGTGAAACAATTTTATTTTACCCATACATAACATTCATTTAACCTCATATTAATTATTTTACCCTTAATTCACTTCTTTTTCCCCTTATATAAATTTAGTTTACCATCACATGAATTTTTTTACCCTTAGTTAACTTATATTTACTGTTATATAACTTTAGTTCACCCCTACATAACTTTAGTTTACCATTAAATAACTTGGTTTTACACTTAATTTACTTCTATTTATCCTTAAATAACTTTAGTTTACCATTATATGACTTCATTTTATACTTACTTAAATTCTATTTACCCATATATAACTTTATTTTTCCGATACATAACTTTTTTTACCCTTTCATAACTTATGTTTACGCTTATATAACATAATTTTACCATTACATAAATTCTATTTACCATAAATTAAATTCTATTTACCCTTGCCTAAATTTAGTTTACCCTTACATAACTTTGTTTTACCCTTACTTACTTTTGTTTACCCTTATATAACTTTATTTTACCCTTACATAACTTTGTTTAAATCTTAATTTTTTTTAAACTTACATAACTTTAGTTTACCCTTATTTAACTTCTTTTACCCTTACATAATTTATTTTACCATTTTATAAATTTTTATCTCTTAATTTACTTCTATTTTTGATTATATAACTTTATTTTACCCTTAAATAATTTCTTTTTACCCTTAATTTACATCTGTTTACCCATACATAACTTCAGTTTACCCTTTCATAACCTTTTTTCCCTTAAGTTACTTTTTTATACCCTTATATAACATTAGTTTTCCATTACATAAATTTGGTTTACCATTAATTAACTTCTATTTATTCTTACATAACTTTAATTTATCCTTACATAACTTTTTTTACGCTTACTTAATTTCTTTTTACCCTTATATGAATTTAGTTTTCCATTAAATAAATTTTTCAACCCTTAACTCCTATTTACCCTTACACAGCTTTTTTTATCCTTACATAATTGTTTTACCCATACTTAAATCCTTTTTACCCTTACATAACTTTAGTTTACCCTTATATAACTTCTATTTACCAATACACAACTTTATTTTACCCTTACATAACTTTGTTTTATCCTTAATTAACTTCTTTTTCCCTTATATAACTTTATTTTAACCTTACATAACTTTATTTTTCCATTAACTTATTTTTACACTTATATATATTTATTTAACCCTTACTTAACTTATGTTTACACTTATATAACTTTAGTTTACCCATACCTGACTTTGTTTTACCATTAATTTTTTATCCTTACAAAACTTTAGTTTATCCTTATATAACTTCATTTTAGCCTTAACTTTTGTTTACACATTTATAAGTTTATTTTCCATCATATAACTTTTTTTACCCCTTAAATTATTTTTCCCTTATATAATATTAGTTTACCCTTATATAACTTTTTTAACCCTTAATTAACTTGTTTTACCCTTAAATAACTTTAATTTACCCTTAATTAACTTTTTTACCGTTAAATTACTTCTATTTACCCTTACGTAACTTTATATTACCTTTATATAACTTTATTTTACCCTTAATTAACTTCTATTTACCATTACATAACTTTACTTTAATCTCAATAAACTTTTCTTAGCCTTATTTACATATTATTTAACCATAAATTAATTTATTTTACCATTAAAAAACTCCATTTCCCCTTAATTAACTTATATTAACCCTTATATAAATTTAGTTTACCCTTACTTATCTTTTTTTCACCATTAATTAACTTTTTTTTACCATTAAAAAATTTTACTTTACCTCTACATAAATTTGTTTTACCCTTTATTAAATTCTATTTAACTTTACTTAACTTCAGTTTATCCTTTCATAATATCATTTTACCTTTACTGAACTTTTGTTTACACTTATATAAAATTAGGTTCCCCTTACATAACTTAATTTTACTCATAAATAACTTCTTTTTACCCTTAAAAGACATTATTTTCCCCTTACTTAACTTTCTTTTACCATTAAATAACTTCTAGTTACCCTTAATTGACCTATGCTAGTTTTTTAACATTAAAAAACTTTTTTACCCTTACATAAATTTTATTTACCCTTACATAACTTTAATTTACCCTTACATAACTTTGTTTAACCCTTACTTTACTTATGTTTACCGTTACATCAAAATGTTTTAATTATATCTTGATTTAAATTTATAAAAATTTAATAACTTTTTTTAGAAAGATAATAATATTATATTTTTTCTTTAACTATAGGGTTTTCTGAATTTGTCTCTAGTTTTTGGTATTTTTGGTATGAAGCCACTTATTTTTTCAGTTATAAAACATATTTTTAGATTTCAATTTCCACATTTTTAATTATAACATGGTCTAAAGATATTATAATTTAAGTCTTATTATAAATATGGATATCCAATATATTTATCATCATTTCATTCAACTACAATGAAGGTTTATATTATATGTTGGATGCTCTAAAAATTCACCAAAGTGATTCAAATTTTCTATAAATTAATTTTTTAGAATATAAATTCTTATATTTTTCAATGCTAAATCAAGTTATATATTTCAAAATTATGTGATAATATTATTTTATAAATATTATAAGTTTATCTATATTTCATTCATCTATGTTGGAGTCAGAATTGGATGTTTTGATATACTAAAAATTGAATGAAGCTATAAAATATTTTCAATCCTACAACAATTTTCTAGATTATGTGTGGTTTTGTTGTTTAAAGATATCATGTGATATATACGTTAGGTTAAAGTTGTTCTTAATATGTTGGAAAGGTTATGAAATTAAATAAATAATTTAACAGTATTGAAAGTTGATTATGCAGATTAGAGGGTCTAAAAATTCACTGAATTTTAAGATGTCAAACAGTACATATTTTCAAAATTGAGGTGCGAGCGATTTTTAATTTCTATTGTAACTTCATTAAATAAAAGTTTCAATGAAAAATAATTGATTCCTATAATGTTTTGGAATCTATTTCTACCCAAAATTTTGGACAAACTTCATATCATCCTATTTTTTTATGCTTCCCAAAAAAGAATATTCAGTAATGAAAAATAGAGTATTAATGTAAATCATCATCATTTTCAATCAAAAACCTCAAATTTGATTAATATGTCAAACTCATCACTCTTCTAATGGGAAATAATTTCCCAATATTGTTTTTCTAGAAACTCATTCTGGATAGGTATATCCTCTAAATATTTTTCAACTATAAAAACCTATCCTTTATATAACTCGTGTTTATATACTCTATATAGCTTACCTAATTCCATTAGTCATGTAGTCCTTGTAGAGTCACTATATAGAAAATTTTAACAAAGCTAATATGAAAATATTAGTTCATATAAATACAATAATAATATAGCATTAAATCTAATGAATTTTTCTTACCCATATTTGTGCCCAAGAATTATCCTTTATTTAATTTTCAAGGTGTCTCTAGGAGAGTGGATTGATGTGAATGATGCCATAATATCTGTAAAGAATCACCATAAAACCCCAAAATTATCTTCCTATTTTACAAATAATTTTATTATCCTCATTGTACACAACCATAAATTATGTATGGTAGTTCTACAATTTACAATTGTCTATATTCCCATGCTACCTAATTGTGTCCAATCCCACTATAAAATAATAAAAGAAAAATATTAAATGAATAAATACTATAATAAAAATAAATTATGGTCAAATTTATTTTATAGTTTTCTACAGATATACCTGAGTAATGATAATCAATCAGTACAATTGGATCCCTAGGATATGAAAGATCATAGACATATTTAGTACCAATGGGGTCTAATGTCTTCCTATGAGGATCATTATGCTCAAAAAATTCAGAATGCGCCATTGAAGAATTAAAAGAAGAAAAGAAATAAAATCATATATATAACAAAGTATTTATAAAGGATATGGTATATAATTATATTAAAAAGACAAATATAATTAGGGATTGATAGGAATCTTCAAACAAGGAAAATATTTTTAAGCAGGATCATATGTAAATGGCAGGGACAATATAGGTTTTCCAAAAATACTAGGTGTCTCTGACAGAACTAAGAGATAATAAATTGTGTTTCATGGTATATATGATAAAGGTACTGCATATGATAATGTATGAAGAGGGTTTTGAGTAGCTCTAGTACCTCCCCCTAAAATTTTGAGGACGAGCACCACTACCACTAGTCTAGTTAGAGAATAGTTGTCTCTTAGGTGATGCTTCCTAATTAAAATTTTAAAAAATATTAATGACATGGAATTATATGTTATTGATATATATATTTGAAATATTATACTCATAATAAGAACCATAGGGGGATTTCCCATGATCTCATGTAACAATTATTATCAAACATTCTCTTTTCATATCTCCAATTTTTTTCATTTATCACATTGGAAAAGAAATGTGAATTTAATTTGAAATTAATAACTCATGTGTAATCTAAAAAAGATGAAAAAGGTGATGTGAATTAATTAATGGATTCCAATTTTCTATACAAATAAATTATAGTTAGTGACATAACATAACCATATCATATTTAGTGGTAATAAAATTTAAATATAAATGGCATGTCATAAAAAGATCAACACACTCTAATTAGTATCTCGGACATGGATATGATCATGTTTTATTCTTTTATTTTTAATTTAATCCAATTTGGTTTTGGTTAGGTCATTTGTTTCATTTTGGTTATTTGATTATGTAATTTTTCTATTTTTTGGGTTAGGTTATTTGGACATTTTCCATTTTTTTTAGTTTATTCATTTCAATTTTTTTTATCATTATAATTATTTTAATATGTTTCTATTTAATTCATATTTTTTTATTCTAATTTTGTTGTTTTATTTTTTTTGGTTTCATTCGGTTATTTATATCTTAATCCAATATTATAAAATGAAACTCAAAGAAAAATACAATCAAATTTTACAAATTAGAGTATTTTATTCATCATAAGTATTAAATTGATTGAGGATAATGGGGATAATGATGGTGTCAATTTCATCCCTACTATCCTTAAAAATATTTGTTAGGATTATATCAATAATGTATCTAAATTAATGTCTCAAATGATATTTCTCATAAAAAACTTGTTTTTCAATTGATACAAAAATACATGGCTCATCAGTGGCAAGAATGTGAGTTATGTAAATAACTATAAATTTTCAGTCATCAATAAATGTGCCATTTCTCATCATTGAATCAAACCACTTATATTTTATCTTAGTGACTTAGCCATGAAAGTAATAATCCAATATTAATATTTTCTCAATAACTCCATAATAAGATACATTTTCAAATCAAGTTATACAATCTGATACAAAAAAATAATAGTCTCTTGTTGGAGTTACCATAACATTATCATGCCGTATTCTGATTTTCATTTCTTGTTTAGTGATAATAAATTTATACCCATTTATCATAATTTATTTTCATTCATAGACCATAAAATTAGGTACAAGAGAAAAAATTCTTATTTATTTAGAGATAGATTTATTATGTAAACTAAATATATAAAATATAAATGAATATTAATTTGATTTTATTTTATTACAATAATACTTCTACCTTCAATTTAAACCAAGAAGAAAACTCTTTTCTATAAAAATCCTCTATCCTTATCAAAGGTAATGAATGAATATTTCTATTTATAATTTCTTTATGTTCCCTATTTAGAAAGTTTGAAATATTTTAAAATATATGTACAATTACATGGGATTAGATAACATACACATTTTTGTTTTACTTACCTGATGTATTTTATCAAAAACATCATATTTAAACAATATTGTGTGATGTTCCATATCCCTCTCTTGAAGGATTATTCTTTTCAATGTATATGATCCAAGATTTTTCCCTATTTGGGGGAGTGATGGAAAACTGGGTTCAATTTTCTCATATTTATCTTCTTTATTTATCGTTGGATGTTTATGTCTTTCGGTCACATTAAGAAAACATATTAAATAAAAATCCATATATTCTTGTGCCAAGTAAACTTAAAAAATGGACCCTTAAGAGTGATTCTAGTTCTAGATTTTAGACTTCAAGGTGTACATATTTCTTTCAGTTGGATACATCCAATGAAAAGAAACAGGTCCTCCAAGAAATATTTTAGCCAAAATATAGATAGTTAGATGAAACATTCATGTAAAATATGGAGGGAAATTTTTCTCTAACTCACACAAAATTAATGGTTTCATTTCCTAAATTTTTTTCAAGAAATAATTGGAATTTTTTTTATCACAAATATATTTATAAAAATGGTACAATTGAATAACTTCAACCCTTACATTATTGGATTGTAGATGAAAAATTTATATTGGAATAAACTCATGAAGAAGGATATGATATTCAAGAGTCTTCATAGATTTGAAATTCAACTCCCTTATGTTGACCCGTTTTGATATTTTTCTTGAATGGTCATTAGAAATCTTCACAGTCTCTATTAATCTGAAAAATATATCTTTTTATGAAGGTTTTATCACAAAAAAATCACATATATCTTTCCATTTATTTTCATAAATACCCACAAGTTGCAATTATGGGTTGATACCTCAATCCACCAAGTAATTCTAGGATCATAAATCATATTTTTCCTTCCCATTTAAATTTATATTAATAAAGAAAAATTCAAAAATATTTTTTTCAATGTGAATTAAATTTAATCAATGATGTAATAATTTTTCTAGTCAATAAGGTAACTCAAATAAGATAATTTTATTCTTCCAACTATAATTGGATTTAGTGAAAACATTCTTTCTCTTTATATATTTCATTTGACCTTTCAAAAATGATAAAATGACACCTCAAAAGTCATTAAGCACATTAGTTCCATACATACACTAATTTGTCTTTTTGGTCTCCATGGTATTGTCAAACCTTTAATAGTTATTCCAGTATGGATTATCCATTGGAATGAATTATCAGTGTCCCATAAAACTAAAATTATGATGATATTTAAGTTTTTCCAATCTTCTATTATTCATATAAATAGGATATGAATGTTTTTCCTTTGTGATCTAGCTAGAAATCATTTCACAAGAAGGAAAATCATTTATTTTCCATATAAGTACAACATGCATTTAAAATATATCTTTCAAAAAAGCATTGTATGTTCATACAACTACATTTCAAAGATGCATAAACTATTTTAGTATAGGTTAAAAATATACATCTGTATCATTTCCTAGAATAGAATGTATAGATATGAGTATACTTAAAAAATTGAATGGGATTTTCTTAATAATCCCTATTGTATGGTTATAAATGTGTATGAAAATTGGCCATGTGTTGTGTTAAGTAAGAATATGAAAAAATAGATTAAAACCATCACATGATAGAACCAACCTCAAATTATGCACCTAATTTTCAAAATAATGATATTGAGAATAAAATTTCTGTTATGATAATCTATCTATCAGATGGAAGAACTCATCATTATCCTTATTTACCTAAATATCATGCCACTGTATATTTTTTGATATTTCTTTAGAAATGAAAATATTTTAGAGTCTAGTGATCAATGGAAATTTTCTTATTAATTTTTGTTTCCACACTAGATGGGGATCTATCATAATTTGGCTTCCATGAAGATGTTAGGTGAGAGGTTTCCACCAAGAATAAGCAGCAATCTTTCAGGAAAGCATGAATTTTGTATTTAGAAAATCCAAGTTGGTCAATTAACATCCATTCCATATAATGGTTTTTGAGGGATTATTTGAATCATATTGAAGTAATTACATTAAATTGGTAATAAAATAATCTATGGTATTATTATAAATTCCATACTTTGGTTTCCCATTAAACAATTGTATTAAAAATTCCAACTTTTTTTTTACTTTACTACATTTTTGATACACTTGAGACATGGAAGAATTATTTAATTTTTTTACCTTATTAATATCATCATTTCATTACATGCATCATGTGAACTCTTATAATTATATTATTTCATTAGTATAATTTATTTAACATGAATATGAATAAACATACATCGATCATTTAACAAATTCTCTAATTCAGTCCTCTCATTTAGATCATGAACATTTTGAGACTTCCTTTTCTATCTATTGTGATACCAAACATAATAGATTGTTTGGAAACCCATTTTTTATATGGTATCTATATTATTCATGAATTAACCAAGGTCTTCCAACATAATTATCACATGGGAAGTATATAATTCCTCTATTTTAATCATTTTTAAATGAAAATTCTAAAAAAATATCCAACTTTTTTTTGAAAATCAATTGAAATCTAATTAGTTTCATAAATCCAAATTTTATCCATTCTATTAAATAAATTTATATGTCATGCCCTGAAATCAATGAAATAATATTAAATTAAAATTTAACATACATTTAATGAAATGATATTTTCTCACTGTTTTTCAATCACATTGAAAAATATTAAACTAATATTTAAATCATATCAATTTTGAATGACTCTACATATTCATGCATAAATGAAAATTTTATCATGATTTAATATATAATTATAAAATTCTATTTTGAAATAATTAAAACTACATATTTATCACATATATCCTTAATTTATAACTCAATCCCATGACATTAAAAAATACTATATATATAAAACCATAATATTAGAATACATTATATCAATGAATAAAAAATATAAATAATACCACACAAGAATGTATATGTATGGAATAACTGAAAAACTAATACAAATTATAATTATAATTTAGAAGAAAAAAAATCATATAAAAAAAACCATCATATATATAGTGGTCTAATGCTCACAAGTTACAAACTAAACAAGGAATTATTTAATCATGGTCAATAACTATATTATATTAGTAATAAAATATGTAAGTGTTTAGTATGTAATTGGTCATAATAAATGTTTACTCAAATAACCCTACACAAAGCATATGGCATAACAAAAACATCTATTAAAGCATATCAAAAGAAAGGAAATACTTATTTATTGAAATATTTTCCCATATAATTAACATAATTTAAGGAATGTGTTCATGTAACCAAAAATAAATCCCATCCACATTCAATATTTTATAAAAACAAGATCAATTTTTATATTCAAACCATATATTACATTTTAAATCCAAACATTTTTAAAACCTAAAATTAATAATTTCAATTATTAAAATAAAAAATTGAAATGAATAAATTCATAACCCCTTAATTAATTTTAAAAATAAAAAATGTATAATAATAATTAATTATAAATTTACTTCATATATCACAAAAAATAATAAATTTATATTATATTTATATATAAGTAGAGAGTAACTAAATTTAAAAAAATACATCACCTACAATCATATTTTTTATGCATTAGAATAATATATATAACCAAAACTGAAAATATTTTAATGAATCAAGAAGAATACAAACATAAAATTATATAGTTCAGAGTTTTATAACTATGAAAAAAATGAAAGAAATTTTTGGAAGAAGATATAATGGATTTGGAACTTACCAATTTTATGTTCAAGAATAATGGAATCAAAACAATAACTGAGGAGTGGTCACCATGGATGGGTAAGAAAAGGGAAGGCCACTATTAGTGTTGAATATGGATGGGTGTGATATTAGAGGATGGGAGGCCATAGGTCTAGGATATGTGCTAAATCTTATACCAACATTTTTTTTAAAACCGTTGGTATAACCTTTCTCTAACAAGTGGTTTTTAAAAACCATTGGTATATCATCATCTATACCAATGGTTTAAGGAAACCATGGGTATAACCTTCCCATAAAAAGTCTATAACAATGGTAATTTTAAACCATTGGTATAATGGTACCTATACCAATGGTTTTCCAAAACTATTGGTATAAATACCATTTTCAGTTGTGTATGTCTCAGTGAAAGTAAATTGAGATGGAAGTCCTTAACTTATTTCCAAGATTAGTGAAATTCACTCTAACCTCCTATAAAAACATAAAGTTAATAATATAAATTTTGAACCATATTTAAATCTAAAACTATTTATAATTTTCATTTATAATCATTATCTGCATGTATATTAGTTTTTTATTCCTATTTTCCCATAACTGGTGTTTAAAGTTTTGACTGTTTGTAGTAGTCTAATAGGAGCGGTATCAATGTTCATTCTTATTCAAAAGTTTATCATTAAAATTACATTAATTTAACTGTAATGGATTATAAATAATTATTTATAAAGTATAAATTTCCATTCATTATTACTTTTTTTCTTTATCTTATAAGATAAAATTTATAATGAACATTCTTTGGTGATTTTCAACCAACGAAGGGATATTTCTTAATTAACGAGTTAAATATTGTTATATCCTTTCTAGAACCAAGGAAAAAATAATTATTTAAATAATTATATAATATTATAGAAGTAATTTATTTTTCATAATCATCCATGATATAGTTTCACAGCATTATTCATATAGGTGGTCAAACAGACCCAATCTTGAATATGATTTAACTTGATTGGTGAGTATAGTTATGATAGTGTTTTTTTGAAATAATATCATTATAAAAGAACCATAACTATTTTTTTATGGAAATAAAATATATTTACATATTTTTGGATAAAAAATAAAAAACTTGAAGAAAAACAAAAAAATGATTCTTCGTGGAGGCGGTAGTTTTCACAGCACACAATTAGCATTTTTGTTACATAAAAAATGATAGTGGTGGAAGTGGATAGTAAGTGATAATATTAAAATCATAAATAAATTATATCTAAAATATTTATTCACCAATCCCATCATTAAGGCCTATCATGAGAGGTGGTCTTGAAAAACTGAAAGCATCTCTTCATGGAGGTGGTAATCTGTGCACACGTACTAATGACAAATCTTGTTTTCATTAGTAGATGGAAGAGAATAAATAATGGTTATACCACTGTTATAATAACATATCAACACACTAATGGTCTTAAGGTTTTTATTATACTATATTTATGGTTGTTTTATAAGGGAAATATTAATAAATAAACTTTAAGAAAGATGTGATATTGACATTGAAATCATGAACATCCTATTTACAAAAGCCTTAAATTTGAGGGATTTAAGATAATTTCTATTGAAAATGAACATTATAGATTGTAAAGAAATTTAAGGAGAGTATATTTAGGTAGTTTTTGAAGTAAATTCTTAAATTGGAGTAAATTATTTAAGGTGTGGAAGTGGTACCCGTTTTATAAGTGAGAAAGATGGAATTTTTTATGGAAAAAATGGTAAGGGGTAAGAATGGAATGACATGAAAGTTAAGTGATTTAGGTGAGGGAATGATAGTAAGAAATTTATTTAAGACTTTAAAACCTAACATATTATTTCAAGAGGGTCGAAAGGTTGTGTTAATTGAGAAAGAAACACTCCATCTTAGATTAGTCATTTAAACACTTATTACACTTACTTAAATATTAATCATGTCAATTATTGTATTTAATAAAAATAAAAGTAGACCCTTATTACCATATTTCAACATGATGAATCCAAATTTAGGATCCATTTATTCTAATTTAATTTGTAAATAGGATAAAATTAACTTTTAAATCAAAAATTATGTTGTGTAGAACAAAAATTTATCTAGAAAAATGTCATTTTAATCATTAAGAATAATTAGTCTTATTTAACATATATTATGCATTAAACGAGTTTTTATTCATTTTCATATATTTTTAAAAATCATATTATATATTTTATTTAAAATTTATTCATTTAATTTAAAAAATACACAATATGTATAAATGTATTATTCTTTGAAAAATAATCAATTATCAGGGTAACTAATTTTTACCCATGGGAGCTTAATATTTCTGCCAAAAAATAAAGTGATCCTTATTAGATAATTTCAACCCTCTAATTTAAAATTTAAAATACATTTCATTTTATTCAATTAATAAAAACTAATTTTAAAATACTAATGTATAATGTATTAAAAAAATTATAAGAAAATATTACTTATTTTTTAAAATATCAAATATATGGTTTTAATTCAAACCTGATAGTTTAAAATATATAATGTTACATAAAATACAAATATTTGGACAATAAAAGGTTTCTTAAGTTTTTGGTTATTAAATACATTATATTTTCAAGAAAAATATTTTTCACTATAGCTGTATTGTAGCAAAACTATAGTAGTGGTGGAACTGTAGCACCAGTAACACTGTTGCAGCAGTGGGCAATGTGTAATAATTATAACAGTGTTAGTACTATAGTACGCACTATAGAAGATTGGGTACTGTAGTAATAATATTCACCATAGGGACTTTGGGAAAAAAATATGGGCCTTAAAGGCTATGTAATGGGATTTAGTGCCCACAGAGCCTATGTGCCACATAATGGGTTTCCTATACCAAAAAAAGAGGTATGTTGTTTCAATAAAAAATAGGCTTTGACCTAATTTGTTTTAAAAAAATAAAAAAAATTATAAAAATCATCTAAAAAATATTATTCTAATTTGACTATTATAATTCTAAAAATGTTATTAATTTTTTAAAACTAAATTTATAATGTTTGGGAATTCAATATTCAAATAAAAAAAATATAATTGAAGACTATTTATATTGATTAATAACATTGTTTTTAATGATAACTATTATTTATTCTTATTTATTATCAAGGAATATATATATTAGGTGAATGACAATTTATTTTAATGTATATTCATATCTAAAAGGGATATAAGTTTATTTTAATACACAAAGTAAAAATAAAAGGTTTTAAGTTTAAAATGAATTCTATATTGACATGCCCATTCGATTATATAGATAAAAACTACATATTGAAATCATACTAATTTATACTCAAAAAAAAAACATTATAAAATCAATATAATATATAAGGGTAAGATAACTAGTTGTGGTAGTCGCAGTTGGATATTCAACTAACATGGATTTTGGCAGTGAGTTCTACAAGCTTAAGTATTTCCTGTAAGTGATTCCTCTCATGTCTTAGTTGCTCAAGTTTAGCTTAGGCTTGGTCCAGGTTAAATCCTAGAGAATATACATTCCATATGGGCTTAGATAAATGGCCTTTTATAGAATACTTCCACTTCTAGATTCTATTTTCTCATTCTTTCTTTATTGATTTTGTGATATGATTTCTTTTATTTATACCATCTAATTTGATGGATAATTTTTTTCGGTCATATTTAATATTAAAAATATATCAAGGTTTTTTATTTTAATTTAATTTTCTATAGTGTGTAAAACACTCTATTTAATATATCATCTATTTAAGTATAAAATATAGTGAAATCTTAGGTTGTTACATGTTGAGTGGACTCCCCAGTTTAGAAATCCTACACCCAGATTTCCACAACACTTTTCCCCAAGTTAAACCATGTCTTTCAAGAGAAATTACTCTTGATGGTAACTTAGTTAAGTCAACCTAAAACATTCATTATAAATCCATGATAAATGAAAGTATCTTGGTGATATATAGACTAATAATTTAATCTATGATTGTATTCAAACCCAAGTTATAGAAGGTATTTACTAAGTTAAAATTTTATTTTTTGGATTTTATTTAACTTATATGTAAATATTATTTATTTTATTTTTTGCATGATTTATAATATTATGTGGATTTTATATAATTAATTAACCATTTATGATAAAATAATTTAAGCATAATTGATTAATTTTATTTCATATTTGCATGACTGTTAATTTATTGACTTTATGTGATCATGTTTAGTTATCTAAATAAACCACGAATAAGATAAATAAATAAATAAATACACACTTAAAAATAAAATAAATAAGTTATATGATATTGAGATTTTATTTGGTTGTTGGTTTATAGAGCAGAAGATAAACCAAACTTGACCCTAATGTAAAAAAACTCCTTGAGTCGATGCCTCCCTCAAGTGACATCATTCCACTATTAAACTATGTATCTCATTGGTTGGATCCAACTCCAATCAGGTTTTGAAATATCTACTCTCATTGAGTGATCCTGCCTTTACATATGCTTACTCACTCATAGGTGAGGGATACTGTGGGTTTAGCATTGAAAAAATTAAACCTTTGACCCACAAGACCATAAATAATAAAGGAAGAGGAGACGATACAAAAATCATTATATTTAATTTAATAGTAAATTATAACATAAAACTCATGAAATAATAATTAAATTAAATAAACACAACACATAAACTATTGATCAAGATCATGATCAATCACTACATGAAATGACTACACATTCAACATGATAAAATTCATATCAATTCATTATTTATTAAGATAAATTTACTCATTTTAATTAATTAATCATAGTTAATTAATTAATTAATTATCTTAATAATATGTAAAAATAGTATTTAATATTCCCAAACAATATAATTTTAAATAAATTAAATAAAATTAATTTTAATTTGAAACTATTGAGTACATGTCATGTAGTGATGGGGAACATAAGTTGTACTCTCTTGGTCAGATTAAATTAAGTATTATAATTTAATATATACATGAAATATACTATTGGTGACACTATATGTACCCTTATATGAATTATTAAACCCATTTCTGGAGTTTTACTCTTATAAGACATGTTATGTCACTTGATACAATGTCTGACTTATGTTCTGTATGGTTATTATTTTGTTCTATATACTTACACTCCATGTATTCCTACATAGCATGTCACAAAATACCTGACATGTTGTTTTGTGGGTCAATACATGTAGTTTACACGGTGTTTATGAACACATGACATTACATAAATATAATTTTCATGTTTAATTAGTAGTTACCATGAAGTACTTAGTGTGTACGATAACCATACACAACATGTATTTTGTAAAATTACATGTATAATAATTATTAAGCATTTAATTCCACACAACCCATTGAAAATCACCCATTGTGTACTTAGTGTTGAATAACACCCATTGCATATAGTGTACCACTACTTAAACACATTGTAGTTCAGTCTTGTTTTTACGTATCCATGTGATTGGCTCACATGACATGTCTATCTCGACATGGACCTTTCATGAGTTGGAATGAGTTACAGAGAATTTATAACCAACTAAATGTTGTGTAGTCCATTTCTAGACACTGACACAACATGATTAGGGACTTAACATGTATATTTCTTGGGTATTAATGTGTTTCAAAATATGTACAGATAGTTACCCACCATGTATGTCATGACCCACCTCCCTACCTCCCCACCTCCACTAGTAAACCTCCTAAGTTGGTAGTGAAGAGAAAAAGTGAACCCCTGAGTATTACTTCCAGTAGGCCCTGGGTTGGAGAATAGCATTGAGGGTATATAAACCACACACATGGGATATATTACCCTAAATAATGAATATATAGGATCCATATATAGGGAAAAAACAAAAAAAAACTCTATAACATAATATAAAATTAACCAAAATCAATAAAACCGATCTTATCAAATGATACAATAAAATTATTCAAAATAATGTACTAAAAGGAAAATCACTAAGGTCGTGACTCTACATTAACTCCAACATCCAAGATATTAATGATCAGATCGATCTCCAAAACCCTCCTAGAAAACTAAAACATAGTTTATATATATAGGTTGATAATAAAATTTATACTCATAAGTATCAAACCCAAAGTTGAAAAGACACTTCCATGACCGGTGAATAATCATTAAGATGGTGTGAGTCAATAATCCAAAACATTTTACATTTCCTTAGAGGAAAAACACTCATCACGTTGTTAAAGTGACTCCTGGTCACTTTCCACACACAAAAAAATAATTTCAAAGCATATTTTCAAGGTTCATCTCTCAAAATAAAAAGGAAGGCTAGTCTTTCTTATGATCCGAATTTCACCGTGATCATACTACCCACTAGTTTCAACAGCAAGTACAAGGAGGAGGGTTTATACTTGAAATCATATCATAAAATGTCTCTTAATAGTTTTATTTCTTCCTAAACCATTACAAATATAAATAATTTTATATCAACAAGAAAGAAGGTTTCTAGACATAGACTTAATTTAGTGAAATAGTGCTCCTTTTCCTTTACTTATTCAACCTATAAAGACTCAGGTATGATCTTTTCACTCTATGTCAACCACATAATCACTTATTATTCCTCATTTTTTCTTCTTATTTCTCTCTTATATTATTCTTCTATAACACCTTGATATTTTATGATATATTTCTCTTTAAATAAATTTAATTTCTTCGATATCCTCTGATACACGCAACCCCGAGTCTAGATGAACTGTAATATAGAATTTCATTATAACCTACCCATTAAATTGGTGGAATGAATAGGAATAACTAAATTTTAAAAATTTTGTATAAAAATTTTATATAAATTAAATATACTTATAAATAATTAATCAACTTTTACAAATGTATTTATATGATTCAAAAATACATTTTTCTCATATTTTTTATTTCTTTTTGTGAACAAATAATATAATTAATTTTATAAACTTTAGAAAATTTATTTGATAAAATTAACTTCATTTTTGAAATTTTTATGTTAAAATTAGCTTAGATTTAAATTTTTATAATTTTATGAAAATATTGAATTTTTTACGAATAGTGGAAAATACATAATTTTATTGAAAAATGCCTTTTCATTTTAAAAATTTACAAGGTTAATTTTTATAAATGGTTTTAAAAATATAAGTAGTTAAATTATATTATAATAATATAATTTAGGTAATTTGATTCAATTTTATGTTTAATTTTTATATAAAAACTTTTTATAATTAATTTTTTTTGGAAAATATATTTTTGTCATGTTTTGCGTGTTTAATTTTAAGTTAAATTATACAATTTTGTGAATTTAATTTGATAAAAAATATTCCATATTTAGAATAATAATTAATATTTTATAATAATTTCAATACAATTTTTTTGTTATAATGAATAGTAAAAAAAATTATTATCATGGTTAAGGTTAAAGAGGGTTTACCAGTGGGGTTAAACCAAGAGAGAAGTGTAATGTTTACAATTAAGATTATTTAAATAATATTTTATATAAATATTTAAAGCTAATATTATCCCAAATTAAAATATCATTCCATTTGGAATAATTTTTCTTGAGTATGATTTTATTATATTTTAATCTTTTTAGAAATTCCAAGTGTGTCCTCTCTACCACTTATAAAATGACACCCATACTTTCTCTTATTTACACCACTTTTAGCCATATAGATAGACCAAAACCTACACAATTATCTTTTAAAATTATATATACATGAAATATATGTTATTTTCTTCTTAAAAGACTATTCCAATGGTATTTTATGAAGGATCTAAAGGAAACCTTCTAAAGAAGAGTTAATTATCTTACTTGACCTCTTTCAATTTATTTTTTCTTTTACCTCATATAAATATATGGTATTAAATATAAAATAATATCTTCATTATCCTAAATATAATAAAATTTTATTATGATTATGTAACCACCAATATCCACCCACTTTTCCATCAAATGGGAAGTGAATGTATCGCTCGTGCATGCATGTGGACTACAACCTCTACATAACGATACAATTTATTTTCCGTTACCATCATTCATGGATGGTTATTATGATGGTTTTAATATTTATATATTATATTTATGAAATAATTATTCTTCTGTAATTATAATATCATATTTGCATTCTTACCTTTCCATCCGTTGGAAAGAGATAATGTTTCCCATGAGTATGTGTGGACCACCACCACCACAAGGCAATGCGATTATTTTTTATTTTATGATTTCAATGGAAGGTAATAATGATATATTTAATTAATATATATGATATGTATTTTATAATAATAATTTTATAAAGTTGAAATATTATTTAAATTTTGTTATTCCATCCATTGAAAAGTGAAAACAACATTGATGTATACGTACGGTGTAACGCTCCGACCCCTGTTTCCCACAGTGAGTGCATTATTTTAATACATTGGCATGATACAAGGAAATCATGTTCTGAAAGACCGATCAGTTTAGCAGTCTTGGAAATAGATTACATACATCAACTTCACATTACAATTACAAACATAAAATACAGCATAAATAGTCCTTTGAGAACACTATTGTTCCCTATTAGCTTAACCCTGCATATCAATCATAATACACTTCTTGGAAATCCTTGGAAAATAAAATATAAGAAAGGGGTGAGCTCAGATGCTCTGTAAGGGTAAACAATTTAACAAAATATAACATAAACAATAGGCATGGTGAATAATTGAAAACACAAGCCTTTACAAATAATAAACATGAACACTTTATGGAAGAAACATGAGATGAGTAAATAATTCCATAATAAAACATAGTTTCAGGTATTCTACTAGTCAAATAACCACATGAACCATCAATATTATTTTCATAATGAGGAATGTATAATTCCAGACATTCTGAAACATTTTTCCAAGGCCTCGACATGTCTAATTGCCTCATGAGACCTACTGATTCATCAGGGAGCTATATAGGGATCCACCCATCACTTACTATGTCTAATACATTCCTCATATGAAAATTTTAAAACATAACATAAAAATTAATATTATAACTATCAAACAAAGTGTCAATACTTTAACCATAAACTATGAATAGTATAAAAATAACACATCCATAGTCAAACATATCGCAAAACCATAAATACAATATGGAAGATTTGTATCATAATAAATCAACTTCTAACTAGTTTAAAATTCATAAAAGGATGTTTACATAGATGAAATGAAAACTATTTGAAAGAAATACCTCTTTCTATTTTGAAATCATTTAAAAGTCACATAATTATAAAAGAAAACATTTATTTTGAAAATATTCTTATAATATTTTAAGGGAAGATTCAACGATTTTATAATGGTGGAAAATATCCGCAACCTCTGTATAAGTAAAAAAAAGGCATTCTTACCTTAATTTTGTTGAAATGGTTATAAGGTACCTTGTTTGGAAAACAACAGAAAGATTCCTTTCAAACCATTTTATAAAAATTAAAACAATGCTATAAATTACTTTAACCCATATTCTAGTAAACAATATAAATGTTTTGAAATAAATTTTTAAGAAACACAGATGTGGATGATAAAGAGTTCCCAGTAGATACTTACATAAAAACAACCTCAGATAATAAAGAGATTGTGAAATTAACCCTTACCTTGCACTTTCCTTTGGTCGAGGGAACGTATAAACTCCTGTATAATGACCATAGTATGCTATTAAATTATACCAGAACCAGAACCATATTCATATTTATCATATCATACATGATTTATTTATGACTTTATACTACCCATTTAATAATGATTTTCATGTTAAATTAACATTTTAGGCGATAATCACTTTCTTTATCGTACGTGTTTTAACTTGTTATTCTTGATCGTATCACTTAGATCATGATTTAAATATTTCCAGAATATAAAAATTGATTTATATATCATATATATTTATAATATAAATATTTATAATAGATATATATATGAAATATAAGGAACCGTTTATAGATACGGTAGGTCATACACATGATTGGGATAAATTCATCAGATACCTTTACTCAACAGACATGGAAAAGGGAAAATCGTGGAGATAGGAGTGGTGATACTACGAATTAAAAACCCGGGGAACATAAAATAAATTTGGAGGATTTTATAGTGACAAAACGCCTCCCAAAAAAGTGGAAAGCAGATAGGGATGGAAAGTTCTATGAAGTTCCAGAGGCGGAGGCGGGTATGTCCCAGCCCCACCTAGAGCAATGAAAATCCTATGTTAGAACTATTGGGGGATTGAAAACCCAAGAACGGTTTGGATTATCTATCTACTTTGCGCAAAAAGTCTTCCTGATATGATTTTTTTGTCCGAAACCATGTTGGATAACAAGGACAACAATTACATCGCTCTCAAATGTGGTTTTCAGGGTTGCCTCCCGGTTCCCCGCCAAGGCCACTCAGGGGGACTGGCCCTTATTTGGAAGGAAAATGTCGACATTATAATCCTCTCATACTCAGCGCACCATGTGGCTGCATCCATCTATTATGACCACTCTCCACCTTGGAATTCTATGGGTTTCTATGGATGGACTTCACAAAATGACAAATGTAAATCCTTAGAACTTCTATGATATTTACGAAAAGGTATTACTGGACCTATACTCTTTGGAGGTGATTTCAATGAAATTCTGTTCCATCATGAAAAACATGGAGGAGCACATCGACCCCTTTCCTCGATGTCAATCTTTTGTAATGTTATCTCTAGGGCGGACTTGGACGATCTGGGCCATGCTAATAGCCCCTTCACCTGGTTTCAGGGGAACACAGAAAGCACACGCATCGCTGAGCATCTAGACAGATTTCTAGGATCGACGAAATGAACTAATATCTTCAAGATGTTTCATATCGCCCACTTGGCACCGAACTATTCGGACCATTTCCCTTTTGTTATTGACTCCTCTCATAGTGTCCACAATTCAAGATGTGGGTAACCCTTTCAGTTTGAAAGCTACTGGGCCAAAGACCATGAATGTGAAGAAGTTATCTGATCGTGTTGGTAGGGTGGAAGTGAAGACAACAATTTTAACCTCAAGCAGGTGGCTACTAAGATAATATTATGGAGCAATAAAATTTTTTGCCAACCTGACAAGCTGTGTAACTCCCTTGAATGACAAATCACTGGCCTCCTTACCCAACCCACAACGGATTATACTCTCTCCAAAATTGCTACTCTAAAAAGTGAACTGGATGCGGCTCTTCACATTAAAGAAGGCTTCTGGGCTATGCACGCATGAGAAATCCACATCAAATAAGGGGATGCAAACACCCGATACTTTCACCATAAGGCATCTTCCAGGCACCGCAAAAACAATATTTCGGTCCTCACCCACCCTAATGGGGGAACGGTGTCCAACATTGAAGGTATTCATGATATTATTTCATGTTATTTCCAAAACTCTACACTGTAAGAGATTCCATCTTATTATCAGAGGTTGAATCCTGCATCAAACATGTGATTACCGACGAGATGGAATGCCGAATCACAAAAGACTTCTCAGATGATGAGATTATTCAAGATCTCAAACAAATCCACTCCACAAAAGCCCCCGGTCCTAATGGCTTCTATGCTCTCTTATTTAATAAATATAGGCACATTATCAGACCAGATATATGTGCACTAATGAAAGGAATTTGGGATGGGGAAATTAACCTCTTCTTTATGAATGAGACAATTCTCACCCACAACCCAAAGATCAAGAAACCCCTTTCGGCCTTAGTCTTCAGGCCTATCAATCTCTTTAATGTATCCTACCATATTTTCTAAAAGGTCCTTTCTAATCGTATATGCACGTGGTTACCTGCTATCATCTCTAAAAATAAAAGTGCTTTCGTAGTAAAGAGGCTTATCACATATAATTCCATCGTGGACCATGAAGTGTTTCATTCTATGAAAACACGATCTATTGTGAAAAGAGTCATTATGGACTGGAAACTAGATATGACTAAGGCCTATGATCGAGTGGAATGGCACTTTCTCTAGGCCGTCATGACAAAAATGGGTTTCTGTCCCAAATGGACAGATATGATCTTGTAATGTATTTCTTCTGTCTCTTTTTAGATTAACATCAATGGTGGACTCACCCAAGGCTTCTCACCCACCCGTGGCCTCCGCGAGGGAGGTCCCCTTTCCCCCTTTCTCTTTATCCTGGTGGCTTATGTCTTCTCTAACCTCATTTCCTTGGCTGCTTCCTCAAAAGGGCTACATGGGGAAAAGGTTTGTCAGGCCAGCCCACCTATCTCGCACCTCTTCTTTACCGACGACTGCCTTCTATTCTCTAGAGCGACCCATAATGAATTCATTGCTATCTTCCAGTTGATCCACCTTTATGAGAGGGAATCTGGACAAGCGATCAATCCATCCAATTCAGAAATATCTTTCAGTTCTAGCATCCCACCGACCAAGAGAGAAGATCTTTTTCTTACTGCAGTCATTCAAATGGTTGACAAACACAAAAAATACATTGGGATTCCCACTATTTTTGGTCACTCAAAAAAAGAAATCTTCTCATCTATGGTGGATATAATTGAGAAAAAATCCAAGGTTGGACCCCGAAAATAATCTCTAAAGCGGGTAAGGAAACACTCATCAAAGCCGCTCTTTAGTCCATCCCTAGCTATATTATGTCCCTGTTCAAGATTCTTGGCACGTTTGTTGACCATATCCACTCCCGCATCACTAAATTCTGGTTGGTCCATAACAATGGTAGTAAGAAAACTCACTAGATTGCTTGGAATTCACTTGGAACCCCTAAAATAGGCAGTGGAATTGTATTTCGAGACCTCTGACTCTTTAATGATGCTCTTCTGGCTAAATAAGGCTGGAACCTCATGATTCATCCATATTCTCTCTGTGCACGGATTCTTCATGCAAAATACTTTCCCCACTCAGATTTTCAGAATTCATATTTTGGCCCCCGCCCCAGCTTTCTATAGAGAAGCCTTTGGGGATCACGAACTTTACTTAATAAAGGGATGGGCTGGAGGGTCATAGATGGTATGAAAATTAATATGTGGACCAATCCCTGGATGATTGATAAATATGGAATACAAGCTGGTTCAACATAAGGGACATAAGGATCATTCTTATCATCCCTTGTGTGTGGAATGCGGGGCCAGACTGTCCCTTTTGGAGTAATGATTTATCTGGATCTTATACAGTGAAGTCAGGGTACAGGATTGCACTCGATACTCAAATCGAGGAAAGGGGAGGGCTCTAGAAAACCCTTTAGCATCTTGAGGTCCCCACAAAAATCCGTTTTTTCTTGTGGCAGGTTTACACAGGTATTATTCCCACCATGGATTTCCTCACCTTATGACTTTTCACGAATGACAAGCAATGTCCCATCTGCTCGGGTGTTCTTGAATATCCTCTTCATGTGATCACCCAGTTCCCGGGGGTGGAAAAAATCTGGACATTTTGGGGCTCTGATGTAGAGATTTTTCTCGATATGGCGTCGTACCTTCTGACACTGCTGATGTTGTGGTCATTTTCTTTCACTGCAAACAAAGTTGCTTCATTATGCATCATGGAAAGGATCGTTTGGGCACGATGCAATGAATTCATCTTTAATCACACTACAAAGCCCCCCAGGTTCTGGATTGAACGAGATACATCCTAGATTGAGGGGTGGAATCGGGACTCTGACCATCATGGGCTCTCTGTCACTCACACAACTACTTCAAGATGGTACCCTCCCCCAGAAGGGATCCTCAAGATTAACATTGATGCAACTCTCTCTATGGATGTAATTGTCAGAATTGGACTTGTGGCACAGTATTTTCATGGTCAAATAATTTCTGCCAAACATGAATAAAACCACACTATCTGGGAGCCCGTTATTGTTGAATCCCTCGTTGTACTTTCCGGACTGACTTTCACAAAAGATCATGGATGGGAAGATATTCACATTGAATCTGATTGCCTCACCATCATCAATGCTATCGGGCTTAATGATACCGACCTTCATTCTTTTGGCCCCATTATCAGGAACATCCAGTCTCTCAGTCAAAGATTCACAACCTTCTCCTTCTCCTTAATTAAAAGGAATGGAAATAAATCAGTCCATCACCTGGCTTCTTTCAGCATGTCCGGCGTGAATCATATCTAGCTTGATCACTTCCCTTTCTGGTTACATGAATTTATAACTGCTGACCTCTGTGATTAATATATCATCTTCCTTTGTCAAAAAAATACATATATATATATATATCTATAGTAGCATTATTATGTCATATATTAAATAATTATTAATAATATATATTTTTATAATCATCATTGAATGGTGAACGTGGGAATGAATTTCATCGCGTTTTGGAGACGGTAATCCGTACGTACGCACAAGCGACAATATCATTATATTGATTGTGAAATCATATGTAATTGGATGGCATATCATATATAATAAATCATTGACATGGAATATTTATTATTTAATCAAGTTATACTCAGTATTATACTCATCCAAATAATGAAGTGTTTGAATAAGAAACTACACCACGACGTAGAGACGGTAAGCCTTACGTACACACATATGGTGACTTTGTCATTTATAGGATGTAAAAAATAACAAATTTGGTTGTACCATATTTATAATAAAATCAAAGTATTTAGAAGGTACTGGAGTTATTATTTTTCTATGGAAACAACAAGTAAAGAGAAAGTGGAAGAAGAAAAGAACTTGAAAGAGGGTAGTGAAAGTATTACCTCTTCTTCGGGTGTTTCCTTTTAAGTTGATCAAAAGAGATCCTTAAGCTGTCTTTCTGATCAAAGTAAGGCCTCTAGGTTGAAGGGAGTATATTTTAGAGGATATTTGGTTAGGGTTTGGCTGATACAAATAGCTTTGAAGGTTTTAAATTAAGAGAAGGGTAAGTACCCTTTTATAAGAGAGGTGAGGGTCACTTTAGAAAAAACTTGAAATATTATTTTATAATAAAATAATTTTTGGTTTCTAATGGCTAAAAAATGATTCATTTCTAAGATAAGGTGGGGGTGGGTCGAAAACCTCTCAACCAATAGGTTTTAGACAGGTTTAGGTCATCATATTAACCTTATCTTTTAGATTTAACTCTTACTTAAATTGCTTAACTTTTACCGTGTCTTCTTATATTCTTACACTATATGGTTAATAAAATTACTCTAAACTTCCAAGTGAACCTAAAGTGGTTCATTAATGACATAAAAAATATTTTTTAAGCTCTTTTTCTGAAACATATATTTTTGGGAATATTATATCAACCAATAATATAGTATTTGTTTTAAAAATTAATTTATGTCAATTTTGACACTATTTGGTATTTTGTTTTTGTGAAAGTCATAACAACCTTATCACTTAGAAAAAAATTTATATAATCAACCATATAATGTCATATTAACTAATAAAATTCATTTATGTCATCAAAACTTTAAATTTTATTTATTTTAATATTTATAATACAATTTATTTGATTCTTTCATTAATAATGTAATTACTGCATCATCATTGGGTCATAAATAAATTAAATTATTTAATGTCTAAAAATTATAAATAAAATACCATTAAGTAGGAAATATTTTTATATTTATAATTAATATTTATAGTCAAATTTATAGTGTGTGTAACCCTATATTAAAAATGGTTTAGTTATTAAACATTAAATTTAACACTTTTAAATCTTCTTCAAATAAAATAATAATAAATGTCCTAATCTAATCAAAGTGGACCTAAGAGGATCATATTTTAATCCTAAGGTTGTTTTTGGTTTAATTATAGTAATCTAATAGAATTATTTCATGTGTTAGGGTAATTATAATATCATTTTTTACCCTTAATTACCCTATTTACTTTTAACCGCGGTAAATAAAAGTCAAAAGTTACTATTCAAAAAAAATTATTTTCATCCTATTGAACCACATTTTACTTACTGATGTCAACCGTGTTTTTGTATTTTTTAAATTCAACTCACAGAAGAGGTAAAATTAAGTTTTATGCAAATGTGCAAATGCTTCTAGAAGGTGGGTAAAAAATGTTAAAAAGTTCAATAAAATTTTATACATCTAATTTTATTATAAAATGACTCCAATGAATTAAATTGAACTTATATAGGTATTATATATATATTCTGAATTAAAATAAATTTAAATAAAATAAATAATTATTTAAATAAAAAGTCTGTTTTAAATAAGAACGAAGTGTTTTTCACTATTCATCAAAAATTGAAAGTTTTTCAAAAAATACCAAAAATTCACCATAAGCTAATTTTAATATTCTAAATTCAAAAATGAATTATATTTTACCATATTAAAATCATATTAGTTTCATTTATTAATTTTAAATTAATTCCTGTTGTCAAAACCAAAAAGTGGGTTTTTAAAAAGTAAAAACTATCAAAATATTGACATGTGTTTATGTCAAATTTAAATGTGAAATTATATATAATGACTTATATGTATTAAATTATAAAAATATAATCTAATTATATTTACAAACCATTCAAATTTATAATTGAACACTATAAATTATTTTTATTAAAAAAGATGTTTTCAATTAAAATTTAGTATTTTTCACTATTCACCTAAATATGAAAGTTATGAGAAAAACACCAAAAATTTATCAAAATTAAATTTTTATGTCCCTATTATAAAGGAAAAGTTTATTTTGTCAAATTGAATATATAAAAGTGTCAAATACCGGATTTAAAAATGGTTTTTCATTAAAAGGTGGTAAAATTTCATTTTCTGAAAAATACTTCTTTTATTTGAAAAAATGAATTTGTTCTTATATTATGTCTACGAAACACATAATATAGATGTTAAAATTTATATAGAATATAAAAAACTCAAAATGTAGATAATACTATTCATAACCGCTTTTGAACAACCCGTTTGGTAAGTCATGGTGTGCTCGAACTCGGTGTTGCGTGTAGTGCAAGTTATTTAATTACTTTGAAGAAATAACATACTATGAAATCTTGGGGTGTTACATTCAGCCTACCATCTCCATGAACAATGTAAATAGTTTTTAAATATATACCTTGTATAGATGATTATAAATGTGTATATAATGAATATATAAAATATTTATATCATTAATAATTTTATTGATATTATGGAACTATGAGAAATATATAAATAAAAAAACCACCAAACTAAAAATTACATGATAAATGAGTCAGTTAATACTGAGAAAAGATGATTTTAATAAATAATTATTAATAAAAAGGTTTTGAAATGTTTTAAGTGGATCATATATTATATTATAATCATGTATACGATTATTTTATATAAGTATAATAAATTTAAATATATTATTTAGGAGGTTAAAATCACTTAAAAGTTAAGTCAATTGTGAGGTAAGGGTTTATTTAGAAATATCGTTATTTTTATGGATTTATTATATTTAAGTATCCAATAGGATTATTTTTTGATATTTATATATTTAAATAAATACATATATTATCCTCTATTTATTTCTATAAATTATTGTTTTATTTTCATTTTGTTTATTTTGAATAACTCAAGAGTATAAAATAATGTTTTTAATGAAAGGCGACTTTATTTATATCTTCGATCAATAGTCCTTTTTCTTCGATATACATGTTTTCTAAAATGATTTTAAGGATGTTTTTAATAATATTCAATGATTATATCAATTGAATTTTACCCATGATTAAATTTTTAAAAAGGTTTTAAATGGAATCTTCTTATCATTTTCTGAATGAGGTACTATTGAATTTTTATGGAAAATGTAAAAGGAATCTTTTTTCTAACATACACAAAATTAATGAAATTATCTGCCATAGTGGCCACCCAGTGTTTTAAAGATTAATTTTAAAATATCCATAATTATTTTCAAAGAAAAGTCCTTTAATAATATTTTATAAATTTTAACATTTTGAATAAGTGTTTTCAAAATGAAAAGTTTGCTTTTCTCAAAAAAATTTCCCACGACCTTTTTAAATTATTTTCATCCATGTCAACATACATTATTTAATATTATGGTTTATTAGGGTTATTCTCTAATGATAATAGCCACCACATTTCTTTGGATGACTTATGATCGATTTGAATGGATAAAGTATTGACTCTTCATATTTTATTTCTTCTAATGCAGAGAGTTATTGGTTATTATGGAATTTTGATTAGGTTGTATTGTTTATTAATATGATGAATACATTAGACTTATTAAATTAATGGTGGGAACTATAATTAAAAATCCCCTTGATGTATCAGTAGGTCTCATGATAAAAAATAGGTTGTGTATTTGGATGATGCCTTACCCATTTATGTAACATGTCTTGGCATAAGGAATCGACTATAAGTTTAAGATGTATTATATTATGAATTACATCATTATAAATTTTTTATTAATTTATATGTGATTATTTTAATAGTTACAATATATATGTATAAGTTTTAATCTATTATTATTTATATGGAATTTTTTGATCATCATATATTCCTTCCATATTATTCATACCTTATTTATTTTATGTTATCTTTATTTATATTCATATCCTTAATAAGAATATTAGACCACCCATTTCTTTTTTCCTTTCCCTAGGATACTAGGAAGTGTACTATGAATGATATATAAATAAATTCTAGAGAGGAAAATGATTCTCTCAATGAAAAAACAATTTTGTATTTTATGTTTTCAAATTTAATGTGATATTCAAGTATGTTTCTAGTTTACCAAGACTAATAACTATTCAATCCTTTAGTATGAAATTTATTTTATATATTTACAATATAATAAAGTAACTACTAACTCTGAGATATTAGGGTTGTGGTATTTATTATTTCTATCAGATCAAGTTTAATAGAAACCATGGTAATTAGATTTAGGATATTATAGATTGGAAAACATAACACTATGTTAGAATTTTAGGATATATATAATTGTAGAATAATATCATAATGTTTTTGGTAAGGTGTAGATTTTTTGTTTTCCAAGTGATACATACCTATTTGGATACTACAAGTGGATGTGGTTTTAGAATAAATTAATTTAGGGGTAATAACCCTGAAAAGAATTAGTACAGTATATCTCTATCAAAATTCTAACACATGATGAATGAGCCCTTTCTACACACTTATTTTGACACTATCGGGACATATTATTATATTAATTAACATTTTACTTAAAAACCACTATTGAATATTTATAAATTATTTTTTAATTTGATAATGTTACCAAAGAAATCAAGATTATGATTATGATATTATTTGTGAATGAATTTTAAATTATGTTAAGTGTATCCCTAGATTGAAAATTATACATTATGATTCATAATGTTATGATATGATCTTGTGTATGTAATTGTTTAGAAATGGGACATAGGTGAAGAAATGGAAACCTTATCAATGGATATAATCTTTGTAGAGATATCCTTCTTGGGAAATATAATAGAGCTGAAGATATAACTAAGAAATTATAACTATATTTGGGAAGATACCTCAAGATATGACCAATAAACCTACCTGTATGTATCATCTTATTAATACTCAATGTGGTGGAATAATTTTTATACCATTTTATGTGATAAGAACCTCTATAATTCCAAGGAACAAAATATCCATTTGTTATTGAGCAATGGAAAAGTTCCTTAGAAAATATATTCCTCACTTTGGGAAATAATGAAAGGGATTAGATTTTCATGTAAGTTTATTATCTCATATGGGATGAAGATTGATGTTGGTCATTGATTCAAAACACCAAGGATGTGGAGGAAATAGAGATCATGGAGTGAAAAGATTTCAATATACTTTTCCTGAAAAGATATTTTCCTTACGAATAGTGTGCAGATATTTAGAGACAATTCTTGAGACTAAGACAAAAAGAGGTGGAAAATGTGGTTACATATGAAGATAACATTACAATGTTATCAAAAAATTCTATGGACTATAAAATAATCCAAAGATTAATATTGACCATATATTTGATGTGATAAAGCCAATCCTTCACAAGTAACTATTCTCCCAAACATTCTCATCATATGAGGATATAATAGCATGTTCTTTGAAGATAGATAAATAATTCTCCAAGTATTATGGATTCAAAATAATTCACGAGAAGAAGAGGATGGATAAGAAAAGAATAGATAAGGGGGAGAAGATAAAGGTGTATTATCTAACATGTTTTACTAGAAAAATCATGGAACATTCTTAAAGGAAAAAGTAGTTTTCTAAATTTTTGCAGAAAAAGGTTATCATGATAAAGATTGAAAGGGTAAGGTAGAAACCATCAAATTATAGTGATTTAACCACAATGAGAATAGACACTATTCTAACCAATACCAAAAACATAAAGGGAAACTTACCATAGAACAAGCCAAGGGGAGAAGGCAATGCTTATACAATTACTACAACTGAAGTGTAAGTTCCTAGTGATGCTGTGAAAAGTAAAATTATCATCCACTCTAGGATTATAATTTTTTATTTTATTTAGATCCAAAACACTCTTCTATATCTGATTATTTTTTCAAAGGTATCAAATCATCATCACAATGATTATATGGTGAGTTAGAAGTAAATACTTTTAATGGCAGGATGACCACATCTCAATTTTATAGCTTCTCTATAATAGTAGTTTATGGGAATCTGTTTCATAAAAATACTATTGTTATTCATCTAGTTTAATTTGATTTAATTTTGGGTATAAATTGGCTCTCTTAGTATAGATACCATATCAATTGTTGATGAGGAAAGTTACATTCGATATCCTAAACTATCCTTTGATGGTATATCAATGTGAGGATGAACCCAAAATTACAATGGAAATTAATTCCATCATATAGGTTTTTAATTCCTATTCATAAGGGATATTTATCTAATATAGTTGGAGAAAAACTCAAAATTGAGGATATTCCTATTAAATGGGAGTTTTTTATGTATTCTCTAAGGAATTTACTAGTCTTCCCCTGAATCATGAAGTTGAATTTCTAATAGAACCCATACCTAATGCTACACCTATATTAGATAATTCTTATATAATGAATACAATTGAGTTGTAGGTATTAAAGAATTAACTCATGTAGAATCTAAATAAGGGATTCATTTAGCCTAGTGTTTCTCTATGGGGTGAAATTGTTCTATTTGTTAAGAATAAATATGGGTCAATGAATCTTGTTATTAATTACTGGGAACTTGAAAATATCATTATTAAGAATGAGTATCATCTAACTCATATCAATGATCAATTTGATGAATTAAGTGGAGTTATAAATTTTTCTCTGATAGATCATTGATCTGGATATCATCAGTTATGGGTAAAAGGGAGGATATACCCAAGACAACTTTCCATATGAGGTATGATCGTTATTAATTTATATTAATTCCCTTTAGACTTACCAATAATCCTGTTATCTTCATCGATTTAATGAATAGAGTCTTCAGAGATTACCTTGATCACTTTGTGGTAATATTTATAGAAGATATTATTATATATTAAAAGTTAAAGGAAGACCATGAATAATATTTAATTTTTGTGATGAAGACCCTGGGGAAGGATTAGTTGTATACTAAATTTATTAAGTGTGATTTTTTTTAGAAAGTTTCATTATTTGTTCATATAATCTTAAGTATGGGTATATCAGTGTATTTATCAAAGATGGAAGTTATTGAGTAATGACCTATAACAACCATGATATTTGAGATATGTAGTTTTCTTGGGTTTGATGGATACTACTAGTGCTTTGTGAGATATTTCTTATGACTATCTATTCCACTCATCTAGTTGAATTGAAAGGGGGTTATGTTCTTGTGGATATATGAATGTGAAGATAATTTCAAAGAACAAAATAAAAGGTTGGTGAATGCACTTATGCTTACACAACTCTATTGTGGAGAATATTTTTTTTCATATATTGTGACACCTCAAATAAAGGACTGGGATTTTTCCTCATACATAATGACATGATGATGGCATATGAATCTCACTAATTAAAAATTAATGAGAAAAATTAATCAACACTAGATTTTGAGTCAGAGTCACTAATTTTTTCATTAAAGGTATAATGAAGTTATATATAAAATAAATAGTATTATATATATATACTAATAATAAAGTTTTAAAGTATATATTTACATAGAAAGAGTTGAATATTCACCAGAGAAGATGGTTGGATTTGATCAGTGTTTATGATTGATCAATACATTAAAACCCCAGGAAGGCGAAAAAGGTGGACGATGCTCTGAGTGGGAAAGACCATGCTAGTTTATTAATGAAAAAAATTGAAAGAGATCCAAAATTTATGTATTTATAGAATATGAATCTTGAAATTATGAGGAAAGGTGATAGATCTTATATTTATCAGATGAATTCTCAACCATCAAGGCATGATAGAATTAAGAAGGCATATAAGGAAGATATAGAATTATAGAAGAAGGTGAGGAATGTTCTTGACTCCAACCATGATCTTGCTAGAATGATAATTTTTTCAAACTAAGCATGTGTCCTATCAATACCATAGTTGAAAAATCATATGCTGGATGAAGCTGATATATCATTTTTCTCTATTAATACAATAATTATGAATATTTATAGAGATATAAAAGAGTATTTAAGGTGGGATAACATAAAATGGTATATTTTAGAGCATGTATCCCAATAACTAGTATGTTAACAATATAATTATGAGAGATATAATGATAAGGTTATTTTACAAACATTACCCATACTAAAATGGGAATGAGAAAACAAGACCATATATTTCATCATTGGACTCCCCAAAACATCTAAAGGCCACAATTTCATATGGGTTTTAGTTGATCACCTTATTAAATTAAAAAAAAAATCTATTCAAAAATATTTATCTATCTATAAAATAAATCTATTATATATTGAGGATGTATTGATATTTAATGGATTAAAAATCTCTATTATAACTGATTAGGATTCATGGTTTACTTTCAAGTTTTGGTGAAGTCTTTAGAAATATCTTGATTCAATGTTATGTTTTAGTAATACTTATCATCCTTAGATATATATTTAGTCTGAGAAAACCATTCAAACACTAGAGAATTATATGAGTTCATTTTCTACGGATTTCAAATGTGGTTGGGAACAACATCTTTATTTAGTTGAGTTTTTCCACAATAATAGATTTCACTTGAGCATTCAGATGGATCCTTGTTAATCCATCTATGGAAAGTAGTGTAGAAAAACAATTTATTAGGATGAAGTATGATAAATAATGAAATTTGGAACTAAGTTAACTTTGGATATGGTAGATAAGTTTATAGTCATTCATTAGCACATTAAGGCAACATAGAGTCAATAAAAAAGTTTTGCAAACAATCATCATTGAAATATAGAATTTGAAGTTGGTGAGAAGGTGTTATTATGAATTTCTCCATGTAATAAGGTTATAAGTTTCATAAATAAGGGAAATATGATCCCTATGTATATTTAACACTTTTATATTTTTAATCATGTAGAGATGGTAGCTTGTATCTTATCGCATCCACCTCACCTCTATAAAGTTTATAATGTGTTACATGCATCTCTCATAGGAAAGTACATACTTGATACTTCCCATTTACTGAAATAAGAGGTCATACCACTATAGAATTATCTTTCCTATGAATAATGACCATTATAAATCACGAATCATTGAGAAAAAGTTCTATAGAACATGACTACTGACCTGGTTAAAGTTTTCTGAAGGAATCATAAATTTGAAGAAGCTACATGGGAACCTAATGATGTGAAAAAATATATATATCCTCATGTTTTTATATTAGAGTGACGAAATTTTTACTGAGTAATTCATTTTAATGGTATTATAATACAACACATTGATATTTTATGATATATTTCTCTTAATTTCTTTAATATTTTTTGATAAACACAACCATGAGTCTAGATGAATCGTAATATAATATATTGTTATAACCTAGACCTTAAATTGGAAGAATTAATATGAATATCAAAATTTTGAAAATTATTTATAATGTATTTATATAAATTAAATATATTGATAAATAGGAACACAATTTTTACTAGTCTTTATATGCTTCAAAAATACATTTTTCCTCAAAAATGATTTTTATTACTTTTTATGAACAAATAATATAATTAAATTTTCACACTATTAGAATTTTTTTTGAAAAAATTAACTTCATTTTAAAAATAATAATCTCAAAATTAACTTGTATTGAAATTTTGATAATTTTTCGAAAAGATTGATTTTTCGATTGATAGTTAAAAATACTAATTTTTATTAAAAACTGTCATTTTGTTTAAAGAACATAAAAAGTTATATTTTTTATAAATTGGTTTTACAAGTATCACTTGTTTTATTATATTATTAATAATCCAATTTACATTTTTATAATCAAATTTATTTTGAATTTTGATATAAAATCTTTTTAAACTTGAGAAAACAATTCTTGGAAAATCGTCTTTCATCGGACTTTTCAAGTTTAATTTTAAAATAAATTATACCACTTATATGAATTTAATTTTATAAAATGACTTCCATATTTTTAATCATTATAATTATTATTATCTAATAATTTCAACTAAATTTCCTTTCACAATAAATAGTAAAAATTTGTTACTACGGTTAAGGTTAAAAATAATTTATCAGGGGGAGTTAAACCAAGAGATAAAGGTAATTTTTCTAATTAATCATGTATAAATACCATTTTATCTACATATTTATTCATAATACTATAATATATCCTAATCTATAACTATTTTGAATAATTATTTTGAGTATAATTTTATTATATTTTAATCTTTTAAGAAATTCCAAGTGTGTCCTTCCCCACACTTATAAAAGGACTCCCATCCTTTATCTTCTTTAAAACAATTCATTTAGCTCAATAAAAACTTATATAATTTTCTTCTTAACTTCCATACACTTTATAAATAGGTTTTGGTATTCTTAAAAGACTATTCCAAGTGTCCATAAGTAAGAATCTCAAGGATGCCTACCGAAGAAGAGGAAATCATCTTACCCATACTATTTCAATTTATTTCTTAGTATAACTCCTATAAATATAGGTTATTAGTCATAAAATAATAAATTTACTATCCTAAATATACATAAATATTATAATTTTTTAACCACTAATATCCACTTTTTTCCATCGAATGTATCACTTGTACGTATATGTGGACTACCGTGTCCATGTAGTGATACAATTCAATTTCCATCACCATAATTCATGGATGGTTTCTATGATGAATTTAATTTTTATATATCATATTCATGAAATAATTATTATTATTAAGTTATAATATCATATATACCTTCTTACCTTTCCATCTGTTGGTAAATAATAACAACGCTTGTGCATACGTGTGGATTACCACCTCTATAAAGTGATGTAATTAGTTTTGAATTTCCACTTTACATGGATGGTAATAATGATATATTTAATAAATATATATGATATATATGATATAATAGTGATTCTATAATGTTTAAATATTAATTAACTTTATTTAATTCCATCTATTGAAATGCTAAAGCAACATTCACGCGTACGTATGACCTACCATCTCCGTGAACAGTGTAAATAATTTTTCAATATATAAATTTTATGGATGATTATATATATATATATAATGAATATATATTATATTTAAATAATGAATAAAATTCTTTAGATGATGGAGCTATGAAAAAAATTCAAGGGTCAAAACTATCGAACCAAAACTTTCATGAAAAACGAGACAATTAACACTTGGAAATAATGATTTTAATTAAGATTTATTAATAAATGAGTTTTAAAACTTTATAAGTGGATCATATATAATATTATAAGTATTTATATGGTCATTTTATAGATTTATCATAAATTTAAATTTATTATACCGAAGGTTAAAATCATTTATGATGATATTCAGACCTGAGGTAAGGGTTTATTTTATAATCTCATCATTATTGAAATTTGTTTAAGTTTAAGTCTCTTTTGGGGTAATTGTTTGATATTTATATATTAAAAATAATATATTTTATTCTTATCTAGTTATTTATTGAAATTAAAAGTTTTCCTTTCATTTTATTCTCTTTATGAAATCAAGAGGTGGAAAGACTATTTTTAAGGAAAACTGACTTTATTTCTCTCTTTAGTCGAAATTTCTTTTTCTTCCATATCCATGTTTTTTCAAAAATGTTTTAAATATGTTTCTAAAAATATTAAATGATTATTAATTTCATTTTTACCCATGATTAACTTTTTACAAATGTTTTAAAGGGAATTTTATTATTATTTTCCAAATTATGAACTTTTAACTTTTTATGGAAAATGTAAAAGGAATATTTATTTTAATGCAGGAAACATGAATGGAATTCTATTACAACATGAACACTTAATGTTTTGAAGCATATGATAAATATTTTCATAGTTATTTAAAAATAAAATGATTTTTATAATATTTTTTAAAAAAATTAATAAGTTATTTCAAAATGAAATGGGTATTTTCCCTAAGAAAATTTTCAGTGAACTTTTTAAAGTATTTCCTTATATTTCAGTATAATTTTTGAATCTTATAATTTATTTAGGGTTATAATATAATGATAACATCAATCATATTCGTTTATATGTATTATGATCAATTTTAATGGGGAAATTATTGACATTCCATGTGCTAGTTCTTCAAATAAAAACAGTTATTGATTATTAAGGTATGTTGATGAAGTTATATTGTTTATTAATACAAAAAAATGTATTGGACTTATTAATTGATGGATATGACCTAAAATTAAATAGATCTTTGATACATTAATAAGTATCATGAGATAAAACTATTTGGGTATTTGGTTAAGGCCATACACATTTATGTAAGATATCTTAGCACGAGGCCTCAAAGGTAAGTTTAAGATGTATAGTCTTATGCATTCTGTCATTATGAAATCAATTATTAATGTCCATATGATAATTTAAATAGTTATAATATCTATGGAGAAGTTTAAATATCATGTGATAATTTATATTATATTATTTGATTATTATTTATTCTTACTATATTACTCACACATTATTTGTCTTTTATAGTACACATACCTTAATGAGCAACTTAGGTCACCAATTTCTTATGTTTACTTTCCCCAAGTTTCCATGAAGTGTGTTATGATTGATATTCAAGGATATTCTTAAGGTGATAATGATGTTCTCAAATAAAACACTATGTTTCTTTCATTTTCTAAAATTTAATGTTAGGTTTAAGTATGTATTATGATTAATATTCAAGGATATTCTTGAAAAAAAGTTTGGTTGAAACCATATTGTTCAAACTATTCTAAACCAGTCGGAAACCATCATTTATTGACATGATGGTCACTACATTCTGGTGAAAAACTTCTGGCTGATTTAACTCCAAAATACCAAACATTGCGACATACACCATGGTCAGGATGGATGTATTGGATTACAACTCCTCCTATAAACCACCAATTTTTCCATCATGGGCATCATCTCTTGCCTCTACCCATTTTGGATTTCTTCTCCAACTATCAACCACATCCTCCTTCAGAAACCACCTCACCTATAGTGGGATTTCTTATTTCACATAGGTACACTGGAAGACCAGTAAAGGGACTACCATGGGCGTGGCCCCATTCGAGTTGCCTATTTTGGTCATGCTTCTTTTCACCATTTCCATGTTATAAGTGTGTCCTCACATAGAATTATTATCCAAATTAACCATGAACACCTCTAGGTTGTGGCCTTCCTATGTTGGGAAATCCCTTAATTAATATTTATAAAAACCTGAATCATGATAATCTAATCATGATGTTTATAACCTTAAAAATAATTTCACATGGAATCATATGATTTTACTTTGAATAAGATTTATGTAATGATAGTAAAATCCAACACACTAAATAATATCCTATTTACCAATTCTTCAACCTCACATATCACAATAACCATCCCAACACCTCTTGGGCCCAATAAAAGTATCTTGTGACAATGTGAAAAGAGAATAATAATGAACTAGTGAATAAACAACATAACCAATAAGAACCTAAGATATGTCAAATATCTCTCCCAACCTCAACAAGTAAAACTCACCAAATAGAACATAAAATTTATAAAAATAGTAATTATGAAAGAATATAGAAAAAGGAACCCCATATCCACTTCCCCACTATGTTACCCATATCACACCCCAACACTAAACGTCTTGTGCTCCCAATACTTACACCATATATTCAATTGAGAATAACATTGGTTGGGACTCGTGCATACCTACACCACCCTCACAAGGTCCAAAATATCATGATATAATCAATTAAATCCATGTTTCTATACATTCATTCTTAATATAGGTTGGGTTCCAACCCTACCTTCCCTATCCTCTTATAGGGATTAACACATGGTGTTAGAATCAAGGAAAATTCTCCATACAAATCATCACCTCATAACTAGAGATGTGGTCTATCATGAACATGAAGGGAATAAACCCCATTACCTCATAGTAATATGAATGAACCCATTACATGTTGAATCTTCTTGACATTATTCATCACCACCAACTATACCACCATCAAACAATACTTTCCACCAACCTGGTAATGCTACCACATACTACTTTTGAAGGAAAAGATGTAAATATGGGGTAATCAACCCCCCATTTCCTTATCAACCTAGATATTAGAGAAAACACTCCCCAAAAATATAATGTACCAGAATTTACATATAATTTTTTATTATATAGAATTATTTCAAGAACGTGAAATTTGACGACACGTAAATCTGAAGCCCGGAGTGCCCTAAATGACCAGTTGAAAAATATTAAGCTTTAAATAGCACACATGAGAAGATTTCTAAAAAAGTTGAATAATGCTTAAATGGATACCAAGATCAGAAATCTGAGGGCATAGATGTGTTCAAGATTGCTAGTTTACACAAGGCACGACTTAAGTTTAGTCAGCGCATGCCTCTAATGAGAAAACAAAAAATGGAATAATTGTAAATAAAATAATTAAAAAAAACTATTTTATTTTTCAAATGATTATAACTCATTAAAGGTGACCCAAATTAAAAATCTGACACCACCGCTGAACTCATGAGGGTATGCTTTCCTTAGGTAGACCCTAACATCGGCCAGCACAGGCCTAAAGTGGAATTTAGTTCTTGGACCTAAATAAAATAATTAAGTAACAATTATTTTAATATTTAATCCTTTTACTTATAAAAGGTAACTCGGATTGAAAATCCGAGAGTACCGTTGGATTCATGGGGGTGTGTTTCCCTTAGGCGGAGCCTAACCTCAACTGATATGGGTCAAGGGTGAGTGTTAATAATTTTTGAACTTTTTTTAAGGTACGTTCATTAAACGTGCAAGAAGGATTTTCTATCTTTTGAACCGTCACTCGGATTGGAAATATGAGGGAATCATTGAATTTAGAACACTAGAATTCGCCTATAAATGACTTAACTTTAGCCGGAAAGGCCCGATCGAAAAAGTTATTTTTTGGAATTTTTTAGTAAACTAATAAAACAATTTAAATGAATTATTTTATTTTCTATATCCCTTTGGAGTGGTGGAAGACAACACTGTGGGAAAAATGATAGGGAAACGACAGGGTAGTGACGATACACATCAATGGTTCTCATTAATGGATCATTAAACTTGAATCTTAAAGATGATTTAATGACACAAAACAGTGTAACGACCTGTCGTCGCATCATTATGGGAACACTGCGATGTGCTCCTATTTATAATTTGACGCACCGGGAAAAGGTGGATTATAGAAATTAAATGATTCTTTGAAGAAACTGCAATGGAATTCTACCCCAGTGAAGAATGAATAACGTCAATGGAACTTATTCTTCTTTAATGATTTTTGAATATCAGAGCTATAAAGAGACACCGACGTCTTAACCCCTCGAGGATGAATGTGCGACAACGAACTTCAAAGAGGTAGGGGGTTGTATTTCATTGTTCTTCCCTATCCATTTCTAAACGATGAATGTGGATTAACCCATGAACGGGTTAATTGATGGATCCTTCATTATAGAAAAAGGGTGAGTTTTCTTTTAGGGTGATTATTTGGGATTAAACCTTGGCATGAATGATTGAACACGAACCTCCCCAAGCCTCCCCATTATTTAAACTTCTAAGGCGGAGGGCCTGGGCCAACACAAACAAGGCCCAAGCACCTCCGCTCATGTGTTATTTGTGTCCAATATTTTGAATCGACGAAAATGGAGTTTTCATATCATCATAGTAGAGATGATGAATCCCGAAAAAAGCTGGTGCAAGAAACACAAAGAACGGATCACCGCTACGGATCCGGTGGTCCGCGGAAGAATCCACCGACATGCCGGCACCAGCGGTGACATTTCTAACTGCTAGTGGTGGCCTACAGCAGTGGCTGAAGGTGGGAGACTGTGCTCCATGACGGTGCGCCTGATAAAAGGTTATAGTGCAGCAGGAGAATCAGCGGGCTGAGCCAGCGACTTGAGGAAACACATGCGGTAGCTTGACCGCATCAGAGGGAAGCGGGTCATGGTTTCTTGACCACGGTGGAGGAGGCGCCCTATGATGACCCACTGGGTGATGGTGGGGCACCGAAGTGGCTCCCGAACACGTCCAGCGAGGCGGACCGGTCCGCCTCTTGCAGACTGGACAGGGTGAAAACCCCCAGCGGGCCAGACACAGATTGCAGGATGAACCCACGGCTCACCGAGCTGGGCTAATTATGCTTCCTAGCGGGCCATACCTAAGACCAGTGGAAAAAACCTACACTGGAAGGTCATAACTACAATAGTGGGTTGGACCCATGCCCCTTGAGGCCGGGCCGGACTAGATCGAGTCACCGAGCGACCCGGCGGGCTGGACCCTCTGCCAAACAGGCCTGGTCTAGAGAGCCATGTTGGGCCTGTCCCACTGGAAAGGCTAGACTAGAATGACCCTGACCCACACCAGGTCGGGTTGGGTCCCTCAGAATGAACTGAGGTATGTGGAAACTCCGGGTCGGGTTGGTCGGGTCGGTCCAACAGGGTCGGATGGGCCCCGTCGCAACCGACCCTCTAGTTACTAAAACTTTTGTATCTTGCAAACCGTACGTCCCATTGATGTGCCTTTTGCGGATTTGAGACGCTCTTGATGAGGCATATCTTTTGGAAGTTTTTACGGTGACTTTTTTGGACGTATATATGTGACGAATTGCTTGAGTGATTGTCCCAAATGCATTACGTGCAGAACCCTACAGCTGGCTGAGACCTGAAGACTACTGACTTCCGACTCTGTGTGACTCAACGACCCAGACGGAAGTGGTTTTGTGTGACCCAGTAGGACCATGTTAGGGAGTAGCTCTATGTGACCTGGAAGACCCATATAACTCGATGGGAGGAGTACCTCAGCATGCCACGGTGGGGAGCAGCTATGTTTGACCTGGAAGACCCATGGTACGCGATGGGGAGGGGTACCTAAGAAGTTCAAGGTTAGTGGGAAGTGGCTTTGTGTGACCTAAAAGGCCCTCTATACTCGATTGTAGAGTAGTTCTCCAGCACCTGAGGTGTTCTAGGATTGCGACTGATGATGCTACTGTTACTACCCTATAATATACCTGATGTGAGATGTCTTTTGTTTCGCGCTTTACTTTGAGAAATTGTTGTGTATTATTACTTTCTTTCTTTTTTGTTTTGGGGTCCTTACTGAGTACTATGTTACTCACCCCTTCATGGGCTATTCTAGCACGTGTTGTGTCTAATGAAGACAATCGACGTTTTGATAGGTGTGCCTAGGGAGATGGGACGAACGGACGCAACGACAGTGAACTTGGTGTCCTAGGACCAGGCAGGGCCTAGTAGGACCGGGCAGATAGAACATAATACTTCAGCTTCTAGTAACTTCCCTTCTCTCACAATCAGGTGGGGTTTACTGCAGATGGCCATCAGAGAACTTTTGTACTTTACAGTTTTTAGTACTTTTTCTTGGGTTTGTATTCTGGCCCACTTTCTTTAAACTGTACTTATACTCAGTTATTCGTTGGTATGTCATTTCCCTTTTGTGAGTTGGGACTTGGTTGGGAATGTGTGTGTGTATAGGTATCCAGGCTAATGTCTCCCACTTTTAGTTTGACACCTTCGGCGCTAGTCACCAGCCCTTGGCCTTCGGGAGGTAGTCTTGGGGTAGTCAAAAAATAGGCCCTAGGGGACGGGTCGTGACAAAAACATTTGGGTACTTGTATGTATTACTAAACATTGGTGGGGTGAGTATAAAAGTATCATGAAAAAAGAGATAATATAGTCTTGTATAATACCCATCCCAGGGGCTCACATCAAACAGCACAAACATATCCCACACCATTGCAATACCATATCATAATATGTACCAATAAAATTTTCCACCACTAAATTAAATTCTTCACATAATCAACCACACACAACCACAGAATTAACTTCTTTAATGATCATTTCTACCACTTTAAAGTATTTACAATTCCCAATCAGGACCCAATTTAATTCCATATTTAATGAAAAACCATTCCTAACCACCCACCATATTGTTTCCCATTCAAAAAATCCCAGTAAACTTTTAATTCATTGTCCAATTACTACACATTAATTTCCAACCCACATTTATTTATTTATGGAACTACGTAATTACCATTTCATTATAATTTAATTTCATATTCCTTTTCTTCTATAAAGTAACTAGAAAAATACCACACAACAACCCATACCCTCACAATAAAAACCATTACATCCCATTCCAAAACCATCATACAACATTCAAACCATATAAAAAACACAAACCAACCATGAAAAATAACTAACCACTTGTTCCAAGACAAATAAAATGCAACCCCACTACCTCAACACATACCACATTTAATACGATGATAAAAATCACTGTACAAATTTTATAAAGGCAAAAAAATCACAAGAATAACACAGCACACCAAAAATTATAAAAATATATTTTCAACTTAAACAAATACACCAATTCATTTATAAAGGGGGTTTTACTTACTCCACCATCCCTTGCATGGGTATTTTCAGACAATTTATATATTCAAAAAGAACTGATTCATTAACCATATATCAGTTCGTAAACTTTTTTGAAGGGTGATTTTACCAATAAATAACACAATAAGAGTTATGAATTCACAATGGGAACAACATGTGCTTCTTAACATGATTCTAGTTCAATTCATGAAACATCAAAAATAGTGAAAAAATAGAAACCATGTGTGAATACACCACATCCCATTTTAATTTCATTAAAGTTGCTTAATTATCTTATTACATTATTATTCTATCTACCCAAAGGAAAATAAGGTTTATTAATCTCATAGTTACAAAAAAAATAATGAGAGAGTTTAGATATACCACAAACAGAGCTTTCTAAATCACTAGACACAACATGCTGAAGAAGAAATAATCGGATAACCACAACATAATGGAACCCAAAATAAACATAAACCATGATGACCCACATAAATATTACATCCCATCAAATCCAAAATAAAATTATCATCACCAATGAGAATCCCCAAAAGAATAATAGAAGAAATTTAGGGGAAGGGGGGGGGAACTCACCTCATATCATCGAATATTAATCCCCAGAAGTCAAAGAAACTTTCCAATGGAAAGGGGCTATAATATATCCCAAAATTACCTAGAAGTTATAAAAAAATAAATATGATTGAGACAAATTAGAGGGGTTTCAAAATTTATAGTGAGCTCTGGAAAAACAAAATTCATATAGTGTTAGGGGAATTCATACTGTTAAATTATCAAATCAAACATACACAAAAATTCACAGTGCTTAAACTTGTAAACCATTATTTTCACAGACACCCATCAAATTATAAATTAATTCTTCCTAGAAATAACCACACCATGAATAAAGTTTTACACTATTAAACACTTCTGTAATAATAATTTTAACTCCAAAATACACATTGAACACCTCCAACACCCAAAATCCAAAAAGGAAAGGGTCGATAAGACCCACACACTTACATTAGATACCTATCAAATAATTCTCATAATCAATAATAAAAACCAAACTTACTTTTAAATAAAATAGAAAACTATTAACACAAAGAAAAAGAAAAAGGGGGAAAACCTAAAAAACCATCCCATGAGATATATCTCAAGGATCTCATTACCTCCAAAAAATAAAAACAATAATAGGAATAAAAAGATTTCATAAGTTAGCAACAATATAAGAATTAAATCACCGAATAAAAGAAAATGATCTAAATGAGGTTAAAAATAATTCTAGGTATTGACTACACATCTACATCTCATGATCTCAAGTACTATCCAGTAGACCACCATGCCTCCATGGCATGCAAACCAAGGGAATGGAATTAACATGAAACACCTTCTCCTGATGATATTGGATATCAATTGGATACTCCATGAATGTCTCATCATCCTCAATATACAACTCTCCATAGTCAATGACATGAGATTCATCATAAAGATGCTCTAAAAAATTAGACATGTGAAAGATGTTATGAATCCTATCAATCCATACTGGAAGTGATAACTGATAAGATGCCTCGCCAATACACTTAAAAACCTCAAAAGTCTTGATAAAATAGGGATAAATCTGACCCCTCAACCAATACTTTGCTAACCATGATGAGGGGAATCCATTAAGAACATGTGGTATCCGACTTAAAACTCTAGGGCCCCCACCTACGATCAACATAAGCCTTATGAAGGTCCCACATCACCTTCATGAGCCTTAAACCCATATGGATCTTCTCTTTTTTTATATAAACCACATATTTACCAAAAAGTACTAACTCCCTAACCTCATTCCAATACAACCGATATTGAAATGGATACCCATAAAATTCCTCAAACTAATATATAATAATGAATGAGTGAAAGATATTATTTTAGGAAAACTCAACCACTGTTAGTTTCTTTACCTATTATCCTCTAAAATCTAATATGAAATTTCATAAAATACCCTCTAACTTCTTGGTTTTTTAACTATGACTTCTCATCTTTCTATGGATGAAAACATAGTGTTAAGGAATAATTAAGATCCAATTTTTTTTATAATCATCTATACGATCACAAGATAATATGAGTGTTCAAAATATATAAAATAGTCTTTATAACCCCATGGATTCTCACCACCTAATTCACAAACCTCCTTTAAATAGAATCTATAGAACTCAACTCACTGATCTCTACAGAATGAGATATATTCATTATTTAGTCTACAATCACCCAAATAACATCATAAACTCCCTAAGACTAGGGTATCTCGGTGATAAAATCATTAAAAATATCCTCAAATTTCCACTTGAGAACATCCAAGGGATATAAAAATCTTCTGGGAACGTGATTTTTTGCTTTCACCTATTGAGAAATTAGTCATTGTTCCATAAACTCTTCCACCGACCACTTTATCCCATTCCACCAAAGTTATCTCCTCAAGCCACAATACATATTATACACACTCGAATATACCACCATAGATAATATGTGAATCTCATGGAGAACTCTCTCATGAAAGGATGATAGAAAAAATACCCTCACTTGCAACAATATTTCATTTTGACAATCCAATTATCATCCCTCTAGAGCATAACTATGACCGACATAGTCTGAGATCACCTCCATCTCTGAGTCTCCCCAATAAGACTCCTAGACCTTCTACATTAGATAGGATTAAAATATTATCCAAAAAATGCAACCTCTCTCACCAACTTCCATCAAATCATTGTGAATCACCGAAATATCTTATATCTCTATCTAGACATCCTTAGACTCTTGAACAGTACCTCCTTGAAACTTATTGCTAAGTTTTTCTACCACAACACTCCTCTTTCTTAGGGTGTGGTAGATCTCAAAATATTAATCTTGGAAAAAAAATCAGCCAACTATGATATCATATATTCATATCCCTCTAAGAGAAAACATTCCTCAAACTCTTATAGTTTGTGAAGACAAAAAATCACTTGCTGATGCGGTAATGTCACCACAATTTTAGGGAAAACACCACTACCACCCAATCCTAATCATGGGTAGTATAGTTATCCTCATGGGGATCTAAGTATTTGGATACAGAAGAGATCATATAATTTTTTTTCATTAAAATGAATCATAAAAATAGATGATAAGTGTTAAAAAATACCAGAAACATCCCCCATTATGCTAGAATTTGGATCACTTTGGTACTGATCAACCTATCCTTTATGTAGTCAAGATATTACAAGTACTGATTATTCCAGATGAAATCATGGTATTTATTGGAGTCAATGGGGATGAAATTTGTGGTAAATCATACATGAACATCTAATAATATCCTATATAACCAAGGAAAATTTAAACCTCGTCTTTATTATTAGGTGATTCCAAAGAAACAAATAACTCAATCTTTGATGGTATCATGACCATACCCTTATGAGACGCCACATTCCCAAAGAAATTAAACCCCCACATCCAAAAAATACACTTAATAAAAGTACTATAGGGATGATAGAATATAAGAACCTATAGGAAAACTTTGAGATACTTGACATGTTCTTCATCTGAATTTTAGTATATGAGGATGTTTTTGAAGTACAGAATAATGAACTAGTACAAGAAATCATAGAATGTAGAGTTCATGAGACCCATGAACACTGTTAGTGAATTGTTAACATAGAATTATTTAACCAAAAACTTTAAGTTTTTATACCTTCTTTAGAAGGCAGTCTTTGGGAAATAATCCTCGTTCACCATATTCTGGTGGTATCAAGAATGAAAATAAATATTCAAAAACCAATTGTCCCCCTTTATCTGGTTGAACATATCATTTATCCTCAAAAGGGGGTAATGGTTATTAAATTTTTAGTGACCCATATTCTAGTATCTGAGATCTGATTTCTACTACCATTACATTGGCATAAGATACAAGGAATTGTATCTCGTAGGACTAAATAATTTAGTAGTCTTGGTAAACTAGTTACATATATGAGTCTTAAATTACATTTGAATAAAAAAATTACACTATAATTTTTTTGTAGAGGATAAATTTATCCCATCTAGTATATACTTATATATCAATCATAATAAACTTTATGTAATCCTTCAGAAATGAAACAAAATGAGGGTTAGTTCAAATGATCAATAAGGGGTAAGTACATCGAAATCAATTATGAATCAATAAGAATAATTAATATTTAAAGGTAAATAACTGAACAAACATTCCATTTAAATAACTTTAATACATTAATAAATAAGTTATAATCAATATGTAAAGGTAAATAACTGAAAATATATGCAATTTAATCAATAATTGAGAATGAAATGCATCTAGATTTAATTTCATAGTGAAAATATATTTGATAGTAATAAATGAATACTGGATGAAGGAAATTATAAATTATTGGATTCTATGTTTCTTAGTTACATAATATCTTTTACAAGAAAGTTTAAAACATACTCGGTAAAAACCCACTTAACAAAGGCTAGCCAGCTGAGTTGTCCCATGAGACTACTGATTCATCAAGGGGATATCTAAAACTAAGCCACACCCATGTCATACTTATCCAAATAATTCATTATATATCAAATAATTTATTTAATTAATTAACATTTTTCCTTATAATCATATAACCATATTGAGTAAAGAATAGATATTTATCAATATTTCCCTAGATATCAAATAACTTTCAATGTAGTACACTTTATATTGAAATGATGCATGGTTTAAGAAATAAACATATCCATGATAAATAATATGGATATTTAGGGTAAATTTAATGTTCAATAATCATAATAAAGTTTATAATTCAAAGGGAATTTAATGACTACAAAAAATGAAATAAGGAAGTGAATGTCAATAATATCTTTGGTCAAGATAATCATAAACCATCCAGAGGAAGAATAATAATAATATCAATATAAAATATACCCATTAAAGTAAGAATACATTATTTTTTTCATTGATGAATATAAACACAATAAAAATACCTTTAAAAGCATTCTAAAGGAAAATAACCTTTTTATTTTGGGAAAAAATTAAAAAAAATATTTGAAAATATTTTAAAAAAATATATATTTAAAAATAACCTTATAAATATTAAATGGAAGATTAAAATAAATTATGTTCATGATAATGGGTAATTCCATAAATATCGTAAAAGTTAAAAAGAACATTCATTTTTCATAATAAAAATGTTAGGAAGGTACCTTGTTTAAAAAAAGAAAAGAACATTCCTTCCACATTTTCAGTAAAATATAAATGGGAATTGTTTTCAAAATGACATAATATTACTCTAAAAACATCTTGTAAAGGGTAGAAATGGGTGAAAATTATGTTTATAGATAATTTCTAAAAAGTTAAAACATTTTTAGAAAACGTGGTTTTGAAAAAAAAATATTTCAGACCGAAGAGAGAAATGAAGTTGGATTTTCTTAAAATATTTTATCAAATTAATTTAAGTACCAAAGATTAGAAAAATGGTACTATTAATTGAAAATATCATAGAAAATTAGATGATAATAAAATTAAATTGGTTTATCAAACAATTATCAAATAATTTCCTTTAATATAAATTCAAGACTAAATAATCTCGATTAAAATGAGATTGTGAAGTAAACCCTTACCAAGATCATAATGTTGAAGTAATAATAAAATAATGAATTTATTATCTGTATCAACTCTAAATCAACATAAAAAAATTTGAAATATGAAAAATTAATTATACACATAATCTTATCATGACATAATCAATGGAGTAGAAGTTTAACCTAATGAGTGGAAATTGAGTTAAGAAATCCCTTACTACATGGTAACCCTTAATTAAAATACCCATAGATTAAATAAATAAAACTGAAACTTAAAATGAAAAGTAAAATAAATTATTTATGATATTACATGTCAAAGGGAAATTATATATACTATAAAAAAATTATGTGTGTAACATTACAATATGCCACAATAAACTGAGATTGAGATGAAATCCCTAATCTCACACTTACTTTGGGTTGAACATTCCTTAACCTACTATATAGTGGTTTTAAACATGTTATTATCTTATACCATAACCATATTAATATTTATAATATCATATAATATCCTTTTACAATATCTTATCACCCATTCATTAATAATATTTCATTATTTTCATTGTTTCGTGTGTGAATTGTCATGTTTTATAATGCACATTTCATCATGAATGATCCAACTCATGTTTATATTATGTAGTTATATCATATCTAGAATAATAATAATTACATAATTATAATAATTTTACATCAATTTTATTTTTAAAACCAATCATGAATGATGGTTATGAAAAATAAAGTATGTTACGATCACAGATATGGTAGGTTTAATGTACGTACAAGCAAAGTTTTTGTTTTCCAATGATCATTATGGAAAGAAGGTAAGTAATAAATAATATTTCTAGAAATATAATAATATCATATATAACATATTATATATATATATATATCATTCATGTGGTGTGGTGATGAAAAGAGAGTCACATCGCTTCGTAAAGGTGGTAGCCCACACGTACATGAGCGACGTTATCATCTTTACATAAGTGAAAAAAATGATATATATTATCTTTAAATAAAGATAAAAATTTCATTAATATCATAATTATGTCATGTATAACACATATAATCATTAACTTTATCTTTATCACCTTCCATGAGAAGAGTTAGTGAATGACGAATTAGATCACTTCGTGAGGTGGTAGTCGACCATACACAAGAGCGACATTTTAACATCTCAGGTAAATAAAGAAATAATAAATTCTATTTTTTTATAAATATTTTGTGAATTAAATATTAATTTTACTTTAAAGGGGTTTCTATGTTCGAAGGCATACCCGATACGCAACAACGGGTTTCTTTGAAATCTTACGTTACACACTAATAATATAATTTTATTATTTTAAATGGTAGTCAACTCTTAACTATTCTATTGGTGGGAATGAACAAAACTAACCAAAATATTATTATACATGTTTGTTAAATGTATTTATATTTATCCAATAAACATTAGAGTCTTAAAATGTAAATGAATCTAATTTTAAGCATAATTTACTTTAAAATGTCGATATACCACCTTTTAATGGAGAAACCTCATTAAATCTAGTTTTGGTCACTTTTATATATTCTATTTAACTAAATAAAATTATTATTTAGAACCAGGACATCAAAATTCACTTTGGGTAAATTTTTGGTATTTTTATGATAAAATTCAATTTTTAATGAAAAATGAAAAATGTTGTTTTTTAATTCAAAACCCCCTTTTAATCTAATTTATTTATATGGTTGGATTAAATTTATAATTTGTTTAAAAGTTTAATTAGATTATATTTTTACCATTTAATCCAATGTTGGTCATTCAAAGCAATTCACTTTGAAATTGGACAAAAACAACTGTCAATATTTTGATAGTTATTATTTCTTAAAAACACGCCTTTTGTTTTGACAGCGGGAATTAATTTTAAATTAATTTCTGCAACTTATGTGATTTGAATTTTGTAAAATATACAACATTTTTGAATTCAGAAAATCAAATATATCCTAGGATGAATTTTTGGAATTTTTCTGAAAAACTTCAATTTTTGATGAATAGTGAAACCACTAAGTAGTAGTTAAAAAACTGAATTTTATCATTTAAATGAAATTTTACCGCTTCTGTGAATTGAATTTCAAAAATCCGACATACGTGGTTGTTATTAGTAAGTAAAATGTGGTTCAACAAGATAAAAATATTTTTTGGTGAATAGTAACTTTTGACTTTTATTTCCCAAGGTTAAAGGTAAATAGGGTAATCCAAGGTAAAAAGAATATTATAATAATAAAAAATTACCTTAACACTTGTTCTAGACTTATTGGATGAGTCATAGACAACCATGGGCATCATTGGGTCGATTTTGGGACCCCATGGAGCCACTTAGGAGTGATAATGACATTTTAGATTAATTTATTTAAAGTGAAGGCAAAAATGACACAAACAAATATGTTTTATTAAATTAATTTTTATATAGGGTCATATAAGATATCTATTCGACTATAAATATTAATTGGAAAGTTAAAAATATTTCCCACATCATGGATTTTTTTTATAATTTTTAGACATCAAATATATAAAAATATTTACGACACAAAAATGATGCAGTATTTACTTCATTAATAAATGATTTTAATAAATAAGATTATAAATATTAAAAAAATATCTAAAACCTATCCAATTATTATTGGATGATTTTATTTCGACCATGAGTCATCTTATATTTGACTTTAATTATTTATGGACCTTTTGAAACTGAATATAAGCTTATAATAAAATAATTGTTTCAAACTTTCCAAAAGAGCCCCTCCTCTCCCTTATAAAAGGACACCACTTATCACCCATTCCTCACACCTATCAAGCCTTTTGGCTCATCCAAAATCTGCCCAATTAATCTCCCTACATCCATATCTCCCTTCTAGAAGTCTTATCTTAGGCAGAAGGCACTTCAATAAGTCCTTTTCGTTCAAACCAAAGGAAGTTACCCAAATTAAAGGTAATAATTTCTCTTAAATTCTTTTATTTTATTTTACTTCTACAACCCCTAAACTCTTTTTATTAATATTTTTATAACAACACCAGTATCCTTAATATACTCGGATGTTGTTATGAGAATGATTCGAACTACACTTACACACACCTTCATCTAATGGGTGAAGAATATACTGTTTCTCTGGATGACAAAATAACGCCTCACGAAACAATGATTGTTCAATTATCTCCTACCACCTCTCATGGTGGACATTAATATGGAAATGTATTTATATATTATATATATTATTTTTATGTTTTATTTATTTTTTTTATTTCCCATTTATATCATACCTTTATGGTTTCTATTATGGGTAAATGTGATAATTTCATTTGAGGAAGTGCAGATTACTGCCCCCTCAAAGTAATATGACTCGTTCTTACCATAAGTGGTACATATAAAGGATGGAGTTAATGATATTATATATGATAATATACTAGAATTATAATATACCTATGTATAATTATGTTTTCATTCCATTAAATACGAAATAGAAATGAAAGTAGCTTTCATGCGTACGTACGACTTACCATCTCCATGAACGATGCATTTCGTTTCTTATCTCCAAATGTTATGTACTATTATAAATACATATATATACTGAATATATATTATATATATTATATATATGATATATAAATTAGGAATATCACTCTAGATATAATTTAATTTTGACCACATGAACAACTTTTAAATATAAGAAGTTCATTTTTGACTCAAGTACCAAATATCGACAAAACGATCGTTATTAACTTAAATGATTACATAATGTTTATAACATGGTAATAAGTGATATAAAAGGAATAATGAACTTGAAAAAGGTTATTAAGCAAGTATAAATTAACTTTAGTTTATTATTCAGAAAATTAAAGAACAAACCGGTCAAGTCGGACATGAGGTAAGGGACTTCATCTCAATCTCCTTTCATTGTGGTATATTTCAATAATATATACATTTTTATTTTACATAGTTTATAATAAAAACCTTTGACTTTTAATTTCATTCAAATGGAATTTTTTTTATATGAATAATTTTACTAAATGAAAAATGGACTGTTTTTAACGTTTGCGGCGATGATGACCTCTCCACCGCCGTAATCGCTATTTGGCTTCCTCTATAAGCCTTAATGTTTTCTAAAATGAAAAAGAAACCCCTTATTATGTTTTTGGGTGTTTTAGTATTGAAAATGGTTTTTAAATGGATTTATTATTTCAATATCTTGAAATTATTTCTTGCAATTGTAAATTAAATATTATTAGTGAAATGCTTATATCTATAATATTTTAAGCATTATGATTTTATAATAGTACTTGGAAATTTTACGGGTGGTTACGTGATAAACCAAATAATGGGTTGTGTTGTGATAAACCAGGATGGGTGGTTACGTTATAACTTCCAATGCATTGGGTATGGAAGTCATCTGTATGGCTATTCCATTTAGTGATATGTGTGGAAGTCGACTGTATGGTTATTCCACTTAAGAATGTTTATATCCCAAGTTACCTTTATATGTTATGAATTATTTATATGGGTTTTATGGTAATATTTTGGTTACCAAAGGGTAATAAATGATCTTTTATTTAGTGAAGAGTATTTACTACTTCATAGAGGTGAAATGTATTACTTATGATAAAATATTCATGGTTTACTTTTTGTTTTGAAAAAACTAACAGTTTTCCTTCTTTGTGTATCCCTTACTGAACTTTTTATGATCATACCAAGTTTTTTAAATTCTTTTCATTGGAAATAAAGTGGAAAAGGGTCAAGGATGGGATCAAGGAAATTTCATGTTGTCTAAAACATGGAACTAGACATGACACTTTTTTTCCAGAGTTTTTATTTTGTGAAAAAATGGAAACTAAGTAGATGTGTCTACATGTATTATTCAAGTCATAATATATATGTTATGGACTAATTATTTAAAACTCTAAACCTAAAAAGATCTTCAATGTGAATTATTTGTTTAATTAAAGATTAAATAATATTTTAAGGCTGGGTACCTATAGACGTTATCGTATCTCCCAAGGAGTGAAAAGTAGAAATATATATACGATACAATGACTAAATATTTTTAAATATTTTATAAATATAACATTTATACTTTATATACATCATCATACCTAACCTTGACATGTAGAAATGGAAAAAAATAATGACATCGGTTAGCGAGGTGGTAGTCCACCATACACACAAACAATGATTTCATAACTCATTTGATGGAAGTGGAGATTGTTTTAGGTCATTAAATTATTATAGAAAAATAAAATTATATGGAAGATAACAAGGTTATTATATCATCATGTTGTACTAAAAAATTAAGGATGTGGAGAAAGAGATAAAATTAAGACTCTTACTGAAAAACATTACCTCTTCTTCGTGTATCCTCTTTATACTTGCACTAAAGCCTTTCTAGATTAGATTTTTGACAAATATTAGGATTATAGGATGAGGGTAGGGAAGTTGGAAAGTGATTTGGGTATGTATTGGATGATCCTAAAAGTTTTTAATGTGTGAAGAATAGAGATGATGGGTGGCCATTTATAAGTGGGGTAGAGGACACACTTGGTATTTTTGAAAAGAATTGTGTACTGCCACATCTTTCATGTGTCATAAGGATCCAAAATAGACCATTATCGAACCTTATATGTGTAATGGTCAAATTATTTCCATAAAATAGTTATTTTATATGTTTTATATCATTTCTACCCTTATATTTTTTAGTTTAACCCCTCATTAAATCAATTTTTACCTTAACCGTGGTAATTAATTGTTATTTCATTCACTATTCATTTTGGTAAAAAATTTAGTTGAACATATTAGAAATTAGAAATTATTATTATTCTAAATATGGAATAAATTTTCCCAAATTAAATTCAAATAGTTGTAAAAAATCTATTTAAAATTAATCTCACTGACGTGATGAGAAAACAGAGTTTTAAAGTGAAAATGTTCATAAGTATACAAATTTTTTATATCTAAATTAAATATAAAAATGATTCCAATAACCTAAATTGGATTAATATATGTATAATTGAACTAATTTTAATTTAAAATCAATTAAATATATAATTTAAAATTATAAATTAATTAAATGAAAAGGTTGTTTTCAATTAAAATTTAATAATTTTCACTATTCATCAAAGAATGAAAATTTTTAGAAAAATAAAAACAAGTAACCCAAATAAAATTCTGATATTGAAATTTCAAAAATTCATTTTATTTTTTAAATTAATTTTCTGAAATTGTAAAATATTAATTTTAAATTATGTGTACAAAGTGGGACTAAACCTTCCTTTAGAAAAAATATGGTTTTTTAGAAAACATTTCTTTTTATTTAAAATGATTCATATTTTATTAATAATCAATAGATAACTAATAAAAATGTTAAAACTATATATTTTCTTAAGTTATTTAATCTTATTCATTTCCACCATTCCAATAGTTAGGCTATAACTATCATATTAAGTAATATTATTAATAGTATAACATCTTAAGATTTTGATGAGATATATTTTTTTTCAAATAATTTTTTTTCTTTGATGTATTTTGATACAGGCAATACTGGATTAGCCTGTTTTACACAAAATGCTGAGTTCCTACGAAACATCTTTTTATTATTGTAATTATTTAAACAATAAAATTATAACTGAGCCATTAGAATGGCAGGTATTAACAAGATTCACTGAATTATGAAATTGTGGTTTACACACACACACACATGTATATAATTATTTGGCCAATTAATAATAAATTATTATAAAACCTTTTTAAAAAAATTAAAAAGAAAATGTTTTTTTTTCTGAAAATCTATTTAAATGTACACAAGTGTGTATTATACAATAAAAATACAAATAACTCTTGTTAGATTATATCAATGATATATATATATATAATTTAATTTTTAACATTCATATTAAGTTTTTTCAAAACATGATATAATAACAAATCTAATTTTATTCATAAAAGAAGTATTTTTTTCTAAAATATTAGTTTTTTCACCTTTTGGTGGCGCAATTGTTAAAAATATAGTTTTTAAAACTTCAATAGATTCTATTTGACAAAATATACTTCTTATTTTGAATTAAGATATAAAAATTTACTTTGGGTGAACTTTTTGTATTTTTCTGAGAAGTTTCATGTTTTGAAAAATAATGAAAATACTTATTTTTTTGGAAAATTGTATTCTATATTAAAGAATTTACTAGGTAAAATCATGTTTTAGGTTAGTTTTAAATTTTAATTAGTTCATTTATATTTAAATTAATCCAATTATTGTTTTTTAAAATTATTTTATACATGAATTTATTATAAAAACATTTTATGTTTTTAAAGGGAATTTTTTTTCTTATAAAAAATAGTTTTTGAAGGAAATTTTTTGGATTTATATTAAATTAAATTCTGAAACTTCTGTGCTTTGAATATTGAAAAATTAATTTCAAATTTCGATTTAGAAGGTCCAAATTTAGTAATTAGGAACCTTTTATTTTTTATCCAATATGAATAGTAACTATAGAAATTTTTTTACCATGGTAAAGGGTAAATTTAATAATTTAGGTTAAAAATAAAATTATTAAGACTATAAAATGACCCTAAAAAATCCAAACTTTTATTGGATGAATTAAATTAAACCCTTAACATTGATCGATATTAAGTCATTTAATAGACGCATTTCCATGAAAATAAATTATATAATATTTAAATCAAATAAAGACACAAAATGTCATTTTCATGTATTTAATATCTCTTATGTGTATAAATGGGAAAAATGAATGTTATGAAAGAATATCAATGTAAATTTTTAACTTAATAAATATATTTTCATGATATAATTTTATTTTTAATATTTTTAGCCACTTGGATGAAATTATGATATTTATAATATTTTATTTTATAAAAATTTAAAGATGTCACATTTATGTTTTAAATAATATATAAATTTTAATATAGGGATAAACAATATATATATTTGACTATAAATATTATCATTAAAGCTAAAAGATATCTTAATAATATTTTTTTTAAAAAAATTTAGTGAAAAAATGTATATTAAATAATTACACATAAAAATAAATATAATTTGTGATAATTAATGTAGAAAACGAATTTTCTAGATGAAATTGACCATTTATATTTATAATAAAATATTTTTTTAAAATTTAACATGTTATCTTGATATTTTTAAAAATTTAAGAAATAAATTTTGTAAAAATTGACACTACAAAAATTTTATCAAAAGAATGTTTTATAAATTATTAAAAAATAATAAAACATCTTTAAAAATAAAAAATAATTAAAATATGTTAAATAATGTTTAATTTTTTTAATTTATTGTGTAATTGTCATCACATAACTAAAAATTACAACTATTTGATATTGAGAAAGTTGTTACCTTAGTTAAAATTTAAATTGGTTAAGGGTTAATCAAAATGATAAGTGTTAAAAAAATGCCTAAACTTGTTAAAAATATATTATTTGATAATATTAAAACATTATTTCATATTATATTGAAATTAAAGTCCTTTTTGAGGCATTTGGATTGATATGAATTTATTATAAATTAATATTTTTTGAAATTCCAAAAGTGCCCTTCACCTCTATTACAAAAGGGAACCTCCTACCTCACTTCTTCACATCACATTGAGAATTATAGATCAATTTTTTTTTTCAAAATTCTATTATTCACTTCCATAGACACATTATATTGGTTCTGGTGTTCTCAAAATACCAACTCTAAATTCCATTAGTAGAGATCTAAAGGAGCCATTTCCAAAAAGAGGTAATCACTCTAATTGATCACTCTCTTTTTATACTCTTTTATAAATACTCTAAATATATTATATAAATCATAAAATAATAAATTAAGCATCATAAATATGGTGAAATGTTATTATTATTATTAACACACCATTATACAACCCCTTCCCCCATGAATAAGAAATAAAAGTATCGCTCGTGCGTACATACGATTTACCGTCTCCACGTAGCGATAAAATTCATTTTACATAACCACATTTTATTAGAGGAAATTATGATGTGTTTAATGTTTATATATGATATTTATTATATAATTATACTTCTTTAATGATTATATCATATATACCTTTTAACCACCTAGTCTTTTGGGAAATGATAATGTCGTTTGTACATACGTATGATTTACCATCTCCATGATGTGATGTGATTTGTTTTTTATCTATATTTCACAGATATGGAAATAAGAATTAATTTTATTAATATATATGATATATATAAAATAAAAATAATTCTATAATTATAATATATAATATAATTTTATTTCTTTTAATATGACAAGAAAATAATAACAATGTTCATGCGTATGAATGACCTACCGTCTCTATCAATGATGTCTTTAATTTATATATTTTATAGATTATTATAAATACTAATTCATTGAATATATATTATCTTTATATCATCGTTATAATTTTTTAGAACATTAAATCAAGATATAATTAAGAGGACAAAAAATATAACAAATCAAAACATATGTGGTAAACAAAGTGGTTATTACCCAAAATGTAACTTTGACATGAACTTTTTTAATAAATATGTAATATAAGTACATAAGTAAAGCATATATGGTATGATATAATTGAATAATGTTATGTAATATTTTTATAATAAACTTATATTTTTTATATAGGAGGTTTTCATGACAATAATGAGAGTCAAGACATTAGGTAAGGGATTTATGTCTGAGTTTTTTTATGGGACCCAAACCTTATTCACTACTTGTTTCTTCTATGTGGTGTATATAATGTGATGAGTATTTATTTCAGAATCTCATAAATATTTGGGATTATTTCATTTTAATTCTCTGTTGGGTAATATTCATCTTCCACATCTATAAATTTTAAAAATGTTTTCATTTTTTTTACTATTCTTCTATAGATGTATAAATTCATTTTTATCCATTTTTTATTTTTTACTACACAGTTTGAAAGAAATATTTTATAATTTTCCAAAAGAGGTACTTTGTAACATTTCCAAAAAAAATTAAAAAGGAAGTTTTTTTAAATTAAATAACATGAATAGTTTTTTACGATTTCATGAAACCTTAATTCCTTGAAGATTCCCTAAAAATATGACAAGGTTATTTTTAAAGAAAATGTTTTCTTTTAAATTTTCATAGCATTTTAGTAAATGAAAACATTTTCAAATAAGAAAGGATATTTCCCTCAATAATTTTTTAAAGTGATTTCTCAAATGTTACTTATGTTTTAATGGGGATACTTTTTCAAGGATGTTATCTCTATTATTCCTATAGTTGGTTTATGTTTATGATAAAATGATATTTATGAAACCTATTTATTTTTCATGGGTTATGTTATGATTGAATAATGTTTATAAAACAAATTTCCTTACATGGGTTCTAATATGGTGAATGATTTATATTTTTATGGCACACATATGTATGATTTTCATTATGTGATGGGTGGGACCTCTATATATCTCCAATAAATTGGGTAAATATTTATATCTCATGAGATAGAAAGGACTACAATGATAAGTTAAATCAGTTAAGTTACACTAGATTGGAACATGATTAAACTCATTTCAATATTACAGGACTGGAATGAGAGTAAAATTGATTCAGTAATAAATGGATAGAATGGGGAGTGAACCCAGTTTAATAAAGGATACTGTTCACTATGATAGTCTTTTAAATAATACTTGACTGATAGGGAGATGTTTTTTGTGCTTATTTGTATGCCACAATTCCATGTCTTATTCTCTCATAAATTTTTTTCTTTTATTCTTTATGAACTTATATGATTTATTCCATGAAATTATATCATGAACTTTGATATGAAGGATATAATTTTCAAAAGTTATTTTCATGTTATTATGCCCATATGCTTATGTTATCTCTATTGATTTACCCTTACTGAGCATCTGATATCACCCTTTTCCTATGTTTCTATTCCTCAGGTTATAAAGAAAGGTTTTAAGTATAAGTAATAAAGGGTAAGATATTTATGGGTGATGTTGAAGATCTTTCACCAAATTAGAATAATATTTTCCAAGTCTCCAAAGGCACTGAACTTTTATGGTCCTCAGAAAAGTGTTTGTGTAATGTAATGAATATTCATCTAAAAATATGTAATATCCATTCACATTAATCCAAGGTCATTATAGTTGGTATCATAGCAAAGTTTTAATAAACCTTTATAAACTAAGATGAGTAAAGTTTATTGAGATCCCTAAAGATATTTCTACAGATATGTATAGGGATGTCTCAAAAGATAAGTCTAAGTATTGGTTATAATCTTAGAGTTTTCATAATAATGATGAATAACCAAGTATTAAACCAATTGTTTCAATAATTGAAATATTTTAAGTAATTTACCTTGATTATGTGGTTCTACCCTTATTATTAGTGTTTCTAACACTTTGTTTTTTGGTTTTAGTCAATGGATGGAACCTAAAGGAACTGTGTTAATGATGATTTTAATGGGAAATTCAATGATTTTTCTCTTAAGAAACTTAATGTTATGGGGGTATGAATTTAAAATATTTTTTTTATTCTCATAAAATTTTCTCAAGATATGAATCTTGTTGTACTAAAAAATGTGAAAAAGGAGGGAACAACATTCTGTTGATTCCTTCATGAGGGAGCACCCACCTTCTTTTAGTTGGTATTTTGATCTAATTTTTGCTGAACAAAGGATCAGTACCACTGAAAAGATATTTTCCATCCTTTAGTGGCCAGAAAATGAAAATTTCATTTTTGTTGTCTATTATTTGGAAGGATAAGTATATCAATGGTGGAATCACATCAAGAATACAATACAATGAGATGAAATTGACTCCATGGAATGGGACAATTTTAAGAACTTATTTTTCAATAAGTAAATTCCTACTATTCTTCATACAAAGATATAAAATGAGTTCTTGATATTAAATAAAGGTATTATGAATCCATTGGTATAAATGAGGACAATTTTACAAGACTTTCAGGGTACACATCTATTATTATCATCCAAACTGTAAGTAAGGTTGATATATTCTTCAGTGAATTAAAACTAAGAATTTGAAGGGAATTATCCATAAGACACTTCAGTAGCTTTTAAGAGATTGTGCTTTGTGCTATCAAGGTGGAAATGGAGTTTGGGGTTATATATCAATATCATGTTTTTGATAAGAAAAAAAAGATGAATGTTAATGGAAAATATAAAAACCATAGAGAAAAGAAGATACGATTTCTTTTATACTCAAAGTGTGGAAATAAATGTGGAGGTAATTATTTTAAGGGTACTGATAAATGTTTTAATTGTGGGAAAGAAGGTCATCATGAAATTGACTACCAAAGTTATGGGAAATAGATATCTAAGGATGAAAATACTACACAAAATGAACCTCGCGCACTTAAATGATTCAAGTGCAAAGAAAAGGGACATAATGCTAACCAATGCCCAAATCTAAGGGATATTGATATTGATCAATGTCAATGACCTTTTAAAGATAAAATAAAATTTAAATCGTATTCAATCACTTGTAGCGATGTGGATTATAATAGTGAAGTGGTGGAATTATTGAGTGTTTATGTAATGTAATTCAAGAATAATGTTTATGGTATTATGGAATAATGAAACATATAAGTATTGGTCTACTATGGGTTTTCCATAAGTATTTGAAATTATATGTTGAATGGTACTAGTAAAAGTGATTGAGATGGTATGGTGATATTTTAGGAGGACACAAGAAAAGGTAATAATAACCCATAATATGCACATGATGTTGAGATAATGAAATGAAGATATGTTTTATTGTGATAAAATAATATCACATATTGAGTATATAGAATATTTGTATTTTTGGTATGAGTATAGAGTTAAATTTTGAAATCATACATGGTTTCACTAAGTTTTTATTGTAATTTAGGTTATTACCATGTTTCAATAGAATACATATTAATGGTCTTCGCATGTTTGGTGTGTGACGATTCCGGGCTACGTCAAGGTATTTGGGGAATTAAAGAGAATTTAATTTTGTAAATTTAGTGAACTTCAATTGAAACTCTTGGATTTTAATCTTTTCGAAGGATCATAATGGTAACATTTTATGAAATTTATTTGTTTGAAATTTGGATGAGGTTTTAGAGATTAATGTATTATCTCTCTATATGAGGATTTATTCATATGGATAACCCTTGATAACCTTTTTATTGTTAATACAGATGGAATAACCTATCATTATATGTTTCTCATGATATACTAATACTTTCAAAATGAAAAATTCACCATCATTTTTTGGAATAAGAGACAAAGAAAAAATTGATCAAGGGGAAACGAAAGGATGAGAGTACACTTATGAAATCAAGTAGTATTTATTCTCTTGAAAAATATTCAAATATAGTGAAAGGATCTTAAAAATATAAATTTTATCCAAATAACTTCTTTTTCTATGAATCAAATGGTCCCTTAGATCATCGTAGATTTATTTCTTTCTGATTGTTAACTTTCTCCTGACCATGTTCTCTATAACTCTCCATCATAACATGATATTTATATTTCTATTCCATGTATATGTTTTCACTTTTAAACTATGTTCTCATATATAGAAATATAATTATTAATTAATTTAGACAACTGATATGTTTCTAACTTTCCCTTTTTAAAAGGAAGTTTTTATGTTCATTTTTACGATGTGGGTTTCTTTGAAAGAAACTTTCAAGTATTAAACCTTTGGTAACCCAGATAAATTTAGAGGATGAAATTCATTTTAAGGGTGGTATAATGTAACATATTGAGATTTTTATGAGAATTATTTTTTTTAAAAAATATTTATTTTATGACTTTCATTATATGCAACATCAGCTTATCTTTCATTACACACAACACTGAGTTCCTACAAAACATCTTTTTATTATTATAATTTTTTAAATAAGAAAATTATAACCTAGACATTAGAATGATGGGTATGAATAGGTTTAAATGAATTCTAAAATTATGGTTTACATGCTTATATATATATATATATATATCTTTGACCAATTAATAATAAATGAATATGAAACCTTTAAAAAATTAAAAGGGAAATGTTTTTTTAAACTATTTAAATGTTCACAAGTGTGTATTATACCAATAAATAAATAAATAAATATTATTACATTATATTAATAAAATATACAGGTAATATAATTTTTAACATTAAACTTTTGTGTTTTCTAGATATGATCTAAGAATAAATCCAATTTTATGCATGAAAGAATTATTTTTCTAAAAAGGCAGTTTTTTGGACTTTTGACGACCTACTTGTTAAAAATCAAGTTTTTTACAATTTTATAGATTCTATTTTACCAAATAAACTCTTTTTAAGTGGGATATAAAAAATTACTTTGGTGAAATTTTGGTATTTTTATGAGAAATTTCATGTTTTGATGAATAGTGAAAATACTAATTTTTATTAAAAATTGTATTTTATTGTAAAGCCTTTATGAGGTCAAATAATGTTTTGGATAAGTTTTAAATTCTAATTAGTTCATTTTCATTTAAAATTATCCAATTATGGTTTTTGAAAATTATTTTATATAAAAAATTATTATAAAAAAAAATTTGTTCTAAAATAGTGTTTTTCTTCCGAAAAACATTTTTTTCATAGAAATTTACCATCTTTATATTAAAATGAATTTTGAAACTTTTATTTTGTTGAATTTTGAAAAATTAATTTAAATTTTGGATTTATAAGGTAAAATTTTAATAAATAGATCCATTTTATTATTTGGCTAATATGAATAGTAACCATGGTAAATTTTATTACCATGGTAAAGAGTAAATTAGGTAATTTAGGTTAAAAAATATAAAGACTATAAAATGGCCCTAAATATAACACACTTTTATTAGTTGATTAAAAATAGACCCTTAACACTTAAGGATCTAAATTAAGTAATTTAAAGGACAGATGTCCATGAAAATAACTTATATAGTATTTAAATTAAAGAAATACACAAAATGTAATTTTCTTGTCCTTAACATATCTTATGTGTCCATGTTAGAAAAAATGAATGTTATGAATGAATATCAATGTCAATTTTAAAACTTAACAAATATATTTTCATTATATAATTTTTTTATGTTTTGAGTCACCTGGATAAAATTATGATATTTATAATATTTTATTTAATAAAAATTTAAAGATCTCACATTCATGTTTTATGTTATATATCATTTTGAATATAGGGTTACACAATAGATATATTAAAATATAAATATTATTCTGAAATATAAAATATATGTCTCAATAATATAGTTTTAATTTTAGTTTTTAGTGAAAAAAATTTATATTAAATCATTACACAACATTAATGTAGTAATTATTTTATTAATAAAAATATAAAATAAATATTTTAAAAATATTAAAATAAATAAAGTTTGAGATAATTAATGTAGGAAAATAATTTTCTATATTACCTTAAACTTCTAGATATATAATAAAATATTTTTTTCTTATTTAACTTGTTATCTTGATATTTTAAAAAATACAAGAAAGAAATAATGTCAAAATTGAGACTATTGATATTTTATTAAAATAATGTTTTATTAAATTATTAAAAAATAATAAAACATATTAAAAATACTAAATTATTATAATATGTTCTAAATTTTTTTAAATTGTTCATTTATGGTCTAACTGACGTCACATAAGTAAAAATTACAACCATTTAATATTGAAAAATTAGTAATCTTCGTTAAAATTAAAATTGGTTTAAGGGTCAATCAAAATGATAAAATTAAAACAATACTAAAAATGAAAACAAATATATTTTTTGATGATATTGTAACATTATATCATATTAAATTCGAACCCATGACCTTTTTTAGGTATTTGTATTGAGATTGAATTAATTATAAATTAATATTTTCAGAAATTCCAAAAGATCCCCTCACCTCAATTATAAAAGGTCACATACTCCCTCAATTATTCACATCACATTAAGCTATATATCTCAAAAAAAAACTCCAAAAATTATATTATAAGCTTACTTAGACACATTCAAGAGCTTTGTTATTCTCAAAATACCAACTCCATAGTCCTTTAGAGGAGATCTAAAGGAGTAGTTTCTAAGAAGAGGTAATCACTCTAGCTGATCAATCTCTTTTCATGCTCTATATACCTACTATAAATATATTATATATATAATAAAATAATAAAATAATAAAAATAAATAAAAATACGATGTTTTTATTATGAACACACTACTATACAACCCCTTTCCCATCGATTAATAAATAAAAGTATTGCTCGTGCGTACGTACAACTTACTATCTCCACGTAGCGATACAATTCATTTTACATCACCATATTTTATGAGTGTAAATTATGATGGGTTTAATGTTTATATATGATATGTATGAAATAATTATACTTCTAGAATTATAATATTGAGTCTACCTTTTTACCACCCAATATTTTGGTAAATGATAATGTTGTACATACATACGTATGGCTTAACATCTACACGATACAATTTGATTCGTTTTTCATATATATTTAACATATATGGAAATGATGATAAATTTTATGAATATATATGATATATGTAACATAAAAATTATTCTTTAATGATAATACATCATATAATTTTTCTTCTTTTAATATGAAAATAAAAAGAAAACAACATTCTTGCATACATATAGCCTAGTGTGTCCATGAATGGTGTATTTCATTTATTTCTTTGATATATTATTATAAATTCTTATATAATAAATATTTATAATATTTATATCATGGTTATCATTCTTTTATTATAAAATCATGATATAATTAATAGTTCCAAAAATATAACAAATCAAAACACATGCAAGAAACAAAGTGATTATTACCCGAAACTTAAATTTAAAATGAAAATTGATAATAAATGGGTAATAAAAGGACATAAGTAAATAATATATGGTATTATATAATAAAATAATTTTATATAATATATATATATATAATAAAATTATATTTATTATATAGTATTTTTTCATGGGTACGATGAGAGTCAATACATAAGGTAAGGGATTTATGTCTCACTTTTATTTCTGTGGGATACATGCCTTATACAATACTTATTTCCTCTACTTGGTGTATATACTACCCATGAATGTATTATATGAGACTTATTCAGAATATTATGTTATTTTAATATAATATAAATTTATTTCTTTCATGATAAATACAACTCTACTGATTGTAAAGTGATGAGTATTTATTTCACAATCTCGTAAATATTTGGGATTATTTCATTTTAAGTCTCCATTGGGGGTTATTTATCTTTTATGTCCATGTTTTCTAAAAATGTTTTCAAAAATATTTTTTACTATTCTACTATAGATCTTTAAAGTCATTTTTACCCATTTTTAACTTTTTACTACATTATTTGAAAGGAATATTTTGTAATTTTTCAAATGAGGTACTTTGTGATATTTTCAAAAAAAGCACAAAAAGAATGTTTTTAACTCATATAGAATGAATAAATTTTTATGATTTCATGATTCACTAATGACTTGAATATTTTTTTTAATCTTACAAGAGTTTTTTCAAAGAAAAAAATTTCTTTCCCATTTTAAGAAAATAAAACATTTTCAAAGAATAAATGATATTTTCCTCAAGAATTATTTTAAAGTGATATCTAAAATGTTACTTATGTTTTAATGGAGATATTTTTTTAGGATGATATCAATATTATTCCTATGGTTTTTTATTAGGTAATGATATTTATGAATCCCATTTCTCTTCCATGGATTATGTTTTGATTGAATGATGTTTATGAAATCCATTTCATTCCATGGGTTCTAATATGATGAATGATTTATGTTTTTGTGTAACACATATATATGGTTTTAATTATGTGATGGGTGGAACCTATATCTCCATACAATCCACTGAATAAATATTTATATCCCATAATATAGGAAGGAATTGAATTTAAAGTGATCTTATTTTAGTAACACAAGACTGGAATGAGATTAAACTATGTTCAGTAATACATGACTAGAACTAGAGTAAACTTGGTTCAGTAATAAATGGATGGAATAGATAGTGAACTCAATTCAGTAAATTAATTTTTTCGATTTTATGTTCTTAGAAATAATCCTAGACTAATAAGAATATTATTTTTTATTCTTATGTGTATTCCACAATCCCAATTATTATGCTCTCATAAAACATGTTCTTTGATTATTTAAAAACTTCTATGATTTATTTCATGAAATGTTATCATGATATTTGATATGAATGATATAATTTTCAAAAGTTATTTTCATTATATTGTTCCATTATGATTATATTATCTCCCTTAATTTACCCTTACAAAGCATCTAAGATCACCCTTTTCTTATGTTTTCATTACCCATGTTATAAGGGAAGGTTTTATATAAGAGTACTAAAGGGGAATATCTTTTTGAGAATTATTAAAGAACTTTCATCAAATTATAAGAATGTGTTCCAATTTTCTAGAGGCACTAAAATATTATGGTCCTTAGTAATGTATTTTTGTAATGTGATGAATATTCATCTAAAAATATATAATATTTGTGTACATTAATTCTGGTTCATTATATATAGCATATTGTTGTTTGGTAAAACTCAGCCTTGTGTGTGTTGAAAGATGAACTCATTATTGCGAACATTAAAAGATATTATATACTAAATTTATTTAAAAATAGTAAATATATCATAATGTATCAGGATTCTATATTACCTTATATGCTTGGTTTTTCATGTCATATACTCTATTGAATATTATATTCATATTCTAAAATTTAGGGGTGTTATATTCTCCCCAACTTAAATAAATTGCATCCTCTAAATTTAAACTTGATATTTGAAACCAAGGTTTTAAGATTTGAAAATTATTTTGAATAAAACCCAAATTTTAAAAATATTTAATAAAATATCCTTTTAATAAGGTAGAAAAGGAAGTACCAAAGTCATATGGGCTAAAACCCAACTAGGTTTTCTAACAGAAGAAAATTAGTGGCATGTGAAGATATGAACATGAAGGAAAATAATAAATAATTATAAATATTGATTGAGGTCATTGATCAAAAGAAATTGAATGATCAATAGAAATTTAAGGTTCTAAAATCCATAAATCCGTGATGATCTAAAACACTATTTTTTCAACATAAATGAAGGTATTTGGGTAATATTTTTGTTTCAAAATCATTTTCCTAATGTTGAGTAATTATTTTTTTGCCTTAGAATATAAGTAAATATACTAACTTGATACTTTTCTAATTTATAAAAATAATTTCATCCTTTTTTTATTCAATAAATTTATAATTCATCCCTTACTCAAAGAAATGAATATCCAAAAATGAATTTTTTATGCCTCAAGCACTAAAATTCACTACATATAGTAAGATCCATAAAACCGGTCTATAATTGTGTATATAAATATTTTCAAAAACCAATTTTGTTAATATATTTTATGTTAAATTAACCTATAAACCTTAAAATTAACACCACTAGTTCATAATTAATGTTTATTTTTTCAAATTTTATAGCTAATGACTTATTAATGAGCACATTGTGCAGGACAATAATATGCGTTAATTACTTATCATCATTTAATCATGGGTTAAATCACCATGAACTTTCCAAAATTTATGGGTTATCACCCAACATGCGGGTTGTCCCTTTTCTAAACTATATATAATTCTGTTAACATTCCCAAAACAAATATGATGGATATCCTTGAAATGAAATTAATTATTAAATAACTTTTTTTACTAAGGTTTTAAATACATATTTTTTTAATTATAATAATTTTATTTGACAATTATTACAATTTCATTAATGATCATATTAGCCATAAAGGTTATCAATACCTTTAAACTTATTTCTATAAAATTTAAAGGAATTATTCCACAAATAAAATTTCCACTAAAATATATACTTATTATAAATTTCCCTAACCACAAAAATATCTAAAGGGGTGTTTAATACTTTGAATTTATGATAAATCTTAAACTCATAATCATGATTGTATTTATAAATTATAAGTCTAAGAAGGAACACATGCTTCTAAATATTTAACACAATACTTAGAATGTTTCATAATTTATATAACCAAATTCCATTGGTAAAATACTTCAAAAAAATATATCATTCATTTTATTCCAACTTAAGTTCTTACATGGTCTAGGGGTAACTCTTTAGAATAGGTAATTGACTCAAATAATTCCAAAGATCCCAAAATTTTATATAATTAACTATTAATGGACCCTTAGGATGATATTTATTTCCTTCCATCATACTTTTCATTTTTCCTTAAAATTTCATTGATTTATAACCTTCGTTTTCACATGTAAAATCTAATCCAATTCCATTGTGCCACTTTCCTAGGTATCTCCTTCCACATTTCTTACATGATGGAAATTAGAACTTATTTTCTCTATGGTCCCCACCACTCGAGCTCTTAGTAAACTCTATTATTAACTTCTTTAATGAGACCAATATTTGGTTAATATATAGGTTTCTAATCATATTTTGGGAAAACTAATTTGGAATAAACATAAAATCATTCACTCCTATAAATAACCCATTGGGTTCTCATTTTCACCACATTGTCCTTAATATTCAATGTTAACAGGATTCATTTAGTTTCTAACAATTGAATAAAACCAAAAATATAAGTGTGAGCAATAATAATCATAGTGGGAAAACCATATATTCATTATAGGATGTCTAAATCATGACCCATTATTTTCAATCTAAGACACCTGAGTTTTAACCTAGGTCATTCATTATCATCATTTATTCAAATCCTTTATAATGGTTGGTCAAGAAAATGTGATTCATCCTAACCATATCCCTTGGGAGTGTCAAACCCGGTGCATAGTAAGGAATGTTTTTGTGTACTATGTAATGATCTAGTCAAGATCGATGCATCCTTTTTGGATTTATTACCCCTAGGAGAATGTGATAAAACCACATCAACTTTTAGTATCTATAAAGGTATGTATAAAAAAACACATAAACACAACCTTACAAAAACATTAGAATGATATTCTATACTTATCCTCAAATTATGTCCTATGGTTTTCACCCTAATCTTTGTTATCCTAAATCTATCTCTAATGGTTTCTAATAAACTTCCTCTGATACCATTTGTAGTTACCCTAACCCTAGTATCCTAGATCCAATTATTTCTACCATTATATTGGCATAATATATAGTAAATCATACCCTTAAGTACCAAATAGTTTATTAGTCTTGATAAAAAACATATGTACATGAGTCTTGAATTACATTTGAAAACAAAAATTATAATATAATTTTTTTTAAATGATAAATTTATTTAATCAAGCATATCCCTTCTATAGTAAACTTTATGGAATCCTAGGGAAAGGGAAAAAAATATGGGTGATCTCAAATGGTCAGTAAGGGTTAAGTATAATGGAATTAATCATGAATCAATAAGAATAATGAATATAGAAGGGTAAATAACTGAACACACGTGACATTTAAATAACTTGACTACATGAATAGATAAGGAATAGTTAATATAGAAAGGTAAATAACAGAAAACACAAGCCATTTAATCACTAACGGATAATGAACTGCATCTAGAGATAATTTCATAGTGAAAATATCTTGGATAATAATAACTAAATACTAAATAAAATAAATGATTAATTATTGGATGCCATGTTTCTCAGGTACATGTTACCTTTACCGCTAAGACCTTTCATAAGAAATTTTAAAAAATAATGGGTAAAAACCCACTTAACTAAGGCTAGACAACTAATTTGTCCCATGAGACTACTGATGAATCAATGGGATGTTTATAACCAATCCCCTACCAAGTCATACCTATCCAAATAATTCCTCATATATTGAATAATAAATTTATTTAATAAAAAACATGCCTTATCATCAAGTATCATTATTGAGTAAAGAATACAGATTTATCAAAATTTCACTAGATATCAAATAACTTTCAATGTAGTACACCATATATAGAAATGATGTATAGTTAAAGAAATAAACATATCCATGATAAATAATATGGATATTTAGGGTAAATTTAATTTTTAATGATCACATGAAAGTGAATAATTCAAAGGAAAGTTAATGACTAGAAAAGTGAAAAAAGTAAGTGAATTTCAATACTATCCTTGGTCAAGATAATCATAAACCAACCATAGGAATAATAAGGATGATATCAATATAAAATATACCCATTGGATTAAGAATAAAGGTTTGTTTTGACTAATTAATAGATACAATATACATTTATCTTTAAAAATATTCTTGAGAAAAATATCAGTTTCATTTTGAAATTTTATTTGAAAATCCTTTTCTTTGAAAATAAATTTTAAAAAAAATTTATTTAAAAATAAATTCAAAAACATGAAATTGGATCTTTAAATAAATTATGGTAATTATGGAGGGAAATTACCTACATGTTATAAAAGTTACAAAGCACATTCCTCATTTATTTTAAAATGGTTAAGAAAGTGCCTTATTCAGAAAATGCCCAGAATATTCCTTTCACATTTTTAGTAAATGCGAGAAAGGTATTATTTTAAAAACAACATAAGATTACTTTGAAATAAAATTAAATGGTAATAAAGGATAAAAATGCATTTGATAAATCATTTTGAAATGGTTAAAACATTTTTATAAAATAAGGTTTTAGAAGAAAACATTTTTCTGACCGAAGAGAGAAATAAAGTCGGATTTTCATAAAACATTTTCTTAATTAATTGAAATACAAAAATTTAAAATAGTATTATTACATAAAAATATCATGAATATCCATATGAGAAAAAAATAAATGGGTTTATTAAACAATGATTAAATTATTTCAATTGAAATTCAATAATAAACAATCTCGATTAAAATGAGATTGTGAAGTAAACCATTACAAATATCATAACATTAAAGTGAGAATAAACTAATGAATAGATTATTTGTATCAACTATAAATCCACATAAAACAATTGTAAATTTGAAAAATTCATTATACACATAATATTATCATGACATGATCAATAAAGTATAAGTTTAACCCAATGAGTGAGAATTCAGTTAATAAATCCCTTACCACTTGGTAACCCTTAATTCAAATCCCAATAGATGAAATAATTAAAATTTAAATTTAAAATACCATTAAGAATTAATTATTCATGAAATTACAAGTAAAATGGAAAGTATATGCACCATGTAAAAAATATGTGTATAACATTAAAATATGCCTCAATGAAATGAAATTGGTACAAAATCCATTACCTCGCACTTAATCTTGGTTTAAATTTCATTAACCTACTTTATAGGGGTTTTAAATTTTTTGTTAACTTATAAAACAATATTATTATTTATAAATTTATACACCATTATTTTATAGCATCTTATTTCCTATTCATTAATAATCATTCATTATTTTCATTGTTTCTGGTGTTAATTATCTTATTTTCCCATGAAAGTTTCATCATGAATGATATGAATCATGGGTATATTATATATTTATATCATATAAATAAAAATAATCATGACATAATTATCATATTTTTATATAAATTTTACTTTTAAAACCAATAATGAATTATGTTTTTGAAAAATGAAGTATGTTATAGTCGTGGAGATGGTATGTAAGGATCTTATTCACACATTCTTTTTTTTCGTCCTCGGAGTGGTGGTGCTCTCTCTTTCACACATGGCTAGGGTTTTAGCCTCATAATATCTTCCTTATCTCCTCTAGAATCTCAAATGGCTTGGTGATTGCTTCCTCTATCTCGGCGCCGACTTCATCTCGGCTTTGGCATCCTCCATCTCAGTGCGGCGTGGCTTATTATTCATGCTCCAGCTTCGTCAGCCTAGGAGAGGCGCTTTCTCCATCACATATATATAGGTGATGGCCTCGGTCGGTGTACGTCTTGAATATTCCATGGTCTCTTCTAGCTTAATCGGTCCAGGCGTGACATCATCCCCATCACTCTTTGTATCTTCCTTCAGCTGGAAAACGTCGTGGATCTGACAGGCAGAGGAGTCCTACATTGTTTCTTATATTAGTGTTTGAGGGTGAAGGACTAGTTTTAATATGATGCAGATTATTGCCGGACTTAGTATGGAATAGAGGGGGGGGGGGGTTTGGTGCATGATTCCAGTGGTCCTACGGTCTACTTTCAGGTCTGCTTTTTTATTTTTTTTATTATAAAATTGTGGTGATTCTGCTGCGTGTAGTCATGTGATGGTTGTTTCAAGTGCTCCATGGTCTGTGAGGAATGGTCTCGATTGTTGCTGGTTAGTTATTAGGACCACTTGATTTGTATATGAAGCCATATTGATCACAAATAAAAGTCCCTATGAAGGTTTCAGAGAAGGTGGCTCACTCGTGTAGTACTTTTTGGATTTGGATGATTGAGAGGGTTAGTAGAAGCCTTTGGATTAGGCCTGTGCTTTGACACAAGACACTGCTTACCTAATAGTAATGCATTGGTGGAGAGCTTCATCATGATTTTTATGCTGGGTAGGAGAAACTCTTTGTGGTCAGTATGGTTTTGATTCTTTTTGATCTTCAGGTTATTTTATCTATTAAGTCCATGAAGTCTGTTAGGGTTTACTCTTATTCCATTAAAAGGGGGTTTTATGTTTATAATAAAAAATCTAAGGCCCTCGGGCCATTGGAAGGGATAGAGATGGTAGTTTATACGTACGCATGAGTTATATTTCCATTTTATAATGATCATTATAGAAATAAGCTAAGAAATAAACAATATTTCAATAATGATAATAATAAATTATTATCATATTTTATACTTATATATTTCATCCATGTCATGTATTGATGAAAATAGAGTCACGTCAAGGCAGTAGTCCACATTTACACGAGCGATGTTATCATCTTTATATGAGTGAAAAGGAAATAAATAAAATGTTATATGTTATATCTTAAAAGGATAAATATGTCATGAATATCATAAATATTTCATTTATATCACATATAATCATTAACATTACCTTTATCACCTTCTATGTGAAGCGTTAGTGAAAGATGAATCACAACACTTTGTGAGATGGTGGTTCGCTATACACATGAAAAATGCTGTCGTATATCCTACATAATTAGGGGTAAAAAAAAGATATAATGGATCAAAAGGTATAAATATGTTATAAAAATCATATATATACTTTAAATTCATCATCATACCTAAACTTGAGAGGTGTAAATGGAATAATAAACAACATTGTTTTGTGAAGTGACAATCTGCCGAACACACGAATGATAATTTTGTAACCCATTCAATAGAAGTAGATATTGTTTTAAGTAATTACATTATTATTAAAAAATACCATTATGTGGAATATACTGAGGTTATTATATCATCATGGTATAATAAAAATTTAAGGATTTGGAGAAAAAAATAAAATAAATACCCTTATTGAAAAACATTACCTCTTCTTTGGGTATCCTCATTAGGTTTAAACAAAATCCTTCCTAGGTTGGATTTATTTACAAAATAAGGATTCTAAGATGAGATTAGATAATTTTTAATGTTTTTTGGTAAGGTATTGGACAAACCAATTAGGTATAAATGTGTGAATAAGAGAGTATAGGTGGTGAACTTTTATAAGTGGTGGAGAGGACACACTTGTTATTTTTGAAAAGAATTGAGTAATCCCATGTTTTCAATGGAATAAAAAGGTAAAAAAAGAACAATTATAGAACCTTATAAGTTTAATGTTTCAAATATGTCCATAAAATATCTTTTTGAAACATGATAGGTCATTTCTACACTTATCTTTTTAGTTTAACCCCCTGGTAAATGAATTTTTATCTTAATCTTCGTAATTAATTTTTACTGCATTAACTATTAATTTTAATAACAAATTAAGTTTAACTTTTTATAAATTATAAATTATTATTATTAAAAATATGGAACCCATTTTTCCAAATTCAATTCACAAAATTGGAAATATTTAATTTAAAATCAATCCCACAAATGTGATGAGAAAATTTGGTTTTAAGGTGAAAGTGTTAAAAATTTACAAAGTTTTTATATCTAAATTCAATATGAAAATGATTCAAATGATATAAATTGGATTAATATATCAATAATTGAACCAATTTACTTAAAATCCACTTTAAAATATAATTAAACATCCTAAATTAATTAAATGAAAAGGAAGTTCTCAATTAAAATTTAGAATTTTTTATATTAAGAAAATGAAACTTTTCAGAAAAACCCCAAAAATTCAACCTAAGATTAGTTTTATATTAAATTTCAAAAAATGTAGTTTATTTTTTCTAATTTAATTTCTAAAATTTCTAATTTTTTTAAAAAAATTATGTGCACAAAGTGCGACAAAATCATCTTTAAAAAAATACAGTTTTTCAGGAAACGTTTACTTTTCATTTAAATTATTTTTTTTATTACTAATAAATAGATAACTAATAAACATGTGAAAACTGAATATTTTATTAAGTTAATTAATTATATTAATATTTGTAGGATCTTGAACTTTATGGAGGTATATCCTTGTTTAAATTTTGGTTTTAATCCCTTAATTTTGGTTAAATAAATATTTTGGTTAAATAAATGTTTACTAGGTGTGTGAAGAGGTATGAGGGTGTCATGGGTGCTTAAGAGACAAAATATAAGGGAAACCAAGCCATTCAGTGTAGGTTGCATGATTTTCTCATGGTTAGTGAAAACCATGTGAGGGGGAAGCCAAACCGTGCAACCTTGTACAAAGTCTTCTCACATGGTTGGTGCATGGTTCATAAAATGATGTAGGCCTCCTCGGGTAACCATGTGGCTTAACTCCTCTTGGATAGAGGTTGGAACACTGTTGGCACATGGTTTTGGAAAACTGTGCACCCCATTAAAAAGTGAAAATTTACCAAACTGCCCCTTAGGATTTTTAAGTTCACACCTGATTTTCCTTCCCTTTCTTTTAACTCTATCACTAGTGATATACCTAAAATCTAAATATCCCCCAAGGATCAGTATCTCTTATTTCTAGTCTATTTGGTGCACCGTTGGTTGCAGATCAAAGCTCTGAGTATTTCTAATCTTCCTCTTTCTTCTCTTTTCCAGATTAAGGCCTGTAGATTTGTTCTTCTTCTTCTAAAACCCTAAAATCCTATTTTTCCAATGGATCATAGGTTAAGGATTGAAAGGGTATTTTAATACAGATCTAAGGAAAAGGCTACGGTTTTATTCATCTTCAGATTCAAGGTAGGTGGTCTACAAGTTATATCACATAGTCCTTATGTGGATTTTTTCTTTCATGGTTGTGCGTTTTCTTCTTTCTTGGTGTGATTTTAATGTGAATGGTAATATTTTTTTAAAATTGTGATATAAATGATGATTTTAACCCATCATGTATTTTTTAGGATGAATTTTCATTGACTTGACCAATTTAGGGCCACCCATGGGGTGTGCCAATGATTCCGAACAGAGAAAATGGTATTGCTAATCCTGATAATGATTTATGTTAAGGTAGATCCCATGATAAGTGTGATGATATGCTAGTATATTTATTATTGGAACTAATAGTGGTTGTGTCTAGTTTTTGTTAAAGCTATAGGTATTTTTTTGCATAATATAAAAAGTGAGTTAAATGGGTTAATGTGAATGTGTCATATGAATTATGGAATTAAAATAGAAATGAATAAGTGAATTAAGGCACATGAATTGATTAATGTGTAAATGGTTAAATGCATGGGTATTGATGAATATGTCAAATGGGATAATTTATGGGAATTTTTGATTTAGATAAATATTTTAAAGTAAGAAATGGGATATGGGTTAAATTGAATAGGCTAAGTTGATGGTAAATGTGTCATGGGTTAAGGCATAAGGGTTATTTATGCGTTTAATTAAATGTAAAATGTGTTTGTTATGTATTAAAATTTATGTTTGGTTTGTGTTATGGTATATGTGGTAATTAGATAAATAAGTATGTGCACATGGTTTGGTGGTATGTGGGGTATTTAATTAAGGTTTTACGCCCATGGGTCAGGTTGGACGGAGGCTCTAAACACCACACCTAGAATGCTTGAGTTAGGGAGTTAGAATGAGGCTCTATTCCCTTAACGGTTGCATTGGATGAAACTACCTAGACTGAGGCTCCAAGATAAGTGTGATGTATTTTTTGTGATAATTTTTCCTTATAAGGATAGGTAATTTAATTTATCCCCTTATTCATAGTTATTTGTCTATTTAGGTCATTATTTGAATAAAATAAATGCCTAACCCATAGAACATGTATTAAAAATGAAATTAGTATTAATGATGATATAACTGATGGAAATGGATATAGTAATAGGAATGTTCTAAGTGAATAGTAATACCCAATAGAACCCAAGTTATATTTTTTTACTTTGTCATTTATTTACTACTTGCATGAACTATCTATTTAGACGGGAGACTTTGTAGACAATGTTAGTGGTGGCCTACTGAGTTGTACTCACATCTTACTCAGGATTCCGTTGTGTACCCGAGTATATTTTATGGTTGTAAGTCAGGAGAAGCGAGAATTCTCTATACTAGGGAGTTTATTCAGTATTTTAATGTTTAGGGATGGGGATCCAAAATTAGATATAGGACCCATTTTTGGGATTCAATAATTTCTATTTATTTTGGGCTTCTACTCACTTCATCACTACTGGTATGAAATGAAAATTTTCTATTTGGTATGTTTATACCCTGGTTGAGAAACGATTGTTAATGTGTATTTATATTTATTTGTTATTTATTTTTGTTATTTATTATGATTATCTATTGTGGATTACTCTTTTAAAGAGGGTATAGTCTCCCCAAATGTTACACTATACCCTCACCAGTTGTCGGAAAACTTTGAAATTTGGGGAGGCGCTCTTAAGGACTTGTTGAAAAATGAATCTGGGCACCAATTAATGGCTCTCGGGTTAGGGACATTACAAAGTGGTATCAAATTGGTTATTTTTTTATTTTACTATTTGGGATGGTAGAAATGAGATTGGGATGTGTTGGTCCTTAAAAATGAGCTCACTATTGAGAGTATCTAACCCATGTACGAGGGAAAAACCAAGAATCCATAGTGAGAATTGTTGTTATTAATATGTATTATTATAGTTGAATGATATTTCACCATTGGCTAATGCACTTGTTGTGTTATGTGAATACTTTATGATATTTTTCTTTTGGCCATAATTGTACTAGTTTGTGCATTCATGAATCATTGTAGGAACCTAGGGCTAAATATGTAATGCATCATAATATGCACACACGATATGGGTGTGTAAGACCTATAGGGTAGGATTCATTTAACTTTATTAAAAATTTAAAGGAAAATATATCTAATAAATAAGATGTAAATGGATGAAAAAAAATAATTTTAATGAATGGTTAGAGAATAATTATTTATAAAGGGTTGTAAATAAGTTAAAATGTTGGTTATGACAAATTTTTAATTGGGAAATGTTTCAAAAGGAAAGATTCACATTGTCATTGTGTGGGGGGAATTAACCATTTTTACCATGAACCATAGTAAGAATGGTGATCTCACCCAAATTTTTTGAAGATTTTAGGGTTAAGCGGTCTCTTGTAGTGTAGCTTGGGTTGTCGAATCCTTAGTGACCAAAGAATAAACCTACAGACACGTACATTATATGGATTTTTTTGGCTATGAAGTTACTAAATTTGAGTTGAATTTTGATGGGTTTTAAGATAGAACTAACAGGATTAAGTGGATTCATTTGAAAGAATGAGTTGATCCTAGGTTATTGCTTGGGGGTGGATTTGATGAAATTCATTTTTTAAAAGTTTCAACTTCTTATATTCAAGATGGGATTATTCAAGAAGATCAAAAAACTTCATCACTTACTAGTTTAACACTAATAAAATATAATAATAACCACCTATACACTTATAGTATCAAATTTATGAGCACACCAAGGTAAAGGTTCGTATTAACACTTGAAGTATGTGGGCCTTAAAATTCAACAAGGATAAAGAAGTTTTAAAATCATCAAATAAAAATATCAATTAAAAGAAGTGATTAGACATTAATGAGGTGATAAATAACATACAATACATCCCCTTTCTACTCACTTTGATCAACCCATAAATGGGTTGTCCCTCCATTGATGTTATGATTTCAATGGAAGCGGGAAGTAGACTCATGGGGGAGGAATTGAAGAAGTAAGAAAACAATAAAAATAAAATGATCACTCCACCGTTGTGTGAATAATTTCACAAGGTTAGGTGTGAATAAATTCCCACCTTGAGGCAATGGTATCAAAGTGAGATGAATAATAACATAATAATAGGAAGAGAATAACTTTTATTAAGAAACTATGATGAATTAAAACAACTTACAATTGAGGAAGAACATTACAAAGGAAAAGTGGCAGCATAACATTACAATGAAAGAAATCATCCAAGACCATTAAATCCTCAAACACCACCACCTTAAATAGGCCTTTTGAGAGCCTTGGGACGAGTCTCAAATAGTGAAATTCATCACAATTGATTATGGTGGGCTTATGGCAGTGGAAAGCTTGTGGAACTTGGACTTTTCCACTCTTGATCTGAGGTGGCATCAAACTTGCATCTACCGAACATAAGCACCTAGATGGCCTTTTAGATGGCCAAATTAGAGTGTTACATAGCAGAAAAAAGTGAATATCTAGATGTCTAATAGCTCTATATAAAATTTCAGCACAAATTAATTTATGGTTTTTGAGGTATGATTAACTTGGTGGGATGTTTTTCTGGGCCGTAGAATCTGGCCCCGAATTTTATCTCTAACTTGGGCCACCTGAATAACCATAATGGAGGCAAAATTATCACTAGATCTTGCAGAATTATATGTTAATCTATATGTATTCTATCATACCATGAAATTTGGTCTTTAGTGGGTCTGTATTTTGGGCCCCACATTCTCATCAGTGGGCTTGTGTCCAATATGCCTTCTCCAGAATTGTTTCCTTTCATCACCAAATATCCTTATCATAATTTCTAAATCCTCCATTAATCCCTGAATAAAATATGTTCATATTCAAATAAAGATCTATTTAACAAAATATAAAATTAAAATATGGATAAATACATTCCTTAAAATCAGATGAATCATTGGGCCTAAATTGGTGTACATTAGGCATAAAGTGCAAAAATGATGAGAGTGGACTTCAAAATTAAAATCCACTAACTCAGGCCCATAATATCAAAAATGAACATTTAATACCATTAAAATGTAATTAACATATGTGTTTTTATTGGCTAATCACCTCCCCCCAACTTGAGATTTTCTAGTCCTGAGTAAAATGTATCTCAAAAATATGAAATTCGAATTCCCTTTTCCAAAAACATTTTAAAACATAGTGAGCACCCAAAAACCTTATACAAAGCAATAATGAAACCTATAAAAATATTTTAATACAAGATAGTTTCATAAGAAGATCTCAATCCCAATCCCGTTCCTTTTTTCAAATTCATCGCCACATTTCATCCAATTTCAATAAAGTATTATGATGTGTTGTGTGTCACAAAAGACATGGGGGTTTATTTTTATTAAAGGGGTAAATTATGGAATCCCTAGGTGAAATCACATTTCAATATTAAGATGATTATTAAAAAAAATTGTTTTTTTTTTCAATTTTTCCATGGTAATTGAAATTGCACTCAATAGGTCATTTCATTGCTCTACATGAAAATTTATTGTTTTTTTATTTTTTTTTAAATACTCATATTAAAACTAAAATGATCACCAAACCTATTATATTTATTTTTGGACCCCATGAACTAAAACTAATATCCCACTATCCAAAGGACATGCATTGTGATCTATTTTTTTCTATTTGGATGAAAATATAAACGATGAAATTTCACATTAGTCAACCACACTTTCCAAAATATATGCTCATGAAATTATAAATGGATTAAAATTATAATCATGTCATGCTAAATTATTTTATATTTAGTTTTAAAGTGTTCAATGTTTATGATCATGTTCAAAGTTAAAGGAATTTTTCCTTTCATTTACACACATTTTTTTAAATCATTTTTTTCACACAAAAGCAATTTTTTTTGCACAAAATAAAATTTGTATTTTATCTCCCCACCAACTTAAAATAACATTGTCACCAGTGTTTAAAGAAAATAGAATTTAGAAGGGTTTATAGGTAGATAATGGGAGTTCAAAAAGGAAATTGAAATATGAGGATAATAGAATGAAGTCACCTATTGGTTGAAGTTGAAGTTCTTACTACTCCAATTTAGTCCTTTGATATCCATGTCACTTGTAGAGTTTTCTAGTTGAAAAAGGAAAAAACAAAAAAACAAAAAAAATAATATATATAGATATATATATTTATTCATATATTAAAAAAAGTAAAAAATATGTATATATAAAAAAATTATAGAACAAGGAAGCCCTATAAGTTGTAGGTCAGTGGTAAGCACGCACCCCTGTCTCCCTTCGGTCCTGGGTTTGAGTCCCCATGGCTTCACCAATTGTGACAGGTTTTTCCCCATGACCTACGACACGTCCTTTTAGTTTTTTTTTATTTTTTTTAACCTACAAACACATAAAAGTAAAATGAACTGATGATACATTGTCTTCTTTTTAAATTTCTTGGTAAGATATTACTCAAGGATCACACCACGTGACATGGATGAATATTGCCCTCAGCTTTCATACCTATCCATACTCATAATATAAGAACAGGTAAATAGTCTATTTTTTTTAAATATCAAAATGATTCATTATTCCTATTTGAAAAATAAAGATGATTCAAAAATATTGGAAACATGGAAACCACGGGTTGCCTCCCGTGCAACGCTTTTGTTTAATGTCACTAGCTCGACTTAAACCCTTAATTATTTAATTATTTTCCCCATATAAGGTTGGTTCACACAAGTTTTCATAAAATTCTTTTTTTGAATGGTTCATTGAATTATTTGACTTTATGACCATTAACTTTAGAGGTTTTACCATTGGTGGGATCTTCAATTTCTACAGCCCCATGGGGGTACACCTTATGCACTATGTATGGACCTGACCATATAGACCTCAAATTTCCCTGGTGTAAATGAAGTTTAAAACTATAAAAAAGAATAGGTTTACCTAGTACAATATGTTTGGTTTTAAGATTTCGAGATTGGTAATATTGTACTTTATCTTTATTGATTCTTGAATTTTCATAAGACTCCATCGTAAGTTCCTCAAGTTCATTGAGATCAAATTTCCTTTTTTTCAGCCAATGAGAGGTCATAATTCATTTTATTAATTTCGAAAAAGGTCTTATGTTCAATCTCCACTAGCAAATGGAATGCTTTAAGAAAAACCAACCTGTATGTGGAAATTCCTAAAATGGTTTTATATGCGGTTCGATAGGCCCAAAGAGCATGTAAGAGTTTTCTTGACCAATCTTTCATATATGGATTAAAAATTTTCTGAAGAATTTGTTTGATTTCTCAATTGGATAACTCAGCTTGACCATTGGTCTGTGGGTGGTAAATAGTGGACACATTGTGATAAATTCCATACTTGTCTGTGAGTGATGAGAATGTATGATTGAAAAAATGAGTTCCATGATCACTAATGATAGCCCTAGGAATTCCAAATCTAGAGAAGATGTTTTCTTTTATAAATCTAATCACTGTTTTATGATCATTGGATTTTGTGGGAATAGCCTCAACCTATTTTGAGACATAATCAATAGATAAGAGAATGTAAAGATATTCCCTAGAGTTTGGGAAGGGACCCATGAAATCAATTCTGCAACAGTAAAAGATTTCAACAACTAATATGGGAGTGAGTGGAATTTGATTCCTTTTTATAATGGACCCTAATTATTAACTCCTAGCACAAATTTGACAAAATGTGTAGGAATCCCTTGAAAGGGTGGTCCAGAAGAGACCACACTGAAGAATCATAGCAGATCTTTTTTTAGAGGAAAATTGACCTCCATATTCCTCACTATGACAGGATTTGAGGATGAGATCTTGTTCAGATTCTGGGACACACCTCATAATGACTTGGTCAGGGCAGAACTTTTAGAGGTATGGATCATCGAACACATAGTTCCTAACATCAGAAAGGAATTTCCTTTGATCTTGAGTCCCTAATAATTTTGGATGAATCCTCTAACTAATAAGTTGGCTATGTCAACATACCAAGGGTAGTCACTCACAGAGTATAAGTGTTCATTAGGGAATGAATCAGACAATGAAATGTGATTTGAGTTTTCTTTGAATTCCATCCAAGAGAGGTGATCAGCTACAACATTTTCAACACCCTTTTTTTACTTGATTTTGAGGTCAAATTCTTGTAAGAGAAGGACCCACCTAATCAATCTAGCCTTGGAATCTTGTTTTCAGAAAAGGTATTTCAGGTCTGAATGGTCAGTGAAGACAATGATGGGTGTTCCTAAGAGACGGGACCTGAATTTATCTAAGGAAAATACAATAGCAATCAACTCTTTCTCAGTGGTGGTGTAGTTGATTTGTGCATCATTTAATTATTTTATTTCATAAGCAATGACACATGTATTTTTCTCACACTGTTTTCCTAAGACATCTCATACAGTGAAGTCACTCGCATCATACGTGATCTCAAAATGAAGTTTCCAATTTGGAGATTTCATGATAGGTGGAGAGATAAGAGCTGAATTTAGTGTAGAGAATGATTCCTCACAGCTTCCTATCTATAAAAATGGATCATCTTTCACCAATAGTGCAAAAAGTGGTCCGGAAATAGAGATAAAATTCCTAATGAACCTTCTATAGAGACTAAAATTTCCTAAGAAAGACATCACTTCCTTGACAGTTTTGGGTGATGGAATGTGACAAATGATGCCAACCTTGGATTTATTAACTTCAATCCCCCTACCTGAGACCAGATGACCTAGAACTAGTCCTTATTTAAGCATGAAATGATATTTTTTCCCAGTTTAGGACTAGATTCTTTTCTTCACATATTTACAAGGCTCTCTCCACATTCCTCATACATCCCTAAAATGTATCCCCAAACACAGAGAAGTCATCCATGAATATCTCTAGAAAATCCCCTACCATGTCTGAGAATATTCTCATCCTACAATCCTGGAAGGTTCCAAGGGAATTGCATAACCTGAAGGGAACGTGTTTGAAAGAAAAGGTGTCGAATAGACATGTGAACATAGTATTCCCTTGATCCTCTTGGGAGACATCAATTTGATTATACCCTGAGTACCCATATAAGAAACAGTATAAGGCATGACCTACCACAATCTCAAGGACTTGGTCAATGAATGGTAAGGGGAAATAGTCCTTCTTAGTAAATGAGTTTAGATTCCTATAGTCGATGTCGACTCTCCAGCCATTACTCACCCTTGTTGGAAGAATCTCTCCATACTTGTTGGTTATCACTCTGATTGAAACCTTTTTTGGAACCACTTAGATTGGGATCACCCACTCACTCTCAGCTATGTGATAAATGATACCATATTTTAACAAATTTTGAAGTTATTTTCTCACTAATTCCATGAGATTAGGATTGATTCGTCATTGAGATTGACAACAAGGCTTTTAATTAGATTATAGAACAATCCTATGAGTCCCGATAAGTGGGATAATCCTAGGAATATCAGACATGGTCTAACAAATGGATTTATTATGTTTCCTAAGGATATCTAGAAGCATACTCTCATGATTGGATTCAAGAGAAGAAAAAATGGCAATAGGATGTGTGGGATTGTCCCATAGGAAGGCATACTTGAGTGCAATGGGAAGTTCCTTCAATTCAAGATCAGGATGGTTCAGAATTTTAGCAGAAGATTGGGACATTGGATCAAGATCAATTTTGTTTCCTAGAGTTTTAGATAGGATTGATTCCCCACATGTAGAAGTTTCAGCTACTATATTGGCTTGATCCGATTTAGGGATGTAAGTTGGAGTGGTCTCCATGTAAGTGGTTTCCTGAAAGGTTTCACTAATTATTGGACCTAAGACTTCATCATAAGAGCAACTTGAAAATGATTCAAGCCAAGGAGATAAAATTCCTTCATGTGAATAAAGGAAATCAATATCATCCTAACTTAAACATCCATCAAATATTCCTTGATGTTATATGGATTCATTATCAATGATTCCAATCATGTTTACTTCATGAATTTCCTCCTCATCCCCTATTTGTGAGATTTCATTAAAGATGTTCAAGTCTAGACTCATGTTTCCAAAGGTGATGGTAATGTTACCATTTCGAACTTGGATAACCAAGTTAATTATTAAAAGGAAGGGATGACTAAGGATGATTGGAGTTTGTTCCTTATTTCCTAAGTTTGGATGGTTGTCAAGGACAATGAAGTCAGCAGGGTATATGAATTTTTCAAACTTTACCAAAACATCGTTTAAAACCCCCTTTGGAACCCTAATGCTACGATCAACAAGTTGAAGTGTGACAGATGTGGGTTGGATCACTTCTAGGCCTAACTGGAAGCACACATCATAGGGGATGATATTGACACTACCACCTAGATCACACAATGCCTTGACAACTTTTCTCTCTCCTAGTTCAAAAATGATGTAAGGGAAACCTGAGTCTTTCAACTTAGGATGAATGGTCCCTTGAATGGTGGTACTCACATTAGCAGCCAAAAGGACTTGGTTTTTATGTGAATTTTTTCTTTTAAAAGTGAAAAAGTCCTTAATGTACTTTGAGTAGGCAGGTATGGTGTGGATTGCATCGAGAAGGGGAATGTTAAACTTGACTTGTGAGAATATTTCCCTTAATGTTTCACTCAATTCAGGCTTGGATTTACCCCTATTTCATTGAAGAAATGGTGCAGGTTGTGGGGTTGTTTATTAAAGATTTGTTTCTTTCACATTGTTATCAGTTCTCTCAGTTTCATCTTGTGGTTCATTTGAACTTACATTAGAGTTTTAATCTTCACATGGTTTCTGACTTATTTTTCAATTTTCTCAAGTGATTTCCCACTTCTTAAAATTGTCATAGCCTTTAGTTGTTCATGAGTTATTTGAGTGAAACTTGACTCTCCCCTTAAATTTTAGGATGGTACTGCCTAATTAGGCATGTGGGACTTTCTAGTTTTGATGGTTTAAAGTTCTTGTTTAAGTGAAGAGAATTCTAAGTTTATCCTTTCTATTTATTTTCACAGTTTTTCCAGTAGACTTTGTGGAATAGTTTGGGTTGGTGCTTGAGAAGATTGGTTTATCCCAAAGGGTATTTTGGAGGTGGGATGGTTTGTTAAAAATGGAATGGTGGCTGTTGGTATTGGATAGGTTGGGTTTGGAACTGGTTGTGGGTTTGGTAGTTTTGATGGGGGTAAGGATTTTGTCCCTATGGTTGGCTAGGTTGTTGTTTATCTTTCTAGTGGAAGATTGGGTAGTCATTATACCATGGGTTGAATGTGTTTTGGTATTGGGGCTTTTGAAATTTTAGAGCCTTGACCTCCACTGGTGGTACTCCTAGAAGAATATCTTTAATGGAAGGGATGATTGGGTAGTTTTCAGTCTTGTGGTCATGTTTGTCACAAATTGTGCAAATAAGGTCAACAGTTTGAATTTCATAGACATTCCTAAGATCAATCTCCTCGACCTTCCTAGTGAGTGTAGAAAGTTTCTCCCTAAGGAATTCCTCCTCCTTAAGTATATTAATTCCACCAGATTTTGGTGGCTTCTCAGAGTAATTTGATGTTCCCCATGTTTTTTTTGTTCATCAAGGCTTTCTAGATACTCGTAAGAATCATTTGGGGATTTTTTTTAAAGTTCCATTACACATCATGTTAATGAATTGTTTGTTCCCCAGATCCAACCCTTTATTGAAAATTAGAACTTGTTTTGGGATTGAAAATCTATGGTGAGGTACCATGTTGAGTGTGTCTTTGAACCTTTCCCATGTTTCATAATATGACTCTCCCTCTTTTTCAAAAAAAAATTGGATGTTCTTTTTAAGTGAAATTATTATGTGCTGGGGAAAGTATTTTTAGTATAATTATCTTTGTAATTGGTCCCAAGAGTTTATGGATGATGGTCTCAAATTGTTTAGCCAATTTTTATCTTGATCCTTTAAAGAAAAATGAAATAGCCTCATCTTAGCTGATTCTAGTTGATGTGGGGGACACATAGTTTCTACAATGTCATTTAACTCCTTAACGTGAAGGTAGTGCATCTCGAACTCCATTCCATGGAATGTGGGAAGGTGGTTTAGGAAATGGGGTTTAAAGATGTAGTTGAAATATATGGAGGAATTGTGTCTAATGAATGAGGGGTCATTGTTCTAGGAAGGTGTGAGGTAGTCATTTTTGTTTTTATCAACTGCATTTCCTAAGTTTGGGGCTACCTCATTTGGATTTCCATTTTGGTTCCCACCCAGGTTTATGAGTTGGTTTCTTTGAAGACCTTCCATTTAAATGGGATCAATTTTTGAATCTGAAGTATTATGAATATTAGGATATAATGTAAAGAGTTACCTTTGTTACTTGACTCCCCAACCTCAGGACTATCCACCCTAACTAGACGGTTTGATTGGTCATGAGTGTAGGTGGACATGTGCCCAAAAAAACAAGAAAGAAAAAATATAAGAGAATTTGGATGAGAATAGTAGAAATGAGGGAGAATGGAATGGGTGTTTAAGATAAATTACTTGGGTCCCAGAAAATGGTTCCAAAATTTGGTATCTCCCAAATTTACCCATGATTTTAGGGTTAAGAGGTCGCTTGTAGTGTAGCTTGGGTTGTCGAGTCCTCAGAGACCTAAGAAGAAACCTACAGACACATACATTTTATGGATTGTTTTGGCTATGAAGTTTCCAAATTTGAGTTGAATTTTGATGGGTTTTAAGATAGAACTAACTGGCTTAAGTGAATTCAATTTTAAAGAATGAGTTGATCCTAGGTTATCGCTTGGGGGTGGATTGGATGAAATTCCTTTTTTAACAGTTTCAACTTCTTATATTCGAGATGGTTTTATTCAAGAAGATCAAACAAATTCATCACTTACTGGTTTAATACTAATACAACACAATAATAATCACTTATACACTTGGAGGATCAAATTTATGAGCACTCCAAGGTAAAGGTTTGTATTAGCACTTGAAGTATGTGGCTTTAAAATTCAACAAGGACAAAGAATTTTTAAAATCATCAAATAAAAATCTAAATTAAAAGAAGTGATTAGACATTAATAAGGTAATAAATAAAATCCAATATAGCCCCTTTCTAATCCCTTGGATCAAACCATACATGGGTTATCCCTCCATTCATGCTATGGTTTCAATGGAAGTGGGAAGTAGACTCGTGAGGGAGGAATTGAAGAAGTAAGAAAACAATAAAAAGAAAACGATCACTCCACCGTTGTGTGAATAATTTCACAAGTTTTGGTGTGAATAAATTCACACCTTGAGGCATGGGTATCAAATTTATATGGAGAAGAACATAATAATAGTAAAATAAGAACTTTTATTAGGAAACTAAGATTAATTAAAACAACTTACAATTGAGGAATAACATTACAAAAAAAAGTGGCAATATAATATTACAATGAAAGAAAGCATCCAAGATCATTAAATACTAAAACTCTACTACCTTAAATAGGCATTTTAGGAGCCTTGGGTCGAGACTCCAATAGATAAGGTCATCCCAATTGATTATGGTAGGCTTAGGGTGGTGGAAAGCTTATGGAACTTGGACTTTTCGACTCTTGACCCGAGGTGGCATCCAGCTTTCATCCACCTAATAGAAACGCCTAGATTGCCTTATAGATGGAATAATTAGAGTGTTCTATAGAATAAAAAAGTGAATATACTGATTTATCCTAGATCTATGGAAATTTTCAGCCCAAATTAATTTTTTGTTCCTAAAATATGATTAAATTGGTGGGATGTTTTTCTAGGACGCAGAATCTGGCCCAGAATTTTATCTCTAAATTCGGCTGCCTGAATAACCATAATGGAGGCCGAATTAGCACTGAATTAGGAATAATTATAAGTTCCTATATATTTATTATATCATTACATTAATTTTGGACTTCATTGGTTCTATAATGTGGGACCCACATTCTCATCCGTGGGATGGTGTTCAATCTGACTTCTCCAGAATTGTTTCATTTTATCACCAAATATCCCCATCATAGTTTATGAATCCTCCAATGATCCCTGAATAAAAAATGTTCATATTTAAGTGTATATCCATTTACCAAAATATCAAATTAAAATATGGATAATTACATTCTTTAAAATTAGATGAATCATTGGTCCTAAATTGGTGTACATTAGGCATAAAGTGCACTAATGCTAAGAATGGATGTTCAAAGTTAAAATCCACTAACTTAGGCCCATAAGATCAAAAAATGAACATTTAATTCCATTAAAATGTAATTAACATATGTTTTTTTATTGTATAATCATATGGTTAAGGATAGTGTTCTAAATTTGACGATGTTTGTTAGATAGTGTGTGCTGAATGAGTTGTTTATGGATAGTAGAGAACCCTATTTTATGTGAATTGTGTAATTTTTTTGTTATATTTTTTAAGGATCATGATTTTAATTGTAAGAAAATTCCACCACATCTATGAATGTTGGTTGGGAGATAAGAGGATGTCATTGAGAACACTCATCCAGAGATGGACCAAGGGAACCCGATGAATCAGGAAAATATGGGAGAAGAATAGTTTCGTGAGAAATTCACTCATTTATGAAAATGATGTAATGTGACACAAGGTGGGTTGTTACAATCATGTTTGAGATGACTAGATAATTTCATCTTCAACACCCTTAGACTTTTTCTAGAGAGTGTAGGCCTGAGGCAGCCGAGTTCTGGATAGATTCCATCCATAAAATTCTTGATCATATAGAGACTCCTCCTAAGAAGAGAGTCAATTTGGAGACTTATATGTTACAATTGCATGAAAAAATATGGTGTTCCATCTTGGTTTATACTGAGAAAGAATAGGGTATGTTGTCGAAGGGATTCCAAGAAATGTTTGGGGAACACATCTACCCAGAGACCTCAAGGTAGAGGAAGGCCGTGGAGTTCATGGGGTTGACCTAAAGAATGATTTCAGTTATGGATTATGCTAGAAATTTCACCGACTTGCGATGTTTTTTTCCAACTTCAGTAGTATATGAAGCAAAATTTGTGAGGCTCTTCCAAGACATAATGATACATTAGATAAATTCCTAGGTAAATATTTTCCATTTAAAGAGGTTTTCGAAAGTGGTGGATTAGGCCCTTATTTCAGAATTAAATCCCAAAGACGCCCTTAGTAGTGGGTGTGCAGTCTAATTTGTAAAATCTAGTGGTGAGGATTCATATGGTAGGAATTTTTTCCTTGAGATATTTCACCAAGTAAGTGGTAGATGAGGTATTTAGAAAATAGAACCATCCTTTTAGTGTAGTGATTGGGTTTTTCTTATATTAGTATGGAAAGATGGGGAACATGCGTGGTCAGTGTCCTCGACAACTAGTTGAGTGTCAAGCATGTTGTAGGTTAGGGAATGTTCAAAGTTTCTATTGGGACTCTCAAAATATGGGTACTGATGGAGGACTAAGGCTAGAAGAGGCTTTAGGCGGGGTGGGGGGGTCAGTTACCCCATACTAGGTAGGCAATTAGAGCTCTTCCATTCGTACTAGTATGGTTGGTAGGCGTAGTATTCCAGGATAGGATCCTCCATTCTAGTAGGGTAGTACAACATAGAGAACTCATAGAGAAGTACAGGGTAGAGGAATGGGTCAGCTTCATGCAGTTCAGTCTACACCTGGAGGTGGAAAGGCTAGAACATCGACCGTTCGAGGTACGATTCTTATGGACTCTACAATTTCTAATGATTTATTCAATATTTGTGCCTTGAATTCTTTTATTTTTTCATATTTTGGGGGTTTTTTGGGTCTAGTAGTGGAATGTACATGTGGGGTTATATTGATTGATACACCATTAGGGGTATGAGTATAAAATAATAGGAAATTTAAGGGGTGTTCACTTAAGGTTGGTAGGTGTCATTTCTTATGGGATTTCTATGTGCTTGAGATGTTGGGTTTTTATCTGATCTTGGGTATGGACTAGCTAGTGACATACCAATCCCATATCAACGATTTCTTCCATAGGGTAATTTCCATATCTCTTAAGGGAGACACATATGTATATCATGGTGAATGGGTTGTTTGGGAAGGCTGTACTTGTCCAATTTGTCAGAAGTTTGGTGAAATCATAGATTAAGTTTTATATATTATGCTTGATGGTAGGGGAGTAGAGTAATCTATCTTTTCCCCAGTGGTGGATCAGTTTTAGGATGTATTTCCTGAGGATTTATTAGGAATTCCACCTGATAGTGATGTTGAGTTTGTGATAGAGTTGCTTCCGGGAGCATAACCAATTTCAATTCCTCCATATAGAATGGATCCAAAGTTATTATAGGATCTTAAAAATAAATCAGAGGAGTTGAAAATAAATGGTTTATTCATCACATTACATCACTTTTGGGATCTTCGATGTTGTTTTCCAAGAAAGCTAACGAATCGCTACGATTGTGCATTGATTATAGGAAGCTGAATCAAATGAAAATTAAGAATCAATACCCTATTCCTCATATTTATGATTTTTTACTAGATGATAGGACCTTTAGAATTTTCAAAAATTGATTTGAGGTTAGGATACCATCCACTATGTTTGAGACCTTTTGATATACCGCAGACTACCTTCAGGATTAGGTATGGTTTATACTAGTTTGTTGTCATTCCATTTGGATTGACCAATACACTGATAGTGATTATGTATCTAACGAACCAAATACTCTATCCTTATCTAAAGAAATTCACGGTTTTCTTTTTTGATGACATCTTATTGTACTCCAAAACTCAAGATGATTGTGACAAACATCTTTAAATCGTCTTGATACACTAAGAGAGCATATGCCCTACGTTAAGCTATCCAAATGCCACTTATGAATTTTCAAGGTTCATTTATTAGGTCAAATTATCTTAGATAAAGCTGTATTCATAGAACCATATATAGTTCATGAAGTGGCATCTTGGTATAATCCCAAGAATTTTTTTATGTCCAAAGTTTTCTAGGTTTGGTCGGACACAATCAAAGGTTTATTAAAGACTTTTCTCATTTGGAAGAACCAAATTTGAGATTGAACAATAAGGGATTAAAGTTTGAATGGTTTTTGGAATTTGATAATTCTTTTGAGGAGTTAAAGAACTAATTTACTACCACACTAGTTCTAGTCTTACTCGATCCAGGTAAAGAGTATACCTTGTTTTGTGATGCGTTTGGTGTTGGGATTGGGGTGGTGTTAATGCATGATGGTTAGTTGGTTGCATATGGTTCACAAAACCTATGGAATCTTGAAAGGAACTTCCCTACAAAGGATCTTGAATTGGAAATTGTGTTTTATTCCTTAAATTGTTGACGGATATACCTATTGGGAGAACATTTTATAGTTTATACTGATCATAAGAGTCTTAAGTACATTTTCTCTCAATGTGATTTGAATATTCATTAGTGAAGATGGGTTTATTACAAGTAGTACTTATATTTTGTGTTGGTTTATACACTAGTAAAGGTAAATAGTGTTATGGATTCTTTGAGCTAGAAAACTCAAAATCAGAAAGTTTAGGAATCTAGTTCTGAGTGGAAGATGATGGAATTGTTTGCTGAGATGCATCTCGAGGTGTAGAAAGGTCAAGAGAAGACAATACTTTTATCCTTGGTAATTAATTCCATAATCATAAGTTAGATTAAGGAAATATAGTATGATGATTCTGAATGTATGAACTTGAGGGAAAGTTTTAGTGGTGGGGAGTGACCATCTGGTCGGACCATTAGGGATGATGAGATCATTTATGTTCATGGTTGTGCTATTGTTCCAGTATGTATGCAAGAATATTTTATGTGAAATTTTCATAAATCAAAGTGGTTTTTACATCCTAGTTTAAAAAAATTATCGGGATCTTTTTAAGTAGTATTGGTGGTCGAGAATGAAGAAAATGGTCACAAGTTTTATAGTGTGATGCCTTACCTTCTAACAAGTTAAGGCTGAGCATTAGTTGTCTGGTAGATTCTTACAACATTTTCCTATTTTAGAATGGAAATGGGATGGTGTAACAATGGATTTTGTGGTGGGTATTTTGAGGAATCCATGAAAGAATTATCTGATCTGGGTATTTGTGGATTGGTTAGCTATGGTGAATCATTTCTTACCAATTGGATATACTTTCACCATGGATCAGTTGGGTGAGTTGTATGTTTGGTAAATAGTGTGATTTCATGGGGTACCTCGAATGATAGTTTTAGATTGAGATCTATGATTTACATCATGCTTCTGGAAGGAAATTTAGAGGGTGCTAGGTACCCAGGTGTTTTTGAGTGAATCTTTTCTTCTACTAGTGGATGAGAAGTCAGAGTGTACTATTCAGGTATTATGGGACATGTTGAGAGGTTGAGTCCAAGATTTTGGTGGATCGTGGAAAAAAAATATGGTGCTGGTTGAGTTTTCCTATAATAATAGTTACTAGGCTACAATTTAGATGGAACTATTTGAGGAAATTTATGTTAGATTGTGTATATCTCCTTTGTGTTGGCTATATATTGTGGAATCATTATTATTAGGAATAATTCTCGTGTAGGAGACATAAAAATAGATTTAGTTGATTCAGAAATGTATGGAAACAACTCAAAGTATATAGAATTCATATCTGGATCATTTCCATCAACATATTTAGTTTATGGTGGGTGATAGTGTGTTCTTTTGGGTGTCTCTAAGTTTATTTCATTGTTTGATTTGGAAATAGGGGAAGTTGGTGACCAAGTATGTGGGGTTGTTTGAGATTGTGGGAAGGATTGGACTGGTGGCATATTGACTAGATCTCTCATAGAATTATAGTGGTATGAATTACGTTTTTCATGTGTCATAGTTTAGACAACATCAGCCTAACCCATATCAAGTGATTTATGTTAAGGATGTTGATCTTGATGCTAATGCATTTTTTTAGGATCATTTGATTTGTATTGTAAAACAAAGTGAAAAAGTATTATAGGAAAATAACGTGCCTTTTGTTCTAGTTTTATAGAATCATGGTAACTTTCAAGAGGAACATTGGAAGAGGAAGTTAGATATGTGGTCACAGTGGCCCGATATCTTTGCTTCGGAAGCTCAGTAATGCTTGTAAATGTGGCTCAAGGATGAGTTGTTATAAGGTGTTGAGGTTTTAAGATCATGAAATTTCGGGGGGTATGTCCTTTTTTAAGTTTTTATTTTAATCACCTAATTTTCATTAAATAAATTTTTACCAGATGTGTTAGGATGTTCAAGGGTGTTATGGGGGGATCAAGACATAAAAGATATGGGAAACTGAGCTATCCAGTTCATGTTACATGGTTTGTGCATGGTTAGTTCAAACTATGCAAGGGGTAATCCAATCCATGTAACCCTAGATATAGTCTTCTCTCATGGTTGGTTCATGGTTTTTCAAAAATTTTGGGCCTCCCCAAGTAACCATGAGTATTAACCCCTCTTGGACAAAGGTTGTCACATGGTTTGGAAAACCATGTGACCAAACCATGCACCCCGTTAAAAAGTGAAAATTTACCAAACTCCCCTTGGTATTTTTAAGTTCTCACACAATTTTCCTCTTATTGCTTCTAAATCAAGACCTAGTGATGAAACTAAATCCTAAAGATATCACAATGATCAATATCCTTATTTTCTAGGCCATTTAAAGTGTTGTTGTTTGCAGATCGAAGATTCAGGTAAGTCTAATCTTCATATTGCTTCTCTTTTCTGCATTAGGTTTTGTAGAATTGTTTTTCATATTCCAAAATCATAAAAACCTATTTTTATAGTGGATCATATGTTGAGGCTTCAAAGGGTGTTTGAATTCATATCTAAGGCTAAGGATAAGGGTGCGATCGTCTTAAAATTCAAGATATGTGGTCTACAAGTTATATCCCATGGTATTTATGTTTATTTGTGCTTTCATGGTTGTGTGTTTTCTTCTTGATTGTGGTGTGTTTAATTTTCATAGTAATATTTGGTAAAAATGATTATCTAAATGGGGATTTTAAACCATAATGACCCCTATGGGGTGTTTTGAGGTTGTCTAAACCAATTTTGGTCCACCCATGGGGTGCACCAATGATTCTAAACAGAGAAAATGGTAATGTTAAGCCCAATAATTATTTGTGATAAGGTAGATCCCATGATAAGTGTGATGATATTCTAGTTGATTTATTAATGGAAATAATATGGGTTGTGTCTAGTTTTTGGTAAAGGAGTAGGGATTTCTTGGAATAATATAAAAAAGAGAGTTAAATGGGTTAATGGGAGTGTGTCATATGGCTTATGGAATTGAAATAAAAATTCATAAGTGAATTAAGGAACATTAATTGATTAATGTGTAAATGGTTAAATTCATGGGTATTGATGAATATGTTAAATGGGATAATGTATTGGAGCTGTTGATTTATCTAAATAGGTCAAAGTATGAAACGATATGTGGGTTAAATTTTCTAGGCTAAGCAGAAGGTAAATGTGTTAATGGGTTAAGGCATAAGGGTGATTTATGGGTTAAATTAAATATGAAATGTGTTTGTTATCTATTATGAATTATGTTTGGTTTGTGTTATGGTATATATGGTAAATGAATAAATAATCATGTGCACATGGATTAGTGGTATGTGGGGTATTGACTTGAGGTTCTATGCCCATGGGTTGGGTTGGACTGAGGCTATAAACCTCATCCCTAGAATTTATAGGTTAGGGAGTCGAATTGAGGCTCTATGCCTCTAATGGTTTCATTAGATGAAACTACCTATAACGAGGCTCCAATGTAAGTGTGATGTATTATGTATGATATGTTTTCCCTATAGAGATAGGGAATTTGATTTAGCTCCTTATCCACAGTTATTTTTCTTATTTGGTCATTTTTTTGAAAGAAGAAAATGCTTAACCCATAGAACATGATTTAAAAATGAACTTATTAGTGATGATGATATAACTAATTAAAATGGAAATAGTAATGGGAATGATCTAAGTGAATATTATTACCTAAAGGTTATTGAGTTTTAATTTGTTTACTTTGTCATTTATTTACTACTAGCATGCACTATCTATTTAGACTAGATAATTTTTAGACGCTGTTGGTGGTGGCCTACTAAGTTGTACTCACACCCTACTCGGGCTATTGTTAGGTAATTGAGTTGATTTTATGGTTATCGGTAGGGATAAGTAAAATTACCTATGCTTGGGAGTTGAGCCGGGCTTAGGATGTGCATGGATAAGGATCTAAACTTGGATTTAGGACCCGTTTTGGCAATTCATCTGTTTCTCTTTAGTTTTGGATTCCACTCAGTTTAGGACTGTTAACATGATATGAAAATTTTCTATTCGCTATGTTTATACCCTAGTTGGGAAATAGTTAGTAATGTATTTTTATATTTATTTTTTATTTCTTCCTTTATTTGTTATGTTTATCCATTGTGTCATACTCTGATAAAGATGGTATAGTCTCCCTACGTGTTACATTAGACCCTCTCTGCTAGTCGATAACCTTAGGCGTATGAGGAGGTGTGTTTAAGGTCTTGTGGTGACCTGGCTCAGGGCACCGGTTAGTGGATCCTAGGTTAGGGACATTAAAAATTCCTTCCATTCTAATGACTAGGTGATCACTGTCATATTAAATAATAATATTAATAGTAAATTGTTGTTCTATAAAACTATGTCTTGCGTGTAATGCAATCTAGACTCAATGTTGTGTGCAATGAAAGCTATATAATATATTAAATTTATTTAAAATATCTAATATATCCTAACGTATCAGGATGTTATATTCCATTTTACTCTTGGTGTTTTGTGTCATACATACTATCGAATATGATGTTCATATTTTAAAATTTCAGGGTGTTACATACCGTCACCCGATTCTACCCATGGGAGTCCACACACAACCTTAGACTATTTTCCTCCTTCTTAGAAAATAAAACTTGAGTTCCCTAAGGAGATACACTAGGTTGGATGAATCCATACTGTATTATATCATAAATTTAAAGCCTCAAATTGAATAACTCTATGGGTTTCATTTTATAAGGATCCATCGAAGTCAAATAGGTTTCTAGTTGTAAATCTATCTCATACTCTACATTATGTTGATGGGTTAGCGTCATAACATCACATAGAAAGTCATCTTGAAACTCCTCCAAAAATTTGGGAACCACCATTTCTTGAGAATCCACTAAAAACTCCACCAATTTAGATAAAGTAGGATTTATACACCTATTTCCCATCCAGTAACTTCACTCACAAATGAACACCACTTGATGGACCTCCACATCAAGAAACACGACTCCCCTATGAAAAAAATTAATGACTTACCATAAAGAGTATAGCCAATCCATTATAAGTACAACATAATATGGGTATACCTACAAAAATAATATTTCCCCCATTCACTAATTATAAACCATCATCATCTTATGTCCCTGAAACACATAAACCTAATAATCCAAACTTCTAACTAGCGTGGATAACACCAGGCTAGCTAGAATCCACTCCACCTCCAGTCTTAACACAAAGAACAATGTAGGTGAAATAAAGGAGTTAAAATCTCCAATATGAAACAAATAATAAATTAATATTGATGATAAATTGATCATACCTCATATAACCTCTAGAATATCAGACATTGGATCCTCTATGGCATGCATCTGTCAATTCCTATCTCTCCTATATCAAAGATGAAAACCATCACCATGAACACATTCTTATATGGGTTTATTGGGATGAGGACCTGTAACACCCCATTTCATTTCTATCAAGTATGTTTTAACATTTTTTATTTTTCATTGGTTAAGTAATTCTAAGAAGGAATTGGGATGATTCCTGTAATGGTGAAGTTAGGAATTTGTTGAAATATTTAGCATAATCCCCATAGTTTTTGTAGTTTTCTGAGGATTTTCACACCATGTAAATGGGTTACATGATATGTAATTTTCACCTAGAATATTATGTGAAATGTGTACACAACAAGAAAAGGTTTCACGTTATTCATAGCTTACATGTAAAAATTAAAAAACATATTTTTAATAAAAGGTGATAGGGTTTTAGTGTATATGGGTCTCGACAATTACATGACGTGTAATTGGGCTACACACCCTATAAAATCCTGAGTATTGGGTTTAAGTAGGTGTTTCTTCTGAAATTATTATTCCATCCCGAAAAACTACCTTTCTCTCAAATTATAGGATCTTTCTAGGAAACTTCATAAATCTCCAATCCCTCCATATCATCAGTTTGAGGATTGATCATCATGTTGGTTTTGGTTCACCCCTCTAGTAAGAAGTCTCCATATCTCTTTTGTCTCTCCATTTTTCCTCCTTGGAGTTTGATTTATCATCTTGAAATTGATGGATTTAAATTATATTTTATCAAATATTGGTTCTAGGTTTTGTTCCTAGATTTTTTGTGCCTTCGTTCTTTATTTGAAATTCCTATTGAGACCATTGTGATTCTGTGAAAAATATTGGTGGCTCCATTTGAGCTTTTAAAAATGGTTAAACATTGATTTGCTTGATTTGATTTAAATTGTTTTCAATTGAATTATTAAATCCCAATTTGACTGAAAATAGAATTGTAAATTGATGTGGTATGGATTTTTGGGGAAACCCCATTCTAATGGAATTAGAATTTGGGGCATGTTTTGAAATTTATGAAAGTTGTGAAATTATTTATGGACTTATTTTATAAAATGGATTAAATTGAATTGATAAAAAAAAGATTTTTTTTATTTTAAAAAGGCATCAATTGATGAAAAATACATGTTTTGGTTTTGAAAGTGAATTGGAATTTGGAAAGAAAAATTAGGAAATTAAACTGTGAAAGATTAATTATTTGAAATGAAATCATTTTACCTTCTTTTATTAAATAATTGAGAACATATTATCCTAGGTAGTTAGTGGTTATTTGGAATAATAATTCTAGGATGGTAATTCCCTTGAAATGTATTGGTGATGAAAACTCTAAAAAAAATATAGTTAGGAAGATCTTATCCCTGATGGGATATTGATGAGTCCTATTCAAACTAATCTTGAGGGATGTTTGTACACATTTTTCCATGATCACTGATATTAAAGTGTGAGTATCCTATAATAAAAAATTGTCATACCATTCTTATTTTTAAATGAAACATGTTTTGTGATAAATATGACAATATACTACTATTCCTATTTTTTAAAATTGAAAGAATGATTTAGTTTATTATTATGGAATCTTATTATGGAAATCTTAGTGATACCCTAATGATATTTTTATCTCATACCTTGCCTTTTCCTTTGGGTGTTTTTAGTTTTTCTTCTTCTAAGTATGAGTAAATGGAAAGCGCCTCTTGGAGGATGTGGATGTTCTTGATCCCTTAGGGCTTGGAGTGACATGTCCTTTGGGAAGTTGAGTTTTTATTTTCAGACTTTGAGTACTATGATGATGTAATTTTTTGGTTTTTTATATACTTATTTGGTTTATGGTACTATCTTATTTTGGATTTTTGACCATACTGATATATATCTTTATCTTCAGATGTTTTGTGGAAAATTCATTCCCACTTTTATTTTATATGAAATAAACTACCAGTCACCAACCTATGGGGATTGAGAAATCCCTTTGGTATATGTTAGGAATAGCTCAGTTATCAAGGTACTAGGGTATCCGAGTTAGTTCATGAAAAATTATTATGAAAGTTTTTGGTTGAAAATATTTCCTTGATCTCAATATGCAGTTGGAATATCTTTCCAGGAATTAAGAGGTAGTTATGAGTGAGTTACTAGACAAATCTCATCGTAATGAGACTTAAGTCACTATGGGTGGTTTAGGAAAGTTTTCTTTAGGATTATTTTTATTCTTCTCTCTACTTTATATCTAGGTAGGTAGAAATCTGTATCTTGTTTTATTATCTGATGGGATCATTTTCCATGTTGATCTTGTCTGAGTGATGATCTGAGTACTCCTCTAATGTCTTTAATATTGTTTACTAATGTTGCATAGCATCATGCATCGAAGAAGAAATGTGAATAGGATCCAAGAGGAAGATGTTAAATAACTAAATTAATTGAATCCTCCCATGGACCAGAAATCATTAAGGTTGTTGTGTGTACTGTCCAAGCTCTAGGATAGGCATCTGAACCCATTTCCATATAGGATTCAGTTGTAGAGCTTCAAAAGGATGAATCTCAAAATCATGTTCATGAGTTACTTCACCAAAATCCCCCAGTATTCCAAGGATATAATGATCCTCAAGAGTCTAAGTATTGGTTGGTAAATATTGAGCTTCTATTTGATTTCTTGGAAAATCCTAAAGATATTAAGGTAATGTTTTCCACCTTTAATATGGAGGGACCTAAAAGGAGATGTCAAGAATCAATGGTGATGGAGAATAAGTCGAAGGGTTTAGAGTGGAAGGAGTTAAAGGTTCTATTCACTGACCAATTCTATCCTGAATTTATGGTATTGGATAAGTCTATGGAGGTTTTCAAACTCGAGTAGGTTGAAAGGACCGTGATAGAATATGTGAACCAATTCACTAAGCTTGGGAATTTTTTACATGATATTATATAGAATGATAATATTAAGACTAATGGTTTGATATGGGACTTTTATTTGATATGTATTCTCAATTTTTATTACTAAAGATCTATTCTTATATTGACAAGATGAATAGGGAATTGACAATCAAACATGATATGGCTTGTAATTCAGGGTTTACTGGAGTTATTTTTTCTCCTAGTGGTAATTTTGTGAGTTCCTTTAAAGGAAAGATAAATTTTAATGAGTCTCATAGAGTATCTCAATAGTAGGGTTCTTTTAGACCTTCTACAGTTCGTATTAGAGGCCCTTTGTCTTACTTCATGTGTCGCAAGCCTGGGCATTCGAGGCAGGTTTCCACTGAGACATCCAAGATAAGTGGTTCCTATATTCATTTTAGACACTTTTAGAAATTTTATTATATCTTATCTACTCCCATGTGGTGTAATGGGATCATAATCACCAAAATATATTACGGTGTAATCAGATATTTCAAGATCTAAGGGATTCCTTTCACAAGAATTTGGAAGGAATATTATTAATGTATTGGAAGAGTCTCCAGAGGAGGCTGATTCATGTCCAATGACTATGGAAGGTACTATCACTATAGATTCATATTTTATGAATAAATTATTTGATACTAATTCATCTCATTCATTCAATTCAACTCATATTGTGAATCTACCGAATCTTCATTTTAATCTTTTATCTTATGTGATAGAAATTTCTACACCCCACAAAATGAAGAGAGAGCAGGTTCTTCATTGTCCTGCTTATGTTTTTTCTTTACCAGAAATTAATATTTCTTGGGATTTTCTATTTTTTGATAAAATAACTCTTGATTTCATTTTAGGGATGGATTGGATCATTGCTAATAAATCTTGAATTGATTGATATCTTCGACGAGTCTCCTTTATTGTGCCTAGTGGGGTGAGCCATATCTTTCAGGGAGAATGGGACCCAAGGTTTAGTAGAGGTAAAACTTATAATATATAGTTAGATAAAGTGATATCAGTGTTTGGGTTTGATCTAGAGAAGGAATCTTTGAACAATGATCTCCCTTTAGTTTTCATTGATTTTATCGATGTTTTTACTTTTGGATTATTTAGATTGACACTGGTAAGGGAGGTATAGTTTTCTATTGATACAGTTCCCGATACTCAACTAATGTCTATAACATCTTACCATACAACAATAGCTTAAATGAAAGAGTTGAATACTTTGTTGGATGATCTATTAGATAAAGGCTTTATATGACTGAAAGTGTCACCCTGGGAGACACCTATTCTCTTTACTTAGAAATATGATGGCACACTTCAACTATGTATTTATTACTAAAAACCCAATCGATTTATGGGAAAAAACCAGTATCTTTTACCAAAGACTGATGATCTGTTTGACCAGTTGAAAGGGTAAAAGTGTCTATCAAAGATTTATCTTTGATCTGGTTATCACCAGTTTAAAATAAAGGAATCTAATATTCAAATAACCATCCTTTAGAGTATTTATGGACATTATGAGTACTTTGTCATACCATTTGGTCTAACTAATTCTCATTCAGTATTTATGGATTTAATGAATATGATTTTCCACAAGTATCTTGATATGTTTATGGTGGTCTTTGGAGATGAAATCCTGGTTTACTCTAAGCCTAAAGAGGATCATGTGAATCATTTTAGATTTGTTCTAGAATTTTCAAGAAATCACTGACTTTATGCCAAGATATATAAATGTGATTTTTGGATTAAACAAATTATATTTCTTGGGAAATGGGCTAACAAAACATGGTATTTCAGTTGATCATGAAAATGTTAGATCTATTATGACATGGGAGCAGCCACATAATTTTTTTGAGATTCGAATCTTCTTGGGTTTTTTAGGATATTATCATTAGTTTGTAAAGTATTTTTCAATGTTGGATTCTAAAATGAATACTATCACTCGGAAGGGTATGAAGTTTTCTTTGGATTAGAAATTCTAGAGTTATTTTTTTGAGATAAAACCTCTTTTTACTTTTACACTGGTTTTGAATCTTCTAGAGGTATGGCAGGGCTATGTGGTTTTCTATGATACATCAGGCTTGAGTTTGGGTTGTGTTTTTATATAGGGTGATAAAGTCATTGCATATAGCTCTCGATGGTTTATTCCACATGAGAATAATTATCTAACCTAGGAACTTGAACTTAAAACTCTGATGCATTCACTTAAGTGTTGGTGGAATTACCTTTTCATAAAAATGTTTACTGTATATTCCGACCCAAGAGCCTAATTTATATCTTCTATCAAAACGATTTGAATCTATGCTAGAGGCATTGGGTGGAGTACCTGTAATCTTTTGAATTAGATATTTATAATACCCTAAGGAAAGGTAATGTCATTATTGATGTGTTGAGTAGGAAAATTATGACTCGATCATGAATGAATCATTACAAGAGTGAAACTTGATGGATCTTTTTTTCACAGTTTCATTCTAGAGTTTGGGAAACAGGGTTCGAGGTTTTCTTGGCCATTATTCAATTGAAATCCACTCTTCTCAACATGACTCTTGAGGAACAACATCTTGATGATAAATCCCTTAACATTATAGGATCTTTTTATGGTGGTGAGACTATTTTTGAGTGATCATTCTCTATAGGGGATATTCTAGGTTTTTCAAATTGGGTTTTATGTCATTACTAGTGAGAAAATATGTGATGGTGGATTTCCATAATTCTCAGTGTTTTTTGGACCTAGAAACCACAAATATATTCAATGATATAAGATGTTAATTCTGGTGGCTAGGTATGATATGGGACATTACTGATCTTATCCCTCATTATTATAATTTACAAAAGTCATGGAAGAGAACCAGAGACCTTCAGGTTTGATTCAAACACTTTCAATTCCCAATTGGAAGTGGGAAGAGATTCATTTATAATTTCTGGTTCGGTTTCTGTGTACCTAGAGAAAGAAGAATTCGGTATGGGATTTGATCAATAGGATAGCCAAATCAGCTCACTTTATACACATTTGTGATTAAACCAAATTTGAGGAGTTGGGAAATATCTATCTGAGATATATATTTTTATTTTTACATAGTTCTTTATGTTATAGTCTCTGATATGGATCCCCATTTTACTTCTCACTTTTGTAAAGGCCTTTAAGAGGAACTGGGATATCAGGTTCATTTGAGTAGGACATACCATACACAAATGGATGGAATAATAAAGAGAGCTATACATATTCTTGAGGATATTATTCATGCCTATATTGTTAATTTTGGTGGATCTTGGGATGACCATTTGAGGATGATTGATTTTTCTTATAAAAATAATTAACATTATGTTATCAGAATAGATCCTTTTTATTGGTTCAAGAGATGAAAAAAAAGATTCAATTGATTCATCAAATGATTTTAATGGAACATAGTTGGTATAAATATTATGGTGATAGTTATCATAGACCATTGATTTTTTTTGTGATCAGGTTTTCTTGAATGTTTTACCTCATTTGAATCATTGATGGATTGGGAGGCAAGGTAAGTTTTATCCTCATTTTGTAAGAACTTTTGAGGTTGTTGAGTAGGTGGGGAAATTTTATTACCATTTACCACTTTCTCCATAGTTAATGTCGATACATGATTTTTTCTATGTATCTCATCTTCAGAAATATTTTTTTGATCCATCTCATGTTTTGAGATGGAGTGATCTTTATGTTGAGCCTGGTTTATCAGTGACTAGGAATCAATTTAGGATAGTTTATTTTGAGACCAAGGTACTTCGTGGGAGGATGATATCTTTGGTCTATGTTCTATGGTATCACTGTTCTGATTATCATCAGATGTGGGAGTGTGAGGAACTGATGAGATATTATTGTCCTCACCTTTTTTATATAAAAGCTTCTTGATATGATTTATAGTGACTAAAAGCATTTATTATGAGGAGGTTGTAACACACTATTACATTTATGTATTATATGTTTTAACCTTTATTTTTTTTCTTTTTTATTGTTTGAGTAATGTAGAGAAGGAATTGGGAGGATACCTATTGTAAAGTCTCGACCCGGGTTCCACTAAACAGTGCCACAAGCTGGTCAGTCACATGCCCTCAAGCACACCTCCCTGTATGCTAGAGGGTGCTAACTATTAGCGAGGTTCTGTTAAGTCAGTCATGAGGAGACTATATAATCTTTTATCAAAATAATATATCAACATAAGAAAACAATAATAAACAAGTGTGAAAGCATATAAATAACCAGAACAATACCATGTCACAAGATAGTCAAAATAGGAAATACAATACTCAACTGAAAAGGAAACCATGATATGACAATGAAAGTGTCAAGTCCTAGAATGGAACTAAAAGTAAAGGAACAACAAATCTAAATTGGGTCCCGAACCACGTCCGGTTCCCTCACCTGTGCTCCATTCCCAAATAGAAACCTATCCCAGGGCCTTTCCCTTATCCTGTCCTGCAACAAAAAAGTCTACTCAAGTGTCGATCCGGTGAACCTAATAGGGTGTGAGTACGACTCAGTATGCCACCAAAAACATTGTCTAAAACAAGTCCAGTCAAAAGATATTGTATGAAATTCTATGAAGAGATAAATACAAGGCATAATTAAATAGTTATCACATTTTCATTTATTCTTTAATCATCACATTAGACCTGGTTTCAATATATGTATCCCATTTAAATCATAAATCATTATTGTCATTCATTTGGTCTTGAACACCATGTCAAGAACCCCAAATTTCATTCGGTGTTGAACTCCATGTTAAGAACCCCAAATATTATTTGGTGTATATCGCCATGTCTAACACCCCACATCACAATATTGGATAACTATTGGGGAGAAACTCCATGTCCAAGTCCTAACTTCTGAATCGGTCTAGAACTCCATGTCCATCACCCGTATTCTCAATCATTTAAATCATTAATTATTTCACAAGAACTAACCACATAATTCCTTTAATAATCCAATGATTATTTAAACATATCAAAGCCCATTAGTTAACCCAACAATTAACTAAGAACATAACCCATTAATTAATTCATAAATTAATTAATCAATCAACACAAATATTATTCCATAATTAATTCTTCACAATTAATTATCCAAATCAAATCTCAACTTATCATAATTAATTATCACAATTAATTATCTTTAATAAACATCATGGAACATAATTAATTTACCATTAATTATATTACATATCCAAACATCATTTCATAATCAATTTCCCCCAATTAATTATTTAACACAACCAATTAACTATCTCAATTAAAATATATCAACCCAGAAAAAAAATCGCCAAAAAATATCTAATTGGGCAGCCCCCTTTGTTCCATGATTAAATCATAAACTAATCATCTATATTTACAAAGCATCTACAAGTCAAGTTAACTTTCCTAATTACACCAATTCAAGAAACCAATTATTAAGGGAAGCTAGAAAATAAATAATCTCACATACACATATCAAATCCACGACTATGAGAGTTTGATTTAGATTACCTATATCGGTTTTTTGATGGATGTTATCCCAATAGAAATCCACAAAATCCAAGTGGAACAATGATGTCGATCAATATCCTAGTTTAAATCCCTAAGCCCAAAATTGAGATAAAAATAATTAAGATCTTGAAAATATAGATCTAGATCCAGAATCCTAGATCTAGATCTCAACTCATAGGTTTAGATATCTGGAAAAAAGGAGATCTTCCATGAAAAGATCAAATAATGATAGAGGAAAGAATAGGAAAAGTAACGGGATTAAATCCACTCACCGGGAAGAGAGTGGATCTTAAATCTGGGCTTTAGATCTTGAAGAACAGTGTTTGAATCACCTTGGAATCACGTCGGAAGGCTCTGGGATCTCCTATAATTTTTCAAGCCCGAACCTAGGTTAAAATAGAGGGGGTTTGGGGGTTTGGGTGAATTAAAAACTAATTTTTGGACACTTAAAACCCGTGCACATAGTTTCCTGGGTAGGGGAACACGATTAGGGTAAACTGTGCGCCAACCATACAGACCTATCTATCTAGATTCACACGGTTACTTGGGAATGGGTGCATGGTTAGGTTAAACCATTCACCAACCATGTAGACCTCTTTTTTCTAGGTTCTCATGGTTACCTGGGTTTAGGTGCATAGTTTTTCAAACTGTGCACAACCCTATATCTGTTAATTTTTCTTAAAAACTTACCCAAACACACCCAAAGTCACAACTCCAAAGAAAAGGTACTTAAAAATTTCAAAATTACAAGAAAAATGTGCCCGAGATGACTCCATAAAAGGCCAGGATCTTATAATCTCCCCACCTTATAATAGGTCTTCCATGATATACGCTTCCGAACTTCACTAAGATTACAAGAAAAACATATTGGTCTTTTGAGTCCTCATGTCTGATTCCCATTCCCAAGTTTCCTCTTGAACACTTCCATGTTTCCATAACACAAAAACTATTGGCACTATCATTCCCCAAAACACTTTCTAATTGTGATCCAGCACACGTATCTGATGCTCCCCAAGGGATGAATCTAACTCGAGTTCAACGTCATCCACATCGATCACCTAATATGGGTCGGAGTGATACCGCCATAGTTGTGACAGAGGGAAAAAATCATGAATAGTGCTGAATTTTAGTGGACGGGCCAATTGGTATGCCACTGAACTGTTTCTCTCCACCCCCTCAAACGTTCCTATAAACCTGGGGCCAACTTTCCCTTCCTCTATATCCTATGGTGACCCAATCTAAGAGACACCTGAAGGAAAACATGATCACCCCATGTAAACTCTAGGGGTTGTCTCTGTCTATAAGCATATGACTTCTGCCTACTATGAGTTGTATCCATAGATTTTCAAATCAATTACACCAGCTCTGAATTTTCTTGCATAAGACTCAGCCCCAATAGCTCTGACTCGCCCTCCTCTATCCAGTATAGTGGTGATCTACATGGTCTACCATAAAGTGCCTCATATGGTGACATATATATAGTTTCCTGATAACTGTTTTTATAGGATAACTCCACTAAATCCAAGTTCTTCTCCTAAGAATAATCAAATTCCAATACACATGCCTGAAACATATCCTCTAACACTTGTATGGTGTGATTAGACTGCCCATCTGTCTGTGGGTGGAATGTCGTACTTAACAAAACCTATGTTTCAAAAACCTTATGTAAGCCCTACTAAAAGAATGAAGTAAAGAGTGAATTATGTTCAGAAACTATAGATGGTGGAACCCCATGTTAACAAACTATCTCCCATACATACAGTTCTCCCAATTTTTCTATTGTAAAGGTTTCCCTAGTATGCAAGAAATGTGATACCTTCATCAGTCGATCCATAATGACCCAAATAGCATCATTCTTCCAAATTTTCCTTGGAAGACTCTGCACAAAATACATAATTACTTCATCCCACTTCCATTTATGAATAGGAAATGGATGCAATAAAACTCCAAGTCATTGATGTTCTGCCTTCACCAGCTGATAGGTGAAACATCTTGTTACGAACCCTACTATCTCATTTTTTATGATTAGCCACCAAAACTATCGTCATAGATCATGGTACATTTTTTTCAACCCAAGATGTACCACCAACTTTGAGGCATAAAAATCTCGTACGAGTTCCTCTCACATACTTGTAGGCACAACAACCCGATTTTTCACATAGATGACCTCATCCTCATCTATCAACCAGTTTGAAGGTGTCTCCCCACCATCCAGGCTTTCCCTTAAGTTTTATTTTTGAAAGGTGATTCCTTGGCCAAAACGACCAAAGCATAAATTTTATTTAAAAAAAGTTTTCAAAAGTTTAAATTATGATATCATATTACAATCTTTTTCATGAAAGGTAATAAGAACAGATGAGAGGTCTTCACACAAGGTAATGTCTTGATTAACTCCCAAGTTGGACAAGCCATCAGCAACCATGTTTTCTTCCTGATAAACATGTGTGATGATGTAGTTCAGGTCGTTGAGTAAACGGTTGCATTCCATCCAACGGGTAGTAATCGGCCAAGATAAATGAGTTATTCCATTCCAAATTTCTTGAACGATGGTCGTCGAGTCACTTTCAATCCATAGGTTGTTCCAACCATAAACTATGAAAAATTTAATCGCATGAATCAAGCACATCATCTCAGCTTCAAGGGGGGAGACAATTTCACAATGGCCCATTAAGCAACCTATAATCTATCCAAGGTGATTCCTAAAGACAGTTCCACACCCTGAAGGTCCCAGATTTCCCTTGGAGGCACCATCTATGTTGATTTTTATCCATCCAGGGAAAGGACCTCTCCAGAACACCTCCAGAGTGCAGTGTGGTTGACAGAAGTTATCGTTGATCTATAAACATTTCGGGGTTCCAAAATCGTGCAAGGTGTTGTGGAAATGACGTTTTTTGAATCAAAGAAGCTTACTGTATGGCAATAAGGATTCGAGTTCGACCTGCATTAAGATTGAGTGAGTAGTTGTTATAAATAATTAAATTCTAATCATACCAGATCACATGGTGAAGTTCAGCAATTGCTGCAAGGAAAAGGTTTCTGATTTGCTGAGATCCTTCCATCTCTACACATTTCATAAGTTGATTTTTAACAGATTCAATAATCAACCATCTACAATCAAAGATGTCAAAAATATAGTTCCAAAGAGAAGTAGTGGTAGTACAAGAAAGGAAGAGGTGGTTCGCATCTTCTCTATGTTGATTATAGATTTTACATTTAGAGTACAGATAAATTCCAAATGATTGAAGGAAAATATTAGTGGGAACTCTATTGTGATCAAGGTGCCAGATCAGACTAAATCTCGAGGGTTTTATCCAAGGTTTGTTTAAGTGTTTAATATAGCTGTAATTATTCTCATTGTTATAGTACATATGAGTGTAGTAATTTTTTGAGGTAAGCATTCCATTGTGAGATGGATTCCAAATTAAGAAATCATATTTGTAAGTGAAAGGTTAGTCTTCAATGAGATTCAAAATAGTATCTGGGAGATGGTCTTGTTGGGAATTTAAAGCATCTTTGATAGAGCTATTGGTGTTTTTAGGAGTTTGATCAGGTAAAATAATAGAGATTAAAGGCATGTCAGACTAGTTATATAGCCATAATTTCATAAAGGAATATCTAGAGACCATCCATTTGGAGTTATTCATAATGTTGGTGAAGGAGTGTTTGATGGCAGGCCATATGGATGAATTAATAAAGCTCAAATTTCTAGTCTTAAGTTTACCAAGAAATCTATTTTTGAGAAAAGTGAGGGATTCAGAAGAATTGTGAAAAATATTCCAAGTAAGCCAAGTTTAAAGGGATCCATTAAATTATTTTAAGTTTTTTATACCAATTCCACCATTCTCAATAGGTTTGCAACAAGTTGACCAAGGGACCATTATGAGTTTTCTTTCAAGAGTAATACTAGTCTAGTTGAAATTTTTAATAGTTGTATTCATTTTTTATAAGACCAATAGTCCATTTATAGAAAATAATAGATTAGACCATCTTAGAGACAATAGTGTATTTAACAAGGAAAGTCCAACCTGATATATAGATATATTTACCCTTCTAAGAAGAAAATTGATTTAGAACTTGATTAACAATAGTAAAAAAGTGGCAGGATTTGGGTCTGCCCCAAAGAATGGGGACACCAAGGTAAGTGAAGGGTAGAGAGACTTCTTTCATACCCAAATCACTGATAATATTACATTTTCTGTTGGGGAAAAAATTCTTCCCAAAAACGATACAGGATTTGTTCCAACTTATGGATGACCAGAAACCTCCTCATAGTGGGAGAGAGCAGTTTTAAGGTTAAGAATGTTTCTTTTGTCTCCTTGATGTAAAAGGATGATGTAATCAGCATAAAAAAGGTGAGTGGGAGCATTAACATTTCTGGATACATGAATAGGTTTCAATTTATTTTGAACCACTAGATGATTGATCAGTCTACCAAGGTAGTCTTCCACTATTGAGAAGAGAATGTAAGAGAGAGGGTCACCTTGTCTAACACCTTTGGGGCATTTAAAGTACCCTTTGGGAGAGCCATTGATCAAAATGGAGATACTGGCCGAGTTGAAGAGATTTCTGATAGCAGTGATGAAGTGTGTACTAAAACCAAACATTGAAGGACTTTTAAGATAAAACTCCAATCCATGGTTTCAAAAGCTTTACTGATGTCAAGTTTAATAGCTATATTATATCCTCTATTAGTTTTATTCAAGTTGTTGATACATTCATAGGCAATATAGATACAATCTTGAATATATCTACCTTTTATAAAGATAAATTGGTTCCATGAAACAATTTTTTCAGTAATAATTGATAGCATGTTAGCAATGATTTTGGAAATGATTTTGTGGTGAGTATTGATAAGAGAAATGGGTCTGAAAAGATGAATTTCAAAGGCATTATCCACATTAGGGATCAAGGTGAGGAACTGAGCATTAATAACATGAGGAAGTACCCCATTTGTGAAAAAGTATTTAACAAGATTACAAACATCTAACTGAACCACATCCCAATAATGTTGGAAGAAACCATTGCTAAATCTATCAGGACCCGAGGTACTATCGAGATTCAGAATAAAGATAGTGTCTTTGATTTCATGATCCAGTGGCGTGTTAAGAAGGAATGTATTGTCCGTATCAGTAATCACAGAATGAATGAACTCTAGAAGGAGGTATTTATTATTATCAGGGCCATTAAATATGGCTTCATAATAGGAGACAATATATTGAGCTATGACATCTTCCCTGTCAAAAATATTATCCCCATCCTTTAGAAAGGTTAGAGGTATGTAGGCCTTCCTGGTTATTGGGAGGGAGTTATAGAATTTGGTATTTCTATCCCCATCAATTAACCATTTAACTTTATAAGCTTGATTTCTCATATTATCTTTAAAAGTGAGCAAGGAATTGAGCTTGACCACAATGTTTATTTATTTCATGGGATCATTGTGGAGGTCTGAGTTGGTGTTTTTGTTTTGGAGATCATTGAGTTCTTTCTCAAGATGAGTAATGTCATTGTTAACTTGTTTGGATTTCACCAATATTTGAGAGTCTATTTGAGGGGTTTTAGTTTGAGGTTTCATGTAAAGGCATCATAGCTATGAGACATAGAGGACCAAAAATTTTGGATGACATGATTGCATTCTTCATTAGAGAACCACACATTATTAAAGAGGAAGGGTAACCTAGGTTTCATGTCTTTATATGAAATGTTTACCAGGATGGGATGATGATATGAGTTCAGTCTATGAAGAGTGATACTAGATATAGTGTCTTGTTTATATAAATTCAGGACATTCATAAAGACTCTGTCCAATTTAGAAGCAACCACTTTATTGTAAACCAGGTGTATTTTTCACCAGTGAGATTAATTTCAATAAGATTTTTGTCCTCGATCAAGATTTTAAATTCTATCATGGAGATAGAGGTGCAAGATGGGCCGATTTTTCCACTATAGTTAATAATAGCATTAAAATCTCCCATAAGAACCCAGGGGGGTTGGTGTTGGTGCCTAAATGAGAGAGGTCATTACAAATAATTCTTCTTTCTTGGTATTTATTCTTAGCATAAACAAAGGAGAAGAAAGTATGAGTACCATAAATAGTAAAGGTGCAAGTGATAATCTGATCCGAGATACTAAAAACATTAAAATCCTATAAAGATGAATACACAAAAATTCATAGAGAATAAACATTTAGGTTATTATTGATTGCACCAGAAAACTTGTAATTTTTTGACACAAGTGATAATATTTAGAGGAGAAAGATATTTTTGGTTCTGCAATAGCAAAAAGAGTAGGGTGATGCATGTTAACCATTATTTTCAGAACATTGAGGGTGTCATAGTTGGATATACCCTGAAAATTCTAGAAAAGGATCTTCATTTAAACTTGAGTTTGGAGTTAGAACTCCCTTTTTCCTTTTTTCCAGATCCTTTATTTCTAGTAGATATTTTAACCTCTTGAGTATGAGTGGTATTTTCTTATTCTTTGTGGGAATTATTTGGTGGTTTATTCAAGTGTGTAGTCATATCTAAATCTATGGTATCCTTTGAAACTAGAGACAGGTCATTGGGACTTTGAGATACCATATTTTCAGGCCTAGTATCATAGTTTACATTTATTAAAGTAGGGGGATTATAATTACCTAGATCCTTTGTATCTATTGTAGACAACGTCTTGATAAAGTTAGGTGAGAGTATTTGTTACTATTTCCGGGGGGTCTTTATTTTCCTGCATATTTATTAGTTCTAGCATAATAGGTAGATTATCATGTGATACCAGTTCTAATGGCATGCAAGCATATATAGTAGAAGCGGTATATAGAATCTATGTCTTGGGTTGAATTTCCTTATTGAGAGAGATAGTGTGAGTGGAGGGAGTTGAAAAAACATGTGTTTGGTTACATTTCCCTTTTCAATAGTGGTATCATTTGGATATAAAACTAGGTCATTGTTTCTAGTATTTTCTACAGCATTAGGGGTTGGTTCAGTTTTGTCTAGATTGCATAAGTGCAATGTAAAAAATTCATCAGCGAAATCGTTAGTGCATGAGTATATAGAACACTTAGAACTAAGTATAAAATTGATGTCATTATGAACATAGATCAGGTTTTTATACTTAATAGAAAAAATTTCATGAGGATTAGTTAGAAGAGAAGGCATACCTGAGACAGGTGGATCTAAAGTAGTCTTCTTTTGGAGAGAGTGAAAATGACTCTGCTTGTGTTCCTGGGAGACTTTAAAAACCTGCATATGTTTGGGAACTAGAAGAAAAGATGTATTGTTATGTAGAAAAAGTTCCATGATCTTTTTCATGTCCACTTCAGTTTCTACAATGGGTATAGACTACTTGGTGGAGCTACATGAGGTGTTATCCACTGCCAGATCTATGGGGCATGCACCATAGTTGTGAGTGGGAGTACATGTGTTTCAGGATTTTTCCTACTTAGTGGATAGATTAATATTATCTAGGACCATCTTTGAAATTTCAATTAAGAGGCTTTGATCATTAATTGATTTGTATTTTTCCTCAATATCATCTTCCCAGTTAGTACTCGAGTTGTCCCCTATGTGAGCCAAATTGTGTTTTTTACCCAATATTTTTTTGGGTGGTTCATGTATATCCATCATGGGGTTTCTATATTTTTTATTTTTTCTTATTTTCTTCCAATAATTCTCAATTGGTTGTGTTTTTGACCAATGATTTTATAATGATCACAAAAGGGGGGATTCCGCTCATATTCTACTCTAATTTCAGTTTTGTAATCATTGGCATTGAAATTAATTGATTTGGGTAGCTTTGAGTCAAGATTTATTTCTACCATAATTCTAGAAAAGAGACCAAAATCATCATTTAATGTCCTATGATCAATTTTTATAGGAGTTACTATGCAGGAGACAATGTCATTCATGATTTTTGGGTTCTAGAGAAACCAGTTGAGACCGTGCAATTTAATCCATACTTGTGCCAATGTGTTTCTATGTGTGTGCGGATTAAAGGTGGAGTCCCACTCTGAAATTCTAAATAAGACCAACTTGAGTTTAAGATTACCAGTCTTACAAAATCTTTTTAGATCATTGTGTGATTTTAATAGTATATTAAAATAGCCTTTTACAATGGGAATTATCTTCCAGTTTGTAGAATTCCAGCAATGGGCAATTCATGAATGAAGTTTAGTTAAAGGCCAGGGTCGGTTACCTTTGTGGTAGGAGATGCGACCCATTACCAAGAATTTGCATAGTTGCACTCGTTGTTCAAGGGAAAATGGGTCCACCTACACCATATATCCACCATCATCCAGATGCTTGACAAGGGAATGATTAATCTTGAATTTGTTACTTGGATCAGTGATTTTTAGTGCATATAAGAACGATATCTCTTGAGATCTATCGGAAAGATCATGGTTACAGGAGTCTTTCCCAAGAGAATATTCATTTCGTGTAGCCCCTGTAGCATTTTGCTTAGGGGGAACCTGTAATATCTGAGGCTTTGTGAAATTATGAGAATCAAAGTGACCAGGCACAAAGAAAATTTCCATTGAGGAGAAGGGCGCAGAGATCAAGAAAAAATTCGTGAAGTGTCAAGGGTTTTTAGAGAGAAACCAGATTCATCCTATCCAGACTCTACTGAATCACCACATACATTTCATCCCGCAAAGTCATCATCTTCCACTCTGAACACGACTCATGTACCAACTAAGTTTGAGTTTTCCTGCTGAAGGCATCATCCACACTATTCCTCTTTCTAGGTGTGTATGAAAGTTAAAAATCAAAGGAATCCATATACTCTACCTATCTTCACTCTTGAAGATTCAAGTCAGGATGTGAAAATATATACTTAAATATTTTTTTATCTGTAAAAACTGAAAACCTTTCACCCAAAAGATAGTGTCACCAACACTTAAGAGCATAAACTGCTGATGCCTACTTGAGGCCATGTGTGGGGTAATTCTGTTCATGTTTCCTCAACTTTCGAGACAAGTAAGCAATGACTCGATCTTCTTGCATCAACAATGCTCTGAGTCCAATCCCAGAAGCATCACAATACATCGTTTACTCCTCACCAAACTTAGTTAAGATCAAAATTGGTTTTGATGTCAAGCACTTATTCAGCTCCTAGAAGGAATTATTGTATGCTTTTATCCATGAAATTTTATCCCTTTCTATTTAAAACCCTAAATTGGTGCTACCAATCAGGAAAAGTATTGGATGAATCACCTTTAATACCCATCAAATACCAAAAAGATTCAGATGTCAAAAACATTCTTGGGATTCTACCAATAAACCACTACCTGAAATTTCTATGGGTCTACTACCACACCTTCTTCTGAGATGATTTACCCCAAAAATTTTACCCTATCAATACAAAATTGAAACTTAGATATCTTGGTGTATATACAATGCTCTCTCAGTGTACTCAGTATGATGTCAAGATGTTGGGAATTCTCATCATGAGTGTTAGTGTACACTGATATGACATCCACAAACACCACCACAAATTGATCTAGGTACGGATGAAAGATCATGTTTATCAAGTCCATAAACACTACTGGATCATTTGTCGACCCAAACAGCATTACTGCAAACTCATAAAGGCCATACATACTTCTGAATGTAGTTCTTAATATATCAGAAGTTCGAAATATCACATGATGATACCCTGGTCTCAAATCGATCTTTGAGAACACACAAACCCCCTTCAGCTGGTCAAACAGATCATCGATACGTGGGAGAGGATATCGGTTCTTCATTTTTATTTTATTCAACTTCCATTAATTGACACAAAACCATAAAACCATGTCAGCCTTATTTTCAAACATGACAGGTGATCCCTAAGGCGATGTGCTTGGACTGATAAACCCTTTATCCTCCAACTCCTCCAACTGTGTCTTGAGCACTTGAAGCTCAGTCAGTTCCATTATGTATGGTGTAATAGATATTGGCTTAGCCCCCAGAATATGCTCAATAGTGAATTCTACATCTCTCTCAGGTGGAAAACCTGAGAATTATTCGGGAAATACATCTTGGAACTATTACACAACAAGTTGAAGGATGTCTTTCCTACCGCCTCCATCATCCAAAAAAAGACTAGAAACTTGGGTTGTGATCTCCCCTAGTTAATTAGACTAGCTCGACTTGCATGGATATCTCATTATCCACAATAAACATACCATTCACCCTTAGGAGACACAAAGGTCACTCTCCTGTGGTAACAATCGATGTGGTCCCATTATACGACTAACTAGTCCATATGCATAATCAGGTCGAAGCTCATTATATCAATGACATAGATATCCCGAAGAAAATGATAATCTCTGACCTCTATAGAAAATTCCTTACATAAACAAATATCTCTATACTGTGTTACCAATGGTGTATCAATATTCATCACTCTACTTATGGAATCCACATCCAAGCTAAAACCATTAACAATATTTGTAGATATAAAGGAATGAGAAGAACCAATATCAAGAAAGGAACTAGATATAGTAGAAGCTACTAGAATAGTACCTCTCACTGTAGATGGACTAGCCTCACTTTCCAAAAGTGTAGTCTACATTGCATATAAATGTCCTACCCCTCTTCCCTGTGGTGTCGTTTGACTCCCCTGAGTAGCACCAATTTGCTGATATGAGTGCTTATACCCTGATGCACCACATCCACAACCTATCCCACCTATTATAATAGAACTCCAGTTTCTAGACCTATATGGTGTAGAAGACCCCCTTCCCACACTTTGACTCTGAGAAGCTTCTCCCTTAATACCAGCCTGTCGCTGCTTCCAGTAGAACTTCTGTAGGTACCCCATATTGCCACAAAACCGGCACTCCACTGGTGGTCAAGGAAAATGTGTGCGATAGTGTCCTGACCTTCAACATTGGTATAAAATCACATGAGTAAGATTCTATGCAACAGTTCCTATGGACTATCCACCTTTCTTTCCACTGTCCTGACTAAGGTTCTTGTAATAATGACTCCTACTCTTTGAAGGCACACTCCCTTATATTCCAGTGAAAACTAATTTTCTAGTATTGGAAGCCTCCTTCAGGTTCCCCTCAGAAATGAGAGCCCGATTCACCACATCTGGGAACTTCTTTAGCCTAAATATATTCACCTAGGACTTAATTTTACATCTAAGTCCATCCTAAAATCATTTTGTCGAAGTAGCCTCATCTACCACCAAAGTTGGAGAAAAATGTTGTAAATTTGTGAAATTTTCAGCATAATCCATTATGGAAATGATTCCTTAGGTCATACACATAAAATTTGAAGCCTTCTATTGTCTCAGTGTCTCTGGATAGAAGTGTTCCAAGAACATCTCTAGAAATTACTTCCATAACATATCATCAATCTGTCCAGATTGTACCTAAATGTCTCACCAGTGCTTTGCTGACCCCCATAGAATATAAGCAGTCAACTTGACCCTCCTCTTAGCAAGAGTCTCAAAATGGTCAAGTATCATCTCTATGGATTCAATCCAGAATTATTCTCCCTTAGGTTCACCCTCTCCAGTGAATGTCAGAGGGTGTTGTAGGTAAAAATCCCTTGTCAAATCAGATACGCTTTTCAAAACCCACTCTGGGTCTCTCTCCATGAATTTTATTAAATGAGAAAATTTATCTTGTAACTTCTCCTCTACCTTCTATAATTACACTAATGGTGCCTCAAGTTCCCTATCGGGAAGTTCGTTCTGGGCCATATCTCCCGGTCTCCCTCTCAACAAGCATCATGGAGGCATAACTCTACAAATCCAAACACATGTATCAGATCTCATAATGCAACCTTATAACATTTACGTAAGAGGATAAAGAAACACAACAAGTTTCAACATGTCTTTTCCCCCTTTTCTCACCATACAATCAACACTGAGGCCTTATCACTACCCTAAACAATCCTACTCCTATGTCTTGGTTAACAAGGGTATGAACATTCTCATTAATTAATTCCCATAATTAATTAATTACTTCATTTCAAATTAATTAATTCATAAATTAATTAATAAAATCCATCTCATTATTCATTTTTCTCATTAAATACACTTTTCTATCATTTTTCATCATTATTTCAATCTCACAATAAATTAAAATAGTTCAAGTTCAACAACTTACCCATAACTCATTTTCCTGTGAGTTCCTAGAATGATGCATACCGACTCAACTCCTGTGACACTTTATTCCATGAATCAAAATTCAAAAATTGTTAAAAAAATATCACATCACACCAAAAGTACATCATCTAAGATGAAATAATATCCAACTATAACAATAAACAATAATAAAAACAATCCCACCCTGAGTACCCAATTTTTTCCTCGTACATCGGTTTGAAACTCCCATGCATGTGCTCATTATCAAGCCCCGACTCTTTCTAGTCTCCTACCTACTATTCCCAAAATAGTAAGACAAAAGAAAAAGGAAGAAAAGACAACTCCACTGATACAAATTTGTAATGTCTGGACTCGAGTGCCACTAAATGGTTCCTCGAGCCGGTCAGTCACATTCCCTCAAGATCACCTCACTATATGCTAGAGGGTTCCAACTAGAAGCGAGGGTCTGGTAAGTCAGGTATGGGGAGAATATACCATATTTTATCAAAATAAAACATCAATAGAATAAAACTACAATAAAAAATTTTGGAACCATATAAATAACCAAAAAATACTATGTCACATTATAGTCAAAACAAGAAATACAATACTCAACTGAAATGGAAAACATGTTATGAAAATGCAAGTGTCAAATGTCTATAATGAAACTAAAATTAAAGGCACAATGACTCCCAATTGGATCGTGAACCATGTCTGGTTCTCTCACCCATGATCTATTCCCAAACAAAAACCTTTCCTTGGGCCTTTCCCTTATCCTATCTTGCAACAACAAAGTATACTCGGGTGCCGATTAGGAAACCCAAATAGGGCGTGAGTATGACTCAGTAGGCCACCACCAATAGTGTATAAAAAAATTCTAGTCAAAAGACAGTGTATTCAATTCTATGAAGCAATAAATACAAGGCATAACTAAACAATTATCACATTGTCATTTATTCTTTAATCATCACATTAGACTCGGTTTCAATACATGTCTCCCATTTAAATCATAAATCATTATTGTCATTAATTTGGTGTTGAATGCCATGTCAAGCACCCCAAATCTCATTTTATTTTGAATGCCATGTCAAGCACCCCAAATCTCATTCAGTGTAGATCTCTGTGTCTAATACCCCACATCACAAGATTGGATAACTATTGGGGAGGACCGCCATGCACAAATCCCAACTTCTAAATCGGTCTAGAACATCATGTCTAACACCCAAAATATCAATCATTAAAATCATTCATTATTTCACAAGAATTAATCACATCATTACTTTACTAATACAATGATTAGTTAAACATATTAAAGCCCATTATTTAACCCAATAATTTACTAATCACCTAACCCATTAATTACTTCATCTATTAATTAATCAATCAACACAAATATCATTCAATAATTAATTATTTACAATTAATTATCCAAATAAAATCTCAACTTATCATAATTAATTATTGCAATTAATTATCTTTAATCAACATCATGGAACATAATTAATTCATCATTAATTATCTTACATAGCCAAAAATCATCACATAATTAATTTCCCCCAATTAATTATCTTAACACAACCAATTCAATATATCAATTATAATATATCAACCCATAAACAAAATCTCAAAATAAAATATCTAATTGGGAATCCCCCTTTTTTCTATGATTAAATCATCAACTAATCATCTATATCTCCAAAGCATCAATAAGTCAAATTAACATTCATAATTACTCTAATTCAAAAAACTAATTATCAAGGTAATCTAAAAAATAAATAATCTCACATTCACATATCAAATCCATGACTATAGGAGTTCAATTTATATAACATACCTTGGTTTTTTGATGGATTTTATCCCAATAGAAATCCCCAAAATCTGAGAAGCACAAAAACGTCGATCAAGATCTGAATCTAAATATCTAAACCCAAAATTAAGATTAAAAACATCAAGATCTTGAAAATCTATATCTATATCCACAATATTAGATATATATCTCAACTCATAGGTTTATATATATTGGTAAAAATATATCTTCCATGAAAATATCAAATAATTATAGAGGAAAGAATGAGAGAAACAATAGGATGAAATCCACTTATCGGGAACAGAGAAGATCTTTAATATGGGATTTTGATCTTGAGGAACGGTGTTTGAATCACCTTATAATACCTCCTAAAGGCTCTGATATCACCTAGAATTATTTAATACCAAGCCAATGTTGAAATATAGGGGTTTGGGGGGTTTAGGTGATTTAATAACTAATTTTCAGATAATTAGAACCCGTGTGCATGGTTTCCCAGGTAGGGGTGGATGATTAGGGTAAATAGTTCACCAAATGTGTGGACCTCTATGTCCATGTTTTAATGGTTACATAGGAAGGGGAACATGGTTAGGGTAAACCATGTTCTAATTGTGTGGACCTCTCTTTCTAGGTTCGCACGGTAACCTAGGTTTAGGTGCATAGTTTGTCAAACCGTGCACAACCCTCTGTCCGTTAATTTTTCTTAAAAACTCACCCAAACTCACCCCAATCCACAACTGAAAATAAAAGGTACTTAAAAACCTAAAGAGTGCTTTTAAAACATGACTAAGATAACTCAAGAAAAGTTTGGGATCTTACACCTATTATGATAAAGTCAGGGATTTTTTAAAATTTCCTATATAAGGCATACAATTTTTATAGTCTAGTGAGGATTTATATGTTGTGTAATGGGGTTACCCAATGTGTAATTGTTTCTTTGAATATTCCATGAAATTGGTACACAACGTGAAATGGTTATACACTATGTACAGATTACACACCGTATAAATATTAAAAATATTATTTTTTATAAAAGGTGATGGGGATTTCAGCGTATGTGGGACTCTAAAATTACACAATGTGTAATTTTTTTACACACTATGTAAAATATTGAGTATTGTTTTTAAGCAGGATATTCAAATGAAATTTTTATTTCATTCCTATAGGCTTCCTTTCTCTCTACCTAGAGGCTCTTCTTAGGTGATTTTGGAGATCTTAAATCCCTCTAGATCATATGTTTAGTGATTGATCATCATGTTCATTATAGTTTATCCTATAGGTAAACATTCTTCTTATCTCTTTAATATCTCTATTTTTCATCCTTATAATTTTATGGATCAACTTAAAATTTATAAATCTAGTCTCTATGTTGTTGAATATTTATTCTTGGTTGTGTTCTTAGATTTTGTGTGCCTTCATTTTTCATTGGAGAGTCTCATTGCTTGCATTGTGATTCTTTGAAAAAGGTAGATGGTTCGGTTTTATCTTTTTAGTATGATTAAACATTGATTATATTTATTTGATTTAAATTTATTTTAAAAGAATTATGAAAAACCAATTCAATGAAAATTGAAATTGGAAATTTATACGGTATGGATTTTGAAAAAAACAAATTCCAATGGAATTATAATTTGGGGAATGTTTTGAAATTGATGGAAATTATGAAATTATTTTAGGATTGATTTTATAAAATGTATTAAAATTAATTGATAAAAACTTACAATTGGTTTTATTTTAAAAATTCATGAATTGATGAAAAACTCAAGTTTTGGTGTTGAAAGTGAATTGGCCTTTAAAAATTAAAATTAGGAAATTGAACTGTGAATGATGAATGATTTGAAATGAAAAAGTTTTCCTTTGTTATATTGATTGAGTGAGCACATAGGATTCTGGCTAGTTAGTGGGTTATTTGGGAAAAGAATTCTAGTAAGGTAATTTTGTAGAAATAAATTGATAATAACAACTATAAAAAAAATTTAGTTAGGAATATCTTAACCCCGATGGGTTGTTGATGAGTCCTATTTAGTATGAGATAGAGGGTTATATGTACAAAATTTTCCATGATCATTGATATGAGAGTGTGAGGATACTATAACTAGAAACTATCATACGGTAGTGAATATTACCATGGTTCTTATTGTGACTGTTTTGATTATATATTCCATAGATTGTGAAACTAATTTACTCATTCCTTGGTATTTATATATACTATTTTATATAAAATGTTTAATTAATACATGTTTTAATTTTTTTTCCATCATTATGAAATGAATCATTCTTTTTTTTAAATATGAAAATGTACTCACATTCCTTTTTTGTTTAAAATTGAAAGCATCGTTTTTTTAATATTATGGTGTCTTGTAATAGAATTCTTGGTAAGACCATACTAGGATTTTTAGATCACACCTTACCTTTTCGTTCATGCATTTTTAGTTTTTCTTCTCCCTGGTCCGAAAAAGGGAAAATGCCTCTTGGAGGAGGTGGATGTTCTTAATCCCTTAGGGATTTGAGTGATGCATCCTTTGGGATATTGAGTTTGTCTTTTCATACTTTGAGTTCTTTGATGATTTATAGTTTTGGTTTTTGATATACCTATTTGGTTTCTGGTACTATCTCCCTATAGATTTTTTGGGCATAGTGATATATATATATATATCTTACTTTGTTTTGTGGAAAATTCATTCCCACATTTATTTTGTATGATTTCAGGTGCTAGTCTCCAACCTATGGGGATCAAGAAATCCCTTCGAGCTATGTTAGGATTGGCTAGGTTATTAGGGTACCAGGGTATCTGAGTTAGTTTGTGAAAGAACCATTACAAGGATAAATTATACTATCTTCATCTCCCATATGATGAGATTAATCTCTCTGACCCAACTAATGAAAAAATATCGATAGCATTTGTTACCAATACGTCCTTGGGGTAAACTGTTGTTGTTGTGGATGGAATGGGGTATTTCTGCCCATAACATACTGACCTCCCTTTGTGATCAGGCACTGGGACTAATGGTAAATATAGCCCCCATAGGCATAAAATTCGAGTTAAAAGGTCACAGAAGAAGCTCAGGAACTGCCAACCCTAGAAAGGTGTCAAGTGGGATGATGCGACTGATTACCAACAACTCAAAACCTCATTTTGACTAATGTTAGATATCCCCACTTAAATATATATTCCTTAAGAATATATTTTTACCTCTATATTATGAAAATTATACCCATGAATGCATATTCTTAATCACATCAGCCTTCTTCTATCTTCTAGATATGTAGGAAGCATAAATGGAGTGATTGTATATCTAATATATAGACACAAATCTTCCTCAAAATATCCCACTCTTGAATCCTCATATAGAAAGAGATGAGGAGTGAAACTCAGCATGTTCTTGAACATGATCTTGATCTCTCACACACTTAGGATCCCTTACTGAATGGAGAATAACTTCTCTCAATATTCCATGTTCATCATCAATGATAAGAATTGAAAATAAAACACTTTATAAAATTCATCCTAGGAAACATTTTCATAATTATTCTCTATGAGATAAATCAACCACCCCTAACATGTTTCCTCCCATATCTAAATAATTGCCAATATAATCTATTGTTTATATTAGTCTTGAGTAAGACTGATGAAAATCTAAAGATCCTATGATCATCACTTTGTATCTAGATCTAAAATACTCTCCTATTAATTCTTTAGGCCTTAACACTAGACAGAATGCAATACCCTCTACCAAATCTCATTCTCCTCCTTCAAATTAATCATCTAATGGTTGACTAGATCATCCTACTAAACCTATCCTCCATAAAATACATGATATCAATGAATATAATCAATTTATTGAATGAAATAATAAGATTAATTCTAATCATGTTAGCAATAAATTTATTTAGATTCATTTATTTAAAGTAATTTTTATTTACCAAAATCACCATGTTCAATCAAAAGAGAAAAGAAACTATGATGTGTGCACCTATCCTAAGTCTCTACTATAAAAGAAACATCACTTCGCCTAGCATGTTTGGAAGGATTAAGGTCTTTGCATTAGATCACAGGGGGTCCCTAAAATCCTATGTCCAACCTGGTCTTCCTAGCCAATGTCACAAGCTGAGCTCAACTGATGATGTTTCTTTACCAACCCGTGGAAGCATTACTGACACCTAACCACATGAACCATCTTATCTCTCAACTGAAACTTTGATACATCTCTATCACACCCCTCCCCCTGATTACCCCTCTAAGGTCGGTAGTGAAGAGAAGGAGTGGCCCTTGAGTCCCTCCTCTTGTAGGCCCCAGTTTGGGGACTACCATCGAGGGTATATAAATAACACACATGGGATATATTACCCTCAATACTTGATAAATAATATTGAGATATAGGATAAGAACCACAAAATAACTCCATTACATAATATAAAAGTAACTATAATCCATAAAACCCACAATTCATGTCAAATGTTACAATAAAAGTCCCCAAAATAAAGTACCAAAAGGAAAAGTACTAAGGAAGTGACTCCATAAAAAATCCAACCTCAAAGCTAGTAATTCCCAGCTCAATATCTTAAACCTTATTGGAAACATAAAATATATTTTATATATATAGGGTGATAATAACTTTAATAATCAGTAATATCAAACCCAAACTCTCTCATGAAAATGTGAAAATAACATACTAATGAACTTGTGAACAATTAATTGAACAAAAAGAAACATATATAGGTCAAATATCCTTCCCAAATTCACTATGGATCACTCACCAAATATAAAATACAATGTAGAAAAATAATAATAATGAGAGAATATAGAATAAGGTGCCTCATATCCGTTTCCTCATAGAGTTACTACTCTCACAGTCCAACATCAAGCATTATGTTCTATCATTACTTCCACAATGTATCTTGCTAAGATTGATGTAGGTTAGGACTCATCCACATATTCCCCACCCTTTAAAGTTCTTAAATATTATATTGGATTCATTTGAGTCCATTTGTCTATCTATATCTACCTAATGGGGGTTGGGTCATAGCCCTACCTACCCCAGCCTCCCGTAGGGTCCATCATCTGGTGCTGGAATCCAGAAAAATCAATCATCCACATCTGCACCATGGAACCAGGGTAGTAGGGTATCATGAACGTGAATGATATCCACCTCATTCCATCCTCATATCAAAAATAACCCCCACTACATATCGCATCCTTTCATCATTAGGTATCTCCACCATTTATTCCATCTTCAGTTAGTACTCGAAACCAACAGGGTACCGCCACCACATATTGATGTTGATATAAAAGTAGGGAAGAGGTATAAATCAACAATTTATTCCTTAAAATTATTGGATGTTGGGGGAGAACCCCACCAAAACATTTGGGTTCCAAAATAAAATAATCAATGTGGGAGGGGTGTATATAAAGTCAACATAAAAATTTATGATAATATTGTCTCACACAATAAACAACCAAGGGGATCATATCAAAAAAAAATAACATATCCCACACCACTAAAACATCATCTCATGACATCCACTATCAACTTTTACCACCACTAAATAAAAATCACCACATAACCACACAATTAACTGCTTTAACTACCCATTTCAACCAATTCCAGATTTCTCCAATTACCAACTGAGACCCATTTAATTCCATATTTAATGATAAACCATTTCTAACTACCATCCACATTATTTATCATTCAAAACAATCACATTTGTTAATATTTAATTCATTATCCAATTACTACACATTTATTTCCAAAAAACATTTTCTAATTTTTTATCCCATTCCATTACCATTTCATTAAAATTAAATTTCATATTCCATTGATAATAAGAAACTACCAAAAAACACCACAAATATCCCATCAACAACACAACAATAACCACTACATTACAAGAAGAAACAACCACATAATATCAAACCCTCTCACAAAAATAAACACAAACCAACCCCAAAAAATGATTCACCACTTGTTCAAATCCAAACTGAACATAGCTCTACTTCCTCAATGCATAATGAATCTGATCTGGTCACCACTATCTATAAACAACTCCCAAAAAGGTCACACAATGACATGAATAACACAACTATACACATGAAATTATAGAAGAATATTCCCAACTCACACAACTACCATGATTAATTAAAAAGGGATCTTTTACGTACTTTATCATTTCCTTCATGGGTATTTTTAAAAAATATCCAAATTCACACACCATTGGTTAGTTGGCCATATATATGTGATTTAACTTTTATGAAAGGGTATTTTACCAGCAACTAATATTGAAATGGTTCTCATTTGAAAATGTCCAAAACATGTGTATCATAACAAGATTCAATTTCAAATCATGAAACATCTAAAATAATAGAAAAATAAATGGAAACAATATGCGAGTACACCCTATCCTATTTTAATTTCATTAAATATAGTTCTTTATCTTTATTAAATCTTTTTTATGAAAATAGTGGAAATAAAAGGTATGTTAGTTTAACAATGTCACAAATATAAAGAGAGAGTTTGGATCCCCAAACTGAATAAGAGATTTTCTGAATAATTGTAAAAAACAAGTTAAAGGAGAAACAACTGGATGACCACAACCACATAAGGGAACCCTAGATCAACCTAAACAATAGTTACCCCTATTTAAAATCACAAAACAACACATCCCAAATCAAATCAGCAACACCACTGAGAATCCGAAATAGAATAACATAAGAAATTTAGGTGGAAAGAAAGAAGAAATCACATTGGATCTATGAATATCAATCCTTTTAAGTTGAGGAAAAAATATGATAGAAAGGGGGTTAAAGATCACCTAATATCACCTAGAAATCACCCACAACATTAAATGAATGATAAAAATAAAATGGGTTCCAAAATTTATAGATGGTGTTTAAAAAACAAAATTTATGAAATTATAATGGAATTTATGATATGAAATGATTAAATCAAGACTACATTGAAATTAAAGTCTGTTAATATGAGAATATATTCACGTTATGAACACCCTTCACAATATAAATGAATTCGACCTAGAAATATGTATTCTCTGAATAAGGTTTCATACCATAAACCAATTTTACAACAATAATTTCATCTCCAAAATCAACCAAAAATCAATTGAACCTTCTTGAACATATCTGAAATGCAAAAATCATAAAGGAATAAGCTGAGAAGACATTATCTTTTACTGTATTATTCACATATTATCATGTCTCTTGGATGGAAGTCAGCACATGGTTTTCAATAACACCGTGTACTTTAACCACAAGACTTTTCATTATTTACATAGAGCTAATGTTGTGTGGGGTTATACTATGTGTACACCAGTTGCACATAGTGTGTTCTTTTTCATGCCTTGTTTTAGCCAGTGGTACATATGAAACATGAAATGAAATCATGTACTGATCCCACATTATTTTTCATGATTGTCAAATCCCGCCCTTATGTGGTTGACTAAGGGTATATTGTGTATAATTTTCTTTTATGCATTATTTATCAGTGTGATTTGGCTAGTATCCTTGGAACCTCTTGAGGGTATCTTTATGTATTCTTTATTTATTCATAGCCTATTCTTGATCAGATAAATTTGAAAAAAAAACATTATCTCTACTGTTGGAATAAATGAATAAAAATTAGAAATGAATAATAACATATGCCTAAATTGGAAACAAATAATTATAAATTATAATATGATCACTTTTATAGAAATTAATGGTTTTGGGGAGAAAATGAGGTGGTCAAGGTGATGCCCAAAAAAAATTCATTGGTTTCAGTGGATAATATTTAAATAATATGGTTAAATAAACCATATAATATTCTAAGAGAGGATCTTTCATATTTAATTTATAATTAATTTAAAACAAAAATTACCTTGAACCAAGAAATTACTTTTGATTAATTCAGTTTCCTCACTTTTCATGTCATTATTGTTATAGATAACCTAAACTAGGATTCCTATAATTATATCAACCCATTCTACATGAATATCTAATGATCTCTCTTGTATTCTATGTTCATACATGGAGTAATGAAGTACTTTGTGTCATTCAACATTGAACATAACAAGAAATGTCTATTATTTTCTCTTGTTCTTGAGAGGGAGGGAAAAATATTATTATATATGGATTTAGATAATATTAGAGTGGGTTTTTTGTTCACAACCACTCTCCAATTATAAAATGATATAATCTAGAATTTATCATTAGTGTTAAAAATCTTAATATTTCAATAAATTTACTTTATCTAATTTATAATTATAAGTAAACCCAATATAAAATAATAATAATAATAACATTAATAATAATAATAATATATTCTTATAACATGATCTAAACTCACAAATTAATAAATCATTTCAATTTATCCCTTTAATCAACCTATTAATACTCATTAGAATTTATGAAACCTTAAATAATTAATATTTAAATAAATAAACATTATTTATTCAATAATTAAATATTATATTCAGTAAACTTGTAAAGAAATTTTTATTTAAATAATCATATAATGAAATAAATATTTATTCTAATCTATTTAGTAAACTGGTGAATAAATAAATATTTTTTATTAACTTAGGACTGATAAAAAAGAGATTAAATAAATATTATATTGATTTTTTGAATAACTATTTACTTTAATATTCAACTCACATATTATAAACTTAAATATTCAATGATTGAATTTATGTGATCAAATTAATTTGAATAATTTTTATTCCATAGAACAATAATAATATTTATTCTTAATATTATACTCAAATAGAGTTATATTGTGATTATGGGTACATATTGGGTGTGACCCTCTAGGAATATTTGTCATTTAAATTAGGAGAACATGTTTAATTCCAAGAGAAACATATAGAAAAACATCAATACACCCATAGATAAATATGTTAATATTATTGTAAAAAAAACCTACTTATGAGCTCTATTTTTTAATATAATCATTTTTTCTTGATATCTAATCAAGAAGGTTACATAATTTTTCTATCAACCTATATTATTGATTTGTCTTTCTTTGAATCTCTAAAATGAACTCATCGATGAAATAAAATACCATGGATTTAATCATGATAATCCATTTTAGTCAAAGGGTTATAACTTCTTCCATTAATTCATAAGGGGAAAATAATTTCTTGACTTATTCAATTAATTCCATACCACTTATGATGCGCCAAATGTATTCTACCACTTCTTGAGTATATATCATCATAGATTTTTACATAAATTAAAGTATGGGATTCATGTTATACATTAGTAATAATATAATATCTATAAACTAATACACACATCCATAGATAGGAATATCCAATGAAACGTATAACACATGAAATTTTTATTGGTAGTTCTGTCATCATAGCCTCTCTACTTGAGGATTTCCAAGTGAAAACATGATGAGAAGAAGTTTCAATATCTTATGAGCCTCCATCACTTGAACATAAAAAATCATCTTGGTCTCATCATAAATATGTTTACTTGACCATATGACATATGTTTAATAATATTGTTATAGAATTTCTAGGTTCTCATTATAAAATGGAACTATTTAAACATTTTAATGTGAAAAATAATTTAAGGGAATAATCACATTAATGTTACACTGGAGAAAATTCATCATGTGATAAGAATTCATTAATTTTAAAGAAATCAAATGCAAAAAAAAATAGTTGGTTCTAGGGAACCAACTCTAATAGATGGATGCTTATGTAATCCCATTGTAGTGAGTATCCTTTGAATACAATGAATCTAGTGAACCACTCTCAATCACAAAGTGATCCAATCTTATATGAAAATCGGGATTCTTATAGTAAATTTTGTCCTTGGTGCAGTAGTCCAGCCCCAAGAAAGATTTTACCCATGCTTATTTACTTCACGAAGGATCCTTGTGGTGGATACATGGGACTCCTTCACACCCATTCTTTCACTTAGGTCATCTACCTAGGTTTAATTAATCCAAATGACCTCAGTTGCCACTTTTTTCCAATTTCAAAGCCTCAAAAAGGATATTCCATTAATTCTTCCTCCAAGATATCCTAAAATATATAATGAAATTACCCTTAGTATTTTTGTAGACACCAGATATGAGGTGGGGTGAATCAAGAAATAAATAATTTTAAAAAATGACTAACTATTATTTGAATATTTAACCCCATTTGGTTTTGAACCTATTTTTTTGTTATATAGGTGTATCTATAATTGTTTTTATAAGTAATCAACACCATATACAATGATGTAAAGTAATTAAAAATGAACAAAATGTTTTTATAAGTATTATATCATGGACCTACTCCTATCTGTGGTTGGTTATTTTCCCTAATAATGGTGTTTACACTATAATCAATCATTTAATACAATGGTTGGTAATTACCACACCTGAACAATATGTCACCATATATACAACTTTCTTCTTCTCATAAGTTTTCAAAAAATAAATTTACACTGTAATCATAGCTTTTAGTATGTTTCCCTTACATACCCTAAGTCACATGGGTTACACAAATTACCATCATGTATATAAAAGTTTTTTTCAAACCCTGTTGAAGTCAATCATTGATCAACATAAGGATAACACATAGAATAAATATACTTATTCCATGGTAGAAAATACATTGAATAACCTAGGTTCTTTATGAAACATATATAAAAATTGGTCTCCACTTTCAGATCAATGTCACAGACCTTTAGAACCTAATCATCTAGATTTCACAATAAATTTGAGTTTCGTGATCTTTATAAATCCAAAAGCTCCTCAACTCTAACAGACTTAACACCAAGATTTAAACCATGCATAGCTGGTCAGTCTTTCATATGTTCTTTTTTCTTATTCTTCATAGTATTTGAAACCCAGCAGGTTACACATTCTCAATTCTATTCTTCATTAAGTGTCATAGGGGATCATTTAGTCACCCTAATAGGGGTGAATCAGGGGTGACCCAATTTTTAATGACTATGTTAAACTTGAGAATTTTTAATTTACTTAATTTGATCATACTTCTATCATTAGTTAAGATGTATAGATCTTTTATATTCACCCTCAACACTTACTCCCTTATACTATATAAATAAATTAAAAGAAACCGCACACATAGATTTTTAAAAAGTTCATCCCTAGTGTGGAAAACCTACTCCTTATCACACTCTGGATGTATAAGTTAGGGATTATTTACTTTCTCATAAGTGTTAAAATAGGGAAATACTTTTTCCTTTTACCAAAGTATTGGATTCAACCTAAAATATAAAACAAAAAATATTACACATGTGGTTGATATATCTTTAAAAATGATACTTCTACCTCTAAGAGTTAATTTTTACATTGTTATAACTAGAACCACTAATCTTCAAGATTTATCCTCAAACATCATCATGGATATAACTTTGGATATACCTAAACTTTTACTATACTCAGTATGTACATCAAAATATCATGTGCTTCAAGTAGACTGATCTTTCAAATATCTCACTTCCCTGAACATTAATATCAGTAACTTCTATATAATGGTGACTGATGTTGGTATGGATCACCTCCTTCAAGTATTCAAAATCTAGATAACCCACTCAATCCATTATAAATTCTTGTTTCAGTCTTCTAAAAAATTCGATCAACTGAATATTTATTTAAATCTTTGGTCAACTACTTCCTATAAATATTTTTTATTTATATCATTATAAACACTCTCAATACTTTCCCATAAGTTATAAACTCAATAAAATGATGTTCCCAATTTATATGTCTAAATTTCCTCTAATAAACGTGGGGGGATATATAGGATATTCTTTTAAACTCATGATCACTTCATGTCTCTAGCCTAAAACCTAGAATATATTTCAATGAGTTAAAGTTCAACTTTGTAAAATCATCTACAAAATATGATTTCAACATTCATCAACTCATCCATAGATCTTGGATAAAATAAAAAACTTTCCTTATTGAATGTTTAACTTTGAACATCCATCAAAATATCATCATAATTGTTTTGACTTTACAACATTTATATAAAGTCAATTGGTATCTTTTAATGGTCTATCTTCCACTGAATTCACTCATCATTATCTGATCAGTGATATTATATATAATTCAATCATATTATTCTAGTTCTACCTTTAAATCCACTAAAAATTATAAGTCTATAGTAATTTTAATATCCTATATTATGATTATTATGATTCTGATGGGGTATCAAACCATTAAATTTTCATATTATTCAAACTTTAACTTGAAACTTCTTCTTATAATCAGATCAACTCAAAATATTTATATCTTCCTATCAAATCAACCTCCAACATCTAATTATTCCCACATTTTCCACATATATAAGATTTTTCAACCCTAAATCTACTTAAAAATATTCCTAGGAACATTAGATTTTGGTGCTATGAAATACTCATTGTGCCTTTTAAGTTATCTCATATTTATCTACTTACTCAGCAACTTCCCCTTTAATAGACATTCTAGATTATTAATTTAGACGTATCTTCTGTTGATGATGATTTACTTATAATAATTTGATCAAGGATATCTCATTATCATGATTTATCTACTAACATGGATTCTTTTTAAAAAAAATATTTCTTTGGAACTTCATCAATCGGATTTATCATCAAAAAATAGTACTCACCCACATATGTAATGTTTCCAGTGAATATGATATTCATTATATATAGTATTTGAATAACCATATGATAATATAAACTCCCACTTATATAGAATCAAACCAACTTCTTACTTTATCCTATAGTTCTTACTTCCCAATATCTCAACCCCCCATGATTCTTCATTTGATATTTACTCAGGATCAATCTTTTAATCAACCATTCTTCTAACTTCCCAGATGAAATATCGTATTTTGATGCATTGATCTTCCACTAATCTGACTTCCAGAGTAACAATAAATTTCTTCAATTCACTTTTTCATCTTCTGAATCCTTCAACATCATATTTAATTATTCTATCTTCTAGAGTCTTTTCAAATTATCATTTCAATGTTTCTTTAATTTATTGTTTCATTTCATGTATTTTCTATATTTTTGGTAGAATATCTATTTATAAGGTGAAGTTCACCATAAATTCCTAAAAAATAAATATTAAGGAATCAATATTAGGGTCATTTTTAATTATTCAATTTTTTTCATCCTATATATGATCCTAATTTATTAAACATTAAATAAACTCAATTTATGAGTATTTATACATTCTATAGAAGTAATGTTGGGTACTTCTTATATCCCAAACTGTTGTATTATCAACATGTATCAAACTTATTATAGATAGTTTTTATTTTGGAATTAAAACTTTGTCTTTTACTTGAAGATCACTTTAATAACTATTATTTGTACTTTCTATCATTTGGATATCTATATCTAGGAAATTTACTTTTTAAACACCACATATAATTGAAAAAAATTCTTCATCTTTTGGAACTAGTCAGGAATATATTGAAGTTTAACTCAATAAAATTTCTTATGTATATATTATTTTTTTATCTTTAGTGAACACAATTCCAACTATCATCAATATTAATTTCCATCATTGATTCCTTACATATAATTTTAGGAGGATTCCCACTGTATAAAATGTCATCAAAAAATTCCTCAATTTCATATTATAGTAATAGATATTACATCTATGGTTTTCCTTCTTTTGATGGTTGGATATTTTGGAGAATTTAATTTTTATAGACTAACTTCTAGAACACCCATAGGCAACTTCATTTTAATTTAAATTACTCATTAAGTTTTTAGTAATCCATTAAAAACAAAGACAACACTTTCCTCATCGTATTATAATGGTTACTTCAATATACCCCTTTGGATTTTTTATCAATATTAAATCCTATTTAAATATAATGAGTGTTCTATCCCCTTATTGAGATTAAATTCAAAGTCTTATATGTGAGGGATCTTATTGATCAATTTTCTATCCCCCTTAATGATTTCAATTTCAATCCCCCTTATTGAAATATTGGGGCCAGGTGTGAGCTTTCTTCACACTTCCTATTCTTATCTCAATTTTCCTTCAATGAACTAAATATAAACCTTAAATTTATTAAGATAAGGATAACATCACGTTTGATAAAGAAATAATGTGCATATCATCCAACCATAATTCCATGTGATCCATGATCAACATAGAAAATAAGAGTGAGTAACATAGATGTTAAAATTATCTATAAAATTTAACATGTTATGTAAAATTATACAAAATAATTTGTTAGGGGTAATTTTATCATATTTTCATTCAACTCACTTTCCTGCATCCATCTCAAAAAATAGATAAAAAATATTCAAGAATAAAATAATAGTATTTTCCCTCTTTGTAAGAACATTTTTTATCAAGCAATAAATCCCCCCTTGCATTTAAAGTTTGGATTCAATATAATAAAGGGAGAGTATGGACAACATACCACATATATGAGTGAAACTTCAATTCTATTAATTTTTATATCCATAACTTATTTATCATTATTTAGTGTTTCATCCTCTGGGTACTTAATTTTTCACTTTATTGGAACACTAGAATCTTCTTTCTTAAATTTTGGTTATCTGAAAATTGTCTCTTCATTTCACCCTTATTAGGTCCCTAGAATAACTAGCATCCATTTCATGGGAAAAATTCCCTATATTGAATCACCTTTAATTACCTTTTTCATTGGACCTCATCACAACTTATCATGTAATAAGTTGGATATTAATTTTGTTATTAGTTATAGAAATATGGTCAAGAAGGTTTTCTAAACCTAGAAACTCGCTTCATCTCAACTCTCTTTTTTCATACAGTCACCCATAGTTTTCTACCTACCAATTTCTTGAAGCTTAATATAATTATTATTTCATTAAATCATTACATTTTTTGGGGTTTATTTTTCACAATTATTAGAAAGGTACTTGCATTATTCTAAATTTCCTTTTCTTCAAAATTCCTCACTTCTTCCAACTGATCGGACTATATTTTTAGGAAAACCTTTAGGACATTTTTAACTTTCTACATGTTTTGATAAATTTTATAGTACATGTTTCTTTATATTATTTTATCCTTTAATTTACCAACTTATCTTTAATGGGTAACTATTTTATGAATTTATCAAGAGTGTTTACGACCAACTTATTCCTTTTACACAACTTCTTATCTTTTGGTAAGATAAAATTCAGAGGTAATTTCTAGTAACCCTTAAATTATTCATTAGAGATATCTTCCACAATTCCAATCTACATGTCTCATTCTCATATTGATTAATTTTTTTTTCTTAGATTGATTTATTTAACTTTAATATTAACGAATTTATTGAATCTTTACATGAATTGGACTTTCCTTCCATAGTAGAAAAATATTTTCTTAGGTGTGACATATTCTTTTAAATTCTTCATGGGTATATTCTTATTTGTATCTTCCTTTACTTTACATCACAAGGAGGACATTCTATCTATATTCCATTCATGTTTCTTTATATTTTTTTGGCCTTATTCCTTTTTATGTAACTTAGTTGTTCTTGTTAATTATAAAACATCACTCTTTATCAAAATGAAAACATATTCTAAAATTTCTATATAAATTTTCAAGATATTTAAATCTATCAGATGTCAATATTTTACCCTTTTTATATGAGGTTTAGGTTAATTTAGATGAATTTCCTTTACGTTACATTTTTTACCACTTAATTTAGATCTTATTTTTCTTCCATACCGAACATATTATTCTAACAGTCAATGTTCTGGTGTTCAAAATTTATACCACACCATAAATATCCAAAAAATATTTTTTTTTACTTTGTGCTTTAGTTTGGATAGTGTATGTATATTATGATTCTAGAACATGAATTTATTCTTTTGAATTTTTTAGGGGACTTACTTTATTTATTTTTCCTTTTACCTTTATAGAAGTTGTGGGTTTTTCAATACCTTTACTTACCCGTATTTTTATGGAATTACAATATGAACTATTCAAAGTGGGATATTTTTTTATAGAAATTCATTAAATTGTGGGTTAACCATGTTCATTAGATAATAAAATGGTGTACCATTAGATTAAATCAGGATTCTCCTATAACTAGAATGATTCTTCTATAAAGTAATAACTTTTTAGAAACTTTGGAAGAAGGCCTTATTTTTATTTCATGTGAAGATTAAACTTGATTAGCTTCTAATTTTCTTAGCTTTATTCCAAACTTAAAACAATTTATATGTTTTTCTACGATATTAAGATAATTTCACTTTATTATCACATTAATATTTTAACTTTTGAATCCTTTCATCTTGAAACTTATTTTAATTTAATATAGATTTTTCAATATCTTTTATTCTACTAGCTTGACCTCAAACTAAGATTTCTTGACTTGAAAAATGGATTTTAATACATGGAAAACTTCCAAAAAAACTACCCAATAAATATTCTTATCAAGGAGGATTATTTATAATTCTTCTTCTACTAGGGAGAATATTTCACTATAAAGTTGAAAAGATAATCCTTTACTTATATAAGATCTATGGGGATTTTTTTTTCAAAACTTTTTTCCTAATTTATCTTTTGTTTCTCCATATTTCAATTCCACATGTGATTTTTTATCCTATATACGCTTGAAGTAAGAAAGTATATTTCCAATAACTTCAACCAGGGCATTTTTCATATAAATACTTATTTCAAAGTAAAAATATTCAGTTATTTTAATATATTCGCATGCTTCAAATATTGAGAAATATTCTTCTTTAAAAAAATTAATTATAGAATTTTTTTTCAATGATATCAGCACTCACATTAACTTTTAGTAGTGGTGTATTATCCTTTGAGTGATTTTAAGATATTAACTTCTACAGCTTCAGAGTTTATTTCTTATTCTGTTTCATCAATGTTTTGGTTGAAACTTTCATATTTTCACTACCAGGAATAACTAAAAATTTTTCTCTTAGGCATAACATCCATATATTTTATAGAAATTATTTATTTAACTTCTGTAAATATTCAATTGATGTAAACCAATGAAAAAACAATTGAGAAAAAAACTTATAGATCTAAACAAAGGTATCCTATGTTATGATTCCACTTCAGGGTCTCAAGGGATCATGTAGTCACCCAGATGGTGGGGGTGAATCATGGGTGACCAAATTTTTATAGATTATATTTAACTTAAATTTTTTATTCCCATAAGTTGATAAAACCTCTTTTATCAGTTAGGATTCATGTTTCTTTGATATGCACCATCAACGCTTACTCCCTTATAAAATATAGATAAAGGAAAGGAAATAACACACATAGATTTTTACAGGGTTTGGTCATAATTTTGGAAACCTACTCCTTGCTATTCATAAGACATATGAGTTATAGATTATTTAATTTCTTGTTAGTTTTACACTGAGTAAATTAATTATCCTTTATCTCAAGAGTAGGATTCAACCTAAAATATGAAATCACAATATTACACATGCATTTGAGATATCTCTTAAAAAGATACTTATACCTTTATGATAGAATGATGATGTTGTTTATACTGGGATAACATGTCTTCAAGTGTTCTCCTTGAACTTCCTCATGGATGGAACTTTGACTTCCAAGTGAAATTTTGATGTAATTATTATCCATGTTAGCCTATACTATGGTTTTAGTAGACTGATATTCTATAGATTTCAATTCCTTGAACTATGAAGCCTATAATTTTTAGAGAATGTCACTTGATTTATGTTTGGCACACCTCCCTCTGATCTTCTCAATCTAGTGGAATCACTTAATTCATTGACACATCAAGTTCTAATCTTCTTTAAATTTCAACCCAACTGAATCTTTCTAAAAGGATATGGTCAAATTATTCCACCCAATATTGTTTTCTTATAATATCAAAATCACTCTCGGTAAATTCTCATTATATCTACACTTAATTGAATGATGTTCCCCCTTTATATATAAAAACATCCCCTAATAAATGTGGGGAATGTGTGGTCTCTGATTTGATACTCTTGTTCACTTTAAGTCTTCAGTCAATGGAATTGAATGTCATCTAAATATATTAGATCTAAAATCTTTCAAATCCTACACAAAATTCAACATCAATATTATTTAACTCATCCTTATATCTCATCTAGATTCATTTATGTTCCTTTATGAATATTGAACTTTTAATGTCCAATTCAGCACCATCATAATTGTCGTGACTTCGCAATATATATGTGAAGCCACTTGGCATGTCCCAGTGAACTTTATTTTTAAAACTTTACACATTATATTTTTAATACACTGAGATTTTAAAAGGATGCTATAATCGATAACATATACAACATGGAACACCAAGATTAAACGAACCATGAAATATTATTATTTAAATGTTATAGTTATGTCATATTCTTTAAATCATAATGTATGAATATGATTAACCACATTATAAAATAAATGTATAATTTTATAACTAAATAATAAGTAATTCTTAATTCTTATGAAATAGGCACACAATTTTTAGTAAGTCATTTTATGTTTCAAAAATGGATTTTCTTGAAAAATAATTTTTATTTCATTTTTTCTATAGAAATTATAATAATTTCTTCCACTTATATAAATATTATTTTGTAAAATGAACACTATTTTTTAATTTATAATATAAAAATTAACTTGTGATGAAATTTTGAGGTATTTCTAAACTGATTGATTTTTCTATGAATAGCGAAAAATAACTCCATTTCAAATTCTATTATTTCTTTTTATTAAATAAATTAATTAAAAAGTTCAATTATATTTTGGATTTGGTCTTAAAGTTACATATGATAAAATTGATTTAGAATAATATAATTAGTCCCATTTTAATCTGAAATATTATTTATTTTGATATAAGTTAATTTTTATACTTAAAAACATATTTTTCTATAATAAAAATTCGTTGTGTTTTATGCATTGACATTAAAATTGATTTATTAAAATTCTATAAATTGAATCATAAAAATGGATATCATATTTGGAATTATTTGATTCAAATTTTGAAAATAGTTTTCTTTTAGTTTTTTTCATTATAAATAGTAACCATGGTGAATATTTATCTACTTTTTAAGGGTAAAATGGGTAAAACAAGGTTAAAACATTGGGATAAAGTTTTGCAATTTACCTAAACCCTTCTTTTATCATATTGGATGAGTGTATTTTGGCCATTTACATCCAAGTCTCGAATTTATTACCACTCAGTTCCATTTTTATTTGATTATAACCTTCATGTTAATTTTTGAAAAAAATAAATAAATAAACATCATTCTCTTGACTTTGATATCTATAAATTTTTGACATATGGATAAAAAAGGATAAGTTTTATTCTAAATTTTTATTTGAAATATAAAATATTTTTTTATCATAGTAATTAATTTTTAATTTTTAATTTTTAATTATTGAATAATTACCATAAATGCTTATACAACATCAACATAATATTTATTAATTTTATATAAATATAAAATAAATGATTTTAAAAATATTAAAAGTAATAAAATTTAGATAAAAAATTATGTTACATGAATTTTATAGATTAATATAACATATTAGAGATGTTTGAAAGGTTTATATTCGAATTCCATTGTTGTCATGTTTTTTTCAAAGTCAAATTATGTGTATAGTTCTTAAAATGACATATGTTGTATTTTATGAAAAAAATATCTTAAAAAATTATTTGAAACTCATAAAAATATTGAAATAGGATAAGTAGTATGCTATATGGTAAAAAAATTCATACCATCACCATTTATGTGATAATTTTTACCTTATCGGTAAAAATAATACCCTTTAATATTAAAAATACATTATCACAGTTAAGATTAAAATTGGTTAATGAATGGGTTAAAGAAAAATATAAGGTTTAAAATGATACCAAAACCTTTCTAAATTTCATTTATTGATGATATTTCAACCTTATCCTCATTTTCTTATAATATTTATTTATTTGGAAGTATTTTTATTGAGAATGAATTAATTATATTTTAATTATTTTAGTAATTCCAAGTGTATCATTTACCTCACTTATAAAAGGACACCCCTTCTATCTATTATTTACACCTCTATGAGCCATATATCTTGACTAAATCCTACCCATTTCTCTCCTCAAAATACTTATCCAAGTTCTAGAGGTTATTTTCTTCTCAAAATACCAACCATAAGAAACTTAAGAGGATATCTAAAGGATGACTACTAAAGAAGAAGAAGTTATAGCATTTTCAAAGAAGGGCTATCTTGATAAAAGGGGATATCTAGTATTACTTTTATTTTTGGGAGACATATACCATATTCACCACTTGTTTATTTTTTATGGTGTACATACTTTTCCTTTGATATTTTATATCATGAATCTACTTATTTTTTTTGATATTAAAAGTTTCATTTGATGTTAATATTTAATGGTATTATGATTCAAACTCTACCAAAGTGGTAATGGTTTTATGTTACAATATCATTGTTTATCAATATTGTTTATAATGAAGTTTATGGTGATGAAATTTTATGATATAAATCTCAAAAAAAATAACTTTTGTTATCCTTTGTTTATTTCATGAGATTAAATATTTTTATTTCATTTTTATCTCTTTAAGAACTCAAGTGACCAAAATAATGTTTTTAAGTAAAATAACTTTATTTCTCTCTTGAGTCAAAAATCCTTTTTCTTACATGTACAAGTTTTCTAAAAATAGTTCAAAAATTTATTTATATTTCTTCTATGATTGTTAAATTTAATTTTTACTCATGCTTTTTTTTACAAAATTATTTAAATGGAATCGTCTTATCATTATTTGGATGAGGTAATTTTTGACCATTTTACAAAAGTGTGAAAGGAATATTTTCTTTTAAATTATACGACATGAACAAAATTTCCCACCATAATTAATAATCAATTATTTGAAAATTACTTTACAATTTTAAAAGGTTATTTTCAAATAAATAGTTTTCTTTAATATTCAGAAAAAATTTATATTTTAAATAATTAATTTCAAATTGAAAAGGATATTTTTCTAAATAAATGTTCTAAGTTATATTTTAAATTCATTTTTCATATAAGATGAAATACTTTTATGTTACTTAAGAATTACTATATATATGATCCAATTATACCATAGTTATTATTTCTATGGATGGTTTATTATGATGATGATAATATTTTCAAGAATACCAATCATTTTTCACATGTTATACTATGATGAATTGATGAAATGTTTATAAAAATCATTTCTTTTCCACGGGTTTGTTATGATGAAATATTCATCAAATCCAATTTTTCCTCGGTTATGAGTTGATAAATATTTTATGATTTTATATCATAAATATGAATGGATTATGATTATGTGATTGATAGTCCCATAATTATATAAACCTCCAATGTGTTGGATAATAATGGATAACTCTTGAGATGAATATGTCTTGTTTTTAGTTGATTAAATGTTCAAAATTTTATGTATGGACCTTGTTTTTCATACCCATAATATTTGGCAAGGACTTAGTTTTTATGTCTATAAGTTTATGCATGGAAATGGATTTTATATCTATAAGATTTAGTGTAGACATGGTTTTCATATCTATAAGTTTATACATGGTCCTAATTTCATGTCCTTGACTTAATGAGTGAATCTGATTCTATTTAAACATTTTCACAATGTTAATTTTTTCCCATATTCCTATGCCAATGTTATGCTCTCATGCATCATGTTCATGTATTTATTTATGATTTTTGTATTATAAACTTCCATGATTTATTTCATGACTCCTGATTTTGATCTATGATATGACGGGTGGGTTTTTTCAAATGTTAAGTTCATATTCTCATACCCTTATACTCTTTTTATGTTTAGGTGATAATTTTTATCTCTATTTTCTCCCTTTATTTCGCATCTGATCTCACCCTTTCTTATGTTTATTTTCCCTAGGATATAATGACAATTTTTAATTATGATGTTTCTTAGAAGGGTTCTAATTATGAAAACTAATTGGTAGATGATTTAAATTTTTTATAAACCGGTTGTTTATGCATCAAATTTTTTAAAGATGTTAAAAATTTATGGTTCTTAGGAATTTATTTTTAATGTATATTTAATATTCATCTAATAATATTTAATATCTATGTATAAAAACCTAGATCTCTATAGATAGTATCAGACGAAATTTTTAGTCAATCATTGGATATTAAGATTTGAGAACTTTTGTTAAAACCTTAGGGATAAGTTTAATTATAGGATAACATCTGAAAGTTTTAGTAAAAAATTGATTTTATAGTTTTCCTATAAATTTATCCATGTCTAGACACTACAAGAGAATTTTGTTTTGGAACAAATTCATCTAGGAGTAAAAATCATGAAAAGAGTTGGTTTAGTATATCTCATCTGTCATTATAGTGCATAGTGAGTGTACCCTTACTGAGCACCTATTTTTAAACTATTTGTAATATTCTTGAGTTAATTCACAATTTATTTATGAACTATTATTATGGATTTGAATAGATATGTTCATGGATAACCAAGTTTAAACCTAAGGTGTGTTAGATTAAAAAGAAGGTGTCATAATTTAGACATCCTAGTAATGATGTTTCATGATTTCTTACTATAATTGTTATTGATCACACTATAATTTTTTTATTAAATGGATAGATCTAGGATTAATTGTGTTAATGTTGAATGTAAAGTACAGTGGAATGATTTTTCTCATGAGAAACCAAGTAAAATAAGAGATGGTATGTGCAACCCTGTGATTATGACTAATTAACTATGTTGTTATATGATTAACAATATCAACCTGGATGAGTTTCATAAAATTCATAATTATAGAAAAAATGATTTTCATGAAGACCATTGTGGGAAGAAGATTAAATTTCCTATATGTCAAATACATGGGAAGAAACACACAAGGAAATGTATTAGAGGAATGAGAAGATATTTTTTGTGTGGAAAATAAGGATTCAGAGAAAGTAATGTTAAGGAAAAATGAAAAGTTTAGTTAATCTAATAGTTGAGAATAATGGTTTCCCTAAGGTATTATCAATATTTGAATATTTTAAATGTGGAAAATTTGGGCATTAAGAAAATTTATGTACAAGGGGGTAATCTTGAGAAGAGGATTAATAAGGTTGTATTATTAAAGGTTTTAATGTTGATGATGAAGAAAAAATAGATGACATATAAAAGAAAAGAGGTATTAAGGAATAAAATTATGAAACCTAGTTAATGTTTTTATAAGGAAGTGGAATTATTAAAGTATTTTTGTATTAGGATTTTGAGAATTATGTTATAGAGGTATTTTTATCAAAGGTATTCTTATTATATGAATCATGAAACATCTATGGATTCTTCTAAAATAGTTTTAATTTAAGTATTTGTAAGAATATGTTGAATGATACTGATGAAATAGAAAAGTGATTTAGTGGTAAGAAGTTATTTTGGGAAAACACATGATTAATGGAAATATAAACCTTAATATATGCCCAATGTTGTGATAATAATGTTTATTTGAGATAAATATATGACTGAAATTGATCAAGTAAATAGGATAATATTGATGAACTTGATATTGGTTAGTGATTTGATGACAAATTAATTTATGTCATCTTCAATGAAGTTTATTAAAATTTAATTTATAGAATATATTTGATGAAATGTGATTTTATTTATGTAATTATAAGTGAGTGAATTTTTTGAAGCATGTTTGTTTTTATTGAGGTTTTATAATAATTTAATTTATTACAATATTTTAGGAGAATATATAAACAAGGTATTGAAATATTTGGTATATTATTTGGGGGATTAATGTTAAGTTTATTTTTGGAAATTTAATGAACGTATTTCTAAATTTTAGGATTTTGAATCTGGTGAGAAAAATTTTAGATGAGTTTAAAAATTAATTAGTTATGGAATGGTTTAAGTTTAACTTTAAATGATGCTTTAGATATTAATGTATTATTTTAATATATGAATGTTTATCCACATTGGATAACGTTTTATAACCATTTTGTTTTTTATAATAATTAGAGATAAAAGAAATTATTTTTTATTCTTTTATAGATCATATGATTCATTAAAATTTAATTTTAGTGCTTCAGGCATGAAAAAATCATCTTAATTTATTAGAGTAAGATATGAAGTGGAAATTAATTTAAGAACAACCATAGGAAGAAATTTTGAAAGTATATTTTTCTGTATTCTCTATATTTATGTTAAAATAATTCCTCAATATTGTGAAATGTATCTTTAAATAAAAATGTTATACTTTTACCATTGTTTTTTATGAATCGATGGTCTTTTCACCCTTTATAAATTTATGGTTTCTTTATCAATAATTTTCACATGATCAATCACTTTATAATTATCAATTGTATATGGAAATTAGTTTCACCCCATGTCCATATTTTCAATCCCATAAAATTTTATCCTATTCAAAAACCTAGTTATGTGTGTTTCTAGATGGCCATTGTATTTTCCTTCCCTCTTTTTAAGTAGAAGTTTTATTAACCCTTTTTATGTGGATTTTCAACAAAGGGTTTTTCATTGAATACCGAGAACAAGTTCAAATATAAAGGATGAAATTTATTAAAGGGAGGATAATTTAACATACTAATATTTTAAAATAACACTATATTTGATAGTGTATACAACATGCACCATTAAGCTTAAACAAATAATGAAATATTATTATTTCAATGTTATAGTTATAACCTAACCATTAAATTGGGGGGAATGGATAAGATTAATCAAATTTTGAAATAAATGTATAAATTCTTTACTAAATACCAAATTATTCATTAATTATTATGAAATGGAACACAATTTTTGGTTAATTCATTTTATGTTTTAAAAAGGCATTTTCTTAAAAAATGATTTTGTGCCTAGCAATTATAATTAATTTCAAAAACTTTTATAAATTATATTTTATAAAATGAAAATATTTTTTTAAATTATTATATCTAAATTAACTAAGGATGAAATTTTGATATTTTTCTGAAATTATATATTTTAAAGTGAATAGTGAAAATAAATATTTTTCAAATACTGACAGTTTTTATTAGATAAAGTAATTATGAAGTTCCACTATATTTTGGATTTGGTCATAAATTTAAATATGGCACATTTTATTTATAATAATATAATTAATCCCATTTTAATTAGTAATATTCTTGATTTTGTTATAATTTAATTTTTATGATTAAAAACACATTTTTCTAAAAAACGAATCAATGTATTTTCTGAATTTATATTAATATTGACTTATGAAACATCTAGGGATTTAATTATAAAAACACTTGTACCATATTTATAATTAAAACTTTCAATTTTGGTAAATATTTCCCTTTTACTTTTGTTCATTATGAATATTTATTGTGGTAAATTTTTGTCTCCTCAATATGGTTAAAATGGGTAAAACATAGTTAAAACATTGGTTAAAGGCTTTAAAATTTCTACAAAACTTGAATTTATCCTACTATATGAGTTTATTTTTTCCATTTCTATACAATTGTTAAATATATGGCCACTTTATGCTATGTTTCTTGGATTTTGACCTTTATATTGATTTATGAAAAGAATAAGTACAAAATGTCACTCTCTAAACTTTAATATATATAAATTTTTTACATATAGATAAAAATATGATAAGTTATGTTATAAATGTTTTTTGAATATAAATTATTTTTTGAATAGTAATTTATTTTAAATTTTTAATTATTGAATAATTACCTTAAACGTTTATGCAAAGCCGACACAATATTTATTCAATTAATTGAAAAATAAAATATATGTTTTTAAAAATATTAAAAGTAATAAAATTTAGGTAATTAATTGTGTTCCATTGATTTTATAGATTAATATAACATATTAGAGATGTCTTAAAGGTTTATATTTGAATTCCATTACTTTAATGTTGTTTTAAAAGTTAAATTATGTGAATAGTTCTTAAAATAATATTTATAGTATTTTATGATGATAATATTTTATTAAATTATTTAAAAATAATAAGAATCTTGAAATAAGACAATTAGGATGATAAATGGTAAAAATATCATCCATTGAACATTTATGAGATATTTTTTACCTTATAGATAAAATTATGAGCCTTTAATGTTAACAATCCATGATCATAATTAAGATTGTAATTGGTCAACGAAGGGGTTAAACCAAGAGATAAGGTTTAAAATGACACTAAAACCTATCTAAATTTTATTGGTTGATGATAATTCAACCTTAGACTCATTTTCTTCTGATATCTATCCATTTAAAAGAAATTTTATTAAGAATTAATTAGTTATAATTTAATCATTTTTGTAATTCCAAATGTGCCCTTTACCTCCCTTATAAAATGACAACCATTATCTCTTTTCATTACCCCACTTTGAGCCATATATCTTGACCAAACCTAATAAATTTATCATATCAACATCCTTACCCATGTTCTATAGATTTTGGTCTTTCCAAAAGACCAACCCTAGGCCTCTTAATATGAGATATAAAAGAATACTTCTAAAGAAGAGGAAGTTAGAGAGCATTTTAAGCAACGAAACCATAAGGTAAGGGGATTTCTAGTCTCAATTTTATTTATAGGATAAATATTACATATCTACCTCTATTTTATTTTTTTTGTGTATATAGAGACCATTTGATATATTATATCCTAAATCACCTTCTTTTAATGATATTTAAAGTTTTATAGGATGTTATTATTTAAAGGTCTTATGATTCAAAATTTACCAAAGTGGCAAGGGTTTTATGTTACAATCTCATTTTTTATAGAGATTCTTTATGATTAAGTTTTTGATGAAGAAATTTTTGGATCTACCTATCCTCAAACTAATGATTTTTCTTCTACTTTGGTTATTTATTGATATTTTATGTTTTCATTTTATTTTCCTCTCTTTAAGAACTGAAGTGACTAAAATAATGTTTTTAATTATAAACGACTTTATCTCTCTCTTGGGTTGAAAATCCTTTTTCTTACACATATATTTTTTCTAAAAAATTCAAAAATGTATTTATAATTATTCTATGATAGTTTAAATTTATTTTTACCAATGATTTAATATTTACAAATTAGATTACTAAGAATTATCATTTTTTATGAGGTAATTTTAACCTTTTTTACAAAATTGTGAAAGGAATGTTTTCATTTAACTTATATGACATGAATATAATCTCTCCCTATAATGAACTCTCAATACTTTGAATATTAATTTACATGTTTTTGATTTTATTTTCAAAGAATTTTTTCCCTTAATATTTGTGAAATTTTTAGATTTTAATTAAGTGATATCATAGTGAAAATGGATTTTTCTCAAGAAATGTTACAAGTGGTCTTTTAAAGGAATTTAATATCTAAGATGAAATACTTTGATGTTACTTAATAATTACTAGGAATAAAATTCAATAATGCCATCCTTATTCTTTGTTTATATGGTTTATTATTGCGATGAAAAGATATTTATGAAACTCATTTATATTTTATATGTTGTGCTATGATGAATTAATGAAATGTTTATGAAACCCATTTTTTTCCATGGGTAATAATATGATGAAATGTTTATCAAAACCATTTATTTTTCATGGGTTATGATATGATGAATGTTTTTTGATCTTATGACACAAATATTAATAGATTATGATTACATGATTAATGGTCCCAAAATTATATAACCCTTCAATTCATTTGGTAAATATGGATAACTCAAGAGATAAATATGTCATGTGTGAACCTGACTTCATGTTAATTATTTTATTCATTGAAATCATTTTTTATGTCCATAATATTTTGTGTGGATCTAGTTTTAATGTCCATAATTCTATGTGTATACTTGGATTTCATGTTCATAAGATTTTTCATGGACCTAGTTTTCATGTCTATAGGTTTATGTGAGGGCCTTATTTTATGTCATTAACTTAATGAGCGAATCTGTTTCTATTTAAACATGTTCAATATGTGATAATTTTGTGTTTTTACCACATTCTTATGCTGATTTTATTCTCTAATGGATGATATTGATTGATTCATTTATGATTCAAGCCTTAAGAACTTCCAATATTGATGCCATTAATTATAAATACCCATACATTTAATACATATAAATAACATCTTATAAGATAAATATGTAATATATTTTACAAATAAACACCTGAGGACTGTAAAGGTTTATTATATTTGAAAACATGGATATATAAACCCATGGTTCAAAAAATATCTATATCGTCCCCCACTTAGCTCTTCATAATTATCATCCTTCTTAGACACATCATACATAAAACTTTTTATCATATACTAGGGAAATAAAACATAAGAATGAGTTAGATCATATGCTCATTAAGGGTAAATAAGGTAAAAATCAATGATCATATAAATATATCATGATCATAAGGGTATGAGAACATGTGATTAAAATTTAAACACCATACCTTGTATATCAAATACCATTATCATAAATCATGGAATAAATCTTGGATACTCATAAGACATGAATCATGAAGAAATCAAATAACATGATCCATTATAGAATAACAATGGAATAAGACATATATTTTTGGTATACACATATGAATAGAAAATCATTTCTTTAATAGACAAGGATAACTTCCAAGACTATAATAGTGGATTGGGTGCACTCCCCATTTAATCGTAGTATTCAAGGATCACTCCCAAGACTATCATAGTGGAAAAATTTCCTTAGTGAACTAGGTTTACTCCCCATTATAGACTTTTTTATCACATGAGATATCTATCTATACTCAATGCATTGGAGGGATATATAATCCTGGTCCCACACATCACATATTCAAAAACATATAGATTTATTCTATAAGATCATAAAAAACTCATCCTATCATAAACTATGAAAAGTAAGTAGATTTAAAATACCTTTCATCAGGGAATAACTCATGGAAAATAAATGAGTTTTATAAACATTTTATCAATTCATCATATCATAACTAATGGAAAAGGAACGAGTTTTATAAACATCTTGACATCATAATTATAAATAATTCATATAAATAATAAGGATATTATATTTATATCATATCCCTAGTATAAATTTATGAAACATTAAAGGATTTCATCATAGATAAAAATTTCTTTTAAAACATCACTCAAAGCATGTCTTGAAGAAAATACCCTTTTAAATTTAAAATCACTTTTTTTAAAATCTAATAAAATTCCCAAATATTTAAAAAAACAATTTATTTTAAAATAATATTGGAAAAATATTAAGTGATCTTAAAATAATCTATTTTTCATGATAATGAGAAATTACGTTCATGCTGCATAAGTTAAAAGAAAACATTTCTATCACACTTTTGTAAAAAAGTGAAAAGTACCTCCTTCAGAATGTGAAAAAAAGATTCCTTTTTAAACCAATTTTTAAAAATTAAATCATAGGTAAAAGTGACTTCAAACAATCATATAGTAATATTAAAAACATTATTGAAATTTTTTTAGAAAAAAAGTATATTGAAGAAAAAGTTTTTTTGACCGAATAAAGAAATAAAGTCAGTTTTCTTTAAAGAATGTTATTTTGGTCTATTGAGTAATTAAAGTGAGGAAAATAAAATTAAAACATGTATTCTCAAGAACTAAAAGGTTTATATGAAATTTATTGAGTTTATTGAGACTTATATAATAAAATTCCATCATTATAAACTTAATAAAAAACAATCCCAATAAACAATGAGATTGTAACATAAAACCCTTGCCGCTTGGGAAACTTTTGAATCATAAACCCCATGGCGAAATAAATACAAATAAAATATAAAATTTCATGATAAAAATGATATTCATGATATAATATATCAAATTGGATGTATAAAAATCTCATAAAATAATATTTGTACATATCATAACATGTGTCCCATAAATGAAAAATTGATATGATAAACCCTTACCTCAAGTTTGAATTTCTTCGTATGAGTTAAAAACTCATTTATAATAAATATATATTTATTATAAATCTATTCCAAAACCATAAATATATATATAATACCACAAGTGATTTAATTTTAACCTGTTATCACCTTTTTATTAATAATTCTCTATTAAAATTATTATTTTGAGAGATAACTACTTCATTTTTCATGTATGTTTTGGTTCGATGGTGTGAGTAATTATACTTTGATCATGGTTATATAGTACCAAAAAATTAATAATGACTTAAATTTTATATATATTCAACATATATATATAAATATATTTATAGTCATCCATAAAATTATATATAGAAAAATTAATTACACCATTCATGGAGACGGTATGTCGTACATACACATGAACGTTGTTTTCACAATTCAAAAGATGGAATGAAAGAAAGGTAAATAATAATTAAACTTTATATAATAATTGTTATATCATATTAATAATATATATTCATAAAATAAATCCTCATTACCTTCCATGTAAAGTGGAAATGAGAAATCAATCACATCACTTCATGGAGGTGGTATTCCACACGTACGCACGAGTGAATTTATCATTTTCCAACATATTGGACGGTAAGAAGGTAAAAATGATTTTATAATTAAATAAGAATAATTATTTCATAAATATAATATATAAACATTAAACTCATAATAATATCCATTTATAAAATACAATGATGAAAAAGGAATTGTATCTCTACATGGAGACAGTAAGTCATACGTACGCACGAGAGATACTTTCACTTCCCATTTGATGGTAAAGAGGGTGGATAATGGTTTTTCACAATAATAATAAAATTTTAGTATATTTAGAATACTTAAGTTATTATTTTATTTTAAATACCATATATTTATAGGATGTAAAAGAATAAGTAAAAAAAGAAAGTGATTGGTTAAGGCGATTACCTATTCTTTGAAATAAATCATTTAGATATCCAATTAAGGATCCTAGGGTTGGTATTTTGGTGAGATCATAACCTCTTAAATATGTATAATTATTTTTATAAGATAATTTAATAGTTTTTTTAGTTATAAGGCTTAAAGTGGTGAAAGAAAGAGAAAAGATGGGTGTCCTTTTATAATTGAGGAGAGGGGCACTCTTGGAATTTCTTATAAGATTAAATATATAAAATAGATTCTCTATCTAAATGTTTCAAAATATAAATAGATTCAAATATAAGGTATTATGTGGTTTAAATACCATAAAATAATAAAATTTGGATAGTTTTAAGTGGTTTTTTAAATGTTATCTTTCAGTTTAACCCCTTTGTTAACATATTTTAACATTAACCGTGACAACACATTTTTCAATCTTAAAGGGTTATAATTTTACATTTAAGGTGAAAATTGGAACATAAATGGATAAGAGAATAAATTTTAGACCATATATTATCCACCTTATCCTCTTTCAAAATTTTATTATTTTTTAGTAATTTAATAAAATATTATTTTCATAAAATATAATTAATTTTATTTTTGATATTATTAATTTAATTTTACAATAAAGATAAAAATAAAAATAAGGAATTAAAATATAACAATTTAACATATTAATTATATGTTTTATTGATCTATAAAATTTTGGAACACTATAACTCACTCAAATTATATTGCTTTTAATATTTTTAAAATCATTTATTTTATTTCTTTTAATTGAAGAAATATTATTTCGGTGTTCCTTTATCATTTAAAGTAATTATATAATTATTAAAAACTATAAATAAATTACCCTCATAAAAATAACTTCATTATTCTAAAAATAACCATTAATATTCATCCACGGCTTTATTTTTTTACGATGTGAACACATAAGAGATATTTAAAAGTAAGAGAGTGACATTTCTTTTTTTTATTTTATTTAAATAATATATATGTCATTTTCATATAAAATTGTCCATAAAACAATTAAATTTTGATCCTGAGTTGATAAGGGTCAATTTCCCCTCATCGAATAAGATTTGTGATGAAAAATGGTGACCATTGCATTTAGTTTTAAGCTAGGTTTACCCAATTGACCCTTTGCTGATGTGATAAATTTTACCATAGGTATTATTCATAATGCCAAAAAATAAACAGGACATATTCACTAAATTTGGACCTCCAAATTCAAAAAATGTAATCCATTTTTAAAAATTAATTTCTATAAGTGGAAGAAATATATTTTAAAATATGTGCACAAAACACAATGAAAACTGTTTTAAAAAATACATTTTAAGCATAAAACTAGATTTATTCCTATCCTATTCCTAGGAAAAACATTAAATGAATGTTAAATTTTTTATTGAATATATAATATATAAATTTAATTAAAATTCTTTTACAATAGTGATTAAATTAATTTATTAAGATAAAATCACATTGCATGTATAAAGATAGTTTTTCAGAAAAATAGATCGTTTATTTTCAAATGATTTTTATTTTTATTTATAATTATTTGATTATGAATGAATTAATTTTATACCTATTTAAACCATATATTTTCATAATTTTGTTATTACAATTCATACCATCTAATCCAATAGCTAGACGATAATTATCACATTAAATGATAATATTTGAATATTATATCATTGTTCGTTTAAACTCGATATTGCGTGTAAAGAAAGATATCAAATAAACAAACTATAGAGAACTATATCATAAAATATCAAGGTGTTTCATGAATCATGATTATGATATATGATATGTTGGGTATGGTATTTAAAATGTGAATATTTTTTTCTCATACCCTTATGCTAATATTATGTTTAGGTGACCATTGATATCTCCCTTGTTTACCCTTACTGAGCATTTGAGATTAACATTTCTTATGTTTCATTTTCCAAAAATATGATTAAAATTTTAAGTGTGAAGGGTTCTAGTAATTTAGATCTAAGTGGTAGATGATATAAATTCATTATGAACCATTTGTTTATATATCCATATTTCCAAATACACTAAATATTTACAGCCATCAGACATGTATTTGAAAAATATATTCGGTGTTCATCTTATAAGGTGTAATTTTTATGTATGCAAAGTATGGGTTTATATAATCTTTTGAACAAAAATATTCCATAGAATTCAATAAGTTACTTCCAGTTCTGCCTTTACCTCCACTCAATCTTTACTAGCCTTAGTTACTTAAAACATTATCCATTACGATTTCTATGATTTTGGTGGGCTCAAACCATTGTACTTTCATCCAATTACACTTTTTTACTTGAAAATTCTTCATTTGATCATTCTAATTCTCGATCATCATATATTTTTATCGACTCAACCTATTCCACCCAATGATTCTCACATTTTTACCATATAAATACTTTTTTAGCAGTCACTTTACTTCAAACTCTTCTCAGGAACCTCATCTTCTGATGCTCTGACATAATCTTTGGTCCTTTTAAGTTATCTAAGGCTTTTATAATTACTCTATAGTTCCCCTTCTAGGGTCTTTTGAACTTATTATTTTCTATATATATTATGGTTATGTTTCTTTACTCTTATTAATTTGGTCAAGGTTGTCTCATTGTTATATTTCATCAGCTATTAAAGTTTTTTCTTCCTATATTATTCCTTTGAAACTCCATATATCTGCTTCATCATCAGAAAAATTAAACTCACCCAAGTATGCTATGTTTTTGGTGAACAATATTTTTAGGTAATATTTTATATACTTAATCATCTAGTGCTTCTAAATCCTACATATTTGGACTCAAATAAACTTCTTTATTCAAATTTTAGTTCCTCCTTTTGAATATCTCAACATCTAATGATTCATTATTTGATATTTAATCATGATAAATCTTTCAATAAACCATGATTCTAAATTTATATACACCATCTAATCTTTTAATGAATTTATTTTCCACTGATATAACTTATAGAGTAACCATATATTTATTCATTCTTCTTGTTAGTATTTTTTTATATCCTTTAACATTATCTTTTTATCATCAATATTCCAGAGTATTTTCAATGATAAATTTAAATGTATCTTCTGGTGATTCTTGCACTTCATTTTTTTCTATATTTCTTTTAGAAACTCTCTTCATAAGGTATAGTTTGCCTTAAATTAATTAGGAATAAATATTAGTAGATTTTTAAAATATTCAATGTGGTCCTACATACCAATAATATTAGTTTCTTTAACTTCTAATAACCTAAGATTTTGAGTATTTATACATCTTTTAGAAGTACAGTTGGGTACTTTGAATCTCCCTAACTATTCTGAAAATTATAGTAGAAAATTATCCTTCAACAATCAACACTTTTTATTTTACTTAAATATAGGTTTAAAAACTATCATATGTACTTTCTATCTTCCACAAATCTACATCCTGGAAATGTACTTCTTCTGCTCCAAATTTAGTTGATAGTGATTATTTAGTTGTTAACACTAGTCACACATATATAGAAGTTTAGATAAGTTAAATGTTTGATGTGTATCTAATTATGGCAACTTTTGTGAATAAAATTACAACCATTAGAAACATTCACTTCTATCAGTGAGTCCTTACTTCCTATGACATGATCCTTCCAACTTCAGAAAATATCATCTGGTAATTCCTCAGTGTCATATTCCAATAATATATGTTGTATCTATAATGTTACTTCTTTTGATGGTTATATGTTCTAGAGTATGTACTTTTGGTAGACTGACTTCAAAAACACTCATAGGAAACTCCATTTTATTTCAACTTATGAATTAACTTTTCTATAATTCATTGAAAATAAATACAAAAATTATCATAACCATCTGATGGGTACTTCATTCTTTATTACTAATGCTTGCAACAGATCCTCCTGCTATATATTTTATATTTGATGCATAAATTATATTCTCCTCTATTTAGTATCATATCATTATTCAAGTGTAAACTTGGTTCCTTATCCTACTTATCATCACTTTCTTTGAGAAACCTAGTTTTCTTGACACACTAGTTCAAACTTCATCCTACCTCATATGGAACACACTCATTTATTTAGTTTTTCACTTTTAAATGCACTATATATGAAGATATCTTTTTTCTTTTTGTGGGGTCATCTCACATTCCCAAAAATGGAAATACTTTTGAGAATTCATGTAATCTTACAGATTGTATGCATAGTGTGAACCAGTTTTTTATTTTCCCATGATCTCTATATTTTTCTAATTTAAGTGCCTCATGTGAGTGTGTCTCTCACTTTCCTTAACACTAAAAAAGTACCCATATTTATTTTATTTCTCATTTTTAAGAAATATATGAATATTACATTTTCAAAATCTTCAATGGAATTGGATTATTCTTCCCCAAACGCACAAAAAATATACTAAAATACTTTTTCCATGCTACATAAAATACAACAGTAACATCACAATAGATAGAGATTCCACATTTTTAGCTTGATTGATCCTATAAAGTTATGTACATTTTTAAAAAAAATCTTAACCACTTATTATAATTTCTTAAACAAAAAGTTTCATAATTTACTTGATCTCTGATGTAAAGGTTGAGTTTCGAATTATCAACATCTACATTATTCTTGAAAATCCAAAACATTAAACACTGTAGACATTTCTTTGTATTTTTATCTTCTTCTCCAATGGATATAAGATAATATTTTTAGTCTTGGATCATGTATTTATAAAGTTTTATGATGTTTTGAATATGAACTAATATATTCCACATCATCATATATTTTATTCTTCATAATCTCTTAATTTTAGAAATCTTTACTTGTCACTAAGTGAAATATCAGTCAGGATATATAGGATATTTCCCTTAATCATAGAACAAAAATATTTTCCACAAATATCATTTGAGGAAAATTTAATACACACTACCCCACAACTTCATATAGTTTTTTATATAGAATAACAGATCTTAAATCTCCCCACTAGCTATATTCTTTCAAATACAAATGGTTTTAGATAATATTTCTCCACCTTCATTAATTTTATTTTACTTGAGGAAAAACTCAACAATCATTAGATATTATAAATGCTATCTTAGGACTTTTCTAGCCATATGTTCAATGCTATAAACACCAATTTCTTTTACCAAACAAGTATGAATAGCTTTTCCAATTCCTTTTCCAACTTAAGCTAAATGACATTTGCATGTTCTATAGTATCCAACTCCTTTTTTATTTAGAACACATTGACTTACTTCATATTTACAACAAATACAATTAAATATTAAGACATACAAGGGAACTTTAATACCCCCTTTAGTTTTGTTATCGGTTCTAAATTTTCTTCCAAAGTCAATGTACAATTTCTCCTCCATGTTACCAATAAATTAAAATGAGAGTAATATGTTCTCCCCTTCATTGAAATTATAGGGTATCATTTATAATTCTATTTTTTCCGATTATCAATCACACAAATTCCATGGGAAGGGTGTATCTTCTCAAACTAATTGTCCTAATTTTTAAGAAACTAATCTTATCTCTATGTGGTCATCCACTTTCTAAGATATCAATTAATCCCATGAGAGAAGGTAGATTCCATATTTTATCTTAGAAAATTGACATTGAACAACCATCTCTAAGTTTAATTGGGTGATCCCAGTGTATAAAATAAGAGTGGTTACTTTAGAAAACAAACTTTTCCAGTTACTCACTTTAATGTGTCACCACTTCTAACTCAATTTCTCAAGGGGTTGTTTGGACATATTTACAATAATTTGTATTTACCTATAATATAATACAAAAAACACATCAAAATGTTCAAGTGAAATTTGTGTCACTTCCCCATATTTTCAGAAAGTCACTCCCCCTTGATAATGTATCCATCATAAACTAATAAAAATTAAGGAGATTAAAAAATTACCTTAAGCTTTAAAATTTACTAGGGCATCCCATATTTCATGTTTCAATAGAAATTATTCATTTCTAGAAGCTTGATTCATTTTATATCTCTCCTTTAATGGATTATTTCCTCAATTATTCATGGAGGTAGTATTTTTTTGAAAAAAATATTCAAGAGAACATGATTCCAGTTATTATCTCATACCAATTGAAAAGAAACTCCAAGTGAAATTTACTCCAAGATAGATGACTTTCAAAGATGTAAAAATATTCTAACCATCATAATTTCTTCTATTTCATACATCACCTTAAATTACCTCTTCAAATAATCACATTTAGATAATAATGGGACTAAGGCAGTCATCTATTGTTTTTTAAGTAATAAATATGGGGCTGAGACCTCTTTTTCAACCCAACAACTCTATTCTTTGAGGGTTTTAAATTTATATATTGTTTCAAGATTCATTTCCTTTTAGCTTTCTAATTATTTCTTACCTTTATCAGCACAAAGTCCTATTTCTTTTGAGTTTCTTATTAGCCAGAATGGCCTTATCAAATTTAGAAACTAGAGTACATTACTTCTTTTTCTATTTCTAAATATTCTTATCCTTTTCCAATTAGTCTAGAAATATGGTAATACATTCCTTCTTCACATGCTCAAATGTATTCTTGACTATGATATCTTTATTTTTAGCAATAATTTTAGAACGTGAAGCCACTAGTTCCTTCTATTTCTTTCTTATCTATCCAGGAAAGACAAAAAAACATATGATACCCATGTTTCCTACCTTTTTTCACCTTCCACACATAATTTCATAAACTTTTAACTTTTCCTTCTTGTGAATATTTTTAACCACTCTACAGTCCAATCATATTTTCCCTCTCTTCGATGGATTTCCTTCAAGATTTTTTCATGGTCCCTTATTTGTTGAGATTCATAGACATATTGTAGTGGCCTATGGTGTGGCCTCTCTTAGTATAATAGGATAATTTTTTTTATATTGGTTTGAAACCATTACCATATTTCTTTATTGACTTCTTAGGAGTTGCTTGTTCAACTGCCTTCTTAACTGATTTATATCATAAACTAAACTTCTTATTTTTTATTACAAGTTATATTATATGTTGTGTAATTTTATTTAAATTATAATTATGGTTGTGTTGGGTTGGTAGATACCAATACTCATCATAAAAATGGCCATATGTGTTTCAAAATTTACAAAACCTTTCTAAGATGTCAACTCTATTCTTCAATGACGAATTCTTCATTCTCTATGAAATATGCTCGTGTATAACTAGTTTTCTTCTGATTTTAACTTTTCTACCCCTTAAATTTTTTCATAATATCAATAGGTTGAACTTATATTCTCATAATAAATTATCATATTCCCAAATCTCTAATATAACCAATATCTCCCAATTAATCTTGTTTTTCTTTTTTATTACATACTTGTTGTCCTTAGGATGGAGCCTTAATATTTTAGGGTCATTTTAAAAGAAATTTTTCTATAACATAATCACCTTCACCCATAATGATTTGATGATTATTTCAATATTTTTATACTTTCACTTTTGTACATAATTTAACTTCAATCCTATATTTCTAGAAAAAACTAGATTCAATATTAACTGATTTAACGAGATAATGGACTACCACATTGTATGAGATGGAGGTTGGTGCTTCTCTAAATGATCTCTAGATCCTATAAACACAATTTAGAATCTTTATTTAATGTAATATCTCATATAAAGTCTGTATGTCAACATTTCTTCTCTAAGATGTTTTTAAATTTCCAGGTTATGCATCTTCTAGATATTTTAATTTTATCTTCAACTCAGTCGATTTCACGTTGAGAACATTTTTCTCATCTTCATATGACCTCAAACTTCCTTTAAATTTAATATTTATATTTTGAAACATTTATTTGTGTATATTTCTATAATAATTCAAATATTTTTTAAGGTATTTGATTCGTTTAGCTTTCACTTCCAACTAAGCTTCCTTGATATCACATGTAGACTTATGTGTTTCTTCCAATGCATGTATATTATCACTGATTTTACTCATCTTAGAATTCTCATTGATGCAGAATTCCATGTTTCCTTCAACCATAAAAATTTTCTATCTTCAAATTTTTAATTATTAATCCGTAGCTATCAGATCTTTGATGAGAGAATGGCATTTTTGAAATAGTCTATCCAATAAATTCTTCATGTCTTTAGAATCATTTATTAGCTGATATTTTTAATCAAGTATATCCTGAATAAACCTAAATTTATGAGAAATAATTTTAGTAATAACTTTATTCAAATAAATTCTAACCTTATAATAGAGGTAATTAATAAATTTTTCTCCATAAGTCTTATAACAGATTGAACTATTAGAACCACCTTGACTACCGTTAGCTAGTGGTATTTTTTCTTTCTTCCTTGAAATTTTTCTTAGCCTATTAACCTATTTCTTTTTCCTATTTTATATAGTATTTAGAGAGACCACCATATGTGTAACAATAAGAATAATATCTATTTCATACATGGGACACTCTTATCTAAACTTTGAAAATCCACACTTCATAAACTCAGATAAAAATAACTATGTAAATAAATATAGATCTTACTAAAGTTAACCTTTGTTCTGATCCCACTTGAAATCCTAATTAATATTTTTATAGAAACTTTGGGAGGGGGGTTAATTAAGTGTTGACTAGAATTTTTAAATTAGAAAATATTTATTGAATTTTTAACCCCCATTGGTTATGAACCTCCATTTTTATTTAAGATAGTTGGAGAAATCAGAATTGCATGCAATATATGAGAGAAAGTAAAATATGCACACAATATTTTTACACTGTTCAACTCAATGGTATAGTCCTTTACATGATTTTTTATTCACCCTAATTATGTTTTTTATACTATAATAAAATAGTTACTATAATTATTGGTGGTTCCCACACTTTTATAATATCTCACCATGCATACAACTACCTTTTTATCATATTAATTTCACAAATAGATTCACACTATAATCACAACTTCACACTATGTTTTCCTTTCATACCCTAAGTCATATAGGCTCCATAGATTTCCATCAGGTATATATAATTTTTTTATATTCATATTCTTTTGAATTTGATCTTTGATCAGCATAGGGATGACACCACATCCATAGAATAGATATTTGTATTCCTCATTAACTAAGTCTTATAATACCATAGGTTATTCAAGAACAATATATGAAACTTGATCTCCACTTCCATCTCAACTTCACATATATTTAGAACCTCCTCACTTAGATTTATAACTAAAGTTGAGCCCCTATGGTGTTAAAAAAATCCATCATCTCCTCAAATATGAAAATATCAACACCAAGAATAAAACCATACACATCTATTTTGTTTTTATTTTATTCTTATTTATTCTTCTTCACACTCATCAAAATGTAACAAGTTGCACAAGTTAGATTTTCTAATTCTTCCTAGAAAAATCTTGCAACAGATTCTCCTCCTTCTCCTTTCAACTTCAATACATAGATGTTATTATATTTTGTTTATTATTGAATCCTTATTTGAGTGGAATCATAGTCTCTTGGACTACTTTACATCACCTTCCTCGAAATATTTACTTCTCTCAGTACATGAGTTTGAACTTCATCCTGCCTCATACAACACACACTCTTTTATTTCATTTTTCTCTTTTCAATACACTATACATGTAGCTAAATTTTTCATTTTGTGGGGTTATATCACATTCCCATTAATGTAAATACTTTAGGTAATGTGTGAATGAAAATATATTTCATGAACATGACACACTCCCTTTTTCTTCTCTACCCATGATCTCCAGATTTTTCTCATTTAAGAGCATCATGTGGGAGTGTCTCCTATTTTCTTCAACATTATAAAAATAACCCTCTTTGTTTTATTTCTAATTTTTTAAGCTAATATGAATATATCATTTTAAATATATTCAATAGGATCAAAATTTTCTTCCTCAAACTCATAATATCTCTATTAAAATAATTCTTTCCAGCTTTATAAAATACAGTAGTAGCATCACAATAGGTAGAGCTTCCTCATTTTTGTCTTGAGTGCTCTTTCAAATCTCCTTATATTTTTAACAATAATATAAACACATTATTCCTCTTTCTTAGACATATCACTTCCTAATTGACATATGATCTAATAAACAAGTTGATTTTTGACATATAAACATCTACATTATTCTTAAAAATACAATAAAATAAATTTATAAAATTTAATATCACAGAAATTATTTCATGGTTTTATATTCTTATCCCTCATATAAAAGATCATATTCTCAATCTTGGATAATTTTTTTACAACACTTTGTGATGTTTTGAATATAAATGAACAACTTTATAATCATAAGATATTTCAGTCTTCAAAATCTTATAATTCTGAAAATGTCAATTTTTTCACAAAGTAAAATATCATATGTGATACATGGGATATTTCCATTTATCGTCGAATATCCATGGATGTCACAAATATTATTCATGGAAAACATCATACATTTTGGCCCAAAATCACTTTATTATATCTCAATTATCTTACATGTCGATCAATTTTCTTACTCATCGCTCCAAAATATCTTATGTGTAGGATAATTATTATATGTTTAAAAATATCATTTGATATAAACAAATATCTTATGAATATTAAATATTACTTACACATTATTAAATTACTTATACACTAACTAGTTCACTTCTATGTAGATGATTTTTCTTATGCCCTGTAAAAATGCCTTTTCCTTTTTTCCAAACTCAAGCCTGAGAACAGTGATTCTAGTTTTTCTTCAAATGAAATCTTAGAATATTCAAATCATATGAAGTCCATATTAATTAAATTAAATAAATATACTACCAATTCAAATAATTTTTACAATTATTACAATAATTCCAAACACTATACAATTAGTTTCAAAGCCTTACATCATAATAAATACTCAAGATAGAGTATTTACATGAGCTCCTTTTTCATATCAACTTCATATTGATTTCAAACTTTATAAAACATTATCCAAGAGATATAAAAAACTATAATAAATATTTTTCATTCTTGATCAATCAAGGATATATTCTTCACAAATTCAAATAGATTTTCTATAATGAATAATAGATATTCAATCTCCCCACTAGTTGGATTATTCTAAATCTCTTTCCAAATAGAAAATATTATGGAAAGTACGTCTCTACCTTCATCACTTGTATTTGGATTAGGGAACTAATCCAAAATTATCTAATGGTGTAGCTAATGTTTGAGAACTTTTCCAGACATATGTTCAAAGTCAACAACACCTCTTTCCTTTACCCAACAAGTATAAAAAGCTTTCTCATATCCTTTTCCAACATGTGCTAAATATCCATTGAATGTTCCTTGGAAGCCAACTCATTTCTTCTTCATCACACATTGAGTTACTTTATATTGAAAAAAAACTATTCAATATTCACAAATCCAAGGGAGCTTTGCATTACTAGAATTTTCATTCCAGGGTTCTCCCCTTTGACCATGTATTCCTTTGATAATGGGGATTAGTCATCCAATGAGATACCTTCCCTAAGTTTCTCTCTCTAAATGATAGAACCAATTGGTTTTTAGAAACATGTAATCCCTTGATAATGAGGTTCATTATCATTAGGTGACTGGTGAAACCCCCTGGATCATGATGCTTATCTTGGCTACCTCAAACCAGTTTCTATATATTTAATTATTCAGTCAGCTTCCTTGTATAAAATCAATGAGCATGTCTTATATATCATCAACCTCCAATCTAGTGTAAATATCGACTCTTCCTCATTGGGTCATACCACCCATGGGTCTAGTATTCCTTCATTATTTAGCTACCAACATATGATATATGGGCCCCCTGAAATGTGTAAACCCTGACCATGTCCTCATTGATGATCTCTTCCACATGCCCCATCAATGAGTTATACAAATAATGGACCACTAATCTGGTGTAAGTCACAAACCCTCCTCATTGGTTTATATCACCATTGATGATATATATGCTTCCATATATAGTTACCAACAAAGAAGATGCGTAAATGGATACACAAGCCTCTTACCAGGTGTAAGCCCCAACCATATCCTCATTGATGATATCATCCATATTCCCCATCAATGAGCCAACATATCAGGGGCCTATTTTCAATTTTAATCCCCAACCAAACCCTCTCATGTTAGTTACTAACAAACATAATGAACTAAAAATTTTCACTTAGGAATATGTCACTCAAACCATTGTTATATTCTATACACATAGAGTTCCTTGCTACCTGACTTTAAACTACATAATATAATATCCAATCTGTATAACTTTAAATTGAATAACATATAGTTCTATCTATTTTAATTTAAATTTTTATAACATATATTCCTTTCCATATTATGTCAAATTGGTCAAAATAGGTCCTAGTCATATGACCTTAAACTACAAGACATTGTGGTCCTAGTTGTCGGACTTAAAAAGGAATATCATTAGTCCAGGACATATGATCTTAACAGGCGCTTCATTTGGGAATGGTTTTATTACCTTAAAAGGTTCCATAATTTTAAAACCTCATTACCTTTTTGTCAGGTATATTTTAAACTTTTTTTTTAATTTTATTTTCCATTGGATGAAAATTTATGAAAAAGAATTGGGAGGGTACCTTCAACGGTGAAGTTTGGGATTTTTTTGAAATTTCCTTCTTAAAGCTGCATTTTCTATTATTTGATGGGTGATTACACCACATGTAATGTGAGTACATGCTGTGTAACTATTGGTGAGAATATTTCATAAATTGGATACACAACATGATAGGTTTACCCACCATGTAAAGGTTTTACATCATGTAATGGAAAATATCAAGTTTTTAATAAAAAGAAATGGTTATTTGGGCATATATGGGTTTCATGGATTTAACGATGTGTTAAAGGGTTACACAGCATGTAATATTAATGAATTGGGATGTTTGGGTTATGCACATGTTATTTATTATTTTATTCATTGTAGAATTCCTTTTTTTCTACATAGAGGCTTTCCCTGGGATATTTTGGGTGATATCCTTCCATCTAGATCACTTAGTTTAGAAATTGATCACCTTTTTAGTTGGATTTCTTTTTTCTGAGTATGTAATACTTTTGGATCTTCTTTTTCTTTGGTTACAGATGTGTTTTTTGATATGGATGTCATCAAATAGAGCTATTTATCAAACATTTTTAGTTTCTTTGTGTGCCTTGTCTTTTGAAATATGTTCTCTTGGTTTCTAGTCACCCTTGTCAAAAGAGACTAGGTTTATACTGTGTTTAGGTATGTGTTTCTATAAAATGGGTTAATTTGATGAATTGTATGTTTTTCTTGATAAATTAATTTGTTTTTTTCATTGATTTTAAGTGATAAGTTGTTTCAAATGATTTTTTGTAAATAAAAATGTTTTCAAAAAAGGAGCTTTGCTTTGAAAATTTATTTTATTGATTTGGAAATGGGTTTTCAAAAACTGAAGTGGATTGGATTGGATTTGAAAATGTTTTATGAAATTTTGATCATAGTTTATAAATGAATTTATACAATTACACATTGGGAACCTTGGGTGTGCTCGAAATGATACACGAGTAGCCTTAGTGTGTGGTCATGTTTAGGAGGTAACCTTTTGTGATATCAACTGGAAAGAGAGATGTTCTTGTGTCTAAGACCAGAAAACTTTATACAGTAGAGTATGCACCATTGGAATCTAAAGTATGGCTAGACACTTTTATAGGTACAATGTTTATCTCATCTTTTAGGATGTTATCTTTGTTTGATATAGGTGTTACTCAATCTTTTAGATCATCAAAGTTAGTTGATGAGTTGGGTTTTAATTTGAAACTTACCCCATTATTTTTGGATCCTTCCATGGATTTGGTAAAGAGGTCCAAAAAAGTATTTAGATTTCCTATATGTCAACTGATGATAGCCGGCTACGTGGTGGTGTAGGACTTTTTACTGCTTGATATTGACATCTTCAACTTGATTTTCGGCATGGATTAGATGATTAGTGTTAAGTTCAAGATAGACTATTTTCAGGTTTAGTTCTTATCTATCGATGGGGTCACTATTGTTTTCTAGGGTGAGTGAGACTCTAGATCAGGAAGTTTAAGGCCTATTGTTCATTATTTTGGGGTAATCTCGTGTAATTTTTCAGATATGTTTCTTGATGAAATTGAACATTTTTGGATGGTTTAATTTCTGCAACTGTGTGTGCATACCCCCAAGGTCTTTCCAAATGAGTTTTCTAGTTTACCTCTCTAAAGAGATGTCAAGTTTACTATATTTATTCTCCTTAGTATGATTCCCATTTCTATGTAATCTTACCACATGGTACCTATTAATTTGGTACAACTTAAGGTCCAAATTGAGGAACTAGAGGCTAAAGGATTTTTTCATCCTAGTGTGTCACCATGGGATTTTCCTATCCTCTTTTCTTAGAAGATATATGAGAGCCTCATACATTTCATTGATTATCAAAAGTTGAATTAGGTGACAGTTAAGAATAAATATCCTTTACCAAGGATTGATGATCTTATTGACTGGATTATAAGGGCTCGATTATTTTCTAATATTAACCTTCGATCAGGGTACCACCAGTTGAGAGTCTGAGAAGAAGATATACCTAATACAATATTTCGGAGTCGATATGGGTATTTTGATTTTATTGTTATTCCATTAGAACTCACTAATGATCCTACGATGTTTATGGATTTGATGAACCATATATTTCATCAGTTTTTATACAATTTTTTTGTTATGTTCATGGATGATATTTTGGTGTACTCTAAGTCAGAGGAGAAGAACATGGAATATTTGGATATCATTCTTCAAACATTGAGGGAACATCATTTGTATGTTAAGCTTTCCAAATGTGTGTTTTGGATATGGGAAGTGAAGTTTATAGGGTATGTGATATCTGAGAGGGGTGTCTCAGTAGATCTTGAAAATGTACAGGCAGTTATGTCCTGAGAACATCCCAAATATGTGTTTGAGATATGGAGATTATTGGGTTTGGTTATTTACTATAGACAGTTTGTTAAGGACTTATCCAATATTGCATCACTGATTACATATTTAACCCAAAGGGTGTAATGTTTGAATGGGATGACAACTATCAGAGGAATTTTTAGGAGCTAAATATGAAGTTTAATCCAGCACCAGTTTTGATTCTTTTGGAACTGGTTTTGGGTTATGATGTTTTATATGATTCTTCTGGTATTGGTTTGAGATGTGTCTTGATGTAGGGGAAACATGTGGTGGCTTATGGATCTCACCAGTTATGCCCTCATGAGAAGAAATACCCTACCCGAGATCTTGAGTTATTAGTGTTTATGCATGAAATCATAACATGGTGTCACTATCTTTTTGGGGAGTGGTTTGTGTTATATTCTGATCATAAGAACCTGAAATATTTTTTTACTCAGATGTTCGATAACCGATTTTTTTTGTGGTGTCTTAGTTTTCAACGAATTAAGGAGGAACACCAAAGGCCTATAGGTTTTTTGAAACCCTTACCCATTCTGGTGTGGAAGTAGGATGGTATTTCCATGGATTTCATCACTTGTTTTCCATGGAGTCCTAGTGGGAAGGATATGATTTGGGTGATCATTGGTCAACTCATGAAATCACTGCATTTCCTACCTATCAAAGAGAATATGAGAGGGGAACAGATTGGGGACTTATATGTCTGAGAGATTGTGAGACTTCATTGGGTTCCCTATACAGTTGTATCTGAGAGGGACCTAAGGTTTAAATCTAGGATCTAGAAATGTTTATGGGAGGCGATGGGTTCCCATATTATATTTTTCATGACCTATCACCCATAGACGGATGGATAGATAAATAGGGATATCCAGGTTCAATAGGATATTCTCTGGACTTGTTCTTGATTTCAATGGATGTTGGGAAAAAATCATTTGGTCAAATTTTCCTATAACAATAGTTATCAGGCTTCGATCAAGATGGATCCCAATGAGGCTTTGTATGGGTAGACATGTAGATCTACCTTAAGTTGGGAACAGTTAGGAGAGTGGTACTTCATTGGGCTGGGTGTTGTTCAGAAGATGATAGAGATGGTGCAGCTGATCCAGAGGCGTTTGATCATAATGTAGAGTCGTTAAAATCTTATGCGAACTATTGGTGGAGGTCGTTGGAGTTTGAGGTTGGTGATCAAGTCTTTCTTAGAGTTTCACCTCGCTTGGTACATCATCAGTTGGGTAAGTAGGGTAATTTTTCACCAAGGTTTTTGGGGGCCTTTGAGATTTTTGGATGACTATGAAGGGGGGACTATCGGTTTCGCTTACCATCTGGTTTGACATATATCCACAATGTGTTTCCTATTTCCCAGTTGAGGATGTATATAATATATCATTCTCATGTGATTAGAGAGGAGGGTATTGATCTTGAGCCCAATATCAATTTGGTTGAGTATCCAGTTCAGATTATGATTTTCTAAGATAAGGTACTACATAGTAAATTATCCCCCTAGTTTGGATACTATGGCAGTGCGGACAGGATATCCATGATATGTGTGAGTGAGAGTTATTGATGAGGCAGTAGTGACCTTCTCTTTTTTTGGATCTAAGATCCTGAAGAATTTATGGGGGTAGAAAGAATTTAGGGTGGGGAGATTGTAACACTCCATTACCTTTTTTTTAGGTATGTTTTAACCTTTTTTTTGTTTCCTTTTTCATTGGATGAAAAATTATGAAAAGGAATTGGGTGGATACCTGTAATGGTGAAGTCAGAGATTTGTTTAAATTTTCAACTTAAATCTATAGTTTCTGTTGTTTGTTGGGTGATTACATGCCATGTAATGTGAGTAGACGTTGTGTAACAACCACTAGTAATAATCCATGAAATGGATACAAAACATGATGTCTTTACACACCATGTAATGGAAAATATCAGGTTTTTAATAAAAAGTGGTGGGTTTTTCAACGTATATGAGATTTGTGGATTATATAATTTTTAAAGGGTTTACACACCGTGTAATAGTCATGACTTGTGATTTTAGGGTGGTGTACGAGTAATTTATTATTTCATTCATTGTAGGCTTCCTTACTCCTGACCTAGAGGCTTTCCCTAGGAAAGTTTGGGTGATCCGCTTCCTTCTGGATTGCTTCATTCAACGATTAATCACCTATGAAGTTTTATTGATTCTCTTCGGGTATGTAATCTTTTTAGGTCTTATTTGGTTTTGGTTATAGTTGTGGTTTTGTCTGTTGATGTGATCATCTAGTGTTTTCTATCGATACTTTTCTGTTTCTTGGTGTGCTTTGTCTTTAGAATGATATTCTCTTGGTTTTTAGTAATTGTTGTAAAAAATGACTCAGTTTCTACCATGTTGAGGTTTTTGTTTCTATGAAGTGGGTTAATTTGATAAATTTCATGTCGTTCTTGATAAATTCTTTTGGTTTGTTCGTTGATTTGAACTGATAGGTTGTTTCAAATGATTTCTTGGAAAGGAAAATATTTTCAAAAAGGAGTTTTTCTTTGAAAATTCATTTTCTTGATTTGGAAATGGTTTTTCAAACTCTAAAGCAGAATTTATTGACTTTGAAAATGTTTTATGAAATTGTGAGCATGGTTTTGAAATGAATTTTTACAATTTCCCATTAGGAACCTTGGGTGCATCGGGAAAGAGACACGGGTAGCTTTAGTGTGTATTTAACCACTAAGAGTTAACCTTTTGTGATATCCACTGGCAAGACTAAATATCTATTGGATCCAAAATTTTCATGTCTAGGCTTGTGAGTGTCTAGTGCGCATTGTCCCATAGTCTCAATCCCAATACAAGGTGTTTTTTTCATTTTTCATTTATGGTTATTTATCGCATGATTTTTTTTATCATGGATTGTTTCTCAAAGGTTTTTATATGAGGTTTTATTGTATAGCTTCACATGATAGGTTACTTCATGGATATGTGTACCTCTTGATTCATGGATATGATTCCCTATTTTTTCACTTCTACTTGTCATTTTTATGGTTTGAGAATTTTAAAGTCTTTTATGAAATCCAAAGGAGAAAAGGGGTAAATGATTTACAAATGAATTTTGTTTCTAAAAATTATTTGTAAAACTATTTTGTTTTAATAGATAGAATTGTTGAATTCTTGATATTATACCTTGTATAGAAATGTGGTGGTACCCTACTAGTGTTTGTCTCACATCTTACTTGTCCCTTTGGGAATTTATAGATGTTGTATTGTAGAATTCAGGTAAAGGGAAGATGATCTTGTGTCATTCTGACATTTCTTGTTGTTGCTTCTTTTAATTCAGTTTGGTATGGAGGTGATGTTGGTCATGTGGGGGACTTGTCATATTTCATAATTTAGCATGTTTTTTTCTTGGATTGTATGTCTTTGTGGTATCTGCTGGTCTGAGTAGTTTAATCAAGAAGGGAGGGGTGAATTGAGTAACTATAAAAATTTCTGTTACAAAAATATTATTTTTAAAGAAATGGTTTTCCCCAAAAATAGATACATCCCAGTTAATCAAGGTTATACTGTTATAATATTTTGACTGTTTAAACAACTTCTTAGAAGATTGATAATTCTTAGTAATCTTAATATGTATTATTAATATTACTTTTGAAGTTATCCTACTAAGAAAAATCAGTTATAACTTCTTTACAAGACTAACTATCAAAGTAAAATTAGTGTTTTCTGGATTATGCAATAAAGAAGTAAAACGGAGAAGACTAAATTTAAATAGGACAATGGATATGAAACAAGTGGTTCAGTCTCAAGCCGATACCTAATCCACTCCACTTGGTGATCACATTCCTCCAAGAAGTTTATATAAATAAACTTTGATCCACACCCTGGATCGGGGTTAACAATAGTACAGAGACTGCCCAGGTCACACAGGGACCTCTTCCATAGTTTTTGTGGGTAAACAAAAATAATAACCAGGCCACACAGGGACCTCTTCCATAGTTTTCATGGGTAAACAAGAGTATAAAGAGTTCTGAGTAAAGATTTAGAAATCCTTCAGTTTAGAATAGGATTCAGTGTGTGTATGGAATATACAGAGTACACACACTGCTCAAAAATTAAGTAAAATAATCACTAAGAGAGAGTAGATATGAGTTTAAAATGATCTAGTGATTTGAAGTGCAGCTCTGGACTCCTTTGATTAAACAGAAATGCTTCTGGGTCCTTCTCTGGTTTTTGTCTTGAAAAACAGAGTGTTGTAATCCATCTTTTGTTCTTCATGAGCTTTGATAATGTAAAGGTGTTCTTTAGATTCCAGTGTACTTTGTATGTTCTTCAATAGTGTCAGATTGCATGTATGAGACAATGCTTTCTTTGAAAATATTGCAATGTGTTCTTCGCGGTCGTGCTCACAGGCTTGTTTCTCGTTTAGTATCGCGCTCTGTGGTTGTTGGTCACTCTCCACTCTTTATCTTCAAATGCATGTGTTTTAGCCGAAAGGTTCCATGTGTTTTGTACCTCGTACCTCGTACTATGTCTACAAAGAAACATTAATTATGTCAGTGCATTAAAGGAATCAAATATGATTGTTAAACATTAAATTGAAAGAAGACAAAAAAATTTATGTAACGGTGTCATAGTATGTTATGAAAACGGTGTCTTTTTTACACGGTGTCTGAGTGGCACGGTGTCTGAGTGTCACGGTTTGAGTGTCACGGTATCTTCTTTACGGTGTCTTGATCACGGTGTCTTGCTCACAGTGTTTTGCTCAGGGTGTCTTTCTCACGGTGTCTTTCTCATGGTGTCTTGCTCATGGTGTCTTGCTCACAGTGTCTTGCTCATGGTGTCATGCTCATGGTGTCTTCCTTACTGTGTCAGGCATCACGGTGCCTGGCTTCACAGTGTCTTGTACTTAGGCAAATAACAGTATTCAGTTTTAAACTGTAATATGCATGAAAAGGATTGATCTTAAACATTATAAAGCATGAGTGAACTTGAAACATAAATACACATGATTGGATATAATTTATAGGAGTTAACTAGGTTGAATAAGATTTATGATCATTAATGAGATTTGTGATCATTGATGAGATTTGTGATCATTAAAATATGATTAATACATGAGGAGTCCAAAAATCTCCCCCTTTTGATGATCATAAATCATGCACAGTTAAAGTGTAAATTAGATGAAACTATAGAGAAAATAACAGATAGAAACTTCTCCCCCTTTTGGGATTATCAAAAAGTTGAAAGAAAGAGAAGGTAAACAGTGCACATTCCATTAAGAGGAAACATGTCAGTACAAAATAAAGTAGAAATAAAAAAATAATGAAATCCATGTAAAAAAAGAGTAAGCACTAGGTTTCTTCAGGGATTGGCCTTCTCTTTGCCTTTATTAGCAGTAGAAGAGGAAGCCATAGGGGCAGTGGTTGATGTAGAAGAAGGTAGAGAGGTGGTAGATAGAGAGGGAAAAGGGAGACCTTCAAAGACTGAGGGAGCCAAGGTAGGAGTAGTAGAAGATCGAGGCAGTTGATGATCAAGAATCACAGGCCTGGTCTGACTGAGATCTTGGCCAATAGACATGGTAGTTGAGACTAAGGCAGAGGTGAAGGTAGGCAGTCCAGGTCTGAGAGGTGTAGCTTCTAGAGCAACAATTGTTTTACTCTGGACATGAAGATAGGGTCACAGAAGTTTGATGAAGTCTGCAATAATCTCTCCACCACACTGCATGGCTTTTTCAAAGTCATCTTTGTTTTCCATGAGCTTGTCCAACAATATAGTAAACTCGGTTAGCTTCTAGACTTGTTTTTTGAAGGCTTGAGTTACAGGAGGAATTCACAGATTCTCTACAAGGTATTTGAATTGGTTGTCCATATTAGTCTTAGAGAAAATTTAGTTGAAATAGAAATCCACTTTCTTAAAAATCTCCTACTGGGAATCATTTGCAATCTTGGAATAAATTTGCACAAGGCCAAGCACTCTATCGCTGTTCTTGAAAACTTCAGAGAAAGAATCCACATTAAAGCCACTAAAAGAATTTTGAAGCTCTTATTAGACTATAGATATGAGCAAAGTAGTTTCCAAGGAATTTGTAGAGGATTCACCAGATGTATTAGAAGCTTTGAAGGTTGTGGTCAGATATTTGAGTTGATTCAATAAATTTGGAAGACAACCAGTGTACTCATCAGTGAGTTTATTCAGGTTCACCACAAGCTCTCTCATTTCCTTAAACAACTGTTTATGCCTTTCTATAATCTTTTCATCGAAGGATAATAGATAAGGGTTAATCTGAGACACAACATCTTGAGATATTTGAGAAACAATGGGTTCTAGAGGAGCAGTAGCAGGTTCTGATCTTGAATGCAGCTCTTTCTGCATGTATTCCACCATGCTTCTCAGGGTTGTGACTTCATTACTGAGCAACTTATTTTCATCTCATACTTTTTGAATCTCATGGAGCATTTTAGGTTGGATCTGCCAAATGATATTCTCCAAAAGTAGTGAGGCATCTCTCTCACTCAGATTTGTCACAGCACGAGGTTGGGAGTTCATAAGCTTCTCAACTCCAGATAAGATAATATCTTCAAAATCCTTCAAATCATCCTTACTGAAAAAGGGCAGTTGTTCAAGTAAAGGTTCAGGTGAAGGTTCAGGTAAAGGTTCAGGAGAAGGAATTGGTACAGGGGTAGGTTCAAGTTCTGGTTCCTTTTCAGGGGCAAAGATAGAAACCGACTTCAACTGAAATATGAAAGATAGATCAAGCCCAGTTGCAGTAACCTGCTAAGACTCACTCACATCATAAAAACTAGGAAATTTGTACTGAGTGTCCACAAGACTTGACTCAGTTGGATGTGAGGCTTCATCAGACTCAAGATTTTGGGTTTCCTACCCCTCAATAGGTGCTTCCTTTTCAGGATTGAGAGGCTCAGGAGCTTGGTCTAAATCCACAGTTTCATTTCTAAGTTCCTCATTCATTTCTTGTCTAGCCAGCTGAAAGTCTATCTCCATCCTCTCTTCAGCAGAGGGTATTATTTCAGGAACATGTTGTTATTCAGGGAGTTCTTCTAGATTTTCTCCTTTCATAACAGGTATTTCTTCTAGATTTACTTCTTGTACACCAGGGAGTTCTTCCAGAACAGGCTCTTCCATGGCTTGCTGCTCAGATTCTGTCACACCTAATTCTTTTTCATCCTCGAGTTGGATTTCCAGATTGACATCTTCACTAGGGGTAGGAACTTCTTCTTCAAGATAAACAGGAGGAACAATAGTCCTTTCTTCTTCAATAATAACTTCTTTCTTATGAGTTACTTCAACTTCTTCTTCCTCTTCTTCTAAATACACACCAAGTTCATCTGGTTCCAAACCAGGATCAGAAATGTCTTTCGGCCTTGATGGATAATCCACGGGATTAAAATTCTTATAAACCTTATCGTTATCTTCCACCCACTCCTTTTTCCATGGGTTCCATATTATCTTCATTCTCCTGATAGTGGTTTTAGAGAGACAGTACTCATAGTACATAAGCACTTCTTTATTAGGTCTAACTACGCCTTTGGAAACAAGCATGGCTGATATCAGCCGAGAGTAGAACAAAGAGGTGTACTTTGATGTAACCTTGATCAACTCACACATATGGTGAATGATGTACTTGCAAAGGTTAATATTGTATCCATTATTCATAAGATGAATTAAAAACACATCTTGATACTTTTATACAGCAAAGTAACATTTCCTTATACTAAGAATATTTTGAACAAATTTAAACAGCAGTCTTGTTTCTCTATCAAGTTCTGTAGTGATGGCCCTTTTCTTGGTGCCATTTCCAGTTAGGGTTTTCAGAGCATCTTCAAGATAAAATAAATCAGTTGTAGGTGGAGGTTCTCTCTGATAATCATCACATATTCCTTCGTGAGGTATCCTAAGGAATGTAGACCATAACCTTGATGAGAAGGAGCATCTTTGGCCATTAATCCAGCTCCTCACAACAAAACTTTCACCTGAGTCAAAAGAAAATTGTGCGTACGGGTAGAACTGAGCTACTAATCTGGGATAGATAGGTCTGTTCTCCCTTGAAAATCATTCTAACCAGCCTTGTTCTTTTAATACTTTAAATACTAGAGATTTTATAGATAAAATCTTTTTGGGAAAAAATTATTTCTTAGGAACAACACTATGATTTACCAGGTACGGATTCAGAGGCCCTTCGGGTGTTAGCTTGGGTGTTATCTTCTTTTTCTTCGGGCGGTGCTTCTCAGGTGTGGATGACGACAGACGTTTCATTCTTGGCATCCACTGAAGGTTCAAGAGAGGGAGAAAGAGAGAAGGGGTTTCAAGGTTGAAAGGGTTCGAAATGAGAGAAAGTACAAGTGAAGAACCGAGTGAAACTTTTTGTTTTATCATTTGGGAATTCCAATCGCCATAAAAGTAAAAATGCGGGAAAGTAAAAGATGTGAAATAAAAATTATCACGATACAGGTTTAAAGAAAATCATAAATAATTTTCATGGTGAGACAGTAAGTAGTCGTCACGGTGAGACAGTGAGTGAACTTCATGGTGAGACAGTGAGTGAACTTTTCAGTGCACGTAACTGTGAGACAGTAAGTGTCAGACCATAAGTACAAAGTGCTAACGGTGAGACCATAAACATGAGAGACAGTAACTGAGAGACCGTAATCATGAAACAGTAAATTAAAACATAGTAAAATATTGAACAGTAAGACAAGTAAGATATCTATTTGAGATTTATCATGCCAAGATCATGTATGATGTAGTCTATTATCTCAAAATTTAATGGTTTAGTGAATATATCAGAAAGTTGATATTCAGTACCAATGAATTCCAAGGTGATATCACCTTTTTGATAATGATCTCTCAAAAATTGGTGTCTTACATCAATATGTTTTGTCCTAGAATGTGAAACAAGATTTTTTGAGATGTTAATAGCACTTGTGTTGTCACAATTTATTGGTACATGTCTGAATTGATATCCATAATATAGTAAAGTGTGTTTCATCCACAAAATTTGTGCACAACAATTTCCAGCAGCTATGTATTCAGCTTCTGTAGTAGATAATGCAATGGAATTTTGTTTCTTACTACACCATGATACTAGTGACTTGCCTAAAAGGTGACATGTTCCAGAGGTTCTCTTTCTATCTAACTTACAACCACTGAAGTCAGCGTCAGAATAACTAACTAGTTCAAATGATTTTCATTTAGGGTAGAACATTCCTAGATTGGGTGTATGCTTGAGGTATTTTAAAATTATCTTTAGAGCATTTAAATGATATTCTTTAGGATTTTCTTGAAAACGAGCACACATACACACACTTAACATAATGTCCGGATGACTAGCAGTTAAGTAGAATAAACTTCCAATCATTCCTCTATAAGTGGTTTGATCAACAGATTTTCCATCTTCATCAAGATCCAACTTACAGGTGGTACTCATGGGAGTGTCACTACATTTAGTGTTATCTAATCCATAATGTTTTAGAAGATCTCTAGTGTATTTACTTTGATTTAAAACAATTCCCTCATTATTTTGAAAGATTTGAAATCCAAGAAAGAATTTTAGTTCACCCATTAAACTCATTTCAAATTCGTTTTTCATCATTTTAGAAAAATCAATACATAATGAATTTTTTGAAGATCAAAAAATAATATCATCTACATAGATTTGAACAACTAAAACATCATTATAAATTTGTTTTATAAAGAGGGTAGGATCATCTATTCCTTTTGTAAAACCTTTAGAAATAAGAAAAGTACTCAATCTGTCATACCAAGATCTTGGATCTTGCTTTAAACCATATAAAGCTTTTGATAGTTTGAAAATATGATTGGGAAAATGAGGATTTGTAAATCTAGGGGGTTGGTCAACAAAGACATCCTCAGCTATATACCCATTTAAAAATGCACTCTTAACATCCATTTGATATAGTTTGAAATTCAGATGTACAGAATAGGAAAGTAGGATTTTGATGGATTCAAGTCTAGCTACTGGAGCAAAGGTCTCCTCATAGTCAATTCCTTCTTCTTGACTATAGCCTTGTGCAACTAATATAGCCTTATTCCTAACTATATTTCTAGCTTCATCTGCCTTATTTCTAAACACCCATTTAGTGCCTATGATGAATGTTTCCTTGGGTCTTTCAACAAGTTTCCAAACATTGTTTATTTCAAACTGATTAAGTTCTTCTTGCATAACCATTACCCAAAATTCATCATTGATGGCATCATCAATGTTTTTAGGTTCAAGTTGTGAAAAGAAGGCTTGATGTTAAACCTGATTTCTAAGAGAAGCTCTAGTTTGTGTTCCTTTCTCTAAGTCTCCTACAACAACATCTAAGGGATGGTTTTTAAGGGTTCTAACCTTTCTAGAAAAATAGGGACTAGTGATTTCAGGTTCATCAACAGATTCAGGTTCATTATGACTCGATTGTAGAGAATTTCCAGAATTGGAAGTTTTCACAGATTCTTTTACAGAGGAATTTGAGGATTTTGAGTTGATGTTCAGATTTGATACATCATCCTCCAGATATTCTAGGATGGTTTTAGGATCATGTGGATCTGTTTCATCAAACTTGATATGAACAGATTCTTCCACACATTTAGTTCTCTTATTGAATACTCTATAAGCTTTTCTTAATATTGAGTAACCTAGGAAAATTCCTTCATCACTTTTTGATGCAATTTTTTCAAGATTATATTTAGTGTTGAGAATAAATATTTTGCAACCAAAAACTCTAAAGTAATTAACCTTTGGCTTCCTATTGTTCTAGAGTTCATACGGGGTCTTTTTGAGAATAGGTCTAATCAAGACTCTATTGATTATGTAGCATGCTGTATTAACAGCTTCAGCCCAAAAGTAAATAGGTAAGTCATATTCACTAAGCATTGTTCTAGAAATTTCTTGTAGGGTTCTATTTATTCGATCTACAACACCATTCTGTTGAGGTGTTCTAGGGGCAGAGAAATTGTGACTATAACCATTTTGTGAGAAAAAGGATTCAAACTCTTGATTTTCAAACTCACGGCCATGATCACTTCTTAAAGATTTAATTTTAAGGCCACTAAGGTTTTCTACAGACTTGGCATACTTAGTAAAATAAGAGCAGGCTTCACTTTTTTGAGCCATGAAGAAGGTCCGGGTATATCTAGAAAAATCATCTACCAGAACATAAACATAGTGCTTCCCATTTAAAATAGAAACTCTAGATGGTCCAAACAAATCCATGTGAACCAATTCGAGAGGTTGAGAAGTAGAAACTTCTTTCTTTGATTTGAAAGAGATTTTGTGTTGTTTTACCTTTTGACAAGGATTACACACTTTGTCATGTGGAAACTCATGGTTGGGTAAGTATTTAACTAGGACTTTTCTAGTTATCATTATAAGGGAGTGAACATTACAGTGTCCTAGTCTCCTATGGTAGAGCCAACATTCTTTATAAAATACACTTAACTATGAAACATTTTGAGAAGCTAAGGAATCTAAATTAACAGAATAAATGTTCTCATTCCTTGATGCATAAAATACTAATTCATATTTAGATTTAAAGACATTACAGGCATCATTTTCAAATTTAACATGTTATCCATCATCATGTAATTGTGAGATACTAAGCAGATTATATTTTAATCCATTAACAAACAGTACTTTGGAAATTAAAATCAAATCATAGTTACCAATCTGGCCTAATACAATGATTTTCCCTTTGGTGTTGTCACCAAATGTGACATGTCATCCATCTACTTTTATCAGGTTCTTAAAGCATGATTAGTCTCCTGTCATGTGCCTTGAACATCCACTATCCAAGTACCATAGATTTTTGCAGGATCTCTTTAAGAATCTTTCCTATAACATGATCAAGAAAAGACAAATTTTGGTACCCATACTTATTTGGGTCCATTAACATTAGTAATAAGTGCTTTAGGAACCCATATTTGTCTCATAGGTTTCCTATAAGCATTATGTAAAGTATTTGAAAAATAAACTGCATTTGGTCCACAAAAACTTGAAACCGTAGAGTATGTATCATGACTTGAGCTAGTTGAGTTGTGTCCAGAACTGGGAACAAAATTATATGTCCTAGATTTTGAAACAAAATTCGTTCTACCAAGGTTTCTTTTACCAGGTTGATAACCAATGCCAGTATTATATTTGGGGGCAATTTGTTTTCCTAGAATTTGGGTATGGGTATTTTTTCCAATAGTAATTTTTTCTAAGTCACTTTTTAATTTCTCATTAGACATTTTTAATTCATTGTTTTCTTTGAGCAGTTGATCATTTTTCTCCTTTTCAGTAGTAAGTTCATATTTAACATTTACAATGAGAGCATGTTGTTTCTTCAATGATTTATATTTATCTTTTAATACATTGCATGTCTCTTCAATCATGTTACAATATTCAAACATTTCTTTGTTAGTCATATTTTCAGAGTCACTTTCCTCTTCAAAATAGTATGGATTATGTAAATAAGAGTTTAGTGTTACCTCATATGTGTTTGTCATAAAACACATATTGGATTTGTCAGCTTGTTCATCATGTGATGTCGCTGAGTCGCTTGAACTATCCTCAGAGGCACTCCAAGTTGCCTTCATTACCTTTTTATACTTCTTGTCCTTTTCCTCATATTTCTTCTTATACTTGAGCTTTGGATAGTCAACCTTTATATGTCCTTTATGCTTACATTCATAGCATACAATTTCATCAATGTTGTCATTTCTTTTCCAATCCTTTTTCCAGTTTTCTTTTAGATCATACTTTCCCTTAAAGTTAGGATTTCTGAAAAAGTCCTTCTTTTTGTAAAATTGTTTGAATATTCTGGACAGTTGATCCAACTCCTCATCACTTTCAGGTGATGATTGTTCAGTGGTGTAACTTTCTACAGAATCTTCCAGTTTCCCTTTGTCTTTGTGCTTTGAGAAGGTGGCCTTGAATGCTACAGATTTCCTTTTTAGTTCATCCTCCTCTTCTTTGTTGACTTTCAGCTCTTCCTCATACATCATCAGTTTCCCAATGAGTTCTTTTACAGGTAGCTTTCTGATGTTGCACGATTCTCTAATTGAGACAGAGGTTCCCCTCTATCTATCAGGTAGACATCTAAGTATTCTCATGATCTATTCTTTGGAAGTGACTTCTCTTCCTAGAGAAATCATTGTGTTGACAATCTCATTGAACCTGATATACATGTTAGAAATAGTCTCATCGGGTTTCATTTTAAAATTATAATATTTTATAGTATAAGTATTAAGTCTCATTTCCTTTACACTAGATTTGCCTTCAAGTGAGACATACAAGGTATCCCAAATTTCATGGGCAGTTTTACAAGAAGAAATCCTATTAAATTCTTCATCTCCTAAAGAATAGTAAAGATCATTCATGGATTTGAAATTGTTATTGTAAGCAAGTTTTGTAGGTTCATCCCATGTAATTCTATCAGACACGGGAAGTTTGTATTCATCTATAACGGATGACCAAATTTCAAAGCTCATACTCTCTAGATGCATTTTCATTTTAATTTTCCATTGAGCATAGTTGGTTCCATTAAAGAATTGTGGTCTGTTGGTTGCAGCACCTTCCAATCTATTATCCATACAAATGAATTACTTTAAAAGAGCTATAAATTTAGAATTAATAGAAATTTATAGATCGTTAAAGTACAACTACAATCACAGTTGAGTAATATTACATAAAGTCCTGATAAAGAAATCCTCTGATACCAAATGTTGGTCGGAGTAGTTTACTCAAGAGGGGAGGGGTGAATTGAGTAACTATAAAAATTTCTGTTACAAAAATATTATTTTAAAAGAAATGGTTTTCCCCAAAAATAGATACAACCTAGTTAATCAAGGTTATGCTGTTATAATAGTTTGACTGTTTAAACAACTTCTTAGAAGATTGATTAATTCTCAGTAATCTTAATATGTATTATTAATATTACTTTTGAAGTTATCCTACTAAGAAAAATCAGTTATAAATTCTTTCCAATAGTAATTATCAAAGTGAAATTAGTGTTTTATATAATATGCAATAAAGTAATAAAATAGAGAAGACTAAATTTAAATAGCACAGCGGATATGAAACAAGTGGTTAAGTCTCAAGCTGAGACCTAATCCAATCCACTTAGTGATAACCTTCCACCAAGAAGTTTATATAAATAAACTTTGATCCACACCCTGGATCGAGGTTAACAACAGTACACAGACTGTCCAGGTCACACAGGGACCTCTTCCATAGTTTTTGTGGGTAAACAAAAATAATAACCAGGCCACATAGGGACCTCTTCCACAGTTTTCATGGGTAAAAAAGAGTATAAAGAGTTTGGTGTAAGGATTTAGAAATCCTTCAGATTAGCACAGGAGTCAGTGTGTGTATATGGAATATACAGAGTACACACACTACTCAAAAGTAAGTAAAAGAATCACTGAGAGAGAGTATATATGAGTTTAAAATGCTCTAGTGATTTGAAGTGCAGCTCTGGACTCCTTTGATTAAACAGAAATGCTTCTGAGTCCTTCTCTGGTATTTGTCTTGAAAAACAGAGTGTCGTAATCCAGCTTGTGTTCTTCATGAACTTTGATAATATAAAGGTGTTCTATGGATTCTAGTGTACTTTGTATGTTCTTTAGTAGTGTTGGATTTCATGTATGAGACAATGATTTCTTTGAAATTCTTGTAATGTGTTCTTCACGATCGTGCTCACAGGCTTGTTTCTTGTTTAGTATCGTGCTCTGTGGTTGTTGGGAACTCTCCACTCTTTATCTTCGAATGCATGTGTTTTAGCCAACAGGTTCCATGTGTTTCGTACCACGTACCTCGTACTATGTCTACAAAGAAACATTTATTACTTCAGTGCATTAAAGGCATCAAATATGACTGTTAAACATTAAATTGAAAGACAAAAAAAATAGTTTAAGAAACGGTGTCACAGTATGTTATGAAAATGGTGTCTCCTTCACACGGTGTCTGAGTGTCACGGTCTGAGTGTCACGGTGTCTGAGTGTCACGGTCTGAGTGTCACGGTGTCTTCTTTACGGTGTCTTGCTCACGGTGTCTTTCTCACGGTGTCTTTCTCATGGTGTCTTGCTCACGGTGTCTTGCTTACTGTGTCAGGCTTCATGGTGTCTGGCTTCACGGTGTCTTGTACTTAGGCAAATAACAATATTCAGTCTTAAACAGTAATATGCATGAAATGGATTGAGCTTAACCATTATAAAGCATGAGTGAACTTGAAACATAAATACACATGATTGGATATAATTTATAGGATTTAACTAGGTTGAATAAGATTTATGATCATTAATGAGATTTTTGATCATTGGTGATATTTGTGATCATTAAAACATGATTAATACATGAGGAGTCCAACAGTATCTCATTTGTTTCCGCTTTGTACTTTGGCTGTGTGTCTTTTTTTTCTTACATTCAAGACTTGTTTTTATTATCCTGCATTACATATATTACGTGATGAGTTGGTTTGGGTGACTTGTTTAGTTGATCCAAGTTGGTTCATTACAATAATGATCCTTATCACACAACCACAAAAGGTGTGATGTGTTCTATTAAGCAGGAATGAACAATGTGAGTTTTGATTCCCTTTACTGGGATACGTAAGAAGGCCCTCTCATGGGTCTAATCCCAACTCTACAACACTTATTACCTCTTTATATGGTGATAAATTCCAGAGTGCTCAGTTGTTTCGCTTTAAACCCTAGTAAAAGAAACCACTAAAGGGAAAGATGGAGAACCTCTGATACATGAAGATGTTTACATTGATGCCTGTTAATAACTGATCACTCTCACAATGAAGGTAACTAGTATTGTTACAAGAAGGATTTCATGAATACATTTAAAATCAATAAGATAGTCTTAGACTAGGAAATAAGACCCCTTAAGGGATGATTTGATCTACTGTCCTTTTAGACAACACGTTATCCAAGGTGTCACTTGTATGCCCCGGTGACCGCCTACACTACTAAAAAATATGGTTTTATCAGTGCTTAAAAAAGCCTTTATCAGCACTAAAAAATAGCTGATAAAATTCAAAAAATGTACATCGGAGGGTAGACCCACTCCCATTCAACAACGCTAAGAAGCCCCGCCCGCATGCGCCCCTACCACCCCTTTAACAACCCTAGGCACACACCCCCACCCTTTAACAACGTTAGCCCCCCTGCACCCACCCGTGCACCCCTGCCTCTGCTTGGATTTGAACCCGAGACATCTTCCTTGTGCATATGTACCTTTATCATTCGCCCATCTTGTTTTATTTTCTGTTTAATGATATATCGGTTTATATATATATATAGTTATAGTTATTCATATATTAATATAGATTTATATTAATATATATATATATATATATATATATATATATTTAGTTGTATTAATATATATATATATGTATTTATTCATATATTAATATATATATATATAGTTAGTTATATTTATATATTTATATATTTATTCATATATTAATATATATTTACATCTATTTATGTATATATATATAGTTATATTTTTTTTATCTGTATATTTATTCTTATATTAATATATATTTATAAGATTAGTTTTAAATACATTTATAAAATATGTTTTTTGTGTGTTTATAAATATATAAATACATACATACATATATACAACACACGCACACACATATATATTATATATATGTGTCTCTGTAAGTATAATCATACATATTTATATATATTTATATGTATTTACATATATTATATATTAATATATACATACATATGTTAGAATATATAGATAATGTATATCAATTTGTTAATACAGACACACACTAATACACACACACACATTATATAGGTATATAAATATTCATATATTTGTATTTTTTTAAAAATGGATATTACTTTTTATTTAGATAAGGCTTATATATTGAGAAATATATTTTATATGTAAATTTTTCTAATTAATTATTTATAAAATTAAATTTCTATGTGTGAATATATATTCAAAATATGTATATATTGTAGTACATTATGAAAAATGATGCAATTTCAAAACCATAATATTAAAATGAATGTAATCCATGAGAATAAATTCATTCCCCACTAAAAATGGGCAAAAGACCCCCTTAAACGATGCTAAACTTCCATCGAATGTTAAAAAATATGGGTATTCCGATTAAAAACCCAGTTTTGGTGGCCTTATGGGCCTTTTTTGGCCTCAAAAGATATGAAAAGGGTTCCCTTATGTCATTAGTGCATAGAGCTCGTCGCAGGCTTCGATTTGATATGTGGTAAAGCTCAAACAGACACCTGGATCAAAAGTTGTGATCATTTAAAGTTTGAGTTATGTTTTCAACATATTTTTGATCTTTTATTGATTTTTTGTTTTTTTGTGTCTTCAAATTGTTATTTAATGATTATTATTCAATAATAATTACCAAATTATTAATTAATAATATTTTTTAAAATATGTTATACGTCATTTTTACTAAATATTTTATATATTAAGTGTAAATGTCTTTTCATACCTAAAACATATTTAAAAAATATATATTATATTTATATCAATATAAATATATGAATATGTTAATATGTTATTTTTAATGATTTTTTGAAATATACTCTTTATCAGCGCTAGTAAAAAAAGCGTTGATAATGACCTCCCTTTATCAGTGCTACTAAAAAACGCGCTAATAAAGGGTGGTGCTGAATAAAGTTGCTTATGTGGTAGTGGTGTCTTTGGAAAGTAGGCTTGTATCGACTAAAAACACGTGACAGGAACATGTGGGGGAAACAATTCTCTTCATAGGTATGATAATTCCCTTAGGCATAAAATTGATTTGTAAGATACTAATAATACATAAGATTCTGCCCTTTAATAAAAGATCCAATACATAATATATATTTCCTTCGATACATAAGATATATCTTCATACTTAATATACCCCCTTTGTGAAATTTCTAGTATGTATGAGTTAACTTCAGTACTTTTTGCAAACTTAAAGGTAACATCTTAATTTGTAAAAGCCCCTCCCATTGAAAATTTCCAAAATATAAAGGTACTTTCCAATCTTCTCTTCATATGTAAGGGTTTCTTGATAGATAAGGGTAATCGAGACTTTGCAAAAAATGAGTCATGGATCGACACATAGAACTACCCTCTCTTCTAGCCAACTCATCATGGTGCAACAACCATGGGAATACCATGACCAACACCCCTGACGTTCCAACTTGAACAATTGTGGTCCAACCAACAAAACATCACAAAATAGAGAAACTCCTAACCCTCATAACCTATGCCCTAAGCCATGACCCAACTCTCCACGTCGTGAGCCAACTCTCACACCGCAATTCAATCCTCACGATGTGCTGCATTAGAAAACTAGCCAGACTCCAACCCTCACCCTTAAGACTATTACCAAGTATCCCTAGACATCCTCAGCAATTGAAAAAATGACAAAGGCTCATGGAATTATGGGCCCTTACAATTAAATATAAATAATTAATAATATAATGAATGTAGTTTGTAATTAATAATAATAGTAAATAAATAATATATTTCAAAACCAATAATATATTTAACATCATTAATACTTTATAATATAATTAGCAATTAAATTTATAATTACTAATACAAAATTAATTAAGAAGATTGATGAAAAATAATATAATTAATTAAAACAACCAAGGATATAATAAATTTAATTAATAAAATAAATTACATAAGTAGTTGTTAATAATGTAATGTAATTAATTAATTTAACTAAGAACTAGTAATTTAGTTGACATATTTAATAATTAATATTATAACAAATATAATTGGTATCTTTTTTTTAAAGTTCAGTATCTGAGCGTGTTCGGTCCTAAAAATTTATTAAGATAGAAAGAGAATGGACATAGTCCAATAGAGAGGCATGCTCTCATCCATGAGAAAAAGACTACACATCAAGAACAGAGTCATGCCCATAATATTGCAAAACATAACAAACCGTTTTAAAATTTGGCTACCATGAATGCCCTCCATGCAACCGGTTTTAAGTATTAAAGGGTGTCCATATGCAACTAACTTTGTTTTTGTTTTTTTTAAAGGGCGTGTGCATGAACCACATTCACCCAGGCTAGGGTATAGGTTGGTGTGATTTGAGACCCATTTTCTGAAATACATTAAACCCCAATTTTTTACCCTAAAACCTAGAAGGAAAAAAAAGGGGAAAAAAAAAAAAAAACTTGCCCGCCTACCGGCCTCCTCCCCTTCTTATCCAGGGCTCTAGCTGCACCCAGCCAGTGAAAGCGAATCCCAGGAAACGAACAGAAAGCGAGAGGGAAAAAATCAGAGAGACACAGACCCACCATAGATTAAATTAACCCCATCATAGTGAACAGAGAGAGAGGGGTGTGGGGAAAGGGGGAGAGAGAAAGACAGAGAAAGATCCAGTGCGACCACTTCATGTGATTATGGAGGGAGGCGATGATCGTCACCTTCTCCACCACCGCCTCCACCACCACCGTCCCAACTTCCCCTTCCAGCTCCTTGAGAAGAGCAAGGACGAAGATCAGACATCCTGCTCCGCCTCCGCCCTCGCAATCTCCGACCCAGATCCCGCCCGCCAATCGCTCCTCCAGATCTCCGATCCCTCCCCCTCCCCGACCAAGAAGCCCCCGCCCAAGCGCACCTCCACCAAGGACCGCCACACCAAGGTGGACGGCCGGGGCCGCCGCATCCGCATGCCCGCCCTCTGCGCCGCCCGCGTCTTCCAGCTCACGCGCGAGCTCGGCCACAAGTCCGACGGCGAGACCATCGAGTGGCTCCTCCAGCAGGCCGAGCCCTCCGTCGTCGCCGCCACGGGCACCGGCACCATCCCGGCCAACTTCACCTCCCTCAACATCTCCCTCCGCAGCTCCGGCTCCTCCATGTCCGTCCCCGCCCACCTCCGCCCCTCCTCCGCGCCCTCCGCTTCCTACTACAACCCTGCCTTCCTGTCCCTCCCCCAGCCCCCCCGCCGGACGGGGCTCCTCCCGGAGATCAGCTCCTCCTACCCCTCTTCCTCATCCACGCTCCTCAATTTCCAGACCGGGAACATCAACCCCGCCTTCCACGCCAAGCCCGAATTGCGCGACGACAATTCGGTCCACCTCGAGGAGGAGGAGGAGGAGGAGAAGGAGAGCTCCACCAGGAAGCGGCGGCAGGCGGCGGTGGACCTGGAGTTGGGCGGCGGACAGCAGTATAATCACCATCATCACCATCAGATGGGCGGCAGCTACATGGCGCAGTCGAGCGCCGGCGCAATTCCGGCGTCCGGCCAAATACCGGGGAATTTTTGGATGCTGGCTAATTCCGCCAATACCCAAATGATGGGCGGCGGCGGGGGTGATCCGGTCTGGACATTCCCCCCTCTGAACAGCGGCGCCGCCGGTGTGTTTAGAAGCACCGCGTCAAGTGGGTTGCATTTTATGAACTTTCCGGCCCCGGTGGCGCTCATGCCGGGCAGCGGCGGCCATCAGCACGGCCTCGGCGGCGTCAACATGGGCGACGGGGGCCACCTGGGGCTCCTACCCGCCGACGGTCTCAACCCTTATAACTACCGTCCCAGCCCCGCCTCCGGCGGGGTCTCCGATTCCCCTGGAAGCGGCGGCGATGATGATCACCGGCACGACGGGAGGATGACGACCGGTCATCACCACCACGGGTGACGGCGGCGCTGGTCGTGTAGTTTGATGTGTAACACACGCGAGGTTTGATTTCGGTATTCTGGATATTTTGATTGACCAGGAGTTCATGAATCTGTCGAATTTTTTTCCCTATATGCGTTTTGAGTGTGTTTGAGAAGGAAAGAAGTCATTTTTATTATTATTATTATTTTTGGCAAATGGGTGCTTCTAGTTCTTCAAAAGCCGTGTTTTGTTTTTACTACACCATTAAAATTCTGCTACCCTTCTTCGTACGCATCATTCCATCGCGGAATCACAGTCCCTTGCATGATAATAAGCATGCACTTTCTAGGGTTTTGCAGTAAATAAGTCTCAGAATTTAGGGTTCACTTGGGGAAGGTGATGCGTACATAAATACCCACGTACGTGTATGTGTGTATAAAAGGTAGAATGGGCTCCTCAGGTGTCCGTCGAGGCGGGGGTCATTTCCTCAACAAGGGTACCGGTGGGACTGCCAAACAGGTGGATCATTCCCACTCTCTTTCTTCTCTTATGGAGGAGGCCATGGCTTCGCTGGCGCCACAGAGATTGGTGGTGGGTATTCTCATCGGCCCCCTCGGCCCTACCTGCGCCCTATTGAATGATTGGGTTGGGTCTCTGATCGCCTCCGCAGAGATGTGGAATCTGTGGAGCCTTGCGTTTTTCTTACCTAATTTTACTCACATTAATATCCACTTATGTTTGTTGTTTTAAATCTAAAGTCAAACTATATAAAAACATATTTTCCGCATGCACTCCAGCTTTATAAACATTTGTTTCTGGTTAATATCTTGCATGCCCATGGGGTAGGTTCGGGTCTACTTAACCTAACTTTCGAATACTGTGATGAAATATTTCCTAGTCATGAGTACGGAATTACCCCCTCGATGAAGGTGCCGGTTATGGCGGCTGATAGAGGATCACAGTGGGATGAATTATTGGGAGGGGGATGAATGGTTAGCTTTTCGCCTAGTGGGGAGACATATGATCTGAAATTATAGGTGACAGCTAGGAGCAATTGAATGGTCCGTGTGTACTCATTTATTTCGAGGCTTCAGTGTGGGTTAGAAAAGATACCATACATCCTCACTCTAGTTAGGCGTAAGACTATAAACTTTTTTTTTAACAACACAACTACCAAATCAAGATGGGGAATGGTGGGTCTTCGGAATGTGAAGATTTTGAAGATAAACTAATAAAAAATGGCTCTCTTCTTGGAATTTTGACTTAAAATCTATACATGTGGAAGAATATTTTCACAACATTTTGCACCAAAATCACCTAGTGTATTTGAAGTTCATTCGGATCATAAAAAGGGTGGTTGAATCAATGATGACCTTTTACGATTTCAATTCTATTGAAATTAAATCCTGCAACTTGTTAGAGTTTTTATCCACATCAAGTTTATATAACAACATCGCAAGTATGCAATGATAAGAAAGTAAAAAAAGACACACAAGATTTACAAGGTTTGATCTCAACGTGAGAACCTGCATCATTGTCATGACGACTCCCATCAATCCATGGAAATCCACTACTATAAAAAGTGAATACAATTTGAACCAACTCTCGTTAGACTTATTCAATCTCACAATATAAAAAATTATACCAACTCTCATAATTTGCAAAAGTTTGCTTATCAAAACAAGATAAACAAATTTTCAAATTAGTTCACTGAAAATCATCCAGTAGTAGTTTGTCCGATGTCTCCTTCCCGTGCACTCGTTCTGGTGCACCTCACTAAGTGCACCTTTGGTATGTGTTCTGTTAAATGAACAAAAACAACCACGCCTCACATCCTGTTTAGAAACTCTGTCCAATACAATCTCTGTCCAGTATCTCTGACCGACGCCTCTGTCCGATGTCTCTAATATGTACCTCTGTCTGGTGCCTCAGATTGAAGCCTATGTCTAATGACTCTGCTTGATATCCTCTCTTCTTCAACCAACTCGGTTGGAAACATGCATTGCTTAAAAAACATCAGCGTATCAACTCTTTTGTATTGGTGAACAATGTCAGTAAGATTTGTACTCACACCCCTTTTTTATAGGTGAGCTCGTAGGAGAAAAGGTGACAACTCAAATTTAGTTTTCCGCTCAATGAAAACTCAAATTTCAAAACTCCTACTCAACTCAAATTCACTAGATACTTCTCAAGCCCTCTAGAATATTCTTGAACCTTCTTACAAACTCGATGCCAACGTCATTTCTTCAAACTTCCTTAATCTCAACATTAAGAAACTTCTTCAAACTTTTTTAACCTTTTTTGTTAATATACTTTGAAAGATTAGCTCAACATCGTCATGTTAAGGTGATTTACCAAGTTTAGGTAATGCTTCTTGAAACTCAATCTGATGGAAGTTGGTCTGATCACCTCTTTAAGAACTCCTCCAATTTGTGACTATTCTCCACTATTTTCTTCGACCGACTAACTCAGTTTGATGAACTTAGCCTTTCTTCGACCAGTGCTCTTCAAATGCTTCCTTTGATTGATGGAATTTAGATATTCTTGTCTGTTGTGATTGCACTACTGGAAAATAGGTCTATACCCACGGTTTTGCAAAAAACCGCGGGTATAGGGATAGTATGTGAACCTATACCCACAGTTGTGCCAAAAACTGTGGGTATAGTTTTCTTTTAAGACCTATACCCACAGTTTTGGAGAAAACCATGGGTATAGGGTATTTTCTGAAGACCTATACCGACGGTTCTTCAAAATCATGGGTATTGTGTTTTTTTTTGAAGACCTATACCCACGGTTCTCCAGAACCGTGGGTATAACTTTCTCGCGTTATGGCGAGGAAAGAAAATTAGGCGGGACACGAAAAAAATTTGGCGAGAATAAATTTTTTCACGGGTTAGAATAATATATTTACTTTAATATAAATGTATGCTTTCAAAAATTCTTCAGCTCGATTGGTAAAGCCTTGTCCGCGGGTGCTGTAGGTCACGGGTTCAATATCCACAATTTACATTTTTCGAAACACGGATAATATTAATATATATACGTAGATGTATGTATATATATCAAATGAAAATGATAGCTCGGTTGGTCCCTTGATAAGGCATGACCATGAGGCGCTTTGTGAGACGCTGGTTCGAATCCCTCTGGATGCATTTTTTGAATTTAAATACCGCACTGGATTATATTAATATATATACGCAGATAGATGTATATATAACAATTAAATATCGTAGCTCGGTTGGTCTGTTGGTGGGGCATGCCTATGAGGCGTAGCGTGAGGTGTGGGTTTGACTCCCCTATACTCACGGTTCTCCAAAACCATGGGTATAGGCTGAGACCCCTATACCGACGCCTCTCCAGCCCACGGTTCCCAAAACCGTGGGTATAGGTCATTTTTCCAGTAGTGTTTGTCTGATGAGTTCGAATGTCTCTTTCCAATCATGCTGCCTCAGCTCAAACTTCATACGTTTACAAAACTTAGTCTGATGAAACTTCATGGAACCATCCATCTGATGATATCATTTATGTTTTTCTGATGGTCTTCTATTTGATGAAACTCTGATTGACGATCTTGACTTGAAAAACTCACCCCGTGGACTTCGTAGATCATTCACATTCTTCATCTAATACACTTCCTTACACTGATTCATCTGATGAAGCTTGTACCTGTCTGTCCGATGAGTTTTGAAACTTCCACAAATCAAGGCTTGAATATTGATCTCTCCCCCTTTTTATTCTAAACAACTCATTCAAGCTCAAACATCTCACACTGTAGTCTTCTCTCACATTGTACTTCTTCTAACAAATTTTTACATTTTCTCTCTTTTTACATACTCATATTAAACTCAGCAACGTAGACTTATTTCCTTGATCCAGTAACAACTACCCCGATTTTTCCGGTAACAATGTGTTGCATCAAACATTATAGCTCAAACTTCAACTTCCTACAAAATTTTGTTCGATTACTTTAGCCCTGGTCCGTTCAGTGTAATAGTTGTACTTCTCTCCACTTATACAAAAGTTTACAACTTCAGCTTGGATCATGAGAATCCCCATGATTTTAGGAACTTGAAGATCAACATAACATCATCTGACTAGTGGATTGTTTTCCTAACATGGTTAAGGAAACTCCCTTAGCCTCCTCTAGCATTTCATAAGAAAAATTTTCTTAACAACTTCAATAAATCTTTCTCACCTATTAAAAAAAACATTCACAATAATATTTCTTGACAAAAAATTAAAAACTTTTTATAAAAACATCCTAAACGATATTAAAAACCCCCCTTTGGATTTATTGGTAACATTCACAATAACTTTTAACATTTTCTTATGAAACCCTTTTCTCAAAAATTTATCAAACCACACCCTTTCTCATAGAGAATGTCCTAACACCACACCACTGGATAAATCAATGTTTTTGAAGGAATTTCATCCCGTTATGATTTTTTTGTGCCTATGATAAGATAAAATCTCCTTCAATATGATATTCTGCCCCTTTTCATGACAAAAATAGCTTTAGATTCATAAAAAAATGAGTTGTAAAACATCTTATAATGTTGTACTTACTCTCTCCCTTTGGTAAGAAAATAAAAAGCATGGTGGGGGAGCCACATTATGATATTTAGAAAATTATTGGTAGAGGTTGAACATGTAGTTACAGCCTGAATTCCTCAATTATTTCCCTTGGCATAACTTTAGTGAAAAAATTAGCAATTTTATACATTATTGAAATGTTCTCAAACATAACATCTCCACCAAAAAAAATTCTCTTTAATTAAATGTTACTTAATATTAGTGTACTTTAATCTTGAATTTTGTACATGATTTTTGGAAATTTCAATGACTCTTTGATTATCACAAAGAAAATTCAATGGGTTTCTAACATTCATTATAAAATATTCCAACTATAATTTCATCCATATCATTTGAGTATAGGCATGGGTGGCGACAAACTATTCTATTTCCACTTTATTCAAAGTAATAAAACTTTGTTTCTTACTATGCTAGCCCACACAACATTCTCCCAAGAAGAAAATGTCTCCTGATGTTGAATTTCTATCATTACAATCTCCATCCCAATCAACATCAGTGTATCCAAGAAATTTCATTTCACAACTTATTTTATACAACATGCCATAAGATGATGTTCCTTTAATATAATCGAGTATTCTTTTAACTGCCAACAACTATGATTCCTTAACATCAATATGATATCTTGAATATAATGTAACAATATAAACAATGTATGGCCTTGAATCCATAAGATAAGATAATGATTCCTATCAACTTCCTGATGTCTTTTTGATTCAATTATTTTTAGTTTCATATTCACTCAACTTCACACAAACAAAGATAAGTGCAGAATCCTCCTTGGAATCTACCACGTCAAATTTTTTTAATAACTCTTTGGCGTACTTTTCTTGAGATAGAAATTTGTATCTCCCATTTTGTTGAAATTATAAGCCCAGAAAGAGAGTTAGCTCTCCAAGAATATAAATTTCAAAGTTATTATTCATTTTTTAAGAAAATTGTTCAAAAGTTTTATCCCTGTCACCTGAAAAAGTTATATCATCAATGTAAATAATGATAATAAGGGTACATGTTCTCATTTCCTTAACATACAGGCTTCTATCTATTGTAGTTGGTGTCTTAGGACCAACTATTTGTACCTTGATTACATATATATATTCGATGATTTTAATATTAATAAAATATCTTATTATATATTTTTCATTGTTCTTCATGACTTTAATGTAATAATTTCCTAGAGTATCTGTCGTATTGATAAGGTCGTAGAAGTTCCTCACTATGATGAGAAATTTGAAATCCCATGATGATTTTATTTAATATAGTTATATGGCCAGATAACATTCTATGAAGGTACATATATAATGTTATTGTTAGGTGTCAGTATTTATAAGAGTATGAGGCTTCTTCTCATGAAGTTCACACTTGGTAATCTCCAAAATGAGAGATCTTGCGAAAAAACCCACTAATAAGAATTAAAAATGTATTTATGTATTCAAATATTCTTGTTTGCGAGCATGTGTAATGGCCATTAGAATTTAATATTATCATTGATGCATGTCATAACTCAAACGCTTTTTTTTACTAACAAAAACCGTAACCCAATATATTAGCGGAAAGTATGGTATATTGGGTGCATTACAAATACCATGTTATTAATGGATAAATCAAGGAAGGATTTTACCTTCCATATTTATAGAAGTAAATATCTCATCCCTTTGATTGGAATAGAACCACCACATTAAATTCTATGGTCATGATGTAATGACATGTTTATTTCAAATAGCCAAAGAAAGACGTATCAAGAATATTGGTTGGTGACACAGATGTGCAACATACTTGATGAGATTTTATGACAAAGGAATTATATTACATAGTGAGAATTCATATGTGGTTTTCATTATTGTGACATTAAGTTCTTTTTATTGGGGGCCTTGACCCATTTTTTGATAGTAATCTTAGAATTTAGACAAAACCACCTAATGCCAACGAGAAAGAATCCTAGATGGTCACACACTAAGTGTTTCTATTGATCTTGATTAAATTCTATTTGAATTTAATTAATGGAATAAATATTATTCTCAAAACCAAGGAACAATTTTATTCATTTTTTATTGATAGAAAATATTTATTAATGAGTAAAATATTCAATATATTTATTTGGGTGTTAAATAAATGCTATAAGAGTTAGAACAAACCAAGACTATGTCTGGTGAAAAATATTAATTTACAAGCCGGTTAAATCGTATTTTTTATCCTGAAAGTTAGTGAATGTTCCTTGAAATAATAATAATAATAATAATATTATTATTTTCATGAGGTTTAATAAAGATAATTTTATTATTTAAGGGACAACATGAAATTAAATTATAGTTTAACATAAACCCTAGATTTATAAATAGATGGTTATTTCTATTGTGAAGGGTAATTGAGAAATAAAGAATCTTTGCACACAATAAATTTCTCTCTCAAATTTCTCTTTCTCTCCCCCCTCACATGAATGAGAAACTAAAGAGAGATTATTTCAAGATTGAAGGATGAGAAATCAATATGAACACCAAAAGTCAATTGATTCACCACACTAGCACCCAAAAATCAATTGGATTTTCTTGAAGATAAAATGAGAATGTGTGGATCACTGCTAGATAGATTTTACACTTTAATCCTTATAGCACAATGAAGGCAATCCGAAATGGTTTTTGGAAGATCAACATCATCTTCAGAGAAAGGATCTTAAGACGAGATAACCATTTCTTTCCATTTTAAATAAATTAATTATAAATTTAATGTGAAAGACACTATATCAAGTTTCAGGTAACTCTAAATTAAAAGAAATTATAATTTAACTCCCACTAAAGGTGCTTCCACTACATCCGAAACCTACAAGTGATTTCAAAGGGATCATGTTTCAAATTTATTATTATTTATTTGATTGTTGATCTATATGAGCAATCATGGTTGAATATTTCATTTCATATTATCCATTCTTTAATCCGAATTGAATTGAATTTTTTTAGACATATTAATCATGATCATTCAGTGTTTCATTTTATTAAAGGACTAAGAAATGATGAATAATGACCAGATATGCCATCAGAAAGTGTCAAGGATTTTGGAAGGATAACATGGGGCCACACAATGTGTAGTAGGAGTACACGCCATGTACCCATGTGTATTACACCTGGCCATGTCACGTGATACATAACACACCAAATAGTAAATTACACAGGGTGCATTTATTGCACACTACGTGTTGACTGAGACAACCTGGCACACAACATATCAGATATCGTATTACACGCTGTGCAGCTGGCATACACGTTGTGTAGTCTACTTAGGTTAGCGGTGAAATTCACACAACCTATGTGGTCATTGTACATGGTCAAAACCACATGATATTGATAGCATGAAGTGTTAATTAAGTACAAAACATGTATCCAATTTACATAGTGTGAAGTTCATTAATTTCTATATATGAAATACACACCGATTTCTTTAGCGAGTTATGTTAATGCAATACATGTGAGATACATGATGTGTAGCTAAATTGTACATGTTGCGTAGTCCTACATCCAAAGAACATGATGAGTCCTTCAATGGGTTGCGTAGAAACACAACAAGTGGAACACATATTGTATACCTAGATAGTACACGCAGTGTAGTCTAGTTGAGTTACACACTGAAGCCCCAGGAATGCAACCTGGATACACAGTAACCAAGGTACATGGCATGTCACTGGATAGTATAAATTGTGTAGTCTCCCAATTAATGAATAGAATTAAATTGAATTAAATTTAAAATTAAAGCATTAAAAACTTATTTTATTTATTGCCACTTATTGTGTTTGACAGTTTAATAATGGTTTCAAAGTATAATTAAAATCATCTATTAATTTATTATAATAATATGTAATAATTAATTCTTCTGCTTATTTTCCATGATTTCATTTATGATGGGTATCTCCAAATGATTTCATATGGTCATTAAGATAAATGTTAATCAATTAATTAAAGAATTAAATCATTAATGCAAGTGTGTTTATTATATTAATAAATAATGAATAATAATTGAATGTTATCCAGTCACTTTTACATATACGTTGCATGTGTGATCATTCATGAGCTTGAAAAAGACCAATGTATGCATTTGATTAATTTAATTTAATTTATTTCATGGGTTTGTAATTATTTAACATTAAATTAAATGATGGTCTATGAGTTATCCATACCTCCATTAATATGTAGGACCTGTGTGTCCAAGGTTATTTTTGTAATCAAACTTTAACCAATTATTTTGTTCCCCTCACTCATGTGTGAGTTATAATTGATGTAACAAATGAAGTATCCCAAGATGCGTGGTGGCGGTTCGAGACAAAACCATAATGATGAAAACCTATGTGATAAATATGTTGACATTTGGAATGTTGTAACTCATAAAAATACCGAAAATATGATTTATTCCCATAGGTCATAGGTTGATTTATTGCCCGCTCAATAAATCTACCATTAGATATGATGATGATGAGGTCATTTATTATTTATTTATATCTATCTTATGAATAATTTATTTTAGGGATGCAATAATTCTATCACATAAATGAATTAATTAATGTGCAAAGATAAAACATAAATAAATGAATCATACAAATATTTCTTATCCAATATGGTAAATTAATAAAGTAAAATCCACTTAATACTAAAAATTCTTATAAAAGATAAAACAAGATAAAATTTATGCATAATAAATCAAAATACCTAAAATATATATTAATTCAGAATTGGACTTATATTACTTGATAAGGAATGAAAATAATAGAACTAAGTCTTTTACCAACCCTTTTTGGGACACTTAATTTTATAAGGGGAATTCTTATGATAGATTTGGGTTGACTTAAACATTATATATAAATAGTACCACCCCTTTCCATACTTGGTGTTATTTAGAATCAAGTGCTATGGAAATACAAGTTAAGATTTTTGGATTGGGGAGTCCACTCAATGGATCAAGGAGACCCAAGCCCATAATTGGAAAAGACATGCTTACCTAAATACCTTCAAGTACCATGATCAACCATTGTTAGGGTTGTGTGAAGAGGAATATGCATCCTTTCCAATAGAATGAAAAAGTAACTAGACATTCCAAGTTCAATGGTGAGGGATATTGGGACTTGATAAAATAGCCTGAGATTTAATAAAATCAGTTAATTTATTATTTCTCACAAAATTTGTAATATAGAAAAGTACTAATAATATACTCTTTATAATTGTATAAAATGGAAAGTTCATTATCCAAACTGTCCCTACAATCTATATTTTATAAATACCATATTCTCACTAACAGTAACTTCTAATATTGGTTCATATGCCTTCAGGTTGTGCTATTCCATGAACAGAAATATTACATACTAGAATCCACAATGCATAATCCGCCTTCCAAGGAGGTGAGTGATCAAGACTTCCTTATCTATGAAAACAAATTGAACAATGTGGTCTATGTTCAATGTTTGATTCTTTTTTCCACATTTAGTAAAATCATGAAGTCTCATGAAAACATGGACACCTATATCATTCTTGACAATCTCTATGGTTTATACAGTGAGAGGGTTATGTAGGAATTGTTTGATATCTCCAAGTCTCTTTTTTTCAGAGCAATCTTGGAGGGGGTGCACTAGATAGGCCTCACATTGTCATGATCATTGGCTATATTGAGAACTTAGAGGTTCATGGGTTTCAAATATCTGATGAACTACACACCTAGATCATTCTTGCATCAATACCTCAAAGATTCTCTAGCTTTTTTGTGTAAATTTTAGTTAGAACAACATTGAGAATTCTTTTCTATATCTACCCACTCTTCTTCACCAAGTATATAAGGAGTCGAAGTATGAAAATAATTCATTCCTTATTCTGAACAAATGGAAAGGGAAAGTGAAGATATCTAAGCCCAAGGATTCTTCACGCCCTTCCATAAAGATAAATATCAAGGGTAAAGCAAGGGAGAAGAATGTTGTTTATTTTGAATGTGGAAAGAAGGGCCACTACAAGAAAAACTGCATCCAACCTAATAAGTAAGGGGAAGCTTTAGGTTCATTTGTTATCAAGTGAAATTTATCTATTTCTACAAATTGGATATTAAATACAACTTACATAACTCACATATGTATTAAAATAAAGGAACCAAGTAAGATCATAAATATTGGCTGAGGGGAGGTAGAACTATGAGCAACCGATGGAGATGGACTTGCTATGGTGGGTATCAATGACTACCACCTTACATTACCAATGTGAATGATCTTTGTTTTGAAAGATTGTTATTATGTTCCATCCATTACTAAAAATATTATATCTATATCCATACATAATACTGAAGGATTTATTTTCATGTTTAGGAATAAATTTTGATTATTTTATAAAGATAAATTTTTTATATTAATTCACATTTAAATAATGGACTTTAATTTTTTGACTACACAAATAATGTAATGGAAATCAACAATGAAACTTCTTCACATGATCCATACCACACCCAAATTTGGAATCACTAGATAGGTTATATAAATGAAAATGTTTTCCCAATGAGTCATCAGGACTCTGTTAGATCATCCTGCCTCAACATAAACTTCATATATTTATAAAAATTAGTCCAATGAATCTTCATGGAATTGTCTACTTAATGACATTGTTAATGTTTTTCTAATTTTGATCCATCTGATGAAACTCTGACATGTGATATTGACTTGAAAAAATAACATTGTAAACTTCATGGATCATTCACTTTCTTCATCTAATACACTTCCTTACGTTGATCCATATGCTTAATCTTGTACATATTCATCCAATGAATTTTGTTGCAAATTCAACAAATAAAGGATCAAAATTTAATCTCACCTTTTTATTTTCAAAAACTCATTGGAGCACAAGATTTTCAAACTTATACTTCTCTCACATTTTATTTCTTATAAAGAAGTTATTAATTTCCCCCCTTTTAAATACTCTTACAAAACATAGTAAAATTGTAACAACCTCAGTTCTTTTGAATTATTTTTTTAAAATAAATTAAAATTCTTTTATGGCTTGCATTGCGCGCTACTAATTCAAGATTTATTTATACACAAAAAAGTTAAACTTTCACTACACGAAACATAGAGTTTGGATTGTGGTATAGAAAACACTAAGTTTGGCCTGTGTTACACACAGCAATATGCTTTTTTGATAGTGTGTGCTACATGCAAGACTGAGTTTTACCGAACAACAATATACTATTAATATTTAATATGATAGTTATCACCTAGTTGTTGGAATGAAATAAATTAATAGGATTAACTGAATTATGAAAATATGGTTTAAACATGTTTATAGAATAAATTATTTGGTGATCAATAAATTATAAACAAAGATAAAAAAATTGAAAATAAAGGATGTGTTTATTTCTAAAAAAATATTTTTATTACCACAAAGGAATTTTATCATATTAAATTAAATTAATTAATTTTAGTGAATAATATTAATGAAATTTTTATGTTATATATTCAATGATTTTTTTAAATTCATCCAATAATTTTTATAGTCATAAAATAAGAACAAATCCATTGTTAAGCACAAAAAGTTGTATTTTTCTAAAAAGCAATTTTGTCGCCTTTTAATGAAAAACTTGTTTCAAAACTAAATTTTCAAACTTTGATAAATTAAATTTGTAAAAATAAAATTCTTATTTGAAAGTGTAATATCAAAATTTTCTTTGGGTTAATTTTTGGTACTTTTCTGAGAAGATTAATTTTTTGATGAATAATGAAAATATTGGATTTTAATTGAAAACTGCATTTTCATCTAAATAATTTATAATGTTAAATTATATTTTGAATCAGTTTTAAAGTCGAAATAGTTAAATTATAAATAAATTAATCCAATTTGGTTTATTTTAATCATTTTTATATTGAATTTAGATATAAAAACATAGTAAACTCTTGAACATTTTCACTTTAAAAACATGATTTCTCTCCCCATCTATGAGATTAATTTTAAATTTATTTTAGCCACTTATATGTTTTGAATTTTGAAAAATAGATTAAATATTTGGAATAATAATTTAAAGATTTAGTAAATATGAACAATTTATTTTTGGATAATATGAATAGTAAACATATTAATTTTATTACCAAGTTTAATTTTAAATCGAGTAATTAAGGGAAAAAATAATATTATAAATATTATAAAATTACCCTAAAACCTATACTAATTTTTTTGGATGACTGATTTTAGACGAAAAAAATCCTTGGGCCGAATTTATGATCTTTTGGATCCACTTGGATTACTTTAATCCCCTTATAGTATTTTATTTTAAGAAAAGTCAAACTTGTCACACTAATGTTTTTAATAAGTATAACATCTTTAATATCTGGTCATATAGAAGATATATTTGACCATAAATAATATTTGGAAATATAAAATATTTATCTTCATAATATAAATTTATTTTTAATTGTTATTGAATAAATAATCACTTTAAATTCTTTCACAATAGTGATGTAGTAATTATTTTACTAATAGAAATATCAAATAAATGATATTTAAAATGTTAAAATAAATATAATTTTAGATAATTAATGTCATATAATAATTTTACATATTAAATTAACATTTTTGAGATGTAATAAAATATTTGTTTCGAATATATCATGTTTTTTTTGTAAAAGTCAAATTGAGAATAACATCAAAATTGACATTATTGATATTTTAAAATAAATAATATTTTATTAAATGGTATAAAATTCATAAAAATATTAAATTTGGAAAAAATATTTTTATAATGTTGATAATTTCATCCATTATCCATTTATTTTTTGTTTCTCATTTTATAGTAACAATATTAACCCTAAAGGGTAAAAAATAATGTTGTCATAGTAAGAATAAAAGGGGTTAAATAAGGGTTAAAACCAAAATATAAGGATTAAAGAATAGTAAAAATAGGTCTAATTTTCATTGGATAAATTTATTTTTACCTATAATCATCCTATATTCAAAATAAATCAATTTTTATCCTTTTGGAAAGAAAAATTAATTTATATTAATTTAATATTTTGAGAAATTCGAAGAGTGTTCATCCCCTCTCTTATAAAAGGGAAACTATTATTCTATTTTATTCACACTTAAAAATATATTTGGTTCAGTAAAAAAATATCAAAATCTCCTTAAAAATTCCCAAATTTCATTATAGAAACCTTAATTTTAGAAGAAATCCAACCAAGGAAGTCCTTTGGTGCAAACCAAAAGGTGATACCTGAAGAAGAGGTAATGTTCATCAACAAACATTTTTGTTTTATTTTTTCCTTAAACCCATTAAATTATTCTTATATCACATATATATATATATAACCTCATTATCTTAAATATACTGATATTTTTTTTATTTTAAGGGTATGACCTACAATTTCACACACTTCCATCAAATAAGATATGCAATCATCATTTGTGTGTACATCGAACTACCACATTGTGAACCGATGTCGTTCATTATTCCATTAACACCTTTAAAGTTTGAAAATAATTATGGATTTAAAGTTTATATATGATATTTTTTATTATGTTATTATGATTATTTAATTTTTATATCACACATACCATCATGCTTACCATGTTGTGGGAATATGAAAATGTCGTTCACGTGTATGGCGGACTACCACCTCGCGAAGCGATGTGATTAGTTTACGCTTTACATGGAATGTATTATGGATGGTTTTAATAAGAAAATGTGATATAAATGAAATGAAAATTAATTTTTAATCATAATATATCATATAATTTTTTTCTATAATATGAAAATAAAATGAAAACAACATTTATGTGTACGTACGACCTACTGTCTTTATAAATGGTGTAATTCATTTTTCTATATATAATTTTTACGAATGATTATACGTATGTATATAATGAATAAATATTATGTTTAAACTATGATTAAAATTCTGTAAATTATAGGACCATGATAAAATTAGAAGGACTGAGACTACCAAACTAGAACATGCTTGGAAAACGAAGCAATTATCACCTAGAATAATGATTTTAATAACAAATTATTAATAAACAGGTGATAAGATGATATAAACAAATAATAAAAGATATTATAGATATATGATACTGGAATACATGTATAAGAAATTTATATTTATTTTACAATAGGTTTTAAAATGAATAAATAAATTCAAGACTTGAGGTAAGGGATTTTTGTCTCACTTTTATTTCTATGGGACACATGCCTTATATAATACTTGTTTATGTTGGGTGGTGTATATACCACCCATGAATGTCTTCTATGAGTCTCATACTGAATATTATGTTATTTAAATATATATATATTTTTCTTTCTTTCATAGGTCATACGATTTGACTGATTACATAGTGGTAAGAGTTATTTCACAATCTCATCATTATTCAGGATTGTTTCTATTTTAAGTCTCCATTGGGAAATATTTCTATTCCATGACTATGTTTTTTAAAAATGCTTCAAAAAGTGTTTTAATATTCTAAAATGAATTTTTAAATATTTTTTTTACCATGTGCTAATTTTCACAAAACTGTTTGAAAAAAATATTTTTTTCTTTTACTAAATAAGGCTCTTTGTGACTTTTTGGAAAAAATATACAGAAGGAATGTTTTTTAACTTATAAAAAATGAAAGGATTTTTTCGCTTTCATGATGGATTAATTTCTTGAGGAATCATTTAAAATTTTTCAAGGTTATTTTCAAAGAAAATGTTTTCATTTATAATTGCAAGGCTGTTTGTAAGAAATAATGATTTCCAAAATGGAAATGATATTTTCCTCATGAATTATTTCAAGTGATATTTCTAAACCATTTTCCATCTAAGATAGAATTATTTGATATTACTTTTTCTTTACTGGGGTTATTATTCAATTATAATATACTTATTACTTATACTTTTTTTTATATTTATGATGGAAAGATATTTATGAAACCCATTTATTTTCCATGGGTTATGTTATTTAGAAACTTTTATGAAACCAATTTATTTTCATGAGTTATAATATAATGAATGAATTATGTTCTTATGAAACATATATATAATTTAATTTTGTGATGGGTGGGACCTATATCTCCCTCTAATTAATTGGGTAATGATAAATGTTCTATGAGATCAAAGGGTACATGGGTGGTCAACCCAATCCCACAACAAAAAGGGTACATATGTGGCCAGCCCAAGCCTACAAAAAAGGGTAAATGGGTGGCCAAACCAAGCCCACAATAAGAGGGTACATGGGAGGTCATCCCAAGCTCTAAGAAGATACATGGGTGAATAGCCCAAGCCTAAAATTTTATGAATATCTTGGTAGGTATCCTTGACATAAGATTTTTTAAGCTTATGTGTATGACACAAATTCCATGTATTATGCTATTGTTATACTCTCATTGATCTTGTTCTATGATTATATTATGATTCATATATTATGAACTACCAATATTTAATTCCATGATTCAAGATTATGATCTTTGATATATAGGGTATTATTTTCAAATGTTATTCTTATGATTATCTACCCTTATGATCATGCTGTGCTTACATATATCCCATGTTTACCCTTAATGATCATAAAAGACCACCCTTTCTTATGTTTCCTCTCCCCAGGTTATAAAGAAAGGTTTAAATTAGTAGTTCTAAAGGGGAATATATTTATGGGATATTTTGAAGTTATTTAACTAAAATAGAATAATGTGTTCCAAGTTTTAAAAGGCACTAAACTGTTATGGTCCTTAGGAACATGTTTTTATTATGAAATGAATATTCATTTAAAAAGATCTAATATTCATGTATGAGAATCCTAGGTCGTTATAATTGGAATCATAGGAAAGTTTTAGTTAACCTTTGGAAACTAGGATAAGAAAACCATTTCAAGACCCCTAAGGATAAGTCTAAGTATAGGTTAGAATCATAGAGTTTGGTAATGATCATGAATAACCTAGGATTAAACCTATGGTGTCATAGATTGAGATTTTATGAGAAATTTTCCTTTATTATGTGGTTTTACCACTATGATTAGTGTTTATCATAATATTATTTTCGGTTTTAGTTAATGGATAGAACCTGAAGGAAGCACATTAATGTTGAATGAAACATGCAATGCAATGATTTTTCTCCTAAGAAATTGAGTGTTATGGGAGTAGGAATCCAAAATCTCATTGATTTTCTTACACAATTTTCTCAAGCTTTGAATCATCCTAGACTTATAAATGAACTAAGGAGGGAAAAATATTCTGTTGAGTTCTTCATGAGGCTGTTTTCACCTTCTTTCAATGGGTCTTCTGATCCACTAACAGCTGAGTAATGTATCCTTACCACTAAGAAGATATTTTTGGTTCTCTAATGTTCAGAAAATGAAAAAGTCATTTTGGTTGTCTATAATTTGGAATATGAAGCAGATAAATAGTGTAAGCTTATCAATAATATGGGGCAATTAGATGAAATTGATTCCATGGCATGGGGTGAGTTCAAGAGCTTCTTTTTTAGTAATTACTTTACTCATATTATTCATATGAAAATGGAGAAAGAATTCCTTCTATTAAGGAAAAAGGGTGATGAATCTATTGAAATATATGAATAATATTTTACCAGACTTTTAAGGTTTTATTCTCTCATTATCATCCAACCTAAAAGTAAGGTTGATCAATTATTAAGTGAATTAAAACCAATTCACTGAAGGTTTTTATCCACAAGGGACTTTAATAGCTATGAAGAAATCATCAGATGTGCCATCAAGGTGGAAATTTAAGTTGGAGTTATGTATAAATATCATGGTTTTGATAATAAATAGAATATTGAGTTTAAAGTAAAATATAAAAACCATGAAAAAATAAGATAAAATTTCCTTTATGCTCAAAGTTTGGAAAAACATAGAGGAAATTGTATTATGGGGACTAGTAAATGTTTTAAGTGTGGGAAAGAAAGTCATCAGGAAATTGACTACCGAAGTGATATGAAAAAGATAACTAATTATGTGAATATAGAGAAGGATGCACATAATTCACCCCCACACTTCAATGATTTAAGTGTAAAGAAAATAATAATTATGCTAATCAATGATAAATCTAAGGGTTAAAGATGATAATCGATGTCAACAATCTATTAGATTAAAATACAAAGGGAAATATCATGTGATCACTATTAGTGATGTGGAGTTTGAAAATGAAGTGGAGGAATGATTCTGTGTTTATGTATTATAAAACAAGATTAATGTTATATAAGTACTTTTATGGTATTATGGAATAATAAAACATCTAAGGATTGGTCCACTGTATTTTTTCCTTCAGGATTTAAAAGTATATGTTCAATGGTACTAGTTACCATGTAAATTAATTGAGGTGGTGTTTTTAGATAACATATAATTAAGGGAAGGATAAACCTTAATATATACATGATGTTGGGATAATAATATATAGATGTGTTTGATTGTGATAAAATAAATGGGATTGTATTGATAACCTTGAAACTATTTAGTAATATGATGAACTGGAGTTTTATGATATCATGAATTGAGTTTATAGAAATTTTTAATTTTAAAATTATGGTTTAAACATGTTTATAAAATGAATTTTTTTGTTACCAATTAATTATAAATGAAGATAAAAACCAACTAAAAAATAAAGGCTGGGTTTTTTTATGAAAAACTATTTTTATTCCCCCAAAAGAATTTCATCTTATTAAATTAAATTAATCACTATTAGTTAATGATATTAATGAAATATATATTTTATATATTCAATTAAATGTTTTTAAAATCATGAAATAAGTTTTATAGGTATAAAATAATAACAAATACATTTTTAATCATAAAAAGATGTATTTTTCTAAAAAATAACTTTGCCACCTTTTAATGGAAGACTTGTTTTAAAACTAAAATTTGACACTTTGATAAATTTTATTTGAAAAAATAAACCTTTTTTTTGAAATTGTAATATCAAAATTAGACTAGGGTGGTTTTTTGGAATTTTTCTAAGAAGATTCATTTTTTTATAAATAGTGAATAAATACTTGATTTTAATTGAAAACTGCCTTTGCATCTAAATAATATATAATGTTAAATTATATTTTGAATTGTTTTTAATATCATAATAGTTCAGTTATACATCCATTAATCCAATTTAGTTTATTGGAGGCATTTTTATATTTAACTTAGATATAAAAACTTAGTAAACTTTTGAACATTTTCTCTTTAAAAACGGATTTCTCGTCTCGTCTATGGGATTAATTTTAAATAAATATTAGACACTTATGTGTTTTGAATTTTGAAAAATTTATTCCATATTTAGAATCATATGTTCTGAATTTATTTAATATGTCTCTTTTATTTTTGTACAATATTAATAATAAACTTAGTAATTTTATCATCACAGTTACGGGTAAATCAAGTAATTAACGGTAAAAATAATTTTACAAATATTCGAAAATTACCATAAACGTTGTCCTATATTTTTTGTATTATTGAGTGTCAACCAAAATAATCCTTTTTCAGAATATATTACCTCATGGAGCCATGTGTATGACCTTAATCCCCTTATAGTACATTATTTTAGGAAAAGTCAAACTTATCTCACTAATGTTTTTAATAAGTATACTATTTTTAATATGTGGTCAACTAGAAGATATCTTCAACCATAAATATTATTAAAAAATCTAAAATATTTATATTCATCATGGAAATTTAGTTTTAATTTTTAGTGAATAAATAATCACCTTAAATGCTTTCACCATAGTGATGTAGTAATTATTTTACTAATATAAATATCAAATAAATGATAGTGAAAATATTAAACTAAATATAATTTGAGATAATTAATGAAATAAAATAATTTTATAGGATACCTTTACATGTTAGTGATGTATTAAAATATTTTTTTTAATATATATTATTTTATTTTTTTAAGTCAAACTAAAGAATAGTGTCAAAACTGACATTAAAGATGTTTTAAAATAAATTATATTTTATTAAATGATATAGAATTAATAAAAATCTAAAATTAGTAAAAATTACTGGGATAATATCTAAAATTTAATCTATTATCCATTTATATTTTGTTTGTAATTTTATAGAAACAATATTAACCCTCAAAGGGTAAAAATCCATGTTGTCATGGTAAGAATAAAAGAAGTTAAATAAGGGTTAAAACCAAAAGATAAGTAATAAAAATAAAATAAAAATATGTATAATTTTATTTGTATGAATTTATTTTGACCCATAATCATAAAAACTTTGAAATAAATTAGATTGGAGCCTTTTAGAATAGAAAATTAATTTATATTAATGTAATATTTTGAGAAATTCCAAGAGTTCCCCTCCCCTCTCTTATAAAAGGGAAAATCTTATTCTATTTTATTCACACTTAAAAATCTATTTGGTTCTTCCAAAACCTATCAAAATTTCTTACCAACTTACCCCATTTATCCTAGAATACTTAATTTGGATAGAAATCCAACCAAGAAAGTCCTTTGGTGTAAACAAAAAGGAGATACATGAATAAGAGGTAATGTTCATCAACAAACATTTTTGTTTTATTTCATCCTTAAACCCCTTAAATTATTCTTATATCATATCTATATAATATTTTTAGAATATTAAATATACTTATATGTTTTGAAGTTATGTTTAAGACCTAAAACTTCACACACTTTCATAAAATGTGATACACAATCATCGTTCTTGTGTACGGTGGATTACCACCTCGCGAATTGATGTCGTTCGTTCTTCCATTACTACCTTTAAAGGTTGAGAATAATGATTGATTTATAGTTTATATATGATATATATTATGTTTATACTATTATTATGATTTTAGAATTATTATATCACATATACCTTCACGCTTACCATGTTGTGGGAATACGGTAACGTCGTTCGTATGTACTGTAACATCCCAAGTAAGTAATGAATAATAGATATTTTTATCTATGTCTATTAATGATTAAGATAGTGTTATAGAGGCTTAAAATGAAAATAAATACAATCTTATGCATGGAATACACTAATATTCTTAAAAGATTGTTTTACTGCCTTTTGATGGCAAACCATTTTTGAATCTATATTTTGACAATTTTATAAACTATGTTTGTCAAAATAAACTTATTATTTATGATTGGGACATCAAAATTTACCTTGTGTGAATTTTGGGTATTTTTCTGACAATGTTCATTTTTTAATGAATAGTGAAAAATACTGCATTTTACATCAAAACTGCTTTTTAACCTAATTTATTTATATGATTAGATTATGTTTTGAATTTGTTTTGAAGTGAAATTGGAATATATTTTTACCATTTTATCAAATGGAGGTCATTGGAATCAATTTCACTTTGAAATTAGACTTAAACTGGTGTCAATCTTTTGATACTTATTGTTTTGTAAAAACACGCTATTTGATCTGGCAGCGGGAATTAATTATTAAATTAATTAATGTGACCTATATGTTTTGAATTTTGTAAAATAGACTTCATTTTTGAATTCGGAATATCAAATATAGCTTAGGGTGAATTTTTGGTAATTTTCTGAAAAACTTCAATTTTTGATGAATAGTGAAACCACTAAGTGGTAATCAAGCAAACTGATTTTTCAGTTAAAGTTTACCACCAATGTGTATTGAATTTTGAAAATCCGACATACATGGTTGTCATTAAGAAGTAAAATGTGGTTTAATGAGATTATAATAATTTTTTGGTGAATAGTAACTTATTAAGTTCTTAATCACGATTAGTGGTAATTAGTGTAGTTTAAGGTAAAAATGATATTATAGGAATGTGAAAACACCATGAAACTTGTCCTACACCTATTGGGTGAGTCATGGCCGACCAAGACAAGCCATGGGCCAACTTGGGGACCCCATGGAGCCACTTTAGTTGGAAAATGACAATAATATATTTTTATTTAATGGAAAAGTAAAATTGACACAAACATGATATGTTTTACTAAAACAATTTTTAAGTAGGGTTATACAAGTCATATTTTTGATTATAAATAGTCATTGGAAATCTAAAAAGATTTCCTACATCATAGTAATTTTTTTATAATTTTTAGACATTAAATAAATTAAATTATTTATGACATAATAATGATGCAGCGATGACATCGTTATTTGATGATTTAAATAAAATGGAAAGACAATGTAAAATCTATGAACTACACTTGGCCAAAACCAATTGGATGAGTGAATTTCGAACCCTTATCACCTTATCCACGAATTATATCAATGTGGGACCTTTTAAAACCGAAACACATTTTCAAATAAAGTAATATTTCTTTACTTTCCAAAAGTGCCCCTCCTCTCCTCTTATAAAAGGCCCCCACCTCTACCTCATTTCACACACTTCTCAAGCCTTTGGCTCGGCCAACCCCTGCCCATTTACTCTCTCCACATCCCTCTCCTCATCCTACAGGATTCCATTTGGGCATAATCCTTTCAAAGGAAGCCTTTAGGCTCAAATCAAAAGGAGTTACACTTTTAAAGGTAATTCTTTCTCTCATGTTCATTTGTTTTATTTTGCTTATCCAACCCCCTAAACTCTTTTTATTTACTTATTTTGTAACAACAACAGTATATTCAATATACAAGGATGTTTTTATAATATTTATTTGAGCTACACTCTCACACAACTACATCAAATGGTTAAAGAACATACGGTTTCTGTGGATGGCGAAATTCTGCCTCCCGAAACGATGATTGTTCAACACTCATTTAACACCTTCAAAGGTGGCCATTATGATGTCACTATTTTTATATATGATATATAATATGTTTATGTTTTCCTTAAGCTTCTGTTTTTTTCATTTTGGGCATAACTTTATGGTTTCCATTATGGGTAAAACACGATATCTTCATTTTAGGAAGTGCGGACTACCGCCCCCTAAAAGTGATTTGATTCGTTAATACCATATGTGGGATGTGTAAAGGATAAAGTTAATGATATTATATATGTTATTATACTGGAATTATAATATACTCTTATATCATTATGATTCCATTCCAGAAAATATGAAATAGAAATGGAAGTAGCGTTCATGCGTACGTACGGCTTACCGTCTCCATGAACGGTGCATTTCATTTCTTACCTCTAAATGATTATGTAATATTATAAATGCATGTAAGTACTGGATATATATGACATATATGATATCTACATCATGAATACCATTATGGATATAATGAACCTTTGACCAAATTAACAACATGTAAGTGTAAAAAGTCTATTTTTGACTTAAGAACCAAATACCGACAAAATGAACATTATTAACTTAACTGATTACATGATGTTCATAACATGGTATAAAAGGAATAATGAACTTGAAAAAGATTCTTAAGAAATTAGATATTAACTCAAGTTTATTATTCAGGAGATTAAGGAACGGTCGGGTCAAGTCGGATACGAGGTATGGGACTTCGTCTCAATCTCCTTTCGTTGAGGCATATTTTATTTTATACACAACTTTCTTTTATACGGTGTATAAACCACTTTGACTTTTACGTTTATTCAAAAGGAATATTTTTTATACGAAGTGTTTACTAAACGACAAAAGGGAATGTTTTTGTCGTACGTATGCGGTGACAACGACTTCTCCGCCGTCATGACCGTTATTTGAGTTTCGGCTTCCTCTACAAGACATACCTTCTTTTTAAAAGAAAAATAAATACCATGTTTTACTTTTCTTTTATTTTAGTATTGAAAATGGTTTTCATAATGTTTTTATATCAATGTGTTGTATTGATATCTCGTGATTGAAATGTGGAAATGTTATGTTTCCTTTATGCATGTTTTATGTGATATGATTATGTTATGGTTCTTGGGCATTATTATGAAGACGGGTGGTTTCGTGATAAACTAAGGGCGGGTGAGCCCGTTATAGCTCTCCAATGCATTGGGTAACGCGAAGGAGTGAAACGTTAAGGTTTCTCCGAAGAGATTTTAGGGAATATACTGTGATGGGTATTCCAAACGTAACCAAGAGGGTTACTCCCTACGTAAGAATGTTATGAATGCCTCAAGTTACCTTTATGTCTTATGATTTCTATGATTTATTCATGATTTTATGAGGTATGTTAAAGTGCCTATGTTTTATGGGTAAAGTATGATTTCATTCTTATGTATATATGAACTCATGTTTCCTTTCCATGTTTTTTTTATAACCCATACTGAGTTTTTATGCTAATCCCAAGTTTTTGAAATTTTTTTTCACAGGTCAAGGGAAAGGTACATGATAAGATGATAGAGTCAAGGATGTGTCAAGAAATAATCCATGTTTTATTTTAAATGTGTTTCCATTGATGGGAATGAAGAATACTATCTTTATGTAACCACTTTGTTTATATGTGGAATGTAATGCAAGTTTTATGATCTAATTCTCTAAAACTCTAAACCCGAAAAGATCCTCAATGTGTAATCTTGTAATAACTCAAGATTAAGTAAGGTTTAAGGCTGGGGCCTTATAGTTGGTATCAAAGGTCGGTTTAGATAACTTTAGGAGTTAGAATTCTATTAAATGATTATCCAAATATATTTTTTTTTGAAATGATATAGCATTTAAAGATTACCATGTTGCTTCATCTAAGACATGTGTGTTCAGAATGGTTTTCCGCAGAGGAAACAGGGAAGCAGTGCTAGGAAGGCCTACAGAAGGAAATAACCTTCCGAATCAGCATCCTGAGATGGTCGGAATTGGAACTGAACAGTTTTTTGCAGTAATGGCGCAGTTGACTCAAGCGATAAATGGCGGTGGTATCCATGCACGAGATCAGCCAGATCAACCGCAGAGGAACATGTCAGTGGTGGGACATTTCATGAGGCAACATCCACCATCATTCAGAGGATCATCTGACCCTGTGCTAGCTGAAGGGTGGATTAAAGCACTGGAGAAGATTTTTGATGTCATGGGATGTTTAGACAATCAAAAGGTTAGTCTTGCTATTTACCGTTTGGAGGGTGAAGCAGATCAGTGGTGGTCTATGGTTAAAAATATCAGGGACGCCGATGAGATTGATGCTCTTGACTGGGATGAATTCAAAGGTATGTTTCTTGAGAAGTATTTTCCTAAGGCTGTTCGACTTAGGATGGAAAAGCAATTCTTGGAATTGAGGCAAGAGGAAGACTCAGTGGCTGCCTATGAAGAAAGGTTCACTCGATTGGCAAGGTATGCTCCAAATTTTATCCGGGACCTTGATAGTAAAATCAATCATTTTTACTCAGGATTAAAGCCAAAGTATCGAAGGTCATTAGATTCTCGTGAGTTTAAAAGTTATGAAAAGCTTGTTCGATGTGCTGAGAAGGTGGAAATGGAGTTTGCCGATGACCAAGTTTTCTATAACAACCAGCAGAAGAAGAGACCGAGGTGGCAGGAGAAAGGTAAGAATTCTTCAAAAAAGTCTGATGGTAAGAAAACTAAGTTTCCAGTTTGTGATAAATGTGGCAAAAGGCATGCTGGGGAATGTCTTCTGAATTCTGGGAAGTGCTACCGATGTGGTAAGATGGGACATAAGGCTCGTGATTGCACTGAAAAGGATCAAGGTGAAGGTAAGAACAAATTTGATTTATAGTTAGTGAAATGTTATAAGTGCAATGAGATGGGTCACTATGCAAACGAGTGTCCGACAAGGAGCTTGAGTGATGGGAAGCAGTTAGACTACAAGCAGAAAGTGGTGGTGAAATCCTTTGCAACTACTTCAGCAGATGTCGGGCCATCAAATGAAGTGGTATCAGGTACTTTGTTTGTTTTTTCAGATTATGCCAGTGTGTTGTTTGATTCGGGGTCTACACATTCTTTCATCTCTGAAACCTTTTCTAGTAAAATGGGAATACCATCTCAAGAAATGACTCCTGAACTTTTGGTAAAAACACCTGGGGGAAGTGTCGAGGCAACAAGAATTTATAAGAATCTTCCTATCCTTATCTGTGGAAAGAACCTACTTGCAAACCTTATTGTTCTACCTCTAGTAGAGTTTGATGTTATCCTGGGTATGGATTGGCTCTCTATTTACCATGCTAAGATTGACTGTAGAGCTAAAGAAGTTTCTTTTCAGAAAGACTTTCAGTTTGTTTACAAGAATGAACCCTTACTTTTGATAACATATCAAGAGGCCGAGAAACTTGTAAAAGATGGAAATGAATGTTACCTTGCACACGTCGTTGAAAATAAAGGAACTGTTCAGATTAATGATGTGCCAGTGGTAAATGAGTATCCTGATGTTTTTCCTGATGAGTTGCCTGGAATAATACCAGATCGGGAAGTTGAGTTTACTGTTGACTTAGTTCCTGATGCTAAGCCAATTTCAAAACCCCCTTATCGAATGGCACAAATTGAATTTTTAGAGTTGAAGGAGCAATTGCAAGATTTATTAGAGAAAGGTTTCATTAGACCTAGCACATCACCATGGGGTGCTCCTGTTTTATTTGTTAAAAAGAAAGATGGTTCTATGAGACTTTGCATTGATTATAGATCCTTGAATAACATCACTGTTAAGAACAAATATCCTTTGCCTCATATCGATGATTTGTTTGATCAGCTCCAGGGAGCTCAGTTTTTTTCAAAGATTGACTTGAGATCGGGGTACCATCATCTGAAGGTCAAGGAGGCAGATATTCCAAAGACCGCGTTCCGTACGAGATATGGGCATTATGAATTTGTAGTAATGCCTTTTGGGCTAACCAATGCACCTGCTGTATTCATGGACTTAATGAATAGAATTTTCCATGAGTTCTTGGATAAGTTTGTGGTGGTTTTCATTGATGATATTTTGGTGTTTTCTAAAAGTAAAGAGGAGCATGAAAAACATTTAAGGGTTATCTTGCAAACCTTAAAAGAAAAGAAACTGTATGGGAAATTCAGCAAGTGTGAGTTTTGGTTGCAACAAATTTCTTTCCTTGGTCACATTGTTTCTAAAGATGGAATAACTGTTGATCCTGCAAAAACAAAAGTTGTGGAAGAATGGCCAAGAACCACAAATGTAACCGAGATTCGTAGCTTCCTTGGTTTGGTGGGCTATTACCGAAGGTTTGTTAGAAATTTTTCACGGTTATCTAGTCCAATGACTAAGCTAACTCAGAAGGGTGTTAAGTTTATCTGGACAAAAGAATGTGATGATTGTTTTCATGAATTGAAAAGAAGATTGGTGAATGCTCCAGTTTTGGCACTACCTTCCAGGAATGGTGAGTTTGTTATATACAGTGATGCTTCATTGAAAGGACTTGGTTGTGTCCTAATGCAGAATGATCAGGTAATTGCTTATGCTTCACGACAGTTGAAAACTCATGAGGTAAATTACCCTACACATGATTTGGAATTAGCTGCTGTTGTTTTTGCTTTAAAAATTTGGAGGCATCATTTGTATGGAGTAAAGTGTGAAATATATACCGATCACAAAAGTTTAAAGTATATATTCACTCAGAAAGAGTTAAACATGAGACAAAGGAGATGGCTGGAATTAATCAAGGATTATGATTGTACAATTCATTACCATCCGGGAAAAGCAAATAAAGTGGCTGATGCTTTGAGTCGAAAAAGTAATGCTTCATTAACAATGTTGCGTTTGGAACGTGATCCTTTGGTTAAGGATTTGATGAACTTTGGCATAGAAGTTGTTGGTGCAGGAAGTCCTTCTGTTTTGTTTCAGGTATCAGTGAGATCATCTCTATCAGATAGAATCAAGCAAGCACAGAAGCAAGACAGTGAGTTGCAGAAAAGGGTAGAGCTGGTTCAGAAAGGTAAGTTGCCTGAATTCAACATTGATAGTGATTGTGTTTTGAGATTTGGGAAGAGATTGTGTGTGCCTTGTGATTCACAGTTGAAGAGAGAGTTGTTATGTGAAGCTCATAGTTCTCCGTTTTCAGTTCATCCGGGCAGTACTAAGATGTATAGAGATCTACGGGAGTATTACTGGTGGGATGGAATGAAAAGAGACATTGCTGATTTTACTGTGAAGTGTTTGACTTGTCAGCAAGTTAAAGCAGAGCGGTAGTTACCGAAAGGGATGCTTCAGCCTTTACCAGTTCCAGAGTGGAAATGGGAGAATATATCCATGGACTTTGTTGTTGGATTACCGAAGACATCTCGAGGTAATAATGCAATCTGGGTTATTGTTGATCGCTTGACCAAATCTGCTCATTTCCTTGCTATACGAGATACTTTCTCTCTTGATCAACTTTCCCGTTTGTATCTTAAAGAGATAGTCAGGTTACATGGAGTTCCTCTCTCCATTGTATCGTATCGTGATCCCAGGTTTACTTCTAACTTTTGGAAAGGCCTTCAGAAGTCGTTGGGTACTGAATTAAATTTTAGTACAGCTTTTCATCCTCAATCAGATGGGCAGTCAGAACGAACAATTCAGACATTGGAGGATATGCTACGAGCTTGTTCTATGGATTATCAGGGAAGTTGGGACCAACATCTTTCTTTGGTTGAATTTTCATATAATAACAGTTTTTATTCCAGTATACAGATGGCACCATTTCAGGCATTATATGGGAAGCGGTGTCGAACTCCAGCTTTCTGGGATGAAGTGGGTGAAAGGAAGTTGATGGGACCAGAATTGGTAGAAGAGATTGCAGAAAAAGTTCAGCTGATTCAGAAACACATGAGAACAGCTCAGAGCAGGCAGAAGAGTTATGCAGATAACCGGAGGAAGGATCTATCTTTCGAGGTAGGTGATCATGTTTTTCTCAAGGTTTCTCCTTGGAAAAGTGTGATGAGATTTGGTAAGAAAGGAAAGTTGAGTCCAAGGTTCATTGGACCATACGAAATTCTAGAAAGAGTTGGATCAGTTGCATACCGAGTGGCTTTACGTCCGAGTTTATCTCAGGTACACAATGTTTTTCACATTTCGATGTTGAGAAAGTATATGCCAGATCCATCTCATGTTTTGAGTCCAGAGGTAGTTCAGCTGGAAGAGAACCTATCTTATGAGGAACAACCGGTCCAGATTCTTGACCACAGGGAGCAAGTGTTACGGAATAAGGTGATTAAGCAGGTAAAGGTTTTGTGGAAAAACCACATGATTGAAGAGGCAACATGGGAATATGAAAATGCAATGAGGGATAAGTACCCCCATTTATTCGATAAGTAAATAAATTGCGGGGACACAATTTTCTAAAGGGGGGAAGGATGTAACATCCCAAGTAAGTAATGAATAATAGATATTTTTATCTATGTCTATTAATGATTAATATAGTGTTATAGAGGCTTAAAATGAAAATAAATACAATCTTATGCATGGAATACACTAATATTCTTAAAAGATTGTTTTACTGCCTTTTGATGGAAAACCATTTTTGAATCTATATTTTGACAATTTTATAAACTATGTTTGTCAAAATAAACTTATTCTTTATGATTGGGACATCAAAATTTACCTTGTGTGAATTTTTGGTATTTTTCTGACAATGTTCATTTTTTAATGAATAGTGAAAAATACTGCATTTTACATCAAAACTGCTTTTTAACCTAATTTATTTATATGATTAGATTATGTTTTGAATTTGTTTTGAAGTGAAATTGGAATATATTTTTACCATTTTATCAAATGGAGGTCATTGGAATCAATTTCACATTGAAATTAGACTTAAACTGGTGTCAATCTTTTGATACTTATTGTTTTGTAAAAACACGCTATTTGATCTGGCAGCGGGAATTAATTATTAAATTAATTAATGTGACCTATATGTTTTGAATTTTGTAAAATAGACTTCATTTTTGAATTCGGAATATCAAATATAGCTTAGGGTGAATATTTGGTAATTTTCTGAAAAACTTCAATTTTTGATGAATAGTGAAACCACTAAGTGGTAATCAAGCAAACTGATTTTTCAGTTAAATTTTACCACCAATGTGTATTGAATTTTGAAAATCCGACATACATGGTTGTCATTAAGAAGTAAAATGTGGTTCAATGAGATTATAATAATTTTTTGGTGAATAGTAACTTATTAAGTTCTTAATCGCGATTAGTGGTAATTAGTGTAGTTTAAGGTAAAAATGATATTATAGGAATGTGAAAACACCATGACACTTGTCCTACACCTATTGGGTGAGTCATGGCCGACCAAGACAAGCCATGGGCCAACTTGGGGACCCCATGGAGCCACTTTAGTTGGAAAATGACAATAATATATTTTTATTTAATGGAAAAGTAAAATTGACACAAACATGATATGTTTTACTAAAACAATTTTTAAGTAGGGTTATACAGGTCATATTTTTGATTATAAATAGTCATTGGAAAGATAAAAAGATTTACTACATCATAGTAATTTTTTTATAATTTTTAGACATTAAATAAATTAAATTATTTATGACATAATAATGATGCAGCGATGACATCATTATTTGATGATTTAAATAAAATGGAAAGACAATGTAAAATCTATGAACTACACTTGGCCAAAACCAATTGGATGAGTGGATTTCGAACCCTTATCACCTTATCCACGAATTATATCAATGTGGGACCTTTTAAAACCGAAACACATTTTCAAATAAAGTAATATTTCTTTACTTTCCAAAAGTGCCCCTCCTCTCCTCTTATAAAAGGCCCCCACCTCTACCTCATTTCACACACTTCTCAAGCCTTTGGCTCGGACAACCCCTACCCATTTACTCTCTCCACATCCCTATCCTCATCCTAGAGGATTCCCTTTGGGCAGAATCCTTTCAAAGGAAGCCTTTAGGCTCAAATCAAAAGGAGTTACACTTTTAAAGGTAATTCTTTCTCTCATGTTCATTTGTTTTATTTTGCTTCTCCAACCCCCTAAACTCTTTTTATTTACTTATTTTGTAACAACACCAGTATATTCAATATACAAGGATGTTGTTATAATATTTATTTGAGCTACACTCTCACAAAACTACATCAAATGGTTAAAGAACATACAGTTTCCATGGATGGCGAAATTCTGCCTCCCGAAACGATGATTGTTCAACACTCATTTAACACCTTCAAAGGTGGCCATTATGATGTCACTATTTTTATATATGATATATAATATGTTTATGTTTTCCTTAAGCTTCTGTTTTTTTCATTTTGGGCATACCTTTATGGTTTCCATTATGGGTAAAACACGATATCTTCATTTTAGGAAGTGCGGACTACCGCCCCCTAAAAGTGATTTGATTCGTTAATACCATATGTGGGATGTGTAAAGGATAAAGTTAATGATATTATATATGTTATTATACTGGAATTATAATATACTCTTATATCATTATGATTCCATTCCAGAAAATATGAAATAGAAATGGAAGTAGCGTTCATGCGTACGTACGGCTTACCGTCTCCATGAACGGTGCATTTCATTTCTTACCTCTAAATGATTATGTAATATTATAAATGCATGTAAGTACTGGATATATATGACATATATGATATCTACATCATGAATACCATTATGGATATAATGAACCTTTGACCAAATTAACAACATGTAAGTGTAAGAAGTCTATTTTTGACTTAAGAACCAAATACCGACAAAATGAACATTATTAACTTAACTGATTACATGATGTTCATAACATGGTATAAAAGGAATAATGAACTTGAAAAAGATTCTTAAGAAATTAGATATTAACTCAAGTTTATTATTCAGGAGATTAAGGAACGGTCGGGTCAAGTCGGATACGAGGTATGGGACTTCGTCTCAATCTCCTTTCGTTGAGGCATATTTTATTTTATACACAACTTTCTTTTATACGGTGTATAAACCACTTTGACTTTTACGTTTATTCAAAAGGAATCTTTTTTATACAAAGCGTTTACTAAACGACAAAAGGGAATGTTTTTGTCGTACGTATGCGGCGACAACGACTTCTCCGCCGTCATGACCGTTATTTGAGTTTCGGCTTCCTCTACAAGCCATACCTTCTTTTTAAAAGAAAAATAAATACCATGTTTTACTTTTATTTTATTTTAGTATTGAAAATGGTTTTCATAATGTTTTTATATCAATTTGTTGTATTGATATCTCGTGATTGAAATGTGGAAATGTTATGTTTCTTTTATGCATGTTTTATGTGATATGATTATGTTATGGTTCTTGGGCATTATTATGAAGACGGGTGGTTCCATGATAAACTAAGGGCGGGTGAGACCGTTATAGCTCTCCAATGCATTGGGTAACGCGAAGGAGTGAAACGTTAAGGTTTCTCCGAAGAGATTTTAGGGAATATACTGTGATGGGTATTCCAAACGTAACCAAGAGGGTTACTCCCTACGTAAGAATGTTATGAATGCCTCAAGTTACCTTTATGTCTTATGATTTCTATGATTTATTCATGATTTTATGAGGTATGTTAAAGTGCCTATGTTTTATGGGTAAAGTATGATTTCATTCTTATGTATATATGAACTCATGTTTCCTTTCCATGTTTCTTTTATAACCCATACTGAGTTTTTATGCTCATCCCAAGTTTTTGAAATTTTTTTCACAGGTCAAGGGAAAGGTACATGATAAGATGATAGAGTCAAGGATGTGTCAAGAAATAATCCATGTTTTATTTTAAATGTGTTTCCATTGATGGGAATGAAGAATACTATCTTTATGTAACCACTTTGTTTATATGTGGAATGTAATGCAAGTTTTATGATCTAATTCTCTAAAACTCTAAACCCGAAAAGATCCTCAATGTGTAATCTTGTAATAACTCAAGATTAAGTAAGGTTTAAGGCTGGGGCCTTATATGTACAGAGGACTATCGCCTCATGAAGAGATGTGATTCATTCATGCTTTACATGGTATATATTTATAACATCTCGACCAAGGTGCCAAAAACTGGTGCCACGATCTGGTAAGTCACATGACCTCAATCATGCCTCTCCATATTCTAGAGGCTACCAACTAGTAGTGAGGGTTCAATATATCAATATGGGGAGACTATACCCTCTTTATCAAAGAAACACAATAATGGAAACAAATAAACAATAATCAAATGACAATAAAAATTACTAATATAATACCAATATCACATGATGACCAAAATAGGAATACAATATCCAAAAATAAACAGTATATATGCCATTCCATAATAAGTGTCAAGTGTCTAATGCAAAACCAAAATAAGGACATTGAAACTCCCAAGCGAGTCTTGATACCAAGTCTGGTTCCCTCATCCATGATCCATATCAGCTCATACATCTAATATAAGGATCTTTCCTTTATCTTTTTTTTCAAACAAGAAGTCTATTCAGGTACCAATCAGGCATCCCAGGTATGGTGTACGTAAAACTTAGTAGGACACAACCAATAGTGTCTAAAACAACATCTATTCAACAATAGTGTATGGATTTGTATAAATAATAAAGTACAATGCATAAAGTAAACAGTTACCACATTCCATTATTCATTAATTAAGCACATAAATCCCCATGTTCATGATGAAACCCATAAAATCAATAACATCCTCACCCCGTGTGGGAGTCTGAACTATCTTCAAGGGATATCACATATCATAATACCATAGTTATCATTTATCATTTCATTTAAATTCATATAAAGACCATTTGGAACCATAGTCCAATTCCAATAACATGTGTGTAGAATTTCATGTCCAGTCAGTCCATGTTCTACACCCCATGGGTGTTTGGATAATCAGTCCATGTCTCATACAACAATAATCACATGCATTCATTGTGTCTAGAACATCATGGATAGAACCCTGTGGGTATTTAGAGCATTAATCCATGTCCCACACCCAATTTCCCAATCATTCAAATTTATCACATATATCATATTCTATAAGTTTAATTAATATTAACCCTCACATCAACATTTCACATAACGGTATACCATTTCAACTATCAAATCAAACATAATTCTATAATTTAATCACATAAAGTAATATGAGAAATTCACCATTAAACCATCTATCAATATTTAATTAAAACCCATTAACTCTTCAAGGTTATGAAACAACCCCCTCAATTCCCATTATCAACCAATTAAATATTCCTTCAATTAACCAATTACAAAATCCCATTAACCATCAATTTCATGATCACAATTCAACAAATTTAAATTTTCCCTAGTTTGACCTAATTCATTATCACATGGAAATTAAATTTAATAAATTCAATCTATAATGAAATTTCCCAATCATGGTAATTGAAATTTCATAATTTCATAAATTTAATTAAATCAAGACTATTTGATTTTCAATTTATAACACCCACCTCAAGATTTTTTATGGACACTAACCAACAGAAATCCCTAAATTGAAGTGGAACGTTCAATTGAAAAAGATAGATCCAAAACGTAGATCCATGAAAAAATATTAGATCCATGAAAACCAAGATCTAAAACATCAACAACAAAAGAAATCATCCCTTCAAAATATGTGATAAAGATGGGAGGGAGGGAGGAAACCAATAAGGATTATAATATCTTCTCAGGAGGGGTGACGATTCTTCAATATGGTCTTTGATTCACCAAGAATAGAGTTTGGAAGGCCTTTTAATCCTCCTAGAGGCTTTAAAAAATTCAGGAATGAGTTTAGGTCCGAGTGGGGGAGATTTTGGATTAATACCAAGGGTTTTAAATTTTTTGGTTGATTAAAATCTTATGTGCACAGTTTTCAGTATGGGGCACATAGTTTTCCTTAACTGTGCACCTTAACTATTTACCTCACCTAAGGGGTTGCACAATTACTATTTAGAGGGTGTAGATTTTTCCAAACCATGCAATAATTAGGAAATCCCCCTCTACCTGGGGTTGCATGTTTTGCTGGGGTAGGGCGTACAGTTCGGGAAAACTATGCACCAATCGTGCACTACCCAAAAACCATTTAAAAAAACTCTAATTTCACCTGAAATCTCCTCAAAGTAAAACAAAAACAAGATATACTCAAAACAAGGAAAAATAATACCTATAAAAAAGCCTTATAAATATCTATAAAAGTTTTGGATCTTACAATCTCCCCACCTTATAACAGATCTTCCAAGAGCTGCACTCCCAATCATCTCTAAGATTCTGAGGTAAAAATATCAGGCCACTGAGCCCTAATATCCACTTCTCTATCCCATGTTTCCTCTTGAACATGCCCATGTTTCCACAATACTCGAACTATCAATATGGTCTTTCCCCACAACACTTTCTCATTATGATCCAACACATGTATTATATGCTCCTCAAAGGATGCACCTACCTCAATCTCAATATCATCCACATCAATCACATGAGAAGGGTCAAAGTGATACCTCCAAAGTTGTGACAAATGAAAAAAATCATTCTTAAAAATATACCAATGTGGAATATCCAATTAGTACACCATAAGAAAAATTCCTTCCACAACCCCAAAAGGTCCAACAAACCTGGGTCCCAAATTTCCCTGCCTCTATATCCTGCGGTAACCAAATCTAGGTGACACCCAAAGAAATACATGATCACTCTATGTAAACTCTAGGGGTCTTCAATGTCTATCATCATATGAATTGTTCATACTTTGAGTTGTAGCCATACATTTACGAATTAGCTAAACCCACTCTAATGTATCCTTCATGAGACTCGGTCCCAACAACTTGAACTCACCTTCCTCTATCCAATATAATGGTGATCTGCATAGCCTACCATAAATAGCCTCACATGGTTCCATCTGAATAGTTTCTAGATAACCGTTTTATAAGAAAAATACACAAATGATAAAAAATTCTCCCAAGAAACACCAATGTCTAGAACACACACTCGTAGCATATCCTTAAGCACCTGGATATTACACTCTAAATTCCCATCTGTATGTTGGTGAAAATCCATATTTATAAATACTTTCATACCAAGAACTTTCTAAAAACATTTCTAGAATTGTGAGGTAAAATTCAATTAAAAGTATGAAACTATACTTTGGGTAACCCCGTGTAGAATTAAAATCAACTGAATGTACATATCTTCCAATCTATCCACTAAGAAAGACTCTCGTATATGAAAGAAATGTTCTAATTTTTTCTATCTATCCACAACCACCCAAATAGAATCATTCTTCTGAGGCGTTATCAGGATACCCAAAAATATTACATTTTAACACCACCCCAGTTACACTCTAGAATAGAAAATGGATGTAGTAAACCAATAGGTCATTGGTGCTCGACCTTTACCTATTGAAAAGTGTAGCATCATGTCACGAACCCTGCAATCTCTTTTTTTCAAGCCCAACCACCAATATTATTAACATAGTTAACCATACTTTTTGATCAAACCTGGATGGACTACCCACTTTGAGGTATGAAATTCATGCATCATCTCCTCCCACATACTCATAGGCACAACAACCCGATTCTTGACCTAGATTATATTTTATTCATCTATGGTCCAATCTAAAGGTGACCCCCACTTTATAGGATTTCTCTCAAGGCCAAAAATTCTAGATCCTTATAATACCTCTCCCTGATCTAGATCAAAAGTGTAGACTCCATTGAAACTAATATGATACTCATCTACTTTTGAACCTCCTGAACCACTACATGTATCTCAGATAGTAAAGTCATTATCTTCTACTTAGAGTTAGACTCTTAAACTGACTGAGTCTGAGTTTTCATGCTAAAAGAATCTGCAACACTATTTCCCTTCCTAGGAATATATTCTATCTCAAAATCAAATGAAAAAATACACTCATCCAACCACTTCTATTGGATATTAAAATCACATTGGGAAAAAATATACTTTAATTTATTATGATTAGCATACACGGTAAACTTTTCAACCAACTGATAATGATGCTAACACTTAAATGCATAAACAATTGAAGCTAAATAGAGGTCATATGCAATGTAGTTCTATTGATGCATCCTCAACTGTCATGAAATATACACCACAACTCAATCTCCCTACATTAACGTTGATCTATGACCGATCCCATATGCATAATAGAATAATATATACTCATCCCTTAGCTTGGGTAGGATCAAGATCGGTGCGGTAGTCAAACACTTCTTCAACTCCCAGAAAGTGTTCTCACATGATCTAGAATATTCAAGCATAACTCCCTTCTTGGTCAAGCCTGAAAGTTGTGCATCCAAGCTAGAAAAGTCCTTGATGAACCTCTGATAATATCCTACCAACATAAGAAATTTACGGATATCAAAAACATTTTTGGGATGCTCTCAAGAAACAACTACTTTGACCTTCTCTAGGTCCACTAACACACCTTCTTCCAAGATGATGTGACCCATGAAATGTATATGATCGATCCAAAATTGTCACTTAGATATATTGGCATAAATATATTGGTCTTTCTGTGTGCTCAAGACATTGTCAAGATGTTGGGAATGATATTTATGAGTCTTATAGTACGACATGAATTCATCGACAAACACTACTACAAACTGAACCAGGTATGATTGAAATATTCGGTTCATCAAGACCATAAACACTAATTGTGCGTTCGTCAGCTTGAACGACATCACAATGAACTCATAAAGGCCATACCTACTTTTGAAAGTAGTCTAAGGTATGTCAAAATATCAAAATATCAGATGATGATACCCTAATATTAATTTTATCTTTGAGAAAACACAAGCTCCCCTTAAATAGTAAAATAGTTCATCGATACATGGAAGAGGATATCAGTTCTTCACTGTTATCTAGTTAAACTTATCATAATCAATACACAAAAACAAATTCTAGGAAGCCTTCTTTGAAAACAATTTTGGAGAACCCCAAGGAGACATACTTGGATGGATAAAACTCTTATCCATCATCTCATCTAGTCGAGTCCTAATATCTAGAATCTCTATTGTTTTCATTATGTATGGTGGAATAGAAATTGGCTCAACTTTAGGCATAAGATCAATTGTAAATTTAAAATCTCTCTCATGTGGAATCCCTAAGAAGTCCATAAGAAACATGTTCTAAAACCTATCCACTATGTGTGGAAATATGTCATGCTTTAGACCTCTTTCATCTATTAAAAACTTGCAACCTGGGTTGTGAGCTCCTCTAGTTGTTGATAAATTACCCTTGTATGACCTGCTCAGATATCCCACTCTCCACGATGTATATAACTGTCACCCTCAAGAGACATAAAAGTCAATCTCCTATGGTAACAATCTACGTGGTCTTGGTATGCTACTAACCAGACCATACCCATGATCAAGTTAAAACCTAACATATCCATAATGTAAAGATCCTAGATGAAATAATACTCCCCAACATCGAAAGAATATCCCTTTCATAAGAAGATATCTCTCAAACCTACTCCAAATGGTTTACTGATCGTCATAACCCTGCTCACAAGCTCTACTTCCAGACTCAACCTATTCACAAGTTTTGTAGATATAAAAGAATTAGAGGCACCAATATCAAATAAGGCACTTGTTATCATAGAAGATACAATAATAGTACCTTTAACTATTGATGGTCTAGAATCGTTATCCTCAAGTGTAGGATAAACTAAATGAAACTTTCATACCCCTATTCCCTATGATATAGCATGATTCCCCTGAGCTGCACCAATATGCTGATATAGGATCTCTTTACTAGAAGTACCACGTCCACTGCCTTAATCACCAGGACCTGTAGAAATCCAACTGCTAGCTGATACGGTGTATAAGACCCCCTTCCTATACTCTGGTTCAGAATAGCTGCTCCATCATTATCCATCTATCATGGGTTTTTATAGAACCTCTATAGATGTATCATCTTACCATAATCTTGACACTCAACTGGAGGTTATGGACAATGTCTACGAAAGTGACCCAACCTACCACACCGATGGAAGAGCACTTAAGTATGATCTTGAGTAACTGATACTTTCCATGGACACTCTTCTTTCCACTAATCTGGTCAACATTCTCATAGAGATGCTTCCTACTCTCAGAAGACGTACCTCCTGGTCATCCAACAGAAACAACTTGTCCTCCACTAGAATCTTCCTCCAGGTTCCTCTCAGATATGAGAGCTTAATCCACTAGATCAATAAAATTATTTAATTGAAATATGTTAAACTTGGAGTTAATATCATATTTAATCCCATCATGAAAATGTATTTTCATTGTTGTTTCATCCCCTGTTAGCTGGAGAAAATCATTGAAAGTCAGTAAAGTGACTAGAATAGTCCATCACAAACATACTCCTTTGGGTAATCCTCATAAACTCTACTTCCCTATCCTTCCTAAGTGTATTAGGGTAAAAAATCTCCAATAACTTATCCTGAAAGTTCTTCCACTCCATACTATTCAATTTTCCATCCTAAGTTTAGATGTACCACCATTGCTTCACCTGACCACACAACATATAAGCATCCAGTTTGAATCACTTCTTAGGTAGAGTCTCTATGTGGTCAAGAATTATCTGGATAGACTCAATCCAGAACTTATCTACCTTAGGTCCACCATCTTTGATAAACTTGGGAGGGTGTTTCAACTGAAACTACCATGTAAGGGCAGACATACTCTTCCCAACCAACCCTGATTATCTTTTCATAAATTTCATGAAGTGATTAAAGTTCTCAAAGAACTGATCTCCATCTCCCTCACCCGACACTATTGGTGCCTCAGGTTCCACTACTGGGGTATCATCTCCAACCATAACCTCATTAAATCCTCAAAAAATAATTATCATGGAGGAATATCTCTACAATACCAAACACACATATTAGGACACATTTCACAACATTTACACAATTACAGGGATTCACATAAATCAATAACAAGTCAACCCCAAAATCCCTCCACATGGTCAAAACCAAGGAACTATCACTACCCTTAACCATACTACATCTAGGTCATGGTTAACAAATGGTACACACATTCACATCATTCAATTTTCTCACTAGACACCCATTTTAAAAATCGTGCATTATTTATAACTTTAAATTTCATATTAAAAACATTTTTCATTTAATTACACAAGAAAAGAAATGCATTTTCATTTAACCACTTACCCATAACCTTATTTTCCTATGAATTCCTAAATGATGCATGTAACATAATAGTCCTAAGTTCCTAGAATTATGCATGCATACTCAACCCTCATTCCATTCCTGTTCATAAGTAAAATCTTAGTCAATTTCAGAAATAACAATCACATCAAAAAATAAGTGCATCACTCAAGGTGAAATAAAATTCAAATGTAACAACACACATCAATAAAAATAATATCATCCCGGGTATTTGGGTTCCCCCTATACATGGGTTTGCTACTCTCATGAACGAGCTCATGTCCAAGACCGAACTCTTCCTAGTGTCCTATCCACATTTCTCAAATATAAATACAAAAGAAGAAAAGAAAACTCCTTTGATATCACTTTGTAACATCCTGGCCCTAGTGCCACACCTTGGCGCCCCAAGATGATTAGTCACATGACCTTGAACACACCTCCCAATACACCAGATGCTACTGAATATCAGAGAGAGTCCAATATATCAATGTGGTGAGATTTTACACTCTTTATCAAAGAAGTAAAACATTGAAAATAAATAAACAATAACCAAATGAAAAAACCATTACCAGAATAATACCGATATCACATGATGACCAAAATTAAAGTACAATATCCAAAACTAAATAGTAGATATGTCATTCTATAATAAGTGTCAATTTTCTAATGAAAAACGAAAATAACAACACTGCCACTTCCATGTGGGTCCTGAAACCAAGTCCAACTCCCTCATCCATGATCCATCCTGAATCATCTATCTAACATAGATCTCTTTCCCTTATCCTATCCTATAAACATAAAGTATGTTAGGGCCCCAATAAATTAGACCAAGTAGGGTTTGAGTACAACTTAGTAGGAACCCACCAATAACGTATAAAATAATATCCAATCAATGATAGTTTATGTATCTATATAAAGAATAATATACAATGCATAAATTAAATAGTTATAAAATTTCATTATTCCTCAATTAACCACATAAATCACCAGGTTCATGATGAATCCTTTACAATCAATACGCAATTCATCCCATGCTAGAGTCTAAACTATCCAAAGGGATATCACATATCACAATACCATTCTTATAATTTATAATTTCATTTCAATTCATATCAAGACCATTTGGAACCATAGTATAACACCAATCTCATAGGCATAAAACACTGTGTATAATATCTTGTGGGTATTTGGAGAATCATTACTTTTCCCACACCCCATGGGTATTTGGAACATCAGTCCCTATACCATAAAATTATAATCATTTTCATGCATTTGGGTCTAGAATGTCATGACTAGCACCCCATGGGTATTTGGAGCATCAGTCAGTGTCCCACACCCCATTTTTCAATCATTAACATTTATCACATATATCAAATTCCACAAGGTTAATCAACATTAACACTCCCATAAACATTTCACATCATGGTATACCATTTCAACTCTTTAATGAAACATAATTCTTTAGTTTAATCACATGGAAAAATATGACCAATTTACCATTAAACCATATATCAACATTTAATCAAAACCCATTAACTCTTCAAGGTTATGCCAAATAACCCTCAGTTACCATTATCAACTAATTCAATATTCATTAAATTAACCAATTTAAAAATCCCATTAAGTCCTCAATTTCATGATCAAAATTTAAAAAATCTCAATTTACACAAGTTTAACACAATTCATTATCACATTGAAATTCAATTCAATCAATTCAATCTCTAATACAATTGCCCAGTCATAGAAATTGAAATTTCACAATTACATACATGTAATTAAATAAATATTATGAGATTTGAAATTTAGACCACTAACCACTATATTGTTGACAAATGATGGCCAACAGAAATCCCCAAATTGAAGTGGAATATTCAATTGCACAATGAAGAACGATATTTAGATCTAAAATCTAGATCCAAGATCAAACGGATTATATCCCTGAAAACCTAGATCTAAATCATCACCAATGGAGGAAATCATCCCTTAAAAATATGATAGAAATGTGTGAGAGAGGGAGGAAACCAATCGGGATGAGAATCTCTTACCAGGAGAGGTGTATATTCTTCAATTTGGTCTTCAAATCATTAATAATTGAGTTCAAAAGGCCTTAAAATCCTCTTGGAGGTTTCAAAAAATGATTAAATGAGTTTTGGTCTGAGTGGGGGTGATTATGGGTTAATATCATGGGGTTTGGGATTTTTTTAATAATTTTTTTGGGGATTAAAACCCTGATGCATGGTTTCCTATATGAGGTTCATGGGTTTCCTTAATTGTGAACCTTATCATCTACGAGCCTCACTTGAGGCGGTGTGCAGCTACTCTTAAGAGGGTGCACAATTTTCCAAACTGTGTGCCAAATGTGCAATCCCCCTCTGCCCAGGGTTTCTTGATTTGCTGAGGGCAAGGCGCACAGTTTTGAAAAAATGTTCACCAAATACGCACTTCCCAAAACCTCTTTCAAGAAAACTCCAATTTCGCCCAATATCTCCCCAAAGTAAAACCCAAACAATATATAATCAAAACAAGGTAAAATAGTACATGTAAACAGGTCTGAGGGATCTCCAAAAAAGGGTAAGATATTATAGTATTAATGATGGATTTAATAAAAATATGTGATATTAATATCATAAAAATGATTCTATAATGATAAAATATAATATAGTTTTATTTCTTTAATCTTACAAGAAAATGAAAATAACATTCAAGCGTACGTTCAACCTACCGTCTCCCTGAATAGGGTAATTCATTTTTCTATCACAACTTTTTATGAATGATAATAAATATGTATATAAATAATATATATTATTTTTAAATAATTATTAACATTATGGAAATTATGGGACCATTATCAAAGTATAAGGACCGAGACTACTAAACCAAAACATGCTTGGAAAATGAAGCAGTTATCATCAAGAACAGTGATTTTAATAAAAAATTATTAATAAATGTGTGATAAAATGATATAAAAAATCATACAAGATATGATAGATATATGTTTATCTAATAAATATATAATAAATTCATATTTATTATATATTAGGTTTTAAAATGAACAAATAAATTCAATACTTCAGATAAGGGATTTTTGTCTCACTTTTATTTCTATTGAACACATGCATTATACACCATTTATTTCTATTAGGTTTTGTATATACTACCAAATAATGTATTTTATAAGTATTATCCTAAATATTATGGTGTTTATATATCTATGTAATTTTATTTCTTTCAGGGGGCGTACAATTCGACTAATTACAAATTGGTAAGAGTTTATTTTCAAAATCTCATCATTATTTGGGATTGTTTCTATTTAATTATCCACTAGGTAATATTTATCTTTAATGTACATATTTTCTAAAAATGTTTTCAAAAAAGGTTTCTAATATTATCCTATTAATTTTTAAAGACATTTTTACCAGGTTTTACTTTTTACAAAATGGTTCGAAAGTAATGTTTTTGTCATTTTCTAAACAAGGCTGTTGTGAATTTTCAAAAAAAATATAAAAGGAATGTTTTTAACATATAAAAAAATAATGGATTTTCTTGATTTTATGATGGATTAATGTATTAGGGAATCTTTTAAATCTTTACATGCTTATTTTTAGAAAAAATATTTTCCTTTATAATTTACATACTTTTTAAAAGAAATAATGATTTCAAAAATGGGAATGATATTTTATTGAAGAATTATTTCAAGTGATATTTCAAAACAATTTTCCATCTAAGATAAAATTATTTAATGTTACTTATTCTTTAATATAGTTATTATTCATGGATACTATCCCTATCATTTCCATGGTTGGTTTATATTTACAATGGAATAATTTTTATGAAACCTATTTCATTTATCTGGGTTATGTTATGTGGAATTATTGTGGAAACCATTTCTTTACATGAGTTATAATATAATGAATGAATTATGTTATTGTGGAACACATATGTATAATTTAATTTTATAATTTGTGGGACCTATATGTCCCTATAATGCATTGGGTAATGATTAATATTCCATGAGTTTAAAGGCTACACAGGTGGTCATCCCAAGCCTGCAACAAAAACGGTACATGGGTGACCATCCCAAGTATGAACAAAGAGTACATGGGTGGCCAGTCCAATACCAAATAAAAAGGGTACATGGAAGGTCATCCCAAGCCCTAAGTAGGTACACAGGTGAATATCCCAAGCCTAATATGTTATGAATGTTGTGGTAGGTATCCTTGACATAATATTTTATTAGATTATGTGTATGCCAAATATTCCATGTCTTATTCCATTATTATACTCACATGCCTCATGTTTTTTGATTATCTGATTATTCATATCTTATGAACTAAAAATATTTAATTCTATAATTCAATATTATGATCTTTGATATACAGGTTATCCTTTTCAAATGTGATTCTCATGTTCTCATACTCCTATACTCATGTTATTCTTATGTATCTCCCATGTTTACCCTTAATGTGTATTTAAGATCAACCTTTCTTATGTATCTTTTCTCCAAGTTATGAATAATTTTTTTAAGTAGGATTATTAAAGTGGAATATTATTATGGAATATGTTGATGATATTTCACCAAACTAGAAGAATTTGTTCCAAGTTTCCAAAGGCACTAAAATGTTATGGTACTCAGGTGTGTATTTGTATAATGCAATGAATATTTATCTAAAAAGATGTAATATCCATGTATGAGAAGCCTGAGATGTTATAAAAGCGTACTTATTTTCATTTTTTATCTAAAAAAAACCGCTCTGGTCTTTTATGTAAGAATGTGCTGCATCAACCTTTATTGATCAAACAGAGACTTCTTAGAAAAATTCTTCCGATAACTTCATCCATGGACCTTATCATGTGATTATTTTAGATCTCTACTATTGTATGAAAGTTTAAAATTTTACCTTGGATCATGAGAATCCTATTTATTTTAGGAACATGAATATCGACACAACATTGTATGACTGAAGGAATGTTTTCCTGACATTGTTAAGGAAACTTTCTTCACCTCCTCCAGTATTACATAATAAAGGCATTCTTAACAACTTTAAAAACTCTTTGTCACATTTTTAACAAAAATTTTCAAAAAAATATATGTTAAAAAAACATTCAAAACTTGTTATAAAAACAACCCAAAGGATATTAAGTATTTTATGGTAAATTCTTCAACTCAACACACTATGTTTCCTTGGGATCCTTTGTAATACAATTTGATGAACTTGAAGCTAAGGGTTTGTTTGAAAGTTCATTTTTAAAAGAATGAAATGGAATGGAGTGGTTTCACATTAGAATCCATCACTTGGGATATTTATATATGTGAAAGTGGGATGACCATTAATGGGCTTACAAGACATCTATTACCCCCTAACCAAATTTTTTCCAACCCCCCAAATTGAGAGGCGAATGATATATAGAATTTATTATTTTAAATTAATTATAATATTTTAAAAAATATATAAAAAACTAGATAAAAATTATAACTATAAATTTAAAATTTATAAAAAAAATTTATTTATTTCATTTATTTTTTGATTTTTTTCAAATAATCATTTGATTAGATCATTACATTCCATTATAGAACTTCCAAGCAGTGGAATATTTAATTCCATTCCTTTATATTTTAATTTATTTCATTCAATTTTCATTAATGAAAACTTTATTATATCTCATAAAAACATAAAAAAATACCCTAAAGTGTATAGAGGATTTTAGTTCATAAAATATTTACATTTTTTAATAGGAAGCGAAGAAAGTATTTTCACCATTAAATATAAAAAATATAATTTTCATTATACTAAAGTAAAAGAGAAGAAAATAATCATATCATTTGTTGAAAATATCATGAGATGAGTTTTATAAATGATTCATAAAAAAATATATAAAATTTTTATAGGATAATGAATGAATTAATGGATGGTGTATCCTACAATACCTCCCTAAATAAAACCATGTATTTTGAATCATTTTATGGTTCAAGTTTTCTATCCCTCGAGGATGGTTTTCTTGACTAAGCATTGTGACCATGATGATGATGTCGACCCATTATGAGGTTAGATCAAGAGGATTTATTTCTTGTTGTGAGCATATCAAGCCCTATTTTTCTTTCTCCTCATCTATTTATTTCCCTTTATATTCCACCCTCAACCCACTTTCAAAATGACCCCACCATTACAATTGTAATATAATGCCCTGAGTCTTCTCTTACTGACTCAGTGGTCTATGTAATTTATTTTTATAAAAGTAATTGACAAAGTATACAAAACAAAACACAAAAGAGAACCTTTTACTGGTCTAGGTTCTGGAGGATTAGACAACACCCACTACTAAAAATAATATCTATACCAACGGTTTTGGGAAAACCATTGGTATAGTTTACTTATATGGACCTATACCAACGATTTGGAAAAAACCGTTGGTATAGGTCATTAATATGGACATAAACCAACGGTTTTGGACAAACCGTTGGTTTATGGGGGACCTATACCAAAGGTTTTCCCCAAAACATTGGTATAGGTCCCCCTATACCAACGGTTTGTCCAAAACCATTGGTATAGGTCCCAAAATCAAAGAATATATACCAACGGTTCTCAAAACCGTTGGTATAGGTCTATACCAACGGTTTTGAGAACCGTTGGTATAGTTATGTGTATTGTTTATGAAATATTCTTACAGAGAACATTATGTATATAAAAATTTAAAAAATTTATGATAATATATATATATATATATATATATATATATATGAAATTATGTTCACAAAAGTCAAGTTAGGTTAGTGGTTAGGTCATTCAATCATAAAACGGAGGTACTAGGATCAAAACCAACGTAATGCTTCTTTTTTGAAACACATATAGCAATGGTTTTATGGAACCGATGGTATAGATTTTTCATATTACATATACCAATAGTTTTGAAAACTGTTGGTATAGGTCTATACCAATGGTTTTTCCAAAACTGTTGGTATATACCTATCCCCACGGATTACTAGCCAACGATTCTCCAAACCGTTGGTATAGGATATACCAATGGTTTGGAGGCATATACTAATGGTTTCAAACCGTTGGTATAAGGTATTTTTCTAGTAGAGACCTTATGTTTATCAGTGTTGAACAAAAATAGATCAAGTTCCTACTACACTTCCACGTGTTCTAACCCCAAAAGCAATGACATCTGGATTTGAACTTATAAGATACCTGTGAAAAATCATTTTAAAATAAAGGGTGAGCATTAAATTTCCCAATAAGAGGTTTTGAAATAATTGAAATAATTTTTAGGAAATATTTATTTGAAAATAACTTTGGTAAATGATTTTTAAAATTCATTAGATAATAACATAAAAATAATTTTCAAAATATCTTCTGAAAACTTAATTGAACTCCTTTACGCTTTAAAAAACTATATCATTTTTTAAATTACTTACATTAAAAAAGTTTTTTAAATATAATCCAGTGATTTTAGAAAACATATCGCAAGCTTTTGAAAATAAAAAAAATGTTGTGGAAACTTGAAACATTGATGGTTATCTTAGGCCTACCCACTTGTTGAGGAATTGGGTTCGCTCCCTAATTCCCTACCATATTTACAACATTAAAGTGTTGGGTTTTATAAAAACTTTTAAGATTTATTTACATATATATACATTTTTACAAGAGTTTTAACTTTAAATATATATATTTATATATATATAAAATCATACATGGAATAAAAATTACCACTTTCATTTATATATAATTATATAAATTATAATATTCATTGTAAATTACATGTTCAACTTGGTACGACCAAATCTTATGCTACTTAAACATTGCATAACCACATAAATGAGTAATTATTATTCATGTACATAAAATTTCATTTTTAAACCCATAAAAATCCATTTATGAAAAGTTTATTCAATACTCATGCATATATCTATATACATTTGCATGCATAAATTACATGATAACAAAATAATCAATGTATGGCCATAAAAAATCAATAAATGAAAATAAAAATTACAAAAGATTTATTAAAAACACAATTTAATACATATAATTACAACCATGAGTTAAATCACAAGTTAATATTTAAAAATAATTCATTTCAATTATAATTTTATTGGAAAATATATTAATTATAGGTTATGAAAATAATTAAAGTTAGATCTATTTATAATTTTTAATTCTAACTCAAACTGACAGAATGATTTCAACCCTTATAAAATAAACTTGAAAATAAATCCCTTACAAAATCTTAAAATTAAAACATTAAAGTAACTAAAGGCTGAATTATAAAATAAAGTATATAATATTATTATATATATAATACACATCATTTAAAATAAATGATCTATTACTAAAGATCAATATTTCCATAAAAATATAGCAGTATATTCCCTTACGCAAAACCATAAAATAGAAGTTTAAATTTGAAATAAATAAACAAAATTACCTTACCCCAAACCAGATTTAAACATAATTATGATAAAGTAAATAAAAACTTGAAATATTTAATTGAATGAATCACTTACGAGAATTATGGTATATATCCCCTTAAAAATGTTTCTTCTTCATATTGCAATTGCAATAGCCCTCACAAAAACCCCCTGAAGAAGAAAATGGAAAATACTGAAACTACCCTCAATGAAAAAGAGTGAAACTACTCTCAATGACTCCCCATGTCCACCCCTTTTTAGTAATCACTACTTATATATTAGTTTCAAAATACTGCTGATAAACTAAAAAAAATTTATCATACTTATCATACCCCAAAAATGGCCATAGAATAAACTATTTAGAAATTGACAAACCAAAATAAATTCAAAGAATGCAAAGTAGTTCAATTAATAAAACTTGTATTATGTTATACGAAAGGAAAAAAAATACCAAAATGAAAGAAATGAATAACAACTTGTTTTTAGTAGAGGGGAATTTTAAATATACTAATAACAGGACCACTGATTCAATTCAAATTGTCAAAAAATTTTCAAGATGCATCAAACCACAACCACTCGATAAACAAAAGGAATTATTGGAAATCAAAATGAACCAATCATTGAATAAAATGCAAGTTGATGAATAAGTCACCTAAACCAAATCTAGAAATCAGATTCGAATATACAAAAAAAAAATAAACAAAAACTACTTGAAAAACTAGATGACATGAGGCAAATACCCAAAAAGATAATGTCGTTTTTCCAAAATCATGTTCAAAGAACCTTTGCGATCACGATTCGGTTAGCGAAGCTCGACGACACTCGATATAGACTCAAACTAAATCCCTATGTTCATCTGAGAATAGTTTAACCTTGCTCGACCTTCCTCCTTGCATGGAGATCTCGCTCGGACCTGCATCAAATTCAACTTGGTTAAAAAATGAATCCATAGATATCAATCGGCTCAAACTTCATATCCTACGAATTTATCTCAAGAAGACCTTGACTCATGACTTTTCTCAGACACAAAAAAATGAAGAAACCCCTGCTCGGTTATCCTATTCATGAACCCTAAACCTCGATTTCTCTCTAACTCAGTTTTCATTTCATTTTTTAATCATTTCACATTCATTTTATAAACATTATTTTCATTGTTTTTTTAATAATCCTTTACTCATAATTTTTATAAAAACGATATATACATATCATATTAAATTTTCCAAATTTATGATTATTAACTTTTCAAATATTATTAATAATTATATGTTCATAATTTATATTTTTAAAATTAATTTTTAAAACACTTCAAATTAAAATAAAATATTGTTTTTATAAATTTTAGGTGCCATAACCATCACTTAATATTTTTTAATAAAAATCATTTTTAAAATGATTTAAAACATGCTGTATTGTGTGCAATAAATATTTTCATCATTTCATTTATTATGTTATTATTATTCTTAAATGAAATAAGTTTTTTTAATTTAAAAATAACATTTATATATTATCTTATAATTCATACTTTGAAATTTGATAAAATATTTTTTTTATGAAAGCTTATTAATGTTAAAACTACTTAAAATAAAAAATTAAATAAAAACACATTTGTAAAAGTAGTATATAAAATTTAATATTAAAAATCATTACTTGAAAATAATGATTTATTATAAAATTATTTAGAAATTATAATTGATGAATTATAATTATAATTTATTTATTGATAATTAAATTACCCATTCACAATTTTGTTTTATTCTAATTATTAATATTGAATCATTTTTTAACTAAAAAAATTAATTAAAAAATTATTTTTACTAAAACTCGGGATTTTACATTCTCCCCCATTAAAATAATTGTTCCCTCACAATTTGTTTGTCAGACTTGAGAAAATTATGAATTTTCAAACTTCAGAATTAAGAAAAACTAAAATTTATAAGGAGAATTAATTTCCTAATGAAAATTATAATGTTTAGATTTGTTTTCTTCAAAATACAACAGTCAATCTCCAAAGTTTTCTAGATTGTTCTTTTGATACCAATTATAACACCCTAAGCCCGCTCTTTCAGACTGAGTTCTTAAAAATGCTATGTAATTTCTTTTATAAAAGTAATTGAAAAATTACATAACACTAAACACAAATGAGGACCTTTTATAGGTCTTGGTTTTGGAGGATTAGACAACACCTTACATTTATCAAAGTTGAACAAAAATAAATAAAGTGACTACTACGCTTCCATGTGCGCTAACTCCAAAAGTGATGACATGTGAATTTGAACTTCTAAGATACATGTGAAAAATCATTTTAAAATAAAGGGTGAGAATTCAGTTTCCCAATAAGAGGTTTTGAAATCATTGAAATACATTTTAAGAAATATTTATTTGAAAATAAATTTGGTAAATACTTTCAAAAATTGTTTAGATAATACCATAAAAATAAATTTGGAAATATATTCTGAAAAGTTAATTGAAATAATTTACGCTTTAAAATACTATATCATTTTTGAAATTACTTACATTCAAAAAGTGATTTAAATATAATCTAGTGATTTTAGAAAACATATTAAAATATTTTGAAAATAAAAAAAACACTATGGTTACTTGAAAATTTAATGGATATCTTAGGCCTACCCACTTGTTGAGGGATTGGGTTTAGTACCTAATTCCCTACCATATTTACAACATTCAAGTGCTAGGTTTTATAAAAACTTTTAAGATTGATTTACATATATATACATTTTCCCTAGAGTTTGAACTTTAAATATATAAATATATATATAATAATATGTGGAATAAACATTCTAACTTTCATTTATATATAATTATATAAATTATAATATTCATTTGAAATTACATGTTCGACCTAGTATAACCAAATTTTACGCTACTTAAACTTTACATAACCACATGGATGAGTAATTATTACTAACATACATAAAATTTCATTCACAAACCCATAAAAATCCATTACTTTATAGTTTATTCAATACTCATTCATATATCTATATACATATGCATGTATAAATTTCATGATAACAAAATCATCGATGTATGTCCATTAAACTTTGATAAATGGAAATAACCATTTCAACAGATTTATTAAATACATAATTTAATACATATTATTACAACCATTAATTAAATCACGAGTTAATATTTAAAAAGAATTTATTTCAATTATAATATTATTACCAAATATATTCAATATAGGTTATGAAAATAATTAAAGTTATATATACATATGATTTGCAATTATAACTCAAACTAAAATAATGAATTAAACCCTTATAAAATAAGTTTGAAAATAATTCCTTTACAAAATATTAAAATTAAAACTTGAAAATAACTAAAAGATAAATTATAAAATAAAGTATATAATATGATTATATATATATAATACATATCATTTTAAATAAATGATCTCTAAATAAATATCAAGATTTCCCTAAAAATATAGTAGTATATTCCCTTACGCAAAACCAGAAAATAGAAGTTTAAAATTTGAAATAAATAAACAAAATTCCCTTACACCAAACCAGATTTAAAAATAATTTTGATAAGGTAAATATAAAATTTAATGATTTAATTAAAGAAACCCCTTATAAAAATAATGGCAGATGACCCCTTAAAACTTATTCCACTTTCTATTGTAATTGCAATAACCCTCATAAAAACTCCTAGAAGTGGAAAATGGAAAATTATAAAACTACCCTCAACGAAAAAGAGTGAAACTACTCTCTACGAATCCCCCTTGAATTCCATCTACAACAAGCCCTGCTTATATAGCAGTTTCAAAATACCACTGATAAACTAAAAAAGGAATCTATCATACTTATCATACCCCAAAAATAAGCATAGAAGAAACTATTCAGAAATTGAAAAACCAGACTAAATTCATAGAATTCAATGTAGTTTAACTAATAAAACTTGTCTTCTATTATGCAAAATAAAAAAAATACCAAAATTAAAGAAATGGATAAAAACTTGATTGTAGTATAGAGGATGTTTTAAATAAACTGATAATATGACCACATATTTGATTCAAATTGTCAAAACATCTTTAGGAAGAATCAAACCACAACCAATTGATAAACAATATAAAATGTTTGAAATCAAAACACGTAGTATTCTATACTGTTTTAAAAATTGAAGTTTGAAGAAAAAAACAAATCCAATAGACCATTCATTGAATAAAACACAAGTGGTTAAATAAGACACCTAAACCGAATCTAGAAATCAGATTCAAATATACAAAATATGAATAAACAAAACCTACTTGAAAAACTAGATGATTCAAGGAAAATATCCCAAAAGAAAAGTTTGTTTTCCCAAAATCAATTTTGAGGCACCTTTGCGATCCAGATTTGGTTGGAGAAGCTTGACTACACATGATCTGGACTCAAACCAAAGCCCTATGTTCATCCATGAACAATTTCACCTCACTCGGACTTCCTCCTCCCAAAGAGATCTCACTTAGACCTACACCAACATCGACATGGTTCAAAAAATAAGCCATAGATGTTGATCGTCATAGGACTTCATCTCTTAAGAACTCGTCCAAAGAATAACTTGACTTGGGACTTCACTTGAAAACCCAAAAAGGAAGAATTCACCTTCTTGTTTATGCTATTCACGAACCCTAAAACCTGATTTCTATCTAAATCTGTTTTTATTTTAGTTTTTTTAATCAAATAATTTTCAATTTTTTATCTTCTTTTCATTGTTTTATTTTAATAAACCTTTACTCATAATTTTTATAAAAATGATAAATATATATATCTATCGTATTAAATTTTAAAAATTTATGATTATTAATTTTAAAAATATTATTAATAATTATATGTTTATAATTCACATTTTTAAAATTTATTTATAAAACACTTCAAATTAAAATAAAATATTGTTTTTATAAATTTTTTGTGTCATAAACATCACTTAATATTTATGTATTAAAATTATTTTTAGAATGATTTAAAATATGTTTTATTACATTCAATAAATATTTTCATCATTTCATTTATTATGTTATTATTATTCTTAAATAAAATAATTATTTCTAATTTCAAAATACCACTTATATATTATCTTATAATTTATACATTGAAATTTGATAAATTATTTCTTTTGTTTTATGAAAATTTATTAATGTTCAAACCATTTAAAATAAAATATTAAAATAAAACCACATTTGTAAAAGCATTATTTAAAATTTAATATTAAATATCATTCGTTGAAAATAATAATTTATTATAAAATTATTTAAAAATAATAATTGATGAATTATCATTATAATTTATTTATTGATAATTCAATTACTCATCCATAATTTTTTTATTCTAATTAACAATATTGAACCATTTCTTAACTAAAACAAAAATAATAATTAAATAATTATTTTTACTAAAACTCAGGATATTACATTCTTTGCCCTTAAAATAATTTTTCCCTCACAATTCGTTTGTTGGACTTGAGAAAATTCTAAATTTTCAAACTTCATAATTAAAGAAAACTAAAATTTATAAAAAGAATTAATTTGCTAATGAAAATTATAATGTGTACATTTGTTTTCCTAAAAAAACAATATCTAATCTCTAATTTTTTCTAGACCGTTACTCTGATACCAATTATAACGCCCTGAGCCTGCTCTTCTGGACTCAGTGCTTAAAAATGGTATGTAATTATTTTTATAAAAGTAATTGAAAATTTACACAACACTAAACAAAATCAATGACCTTTTACAGGTCTAGGTTTTGGATGACTAGAAAACACCTTACATTTATCAATGTTGAACAAAAATAAACCAAGTGATTACTATGCTTCCGCACATGCTTACTCCAAAAGTGACGACATCTGAATTTGAACTTCTAAAATAACTGTAAAAAATCATTTTAAAATAAAGGGTGTGTATTTATTTTCCCAGTAAGAGGTTTTAAAATCATTGAAATACTTTTTAGGAAATATTTATTTGAAAATAACTTTGGTAAATTCTTTTAAAAATTATTTAGATAATAATATAAAAGTATTTTTTGAAATATCTTTTGAAAACTTAATTGAAATCATATACGATTTAAAATACTATATAATTTTTGAAATTACTTACATTCAAAAAGTGCTTTATATATAATCCGGTGATTATAGAAAACAAATTTTGAGCTTTCAAAAATAAAAAAAACATTATGGTAAATTGAAACATTAATGGCTATCTTGGGCCTACCCACTTTTTGAGGGATTGGGTTCACTCTCCAATTCCTTACCATATTTACAGCATTCATGTACTGGGTATTATAAAAACTTTTAAGCTTGTTTTACATATATATAAATTTTCACTAGAGTTTAAAATTTAAATATATTTATATATATATAATCATACATGTAATAAAAATTATCTCTTTCATTTATATATAATTATATAAATTATAATATTCATTGTAAATTATATGTTCAAATTGGTATAACTAAATGTTATGCTACTTAAAATTTGCATAACCACATGGATGAGTAATTATTATTCATGTACATAAAATTTCATTCATAAACCAATAAAAATCCATTTATGTAAAGTTTATTCAATACTCATGCATATATCTATATACATATTCATGTATAAGTTCCATGATAACAAAATCATCAATGTATGGCCATAAAAATTTGATAAATGGAAATAACCACTACAATAGATTTATTAAAAACATAATTTAGTACATTAATTAGAACCATGAATTAAATCATGAGTTAATATTTAAAAATAATTCATTTCAATTATAATCTGATTACCAAATATATTCATTATAGGTTATGAAAATAATTAAAGTCAGATATATATATAATTTTCAATTCTAACTCAAACTGACATAATGAATTAAATCCTTATAAAATATGTTTGAAAATAAATCCATTACAAAATCTTAAAATTAAAACTTGAAAATAACTAAAGGCATAATTATAAAATAATGTATATAATATGAATAAATGATCTCTAAATAAATGTCAAGATTACTATAAAAATTTACCAGTATATTCCCTTACACAAAACCATAAAATAGAAGTTTAAAATTTTAAATAAATAAACAAAATTTCCTTACACCAAACTAAATTTAAAAATAATTTTGATAAGGTAAATATAAACTTGAAAGATTTAATTAAAGAAATACCTTATAAAAATCATGGCAGACAAACCCTTAAAACTTCTCCTTCTTCCTATTTCAATTGCAATAGTCCTAATAAAAACTCCCAGAAGTGGAAATTGGAAAATACTAAAATAACCCTCAATAAAAAAGAGTGAAACTACTCTCGATGAATCCCCCCGGCCATCCCTCTACAGCAAGAACTACTTATATAATAGTTTCAAAATACTACTGATAAACTAAAAAAATAATCTATCATACTTATCATACCCCAAAAACAATCCTAGAAGAAAATATTCAGAAATTTACAAACCAAACTAAATTTAAAGAATGAAAATTAGTTCAATTAATAAAACTTGTCTTATATTATGTGCATTGTAACCACACGGACTCTGAGCCACTCAAATGGTGCCCCATACCTGGTTCACCACATGACCTCAAGCGCATTTTCCCAAACGCCAGAGGCTTCCGACTAGCAGCAAGGGCCTTAGTGAGTCATTTCAGAAACTATGCCCTCATTTGGTATGGTATACAAGGGAAAAGAAATAACATTCAATAGTAGAAGTAGTAACAACATACAATAACTGAAACTAAATAGTAGAAGAAATGAATGTATAGTAATGATGATAATGATGCAGCAGGTACAAGTATCTAAGGAAAATAGCAAAACACAACAATGTGCTGAAATACAACTGAGAAACAAAGCATGAAAAGTAAGCAGTAACTCCAGCAGCATCGCAATCCTAATCTCGGTCCTATTCTCTCCTGCTCCAAAAAGAAATCATATACCTGAAGTAGAGGGTCCACAGTCCCTATCCACACCTGTAACCATATAACCTGTTTAGACCGAAAAGTAGGACCCAAACAGGGTGTAAGACTAATCCCAGTAGGCAACCGCCACAAGATCTGTGCCCTACTGTTAGTGAGCAATATAAAAAAAGTAATTCAAATAAATGTAGCAGTGAAAGAGAAGTACAATAAAGTAAAAAATCCTAAAAATATTCATTCATATTTATTTATTAATTTAATTCAATCATTTAGTTATCAACCAAGGAATCTAGCAAACAACTTTATAATCCCAAAGCATAGAAAATAACACAACAGGTATCTCATCAGACTACCTAAACAACAAGTAGTTCAAAAACCAAGCTTGTTCTTTAGATTGGTGGACTCATCACAATCAACCAAACAATATTCACACTGACTATCTGGGTGGATCATACCGGCAGACCCCTCTAGTCAAATAATCATACAAAGGCACATACACTCTGGGAAGCTCTCACCATCAATTCCCCTACGGTCTTGCAACGATAACTATAGACTCTCTGAGGAAGCACCTACATATAATTCCCCCTGCAGTCTCGATACGTAACTAAGGAAAATCTAAGGAAACATAATGTCTTTTTCCCGTAGATCCTTAGAACGATACTAATTTATAACAGACTCTCTATGGAAGCCCTTAGTTGTCAACTCCCTCTTTAGTCTACCGCACCAGGTTCACACAGCCCTGAACAGTCCTGTCATGTGTAATCGACTATCATAATCCCTAAGTAAGTTCAACAAACTACTTGGATAATAACTAAAATACATCAAAAGCATATAAATAGTGGAGAAAACATGCAATCAATTATATCAAGGCAGGCAAAAAATGCAACAAGGTCTGCCTCATAGGAAACCTAATCCATATGGAGATAAACAACCAAAACAAGGGAAACACCCATGGGGTGATCCTCAAACATGCTAACAAGAAATAATTATTCATCTAATAGCCTCACGCATACAAGAAATCTAAGGCAGATACTAATGCAGGATCAAAACCCTAACCCGAGAAACCCGATACATGGGAATCCGGTACTTTTGCACAAAAACTCAAAGTCATTCAACGTAAGGCAACAAACCACATACCTTGATCCTAGGAGATCAATATACTCGAACCTCGTCCCATGAATCGGCCTAAAATGGAGTAGATCTGCAAAAATGTCTAAAACGTTCAACCTAAGATAACTCTAATAAGAGAAGGAATCCGGATACATGTCCAAAGAAGAACCAAGAACTCACTGCTACGATTCTATTTCAACCGACAGTGTTCGATTTGGATAACCAGTGACAGATCGGTGGTTCAGAGAAGATTCGGCCTCCTCGGACACTCTGGACAGAAAATGGCAAATAAGAAGGCGAAAATAGGGGTTAGACGCGACCCCGGTCCATTTAACAAAAAAAAAGTACACGGTGTGTACTTATGGAGTACACGACGTGTACTTGCCTTTTCCATACTCCATTTTAGGCGGCCTCCAATTCACCCTTACACGGCCGTGTGTATGGCCATGACACGGCCAGCACATGGATTCCAGTGGTATCGAAGTACACGGCGTGTACTCCGAAAATTTCCATATTTTCCTCTTTTTCTCTAAAACTGCCAGAAAAGGGAAAAAACATACATGAAAGAAGATCTGGGTTCTTACAAACTTTCCCCCTTAAAGAAATTCATCCTCAAATTTCCCTAACAAGGTGGCAAAGAATAAACCTTGAACAAATCTGGCCACTGTGATCGCATATCGGCCTCCCTCTCCCAAGTCTCGTCTTGTACACGGCCGTGCTGCCATATCACCCGTACTAGAGGAATAGACCGGCCATGACGTACCTTTTCACTATGATCAAAAATCCTAATAGGATGCTCCTCGAATGATGCATCTTGCTCTAGCTCAACCTCCTTGGGTTGAAAAACATGAGACGAGTCTGAGAAATAGCATCGAAGCTGAGAAACATGGAAGATGTCGTGCATAGCCTAATACCTCTGAGGTAACTGCAACCTATAAGAAACTAGACCGACTCTCTACAAAACCTCAAACATCCAGAAGTATCTCAGTGAAAGATTACCCTGTCTTTTGATCCTCTTGTGTCCCAACCTCGGGGTTACACATAGGAAAACCTGATCTCCGACCTTGAACTCCAAAGGTCGTCACCACTGATCAACATAAGATTTCTACTGATACTGTGCAGTGACCATCCTTTTCCGAATCAACTCCACCTGTTCAGTGGTCTCCTCAACTAGACAAGGTCCCAGCATAGCTGCCTCTCCTACCTCTAGCCAACACAAGGGTGATCGTCACGACCTACCATACAAAGCCTCATAAGGTGCCATCTGAATAGTTTCTTGAAAACTATTATTGTAGGAAAACTCCACTAGTGGTATATGTCTCTCCCAAGAACCTCCCAAATCAAGGAAGCATGCTCGTAGCATGTCCTCCAGCACCTGAATCGTGCACTCTGACTGGCCATCTTTCTGGGGATGGTAGGCTGTACTCAGAAGTACCTGTGTATCCAAAGACCTCTGTAGCCCTTTCCAGAAATGCGATGTAAAGTGGGTGCCCCTATCTGAAATGATAGTACTCGAAACCCCATGCAAGCATAAAATCTCATGAATGTACAACCGTCCAAGCTCATCAACACTGGAGGTATCCTTATTCGGCAAGAAGTGGGCAAACTTCGTGAGCCTATCGATGACAACCCATACCACGTCATTCCCTTGAGGCGATCTCGGTAACCCTGTCACGAAGTCCATCGCGACATCATTCCACTTCCACTCGGGAATGGATAGCTGCTATCAAAGTCCTGCTGGTCGTTGGTGCTCCACCTTCACCTGCTGACAGGCGGAACACCTCATGACAAAACCAACAACATCTCTTTTTATACCTGGCCACCAATACTAGTGGTGTAGATCACGATACATCTTGGTGACTCCAGGAAGAACTTCCCAAACTGAGGAATGAAAGTCTCGCATTAGATCCTCACATATATCTACTGGCACCCATATGAATCCCTGGAAACGCAAGATCTCACCCTCACCTACGGTCCATCCGGGAAGAGGGTCCTCTCCTGACATGCTTTTTCATAGGACTAGGCCTTCAGAATCTGATAGATGCCTCATTCGAACTCGGGTAAAAAGGGTAGAGGTAATAGCTACAGAAGAAAGAAAATTCTGACCCTATCTGTCATACACCTTCAAATGAATTTTGGAGAATAGATCCATAAGCTTCCACTCGCTGCTGGCCTCCTGAACTGCCTGTATCTCTGTCCTCCTACTCAGTGCATCTGGCACAGCGTTGCCTTTCCCAGGTGTATAAGAAAGCTTGAAATCGAAAGACTGTAGGTACTCAACCCACCTCCGCTGTCTCAGATTCAAGTCACGCTGCGCAAAGATATACTTGAAGCTCTTGTGGTCAGTATATACCACACAATGCTCTCCCAGAAGATAATGTCTCCAACAATGCAAAGCATGAACAAATGAAGCCAACTACAGGTCATGCGTAGGATAGTTCTTCTCATGTGGCCTCAACTGTTGATATCCATATGCAACAACACAATCCTCCTGCATAAGCACTGCTCGAAGCCCGATGCCATATGCATAATAGAAAACTGTATAACTCTTTCCCGACTCTGAAAAAACTAGAATTGGTTCTGAATTCAATCTCTCCTTCATCTTCTGAAAGGTCGAATCGTAGGTTTCTGACCAAACATACTTCACCCCCTTCTTAGTCAAGCCCGTCAATGACACTACTAATCGTGAGAAGTCCTGTATAAACCCCTTATAGTAACCAGATGGCCCTAAGAAACTTCATACCTCGAAGACATTCTTCGGCTTCTCCCAGGTAACTACTACTCTCACCTTCTCTGGGTCTACTGATACTCCTGTCTCTGAGATGACATGCCCCAGGAAGTGAATCTCATCAATCCAAAAGTGTCACTTTGAGATCTTAGCATATAACTGATTCTCTCTCAGTGTAATAAAAACGATCTCAAGATGGGTAGCATGGTCGTGTCAAGTGTGAGAGTACACCAAGATATCATCCACAAAAACCACCATGAAAGAATCCAAGTAAGTATGGAAAACTCTGTTCATCAGCTCCATGAAAACTGCTGGAACATTCGTGAGACCGAATGACATAACTAAATACTCATACAGACCATACCTACTATGGAAGGCTGTAAGATGTATATCAGATGGTCTAACACGAAACTGATGATAGCCGGATCTCAAGTCGATCTTTGAGAACACTCTAGCTCCGCGAAGCTGATCAAAGAGATCATCTATCTGTGGAAATGGATATCGGTTATTGATCGTTAACTGGTTTAGCTTCTGATAATCCACACAAAGCCGTAAATTACCATCCGCCTTCTTTGCAAACAGAACGGGCGAACCCCAAGGAGAAGTACTCGGTCAGATAAAACCCTTTTCCTAAAACTCCTCCAACTTCTTTTTGAGCTCCTGTAACTCAGGTGTATCCATCCTATAAGGAGGTATGGATACCGTTGCTTCTCCTGGAACAAGCTCAATAGAGAAGTCTACCTCTCACTCTAGAGGCAAACCTGAAAAGTCTTCTTGAAAAACATTTGGAAAGCGATCAACCACTGGAGGAAAAACTATCTAAGAAGTCCCCTGGTCATCCAAATATAAGGTAGAAATCTGGGATGTAACACCACCAACCCATGATGCTCTGATCTAGCTCTGCTCACCTAGACATCCCATTCTCCCTTGTGAAGAAAAGATCCGCCCTCTGGTGATATGAAACTCACCCTACAACGATAGCAATCGAGAAAGGCCTGGAAGGGAACTAACCAGTCCATCTAGAGAATGAAATCATAACCTGTCATATCCAAAACATAGAGGTTCCATGAAGAACAACACCCACCAACCTCAAGGGGGAAGTCTAAGCACTGACACACGCTAGCAGTTCTAATTTCCGAGGGAGTGTCTAGCGTCATCATAACCTCAGAAGAATAAACAGTAACTCTAAGGCTTTCCAGAATAAGCACATAAATAAAGCTATTATAATCTCCTGTATCTAAAAGTGAAGAGGATAAAACTAAGGCTACTAAAATCGTACCTCGAACTGTGGAAGGTCCAGGATCCTGCTCCTGATGAATCTGCTCTACCGCAAAAGTATGGCCTGCACCACGACCCTGTGTAGTAGCCTGATATCCCTGATATTTCTTTCCCTGAGCCTGACCAATGTGTTCATGGCCTCTAACCTAGCCTGAACGACCTGAAGAACTCCATCCCCCAGTCTGCTTCGGAACTGGTAATCCTGCTCCTGTAAGCGGCGTCGAAACTCATCCTACTTCACTAGCCGCTGGAAGGAGAACCCTACAGAAACGCTGCAGATGACCCATCTTTCCGCAAGATCGAAACTCCACTGGGTCTCTCGGGAACTTAGGCTTCTAATTCATGCTTCTTCCACACTTATAGCATACCACTTGGTTTCCAGAAGGAATATCCCATCTATTAGAAGGAATACCTCGCTTCCTCGGGTCACCTCGTGTAGACTCTCGGTGGCGCTTCCTGTTATCTATTTGAAATGAATCAGCCCCGGATGATGAAACACCTTGGTCCAAAACTCCATTATACCTCATATTTCTCTCTGTGAAAAGTTCTTGGTTGACTATCAGAGAAATAAAAGTAAACTAAAAGATGTTCACCAGTGATCTGATGTCCAGTTTTAGGCCTTCCTCAAACTTCCTCACTAAAAACAGCTCGTCGTTCCCCAGAATGGGAGTGAAACACTATAAATCTATGAAGCGAGAGGAATAATCCATGATTTTGAGAGTACCCTACTATAGGTTCATGAAATATTTGGATCTGTCAGCCCTCAGCATCACTGAGTAGAAGTAGTCGTAGAACATACACTGAAACTCATCCCAAGCCATAGCCTGTTGGCGCCCTGCCCGTGAAACCAAATCCCACCATATTTTGGTGGAATCTCATAGCATATAAGTCGTGAGATTCAATCTCTTATCCGGAGGTGTCTTCAGGTGCTTGAAGATGGATAGCATGGCTTCTATCCATGACTACGTAGCCTATGGTCCCCCATCCCCTGTGAACGTGGGAGGATGCTGCTGCTGAAAAACCCACGTCAGCTCTGACATAGACGGGGCATGATGCTAAGCTCCCTGAAATGTCTGCATGAATCTCATGAAACCCACTCTAAACTAAGAATCAGCACCAGTGTTTGGAACCAATACAGGGGCCATGTCTGGAACGATAGGTGGAACTACTGTTAGTCCCTGATCTGCCGCATCAGGCATACAGTCACCTACTGGTTCCTGACGTGAAACGGGAGGACGTCTCAGTGCCATGACTCTACAAGGTCAAAAGATCACTTTAGATCACATTACCAGGAACTTAAAACTAGGAGTGTAATATTGCAATAGGGGAAAGAAGCATTCAAAATTTACAAGGCATGACTACACGGCGTGTATAAGGACTAAACAACGTGTTCCCTTAAGTCATTTACATGGGCCTATACTTTTTCCCAAACTGGTCATGTAACACCCGAAACACACGGCGTGTTATTCCCACACATGGTGTGTACCCGATCCTCTTTCCCTACTCGAATCCCTCTACACGATTAAGCCACACGGCTCTCCTAAGACAAAACTACACAATGTGCTCAAGGTACACATGGCATGTACCCAACAAGATTCTCCTGGCCTGTGTTGTTAGTGACACGGCCTGTGTGCCCAGGTCACACTACACGGCGTGTTACAGAAGGAAACGATGTGTAATAATAATCCCTAATAGACCATGTGGTTAGCTACACGGCCAACTACATGGCTGACACTACACGACATGTTTTGGGTGAACACGACATGTATGAGAAAGGATAACACCGACCTGTGTTGTTCGTGACACGACCGGGTACCTAGATCAAACTACAAGGCATGTAAAATTCAGACACAGTGTGTATGTGAAAAGATAACATGACCCGTATTGTTTGTGACATGGTCGGGGTACCTATTTCATACTTCACGGCATGCTAAACTAGTACACAACGTGCTCCTATAATATTTTTTACAACCCCGTTTCCTTGGTCGCACGGTCAGTGACACGGCTATAGACTACATGGCGTATATTTATAAAGTACAAACCATGTATTCTATGTTTTTCTAGACAGTAGCCTTAGAACTGCACTGGGGCCCAGAAAACATAGAAAAAAACAAGCATTAAGGTGCCAAATTCCGATCTGTGAAGGCCCATACTCCCTGCGAATCAAAGTTTGGCATCATTAACAAGTCACAACAAGGTAAACAGTATAACAAACTCATGATCCACCAAATTCCGATCCTTGAGGGCCCATAAAACCTCTAAGACCAAAGTTTGGCGTCCATGATAAAGAAGCTTTAAACAAATGATACCCTATCAACATAGCAGGTATTCTATCACATCAGCTATCACAACAACATGTATAGTCTATCACAAATTCTATCACAACAGCATGCAAAATCTAATGCAATTTAGATGTCATGAAAAAATTCATGACATGTGACTTTATAAATAAGTGCCTATATTATGCATGAGATGGCATACCCTCATCTTATCAGGTTGCTACAAAATATAACCACAATTATATAAATAGTAGAAACACAAAACAAGTGCACCACCCAACGATGAAATCAATTAAACTGTAACATTTGAAAAACTTGAAAATTGTAATATTCATGGTAACCTGGCTTTTTCCCTGTACACGGGTTCTAGAACTTCTGGGCATAGATATTTTCCATTTACCTATTCCATCCTATCCTTGTCTAATATCGCTAAACAGTAACTCAATAGAAATAAAAGAAAAGGAACCTCCCTCTAATACCACTTTGTAACGACCCGGACCTGGAGCCACTCAGCTGGTGCCCCGTACCCGGTTCACCACATGACCTCAATCATATTTACCGAAACTCTAGAGGCTACTGACTAGCAGTGAGGGCCTTAGTGAGTTATTGGGGAAACTATTACCTCATTTGGTAAGGTATACAAGGTAAAAGAAATAACAATCAATAGCAGAAGCAGTAAACAACATAAAATAACTGAAACAAAACAGCGGAAGTAATGAATGTATAGTAATGATGATAATGATGCAGTAGGTACAAGTATCTAAGTAAAAAATCATAACAAAACAACGTGCTGATATACAACTGAGAAACAAAGCACGAAATGTAAGCAGTAACTCCAGCAGCATTGCAAGCCTAAGCTCGGTCCTATGCTCTCCTGCTCCAACCAGCAATCATGTACCTAAAGTAGAGGGGCCACATTCTCTATCCACACTTGCAACCATATAACCTGTTTGGGCCGAAAAGCAGGACCCAAATAGGGTGTGAGACTAATACCAGTAAGCAACCACCACAAGATCTGTGCCCTACTATCAGTGAGAAATATAGAAAAAGTAATGGAAATAAATGCAACAGAGAAACATGAGTACACTAAAGTAAACAATCCTAAAAATCTCCATTCAAATTTATTTATTAATTTAATTCAATCATTTAGTTATCAACCAAGGAATCTAGAAAAAATATCTATAATCCCAAATCATAGCAAGTAACACAATAGGTATCTCAGTAGACTACCTAAACAACAAGAAGTACAAAACCCGAGCTTGTTCTTTGGCTTGGTGGACTCGTCACAACCAACCAAAAAATATTCACAATGACTCTCTAGGTGGCTCATACTGGCAGACCCCTCTAGTAAAATAATCATACAAAGGCATAGACACTCTGAGAAGCTCTCACCATCAATTCCCCTAAGGTCTTGCAACGATAGATATAGACTCTCTGAGGAAGCACTTACATCTAATTCCACCTACAGTATCGATAAGTAACTAAGGACACTCTGAGGAAGCACAAAGTGTAATTCCTATAGGTCCTGCGAATGATACTAATTTATAAAAAACTCTCTAGGGAAGCCCTATGTCGTCAATTCCCTATTTAGTCTACCGCACCAGGTTCACACAGCCCTGAGCAGTCCCGTCGTGCGTAATTGACTATCATCAGCCCTAAGTAAGTTGAAAAAACTACTTGGATAATAGCTATAATACATCAAAAGCATATAAATAGTGTAAAAAACATGCAATCAATTATATCAAGGCAGGCAATCAATGCAACAAGGTTTTCCTCACAAGAAACCTAAGCCAGGCGGCGATAGACAGGCAAAACAAGGGAAACACCCATGGGGTGATCCTCAAACATGATAACAAGCAATAATTATTCATATAATAGCCTCACGCATGCAAGAAATCTAAGGCAGATGTTAATGCAGGATCAAAACCCTAACCTGAGATACCCGATACATGGAAATCCGATACTTTTGTCCAAAAACTCAAAGTCATTAAATGTAAGGTAACAAATCACCTACCTTGATCTTAGGAGATTGATATAATTGAACCTCAGCCCATGAATCGACCTAGAACAGAGTAGATTTGAAAAACATCTAAAACGTTCAACCTATGATAACTCTTATAAGATAAGGAATTAGGATACGTGGCCAAAGAAGAACCAAGAAGTAACCACTCCGATTCTATTGCAACTGACAGTGTTCGATTCGGATAACCGGTGATGGATCAGTGGTTCAGAGAAGATTCAACCTCCTTGGATGCTCTGGATGGAAAAAAGGCGAAGAAGAAGGTAAAAATAGGGGTTAGACGCGACCCCGGTCTATTTAACGAAAAAAGAAAGTACACGTCGTGTACTTGTATTTTCCGTACTCCACTTTAGGCAGCCTCCAAGTCACCCTTACACGGCCGTGTGTGTGGCCATGACACGGCCAACACACAACTTCCAGTGGCATTGAAGTACATGACATGTAAGCATAAAGTACACAGTGTGTACTCCAAAAATTTCCAGATTTTCCTCTTTTTCTCTAAAACTACCAGAAAAGGAAAAAAACATACCTGAAAGATGATCTGGGTTCTTACACGCATGAAAAAAACCAAAATGAAAGTAATGAATAACAAATTGATTGAATTTGAGAGAAAGTTTTAAACAGGCTGATAACATGACCACTTATTCGATTCAAATTGTCAAAACATTTTTAGGAAGCATCAAACCACAACCACTTGATAAAAAATAGGAAATGTTGGAAATCAAAACACACAGTATTCTATATTGTTTTAAACATCGAAATTTGGAGAAAAAACAAAATCGAATGGACCAATCATTTAATAAAACACAAGTAGATGAATAAGAAACCTAAACCGAATCTATACATCATATTATAATATAAAAATATGAATAAACAAAACCTACTTTCAAAACTAGATGATGCAAGGAAAATATCCAAAAAGAAAATGTTGTTTTCCCCAAATCAAGTTAGAATCACCTTTCGATCAAGATTCATTTAGCAATGCTTGATGACACTCGATCTAGACTCAAACGAAAGCCCTATATTAATTTGAGAATAATTTCACCTTGCTCAGCCTTTCTCCTCACATGGAGATCTTACTTAGACCCACATCAGGCTCGACATCATTCAAAAAGGAATCCATAGATGTCGATCGGTTGAGACTTCATCTCCTACGAACTCGTCCAAAGAAGACCTCGACTGATGACTTCACTCGAACACCAAAAAAGGAAGAACCCCTACTCAATCATCCTATTCACGAACCCTAAAACATGATTTCTCTCTAACTCAGTTTTTATTTCAGTTTTTTTAATCATTTCATTTCAATTTTTTAACTTATTTTAATTATTTTTTTAATAAACCTTTACTCATAATTTTTATAAAAACGATATATATATATATATATATCATATTAAATTTTTAAAATTTATGATTATTAATTTGAAAAATATTAATAATAATTCTATGTTCATAATTCATATTTTTAAAATTAATTTATAAAACACTTCAAATTAAAATAAAATATTGTTTTTATAAATTTTATGTGTCATAAACATCACTTAATATCTATGAATAAAAATCATTTTTTAAACTGATTTAGAACATGTTTTATTGGATACAATAAATATTTTCATCATTTCATTTGTTATGTTATTATTATTATTAAATGAAATACTTTTTTAAATTTAAAAATAACACTTATATATTATCTTATAATTCAATCTTTGAAATTTGAGAAATTATTTCTTTTATTTTATAAAAATTTATTAATGTTCAAACCAATTAAAATAAATTATTAAAATAAAACAATATTTTTAAAATAATTATTTAAAATTTAATATAGAATATCATTTCTTGAAAATAATGATTTATTTTAAAATTATTTAAAAATAATAATTGATACATTATTGATATAATTTATTTATTGATAATTGAAATATCCATTCATAATTATGGTTTATTCTAATTAATAATATTTAATTATTGTTTAACTAGAAGAAAAAATAATAATTAATTAAATAATTCTTTTTACTAAAACTCGGGATGTTTCACGTGATCACTCCTAAAGATCTACCTCTATCAATAACATGACCACCTTCTTATTTTCACCTTTAGAATTATTAGATGTCACCTCATATCACTTACAGAAACTCATTTCCAAATTAGGATTTAAGTTTCTATTAGTTTGTAACACCCTAAAATTTTAAAGTAATAATATTAAATTTGACAGCGTGTATGAAAAGCAACACCAAGCTCATAGGGGAATATAATATCCCAAGAATTTATAATATATTTAATATTTTAAATTAATTCAATATATTTTATATCTTGAAATCCATGTGACATTGAGTAAGAATACATCACACACAATAATGTGTTTCTTCAATGGCTTTCTTTACACACAAGTCCAAATTTTAATGAAAAATAATATATTATTAAAATATTATTATTTAATATAATAAGATATAAACTATCTGTTATAAATTTAATTAAATAACATATAAAAATATATGGTTTACACAAATATAATATGAATTCATAGGGTACCAATTAATTATAAATGAATATAAAACCTAATTTAATATAAAGGGAATATTTTTATAGAAAAATATTTTTATTCTCACAAATCAATTTTATTATAATAAATTAAATTAATTAAAATTAGTGATTGAAATCAATGTAATATATATATATATATATATATATATATTAAATCAAGTATTTTGATATTAATCTAATAGATTTTATAGACATGAGATTATAACAAACCTAGTACTACATATAAAAACTTATATTTTATTAAAGGCACTTTTATCACCATTTAATGGTGAACCTATTTTAAATAATTTTTTTAGAAATTATATAAATATTATATGTAAAAATAAACTTAATATTTAAAATATTAACATAAAAATCAGGCTACATTGAATTTTTGTTATTTTTCCGTGAAGTTTTTGTTTTTTAATGAATATTGAAAATACTGAATTTTAACACAAAACTTATTTTTTATCAAATTTATTTATAAAGATAAATTATTTTTTAAACTAGTTTTAAAGTTTAATTAGATTAAGTTTTTATTAATTAATCAAATTTATTTCATTGGAATCAATTTCACATTAAAATTGGATATAAAAACTTAGCAAACATTTGGATGTTCTTACTTTAAAAACCCGCATTGTTGACTCATCAGCAGGATTAAATTTAAATTAATTTATGTTTTATCTATTATTGAAATTTGGATAAATAGATTTAATATTTTGAATCATAATAATTTATAATTTATTATAATTTCAACTTTGTTTTTTACCAAAAATATTAGTGAAAGTAATTAAAATTAATTACAATGATTAAGGTGAAATTAAGCTTTACAAGAACTACTAAAAACATAGCATTTACCAATGGTTTGAAACCATTGGTAAAGACCATGAAATCATTGGTATAAACTATACCAATGGTTGTCCAAACTATTGTCTATGGAGCCGTGGGGATAGACATATCTCAACGGTTCTATGATAACTGTTGGGATATGGCTGCATAATGGATTATATACCAAAGGTTTCTTGTAACCATTGGTATTGATCTTTAAAAACGGTTTTAAAACCATTGGAAACATAGAAATTCATTTATATACCAATGGTTACTCACAAACCATTGGGAAAAATTCAAGTAAAGGTTCTATACCAACAGTTTGTAAATCATCGGTATATACTTTTACCAACAGTTTACATGAAACCATTAGTATATGTTCTATTTTCACACATATTACAATGGTTCACAATCGTTGGCATAAGATATATGAACTTAAAATAGTAATCCATCCTCTCTCCTGTGCACCTACAGCCTCCCCCCATGTGCACCTGCAACAATGCACTTCCACCAGCAGACCTACCTCCCCCCTGTGCACCTGCAGAAAACCACACATACAAAATTCATACAGAATTCTACCTGTGCACATGTACCAAACCAAACACACATAAAAAATTCATACAGAATTCATACACATACAATAATTACGTACAAGTATTTCCCCATGACACTTAGAGTCACTCTACATTGTGGGCATAAATATTTCTTTTAGCGGGGGAAGAATAGCCATGTTAGGTTCAGAATCCCCCATTTTCATGTAGGAGTGGAATAAAGAGGGTGAGTAGGTTGGGGGTTCTCCAGGGGTTCAGGGTGCTGTCTAAGGGGGTAGGGGTGTCCAGGGGGTGGGGTGGGGGTGGGGGTGGGGTGGGGGTGGGGTGGGGGGGGGGTGGGTGTCCAGGGGGTGAGGGGTGGGGGGGGGGGGTAGTCCAGGGGGTTGGGGGTGCTGTACAAGGGGGTAGGGGTGTCTAGGGGGGGTGTCCAAGGGGTGGGGGGGGATGTCCATGGGGGTGGGGTGTCCAGGGGGTGGGGGTGTCTAGGTGGTGGGGTAGTGTCCATGGGGGGGGGGGGGGGGACTATCCAGGGGGTTGTGTGTTGTCAAAGGGGGTAGGGGGTGTCCAGGGGTGGGGGGGGGGGGGGCTATCCAGGGGGTTAGGGGGCTATCCAATGGGGTAGGGGGTGTCTAGGGGGTTGTCCAAGGGGGTAGGGGGTGTCCAGGGGAGTGGTGTGTCCAGGGGTATGGGTGGTGGGGGTGGCGAGGGGGGATGGGGGGGGGGGATGTCCAGGGGGTGGGGGGATATCTATAGGGGTGGGAGGTGTCCAGGGGGTGGGGTGTTGTCCTGGGGGGTGGGTGGCTGTCTGTGGGGGGGGGGGGGGGGTTGTCCAAGGGGGCGGGGGGTGTCCAGGGGTGTGTGTGTTTGGGGGGGGGGGGTCCAGGGGGTTGGGTGGTGTCCAAGGGGGGTGGGGGTTGTCCAGGGGGTTGGGGGTACTGTACAAGGGGGTAAGAGGTGTGCAACGGGTCGGGGGCTGTCCAGGGGGTGAGGGGCTGTCCATGGGGGGGGGGGGGTGTCCAGGGGGTGTGGGGTAGGGGTTGTCCATGTGGTGGGGTAGTGTCTAGGGGGAGTGGGGGGATGTCCAGGAGGTTGGGGGGCTGTCTGAGGGTGTAAGGGTGTTTAGGGGGGTGGGGGTGTCCATGATGGGGGGGGGGGGGTTCCAAGAGGTGGGGGGGGGGGTTTCTATGGGGTTGGAGGGGTGTCCATGGGGGTGGTGGTGTCTAGGGGGGTGGTGGGGGGGGAAGGGGGTGTCCAAGGGGTGGGGTGGTGTCGGGGGGGGGGGGTGCTTTCTAGGGGGTTGGGGTGAAGGCTTTCCAAGGGGGTAGGGGGTGTCTAGGGTGGTGGGGGGGGGGCTGTCCAGGGGGTGCGGGTGTTTGGGTGGTGAAGTTGTGTCTAGGGGGGGTGTACAGGGGGTTGGGGGGGAATCCAAGGGGGTAGGGGTTTTACAGGGTGTGGGGGGTGTCTGGGGGGGTTATCCAGGGGTGGGGGGCTATCAATGGGGGTGGGGGTATCCAGGGGTGGGGGTGTCTAGGGGGTGGGGGATGTACATGGGGTTGGGGGGATATTCAAGGGGGAATGGGGTGTCCAAGGGGGCTGTCCAAGGGGGTAGGGGGTGTCCTGGGGGTGGGGGAATTTTCGAGGGGATGGGGGTGTCTAGGGGGTGGGGGCTATCCAGGGGGTGGGGGATGTCCATTTGGTGAGGGTATCCAGAGGGTGGGGGTGTCCAGGGGGTGGGGTGGTGTCCAGGGGGTGGGAGTTGGGGGGGGGGGGGGCTGTCCAGAGGGTTGTGTGTGTAGGGGGGGGGGGCTTTCCAAGGGGGTAGGGGGTGTCCAGGGGGTGGTGGTGGTGGTGGGGGGTGTCCAGGAGGTAGGTAGTATCCAGGGGGGTGGGGGCTGTCCAGGGGGTTGGGGGTGCTGTCCAATGGGGTAGGGGTTGTCCAGGGGGGTAGGGGGGGGGGGCTGTCCAGGGGGGTGGGGTGGGGGGGGGGGTGTCCGTGGGGGTGGGGGTGTCCAGGGGGTGGGGGTGGGGGGTGTCCAGGTGGTGGGGTGGGGGATTTCTAAGGGGGAAGGGGGTGTCCAAGGTGGCTGTCCAAGTGGGTAGGGGTGTCTAGGGGGTGGGGGTGTCTAGGGGATGGGAGGGGGGTGTCCGTGGGGGTGGGGATTTCCAGGGTGGGGGGTTTTCCATGGGGATGGGGGTATCTAGGGGGTGGGGGTGTATAAAGGGTGGGAGGGGGTGTCTAGGGGTTGGGGGGGAGCTGTCCAAGGGTTGGGGGGGGGGGGGGGTGCTATCCAAGGGGGTAGGGGGTGTCCAAGGGGTGGGGTGGTGTCTAGGGGTTGGGGGGCTATCTGGGGGGGGGGGGTGTCCATGAAAGTGGGGGTGTCCAGGGGGGTGGGTTGGGGTGGGGGGGGGGGTGTCCAGGTGGTGGGGTGGGGTCCAGGGAGTGGAGGCTGTCCAGGGGGTTAAGGGGGATATCCAAGAGAGTAGGGGGTGTCCAGGGGGGTGGTGGGTGTCTAGGGGGTGGGGGCTGTCCCGGGGGTGGGGGCTGTCCATGGGGGTTGGGTGTCTAGAGGGTAGGAGGGGGTGTCCAGGTGGTAGGGTGGTGTCCAGGTGGTAGGGTGGTGTTTGGGGTGGGTGGGGGGTTCATGGGATTGTGGGGGGGGGGGGGGTGTCCAAGGGGGTAAAGGGTATCTTGGGGGTGAGGGGTGTCTAGGGGGTGAGGTGGTGTCCAAGGGGGTGTCCAGGTGGGGGCGGGGCTATCTAGGGGATGAGGGCTGGCTGTGGGGATGGGGGTGTCTAGGGGGTAGGGTGGGTGTCCAGGGGGTGGGGTGGTGTCTGGGGGGGGGGGGGGGTTTCCAGGGGTGGGGTGGGGGGGGGGGGGGTACCCAAGGAGGTAGGTGGTTTCTACGGGGGTGGGGGTGTCAAAGAGGTGGGGCAGTGTCTAAGGGGGTTGGGGGGGTGTCTAGGGGGTTGGGGGGGGGGGGCTATCCAAGGGGGTAGGGGGGTGTCTAGGGGGTGGAGGGTTTTCCAGTGGGTGGGGGGGGGGGTGTCTGTGGGGGTGGGGATGTACATGGATGTGGGGGGTGTCCAGGGGGGGTGGGGGACTGTCCAGGGGGTGAGGGGCTGTCCAAGGGGGTTGGGGGTGTCTGAGGGGGGGGGGGGGGAGTGTTGTTCGGGTGGTGGTGTGGGGTGGTGTCTAGGGGGTGGGGGGCTGTCCAGGGGATTGGGGCGGGGGATGTCCAAGAGAGCTAGGGGTGTCCAGGGGGTGGAGGTGTCCAGTGTGTGGGGGGATATCCATGGGGGAGTGGGGGCTGTCTAAGGGGGTGGTGGTGTCCAGGGGGGTGGGGTGTCTAGGGGGGGTGGGTGGTGTTCCGGGGAGGGGTGAATCAGTCACAAAAAATCATCATGTTAAGTTTTATTATTTATATATAAAGAAATAAAGATAATGTGACCTACCTAATCACACATATATTCAGGAACAACAAATCATCAAACATAAAATAGTTAGAAATATCAGTAAAAAATGTAACGGATCAATCTATCCCTCATCACCATCACTATCATCACCATTGTCATCAACCTCACCCTCATCCTCATCGTCATCCCCATCATCATCCCCAACCTCCTCAATTCCCTCCTCCTCACCTTCATACTCCGCCTCCACCTCCTCCTCACTCTCCTCCTCTACCTCAGTCTCCTCCTCACCCTTCTCCTCCACCTCAGCCTCCTACTCACCCTCCTAATCTTCCACCTTGTCCTCTTCCTCTTAATCATCTTGGACACCACTAGAACTTCCAACTGGTTCACCATATATAGAACGCATAAATGACATATATTCATTACAATATGTGCTGGCCTCTGGAGGAAGTGTTGGAAGTAAAACTTCCATCAGTTTCATAAATGGAGTGTTTTTCCCTAGCAGATTGTCCTGCCCTCTCCGTGGACCTTTTTTCAGCTTGTTCTGCCTATGCCTTAACCTACTGGAACTCAGTGGAACTAAAACTCATACCTGAGGAGGGCCAATACCTTTTTGGGACTATACTCTTCCCAAGTCGGCAGCGTACTCTTCCAGGGTGTTCATCTCCCAACACCTGATGTGAGTGATCGTTTGGACCAAAATTGTCAGGTTATTGGGCATTAAGGGCCTCTAAAGCATCCTATTACAAATATAAATAGATTATTTAGTTACAAAATATAAATTAAAATTTGAAATCAACAAAGTAAAACTTATAATCTACTACTGAGTCGGTTCATTAACCACACTTCTATCTTTCTTCCTTTGACTCGAGTAAAATAGTTTTTCTTGAGGCACACGTCCTTAAATATTCAATTTTTCCCTCTACAATGACATTGAATGTAGGAAAACATAATTAAAAATATTTTACCAATAATTAATTACATAACTAAAAGTATATAACAACTTTATCAATCAAATGAATTATGGAGGAAACAATAGAAATTGAAAGTCGTAAATAAAAATTATAAACAACTGTCATACCTGCTTCCTCTCCTGATTTGGAATCGTAGTACATCCCAATGTGTGGAGGTATTTTTTAGCATCAATATTTTTTTTTATTTCTTTAGGATGATTCTTAAATAAAATTAAATAATACAAAATATAATATTAATGAAAAACAAGAAAATTTTCATTTAAATAGCTCAATTGTGATTAATACCTTAAACTGGATAGTCTTCCAAAGAGTAATCATCTGCCTTTATTGCTCTATCAGATAATCATCCATGATGGGAACTGCCACTAATTCTATGCCAACTCTTTCAAACTAGCCAATATACAACTCGTTCTTATAGGCTCTCCAACGCTCACCTAAATCCTTTAGATGTGCTAGCTATGCACCCTCACCATCAGGGAAATTAAACTGAAGCTAACACCAAAATATTAATTCATATAAATAAAAAAAATAATATATTGCATTAAATAAAACAGATTTTTTACCCATATATATTACCGATAATTATCCTTGACTTCATTTGGAAATTGTCTCCATGAGAGCGGGCTGACAGAAATGATGTCGGAGTATTTGGAAAGCGTCGCCAAAAAAACTCCGACATTGCTGCCCTGTTTTTTCAATAATTTGATTGTCTTCATTGTAGTCCACCATCAATTGCGTACAATGGTTCCACACTGAACACATGCATGTATCCCTCGACCATGACTCTTATTAGTAGATGTATCTGTTATGAAAGATAAATAAATATTTTATTATTACATGTTATAATGAAAATAAATAATGGTATAAAAATTTCTTAAGGTTCTGTAAATATACCTGTAGTAGTCTGATCAATGGATGCCGCTAAAAACTGCAAAAACTGATGGAACACCATGTGCAGGTGGAGTGGGTCTCAATGTATGCTCTGTAGGGACATACTCTGGTGGAGCAGGAGTCGAAGAAGATGTAATATAGAATGTCGGAGTATGGAAGTGAAAGTAAAAGAAGATGGCATAGATGGATGCCGAATGCTGGATGGGGAGTGAGAATAATCATCAGATATGGTAAATATGGGTGAGGAGACTCAGATGTAAAGGGTGGTGAAAACATGGGAGGCCTGAATATTCTGTGTGTCCCTAACGACACACCGGGATCAGAATTTGGGATAAATGGTATGTCAGTGGGAGGGGAAAGGTCTAATCAAGTACGCCAACCAGATCGCCTAACTCTCATACCTCCCCCCCTCATACAAACACCCTAATCACTGGGACAACTTATAGTATACTAATCAAATAATTGTTGTATAAGAGTTGGATCCTACAAAAATGTTAAAAAAAATTAATCACATGACATTATATATTAATTAAACATATATATTTTAAATAAAATACTCACTACAGGCACTAGTGGTGGAACTCCCATCTCAAACATGCGACAATTGTTTTCCATCATCTTTTTTCTGTCGCCTCTCTTTAATTGGTTGCATTTCTTGCATTTAAAAACAAATATGGAAGTAATTAGAAAAGGATAACTAATGTGTAATCCAAAAAAAATGAGAGGGAATAGGGGTACTTAGGGATAATTTAACTATCTATTATTTTAGGTGAGCTTGAATAGATATATAATGAATTCAATAAATCATACAAGTTGTAATAAAAAAAATTAATTACTTATTAGGATAGTTCTTTAGCCCAGATAGATAATGTAGGTTTCTATACATGTTTTTGTATAAGAATAAAAACCATCATGTTCATTATCTAGTGAAATGTTAAATGAACATCTTATATTTATACTAATTTTATACATGTTCAATAAAGCATTGAAATATTCACCAAGTTATAAATTTTGGTTTCATAGGTTTGAATACAGTTTAATTCTAAATTAGAAAATGCAATTAAAATAAAATTGAAACCAATAAAAATTGAAAATTCACATAATAGTCAAGTCAGATACATCATATTTGTAATCAATATTAAATAAATTTTAATATTACCAACCTTAAAAATACAATTCAAGCTAAACCAAAAGAATTGAGAACATGGATGATTTTATATATTTCCAACCACAACTTCAGGTTCAAATTCAAATCTGATAGTTGAGCTACTGGAGTCATCAAAAGTAATAAATGGATCATTTCTAATGGAAGTAGGGATGGTGTTGATTCCATAATCACCATCATCAAATTTATGTCTTGGAATTACTTCAATAATGAAACAAAATTCAGGTCGAAGATGGTCATTGACATAAAAAACTTGTTTCTCCATTGATTCCAATACATATGGTTCATCAGTAGAAAGAGTGTGAGTAATATCAATTACTCGACATCCACAATCATAAATAAATGTGACCTACCTCTTTATAAAATAAAACCACTAACATTTCATCATCATGACTCGTCCATGAGAGTAATAATACAATATTATTATTTTTTTAACAACTCCATAATAACCTACATTTTCAAATCACGGTCTACTATCTGATGCACTATCATTATAGTATGTTGTGGCAGTAACCATAACACCATTATGTTGTGTTCTCATATTCTTTTCTCATACAGTGATAATAAATCTGTACCCATTGATAACAATTGATTTACAGTCATGAACCACGATATTAGGACCAAAATCCAAAGCTCTTATTTCCTCAGAGACAGAGTCAACAAGAAAACTAAATATGTGAAATATAAATAAATATTAAACTTAATTAAATATTTATTTAATTATTTTAAATAGTAATATTTTTACCTTCAATTTTAACCAAGCAGAAAACTCTTTGCTATGAAAAGTCTCCCTTTTTATCAAAGATAAAGAATGATGATTTCTATTTTTCATTGCTTTATGTTACCTGTACCTAAAATAGGAATATTTTAACAGAAATATATGTAAGATATACATATATTCAATTTACTTACCAGATGTAGTCATCGAACAAATCACAGTTGAATAAAACTATGTGATGTGCCTTCTCCCACTCTTCAAGGCTTAATGTTTTCAATGTATATGATCCAAGAATTCCTCCTATTTGAGGAAGTGATGGAAAACTAGTTTCAAATTGCTCATAATATTCTTCTTCGTTTCTCATTGGTCTGTTCATTCTTGTAGTAAGATTAGAAAAATACATAGAGAAAAAATCCACACATTCTTGATCCAAGTAACTGTTCATGATAGAACCTTCAAGATGATTTCTGTTTTGAACATAAGACTTTAATGTGTACATATTTATTTTAGTTGGATACATCCAACAAAAATAAATAGGTCCTCCGAGAATTATTTCAGTTTTAATATGGATATTTAGATGCAACATGCATAGGAAAAATGATGGAGAAAATATTTTCTATAAGTCACACAAAATTAATGGGGAATCTACCAACATTTTTTGCAAGAAAGACTTGGAGAACTTAATAGAAAAAATTTCTCAAAAAAAAATGGAACAACCAGATAATAGCCACCCTTAAATTATTGGATAAAAGATTACATATTGCTATTGAAATCAACTCATGCAGAAGGATTTGATAATAATGAGTCTTCAAATATTTTAGCTTCAAATCTCTTTTGTTGACCCGTTTAGATATGTTGATTGAATATCCATCAGGAAATTTAATAGTCTCAAATACTTCAAGATTTTTTTTTTCTGTAGGTGTCATGACACAAGAAGAACATGGATCTTGACATTTATTTTCACTAATACGCAGGTGATGAAATTCTTGTCTAATGCCCCAATCCACCAAGTCATTCCGAGATCGTAAATCATCTTTTTTCTTTGTCTTAACATTTAGAAGAATCGAAAGCAACATTTCACATTTTTTTTTCAATGTGTATTACATCTAAGCAATGACATAAATAATTGGTTGACCAATAAAGAAAATAAAAGAAGATACTTCTCTTCTTCAAATTGTAACAGGTTTTAGTGGAAACATTCTTTCTCTTTACAGATTTCATTTGACCCTTCCCAAATGAAAAACTAAAATCTTTCAATTCATTAAGCACATAAGTTCCATACATACACTAAGGTGGATCATCAGTCTCCATGGTATTGTCAAATCTTTGATGATTATTTCAATATAGATGGTCCATCGGCAAGAATCATCGATGTCCCATAAAACTAAAACTATAACGATGTTTTAGTCTTCTAGATCATGTATTTTTCATACAAACAAGACATGATAATTTCCCTTCATTCTCCATCTAGAAATAATTTATTAAGAAGGAAAATCCTTGATCATCCACATAAGTGCAACACACATATGAAATATGTCTTTCAAACATGCGTCGTATGTGTGCACACCAACATCCCAAAGAAGTTTTAAAACTTTTATTAAATGTTTAATGTATACATCTATATCATTTTCAGGATTAGAAGGGCCAGATATGAGTATAATCATGAAAGTGAAAGGTTTTTTCTTACACAACCATGGGGAATGGCTATAAATGTGTATAAAAATAGGCCATGTGCTGTGCGAAGTAAGCATCTACCCAAAAAGATTAAAACTGTCACATGAAAGACCCAACCTCAAATTACCCACATTAGATGAAAAATCAAGATATTGAGCATCAAATCTCTACCATACAAATCCATCTTGTAGGGTGAACCAACTCATCATTAGTACTATTTCTCTTGGTATCATGACATCCCATTTTAATAGATATTTTATTATATATAAAAATATTTTGGAGTTTGGGGATCAATGGAATGTTCCACATTACTGTTTTTGAAACACGGGATGGTGTTCCATCAGCTTTTGTCTTATAGAGGAATTTTCCACATTTTATATAATCATTTCATTTAGTAGTTTCCTCCCAGAATAAACTACAATCTTTTGGGCAAGCATGGATTTTTTTTCTTGAAAATTTAAGTACCTCAACTAATTTCCATGCCATATAGTGGTTTGAGGGAATATCTGTATCATATGGAAGTACGTCCTTTATGAAGGTAAGAATTTAATTGATGGAAGTATTAGAAATCCTATACATAGTTTTCCTATGAAACAATCAGATTAAAAATTCAATATTTTTCATTTTACTGTATTGTTGATATACTGGAGTCGTGGCAGCATCATTCAATTTTTTCACCCAGACAACATCATCATTTTCATTAGATTCATCATCTGTGCTCATATCGAAGTCTTCTTGGATCGAAATACTTTTTTTCACGATGATGAATAAATGGAAACCAATCATATAAAAAATTCTCTAATTCAGTCCTCTCATTTTGATCATCAGAAAATTGAGATTTCATTTTCTCCCCATTGTGATGCCAAACATAGTAGTTTTCTTGAAAACCATATTTGGTTTTGTGGTAGCTGACTTCTTCATAGCTCAACCAAGGTATTCCAACACAATTGTAACATGGTAAGTCTATGTGACCACTATCTGAAAAATTGTGAAATGAAAAATCTAAAAATCTCTCCAAATTGTTTTGAAAATCGCTTGAGATCCGATCAGTTTCATACATCCAACTTATATCCATTCTGTAAAAAGAAATTGTTATAAGTCATTTCTTCAATAGCAATTCAATAAGATTGAAGTTTCATCGAAAATATATTTAAGTAAATGATAATTGTTCACATTATATGAAACCATAACTAACACACTACTTTATATGAGAATCATAATATAAAAGACAGAAAAATATTATATTTATAACAAAATATCTTTGAATAACTATACATGAGTGTACAAGATCATGTACAATTATGGAGGATAATTATTCAGGAGTTGAGTAAATTTTAGATCGAAGAAATTTTATATTTTAGTAGATTATTGGAGTGATCACATATACTTCCCAAGGGGGTGAGGGGTGTCCAGGGGTGGGGGCTATCTCGGGGGGTGGGGGTGTCCAGGGGGTGGGGGTGTCTAGTGAGTGTGTGTGTGTGGGGGGGGTGGTTCAGGAGGGGGGGGGGGGTGGTGTCCAGGGGGGACTGTCCAAGGGGGTGGGGGTGTCCGGGGGGGGGGGGGAGCTATCCAGGGGGTGGGGGGTTGTCCAAGGGGGTGGGTCTATCTAGGGGTTGGGGGTGTCCAGGGGGGTTGAGGTGTCTAGGTGGGGTGGGGGGTTTCCAGGGGTGGGGTGGTGTCCAGGGGGTGGGGGCTATCCAGTGGGGGTGAGGGTGTCCAGGGGGACAAGTGTCTAGGGGGTGGGGTGGTGTCCAAGGGGGTTGTCTAAGGGGGTGGGGGGGGGGGGGTCTGGGTGGGGGTGGGTGTTTAGTGGGTGGGGGCTGTCCTTGTGGGTGGGGGGTGTCCAGGTGGTGGGGGTGTCTTGGGGTGGGAGTGGGGGTAGGTGGGGGGGGGGCTTTCCACCCTGAAAATAGGTTCATAAAATCCAATCTCTATCCAATTGTATCATGACTTCAAGCCTATTATAGATGAACCATAAGACTATTGGTGTAAACCATGAATATCATACATATAAATCACAAAACACCTAATTTTAAACACATCTCAAAATATCATATGTGGATTAGATTTTATCTTCCACTCTAGATATCATACAAGAATTCTATAAAAACACACCTAGTTGTAAACACACCTCAAAATTTTGAGCTAGGTATGTGGATTGTTGATTCCTTGAGAGACTAGTTGAGAGCTAATTCGAGGTTGTGATACAAGGTGTAAATATAGTATTTTCTATGTTTAAATTTTGTGTGTGTGTGTCAAATATGTTCTTATGTATGTTGTTTCGGAATATGATCTAAGTTTCTATGGGAAACTACTCATGGAAGTATGATCCCTATTATATCATTATGTGACATGGAGTTGTACAAATGTTAAATTTGTATGAGATTAATATGGATAGTGTATAAGAAGCTGAGTGATATTTATTTGCAGAGATCCATTCTTCTGGGAAGGGTTAGAGTGAGTATTGGTATGGAACTTCCAGAAAAGTTTTAATGTGTGAAAGCAACTATACATTGGTTATATGTGATTCCTATTTTTTTTGTATAGTATCAGAGTGGATAGTCCACCCCCTCCCTAGACAACCCACACCCCCACACCCCTACATTCCCCCTACCCCCTATAGCCCCCACCTGGATAGCCCACCCCCTTGACACCCCCACCCCCACCTGGAAAACCCCCCCACCACACCTGGATAGCCCCCCACTCCACCTGGACAACTCACCACCCCCACCTGGAAAACCCCCCCGCATGGACAACCCCCCCCTCACTGGACAACCCACACCCCCTCCCCCACATGGAAAGTCCATCCCCAGCCCCCTGGACAACCCACACCCCCTACCCCACCTGGACATCCCTCCCTGAACCCCCTGGACAACCCACACCCCTCCTTGGACATCCCACACCCCCTCCTCCACACCCCTGTATCCCCCTACCTCCTGCAGCCCCTATCCCTGGACAACCCCCCACCTGGACATCCCCCACCCCCCGCAGCCCCTCTTAGGGTAATTTTATTTAAAACAATTTTATTAATTAAGAAAATAAAAACCATCATGCATTATCCATTTTATTCAAAACTACCCATTAAATTTATCAAAACATGACAAATTCAATTTATAAGGCTCTATGGGTCACTTACGAAATGTCATTGGGGAAAGGAGAAATCACCCAAAAGGTTAATTCTAATATAAAAACTGGGCCAATAACTTAGGAGGTGGGGTGGTGTCCCGGGGGGGGGGGGGGGTATCTAAGGGGGTGGGGGTGTCTAGGGGGTGGGGTGGGGGGGGATTCCATGGGGGTGAGGGGTGTTTAGGGGGGTGGGGGTGTCCAGGGGGGGATTTCCAAGGGGGTTGGGGTGTCCAGGGGGTGGGGGAGGGTGTCCAGGGGGTATGGGTGTGCATGGGGGTGGGGGGATGTCCAATGGGGGGGGGGTGTCCTGGGGGTGGGGGGTGTCCAAGGGGGGGTGGGGGTGTAGGGGTTGGGGGGTGTCCAATGGGGGGGGGTGTCTAAGGGGGATGGGGTGTTTAGGGGAGGAAATACCCATATAATACCTTGAAAATTACCTATAACAAATCCAACCAATATCAAAATTTCAATCCATCACCCAACAAACAACCAATTCATCCTCAATATCACTACCCTTACCATTATTCCTTAAACAAAAGCTATAAATAAAAAAATTCAAAACCAATTTTCAACTAAACTAAAGTTCATAGAAACTACCATAAAACCCAACTAAAAAATGGAAAACCATCTACACCACTACCCCAACCATCCCCAATCCATTCACATGGACCATCCTTATATCCATTACCCACCTAGAGACCATATGAATAAACAAACTCTTTACCATCTTTGAGTGGGGATACATCTCACCAGCACCAATTAGTTCATATGGTTCACGAACTCTACACACAGAAGGAGTGGATATGAAGATTTCAAATAAAAGAAATTCACACAATAATGACACTTGAAGTGTAGAACAAAAACAGAAAACAAATCAAAGTGTTCAGTATACCAGGCCACAGACTGCATAAAACTCTGGTTTAGGACAAATCATAACAGAAAACAAAAAAAAGACGCAGAACATTAAAACTAAGGCACCACATACTAATTTTAAGTGTAGATATAAAAAAATTATTTATTGAAGATGGATCTATTGAGTGAAAGGAGTTTTTCAGATTAGGGTAAATAGAGAGGTTCATGAGAGATTTGTATTAGGGATGCAATCATACAAATGGGGGAGATGGAGCCACTGTGTATTTGGGAGAAACCTTTCCCAGCGATTTTTAAAAACAGTTGGTATAAATTACCAAAATTAAATATTTCCCAATGGTTTGAGTAAAATGTTGGGAAATATTCATTATAAAATCAAAATACCAATGGTTTCAACAAAAAGTTGGTAAAGGTTTCTCTAAAACCAGTATACGAATGGTTTGATCAAACTGTTGGTATAAAACCATTAGGAAAACATCCATTTCCACTAGTGAAGGGACTAAACCCTAAACTTAAGAGCTAGAATGAGCTAGAAACTTTTCCAAAATCCATTGGATGGCCAAATTTAGACACTCTAATTAATTTTCATTTTTTTACCATTATTGAATCCAACTGACATGGAAAAAATGTGGGTGGAATTTGTTTTCTAAAAAATTACAAGAGTACCACTCCGCCTCCACTATAAAAAGATACTCACCCCTCCCACTTTCTCCCACCACTAAATCCACTTTGGATCGACCGAGATCTACCCAAATATCTCATAAAAATAACTAATAACATCCTAGAAGCCTCCATTTGGTAATAAATTAAACAAATGGGTCCCTTTGGTGTAAACCAAAAAGAGTTACCAAAAGAAGAGGCAATATCCATCCTTGAGCTCTTTAGTTTTAATTTCATTATACACCCCCTAAACTCTTCTTATTCTTTGATTAAATAATAAAATAAGTATCCTAAATATACTATTATGTTTTTTATGTTATGTTTTTCCCTGAACTTACACACATATTCTATCTAATGGGTAATGAACTCACCGTTCGTGTATGAAGAACTACTGCCTCGCAAAATGATGATTGTTTTTTTCCTTTTCCAGCTTTCATGGTTGGACATTATGATAGAAAAAATAATTATATATGATATTTATTATGTATTTATGATTATTTAATCCTTTTATAACACATACCTTTATAATTTTTATTTTTTTAAATGTAATAACATCGTATGTGGAATTGTGGGAACTATAACATAAATCGCCTTTAGCGGCGGTTTACAAAACTGCTGCTAAACATTTTTTTAAAGGGTTTAGAAATGGTTTATTAAAAAACTCTGCTAAACCCCCTATTTTTATAGTGGTGATGCTTCCTCCCCCCCACCTGACCCTAACCCCCCTTCTCCCCCCAACCCCCGCAACGTCATATTCTCCCCCGACCCGAACCCTAGATCGGCTCCCCACCCGTGATGCCAATGACCTCGCCGCCCATAAGCGCGCCCCACCTACCATCAGCTCACCTCACCACCTGTCACCACCGACCCTCCGAAAACCTAGCTCACCTCCCAGGTATGGTTTCAAAAGTTCCAATTATACATGAAAAGAATTTGAAAATTCTTTTAACAATTTCATATCATACTCATCACGAGTACTCATCAAACAAGACATATGTGTTGATTCAAGAAAAGAATAATTAGGATTGTGAATTGGATTTAAACCATTATTTTAGTTTAATATTTTATGTTTTAGTATATTAGGATTTTTATAAAGTATACAATTTTAATATATTTTAGTTGTTTTTCCTCCCACTATAATTTAATTTTAAAATTAAATCCAACCCTCACATTAAAGATTATTTTACAGGAGTAAGTGGATGTTTGTGTGTGCTATTCAAAAATGGAGAGATAAATTTCATTTTAGCATTTTTTTATATTTACTATAATTATGTTTTGATCTATGAGTGTACGAAATGATCAAGAGTTGAGAAAACATTTATGTTTTTAGAGAGATAATTTCTAACTTAGAAAGGGTTGTGTATGGAGTGACACCCAAAAAGAACGTGGAAAACCACACCAATAATGATTGAGATACCTTATATGGGAACCCAATATGAGAAAGTAAGTGGTAAAATTTCACATCACTGAGTGGTAAATATAATGATTCTAGTTGTGTCTCGATAGGAATCCCTATAGTGACTATGCACTTAACTAAAATGGTCATGGAATATGTTGAGCAGGAATTCCAAAGAACTAATGGTGGATAATCAATCAAAATAGTTTAAAAAATGAGATGATTTATGTTTGTTAGAAGCAGTCTCATTCCCTATATGTTTTTACCACTTCTATTGGAGCTAACTTCTTAATTTTCAACTTAGATGAGGTGATATATAATCATAATTGACCATATTTTACACATTCAAACGTTTTCAATTTTCCACCCTATAATATTTGTTTTAAATCTTAATAAATTAAACTTGTAATTTTATCCCATCTAAATGGAGATTACCTAGTACATACAAGTATTCTGCTGCATAGAATAGAGGGAGTATTTATTACACCACTATAAATGATACATGTATTATATAAGGAAATGATAAAACACATTCTCTATTCCATTACAAATAATTTTAAGTGGAATTATAATGGTAATTAGTAAACTTAAAACATTCATGTATCATAGGATATATTATAATGAAAAATTATATAATCAAACACATTTTAGTGTTTTATGATAATAAATGGAAATTATAAACACAATATCATCCCACATGAACTTGAAAATTGTTTATAACATGATATAAAAATGATAACATAAAAATCATATAATATTCTAAATCTTGGGATGTGAAAATAATCATGGATGACTAATATAGTAGTTGATGACCTTAAAATAGTGTGTGAAAAGTAGTTTGGACTAGTCGGTTTTGAAAAGAGTGTTGTGGAACCCCTTGTGATTGTTTTCAAGGTGGGGTGGGGAATCAAGGTTCTTTCCAAATTTATTTTTTCATTACTTTAAATATTTAACCCTCACCAGTCATCAAATATTATTCTTGTGTGAGCTAGATCATGATTAATCTAGCAGTTTTTTTTTCATTGACATTGAATTTCAAAAACAAATATGGACCTTAATGCACAGAAAAACATAAGGTTTTATTTACTTGTTTCACATGCACTAGGTTTCATCTAAATTTAACACACATGATGAAGTTTAAATATAAAAAATTCCCTATCAAATAATTTTTCAATCAGATATAAATATTTTAGTGGTGGACACTACATTCCAAGGAACACTTCCTTTATAATTATTTGGTTTTTGATCAATGGTCACCCAAGTGAAACTCTCTTTGCTTCATTCTACAAACACTACTTCAAGGTAAAAAACCATTTATACAATTTTATTTATCTTTCAGATTAGTATAGAAAGCTAAATTTTTGTACTTATTTAATCTTAGGTTTTATGTGGTGTCGATCTCGATGTTTTTGTTCACTTCTTCTTAAAGGATAGATGATATCATCTTCTTGATGAGAAAGTTGATTAATTTAACTCCACATAATGAAAGAAAAAACAATATAAAACTCCATATAAAGAATAATTCTATCAATATAATTATCTTATTATGCTCTATTTTAATCACAATCAACTAGATAAATCATTGTAACTCCATAAATTATAAAACTTTATCCTCAAACACCTCATTATGGAACTTTAAAGTTGGTTTAATCTTACTTCTTTATTTTCAATATTGATTGTTGTGGTATGTTCTTCCATTTATAGGTTCCCATTATGGTGAGGATTCATGTGGTTTCAATAATGGTAATATATGATCAAGATCTTAAATAACCTCCCAATTGTAGAAGATTTTGTAGCATGATTTTTTTCATTATTTTTTATAATTAGTACTTTTCATCCTTGGATGGAAGGTCATATAGAGAGAATGATCCAAATTCTAATGGATGTATTGAAGATGTTTATTCTTGAATTTATAGGTTCTTGGGTGAATCATTTCCATTTGGTGGAGTTTTACTATGATAATAACTATTGATTAAATCTTGGTAAAACTCCATTTAAAGAATCCTAATGAGTGTTCTTACATATCTCTATTGTGTCAGAATGAGGTTAGAGAGTTAATTACTCTTAGACCAAATTTGGTTAGGAGAATGATAAATAAGGTGTATTTGTTCTATGAGTGAATAAAATATTCTCAAGACCATCATGTGATGGACTCGAGAATAGAGTTGTTTAAGTGAGATGGGTTTGAACCTGTGAACTATAATTCATTTCTCTTTTTATAATTTATTTCAAAATAAACCTAATTTACCTATTAGAGTGAGACAACTCACTGCTTAACTCACACACACTATAGAAACAAAATAGAAAAATACACTTTATATATAAGTTTCATCACCCAAATTGATAATTTAACCCTTGGTATGACCAAGAATCACCTAAGCCTATATGATCTACTAGAATCACCATGATGGATGCAATGAGAAGGGTATATCTTTAACTTGTATTATAACATTAACGAGAATTTCATCACCCAAAATATCTTATTATTGTCTTCACTACCATGCCGAGACGGTCCACACTAGGACCAAGAGAAACAAAGAAGAAAAAACAACCTCTATATTTCAAAGAAGACATGGATTTTTCATATCCTTGTTATTCCACTTATACCTACCCACCAATGGGTCAAATATATATTGTATACTTACCTATATACTTAAATAAAGTTCCACTTTAAGGTAAGAGTTTATTTCCATTTCATATTCCTAACTTCTATTCAATTATTATATGATTTATAAAGACCTTACCCTTGTGATATCAAAGTTATGGCATCATTAGTTTGTCCATCTATTTTGGTGGAGCATGACATACAAAAAACTACAAGGATGGTATCCTTGTTCTCGTCTTCTTTTATGGATATTTTTAATTTGCATGCTTTTGTTTTCTAGTGGATAAGTTACCATATGTATTTATATAGGAAAACCTTATGTAACATATTTATATATTTTTTCAATTAGTATATATGAATCTCTTTCCCTATTTAGTAGTAACTATGTGTTTTATTTTTTTTAATATCGTGTAGGCACATTGTGATATACATGGATAAAAACTAGATCACATTACCAAGGGACACACCTCAGTATGTTAAGGGTTTGAAAGAGTTTTTAGATTTTTTAAATTTCCAATCGATTCGTTGAAGGGAGAATAAGATGACCATGTCCTAAATGTAAATTTAGAAGATGGTTGAAGAGAGATGAAGTTTATGAACATTTTATACTAAAGTAATTCCCTGATCAATATTTGTGTTGGATTTGTCATGTAGAATCAAACGTTACAGAAAGGTTGAGCCTTGATGTTAATACACAAAATGAGCTCTAAACTTCATCAACAAAGGAAAATGAAATGAAAAACCTTATAAATGATGCATTTAGCACTACAAGACACCACTATCAACATCAAAACATCATAGAACAACCAGATGAGGGTGCTACAAATCGCAACATGACAAGTGATGTTTTTGAGACTGTAACACAACCAGATTAGGATTATAACTTATCATTGGATCCTCCTCTTGATTTTTTGGAGAAAATATAAGAGAAAACTTCACTGAGGAAAATAAGTTTCAAGATTTAGTTGACGATGGAAATCTAGAGTTGTATCGTGGATATTTGAAATATTCAAATATTTATTTTCTGCTGAAGTTTTACTATATCAAATGTCTATGTGGAATTACAAATAAGGAAATGTCCATGATATTGAAATTGTTGCGTGATGTATTTCTTGAAGAAAAAATCCTAGAGTGTTTTTATGATATGAAAAAAGTTTTTAATAGGCTTGGTCTGAATTATACAAAAATACATGTGTGTCCCAATGATTGTATGCTTTATTGGTGAGAGGATTCATGTAGACAGAATTGAAAAAAATGTTATTCTTCTAGATGGTAGTCAATGAGTAGTGTTGGAAGTCTAAATCAACATAATTTCATGAAGAAGAAGAAGGTGAACACACCTGAAAAAGTTTTGCGTTACTTTCCTTTAAATTCTCAATTGCAAAGATTATTGAAGTCATTGAAAACCGCCGAACACATGAAGTTGAATTCTATAGATAATAACAATGATGAGTTAATGAGACATCCACAAGATTCACAATCATGGAAGACATTTGATTCATTACATCCATATTTCTCAGCTGATCCTATGAATGTTTGATTGGGATTGGTTGCCGATGGATTCAACCCATTTGGGACTTTGAGTACCAGTTATAGCATTTGGCCAGTTGTTTTGATCCTTTACAATCTGCCTTCATAGATGTGTATGCAACAAACATCTTTTATCATTTATATGATTATTCTTGGAAATAAATGTTTGGAAATGATATTGATGTATACTTACAGCCTTTGATTGAATATTTACAGGAGTAATGGAGCAACAATGTTGAGAAATTTGACGATTCTTCTAAAACAATGTTCAAAATGCATGATGCTTTAATGTGGACCATTAGTGACTTCCCTGGGCTTGGAAATTTATCTGGTTGGAACATTTACACAAGTTTGTCTTTACCTATTTGTAACTTCGATTTTGAGCCCAAACGGCTACATCACAGTACAGAATGGTTCTTCTTGTGCCATTAAAGATTTCTAGATGCATCTCATAGATTTCGGTTGAACATATCAAAATTTAACGGTTTTATTGATCAGAGAACACCTCTAAAGTTGTTAACTGGTTTTGAAATATTGACACAACTTGAAAATGTTGAAACCGAATTTTAGAAGGTTTATCATTTGAATGATATCGGGAAATGGGTTCTAAGTGCATCGTCAAGTGAAATCAGAATGCAACAATGGAAGAAAAAAAGTATATTTTTCAAACTTATGTATTGGGAATTTAATTTTTTGTGGAATAATCAAGATGTGATGCATATTGAGAAGAATGTATGTGAAAATTTTATTTTTACATTACTTAATGAGCATGGAAAGTCGAAGGATCATCTCGATGCTCGCAAAGACTTACAAGTAATGAACATAAAATGTTATCTCTGGCCAGATAAGGATGAAAAGTATGCTCCAAAATTTTTTGAAATAAAAAATAGGGATAAAGATACATTCTATTGATTTTTAAAGAATGTGAAGGTATTTTATGGGTATTAAAGTAACATCTCAATGTGTTTTGACTTGAATAATTGTAATTTACATGGATTGAAAAGTCATGATTAACATATTTTCTTACAACAGTTACTAATATTAGCATTGCGTACATTATTACCTGAAAAAATTACTGCTGTTGTACTCTAATTCCGCACATTTTTAAGACAACTATGTGAGAAATATCTACATCCATTTTAGCTTGACAACCTCTAGGATAGGTTTGTATTGACCCTATTTTCAATGGAGATGATCTTTTCTCCATCATTTTTATTGTCATGATGCATTTAACTGTGCATTTGGTTGAAAAAGCTAAATTAGGAGGCCCCGTTCATTATCAATGGATGACTCCAATTGATAGGTACTTTATTTATATGTTTTTCCAGTTAAGTAAACAATTTTTTTCACTTAATTAAATTCATAATTATGTTTATATTATTTCACAGATATCATGGGCATTTGAAATCATACGTGAGAAATAAAGCTCAACCAGAAGGCTCTATTGCTAAAGGCTATTTGGATGAGGAGTGTCTTACCTTTTTTTCTAGATACTTATATGATATTGAGACAATATTTAATTGAGTTGGAAGTGTTTAAGACACATCTACTCAATCTCAAATACATCAGAAATCAAAAATATTTCCTACTATTGGCCGATCAGTTGGGAGGACCTCAAATGTGACACTAACAAAATTGGAATTATTACAGGAACATAGATATGTGCTGTTGAATATTGAAATTGAAGATCTATTAATTGAGGAGTTTAGGATACAAACAAAGATTTGAATGATAGGATGAACACAAAATGAGAAAGATATAAGGAAAGCTGTTAATAAAGAGCTTGTATAATGGTTTTCACGACGTGTAAGTTCATAAATATTTCAATTAATATGAATATTAGTTTGACACATATATTTTGTTAATATAATAAAGTATATTTCTCTTTATAGATCATTAATAATGATACTCAAGTAGATTTTCCAAAATATTTGAAGTTTCTTGCTCGAGGTCCTCTAAAACTAGTTAGAATGTTTGACACTTACAACATGAATGGATTTAGATTTAGTACAGTCGATCGAGAAAGGGGTTTGAAATCACATAATAGTGGTATATTTACATTTTCTAAAGTGGGATACTATGGAAAGCTAACTGATATTATTGAATTAAACTACCATGGGCATTTTTCATTTGTTTTATTCAAATTCAATTGGGTTAATATTATCAGAGGTGTTAAAAGAGATTCCTTGAAATTTATTTCTGTAAACTTCTCTTGCTAGATAGATGTTGGTGATCATGAACTGCATGATCCATATATCTTATCATCGCAAGAAAAAATGGTGTATTATGTGAATGATGTTGTGGATGAATGGTGGAGTGTATTTACTCATAGAATACAAAGATATTTCTATGATATGGGTGATGAAGTGTAAGATTTGACCTCTGAAATTGAATCTCATCAACATCAAGAAGCAGAATTATTTGTCCATCATGATATTCTAAATATTTTTCTAGCAAGGATGAATGAATTTGATGAAGTAATGGAGAAGGAAACCAACATGATTCTAGGGGAAAACAATTTTTTGTACAGTTATTTATTCATTCAACAACCACTTATTTCATTTGTGAAGTCATTCATTATCATTGTTATGTATATTTTTTTATTAGTACTGGGAATAAATTATCATTTTTAATTTTTTTATTAATAATTTTTTGAAATATATGTTCTGAACTAAATTTTATTTGATTAAATGACAGGAATTCCAAGGAGGAAGCAATACACTGTTTCATCCACTACTATGACAAATGACGATCCATCTGTCTCCCTCACTATGTCATCTGAGCCACCAGTTGCCTGCCCCCCTGCACCATCTCCCCCAGAACCATCTCTCACACCCTATATGACCATACCTTTAGAAGCTGAGTCGTCGACTCCCCCTACAACATCCTTAGCAGCAGGGTAGTGGCGCGCCACTTCTAGTTCATCACGAGCATACTGAAGGGTCACTGTTATAGGTACAAATTTTAATATAAATAATTTTATTGCACTTTTTTATAGTAATTGTTTGTTCATTAAAGATGAAAAAATGCAACTGTGGAGAAAAATATAAAAAGTGAAGATGTGTGGAATATGAATGGAGAGAAAATAGTTGTCCCATTTGATTCATATGGGGTCCCTACGGATGACGTTGTGAGATTACTTGGCCAAATTCTAGGCCAGCTGGCAGCAGAGCCCATTTCCCTTTCTATTTATCATGATGATTGGAGAAATATGCCTCCAAGTTGGAAAAATGAAGTTTTTGATTCCAAAATAAAGGTAATTTTAATACATTATGGTTTAATTTAATGTCATGTTATTAATATGTTCAAAATGAATTTCTGTATAAAGATGTTTTTCCACTTTTCAGTTGTTGATGTGATGGAACGAAAGTGGATGTTGAAAAATCTTGGTAATAAATGGAAAGAATTCAAATTGATATTGTGGTGTGATGTCAATGATACTTCATTGACCTTCTAACAAATGTATGAGAACCTACCCAATGGGGTACCCAAAGAACAGTGGAAATTTTTTGTTGACAGACATCGTGATGAGAAGAATATCGTATTTAAATATATATTATTATATTAAACTCATTTTACATTTATAAATGTATATGAAGAGGATATGAAATTTAATACATTACTGTTAAATTTAATTTTATTTATTTTAGGATCTCTCAAGAAATAATGCATCAAGCTGGGCTAAGCAACTCATCCCTCACACTGCGGGGTCAAAAATATTTTCAGCAAGCCGATCAACTCTGGTAATATTTTCATTAGTTTAAATATTTATAAGACAATATTATCTGTTTAATATATTAAACTATTTATTTATTGTTGTTTAATGTAGTCACAGACTTTTGGTCATGAAGCATCTCGAACTGAAGTGTGGTTGGATGTTCACAAAAAATATTGTGGAAGTTTTGTTAATGATCTCGCCAAAGAAGCTGGGGTATGAACTCATTTTTTTCAATATAATAACTTATTATAAGTTTTAAATATGTTAATATATATTGATAGTTGATTTATAGGTAAAAATTAGAGAAATTTTGGATGCCAATCTTGGGAATTAATACTTAGTCTCCCAGGATGTCCCAGTTGCTAATGTCCTTGGGAAGGAGAATCTTGGTAGAGTGTGTGGGATGGGCTTGGGACCCATACCATCTGAGGTCTTTGGCAGGACATTGGGGATTAAAGCTATATCTACTCTTGGTTATAGTCAGTCCATACCTAGAGATGCTCAGAGAGAGATTATTTCCCTACAAAACACAGTTCAAGACCAGGGGGCTTAGATACCTTCTTTGCAGAAAGCGTTGAATGATATACATCACCAGATGAGAAGATATCCCCTCGGTGGTATTTCATCAACTGGTAGTGAGGAGGTAAATCATAAAAATTCAAAATCATTTAGTTTTCAAACTTTTATTGGTTTTGAGTTTAAATATAAATACGCAACATTATTTAATTTTCAATATAATGTTCTTACAGGTGGTAGCAGGAAGTGGAGATGGAGGTGGAGAGGGTGATGATATCTGTTCATCATCAGACAATGATTAGTAGTATTGTTGATATGTGGAAAAATATTGACAGTCGGTTTGTATATGTATCATGTGTGGAACATAGTTTCCTCCAATCATTTTTAGGACCTAACATTTTCTTGATTTCTCATGTTTCCTTTTATGTATTTTATTGATTTCTAAAATTTCATTTTATGTCTTGATTTCTCGAGTGTGGTATGCACCATACATATTAACTATTTATTATGATGATTCATTTTTTATGATTCATTTTTCCTAAATTCATTTTGTCATTATAATAACTTATTTTACATTTTCTAGCCCAATTCATTTACCACTACATTACTATTTATAAGAAGTAATTCTTAGTTATGATCTTGTATCAATCCCTAGGGATGAGAATGTGTGTCTCACTAACATGTTTAAGATAGATCACCATTTAGTGTGGCATAATCCTAGTATCTAAAAATTCAAAAAATAGTTGGAATCCATAGATACTTATACGAGATTAGGGGAAATTTTGCTACACTGTCTGAAATGGGGTTTTCCCACCATTTCAAAAGTGGCCTCCAAGAACAGTCAGGTAGTGTGAAAGATAGTGTCAATTATCTCAGTAGGCATGACATGCTAATGGGAAAATCCCAGTAGATTTTATAGAACCCCCTTCCCTAGAAAAATGTTAAATAGACCACATGATTAGTTACTTACCATTCATAACATCAACTACCCTAACAAAAATAATTTATTATAAGAATCCATATTCTTTGAAAGAATATATCAACCCCCTTCACGAGACACTATTACCTTTAAAGGAATGTTCCTGATCACTTCTATTATATTACGCACATAAAAAAAACTAGGATTCATAATTGGATTTACAATATATTAGGAGTTAGATTCCATTCATTTTAATGAAACCACACTATAGAATACTTTTCCAAAGAAATCACATGAGTGAAACAAATATGATACTTGAACCTGATCCATCACTCTTCAAAAATTAGGAACCCTTATCCATGAGAGATATTATTTTACCTTTTTTATATCTTTAGTGTCAATTATAATAATTCCACATGGAATAACCCAAGCAACATATGATTTTACCTAATTCCTATGTTATGTTTCATTTATAATAATTCCACACGGAACACCAACAAAAATTAATAACAAGAAAATATTACCACATAATTATTCCTATGATAAATGGTCTACCAGCAACATACTACACCCCAAATCTTTTTAGTAACTAAGGAATAAATAAATAACCACCCAATCACATTCCTAAAGGACTGTAGGAGGGTTTAAATTTATCGACACATAGATGTAATAGAAATCTAAATAGTTACTATATATATAGTAGTAATATATATAGTTTATATATATTTCATCCACCTATATTTTCAAGGTATGTGAATATGTATGTAGCCATATACTTAGAATAATACCTATGAATAGACCATGGCATAACTCAGACATCCCTAAACAGTCTAATGAGCCTATGTGGTCATGTAATTGGGTACATGCCCTATATCCCAATAGAGTGAGAGACGCCATGAAACAACACATGGGATGTTGAGTGCGCCATCAGGTCAAAATTATAGTCATGGAATGTGGTGAGTAAATCATAATACTTATATAGTAACATTTTTGTGATACACCATGCTCAACACCTGATGTAAGGAATTGTGATATCTCCTTGCTCAACAATCTCATACCATCATACCGCAAACTCTATAAAGGCATATATTAAATATAACTAGAAAAGGGAATTACCTCAAATCCATATCTTCTATCTACACCATATACATAATAAAGGAATAATCATTTGTGTCATAATAGATAAGGAATAACCTCTTATTCATGTCTTTATCCATGTTCAATTCCCATTAAAAATATTACAATTCATATGAAGCATTTTATAAATCATAAATCAATAGCATGACATTAAAATTACTTGGGGTCATTAAATTTAAAACAAATTGATTTATTTTAAGAAATAAAACCCATCATTAATTATCCACTTCACATTATTAGTTACATTTAACTCACTCAATTAGTTAAAACATGGGAAACCCATATATAATCTCAATAAAGTCACTTATATGGTGACATGTTAATCTAGGAAATTTCCCACTTTATAAATTCCAACTATAAGTGGTCCAAACACCTAAGGGATGCCTTGGGTTCTATGAAATAATCATATATAAAGGGATATTACATTCTTGAACAATTCCATAAGATATGTGGGAGTACCAACATTTGAAAAAAAATCATATTGTCCCATTTCCCCTAGATCACCCAATGGGTGACCATATAAGTTTCACACAACATGTGAACATCCAATCAAGGATCAAATAGTATATATGAGTCTGAAATGGTCAATTTTAAATGCATAAATTCACCAATACATTTTATTGGATACTAGGATTATGCCATTTGATATGTTTATTTGCATTCTTTTACTCACTGAATGATGCATTTGGTTGTGCTTAGTTAAGAATCTCTTTTAATATTGACTGTAGTATATATTCGATTGATGTTTTGGTATTCTTGGAATGATTTTTTAAGGAACTGGTACATGGGCTCCAAAACCGGTTCTTTTTTTCTTCTAAATCTGCTCCCCAATGGTGGTTTTAACTGCTGCTAAATGTCAATATTTTTTCTATTAGCGGTGGTTTTAACCACCGCTATAGTGGCCCATATTCCGTGCATTTTGCGGTGGTTATATTGTTTTTCATGGGGGTTTGTACCAGAGGGCATTAATTTGTTTAGCAGTGGTTAAATCCGACGCTAAAAAAAGTAATCTCCTACCCATAAAAACCACCACGAGAAACAATATAACCGCTGGTAAAATGCGCCAACTACGACAGTTACCATAAACCGCCACTAAACCGCTTTAACCACTGCAAATAGTTTCCTGACATGCAATTTAACAGCAGTTTTTAGAAACTGCCACAAAAGCATATGGGGGTGGTTTAAACCGCCGCCATAGCAAAAAAAAAAAACTACTATGAAATTGCAATTTTCCTGTAGTGGGAATACCAACTCCTCAAAGCGATGTGATTTGTTCATGCTATACATGGAATGTATTATGGGTAATTTTAATAAACCTATGTAAAGTACATAAAATTAATATTATACTATAGTTATAATATACATATTTATCATTTACTTATCACTATTTTACAATGACAAATAAATTAAAGTAGCGTTCATGCGTACGTACGACCTACTATCTCCATGAACAGTGGATTTCATTTCTTATATACGAATATTATGGATTATTCTAAATACATATAAACTGAATATATATGATAACTAAATCATGGTTTAAATTATTTATATGATGAAATCATGATCTATGAAATATTAATAACAAAAAAAGGTCAAAACTTACTTGAGAAACTAGGCAATTAATACCTGAAATTGTGAAAATAATGAAAGTTTACTATAAATGGGTAATAAGATATTATAAGAAGTTAATATATGATTTTATAAATATTAGTATGGATTTGGTATTAGTTATTGAAATCTTTAAAACCAATTTTAAAGGATGTTCACCCAGAAAGTTGACACAAGGTAAGGTATTTCATCTCAATTTATATTCAATTTAGACTTATTTGTTATTGTTCACCTAGTTTATTTTATATGGTGTATATAATACCCTTTAACATATTATATAATGAATCTATTTATTCTCATGATATTATAAGTTTAATTTAATGTTATTACTCCTCATATATTATGAATCAATTTTTTTAAGTGGTATAGGACACATTAGAATGTTTAAAGATTATTCTCCTTAAGAAATTTTTTTATGAAATCTCACTTCCTTTTGTGATCGTTAACTTTCTATTGAAAAAATCAATTTATTAGAATCCACCTAATTTATTATATATTTTGTACATAATTCCACATTTTGATATAATATCATGATTAATTCATTCTTCAAGATATTTTTTAGCTTCAATTTGAATTATTTCATCTAAGGGGATTTGAGTTAAAAATTATCAGGTGAAAAATAATTTCATAAACCAATTTATTTTCATTAGGTTACAATACTTCCTCATTTTCGTTAATATTTTATTATTATGTGTATAATTAATTTTACTATCTATTGATGTATTTACACTTCTATATGTGGATTTACAGTTGATACGCATAACTTACTCATTGATTGATTCTCACTCCAACATTATAATCTTTTAAAGGGGTTACTTTACAATATCATTTTGTTTGGGATTGTTTACAATTGAATTTACATCAGAGGAAATTATTTTATCATTTTCTAATAAACCATTTTATTTTCTTATCCACTGGTTATTCATGAGATTTTTGAAGTAATAGTATCATTTCTCCACACTTTGGTACTTAAAATGTTTTAGAAAATGTTTTAAAGAAAACCTCACTTCCTAATCTCTTTAGTCGGAGAACCAATTTTCTTATAAAACTATATATTATTAAAATATTTTAAAAAATGTTTTTAAACATTTTAAAATGATTTAGTAAATAAATTATTACAATTTTTTGTCTTTTAACAATTTTTTCAAAGGAATATTCCAATCAATTTCCAAACAAGATGTTTTATAACCTTTTACCGTGAAAAAGGAATGTTATTTTTACCTCACATGACATGTAAAAATTTAGCCACCATCATTTTTTGAAGCTTAATTTTCATTTTCAAAAGTTTAATTTTTAAAAATAATGTTTTAGAAAAGTGATTTTCAAAGAAAAGTATTTTAAAAATGTTTTTCAAAATAAAATGGATATTTTAATCAAGAATGTTTTAAAAGATATTTTTATAGTATCTCTATTCATCAAATAAAAAAACCCTCTATTTTTACTCTATTTGAGATATGTTGTATCGATACCATCCATTTTCTTCCTCTGGATGGTCTATGATTGATTTTGACAAGAATAATATTCACATTCACTTCATTGATTCCTTTGTTAGTCCCCTAGAAATTTTGAATTAACTATGATCATTAGATATTGAATTTAACCCAAATATCCATATCATTTATCATGGATATTTTAATGTCCAAAAATTTTAATATAATTTTTTTAATTATATGGAATTATTTCAAGACTGCGAAATCAGACGACACATGATTCCAAGGACCGAAGTGCCCGGAATGATCCAGTGAAAAATGTTATGTTTAAATTAGCGCGTGTGAGTGGGTTTCTTGAAAAGGTGGAATAAATCTTAAATGGGTGCCCAAATCAGAAATCCAAGGGCACCATTGAGTTCAGGATAGCGGGTTTACCCTAGGCGTGACTTCAGTTTAGTCGGCTCAGGCCTCCGATGAGAAAACCCAAAAAATGGAAGAAATGTAAATAAAACAATTAAATAACATTATTTTATTTTAAAAATGCTTATAACTCACGAACAGTGGATCAAATTAAAAATTTGAGACCACCTCTGAACTCGTGAGAATATTATTTACTTAGTAAGACTCTAACATTGGCTGGCGCGTGCCAATAATGGAAGTTAGTTTTTGGCTGTAAATAAAATAATTAAGCAACAATTATTTTATTATTAAAACCGATAACTTCTAAATGGTTACTCAGATTAAAAATCATAGAGTACCAATGAGTTCGTTGCGGAATGTTCCCTTTAGGAAAGGCCTAATCTTGACCGGCGCAGGTCAAGGGTGAATGTTAATAATTTAATGAACTTTTTTTCGCGTATGTTCAGTAAACACACAGACTGTGTTTTCTATATTTTGACTCATTGCTCAGATCAAAAATTTGAGAGCACTGTTGAATCTGCTGCGTCGAAATTCGCTTGAAAGTGACTTCACTTCAACTACAGTAGGTCGGGAGAAAAAGATAGTTTTTAGACTTTTAAAATAATAATAAAATAACAATGTTTTTTTAATTATCTCCTTTTTATTTTCCTCCAATGGACAAGCGGCGGTGGTGGGACCAATGACACATCAATCCATTAAATGGATTGACTCCCCTTTATTCTTGTAACCACACTGTTGGAATTAGGAAGGTTCCTTAATTAAACGAACCCCATTAATTTTACGTGCGTTACTCACCCTCGCCCTCTCCTATTTATATGGAGCTTAGGGATGGGTATTGGCATAACTTCACCAAGAGACGAAGCTTTGAAAAAGTACCACGATGCCAACCAGTTAGAGGATGAGACCGGTTTAAGCGAGCAGTGAAGAGTGCCATCGAATCACGAACTGACGACAATGACCAAGGAGGTTCTTAGATCATCATCAGCGGGCATCTAATCCAGGTAGGGGGACTATTTTAAAGTTATCTTTGATGAATTTAATTTCCCTCCCTCTTAATATCATGTAACGTGGAGGGTGCGGGCCAAACGAACAAGGCTCGGACCCTCCGCTGCTTCCTTCTTAAAGTGAACTTTGAGGACAAATTTTCCAACTCGATGAAAACACAAAATAGTGGGTCACACTATGACGACGACAACATGGGAAAGAAGTAGGCACATACAACACCAAGAACTGAAACTGAAGCATGCCCGGTGACCCGTGCAAGAAACCACCGGGGCACCATGTCGACGGCAGTCGGCGACGGCTAATGTTGGCTGGAGAAAACCCGCAACAACTGGCCGTGGGTGGTGGACGGTGGCGCGAGACGGCGTGCCGCTATGGCCGAAGGCGACCAGCCTGATCCGGTCGCGTGGGACAAGGGTGGTGCCCACAGGTGCCTCCAGCGGAAGCGGCCATGGCCACAGACCGTGGGAGGAAGGGTCGGCGCAGCCTATGCCGCGCCGCGTTGGGGAAACGCCAATCAGCTAAATGACCAATCTTTAATTGCGATGGCGCTGCACCCCACCGGCTGGCAAACGACCCCAAAAGCATGAGGCCAGTGGGATGCAATGGTCCACCTCCAAGAGGACCAAGCCAACGTGGGCCGTCCAAGTTGACTAGACCCGCCCAAGTGTCTGGACCCACCAGTGGTCTGGGCCAGACACATGGCCCAGTGGGCCAGTGCGGGTGAGCCGAGCCCCACCTAACGGGCCGGGCCCATCACAGACCATGACCGCGAACTGAACCTAGCCGACTTCGATGGGCCGGACCCAGTGAATCAGGCCGTCCCTTAACAGGCCAGACCTGGGTGAAGTCAGATAGACCCCAGGACGTATTGCATCGGGCCGGTCTGACCGAGTGGGATCAGGCCCACACCTAACCGGTTCTCGGATAAATAAATGCCTATAATTGACCAACCAAGTGTCTGTTTGACATGCTATAAGTGGTGTTGGGATCCATTTAGGGAAGCAGTCCATTTGGAATATTCTGGAAGGCCCAACTGAGTCGGGCCGGACTGAGGTGTGATCAACCCTCGTTTCACAGAAAGGGATGAAACTAACAGATCAAACATCCGATTGATGCGCCGTCTTTGGAATAAGAACTCTAGTGAAAAGGAGATCCTTTTTAGATACTTCATGATAATTTTGGAGAAATTTGGAGTATGAATTGGTTGGATCGACTCTGAATCGAACTAGGCCCTCGGCACTAAAATTCCAATAACTTATAGATAGGGCGTCCGGTTGACGTGATGTCTTTTGCATTGGGACCTTTATAATGTGACAGATCATCGAGTTACTTCTTTGTGGGAATTCGTGTCATTTAAAATATGAATGATGACTTGAGGAGCGGTTCTCCCAGAATAAAGTGTGCTATGAACATGAATCCAGTGGCTGACAGTGAGGAGGAGGTTGGAGACAGATCATACAAAGGTTAATACCGAGCGATCCTGTACAGGTCAGCACTTACCGATCCAGTGTGGGTCATATTCTGGGGGGGGGGGGGGTCATTGTAGGGGTTAGTACCTATCGACTATGGGTGGGTCGGACCCTATGTGAGTCATTGCAAGGGTTAGTACCTATATTTTGTGTGGGTCAGACTCTGTATGGTCAGTAGCAGTGCCTCTTGACAGAATAAGATGATCCAGCTTCGCGACTGATCATCTATACTTCTATACATCACTAATACCTAGTTCGAGCTGAGACTCTGTTTGAGCTATGTATTTTTCTTTGTTCTTCCTGATTTAGACCATGCTTGTGATATTACCTTTGAGGTATTTCTTTGTGGTTTTTCCTCTGTGGAACTCTGGGAGACCTTCGGGGATCTTGTGGTCCCTACTGAGTATTGTTATACTCACCCCTGCACGGGCTTCTCCTGTACCTTGTTGTGTCTTGTGTAGACGACGAACAATGTTGATCGAGGCTAAGAGATCCAAGAATGAACGGTGCTCAGTGGTGGACCATTTTAAGTGGTGTGACGTAGGACTACTGATCGTGAGCTATACCTACCCTTTAGGTAGGATCCTCGGTGGATGATATAGGAGCTATTTTTCTCTTTTAAGTTGTACTTGTACTTTCCATTTGGGATTGTATTTTGACCCCTTTACTTTCAGCACGCTTTTTACTATAGTAGTTTACTTCATGGTTGACTCTTGTTGTGCTCTTTTATTTGTGTGTTTGTTCAGGTTTAAATGAAATACCTTCCCGTTAAGAGATATGCCTTTCTAGTGCTAGTCACTAGCCCCTGGCCTATGGAAGGTAGGCTTAGGGTTGTCATGGCATAGGCCCCAGGGGATGGGTCATGACAAAGTGGTATCAGAGGATTTGGTTCTACCGAAGAACTAGGACTCTGATATTTTAAATGGAGTAATAATGTTAAGTGTTTTGAGTGTGGTTTTTAGTTTGGGGGGTATAGTGTTGGTGCGGCGGCTGACATATCCATACACTAGGACCCTGAATTCTAATTTCCAACTCGGTGCATGAAAACACTAAATACGGGTGTTTTGGAAATGTTTTTCCTTGGTTTCTTTGGAGTCAGATCACCAGTTATAACTTAATGACCATGGCGCACCTTTTCCTTATTTGGATTTCATCACATAGACAACTAGCTAATATTCCCAAGAGAGTACACGATTATGTCCCACCGAGAGATGAGACCTCAGTGTAGGGCCCTCTTACAGAGTTAAAACCTTTAGGTGGTGTAACAGATGCTCCACTACCTGTTGGGAAGCCGTTTCCACCATCCCCACCAGCAGACGGTGTAAGCTGACTGAATGTGTTGCACGAGTTTCAGCGGTAGAGGTCTCTGAGGTTCCAAGGTGAGACATATCCCTAGGCAGCTGAGGATTGGATAAAGGCTATGGCTAGAGTTTTCCTCTTAGTTGGGACACCATCAAATCAAATGGTTATCCTAGATTCTAGTCTTTATCAGTGTGTGACCATGAAGATGTTCCACATGGTTATGAGGCCTCGATACATGGACTATTTCCTAAGATGGTACCTTCAGGTAGTGTGCTAGCTATATCACTACCCATTGGTCAGTAGTTCAACTGGAGGTATCTGTAGATGAAAAATGTAGACTTAGTACCTTACATGTGTTTCAGCATCAGATACCCCTCAGTATCAGAGGCGAACCTGAATTATAGGAAGCGAAGGACTGGCTTGAGGAGGTGGATGAGTTTCCCTCTAGCCAGGGCACCATTCGATTAGATGGTGGTCTTACTAGAGAGCCTTCTACATGGATCAGCAAGACGATGATAGGGTTTATATTACCCTTGATCTTGTGAAGAGTTGAATTTTCTGTGGACAGGCTTGAGAACCTTCCTCAGAGAAGGGGGTCTCTTTCCATAAAAAGCTAAGGGGTGAGTGTTCCCAAGAGCTTCTACAGCTTCGGTAGGATGTCATGTCGGTAGCTAAGTATTCTTCGAGGTGTACCGACCATTCCATGTACTCGATGAATATGATACGATCAGTGCTTCAGAGCTTAGACCTATGAGCAAGATGTGTTTAGGGATATCTGAGCCAACACTATTCTTATGCACATTTATACTTATGTTAGGGTGCTAGAGAGAACCTTTGTTGTTGAAAGTTCTTTGGATGAGCAGATACAACCTGAGAATGGTAGCAGTTGGAAGTAGTAAACCGATGTCAATCTCAGAGACTTAGATGTGTAAAATGTTTTGGGAAGAGAAAGTGTTAAGGAAAGATGAATCTATAGGGTAGAAGAGATGGAAAAGGAGCTTGGAGAGCATCAGGAGGTGGTAAACTTTTCGATTTGTTACAACCACCACCCGGATGTGGTCCCTACTAGGCTCAGGGAGCTGGAGGAAAAGGGAAGGGAGTAGATTCTTGCGGTCAAGGAGTGTGACCCAAGGACTCTAAGAATGATTCAAGTTACAGTCTATGTCTACTAATAGCTACTGTATTAATAGACATAGGTACTAATCATTCCTTGTCACAAATCTTGTTCAAGACCTAGAGTTTCCAGTTAAACCGTTGACTTGACCCTTACATCTGGAGATATCTTTGGGAGGAGACTCAATAATCACACTTATGCCGACAGTGTGATCTGACCCTTAAGGAAAAAGTTTTGGTTGGAACCTCTTGGTGGCAGTGTCGAGGCCTTACGATGTTAGTTTCGGTATGGACTGGTCATCCATAGTTCATGATCAGATTGACTATTTTAGGCAAAAGGATGTGGTATATCTATAACGTTGGAATGGGATTTTATTTTGTTGGCAAAAAAGGAAACCCTGGCAACACGGGATAAACTCATGCATAGGAGGGTGCAACCGATCACTATTGAGTCAGCCAACCTTACCCTCATGGAAGAAGGAGTTTTGAGTTTTCAGTTACCAACAGTAGAGGAAGATTTTGAAGACATATTTTTAAAATATGTTTCCAGGATTACCTCCCTGAAGGGAGAGTGTAACACCCCAACCCCAGTTTCCTAGAGTCAGTGCATTATTACGTAACATTTGCATGATCACAAAAGATCAAGTCTCGAAAGACATATTAGTTTAGTAGCCTTGGAAACACTAGATAAATTCATAATTGTTACATTACATCATAAAGTGAAAAATCACAATAACATAGTCTCCATAGTCCACACTCATATCCCTTTCAGACTATCCCTGCAGGTCAGTCATCAAATATTTCTTCACATCCTGGAAAAAATAAAACATAGAAAGGGGTGAGCTCAGATGCTCAGTACGGATAAAAATATAGCGGAAGATTTCATAAATAAACATAAACATTTAAGGCAATTTATAACTAAAACAAAAGCCTTTTAAACTTGAACTTCATCATAATATGGAAAAAGTAAAATGAAGTAATTCTATTTACTTATTCACATGGACATTCTACTAGTCGAATAATCAAATGCAATGTCAATAACCACTTTCATAATGATGGAATGCATAATGTCAGACTATCATAACCACGTATCCAAGGCCTCATGACAAGACTACAAATAATATTTTGTCAAGGCCTAGTGCCAAGACACTAGTTTGTCTCATGAGACCTACCGATGCATCGAGGAGCTATAGCGGGCTCCACCCGTCACTTATTAAGTCCAATGCATTCCTCATATGAACAGGTTTAAACATATCATAAAACATAACATAATAGTATCACATAAAACATGCATAAAAGAAACATAAAATTTCCACATTTCAATAACAATATATCAATACAACACATTGATATAATAAAACCGTTTTCAATACCCAAATAAAAGAAAAGTAAAACTTGGTATTTATTTTTAATTTAAAAAAAAATTATAGCTTGGAGAGGAAGCTGAAACTCAAATAATGGTCACGGCGGCAGAGAAGTAGTTTTCACCACATACGTAAGACAAAACATTCTTTTTGTTGTTTAGTAAAAACACTTAATATAAAAAGATTCCATTTGAATAAAATTAAAATTCAAAAGGGTTTATACACCATATAAAAGAAAGTTGTGTATAAAACAAAATATGCCTCAATGAAAGGAGATTGAGACGAAGTCCATTACAAAGATAATTTTTTAAATAAAATAGATCTATTATGTGTATTCACTATAAGTACACATAAATAAAGTAAAAATAAAATATAAGACATAATAATATCATGACATAATTTGAAAGTAGGAGATTAACCCAAAGAACGGAAATTGGGTTAAGAAGTTCCCTTCCCTCATGTCTGACTTGACTCCATTGTTATTTAACCTCCTGAATAATAAACTAGAGTTAATTTCTACTTGATTAAGAACCTTTTTCAAGTTCATTATTCCTTTTATATCACTTATTACCATGTTATGAATATTATGCAATTATTTAAGTTAATAACGGTCGTTTTGTCGGTTTTTGGTACTTGAGTCAAAAATAAACTTCTTATAATTACAAGTTGTTCATGTGGTAAAATATCCATTATATCCAGAATTATATTAATGATTTAGATATCATATATATTATACATATCCATTATATACATTCATTTATAATATTACATAACATTTAGAGGTAAGAAATGAAATGCACCGTTCATGGAGATGGTAAGACGTACGTACGCATGAACGCTACTTTCATTTCTATTTAGTATTTAATGGAATGAAATCATAATTACATAAAGGTTTATTATAATTCAAGTATAATATCATATATAATATCATTTACTCCATCCTTTATACATCCCACATATGGCATTAACGATTCAAATCACTTTGAGGGGGCGGTAGTCCGCACTTCCTAAAATGAAATTATCGCATTTACCCATAATGGAAATAATAAAGGTATGCCATAAATGAAAAATAAATAATCATAAGGAAAAAATAAACATTATATATATCATATATAAATATAGTGACATATTAATGGCCACCATGAGAGGTGTTAAAAGAAGGTTGAACAATCATCGTTTCGTGAGGCAGTAATTCACCACCCAGAGAAACAATATGTTCTTTAACCATTAGAAGAAGGTGTGTGTAAGTGTAAATCAAATCCCTCTGATAAAAACATCCTAGTATATTTAAGATACTTTTTTTTATAAAATAAAGGAATAAAAAGAGTTTAAGGGGTTTGAGAATCAAAATAAAACAAAATAACATAAGAGAAGACATTACCTTAAAATCGGGTAACTCTTTCTGATTTGAGCCAAAGGATTCGTTGGGAAGACTTATGCCCAAAGTGAGGCTTCTGGGAGTAAGAGAGGGAAGTTTAGAGAGTATTTGGGCAGTGGTTGGCTAAGAAAAAAGGCTTTGAAGGCGTGAATAAGGTGGTAGAGGTGGGGGCCTTTTATAAGAGGAGAGGAGGGGACTCTTGGAAATTCATGAAATGTTAAATTATTATGAAATGATTTTCAGATTTTACAGGTCCCAAAATGATATATTTAAAGTATAAGGTGATAAGGGTTCTAAATATACCCATCAAATAGGTTTTATACAAGTGTAAGTTCTATATTTTACCTTATCGTTTCATTTTATTTAAATTGTTCATTAATGAGGTAATCGCTGCATCATAATGGTGTCGTAAATAAATTTATTTATTTAATGCCTAAAAATTATAAAAAAATTAACATGATGTATGAAATCTTTTTATCTTTCCAATGAATATTTATAGTCGAAAGGTTAACTTATATAACCCCATGTAATAATTTTTTTAGTAAAAAAACACATGTTTGTGACAATTTTATTTTTACTTTAAATAAAAAGTTATTAATGTAATTTTCTTACCCAAGTGGATCCATGGGTCTCCATGTCGACTCATGGATTATCTTGGTCAGAAATGACTCATCCAATAAGTGTAGGACAAGTGTAAAGGTAATTTAAGATTATTACAACATTATATTTACCTTAAATTACACTAATTACCTTTAATCACGATTGATAAAACTTAAAAGTTACTATTCACCAAAAATTATTTTCATCCCATTGAACCACATTTTACTTAATAATGAAAACCATGTATGTCAGAAATTTGAAATTCAATTCACAGAAGTTGTAAAGTTTCATTTAAACGAAAAATTAGTTTTTTAACTACCACTTAGTGGTTTCACTATTCATCAAAAATTGAAGTTTCTCAGAACAATACCAAAAATTCACCCTAAGCTATAATTGATATTCCGAATTCAAAAATGATGTCTTTTTTAAAAAATTACAAACATATAAGTTGTATTAATTAATTTTATAATTAATTCCCGCTGTCAAAACAAATAGCGTGTTTTTAAGAAACAATATCAATCAAAATATTGACAATTGTTTATGTCCAATTTCAAAGTGAAATTAATTATAATGACCACCATTGGATAAAACAGTTAAAATATATTATAATTATAAATTAAAACCACTCAATCATATAATTTATCACTAAAAATTATTTTGATTAAAATAGTTTTTTTAAGTATTTTTCACTATTCATCGAAAATTGGAACTTCTCAGAAAAATACCAAAATTTCAACATAGGCTAATTTCGATATTTTGAATCCAAAAATGAAGTCCATTTTGAAATATAAAATTTATATAATTTCAAAAAGTGGGTATTACTATTCATAACAGTTATTTTGATTGGTCGCAGTGTGTTAGAATCTCGAACTTGCGTACAATGCAAGCTATTGCATTATTGAAAGAGAAGAGTATCGTGGAAGCTTGGGGTGTTACATTCTACCCTCCTTCAATAAATTGCGTCCTCGCAATTTGAAATTGTTCTTTAAAACAAAAGGTTCAAAGTAGAAAATACATTTGTGGAAAATCCATATCGGAAATAGGGTTAATAAAAATATAACTTTAAAAGAAAGAAAGAGAAGTACAAAGGTCACCCGAGATATCCCATACTAGGATTATATAAAAACATGGATATAGAGGAGAAAACAACCATCAAGGTCTGATGGAGAGTTGTATAAAACATGATTAGGAGAAAGTTAACTACAAGAAAATCACAAACTTGTGATTGGTTAAACGGTCATTGATTCCCCAGTTGGAAAAGTTAACCGACAACGTTTTTGTTTTAAGTAACTTTTCATAAAGTTGAGGAATTTATTTAGGATATTTACTAAGAATGTAAGGAAATATACTTACTTGTCATATAGACTTTCATTCTTTAATAAATTTTTACCACAAACCCATATTTCACTCTAAAAGGTAATAGAACTTAAAAATATTATATTTATCCTAATCGTAGAAGGTTCAAAATATTAACACATAAAATTTAGATTAGGAAAATTATTTTTTAATAACCAGGGACTTCCTGTAGGCTAGTGGTAGGTAATAAAGGCCTGTCGCACTATGGTTGTGGGTTCGATTCCTGCAGCTTTGTCCGACGCGATGGGTTATCCCCCGACCTGCAGGTTGTCATTTCCCTAAAACTATAGTATTATAATATTCAAAAAATAATCTTCAGAAATGTTTTAACCTTAAACAATACTATCCAAAGTTAAACTTAATCCATTCCAACCTTTATAGTTATCCAAAATACCTCTATCCAGACTCTCTCTAAAAGGTCTCTAAATTCCAAAATCAATTGTAACATCAGATTCCCCAAACAAGTAAAGTTTCTCTTATTGTCACATACTAAAAATATGATTACCTTTATCATATTAAAACCTTAATGAAAACAACAAGTATTTTAGTACAACCCTTATTTATATCACATTATTCTTATAACCATAATATAGTTCTTGAGTCCAAAAACACAAATACAATAATTATTCCACTTCAACTGTAGTAACAGCATAAGATTGGCCTTGATACCTTGGTCTTTTATTAGGTAAGTTTCCCTGACACTTAGGACATTTATTTGCATAATGCCCCATTTATCTACAATTGTAGCATTCAATATTGACAGCCTCTTTCTTTCCCTTGCAATCACGTGCCTGATGACCTTTTTCTCCTCATTTATAACAAACTCCCATTCTTTTTAGGCAAGTACCAGGGTGATTCTTCCCACAATTATCGCATATTGGAAAATCCTTCTTTCCCTTTTTCCCATTATCTGTCTCTTGTTCCACCGTTCTCTTCTTCTTTTGCTTTACTTTATTTTTATAAGATTTAGAGAATTCTTTTTCTGTCTTGATAGCACACAAGACAATATCTTCATATGATGAGAAGGATTGTGATACTAAAGCTCGACGGAGAAATGGTTTTAACCCATCAAAGAAACGATCAATCTTACTTCTTGGGTTACGTATATAATCTGCAACATGTCTCGCTAACCTTGTAATGTTGGCCTCTTACTTTGCAACATTCTCATCCTCCTTTTATCTCAGACTCAGAAATTGCCTTTCCATATCTGCTTGATGGTCACGAGGGAATTATTTTTCTAAGAAAATATCTTTGAACTCCCTCCATTCCATATTTGATACTTCATCATATTCCTTCGTGTTTTGAATCAATGACCACCATTGATCAGCATCTCTAGTGAGGTGAAAAACTGCCATGAAAACCGTTTCCCTTTCACTACTCTCCAAATCCTGAAATATTTTCTCTAGGGAACTTATCCATTGCTCAGCTACTAATGGATTTGTACTCCCATTGAATGTTGGTGGTTGCTGCCTCATGAAGCGATCTAACATTGATCCTCCACGTTGCGGATCAGGGTGATCCATACCAGTAAGGTTATTATTTATAACCTGAGTAAGTTGTCCCAGTATGGTGATTAGATGATCAAAACCAGTTGTATCACCATCTCCACTATAATTATCTTGAGCAGGAGGGAAATCCCTACATGGAGTGCGTGCATTGATACAGTTTCCATTCCTTCCACTAGGCGCCATTTCAAAACAATGGAATATACTAGATCATTTTATGAATCAAAATACATAATTCCATACTTGTAAAACACTTAACATAAATTGAACAGTTTATGGATATAATCCATAATCATAAAAATGGTTTCTTTGAGGAAGTATATACTCATAAACCCTTCATAATGGTTTTTAAATAAAATGGGAATTATCCTAAGCATATCCCTTGGGAGTTTCGTAACCAAGAGTGCAGCAAGGCCCGTTGTCGTGCACCAGTTCCCATTCGAGTCTAGATCAAAGCGGTGTTTTTGGGTTTTACCCCTAGGAACATCTGTTCTAGAGCTGCCTATACCTGCTCGTATCCAGACAGGGATGTATTGCTCGGAAAACTCAAAAAATCTCTATAATACCAAAATTCTAGGAAGTTCTTCTATACTAATCCTCAAAGTCTATCTTAGGGATATGTGCTCTAATCAGAGTTTATCTAAAACTTGCTTCCAAGGATATTACTAAACCACCTCTGATACCAACTGTAACGCCCCGACCCTAGTTACCCAGAGTCAGTGCATTATTACATAACATTGGCAAGATCATAAAAGATCAAGTCTCAAAAGACCGATTAGTTTAGTAGCCTTGGAAACACTAGATACATTCATAATTGTTACATTACATAATAAAGTGAAAAATCACAATAACATAGTCTCCATAGTCCACACTCATATCCCTTTTAGACTACCCTTGCAGGCCAGTCATAAAATATTTCTTCACATCCTGAGAAAAATAAAACATAGAAAGGGGTGAGCTCAGATGCTCAGTAAGGATAACAATATAGCAGAAGTTTTCATAAATAAACATAAACATTTAAGGCAATGTATAACTAAAACAAAAGCCTCTTAAACTTGAACTTCATCATAATATGGAAAAAATAAAATGAATTAATTCCATTTAATTATTCACATGGATATTCTACTAGTCGAATAATCACATGCAATGTCAATAACCGCTTTCATAATGATGGAATGCATAATGACAGACTATCATAACCATGCAGCTAAGGCCTTGTTCCAAGACTACAAATAAGATTTTGTCAAGGCCTCATTACAAGACACTAGTTTGTCTCATGAGGCCTACCGATGCATCGAGGAGCTATAATGGGCTCCACCCGTCACTTATTAAGTCCAATGCATTCCTCATATGAATAGGTTTAAACATATCATAAACCATAACATAATAGGTTCACATAAAACATGTATAAAGGAAACATAACATTTACACATTTCAATCACAAGATATCAATACAACACATTAATATAATAAAACCATTTTCAATAACAAAATAAAAGAAAAATAAAACTTGGTATTTATTTTTCATTTAAAAAAAAGTTATGGCTTGGAGAGGAAGCCGAAACTCAAATAATTGTCACAGCGGCAGAGAAGTCATTGTCGCCGCATACGTAAGAAAAAACATTCCTTTTGTCATTTAGTAAAAACACTTTGTATAAAAATATTCCATTTGAATAAAAGTAAAATTAAAAGGGGTTTATACACCATATAAAAGAAAGTTGTGTATAAAACAAAATATTCCTAAATGAAAGGAGATTGAGACGAAGTTCCTTAAAAAGATAATTTTTTAAATAAAATAGATCTATTATGTGTATTCACTATAAGTACACATAAATAAAGTAAAAATAAAATATAGGACATAATAATATCATGACATAATTTGAAAGTAGGAGATTAACCCAAAGAACGAAAATTGGGTTAAGAAGTTCCCTTACCTCATGTCCGACTTGACTCGATCGTTCTTTAACCTCCTGAATAATAAACTATAGTTGATTTCTACTTGATTAAGAAAATTTTTAAAGTTAATTATTCCTTTTATATCACTTATTACCATGTTATGAACATTATGTAATTATTAAAGTTAATAACGGTCGTTTTGTCGGTCTTTGGTACTTGAGTCAAAAATAAACTTATTATAATTACAAGTTTTTCATTTGGTAAAATATCAATTATATCCAGAATTATTTTCATGATGTAGATATCATATGTATAATACATATCCATTATATACATTCATTTATAATATTACATAACATTTAGAGGTAAGAAATGAAATGCACCGTTCATGGAGACGGTAAGCTGTACGTACGCATGAACGCTACTTTCATTACTATTTCATATTTAATGGAATGAAATCATAATGATATAAAGGTTTATTATAATTACATTATAATATCATATATAATATCATTTACTCCATCCTTTATACATCCCACATATGGCATTAACGATTCAAATCACTTTGAGGGGGCGGTAGTCCGCACTTCCTAAAATGAAATTTTCACGTTTACCCGTAATGGAAATCATAAAGGTATGCCATAAATGAAAAATACAGAATCATAAGGAAAACATAAACATAATATATATCATATATAAATATAGTGACATCTTAATGGCCACCATGAGAGGTGTTAAAAGAAGGTTGAACAATCATCATTTCGTGAGGCAGTAATTCACCACCCAGAGAAACAGTATGTTCTTTAACCATTAGACGAAGGTATGTGTAAGTGTAAATCAAATCCCACTCATAAAAACATCCTAGTATATTTAAGATACTATTTTTGTTATAAAATAAATGAATAAAATTATTTTAATGGGTTGGATAATCAAAATAATACAAAAGAACATAAGATAAGACATTACCTTAAAATCGGGTAACTCTTTTTGATTTGAGCCAAAGGCTTCCATGGGAAGACTTTTACGCAAAGTGAGGCTTCTAGTAGTAAGAGAGGTAAGTTGAGAGAGTATTTTGGCAGAGTTTGGCTAAGATAAAATTCTTTGAAGGTGGGAATAAGGTGGTAGAGGTGGGGGCCTTTTATAAGAGGAGAGGAGGGGCACTCTTGGAAATTCATGAAATGTTACATTATTATGAAATGATTTTCAGATTTTAAATGTCCCACAATGATATATTTAAAGGATAAGGTGATAAGGGTTCTAAATATACCCATCCAATAGGTTTTATAAAAGTTTAAGTTCTAGATTTTACCTTATCTTTTCATTTTATTTAAATTGTTCATTAATGAGGTAATCGCTGCATTATAATGGTGTCATAAATATATTTATTTATTTAATGCCTAATTTTTTTAAAAAAATTATCATTATGTAGAAAATCTTTTTATATTTCCAATGAAAATTTATAGTCAAAAGGTTATCTTATATAACCCCATGTAATAATTGTTTTATTAAAATAACACATGTTTGTGACAATTTTATTTTTACTTTAAATAAAAAGTTATTAATGTCATTTTCTTACCCTAGTGGCTCCATGGGATACCCATGTTGACCCATGTATTTTCTTGGTCGGCCATGAATAATATAATAAGTGTATGACAAGTGTAAAGGTAATTTAATATTATTACAACATTATATTTACCTTAAATTACACTAATTACCTTTAATCACGATTAATAAAACTTAAAAGTTACTATTCACCAATAATTATTTTCATCCCATTGAACCAAATTTTACTTAATAATGACAACCATGTATGTCGGATTTTTGAAATTCAATTCACAGAAGTTGTAAAGTGTCATTTAAATGAAAAATTAGTTTTTTAACTACCACTTAGTGGTTTCACTATTCATAAAAAATTGAAGTTTCTCAGAACAATACAAAAAATTCACCCTAATCTATAATTGATATTCCGAATTAAAAAATGATTTCTATTTTACAAAATTACAAACATATAAGTTTCATTAATTAATTTTATAATTAATTCCCGCTGTCAAAACAAATATCTTGTTTTTAAGAAACAATATCAATAAAAATTTTGACAATTGTTTATGTATAATTTCAAAGTTAAATTAATTCTAATGACCACCATTGGATAAAACGGTTAAAATATATTCTAATTATACATTAAAACCACTGAATCATATAATTTATCACTATAGATTATTTTTATTAAAAAAGTTGTTTTTAAGTATTTTTCACTATTCATCGAAAATTGGAACTTCTCAGAAAAATACCAAAATTTCAACATAGGATAATTTTGATATTCCGAATCCAAAAATGATATCCATTCTGAAATATAAAATTTATATTATTTCAAAAAGTGGGTATTACTATTCATAACGGCTATTTTGATTGGTCGCAGTGTGTTAGAATCTCGAACTTGCGTACAATGAAAGCTATTGCATTATTGAAAGAGAAGCGTATCGTGGAAGCTTGGGGTGTTACAGAGAGGGAATTATGATTTGGTTGGGTACTAAAAAAGATTTTTACCAGACTTATCCAAGGTAGCAACACCCTTGTTAGCTTTGACGAAGAAGGGGGAGCCTTTCCTGTGGACGAAGAAGTGTCAGCCGAGGTTTCAGGAGTAGAGATAGAGACTGAAGAGTGCCCCCATCTTAAGGACACCAGAAGAGGGTGTTGGGTATGTAGTCTACTGTGATTCAATTAGGGACCATACTAGGTTGTTTCTTGATGTAGGAGCAGGCAGTGATTGCCTATTTCTCACGGAAGTTGAGACAACACACACATAACTACGCTACCCATGACCTGGAGTTAGCACCAGTGGTCTTTGCACTGAAGATTCGGCGGCAATACTTGATGGGTGGACGATTTACTATTTACTCTGATCACAAAAGTCTCATATATATCTTCCCATAGAAGGACCTGAATTTGAGACAACGACGATGTCTAGAGTTCTTCCAGAACTATAAATTTGAGATAGTCTATACTCTTGGGAAGGGGAACATGGTAGCAGAAGCACCCACCAATAGGTTTGGTCTACAACTATTGAGTGAGGCATAAGAGTATCTAGTTATGCTGTGGATATCCTTCGTGGATAAAGATGAAGCATCCTACCTCCAGTCTAGGACTGTCAGTCCCCCAATTCTTTAGTGAGTTCAGGAGTCACAACTTGAGGACGTTGATTGTGAGGATCGACGTGCTCAGATATCCTTAGAATGATCTCTTAAAATATTTCTTAAAGGTGGGGAACACGCCATTCTCTTCAGAAGACGCACCATGGAACCAGTGATGCTTCGGGAAGAGGTTTTGAGGAAGTTGAATACATCCCCTTTAACGGTACATCCTAGAGTGGAAAAGATGCACCAGGACCTCGAGTGTCAGTTTAGTGGCCAGAGATGATGGAAGCAGTGGAAGAGCTTATAGCACGATGCCTCACTTGTCAGTAAGTGAAGATTGCACAAATACAGCAGAAGTATTATGCCGACAGGAGATGAAGACCCTTGGAGTCTGAGGAGAGAGACCATGTCTTCCTATAGGTCTCACCACGATGAGGATTGTGGAGGTTTGGCTGGGGCAGTAAGATATCTACAAGGTTCATCAGACCTTTCTAGATTCTCAGTAGAGTGTGAGAGGTGGCGTACTATCTATCTCTTCCCTCACAGATGCACTGGGTGCATAATGTTTCCCATGTGTCGTAGCTGAGGTGATGCGTGCATGATCTATTGCACATTATCAACTAGGGTGAGTTGGACTTTGATTATAGGGTGACTTTTACGGAGTTTCTGGTAAATATAGAGGATCTACAATAATGAGTCCTTCATAGATGGTTGATCCCTCTGGTGTGAGTTTGGTGGCAGCACGAGAACATCTAGGAGAGAACATGAGAGAGGGAGGCTCAGATTCATGCTCAGTACCCTCATTTGTTTGATTTTCCTTTGTTTTGGCCTTTGGGGGTGTAAAGTACTAAGGTGGGTAGAATATAATGTTCCAAAATTTTCATATAATTTTTTTAATTTTATGTAATTGTTTTGAGACTGTGAAATTTTACGGCGCATGATTTCGAGGCCCGGGGTGCCCAGAATGATCCGGTGAAAAATGTTAAGTTTAAAATAGAACGTGTGAGTGATTGTACTAAAAAAGTAGAATAACACTTAAATGAGTTCCTAGATAAAAAATCTAAGGGCACCGTTGCATTCAAGATAATGGGTTTACCCTAGGTGGGACTTAAGTTTAGTCAGCGCAGGCCTCCAGTGAGAAAACCTGAAAATGGCATAACCTTAAATAAAATAATTAAATAAAATTATTTTATATTTAAAATGCTTATAACTCAAGAAAGACGGCTCAGATTAAAAATATGAGACCACCAATGAACTCATGAGGGTATGATTTATATTGGAAAAATCTAACTTTGGCCGGCATATGCCAACCGTGGAATTTAGTTTTTGTATGTAAATAAAATAATTAAATAACAATTATTTTATTGTTAAAATTCACAACTTTTTAACGGTAACTCAGATTAAAAATGCAAGTGTACTGTTGAGTTATTTTTGTCATGTTCCCCTTAGTCAAGGCCTAATCTCAACTGGCACAGGTCGAGGGTGAATGTTAATAAAATTTTGAACTTTTTTTCAGGTACGTTCAATAAACGCACTAGCGAAATTTTCGATATTTTGACTCGTTGCTCGGATAAAAAATCTGAGAGCCCCATTGAATCTGCAGCGATGGGATTTTTTTAAGGGAGTCTTCACTTAAACCATAGTAGGTTGGGAAAAAAGATAGTTTTTGGACTTTTAAAATAATAATAAAATAACAATGTTATTTTAATTCTCTTCTTTTTATTTTCCTCCAATGGACAAGTGGAGGTGGCAGGACCAACGACACGTCAATCAATTAAATGGCTTGACTCCCCTTTATTCTTGTAACTGCACTATTGTAATTAGGAAGGTTCTTTAATTAAATGAACCCCATTAATTCCATGTGTGTTACTCACCCTCCCCCTTCAGGTAAGATCCTCGGTGGATAATCCAGGATTTATTTTTCTCTTTCTAGCTGTACTTGTACTTTCTAGTTGGGCTTGTATTCTGACCCCTTTACTTTCAGAAATTTTTTTACTATAGCAGTTTACTTCGTGGTTTCCTCTTATTGTGCTCTTGGATTTATGTGTTTGTATAAGTTTAAAGGAAATTCCATCCCATTAAGGGATACGCCTTTCCAGTGCTAGTCGCCAGCCCCTGGCCTATGGAAGTCAGGCTTGGGGTAGTCCCGGTATGGGCCTCAGGGGACAGGTCATGACATCTATGTTTATTTCCAAAACTGTATATCATTTTACATATAGTGTTTACTTGATATTTATTTGACTATCTAGAGAAATATTGATAAATCTATATTCTTTATTCAATAAGGATATTTGATAAGGCATATTGTTTATTCATTTTGAAGAATGTTTCAGACATGAAATGATGGGTGGGTCCTATACTTTTTATATCCCCTTGATGCATCTATAGGTTCTCATGGGGGAGATTGTAGTTTTAAACTATCTGTAGGATGGATCTTGAGAGTATAGGTTTTCATTTACCTTAGACATGACGTACAACAATTAAGGATTTCCTTCATAGAAATTTTTGTTATCATTTTTATTATCCATGAGGTTTTAATATGATAAAATCTATAGATTCATTTCATACTCTTTTTATTGATAAAATGGTATTTTTTTTTTCAGTTTCTTACCTTTACATATTGATTATTCCTTATCTAGTTATTTGAATGGCACGTGTTATCAGTTATTTAACTTTCCATATTGATTTATTCTCATTAATTCATTATTGATTCTATTTTACTAACCATTACTAATCATTTTATATCACCATTATTTTGTTTCCTTTCCCCAATAAACCAAGAAGCGTACTATGAAAGATATGAAGGTATATACTAAATGGAATAAATTTATCCTAAAAAGTAAAAAAATTATGTTGTAATTAGTTTATTCATTTATAATACAAGGCTCATGTATGTATTTAGTTTACCAAGACTACTAAACTCTTATGTCCTGTGTGATTTGATTCCTTGTAATCAAGAAAATGTAAAGGTAGAAGACATTGGCTCCGAGATCTCTAGGGTCAGGTCGCTAAATTTGGTATTAAAGTAATTTTAGTAGAAACCTTGAGAATTAAATTTGGAAAACATATATTAGAGAACACATCCCTAAGGTAGAATTTGAGGATAAATATATAAGAACATCCTAGAATTTTGGTACGATATAGATTATGTGGGTATTCCTACAAATACATCCCTATTTGGATACTAAAAGTGGACATTGTTCTGGCATAGATTTACCTATGGGTAACAATGATGACAAGGTGTGCTGTGACTAACTCAGCATAACCTGGTATACAACAACGGGCCTCATTGCGTACCTGGTTTGACACTCCTGGGAGATATTCTTAGGATAATTCACATTTTATTTACAACCCATTATGAAGGATTTTAATAGATAATGAAAATGAATTACCTAGGTTAAACCTTATACCAAGGAAGGACCAATGTGTAAATAGAAATATAAAGTATTTTATGTATTGAGGTTGTAATGAAAGTTATAGTTAAAAAGAAATTTAGTGATTAACCATATTTCAAGGATGTTCATCATATTTTTTTGGAAATTATATCAATGTGGTTTTAGAAAATGACAAATTATAATACATGTGACAACCCGTCAAATCTAGAAAGGCTGTGGGACTTGAACCTATGACCAAAGGTTGTTAAAGGTTTAATGCTAAACACTGACCTACACAATGTCCTGGTTAATATGACATTTTTTAGTTAAACAATTTGAAATATATATAATAATGATGAACATATACTATTAATTTTTAGGTTTAGAAACTAATTTATTAATCACATTGACTTTGGATAATAGTTTGAGTCCAATATTTAAACTTTTAAATCTTTTGTAGACATCATGATCCATTAAAAGTGTATTCTAGTGCTTCAGTTGTCAATGTTAATTTTTGAATATCCATTTCTTGAAATAATGGATGAAATGGAAATTTATCGAAGCACAGCCAAACAAAGAAACTGTGTTTATCAAAATCTATCAAGTAGCGTATTTCCTTATATTTTTGTTCAATAAAATAATTCATCTATATTAATAAAATGATATAGGAATAAAATTTTGTCATAATACCTTATTTTTTATTGAACTGATGGTTTTTTAAATCATAAAAGATTTATGGATTTTAGGCCCTCAAATTTTCATTTATCATTCACTTGTTTATGATTGATGACCTCAATCAATCCCTATAAATATTTACACTTTTCCTCTATATACATATATCTACTTTCCACTAATGTTCTCTTACTTAGAGACCTAGTTATATGTTATTCCATGGGGCCTTTGTACTTCACATTATATCTTTTCTAAATGATTTCTAACGAACCATTCTCAATATGTGGGATTTAAAACATAAGAAATATCAAACAATCTATTACCAATATCGTGCTTAAATTCTAAGGATAAAATTTAATAATGGTAAGGATAATATAACACCCCAAAATTCTAAAGTAAGAATATTGTATTCAATAACGTGCATGATATGAAACAAAGAACACATAAGTGAATATAATATCCCAAGAATTTATAATATATTTACAATTTTGAATAAATTCATTATATTTTATATCATGCAATTAATGTGAAACTTCGTTAGCATACGTCATACACAATAGTGAGTTTCTTCAATGGCTTGCATTAAACGCTAGACCGAGTTTTACTAAACAATAATATATTATTAAAATATTATTATTTAATATAATAAGATATAAACTAACCATTATGAATAGTATTAACTAATTTATGAAAATAAATGGTTTACACAAATACAATATAAATTCATATGTTATTAATTTATTAGAAATGAATGTAAAAACCAATTGAATTTAAAGGGAATGTTTTTATAGAAAACTATTTTTACGCTCAAAAATATGTTTTATCCTAATAAATTAAATTAATTAAAATTATTGATTGATATTAATGTAATATATATATATATATATTATATTCAATCAAATATTTTGATATTAATTCAATGGATTTGATAGGCATGATCCGTTTTTAACTTTTTTTTATGGAGAACTTATTTTAAATTATTTTTTAGAACTTTAATAAATATTATATGTCAAAATTAAATTAATATTTGAATGTGGAATATAAAAATTAGGTTATTGTGAGTTTTTGGTTTTTCTCTAGGATATTTCATTTTTAAATGAATAGTAAAAAATACTAAATTTTAACTCAAATATGCTTTTTTATCTAATTTATTCATAAGGTTAAATTATATTTTAAACTATTTTTAAAGTTTAATTAGAGTAATTTTTTGTTAATTAATAAAATTTATGTCATTCAAATCAATTTCAAAACAAAATTGAATATAGAAACTTAGAAATTTTTTGGATGTTTTTACTTTAAAAACCCGCATTATCGACCCATCTATAGGATTAAATTTTAATTAATTTCTGCCACTTATGTGATAAGAATTTGGAAAAATGAATTTCATATTTTTAATAAGAATAATTTAGAATTTATAATATGTTATACTTATTTTTTGACCAAAAATATTTGTGAAAGTAATTAAAATTAATTATAACGATTAAGGTGAAATTTAGCTTAATAAGGGACTAAACCTTAAACTTAAGGGACAAAATGACCTATAAAATATGTCCATAGTCCATTTTATAGACATATTTAGACCATATTTCCCCTTTTATAAAATTTTGATCATTATTGGATCCAGTTGACCTGGGAAAAACGTGGTTGATATTCCCTTTCCATAAATTTACAAGAGTTCCACTATACTATTAAAAGGCACTCACACCTCCCACTTCCTCACACATCTCACGAAACTTTTGATTGACCAATATATGATCCAATATCTCTTAAAAATTCCTCCAATAATTGTATAAGCCTCCATTTTTTCATAAAGAAAACTGATTAATCCCTTTAGTGTAAACCAAAAGGAGTTACCCAAAGAAGAGGTAACATCCTTCCTTAAGTTCTTCACTTTTAATTTCATTATCCACAATAACAACTCTTCTTTACATTATTACATAATAAAATCAGTATACTAAAAATAATATGATGTTTTTATGTTATGTTTTATACCTAAAATTACAAACACTTCCATCTAATGAGAAACGATCTTATCGTTCGTGTACGGCAAACCACCACCTTGCGAGATGATGATTGTTCATTTTTCCTTTACCATCTTTCATGGTTGGGAATTATGATAGAAACTCTATTTATATATGATATATATTCATATAATATGTGATATTTATTATGTATTTATTATTCTTTAATTATTTTATAACATGTACTTTTATACTTTCCCATTTGATTAAATATGATAACATCGTTTGTGGAAGTGTCGACTACCACCTCCTCAAAGTGATGTGATTCGCTAACGCTATACATGAAAGATATTAAAGACAATTTTAATAAACCTTTTTGAATTAAAGGAAATTAATATTAAAATATATTTATAATATACATATTTATCATTTACTTATCACTATTTTAATATGACAAAGAAATGAAAGTCACATTCGAGCATACGTACGGACTACCATATCCCTGAATGGTGCATTTAATTTCTTTTCTCTAAATATTTTGGATTATTATAAATGAATTTTTACTGAATATATATGATAAGTAAATCATGGTTTAGATTATGTAGATTATGAAATCATGATCTAATTAATTTTATAAACATATAACAAGTCAAAACATACTTGAGAAACTAGGCAATTAACACCTGATATAGTGAAAATAATGAAAGTTTACTAACAAATGGGTAATAATATATTATAATAAGTTAATATATAATAATATGAATATGATTATGGTTATATTATTAGTTATTTACATGTTTAAAACAATTATAATGTATTTTCACCCAAAAAGGAAACACAAGGTAAGATATTTAATCTCAAATTACATTCCATTAAGACTTATTTGTTGTTATGCACCTAGTTTCTTTTATATGGTGTATATACTTCCCTTTGACATGTTATATCCTAAATATCATTATTATAATGAAATTTTATGTTTAATTTAATGTTATTATTTTATGTATATTATGAATCAAATGTTTTAAAGTGGTATGAGACACTTGAGAATGTTTAAATATTAGACTACTTGAGAAGTTTTTTTAAAATATCACTTCATTTTGTAATTGTTAACTTTATATTAAATTATTTCATGTAAGGGGATTAAAGTTAAAAGTTTACAAGTAGAAAATTGTTTTATAACCCAATTTTTTTTATTGGGTTATATTACTTCCTCATTGTTGTCAATATTCCATGACTATCTACATAATTACTTTGACTATCTATTGATGTATTTCCACATCTATATGTGGATTTACTATTGATATGCATAACCTACTAATTGATTTATTCTCACTCCAATGATATAAAATTTTCAAGTGTTTACTTTAAAATCCAATTTTTTTAGGATTTTTTACCCTTGAATTTTTATTAGAGGAAACTTTTTGATCTATAAAAACCTTTCAGTTTCTTATCTTATGGTTTTTCATTACCTTTTCAAGTAATATTACCATTTTTACAATCTTTAGTTCTCAAAATTTTTTAGAAAATGTTTTTAAGAAAACCCAACATCAACCTCTCTATAGTCAGAGAACCTATTTTCTTCTAAAAACCAAGTTTTATTAAGATGTATTCAAAAAATGTTTTTAAACATTTCAAAGTGATTTTGTAAAGCCGTTTTTACCATTTTTATTTTTTACAAGTTTTTTTATAGAAATATTCTTATCACATTCTGAATAAGTAATTTTTCTATGTTTTTTACCATGAAAAGGGAATATTATTTTTACCTCATATAGAATGTATGGATTTACCCACCACCATTTCATTTAACCTTTCATTTCATGCTTTAAAGGTTAATTTCTAAACATATTTTTCTAGAAAAGTTATTTGTAAAGAAAAGCATTTTCAAAATGTATTTTCAAAATAAAAAGGATATTTTCCTCAAGAATGTTTTTAAAAGATATTTTTATGGTATTTATATTCCTCAATGACAACAACCATCTATTTTTACTACACTTGGGATTTGTTGTATTGATTCCATCCTAATTCTTCCTCTGGATGGTTTACGATTGATTTGTCTAAGGATATTATTCACATTCACTTCCTTGATTCCTTTGTCACCCCCTTGAAATATTAAATTACCTATAATCATTAGACATTGAATTTACCCCAATTATACATATTATTTATCATGTACATGTTAATTTCTTAAACCGTATATCATTTTACATATGGTTTTTACTTGATAGTTATTGACTATCTAGGGAAATATTGATAAATCAATATTCTTTCTTCAATATAGTTATTTGATAAGGCATACTATTTGTTAATTATAAAGAATTATTTGGACATGCAATTATTGGTGTAGCCCAAAATTTATATATCCCCTTGATGCATTGACAGGTTCTCACGAGACCGAATAGTTTCGCAAATTAACCAGGTTTCTACTTGTAGTTTGAAACTATCTAGAGGATGGATCTTGACAATATTTGTTTTCATGTGCATTAGACATGACTTCTAATAATTAATCATTTCATTCATAGAAAATTCAGTTATCATTGTTATTAACCATGAGGTTTTCATATGATAAAATCTATATATGTATTTAATTCTTAGTTTGTTGATTAAATGACATGTTTTTTCATTTTCTTATATTATTATATTGAATATTCCTTATCTAGTAATTTTAATGTCATGTGTTATCAGTTATTTACCTTTCTATGTTGATTTATTCTCATTGATTCATTATTGATTCCATTTTACTTACCCTTACTGAGCATTTAAGCTCACCCTTATTATGTTTACTTTCCCCAGGATTTGAATAAGTGTACTATGAAAGATATGCATGGATATAATAGATAGAATAAAGTTATCCAAGCAATAAAAACATATTGTAATTAGTGTATTAATTTTTAATACATGAATCATGTATGTATCTGGTTTACCAAGACTACTAAACTATCGGGTCCTTCAGGATTTGATTCCTTGTAATCATTCCAATGTTATAGTAGTAGACACCGACTCTAGGATCTCTGGGGTCGGGTCTCTATATAGTAAATTTAGAGACCCAATTTTTATTACTGTAACTTAGATCAATTTCGAGTTTCAATGCTTCAGGACCACTCTATGGGTAAAATTGTAAATTTACCTTATCAAAAAAATTTGGAAAAATATTATGATGCTTCGATTAACCTCTAATTTTTTTGTTTAATCCTTGAAATGAGTTTATATTATTTCTTAAGTGTGAACAATTTTATTTGTTTTTTTAATATTTAATATTTAAATAAATATTTATCCCATGAGAATGGATTTTTATATCTCCTAAAAAAAGTATCATATAAATTTTTTTACATCATGGTTATGTCTATAATAGGAGGTTTACCCTTGGGTGGAATAATCTTTGATCAAATTATGGGCCCCAGGATAGACCCTTCCTAGGTGTAATTTAAATTAATTAAATGATTTATTTTTTAGATTCACATCACTATAAGATCCCCCTATTTAATCCTCTTTATGATTTCTATCTAGGGGTATCCAAATTTATTGTCGATATAAATTGTAGATTAATAGAGAGATAAGAGGGTATGAAACTTGGTGAAACTGATGATATATCAAAGGAACGAGGATAAATCTGAAATGAAATCAATGACTAGATCATATAGTGTTAATGAAAATAATTATGGAATTGAAAAAACATATTGAAACTATAATACTTTCCCATAAAGCTAGGGATTTCTATTTTTGATTTTCTCTATTCTTCATGATTTATTAGGAATAGATTCTATTCTTGATTTTTGGTTTTTAATTTCATGTTCCCATTGATTTATTGGAATTTAATATTATCAAATTTTTGATTATAACTACATTAATCATTATTGGTGAATCCATTCCCGATGATTTATGGAGAGACCTATGCACCAACCACCAAAAATTCTATCTATAACTGTTCAACTATGTTTCTCTCTTTTTATTTGGGGATCTACTGTCAGCCTTTTATATTGGTGGTGGTTCAATAGATTTTTTCCCAAAACGATGAATGATCAACATCTAGGTCCGCGAGAAGATGATTAGGAAATGTTAGTGAATATCAAGGTTCATAAGATCTATGGTAGGTTAAAAAGGATCCTTAGAAGGTGAAATAATGCAGATTTTTGATAAGAAATGGTGTGTGAGGCATTAGGGTTGTGTGTGAACCCCCTTTCAAGTATATTTCTGGTAAAAGAGGTCTGTAAAATTACTATCATGTTATATTTTCTTCCATAGAAAAAAATACTTTGTACTTTACATTACCTGTATATTCATAGACTTGAATACTAATAAATACCTTATTATATATCAATTGTTCTTATCTATAAATTTAACAGGATAATTTGTTAAATTATTTATCACATTGAAAAGGTTATATAAGTTCCCTAACAAGATGAGAACATTGAAGTTTTATGATGATATTCATGAACTTAAGTCATATAGTCATATGATTTCATCTAATGGGACATTGTTGTTATAGACTATTAGGTGTGAGTAATCATAAGTAGATGAGAATTTATTATAAAATGTTCACGCTGTGTAGTCTCCAAGATCAAATATTATAAGGATAGACTCACCAATATAAAATTAATATATTTATATTTAAAAGAACAATTTGGATATCCCTAACATTGGGGGGGGGGGGTGATTCAGTGTTGGGGAATTTTTGAACTTTTACCAATTTTTATCCATTTTCCACTTTGACATTTTAGGATCTCGATCCACTTATTATTTTTTCTTATTCACAAGAAAGTATATGAAAGTAGTAAAATATATCACATGATATTTTTACAAGGTTCACTACTCAATGAGAGTAGCTAGTCCTTTGACATGTATGGTGATGACCAATACACATATTCTATACTATAATGAGATATCAAGTTATAGGGGTTTGGATGGGAGACAATCTTTTAGATAGTGTGGGTCCCTACAATTTAGGAGGGGGAATGGGGAAAGTAATCTTCCTTGCACTGGTGATGTATTATAATAACTAGAATCTCCTCACTAATTCTGTATTATAACTCTAGTTAATGTTCTTTATAACCCCAATAAAGTATTCCACTAGATGATACTTATGTTAAATGCAACATTGATCCTTTTTTCTTCTATTAGATTCACCTGTTACTTGAAAAACAATAAGAAAGAAAATCTTCTTCTTCTTCATCACAATAGTAAACTAAAAGCTACACTTTCTTCTTCTTCTATTGGTCACAATGATATAAATTGTTTGTGGACTGATAAATAAAATTATCCTTGACCCAAATAACAATGATCTGGATATAGGATGGATAGTCACTTCTTCTACCTCAAATCTTCGACACACAAATATTTTCAATAGTGTATAGATGTGTATTGATATATTTATTATTCAGTGAAAAATATACTACACTGAACCAGCTTCTTTGAGTATTTATATAATCACAAACTTCCTTTGTGATTATCAAAACACTAAAATATCATCTCAGCTTAGAATCATCATAATTATTTTGGCATTATTAATAATCAACTAAAAAAATATTTTATGCTCACTTATTCTTCTATATCTTATCTTCGTGTAAGTGAAACTACATGTAATATCTTCTTCTTGAAAGAAACATCCCTAGGACATATATAGAATATTATTTTTAATATTTTATATGCTTCTCACATTTGAGTTTGGGTGTATCAATGTTTTTTCATGTGTATGATGATCACATGCATGTACTCATTTATTATTCATGAAATTAGATATGTATGGCCTTGCAAAAACTCTTCATTTTTCTTTTTCTCTATGCACATACACATAATATGTTTATTTTTGTTTCCTCCTTCACTCAACGAACACACTATCCTCTTCATTCTAACTGAATCTTTCTTCAAACACAATATCTTCATTCAAGAACCTGGTATGGGTATCTCAACCTATGTTTATAAATCACATATGCAAGCATGAAATAAATGTCACATGAAAAACAAGAAAAAAATTAGCGAGTTATTCTTCTTCCTCATGAAAGTATTAGCATGCTGCTTCTTCTTTCACACAACACCACATTGTGTGATTATTCTTCACTAACCATTTTGTATCAATCGAGTACACATATGGAATTCACTTTACGTAACACAGTGGGGGTATAATACCCAGGAATTGGTTCACAAAACCAATATTCTTCATGAATTATTACAAGGTTGTGTTAAAATTGGTTGCATGTCCATGGATCTTATTCACACATGATGTGTGAGGTACTACTTCCTTCACCCAATAGATGCATGGAGCACACCACTTCCCAATTCCATGGAGGTTTATGGAAATATGCTTCATCTTCATATAAGTTTAATCCATAGATGCTCTATTTTTCTAAAAATAGGAGAAATCGATTGAATACACAAGCAACAATGCTTCTCCTTGACTTAGTCCCTCTTTTATTATAGGCGAGGATGACTGCCTCTCATCATTCATTCACCACCTTAGAATTCCTCAAATCACTTCATGATAATCACCTCTTTGAATTCTCAAAGTACTTGACATTTTAATTATTTAAATAAGGGATACATGATGCTAAAAACAGTGGTGTACTTTATAACTTGATAAAGAGTTATTATTTTCAATAAATCACTCACATGAATGCAATAATATCTCATGAATCATCATAAACTTATTCATTCCTTCAGATTCACATATATCAAATCGTTACATCATTTTTATCCTCAAAAGTATTATGTTATTTGAATAATGACATGCATGAAAAGTTTAGTATATATGCATAAAGGTTCATGCCTTCATCATATCAAAATAACGATCTCAAAACAATCATGGAAGCATCAGTTTCGACAGAGGGTGGTTCGACCATTTTCTATAGAGAATTAGTAGCATCATTGAGATTTGGGAGGAGGAAGATGACTCCACTTATTTCAAACCCAAGAGAATGGGAGATCATATGACACATATTGATTACATTAAACATTGGTTTTCTATCCATATGTTTTTAAATGGATGAACAGTACCATGGGTTGTGCTTCCCACATTGAACTTAAAAAACAAAATCACTCTACTTTATTAGCTAATACATGCCACTTTCCCCTCTATCTATCTACCAAGGATCATCATTGATCACACAATAACACACCATGGATTAATCTAGTGGGATTTTGGCCCAACATTTTCACGCCTTCAGGTGTACACTATGTGGGTCTTATACATGGGCCCACTCGCACTATAGCCTGCCAATATAGGTTCTCAAACATTCACCTTCCACTGTTCTTGGTGGCTCTAGTTTACTTTTTTGGGAATGATTGACATCCAGGTCCCACAAAATCCCTGTTTAAGGTTGAATTAGGCTACCTAGCATGGTTGGACATATTTTTTCAAACACTTAGAGTATAATATTAGTGAAATATTTGATAATATAAAAACAAAGGCCCCTTTTTTAAATGCATGGACACCTCTTCTTCATATTCCAATAACCCCTAAAAAATAATAATTATATTTATTTTTTCTCCTTCAATCCTTCATGTAGAAACATATTTGGAATTATCTTCTTTAAATAATTGTTCATGAAAATTAGAATCTGAAAGTTATTCAAGTTATCTGTTGTATGCTTCTCATGAAATAGTGAAATATTTCATGAAAATTTTCAAATATTCATGGAAATAATAATTTTAATGATAATCTTTAATTCATCATCATCATCATGTAAATTTTTATTCAAAAGAGAGAAATCAGTACACGCAAGGCCCAAAAATATAGGCTAGGGGAGACAAGACTATGAGGTTATAAAATGATGAAGACCGAGGGCGTCCCCTCTAATGATTTTAGTCCCAATTAGTTTTAGGCTATGAAGGTTATGAAAAAAATAAGCTCTCCAATCATGTAGTGTCAAGGGAGGCCAAATAGTCAGCTTTCTTATTCCCCTCCTGCCAGGTGTGAGATACTTTATTATTGTTTTAAAGGATACCACGAAACTTATGGATGGTATAATCAATAAAATATGGGATAACTCCAAGACCTTGGAGTGTATTGTGTATCGTCATTGATTCAGTTTCAGCTTCAATAAGATCCAACCCCCTCTTCCCACCCACAGTGAGACCTGTCAGCAAGGTCTTTGACTCATCCAGCAGAGATGTACCTTGGAACAACCAGATTGAAAACACCAGGATGACCGAGCCATAACTATAATGAATGATCACCCCATTGTTCATAACTCTTGAGACACAAGAACCGTTAATTTTTATCTTTAAAACCCAAGGGGTAGGGTTCCATTTGATCCAGGTACCAATATACATATTGACGCTAGAAGGAGTATCATGGAAAGCTTGTATAAAATTCTACAAAGTTGGTTCCTCCATCTAAGTGCTAAAAACCTTTTCTATATAAAGAAATAGATTTTTAATTCTATTAATGACCATGAACATGGAAAAACCACCACTTCAAAAGACCACTTATTCTATGCCTGCAACAAACACCAACATACTGCATACAATACTAAGGTGCACAACCTTCTCTCTGGGACCTTCTCCCCGAAGCCATGGAACCATTGAACAAGAATGGGCAGGCCAATCATGACAGGTATGAAGAATACAGTGAACTCACCAAAAAACTACCAAAAATCCTTTTACCATTCACTCTCAAAGAACATGTTACCAGATATTTCCTTCTTATGCCTCCTACATCAAACACACAAGGAATGAGTTGATATGGTCCAGGAACATCCCCACAAAATATAAATTTATCACCTGAAGAATTCGTAACACATCAGTCACCACTGATGATAATATTAAGCGGTGAGGTGTGATTATCTCATAAAAAATGTGTCACCACTAACACAAGTTATTTGAACTTAAAACTAGTTTAGAAATTATTAGAGTTATAAATTCAATTTCTTTAAAATTAGTTCCTTAAGATCATATGACTTGAGAACTTCCTTCTTCATTATGTTTTCATAAATGAAATATTTTTATTTAATTGATCAATATTGATAACCAATAAAATAAATTGATAATAAATACAACTCATAAAAAATGTGGCCTTTTCAATATACCCATTTGTATTTGTTGACGATAATTTCAGAGTTATTTTCAAATTAATGTGTCAATATGATTCTCTCCCATTTAATTTTCTAAAATTTCATTTCACATTATCTCCCCCATATTAAAAATAAATAAAAAGTCCATGGAAAAAGGGTATAAATCCATAATTAAGCAATGTTCCATCCATAATTTCACTCTAAGTCTACTTGGGCTGTTCATGGTGTCGAAAACAAGAGGATTTGATTAATATAACAAAGTTATCCCTTACCAACTGATCATGATACCACCTGAAATTAGAAATCATATAATTTCATTCAGTGTATTTTCAATTTCATTATTGGTTGAAGATACTAAATTTGAGATTAATCTTTTTAAGAACAATCAAACTGAAAATCCAACACTCACTTTAAGAAATAGATAAAAAACATTCAAGTGAAATAAGAATGATATGTGACCATGGACCATTTACATTATTCTTTTTTCATTTATTAATTCAACTAATCCCCTTTTTAAAATTATATTTATCTTGAGGAACTAAGGATAAGAGTTTATGAAAATACATACCTTTTTCCAATGGCATAATTTTCAAGTAAATTCCAAAATAATTAAATATGATACCAATTAAAATAATTATTCTAGTAGATTATTCATCTTTATTCATTTGTCTCTCCATCAAGAGAAGTAATCCTTAACATCTTCACGATGATGTAACTTTTTAAGAATGGATTTCAAGATGTTCCAATTTGAATAATACACTAAAATGAATTTTCAACTTATAACTATCCATATTTGATAACTTAACCATAAATGATATTTTTCAATACTTGTTCTTTATGATATCAAATATAATATTAAACTTTTTATAGTATATGAGAACAAATTCTTAATCTTCATCAAATACGATCCTCTATTATATTTTTATTTGAATATCAATTGAGGAATTATTCAAGGATGGTGAATTAGTCATCTTTGCGATCAAGAACTGAAAGAACTCAATAATTATTTAGGTTATCACCCTAAGGAATTTCTTCACCTTCAATTACCTAAAATATGAGAACAAATAAAATACATATAGGTTTAAGGGAATATGGTGGATCCTTTGTCTCTTCTCAATTTGAATAGCATGGTTAAGATAGTTTTCTTAACCAAGTTTCTCTATTTCCTATAGTATTCATGATTTCACATATGAAGTTATGTTTTGATTTATGTAGGGGTATCAGGGTTATGTTCACCCTCCCTTCTGATTTGCATGAACAATTTTTCCTCTTAGAAGCCTTAATGGATTATACATTGTTAACCTTCTTAATTATTGGTTATTACAATTATAGAATGGTTAAACATCCTTTTTTCCATATGAATTTATTTCTTACATATATTATAAAAAAATTATTTAACACAAGAGTTTCATATTTCTGTTGTTTACTTTTTATTCACCATGTGGGATCTTTTCTTTTCCTTTTTCACTGGCCTTAGCTTGTGCATCTACAATTTTATTTATTCTTTCCAAATATTCTATCCAGATAACTAACATGTCGTTGGGAACTATAGAATCATGTTTGTATCTTCCACCTGGGTTATTATAAGTGAGATAATTTTTATTTTTTCTTTTGGATGAATCAATTTCCTTCAAAAATCATTGATTTAGAATCTAGGATCTTATAAAATTCCTTACTTGAAATCTTTTTAGTATATTTTTTTGTTCAAAACATTATTTTAATTTCTTTTTAAGGTAGTTTCTTTTTTCTTATCCGTATACAGTGGTATTATTTTATTATCATATTTGAATACATTTTGAGATGTGCATGAACCAGCCTTGTGACCACCACCATTTCATAAATCACATATGTTTTCAATATTTTAAAATCTCTTTGAATTATACAAATTTTTATCAACCTATAAATGTTTCTTCTTCATATCTATCTTTTCCCCCCTTTATATGGGACTTATTTATGCATTAGCATTTAGAGTATTATACCAAAAATATTGTATGCAATGATTAAATTTGTTGAAAAACCAAAATTGAACAAAAAATATTAATTTCTTGATATATTTTTTATAAGGTTGTTGGCCATTATTCATGACTTATTGTGCTCTTTATGGGGAACCAAATTCAAAATTATTTTTCCTATCCACCATAAAAATGGTGGTAGGTTTCTTATCACTTGTATTTATATATACTTGTTCATAATTGTTTTCCAACCAACATTATTCATGAAAAAATATTTAGAAACATTTTTAAAATATAGTATTACTAGTACCTTTTTATTATTAGTTACTTGTGATAGATCACTAAATGAATATGTGGAATTCTTATCACATGTGGAAGACATTTTTAAATTAGAATTCTATAGTTAAAATTGAGTAGCATCAATAATTTTCAATTTCTTCTATGAAGACTCTATATTTTTATTCTCAATATTGGCCCACTAAAATTCCAATTACAGACATTTCATACTGAGGATGATTTTATGATCATTAATCATAACCATATTATCTTCACAAGACTTTTATATTCTTTCAACATCATCATCAAGAATATTAACTTTGTTTTAAATCAAAGTGTCATGTTCCTTGATCTTCATAGATGTTACTTCAAATTTTGAATCCTTGACATCAGTGGTTTTCTCTTCAATTTTCCTTCAAGTACATAGATCTTTTTTTAAGAGTCTTCTTGACTCCCTCTTTATCCTCAAATTCTTTAAGCTATTTTGAGGAACATATTTCAATTTCCCTTTTTTTTATTCAAAATAACCAACATGTATAGAGATACTTAAACATTCAAGAATGCTTCCTTACAATCCATTCTAAAAAACATCACCTTCTCCTTCCAGTTGGGTGATATCTTCCAGCATATATTGAAAGACACCAAAAACAAGTGATACTATTTATTATGGAATACATTGAAGGATATCTCTTAATATATTTACAGATATTTCTTAAGAAGTTGTATATTGTTAATTATCACCACTTGCACTAGAATATTCTACAGTAATGTTTTGAAAGGAAATAACACATACCACTTGAATACTTGATGTTAAGAGAATTTCTGTTTCCTTGGTGGAAACTTGAGCAACTAGGTATTTAATTTTCAGGCCTGATATATCTTCATTATTTCTAAGGCATGAAGATATTGATACTTCCTCTTAATTAGATAAGTTGGATCTGTTCTTCATCTTTATTTTCTATTTCTTTATATAATTCATTATAGTATTGGTAGAAATAGAATTTTTCTCAAAGATAACTGAATCTTCACCAAAATTGCACTTCATTGTAAACACCAGAAAGAAAATAAAATCTAAAAAATATAATAAATATAAAGTATAAAATCCAAAATAGGTGAACCGACTATCTGATACCACCTGAATGTTCCAATTTTGGATATTCCTAACATTGAGGTGGGGGGTGGGGGTGTGAATTAGTGTTAGTGACTTTTTAACCTGTTAATTTTTTTTATCCCTTTACCTATTTGACCCATTAGGATATCAATTATTTCATTCTCTTTTCTGAGTCCTATGCAGGTATATGAAAGAAATAAAAGATAACACATGATATTTTTATAAGGTTCTCTATTAAATGAGAGTATCTATTTATTTCCATGTATGGTGATAACCATTACCTAAAATCTCCAATATAATTAGATATAAAGTAATAGTGGTTTGAATAGGAGAAATTCCTTTATTTAGTGTGGGTCCCTAAATTTTAAGAGGTGGTATGGGAACAATCCTTCTTCCCTAGATGGATGATAACCAGTCTCACTTGTAGCTCATAAATAGATCTTTATACTTCACCTAAATATATTCTTCACCGTATTAGGAAGGTTATTTTTAACACCAAGAAAATATTACACCATATGAGACTTATGTTGAATGTCATAGTGATTATTTTTTCTTCCACTAGATTTACCTGTTACTTGTACAACATCATGCAAGAAACTCTTCTTCTTCTTCTTCTTCACATTATCAAAATGAAATATACACTTTCTTCTTCTTCTATTAGTCACAATGATATGATTAGGTTGGGTACTGAAAAACATAATTCTCTCAAAACCAAATAATATTAAAATAGATATAGATTGTCCAGTCACTTATTTTTTCACCTATGATCTTTGACACAAAAATATATACAATTGTTTATCAACGTGTCTTGATATATTTCTTCTTTAGTGGAAAAAATGAATTAAATCACCTTCTACCAATCTTTAAAGAATCATAAACTGCTTTTGTGATTATCAAAACATTAAAATATCATATTATCTTAGAATCATCACAATTAATTTTGCCTAAATAATAATTAAGTGAGAATAGATTATCCACTCTCATTTTATCCTCTCACTTATCTTCACACAAGTGAAACTATGAAGAATCACTTCTTCTTGCATAAAAAACCCTAGCATACATATATAATATTATTCTTAATATATTATGTGAATCTCAGAATTGAGATTAGGAATATAAATGTTTGTGCATGTGTATTATAATGACATGAAGGTGCTCATTTATTGTGAATAAACATAGACATATATGTCCTTTCATGAACTCTACACTCTTCTTTATTTATATGCACATACAAAATAAATGTTTAGATTTTATAACTTCTTCACTCAATGCACTCACTTTCCACTTCATTTTCACTACCTCTTTCTTCAAACTCACTCTCTTCAATCAAGAAACAAGTTCAAGTATCTCAAATTGGGTATATAAATCACATGTTCATATATATACTAACTGTCACATGATAAACACAAATAAGTATATCATTTATTATTCTTACTCATCCAAGTATTAGCGCACAACTTCTTCCTTCATAGAACACTATAGTTTGATATTATTATTCACTATACGTCGTGTATTAACTGAGCACACATAAAATATTTACTTAAAATAATAGAGAGGGGGTATAATACCCATGAACTAGTTCACAAAACCAATATTTTTTTCAATGAATGATGAGGGTGTGTTAACACCGATTGTGTGTCTAAGGATATTATTTACACATGATGTGCATGGTACTTATTCCTTTATTCAACAAATGTGTGGAATAGCCTACTTTATGATGCTAAGGAGGCTTATAGAACTTTGCTTCCTATTTATGTATTTTAAGATATATATGATCTATTTTTCAAAAAATAGTATCTCTCGATCAAATACGTGAGCTGTAGCACTTATCCTCAGCTTAATATTCTCCCTTTCTATGTGAGAATGAGTTTTACTTTTCAATAAATCACTCACATGCATGTGATAATATCACATGAATCATAAAAAACTTATTATTTCATTAGGATGACCATATATAAAATTGTTACGTTGTTTTTATCCTCATAAGTACCATGTTCTTTGAATAATGGAATACATAATGAGTGTAGCATGATTGTATGAAGGTTTTTGCCTTTATTATATAAAAATAACAAGATCAGAATAATTTTAGAAGTATTGGGTTCAACAGAGGGTGTTTTGGACATTTTCTTCGGTGAATCTATAGCACCATAAGGGGTTAAGTAAAATAAGATGATGTTGCTTGTCTAAAACTCATGAGTGTGAGAGATCGGATGACATATATTGATTGTATCAGAAGACCACATTTTATCTATTTTTTTTAAATGGATGAACAATACCATTGGTTTTTCATCCCACATCAAAATTCCGTAGTATAATCCCATTGATGTATTAACTAATGCAAGTTTCTTGCTCCTCGAGTAGGTTACTAAGGATCAGCACTGGTCACACACTCACACACCATAGATTTGGCCAATGAGTTTCTGCACCAATATATGCACACCTTCAGGCATGAAATCTATGAGACTTATATACAGGACCACCCACACCATATACTTCCAATATAGATTCTCACACCATCACCTTTCACCATTATTGGTGGTTCTAACTGACCTCCCTTGGGTGTGGTTGACCTGCGAGTATCACAAAATCCTCGGTTTAGGTTTGATTAGGATTACTAGAATGGTCGGCCATATTTTTTCCAACACATATTATAAAATCTAAGTGAAATATGAAATCATATAAAAAAGTCCCCTCCTTCAAATTCATGGCCACAACTTCTTCATTTTCAAATAATCCCTCATATAATAATAATTACATTTAATCGTTCTCATTTACTCCATGTAAAAACATATTTTTTGTTATATTCTTTAAAGACATGTTAATTCAAATCATAATTTGAATGTTCTTCAAGTTTTCTCTTTTAGGGTTCTCATGCTATAGTGAAATATTACATGACTTTCTTCAAAATTTCTAGAAAATTATCATTTTCATGATCATCTTTAATTAATTTTTGTAGACAATGTTTCACTATTAACAAAAGTTCTTTGAACTTAGAACGAAATATGAAATCCTCAAATTTAGAAACTAAAAGTCTTAAAAGGTAGTTCCCTAAGATCATTATACTCAAGACCTTCCTTCTTCATCATATTAACATCAATGAAATATTCTTTTTTCGTTGATAAAAATTTACAACCAATAATACCCATTGAAAACAAATACAAATCATAAAAAATTAGGAATGTGGGTAATAATCCATATACTTTTTGATTATTATTAATACATATCATGATCCTTGTAATGAGTTATATTGACCAAAATCATAACACCATATGTTTACAGGATGCATGGTCTTTTATGTGATTCATTAATGGTATGTTATTAATGAATAATTTGAGTAAGGGTTTGTCCCTTCCATATTTATGGAAGTTTATATCTTGATCCTTTAATTGAAATGGAATCATAGAACTAAAATTCATGGTCATGGTGTTTTGACGAGTTCATTCTAGGAATTCAAATAAATATGTATCAAGCATATAGGTTGATGATATGAGTATTCAAATTTATTAATAATATATCATGAAAAAGAGATTATATTAAATATTAATCAGTCATGTGTTGTTTTCATCATTTTGATATTAACTTCTTCCTCTATGAGTACCTTTACATGTTGCTAGATACTGATATTGGACTTTAGGGAAACTATCCTAATGCCATTGAGGAAGAATCATAGAGGGAAACACACTTTTTGTTTCCATTTATCTCAATTAAATTATTTTTGAATTTAATTATTGTAATCAATATTATTCTATAGATTGAGGAATAATATTTATTCATGGTTTATTGATCACATATCTCCATTCATTATTTTATATGAGTTTAATATTAAAATAAATATTTATTCACAAAATATTATATTTATATATTTATAAAGCTAATAATATTTATTATTCAAGGTTCAGTACCATCAATCTAAAACTCTATGTACCATCATTAATTCTTATAGATCATAGGACCATGTGTGGATCACTTCTAGTGTGATTCTATCATTGGATTCTCATAGCACAATGATAGCACAAGTAGAATGGTATTCGAATGATCAACATATACTTCAAAGAAAATTCTCAATATCAAGGTAATTATTAATTTTAAATTAATTATAAATTTGACATGAAATATTATATCTCTTGTTTCTATAAACATTTTTTAATTTTAATTGAATGAATTCATTAGATATGAAATTTATCATCATGTACATTAAAAATTATTTATTCAATTTAACAATAGGAAAGTTAGGTCCAACCCCAATAGGATATTATACTACTCCAAAAATCTAAAAGTGGTTTTAAAGGAATTAAATTTAAATATATAATTATATATTAATCATTAATTGGTTTATTCTTTTTAGTTATTTTTTCATTTTGTTTTTTTTTTCTATTTAATTTGAAAGCCGAGATATCTTTTTTCCTTCTCCATCTTATCACCCAGAAAAAATGAATATTACATACCATACAGAGGTCTAATATAGGTTATATGCTTTCATGGTGTGTAACCTTACAAAAATAATTGTTCATATAGTCAATATAGACAATGTGTAATTAATACACCATATGTGTAATTAATTAAGAAACACATGGATTATAATTAATACTAACATGGTGTATAGTTAACAATCATGTAGTGTGTAATTTCTACTCATGTGGTGTGTATTTAATTAATTCACATGCATTGTATAATTAGTTAATACGCACAAAATGTATGATTAATACATATGAAATGTGTAATTAAATCACACACTGTTAGAAATTAACACATGTGGTGTTTAATAAACCAATACACATATTGTGTATAATTAATACACACAAAAAATGTAATTAATTAATCCTCACATAGTGTATAATTAATACACACGCGGTGTATATTTAATTAATACCCACATGATGTATAATTAATACACATGAAGTGTATAATTAATCAAGACACATGTGATGTTTAGTTAATACACACGTGGTCTCATACCCTTTTATATGGATTACATGACAAGATGAGATGTACACCATGTAAATGAATTTATATAGAAAGAAAATTAATTTCACCATTAAACCTAATAAACACATGTCCATGTGTCATTAATTAGTACACTCCATGTGATAGGTTTTATAGATTATTAAATGAATAATTAATTTTTTTTTCAAATAAGAATTATATACCATATATGGTCATCATGAAATTCTTTGTACTTCATGTTCATTAAAATAAATATACACCACATAAATTAACACATGTTTTGGTGTTATTTATTAATTGTACATGTTGTATAATTGTGTAAAACACCATGTACACTACATTCCATGTGAATAAATGATGCATGAAAAGGATAATCCCAGATAGTTTGTATGGATACAGTTTATGTTTCCCCAATGTACACACCATTTGCATAAATTTTTTTAAATAAAATTAATTGGTTTAATTTGTCTAAAATTATAGTGCACGATAATCTCCAAGGAAGTTTGGATAAAAATTTATATAAATTAATTAATTAATTAATAAAGATAATTAGTTAATTTAAGAACATTTTATCTTAATTTAGAATGAATGGAATGAATAATAGTTTTTTAAATGTTTATTCATTGCATGTGTGGATAATCATGATCTCTATTGACCTATGTATATGTTATATTTATTTTAATTTAATTATATTATGAGTTACTGTAATTATTATTATTAAATTAACATGATGGTATATATGTTATCCACTTATATAATTATATTAGGACCTATGTCTCCATAATTTCTTTTTTGTAAACCCCATAACCATTATATTGGTTCCTCTCACTCGGATTTGAGTAAAGAATATATAAGAATGGATAAACCAGGTGAGTGGATGGAGTTTAAGATGGAGCTAATTTGAAATCAATCTAGGTGATACACATGACTATGGTGGAGTGATTCCATTCAATCCATGACCAAATAAAGGACTTTCCCTTTAGGATTAAAAGATTATTTATTGTCCACTCAATAAATAAACCAGTAGATAAAGATCATGATCTTGCCACATATTTATTCTGTCTTATGTGTGGTTATTCATTTTATTTTATCGATTCTCTATCATGATCAAATAAATAAATAAATTAAATAACACACACACTTAGATATAATAAAATAAAAATACTAGGAGTAAAAATTCTATTCTTTTGAATGGGTGGTGGGTTGGTCAAAATCCAAGGCATAGTTATTAAATAAAGAAAAGATTAAAAAATTCTGAAATATGAGATTTTTTTACAATATTTTTCATAAAGGGTAAGAAAATATAATGGAAGTTTATCGGACTAATTGATTTCATGGTTGAATCCCTTATTGGAAAGTCCATCATCAACTATGTTCACTTCAAAAAATGTATGCATAATGATATAGTTGATCTCAAAGAGCGAGTAAATGAAATACATCCATTGAGTTGTGAGTGGCCAAGAAAGATGCACCATGCCATTCTGAAAAGCTTGCACGATGGTGGTTGAATCACTTTCTATCCATATCTTATTCCAACCAGTTTGCTTTGAGAAGGTAATATCATGGATATTGCGAAATATTTCTACCTCAAAAGATGAGGTGCATCCATAGTTACCATAGAAGCGACCGAGAATCTGGCCAAGGTGGTTCTTATACACTTCTCTACATCTCGAGGGCCTAGATTAACTTTAGTGGAACCATCAAAATTAACTTTAATCTAAACTAGGTGAGGGGTTTTCCAAAAAAATTCAAAACTTAATCATGGATAACTATAAATTCCTTCAACAATGGGTCACTACAAGATGCTGAAGTCAGATACAGAATTATTTCAATTCCCCTATTGGATCAAGTAAGCTTCATGGATAGAATTAGAGATTCTTACCCATCCTTCATTTGAAATGAATAAGATATTATGATGTAAATACTCATTTATATCATACCTAATCACGTGGAGAAGCTCAATGATAGTATCTAAAAATAGGTGCTTGATTTGATGAGTGGCTTCCATGTCATAAATTCTTTTAAGTTGATCTCTTATTGAGTCCAAAAGAAACTATCTATAACCAAAGAGATCAAGAATATATTTTCAAAGAGAAGTAGTAGTATAATAGGAAAGAAAGATATGGTTAGTGTCTCTCTATAATTATTTCATATATGGAATTTTGAGAAAAGTTGGACCAAAAAATATTAGATACATATATATGTGGGGATACTATTGTAAGAAATTCTCCAAACAAGAGCGAGTCTTGAATATTTTATTGAAGATTTATCCAAAATTTTAATCCAAGAGAAATAATTACCTAAATTTCTAATTTAATGGTTGTGAAAATCTTTAGAGTCAATCATGACATTATGAGGAGGTTCCAAAATTAAGAAACAATCATAGTTATAAAATGGGTAATTTTCAATGACAAGTTTAACATTTTCAAGAATATCAAAAATGGGGGAATTTGAAATATCTTTAATAGAAACATCGTCGTGCTCACGTAAATGATTGAGGTCAACTATATAAATTAGAGGAGATCCAGTCTAGTTATCTAACCAAAATTCATAGAAGGATATCTATTAACCATAAATCTAGAATTAGATATAAAGTTGTAGAAAGATTTCTTAATGGATAGCTAAATAGAGGAGCATATATAATTTAAGTTTCCTTTCCTTATACTGTCAAGGAATCTATTTTTAAGGAATGTAAGAGGCATGAATTTATTATGAGGGAAGTTCTAAGTAAGTATATCTTACAAAGAATCATTGATGATTTTTAGGTTTTTTATTTCAAGAACACACTTGGCTAAATATTTGCAATATTTAGACCAAGGGACAATCACTAATTTTATTTTGAGGGTGCTTCCACTCCAAATAAAACTTTTGGTAAAGTCATTTATTTTTTTGAGAAGAACAATAGGCCATTTGTATACCATCAAATAGTAAACCATTTTAGAAGAAATTGTAAATTTTATAGGGAAAATTCTACCTACAATATATAGATATTTTTCATTCCAAGAAGAAATTTGATTTTGAATTTGATCAACAATTTTAGAAAAGTAACAACTATTTATTCTTCCCCAAAATATGGGGAAAAAGATAAGTGATGGGGAAGGATCATTATTTTATGCCCAAATCATTAATAATGTCCACTTTTCTATTATATAGAAACTTTTTTCTAAATAAGATAAAGGATTTACTCCAACAGATGGTTTATATAGATATCTATTCATAATGCGATAGAGAAGCCTTAAGATTTTGAATGTTTCTTTTACTTCCATAAAGGAAAGGGATGATATCATCCACATAGAGGAGGTGATTGGAACAACTAGATTACAAGAATATTTGATGGGCATAAGTTTTCCTTGATCATCAAAATGAGTGAGTAGTCTTTTTAAGTATTACTCTGAAATCAAGAATAGGATAGTAGATATAAGATCACACTATCTGACACCTTTAGTGTAGTTAAAGTTTCCTTTGGAAGATCCATTAATAAGAATAGATAAGTGACAATAGTCAAAAATATTTTTAATTCTGCTGATGAATAGATTATTGAAACCAAAACCTTAAAGGACCATGAAATTAAATCTCCAATTAATGGCATACAAAGCCTTTCTAATGTCAAGTTTAATGGAAATAATGCCTCCCCTGTTAGATTCATTTAAAAGGTAAGTGAATTCAGAGTAAGGATAGGTGGAATATTGAATAATAAAATTCACTCATAATAGAAATACATGTAAATGGATAAAATAATAAAATTCACTAATAATAATATAAAAAATCCATCAATAAAATATTAAGATAGAATACACCTTCTTGAACTTGATTAAGGATGAAACTATAGAACTAAGTGTTGATATGGACCTTCTTAGAACATTTACTTTTATTAGGTGGTTCTTATAAATATTTTATGATGACTTAACCATGTGAAAATCAACAGGGGTAGACCTTTCAAAACAATATCTATCTTGGATGCAGGTGTTGTGGAATTCCAAATTAGGAATTCTGGATTAGAGAGTCCACTCAATGAATCTAGGAGATATAAGCCCATAGTTTGTAGGAATACATACCTAAATACATTATTGTAATTAAATAGACCCTTTATTGGGTTATAAGTTTGAAAATATAGATTATAGCCACTATAGTTTCCATGTGATATGAAATTCTAAGTCCAAGGGTGAGGGATATTGGTACTTGATAAAATAGTGGGAGACCAATACAAAAACTCGAAAAAGAGAATAAAAATAAAGGGAAAATGAAAATTAAAAAATAACATTCTCTTCTGATGTGGAAAGAATGGTCATTGGAAGAAAAAATTGGAAAGAATTGAAGTAGAAATGACCACTTCAGTTATATTAATCAATGTTATTATTCTATCTTAATTATAGGGTATTAAATAAAATATGTTCTATAGGTGTATTCAAACACTAAAATTAAAAAATTCTAGAAAGATTACTAGAATTTGAGTGCATTATTAAAATAATTAGATGAAGGGTGAATCCTATATTAGTATAAATAATTGCATGAATTTAATATTTCCTGATAGATTCAAGTAAAACTATTTTTTTAATTATTACAAGAAAAACATATCTTAGTGTATAAATGAGACACAATGAGATATTATTCCATATTTAGAATAACTATTGTTAACTTATTTCATACTCAACTAAATGTTTGGTAATTATTGAATCATAGATATTATAAAGTAATAATCAATGATGAAGATAAATATAAGGCTTAAAATACCTCATTGTAGAAAGATAATTCTTTAAAAAGTATAAATAAAAGTATTTGAAAATTTTATTTCCAAAAGGGTTTTCTAGTATATTTTTAATTAATACATATTGTATACTGACTAATTCACTGACAAATGTTTAACAAAGAAATATTTATAAATAAAAGTATTATATAAAGTTACAAGAGTTGGTTTATAAAAATTAAAATAACAATTCTAAATTCATAACTAAGAGGAAAGTTCATATACTATATAATATTCATCCAAGGGATTTTAGGAATTCTTAGTGAAGCAATGAATACATATAGTAAAGGATATATAATACTCTAGGATGGATTGTCAGAGCATATCATAACCAAGTATTCATTGATAATTAACATGTGAAGTAAAGTTAATCCAAAACACACATCATGTTATATATTAGAGTTTTGATATTAGTAAAAGGGAATTGATGAAATGTATTATATATACATAAAATCTTCCAAACATTTATTCCAAGAAATGTTTAAATAATATAAAAATAGTAAATAACCATGTTCCAATTATATTGATTTTTAGATATCATATTAATTATAATATGATAATAATTCCATTACGTAAAACTAATCATGTTTTATGAAAACCATTTGTTAAAACGTTGATTTAGATACAAAATAACATCAAAGAAAATATTGAATGCATCTCTATTAATTATCATATATAAAATAAGGATATTAACATCCCTTATTAGTAATAATTGACTATATTTCTATAAGATGGAATAACTTTTCATTTAAATATAGTCTATGAAGACTATATTACTATAAACTCTAGGATCTAAATACATATGATTTGGAATAGGAACACTATAATCAACGTTTCCCAGTGGGAGGAGTTGTTTCAGAGACACATGCTATATAAGAGAGTCAAAACCAAGAGGTGATTTTGATATTCACTGAGGTAGTGATATACCACTATTTAATAGAATAAATCCTACATGGAAGAAGTAATTAACAATAATATGGAATTAATAAGTAGAATTGTAATTCCGTACTGAATTCCATAGACCAAAATTCATGGGGTCCATATTTTGTTGTTTTTTCTTTGATATAATTCATGGGTATTCAAGAAGAATATAAGACATGTATGTTCAAGAATACCTCAATGAATCATGATTGATTATTGAAAGGTTTAACTAATATATAAATATGGTCTATGAATAAAACTTTAAATCAATTATTATGCTAAATCCATTTGAATTATACTTGTTTTAGGTTTTCTATGATCATTATATTGGGTAATTGGATGTCAAGGCTAGCTTTTTTAGTAGATACTTTATAGTACATGTCTAAATTACATTAGAAAAATGGTTGGTGACAATAATAAATTCCAATAAGATAAAAAAATACATGAGGTTTCTTAATCTAGTTATTGTACATATGTTGACTATGTGTTTAAAATAAAAAATAGATCAATTCAAAACAGAATTGTTTCCAAAGTCTCATGGTATGAAATCACTCCATGATATCATTTATAAGTATAGGAGGATATTTTGAATAAGATTTATCAAGATTAATTGCAAGAAATTTATCTCATATTCCATGATATTTACATGTTTTTTTATGTTTCTTATTCCAAAAGAATAATGGGAATGTATAAAAATAGAACCATATTAACTGAACATACAAGAAATTAATTCTATTTGAAAATACATAAAAAAATAGAACTTGATGAGTTCATATTCAATAGAGAAATAAGAGTAATAATGTTTAAGTGGATGTAAAATTAGTCTTACTTATGATTAATTTTTATAACTATAAGTATAAGGTAATATACAATATAATATTATTGTATCCTAAATTTTCTCATATATATAATAAACAAAAATATTTTAGTTTATGCTAAAGATTAAGTAGTTTATCAACAACCAGCTCCAAATTTTGATTTATAAAAATAGTAAGAGTATCACTATTAATTTAATAATCTTCAAATATGGTATTAGTCAATATGTCTCATTATTAATAAGGGAAAAATAATATGGATACTTAGGGATATTACTACTTGAGGTATTTTATAAAGTTAGTATGGACATATTAAGTATAGTTATAGAAAATAAATATTTCAAAACAAACTTTAACAATTGAAACTTGGTAGGACAAACAGCTATAGTCATACTTAGCAGAATCATGTTTAATATACAAGAACTAACTAGTTAATTAGAAGTTAAATCTAATGAAAGGGGGGTTATGTTGGATTTGGTTTCTTATAAACAACTAATTTTTTACTTTAGATTAACCATATATTCATATAATTTAATATTAATAAATATGTTTTCAGATATTGATTTTTATTCTATGAAAACTCCAACCTAACCATACCATAATTGCATGAATTATTAAAAATATTACATTATATAAATTCTCATGATCTTTTAGATTTAGATATTCAGAGAATTAGAGAAAAAATTAACTAATTAATACCATTCCTTTCTAAACTAAAGTAAATTTCTTCCACTATATTAGCAACTACTTAATACATAATTATTCTTAACTTCTCCCAAAAATTATCTAAACATGCTATTTTATTCAATAAATATAATTTATAATACATTTCTCCATATCCTAGGTTAATGGAAACATAATATGGGTGAGCTCAAACACCCATTAAGTGAAGGTGTATACCATAATCTATCATAGAATAAACAAGCCAAGAATAATATGTAAAAAAATAAATGATAATAAAATAATTCCATATAACTGATCACGTGAGCATGAAAAAAATACATTAATGGAATAAAAATAAAAATAATCACATTAATAATAGTAACTTGATTCATAATTTTATAATTAATAGTTGCATATATCATAATATTATTATCATGGTCTTTTTCTAAGACATCATAAACCATTTGGTAGGTATAAACTGAATACCCCGACTAGTTTTTCTCATAAGACCTACTAATCCATCAAGGGTTTATTTCAGGACCCAACCATGACTAATTAAGTCCAATGAATTCATAATATGAAGGAATTAGTAAACTATAAAATTCATAACCAACATTTCTTAGTAATCAATAAACATATGTATTGAAATAATAAGTATACATATTATCAATGTTTTCCCAATCAATAAATGGAATAACTTTCTATGTGAGAATCCCTCAAACTAACATTATATATAGTAAGGGTGTAAATTTAATTCAACAATATTAAAAAATAGATCAATTCAAGGATATATATTTAGATTAACTTTAAATTAAGAAATAAAAAATAGGGTATTAATATAGGAAACACATTGGAATAAAAATCATGCCTATACACAATGGATGATTAGGAAAGACAAAAAAATAATGGATTTTGTGAGAGATTAATTCCCCAAGATAAAATAGTATTATATAATTTAGATGGTAATCCATGGAATATATCTCCAATGTTGGTAAAAATAATTTAACATATATAGTAAAATTCAATTGAAATCATAAAAGTTATTTTATAAAACTTTTTTAATAATGTTGTAAAAAATGAAGTTAGAAGTCACTTTAAAAATTAAATTTGAAAAAGGTGAAGTAATTTTTAAAAAATATTTTATTTTAGAAATAATAATAAATAAATAATACTTTTAAAAGACATAATGGTTTTCTAGAGGAAAATTGGAGTGGATGATAATGTAAAGGATCATAGAAGACAAACATTTTTTAATATTTTAAAATAAATTTGTTGAAAAATGACATAAAAAAGGATGAAAAAAAATCCTTTTAAAAAGGGATAAATATAAATATTAATTTTAATAGAAATAATATATGATTGGGTTTATAAATAAGAAGGATAACATTTATGTTAAAGAAAAATGCAGACACGAAGGGGAAACCATCATTAAAGATGATTAGAATTATTCTCAATAATGATATATTTTTCAAGGATGAAGTTAATGAAAGTAAAATAATTGAATTAAAAATTAAACTTCCCAATATAGGAATATAAATTTATATGAAATAAAATCTTAAGGTGGAATAAACTAATATTGTATGAAATAAGTTCAAGAAGGAGCATTATAACAAAATAAAAGGGTACCGAGTTAAGAAACACCCTTGTGACTTTGGTAAATTTTGAATCAAAAGAATATGAAGGAGAGATAATAAAATAGACTTAAAATACCATTAATGAAACTTTAATGATGATAATATATGTAACGCCCCGACCCCAGCTACCCAGAGTCGGTGCATTAATTACATAACATTGGCATGATCACAAGAAAGATCAAATCTCGAAAGACCGATTGGTTTAGTAGCCTTGGAAACACTAGATATATTCATAAGTTTTACATTACATCATAAAATGAAAAACTACTACAACAACATAATGTTCCAAAATCCACACTATAATCCCCTCATAATATCTCTGCAGGTCATTCATAACTTACATCTTCACTTCCTGGGAAAAATAAAACATAGAAAAGGGGTGAGCTCAAATGCCCAGTAAGGATATCAATATAGCGGAAACTTTCATAAATAAGAATAAACATTTAAGGCAATGTATAACTAAAACAAAAGCCTTTTAAACGTGAACTTTCAACATGGTATGGCATAAATAAAATGAAATAATGCCATTTACTTATTCACATGGATATTCTACTAATCGAATGATCACATGCAAAAATCAATAACCACTTTCATAATTATGGAATGCATAATGTCAAACGTTAATTTCATTGTCTAGGCCTCATCCCAAGACCTAGGGGTTACTTCTAACCGGAACCCAACCCGGAGTGCCTCTAATAACCGGACACCAACCCGGAGTGCCTCTAATAACCGGACACCAACCCGGAGGGCTTACTTTTACCAGTCCCTAACCTGGAGGGCTTACTTTAACCAGTCCCCAACCTGGAGGGCTTACTTTTACCAGTCCCCAACCTGGAGGGCTTACTTTTACCAGTCCCCAACCTGGAGGGCTTACTTTTACCGGTCCCCAACCCGGAACATACTTGTTTAGCACATTCATCTGAAGAAAAGTTTGAAATATAACATAAACATTCGGATTAAAACTAGCATACGAAATGTCAATAGTTTCACCATAAACTATGAATGGTATAAAATAGCACATCCACAGTCAAACATATCACAAAACCTTCAATACAATATAGAGGTTTTGTATTATAATAAATCAACTTCAAATAAGCGTAAAATCCATTAAAGGATGTTGACATAGATGAAATCAAAACACTTTTTAGAGAAATATCTCTTTTTATTTTGAAATCATTTAAGATCCATATAAAATAAAACATTTTCTTTGAAAATATTCTTATAAGCTTGTAAGGAAAGCTTCGACGATTTTATAACGGAGGAAAATAACCGCACCCGCCGTATAAGTTAAAACATTCTTACCTCAATTCTGTCGAAAAGGTTAAAAAGGACCTTGTTTTGAAAACGACGGAAAGATTCCTTTATTAACCTCTTATAAAAAGTCAAATAAGGGTATAAATGACTTTAACCCATATTCTTGTAAATAGTAAAAATGTTTTGAAATACATTTCTAAGAAACATGGATGTGGATGATAAAGAGATCCCAGTAGATTATTACGTATAATACAACCTCGGATAATGAAGAGATTGTGAAATAACCCTTACCTTGTACTTTTCCTTGGTTGGGGTAGGTTAACCTCCTCTTCTTCGGGTTCTTCCTTTTGATTTGATCAAAAGGGCTCCTTAGGTTGGCTTTCTGATCAAACTAAGGCCTCTAGGTTGTAGTGAGGGATGTTGGGAGAGTATTTGGGCAGAGTTTGGCCGAACCAAAAGGCTTTAGAGGTGTGAATAAATGAGAAGGAGGAGTGCCCTTTTATAAGAGGGGTGAGGGGCACCTTTGGAAAAGCTAGAAATATTAATTTATAATAAATTCATATTCGGTTTCTAATGGCTCCAAAGTTGATTATTTAAATGTTAAGGTGGGGATAGGTCGAAAACAACTCAACCAATAGAATTTAGACAGGTTTGGGTACTTATATTAACCTTATCTTTAAGTATTAACTCTAAGTTAATTAGTTTCACTTTTACAATGTCTCTTTGTATTTTTATATAATATGGTTAATAAACTTACTATATACATCCAAGCGACCCCCAAGTGGTCCATTAATGATGAACCTATCATGATATAAGTCTCTTGGCCGAACCTTAGATTTTTAGGAATTTAATATCAATTAATAATATAATATTTGTTTTAAGAACTCTTTTATGTCAATTTTGAAACTATTCAATAGTTGATTTTTGTGAAACTCATAACAGATTGATTACTTCGAAAAAAGTCAATTAAATCAATCCTCATATATCATATTATCCTAGAAAATTAGTTTAATTCATTAAAAGTTTCATATTATATTTATTTGGGTATTTATAATATCAATTATTTTAATTTTTCACTATTATAATAATTACTGCATCATCATTGTGTCATAAATAAAATACATTATTTAATGTCTAAAAATTATAAATAAAATATAATTATGTAGGAAATCTTTTTATCTTTCTAATGAATATTTATAATCTAAAATCCAACTTATATAACCATATGTAACAATTGTTTTGCTAAAAGATATATGCTTGTGTCATTTTTGTATTCATTTTGACTTAATTAAAATAAAGTGTCATTATCACTTACAAGTGGATCCATGGGGTCCCAAAATTGACACAAAGATGACCATGGTCGACCATGTATCAACCAATAGGGTTAAGACACGTTTTAGGGTAATTTAGTATTATTATAATATTATTTTTTAACCCTTATTTACCGGATTTACCCTTAACCATGGTAAATAAAATATTTACCGCAGTAATTATTCAAAATGTCTAAAAATAAAAGTTACCTATTTACACAATTTGAACATCCTGATTCCAAATATGGAATCCATTTTCCTAAATTCTAAACACAGAAGTGGCAGAAATTAATTTAAAATTAATTCCCGCTGTCAAAACAAAAAGCGTGTTTTTAAGAGATAATAACTATAAAAAGATTGACACTTGTTTATGTTCAGTTTAATTGTAAAATTATGTCCAATGACCAACATTATATTAAAATGTAAAAATATATTCTAAATATACTTTAAAACCACTCCAATTCATAATTTATCACTATTAATTATTTTGATTAAAAAAGTTGTTTTTAATTAAAATTTAGTAATTTTCACTATTCATCAAAATATAAAAGTTATCCGAGAAGTACCAAAATTTCACCCTAGGCTAATTTTGATATTCCGAATCCAAAAATGAAGTCCATTTTGAAATATAAAATATATATGATTTCAAAAAGTAGGTATTACTATTCACAACGGCTAGTTTAATTAGTTGTGGTGTGTGTTAGAACTCGAGGTTGCGTACAACACACGCTATCGCATTATTCGAAGGGAAACGTACCGTGGAAGCTTGGGATGTTTCGTTTTAAATTTTTGATGTCCCCATTTAGTCAAAAGGTTTAAAATATAGTATTTAAAAATGGTTCACTATTAAAAGTTGATAAAAGTGCAATACTGAAAATGAATTTGTTCTTGTATTATGTCTAAGATACTCATAATATGGAAAAATTATAAGGATTATATAAAGTTTAAAATTTAGTTAATACTATTCATAACCTCTTTTGAATGGATTTTTGGTAAGTCATGGTGCAATTGAACTCGGTGTTGCGTGTAGTGCAAGTTATTGAACTATTTTGAAGAAATAACACATTATGAATTTTTGGGGTGTTACATTCTCCCCTCCTTCAATAAATTGCGTCCTCGCAATTTGAAATTGTTCTTTGAAAATAAAAGGTTGAAAGTAGAATATATATTTGTGGGAAAACCCACATCGAAAATTGGGTTACTAAAATTTAGTCTTAATATGAGGAAAAGAGAAATGAAAGGGTCACCACCAAATTATGATCTCGATTAGGAGAACATTGGTGGCAATTAGAGACATATATTTGGAGGAAAAACGTAAATATTTATAGGTAGTGATTGAGGTCATCAATCACAAACAAGTATAAAATTGAGGTCCTTAAACTCATCAATCTATGATGATTTGAAGTACCATCGGTTCAACAAAATATAGGGTATTAGGATAACACATTTTTGACGTTTCAAAATATCTTAGTTGAAATCCCACATCGAAAAATGAATTAATGAGGCCTCTATTTAAAATAAAGAGTCGAAAGTATGAAGATTACCGAAAATAACACATACTAGGGTTCCATGTAGGAAAATATGGATATGGATGAAAAATCTAACCATCAATTATCTGATGGAGAGTGGTAGAGAACATGGCTATGAAAAGGCCAACAATCCCAAAGCCATAAATTAGTGATGATTTAAGGTACCATCTAGGAAAACATTTTTGTTCTAAGTTCCTTTTATTAATGTTGAGGAATTTATTTATGAGATTGGATAAGATCATAAGGAGATATACTTACTTTATAATTAGAGTTTTATCCATTAATAAGTTTCTACCACAAACTCATCTTTCACTCTAAAAGATAATAGAATGTAATTTTTTTTATTTATACTATTCGTACAGGGTTCCAAAATGAATGAATTTATAATTCATCTACCAAATCTTTAAAAAAAACTACATTATTTAATCCAGGACATCTCGTGGGCCAGTGGTAGGTGATACACCCTTGTCGCCCTTCGGTTGCGGGTTCAAGTCTCGCAGCCTTGCCGGACGCGACGGGTTGCCGCCCGACCTCCGGGTTGTCCTTTTATGGCAATCCAAAATAATCCAAACTAGAACTATCCAAAATATTTCTTTCCAAACTCACAGTCCAACATTTATAAGGAAGGTAAACATAATGTAGATCCTTTTTACCCCGTAATAGCATATGAATACCTTCATCATGTATTCTTTTAATACACTGAAACATCCTGAATTACCATATTCCTTATTGATTACATTCATTCTCCCTTATTCCATATAGAATGCTGGATATACTTCATCAATCCAAAAATGTTTTAAACCCCAACAATGATGGAATATACAAATCATTAATCAGTTCCAAGGTAGTCAAGAATATCCAATATAATTTTTCCAAAATAATCATGTATTATTCGAAAATCACTACCTCGGTATCAGAACTATATTATGGTTTATCATTCTCTCAACCATATATTTTCCAAAAATTTATCCTGCTATTGAGTCACTTTTCTTTGTTCCACACCATCTCAAATCCTTAATGAAATAGTACTGCAGTACATTCCTTATATACTCCATAATTATTATAACAAGTACATTGTTGATACAACACTCAATTGACATAATCAACGTAAGAACTCTAATCATTCCTCTTCATCTGTGGTAGTATCATAACTTGATTATTATCCAATAGCATCATTTGCGTCATAGTCTGATGACTGGGACATAGGTTCGCGTAGTGTCCAAACTCCTTGCAAATAAAGCATTGTACATTTGAAACCATTTTCTTACCCTTGCAGTCACGTACTTTGTGCCCTTTTCCTCCACACTTATAACAAACTCCCATTCCTTTCAGGCAAATTGCAGGGTGTTTGTTTCCACAGTTACCACATATGGGAAAATTCTTCTTTTCCCTCTTCCCTTTATCCATCTTTCTCTCTTCCATCCTTTTCTTCTCTTGCTTCCCTTCAAAGCCATAGGACTCAGTAAACTCTTTACTTATCTTATCAACACATGATATTATTTCTTCATATGATGATAATACATGGGATACTATTTCTCTTATAAATTCTAGCTTAAGACCATGAAAGATATGATCCTTCCTTCTCTTTGGATCATGTGCATTTCTGGAGTTCTCATTCCTTCTACTGGGCGCCATTTCTAAACAATGGCATACACTAGATCAGTTTATGAATGAAAATACATAATCCCATACTTATAAAACACTTAACATAAATTGAACTATTTATGGATATAATCCATAATCATAAGAATGTTTTCTTTGAGGAAGTATATACTCATAATCCCTTCAAAATGATTTGTAAAGAAAATGAGAGTTATCCTAAGCATATCCCCCGGGAGTGTCGTAACCAAGAGTGCAGCAAGGCCCGTTGTCGTGCACCAGTTCCCGTTCGAGTCTAGCTCAAAGCGGTGTTTTCGGGTTTTACCCCTAGGTACATCTGTGCCAGAGCCGCCTCTACCTGCTCGTATCCAGACAGGGATGTATTGCTCGGAAAACTCACAAACTCTCTACAATACCAAAATTCTAGGAAGTTCTTCTATACTAATCCTCAAAGTTCATCTTAGGTCTACGTGCTCTAATCAGAGTTTATCTAAATCTAGTTTCCAAGGTTTGTACTAAACTTCCTCTGATACCAACTGTAACGCCCCGACCCCAGCTACCCAGAGTCGGTGCATTAATTACATAACATTGGCATGATCACAAGAAAGATCAAATCTCGAAAGACCGATTGGTTTAGTAGCCTTGGAAACACTAGATATATTCATAAGTTTTACATTACATCATAAAATGAAAAACTACTACAACAACATAATGTTCCAAAATCCACACTATAATCCCCTCATAATATCTCTGCAGGTCATTCATAACTTACATCTTCACTTCCTGGGAAAAATAAAACATAGAAAAGGGGTGAGCTCAAATGCCCAGTAAGGATATCAATATAGCGGAAACTTTCATAAATAAGAATAAACATTTAAGGCAATGTATAACTAAAACAAAAGCCTTTTAAACGTGAACTTTCAACATGGTATGGCATAAATAAAATGAAATAATGCCATTTACTTATTCACATGGATATTCTACTAATCGAATGATCACATGCAAAAATCAATAACCACTTTCATAATTATGGAATGCATAATGTCAAACGTTAATTTCATTGTCTAGGCCTCATCCCAAGACCTAGGGGTTACTTCTAACCGGAACCCAACCCGGAGTGCCTCTAATAACCGGACACCAACCCGGAGTGCCTCTAATAACCGGACACCAACCCGGAGGGCTTACTTTTACCAGTCCCTAACCTGGAGGGCTTACTTTAACCAGTCCCCAACCTGGAGGGCTTACTTTTACCAGTCCCCAACCTGGAGGGCTTACTTTTACCAGTCCCCAACCTGGAGGGCTTACTTTTACCGGTCCCCAACCCGGAACATACTTGTTTAGCACATTCATCTGAAGAAAAGTTTGAAATATAACATAAACATTCGGATTAAAACTAGCATACGAAATGTCAATAGTTTCACCATAAACTATGAATGGTATAAAATAGCACATCCACAGTCAAACATATCACAAAACCTTCAATACAATATAGAGGTTTTGTATTATAATAAATCAACTTCAAATAAGCGTAAAATCCATTAAAGGATGTTGACATAGATGAAATCAAAACACTTTTTAGAGAAATATCTCTTTTTATTTTGAAATCATTTAAGATCCATATAAAATAAAACATTTTCTTTGAAAATATTCTTATAAGCTTGTAAGGAAAGCTTCGACGATTTTATAACGGCGGAAAATAACCGCACCCGCCGTATAAGTTAAAACATTCTTACCTCAATTCTGTCGAAAAGGTTAAAAAGGACCTTGTTTTGAAAACGACGGAAAGATTCCTTTATTAACCTCTTATAAAAAGTCAAATAAGGGTATAAATGACTTTAACCCATATTCTTGTAAATAGTAAAAATGTTTTGAAATACATTTCTAAGAAACATGGATGTGGATGATAAAGAGATCCCAGTAGATTATTACGTATAATACAACCTCGGATAATGAAGAGATTGTGAAATAACCCTTACCTTGTACTTTTCCTTGGTTGGGGTAGGTTAACCTCCTCTTCTTCGGGTTCTTCCTTTTGATTTGATCAAAAGGGCTCCTTAGGTTGGCTTTCTGATCAAACTAAGGCCTCTAGGTTGTAGTGAGGGATGTTGGGAGAGTATTTGGGCAGAGTTTGGCCGAACCAAAAGGCTTTAGAGGTGTGAATAAATGAGAAGGAGGAGTGCCCTTTTATAAGAGGGGTGAGGGGCACCTTTGGAAAAGCTAGAAATATTAATTTATAATAAATTCATATTCGGTTTCTAATGGCTCCAAAGTTGATTATTTAAATGTTAAGGTGGGGATAGGTCGAAAACAACTCAACCAATAGAATTTAGACAGGTTTGGGTACTTATATTAACCTTATCTTTAAGTATTAACTCTAAGTTAATTAGTTTCACTTTTACAATGTCTCTTTGTATTTTTATATAATATGGTTAATAAACTTACTATATACATCCAAGCGACCCCCAAGTGGTCCATTAATGATGAACCTATCATGATATAAGTCTCTTGGCCGAACCTTAGATTTTTAGGAATTTAATATCAATTAATAATATAATATTTGTTTTAAGAACTCTTTTATGTCAATTTTGAAACTATTCAATAGTTGATTTTTGTGAAACTCATAACAGATTGATTACTTCGAAAAAAGTCAATTAAATCAATCCTCATATATCATATTATCCTAGAAAATTAGTTTAATTCATTAAAAGTTTCATATTATATTTATTTGGGTATTTATAATATCAATTATTTTAATTTTTCACTATTATAATAATTACTGCATCATCATTGTGTCATAAATAAAATACATTATTTAATGTCTAAAAATTATAAATAAAATATAATTATGTAGGAAATCTTTTTATCTTTCTAATGAATATTTATAATCTAAAATCCAACTTATATAACCATATGTAACAATTGTTTTTCTAAAAGATATATGCTTGTGTCATTTTTGTATTCATTTTGACTTAATTAAAATAAAGTGTCATTATCACTTACAAGTGGATCCATGGGGTCCCAAAATTGACACAAAGATGCCCATGGTCGACCATGTATCAACCAATAGGGTTAAGACACGTTTTAGGGTAATTTAGTATTATTATAATATTATTTTTTAACCCTTATTTACCGGATTTACCCTTAACCATGGTAAATAAAATATTTACCGCAGTAATTATTCAAAATGTCTAAAAATAAAAGTTACCTATTTACACAATTTGAACATCCTGATTCCAAATATGGAATCCATTTTCCTAAATTCTAAACACAGAAGTGGCAGAAATTAATTTAAAATTAATTCCCGCTGTCAAAACAAAAAGCGTGTTTTTAAGAGATAATAACTATAAAAAGATTGACACTTGTTTATGTTCAGTTTAATTGTAAAATTATGTCCAATGACCAACATTATATTAAAATGTAAAAATATATTCTAAATATACTTTAAAACCACTCCAATTCATAATTTATCACTATTAATTATTTTGATTAAAAAAGTTGTTTTTAATTAAAATTTAGTAATTTTCACTATTCATCAAAATATAAAAGTTATCCGAGAAGTACCAAAATTTCACCCTAGGCTAATTTTGATATTCCGAATCCAAAAATGAAGTCCATTTTGAAATATAAAATATATATGATTTCAAAAAGTAGGTATTACTATTCACAACGGCTAGTTTAATTAGTTGTGGTGTGTGTTAGAACTCGAGGTTGCGTACAACACACGCTATCGCATTATTCGAAGGGAAACGTACCGTGGAAGCTTGGGATGTTTCGTTTTAAATTTTTGATGTCCCCATTTAGTCAAAAGGTTTAAAATATAGTATTTAAAAATGGTTCACTATTAAAAGTTGATAAAAGTGCAATACTGAAAATGAATTTGTTCTTGTATTATGTCTAAGATACTCATAATATGGAAAAATTATAAGGATTATATAAAGTTTAAAATTTAGTTAATACTATTCATAACCTCTTTTGAATGGATTTTTGGTAAGTCATGGTGCAATTGAACTCGGTGTTGCGTGTAGTGCAAGTTATTGAACTATTTTGAAGAAATAACACATTATGAATTCTTGGGGTGTTACAATATAATTCAATGTGGAATTAATTACACTATAAAAGAAATTTAGTGCATAATGATAAATATGTCTCAAGGAGAGAAAATTGAGACAAAATACCCTTTCCACGGGTCATGATTCATTCTGTACATGTTCCACAAATTGTTAAAAATAAAAGAAAACTAACTAAAAAACTTATTAAGAACTTTTTCTATCTATGTTTAATTTTCTAATTTCTATTTATTATCATCTATTATTTATTTATTAAATATGTTTTTCTTATGGTGATTACTTGAGGTTATTTTGTCAATTTCTCTAAAACTTCCTTGGTATATTCACCGCGGTCAAATATGTTATAAAATAAATTCATAATATCTATAATTTATAAGTGTATATATATTGAAATTCCATTATCATAAAATTAATATAGTTTTATTGTGTTTTTGAAAATGGACTCAAATTTAAAAATGTGTCTCTATGTGTTCATTTAAGGGGTTATGTTTACTATGAAAATTTATTATTTTTATAACTTATATAATTTATAATATTATCTTCAAATAATATTAATAGTTTCATAAATATAATATTTATATATAAAATACATTTTTAAAGTCATTCATGTCATGCGGTAATGGGAAAATGAAATATGTCATTACATGGAGGAGGTAATCTGCACATGCAGGAATGCCAATTTTATTTTCCATAGATTAGGATGGGGTAGAAAAATAAAATAATTACATTTTCATAATATTAATATTGTTATATTTATCATATTTTTAATTAAATAACTCTTTTTTAACATCAATTAATGGATGATGTGAAAAATTGAACATGCTGTTCATATATGTGGTAGTCTAGACAAACATATAACAACATCAAAAATTTTCAAATAGTGTTGGAGGAAAGTAGAAAAGTGGATATTTACTTATTATAATAATATTTAATAATAATAATCAAACTATTATTATCATAAATTTATGTATATAAAACTTTTGAGGTGGTGGAATAATAAAAGAACCAAGAGAGCTCGATTGTGATCCTTACCCCTCTCTTTGGATGTTCTCTCTTAGGTAACACCTTAAGGCTCCTTAATAAGGTCTTTTCTAAAGAAAAATACTTCTAAAAATAGATATATTGTTGAGGAGAGACTACAGTAGAGTTTTTTTAGATCTAATTCTTTGAATTATTTTGATAAATGTGGTGTAAGTCATCCCCTTTTATAAGTGAAAAATGGAACTTTTGTAAAAACACATTACTTTCAATGACGACATGACACTATTAAAGGATAAATAGACCCAAAAGTTTTAAATAAATAATTTTTGGGTGATATAAGGTCTATAAACCATCTACCAATAATTTAAACATATTTTTGAATCAAGTTTTAAGTATTTTACTACTAGTTTTTTTATATTTTACCATTTTGGTTTTTACCTTGGTAACTAGGTTTTTACATAGTAATTTATGTTTTATTAGAAAATATAAGGTTAAACCTATTACCAAATTAATATTGTAGGAACCAAAATTTTGAATAAATTTAATATAAATCAATTTATAAATAATAAAAAATTAACTTTTAAATTAAAACATTTAATTTACAAAAGAATATTTTTATAGAAGAATGTTGTCTTTACCATTAAGGGTTATTAATCATATATAACATTCATTACCAATTAAATAAGAGATAATTTTTTAATACATGTATAAAAATAATATTAGAGTATTTATATAAAATACAAAATTTTAATTTATTAGATAAAAAATTACACAACATTAATGAAACAATTCGTTGAAAATAACCCTTCCACCATTATCATGGTTATTTACTTCAATTTTAGTAATTATACTATTATAAATAAAAATAAAATTTACCATATTCAATAATATAAAAATGTTGATCTAAAATATGAAACATATAAGATCGTATATTTTACTAAGTATCTCCCTCTTTGTGTTTTTTTTTGCGTTAAAATTTTTCTGTTGGGTTTTTCTTTTGTCTTTAAGCCTTAGGGGATAAGTGTTGTTTAGAGATAGAGAGCCTTTGTTGGGGAAAATGACCTAAATTTCAAAGTTGTAGGCTTATTTTAGTTAATTGAGTTCAAATATAAATGTGTTAAATGGGATTATGATGGTTTTACATGCTTTGGAAGGTACTGGAGGTGGTTTGGGTCCTTTTTGGAAAAATAGAATGAAAATTATTTATAAGGAATTTACACATCATTTACATGTTACAAGATGTGTCACTATCATGAGAAACATGTCAAGAACTATTGTAGGGTGTGAAGCAGTTACACATTGTGTAAACTATTCAAATAATATAAATGTCAATGGGGAAAAATATTAATCCAAGGTGATATGTTTCCCAGGATAACTCTTAAGTGGTAAATACATGACATGAAATGAGGTTTCATGCTATGTATTTATCGGTATCAGTTGTTTTAAGTGTACTGTGAAGATTTAATTTTAATTATTCTTCCAGTAATCCTTCGTCCTCTCAATCTTGGTTGAATTCATGGAGATTTTGGAAGCCTTTACTCCATTTTGGACATTCTATTTGTTCGATCAATCCCTAGTATGTTTTTGTCTTTCATATTCCACTCCTCTTCTGTTGTTCTTCATTAGGGAAATCAAATAATTATAACTCTTTTTTTAGTGAACTTGATCTAGGTTTTTAGGTTTTTATCGTGATATTTTTCACCATCTTCCTTATTGACATTACCCTTTTTGAGTGTTGTGTTAATTTCTGGTTAAAGTTAAGGGGTCTAAACTTAACCCTATGGTCTGTTTAATTATAGAGTATATGAAATATTGTGATTGAACCAATAAAACATGAACCATAATTAATTAATTCACTGATAAATAGTAAATAATTGATTTTAATATTGGTTATATCTATTTTGATTCAATTATTGATGTGACCTAGCTTATGGCTACCCACTGGGTGAGAGAACCTTGAATAATAAGAACCTGAATAATGGTTTAAAGTGTTTTTAACATGACATGATACCTTAGGTGATTTATTGATATATAACCCCTAAGAAATGGATTATTTGAATATTGACATGACTGTGGATCATTAATATATAAATAATAGTGTAATTGAATGACAAATGGTGATTTTCATAATTAACCATTGAGGTTTATGATGTGATATTGTGATAATTTTGATGTTATGATATTTTGAGTTTATATAGTAATGATTATATTGAAGGTTATTCCTTGACACATACTATAATGATTATATAATAGGTTATTCCCCAAAAAATTCTATAATTATTATATACCGAGTTATTCCTTGATATATGTTTTAATTCTTATATATTGGGTTAGTCCCTAACACATGATGAAATGATTATATACTAGGATATTATTTGATACATGATGAAATTATTATATAGAGGGATTGGCATAGGATAGTGTGATTTTCCATGAATATATGGATATATATGGAATGGTTGTGTTACTTTCTCAAAGTCATTCTGGCATGGTGTCCAAGTAAGTTGATTGATGTATTGTATTAACTAATTAACTAATAGACCTATTTATCGCTTTATTACATACACTTATTATAAGACTGGTTATATTTAGACATGGTTTTGTCATCCTACCGAGTTTTAATCACACCCTACTTAGGCCACCATTTGGACCTCCAACAGATTACATGGATTTATGATTGGACAAGGGTAAGGGACCTTTCTATTGATTGTTTTCTTGATGGTTGGGCTAGAGTTTGGAGATGGGGCCGTTATGGGGTTCAAGACTAGAGAATTTGGAGTCTTTATTTGGGTCTTGTAGTATTTTATTATGTATTAATTTCAACATGAAATTTAGTTATATTCCAGCCTATCATTTCATTTTCCCTTATTAATTATTGGATTATTTAATTTTCTTTTATTGATTGGATTATCTGCTATATTTTTTTGTTTCTTCTATTTTTATTACTATGATATTTCTTCTTATATGATTACTCCACTGTGTTATAAATATTTACCAGGGGGTAGAGTCTCCCCACTAAAATAGCACCCCTTTTCTATTCAGAAGCATATGGGGTATGGAAAGGCATGATTTAGGTCCCTTAACCAATTTGTTTTGGCTACATGAGAGAGTTTCCAATTAGGGGATGTTATAAAGTGGTATCAGTGCACATCAAGTTTATTTTTTATTTATTTACTATTTAAGAAAGGTATAAAGAAGACTTGGATGTGTTAAGACTTGGTAATGATCTTGTTCATGAGATTAGCTAACCATGTATGAGGGAAAATATGAGTCCCCAGGGATGGGATGGTTGTTTATACCATTCACATGTTACAGTTGGTGTTATTTCACCTTGGGTAATTCACATGTTGTGTGAGTTTATTATTTTATAATGTTATTGTTTATTGAAATTTAAACTCTTGTCTCAGTATGGCCCAAGATGAGTATGTATACATCATCATAGGCATATAGGTATATATTTTGAGATGAATTGTTCATGATAAGTACATATTTATTGCATGTGACACATACCTGCTTATTTAAACATTGATATAGGATACCTATTATATTTGATAAATGAAATAAATCAACTGACATGTCATGATAAAATAATTTTATGCTATGTTTAGAGAGGCCCAGAGTCAATGGTTGTCAATTATTGTCACCTGATGGGGCTGACCTTGTTATATACAGTATTCTAAGGAGTGTGTTTTTATGGTTGAAAAAATAAATCCTCATTTTGTTTGAGTTGAGAATCACAAGAGAGAAAATTAGAATTATTATAATGCAGTTGAGTTAGAGATTCTTGTAGATCCTGAGGATCATATAGATGTTCTACTTCATGACAGTTTCTTGAGGGCCATGTGATCCATGAAAAGGGAGACTATTCAAACCATTCCTTCGATGTCTAAGATGAAGAGAGATTTCCAGTTAAAGCATCCACCTATTCTCACTAGTAAGGGAGGCCCCCAATAATATGATTTCTGGATCAAGTCATTCCAAAAGATCTATAAGCATCTTGGGACACCTATAGATAGGAGGGTGAAGCTTGCTGCACATATGCTTTATGGAATAGCCATGTTTCAGTGGGGAATTCTAAATTAGTCTAGGAAACAAGAAGATTTATCTTAGGAGTACTTTGATATGAATTTATTGATCCTTTATATCTCAATATATTGATGAATGAGAAGGCTCACGAGTTCATACACCTAACATAAGAGGGAATGTCAGTGCAAGACTAAATCAAATACTTCACTAACTTTCAACACTTTATGCCATATTTAGCTACTAATGTGATCTATAGGGAGTGATTCATTAAACATGGTATTCTCTATGATATTAGGTCATAGGTGAAATTTTTTTATCAAAGCAGTTTTGAGGATGTGATAAATCAAAAACTCATCATGGAAGGTAATATATTAGAGGCCCAAGTAGTGGATATGCTATTTCAATATTGAGAACAAGGAATTATTATTCCAGTGTAAATAATTGTATATTTGATTGTTTTTTACAGGGAAACAATTTTATGAGAAGTTAGGGTAATGGGAAACCATTCCGGGATCATGTTTAGTTGCAGTGCTATTAGTTTGGAAAGATCGGCCACAATAGACCTCAGTTTCTATACCCCTATTTGGAGTGCCAATATTGTGGAATGATGGGACACCTATAGATGTTTTGTAAAGGAATATAGCATTAGATTAATGTAATGAGATCAATATAGTTACCAGAGTCTAGTAAGGACTCATCTTCTCCTTAGCAGATAGGTATCTAGCATTCCACATGACATTCTGGTCGAGAAAGGGGAGATGGTAACCCAGTGTAGGAATGATAATATCAAGAATAGGGAATAATATAGGGTAGTCAGACTGGATGCTTGGGTAGAGGGGATAGTACGTTGCACACCATGCATACTACTCTCGATATTGTGGATAGGGGACTTTTAACTATAAAAGGTATGATTCTTATATCATTTACCCTCGCTTTAATTTTGTTTGATTCTGGAGCATTACATTCTTTGTTATCCTATATTTTTTTAAATAGTTTGGTCTTGAATGTGGAAATCATAGATGGTGTTTTGACCATATATACAATGTTGTAAGTGTGGTCAGAGAATATCAAATGTTTCAAGGTACATTCTATATAGATTAGTGGTTACCATTTATTTTAGGAACTGATTATGCTATAAATGACAAGATTTGATTTGATTATTAGTATGGATTGGATTGTTCTATACCAGAATTGTATAAAATATTATGACAGGAGAGTTACCTTTCTATATCTTGAAGGAGGCAGCTATTCTCACTTGGGTGAGTGGGATCTTCTGGCTGGTCTTGATGGTCCAATTTAGTGAATATTAGATTGCCTCATTAATCAGATTTCTAGTATTTATCTAAAGGATGGTAGAATACATTAGAATCCTTTTCCTTTAGTTTTAGACCATTTTTAGAATGCATTTCAGGATGAGTTCTATGGATTATTGATTGAATGAGATATTCAGTTCATGATTGATTTGGTATCAGGAACAGAGCTAGTTTTTATCTCCACTACTAAAAAATCAGTCTTTAACAACACTAGAAATAGAATTTATCAGCGTTAAAAAAGCGTTGATAATCAAAGTACTATTAAAATACCAAAATTTTTAACAGAGCTAAAAAACCACTGTTAAAAGGGGCCTTAACAATGCTACAAAAGTTCTATTAAAATCCATACTGATAAAGGGTGTATAATTTTTGTTGACACCCCTTTATAAAAACTTCCCACCCCAACCTTTTTATTAGTGCTTCCCCCACTTCTTTATTAGTGCTTTAGATTATCCCACCCTCCCATGCAAGCCCTTTCCTCCCACAAGTTTCAAACCTAAGACCTCCAACTTATACACCATCACCTTTACCACTATCTGATACTATTTTTTTTACATTTTATGATATATATATATATATATATATATTTCATCACATTTTTATCCATTTATTTATATATATGTTTATATGTTATTAAAAATATTTTATATGTAAATATGTTTAATTATTTATTTATAAAATCAAATTTTTATGGGTGAATATATATAAAAAATGTATATATTGTTATATATTTGATTATAAAAAAAATTAAGTTATGAAACAACGATAAAATTTAAAACCCATAATATCAATATTAATGTAATCCCTGAGAATAAATTTAGTCACCACTGGAAAAGGGAAGAAATACCCACATAAATGAGGATTAAAATCCCTCAAAAGTTAAAAAATAGGGGTACCTCTACTGAAAACTTGGTTTTAGAGGCCTTTTGGGACTTTTTGGGCCTAAAAAAGTGGTATAGGTTTACCTATTTCACTGAGGGCATAGATCACATCTTAGGTTTCGATTTGATTTATGGTAGAGCCTAAACAGACATCTAGATCAAAAGTTATGGTCGTTTGAAGTTTGAGTTAGGTTTTTATCTTCTTTTTGATATTTTATTTTATTTTTTGATTTTTTAATTTTAAAATTGATATTAAATAACTATTAATCAATAATAATCAAAACAATTATTAATAAAAATATTTTTTTAATAATTTTATAATCCATTTTCACTAAATATATTATATATTAAGTGTAAATTCTTATTTAACTTATTTAAAACATATTTCAAAAAATATATATTATATTTATATAAATATAAATATATAAATATATTATTTTTAATGAAATATAATTTTTTTGAAGTATACTTTTATCAGTGCTTGTAAAAAAGTGCTAATAAAATACCAAATTTATCAACACTTGTAAAAAAGCACTGATAAAGGTCCCCATTTAACAATGCTTTTTTAGTGTTTTTAAAGACCCCCGTTAAAAGCCCTTTTTTTAGAACTGAAAAAGGGTGTCTTTAACAATGTTTTTATCTAGAGCTGTTAAAGAACTAGCACTGGATAAACCCAGTTTTGTAATAGTACCCACCTTATAAAATGATACCAGTAGAGCTTCGGGAGTTGAAGATTTTATTAGAAGATCTGGAAACTAAGTGTTTGTCCATCCTAGTATGTCTCCATGGGGTTCCCATGCTCTTTTTTCAATGTAGGTCGATGAGTCTTTGTGCTTATGTCTTGATTATCAGATATTGAATCAAATAAAGGTCAAGAAATGGAATCCCCTTACGTATATCAATGACATATTTGATCATTTGAGAGGTTCTAAGATCTTCTCCAAGATATATTTGAGACTATGATACCATTATTTAAGGATTATACCATCAAACACACCTAAGACTTATTTTAGGATAAGTTATGGAATGTATGAGTTCATAGTGAGGTTATTTGGTTTGACAAATGGACCAACGCTATTTATGGACTTGATGAATCATATATTTTATCATTTTCTTGATTACTTTGTGGTGGTTTTTTCATTGATATCTTGCTGTACTCCCAATCAATAGACTGTCACACCCAAAATCTTTTCGTCATCTTGAGTAGATTAGGATAACATTAGATTTAATCCAAGATAACCAAATACAGTTCCTAGAAAGATAAGGAGAACTTATTGGGATGTGTCATCATAGAGGAAGGGGTCTCAATGGAACCAGAAAAAATGAAGCCATGGTATCTTGGGAGAATATGAGGAATGACTTTGATATTTGGAGATTTCGGATTTTAGTAGGTTATTTATGGTTCTTTATCTAATAATTATCCTGTCTAGAAGCACCGATTCCAAGGATGGTAAATAAAGGGGTGAAGTTTTTTTGGTCTAATACTTGTGAGAGGTATTTTCATAAGAGAAAATTTATGATATCTTAATAATGTATCCTCACTTTACTTGTTCTAGGTAAAGAATATACTACATACTCTAACGCATTCAGTGATGGAAGTGGAGCAGTCCTGATGTAGGAGGATTGAGTGGTTTCCTATGGATTCAGACTGCTATGAATCCATAAGTGGAATTACCCTATTTAACAATAAAAGTTAGCAGTGGTGGTACCTGCCCTGAGATGATGGAGGTACTCTATTATGGGTGTGATGTTTTTGGTGTATACAAACCAAAAGGGCCTCAGGCTTATATTTTTATCACTGGGATTTGAAAATTCAACATATGAGCTGTGTCAACTATCTATAGTTTTTGACTTTGAGTTGGATTATACACCAAGAAAGGGTAATGTTGTTGCTGATGCTTTGAACTGAAATACACATACAAAGTTATTTCAAGAGTCATGAAATGAGTGGCGGATGATGGCACTCTTTGCAGACATGCATCTAGATGTCCAAGAGTCTCAGGGATGATTAGCTCTAACTTAAACATATGTTATACCTATTCTTTTGGACCAAATCAAGATAGTGTAGTTATTTGATCTAGATGGATTATTCCTAAGAGACAATTTATATGCCAAGGAGACACCATAGATATAGTATCTTATCAGTGTAAATTACTTTATTTTATGTGGATGAGTATGTGTTTTTACGGGCATGTGCAAGGAGATGATGAGAGGGTTTCATACTTCTAGATGGATGGTACATCCTGGTTTGACAAAGATGTATCATGATCTACATAGAAAATATTGGTGGTTAGGGATTAATAAATAAGTAGTAGTCTTTGTGGTGAGATGTTTTTCTTTTTAGTAGGCGAAATCCATGTATCGGAGGCATGGTAGACTTTTTTACCCACTTTCCATTCCTTAATAGAAATGATACGATGTCACTATGGATTTTTTTTGATAGGATTACCCAAGACAACCCGTAAGAAGGATGTATTATGGGTGATCATGGATCGATTGAAAATTATAGCCCGTCTTTTCCAATCAAGTAGTCCTTCACAATTGATGATCTGGGTAGTCTTTATGTAACAACCTAGGTACTTATAATTTTCTTTTCATTATGTAATTTAATAGTTAAATTCATTATAAATGTATAATGAAATAAGTGGTATTTATATAAATTAAGGAATCTATAAAAATATAATAGTAACATCACCAATGAAAGTATAAATAAAATTTATGTATCTTATAATTTAAAAAATGATATATTTATGTCTTATAATAAGTAAATATTTTTTTTGAAAACGATAAATTAATTGTCGGTATTTTTGTGACACATAAATTATTATTTACGATTTTTATAAATAATATAATGATTTAAAATAAAATTTATCTGTTTAAAATAGATTCATAAATTAATATTTTGTTGACTTATGATTATAAAATAATTTTATGATACATTAACTAATTTTTCAAAGTGTTATACAATCAGTTACAATTTTAAAATTGGTATTTTTTGAATAAATGATGATTTTAATTAAAAATTAAATTTATCATATTTAGAAAATTATTTTTATAAAATGGATTTAATTTTTTAATTCTGTGCATTGAAAAATGGTTAGAGTGATTTTTGGGATTTTTCTAAAATAGTTTAAATTTTGTTGAATAGTGAAATACAATAATTTATTTTATTTGAATTATAATCCAAATTACATGAATTAAAAAAATAATGCATTATGTAAAAAACATAATATAAAAATATTGTTCATTATTTTAATATATTTAGTGATATTTCTCAAACTATTCATATACCTAATTCAAAATAATAAACTAATGAAGAAAATAAATAAAAAATACTCCTCTCATCCGCTATAAATACCACCCCTCACTGAATCTTCTCCTCACCCAATAAAGTCTTGTAAATTATTTAATTTATTCCTAATTCCATTCCAAAGCCTCTTCACTATGTCTAATACTTACTGGTATCACCTAAAGGCCAAAACCAAGTGCCTTAAAGAGGTTCTCAAGGAGAATAATTCAAGACGTAAAATCCTCTTTCATTTTTCTTTTAATTTAATTTAATTTATTATTATATCTTCAACTCCCATTATCCATGTGCTATTAAAAATAAACTATATTATATAAAATATAATTTTATTATTTTTATGAAAATATTCATCGTCAAACTCCATCTCATGTCCCTTTTATTATAAAAATGAGAACATCATCCGTGATGGGTCGATTTACCACCATCGTGGATGATACACTTTCGTTTTCTATTATCTCCTTCAAGACTAGTAATTAAACCATTATTATGGTTAAATAAGATTTTGTATACATACTATAAGTTATATAATATTCTGGAACCAATATATAAACATTATATTAAATAAAATGAAATAAGTTTGTGATGGTCGTAAAAACCGCCAAAATAAATTAAATTTTTTATTAATGTTTTATATAATGAATCATCCTTATATCATAAAAAAATGATATATGGTATCATTAAAAATTATAGGAAAATATTAATACCATTTATTTCCAATTTTTTATTTTTTATTCCATTTGACAAGAAAATTCATTATGAACCGATCATGGAAACCATGAGAGAACGCACCCGACACAATAAAAATAACAAAATATTATTAATAAATGGGTGGAAATTTTTTATAATATGGTTATATAAGGTATTATAAATGTTATTATAGTTCAATAATAGATTAATAACAATCTTTAAACCATTATACATGAGTTTTAAACACGTTTTAAGTAAGACGAACACGAGGAAAGAGACTTTTCTTTAAAAATCCTCTTTTAAATTTATATTTTACAAAATTCAAAAGTAATGTTTTTATGATGAAATTATTCATGTTTTATGACTATGTTTTGGTTCTTGTGAATTTTTTTATAAAGGGTGGGATTTATATCTCCCTATAATTCATTATGTAAATTTATGTTGGAAGTTGGTCGTAATCGTTATTCCAAGTGTATCCAAGATGGTAACATCATAAGCTAGCCACAAGGGTTACATCATAAGGTATCCATGAGGGTTAAATTATAATGTATCCATGAGGGTTAAAAATTATATGGTAGATTCAAGGGTTATAATCTTAAGTAACTAATTCCCAAAGTTACCTAAGTCTTTTATTTTTGTTTTCAATGTTTTATGGAAATCTTATGTTTTCACAACGTAACTATATGATACTTAATGGGTGAGAAGTATGTATTTATGAAAATTATTTCATATGTTTATAAGTATTCATGGGATAATGTTTTATTCCATTATTTTAATGTTTCTTATTGAGCTTTTTGTGCTCATATCAGGTTTTAAAAAAATTTCATTGGGATTTAAGGATGGATAAGAGAAAAGAAGATATCAAGATGAATGTGGTGAGGATTTTCATGTAATGATTTAATTTTTTGTTAAAAAAATTTATATTATGGATGAAATGGATACTGTTTTAATAGTTCCCATTTTTTATGATTTTGGGTTGATATGTATAAATTATTTCCTAATTCTCTAAAACTATAAACTAAAAAGACCTTTGGGAATGTAAAAAAGTGAATTCTAAAAGCATTTACTATATTTTTTAATGTTTAAGGACAAGACCTTATAGTTGGTGTCAAAGCACGATTAAGATAACTTTAGAGGTTAGTATAATATTAATAGAATAACATTAATGATTCTTACCTTATAGTTATATTGAAATGATATTTCATTTGATGATTAACTTGTTTTTTCCTCTAAGATTTGTCTGTTTAGAATGGTTTTCCAACAAATAAATAGGGAAGATGAAGTGGGAAGGAACTGAGAGGATGATATATTTCTGAATATAAAACCCAGAATGGTGGGAATTAGAACTGAGTTGTTTGTGACAGGGATGGCTCAATTTACATAAGATATAAACGATGGTAGAATCCATACAGGATAATAACCAGAGTTAGTAAAAAATAACATGATGATAGTGGGACATTTTATGAGCAAAAACCCACATGATTTTAGTGAATAATTTGACCCAATAGTGGATGAAGGGTGTATGAAAGAACTTGAAAATATATTTGATGTCATGGGGTGCTTAGATAATCAAAAGGTTAGTCTTTTTATTTACCATTTTGAAGGTGAATTTGAATAGTGGTGGTCAATGGTCAAGAATATTAGGAATAATAAGGAGTTTGATGCCTTGGAATGGGATGAATTTAGAAATATTTTCCTTGGAAAATATTTTCCCAAGGTGGTTTGAATTATGATGGAAAAAAATTCCATGAATTGAAACAAAAGGAAGAAGATTCAGTGGCCATGTACGAAGAAAACCTCACTCGATTGTCAAGGTATACTCCAAATTTATTCAGGATCTTGATAGTAAAATCAATTATTTTTACTCACGATTGAAGCTAAGATATTGAAGGGAGTTGGATTCTTGTGAAATTAAAATTTATGAGAAACTTGTTCGATGTGAGGAAAGGGTAGAAATAAAGTTTTTAGATGATCAAATGTACTTTGAAAAAAATTTGAATAAAAGGTCCAGATGGTAATAAATTGGTAAGAATCAATCATATAAATCTGAAGTTAAGAACGTCCAGTTACTAGCTCATGGAAAGTGTGGCAATAATCCCCATGGGAAATGCTTTAACAATTATGGGAAGTGTTTTAGATGTGGTAAGTTTAGGCATATAACTCAAGATAGAAATGAAAAAGATCTTTGTGTTGGTATGTTTAATTCTTATTAGAAAATTTTAAAGTGTTTTAAATGTGGTGAGATGGAGAATTATGTAAATAACTACCCAAAAAAGATTTAAATGATGGAAAGAATCCATATTATATGCAGAAAGGTGTAGTGAAATCCTTTGCGATTACTTTGGTAGATGTTGGGATATAAAATGAAGTGGTATTAGGTTCTTTTTTTCCAATTCTTGTTTGATACAGGGTCTACACATTCCATTATTTATTAGAAATTTTTTGGTAAATTAGAAATTTCACCACAAGAAATAAAATCAGAAATTATAGTAAAAAATAGTAGAGGAAAATATTAAGGTAAAATAGAATTATAATAATTTTCATATTGTTTTATGAGGAAAGAAATTACCTAAAAACCTAGTTATCTTACCCATAATATATTTTGAAGTTATTCTAGGTATGGATTAGACTTATATTTACTAGTCTAAGATTCATTGTGGAGATAAAGAAGTTGTTTTTAAAAAAAAGTTTCAGTTTTTATAAAACAATGAACCCATACCATTGATAACATATGAAGAAGATGAGAAACTGGTAAAAGATAGAAATGAAAGTTATCTTTTACATATTTTTGAAAATAAGGGAACTGTTAATATTAATGATGTGACAATAGTAATTGAATACCTAAATGTTTCTCATAACAAGTTGCTCGGTGTTATACTTGACTGGGAAGCTGAATTTACTATTGAATTAGTAACTAATGCTAATCCAATTTCAGAACCCCTTTATTAAATGGCTCAAGTAGAACTTCTAGAATTGAAAAAGAATTTGCAAGAGTTTCTTGATAAAGGTTTCATTAATCCCATCACTTCACTATGGGGTGATATTATTTTGTTTTTCAAAATGAAATATGGTTCCATGAGACTTTTCATTGATTATAGAGTTTGGAATAAGATTACTGTTAAGAATAAGTATTAAGTGCCTCATATCGATGACTTATTTGATCAGATCTAGGGATATCAATATTTTTTCCATGATTGACTTGAGATCTGGGTTCCATCATATTAAGGTAAAGGAAGATGACATTTTGAAAACAACATTCCAAACTAGATATGGGCATTATGATTTTGTTGTTATGCCCTTTATATTAGAAGAAGTCCCTGCTGTATTTATGGATTTTTTGAATAGAATATTCCATAAATATTTGGATAAGTTTGTTGTTGTTTTTATTCATGATATTTTTGTTTATTCTAAAAGTAATTAAGTTCATGAAAAAAATATATGTATTGCTCTGCATACACTTAAAGGAAATAAGTTATATGAGAAATTCAGTATATGTGATTTTTTGTTGCAAAAAACTTATTTTCTTGGGAATATTGTAAATAGTGATGGCATAATAGTTGATCCCACCAAAACAAAAGTGGTTGATGAATGGAAAAACCTAAAAATATTAAATAAATTCATAGTTTTCTTGGATTAGCAGGCTATTAGTGATGGTTTGTTAATAAAAAGTCACAGTTGTCTAACCCGCCAACTAAGTTAACAAGAAAAGGGGTTAAATTTATTTAGATATAAGAATGTTATTTTTTTAGGAACTGAAGAAAATATTGGTGAATGCTCCAATTTTGGCTTTGAACTCCAAAAATGGTGATTTTTTCATGTACAATGATGCTTCATTAAAGGGAATTGGTTTTTTTCTGATGCAGAATGATCATGTAATTTCTTATGCTTCAAGAAAATTAAAACCACATGAGTTAAATTATCCCACACATGATTTGGAATTAGTACCTATGGTTTTATATTTAAATATTTGGAGGCATCATTTATATAGAAAATATGTGAAATATATAATAATTATAAAAGTTTAAAGTATATATTTACTCCTAAGGAATTGAACATGATTCCTAAAAGATGGTTAGAAATGATAAAAGATTATGATTCCAAAATCAATTTCCATCCTGTAAAATAAAACAAAGTGGCTGATGAATTAAGTTGAAAACATCATGCCTCATTAATTATGTTATGTTTGGAACAAGATCCCTTGGTTTATGATTTGATGAATTTTGGATTGGAAGTTGTTGGTGCAATGTTTTTTTTCAGGTGTCAGTGCAGTTGTCTCTCTCAGACAGAATTAAGAAAGCGCAAAAGGAAGAATGTGAGTTATAGAAAAAGGTAGAATTGGTTAAGAAGTTAAATTTCTGGAATTTAATGTTAATAAATATTGAATCTTAAGATATAGAAAGAGATTATACTTTCCTTGTGATTCCCATCTAAATAAATAATTGTAAAGTGAAGCTCACAGTTCTCCATTTTTTGTTCACCTTAAAATCACTAACATGTAGAGAGACCTTCAGAAGTATTACTGATGGGATAAAATGAAAAGATATATTGTCGATTTTACCATAAAATGTTTTACATGTTAATAGGTTAAAGTATAGAGAAAACTAAAAAATGTGGATTCATTACACTTTTCCAATACCGGAGAGGAAGTGGTATAATACATCCATGGACTTCATGGTGGGACTACCAAAAAATTCTTGAGGTAACATTGCAATTTGGTTTATTATTGACCGAATGACTAAATCTACTCATTTTCTTCTAACTCGAGACACTATTTCTCTAGATTAGCTTTCTCAATTGTTCCTCAAAGTAATTTTCAAATTACATGGAGTTTTTCTCTCCATTTTATATGACCGTGAACCCAGGTTCACTTCTAACTTCTGGAAAGGCGTTCAGAATTCAATGGGTAGTAAATTAAATTTCATCACAACCTTTTGATCCTCAATCTGATAGAAAATCAGAGTGAACTATTTAGATATTGGAGGATGTTCTTTGATCTTGTTCAATGGATTATCAAGGAAGTTAGGATCAACATATTTTTTAGACGAGTTTTCTTATAATTACATTTCTCATTCCAGTATACAGATATAACCTTTTGAGGCATTATATGGAAAGTGATGTCAAAATCTAGAATTTTGGGATGAAGTTGGGGAAAGGAAGTTGATGAAAAAATAATTAGTAGAGGAAGTGGCTATGAAAGTGAAGATGATCTGGTAAACCATGAGGAAAACTCAGTGTAGATAAAAAAGTTATGTAGATAACAGGAGGAGAGACTATTCGTTCAAGGTAGGTGATTATGTTTTCCTTAAAATATCTCCTTAGAATATTTTTATGTGTATTGGTAAGAAAGGAAAGCTAAGTCCCTGATTCATTGGACCTCATAAAATCCTAGAGAAAGTTGGACTAGTTTCCTACTGAGTAACTTTTCCTTTGAGTTTATCTTAGGTACACAATATTTTTCACATTTTGATGTTGAGGAAGTATATGTGAGATTCTTCTCATGTTTTGAGCCCATAAGTAGTTCAGTTGGAAGAGATCATTTCTTACGAGGAAAAGCCTATTTAGATTTTTGATCATAGAGAGCAAGTATTTAACAATAAATTAATTCACTAAGTTATGGTTTTTTGGAGAAACCACATGGTTGATGAAGTAACATGAGAATATAAAAATTCTATGAGGGAAAGGTATCCTCACTTTTTTAATAAATGAATAAAAATTATGAGGATGCAATGTCTAGAATAGGGGGAGAATGTAACAACCCAGGTACTCATAAAATAATTTTTTTAATTCTGGAATTAAAATATTTAAATTAATTATAAATTTCTAATGAAATAAGTGGTAATTATAAAAATTAAGGAATCTATAGAAATAGAATAGTAACCTCACCTATGAAATTATATATAAAATTTATGCATATTATAAGTTAAAATAAAATATATTTATATCATGGAATAAGTAAATAAATGTTTTGAAAATTATAAATTAAGTGTTGGTATTTTTGCGGTAAAAGGTTTGGTACGAAATGGGTGCCAAATCCCAAGAAGGGTATTTGCGATGATTTCCTATTCCCGCCGCAAATGCCCAGCATCGGTTTTTAGTATTTGCAATGGGATACTTGTTCTATCACAAATATTATGTCGAAAGGTACCCATTTTCGATGGGGCATGTTGGAAATAACTTTTTACAGAGTGGCCATTTGCGACGGGTCTCGTTGTAAACAATCATGTCGCAAATAACCTAACCTATATATACACCTATCCATTTTTCCTCTCATTCTACTTCTTTCTCAACTTCTCTCTCTCTTCCTTTTGGAAAATTTTCTTCTAAATTTTATTTATAGTTTAGAATTTTAAATCAAAGCATAATCCTTGACTTTTGTTCTCTAAAAGCTTCAGTTTCAGGGTATTTATCTATTTTTTTATTACTTAGTTAATTTATTTTATTTTGAATTATTTATAATTTTTGTTAATTAGATACAATTAAATTAAATTAGAATTTGATATTTGTTTTTTTTTCAGATTTTTTTTAAGAATTATTATGTGTAAGTGTTAATTAGAAATAATTAGTAATAATTAGTAATAAATTGTAATAATTAGTAAAAAATTGTAATAATTAGTAATAAATTGTAATAATTAGTAATAAATTGTAATAATTATAAATAACCAGAAACAATTTGTATTAATTAGTAATAATTTGGATTAATTAGTAATAATTAAAATTAATTATTAATAATTAGGATTAATTAGTAATAATTATGCTTAATTAGTAATAATTAAGATTAATTAGTAATAATTAGGATTAACTAGTAATTGTTTGTATTAATTAAGATTAATTAGTAATAATTAGGATTAATTAGTAATAATCGGGATTAATCAGTAATAGTTTGGATTACTCTGAAATAATTAGAATTAATTAGGAATAATTAGGAATAATTAAAATTAATTAGTTATAATTAGGATTAATTAGTTATAATTAGGAATAATTATGATTAATTAGTAATAATTAGGATTAATTAGTTATAATTAAGATTAATTAGTAATAATTAGGATTAAATAGAAATAATAAAATTAATTAGTAATAATTAGCATTAATTAGTAATAATTAGAATCAATTAGTAATAATTAGGATTAATTAGTAATAATTAGGATAAATTATTAATAATTAGAATTAATTAGGATAAATTAGGCTAAATTAGGATTAATTAATATTAATTAGGATTAATTAGGATTAATTAGTAATAATTAGGATTAGTTAGTAATAATTAGGATTAATCAGTGACAATTAGGAATAAATAATAAAAACTAGTAATAAATATTAAGAATTAGTAATAATTAATAATAATTAGTAATAAATTGTTATAATTAGAAATGAATTGTGATAATTAGTAATAAATTATAATAATTAGGATTAATTAGTAATAATTAGGATTAATTAGTAATAATTAAGATTAATTAGTAATAATTAGGATTAATCAGTAATAATTGGGATTAATCAATAATAATTGTAATTAATCAGTAATAATTGGGATTAATCAGTAATAATTGGGATTAATTATTAATAATTAAGATTAATTATTAATAATTAGGAATAATTAGTAATAATTAGGATTAATTAGGGTTAATTTGTAATAATTAGAATTAATTTGTAATAATTACGATTAATTAGTAATAATTAGCATTAATTAGTAATAATTAGGATTAAATAGTTATAATTAGGATTAAATAGTAATAATTAGAATTTATTAGTAATAATTAGGATTAATTAGTAATAATTAGGATTAAATAGAAATAATTAGGATTAAATAGTGATAATTTGGATTAATTAATAATAATTATGATTATTTAGGATTAATTAGGATTAATTAGGAATAACTAGGATTAATTAGAAATAATTAGCATTAATTAGTAAAAATAGTAATAATTCGTAATAAGTTGTAATAATTAGTAATAAATAGTAATAATTAGTAGTAAATAGTAGTAATTAGTACAAAAAATTAATAATTGGTAATAAATAGTAATAATTAGTAATAAATAGTAATAAATAGTAACAAAAAGTAATAAACAGTAATAAATTGTAATAAATAGTAATAAATAGTAATAATTTGGATTAATTAGTAACAATTAGGAATAATTAGTAATAGTTAAGAAGAATTAGTAATAATTAGAAAGAATTAGTAATAATTAAGAAGAATTAGTAATAGTTAGGACCAATTAGTAATAATTAGGAAGAATTAGTAATAATTAGGATTAATTAATAATAATTTGGATAAATTATTAACAATTAGGATAAATTATTAATAATTAGGATTTATTAGTAATAATTGTAATTAATTAGTAATAAATTGAGATTAATTAGTAATAAATTGGGATTAATTAGCAAAAAAATGGATTAATTAGTAATAAATTGGGATTAATTAGTAATAAATTTGTATTAATTAGTAACAATTATTAATAATTAGGAATAATTAAAAATGATTAGGAATAATTAGGAATAATTTGTCATAATTAGGAATAATTTGGAATAATTATTATTAATTAGGAATAATTAAGAATAATTAAGAATAATTAAGATTAATTAAAAATGATTAAGATTAATTAGGATTAATTAGTAATAATTAATAATAATAATGATTAATTAGTAATAATTAGGATTATTTAGTAATAATTTGAAATAAATTCGAGTACATTGTGATAAATCAGCACAATTTCTAGTGGATTGGCAATATTCCTTTTGATCGATGCCTCAGGTCCTTCAAAATTCTCACACTGAAATCGGTATGTAAAATATGCTCAGATGTACGTCGAAGTAGATTTTTATAGTGATTTCAGTCGGAGAACGTTGCCAGGAGGTGATCCATTAGACAAAAGATGCTCTTTTTCCTGACGACTCACCTACTTAGAACTTCTCTGAATGAAATCTCTATAAAATATTTTATCCAACGTATGGAGAAAACTTTTTATAATGATTTTAGTCGAAGAAAGTTTAAAGGGGATGAGTTGTCGGGAAAAAGAGATACTTCCAATCTGCTGGAAATTGTGCCGCTGGTAATTAAAAATAATTAGTACAAAATAACTCTAATTAATAATTTTATTCTTAATTATAGATAGTGTTTATCTTATATCTAATTATAAAAAATAACCAATTATTTCATATTTTTTAGAAAAATATGGAATAATGAAGTCAAAAATAGTCATTATTATATGATCGATCTTGGATAAATCAAAAAATGGATCCAAATTATTCTACTTTAAATCTCGTATATATTGAGGGTGTTCAAGGTTTCTTATAATTTGCATTATCAAACTGAAATTTGTTTTAGAAGGGAAATTAAGTGTCCTTGTAAAAAATGTTCTCTTAGGATATATAACACATTTGATATCATTGGAGGTCATTTATTTCATTTTTGTTTTCAACCAGATTATGTTTTTTGGTATCAACATGGTGAACACAATTCTAGAGAAAATACTAATAATTTGTATCCGAATCCAGCACGATTTCAAAATTCTGTACATGATGTGGAAGGTCTGTCTATTCAAAAAATTAAAACTTAGGATGATATTGATTTAACTCATGAGTTGGAAAAATCTCATTTATATGAATTGTTAAGGTATTCTAATGATTCCTTATATCCTAGTTGTAAGGTAATCAAGTTTGAAGAAATTGATAAATTTATGGCTATTAAATCAGATAATAAAACTTCAAATAGCTATTTTGATCAGATATTGTCTTTGTTAAAAACATTGATACCTAAAGGAAATATGTTTCCTATAAATTTCTATAAGAGTAAGAGGCTAGTTCGTGATCCGAGTCTAAGTTATCAGGATATTCATGCATGATCAAATGACTGCATCTTATATTATAGTGAAAATGAGTTATTGGATAATTGTCCTACATGTAGACAATCAAGGTATAGAGAAGCTCAAACAGGGAAGTCTGGATTTATTCGAATAAAAAAAATAAGATATTTCCCAGTCCCACCTAGATTATAGCATTTATTTATGTCTGAAAACACAACAACATTGATGTCCTATCACAAAACCAATATTTCAATCATTAAAAGCATAAATCATCCCTCTGATGGTGATTCACATTAATTTTTTGACCATGTGAATTTGTATTTTTTTTCTTTAGAAGCCCGAAATGTGAGATTAGTTCTTTATACTGATAGTTTCTGTCTATTTGGTTCTTACGGTAGTCAATATTCATGTTAGCCTATCTTTATAACTCCGTACAATTTATCTCTATTAATATTGATGAGGGATCCATATATCTTTTTAACCTTATTACTTTCAAGTTATACGAAAAATAATATTGATGTTTATTTGAAACCCTTGATTGATGAGTTAAATTCACTATGGGGTAATGGTGTTAGTACATATGATGTTGTTGCAAAACAAAACTTCCTACTAAAAGCTGCATTGATGTGGACAATTAATGACTTCCCAACATATGGAATGTTATCTATATGGGGTACACATGATCCAAAATCATGTCCATACTCTATGAGACAACAAAGCGTTTATTCTTTTCAGTGGAAAAAATCTTATTTTTTTGACTGTCATCATAGATTCCTTCCAACCGACCATCCTTTCTGAAAAAATATCATTTCAGAAAAGGAACAATTGAAAAATATGGGCCTCTAATAATGATATCAGTTATAGAGTTAAAATCTATTGTCTCTTCATCACCTACCATCACATTTGAACAAAAAATAAACCAACAGAAAATTGATGGGTTTGGTAAAGTGCATAATTGGATAAAACATGCCATTTTTGGGATTTTCCATATTGGTCTGATTTGTGGGTCTGTCACATGTCAGATGTGATGTATATTGAGAAGAACTATTTTTATAATTTATTTCATACATTATTTGATACACAAGGTGAGACAAAAGATAACATAAAAGAATGATTATATCTTTCCAAAATTTGCAAGAGACTAAAACTTGAATTGTTCTAAAATATCAGATCATAGAGATTAATGAATCCAAAATCACCTTATACATTTTCTAAAGAGATTCACTTATTATTTTTTCAGTGGATTGAAAATTTGAGACTTTTAGATGGTTATGATTCCAATTTGGGCAGATGTGTCAGCAATGGTCATATTTTTGGATTGGAAAGTCATGAATTTTATATTTTAATAGAAATAATTCTACCAATTGGATTAAGAGGTTTGTTACATCTTGTGATTTAGGATGTTCTAATAGACATTTCATATTTTCTTCGAGACATTTTTTCATCGAAAACAGACTATGATGCAGTAAATAAATTGCAAGAAGATGTCATTTTAATTTTATATAAACTAAATAAAATCTTCCTTCTAGTTTTGTTTAACTCAATAGAACATTTGATATTACACTTTCCACATCAAAACAAAATATGGAGTTCTGGTACAGTTCTAATGGATGTACCCATTCAAGATATGCCTGTAAAAATTGAAGAAAAAAGTATATAACAAATCATTAGTTGAAGGCTCAATTGTCGAAGCTTATTTACAAAAAGAAATTTATTTTTTCTGTTCTCATTACTTTCAATATAAATATCCATCAAAACACAACTGCATTGGCCATAATGAGGGTGATGTTGATAATTACATGATAAATCAATGATCAGTTTCTAATCAGCTCGAACTTGGCTTTGGTGGAGTTCATGAACACTGGATTTTAGGTGATGAACATCACGAAGCTCATTCATATATTCTTCTCAATTGTGAAGAAATGACACCATTTGTACTGTGAGTTCTCCTATCACTTATTCTATAATTTTTTTAAAAGTACAATAATCTTATTTTATTTTTAGGTCATATGATAATCATATTAAGAAAAAGTTTTCATAAATTACAATAGATACTATTGAATAACGTTGTAAAAAAAATTCTTACTGGTTTCAATAACTGGTAACGCAAATTATTTTTTATTTCACATAAAAAATCAATTTAATACTTATTATAGTGATAATTGTTTTTCAAAATTTCAGGTATCTCAACATGCTGATAAAATTGACAATCTATTGTGTGTATTGAGTAACCCACCATCTAAAATGGTTATATCTTATAATTAATATGTGGTGAATGGTTTTAGATTTCATACACATGTATATGGGGAATAAAAAAACAATGAATAATGGTGTTTTATTAAGAGGATCTCATCATAGAGAAACTAATGTTGAATTTTATGGCATGGTGGAAGAAATCATTGAACTGTGTTATCTGGGACAACATTACCTAACGATGTATAAATGTCAGTGGTTGAATACTGAGAGAGGATTTCATGTTTATCTGATCCATGGAATCATTGATATTAAATATAAAAGTCATGTTGTAGTAAATGAACCATTTTTATTAGCTCATCAGGAACAAAAAAAATTATTATGAAAATTACTGTGGTACTACAAGAGAGTGGGGTGATTGGTGGAGAATAATAAAAATTAAATCTCGATATAATCAGTTTAATGAAAGTGAATGTGGTTCCGCTGAAGTGAAAGGAATTGAAAATTTTCAAGAAACTACTCCAAATCCATATTTTTCATGAAGAGATATGAATATCATTTATAAAATCCTAAAGTTATGGTCTGATGGTGATGATGATGATGATGATAATGATGTTACAATAGAATTTGAAATGATAAGATATGATAAAACTATAAATAATATGGAAACTGATGATGCTGAAGAGGAAGATAACGACATTGACATCCACACCTATGCATATGAGGATGAAGATGAACATTGACATAGTTAAATGATACTTATAATCATATATAATATATATCTGTATATAATAGTTGTTTTCAATTGTTTGCTAACAAAAATACTTTCACGTTTTAGATAGAAGATGATATGTATCATCTGTTGGAGGAGGCTGATCTACCATTGGATGACTAGGATGTTGGATCATCTATCCCTTAGGCTGCTGGAGTTTCAGGGGGCACTTGGAGGTAGCATGGTCTTGCTGGATTGATGATTTTTGTCCCTATCCCCGAGCAACATCCACATCCTGGGTTCGATCCATGCAAACAGAGGTATGTTTACCAATATATTTTATTTAGTTTCATTAATTTATTTATATTATAATTATTTGATTAATTGTTATTTTTTTCATAGCTTTGAACATATAGCTATTAGAAAGGGAAGTGATATATTGTGCAATTATTTTTTGGAATCATGGGTTTCATTGGATCAGATTCCTATTGATGTTCAGCACCATATATTTAAGCATTGAATGGTACATAAATAAATAAAATTTATTTTGAAATTAATTTAATTAATAACTTCATATTATAAATTATTTATAGGGTTTATGGTATCCCATTGATGAGATCATGTGTGAGGATATCTAAAAGGAATGGTAGAGAGCTATGCATCTGCGTTACACTCAGTTTTTCCCCAATTTGATAAGGAGAGCAATGGAGAAATAAAGAGTGACAGAGTTTGATGAGACAAGTCGTGTCTACCGACCTGATTGTATTTCATCTTAGGCTTGGGATGGATTATGTAGACACTGGTTGAGTGGGCGGTTTTAGAGTAGATCATCCGTTGGTCAGTAAAATCAGGGGTGACATTAGGTGACACATCAAGATGGTAGTCATACATTTAGTACGCACATGAAACATATGGTATGCACATTTTTTTAAATGTTGTATATAAATTTAAATTTAAACTATTTATTTTATATTCATATAGGTAGTCGCACAACCCAATATTACAAAGTACAACGTTTATAGAAGGATGTATAGTGATCCAACCACTAGAGAGATTAAAGGTTCTTGCCACTGTCATATTGTGGTTAGTATAATTTCTTTTTGACTTTCAAATTTAACTACAAATAATATTTCAAATATTTTAATTTAAATTGTAATTGAAGGAGTCATATGAGGATGTGACATCTCAGACACATAGTGAGAGTCAAGCAGAGACCAATGGTCAAACCAGTGTCCACCGATTTGATGAGGTAGTATGGATATAGGTGACCCAATATGCCTTTGAGAAAGGATGAGTTATTGGTGTCAGCTCTCAACTAACCCTTGGGAGTATTTATTACACCACTGCGAAGTTGGCACACACATCGAGAGAAGCTCCCATAGAGTCATCATCATCTTCTGCACAATATCAGGAGCAACTACAAGCTTAGAGTGAGCTTCTAGAGACTATGTGTAGGGAGAAGGAGGAGATGCGTTAGTGGAAATAGCAGTAGTAGGAAGAGTTCCTACAATATTAGAAGCAACAACAACAGCTGGAGATGTAGGATGAGATACGTTTATGGAAACATCAGTAGGAGCATGAGCACATGTAATACATGTGCTTTCTGACTCGTTGTTTAGGGATGGGGTTCCCCCCACCATCTCCTCCATCTGCCCCAAACAACCCTCCCCCTAAATGTTGTATTTTTTATTTTATAATGAAACATATGAATGTAAATTGTTTTGTAATATTAACAATTTAAGGTTTTAAATAGTGTGCTTTTTATATTGTTGTGAATATTATAGTTTTTATTATTTATTTAATTTTTTATTATATTTATTTTTTTATTAATTAATATATTTTTATATTTTTGTGAATACCATGTTTTTAATTATATTACTAATATTAATATTATTATTTCATTAATAATAATAATAATATTATAATATTTAATTATTCTATAATTAATTTTATTTTAATGATATTTATATTATTATTTCATTTTTATTAATATTATATTATAATTATTATTAATTTTATTTTATGAATGAATTTATTGTATTAATATTAATATTATATATATTTTTTATTTTTTCCCATTATTTGGGATGGGCCCGTCACAAATACTAATTGTGACGGTCCATCATAATTTTTTTTAAAATCATGAATATTATTTGTGATGGGTAGCCAACCCGTCGCATTAGATTTTTAAAAAAATTCCCTAAACCTATTTGCGACGGTACTACTACCTATCGCAAAAGGTAATATTTGCGACACCCTTTTTTACAACTCACCATTTGTGATAGGAACCCATCGCAAATGTATCGTCACAAATAACCCTTTTTCCAGTAGTATAAAAGAAACTTATCTTCATAAAATAGATTCATAAATTAAAATTTTGTTGAATTATGAATATAAGATAATTTTATAAGACCTTAATTAATTTTTCAAAGTGTTATAAAATTAGTTTTAATTTTAAAATTGGTATTTTTTGACTAAATGAGAATTTTAATTAAAAAATAAATTTCTCATATATATAATTGTTTTTATAAAATCGAGTTCATTCTTTAATTCTATGTGTTAAAAAATGGTTAGGGTGATATTTTTGGGATTTTTCTAAAATAGTTGAATTTTCTATTAATAATGAAATATGGTAATTTACAGTATTTCAATTATAGTCCAAATACATGAACTAAAAACATCATGCATGATGTAAGTATCATAATCTCAAAATATCCTTCATTATTTAAATATATTTAGTAATAATTATCAAACTATTCATAGTCTTATGGAAAAATAATAAACTAATTAATAAAATAATCAAAAAACACCCCTATCCTACTTTATAAAGACCACCCTAACCACCTCTTCTCCTCACACCTCAAAGCCTTGTATCCTATTTAATTTATTCCCAATTCCATTCCCAATCCTATTCCCCACATACAAGACCTATTGGTCTCACCCGATGGCCAAAACCAAGTTCCTTAAGGAGGTTCTCAAGGAGAATAATTCAAAATGTAAAATCCTTTGTTACTTTTTTTATTTTTATTTTTATTTTTTTATTTTCTTATTATCTCTTGACCTCCTCTTATCCAAGTGGCATGATAAATATATTATCTTATATATATTTTCATTTTATCATGTTTATAGAAAAATTCATCATCAAACTCCTTCTCCTCTACCATTTATTCTAAGAATGAGAATATTGTGTATTATGTGTCGATTTACAGCCATCATGGACAATACACGTTCATTTTCCATTCCCTCCTTCAAGGATGGTCATAAAACCATAATTATGGTTAAGTCAGATTTTATTATAAATATTTTAAGTTATATAATGTTATGTAACCAATATATAAACATGATATTAAATAAAATGATATAAGTTCATGATGGTTGTAAAAAGAGCCAAAATAAATTAAATCATTTTCATTAATTTTTTATCTAATGAATAATAATCCTATAAAAAAATTATATATGGTATAATTTAACATTATGGTAACATATTAATACCTTTTATTTCCACTTATTTAGTTTTTCTTCCATTCGAAAAGAAAATCCATTATGAACCAATCATGGAAAACCAGGAAAAGAACACACCCAAAACAATGTAAATAACAAAATATTATTAATAAATGGGTAGAAAGTTGTTATAATATGGTCATATAAGGAATTATAAACATTACTATAGTTCTTTAATAGATTAATAACTATACTTAAACCATTATATAAATTTTTTGAACAGGTTTTAAGTAAGACAGACCCGTTGTAAGGGACTTTTATTTAAAAATCCTCTTTTAAATTTATATCTTTAAAAAATTCAAAAGAAATGTTTTTATGATGAAATTATTCATATTTTATAATTATTTTTTGGTTCTTGGTCATTTTTTATGATTATGTGGGGGACTTATATCTCCCTCTAATTCATTTCGTATATTTATGTTGGAAGTTGACTGTAATGGTTATTCCAAGTGTAAATATGATGGCTACACCATCAGTTATCCGTGAGGGTTACATCATAAGGTAGTTATGTGGGTTACATTATAAGGTATATGTGAGGGTTATAAATCATATTGTAGCCTCAAGGGTTATAATACTAAGTAATTAATTCCCCAAGTTACCTAAATTGTTTATTTATGTTTTCTATGTTTTATGAAAATATCATGTTTTCACAAAGTAACTATATGATACTTAATGGGTAAGAAGTTTGTTTTTGTGAAAATTATTTCATATGTTTGTAAGTATTCATGGAATAATGGTTTCTTTTCTTATTTTTATGTTCCTTTCTGAGATTTTTGTGTTTATCCTATGTTTTGAAATGTTTTCATAGGGTTTTAAGGATGGGTAAGAGAAAAGAAAGAGCCAAGATGAATGTTGTGAATATTTTTAATGAAAATATTTAATTTTTTGTTAATTTTTTTATTATTATTGAAGAAATTGATACTTTTTTTAGTAGTATCCACTTTTTATGCTTGTGGTTTGATATGTATGAATTATGTCATAACTCTATAAAAATCTAAACTAAAAAGATATTTGGGAATGTACGAAAGTGATTTATAAAATCATTTACTAGATTATATAATGTTTAATTCTAGGAAATTATTCTTTATGTGCGCAAGGTAGTTTATCTCCACAGTGTTCTGAGGTGTACTGTTTCTAATAGAGATCCTCATTTTACATCATGGCTCTGGAAGGGTCTTTAGAGGGCTCTGGGATTGTAGGTTATTTTGAGAACAGACTATCATCTTTAGAATAATGGTTAATTTGAGTAGAATATTTTGGTTTTAGAGGTTATGGTATAAGCCCATGTTTTTGATTTTAGTGGTTCATGGGAGTAACATGTGGCACTTGCAGAGTTTACACATAATAACAGCTTATAAGAATCGATCCGGATAGAATATTTTTAATATTTATATAGAAGACCATGCCATTCACCTCTTTTTTGATTAAAGGTAGGTGAGTTAGTGATTGTTGGGTCATGTATCATGAAGGAGACATCTAATAAGGTTCATTTGATTAGGAGGTGGTTGGTAACCATGCAGATCAGACATAAATCATATATTAGCCATCAGATATGACCTCTATAGTTTGAGATTTTTCATTATGTCTTCTTTCGGGTGTCGCCTAGTTTGGTAAAACTGCATATTAAGAAATAAGAAAATCTAGTGCCCAGGGTTTTCAGGCCTTCTAAGATAGTGGATAGGTTCATTCCAATGGTGTACTGATTTTCTTTTCCATAACACTATAGTTCCTTACAAGGAATGATTCACATGCCATAGCTTTAGAGATACTATTATGAACCTTTTCATGTGGTGGATGTAGAGAACGTCCTGATTTGTGATGATACGTCCTTTTAAGAGCATCTGATATAGATTATGAACCATAGTGAGAAGTATATTCAGGGTTGGATTATACCTCTTGTTCGAGTATAGTGGAATCATGGGTGTGTTTAGGATGATACTTGGGAGAGGGATTTTGATATGTGATCACATTGGCTAGACTTGTTCAAAGATACCCCACGATGATTCTTAGAGAAGATATAGGATGGGTTGTTATATAGTGGGGAGGTTGTAACATCCTATCCTTTTCTTGGTACACCCCTATTTTAGTTTTTTCATTGAATGCATTTTTTTGGGGTTTCATTTTTCTTTAAGCCTCGAGGTCTGTGTATTGTTCAGATATGGAGAGCCTTTGTTAAGAAAAATGACCTAAAGTTTAGGGATGTATGTTTATTTGAGTTAATGGAGTCTAGATATAAACTTTTTAAATGATTTTATGAGGGTTTTCCATGCATTATAATTATTTATATGTTGTTTGGATATATTTTTTGTAAACTAGACTAAAAACTATCTACAAAGAATTTACATGAAATTTATATGTTACACAACATGTAACTGCCTCTAAGAACATGTTGTGAACCAGTGTAGGGTGTGAAGTGGTTATAAGTTCTGTAAACTTTTCACATCATGTATATTTCAATTATAAAAAACGATAACATGAGGCAACAAGTTTTTCAGCGTAAATCGTAAGTGGGAAATACATGACATGAAATGAGGTCACACACCATGTATTTATCGGAAAAAATGATTTTAAGGATACCTTGAGGATGTAATTTTCATTCTTCTTCCATTAATCCTTCCTCCTCTCAACTTAGTATGAATTCCTAAATATTTTTGAATCCTTTACTTCATCTTAGACATCCAATTTGTGCGATTGATCCCTAGTAAGACTTTGGACTTGGTTTTCCTCTTCTCTACCGTTGTTCTCTATTAGCATGGAGGAATCCTTGGACGGATTTTGGTTGTGATCTTGATCTAGTTTGTTTTAGGTTATTATTGTGATATTCCAGAGCTTATTTCTTATTGGTGTTACCCTTTAGATGTTTTGTGTTAATTACTTGTTAATGAGGATGAACTCTCTGAGGCTTGGTCTAAGGCCAAGCGGGCATGCGATGGATCTCACTTCTACATGTTCTGATGGAGCTACGAATTTCATTGGAATCGGGATCCTCCAACCATGGCACTTTGGGTAAGTTTCCCAAGCTTACCCCTCCCCTTTCAAAACCCTTCTATCCTCTGAATTTTAAGAAATCTCGTCGGATGTTTTATAGATTTTGATAACCATTCATGTTCTTTGTGCCACCCCATTTCTCCCCGCATCTATGTGGAAATTGATGTTTCTAAGACTCCAGTGGATTTTGTATGGATTTATGTGGATGAAGAGCTAAGAGTTCATCAGGCAGTGGTGTTCGAGGCCTGATGCAACTACTGCTCGTAATGTTTTCATTTGGGACACTCATCGAATGATTGTTGTTCCAGGAAGAAGGAGTTGGCTCATACTGAATCTGAGGCGAACAAGGGCCCATGTGTTTCTTCTGATGTTTGTGTCAAGAGCATGGATATGAATGGTGATTGGTCTGTTGATGGTAGTGAGAGATCTGTTCGAGATCCTGGTAATAATGCTGGTACTGTATGTTTGGGTGAAGCGGTGAAGCAAAAGCAAGTTAAGGTATTACCTCCTAAGCCAAGTGTAGCTGGGATCTTTAGCAGGCTGAGAAGAGACCTGGAAAGTCCTTCTGGCATCAACATGATTGCAGAGGAAGCTCATCCTAGTGCAATGGAAGATGTTAATTTGGATAGGCTCAAGGCTAAAGTACCAGATCTAGTGGATTCAGTTAGAGCTGAGGTTTTAACTTCTAAGGGTGAGGTGTTCCCAAGTTCCGGCACCTATGTTATGGATGTGTGTGCAGGAAGTTGTAACAACCCTGAAAAAGTGATCCATCCATCTGGAAGTGGTAAATATATGGATGTTCTGGAGTTGGAGGCACCTTTTCAAGAAGTTAGTAGGCTACTGAGCCCCAAACAGGTACCCAATCCGAGGAAGACTCTAGCCTGTATCAATTTGAACAACCACTTTGAGTGTTTACGGTCCAATGGAGGGGTTGATTTCAACTCATCCTATCCCCCACAATTTGAGTCAGATGGAGAAGGATAAACCTCAGAAGAAAATGTTATAGGAGAGATCAATAAAGGCTTGCAAAATCCAAGGAGGAAGAAGGGTAGTAAAGAAAATAGGGATCCAGGGGGATGCATTATATCCACGAAGCATAAACCAAAGGGTTGCAAAGACTACTACCATATTCCTAGTCCAATGAAGACATGATCAGCCAAGAAAGGTGGAAAATCCAAAGAACATGAGGTTTAGATAGTTGAAGGTGAGGAGGTCCAGTACGTAGAATTCGGGTCTCCAGATCAAGGTATGGAGGTTTCAAAGGCAGATAATAGCGGAGATGTTTTGATGAACCCTTTGGGGGATACAGATGAGAGGTTTGAGGTTCAGTTAGGAGGAACACCTTTGCATTTTGTGGATGTGGAGAGGGTGAAGGAGGCCGCATACCCTCCTGGACAACAGCATGAAGAGGAGATATGGGAACTTATTGTACATTTTGAGGAAGAAATACTGGAGAAATCGATTCCATTCAACGCCTCGAAAGAGTATGGTGATAAGATGTCTGAGAGATAATTTCATGTGGTTTCTACCCAGGTGAAGATGGAGTGGATCAATAAGTAATATTGTATCATAGAAAGAATATTTAATGCAGGGAAGTTAAACTTGGAAGAATTCATACAGACGCGGGACAAGTTTGTATTCTGGTTCGAGAACCTTACCAAGACGATCCAGATTTCATGGTAAACAGACTTCTCTTGAAACGTTCTAGGAATAATGCGTCTAATAGACTAAAACTTAATTTCAATAATTAATCTATCTCTTTTGCTGTTAAAGCTATGTATTTTGTACCGAATTGGGTTCTCACTTCCCTTTTAAAAGTGTTTGATAATAAAAAAAGTAATTTTTAGGCAGGGGGTCTAAACCTAACCCTATGGTGTTTTTAATTGTGAATAATATGTAATATTGTGATTGCACTAACATAACATGCACTCTAATTAATTAATTCCTTGATAAATGGTAAATCATGGATTGAAATATTGGTTAGATCCCTTTGGATTCATTTTTTGATGTGATCGGGCTAATGGATACCTGTTGGGTGAGAGAACCTTGAATAGTAAGAACTTGACTGTTTAAGGCGTTTTTAGCATGAAATGAGACCTTAGGAGTTTTCTTGATATAGAATCCCTAGGTAATAGGTTATTTTCTTATGGACATGATAATGGATCATTAATATATAAATGAAAGTTAAATTGAAAGACAAATTAAATTTTTTATAATTAACCATTGAAGATTATGATATGATATTATGACATCCTTTCTGTTATGTTTTTTTGAGCTCATGCTATAATTCTTATATAGGAGTTTGTGCCTTAAAAAAATTCTGTAATACATATATTCTGAGTTATTTCCTGACACATTTTGTAATTATTATATACTAGGTTATTCCTTGATACATGATGTAATGCTCATATACTGGGTTAGACCCTAACACATGCTGAAATGATTATACACTAGGCTATTCCATGATACATGATGAAATGATTATATATTGGGCTTGGACTGGGTTTATGTGATTTTACATGTATATATAGATATGGTAGGCATGGTTGTGTTACTTTTTCAGAGACATTCCCGTATGGTGCCGAAGCAAGTTGATTGATGTATTGTATAAATTGATTAAGTAATTCGCTTGTTTATCACTTTATTTCATACACTTGTGATCGGACTCTCTATATTTAGGCATGATAGTGTTGAACTACCAAGTATTACTCAAACCATACTTATTTCACGATTTTATACTCGAGAAGATTACATGGATGCGAGATTGAATAAGGGTACAAGACATTATAGTTTATTTTTTTCTTGGTGGTTGGGCTAGAGTTTGGAGATAGAACTGACATAGGGTTCGGGACCAGAGACTTTTGAGTCTTTATTTGAGTCTACTAGTATCTTATTATGTATTATTTCTATCATAAATTTGTTTTAAATTCTATCCTGTCATTATTTTATTTCCTTATTTTTTATTGGATTATTCAGTTGGATTTTATTATTTTTCTTTCCCGCTGTATCATTTTTCCACTATTTTTGTTACTATGATATCTATTATTAAATGATTATTTCTCTATTTTGTAACTCTGTACCAGGGGGTATAATCTTCACACAATACTATCACACCACCACTACAAGTCAGTAGCCTATAAAATATATGGAGGCATGCTTTAGGTCCCACAACCAAACTGTTTTGGCCATGTGAGAGAGTTCCAGATCCGAGGACATTACAAAATCCATTTTGTAGATTTATTTTCTATTAGTAATAAAAAATAATTTTTAATATTATAGAATAAAAATAATTTTTAGAGTAAAATATTAATTAGGTTTCTAAATAAAACATGGATTTTATAATTTCAACATTTTATTTGGAAATGATTTTTTTAATTTAAAAAAATATATTTTTATAAAAAAAGATTTCAAAAACTTTTATGTCATTAATATAGTATAATAATGCCATAAAAGTAATAGTATTGTCAAAATCAGTATTTTTTTCACTATTCACCTAAAAATAAAGTATTTTAGAAAAATTTCGAAAAAATATCAAAATATAATAATATTATTATAAGTATAATAATGAAGTTAATTTGATGACATTAAAATTCAAAAATATTAGAATTAAATTTTAAATAAAAATAATAAAAATACATTGACAACAATTTTCATTGGAAAATAAAATTTTAATATTTTTACTGCCCTTATTCTTAGTTTCTATAAATTACCAATTATATTAGTGATATATTATTCATATCGACAATATATATATAATTTTTATTTTCTTTAAACAAATCATATAAAATCAAAAATTATGAAGAAATAAAATTTTAAGAATAAAATAATTGGTTAATTTTTTCAATGCATTACTAAAGATTTGTTTCCCTTCAAAAAGGCAAAATGAAAAAAATAGAAAATACATGTGATAAATAAATTATTAAATTAGTTATTACATGTTTATATTATCTTAATTTATATTTACAAATCCATTTAAGATATTTCTGTAAGATATAAGCATGGGGAAAACTCTGGTGGTAGTCGTAGGTGGTGATTCCACTAGCATAGATTTTGTGAAAATCTCTATGAGTTTAAACTTATCTCACATACAATTACTCTCATACTATAATTTTTGGAATATGGATTGGGATTGGTCTAAGGAAAAACCATGTGAATCTAATTCCTCTACAAGATAGGAAAAAATCATTTTATAAGGGAGACTTTCATTTCCCAATTCCATTTCTTTCCATTATAGATTTTGTAATATGGTTTCTTCCTTTTATATCCATTAATTGAAATACTATATTATGATGGTAAAATTTAATATTTTTATTTTAATGTATCAATTTTTTTAGTTTAGTTTTTCATTTGAAATATATATATAATTAATTATGTTTTAAAGGAAAAAATATAGTAAAATGTTGTAGTGTTACATCCCCCTCGATCCCAAAAATAAATTATATCCCCACAATTTTAATTGTTATTCAATAAAAAAATATTTATGGATATCCTTAAGATATTCATGACTCGATATTTGATTTCTAAATAGGTATCAACTTTAGTAACTTAGGTAAGTATAGGAAACTCATATATTCATTCATAATAGACATATCACAATATTGGGTTTCTTTCTAACCATTTGAAAAAACACTCCTCACAATTGGGGTTACAAGCTATAAAATGGAATAAATTTTTCTAAATAGTTTATCCTAAACCTTGTAGTGATAGGTGATCTTAAGTTGATTTGGGATATGAAATATGATCCCTCTATTTTGTTACAATGGAGTCTATGTAGAGACAACTAATCCATTTCCAAAATCACATCAAATTCATCTAAGAGAAGTATAATAAAATTTTCACAAGGCACTTTCCCACAAACTTAAATATGGTATACAATAATCATACCACTAGAAGTTTTATTAAAAGTTCATCCCCTAGTCTTCTAGGTGATGATTTTATGTTCTTAGAAAACATACTAGGTATAAAGGAGTTAGTTGATCAAGATGTAAATACAAAACTAATATTTTCTTAGTGTATTATTACTGTTACTAACTATATATAATTTTTGAACTCACTTTAGTAGTTGTGGTCACATAGGATTTTCCTTATTCCCTTGGTCTTAGAAATTTTTTATGCCTATTATCCTTTTTATCCCTTATATTAGAGAATTTCTTTGTTTAATTCCAAAGTTTTCCAAATTTAATACATTGAAATGTTAGTGGTACCTCTGAGAAATCCCTTTTTTACTTTAAGTATGTACACTTTAATATTAATTTTATCTTGAAAATTAGTTTCTATATTCCTTAATTAACAAATTCCAGTTCCTTTGAGGCATTCCCCTGGGTTCCTCTTCTAAAATATTTGATGCAAAGGAAATTAAATCTTCTTTCCTTCATCATATTCATCCCATGAACATCCATGAGACTCTATCATTTTATTATTTGGTGTGTTAGGAAAATCGACTATGTTTCCATTGTTAATCATAACTATTGACAACTATTTTGGAATAATCAAAATATTTCCCACTCCAACTCTTATCCGGCTAGATTTTTTGTGTGGAAAATATCTTCATGATTGATGAAATCCATTTTAACTTGAATACTTTAAGCTTCATCCATTACTAAAATCAAAAGATTTAACTTGAATGACGAACATTTTACATTATAATAGAATTATAAAAAATTCAACCTCAAGATATTCTAATCAATGATCTCATCATGTTAACTTACATTTAACTTAATTTCATGTTATATCACTCTTGGTTCAACATTTATTACTTTAGGTTTTTTTCTTTAACCCTCTTGAACCTGAAAAATAAAAATCCCAAATTACCATGAACTTTCTTACAAAGTTATAAACTCCAAAATCATTGAAACTTATTCTCCCAAAATTCAAATCACTCATCATCCATAAAATTACATATCCATTAATATGTATCTTAACTTATGAATCTCTATAGTTTAATTTATGTTAACCATGGTCATTATCTTATTAGGTTCTATAACCATTATATTTCGAACCTTTATAATGGTTTATAAAGAGTGAGTTGATTTCTAAATTATATCTCCTAGGAGTTTCTAGTCAGGTGTGAAATCTTGGACCCAATATTCATGCACTGAGTATATATTAATTTGATACTCAACTATACTTTTTATGGGAATATCCCTTTATTTTTATGTTCCATAAAAACATCTAATTTCCAACATCCAAATTGAGATTTAATTTTCAAGATATTACTAAATCTATACTTTTTCGAAATTTTAGGATGTTTTCCTATAATTAGACTCATACCTACTGTTTTCTCTAAAGTTATATCATCCTAATCCCAATAATAACTAAACTAATCCCCAAAAACATTATCTATAAAATATTACCAATCCAAAGGGTTATATATACCATTAAAATTATAATCAACATTAAATATACTAACCGATGATGGCATCAACCACACTTATATTGTCCAATTCTGATGATATCCTAATCTCTAGAGTTATCTAAACCCCACTTTGATACCAAATATGATATCCCATATATACCCATCCCATTATTATATAACTTATAAAAAATATTTCATTATATACACTACACAACCATTTAGGTTGAGAGATATAAATATTAAGAACAAAAAATTAAATAATTAAGCCTATGTCTTTCTATTCTAATGTAATTTTTTACCTTTATATTATGAACTACTTAATCTATAATATATCTTCATTATCTATTCAAAATTATCCATACATGTGATTTTATTCATAACATACCTCATGTAATAATTTTCTTTATGATGTGTGAAAATAAATAAAATAGTGAGCTCAAATGATTAGTAGGGGAAGAATATACCATACGTTATCAAAAAATAAACATGGCACGAATAATATGGAGGGAAATAAGTAATATTTAAATAATGAAAAATAACTTATCATAAGATATTGAAAAAAATATATGGATGGAATTCCAATTTAAATAATCACATGGATAGAAATAAATGGTTTTATAATGATATAATGAATAATTCCTGAGATCATAATATTTCTGTGAAGGTCTTGTGCTAAGAAATCATAAACAATTGGGTAGAAAGACAACGAATACCCAAGACAGTTTTTACCATGAGTCTTATCCATGCCTCGAGGGGCTATTAAAGGCCCCAACCATAACTAATTAATTCCAATGAATTCACCATACGAATGAATGAATAAATTATATAATACATAGCCAACGTTCCTTAGTAATCAGTAAACACCCATATTGAAATGACAAGTACACAGATTATAAATATTTCCCCAATCAAAAAATGAAATAGATTTCTATGAAATCATCCCTAAAACAACATAATATAGAGTAAAGTGATATGGTTAAGTCAATAGTTTCACAAATTTATCAATAAATAGTAATCTAGGTGAATTACCTTCAATTGAATAAATGAAAAATATAGTATTCATAGAGGAAAGAAATTGGATGAAAAATCATCACTATACAAAGTGGATAGTTAGATAAGAAAAAAGAAGTAATATAATTTATGTGTGATTGATCCCCTAAGAGAAAATAGTATGAGTGGATTTATAGGGTAATCTAAGAAACATAACTCCTAAGTTGGTAAATTTTTTTAACATAAATTAGAAAATTAAAGTAAAAACATAAAAGTATGTTTCTGAAAAAAATAACATTGTTGTAAAATGAGGAAGTTACAAGCCACTTTCAAAAGTAATTTTGAAAAAGGGTGACATAAAAATTTATTAAATCTTTACTTTTATAAAGTATCTTAAATAGTGTATCCTTTAAAAATTCATAATGTCTTTCCATAGAAAATGTGGAGTGAAAGATAAAAATATGAACATATAAGTGATTTGTTAATATTTTAAAATACCTTTATTTAAAACCCAAATCATTAAAATGGTGAAAGAACTTAATTTAAAAACGTATAAAGAGAAATATAAATACAAAATAAAATAACACATAATTAGGCTTCCAAATAAGAAGGATAACTTTGATATGAATGGAAAATATGGGAAAGGGTGGGAAAAAGTCATTAAAGAGCATGATAATTATTCTAAATAATGAAATAATTTTTTTAGGAAGAAGTTAAAAATGTAACTTTCACCAGATAGAAATTTAAATTACCATGAAATAAAATCTTAGGGAAGAAGCAACAATTCTTTGAATAAATAAGTTCAAGAAAAAGCATTATAACTTAATGAATGTGAATTAAAATAATAAACACCCTTATGACTTTGCTAAATTTTGAATTAATGAATACAAAGGTGGGATAATAAAATAGACTTTTAAATACCATTAATTAAAATTTAAACGTGATAATATAAGTCATTGTGGCGGTAAGTACACCATAAAATAAATTCTGGCCTGTAATAATAAAAATGTCTCAAAGTGTGAAAGTTGAGACAATGAACCCTTACCTTGGGTCTTGATTAATTTTGTGTGTGCACCTAACATCCTAAAAAAAATAAAATTGATTAAAAACTTTCTAAAGAACATTTTTAATATATATTTCATTTTATAAGGTATATTTATTATCATATGTAATTTTTTTTATATAGTTTTCGCATATGTAAATTACTTGAGGTTGTTTAGTTGTTTTCTCTAAAAATTTCACAGTATATTGACTGTGGTAAAATGTATTGTATGGTAAATCATCATCTATATAATTTTATAGGTTCATTAATTTTTTTATTATATTGTTATAAAATTTATATAGTTCTATAGGTTTTCCCAAAATGGACTGAAATTAAGAATGGTGTCTCAATATATTCATTTAAGGAGGTTAAGTTTACTATGACCATTTATTGTTAACATCACTTATAATATATAAAATATTGTCTATAAATAATATTAATACTATCATAAATTTAATTTTTATACATTAAATACATTTTTTATTTTATCCATTTTAGCCAGTACTAGAAAAATAAAATACATTATTTCGTGGAGGTTTAGTCCATACGTACACAGATGAAAATTTCATTTCCCATAGAACATGAGTGAGTTGAAAATTTAAATAATTATCATTTAATATTATTAATAATGTTAAATTTATTAAATTATTTTTATAAAATAATTCACTTGGACCAGTTATGAAATGAGGTTTTAAAAAATAGAACCCACCATTCATAAAGGATTTAGTCCACACAAACACATGTCAAAATCTTTATTTTTGAATGGACTTGGAGGGAAGTAGAAAAATGAATATTAAAATTTTAAAATAACATTTTAGAGTATTAAAAACACCGATTTTATCATACTTTTATGTATAGATAATATTTGAGAGGGTGGAAGAAGAAATGAACTAAGAGAGCTTGGTTGAGTGCATTGCATCTACCTTTGGATGTTCTCCATAAGGTAGAAAATTAAGGCTCATTTTCTTGTTATTTTATGAATAAAAATACTTATATAAAATGTGAAGAGGGATTATGATATAATTTTTTGGAATAGAAAAGGCTTTTAATTTTTTGATGAAATATGGTGGAAGTGATCCCTTTTTTTATTGATGTAAATGACACCATTATAAATACTCATTTTTTTCAATGATGACATGAAACTATTCAAGGTACAATGGATCAAAAATTGTAAAATAATAATTGTTTAGGTGAATTTAGTTCAATTAATTCTTTAAAAATCATTTAAACACATTATTTGAACATGTTTCAAGGCTTTTACAACTAAATTCTTACATTTTACCATTTTATTTTTTACCTTGGTAACAAGTTTTTATTCGAGTAATTTATATTTTATATAAAAATATAAGGTAACCCATATTAATTTTTTTATGTTATTAACATAAATTTAGACTTATTTAATCATCAATAAATTTATAAATAAGTGAAAATTAACTTTTAAATTATATAATTTAATATATTGAAAAACAGTTTATGTAGAAAAATGTTTCTTTACGATTAAGTTTTATTAATCTTATATAACCTTAATTACTCAATAAATGGGTGATAAAATATATGTATACATGTTTAAATATAAAATCATATAATTAATATAAAGTTCATTATTTTAATTTATCAAATAAAAATGTACACAACATTAATAAAACAATTCTTAGAAAATAACCCTTTCACTCTTTTCATGGTCACTAACTTCAATCTTAGTAATCAGAATTTCATGCCTAAAAAAGAAATTTATCTTATCATATATAATGAAAATTTAGATCTAAAATATTAAATTCATTTTTATATTAAATTTATACAGGTAATGAAAATTAATTTTTAATATAAGTGAATAAAAACAGTTTTTATAGTAAAATATTACTTTAGTTTCCAAAATGTCAAACATGGGTTTTATAATTTGAACATATTATTTTTAAGTAATCTGTCTTGCCTAATTTTTTTTAATATTTTAATTCATTTTTTATTATGATACTTTTCAAAAATTTATGGTATTATCAAAACATTATTTTTTTACTGTTCACCAAAAAATCAATTATTTTATAAATTTCCCAAAACTTTATCCTATGTTAATATTTTTATTCTAAATATAAAAACTTTTATTTTGGTTAAATTAAAATTATTAAAATATTTTAATTAAGTTATAAATAAAAAAATTATTAGAACTCTTTTCATCAGAAAATAACTTTTTAAAATTTTATGTTTTCTTATTTTAAGTTCCTATCAATCACCAAATAGATTAATGTTATATTATCCATAAAAAAACGTCGAATATATTTATTTTATTTATGTAATTTTCCTAAAACAAAATTTTAGTATATTTTTAAGAATAAAATTAAATTTTTAATTTTATCTATGCATTAGTAAGGAAACTTTATATTTCATTAAAAGTAAGAATGAAAAATGTGTAAAATATATGTGATAAGTAAATTGTTATAATAATAATAATTACTAGTTTATATTATATTAATTTTTAGTTAAATATACTATTAAGATCTCCATATAAAATTTATTTATAAGGTAATCTTCAGTGGAAATCATAGGTGGTGATTACACAAGGATAGATATTGTGAAAATTTATGAGATTTTAAACTTATCTCACATAAAATGTATATCATACTATAATTGTTGGATTTTAGAATAGTATTTGTCTAAGGAAAACCATAGTAAAGATACTTCATTTAAATGATCAGATAATTGTGGTTCATATGGGATATTTCCATGACTTGATACCATTTCTTTCTTTCTTAGATTCCAGAATAGGATAACTTTCATTTATACCTTCTAATTTAATTGATATATTCATCTGGAACAAGATATATAACACATTAGATTTTAAAATAAAATAAACATCGTAAAATCTTGGGGGTGTTACATCTTCTATGTAACTTTAATGTGATAATCACTACTATAAATTCACCCCATACAAAAAGTTTTAAACCATTGGTATAGGCTATACCAAAGGTTCCTTCAACCATTAGCTTATTTGGCATTGGTATATCCCTATAAGAATGGTTTCCATGAAACCATTTGTGTAAGTTGTATGTGTTTACATTATACTAATTATTTATTATAACTATTGGTTTACCCTATACCAATCATTTAATGTGACCCTTGATATTGGATGATTATATGTAGATTATACCAATAGTTTAACATAAACATTGGCATAGGACCTGAATTTTTTATAAATATATACCAATACTTTTCAAAACCATTATTATAACCTTTATTTTAATTTCAAGCATCACCTCCAAATATATCCAATAGTGTAACAACTTAAAATTCTAAAATAAGAACATTTTATTCAATAACATATGTGACACGCAACACTGAGGTTAAACAACCCACAAAATATATTTCATTAATTTAATCTCTTATATAGATTGAAAAAACTAAAAACCCAAGTATAAATGAACCAAAATATAGTATATCATTATAACCTAGCTTTAAATTGGTGGTTATGAATAGTACTACCTAAATATAATAATATTCAATTAAAAGAAAAACAAATGTTTGATAAAAAAAATATTTTTTCTAAAAGAAGTTTTAGTCACACTTCATGCAAATAATCTAAAATAATTTTTTGAAACTTTGAGAAATTTAATTTGAAAAAATAAACTTCAATTTTTAAATCTATATGTTAAAATTAACTAAGGGAAATTTTTTCGGAAATTTTTTGAAAATTTTCATTTTTTGATGAATAGTAAAAATTACTGTATTTTAATTGAAATATGGATGTTCTTTTAAATTATACACAAAGTTAAATTATATTTTAAATTAGTTTTAAAATAAAATTATCTAAATTATATTCCAATTTAGTTCATTTGAATCATTTTCATATTAAATTTTTATATAAAGTCTTTGTAAGCTTTTGAAAATGTTTTCTTTTAAAAACCAACTTTCTTATCGTGTCTATGTGATTAATTTTAAATTAAATATTTCCAATTAATTGAAGGGAATTTATAATAATGTATTTTATATTTGGAATATAAATAATTTATATTATAAATAAATTTAAACATAATTTTTTACCATAACTAATAGTAAAAATACTAAAAATTATTTACCTTGGTTTAAATAAAAATAGATTTATCGGGGGGGGGGGATAAACTAAAAATATAATGGTTAAAATGATATAATTTTTTTCTAAAACCTCTTATATGGAAATATTTAGTTCTTATGATGTCTAATTAAATATAATACTCTATTTTCAATCCTTGTGTCACGTGAAAAATGTGGTCACAACTTTTCCTTTTCAAAAAATTACAAGTGTGCCAATCAACTCAATTATTAAAGGCAACCCCTTTACTCTATTAATCACATCTTAAAACAATTTTTTGGAATAATAAATACTCAAATAACATAAAAAATAACTAAATTGCATCTTATAAGCCTTATTTTGGGCAGAAATTCTATCTATGATGGCTTTTCGTGCAAACCATAGGAGGATATAAGAAGAAGAGGTAACACTCTTCAACAAAAATTTTTATTTTATTTCTTTATAAAACTACATAAATTGTTATTAAACCATGAATATATGATAAAAGTAATATATTACATATAATTAAATGATTTTATGTTTATTTATTTACCTAAAACTATCCATACTCCCACAAAATGGGTTATAAAATTACCATTTGTGTGTACCGCGGAGTACCACCTCACGAAATGATGTCATTCATTTTTCAATTACCACCTATAATGGTTGGGTATGATTATGGATATAATATATATAAGATATTTATAAAATAATTATACCTATGGAGTCATTATATCATATATAACTTTTTAATTTCCATTCTGTATGGGATATGATAACATCTCTTGTGTGTATAGTGGACTACCGCCTCATGAAGCGATGTAATCCAGCTTTCATTGATGTTTTACATGGAGGGTAATAATGAAAATGTTAATGATTATATGTTATATAAATAAAACAATTATGTTATTACTGAAATATTTACAATTCTTAAAATATTATATATCATTTTATTTCGTACCTTTTCACCCATTTGACGATGATAACATCATTCGTGCACCTGTTTTCATCACCACACCACATAAATGATATGTATAAGTATATTTAAAGAAATAATATGGAATTTATGATATTAATATTATTATTTAATCATAAAATATTACTTACCTCATTTTTATAATGATTGTTAAAAATAGAAATGTTACCCATCTGTATGTAAGGCTTACAGCCTCCATGATTGAAACATAGTTAATTTTTCATAACCATATTTCTTTATTAGTTTTAAAATAATAATTGATTTATAAATATGATAATTATTTCATTATTTTTATTCCTTATAAGTTTAAATAATCACCTCTTTGATCATAGTCAACCTATGTATGTCATTTTTGGACACATAAGCAAAATATCATCGAAACATATAATGTAAACTTAATTGATTAAGTAATAATATATAACATGGTAAAAGAGTGGAAAAAAATGAATAAAAAAATTGAAAATGGTTCTTAAGCTAGTAAATAATTAACATAATTTTATTATTCATGAAGTTAAATAACATTCGTGATGTGTTGTCATATTCAAGGTAAGGGGTTCTTGTCTCTATTTTACTTCCATGAGACATGCACCATATCCACCAGTTATTTTTCTTGTGTGGTTATATACTTAACTTTTTTAATGTTATATCATTAATTAATTAATATTAATGATTTTTAAAGTTTCATTTAAAGTTGTTTCTTTAATGGGTCTTATGATTCAAAAGTTACTGAAGTGGTAAGGGTTTATCTCATCATTATTCAAGGTTTTAATTATTTAAGTCTCCCATAAGGTAACTATTTGATATTTTTATCTTAAAATAAAAATATTTTATTATAAAATGGTTTTTAATTAAAATTTTCAATTTATATTACCATTTTTACTCTATTTGGTTGTTAAAATGATTAATAAAATGGTTTTAAGAAAATCTGACTTCTTTTATCTCTTCGGTCGGAAATTCGTTTTCTTCCAAAACAATGATTTCTTATAATATTTTGAAAAATGTTTTTAACCTTTTAAAATTGCTTTTATTAAATAATTTTTTCCTATTATAACTTTTTACACATTTTTTTTGAAATTAATCTCCATATACTTTTCAAAGATGGCTAAATTGTGTTTTTTTGAAAAGTGACAAGAATATTTGTTTCAACGTACTCGACATGTAGGGAATTTACTACCATCATGACCACTAAATGTTTTAAAAATTAATTTATTTGTTTTAAAGGTTATTTTAAAAAAATTTGTTTTCAAAATATTTTGTACAATTTTAATATTAGAAATGCGATTTTCAAAATTAAAAAGATATTTTCCTCAAGAATATTTTTGAAGATATTTTCATGGTATTTCTATTAATCAAAGACATCAACCCCCTATTTTTTATGACCCAAAAATGATATTTTGTATTTAAACCATTCTTATTATTTCTCCAGTTGGTTTACAATCATTATTATTAGAGATGTACTACGTTGATACCATTCATTTTAATTTGTAAGGCTTATGATTATGTTTGTTGATTGGGGAAAGTATTTACATTTCATATGGTAGTTTAAATAAGATTTTTTATGTGCATTATGTTTCAACCCTTTCATATGTGGGATTAATTATACTTAGTATGTGACATATGGGGACCATTATAGACCCTTGATGCATCAGTTGGTCTAATGAGACAAACTAGATTGGATTTTGAATGATGCCTTACCAATTTATATAAAAGTCTTGGAATGAGGCCTTAATGGTATTATATATCTTGGAAAAAGGACTTTATAATATATTATATATATATATAATTATGAATTAAATCATTATTAATTAAGTTACTGATATTCCAAGTGATTATTTGATTATTTAGAATATCCATGGTTATGTTTCATGCTCATGTGATTTTTTATTTGGAATTATTTGATCATTATTTATTCCTTAAATGTTATTATCATTTTATTTATTAAACAAAATATGTTTTAGTTATTTAAATTTCCAAATTTATTGTTCCATATTTATTCATAGATTTTATTGTACTCTTACCAATACCAAGTATCTTAGCTTACCTCTTTCTTTTGTTTTATTTTACCTTGGATATAAGGAAGTGTTTTTTGATTGATATGGATGGATACAATAAGGGGAATAATGAAATTATCAATGATAATTATTTTTTTATTAAATTTACTATAAATTTCAATCATGTATCGAGTTTACCAAGACTACTAAATTATTTAGTGATTCAGGGGTGATTACTTGTATCTTATGCCAATTTAATAAAGCAGACACCAAATTTGGGCTACTAGGGTTGGGGTTACTATAGTTGGTATCAGAGGAAGTTTAGTAAAAACTTTGAGTACTAGATTTATGAAATAATAGATTAGAGAACATAACACTATTTGGAATGAAATTCCCGAGCTAATGCCTCCCAGGTGAGGATGGAGTGTTGAGGATTCCCTTTGATCTAGTCCTTCACTTTATACCTTAAGGAGATAGTAAATAAGTAATGTTGAATGGAATCCTCGGATACCCCATGGTATTAGAAGGTGTCAGATATCTCTAAAAAATTGAATAGATGAGCATTTGGGTCTTCACTGGGTAATCCTCCAAATTTCACCATGTTCTAGATTAGTTACATGATGGCCATCTTGATCTTGATATGATGGGCATGCACCGGTGGTCTACCAATTTCTGTATCTACCCCTTGTATGGAAGTAAGACCGTACTTCATAAGGGTACGATGTGGGGGCAGTTTCTCTCATGGAGGCGGGGACACAAATTGTTTCTCAAGAGAAAAATAAGGCCCTTGACCTGACTGTAGGTATGGAAACCACTCTATTCGGAATTTTTGGAGTTGTTGCGGGCCATACCTTGGAACAAATGGAGCTTGTTGGTTCTGGTTGTCATTCGGGCCAAATGGTTGTCCAACTCCTTAGGCAGTAGTTGGATCTCCCTCTTTTATATTCTCTATATTAGTTTTTTGGTTGCGCTCATCCATAAGTGCACGTCATCACTGCAAGATCATTCGTTCGATCTATGCATCAAGGGGAAGGATTTCCAAGGATTTAGTGCCCTTCGAACACATGATTAGTCAACTCATGCATGTTTAAATCTTCACAACACTAAAAAAATACCTAGTGTAAAAGATAAAAAATAAAATAATGAAAAATAGAAATGGGATTAAAAAATAGAATTTTTTAGAATTTTCATTTTTCATTTTCACTTTAATTAATAAAAACTTGATTAAACAAAACACCGTTAACTTTATTCCCCAGTAATGACACCAAAATTTGGTATCGTTCCTGCCGAAGCATTACTTTTGACAATCAAAATTAATTTACCCAAACAAGTATAATGAAGGTAAGGGATCGATCCATAGGGAAATGGAGTTATTGTGTTTTGTTTTTTTAGTTTGAAATAAATTTATTGAAGTTTTCTAAAATTTAGAGTCAATTTTTGTGTTTTAATAATAGGGTGATTAAATTTTAATTGCTTTAAAAAATTACTTTGAAGATAAATAAAACAAAAAAACTTGATTTTTGATGAGAAATGGGAAGAATGCTTCAGGGGTGTGGATTTTTAAGGTTGTTATTAGATAAATTTTCTTATGATGTTGTGTTGTTCATAATAACTCGCATCTCTACATTATGAATGTAACTGAACCCCCTTGGTTGGGTTGGCTTTTTTTTAATAAATAGAAACCAATTCCTTGGTTTGGAATGTAATTTATTTTAATTTTATTAATTGAGACCCATCCTAAGACAATAATCACATCAAATGATCTTGGATGTTTTTTTATCATAATTCCTTAGAAGATATTTAGGAATGTCGTTCTTGGTATGATATGAGATTTCTAGTTCAATTTATTATGGATTATTAAGGAATTATAAGATAATAATAAATAACATTATTGCAATATCACAATTTATGAAATACAACACATAATTTTCCATAGCCCCAAAACATAGGGGATTTAGCTACTCATGTAGTAGATAATGACTGAAAAACTACTTACAATACCTAAATTTATCATCTTGAAATCTTTGGAGTGAAGGTTGTTGGGAAGGTAGCATAGAAGCACCTTCTCTTTTCTCTTCTATCCTCTTATTTCTCTCTCTTATTCTCTTCTTGGATGTAACCGAGTGCTCCCCATTGGAATATCTTGGAATGAATGAAAGCTGAATGACTCACGAACATGGAGGGTCTGCGTCCTATTTATTGGTTTTAGTTGTACACAGCATGTACCAGAAAGTACACAATGTGTACCCTGGTTAACGTGTTTTGGCCATCTTTTCTCCACCAGTAAGTGAGCTAACATGCAATATTTGACTTGGAACATGACCTCTCATGGTAGGTGGAAGTACACATGTAGCTCCACCATACATGGCGTGTAATATCGTTCATCGGCCACCAACCAATTCTAGAAGGAAAAAATGACATGTATATGGAAAGTTCATGACGTTTTCACTTTGGTAGGAAACATGGGAATGTCTAGTCTTTCCGATCCATGTTGTTGAAATAGTACATCGTGTGTATACAAAGCACACACTATGTATATTTGAATTTTTCTTCTGTTCTTTCCCGATTTAAGACTTTGAATGGAAAACAACTGAAAATCATTATAATCATCAATATAAATATTTAGATCCTCAAAATGATTGATATTTGGTGAAAAAAAAGTTTTAATGATCATTAATATATATATGAAAAAGTATACAAAAATTGGGAATATGAGAGTAAGTCATAACGATGTCTAAAAATATCAATTGTAGAAGGTAGAAAGGACAGAGACCATTCCTCCTATCATCGTGTTTACTGTGGGATCATAAACACAAAATGATTACGGTTGTCCCCGACACCAGCTACCAGCTTCCTGATCCTAACATGGGCCACCTGGTGGTGGTGGTAGGAGGACCACATAGCATCATTCCCCACCTCCAACTCATCCCACTCCTCTACTAGCAGTGTTTACATGGGTACAAACCCTTCCCCACCGAAGTGATCCCTGGTCACAGTGGTGCCTCTATTGTGGTGGTCCACCTGTTGTCCTCTTAGGGTTCTCAACACATATGGTCTAGTAGTCATGCACTATGTAACCTCACCCATCAAAATCATAGCACCAGACCTCTCCAGGTTGTCCTGATGCTCTGCGATGCCTCATTCTCATATGACTATGTTCCTAAGTCAGATTATGGGGAGGATCGTACAACAAAATCCCATCTTCCTACATCTACTAACTATAGAATACATATTAGATTTTTTTTGCCCACCACCACAACCTGCTACATGGAGTCCCTTTGACAGAAAGTTCTCTGTAAATAGTGTCTCCTCTATCACCCTGACATAGGTTGGGATGAACAAGGGTGATAATTTGACAGGAATTTATCCATGTAGCCCCTACTCAGACATCCATGCTCGGAAGCAGTCGTCGTGGATCATGTCTATAGAGTACTGTGTCTGTTCGGTGAAAATTTAAGAGTACTCAAACACCATTATTCATCCATACTGAAGCTCTAGAAGATCCTGAATCCGAATAGAGTGTAAGTAGAAGGGGTAGTACTTCACATAAAATAGATTCTGGAAGTCATCCCATGAGAGTGCCGACTCATCAAGTATCAAATTAACTAGGCTCCACCAATTCCCAACTACTCCATGGAAAAGACTGGAAACCAAATTAACCATATGATCTGTAGGTGTCTGAACAATCCAAAAAACATAGACTACCAACTCCAACCAATCCTATGCTTCTTTAGGATCCAGATCATGGTGGAACATTAGAGGTCTCTGGTGCTAGAACTCATAGAGTGCACTCAACCTATGCATGTACTCAGGTAGCTCTCCTGGGATGATCGCTGCTCAATAAGTGGAGGTGTTGCTACCTACCCACCTGGATGAAGGGGATCACATGATAGACCCTAAACTAAGGCCTCATCGATCACACAGTCATGATCACAAACCAGTGCTGGTATCCTGGATTCCTGTCACCATGGAGGCATCCTGAAAGATATCAAGGAGTACCTCAGTCAGATGAGAATATATATAAATCACGAGAATGGTGTGTTGACTCAAGAAGAATAGTAAAAAACTCAATCATATATAATGCATGTACCACGGTTCCCAATAATAATTTTCTCAGGGTACCAAGTCAAAAAGTCAGTAATCGGGGTCTTGGTGAATGGCTACGTCGACCAATAGAACCATCACTGGAATCCCAAGCCCAAGAGCCACTCTCTAGGAACTTCAACACTATTGACTTAAACCCAACCAAGAACTTTTTAGGGAAACATCTAAATAACTTCCCAAGGGACAAACCACCTCTTATACCACTCTCTCATGATCCGACCCAAGTAGGGGATCGATCCACAACTACCCCAATCCCACCTCTATAGGCTATGGGGTGGAAAAAAGTGTCAAAGGTACAACTGAACTCTGGGAGGCCTTTTCCTAAAACTTTTAGACATGCACGCAGCCAAATCAATGCAAAAGTGCATAAGAAAAGTAGAAAAATTGAAACTGCTATAATCAAAAATGTACATAGATGAACCTCTTGATGGTACAAGAGTATGGTAGTGTCAAATGAAAGGTAAAGGAAAAAAACATTCCCAAACCTGAAACCTATACCAACCTGAAAGAAACTAAAAATTTGTAATAATTGAGAGAGCCTGATCCTGTATCCCAGGTTCGACTACCATACATGGTCCACACAGCCTGTATCCCAAATATTCTCTTAGATCACGATCAACATGTCCACCCTATACAAAATAAATGACACATGTTGTGAAAAACCAATTCAGTGGTGAGTATATTTATACCTAGTAGAACACCCCGAAATGGTGAAGGGGGTGCGGTAAGAAATACACCAAAGTGGAAAGTAGTATAGAGAACAATGTATGGAAAAAGTGAACAAAAAGAGTATAGATCAACCCAAAAAGAGAGTGAAAGTAGACTCATCCAAGCACAAGGAGCTCAAAATGGCAAGGAGATTAATTCCTCATCGATTATTCACTATCTATAGCTGAATAATAGACTCGTCCAACCATGAGAAGCTAGACACAAAAAGAAGGTGGAATACCCAACACATCTTCACCTTTCCTGGAAGGAGAGTAACAAAGACCCATGGAGGGGGTAATATAACAAGATATATATATATATATATTTCTCAGTCAATGAAGACCAAACGAGAGGGTAAGGGGATATCCACCTCATAGTTCAGCCTAATAAAGTGAGTAGCCAATAGTTCTATGGTAATGTCATTTATGATGCCCAGAATATCATATGTCTTCCTTGTAGGAACAAGTCAAAGAGGCTCAAATCACTTCACCTCGATACTATCCTCTTTGGGTGGTACTGACTCACCCGCGTAGTTTTAAATTGATTCACAAGAATGCATCTTAGTGGGGATAATGCCCCTCTTTCTCACGAGTCTTAGGTATGTTGAATTACACCTCGCCACTTTTCCACATAGTCGAGGGTCTTCTCTAATAGCCATTGAGGAATGAAACTGCCCCACCCAGTTACAGGGTCAACCTGTAAGGTCATCAGGGACTACACTCACTAGCTTAGGTGGAGGGTTAGCTCGTAAGGTAATTTGGGACTACACTACCCATCCCAGTAGGCAGGTTAGCCCGTAAGGTCATCATGGACTACACTACCCAGCCCAGCTCAAGGGTAATCCTGAAAGGTCATTGGGGACTACACTGCTTAGCCCAACTGGAGGGTCATCCTGTATGGTTATCAGGGACTACACTACTCAGCCCAGCTAGAGGGTCATCTTATAAGATCATCAGGGACTATACTGCCCAGCCCAGTTGGATTGACATAATATATGTTCGTTGGGGAATACACTACCTGACCATACTCGAGGATCATCCCAGAATCATATGGAACTACAATACCAATCACAGTTTGAGGGCCATCCTATAAGGTCATCGGAGACTACACTACCCAACCCGGCTGAAGGGTCTCCCTAGAACTGCTCTGATAAGACTCTTTGATCTCTGACATCATCAAGTGTCATCTTTATGCATGCTAACCTGGAACAATCATATAGCATCTTAAAATCCTCTTCTAAGGTAACTATCACATTTCATGTATAAAAACACTTAGGTTAGGAATCTCACAGTCCAAAATATGAGTCCAAATGAAGGAGATATGGGGGTTTAAATATTACTCATAAGAGATCAAAAGTACATGGCATGTGAGGGAACCACATGACGTACGGTCCTACTCAACTACCTGGCCATGTATCTGACTAGTACATGGGTCCCATCCATGTAGGGTCACACACTATGTAGGTGGACTACATGACACGGTCCACCTATGCAGGGACGGGCTGTGTCCGTAGGTCATGTTCGTGTACTTAGACCCCGTGTTTGTGTGCTTTGGTACACAACATGTTGATCCACATGGGATATTGCCCGTGTGGACAATTCGTGTCCATGTAATTGGAACATGGTGTGTGCCTAGCCTTGTGTTCCTTCACATGACTTGCTTTACATAGGAAGGTGGTACACGATGTCTCCAGGTGAGTACACGCCATGTTATCATTATGTTCTTCACTCCAACAAGAGTCGGTGCTGACCTAAGCTGTGGGTTTTCTTCAACCACATCAGAAAGATCTTCCACTAATATTCCTTCCATGTTTCCACATTAAATGATATTTTAAATAAGCCTCTGCACATCACTACTACTAGAACATTGGGAGGCCCTAGATAACCAAACAGATCACACTAGTGTGATCCTTATAGGAAAAATGTACAAGACTGACTGTTCATTCTCTCCAATCATAAAAATGATGAAAAATTATTATTTCTCTATATTACACTCAAATGGTGTCTTGGGGGGTCCACATCATGATCCCAAAATAAAATATATGGATCACACTATTTCAATTCTCATGAAAAAATTCATGGAATAAACTATTCATTTTTTCAAATTGGATACCCAATGAAGAAGTTACATTTCACCACAAGATTCCCAAAACGACCTTTTTGGGGCCTACACATCGATATCATTTTAAAAATATGAAATTGGAATCAAAATATTTGCCTCAACATTGGGATCATATCACCACTAATGGAATGCCGATTGAATGTTTCAAGAAGAAATTATGGTAGGTTATAGTTATAATAATAATATATTATTATTATTTGGAAATTTTAGGATCCCCAATTTGAAAATCCCAAAATGCATCCAACATTGGTCTCAAAATTACTATCTTGAAAACTGGTCCATGCTGGCGTAGTTGACATGTCAAACAGTTACTCCATGTAGGGGTTACATTCAATTTAGCATTTGAAAATAATAATAATAATATTTTTTAGGGAATTTTATAGACCCAATCCCCAGTTCAAAAAAATTTACCCAACATTGGTCTTAAAAATTCCACCTTGGAGTCAGGGTCACGTCACTGCTGAAAGTTCATTAATTGGACTCCCCAAGTGGGAGTCATGACAGACAAACGATTGAATAATAATAATATTATTAGTGATAATAATAATATTATTTTAATTATTTAAATTAAAGTTTATCCATTAGGGATAGGGTTTCCCCCTCCCATCTTCTCTTATACCGACCACGCCCCTACGCACCCCACCCTACCACCTCCAGCCTTCTTCCGCCTCCATAGGCCCTTACCGGCCTCCACCGGCCTCGCCACTGCTCACCGACTCCGAACCGGCCGCCAGCCTCCTTGGAACCGCCTACCAAACAACCACCTCAGGCTACCACTTTCCCACCACCGGATCCATCCTCTTCTTCCTCAGACCACCACGCCGATCCCGCTTAGGCTTCCTGATCGACTCGGCCTCACCGAACTACGCAGCTGCACACCCTTCTCGCACCAGCCAAACTGCTCAGCCTCACCATTCATTCCGTGCTGCATCTCAACTCCGTTCAAACTCATTCCATCCTAAAACATTTAGATTTATCATCTATTTATCACGACAATTTCAGATCTATATTCTGTTCATGATTCTATCACCATTCCTTGAAGCCGTCTCGAATTCGGGTGCCCGGTCAAACTTGGGCCACCCGATAATTGTTGAGCTGGGAAATGCAGGGTCCCACTGATGAAGAACATGAATATTAGAGGGATAAAAACACTATAAGAAAGGGTTTAGATCATTTTATAATCATTATTTGACAGATTATCAAGAACGAACATCTGGGTTAGATGAACAATTGAGAAACCATATATTTCTAGCATTTAGGTAGTTATAAGGGGTGTAGATTGAAGATTCAATTATCAACATGTTCAATATCTAATTAGAGGAATAAAATCACTATATACAAGTCCTACATGGATATTTAACCAATAATTGGTGAATAATGCATTTATTGAGCTCTATTGAATTCGTCACGCTTCGATCCTTTCAGATCCAAGGTCTCATCGTCATTATTCGTTAGTCATTCTTTGAAAGAAATCTTCAAAGGAAGGAGGTGATCTCACCAGTGAATTCTTGAAATTATGAGGCAACCTTAGGAATATTATCATAATAACACATTTATAGGGAATTTTAGGTTATGTAAAAAATCAAGTAATTAAATAAATAATTATTTAATTATTTAATTATTTTCCCATGATGACGCATTAGTGCAACTCTCAATGCTGATAAAGGTTATACCCCGCCTAGATTAAAAACTACGTTCTAAACTCAATGGTTGTCTTAGATTCATCATATGAATCCTTATTCATTATTTATTTGGGTATGAGATATTTAATGAATAAATTAATAATTTAATTCATCCATTTGACGTACCACCAATGAGCGAGGGGTCTGAACATCCCATGCCGACTCAATTTCGTTGGCGCCTAAGGTAAACAATGAGTTCCAAACTCAACAGCAGTCTTGGATTTCTGATACGATTTACCATTTAGGATATATTTGATTATTTATTAAAAAACAAATGCACGTAATAAAAATTTAGTTAATATTTTTATAAAATTAATTCTGGGCACAACACACCTCAAAATCGTACACCTTCTTAGGACTTAGCTCGGAAATTATTCAGGATTATTCAAAAGTCTTATAGGGAAAACCAAGGTCTCTAAAAACCATACAGTCAACTTCCTTGCCCAATGCATTGGATAGATATCAAGGAACCACCCATCATTAGTTTATTACAGAACTACGGATCATTGATTTATCATGTATCCACTTATCAAATGTTCAAGTACAATTATATAATCACAACACATAAATGTTTGAAAATTTAAACATGTCCTATAAAAATTTTATTTCCACTCATAAGGAAAGATTTATTGTTATTGAAATAATCAATACATTACCAAAACACATTTTAAAAAAATACCAAATAAAGGAGAAAATTTCTTGTTTTTCTTTTAAAAACCAGAAGGCTTGTAGAAGAAGCCAAATAACAAATAATTATCACAATGTAAAAGAAGTTTTTGTCATTGTATTCATTAGAAAGAACATTTTTTTTTATAGTTTGTAAGGAAATTAAAATATTTTGAAAAGAAAAAATTTAAATATTCCTTTTTAAAAACATATGAATTAAATCCAAAGTCAAATGGTATCTTTATTCAAATCAGAAAATGAGTTGGGCTTATAACATCAAAAGATGTGTCAATGAAAGGATATTGAGAAAAAGTACCTTACATTGAGTATGATTCATCATTTATGTTATTGATATTCCTAAATAATAAACTTATGTTAATAATTTACTTGATTGAGAAAAATTTTAAAGTTTTTTATTCCTTTTATATCACTTATTACCATATTATAATAATCAATTAATTATTTATATTCACATTGGACGTTTTGATGATATTCGGTAATTGAGTCCAAAATGAAATTGGTATGATATCATTAGTCAAAGTGAACATTAGTACATCATATTCAAAATAATATACATGAAATTATTATCATTTTTTATATCAATTTTATTTTTAAATCAAATCATTAATTATGTTTATGAAAAATAAACTACATTAGAATCCCGTAGATGGTAAGTCGTACGTGTGCATGAGCAACATTTCCATTTTTTGGTGATCATTATGGAAAGAAGGTAAGTATTATTTTAAATTTCTAGAGTGATTTTAATTTAATTAATTTTATATTAATCATATAGATATATTTATATATATATATATCATCCATGTGATGGGGTGATGAAGAAAATGAATCACATTGCTCCATGCAGGTGATAATTCACATATACACACGAATAATATTATCAATTTTATGTTCATGGGAGGTTAAGAATGTTAATTATATATTGTTATTTTATAATGATAAATATGTCATTAATATCATATATAAACATTAATTCCATCATTATAACCATTATTGAGAGATAGTTATGGAAAATGAATTTCATCGGTTCGAGAGGCGGTAGTCCACCATATACACTGGCGATGATTCTTTTCCTATTTCATGGAAAGGGAGATGGATATAGATGATTATATTAAAATAATAAAATAAAATTTTATTGATTATAAAAAATATATTATTTCATCATGGTTGAAGAATATTTTAAGGAAGTGGAAGAATAAAAAATATAGAAACCCTTAATTAAAAACGATACCTATTCTTCAGATAATCTCCATTGATTAACACCTTAACACCTATAAATAAGGGTGTAATATATAAACTGAGGACTATATAATATAGAGAGGTATTATTGAAAGGTATTTGGTTAGAACCTAGACAAACCAAATAGTTTTTTAATTGTGAATAAAATACAAGAACAAGTTCCCTTTTATAAGAGTAGTGAGAAGAACTATTGGAATTCCTCAAAATCTTAAATTAATATAAATTATTTTTTGATTCCAAATATCTCAAAAAAATTATTTCTAAGATAGTATTATGATGGGTCTAAATAAATTAATGAAATAAAAATTAATTTTTTTTAATCCTTATCTTTTTTAAAAACCATATTTAAACCATTTAACTCTTACCATGATATCATGTAATTAAAACACTTTAAGGGTTAATATAATTGCATTCCAAAAGACCAATAAATGAGTCATTTATAAAATTTTAATACTTATTACAATAATTTGGCCAAATTTTAGATTTTAATAAATTTTACATTATTTAATAAAATATTTTATATTTTAAAATGTCATTAATGTCAATTTTGACACTTTTCATTATTTAAATTTTTAAAAATATCATGAAAACATGATATATTAGAAAAAATTATTCTAAAACAATAATACAATGTAAAATTAATCTAAAAAACTTATGTATGTCCTTAATAATTTCAAATTATATTTATTTTAATATTTTTAATATCACTTGGTTGATATTTCCATCAATTAAACAATTACTACATCATTGTTGTACAACTATTTAAGGTAATTATTTCATCACTAAAAATTAAAATAAATTTTCATGATGAATATAATTATTTTAGATTTAAATTTACTATTTATATTCTAATATATCTTCTAAATAAACCAATATAAAAAATATTCTACTTGGTAAAAACAAAAGTATGACAAAATTGACTTTTCTTTGAATAAAATACTATAAATATCTTAAAGTCATCCATGTGGTTCGAAGAGCCCACAATATCAAAAAAATATTATTATGGTCATAAATCACCCATAAAATAAAATTAGTACAAGTGTTTGGGGAATTTTATAATATTTAAAATATTATTTCTACCCTTAATTACCCAATTTTCCCTTAACCGTGGTAATAAAAATTACTAAAATTACTATTCATATTTTCTAAACATAAAATATAAATATTAAATAAATTTGGACCATATGATTCAAAATATGTAATCCATTTTCCAAAATTCAAAACACATAATTAGATTAAATTAATTTAAAATTAAACCCATTGACATAACGAGAAAAAGAGTTTTAAAATTGAAATTGTTCAAAAGATTGAAATGTTTTTATATGAAAATTCAAGGTGAAATTGATTCTATTTAAATAAATTATATTAAATTATATAAAATTTATATATATTTATACTTTAAATCCAATTTAAAAAATAATTAGACATTGCAAATGATTTTGACAAAAAAGATGTTTTCAATTAAAATCCAGTATTTTTCACTATTCATCAAAACATAAAACTTATCAGAAAAGTACCAAAAATTAAACCAAAGTAAATATTGATACTCATATTTAAAATAATAATTTTACTTTCTTCTAATATAATTTATAAAAGTGTCAAAAACTAGATTTAAAACAAGTGCGTCATTAAACGGTAGAAAAAATGTCTTTTTATATAAATACATCTTTATAACTTAAAATTGGATTTTTCTTATGTCATGTCTAGAAAAAAATATAATTTTTAAATATTATATTGAATATACATCTCATTAATATAATCTAATAATAGTGATTTTATTATTTTATAAACACAAATGTTTAAATTTAATTAGTTTTTCATAAAAACGTTTCCTTTTATTTTAAAAAGTGTTTTATTTTCATTTATATTAATTGGATAAAAAATAATTAATTATATATACATTTGTAAACCATATTTTTATAATTTTGTTAATCTAGTTAATAGCCACCATTCTAATGTCTATGCATTAACCTCCATATTTAATAATAATATTTTATTGTTTTTTAAAGATTGATGTTGTGTATCATGTTCATTATCGACCATATTGATTCATTTTAAAAACTTTGGATGTTAAATTCTACCCCTTTAAAAAATTGCCTCATAACAATTTTAAATCAGGCCTGGTAACCAGGTTTAGACTATTAAAAATAACTTTTTTGAAATTCATCATCAAAACAAGGGTAAATAAAAATTATACTTTAAAAGAATTCAAGGGATATACAAAGGTCTCCCAAGATAACACCTACTAGGGTTCCATGTAAGAAGAAATGGACATGGAAGAGAAAAATAACTACCAAGTTCAGATGGAGAGTGATATAGAACCTAATCATGAGAAAGTTAAAAATAAAAAACCATAAATCTATGATGGGTTAAAAGTTCATTTATTTTATAGTAGGAAATGTAAATGGATAATGTTTTTGTTTTATAACCATTTTCATATAGTTGAGGAACTATACTACTACCTGAACTAAGAACATAAAAAAATTAATTACATTAAAAGTACAAGTTCATGAAGTACTTTATATCTTGACATTTGACATTTCATCTCTCTACAATTTAATAAAAGAAATCTAAGAATAAATAATTTCATACCTTTATCATGGTGTCTACCTAATTTCATTGTCATTTTGTTCACATAAATTGAATATCCACACATTTCAAAAATGATTTAGATCTTTTTCAATGTCCCTTGCCTCTTTTATATAAATACACCTTGTAAAACTTGGGTTGTATGGGTGTTGGTTGAGAAATTGTTTTGGAAAATAATTTTGTATAACATTTAATTTCAAAACATCTCATAAAACATTATTTTTATAAAACATTCAGACCGAGTTTATTTTGAAACTTTCAATCAAGGATCATTTTAATATACTTTAAGTATGTTTTGAAAATACTATAAGTTAAAACCAAATATAAATAGAAATTTCATGTGTCTTATTCATAATATGAATTATCAAAGTCATAATATGCTTCAAAATTCTGTGAAAATCTAAAATATCTAAAAATTCCTTGATAATATTTACATTTTTAGAAAATATGATAATATTAAGAAAATATGATTTGATTAAAAAAACCAATGAACCATAGTGGTATAGAGGTATTGAGGAGGTGTTTGATAGTTTATACAACTATTTTCAATAGTTTTTTATGTTAGAATTTTTTTAAAAATCATGAAGACATGAATTTGTAATAATTATTGTGAGAAAGTCATTAGGAAGAGATAAGAATGATGTTTGAGATCCACCACCATCCATTTGTTACTGAATTTCCTCAATCTAAAAAGGTTATTGAAAAAGGATTTAACTATATGAATATAAACAGAAACTTAACCAATGTTTAACTATAAATCACAATCCCTAAAGTTTTTAAAACCTTTCCTTTGATAGGAACTATAAGGACCCGGCCTTAAAAATTATGCATTCTAGTGTTTTTGAACAAGAATTCACATTCTAGGAATTTTTAGTTTAGAGTTTTAGATAATTAGGCCATAACTGTTATATAAATATTCAAATATTATAATTTATACACTTCTACCCAATATCCATTTTTTCACCAAACAAAAAAACTTTTAAAAATTAAACATGGTTTCTTTTCATGATCAATCATCACAATTTTCCCTTGATATTAAACTTGTATCAATTTTAACTTAAATTCTATGAAAAAAGTTTAAAACTTTGTATGAGTAGAAAAATATTAGTAAGAGATACACAAAGAAGAAAAACTGTTAGTCTTGTTAAAACATGGAACTGATTAAAACATTATAATAAAGTAATATTTTTTACCCTTAATAAATAGTAAATATTTCCCTTAAAAAATAAGATCATTTCTTACCCTTTTTGTAATAATAATATTACCACAAATCTACAAAAATAATAGATAATAAAAAAAGTTTATTGGGATATAATTATACCCGTCATACATATAAATGGAATAACCATGTGTCCGACTTCTATACATGTCACTCTTACAAATGGAATAACCATATGGAAAAATTTCATACCCAATGCATTAGAGGGATATCATGGACCCACCCATCATTAGTTCATCATGGAACTACCCATCATTGGTTTATCATGTCACCACCCATTAAATGTCCAAGTAGAATTATATGATCAAAACACATAAATGTTTCAAACTTTCAACATGTCACTATTAAAATTTCATTTCCACTCATCAGAAAACATTTCATGTAATTGAAATAATCAATACATTACCAAAACCCTTTAAAAACATAATATAAAAAATGAAAAAGTGTTTATTTTTTATTTTAAGAATATTAAGGCTTATAGAGGAATCCAAATATAAAATTATTATCACGGTAGAAGAGAAGTTGTTGTCACCATATATGTTAAAAAGGACATTACTTTTGTTGTTTGTAAATAAATTCAAATGTTTTGTATTGAAAACATAAAAAAATTATTTTTTGCAACCCTTTTAATGAAATTCAACATCAAAGGGGCTTTTTATATACCTCAAAAAATGAGGTGAGTATATAATATACGAATATTTCTCTGTAAAATTATATAGAGGCAAAGTAACTTACCTTGATTCTAATTCATCAAGTATTTCCTTTATCTTCCAGAATAATAAATTTGTATTAATCATTTACTTAATTTATAACACTTTTCAATATTATTATTATTTTTATATCACTTACTACCATGTTATAATAATTAATTAATTAATTAAGTTTATATCAGATGTATGAAAGATATTTGGTACTTGAGTCCAAAATGAAATTGGTATGATATAAATAGTCAAAGTGGTCATTAGTCCATAGCCTTCAGAGTAATAGTCATGAAATTATTATCATTTTTATACATAAATTTTATTTTTAAATCAAACCATCAAGTATGGATATGAAGAATAAATTTCATTATAATCATGGAGATGGTAAGACATATGTACGCATGAGTAAAATTTACATTTTTCAATGATTATAATTGAATCACATGTCATTAGTTTATCATGGAACTACCCGTCATTGGTTTATCATGTAACCAAATATAAAATGTTTAAGTACTTTTATACAATCACAACACATTAATTTTTCAATTTTTAACATGTCACTATTAAAATTTTATTTTCCCTATATAGAAATATTTCATGTTACTGAAATAATAAATTTATTACCAAAAACAATTTAAAAAAAACAATACACAAAAAAGTGAAAAAGGGTCTCTTTTTCTTTTAAAAACATGAAGGCTTGTAGAGGAATTCAATTATCAAATAATTGTCACGGCGGAAGAGAAGTTATTTTCGCCATATACGTTAAAAAGAATATTCCTTTTGTCGTTCATAAAGAAAGTGAAATATTACATATAGAAGAAAATTTACATTTTTAAAACCTTTGAATGAAATTCAATATCAAAGGTCCAGTTTATATGCCTAATAAAATGAGGTGGGTGTATAACATCAAAATATTCCTCAATTGAAGAAGATTGAGATGAAGTCCCTTACCTTTAGTATGATTCATCATATATGAAATTTATATTCATGAATAATAAACTTATGTTAATTAATTATCTTGATTTAGAACCTTTTTCAAGCTTATTATTCCTTTTACATCACTTATTAACATGTTATAATAATTACATAATTATTTAAGTTCACGTCAGATGTTTCGAAGAGATTCGATACTTGAGACCGAAATAAAATTTGTATGATTTAAATATTAAAAGTGGTTATTAGTCCATAATAATTAGAATAATATTCATGAAAGGATTGTCATTTTTATTCATCAATTTATTTATCAAACAATTAGTTATGGTTAGGAAAAATGATCTACATTATAATCATATATACGGTAAGCCACATGTGTGCATGAGTGACATTTCCATTTTTCAATGATAATTATGAAAAAAAGTGAGTGTTTTTTATCATTATATAAATACAATAATATCATTAATATCATATTAATCATTTATATATATATATATATATATTATCCATGTGATGAGGTAATGAAAAAAAGAATCACATCGCTTCGTGGAGGTGATAGTTCACACGCACGCATGAACGATATTGTCAATTTTATGTTCAGGGAAAGGTACAAATGTAAATGATATATTATTATTTTCTAATGATAAATATTTCATTAATATCATATATAAACATTAATCATGTCATTATAACCAATCCTGGGAGATGGTGATGGAAAATGAATTTCATCGGTTCACGAGGTGGTAGTCCTCTATACACATGAATGATGAATTATTTTCCCATTTTATGGAAAAGGATGTGGATATAGGTGATGATATTGACATAATAACATCTATGTATATTGAGGATACTTGTAATATTTATTTATCCCAGTTTAAGTAGATTTGAATTTATTGGAAGAAAATGTAAAACAAAAACACTTAATTAAAAATGATACCTCTACTTTGAATAATCTCCTTTTATTAACAGCATAACACCTCTAAGGAGGGTGTCACGAATAAAATTAGGCATATAGAATGTGGGGAGGGATTATAAGAAGAGATGCGGGCTGATCCTGGATGAACCAAATAGGTTTCTAAGTGTGAATAAAATAGAATAAGTAGTTCCCTTTTATAAGAGAGAGGAGGGGCACTCTTGGAATTGTTCAAAATATTAAATTAATGTAATTAACTTTTATGTTAAAAATGGATCTAAAATGATTTATTTAGAATATAAGATAACTATGGGTCTAAATAAATTAATTAAATTAAAATTAAACAAGTTTTTATTGTTTTTTAATCGTTATCATTTTGTTACGATCCTTATTTAAACCTTTTAACTCTTACTGTAATATCATGTAATTTACACTTTGAGGGTTAATATAATTACTATAAAATGGAAAACGACCAAAAAATTAGTAACTGATGACATTTTAAGCCTTATAAAAATCACTTAGATGAATTTGAGATATTAATAAATTGTATATCATTGAATAAAATATTGTATATTCTTAAATATTATTAATGTCAATTTTGACACTATTCATTACATGTATTTTTAAAAATATCATAAAAACATGATATAATCATACAAATTATTCTAAAACATCATTAAAATATAAAATTAATCTATTTTGTTCATGTGTGACATTAATCATTTCAAATTATATTTAGTTTAATATTTTTAATACCATTTGTTTGATATTTCCATTAATTAAATAATTACTGCATCATCATTGTATAATTATTTATGGTAATTATTTCATCACAAAAAAATAAAAATAAATTTCAATGATGAAAAAACCTTTTTTGACGTTAAAATTAATATTTATAATCGAATATATCTTTTAAATAACCCTCTATGTAAAATATTTGACTCATTAAAAATAAAAGTATAAAAAAATTGTTTTTTCTTTGAAGAGAATACAATAAATGACTTAAAGTCATAAAATTATATCAAGAGCTCAGAAAATAAAAAAAGGGAGATTATGGTATGGAATCACTCAAAAAATAAAATGAGTATAAGTTTGAGGGAAATTTTATAATATTTATAATATTATTGTTTCACTTAATTATCTGATTTACCCTTAATTGTGTTAATAAAAATTAGTAAAGTTACTATTCATATTGTCCAACAATAGAAGGGACCTATTTGATAAATTTGGATCTTTTTATTAAAAATATGAAATCCATTTTTCAAAATGAAAACAATATATAACTGGATAAAAATAATTTAAAATTAATCTCCTTGTTAGAATGAGAAAATGGGTTTTTTAAAGTGAATTTTTTTCAAAAGATTAAATTGTTTTAATATTCATATTCAATGTCAAATTGATTAAAATGGCCTAAATGGGATTAAATGATATAAAATTTATCTGTTTATACTTTAAAATAAACTAATAATATAATTTAAAACTATAAATTATTTAGACCAAAAAGATATTTTCAATTGAAATCTTGTATTTTTTCACTATTCATCAAAACGTGAAACTTATCAGAAAAATATGAAAAATACATCCAAATTAAAATTTTATATTAAAATTTCAATAAATAAGTTTTTTTTCGAATATAAATTATAAAATTGTTAAAAACTATATTAAAAATATGTGTTCCATCAAAAGGTGGAAAACTGTCTTTTTATACAAATATATTTTGTATGTGTAAAATTCGATTTGTTCTTATATAATGTCTAAAAAACATATAATACTACTGTTAAATATTATTATAAATATATATTTAATTAATATATTACAACTAAAATATATTTTATTATTTCATAAACATAATTGTTCAAATTAGAATATTTTTTCATAAAAACATTTCCTTTTATTTTAAAAATAATTTTTTTATTTATAATTAACTTTTATCAAAATAATTAATTATATATACATGTTTGAATAATATATTACTAATGATGTTAATCATTCTCATACCCAAAATTCTAATGGGTATAAAAGTTCTTCCATATTAAATAATAATACTTAATTGGTCGTTTAAGATCAATGTGATGTATCATGTATGCTATCGATCATAAGGTTTCATTTTAAAAACTATGTACATTACATCAATGATATATATATATATATATATATATATATATTATATTTTAAAAAATAATATCATATTTTTGATATTATGATCATTATAGAAGGAAAAAATATTACTTACCTCCTTTCCATTATGATCTTTGAAAAAAATGTAAACATTACCCCTGGGTACATATGACTTATCGTTTCCATGATTGTAATGTAATTTATATTTCATAACCATATTTCATGATTAGTTTTAAAAGAATAATTTAGGTATAAAAATGATAATTAAATCATGATCATTATTATATATATGTTTAAATAATGACCTATTTTACCATAGTCAACCTACTAATTTCCTTTTTTTACAAATAAGAAAAACATCATCGAAACACCCGATGTAAAATTAATTTATTATGTAATCATATGTAACATGGTAATAAACTAAAATAAAAGAAATTGTAAACTTAAAAAAGGTTTTTATCCAGGTAAATAATTAAACAAATTATTATTTAGGAAGATAGATAACATACATGATGATCCAGACTCAAGGTAAGGGTTTATCGTCTCAATTTTACTTTCATGAGACAAACACAATATTCAACACATATTTCCTTTTTGAGGTGTATATATTACCCTTTTTTATTTTACATCATGAAATAACTTATCTTCATGGTATTTTATGTTTCACTTAAATTTATTTCTTTCATAGGGATTATGATTTAAAAGTTAATTAAGTAGTAAGTATTTATTTCACATTCTCACCATTATTCGGGATTATAACTATTAAAGTCTTTCTTGGAGGAATAGTTTGGTATTTTTATCTTAAAATATATCTATTTTCTTATCATATGGTTGTTAATGATATATCTCAACTAATAGTATCATTTTACCTCCTTGGATACTTAAAATGATTATTTTTAAGGATACCCTACTTTATTTCCTTCTTCGGTGAGAAATTTTTTTTCTTCCAAAACCAAATTTTCTAATATTTTTTTCAAAAAAGTTTTTCCATTTAAAAATTGATTTACGATGTACTTTTTCACCCAATTTAATTTTTTAGTTATTTTAAAAGGAATATTTATATATATTTTTAAAACAATTTATGTTTGAATTTTACCAAAAAAGTGAAAGGAATATTTGTTTTAGCATACTTGACATGTATGGAATTTACTAAAGTCTTGACCACTCAAGGTTTTGAAAATTAATTTTTATGTTTCAAAGGTTATTTTCAAATGAAAGTTTTTTAAAATATTTTTTGAAATTTTTGTTTTAAAAGGTAATTTTCAAAATGAAAAGGATATTTTCTTCAAGAGTATTTTTACATATATATTCATGGTATTTTTGTTCATCAATGACATTATAACTCTATTTTACTTATGATCCACTAAGGATATGTTTTAATGATACCATCATTTTTATTTATCCAAGTTTATGATGATCAGTTTAATTGGGGATATACTATGTTGATACCATTCATTTTACTTTGTCTACTTTACTATTATGTTTGGGTAAAGTATTTACATTTTTTATAGCATTTTAAATATATTTTTATGTGCATTATGTTTCACCCATTTAATATTAAGAATACATTAGACTTAGTAAGTGAAGGGAAGGGCCTGATATAGCCCCTCGATGCATCAGCAGGTATAACGATACAAACTAAATTGGAATTTTTCCATGGACTTACCCATTTATATAGAAGTAATGGCATGAGGCCTTGATGGTATTATCTGTCTTGGAACAAGGCCTAAAAAATGTTCTAGAAGTAGAAAACGATGCATCCCATCATTATAAATTTAGTTATTGATATTCCATGTTATTATTAGATTAGTTAGAATATCCATGGTTTAGTTTTATGCTCATGTTATTATTTATATGGCATTATTTGATCACCATTTATTCTTTCCATATTATAATCAATTTATTGGTTAAATTTCATGTGATATAATTATTTACCTTTCAATATTTATTATTACTTATTTATTCATATGTTCTTTTGTACACTTACCCTTACTAGGTATCTGAGATCACCCCTTTCTTATGATTTATTTTACCTTGGATACAAGGATATTTTTTTGTGATTGATATATAAGGATACACTCACTACTAAAAAACAAGGATTATCAAGTGATAGGGATTTTACAATGCCAGCTATATTTTTTATTAAATACCCCCTTTGTCACTGCCTAAAAAAATCTTTGTTAAAGAGGGTATTTAACAACGCTTTTTTACAAGTGCTAATAAATGGGGTATTTTATCAGTGCTTGTAAAAAGTGGGGATAAAAGTATCCTTAAAATTTTTTATATTTCCTTAAAAATAATATATTAATATAAAAATATATTTATATTGATATAAATATATTATATATTTTTTGAAATTTGTTTTAGATTAGGTAAATATGAATTTGCACTTAATATATATGATATTTAGTGAAAATGGGATATAAAATAACTAAAAAAGGATTTTTAATTAATTGTTTAATTATTATTACAAAGTAATATTTATTTAATATTAATTTTAAGATAAAAAAATAAAAAATAATAAAAGTCAAAAAATAAGTTGACAACGTAACTCAAACTTCAAAGAACCATAACTTTTGATCTCAGTGTCTGTTTGGGCTCTTCTACATATCAAATCGAAGCCTGAGATGATATATTTGACCTTAGTGAAAGAGATAATCCTATTCTATATTTTTATTGGACAAAAAATTCATAAAAGTTATCAAAAACTATGTTTTTAGTCGGGTTACCCCAATTTTTTAAACTTTTGATTGATTTTAAGCCTCGTTTATGGGGGTCTTTTTCTTTTTTTTTCAGCAGGAACTTAATTTATTCCCAAGGATTACATTCATATTGATAATAGCAATTTTAAATTTCATCATTTTTCATAACATAAATTTTTTTATAAGAAAATATATTATAATATATATTTTTTTATATATTGACACATAAAATTTTTATTTTATAAATAAATAAATAAATATATGTACATATAAAATAAATTTATTAATGTATAAACATATATATATATATATATATAATATAGATAAAAAAGGTGAAAATATCTATAAATATATAGATATACCATAAAATGTAAAATAAAAACAGTATTGGGGAGTGGTAAAGGAACTAGGGTATAAGCTGGAGGTCTTAGGTCTGAAACTCGCTGAAGGAAGGGGAACACATGGGATGGTGGCATAATATAATGAGTTGATAAATGGATAGGGGAAGTAAAATTAAAAGGGTGGGGGTTAGAAACACTGATAAAGTGGGGGTGGTACATGGGAAATAATTATAGACCCTTTATCGGCAGGGCTTTGAATAACGCTATTGAAAGTTTCAGGATTTTTACCGTGCTTCGATTATCTGTGATTTTTTAGTGCTTATAAAGGCACTTTCTAAAACTATTAAATGCTTATTTTTTATTAGTGACTAAAGAGAATAATGAAATTATAAAATAAAATTATTTATGCATTTTATGTTTTAAAATGTAATATATATTTCAATTATATATCTAGTTTACCAAGATTACTGAACCATTCAGTCCTATAGGATGTGATTCCTTGTATATTTTTCTAATTTAATAAAGTACACAATAGACCTAGGCTATTGGGGTTAGGGTCACTAAAATAAGGACCTTCTATGATATCCCAAAATCATCATACACCCAAAATCCCAAACAAGTGGTACCTAATATAGATAATTCAAGAAAAAAACTTAATACATTGAACAAGTTTTAATACACAACACATGTATGAAATCACATTAAGTCATCAAGAATCAATGTGAGGTTCTATTTTTACACACATAGGTAGTAGATATTTATTAGGATATATCACTAATTAGGATTCCTGTATTGAGTGTTATTTTTATCTCTAATACGTGTGTACTTGTGAAATATACAAATTTTTCTCATGAAAATCCAGAAATATGGAAAATTTATAATTATGAATCCCAAAGATGGATGGATTATTTGGATAGTTTGAATATTAAATAACTTTTTATTGTTAACACCCACATATCATCAGTGTTTGAGCTCATATCTGTTCAGGATGTGTTGTTTATTTGGTGATTTACTTATGCAATTTCATGTGACATCCTATTACCCACTTTCAGGTTATTACATTCTCTTTACATGTTTTCTAATTTAATTGGATAAATCTTGGGACTAATGAGGATAGAAGACATTTGCTGAGGAAAATGAACTAAAGTTTAGGGATGTATGTTTTTTTTTGAATAAACAGAGTCTGGTTATAAATGTGTAATGGATTTTCAGGGTTACCCCCAATTTTAGGGAATGGATGACTTGGTTTGAATTTTTTGTAATAAATTTGGATTATTCACTATCTTCTAGGGATTTAAACACTATGTAACGGGAGTACACGATGTGAAATACTCACTAGGATCAAGTCCTAAGAAAATTATACAACATAAAATATTACAATCCATGTAAGAGTTACATAATGTGTAATGTTAAAAATTAATTTTTTTAAAAGGTGATGTGTTTTTCAGTGTATATAGAATTTATGGATTACCTGACATGTAAAATGATTGCACGCTATGTAAGTCTCATGGATAAGGATTTTATGGTGTCGTAAGAGTGATTTGTTTATTCTTTCATTGTAAATACTCATTTATCTCCCCTTATATCTCCTCTATGATGATTTTAGAAATATCAAACCCTTCCAGATCAATTATTCCAGTGTTTCATCATCATGGTTGTAAAAAATATCTCTCTAAGTGGGTAATACTTTCTACTTATTCATTTCGTTTAATTGTGGAAGCACCTTTGTGTTGTGTTATTAGATCTTTTGAAATGATATAATTTTCTTTTGATACTTTTCTAGTTGAATTGTGAGATCTTCTTTTGGGGGATGAGTTTTAGTTGGTTGTGTTGGGGCGAGTGTGCATTATTGAAGTAAATTCTGTTATTTATTCTTCACCGATCCCTTTTGTTAAATTGAGTCATTTATAATAGGTGTATATTTATTCTTGGGACTCCACTATCATTTCTTGATTATTTATGCGGTGGATTCTATTGTGGGTGTGTGATAACCAAGTTTTGAGATAGGTGGTTTCATCCCTAGTTTGTGTTGGTGACCTGAATTTCTCCATTTATTGATAAATTGTTTAATTAAATGTAATTTAATGATTGGTTTATTTTATTTGTGTGTATGAAAATGGTTTTTTGATAAAATATGTTTCCCCTATTTTGGTAAATGAATAGGGTTTTCAAGGAATTGTGCAATGGGTTTATGAAATAGTTTTCAAAGATTCATATTATGAAGTGGATTTATGAAAGGGTTTTAGGAAGTGGTTTATAGAATAGAGAACATTGAAATACTTGGGTACTTAAGTGTAAGGTGTAGTAATTGACCACATCCATTATCGGGGAGTTTTCTCATGGTGCATTCCCCTTCTCTCTAGGCCCATCATTCTTGGGACTTGTTAGACATGTTGTGAAGTTCACTTTTTAGGATGTTTCTCTTCTCTCTAGACCCGATTAATATGTATAGAGGCTTGATGCATGTGATATTTTCTATGTTTAGGTACGAGTGTCTTATATATCCTAATATAGTGTGATCCTTGGAATGATGTTACTTGTTATTTGGGATGATTTGGGTTTGTTTTTTCTTGTAATGTTTTGATTTTACTTCCATGGTTTTAATATACAAAGTGATGCATGATTTGGATTGACTTGATATATATATTTTGATATATATATATATATTAAATTACTTGAAATTAATTTAATTTTTTATTTGGAAAATTAGTGGAAAATAATTTTTTTGAGATGATTTTTATATAAAAATTCTAAACTATATATCATGCCTTGTTTTATTTAAAAGTTGAGAATGCTTGAATTATTGTTCAAAGACTTGATATGGAACACCTGGGTGGGACCCTACTGATCTTGTAAGATCACACCCTACATACCCCATCATCAATTCATAGACCTGGTTATATATTTAAATGCTGGTAAAGTCATGGAACCACAATAAGGTGGTGAGGTTTTTTCTATTAGTTGGGTTTTGGGTAGCTAGATGGTGATATGGTGAGAGTTTTCCCATGCTATCACATAGAGACTATTTGATAATCTATTTATATTTGTCTTCTTTTGTGGTTGGAATTGTCTCTGAGAGATTTGTTTCTACCATTTTAGTTATATCTTTAATGTTGTTCTCTTTCTGTTATGACACACACACACACAAAGATAAATATATATATTAATGTTTTCTTTTACTATTTCTTTTTGTAAATTTTTATATATGTATTGTTGTCTACTTAATATTTGGAGAAATCATTCTGTTTGTTTATTTTTTATGCCCAGGTGCTAGTTTCCAGCCCATAATAATCGAGAATTCAATTTAGGTATGTGGAAATTTAGGTCAAGTACCAGTTTGAGAGGGTATTCTGGTCGTGTTCATCAAAGTTTGGTATCAAGGGAGGTATTTCCTCAAGGGTCCTTTTCTTGGGATGTTTGGTAGACTAGGGATAGTATTTTTTGGACATGAGATGGTTATTATGGTGAGTTCATGGCTAACTATTTCTAGATGAGCCTCAATTTACCATAGGATGTTTTGATGTGTGCCTCTTATTTTTATTTTCTGAAGTTTAATCTTAGTTTTTTATTATGTATTTTTTGGGTTTAACTGAGATTATTCAATTGTCTGTTCATTTATTTTCTTTTCTTGTGTAGTTTTAAGCCTCTTAGATGTGTTTTATAAGTTCCTCATGAGAGTGAAGATGATTTTTTTCAAAGTAATCCTAATAAATATCATAAAATTATCAAGGCTATTGTGTGGGTAGTTCATACCATAGATCAAAATCTACAGAAGCTCAAAATGCATACATTGAGGTATATCTAGAAGCTGTAGGATGAAGAGATTGATCCCGGGAGTTCTTGCATGATAATCCACCATACATTAAAGGTAAGAATGAACCTCAATAGGAAGAGTATTGTATTAAAAATATTGATCATATTTTTGACTTTCTAGAAACACCTAAAAGTATTGATTCCTGGGGATTCCATGGTATTAAAAATATTGAAGTGTGTGGGATTTAGACTTGAGTTTCCTATCAAGCGATGGTGGGATTCCATGGTATTTGAAGATAGAAACACACCATTATACTAGAAGGGTTTCAAGAATCTCTTATTATATCTGTTTTTATAGAGTGTCTAAAGATGGTAAAGATTCTGTAGTTCCTATATTTGTAGAAAGGAGAACACTCGATGTCACTGTACACCAATCAGTTTGCTGAGATGGTTTTTTTTTCACAATAGGTTGTAAAGAATGACTAGCTAAAAGATCAAAAGTACCTATAGGGTTTGTGAGTGGATATCTGATCATATGAATTTATACTAAATCTTTTTACCTATGTAGATATAGTGGAAAAATATATGATGGATGAAATGAATATGGAAGGTAAGGTTAGATATTATTCCCCTTATCCTCCAAATAATAGAAGATTCAATGGAATTATAAGGAAAAATATTAAGTGGTAGGGTTGTCACAGCAGTGGTGGAAGTGATTTTTAGTATCATGCCTCTTCGATACCTCCATTTTTAGCAAGGGGGTTCCTCTAACTTGCTACCAATGTGTCAAGTTCAGACACACTTGACGTTATTGTCTTTCACTTGAAAAGATGTTAAATAGTTGTGGATGTTATGGTAATCTGCAACCTTTTTGTAAGGCTATATCTGCACCTCGATATGGTTAGGGATTGTCAGATCCAAAGGCTACTATGGTATATTTATATTCTTTAAAAACTATAGGAATATAGCCCCAGGCCTTAGGAGTGAAACACATTCTTGAAGCATATGAGTTTCTGACAGAGGTAGACTTGGGTTTAGTGATAGTGAGAGGTACCATATTTATGAATCTTCCATAACAATTACTTTATTCAATACTAGTGGTTACCACTAATTTATATATAGGTATTTTGTTGATATGATTAAAATTAAAATGTATATAATTTCCTTTTTCTTAGAGTTAGAGACACCACTTCAGAAGAGGAAACAAAAGGGGTTTCAGAGTCTTTATTCTATGCTATCGATAACTGATGTAGAGTTTTCATGGGATTTCATTGTTCTTAATATCGATCTATTTAACATCATCATTTGTAGGGATTGACTTATTGGTCATCGTGATAAGGTTGATTGTTATCATCCACATGTTTCATTTCTTACACTACTATAAAATACGCCTTTAACAGTGCTAAAAATGGCTTATATCAGCACTAGAGAAGCACAGAATAATGGAGAGAGATTAAAATCCCAAGGCTTTTATTAGTGGTAAAATAATCACCAATAAAGGAGTCCATTATTAGCACTAAAAATATGCTAATAAAGGAATAAATTTATCAGAACTTTTATTTAGTGTGGATAAAGGGGACCTTTATCGCTGATTATAGAAGCACATATAAAGGGTACCTTTATCAGAACTTGTAAAAGTGTCGATAAAGGGGCATATTGCAGTGCGCTACTATAGAACACTATAACACTAGTGTAGTGTAATGTAACAACACAATGCGACACCAAAAATATCACCATAATTCAACAAAATCAAGTACCAATATAGAATTTAAATGAAATAAAATTTACAACACAAATACAAGAAAAAACACAATATTATAGACATTTCAAACATTGGTTTATACAATTACATAATTATAAATTGTTACATACATTAAAAAACATCAATATTCATTTGTCTTTTGATCCTGAACTTGACTCAAGCTATTACTAAATAGTCTACCCCTGCTTGAGAAACATAATGCACCTATATAAGAACAAAATTATTATGTTAGTAATAATGGAAATAAATAAATTAACAAAATGTGTTAATTTTGAACTAAACTTTGAGTCATACCATGGACACTGTGTATAAAATTGATTCGTGGTTGATTCTTCCATGCCACACAATTTCATTATCATTTTCAAGCATTATATATATGAAAAATAATTAAAAAAATATAAGATAAAAAATATACTGAAATTAATTAAGTAATACAAGATAAAGTGATGAGAAAACAATCTTGGATTGTTTTATTAGTTTGGGAAATGTGATACACATTTTAAACTAAAACGAGACATATATATTGAAAAGGAACACCTAGTATCGTACTGGCCACACCATGTGTCAAATTTAGGTTTGGATAATTTTTAAACATCCCAAATGACATATGGATCATTTTTACAAAGTATCAAAACAATACAAATGGGTTTGCACTATTTTGAGTATTTCACTTTCCCTTTTTACAAAAATGTCATTTTAAACTAGAAACATGAAATTTGGGTCATACTGGTCACATCATGTTTCATTTTGATGTGATACTAATTCTTACACATCAAAAATTAATTATGAATCATTTTCCTAATTTATCAATACAATCCAAGAATGTTTTTTTTCATTGAATAACACTTTTTAAACTAAAATGCCAATTTTTAAATGATAACCGACACATTGAGTCACACCTGGAACAACATGTATCATATTGAGGTACATATGAGTCAGAAACATCAAAATGAATTTTGTATCATTGTACTAATGTGCCAATAGGATTTGAATTCATTTTGTTGGTCTTGAGAAGGACAATTGTATTTTTTATTAAAATTGATGTCAATTTTAAATAAAAAGATGCACTTGGAGTTATACTGATCACACCATGAATTGGATTGAGGTATAGATGATTCCTAGGCATCCAAAATAACATATGGATGTATTTTCTAATGTATCAAAATAATATGAATGTTTTTCTTAGTTTTCAGTACTTGACATGTCTTTCATTATAAAATGTCAATATTAAAATGAAAACACACACTCTGAGTCATACCGGTCACATCATGTGTTGGTTTGATGTGAGATAGATTTCTATACATAAAAAATGACTGGTGAATATTTTTACAAAATTATCATGATAATCCAAATGTATTTGCTCGGTTTTTACTGAGTGACAATTTTTAAACTAAAATGTCTATTTTAAATAGGTAACAAAAAATTTGAGTCATACCAGGAACATCATGTATAAAATTGAGGTGATGCTGATTCCTACATTTCAAAAATGTCTTATGTATTTTTTTAGTAAATTATCAAAACAATTAGAATTAATTTTCTCAATTTTGAGTATGTCAGTTGTCTTTTTACAAAAATTAATGTTAATTTTAAATAAAAATAGACACTCGGATTCATAAATTTCACAACATGCATCAGATTGAGTTTCATATGATTTATGTACATCAAAAATAACTTATTGATCATTTTTCTAAAAAATCAAAACAATCTGAATATGTTTTCTTAGTTTTGAATACATCACTTGTATTTTTTACTAAAATGTCATTTTTAACTGGAAACACGATCTTTGAGTCATACCAATCACATCATGTGTTGGTTTTACATGATACTGATTCCTGCACATAAAAAATGACATATGAATCATTTTTATAATTTATAAATAAAATCTGATTGTGTTTTCTTGGTTTTCATTAAATGAAACTTTTTGAGATAATATGTTGATTTTAAATTGATAACGAAAACTTTGAGTCATACCAGGAACATCATGTATCTGATTGATGTGAGGCTAATTACTACAAATAAAAAATGTCATACGGATCATTTTACTAAAGTATAAATATAATTTAATTTCATATTATCTATTTTTAGTATATTAGTTGTCTTTTTTACTAAAATTAATGTCAATTTTAAATAAAAAATATGTACTTTGAGTTATACTGGTCACACCATATATCTGATTGAGGTGTGGCTGATTCCTAAACATCCTAAATGACTTGTGGATCATTTTACAAATGTATCAGAACAATCTAAATGTTTTTTATCAAATTTTGAGTATATCACTTGTCTCTTTTACTAAAATGTAATTTTAAATTGGAAACATGAAATTTGAGTCATATTAGTCACATAGTGTATTGGTTTGATATGAGATGGATTCATACATATAAAAAATATCTTTTGAATAATCTTACTAAAGTATCAAGATAATTCGACCACATTTCTTAGTTTTCACTAAGTGAAAATTATTAATATAAAATTAATATTTTAAAATTATAATGGACACATATAATCATATCGGGAACTATCCATAAGTGATGTATTTCAAGTGTGTATTTTTTCTCAATTTTGAGTATGTAACTTGTCATTTTCACTAAAATTCTTTTTTAAACTGGAAACACACACTTTGTGTCATACCTGTCACATCATGTATTGTTTTGATGTGATACTAATTACTACACATAAAAAATGATATATGAATAGTTTTCCAAAATTATTGAAAATAATTTGATTGTGTTTTCTTAGTTTTTCATGAGTGTCAATTTTTGAACTAAATTGTTAATTTTAAATAGATAACAGACACTTTGATTCATACTGGGAACATAGTGTATAATATTGATTAGAGGATAATTAATAAACATCAAAAATTACTTATGAATATTTTTTACAATGTATTAAAAAAATCAGAATGCATTTTACTAGTTTTGATTATGTCATTTGTCTTTTTTACTAAAATTAATGTCAATTTTAAGTAAAAAGACACACATGGAATCATACCGGTCATAATTTGCATCATATTGAGGTTAAGATTATTCATATAGATCAAAAATTACTTATGGATATTTTTATCAAAGTATCAAAACTATTTGAATTCATTTTCTTGGGTTTTCATATTTTAATTGTATTTTTTAGTAAAATTATTGTGAATTTTAATGAAAAATACACCCTTGGAGTACATAACTTAAGGATAGTTTTTCTTAACTATAAAAATAGTGACATGTTTTCTTGATTTTGAGTATGTCACTTTTCATTTTTACTATAAAGTCATTTTAAACTGGAAACATGCACTTTGAATCATACCAATCACATCATGTGTTGGATTGATGTGAGATGAATTACTACATATAAAAATTACTTATGAATAATTTTAATAAATTATGAATACAATACAAGCACATATTCTTTGTTTTCAACAAGTGACACTTTTTGAACAAAAATGTCAATTTTAAACTGATAACAGACACTTTGAGTCATACTAGGCACATCAGGTATCAAATTGAGGTGCATATGATTCCTAAAAAAAAGGATTATGAACTATTTCCCTAAATTATGAATAAAATATAAGTGTGTTTTCTTGGTTTTTAGTGTGTAAAAAATTTTGATTTAAGAAGTAAATTTAAAATTGATAAAGGAAACTTTCACCCATACCAGAAACATCATGAATTATATTAAGGTTCCTATTATTCCTACACATCAAAAATTACCTATGGATTATTACCCTAAAGTATAAAAATAATACGAATATGTTTTATTGGTTTTAAGTATGATGGTTTTTTTCTAAAATTAATGTACATTTTAAATAAAAAATAAGAACTTAGACTCATACCAGTCACACCTTATGTCAAATTGACGTACAATTGATTCCTACATATCCCAAATTCTCAAAAAAACTCCCAAATGCTAATGTTACCATGATTTCCATTGGATTTCATTCTAAAACCACCAACACTACATATTTATTTGATGTTCTTAGACAAGAAAGGTTTTTCAGATAGGAACATTGAATCAATATGAAGTATTGTATTTCTACAAATAAAGGCAATAGAAAGATTGGTAACATTAGAAAAAAACATGTCATCTATTTTGTGGATTTTTGGGTATAGTTGAAAGAAAAATATGACTTCACCAAATATCTAAAAAAACTAAATAAGTATTGGATAAAAATTATAAGGAAATTAATTTATAAATAATATATAAAATGAGAACAATATTAATTAAATATATATTAATAATTCAACTTTTCATGATGGTTTTATGTATTCTTGACCCATTTCCTTGTTTTCATTATCTTAGTTGCAGCCTCAAAGTCCAATCTTTCATGAGTATGATAATATTTGAACAAACCACCCCAACATGAACAAATGAATCCACCTCTGTAATAAAATAATTATTATGTAATTAATACTAAAAAGAATTAAATTAAACATAAATATTAAATAGTATGTTAATTCTATGGAAAATGATTTTATTGTAAAAACATAAAAATTACTTCTCTGATTGAGAAGAGGTAGCATTGTTGCTCTTCCTAAAAAATAAGTGGATGGAACTTAAAAGAAAGTGATATGTGTAAACATTGTAGGGGTGAATTTGTTTTGAGGGAGAAGAAGTATGTGGAAGTTTCAGTGCATAAAGACATGGAATATGGACTAAAATCTTCTAAAATAAAAAAAATCACCAAGTAATATTGAAAATTAAATCAATGTTTCATTATATAATTTTTTGGTAAAATAGAGAAAGTATATCATAACATTACATTTACATCTTCCCAAAGGGTTTCCTTCGTTATAGTATGTTCTTCCATTGGATTGGTAACATCATCATGTGCAGAAGACATTATCTTCATGAGTAGTCAAATCGTTAATTTAGATTATTTAAACGCATAGAGAACATATAATATTATGATAAAAAACATAGTATATTTAAAATAACTTTTACCTTCTCAATGAAATCTATTTATTTTTATAAAGGTCTTATAGATTTGGTTCCTCTATCGAGAATCCAAATCCCATCTTTTTTGTCCCCTCTAATGTATAAGACATTTTATATATTGAGATCATCAATAAATAATTATGTTCTCTCAATGAAAGGGCCATCCTTGATTGAATTTTTATTTGACCTGAAATTTGTTTTATTAGCCTGCAAGAAAATCGACCAATTCTTTTTTACTAGATCTATGATAGAAAATAATTACACTGCTTGTGATTCTACTATGAATGACTCATTTTCCCCCTTCCATACTAAAATTCATCTTTATGAATCCCATCACATCAAATTTTACCTAACACATATTGTAAACCCATTTTAAATAGAAAATAGAGACTTGAAATATTGTATAATCTAACCCATATATCTATTTGATAATTTAAAAACATGAAATATTTGTAGAAATTGGATTCCTATCCTTGTAACCAGTTATGAGTATCACTTTTTCCACAAGAATAACACCATTATTTTTCATCATAATACAGTCATGAAGTTATTTTGTATAGAACGTATAAAAATTGATTAAAAAACTAGTGTAAGATATAACATTTTCATTCAATACCCTAGATAGCCATCAAAATCATTCGAAAATTGAATTCTTATTTTCATATAAATCCTTGTATATTTTATCTTAGAACCATCCTATAAACTATGAATTTTTTGTGTTTTACATCCATACTTCATCCCTTGATGGTTTCAAATCTATAAGAATTTATTTTTTTGATTCAATATATAGATCATTATCTTCACTATTATATAAAATGTAATGATGTTCTTTTTCCCGCTCTTTGAAGATAATTGTAACATTATCTCTCCTGGAAATACCTTCACCCATATATAATCCACTATGATTATACTTTGGGAGACAGATGCTGTCAATATATAATCGGTCATTGGTATGGAATTCAACAACTTCTTCAACAATATATCATTCTACAATAAAATTTTATTGGAAACTTTAATTCTTGACATATACTTTCAAAATCATTATTTATTGTTAAATGGGGTATATCTATCTATAATTGATAAGAATACATAGTTTATCCTCTCAAACTAGGTGAACCAATAGGTTTTGCATTACATCAAATAGTGACAGTGGGAAGAACATCTATAATTCACATAATATGACTGCAACCTCCTTATTCATGATTGGATACTTCATTGGTTCTATAACATTACTGCATATGGATTTGAAAAAGAAGAAGATTTTGGTTAATGTCTGTCATACATTTTGAGGTAGAATGTAATGAAAATAAACATGCATCAAATCTTGCATAAAAACATGACAGTCCTATGATTTTAGTCCATGTGACATCAGATTAGTTATTAACATGAAATTATTGATATTTTATTAATACCCCTCTAAGAATTTTACACTATTAAGGAAAAAGAAAAATTTAAAATTTTTATGTCTAGATAGAGTGTAAGCTGAAGAGGAAGATAATTCCACCCTTTACCCTTCAATGATGCCAAAGCTTCCCTTATACCCATTTCAATCATGTCCAAACTAACCTTTATTCCATATTTTATATTTATAGTAATATTTATTAACATTCCAATTAAACTATAAAATAATTTTTTTTCTATATGCATGACATCAATAAAATGTCTTACATGAAAAAAATTTCAATATGGTAATTCAAAGAAAATTGATCTCTTCTTCCAACCTGATTTCATAAGGTTTTTTGAAAATGGTGTGCTGAAAATCAGGTCAATATATTTTAATTTATTGAATAGTTGATCACCCATCACTGGAGATGGTGTTGCACCTTGTTCGATACTCCCATTGAATACTATAGTATAGGGTCATTATTTATTCTATCAAGGTAATGATTTATGATGTTATAAAAACACAGTCTTCGAGTAATGTTTCAAACAAATTGAGTGTGTTCTTTATTTACAAATGCGACACCCCAAAATCAATTTAATGTTATAGCCTGATAAATTTCCATAATCAGGGAATTCATTAATTATCCCATACATCATGGACCTTAGTTGAATTATCCACTTTTATTAGCATCATAAAATATAACACTTGTATCCTACATCAATTTTAGATCTCCAATAAATGGATATAAATAGAAATCAATATAATTATCAGGTTTTGAAGGACATGATTCATTTTTGTTTTATCGATCCGTGCCACACTTATGACATTTTATGAGTGATTCGTAGTCCTTGAGAAACAATATGAAATCATTTATACAAGCATGTATTTTTTTAGATACCATTACCATTGAATATAGAATTCTTTTATCATCATATGTTTGACATGGTAGTTCATTTTCATCTAGTGTCATATCATCCAGGATACCACATAGTTCTATAAAGTTGGCGTCACTCCATCTACTGTGTGATTTCAAATTAAATAATTTCAATACAGTTGAAAATGTTATGTATTTAGTACTACAGGTTTAAAATGGTCTCTTTTTGTAGCTATTTAACTTATCAAATAACTATGGACAATCACAATGCTCATCTAAAATTTTCATTTTCATTTCTTTGATGCAATATTTATCATCATTTACACTAGTATTCATATCAACTGATCAGTAAACCATAGTATCATCCCAATCAGTGTGCGTGTTTATTTTTTTCCAATGTTTAGTCCAAAATTTATAATTCTTATATATTTCATGAAAAATCAAATTTTCTTCCAACTTTTTTGGACTAATGTTTCTTGAATAACAACAATGTAAACATGAACAAAGGATTTGAGAAGGGTTGTATGCATGTTCTATTAAAAAATTGATGAACTCTTTCACTCCATATTCATATTATTATTTAAAATGATTAGCGTGAATCCATTTTTGATTAATATCCATCCTATTGGGTTTATAAAATATTCATTTTTAATAGTAAATAAATAAATACACATAATATAATCATTATCAAAGGTGAAAGTTATAGATAATTCTAAAAAGGGAAACCAATCAATTGATTATTGCAAATAATTTAAGTATTCTTTGAAGAGAATGTGAAATTGAATTTAAGAAATGAATTAATTGAATATGGTAGGTTTTATCCTCTAAATTCATCCAAATGTGAAAGTTATAGACAACTGTTATCCTCATCACCCCATCTCCCAAACAGTTATCCTTGTATTTTGTTGTTTAAAACTCATCATCCATCTCTTGTGGACATTCACCTATGCTGATTGAAATAATCAAAGCTATAGTCATCAATGGGATGACTACTTCTTAGAGAAGTAAAAGATACATGAAATAGATTAGGGGTTATTTTCAAGCCATAATTTGGAATAATTACTATTTGGAAGATGAAGCTGATAAGGATGATAGTTGTACTGCATTGTGTTGTAAAAAAGGCGTAATTCCACCCATTTGTGAGAATTACACAATTAGAATAAGTTGTTAACACGTATCCTAATGAAGGTGATATTTTTGGGTGTATACAAATTCTTTTCTATGATCCCAGGGGTCTCTGTGGGGACATATTATGATATATGAATCCTTAGGGCCTTCTGGTAATTTTATATTTATAGGAGAAGTCCCACTTTTAATACTTTTAGTCCTCTAACTAAGACCGATGCTACCTCAATTAAAATGACCCATTTAGACTTTCTTAAATCCTTTAAACAAATGAAAATACAATATAGGAAATTAGGGAGTAATATTAAATCCAAATAGGATAAAAAATAATAAAAAACTCTCATTCCATCAACTAGAAGATATAAAAATATACTGATAAAACATTTTAATAAATAAATAGATATTTCATATACATGGATGATAATAATAGACTCCTAAGGGTGTAACTAATACATGTAGACATTAAATTATGACTACCTTAAAATGTTTTCAAATAATTCTTCTAACATATTTTGAATTCTATAACCTCCATTCTGTTTTCTGGGTACAAGTGATGTAACCACCTAAAAATTTATTGAATTTAATATTATTCATATATCAAATATTTGAAAACATCTCAAAAATATAATTTCAATATCAATTAAATATTAAAATGAAACATAAAAAATAATTTTAGGAAAATATTATACCTAATAACGATAAAGGTCTTAAACATCTTAAAATTATTATTTGATAAATTTATTCAAGAATTATGTTTATATATGTTGAAAACAAGAATTAGTTTTCAAAAAAAAGAGTAGGCTTTATAAAAAAATTTCACTTTCATGGAAATTATAGGTTCTATGGTTATTTTGGGTTTATTTTATAAACTTTTAGTCATAATGAGACAAATAATAGTAATTATGGAAGATATAGAGGTTTTAAGTTAAAGAGGAGATGAAAAACTCTAACAAAAATATTTTTGAATTGAGATGAATCTTCATAAGTAAAATTTGATGATGAATTTAAACCATAAAATAAAATCTATTGAACATGTGACAAATTAAACGGTTGTATGAATAATTTTCAATATTTTATAAAAACATATATGAATGTGAAGAAATGTTTAAAAATTTATTATATGAAGAAGAATGGAATGCAAGAGGAATTTATTATTGATTCCACACTAAAGTATTTACAAAAGAAACATCCTTTCTTTTTTATATTTTTTTCATCTCACATATGATAAATAAATTGATTTAATTAAATATTTTTGAAAATTTCAAATGGTATTTATTATTTTATAAATAGTCGACCACTTAAGATAAATTATTTTAATTTAAAAGATGTTTGAAATAAAAGGCAACATTAAATAATGATCTATTTTTAGATGGATTAAAGTAAAACATACATAGTTTTCATTAGATGTGTGATAAAGGGAATGAAGTGATTTTTAAGGATTATTAATGAGTGGGTGATCATTTAAAAAATATATATATTTTTACAAAGGTATATAAAACTAGCCAAACCACATTTTAATTTAGGGTCGGTAAAAATTTATTGTAATCATGTTAGAAAGAGTAAATTTAATTGTGGTAGTGAAAAATTGATCACATTAGATAATGAGACATTTAAATACTGACTTAAAAAGTATGGATTGAGATGTTTTTATGATGACATGATAAAATTTATAGATATTTTTTACTAATTAGATTGGGAAGTTTGTTAATAATTAAAATAAAAATTAGACATTTAAATGAAACAACCCTTAGAGTTTACTCACTATGATATATATAGAGCCTAAAAGTATAAATCAATGTATTGTGATAAGTATTTAATTTCACCGATTTATAATTACAGTTTAATAAAATATATTATTTTTTATTCATATATATATATATATAATTATCTAAAGGGTATTACAATTTTTAGAAGTAATTATAATGAGTTTTATTATGTGGCAGAGAAGTCTATATTAAAATATCGTATTGTTTCAAAAGGAGATCTCCTTAGCACGCTTTTGCATGAGGCGAGGTGAGGCCCACCTAGTGCAGCTCATAACTGGTGATGTGGTGTGAACTCACCCAACCACACCAAAGGGGTGCACCTCACGCACCAAATGGAGAGGTGTTGTAGCAACCGACACAGTAAAGAAACACAAACAGATTCCAAAATCGAGGGGGTGTGGGTAGAATGTGGCTGAAATTGTGGGTACACGGGTGGTGAAAATTGAGGGAGACCCGATGGAAATTAGGGGTGGAGGTGGAATGAATGATGATAAAAAATAAAAATGGATATCACCAAACAACCAATCAACACATGAGGATGAGGATAAAATAACATACCTTTTATTGAATGTTTGAATGATCTGAGATAAGGTAGATATTCTGCAAAACCATGAATTTGTTTGAGCCCTAGATTCATTTGAACCTAGAATCATTCAAGACTTGAAATTGTTCAAGCCTTGATTCGATCCTGGATTCAATAAAGGGTAGCATCGACAGTAGTCGGCTTCTGCAGAAAGCTTCAGATATCATAACTGGTTTGCGACTCACTAGGGTTCTTAAAATAGACCAGGACACTTTTATCGTTGCTACCAAAAAATATCTCATAAATATCCCTTTTATCAATGCTAAATTAATAAGCCCTGATAAAAGGAATTTTTATCAATACTTTTCTAGTGCTGATAAATCTCTCTCTTTATCTCTACTAAAAAAGTGTTGATAAAGATTCCTTTTATTAGTGTTAATTACTTAAGCACTGATAAAGAGTTTATAATTATAACTATAAATAATTTTATTTGTAAATATAATTATATAATTTTATATATTTAATATATATATATTGTAAATATATTTATTATTTAAATATATAATTATTTATTTTTAATTATATAAATACTTTTAAAAAAAATAATAAATATATATTTATATCATTATATTATATATATATATATATAATAAATATATTTAAATATAAATATAGTAAATATATTCATTATTAAAAAAATTATTATAATTTTATGATTATTTAAATATATATAGTTGTTTTTATAATTATATATATAGTTCTTTAAAAAAATCATATTTATTTATTTATATTTATAAATATATAACTGTTTAAATATAGTAAATACACATTTATAAATATATTTTCTTATAAATATTTATTTATAAATATATTTTTAACATTATTAATGAATATTTAATTTTAAGTGAATGCATGTTAAAAATTAATGAAATTGAATAATTAAAAATAAGTACACTTTAACAATGTTGAAAAAATAGATAAGTTTTATTAATTAAATATAGATTGTTATGAAAATATAGATATATATTGAAATAAATATCAATACATATTTAAAATTTTAAAACATAGTAAATAAATAAATATATAAATAAATAATATAAATTGATTAAATTCCAAAAAAATAAAAAATAAAAAAGTAAAAAATCAAAATATTACTAATGAATTAATACCTTACTATGATAAAATTAAAAATAAATAAATAAAATTTACCGATTAAAGACATGATATTTTAAATATATCATGTTATAATGAAATTTTAAAATGAATACTATAATCTGAATAAATTACATAAATAATAGGTGTATGTGTTTCTATATAGTATTTCATTTATTACGTAACTATTTGTGTGTGTGTGAATTGTATATAAAAATGCATAAATTACCTATATGTATGTGAAATCAATACAACACTCATTAGATATGTTAAATTGAAAAATCAAATTCCATTTAATTATGTCTATTATTCGATGTAATAAGTCAGTATTTTTATTCATATTAACTTTTATTATAAACCATTATTCATATAATATATTAGTATTTACGGTAAAGAATAAATATTTGGTATTATATAAATCATATTTATATTCATTTAGATATATATATCTATATTTTTAATATATACTATTTATTAATATTATCAATAATTATTTAATCAATGAAATGATTAATATTTTTCTTAATTTAAATATTTTTAATTTTTATTTGTTTAATTTTTATTTTAAATATATTTATATATAATATATACTATTTATTAGTATTTACAATTTATATATAGTATATTGAATTTGTACATTTTTATCAATAATTTTTCATTCATAAACTTTTTTAATAAACTCATTTTTATTTTTTTCATTTATTTATTTTATTATATTTGGGACTTTTATTAGTTCTATAAAAGTGATGATAAAGAATCTCTTTATCATCACTAAAAACTAAGCACTGATAATGGTTACCCATTATCAGTGCTAAAAATAAAATACTGATAAAGTGTATATTTTATTCGCGTTAATGAAAAGCACTGATAATGTTTACCCTTTATCAGTGATAAAAAAAGAGTAGATAATGATACATTTTATAAGCGATAATAAAATTGCTGATAAAAGGAACCCTCTATTAGTGATTTTTCCTAGCACCGATAAAGGTCAACACTATTAAATACCTATTCTATAGTAGTGTTATGGCAACTAGGAGGTCTTGTGTGTTTCATAGAGAGCATGATCTGAGGTTTGGTCATACATGACATTCCTATCCATAGCTCAGGATGTTTTTATATACTATAGTAGTTGATCCCAGTGGTGTTTCTTATGTTATTGATCTTCCATTTTTTCTCATGATTTTCTTGATGTTTTCTAAGAATATTTTTCTAGGCTTCCTTCAAAAAAGGTGGTAGAGTTTACAATTGACCTGGTGCTAGGCACATAGATGGTTTCAAACCCTTTTTATTATATGGAACCCATAGATTTGAAGGAGCTAAAGATTTATTTGGATAATCTAATGGAGAAGGGTTTTGTTTCCCCTAATGTTTCTCCTTGGGAAGCCCCGGATCTCTTTTCCAGGAAATTTGATGGTTTACTTCAATGTTTTGTAGAATATCAGAGGCTGAACCAGGAAACAATTAATAATAAGTATCATTTTCCCCATATGTATTATTTTTTTATCAGTTAAATGGGGAAATGTGGCTTTAACACATTGATCTTTGGTCAGGTTATCATCAGCTTAGAGTCAGTGAGTGCGATATAGAGAAGATAGCTTTCAAGAGTAGGTATAGACATTTTGAATATCTTGTGATTCCATTTGGTTTGACAAACACTCCTGTAGTTTTTAGGGAATTGATGAATCAGATATTCCATTAGTATCTTGACACATTTGTCATATTTTTCATGGATGATATTTTGGTTTACTCGAGATTCGAGTGTGATCATGTGAACCATCTGGGTTTTGTTTTTTAAATTATGTGGAGTCACCATTTTTATGGAAATATTTTGAAATTAAACTTCTAGATTCAAGAGGTAAAGTTCATGGGAAACATGATTTCTAAAAATGGATTATCAATTCATTATGAGAAGGTAAAGTCTATCTGGTCAAGTGGAGATCCATGGAATTTCTTTGAGATTTAAAGCTTCCAAATCCATGTCGAATACTATCGATAGTTCCTTAAGTATTTCTCAAATTTTTCTACACCTTTGATAGATCTTAATGAGAAAAGGGTAAAATTCGAATGTGATTGAAAGTGGAAGTATTATTTTGATTATTTGAAATTAATTCTTACCTAAACTCCATTTTTTTGTTACCTGATCCTAGTAAGGGGATGTGGTTTTATGTAATGGTTCTGGAACTGGTTTGGGTGGTGTGGTCAGGCATAATGATCATGTTGTGGCTTACAGATCTTGTTATCTTTTAATTCATGAGAATAATTACCCCAATCAAGATATAGATCTTTCCACAGTTATACATATTCTTAAGTGTTGGAAACACTATATTTTTAGCGAGTGGTTCACATTTGTTTCTTACCATAAGAGTTTGAGCTATATATTTATAAAAAATAATTGAATATTGGACATATGTGGTGGGTGGAATACCTTCAAATATTTGACATAAATATCTATTACACCCTAGAAAAGGGGAATGATGTTGCATACACTATTAGCAGGAATGTTCCATCGCAGGATGTTCAGTAATTGAAGGAAGAGTGGAACCTTATGGGGCATTTTTTTAAGTTTCATTTAAGTTCTTAGGAGGATATTTCAGGTATGATTCTGACCAGTCCTCAGTTATCATCATCTCTTGAATCTATTATGTAGATTTAGAATAATCATGATGAGTTTAGTAGAATTTGTGAAACCCTATATAGAGGGGAGTCTGTTTATGATTGGTCTCTCTCTTCAATGGTATTCTCAATTTTGGGGATAGAGTTATTATCCCAGAATCTATGAGGATCTTAGTTTTTATTGATTGTCATAGTTCTTGATGGTCTACTTTTATAGATAATATGAAGATATAATATTAAATGAGATTAAATTTCTAGTGGTTGGGTATGAAGCGTGACATTACTCATTATGTGTCCCATTGTGACACATTACAATAGATAAAGGTAGAGCATCTAAAACCTTATGGTTTTCTTTAGCCTTTTACTTTTCTCGTTTGGAAATAGGATTAGGTATCTATTTATTTTTTTATTTTATTACCATAAACTCTCTAAGTGAGTAATGCTATCTATTTGGTGATTGACTGGTTGAAAAAGTTGTCTCATTTCATCTCGATAAATAAAACCACTAAAGTTGATGATCTAGGTAAGCTGTATGTGATTGACATTGTGAGGTTACATGGGGTTGCTTCTTATGTTGTTTTATAAAGGGTTACTAGGTTTAATTTGAGTTTCTAAAGGAGTCTTAATGAGGATATAGGGACTCATGTTAGGCTAAGTACAAATTATCATCTACAAATAGACAGTCAAATGGAGTGTTCAATTCAGATCCTGTAGGATATGCTTCATGCCCATGTCTTGGAATTTGGTGTATATTAGGATATCCATATATGGTTGGTTGAGTTTTCTTATAAAAAAAGTTATCTTTATTTTATTATAATGACTCCTTTAACATATTTTTTATGATCACCAAAATCAGGTCACCTCTTTATTGGGAATTGGTGGGTAAAGCTTCTTTGGTGGGACAATGTTTTGTTTAAAAGATGTTTTCAAGGATTCATTATATATATTTATTCCTTGTTACAATGTAGATTCAAAAAAATATTATGGGTATCAAAGATATTATCCATTGTAGTTTTCCATAGTTTTATGGGGGTTTTTGAAGGTTTCTCCTTAGTTGGGTCACCATGGGCATAGAAAATAGGTAAAGTTGGCTCTGAGATATGTTGGACCAATTTATGTTACTGAGAAGCATTGAAGAATTTCTTATTGGATGGAATTGATAGTTCTATTGATAAGAATTCAAGGTGTTTTTCACATATCCCATATCATTAAATACTATCATGATCCCTCTCACATTCTGATTTGGGAAGATATTGAGTTAGATCTATGTGTTCCTATTGTGGAGAAGCCATTAGAGATCATTAACTCTGATGTGAAAGTATTGTGTTGAAATTCTATTCTATTGGTTATAGTGTTATGGTGGCATGAATTAGATTCTCAAGAGACTTGTGAGCATGATGCATTGATGAGGGAGCAATGTCCTCACCACTCTACCAGTCTTCATTCTTCAACATGACTTCCTAGGGACATATGTTCTTTTGGTGGGGAGTTTGTAACATCCCATTACCCACTTTTAGGTAATTCACTTCACTTTACTCATTATCCTCTTTAATTGGGTGCATCTTGGAACAACCTAGAATAGAGAAAATTTTATAAGTAAAATGATCTAAATTTTAGGTATTTATATTTATTTTAATTAATGGAGTCCATGTATAAATTTTTTATGAAATTGTGGGGTTCTCCCCAAGTTCATAGAAAAACTAAGTTGGTTTATAGTTTTTTTAAATAACTTTGGAGTTCTCGCTATCTTTTAGGTATTTACAAACTTTTTAATGGGATTACATGACATTTAATGATTTCTAGGCTAAATTAATGATATAATCACACAACACAAAATATTAAATACCATTTAAGGGTTACATGCCTTGTAATGGTAAAACATAATTTTTTAATAAAAAGGTAATGATTTTTTCAGTGTATGAGGGATTTATGGATTAAAAGATATATAAATAGATTACACTCCATATAAGAATTGTAGATATGGATTTTAATGTGTTTTACTAGTGATTTTTAATTCATTCATTGTGCATCCTACTTAAAATCGACCTAAATATTCTCTCCAGTAGTTTTGGAACCCTCTAACCCTTCTGGATTGATTTGTTCAATGTTTGATCATCAGGTTTGTGCATGATATCTCTCTAGGTGTGTAATACTTTCTACTTATTTGATTCCTTAAAACATGGTTGTGATACTGTGTTATGTTATCAGATATTTTGATCTAAGATTATGTTTCATTTGATTATTTTCTAGATCCATTGGGAAATCTTGTTCTGGGGGCCAATCCTTTGGTGGTTGTGGTGTGACAGGTGTGAATTCTTGAGGTATTTTTTGATCATTCTTCATCATAGACCATTTTTGTTAAATTTAATCAATTTTAAGAGGTATATATCAATTATAGTTCCTAAATTTGTTTCTTTGGATTCTTTATTATGGAAGATCCTGTTGCGAGCATGTGCGACCCGAGCTTCGAGGTAGGTGATACTATCTCTAGCCTATGTTGGTGAACCTCATTTCTATGGTTTTTTATAATTATTTTATTATATGAAATGGAATGATTGAATTATTTTATTTGGGTATGTGGAAATGGGTTTTTTAATAAAATATGGGTGTTACGTAGATTTTGTAAATGAAAAGGGTTTTCAAAGCATTGTGAAATAGTTTTATGATATGTTTTTATGAAATGGGTTTCAAAGAATGAGATGATGAAATGTTTGATAAAGGGGTTTAATGAAATGGTTTGTAAAATAGATCACATATGAAGACATGGGTACTTAGGTGGAATGTGTATTAATAGTCCTCATCCACTTTCGAGGGGTTTTATCATGGGGCTTTCCTCTGCTCCTTAGGCCTTTTGTTATAGAGACTTGTTAGACCTATTGAGCCTTTACTTTTTGGGGTGTTCATCTACTCTATAGTCTTGATAAAAATGTATATAATATTCCTGAACATGTGTTTTTCTATGTTTAATTATTAGTGTCCTACCTATCCTGAAATAGTGTGATTCTTTTCATAATGTTACCTATGATTTTAGCTAATTTGGGATTTTTTTGCTTGTATTATTTTGATTATACATCCATGGTTTTGATATGATATGTGATTCATGATTTGGATTGTCTTGATATATATATTTTGATATATTTATATGAAATTATTTGAAACTAAATTACCAATTTTATTTGAAAATTTGGGAAAAGGGGAAAATAAAAAAAAATCATGCTTTTGATATAAAGTTGCAAAACTGTATATCATGCCTTATTTTTTTTAAAGATAAACATGCCTAGATTATTATTCAGAGAATTAATATGGAACACCTAGGTGGGACACTGTTGATATAGTTAGTTAACACCCTATATACCCCATTGGCATTGTGTAGACCTTGTTATATCATTCAATGCAGGGAAAGACAATGTGCCACATTGAGGTGGAGAAGTATTTTATATTAGCTGGGTTTTAGGAAGATGGATGGTGAGATGGTATTATTTTTACCATGATTTCACATGGTGACTATTGGAGCCATTTTTTATCTTTTTCATTATTTATAGTTGTAATTTTCACTTAAATATTGTTTTTCTACAGTTTCTGTTGTATCACTTCCATTGTTCTCTTTCTGTTATGATATATATATTCATGTTTCCTTCTACTGTTACTTTATATACATGTTGATATATGTCATTTTCTATTATTTAGGTTTAGAAAAATAATTCCTTCGATTTTTTTGATGCTTGGGTGTGAGATGGTAGCCTTCAGCGATTGATAACTCCCTTTATGTATGTGGAAATTTGGTTCGAGTACGAGTTTGAGAGGGTATTACGGTTGGGTTCATCACATTTCAAATCATATTATAGAGGATTATATTATATATATATACTTTCTTTTTTTCTTTTAGATTGAGATTATTTCATGCTATGGTTGATTTTGATGTGTTATAGATGGTTATTATTGTTTTTTTGGAGGTGATAACTCCCAAAATTATATAGATATCTCAATTTTTGTTGTTTTCCACTAGCCATGTAGAGGCGTGATATTGGAGTTTACCTACCAGAATTATAGGACAGTGAAACTTGTTATCTGAGATATAGAATGAATTTGGGGATAGGAACATGTATCTATTTATTAGGATAGTCTATACTTAGTCTTACTAAGGATCTCTTATACATGTAGTCCCTATAGAGGTCATTGAAATGGTAGTGACAATCAACATATTTCTAAGAATGATTCATATTAATGGAACATCATTTGAACCTTAGTGAGTAAACTGGAATTCTAATGGAGGGAAGTGTGAATAATATAGGGAAAAGTAAAGTTTTTATGAATTCATTATTTATATTATTGAATCTATGGATAGTTTATGTTATTTAGGTTGGTAAAAAATTTAATAACTTTCAAATTAGTTTCTATAAGCTCAAGATCAAGATTTTTTCTTGGATATAATGGGTAGGGATTTCATAGATTAAGATACTACATTTTCAAATTGGTTGTGTGATATTAATTAAAAATTAGTGTTTATTCTACATAATGAATTTTTTATTGGATCATAGTTTATTATCAATCCACGATACAATATCTTCTAGGAAAGGAATTAATGTTTGAATAAATCCTCTTTTAATATAACAATAATATATGAATTTTCCAAGGTATGTAAATATAAATGAAAAAATTCCCGAGGCTTTTAATATTCCCTACCTATATACAATGGAGTATGTTGAATATTCATATTTTTTTACATAATATTAAAATTTTGAGGGCCCATTTTGCATAATATTAGGCTCAAAATTTCAGAGTTAGGTATGAATATGTTTAAGTGGAAAGTGGGGAACATAATATTAAAATAAAATAGGTGTATTTAGGTATTAAGATATTTTATTATTATTATTATGGTTGTGGTACTTGAGTTTTATATACATGATTTTTTTCAAAAATTCCCTAGATATGTTATCTTAGGATCCATGGAAGTTTAATTATTTTGATATAATGTATGAAGACCATATTTCATGATCAAGTCATCTAAAGAGATAATTCTAGAATTATTATCTATAAATGTAGACTTTATCCACAGTATAAGTGTATCTTTAAAAATATTCAATATGGAATATCATAAGAGTTTGAGTGAAATGAACAATGATTAGAAATATATCATGTTTCACATGACTTATATATGACAATGAAATCAATTGGGTGGAGAATTTTTAGTTAGAAGGTACAATGAATATTCTAGAATTATAATTGAATCAAGATGAAGATCACTTGGAGTTACTAAAATGTATATCAAGATACCATTTAATTGGTATTTGAAATTATATTTTATTGATTTTACTTAAGGACTTTATTATATTGTATATATTTTACCACTTGTGTAGTGATGTTAGATTTTTTTAGTTCTCTATACTAGTAAATTATCTCATTCTATAATCAAAGTATATGTTCTTCTTTTATATATGTGATCTCATATCACCCATGCATATCTATTTCTATCACATGTTTCGAGTATGGTAATAGTATATGTTTTGAGATATTTTTTAAATTCTTTTTAATCTTACTCTGAAAATTTGTTTAGATGTTAAAGTGATATTGTTAATCGGTTTCCAGAATGTATCTTATTTTGTCTTTATTTTAGTATTTTCCAGACATTAAATGCCACTTTAGTTATATAATATAACATATTATGGAAATTATTTTTAAATCTATTAAATGTTATGGAATGTGTTGGATTCATATATTATAATAAGTTCTCATTTATATTTAGTTATCATGTGTTGGTTAACTATTGTTATATCCGTTATGTTTTTTAAATTTTTATTGAATATTATATTGGGTAAATATTCTGTGATTGATTCATATTTTCAAAATAATGATTAATATCAGCAAAATGGAATTAATTTTATAGTCTAATAATTAATAAAATTATATTTTTCATAAATATTCATTATGTAATTATTAATTTTATCACATATATAATTTTTTAAATTTCATCCCCCACTATTTCAATGTACTTAATTTTTATTAAATAAATAAATAATAGTGATAATAAAAACATAATGTTTGCAAGTTGCATACTTTAAAGATCAACCCTAGGTTATTAGAATTCTCTTTGATTCATGCTGCAAGGAGAATATTTTTAGAGAAGTCATGGAATTTAATGATGAAATATTGAAGGTTCAATTCATTAAGTCATTAGTAAATGATCTTAGTGAAATATATATGTATTTTACAGAGTTTAATATAGAATATAAATAGTAAATAACTTTGATGTCCTCATTAGTTAAAGAAACTTATTAATCATATAAATAAGGGAGTTCACTAGAAGTTGAAGAACATATAAAATATTATCCATTTCCTCAACTTGTTAAATTCATCACAAAGGACTTCTCAAGCTATAAAATATTGATAATTGGAAAAGAGTTGAATTATATTTAAAATTTTCATTATTAACTATTTCTAAACATGAAATTTCTAAACTTTTATCTTATTTAAAATAAATCATCACAATTGTTGCATTATGTAGATGAGAGTGACATGAAATATTTTTAAGTGAAAAAGAATTTATTCAAAAAAAACCCACAACATAGTAGAGTTCCATTATTAGTATATCTTAGATGATTGTAATGTTTCTTTGGGACTATAATATTCTACTTTTCTGGATATTTTTAAAAAACTGAGATTTTATGAGACTCATAATATGTTAAGTCCTTTTAAAAATATTATAAAAAGTAAAAATCTCTTTTGTAAAATCATATCTATGATCAATTCAATACTATATATTTATTCCTTTTCAAAAACCCCAAATGGAAGTTATGTGAACCACCTTTTGGAAATAATTTCAAATAAAATTTTTAAGAAGAATAAAGAGGAAAATTGAGGATGATATATTGAACATGAACTAGATCCTTTTTTTCTTAAAGTTTGTGTTTTATTTGAAGCTAAATTGAATTGATTTGAATCAAATTTTGTATGTTATTTCACTACTAAAAATGGTAATTATCAAATTGAAATTGAAATTGAAATAGAACATGTATAACTTTATCTTTCACTAATTTTTTTTGAGTCATTTGATGTGGATGATGAAATACATTATTTTAAAAAATTTAAAATTTATAAATTTCCTTGTAATATAATTTAGATAATGAATAGAGAAATGACTTTTAAAATTGTAATACATTTGAAAAAATTGAGTTTCATGAAAAAATTATGAAATTTAACGATTCAGTAATGCGATTTACTTTGATTTTTTATATATATGATGAAATATATTGTGGTTATTGAGTTAAAATATTTTTAAAATAAGGGGTGATTTGTTTTTGTTGAAAACAAAGAATTTGAATTTTATTTTTCTAACATCATAGTGCTTCTTCTTCTATAGTTTAAAAAATAATTACATTACATTGATAATAAACGCACTAAATTTAGTTTTTAATAATATATATACCTCACTTTTGAGATTAAATAATCATATAATTAGAAACCAATAGTCATAATTGAGAAAAAAATTTATTTTTATGAATCAATTGAAAATCATATTTTTTTCTCACCTCTTTCTTACATGAACTCCCAATAATTAACTAGTATGTTGGAAAGTTAATATATATTCTATCAATGAGTAAAATTGTAATATGTGATGTGTTAATCCAATTATCACAATGAATAATCTTTATCCAGAATTTTTTACATAGGAAATATCATTATTTCTCAATATTATCTTGACCCGCCCATTTGGATGATTGAGGTCATGATGTGAAAAAAATGTTATCTTATAATTAATTTTATATTTAAAGTTTTCTATTAAATTATTCCCCCCATTTTAATGTATTTCTCTCATAGACACACTCAATGTATTAGCTTTACATACATTAACTCATGAATCAAATTTACATCCATAAAAACATTAATATACACTATATGTAAATCACACACACACACACACACACACATATATATATCTGATTTGTATCTCATTTAAAGTATGATCATATATCTATGAATTTATATCACACATTCAAAAATACACTAAGAAAAAATAGCATCAGATCATAATATTCCCACACCTATCTAATAGAGAAATATCTTCTAGTAGGGCCAAAGAGGTCAAATGAAACCTTACTTATCTAATATCACACCTTGAGTATTAATTATTATAATTTGTAATAAAATAATAAATACATATCATAAACATGAAATTTTCATGTTTCAATTAACATTTTAATAATTTATTTCATATAGTATAATGTTTTCTATTTTATACAAGAACTCTAAAAGACTAATTTTCCTTAACCCATGAAAACAAGTACCATGGATTTCACCATAATCCAGGAGTACATGTAATAATAAATTTACAACTCCTAATTTTTAAAGAAACCATAAATAAAATATCATTCAACTGTATGATGCTAAATAGTTGTTTATATGGAAGTAATGAGTAACTGAATTTAAAAAACATAAATCACCACAAATCAGATTGATTATGAAATTAATTTAGGAATCAAATAAAATATAGACCTTAGTCAATGAATATAATAGAATAATTTCATAAAAACCTATGTTAGTATTCTATACCTTGAAAAAATGAAAACGAATCTTAAATGAAGGTACGATCGACTTGGAACTAACAAGAATAATATTGAAGAACAATAGAATAAAAGTAGAAAATGAGGATAGATCATCATGGATGGGGAAGAAAATGGAATACCACTCATAATTTTCACAATGGGAGTCAGATGGTAAGAAGAAGAGGAGGCCGCATCAATTAATTTGGGTGATGGATACACTAACATTTTTAAAAAATATTTAGTCTAAAAAATTATATAACAATGGTTTTAAAAAACTATTGGTATTAAAATATATATACCAATGTTTTCCATGAACTTTTGGGACAACCTTTTATATCTAAATTTACTCCAAAATTTTCCTTGAACCGTTGGTGTAGTGTTTAACTATACCAACATTTTTGAAAAAAAACATTTTTATAGGGTTTTTTAAGGTTCCTATACCAATGGTTTTAAAAAACCATTCGTATAGATTATGTATAAACAACCTATCCCAAAGGTTTTGAAAACCATTGGTATAAACCTAGGGGTATAGCCCTAGTTTCCAGTATTCAATGTCCTAGAGTATCCATGCCATTGAAATTATCATAACAGTTCCCAACTATGATGAGAATCATTAAGTGATATGATGATATTGTTAAAATTAAACCATGTTCTCATATGAAATCATCTGATAGGAAATAGATTTTTTATACTATTAGATTTGAGTACTTATTAGTATATGGAACATCTCATGAATTTATCACTTGTAAATATCCAATATTTAAGATTATGTGGATTGAACAACCAATACGAAATCTAAATGTTTTCATTTCATTAGTTATTCCTATATGAGAACATGTTTAATAATACTTTAACTTTAATATTATTAATAATACATATCATGACTCACATACTTCAGTTTTCTGAAAAAGAATGTAACACTATATGGGCACCTGTACTTTTCGATACCTCATTTTAGATTAATATTCATTATATAACATTACAAAACTTGTTAATACCATAAAGCTCTTGTGTATTTTGATATTGGGTACACTATATTATTAATTCATGAAAGAACATCAACATCTCACATAAATGTTATCCCATATAGTACTCTTTTTAGACTCATTCTACAAAAAACCATTATTAATAACTTGGGGAAGGGAAATATAAGAAAGGGTGAGATTCGATTCTCATTAATGTTAATCATGGAAGATATAAAAGAGAACTTAAGCATTACATGATCATAAGGGTATGACAACATGAGATTAACATTTGAAAACCATACCCTACATATTATAGATCATAATATTGAATCAAGGAATAAATCTTGGCAGTTCATAAGAAATGAATCATAAAGTAACTAAATAACATGGGCCATGAGAGCATAAAATTGGTATAATAAATAAATTTTTGCCACACACACAAGAATATAAAATAATTTCCTTAGTCAAGGATCATTTCCAAAACAGATAAATTGGACTAGGTTCACTTTACATACCATCATATCTATAATAAAATTACACTCCCAAAACTATCTCAATGAATTAGTCTCAATCCCAATTCCATCATATAATTAGTCAAGGTTCACTCCCAATACTTTCATAGTACATATAGTCCCTTACTGAACTGAGTTCACTCCGAATTATTGTCCTTATTATCTCATGAGATATCCATCTTTACCCAATTCATTGGAGGAATATTTAATTCTTATCCCACCCATCACATAATGAAAATCATACTCATGTGTGAAAAAAATAAAAAAACATACATCATAGAATAACCCATGTAAAGGGAATAGGTTTTATAAAAATTTCATTATTTAATCATACCATAACCCAGGAAAGTAAATAGGCTTCATATGGATTTCATCATAACTTAGTTAACCCATGGGAAAGAAATGAGTTTCAATTAATCATAGTTAAATCATAACCATAATAATATATACAAAGAATAAAAGTGGGTGGTATTATTGGATTATATTCCTATTAAATCATAAGTAACATCGAAGTGTGTTTTTATTGATGAAAAATTCCTTTAAAAGATATTTGGAACATTTCATGTGGAAAATACCATTTCCAGATTAAAATGACTTATTATTTAAAATATAATTTTTTTTCCAAATATTAAGGAAAATATTTTATTTTAAAAATAACCTTGTAAAATTTTAAATTATTCATCAAATCATTGAGCGGACTTGAAGGTGTGAAATTTTTTTCTTTCCATGTACGCTAAAATCAAGATTACTTTCATAGTTTTGATAAAAAGTAAAAAGTTACCCATTTTGAAAATGAAAAGAATATTCCATTTAATTTTTTTTAAAATTTAAAATTGGGTAAAAATGATTTTAAAAACTATTTGGATTATAATAAAAACATTTTCAGAAAACATAGACATGAAAGAAAAAGAATTTTCGACCAAACATTGAAATAATGTCAGATTTTATCAAAAATATTATTTCAATATATTGATTTATTAAAGAGAGGAAAATGATATAAAATCATTTAATCTATATAATTAACTTGAATATAATTAAATCCTGGATTTTTTTGAGAGGTATATCAAAACAAATCACCCTCGAAAACTTAATCACAAACAATCTCAGTGAACAATTAGATTATAACATAAAACCCTTACCACATTGGTAAATTTTAAATCATAATCTCATGAAATTTAGAACCTTATATGGATGATTAAATCCCCACAATATTTATTTTAATCCTTATAAATGTAATTTATGGTAAATATATACACTACACAAAAGAAACAAGTAGTGAATATGATATGTGTCTCATATTAATAAAAGTGTGACAAAAATACTTTACCCCAAGTTTATATTACTTTAAAATATCTATAAAATCGTTAATAATAATTTTAATTTTTTTATAATTCTGTACTATAATAATTCATATACTTATAGTATCATATATTTTCTATTTAGAACATTTTATCTCCCATGTATTAATAACTACGTATTAAAATCCTTGTTTCTGGGTGTTAATTGTTTGATATTTTCATGATCATTTTTTTTAATTAGATGTAGTCCTTGTAATTTGATCATGGTTCCATCATATATAGAATTTTAATGAAGATATGCAGGTATATTCTCCCACTATACTACTTGACACCCTCACTGTTAGTTAGTTTCCTTCATCATATGGGGCAGGCATCCTCCATCATATGTAGCGACATTCCTGGGGTATTATATATACTAATGGTGCAAGCACTTATTGGGGGTAGGACCTAGTAAAATTTTATTAGAGGTTTTTTAGTATTATTATTTTTAAAAGGTACAAAAATAGAATAAGAATGTGTCGAGACATGTTATGGAGATTTTTCTTGGGACTAACCAACCCATGTTTGAATAAAGTCTATATTATCTAGGACTAAATTTCTATTTATTTTATTCAATTATATAATTGATCTAATTTAATTTAAATTTCATTTATTGAAGCCCTTATTGTGGATTTTTTGTGTTAATAGTGGGATAATGGTTAACTCTAAAATCATGTAGTGGCTATTGGGTAGCATTTTGGAAGACTCTAGTAAACCTATTCATACTAGTTGGTATGCAAAAAAGACTATTGAATCCTCTATAAACCTAATATAGGGGTATGAGGTACCCAATAATGGTTAACCATGTATATGGTGGGTCTATGTTGTACTTTCTTAGTGAGGATAAGGGGAACTTTTAGGCCCCCTATTTTTTTCCCACAAATGGTTTTACTATAGTTTTTGGATAAATTAGAGGAATAATACCCAATACCACATTTAGTCTTCCACCTATTGCATTTATTGATATGAGGGAGTTATTTCTTAACACATATGGGTGTGTTCCTTCACCTTCCCCTGTTTATATCCCCCTCATTTTCCTCATACTAATTGATAGAATATCTATATAGGTTTTTATGGAATATTCCATTAGAACACAAAAAAATTATTTTAGGTGAATTGGTATTTTTGGTGTAATATATTGAGGATGTAAAAGGAGTACAAATGCTACATGTTTCTTAAAATATTAATAGATTTATGTCATTGGGTGGATTTTGTAGGGAATTTTTCTATTTGTCTAGAAATTTGAGATTTTTAGCATGGTGGTTAATTGTAATTTTGGTTATATGAATTCCAGAATCAGGGAATGAGTATTTTATATTATATTTTATGAGTTTTCAAATTTCAATATTTCTATGTGAGTTTTCAACAATATTTTTTATTCTATTAAATTATTAAATTCACTATATTTTGTTTATAATTAGTTTTTGTGGTCTTGAGGCCTCTTATATGAGATAATGAGACATATGATGCTTGATATGATCTTAAATTAGGAATTAACTAGAGTAGATCATATATGGATACTCCAATATCTAGGAATATGGTCCATTTAATAATTAATTATATAATTGAACAAATATGCATTTATTTTTTCTTGGTCCCTTAATACACCCTAAGAGGGGTGAATTAGAGTTAAAAAAATTATTCATTTCTTTATAAAATATTGGATCTTATATTTTAATTGGAAAAGACAATGTGAGTATGACTATTAAACATTAATAAATATATAACTGTAAAGATAATGTGAATGGAATTTAACTTGGTTCACCCAAAAAAGGGAAACTCCAAGTAGTATATATCAATTATGTGTTGATATGTAAAATAACTAAGATTTAACTAGTATGTTATTACAACATTATAAATATATTTTAACTCATCCATGTTCTATAACCTATTCCTCTCTTTCACACACTGCTTTTCAAATGGAAAAAAATGCAGATATGACATAGTGGTCAATGTTATAAAAATTTCAAAAAATGTATGTAACACAAATCAATAGGGGTGTTATTTTATAATGCTCTAATTTTTCATTTCAAAGTCATTAAGATTATACATTCAATGATCTTTTTATATTACATTTCATTAATAAATATCAATTTGATTGCACTCCTATAATTTTTGATAATCAATAGCCTGCTATTTTATGTAGTATGTTTCATATTCTCTGTTTTGAATAACATAAATCATCTTATCCAGAATATTTTGAATGTAAAATCTGATATTCAAACTGTAATAACAAACCATATTCTCCTCCTTTAATTTTTTACATTATATCATCTCCCAAATATATAATGTCTATATTATATCTCCCCCTTTTCATTAACACTCATTAAAAAAATTTATCCTATAATAATACTAAAATATTAGATATAGAATTAGGTATAATTTATAGAGGGGTAAGTATGAATATTCTAGTTTGAAAAAATTGGTTAAAATCCAAGGTTCAACCAATATCTTTCATATATAAGAGCAACTAATGGTTTCGTGAATATATTGGCTACATGCTCCTAAGTTCCAATGAATTCTAGTCTTACTACATATTTCACCACTATATCCATTATGAAATGATATTGTATCTCAATATTCTTCATGTGATAATGTTTAATATGATTTTTGTATAATCCAGTAGCACTTCTTTGTTTTGTGGTGCCTCAATACGACAAATGAGGTGGTCAAATTGGGTAAAAAAGCTACATTTTATATAAAAAATAGATCTTATTGGTTTTTTGTCAATGAAATAATCAATACTATCATTAAAACTAACCAAATTCAGAAATTTAAATATCATTAACATGAAAATTTTTACTTGGTTCAACTATAAAAGGATACGGTATGGGGTACATAACAACAATGTGTTTATATGACAATTAATTGCTACTTTACTACTATAGGATTTCATATTTAGGAATATACCACTAATAATCAATGGTCCATTAATCCTTTATATCACCCACACATTCATTTTTAAGAGGTAAAAATAAAGATAGGACATGCAGTTTGATTTGATAAATATTTTATAAAAAATAAGTTACTCCAATCAACAGGGGTGTTCTTTTATAGTTCTCTACTTTTTCATTTACATATCATCAATAATATGCACAAAAGGTTCTTATTTTATTAATTTTTTTTCATATATTTAAATATAGTAAAATTAAACTAATTATTGAACTTAAAAATCTAGCTATTCTCTATTCTATATATGTTATCCTATATATCTTATAACAAAAATTCCCTTAACCAGATTAATTTAAATGTCAAATTTATAATTCAAACTATAATAACTATCTAACCTTGTATATTTCAATAATATCCTTTAGATCATATCCCAATCATTTTTAATCCATATAATTTGAATATGGATGTTTATGATGTCAATGTAATAGCCAAACCCATCAGAAATGGCCACATTAGAAATTATGTTTGAATTTAGAAAACCAATTTTACCATGCATAATACCATGTGCAGTGTGACCAAGTATTTATAACTCATCTATTTACCTATTATTGTGTTAGCTATAACATTGAAAAACCTTTCTTATTTTAAAATCCATTGACTTGCCCTATATTTAATAGTCTAAAAAATCAGTGGTATGGACAACTGTACACAAAATGTGGTGGTATAAAAAATTTTCAATGAAAAATGATGTTGTAATAAAAATGTCAGGAAGTAGAATTTACCTCTAATATGAATGCTTATTTAATAAATAAACAATGAAAAATATCAATTGTATAGTCAAATTTTTGAAGCTGCTAACATGATCCTAAATTATTAGTGTTTTCAGTTATATCCAAAGAACAAAATGCAGTGGTATAAAATTTTGTAAATGAACAAGGATGTTGCAATAAAAATGAGAGGAAGTAGAATTTACCTCTAAGATGAATACTTATTAATTAAATAAACAATGCAAAAGATCAATTTTTTTGTCAATTTGTTGAGGATATTGATATAAGAATAAGTGATTAGTTTAAAAAGAATAAAAAATCAAGTATAATAAAGTTCATACCTAGATGACAGAGTTGGGGGTAGGGAGGAGGATGCTGGGATGGGACATTGTAGGAGCCGAGGGGAAGTTGAAGCAGAGGTGAAGGCCAGGAGGAGATGGAGGTGAGAGGGGAAGTTTCTAGAAGAGAGGGAGCTGATAGGGGGGACGTCACTGGATCTGGGGGCAGGGAGGTAGAGGTTGAGACGTTAAGACTGAGGTGAAGGCTGGGAGGTCAAGGTCGGAAGTGGGCGCCGAGACGGGAGGTAGATTTCAGGGAGGGGAGGAGAGGGACGAGATGTGGTGGTCAAATGGCTTGGAGGTGGAGGTCATTGAGGGGATGAGAGGGTTGGGAGGTGGAGGTCAGATGGTCGGGACACGGTGTTCGGGGAGGAGAGGAGAGGGCTGGGATTCAGAGGTCAGGGAAGCGAGGGTTCAAGTGGGGAGCATGATGGAAGAGTGAAGGAGGATTGTGCGTGATGGAAGAGGTAGGAGGAGCACGATGGAAGAGAGGAATTGGGGATTTATTACCCACGATTCTAATAAAATCATGAGAATAAATAATAAAAAAACACATATCTGAAGTACCCTAGACCACCCTGAGAGGGGTGAGGTGAATCAGGGTGTTAAATTTTTCTCTACATTATCGGATCTTGTTCCCACATTGGTAGGAACTTGTTTAAATTTATATGATGGATATGTGCAGTAATTAAAACATTCACATGCATAAGGTCAGCACAATACTTTTTACTTGGTTCACCCCTAAGGGATACATCCAAGAAGCATACACCGATATGTTGTCTGGCATACCTAATTCTACTATTCTTCACTAGTTTTGGATTAAAAAGGTTTGGGTGTAGTCACTCTTTCATAGGCTCACTACCTAAATATTCAGGGATAACTCACTTCTTCCATCGGGTCACTCCCGTTGACTCCCCCTGGATCACTGCCTTGGGTGAAGTCCCACTTAGTTTATAGATGTGAAGGTCTCTTCAACAGATTGGAATTGAAGTCTTTGTCTCAGTCCAGCATGAGACACTACTTTCATTTAAGTCTTGGATTGATGCACTTGAAATCACTGAACACGGAAACTGGATACTCAAAGCATCATCATAATTGTACTTCCTGAATAATTCACAATCTTTAGTGGGGCACAATCTATTATTCATCTTCTTCTTCTCTTCCATTAATTCCCAATATCAACACCTATGTGTATTAGTATACTTCCTTATTTCAATACAGATCTGTTTTTAGTTGCACGTATCATTCTTCTTCTCTTTGTAAATCAGAACGAGTGTTTTAAGCACCAGTCATGTGTGTGTGGTGCTACTTCTCTTCATAAAACTGAATGGTTCACAATACTTCCTTCCTTTTGAATCCGTTTTGAGAGTTCTAAGAACCTATAAAAGGCCTACGATACCCATATATTTTTCACACAACCTTCCAGGTGTCTTGAGCGTAAAATTCAAGACTTGCACATAAAAACATCTTTTGGCGTGAAAAAGTATTTTCACGCAACTCTTCTTTTTCACGCAGAACTACCCTTTGTCGTGCAACAATTTGTTTTTTTCGCAACACTTCTTCTTTACATGAACCACTCTATACTTCAATTTTTCTGTGCATCAAAGCTCATGATTTGTTTAGTGTTGATCCTTATCGAATGATGGGGGTCACCTCTTATTTATAGGCATCACTGACCCCTGCACATAAAACCCACCGTGTAGCGCCAAACCTCTCATTTTGTGCACAAAGGCTTTTCACGCATGAACTGTTTTCTACGCACAAATCCATATTTTTCACAAAGATCATGCCTTTTCCATTTTTTGATGTTTAGATCTCAAAACACCAATTGCGTGAAAAATTGTAAACTGCATTCCATATTGCCTAAAAAACCAATCTTCCACGTAGCTTTCTTTTTTGTGCACTTTGCCCAGTTTTTCTCACAATCTATGCCTTTTCCAAATTTTTATGTTCTAATCCTGAAACATCAATTGCGCATAAAAACCCCATTAAACTTATCACACAACTTTTTTTTACCAAAAACATGTGTCTTTCATCTTTTGATATATGCTTCGGCCATAACCTTCATGATTCTCTTATGTGATTTGGATTCTTTAAGAAATCTCATCTTCTTTCATCCCATACTCCACTATTGTGTTATATATCCTTCTATAGATAAGCTTTAGCAATGTAAGAGTTTCCATGGAATGTACTATAGATTCCCTACCCTCCACCAGCATCATTCCTTCTAATCAAAACTGTATATGAATGGCAGCAACTTTACCCCTTTTTCTTTATAAGGATTTCATCATAAGTTCTCTTGACTTATGATATTTGTTAAATACAAACTAGCAAAGCATCATCTATTTTAGATACAATGTGAAATTCATGGCCATCTCAAAATGCGAAACCTTCCACAAACTTTGTTCTTCTTCAAACACCATTACCTACTTCGTGAAAATCATATGATTTTATTTTTCATGTATAATCTTGCATGGTTCTCATGAAATCATGAAGAATTTCATGGTATTCATCAAATACTTATTCTTCTTCAATCATCCTCAGATAGATGATACCTCACCATTCCTCAATTTCATTGGAGTTATTCTTGATCTCCTTCATTTTGATCTTCATTTACAACAATTGACAACAAATAAAACCTTATACACAAAGTAGTACCAACAATATCCCCATGTTTTTTCTAAACGATGGGGATAGATGCATGGGAAAAAAAACCCACACTCTAGTAGTGTTTGAGTACTTCATTGTTCATTACTTCGTTTTTCATATAACCTGCTGTATACATTCACTGAAAATTAGGCACAAATATTTGGGTGGTTACCTACTGAGATTCTTCTTACACCCTCTTTGGATCATTCTTTTGGTCTCAAAAATATTATATTGTTGTAGGTAAAGATAACGGTAAGTTCCCTTCCACTTCAGGTACTTGATTATTGTGGAGCTGGAGAGCATGGGACGATGATGAGGCTTACGATGTTGCTGGGGTTTACTTTTTTATTTTGTACTTTGGTATAGTATTTTTTTTCTAGTATTGTGACTTGTTTGGCTTCTTTCCTGGACATGTGTGACATGCATCATTTATATATGTGCTCTAGTTATTTATTTTATTCCAATCTTCTTCTGTTTACTTATTGTACTGTATTACTGCTTCTGCTACTGTTTATTATTTGTTATTCTATTGTGCCTACTCTTCCAATAAGGGAATCATTTCCCCAATATCATACAAAAGGTCCTCACTACTATTCGGAAACCTATGGCATTCGGGGAAATGTGGTTGAGGCCATGTGACCAATCCGGTATGGGGCACCTTTGGGCAACATCCAGAATCGGGGCGTTACAAAGTGGTATTAATGGAAATTATTTTCTTCTTTGACTTACTATTTGGAGACTATATATAGGGATAGGAAAGAAAACATAGTTGGTAATAAGTTATGCACAGGAGTAGCTAACATGTGTATAGGGAAAAACCAATATGCCTCGAATATTGGAATTTTTCTAGTTTTTGAATTGTTACAGTTGATTTGATTTCACCATTAGGTGATTCTCATGATTTTTTATGTTATCATTGATATAATTGAGGTTCCATTTCTATTTAAACCCAATGAGATGAGGGTATTCTATCTCATGCATCATATAGGCACCTTCTAGATATCACATTTCATGCATTCTCATCATGCAATTTTGGGTACATTACCGATTTCATGTTGTTGTGATAGATGTTGTGCAAGATATTTATGTTGTTCTAATAGATTCCCCGATATAATACCTACTATTTGATAGAGTATTACTAATATTTAAAGTTTATTTTGAATGAGAGATAAACATTGGTCCCTGAGGTGTTATGGGCCCTCATGGATCAGAATTTGGTGGATCATGTAATTAGTTGCACTATTATACTTGTGATATATATGAATATGATGCCAAGGTCTAATTCATGGAGATTATGTCCCCCCATGGATCATAATTTGGAACTTTAATATTTATTTTAGTGTTTTTATGGGGTTACATAGTAGTTTTTGAGGATTACTACCTGGAAACACCCAGAATACACAGTGTGTAATGATGAATACACTCCATGTATCTTTCTGTTTAGGAAGGAAAAGTTTTTCTTAAGTACACACCGTGTACTATATGTACACGATGTGTAATACTTGACCGTGTGACTAACTGTGTGGGTAGATACATGGGGTTGGGAAATATTTGGTGGAACACACCGTGTACTGGACGTACATGCCATGTTGTAGAGACCATGTGTCCAGCCATGTGACTAATGACCTAGATAGATGAAACTTAGGTAGTACACGCTGTGTAGAGTCAACTGTGTATTTGGCCGTGTGACCAATGACACGGGTCAGTGAAATCCTTCTATTACATGTCGTGTTTGGAATAAATAGACCGTGTATATTTGCTCTAAGAGAACCATGAGGGTTTAGCAGTGTAGTGGAACTCGGGCAGGGGGAATGATTCAAGTGCACACCATGTTAAAGGAGAACATGTCGTGTGTATAGGCTGTTACACAACTAGAGTTGGTTGAAGAACATTCCCATGTAAAGGCTTAAGGTAACATGTCGTGTAGGGGTCATACACACCATGTGACCATGTTTTAAAAAACATGAATGTTTTCTTTATCTTGTTCTTTTCTTGCTCTTTTAAGTTTTAGTCTTTGATAGTCTTGAACTAAGGTGTGTTATTGACCTTGCAGAGTCATGCCACCAAGATATCCTCCGATTGTGCATCAGATAAAAGGAAATGATCAGACACCAGACATAGTAGATTAAGGACTACAAGAAGACCCTCCCATTGTGTCTGTCTTGGAACCAGCCATCATTCTAGATATAGGTGCTGATGCATAATTACGAGAATGATTCATCTGGATGATGCAGACCATCCAGGGAGCACCACATCCTACCCCGTCCATGGAAGTGTTGTTGTGGGTTTTTTCAGTAGCAGTATCCTCCCACTTTCTCAGGGGATGGAGGACCTCAGGCTACAGAGTCATAGTTAGAATCCATGTTGTCTATCTTTAAGCATCTTGAGGAACCTCTAGAGAGGAGGGTTAATCTTGCTACATATATTCTTTGGGATTCCAACAAGAGATGGTGGTATGTGATATCAAAGGTAGGACACCAGCGGATTATGGATTGGGATGATTTCCATTAGACTTTATATGACTACTTTTACCCGTATACTTTGAGGGCAGATCGAGCCTGAGAGTTTATATGTTTGGAGCAGTGTACTCTATCATTCATTGAGTATTCTTCTCTCTTCACAGAGCTACAATGCTTCACACCCATTCTGGAGGGTGATGAGTTATTTCTTACAAGGAAGGTTGAAGATGTTCTCTGACATGACATTTGATCCCATGTGAATATCTTTAAGTTTACTTCCATATCCTCCATAGTCAACCAGACACTGATCACATAGAGCAACCTGATGGATTTTGGAGTTGTGGGACAGGGTGGTTCAGCGTCCAAAGTCAGTACCCTTCCGACTGACAACAGGAAGAGAAATAGGAAGTCGATGCATAAAGATCAGAGTAGGCAGGACACTCTTTTAGGTAGAAATGTGGCATGCTACCAGTGCCTAAGGAGCAGTCTTACTAGGCCACATTGCCCAAGAGACCCAATTGAGTGCCAATCTTTTGGCAAGATGGGTCATCTTCAACTTTTCTGTCAATTTTTATCACCAGCAGCTAGTGATAATGAATCTTCTATGACTCCAAATTCAGGAGAAAGACCACCAGTTTCTCTTCAGTCGATGAACTGGAGTTCGTTCAGCCGTTCGACCTGAGGTTGAGGACATGGCCGCAGTGGTCAGACATAGGGTTTTTGATAGCCACCGGGTGGATCATCTTAGGGATCACAGATTGCATCATAGGGCTACGGCATAGGTCAGACTTTTGCACTAAAGCAGACCCAGTAAGAGCAGGATCTTATACCCTCTACGGTTAGAGGTACTATTTTGGTTAGCTCAGTTTTAGCTTCTGCTCTTTTCAACATAGGTTATTCCCATTGTTTCATAGTTGTGTATGTTGTGGAGATACTTGGGCTCTGTATCTTTTCTTCTGCTGATATCTTAAACCTAGAAAATTTTTTGGGGAGTAGAACAACTAGTATATATCATTTCTAGGAGTTCCCTCTTGAGGTTGGTAGGTGTCACTTCTTGTAGGACCTTTATGACTTATAGATTATGGAATATGACTTCTTTCTCGGAATGGACTGGTTAGTTCCCTTCCAGGATGTTGTCGATTTCTACCATCATAGGGTGAGTTTCACATCACCAGAAAGAGGTTTGTTTCTACATAAGGGTGAATGGGATTTCTAGGCGAGAAGAGGGGGACTTGAGTATCATGGGTTGGGAGGAGTTATAGCCCATATTGGTAGTTTTTATCTCGATGACAAGAGGAGATCACAGATGGGCTTTCCTCTAGTGGAATATTGTTTTTGGGATGTCTTTCTAGATGAGTTTTTAGCTTTACCTCCAAAGAGAGGGGTATATTTATCTATTGGTCTTGTCCTAGGAGCAAAATTGGTGTCCATTACTTTTTATAGGAAGGGTACACCCGAGTTACTGGAGCTCAAGAAGTGGTTAGAGGAGTTACAGGAAAGGGGATTCTTCTAACCCAGTACTTCTTCTTGGGGTTCGCCTATCCATTTTATGAATAAGGTAGATGGTACCCTCAGAATTTTTGTGTATTATTGGAATCTGAACCAGTTGATGGTCAAGAACCGATATCCCTTTCCAAGGATTGATGATATCTTTGATCATTTCCAAGGAGACCAAATGTTTTCAAAGATGGAATTGTGATCTGATTATCATCAGTTTTGCATTAGACCATCTAATATACCTCTTATATCCTTCTAGAGTCGGTATTATCTATACGAGTATGTGGTTATGTTGTTCAGTCTCACGAACGCGCATGATGTTTTTTTGGAACTGATGAACCGAGTATTCCATCCATACTTATACACCTTTGTGGTGGTTTTTGTGGATGATATCTTGGTGTACTCTCAAACTCTACACGACCATGCTACCCATCTTGAGATCGTTTTGAGTACAATGAGAGAGCAGAAGTTATATGATAATCATTGAAAATTACACTTTTGGATAGACCAGATTAATTTCTTGATTCATTTTATCTCTAAGATAGGAGTATCTATAGACCTAGAAAAATTGAGAGCTGTAGTTTCCTAGGATCAACCGAAGAACGTATTTGAGGTACGATTTTTTTGGGGATGGATGGTTACTACAAATGCTTTATACAAGTCTTCTCATGCTTAGAAGTTACACTGATGTGCCTTACTAAGAAGGGTGAAAAGTAATTGTGGATGGATTTCTATAATTTAGTCTTTCAAGAGCAGAAAGGAATGTTGGATTCACCACCGATTCTGATTTTTCTAGAGTCGGGAAAGAGCTACACTGTTAACTATGATGCATCAGGTATCAGAATGGAAGAAGTTATTATGCAGGGGGAAGTAGTCATTGTGTATTGACATGTGCCTGTCGTGGGGAGTGGAAAAAACAAATATTACCTAAGTTAAAATTCAGTAGAGTGGTTATCCTAGGTTGTCTCCGGAGAGGAGTGCACAACAATTAAGCTGTCACCTTAAAATAAGAGAAAGAAGTGATGATGTTTTTAGAAATTGATTGATTTTGAAAAGAAAAGAGTGAAGGAAAAAGGTTTAAGAAAAGGATTGAGAACAAATTGATAAAATAAGTAATTGAAAGTATTATATGAGAAGGGTGATTAGGTCAGGGTCGGTTCTCCATTTTTAATTCTATCATAGTTTCAATTTATCCAATTCTCTTATGCTAAATCGATAAAAGTGAGATTCCTCAATCAATTCATCTCACTCCTTTGGTGAAATAGAAATAGTAAGAATAAACCTCAAAAAAATCTTATCTTGGTCTACTCTCCTTCTAATATGTGATAGAGTTGTAGCAAATATCCCCAATTATCTTAGACAATTCCCAATTGGGCTTTGTTTATCCCAAACAATCCAGAATATGAACTACCCCTCTCACACGTACCGACGATCGCCAAGCACTTAACCACTAAGACCTGATCTATTCCATCGTGTATAGACCAGAACCTAGTGGAGGGATAAATTGATCATTTACCAAAGCAATAACAATAACAGAATCTAAAATCAAAATGCAATCGTACATGATAATAAAAACCGTTAAAAGAAATTGAAATCAATTTCGCAGAAGAGAGAAAGGATTTTAAAACATATAGTGCATGAAATCAAGGGTTACAAAATGGAAAACCTCCCCTTCCCCAATCACACAGAATTTTACCCTACCATGGTAAGGGTAATTGTGACTAAGTGGAAAGGATAACACAATACAATACTAAGAAGTGTAAAACAAAGAAAAGAAAGAACATAAATTTGATCCTCCAGAATCTGTCCTCCAGAAGTTTTCCTCTGTTTCACCTACCAGCCGGCCGAAACTCACTGAGGTACCTTCTTATAGAATGTTGTAAATGAAGTTTTATATCTACTCTAAAAATTTCAGAGCCATTGGACAGGTGTAATGAATGATATGGCCGAATTAATTACCATTACGTTTCTGGCCGCCAAACACTGTTTCACCCACTCCACTTGGACGCACCAAAAGGATGCATTAATGAGATCAATAATTTATGAAATTTAATGTGAACCGTCCTTTTGAAGTCCTATGTCTACACCAGCTCGAATAATCTCATTCTAAGGTAGGATGAAGGATATATTACATATTTAATGAATTGGGGTCCATTCTGCCTTCCAAACTGATTTATCCACTTGATTGAATTTTCTGTACCATTGGGTTTTGAATTGGGTCTTGGTCTAGAAGGAACATTTTAAGACCACAAGTATAGGAATCCTAAAAAAAGATTCACTAAAATTGGTCCCATATTATAAATGTTATGCCCGAAAAACAGAAGCTATATAAAACTGACAATTTTACAGAATTACCCCATTTTCACATTTAAGCCCAAAATACACCAAAAACACATAAATGATGCAAATACACTCACATTTAATAATTGGGAGGGATTAAATCATTGAAAAGAATATAAATAATAATGAAAATATTAACTCTATCAATTCCCCCACACTTATCACTTGGACTCCTGGACAAGTCAGAATCAAAATAAATTCAAAGTAAATTCAAAACACATATCCATGAGATCCACCAATTTGAAAACAAGAAACAAAATATATCATGCCTCCTCAAAATCTATTATTTCATGTTATTAATTTAGGATAATTCAATAAATTTACTCTTCATTTCTACTTCCATTCACACAAAACACTTACCTAACTTTCATTATCTCTCATTACACAAATTTCAATTTTTTAGCAATGTCTTTCTCATCCAAACTCATACAAGGGTCACCATAGGCTTGATAAATTCCTACATCTCCACCCGATTTGAGTCAAAGACATATGTTTATCATGAGGACTTGTTAAGTATGTTCTGTGGATTTAGTTTGGTAGGATTTATATGTGAAAATTCTGAGGCTGAATGAAGAGGGATTGACTCTTTTTGAAGCAAAATTGCATTACTCTAATTTTCACAAAAGTATGGTCTTCTCTTCACCCCCCTTAGTAGAAAATAAACTATTTCTTCATGGAATATCAAGAAATGTTCACACAGATCATCATTTAAGCATCAAAAATTTCAATCTTCTCAAATATAATATTTCTTGAAAGCTCCAGAAAAGGCACAACTTCCTTTTTACATTAAAAGCTCCAGAAAGGCACAACTTCTCTCATCATGAAAGCTCCAGAAAAGGCGCAGCTTTCAGCTAGATGTTTTTTTTCAGCAGCAATAACATCTCTTCAACATTTTTTTCACCCAATTTATCCCCAAAAAAGGTAGTACAATACAAAACATATTCCCCCCACACTTATGTTCAAATAGATCATGCAATTTTACTTGAAGAGCAGGTTGGATATGGAATATTGGCTTGTAATGTGGCTAACCTAACAGGATGTTCATGGCTTCTACGGGATACAAGGATTAAATGTTCAAGGTAGGCCATTATGAAAGGGATTATCTTGAAAAGTGGGCTTTCAAACCAAAGAAATTCCAGAATCATTCAAAACACAAGTACCTCAAACACTCAAGTTTTGATAGGAATAAATCAAATTCTGGTTAAATCAAGCATGATTTGGTTCTCTCAAGAAGTGAGGTGAATGTAAAGAATATTAAAATAATAGGTTTAGAATCCTCATGGGAATGTGATTTAAAATATAAAGACAGTGATATGTGGCATGGGATTCAAAAAAACAGAGTATTTTTTCATGAAATTCCCAAAGAATTGCACTTGAAACAATGTCATTTTCAGCATTCATTTAAGCTCAGTTTCAAGGAATAAATTATTTCACTCATGGAGATGGGTTTCAAAAATAACAATGATAATCATTTTATCTCAAAACATTCAAAAACACACAAAAATTGAAAAATAAACACACAAAATTTTAAACACTCACGTGTTTTTTTAACAAATAGGAAAACAAACAACACATAAAAATCCGACACTACAAAGGTTCCCTCCCCCACACTTAAATGATGCAGTGTCCACAATGCATTAAAATGTATTTAACATGTAAGAATATTGGAAATTGAATCACAACAATCATGAAAATATAAAGTAGAGGTACGACCTGACTTATTGGTAGTGCAATGTTGAGTTAAGCTCCTAAGTGCGACGCATATAAAAACCTAAAAATAAAGGTTGATAATAAAAACATAATAAAATTATTGAAAATAAAGAAAATATAAATAGAATGAGAATATAAGGATAGATCTTGGTTTTATCCCCCAAGTGGGCCCTGGGTTTTGACTGCCTCCAGATGGGCAGTTTCAGTTGGTTATCCCCAATCCGATGGTGGGCGAAGTTTCATTAATATGAACCACCAGAAATTCTTCTTTCCATCATGAAATTCTTCCTTTTTGTTGAGGACTATAGGGATATGGTACACCAAATCCACCCCCATGAAAATGAGATAAAATATTCATGGTGGGGTTAGGAAAAATAATGAGTCCTCTTTATTGGTTTCAAATTTCACAACTTCATCTTTTTCCTCCAACGGTTCCTTAAGGTATGTTTCAAAGTAAGCATCTTATGTCTCTTTTTCCTCAAGAAAGTCCACTTGTATATCATCTTGAACTCCTTCCAATAAATTATCACCATGTTCGGGGAGCTCTAGGTGTTCCTCTTCAGGTGTATCTTCTTCTTTTTCCTCATCCACCAAGGCAATACATTTTTTGTCCAAATCTGAAATTTTCAAGCAAGGGATGGTGATACTCAATTCAGATTCTATATAATCAGAATGAAAAGAGTTAAGAAAAATATTATCTCCCTTAATTAGCTTGACTTCAATTTCTTCTTCAGTATGAGGTTTCTCTTGTAGTTTAATTTCACAAGATAGAGGTAGGTATTTAGGCTCCTCCATATTTTCTTCAAATTCCACCACTTTGGTGGTGTCTTCCTTCAATGATTCTGAATCTTCTACTTTGTAAAGAATATGTGGATCAAGTAGTTCTTCACACACATTCCATAATTCATCCAAATCTTTTTTCTCTCCCACATGTAGCTCAATAGGTAATTCTTCCTTCTTGTCCTCTCCGGGTTCATTCATAGGTTCTGGTTTTTCCATAATTGCACGGACATATTCAAATGCAAGTTCTACTTTGTTCTCTAGTATTGCTATGTCATTTTTAAGTTCTTGAATCTGAACTATATCATAACCAGACTCATCTATTTTTGCTAAATTTGGGTTGTTGTTACATGAATTAAAGAAATAATCATTTGAAAACGTCATGTAAAAATATTTTGTTATGTTTTTTTTTGAATGGTGTTAAACATTTATAATGAAATTGTGGAACTACCTCCCCGGAAACGGCACCAAGTTTTGACACGTGCCTGTCATGGGGTGTGGAAAAAAAAAATATTACCTAAGTTAAAATGCAGTAGAGTGGTTATCCTAGGTTGTCTCCGGAGAGGAGTGCACAACAATTAAGCTGTCACCTTAAAATAAGAGAAAGAAGTGATAATGTTTTTAGAAATTGATTGATTTTGAAAAGACAAGAGTGAAGGAAAAAGGTTTAAGAAAAGGATTGAGAACAAATTTATAAAATAAGTAATTGAAAGTATTATATGAGAAGGGTGATTAGGTCAGGGTCGGTTCTCTATTTATAATTCTATCATAGTTTCGATTTATCCAATTCTCTTCTGCTAAATCGATAAAAGTGAGATTCCTCAATAAATTCATCTCACTCCTTTGGTGAAATATAAATAGTAAGAATAAACCTCAAAAAAATCTTATCTTGGTCTAATCTCCTTCCAATATGTGATAGAGTTGTAGAAAATACGCCCAATTAGCTTAGAAAATTCCCAATAGGGCTTTGTTTATCCCAAACAATCAAGAATATGAACTACCCCTCTCACACGTACCGAAGATCGCCAAGCACTTAACCACTAAGCCATGATCTATTCTATCGTGTATAGACCAGAACCTAGTGGAGGGAGAAATTGATAATTTACCAAAGAAATAGCAATAACGGAATCTAAAATCAAAATACAATCGTACATGATAATAAAAACCGTTAAAATAAATTGAAATCGATTTCGCAGAAGAGAGAAAGCATTTTAAAACATATAGTGCATGAAATCAAGGGTTACAAAATGGAAAACCTCCCATTCCCAAATCACACATAATTTTACCCCACCATGGTAAGGGTAATTGTAACTAAGGTGAAAGAAGAACACATTACAAGACTAAGAAGTGTAAAACAAAGAAAAGAAAGAACAAAAATTTGATCCTCCAGAATATGTCCTCCATAAGTTTGCCTCTGTTCTTCCCACCAGCCGGCCGAAAATCACTGATTTCCCTTCTTATAGAATGTTGTAAATGACGTTTTCTATCGAACCTAAAAATTTGAGAGTCATTAGACAGGTGTAAAAAAGATATGGGAGAATCAATGACCATTACTTTTCTGGACGCCAAACACTGTTTCACCCACTACACTTGGACGCTCCAAAAGGATGCATTAATGAGCTCAATAATTTATGAACTTTAATGTGAACCGTCTTTTTGAAGTCCTCTGTCGACACCATCTCGAATCACCACATTCTAAGGTTGGATGAAGGATATATTCCATATTTAATGAAGTGGGGTCCATTCTTCCTTCCAAACTGATTTCTCCCCTAGATTGAATTTTCTGTACCATTGGGTTTTGAAATGGGTCTTGGTCCAAAAGGAACATTTTAAGACCATAAGTATAGGAATCCTAAAAAAAGATTCACTTAAATCGGACCCATATTATAAAAGTTATACCCGAAAAACAAAAGCGATATAAAATTGACAATTTTACATAATTACCCCATTTTCACATTTAAGCCCAAAATACACCAAAAACACATAAATGATGCAAATACACTCACATTGAATAATTGGGAGGGATTAAATCATTGAAAAACATATAAATAATAAAGAAAATATTAAATCTATCAATTCCCCCACACTTATCACTTGGACTCCTGGACAAGTCAGAATCAAAATAAATTCAAAGTAAATTCAAAACACATATCCATGAGATCCACCAATTTGAAAACAAGAAACAAAATATATCATGCCTCCTAAAAATCTATTATTTCATGTTCTTAATTTAGGATAATTTAATAAATTTACTCTTCATTTCTCCTCCCATGCACACAAAACACTTACCTAACTTTCATTATCTCTCATTACAAAAATTTTAATTTTTTAGCAATGTCTTTCTCATCCAAACTCATACAAGGGTCACCATAGGCTTGATAAATTCCTACATCTCCACCCGATGTGAGTCAAAGATATATGTTTATCATGAGGATTTTTTAAGTTTGTTATGTGGCTTTAGGTTGGTAGGATTTATATGTGAGAATTTTGAGGCTGAATGAAGAGAGATTGGCTCTTTTTGAAGCAAAATTGCATTACTCTAATTTTCACAAAAGTATGGTCTTCTCTTCACTCCCCTTTGTAGAAAATAAACTCTTTCTTCATGGAATATCAAGGAATGTTCACACCGATCATCATTTAAGCATAAAAATTTCAATCTTATCAAATATAATATTTCATGAAAGCTCCAGAAAAGGCACAACTTCCTTTTTACATTAGAAGCTCCAGAAAGACACAACTTCTCTCATCATGAAAGCTCCAGAAAAGGCACAGCTTTCAGCTAGATGTTTTTTTTTCAGCAGCAATAATATCTCTTCAAAAAAAATTTCACCCAAAGTATCCCTAAAATAGGTAGTACAATACAAAACATATTCCCCCCACACTTATGTTCAAATAGATCAGGCAATTTTACTTCAAGAGCAGGTTGGATACAGAATATTGGATGGTAATGTGGCTAACCTAACAGGATGTTCATGGCTTCTATGGGATACAAGGATTAAATGTTCAAGGTATGCCATTATGAAAGGGATTATCTTGAAAAGGGGGCTTTCAAACCAAATAAATGCCTCAATCATTTAAAACACAAGTACCTCAAACCCTCAAGTTTTGACAGGAATAAATCAAATTATGGTTAAATCAAGCATGATTTGGTTATCTCAAGAAGTGAGGGGAATGTAAAGAATATGAAAATAATAGGTTTATAATCTTCATGGGAATGTGATTTAAAATATAAATATAGTGATATGTGGAATGAGATTCAAAAAAACAGAGTATTTTTTCATGAAATTCCCAAAGAATTGCACTTGAAACAATGTCATTTTCAGCTTTCATTTAAGCTCAGTTTCAATGAATAAATTATTTCACTCATGGAGATGGGTTTCAAAAATAACAATTATTATCATTTTAGATCAAAATATTCAAAAACACACAAAAATTGAAAAATAAACACACAAAATTGTAAACACTCACGTGTTTTTTTTAACAAATAGGAAAACAAACAACACATAAAAATCCGACACTACAAAGGTTCCCTCCCCCACAATTAAATGATGCAGTGTCCACAATGAATTCAAATGTATTTAACATTTAATAATATTGAAAATTTAATCACAACAATCATGAAAATATAAAGGAGAGGTATGACCTGACTTATTGGTAGTGAAATGTTGAGTTAAGCTCCTAAGTGCGACGCATAAAAAAACCTAAAAATAAAGGTTGATAATAAAAACATAATTAATTTATTGAAAATAAAGAAAATATAAATAGAATTAGAATATAAGGATAGATCTTGGTTTTATCCCCCAAGTGGGCCCTGGGTTTTGACTGCCTCCAGATGGGAAGTTTCGGTTGGTTATCCCCAATCTGATGGTGGGTGAAGTTTCATTAATATGAACCACTAGAACTTCTTCTTTCCATCTTGAACTTCTTCCTTTTTGTTGAGGACTACAGGGATATGGTACACCAAATCCAACCCCATGAAAATGAGATAAAATATGCATGGTGGGGTTAGGATAAATAATGAGTCTTCTTTATTGGTTTCCAATTTCACAACTTCATCATTGTCCTCCAACGGTTCCTCAAGGTATGTTTCAAAGTAAGCAACTTGTGTCTCTTTTTCCTCAAGAAAGTCCACTTGGATCTCATCTTGAACTCCTTCCAATAAATTATCACCATGTTCGGGGAGCTCTAGGTGTTCCTCTTCAGGTGTATCTTCTTCTTTTTCCTCATCCACCAAGGCAATACATTTTTTTTCCAAATCTGAAAATTTCAAGCAAGGGATGGTGATACTCAATTCAGATTCTATATAATCAGAATGAAAAGAGTTAAGAAAAATATTATCTCCCTTAAGTAGCTTGAATTAAATTTCTTCTTCAGTATGAGGTTTCTCTTGTAGTTTAATTTCTCAAGATAGATGTAGGTATTTAGGCTCCTCTATCTTTTCTTCAAATTCCACCACTTTGGCAGTTTCTTCCTTCAATGGTTCTGAATCTTCTAATTTGTAAAGAATATGTGGATCAAGTAGTTCTTAACACTCAATCCAGAATTCATCCAAATATTTTTTCTCTCCCACATGTTTCTCAATAGGTAATTATTCCTTCTTGTCCTCCCCGGGTTCATTCATAGGTTCTGGTTTTTCCATCATTGCACGGACATATTCAAATGCAAGTTCTACTTTGTTCTCTAGTATTGCTATGTCATTTTGAAGTTTTTGCATCTGAACTATATCATAACCATCCTCATTGATTTTTGCTAAATTTGGGTAGTTTTTACATTAATTAAAGAATTAATCATTTGAAAACATCATGTAAAAATATTTTGTTATGTTTTTTTTGAAAGGTGTTAAATATTTATAATGATTGGGGAACTACCTCCCCGGAAACGGCGCCAAGTTTTGACACGTGCCTATCGTGGGGTGTGGAAAAAACAAATATTACCTAAGTTAAAATGCAATAGAGTGGTTATCCTAGGTTTTCTCCGGATAGGAGTGCACAACAATTAAGCTGTAACGTTAAAATAAGAGAAAGAAGTGATGATGTTTTTAGAAATTGATTGATTTTGAAAAGACAAGAGTGAAGGAAAAAGGATTAAGAAAAGGATTGAGAAGAAATTGATAAAATAAGTAATTGAAAGTATTATATGAGAAGGGTGATTAGGTTAGGGTCGGTTCTCCATTTGTAATTCTATCATAGTTTCAATTTATCCAATTCTCTTCGGCTAAATCGATAAAAGTGAGATTCCTCAATCAATTCATCTCACTCCTTTGGTGAAATAGAAATAGTAAGAATAAACCTCAACAAAATCTTATCTTGGTCTACTCTCCTTCCAATATGTGATAGACTTGTAGAAAATACCCCAATTAGCTTAGACAATTCCCAATCGGGCTTTGTTTATCCCAAATAATCAAGAATATGAACTACCCCTCTCACACGTACCGACGATCGACAAGCACTTAACCACTAAGCCCTGATCTATTCCATCATGTATAGACCAGAACCTAGTGGAGGGATAAATTGATCCTTTACCAAAGAAATAGCAATAACAGAATCTTAAATCAAAATACAATCGTACATGATAATAAAAACCGTTAAAAGAAATTGAAATCGATTTCGCAGAAGAGAGAAAGGATTTTAAAACATATAGTGCATGAAATCAAGGGTTACAAAATGGAAAACCTCCCCTTCCCAAATCACACATAATTTTACCCCACCATGGTAAGGGTTATTGTGACTAAGGCGAAAGAAGAACACATTACAAGACTAAGAAGTGTAAAACAAAGAAAAGAAAGAACAGAAGTTTGATCCTCTAGAATCTGTCCTCCATACGTTTGTCTCTGTTCTTCCCACCAGCCGGCCGAAAATCACTGATGTCCTTTCTTATCGAATTTTGTAAATGAAGTTTTCTATCGACCCTAAAAATTTGAGAGTCATTGGACAGGTGTAAAGAAAGATATGGGCAAATGAATGACCATTACTTTTCTGGACGCCAAACACTGTTTCACCCCCTCCACTTGGACGCACCAAAAGGATGCATTAATGAGCTCAATAATTTATTAAATTTACTGTGAACCGTACTTTTGAAGTTCTCTGTCGACACCAGCTCTAATCACCTCATTCTAAGGTCGGATGAAGGATATATTCTATATTTAATGAAGTAGGGTTCATTCTGCCTTCCAAACTGATTTCTCCACTTGATTGAATTTTCTGTACCATTGGGTTTTGAATTGGGTCTTGGTCCAGAAGGAACATTTTAAGACCACAAGTATAGGAATCCTAAAAAAAGATTCATTTAAATTGGACCCATATTATAAAAGTTATTCCCGAAAAACAGAAGCTATATAAAACTGACAATTTTACAGAATTACCCCATTTTCACATTTAAGCCCAAATATACCAAAAACACACAAATGATGCAAATACACTCAAATTGAATAATCGGGAGGGATTCAATCATTGAAAAACATATAAATAATAATAAAAATATTAACTCTATCAATTCCCCCACACTTATCACTTGGACTCCTGGACAAGTCAGAATCAAAATAAATTCAAAGTAAATTCAAAACACATATCCATGAGATCCACCAATTTGAAAACAAGAAACAAAATATATCATGCCTCCTCAAAATCAATTATTTCATGTTCTTAATTTAGGATAATTCAATAAATTTACTCTTCATTTCTCCTCCCATGCACACAAAACACTTACCTAAATTTCATTATCTCTCATTACACAAATTTCAATTTTTTAGCAATATCTTTCTCATCCAAACTCATACAAGGGTCACCATAGGCTTGATAAATTCCTACATCTCCACCCGATGTGATTCAAAGACATATGTTTATCATTAGGAATTGTTAAGATTGTTTTGTGGCTTTATGTTGGTATGATTTATATGTGAAAATTCTGAGGCTGAATAAAGAGGGATTGGCTCTTTTTGAAGCAAAATTGCATTACTCTAATTTTCACAAAAGTATGGTCTTCTCTTCACTACCCTTAGTAGAAAATAAACTCTTTTTTAATGGAATATCAAGGAATGTTCACACAGATCATCATTTAAGCATAAAAAATTTCAATCTTCTCAAATATAATATTTCTTGAAAGCTCCAGAAAAGGCACAACTTCCTTTTTACATTAGAAGCTCCAGAAAGGCACAACTTCTCTCATCATGAAAGCTCCAGAAAAGGCACAGATTTCAGCTAGATGTTTTTTTCAGCAGCAATAACATCTCTTCAACATTTTTTTTACCCAATGTATCCCCAAAAATGGTATTACAATACAAAACATATTCCCACCACACTTATGTTCATATAGATCATGCAATTTTACTTCAAGAGCATGTTGGATAGGAAATATTGGCTTGTAATGTGGCTAACCAAACAAGATGTTCATGGCTTCTATGGGATACAAGGATTAAATGTTCAAGGTAGGCCATTATGAAAGGGATTATATTGAAAATGGGGATTTCAAACCAAAGAAATGCCTCAATCATTTAAAACACAAGTACCTCAAACCCTCAAGTTTTGACAGGAATAAATCAAATTCTGGTTAAATCAAGCATGATTTGGTTCTCACAAGAAGTGAGGTGAATGTAAAGAATATGAAAATAATAGGTTTATAATCCTCACAGGAATGTGATTTAAAATATAAAGACAGTGATATGTGGCATGAGATTCAAAAAAACAGAGTATTTTTTCATGAAATTCCCAAAGAATTGCACTTGAAACAATGTCATTTTCAGCATTCATTTAAGCTCAGTTTCAAGGAATAAATTATTTCACTCATTGAGATGGGTTTAAAAAATAACAATGATAATAATTTTAGCTCAAAACATTCAAAAACACACAAAAATTTAAAAATAAACACACAAAATTTTAAACACTCACGTGTTTTTTTAACAAATAGGAAAACAAACAACACATAAAAATCTGACACTACAAAGGTTCCCTCCCCCAAACATAAATGATACACTGTCCACAATGCATTCAAATGTATTTATAATGTAAGAATATTGGAAATTGAATCACAACAATCATGAAAATATAAAGGAGAGGTACGACCTGACTTATTGGTAGTGCAATGTTGAGTTAAGCTCCTAAGCGCGACGCATATAAAAACCTACAAATAAAGGTTGATAATAAAAACATAATAAATTTATTGAAAATAAAGAAAATATAAATAGAATGAGAATAGAAGGATAGATCTTGGTTTCATCCCCCAAGTGGGCCCTGGGTTTTGACTGCCTACAGATGGGCTGTTTCAGTTGGTTATCCCCAATCCGATGGTGGGTGAAGTTTCATTAATATGAACCACCCGAACTTCTTCTTTCCATCTTGAACTTCTTCCTTTTCGTTGAGAACTATAGGGATATGGTACACCAAATCCACCCCCATGAAAATTAGATAAAATATGCATGGTGGGGTTAGGATAAATAATGAGTCCTCTTTATTGGTTTCCAATTTCACAACTTCATCTTTGTCCTCCAACGGTTCCTCAAGGTATGTTTCAAAGTAAGAATATTTTGTCACTTTTTCCTCAAGAAAGTCCACTTGGATCTCATCTTGAACTCCTTACAATAAATTATCACCATGTTCGGGGAGCTCTAGGTGTTCCTCTTCAGGTGTATCTTCTTCTTTTTCCTCATCCACCAAGGCAATACATTTTTTGTCCAAATATGAAAATTTCAAGCAAGGGATGGTGATACTCAATTCAGATTCTTTATAATCAGAATGAAAAGAGTAAAGAAAAATATTATCTCCCTTAAGTAGCTTGACTTCAATTTCTTCTTCAGTATGAGGTTTCTCTTGTAGTTGAATTTCACAAGATAGAGGTAGGTATTTAGGCTCCTCCATCTTTTCTTCAAATTCCACCACTTTGGCAGTGTCTTCCTTCAATGGTTCTGAATCTTCTACTTTGTAAAGAATATGTGGATCAAGTAGTTCTTCACACTCATTCCAGAATTCATCCAAATCTTTTTTCTCTCCCACATGTAGCTCAATAGGTAATTCTTCCTTCTTGTCCTGCCCGGGTTCATTCATTGGTTCTGGTTTTTCCATCATTGCACAGACATATTCAAATGCAAGTTCTACTTTGTTCTCTAGTATTGCTATGTCATTTTTAAGTTCTTGCATCTGAACTATATCATAACCAGCCTCATCTATTTTTGCTAAATTTGGGTAGTTGTTACACGAATTAAAGAAATAATCATTTGAAAACATCATGTAAAAATATTTTGTTATGTTTTTTTGAAAGGTGTTAAATATTTATAATGAAATTGTGGAACTACCTCCCCGGCAATGGAGCCAAGTTTTGACACGTGCCTGTCGTGGGGTGTGGAAAAAACAAATATTACCTAAGTTCAAATGCAGTAGAGTGGTTTTCCTAGGTTGTCTCCTGAGAGGAGTGCACAACAATTAAGCTGTCACCTTAAAATAAGAGAAAGAAGTGATGCCATTTTTAGAAATTGATTGATTTTGAAAAGTCAAGAGTGAAGGAAAAAGGTTTAAGAAAAGTATTGAGAAAAAATTGATAAAATAAGTAATTTAAAGTATTATATGAGAAGGGTGATTAGGTTAGGGTCGGTTCTCCATTTGTAATTCTATCATAGTTTCGATTTATCCAATTCTCTTCTTCTAAATCGATAAAAGTGAGATTCCTCAATCAATTCATCTCACTCCTTTGGTGAAATAGAAATAGTAAGAATAAACGTCAAAAAAAATATTATCTTGGTCTACTATCCTTCCAATATGTGATAGAGTTGTAGCAAATACCCCCAATTAGCTTAGACAATTCCCAATCGGGCTTCGTTTATCCCAAACAATCAAGAATATGAACTACCCCTCTCACACGTACCGACGATCGCCAAACACATAACCACTAAGCCCTGATCTATTCCATCGTGTATAGACCAGAACCTAGTGGAGGGAGAAATTGATCATTTACCAAAGAAATAGCAATAACAGAATCTAAAATCAAAATACAATCGTACATGATAATAAAAACCGTTAAAAGAAATTGAAATCGATTTCGCAGAAGAGAGAAAGGATTTTAAAACATATAGTGCATGAAATCAAGGGTTACAAAATGGAAAACCTCCCCTTACCCAATCAAACAGAATTTTACCCCACCATGGTAAGGGTAATTGTGACTAAGGGGAAAGAAGAACACATTACAAGACTAAGAAGTGTAAAACAAATAAAAGAATGAACAGAAATTTGATCCTCCAGAATCTGTCTTCCATAAGTTTGCCTCTGTTCTGCCTACCATCCGGCCAAAACTCACTGACGTCCCTTATTATAGAATGTTGGAAATGACGTTTTCTATCGACCCTAAAAATTTGAGAGTCATTGGACAGGTGTAAAGAATGATATGGCCGAATCAATGACCATTACTTTTCTGGCAGCCAAACACTATTTCACCCACTCCACTTGGACGCGCCAAAAGGATGCATTAATGAGCTCAATAATTTATGAAATTTAATGTGAACCGTAATTTTGAAGTCCTCTATTGACACCAGCTCGAATCACCTCATTATAAGGTCGGCTGAAGGATATATTCCATATTTAATGAAGTGGGGTCCATTCTGCCTTCCAAACTGATTTCTCCAATTGATTGAATTTTCTGTACCATTGGGTTTTGAATTGGGTCTTGGTCCAGAAGGAACATTTTAAAACCACAAGTATAGGAATACTAAAAGAATGATTCACTTAAATTGGACCCATATTATAAAAGTTATTCCCGAAAAACAGAAGCTACATAAAACTGACAATTTTACAGAATTACCCCATTTTCACATTTAAGTCCAAAATACATCAAAAACACATAAATTATGCAAATACACTCACATTGAATAATTGGGAGGGATTAAATCATTGAAAAACATATAAATAATAATGAAAATATTAACTCTATCAATTCCCCCCCACTTATCACTTGGACTCCTGGATAAGTCAGAATCAAAATAAATTCAAAGTAAATTCAAAACACATATCCATGAGATCCACCAATTTGAAAACAAGAAACAAAATATATCATGCCTCCTAAAAATCTATTATTTCATGTTCTTAATTTAGGATAATTCAATAAATTTACTCTTTATTTCTCCTCCCATGCACACAAAACACTTACCTAACTTTCATTATCTCTCAATACACAAATTTCAATTTTTTAGCAATGTATTTCACATCCAAACTCATACAAGGGTCACCATAGGCTTGATAAATTCTTACATCTCCACCTGATTTGAGTCAAAGACATATGTTTATCATGAGGACTTGTTAAGGTTGTTCTGTGGCTTTATGTTGGTAGGATTTATATGTGAAAATTCTGAGGTTGAATGAAGAGGGATTGGCTCTTTTTGAAGCAAAATTGCATTACTCTAATTTTCACAAAAGTATGGTCTTCTCTTCACTCCCCTTAGTAGAAAATAAACTCTTTCTTCATGGAATATCAAGGAATGTTCACACAGATCATCATTTAAGAATCAAAAATTTCAATCTTCTCAAATATAATATTTCTTGAAAGCTCCAGAAAAGTCACAGCTTCCTTTTTACATTAGAAGCTCCAGAAAGGCACACCTTCTCTCATCATGAAAGCTCCAGAAAAGGCACAGCTTTCAGCTAGATGTTTTTTTCAGCAGCAATAACATCTCTTCAACATTGTTTTCACCCAAAGTATCCCTAAAAAAGGTAGTACAATACAAAACATATTCCCCCCACACTTATGTTCAAATAGATCATGCAATTTTACTTCATGAGCAGGTTGGATAGGGAATATTGGCTTGTAATGTGGCTAACCTAACAGGATGTTCATGGATTCTATGGGAAACAAGGATTAAATGTTCAAGGTAGGCCATTATGAAAGGGATTATCTTGAAAAGGGGGCTTTCAAACCAAAGAAATGCCTCAATAATTTAAAACACAAGTACCTCAAACCCTCAAGTTTTGACAGGAATAAATCAAATTCTGGTTAAATCAAGCATGATTTGGTTCTCTCAATAAGTGAGGTGAATGTAAAGAATATGAAAATAATAGGTTTAGAATCCTCATGGGAATGTGATTTAAAATATAAGGACAGTGATATGTGGCATGGGATTCAAAAAAACAGAGTATTTTTTCATGAAATTCCCAAAGAATTGCACTTGAAACAATGTCATTTTCAGCATTCATTTAGGCTCAGTTTCAAGGAATAAATTATTTCACTCATGGAGATGGGTTTGAAAAATAACAATGATAATAATTTTAGCTCAAAAGATTAAAAAACACACAAAAATTGAAAAATAAACACACAAAATTTTAAACACTCACGTGTTTTTTTAACAAATAGAAAAACAAACAACACATAAAAATCCGACACTACAAAGGTTCCCTCCCCCACACTTAAATGATGCAGTGTCCAAAATTCATTCAAATGTTTTTAACATTTAAGAATATTGGAAATTGAATCACAACAATCATGAAAATATAAAGGAGAGGTACGACCTGACTTATTGGTAGTGCAATGTTGAGTTGAGCTCCTAAGTGCGATGCATATAAAAACCTAAAAATAAAGGTTGATAATAAAAACATAATAAATTTATTGAAAATAAAGAAAATATAAATAGAATGAGAATAGAAGGATAGATCTTTGTTTTATCCCTCAAGTGGGCCCTGGGTTTTGACTGCCTCCAGATGGGCAGTTTCAGTTGGTTATCCCCAATCCGATGGTGGGTGAAGTTTCATTAATATGAACCACCAGAACTTCTTCTTTCCATCTTGAACTTCTTCCTTTTTTTTGAGGACTACAGGGATATGGTACAACAAATCCACCCCCATGAAAATGAGATAAAATATGCATGGTGGGGTTAGGATAAATAATGAGTCCTCTTTATTGGTTTCCAATTTCACAACTTCATCTTTGTCCTCCAACGGTTCCTCAAGGTATGTTTCAAAGTAAGCATCTTGTGTCTCTTTTTCCTCAAGAAAGTCCACTTGGATCTCATCTTGAACTCCTTTTAATAAATTATTACCATGTTCGGGGAGCTCTAGGTGTTCCTCTTCAGGTGTATCTTCTTTTTTTTCCTCATCCACCAAGGCAATACATTTTTTGTCCAAATCTGAAAATTTCAAGAAAGGGATGGTGATACTCAATTCAGATTCTATATAATCAGAATGAAAAGAGTTAAGAAAAATATTATCTCCCTTAAGTAGCTTAAATTAAATTTCTTCTTCAGTATGAGGTTTCTCTTGTAGTTGAATTTCACAAGATAGAGGTAGGTATTTAGGCTCCTCTATCTTTTCTTCAAATTCCACCACTTTGGCGATGTCTTCCTTAAATGGTTCTGAATCTTCTACTTTGTAAAGAATATGTGGATCAATTAGTTCTTCACACTCATTCCAGAATTCATCAAAATCTTTTTTCTCTCCCACATGTAGCTCAATAGGTAATTCTTCCTTCTTGTCCTCCTCAGGTTCATTCATAGGTTCTGGGTTTTCCATCATTGCACGAACATATTCAAATGCAAGTTCTACTTTGTTCTCTAGTATTGCTATGTCATTTTTAAGTTCTTCAATCTGAACTATATCATAACCATACTCATTGATTTTTGATAAATGTGGGTAGTTGTTACATGAATTAAAGAAATAATCATTTGAAAACATCATGTAAAAATATTTTGTTATGTTTTTTTGAAAGGTGTTAAATATTTATAATGAAATTGTGGCACTACCTCCTCAGCAACGTTGCCATGTTTTGACACGTGCATATTGTGGGGTGTGGAAAAAACAAATATTACCTAAGTTATAATGCAGTAGAGTAGTTATCCTAGGTTGTCTCCGGAGAGGAGTGCACAACAATTAAGCTGTCACCTTAAAATAAGAGAGAGAAGTGATGATGTTTTTAGAAATTGATTGATTTTGAAAAGACAAGAGTGAAGGAAAAAGGTTTAATAAATGGATTGAGAACAAATTGATAAAATAATTAATTGAAAGTATTATATGAGAAGGGTGATTAAGTCAGGGTCGGTTCTCCATTTTTAATTCTATCAAAGTTTCGATTTATCCAATTCTCTTCTACTAAATCGATAAAAGTGAGATTCCTCAATCAATTCATCTCACTCCTTTGGTGAAATAGAAATAGTAAGAATAATGCTCAAAATAATCTTATCTTGGTCTACTCTCCTTCCAATATGTGATATAGTTGTAGAAAATACCCCCAATTAGCTTAGACAATTCCCAATCGGGCTTTGTTTATCCCAAACAATCAAGAATATGAACTACCCCTCTCACACGTACCGACGATCGCCAAGCAATTAACCACTAAGCCCTGATCTATTCCATCGCGTATAGACCAGAACCTAGTGGAGGGAGAAATTGATCATTTACCAAATAAATATCAATAACATAATCTAAAATCAAAAATAAAATCGTACATGATAATAAAAACCGTTAAAAGAAATTGAAATCGATTTCGCAGAAGAGAGAAAGGATTTTAAAACATATAGTGCATGAAATCAAGGGTTACAAAATGGAAAACCCCCCTTCCCCAATCACACATAATTTTACCCCACCATGGTAAGGGTAATTGTGACTAATGGGAAATAATAACACATTACAAGACTAAGAAGTGTAAAACAAAGAAAAGAAAGAACATAAATTTGATCCTCCAGAATCTGACCTCCAGAAGTTTTCCTCTGTTCTGCCCACCATCCGGCCGAAACTCACTGAAGTAACTTCTTATAGAATTTTGGAAATGAAGTTTTATATCTACCCTAACAATTTTAGAGTCATTGGAAAGGTGTAAAAAAATGATATTGCCAAATCAATGACCATTACTTTTCTGGCCGCCAAACACTATTTCACCCACTCCACTTGGACGCGCCAAACGGATGCATTAATGAGCTAAATAATTTATGAAATTTAATGTGAACCGTCATTTTGAAGTCCTCTATCGACACCAGCTCGAATCACCTCATTATAAGGTAGGATGAAGGAGATATTCCGTATTCAATGAAGTGGGGTCCATTCTGCCTTTCAAACTGATTTCTCCACTTGATTGAATTTTTTGTACCATTGCGTTTCGAATTGGGTCTTGGTCCAGAAGGAAAATTTTAAGAACACAAGTATAGGAATCCTAAAAAAAATATTCACTTAAATTGGACCCATATTATAAAAGTTATTCCCGAAAAGCTGAAGCTATATAGAACTGACAATTTTACAGAATTACCCCATTTTCATATTTAAGCCCAAAATACACCAAAAACACATAAATGATGCAAATACACTCACATTGAATAATTGGGAGGGATTAAATCATTGAAAAACATATAAATAATAATGAAAATATTAACTCTATAAATTCCCCGACACTTATCACTTGGACTCCTGGACAAGTCAGAATCAAAATAAATTCAAAGTAAATTCAAAACACATATCCATGAGATCCACCAATTTGAAAACAAGAAACAAAATATATCATGCCTCCTCAAAATCTATTATTTCATGTTCTTAATTTAGGATCATTCAATAAATTTACTCTTTATTTCTCCTCCCATGCACACAAAACACTTACCTAACTTTCATTATCTCTCATTACACAAATTTCAATTTTTTAGCAATGTCTTTCTCATCCAAACTCATACAAGGGTCACTGGAGGCTTGATAAATTCCTACATCTCCACCCGATGTGAGTCAAAGACATATGTTTATAATGAGGACTTGTTAAGGTTGTTCTGTGACTTATTTTGGTAGGAGTTATATGTGAAAATTCTTAGTCTGAATGAAGAGGGATTGGATCTTTTTGAAGCAAAATTGCATTACTCTAATTTTCACAAAAGTATGGTCTTCTCTTCACTCCCCTTAGTAGAAAATAAACTCTTTCTTCATGGAATATCAAGAAATGTTCACAGAGATCATCATTTCAGCATAAAACATTTCAATATTCTCAAATATAATATTTCTTGAAAGCTCCAGAAAAGGCACAACTTCCTTTTTACATTAGAAGATCCAGAAAGGCACAACTTCTCTCATCATGAAAGCTCCAGAAAAGGCACAACTTTCAGCTAGATGTTTTATTTTTCAGCAGCAATAACATCTCTTCAAAAAAAATTCACCCAAAGTATCCCCAAAAAAGGTAGTACAATACAAAACATATTCCCTCCACACTTATGTTCAAATAGATGATGCAATTTTACTTCAAGAGCAGGTTGGATAGGCAATATTGGCTTGTAATGTGGCTAACCTAACAGAATGTTCAGGGATTCTATGGGATACAAGGATTAAATTTTCAATGAAGGCCATTATGAAAGGGATTATCTTGAAAAGGGGGCTTTCAAACCAAATAAATGCCTCAATCATTTAAAACACAAGTACCTCAAACCCTCAAGTTTTGACAGGAATAAATCAAATTCTGGTTAAATCAAGCATGATTTGGTTCTCTCAAGAAGTGAGGTGAATGTAAAGAATATGAAAATAATAGGTTTAGAATCCTCACGGGAATGTGATTTAAAATATAATGATAGTGATATGTGGCTTGGGATTCAAAAAAATAGAGTATTTTTTCATGAAATTCCCAAAGAATTGCACTTGAAACAATGTCATTTTCAGCATTCATTTAAGCTCAGTTTCAAGGAATAAATTATTTCACTCATGGAGATGGGTTTAAAAAATAACAAAGATAATCATTTTAGCTCAAAGGATTCAAAAACACACAAAAATTGAAAAATAAACACACAAAATTTTAAACACTCATGTGTTTTTTTAAACAAATAGGAAAACAAACAACACATAAAAATCCGACACTACAAAGGTTCCCTCCCCCACGCTTAAATGATACAGTGTCCACAATGCATTCAAATGTATTTAACATGTAATAATATTGGAAATTGAATCACAACAATCATGAAAATATAAAGGAGAGGTACGACCTGACTTATTGGTAGTGCAATGTTGAGTTAAGCTCATAAGTGCGACGCATATAAAAACCTACAAATAAAGGTTGATAATAAAAACATAATAAATTTATTGAAAATAAAGAAAATATAAATAGAATGAGAATAGAAGGATAGATCTTGGTTTTATCCCCCAAGTGAGCCCTGGGTTTTGACTGCCTGCAGATGGGTAGTTTCAGTTGGTTATCCCCAATCCGATGGTGGGTGAAGTTTCATTAATATGAACCACCAGAACTTCTTCTTTCCATCTTTAACTTATTCCTTTTTGTTGAGGACTACAGGGATATGGTACACCAAATCCACCCCCATTAAAATGAGATAAAATATGCATGGTGGGGTTAGGATAAATAATGAGTCCTCTTTATTGGTTTCCAATTTCACAACTTCATCTTTGTCCTCCAACAGTTACTCAAGGTATGTTTCAAAGTAAGCATCTTGTGTCTCTTTTTCCTCAAGAAAGTCCACTTGGATCTCATCTTGAACTCCTTCCAATAAATTATCACCATGTTCGGCGAGCTCTAGGTGTTCCTCTTCAGGTGTATCTTCTTCTTTTTCCTCATCCACCAAGGCAATACATTTTTTGTCCAAATCTGAAAATTTCAAGCAAGGGATGGTGATACTCAATTCAGATTCTATATAATCAGAATGAAAAGAGTTAAGAAAAATATTATCTCAATTAAGTAGCTTGAATTCAATTTCTTCTTCAGTATGAGGTTTCTCTTGTAGTTTAATTTCACAAGATAGAGGTAGGTATTTAGGCTCCTCCATCTTTTCTTCAAATTCCACCACTTTGGCGGTGTCTTCCTTCAATGGTTTGAATCTTCTACTTTGTAAAGAATATGTGGATCAATTAGTTCTTCACACTCATTCCAGAATTCATCCAAATCTTTTTTCTCTCCCACATGTAGCTCAATAGGTAATTCTTCCTTCTTGTCCTCCTCGGGTTCATTCATAGGTTCTGGTTTTTCCATCATTACACGGACATATTCAAATGCAAGTTATACTTTGTTCTCTAGTATTGCTATGTCATTTTAAGTTCTTGCATCTGAACTATATAATAACCAGCCTTATTGATTTTTTATAAATTTGGGTAGCTGTTACATGAATTAAAGAAATAATCATTTGAAAAAATCATGTAAAAATATTTTGTTATGTTTTTTTGAAAGGTGTTAAATATTTATAATGAAATTGTGGCACTACCTCCCCGACAAAGGAGCCATGTTTTGACACATGCCTGTCGTGGGGTGTGGCAAAAACAAATATTACCTATGTTAAAATGCAGTAGAGTGGTTATCCTAGGTTGTCTCTGGAGAGGAGTGCACAACTATTCAGCTGTCACCTTAAAATAAGAGAAAGAAGTGATGATGTTTTTAGAAATTGATTGATTTTGAAAAGACAAGAGTGAAGGAAAAAGGTTTAAGAAAAGGATTGAGAAAAAATTGATAAAATAAGTAATTGAAAGTATTATATGAGAAAGTTTATTAGGTCAGGGTTGGTTCTCCATTTGTAATTCTATCATAGTTTCGATTTATCCAATTCTTTTCTGCTAAATCGATAAAAGTGAGATTCCTCAATCAATTCATCTCACTCCTTTGGTGAAATAGAAATAGTAAGAATAAACCTCAAAAAAATCTTATCTTGGTCTACTATCCTTCCAAAATGTGATAGAGTTGTAGCAAATACCCCCAATTAGCTTAGACAATTCCCAACCGGGCTTTGTTTATCCCAAATAATCAAGAATATGAACTACCCCTCTCACACGTACCGACGATCGCCAAGCACTTAACCACTAAGCCCTGATCTATGCCATCATGTATAGACTAGAACCTAGTGGAAGGAGAAATTGATCATTTACCAATGAAATAGCAATAACAGAATCTAAAATCAAAATACAATCGTACATGATAATAAAAACCGTTAAAAGAAATTGAAATCGATTTCGCAGAAGAGAGAAAGGATTTTAAAACATATAGTGCATGGAATCAAGGGTTACAAAATGGAAAACCTCCCCTTCCCCAATCACACAGAATTTTATCCCACCATGGTAAGGGTAATTGTGACTAAGGGGAAATAAGAACACATTACAAGACTAAGAAGTGTAAAACAAAGAAAAGAAAGAACAGAAATTTGATCCTCCAGAATCTGTCCTCCATAATTTTTCCTCTGTTCTGCCCAACAGCTAGCCGAAACTCACTGATGTCCCTTCTTAAAGAATGTTGGAAATGACGTTTTCTATCGACCTTAAAAATTTGAAAGTCATTGGACAGGTTTAAAGAGATATATGTCCGAATCAATGACCATTACTTTTTTGGCCACCAAACACTGTTTCACCCACTCCACTTGGACGCGCAAAAAGGTTGCATCAATGAGCTCAATAATTTATGAAATTTAACGTGAACCGTCCGTTTGAAGTCCTCTATCGACACCAGCTCGAATCACCTCATTATAAGGTCGGATGAAGGAGATATTCGATATTTAATGAAGTGGGGTCCATTCTTCCTTCCAAACCGATTTTTCCACTTGATTTAATTTTCTGTACCATTGGGTTTCGAATTGGGTCTTGGTCCAGAAGGAAAATTTTAATACCACAAGTATAGGAATCCTAAAAAAAATATTCACTTAAATTGGACCCATATTATAAAAGTTATGCCCACAAAAACAGAAGCTATATAAAACTAACAATTTTACAGAATTACCCCATTTTCACATTTAAGCCCAAAATACACCAAAAACATATAAATGATGCAAATACACTCACATTGAATAATTGGAAGGAATTAAATAATTGAAAAACATATAAATAATAATGAAAATATTAACTCTATCATGTATGGGTCTTGGTATTTGAGGCCACAAGAGATGAATTACCTGACGCACGATCTTGAGTTGGTTGCGGTTCTGCATTCTTTGCACTGTTAAAGACATTACCTTATGGGAGGGAATTTTTGTGGTGTACATTGACCAGAAAATTCTCAAGTATATCTTTACCCAGTTTGACCTGAACTTGAGACAATGAAGGTGGGTTGAGTACCTTCAATCCTTTGAATTTGAGATTACCTAAACGCCTGGGAAAGGTAATGTAGTGGTTGATGCGTTGATCAGGAGGACTCAGATACAGGAAATTCAAGAGGACAATAGTGAGTGGGAACTTATTGATTTATTCTATAAGATGAATTTGGAGGTTCATGACAAGTAGGGAAATCATTTATTTCTTCTATAGTTGATACCTCTACACTACATGATCAAGTGATAATGAAGAAACTATCAAATTATGGAGGCCTAGTTCTATGAGAGAGTGTGTCAGGAAAGGACCCAATTCATGGATGGACCTTATGGGAGGATGAGATCTTGAACTTCCATAGATGCGTATTAGTGTCAACAAAAATACGCGAGGAGCTGATGCGGGATTTTCATTCTTCAGTTTGGGATGTTCATACTGGTGCTACCAAGATGTATCAAGATCTACATTCTTGGTATTAGTGGCCAGGAACGAAGAGAGATGTTGTTGGTTTTGTTATGATATGTTACACCTATCAGCAGGTAAAGGCAGAGCATCAGTGACTAGCAGGGATTTTGCAGCAGCTACCCATTCTTGAGTGGAAGTGGAATGATGTTGAGATGGATTTTGTGATAGGGTTACCAAGATCACCTCGAGGGAATGATTATGTTTGGGTTGTTATAGGTAGGTTCACAAATGTTGCACAATTCTTACCAATCAAGGATACCTTCTGTGTTGTTGAGCTTGAATGTTTTTACATCTAAGAGATTGTATGTTTACATGGGGTTCCGCACTCCATCGTTTCAGATAGAAATGACCATTTTACTTATCGGGTCTGGCATGAACTATAGAGGTCTTTGGGTATACAATTACTTTTGAGTACAACTTACCATCCCCAAATGGATGGATAGTCCGAGCACATGATTTAGGTGTTGGAGGAAATGCTTTGAGCATGCATCCTAGATTTTGAGGGTTCTTGGGAGATGCACATACCTCTTGTGGAGTTTTCCTACAATAATAGTTTTCAGGAAACTATTCAGATGGCACCTTATAAGGATTTTTATGGTAGGCCATGATGATCACCGCTATATTGGCTAAAAGTATGGGAGGAAGCTATGTTGGGACCTCGTCTTGTCCAGGAGACCACAGAGTAGGTGGATTTGATTTAAAATAGGATGGAAATTGAATAGTCATGATAGAAGTCTTATGATAATCAATGGAGATGACCTCTGGAGTTTGAGTTCGGAGATCAGGTTTTCATACGGGTCACATCGAGGTTGTGAAACAGGAGGATTAGGAGATAGGGAAAGCTTTCACTGAGATACATCAGGCCATTTTAGATTTTGAAGAGATTCGGGTAGGTTTTCTGTCTATTGTAGTTACCTCCAAGGTACCGGGCTTTGCATAATGTCTTCCATGTTTCTTAGATGAAACATTACTTCTCAGACTCGCCTCAGGTTTTTCCACCTGAGGAGGCTAAGTTAGAGGTGGACACATCATTATAGGAGCGTCCTATTAGGATTTTTGATCACAGATCAAAGGTTCTCCATGTCCGATATGTTTCTCTAGTATGGGCATTGTGGCAGAATGGGCAAGTACAAGATGAGATTTGGGAGAGGGAGGTCGATGTACGATCGTAGTGGCTGAAGTTGTTTGAGGATTCTTCTTATAATCCTTCTTGTTAGGGAAATTCAGGGGGGAATATCTTTAATGGGGGAAGTTTTTAAGAACCTAGATCTTCATTTCAGGTATGGATCTTGATTTCGGGTGTTTCTGAAAAAATAATAATAGTTTTTTGAAATTTAAGGAGTACACGTCGTGTACTTAGGAGTACACGTCGTGTACCCAGTTTCCACAGTTATCCATGTACTGGCCATGTAACATCTACATGGCTATGTGGGGTGACCTGAAGACCACCTAAAGAGGGGGCTGGTTCAGGCATGTTCACAACATGTACATTTAACGAACACACCGTGTATTTTTTTGGTATGTCAGACCGGGGTCATGTCTCATTCTCAGAATTGTCTTCTTCAAGACCTATATCGTCCCAGAGTGATGGGAATCGCCGATTCTACTCTGAGCCACTAACTCGTCGTCTGTTCTCTGAATTAAACAATATTTATTGTGTTGGTATCACCTTGGTGAATTCTTCCTTATTCTAAAGCCTCTAATCTTGATTTATCCTCTTGCATTAGTTAGTGGAGGTTGAGAGTTTTTGAAATTTTTGAAGATCTATGGAATTCTAGGTCGATTAAATGGATGAGTTTAAACTACATCGATTTTACAATGTCAAGGTAGGTGGTTTTTTTCTTTCTCTAGTTTTCTTTGGATTATATGTGAAAAAGTTCCCAGTACCATAGTTTAGGGTATTGCATGTTTAGAAAATTTAACCATGTTGTTTGACTTTGATGATTTGTTTTATTGATAAAGGGATTTAGATTTGGAATAGGGTTTATTACCTTGTTATGGATGTGTTTCCCCATGTTTTTTGATATTGGATGTTGGGTTTAGAATTGTTTGTTAGGATGTTTAACTCCCATGAAAAGTGTTGTTAGGATAGAGCTGGTATTATATGACATGCTTGTGATATGCATTGTAGATGTTTAGCCAATTAGTATTTGAGATTTTCTTTGGCTACTCGATATCGTTTGTGCGTGATTGTGTTACACAGGACTGTGAAAACCCGGTGTAGTTAGACCATAGGTGGAATTGACATGGGGGGATTCCCCAGAGTTTCTGTTATGCTTTTAATGTTGCGAGACCATGGGAAGAATTGATGGTGAGTGCTTCTTCAGAGTTTCTATAGTATACCATTATGAGACCACATGGGGAATTCACATTGAGTGCTTCCTTAGAGTTTTTATAGTATATTTTTAAAAGACTACAAGAGGAATTGACAGTGAGTAATTCCTTAGAGATTCTTTTTTTTATGAGACAAAAGGGGTTATACTGTGTGAGCTTTTCTTGAGGGTTGTTATATCTTTATTGTTTAAATGATAAGTTGAAGTAGAGGGGTTAGACTGTGAAAAATTTCCCAGAGGGTTGGTTTTGAATGATTGGTTGTTTTTTATAAATGTAGATTAATGTAGTTGAAACTTTAGGATTATTTCTTTTTGAGTATTTCCTTATTCATTAATTCATTTTTCATATTACCTTCTATATATATTCCCTGATAGTTAGGCATATATATTTGGGTGGTTTCATATTGGGATTTGTCTTCCACACGATTTGTGTCATGCTTTGGGCCCAAACAGATTATATTGCTTCAGGTATAGATAAGGGTAAGGGCCATTCTACTTCAAGTACTTGACTGTTGTGGAGCAGGAAAGAATGGGACTATGTTGAGGCTTGTGATGCTACTGGGGTTTACTTTTTTCCATTATACTTTGCTTTAGTACAATATTTCTAGCATTGTGACTTGGTTGGATTCTTTCTTTGACATATGTGACATACATAATTTATATATGTGCTTGAGTTATTTATTTACATTCAGTATTCCTATGTTTACTTATTGTATGGTATTACTACTTCTTCTACTATTTATTATTTGTTATTCTGCTATGCCTAATCTACCAATGAGGTCATAGTTTACCTACTATCAAACCCATTTCCCTCACTACTAGTAAATAGCCTCTGGCATTCAGGAAAATGCACTTGAGGCCATGTGACCAACTGGGTATAGGGCACCATTGGGCGGCACCCAGAACTAGGACATTACAATAGTATTCCTTAATACATCTTTCCTTATATATTTTATTCATAGTCTCTTCATCATCCACAACAAAACCATTATTTATACAACCTTCCTCTTTCTCTTTATGCGCTTCCCCCTAAGGAATTTGTTTTCATATTTCCCATAATTTTCACATTTAATACATTCATAAGAAGATGATACCTTTTGGAGACCATTATTTTCTTCCATTGTGTTAACCAAAAATTTAAATTTTCATCTACAATTACATAATTTATTTCCTTTTTAATACTGAAAAAATATTCCCATTCCTTTAAGAGATTACATTAAGTGCTTCTTCCCACATTCTCAAAATATAGGAAACCTGATCTTATTTCATTCATGGTTCCCATTACAAGTACTCTAAGTGAACTCTATCCTTATCTTATTTGGTGAGTTTGAGAGTTGGTTAATGTGAAAATTGTTAGTCATGTTATATGATAAGTGACTAGGAATAAAAAGAACATCCTTTACTATAGTCATACTCTCATTTAGGTTCTCATTTGTAAATTGTTCATCACATTAATTGATTACCTAGTTCCTTTTAGTTCCCACCATTGACTAAAACCAAAAATAATAGTGTGAGTAATTATGTTCATAGTAGGAAACCACCTAATCATGAAAAAAACTTATAGGATATCTAATACATGGAACCTTATTTTTAAAATATGAAAACATTAGTTTATCTTAGGTTATTCATAGCCATGATATATTTAAATCATTCTTGATAGTTCTTAATGAGTTTGTAATTTTCTAAAGAATATCCCCCAGGAGTTTAAAATCAGGTGGGATGTGAGACCAATTTTTGTGCACCAGATGATGATCAAGCCCAGCTCAATGTTCCTTTTTTGGAGTTATTACCCCAAGGTACCTCTGTTCTAGAGACACATAAACTTATAATATCTAGAAAAGAATTTAATTTCTAGGAAATCACTTTCTTTATCAATTAAAAAAATTCCTGAACATTTTTGTATACTTTGAATCAACCTTATTCTTATAATTAGATACATACCTAGAAATATCCATAGAAATTTCCATAGGAATTTCACTAAATATTTACAATATGAGTTTCCAAATGGGATCTAAACCTTTCCTATGATACCAATTATAGAAACCCATCATTTAAATAAATAGATATCACATCTTTTTAGCTGAATATTCAATATATTACACAAACATACACCTGAGGACCATTATAGTTTAGTGTATTTAATGAATAGGTACACAATAATCTCATCTAGAAAAAGATCTTCTATGTTTCCCATACCGACCTTTCCATTTAGTTCTATTCATTGAAATACCAAACATAGAAATGTTCTTCCTAACATAAGGTAAGGAAACATAATAAAAGGTTGGCTCGGATTCTCAGTAAGGGTAAAAAAGGAAAATATGTAAAAATAATGTGACCATAAGGGTATAAGGATTTGAGAATAACATATGAAAACCATAACCTATATATCAATGATAAAAAATGTTGATTCATGACATAAATATTGGAATTCCATAAGACATGAATCGTAAGTAAATCAAAGAACATGTATCAAGAAAGCATAAAATTAACATAAGGCATAGATTTTTTGCATACATATAAGAATACAAAATAATTTACTTAATAGTTAGAGATCGTTAAAGAAACGTATCAGGGGTCTCTATGGGTGGATACACCTCTTGGGTGGGACACATCACCATCCCTAGTGGAAGAACTTTCCTCATAGTGGATTTGGTTTACTCCGCTAACCATTGTGGTAGTCAAGGTTCAATCCCAAGACTATAATAGAAGACATAGTCCATTACAGAACCAAGTTCACCACCCATTCCATTCATTCTATCTCATGATATATAAATATTTATTCAACACATTAGACGGATATATATCCCCCCCATCTTTGGTTATAACATAGCCACCATCCTTGGTTATAAAATAAACAATTTCCTTGGTTTTAATGTAACAACTACCACACAATTAAAACCAAACATATGTGTTCTATAAGATCATAAAATATTTATCATATCAAAACCAAAGAAATTAAATGGGTTTCATAAATATTTCATTATAACATAACTTGTAGAAAAGAAATATGTTTCATATAATTTAATTATTTCATCAAATCATAATCCATGGAAAAAAATCTATTTTTCTTAATTATTTTATCCTAGTATAAATCATGGGATAGAAATGGGTTTTATAAACATATTTTCATTATACACATAACCATTTATAGAGATAATAAGAATTGTATCCTTAGGTCATATCCTTAGTAAAGCATATTTAACATCAAATGATGTCATATTATATAGAAAATGAGTTTGAATGATTAATTGCAATGTATATTGAGGGAAATATCCTTTCCACTATGATTTTTTAATCCTAATAAATTTTGAAAATCCTTTTCATTGAGAATAACTTTTTAAACTTATAATGGAAGCATTAAAAATTATTTAAAACATTTCTTGAGTAAAAAATACTTTCCACTTTAAAAAAAATTAAGAAATATTTTATTTTTAAAATAAATTTATCTAAATATAACATTAAAAATTTATAAAATAATATTAAAATCATATAATGGTTATGAAGTGAGGAAATTATATTCAAACCATACACATTAAAACAAATATTCCTTTCACATTTCTTGGTAAAATCTAAACAGGGATTGTTTTTGAAAATAATATGAATATTCCTTTAATAATATTTTTAAAAAATAAGAAAATGGGTAAACGATTCATTAATAATCTCTTTAATAATTTTGAAAAAAAGTTGGATACTTTTTTACAAAATATGGTTTTGGAAGAAAAGGGGTTTTGAGCGAAGAGAGAAATAAAGACGTTTTCTCTTAAAAACATATTCTTGATAATTTTATGTACCAAAGAGTGACAAATGATATTATTACATTAAAATATAACCAATAAAATATTTATAATATAATTAATGGTAATTATTTAGATTTAGATCATCAAATTTCATCATTTTAAGAATAATCAAAACAATCCTAATAAATGATTATATTTGTAACATAAAAATCTTACCACTTTGGTAACATTATAACCATAGTTCCCATGAAAAATAAAATTATATGAAGCATATAATATAATTAAAAGAAGGATATTCATGATATAAGATATATAATGGTAAGTATATACAACTCATAAAAGAAGATATGTGTATAACATAACATATGTCTCAAAAAAGGAAAATTGAGACAATAACCCCTTACCTCTTTGGTATCTTTGAAACCATAAACCCCATGAAAGAGGTATCCTAAAATAGTGATTTAATTCTACATAATTTTAATTATAATCACCATAATATAAATTATTGTGATTTATAAACACCACATAAAATAAATAGGTGCTGAGTATGGCATGTGTCTCACAAAAGTAAAAAAGTGAGACAAAGATCCCTTAACATAAGTCTAGACTTTCTTTGTACTCATTGTAATCGCATATATAATACATATAATTTTGTTACACATATATTAAAGAAAAAAATTACAAATATCATACCATATATGATTTACTTAGGATATTTTAGTGCCTGTTTATTAACAATTCCTTGATAAAATTCTGTTTCGGGTAATAAACACTTTATTTTTCATATATGGTTTGATTTTTTATTTTTAGTGATATTAATTAGATCATTATTCCATTATATCAAGAATAATAATAATGAAATAATTTTATTATTAATAAATTAATTATACTTTTAATACCAACCATGTAATATGGTTTTGAGAAACATAGTATGTTATGATAATGGAGATTGTATGCCATACGTACGCATGAGCAGCACTTCCATTTTTCAATGATAATTTTGTAAAAGAGGTAAATGATATATTATATTCAAATAATTATAATAATATCATAATTAAAATATTATCTATTTAAATATAATTATATATATTATCCATCCTGTGTAGTGATAAAAAGTGAGTCACATCGCTTTGGGAAGGCGGTAGTCCACATGTACACAAATGATGTTATCATATTTTAGTGAGTGAATAGGTAAGAAATAAAGTGATATATTTTATTTTAAGAATAATAAATATGTACTTAATATCATAGTTATTTCAATTATATCCCACATGTTTATCCTTATTATCAGCCATGTAAAGTGTTAAGAAAAGGCGAATCAAATCACTTCGTAAGGCAGTAGTCCGCCGTACACATGAGTGACATTATTGTATTCCCTATGTAATATAAATTAAAAAGGTATATATGTGGTATAGTTAATAAATAGGTATAATTATTTTATAAATATCATATATATATTTATAATTTATATCCATCATCATACCCAAGCATGAGAGGTGATAATATAAAAAGGCATCATTTTGCGAGGCGGTAATTCGCCGTACACACGAATGATGATTTCATAATCCATTTAATGGAAGTGGAGATGGTTATAGGAATTGAAATTAACATAAAAAAGAATTTCATATTCAATATACCAAGGTTATTATATCATCTTGGTTTAATAATAATTAAAGTAGGTGGAGGAAGAAATAAAATAAGAATGGTCGTTGATGAACGTTACCACTTCTTTGGGTAACCTCCTTAGGATTTCAACAAAATCCATTATAGTTTGGATTTATGAAAATAATAAATCTTATAAGATGATATGAGGGAAGTTATTTGGGTATTAATTGGCCAAACAAAAGGTTTTGATGGTGTGAGGAATAGAGGAGAGGGTAAGGCCTTTTATAATTGAGGATGAGTGACATTTTTGTAAATATTAAAAATTATTCAAAAATGGAAGGAAAATTTCACTTCATGTGGATAAAAAAATTGATAAATAATTTATATGGAAGAGATTATAGTCAATAAACACCAAAAAAAAAACATGTTTTAAACATGTCATTACTTACCCTTAATGTTTTAATCACTTTTACCATTTTAATTTTCACCATAGTAACTGGTTTTTTTAATTAATTTAATTTATCCATTAAGAGTAAAATAAAAATATTATTATTAAATAATTTATACCTAAATATTATAAATATAATATTTAATTTATTGAATAAAAAAATCGTGTGGAAAGTTAATTTTACCACAAACACATGTATCTTGAAAAACCTCATTTTATCCTTAATCTCAGTAATTAATTTTAAACTTTTTCACTAATAAGATTGGTGAAAAACTAATTTGAAATTATTAGATTATATAAATAATTATATTTCAAAATATAGAAACAATTTTTTCAATTACCTTTCATATAAGTGAAAAAATTAATTTAAAAATAGTCCCATAGATGCGACGGGAAAACAGGTTTTCAACGAAAAAAAGATTAAAAGTTTAAAAAGTGTTTATGTAAAAATAAAAAATGAAAATTATTCTAATGAAATAAATTGGATTAATAGATATATAATTGAACTAATTTTAATTTAAATATAATTTAAAATAAAATATAAATTTACAAATATTTAAACAGAAAAGAAGTTTTAATTTTGGATTTAGTATTTTTCGTTATTCATCCTAAAATAAATCTTTTCATAAAATTATAGAAACTTCACCCTAACATAATTTTGATATGATGGTTTAAAAAATTAATTTTATGAAATGGAGTTCATTTTATAAAAGTTTCAGTATTTTCTTTTATTATTTTTCCAGAAAAAATATAATAGTTTTTGAGAAAATTGTATTTTTCAAGACATATAGAGTATTGAAAAATTGAGTACTTTTTATTAATATGTTTTATTTATATAAAACAATTATATATAATATTTAAAATTTATTTATTATTATTTATTCCACTAATTTTATTTATAGGTATAAACATTTTTTAAGTAATAATATTAATTGTTTATCATAGTTCGCTAAAACTAGGTGTTGCGTGTGACACATGATAAACATAGTGTTGCTCGTAATGCATGATGAACCATGTATTTTTTCATAAAAAAAGATATATAAAATCTTAAATTTAATTGAGAAAGAATATTTCACAAAATCTTGAGGTTTCACATGGTCGAATATTGGATTTTTATGAATTTTAAATACTTTAATAAAATACTTTGTATTATAAAATACCATTAATGTTATTTTTGAAAATACATCACATATTATAATATAATATGTTTGTAAATCATGTAACAATGGTCCAAAATAAAATTAGTTAAAATATTTGGAAGATATGGATTTATTATTATCTTAAAATCAAATTTTTATAGGATTATATATCATTTTAAACCTTATCATTTGGTTTCACACCGTTGTTAACAAATTGTATTCTTAATTACTATAACAACTTTTCCAGTCTTAAAGGGTTATAATTTTATATATAATGAATTAATAGGATCCTAAATGTCCAATGGATGATATTTTAGACCATTTATAATCATAATTTTCATCTTTTAATAATTTTATGATTTTAAAATAACTTAATATAATATATTAAATATAAAATACTATTAATGTAATTTGGAGAGCTATTCACATAATTTGAAATTGAAAACAACATGAAAGAAAATGAATTTTAATATAAATATTTGGAATATCTCTAATGTGTTATATTAATTTTAAATATTTATGAGCCACATTAACTCACCAAAAAATATTTCTTTCAGAGTTTTAAAATTTATTTTCTTGAATCTTCTACTATTTTCAAAAGCATTGTAACAGCATTGTGAAAGAATTCAATGTAATTTTTTCATCACTAAAAACTAATAATAAATTAAAATCATTAAAAAAAATTCATTTATATTTCCAATAACCTTTTATAACCGAACATAATTATTTTATAACTATCAAAAATTATTATAGATATTAAAATCATGAAAGTGATTTTTTTGAGTAACATTTACATAAAATAATATAAAGTTCGAAATCAAAGTTAAATGGAAATAAAAGATCATATCTTCAAAGTTTATATGATTATAGATGAAATAAACCAATGAAATGAAATAAATTAACCTTTTAAATGAATTTTAAGCCTTACCATATTAGTTTTAACCCTAATTGACCCATTTACATTTGATGTGGTAATAAAATTTTATTATGGTGAATATTCATAATGAATAAAATTTAAAGTGTAATATTTAGAAAATTTGAATAACCAGATTCCAAAAAATGGAATTGATTTTTTAGGATTCAATTTCTACAAGTGTTAGAAATTAATTTAATATAAAAATGAAATATGAAAATAAAAATGGTTTTTTCATAAAAATTTCTTTTTGAAGTATAAAAATGTTTTTATACCAAATTAAAACATAGAATTCATTCCCATTATTGTAATTGTATTATAAATGGTATAAGAGAACCAATTTTACTTTTAAAACATTTTATAAAAATAGAAATTTTTAAATTCTTGAAACAAAAATTTAATTTTCAATGCAAATCTGTATATTAAATTATTCACTGGAAAATTGATATTTTCAAAAAAATCACAATGTTTCTCACTAAGAAAATTTTTATATTTTAATTTAAAAATTGCTATTAATACTATCGAATAAAATTTCTTAATGTTATATAAATGTTTTGTAATATTTGTTCAGAAAAAACAATTAAAATCATTTTTTAATAAAATATATTTTAAGAATAAAATGAATATACTAAAAAACATTTAGTGCTTATTTAATAATATTTTTTCCAAATATTTTTATTTATTGGGGAATTTACATAAATAAATCATAATTTGGTTACATCTATTTATACCCACCAATTCAACAGATTTGTTATAATTGACATAAAAATACTATTTTGCAGTTTGTTTACGCTCGATGTTGCATGTCATATATGCTACAGAACATAGTGTTCTTTTATTTATAAAATGAAAAATATTAATTTTTTAATTTCAGTGTGGAGGATAAAATGTGGACCAATTTATTGGTTTTGGTGGAAATTATATATTAAATATCTTTTAAATAAATAATAACATATTTCAATAAATTTTGTTAATTTTATCCATGAGTTATGCACACATCAAGAAAATAATAATAATAATAATATTTTTAGATGGGAGTTCGATAAGGAATTATATAATGTTAAGGGAATCTGTAAAATTATTCATTATATATTTACTAGGGTTAGATAAATGTTATTCACAATGATTTCCACTCTGCATAATTTTATAATTGTAGAACTTCTCTACTATTTTCTCTCAATATTGAGATAATATATTCCACCTATATCATTCCTATCAAGAATGAGAGAATAAGAACTAATACTTCAAACCCAATGGATTGTGTTGAGATCAATGGTGATAGACACAAGACAATTGGTACCACTACACTAGAACCATGACTACTATCAACAACACATCAAGATCATAGAAAAATGTGTGAATCACTGCTAGAGGGATTCCATCCACAAATCCTCATAGCATAATGATATCAAAACCTTAATTGTGTGTACATAACCATAATATTATTTTAATAACATCCTTAAGACAGAGGTAATTATTTCTTTTAAATTAATTATATATTTAACATAAAATATCTTCTCTATTGGTTTTGGAAATCATTGTTCATTTTCATCAGATTTATGCATGGTTCATGAAATTTATTATCATGTACAATGATGATTATTCATTGGATAGTACAATATCCATGTTGGGTTTGACCCCCAAATGTGGTCCCTCTATTCTCATAAACTACACATCAAGGGAATGAAAATGGAGGGATAATTATTTGGTAGTGTTTTGATCGTGATTAGATATGAGAATGATGACGATCATATGTTTTCTAGTATTCTTCAAATTCTAGTCTTGAAGGTGAGATCACTTGTCGTGTATTCCAAAGACACACACCATGTATGACCCAAGACACAGAGGATAGGGTTTCAACAGAGTTAAGTATCACATATAATTTACCTTAGTATACACATCTTGTGCCCCATCAACTGAATACCATGGCATGTACAAGGATTATAGGCCCATGTGGCCATCATATAATGCATTCGATTTGGTTTACCTCTTACATGATCGAATAGAATCACTTCATACATTAGGTGTGTCTCTCCATACACCTTATTCCAATGACCAATGCCTAGTGTCTATGAGTAAAAATAGAGAGACTATAACCTTAGATATATATAACCATAAATATCCTTGGAAGAAAAAATAACAATATTTATCACATAAATTAGTGAAAAATACATTATAGTGATAGTCCAATAGAACTAAACATCATGGCCCATGATATAATAATATGATCAAATTAGAAATGCACACAAGTCAAACAATCATAAATAAGGACACCCATTATCAGGTCATATATATATATGTGTGTGTGTTTGTATGTATATTTTAAATAAAACAAAAGGAATAAAAAATTGAGATAATTTTTTAAGATATTCCTTAAATCTGTATATCATATTGTATGATATGGGCATGTAATATGGTCTGAAGTGAATAGATCAAAGGAATACAGTGTGGTTTGATAAATGAGATATAATAATGTATGTTATAAGCGATAACATGATACAACTTAAAGAAGTAAAATGATAATTATTATCCCTCGGATTTTTTCTACGTTAGCTATCATAATTTTAACCATTTCATATAATGAAAATAATTGGATATGAATTCACATACAGAGTTATTGAATAGTAAAATTCAACTTACTCATGTATTATAATGCATGAATAAATCCTTTCATACTCTAGGAGTGTCTTATAGGGATTTATAATGGATCTACTACCATAAGATGGTTGTTTGATCAAGTTTTATTCTCCTAAATGACTTTCTCTTTATCTAAAATTTCTTTTCCCCCTTCTATATTATTCTTTATAAGGCACTGGCATACCATGAGAGACACGAGGGTCCTTCCCATTCAAAGGGTTAATCATCTTGGACTAGTTTATACACCATGGAGGTGGGATTACTTCAGTTACCTCTCAGTGATCATCATCAAAACCCTATGATAAAGATGATAATAATACCAGTGGTGATCATTGGTGAAATTTAAACAATTATTCATTTTTTATATAGAAATATTTTAGTTTTATGAATGATAGATATTTATAATAAGCTTTTATTTTTTTGTTTCAATTGTATAGTGTTAATAGATCTGTAGAAACCCATCAGTGGTATTAGAGCCCTAATTGGTGATCATTTTCCTCCAAAAAACTTATTTAAAAATAAAGAATATGAATATCATATTACTGAAATATTTCCCATTGTAGAATATGATAGATATTTTTAACCATGACAGACTATACATTATACCATAATGTATGCTAAATTGGGTTCATTCCATACAATATAAGATATTATTATAGATGACTCACTTGTAATTATTTATTTTTAAAATATCAAAGAGTATGAGATAGGGTAATTATTAATATGATGGAGTTATGGTGAATCAGTCATGAAACCAAATAATAAAGAATCATAGAATTAATATGATACAGATGATATAAAAAAATCAAATCTCAAGAAATAAAGGATTTATACTATGTAGGGTATCCATAAACCATGATATGAAAGTGTATGGATTCCAACATACATTTTCTTTGTAATATTGTGATATTATGTTAAGGTTATAATATAAAGTGTGTTGGTCATTCCATTTGGTATTTATCCCTTTAAAACAATTGAGAATGGCGTTAAATATCATGTAATGGCTTATCATAATTTGTTATTGTCCAGTGATAAAGGTTAATCATATATGGATACCATGAAATTATTGGAGTTAGTTCCATATAATTGATTGAATTTTTAACTTAAAGTTCTATTTTATTAATATTAATTATTATCTTATCACATGATGACTGTTCTTCTACATACCATTTATTTGATAATGAATTTTGAGTATTTTTCACATTAAAAGGTTTTAAAAGAACCACGTTATAATGAAAAACTTTATATGATATGAAAGTATTAATAAAAATATTTCATATGGTCAAGATGAAATATATATAATGGGATAAAGATAATTTATTACTACGATGTGATAGAGACTCAAAAGTGACCGAGACTTCTTCCCATGGAGTTCATACTTGGTGATATCTAAGAAGAGAGGTTAAGAGGATAGACCCACCAATAGTAATTTCAAATGTTATATGTATCATTTGATATCACTATCTAAAAACATGTGTATTTTTCCTTTGAATTGATATTTTTTTAATGTATATCATGAATCTGTAGAAGAAAACGTTGAGTAAATATGCTCACAGCTGGGTAAAATATGTAGGGTGAATCATAAGTGGTATAATATTAATTAAAAAATTAGAGAAATTATTTTCCCTTATGAGTTAATAGAATAAGAAATTATATAACCTTTGATTGAAATGAAATTATATGATTAAATCCATTGTTATGGTAGTTCATCGATAAGTTCATTTCTGAAAGTCAAAGATATATAAATGAAGAATATATATAGTTGAAACAAATAAAAATCCTTCTTGATGAGATATCAAGACAAAGTGATTATATTACATAGTAATCATTCATATGAGGGTGTTTTCATTGCAACATTAACATCCTTTTATAGGTGTTCCTTGATGTGTTTCTGGTCTTGATCATTGATTTTAAGAAAATTCACCAAATTCCACTGAGAAAAAGATTTAGAGCCTCATAAACTCTCTATATATAGAATCACAATTAAATTATATTTGAATTTAACACTAAGAATAAATATTATTCTCAATATTTGGAATACTAATTATTTAGGTTACACTATTAACATAAATTCAATCACTAGTTATTCAAGTTTACAATATATATGATATGAATATAAAAATATGTATTCATGAGGCAGTGAATGTAATATTTATTAAATGAATAATATAATGATATTTATTTATTTAAATAAATCTTTATAATTTATGGTTTTATAAATGTCAAGGATTATTGATGGACAGAGTTAAGGGATTGACAGAAATGATATATTTTATTTAATTTCATTTAAATAAATATTGATTTATTTATTTGACAGACAATATTTAAATATCAAAAATTAAAACCTATCAAGGGATATTTTTATAATAATAATAATTTTATTTTTTGAATATGTTTTTTATTAGAATAAAAAATTGGATAAAGGGTGCTTGAACAATAATGAATTGTCTTACCCTAAGCATATAATCCATTTTAATATCATTTTTCAATGAGTGTAAATTTTTGGGAACAACAGATTCTCTCAATAGAATTATATCAAATACCTAGAGAGATTATATTAACTAATCTCTCAATAATCAGAGATAATCCTCCTCCTCCATCTATATAAAAAATAGAAGAAGAGATAAATTATCCTTATATAAAGAGACTTATAGTTGTGATCAATAATGAATGATGTAAGGTTTTTTTTTGTTACTTCATGTTATCACTTAGAATATGAATAATGATGTTCTGAGATTCATAGAGCACATGTAGATTCAAATAATGGGATCTTTATTTGTCTTCTCCACTGTAATTAAAAAATCACAAGAGTGACAACCAAATTTATCAATTAGTATAATAATTATTAATACTTGGAAATTATTGTTTTAAATTAATTATAAATTAAATGTGAAATATCCTCTCTATGGAGATTTCAGGGTTTATTCACTAAGTTCTTTAGATTTTATCCATTAAAACTGATGAAAAAAATGTTAGGATCCACCTGATATGGTTCTGATGGATCTGTGAACCTTAAAGTGGTATCAAAACATTCACATTGTAATTTATAATTATTTATTATGTGGTTGATCAATTTATATTTTTTATCAAGATTCAACTTTTATTTCTTCATTCCTTATATCCAAAAGTTTAGATAATGTGTTTATTTGTGTTCATTTGAAATTGGATTACTATGACTAAAAAAAAAGAAAAATCAAAGATACCATCTATAGGTACCATGGATACCAGTTAGATTACATGATTACATGGTGCATAATGAAAATTACTCTCCATATACCCTTGTTCAACTGAACAATCACTGTCCACGATAATCATGACCAACCGTGTGGGTGTTGGTATGTGACATCATTAAAAACTGCATGTTGACTTCTAGTTGACCTATTATTTGATAGGGAGTACATGATGTGTAGCTGGTGTGTAAACTATGTTAACCCATAAGTTTTTGAAACTAGGGGGATCACAAAAATTATGTGGTGAAAGTATGCAAGATCATTGCATGTTTTATAATGACCGAAAAATCAAGTGACATGACATAATGTGAATTACTCTATGTGTAGCTGGATTTTACGGACCATGTAACTTGTGATAATTCATGAAGGATATATGATGAGTCGCTTTGCGTATAGTGTGGATGTCTAGTAATGAATTACACAACATGTAGCTAGTTATTGACACCATGTAATAAGGACTAACTCATGTAAAGAGTAAGTTAAGAAATTCATTTCATGTGAGTTAAATATAAAAATAAATAAAGTGAGACCAAACTACATGGAATTTAGCTAGCTATACACGCCATGTGATTGGGGTTTTCCACACTAAGTACATTCCAAGTGATTTTCTACAAGTCATGTGGAATTAAATTATTTAATAATTTTTTTTCATAGTTCTTTAAATACACAATGTGTATAGTCATCATATACACTATGTACTTCATGGGAATCACAAAAAATACAACCTATGTATATTCATAGCATGTCATTTGGTCACACACAACATTCAGACTATATATCTTGACCCAGATTGTAACAAATAGTTTCTATCAAAAAATTCTGTGTAGGAATAAATTTCATATAAGTATAGATTACACGACAAGGACTATATACAATATAATTCACACCCCACGTCTTGTGACATTACACACGATGTAAGTATTAAACTCCAAAATGGTTTTTAATCATATAAAAAAGGGTAAACAACATGTTTCCAACTTTATAACTCATGTATATATATATTATTAAATTCTAGAACTAAATTTAATCTAACCAATAGGGTACACGTCATGTACTTGGTTAGTACACATTGTGTACTTAATAATTTTGAATTAAAATTAATTAATTTAAATAATATAAAATTATATATTATAAGAATGTTGTGGAATTTTTGGATAGATAATTAAGATAAATGTTTCTATTAATTAATAATATTTTTAATCTATTAATTTAGGAATTATATTTTAAATAAGAACGAATCAAAATGAATTTTACCAAGTGTAATGCAAATTTTTGTCATGTTGTAAATGATCATGTACATGAAAGACCTATGTATGTGTTATATTACTATTTAATTGAATTATTTATTATGTGGGGTTTTATTGAAAATTTATTTTTAAATTAAATATGATGATCTATGAAGAACCCATTGCACCGTTATTTTGTATGATCATGCATTTCCAAAGGATTATTTTAAAAAAAATTAAGACCTTGATTCCCCTCATCTATGAGTGAGTAAGAAATTGTAAAGGATAGAGTTATAATGGGTGGAAATCAACCATGACCCGAGCTAAGGTGAAACCAACAAATTAGAAGTTAGGTTTTAGCATGGTAACTATTTTTTGTTCAAGGGTTGGAATCTTGAAATATTAAGTCTATACAATTTACTCTTTGGAAAGTTAGAAAAATACAATAAAACTTCACCATGGTATTTATAGATTCAGGCCAAAATATGTCTTCACTAAATATAGTTGAGAGGATAATGTTCTATAGATATATTAGAGATATTTTAATAGATAATGTTTGAAATATGAAGCCGAGTAAAAGAAAATTTGGTGGTGGTAAGAGCAACACAATGATTTCTGATTGTGAGATGTGGGTGGTGCATCATCTGGAAACATTCACTCTGATCAACGATCATGTTCTAGAAGAAATATATATACATATTGAAGGAACAAATTCTATGTTTAACATGGTGTTATGGAGGTGGTGATGGAAATTATAGAAGTTATTTACAATAAAAATTCATTGGTAATGATATGACAAATACTTTTCTTATAGGACAACATTAAAAAGTAGAGTTTTATAGAATTCATTACTGTGGATCATAAATAGTGATTTTCCCAATGAAACAAACATTAGTATTTAATGAAATAGATTCTATAGTGAAATATATGTTTCAATCCTCAATTATGGGTTTCCCACATGCTTCAAATAGTGGTGTCGACCTTCTGACCAGTTGGAATCTTCTATATTAGGAAAGGTTGAACCACTATTGTAGAGGATGATTGATACTGATTCTAAGATGACCAAAAAGGGTCCAACCAATTTTCATATATTCATGTTCTAGTTTCAAACTTTCACAAAAAAATTACAAAGTCTTAAGGACCAAGGGTGGAAGTTCATAGTCGAAAGGGAAGATGATTAGAAGAATATAGAGCCAACAGACAGTGATTCCATAGGTATCATATATCACCATTCATGGGTCATCACTATGGGGGAACTTGCAACTAGAACTTTTACTAGAGGTATTGGCATGTTATCTTCTAGTGACCTAGGTTGGGTTCTTGAGGATGGGGTATTCTTGTAACTTAGTTGAATTTTTACTTAAAATGAAAGAGATGCACTCATTCACCCATAATTTGAAGACATAATATATAGACTATGTAATCCATTATGAATTGTTCCTTCATGTGTGTTATTAATTTGTATGTTTACTTGATCATTTACATTGGAATGAAGACCATGAGGTGCCCAAAACCAGTGATATAAACTTAGTGTGGTGATTTCTAGATTCCTATGTCAAGGAATTAAAAGGGATTATTATTTTTGAAATGTCTGGATCTATGTTCCAAAGTCTATAGTTCTTGGTGGTGTGATTTTTATGGTCATAGGATACTATTCGATGATCATATGGTGAGGTAAATTCCCAATAAGTGGTATCATAGATTCATTATAAAGAATATCATGACATGTTTATCACAGATTTTCAATGTTTCACCCAGATCATAGTGATGAAACCATAGGTTTCTAGAAAATATTATTATTTCCCAATGGTTATGTAGTTTACTAAGTTTATTAGAGGGTGTTCAATGATAAGATAATGGCAGTACCAAATCATTTTAGGAATATTAAATTTTCTCATAATTACTATATGTCTTGAGATGAGATTTATTTATCAAATTGGTATTTCAAGATCAATTGGGAGAGCACTAGAGAATTCTCAATAGTATCCCGTTATCCCTTATGCCTTTTAGGTTTATTGGGAGCACACTATTCTCATAGGATAGTATTACAAGAGTTTCTTCTATATTAATGTTTGAATAGTATAGGCTATAGATATTAGAGGAAATCTATGTTTCTACTACTAGAAAATGTGTTCAATCCAATTGAATTGTCGATCAGTGGGAAGTGAGGTGTTAGTATGATGAGAGGCCATGATAATAATTATGAAGGTATTTTTCTAGATGGTTTTACTCAGATATGGTATTTGTTCCTGAATGGATGTGTTGAATATAAAAGGAGGTTATGTTGAGTCAAGTAAAATCATCTAAGACCATATAATATGTTCCCATGAGGTATAATTTATAGAGGTTATATAAACCTTGTTAATTAAAGGGGATGGATATTAAATCAATTATAGTGTTTTCAAGCCTACATGAAGTCATAAAATAAGTTAAAATAATTGAATATAGTTTATCATAGAGAAAAATATTATATGGGGAAGGTGAATGTTTCATGGGGATAGTGTATTTTATGGTATCATTGAGAAAATGAATAGAAGGTGGTGTATGTCATGATCGTGGAAAATCAGAATATGATCAGTTGTTAGAAGAAAAATAATGATTGTTAGAAGGTATGGTAATCACAGTAAGGCATATATAGTCATGGATATGTATGGAAATGTTTCCATGTTCAAAAAAATATGTTTGGGAGGAGAATGGAATGAAGAAGAATCAAACTACCAAAAGATAGATTTTGTTTCATGACCACCATGACCACGGAAATGGGGAATCAAAATTTTTGGAAGTTACAATGATCTCATTTAAACACTTTACTATAAATTACCTTCTTTGATGAATTTTTATAGTATGTGTGGTTTTTTACTCAGAGTACAAATCTAATGAGCATATTAAACTTCATCATGAATAAATATATTGAATTAAAGGCGGATTGAATGTTGGTCTAGGGGTGAGAGTTTGTGGAGTAAAGGGAGTTTTAGAAGATATTTTGGTTGTTGTTTCCTATATGTTAGAAGATGGACTTAGAACACTAGAAGGTTTCATGTAGTAAAGTTTCTCTTGGCGGGAATCATTTTATGGTTCCTTGGGGAATTTTTAATGTTGAATGTCTTCCTAATAGTCCCGTCAGGTGGCAGTTTCTAGAAACATATATAAAAAATATTTTTATATTCTATTAATACATATGGAAGGGATGTTGTGTTACATTTGGTGTATTATCACTTAGATATTCTTCAAATTCTAGACAATGGATGAATTTTTTCTCTTTTCTAAAAAATCGTAGTAGAATTTAACCATAGATATAATAAATCCTAAAGTTGGACAACCAAAGTTTTAGGTGTGTGGTCCCTTATAAAGGGAAGTGATAATGACTTTGGTGGATTCGAAATCTACAGAACGATTGTCAAAAGATCATCAGAGTAATGTAAGGACCTTCACAAAAGAGGTGGATCCTAAAAATATTGGAATTTATGTTTTACTTAGTGGGAGAAAATGTCAAGACATGTATTGGTTTCACTGAAGGAAGATTTTAGTGGGATTAATTCGTCTGATGATTTAAGAGTCTCCAAAAGTTAAATCTATAGATGGAGTCTGGTTCTGATGGTATCATTAGATTTTGATGTTCCAAAATGATATTTTATGTTGTAGAATATTTGTGTTAGAACACTTAGAATTACATATTTTGAACTGAGTGGGGGCCACAAACATGATACAAGGTATAATTAGTTGATGGGACTTTAATGAATTTCAAACAAAACTCAATCCTCATTTATTTGTGGAAATTCTATGGAAGAATTTAGTTGAGATCATGGTATAAATGGATAAAGAGGCATTTATTTAAAATGTCATGAGTTATTTTTATAATGATAGATGATAGCCATAAAAGAATTTAAAAACATGAAAGGTAGATTACCATCCAGAATTTTGTGAAAGAATGAGAATGATCTTGGAGGGGGATACTATTGGAGCTGACAAATAATTTTTTTTCAAGTGGGATATTGTTAGGTTTTGTTGTGATATATATTTTATTGTAATGTTTTCAAAGATATAGATTTTATGTCTCTAGAATTTATTTTTTGGGAAATCTATTAGAGACAACACACCTTCCCCGTGGGATATCTAAATTCTGGCAAGAAAATGCATTCATAGGACAAGATAGAGAAAGAAATATTCATCAAACATAGTAAAGATAGATGAATGGAAAATTTTCATTTTATAGAGATGATCAAATAAAATATTGTTGATGGAAGCACCAAAAAATGGAATTTGAGTATGGGATGTGGGCGGGGCAACATCTGGACACATTCACTTTGATTAGTGGTCATGTTATGAAGGATGGAATGATGCAGATGGAAGATTTAGCTTCCAAGTGTAGAATGGTGTCTCGTAGTAAATTATGGGAAGTGTAGAAGTCACGTATTATGTGAATTCCTTGGTGATAATATGTGGAATAATTTCCACATGGGATAATGGTAAGGGAAGAGTTTTATAGAATTCATTAATGTTGATTGTATATAGTGACATTCATAGTGAACTAGTTTTTGGTAGTTGATGCAGTGGATTCTATATAGAAAAAAATATTGTAATAGCCAATAGCAGGTCACCCACATGTTTTAGATAGAGGTGGAAACTTGATGAACAACTATAACCTTCTATATCAGGAAATGATGGGACACTACTGCGGAGCATGATTCACATTGATCCTAAGGTGACCTAGAATGAGATAACCAATGCACATCCAAGAGTGCTATAGGGATAAGTTAGCACACCTAAGTGATTAAGGCCAAAGGGTAGGGTGAAGAAGGTCATAGTAAAAAGGATGTAAGATCTAATGGAGGAAATTGAAAAATTTAGTGCTACTAGATGGATCATATCCCACCACTCGTGATCCATCATGGAGATGGTTCTTGTAACTATAGATTATTATTGGAGGCATTAGAAGGTTATATTTCGATAACCAGGTTTGGGTATCATAATATAGGATATTATTGTTACTTAGATGAATGTTTCCTTGAAATAAAATCGATACAATTGTTCTCTTATGGATATAAAATACAATGTATTAACAATTTAAACTTTTATGCATTATCATTTCATGTGTGTTTGTTATTTTCTTGTTCACTTGTTTTATTAGACCACAATGACGACCATTAAATTACTGGAACTATAAATAGAGACTCAGTGTTGTGGATGAGGTGCTTGATCTTCTTAGTTCTATACTTTGTGTCTATGGGGTGATCGTATGATCACTAAAGTGTTAAAAATGTGTTTCACAAGATGAAACATCCTGTGGTGTGATTTAGATTGTCAAAGGATATCATTTAGTGATTTTATGGTGAGGAAGATTACCAATAAGAGATATATAGTTTAATTGAGGAATTCTAAAAATCCTACAACGTATTGGCTTAAAGTCTTCTTCCCTATGAAGAAAGGTTGGTTTATCATCATGTAAATAAACAAAACTCTAGTTAAAATCTCAAAAATGATGTCACATTTTTATTTTAGTTTTGAATGAATTGTTATTTATTTATGTGACAAATTTTTATTTTATGATTAAAAATTATGACATAAAGTAAATAAACAATATCAATTCTACGAAAAAATATTATAAAATTAGTATGCATTAATTGTTTTTATCAATCATAGTAAATTAATTATTTAAAATCTATTTAATATCAATAATCATGTGAATAATAAAATAATAAATAGCTATTCATAAGTTAAACAAAATCCCTTAATTAATATTAAAACTTAGATATCATTTTATATCTTCTACATTAAGATACAAACATAGTTATTGTGTCATCTTAGATATGGTCATGGACATTTTTAATTAACAGGGTGTCTTGACAAAGATAATGGGTTAACTTAACCAAATTGTTATTAATAGTAATTTCCATAGTCTAGTTAATAAAAATTAGAGCCATGTGTAAAGGAAATTTGAGTTTATTATTTCAATATTGGGGTGTCTAATCAATTGATGAAGGAATTTTGCATTAATGGAGTTGGAAATCCCACATACCAAAATTCCTTTAGGTAGTTGGCATGGTAAAAGACATTGTTATGAGAAGGTGAATATAGATCCTTTACACTATAATATCTATGCAACGTGATATTCTAAATCCAATGTAATAGGATATTGAATTTTAATAAAATAATGGGTCACTAATAGAATTAATTTATTTCATTAGACATGGTAATTAAGATAATGTACTAAAAAAGCATTTACTTGTTGAAGAAAAAATGCAAATGTATTCGGCCATGGAAATATCCTAGAGATCAATCTTAGAGAAAGACCATATCATGACTGACACTAAATTATAATATTCATACAGTTTATTTCACATCGTACTACTCAAATCATAGAAGTTATATGCATTAGAGTCCTTAGTTCCTGTTTATCCCTCTAAAATGGGAAGTGGGGAGGATTATTCAATCGTTTGGAAACATGTGGAAGATAAACTGGATGTCCAATACCTCATGCTATCAATAATGACTAGTGGGATCCATTAGCTTCATGATAACATTGATTCATACACTATATGATATCTCCTCTATGATCTATATAAGGATAATGAAAAAAAGATAGGTATGAGATATCCAAGGCACTCGTTACGTAAAATTTTGGAAAAGTTCCACCAAATGAACCTCAAGGGGTGAATATGATTGTCTAAATTGAACCTTTTCTATAAATGAATTTCATATTAAGTTTGAAACAAGTTTAATTCTAGTTTTAAATAATTGTTATTTTGTTCCCATGGTATACAAAAACATAATATCAATTTCTAGTCTAAAAAAGGATGGATCAATTTTCATGTACATAAATAAAAGTAACTACATTTTTAAAGATAAAATATACTATGGGATGCAACATTTTAATAATAGTCTTTACATACTAGAATATAAAATTTAAGTGTTCGTAATCGAAAAAAAATCAAGTTCACATGACTCATATCACAACTAGTTGTGGCATCACTTACTTGTCGAGGTAAAAAACAATAGTCTAATAAATCTATAATGAAAAGTGTATTTAGATTCTTTTGAACTAAAAAACTTCGATATATATCATTATTATTTCCTAGTAAATATTTATTTGGTTGAAATGGAGAAAGATATGTGTAGATCATAGAATTAGGTCAAACAAATGTGTGCAAAACTTTTCTATTAGAAGATAGAGGTGGATACAATTAATTTATAATTTTTAACAATGAATTTAGTCGATATGGATATGTCTATATAATGAGGTATAAGTAAGATTTATTTAAGATATTTTAGGAATACAGAATTATGTATAGAATATCATGGTATGAAGACAAAGGAACACAACTCAGAATGAGGTGTGGAGTATCTTAGCCAAGAGTTCACTGATTATCTAAGAGTGTTTGGGATACCAATTAAACTCAAGCATTCTTATACACAATATTGTAATGGTGTTAGTGAAAGGGGGAATGATAGATTGTTAAACATGGTGAGATTGATGATGAGTCATGAAAGTATTCCCTTATCCTTTTGAAGATACTCATAATTTATTAGAACATATATACTAAATTGAGTGTCTAATAAAGAATAAAATGGAATTCCATATGAAGTTTGGTATGAGAAAAGAAGTTTTTTATCACACATTTTTTAGAGGGATGTGATTAATTTGTTAAGGATATCTCTATAAACAATATAGAATCATGAGTAATGAAGTTCATCTTTATAAGATATCCTAAAGAAACTAAAGGATATTATCTATAAAATACCATAGACAATAAAGTCATGGTTGATAGGTACCCCACCCCTCTTGAATGACAATATATCTCTAATATAGATATTGGGAGAAATGTATAAATCAATGATTTTGAATCTCCGGATGTACAAGAGTTGGCACATAAACAAATTACAAAAGTTCTGGTAGAAAAATATTTGTTAAAGAGTCACAAGTAATGTGTAGGAGCACTAAACTGGTAAGAGAACAATATAGAAATGGTTTTCTATCCAAAAAGTATTTAGATACATTTTTAGTTGATAATAATGAACATCTATCATACAAGGAAGTAGATAATGGATCAAAAGTTATAATGTGGAAAGGATCATTGAACTCTAAATTGGATTCAATGTACCAGAACCAAGTCAAGATTTTGGTTGATCCTCCAATTGATTAAAATTCTGTTGAGTGAATATGGTTTTTCAAGAAAAAGTTAGACATGGATGGTAAATTATGTACCTATAAAGAATGGTTGGTGGCTAAAGGGTTTAAGAAACATCAAGGAATAGACTATGGAAAAACTTGTTCACCCATTTATATGCTAAAATCTAATTTAATTATACTTATCAAACCAACATACCAAGATTATGAGATTTGGAAAATAGATGGAAAGAAAAATTTCCATTATAGAAACCTTGTAAAATATTTATATAAGAAACAACTATAAGGGTTTGTGATAATAGAGGATTCTAATAGGGTTGGAAGGTTATGAATATCCATTTATGGGTTTAAGAAAGCATCAAAATCAATGGAAATTCATTTTTATGAATCCATTAGAAAATTTGGTTTCATTAAGAATGAATATGATCCATAGGTTTATAAGAGGTTTATTTGAAGTGTAATAGAATTTATAGTAGTATATGTTTATGTTAAATAATATATGTCAAATGATATACCATTTTTGTATTCATTTAAGACATGGTTAAAAAAATTATTATCCCTAAAATACTTTGGTGAAAACACTTACATTATAATGATCAATATCTATCATGATATATCTAGGAGTTTTATTAGACTAAGTTAAGGTAAATAAATTTTCTTGGTATTGATGTGATTTAGTATGGAATAATCCTATAGAATATTGTTTCCAATGTCAAACCATATACACCACTTAAAGAAGATGTTCCCTAAGATAAAAGTTGAGGGAGAGAGAATGACCATAATATCTTTTATATCTATGATAGGATCAATAATACATGTCATGTTATATAATGATCTTGATGTTATATATTATTTGAGAATATAAGGAAAATATCCATTATGAAGATCCCATTATATGAATTTTACTTTTTATTAATAAGGAATATGTCCTTAGGTTTCTGAAGTATATATAAATAGATGTTGATAAAAATTAGTGAAGAGACGATGAGTAGCTGTCATATGAAAGGAGTTTGAGGCTATAACATGATAACATAATTTGATAGAATCAAGAAAAATAAAAATTTATGTGTGATGATTAATGGACTGTTCTTAATGTGCAAGGAAATTTTTGATGATATATTTATTTTCTATAAAATTGATGAGAGAAGTTTGGAGGTCTCTAACTAGTAGAAGAGAATAAAGATTTAATCTCAAGGAAGGAAGTGCCCAACTAATGTTTTGAAATTTTAAAAAATAACCATTCATGGAGTAGGTGATAACACCACTACAGATATGGCCTTTAAAAGTACTAGAGAAGGCCATTTAATGCTCTAAAAAAGTGTTGTTAATCTTAGCGAAGATAAAGGGGGTCCCTTTTATTAGTGATAAAAAAAGCACTTATAAAGACCTCTTTTAAAAGTGCTAAAAAAGTGATCATAGAATAATCTTTTATGAGCGCTTCTTTTTAGCGCTATTAAAACACCACTTTTTTCAGCGTTTTTTTAAAGGTCATGGTAAAAGTTTAAAAAAAATTAAAAAAAAATCTGCAGATCAGAGGGGGTGTTTTAAGAACTCTTGACCCCCCTCTTCAATAGCGCTATGAAGCACCCCCCGCCCGCCCCCACATGCCCCTACCACCCCAACATGCCCCATCCCCAACCCTACCCTCTAACAGCGCTAGAACTCCCCTTTAACTGCACTAACATAACCCTTCACCACCTCGCATGCCCCTACCTCCCTCGGGATTCGAACTTGAGACCTTCCACTGTGCGTCTAGACCCTTTACCGCTCCTCTATATTGCTTTGCTATCCATTTAATGATATATCTATCTATATATATAGTTATATTTAATTGTATATTAATAAATATTTCTATTAATGTATATATAATTATATGAAAATATATATTTAGTTATATTAATATATATATATTTATATATTCATATATTAATATATTAATATATTAATATATATATATACATGTATAGTTATATATATATATATATAATTTTACATCTATATATTTATTCTTATATTAATATATATTTATATTTATCTATTTATATATATTTAGTTATATTTTTTTATCCGTATATTTATTCGTATATTAATATATATCAATTATTAATAAAAACACACACAAATACACACACACACATTATATAGGTATATAAATATTCATATATTTATTTTTTAAATAAAATGGATATTAGTTTTTTTAGATAAAGATTATATATTGAGATATATATTTTATATTAACACAAATATATTTTTATTAACATATATATATTTATATTAATATATTTATTTATATTAAAATATATATTTAGTTATATTAATATATATATATATATATATTTTTATATTAATATATATATATATATATGTGTATAGTTATATTTATATATTTATATATTTATATATCTATATATTTATTTGTATATTAATATATATTTATATCTATCTATTTATATATATTTAGTTAGATTTTTTTATCCGTATATTAATTTATATATTAATATATAATAGTTGTTAATATGGACACACCCAAATACACACACACACACACATTATATATGTATATAAATATTTATATATTTTTATTTTAAATAAAATGGATATTAGTTTTTTATTAAGATAAATCTTATATATTGAGAAATATATTATATATTAACATATATATATTTATATTGGCACATATATATATATATTTATATTAAAATATATATTTAGTTATATATATATATTCATATATTAATATATATATATATATAAATATATATGTATGTATATACATGTATAGTTATATTTATATATTTATATATTTATATATCTATATATTTATTTATATATTAATAAATATTTATATCTATCTATTTATATATATTTATTTATATTTTTTATCCGTACATTTATTCATATATTAATATACATTAGTTGTTAATATAGACACACACAAATACACACACACATTATATAGGTATATAAATGTACATATATTTTAATTTTAAATAAAATTTATATTATTTTTTTATTTAGATAAATCTTATATATTGAGAAATATATTTTATATGTAAATAAGTTTAATTATTTATTTATAAAATTAAAATTTTCATGTGTGAATATATAAAAAATATGTATAAATTGTTATATATTTGATTATAAATAATAGTACATTGTGATAAATGATAAAACTTCAAATCCATAATATTAATATGAATGTAATCCCTCGAAATAAATTCATTACCCACTAAAAAGGGGAAAAAATCCCCTAAAACGAGGTTGAAATTCCATCTAATGTTAAAAAAGCTTGGTATCCCAACTATAAACTTAGTTTTAGAGGCCTTTTAGGCCTTTTTAACCATGAAAAATGAAATATAAGGTTCTCTTGTGTCACTAATACGTAGAGATATTTGCAGTCTTTGATTTCATATGATGTAGAGATCAAACAGACACCTGGATCAGAAGATATGGCTATTTCATGCTTGAGTAATGTTTTTAACTTATTTTAGATATTTTATTAAGTTTTTGATTTTTTGTGTCTTAAAATTGATATTAAATGAAAATTACTCAATTATGATTAGAATACTGTTATCTAATAATATTTATTATAATATTTTATAATCTATTTTCACTACATATCTTATATATTAAGTGTAAATATCTATTTATACTTATCTAAAACATATTTAAAAAATATATATTATATTTATATAAAAATAAATATATTTATATATTCAAATTTTATTTTTAATGAAATTTAATTTTTTTAAATATACCCTTTATCAGCGCATGTAAAAAAAGCACTGATAAAGAACACACTTTATCAACGCTAAAAAAAGCGCTCATAAAGGGGTACTTTTAACAGTGCTTTTTTAGCACTGTTAAAAGTACCCCTTTATCAGCGCTTTTTTAGAGCTGATAAAGGCACCCCTTTATCATCAATTTATGTTTAGAACGGATAAAAAAAGGTGTTTCCCTTTCCCTATTTTTTGGTTCTGTAAAGGGATTTTTGGTGATGGTTCTGATTTGGATTGGAGTGCGGTAGAATTCCTTGACATAACTTAAAGTGAGATGCATCAAAACTGGAATTCAGTGTTGTACAACTGATTTTAGGAAAATTGGAAAATAATGAGGTGCATAAGAGTCATTCAAACTCTATGTATGAGTTATTTAGAGTTATATGGGAGATTCATTTGGGATTTGTGGTGTTAATTTGGAAAAGGGGCAAAATATTTGTATGAGTCAATCCAAAATCTGTATGAGTCAATTCTATGAAAAGGGACACCTATGTATGAGTGAATATAGATAGTGTATCATACATTATTAACCCATATAAGAGTAATTTGGATATATGTCTGATTAAATCAAGACATCATATGAGTTATATTTGAAATAATAGGATCTACATATGAGTGATTCAATACTTCATATGAGTGAAAAACTCCATGAAAATTTTAGAATGGTGAGACTTGAAAATACTAAGAATTTTAGAATGAATTATTCCTCAGAAAAAAGAAATTTCATTAAAAAATTCTCAATAAATATTATTCATTGATTAAAAATCATGATTAATCTATGTTTTTACACTCATAATCACAAATTTCACACTTTGATATAGAATGGAACATATCATGCATGTCATGTGGTCTTATTCAACTTTATGGTGTTGAATTTTCATCTTGCCTTTTATGCCTACAGTGGATACTATTGGAAGACGTTATAGAGAGAGAAAATACAAATGATGGTAGCCGCATTCATTTTAACACATCATGGTGAAACACTACCATTTATACCCCATTTTATTTTGTAAAAAAATTTTAATAGAGGGGAGGCCATAGAAGGGTGAAGGCAGGCTATAAAAGGGGATCTCCTCTACTAGTTTCTATCATCAGATTCAGAAGCAACACATATTCATCTTTGAGAATAGTATTTTTTTGAGGGTTTTCTCTATATTTTTAGGAGATAATTTCTTATGTGTTTTCTACTTGTAATTTATAGATACATAGAGATTTTTTACCCACATTTTACCATAGTGAAATCCTTCAATTTTACTGTGATTTTTTACCCCTTTCATTTAGGGGTTTTTCCACATTAGATCTGGTGTTCTTTTAATTATTCACTTTTTCACTTTATTTATATCTCACAGTTATTTTTTAATTGATTAAATAATTGTTTATGATCCTAACAAATGTTATAAAAGGAATGAGGTTTTGTCCTGATGAAATTTTGGACCAACGATGTGTCCAATTGTAGGAAAAATATGAGATCGAAAAGTCAATCGAAATAATTTTTCATTATGGAAAATGAAGATGCAAGCGGTGATATGGAAAGATAATTTTTTATAAGTAATTGGAGAGAAACTAGAGGGTGTAACAAAGGAGAAATAGAGAGATATGGATGAGAATTCTATTTCCAACATCTTTTGGATTTGACAGACATGGTCCAATCAAGCATTGTGGAGAAGAAGATGTCAAAAGAAATTTTGGACACTTTGACAATGTTGTATGAGGAAAAGTAAATCCACAACAAATTTTCTTGAAGAGAAAATTATAGACTCTTTGAATGGTGGAGTCATCATTTTTGACTGACCACATCAACACCCTCAATAACCTTTTTCCTCAGCTTACAACATTGAGCTATAAAATTTTGGATACTAAACATGCGTAGATTCTACCCCAAATTTTTCTATATTTATATGATCAAATTATCATAAACCTCACCAATAATATTCTAATGGATATGTTTCCCTTCAACTATGTTGAAGCTGTAGTTCTTGAAGAAAATATTTGGCAAAAGAACTTGAAGACAGGCAGACAACTTCACACCAAGTTGAAGATATATTAATGGAAAGAGTAAGAATGATGGAGCATGGTTCCAATAGGATTCAGAATCATGGCAGGTCCAAATTAAGGAGAAAGAAGGAAAAAAAATTTGTGCTTTCTGTAAGACGGGTAATGTTTGCAAATACTATTGGAATAAAAAGGGTAGTGAGAAGAACTCTCAAGGAAATGTGGCAAGTACATCTAGAAATGAAGACATACTAGTCAATGATGTGGGAACGACTACTGAAGGAAGACAACATCTCGACATCGCATGGATTATTGTATCATGAGAAAAATTGCACATGAAATATTGAAAAGAATAGTCTAACCAATACGAAACAATCACAGAAGGACTTTTGTACATGGGGAATGATCATACATTGAATATCATTGGAGTCAGAACCATCAAAATAAAGATGCATGATAACTTAGTCCGAACAATCCAAGGACTACACCTAGTGGAGGGTCTCAAGAAGAACATTTCTTCATTCGTACAATTTGATGAAATCAGATGCAATACTCACACCAAGAACGGAATGAAGAATATTTTGAAGGGATCACTTGTGGTGATGAAGGAATAGAAAATCTCAAAGAGCCAATACAGGCTTATGGGTGAAACATACAAGGAAGAAGAGATAGTTGTTGCATCAACTACCTCGACGGAAGAGTTGATGACGTTATGGCATCAAAAACTTTGCCATATGTTTGAACAAGGCCTAAAGATTCTTGCGGATCAGAATTTGTTTCATGGGCATACGAATGTATCCTTACCATTTTTTAAGAATTTCCTTTTTATTATGAAACACATGTTGAAGTTTCGAATGTCAACGACGAGAAGCAAAGATATCTTGGAGTTGATTCATTCTGACGTTTGGAAATCCCTGGATGTGTCCCTTTGAGGAGAAAAGTACTTTGTATATTTCATTTATGACTATTCCAGGAGATGTTGGGTGTTTCCAATCAAGAGGAAATATGATGTCTTTGAAGTCTTCAGAACATTCAAAGCACAAAAGGATCTTGAATCAGAATAGAAGATCAAGTGTTTGAGGACTGACAATAGTGGAGAATATATAATCAAATTGTTTGATTATTTTTGTCAATAAGATAGAATCAAGAGGCAGTTCATGGTGGAATACACTCATCAGTAGAATGGAGTGGCAGAACAGATGAATAGAACCATGTTGTACAGAATAAGGGCGATGATGAAGATTGCAGGATTTACCAAGATGTTATGGGAATAATCTTTAAATACTGCTGGCTATGTGATCAATCGATCCCCTTTAGTGGAAATTGATTTGAAGACGCTGACGGAGATGTGGACTGGTAAACCTGCTAATTATTCTCAATTGAATTATTTTTGATGTCTTGTATATGCACTATTTCATGACCAGAAAAGATCAAAGTTGGATTGAAGATCCAGGGAATGTATCTTCTTGGGATATGATGATGGTGTGAAGGGGTATAATTTATGGGATCCCAATACCCACAAACTTATCATCAGTAGAGATTTCATCTTTGTTGAAGACAAAGTGAAAATGACTATTGAAAAATATATATATATAAAGAGAGTAAAAACTACAATAGTTGAGATAAATAATGAAAAAAGGAAGAAACCATTTCCTATGAGGCATTACCATATAATAATGGTCAAGTACCAGATGATCCTGAACTACGATAGTCAAATTGAGAGAAAATAGTCCTAATATGACACTCAGATTATGTCACTGAAATAAATGTTGCATATTTCTTATTGAAAAAAGATAGAGAGACCTAATATCTTCTGGAGGAAACCCAGAGTCTAGATATATCTTCATGGATAGTGTCAAAATGGGAGGAACTTCAAGCCCTACACAAGAACAAGACTTGGGATCTTGTTCTATTACCTCACGGAAGGAAGGTCATTGGTAAAAAGTTGGTTTAAAAGATCAAGAGGGATAAAACAGACTAGGTGGAAAGATATCGTGAGATATTGGTGGTCAAAGGATATGCTATGAAGGAAGGTATCGATTTCAACGAAATATTTTCTCCTACTGTTATACTGATGACTATTCAGGTAGTTTTGGCGATGTTTGCTACATACACTCTGCATCTAGAGTAGCTAGATGTGAAAACCACTTTTCTCCATAGTGACATTATGAAGAAATCTATATGCTCCAACCAGAAGGTTTTGTTGAGGAATGTAAAGAGAAATTGGTTTTTAGGTTGAAAAAATATCTCTAAGGTCTGAAATAGGTGCCGAGGTGTTGGTACAAGAGATTTGATTCCTATATCATGAGCCTTAGATACAAAAAACTTAATCCTGATCCTTGTACATATTTCAAGGGTCTAGATGGTAATGATTTTATCATTATATTATTGTATGTGGATGACATGTTGGTTGCAGGCCTCAAAAATGATCAAATACATGAGATGAAGTCACAGTTGGCTAGGGAGTTTGATATAAAGGACTTGGGTCCTATAAACAAGATTCTTGGGATGAAAGTTTATCAAGATAGGAATAATGGAAATATTTGGCTATCACAGAAGAATTATTTGAGGAAATTATTGAAACGATTCAACATGAAAGACTGTAATCCAATTTATACCCCTCTTCCCATTAATTCTAAGCTATCCTTCACGATGAGTCCTAACAGTGAAGCAGAGAGAATGAAAATGTCTCTAGTGCCATATGCATCAGTAGTGGGGAGTCTAATGTTCAACATGGTTTGTACTAGACCAGACATTGCGCATGTCAAGGGAGCAGTTATATGGTACATGGTGAATTCAGGATGGGATTATTGGAGAATGGTGAAGAGGATCTTGAGATACATCAAAGAAACCTCAGATGTTGCATTATGTTTTGGAGGATCAGATTTCACTATCAGAGGCTATTTTGATTTAGTTTTTTATGTGATTCTAAACGAATACAAGACACTAACGGTTATGTGCTTACTCTTGCAGGAGGGGCTGTGAGTTAGATTTCAAAGTTACAATTAGTTGTGGCTTTATCCATGATGGAGGCAGAGTACATGGCATCTGCACAAGCATGAAAAGAGGCGATTTTGATGAAAAAGTTGTTGGAGGAGCTCGAGCACAAATAAGATCATATTTCATTATTTTGTGAGAGTTAGAGTGCCTTTCAAATTGAAAGGAATCCATCATTTCATTCCAGGATGAAACACATTGGCATAAAATATCATTTTGTTCGATATGTGGTGGACTAAGGAAGTGTGGACATATAGAAAATTTACAGTAAAGAAAATATGGCATATTTTCCTGTTGGAGGAGATTGGTTCTAATAAGTTTAGATAGTGTATATCCTCGAGCAGCCTTGTAGAGACTTAAGTAGTAGGTTTGAAATATAGAAAGGATGTGTGGAGATGTGATTGATACTTAATCAAATCTACATGTGAGAGATATGTTGGAAGACTTTATGGAGAGAGAAAATATTAATGATGGTCACCACATTAGTTTGGAAACGTCGTGGTGACACATCGTGGTGAATCCCTACCATTGATTCCCTATTTAATTGGTAACATAAATTTAATAGAGGGGATGTAAAAGGGGGGTGAAGGTTGGCTATAAATGAGGACCTCCTCCACTAGTTTTTATCTTCAGATTCAGAAGAAACACATCTTTATCCTTTAGTGTAGTATTTTGTGAGGTGTTTCTCCATATTTTTAATAGATAATTTCTTGTGTCTTTTCTCCTTGTAATTGAAAGAGAGAGAGATAGTTTGTACCCACATTTTACCATAGTGAAATCCTTCTATTTGCCCATAGTTTTTTACCCCTTTCATTTGAGGGTTTTTCCATGTTACATCTTGTGTTATTTTAATTCTGCATTTTTTCACTTTATTTCTATCTCAAAATTATTGTTGAATTGATTAGACAATTGTTTACCATCTTAACAAATACCTTATACCAGGAAGACCTTGAATTCATGGGAATGCTCACACTATAACTCCCCAAATCCTCCATGCAGACTAAGGATAGATCACAGAACTCCTCATACATGGACTTCTATATAAAATGTGTTGTCATATGAAGATAAATACATGCACATGACCATATACACTAGAATGATTGGTCTTTAAGGGTTTTTATGAGTCTTGCGGGGATCCCCCTTACGTGAGAGGCAGTCCCCACATAATTTTTGGGATCTATTGGGTGTTTTGGCTCGTTAAAATTTGAAATGTGAAAACAATGTTTATTAACAATTTAATACATGCAAACTGATAAACAAATATTGCTTGACTTGAAATTCCAATACATCAAATGAACATATTCAAAATAATTAAACAGTAGTGGACAATACACTGGCAATGGGAATTAAATCAATTAACAATGCACTTAATTCTTATTAAAATAGAAGACATAATCTGAACCTGATGATTCATCCAAAATAGAATCAAACTACAATGAGAAATTAAGGCTGCAGCAGCAATAATGAACTAGAAGTACAAAGCCCAAAATAACTTCTATCTAACCAAATAAATTCAATCAGAATTTAATATTCAAGAAGAAATGAGCATTCAGAATTTTCTAGGTCGAATTAAATGAAGAAATTGAAAGCCGTAAAAGGGACACCATGATTTACGTGCTTTGGCCATAGGCCTATGTGCACGGGGCAGGGTCATCATGTGTTTTTTCACTATGAAAGTAAATAGTACAAGTGGAAACAAAGGACACGACTCAAAAGCTGAACTGGACATGAGACAGAAATGAGATGCGACAGAAAAACAAGCAACACACACAAGATTATAAAAAACCGACAAAGAAAAAACTATAACCAGACCGAGACCCCCATACCGGGGTTTGACCAAACTTTTTTCGATGCAGCTGCTTGTAAATGGGTGTTGAAAACGTCATCGTGGTGTCCATAAAGTCCAATCCTCAATGATCAATGCTGCTATCCAAGTTCGTCACCACTGACTACTCCATCTTTTGTCGAGCCTGTTGCACCCTTGGTCCAAAAAACAAGAACATGCTATTGTCAAAGTATGTGGCACGGCTGCACAGACCATGAAAAATCCTACTATGTACAACAGGGATCACCATCACCACAGACTCTTATCTCCGAGCATCAAGAGCCAGAAACTTTTGGATCTTCAAAACTTGCACACACGCTACTGTTGAAACTTCATCATGAACCAGTGCCAAGAATCTTGATGAAATCCGAGCTTGACACCGTAGATATGACACTCCCAAACCACCAAAGTTGGAGTTGCGTTGCTGACAATGACAAAAGAACACATCACCACCCTCCTTGAAAAACCAGTTCCAACGTAAAGAATAATTGTCATTCAAGAGATACCACCATGAGCTCAATGCTGCTGGATATCAAGAAGATAACCACTATTGATGTGTAAAGCTAGCTCAAGGATGATGTCGTGCTACCTATATTCACCATGAAGAACACTCGGAGACCCACCGATCTCCACTGCCTCGAAATTTTAGAGAAGACCAGGTTTTAGGTTCGATTCTTGAATTTCTTCCATGTAATCGATTCCGAACATATGCGGGAGCATGGATTGGAACCCTAGAATGATAGAGAAATCTCGACTCCAAGCCTTTTTGTCCAACGGATTACCACAGGAGCTGAAGATGTAGAAACTGGAGCGATGATGTTGCCTCGGGTCTGATAAAAGGTGGTGGAATCATTACGCATTAACCCAAGGGGAGAAGTGTCATGTGGTTCCCCCTTTCAAGCTACATGAAAGATTTCTTGACAAAAAAAGCATATAAAAAAATTGCATTTTAATTAACAAAAAAAATAAGGAATATAGAAATTCACAAATCTTCACCTTGGGAATTAAAATTCATGAACAATTTTAATATGCAACAACACATACACTTTCCACCTTTCAAATAAACCTAAACACATGATGATTCTGCACCACCTAACATCATCAACTTGGGCATATCTTAAACAGAAAACAAACTACAAGGTATGACCCAAACAGTCCCCCTAACCATGTATCAATTGTGACACATGTCGCCCGAAGTTGAATGATATTGAAAAGATGATAAACATGTTCATAATTAAAAAAAATTCTGAACAACTGCATGATAAAACCATACCTGAACTTACCTAATTCTCACTCTGAGATGATGCCAATGAGGAAGATGAGACCACAAAATCACATGCCAACAGGTCCCCTAATCAGCTCACATGTTCCTACAGAACACAAATAAATAGAGCAGTATCCAACCTGACACAAAACATGGAAAAACAAAACTCAGAGAGATTCATATAGAATTGTAATTCATAAAAAATCAATTCAATCATGAAAAGAGAAACATAAAGAGAGTGAAACAAAGTACATAAATCTCAAAATCAAGAAAATCGCTCACCCAACCTGAATCTAAGACAGACCCAGAAAACTCTTCACCTGAAGAGAATACACTGCCTAAAGCCGATCAATAGGGGAAGCCACATCCTAAACCAAGACAACAAGAGAGGTTCCTCAACAACATTGTACGAATGAAAATATCATGCAGTCCCAAGAGTCCTAAGGGCAAAATATAGACCCACGAGAACACCAGTGATCCAAGGGCCACACGTTACCGACCAAGAAAACCCATCTCAGTTTAGCTTCTTAACGATAACTAGGAATTGCCAAATATTTCTAAAGAGACCTCGACAGAACTTCCATGAAGCCCCATCTTCAACGAACCTATTCACATGACACTATCACTCTAAACACTACCCAGACTCAATCACCACTCGTAACAGGTCACATCCTAGAAAAACCAGCCCAAAACCAGGACATACCAGAGGAACAAACCCAGAGCAAAATTACCAGCTCACTCTCCTAAGGCTATAGGTAGAAACAACAACAATGCAGAGAGGGAAGAATTCATAGTAAATGAAACAAGCCAAAGAGGTCTCCACCTGAACCCACAAATACATATAAGACCAAAGCACCAAGAACCGTCAGATTTAAAACTGAGACACGCTACCTGAAAACGCTTACAGGAAGACTCTATATGAAAGGCACCAGAATATTCTCAAGAGATGGATTCAGAATCTCCATCATTGGAGACGAATGCCTAAACAAAATACAAAAGGAGACATCCTCACACAAAGGGGAAACTATAAGTACACATGCATGCGGTCCCAACATCCTAGGACTACTCTAAAATGTGAAAATAAAGGCTGATAGCCAGCTAGAAACTAGGGGAAAACAAGCCACTAAAGGGCCACACATCCTAGTCTAGACATACTAATGGCACACGGTTCTTGGGAAACGAAACATAGCTGCTAAACAGGTTCGAACAACCAACAAAGAGGCTTGGTGGCTAACCAAGTGACACTGCACCCAGAAGCTACCCATTCCTAAACACCAAACTCTCAATGGGACCATACTCGGAGCAAACAGTCCTAAAGGATGCGGAGCAACACAACAGAGCTAACATAAGCTCATATCCTAGGAAAAAGGTAGACACTAGAGACACAATATCCAGCCAAACCCTTACTGCTAACCAGCTCTCAAACATAGGTAAACCTCACACTGAACCAATTCCTACCCTGAAACCAAGGACACACATAGGTAGAAACTACCAAGAGGCATCTTTGAGGTTCATACATGCAAACGAAACAAAAAAACAATGAGGAAACAAACTATCAACAATAGAATGAAATTACAACCCTAGTGAGCTAACAAACCAGCTAAAAAAAATAGTCAAAACATGCTGCAACAGGTAAAAGACACTAATAAAACATTTGAAAGCAATGAACCCACAATTTCAAATTTTAACCATAAAGAACATAAACCCAATTACCCTATGATACCACTTTATTATTAGGAGCTCCCCTACGCGAGAGGCAGTCCCCACATAATTGCCAGGATCTATTCGTTGTTTTTTTTTGATAAAATTTGAAATGCGAAAACGATATTTATTAACAAAGAAAAACTTAAACCCAATTACCGTCTGATACCACTTTGTTGCGGGGACCGCCCCTACGTGAGAGGCAGTCCCCACAAAATTTGTCGGGATCTACTGGGTGTTTTTTTTCGTTAAAATATGAATGTAAAAATGATGTTTATTAAAATTGTAATACATGAAAAATGATAAAAAAATAATACTTTAATTTTAATTCCAATAAATCAAATGAATATATTCAGAATAATTCAACAACAGTGGAAAATACACTAGAAATGGTAATTAAATCAATAAACAATGAACTTAATTATCATTAAAATAGAAGACATAATTTGTACATGATGATTCATCTAAAATAGTATCAAACTAAAATGAGAAATAAGGTTGCAGTAGAAATAATGAACTGTGTAGTACAAAGCCCAAAACAACTTCTATTTAACCAAATAAATTCAATCCAAATTTAATATTCAAGAAGCAATGAGCGTTCAACATTTTACAGGTCGAATTAAATGCAGAAATTTAAAGTAGTAAAAGAGAAACAATGATTTACGTGATTTTCCCATAGGCCTATGTGCATGGGGCAGTATCATCACAAGTTTTTTTCACTATGCAAGTAAACAATACAAGTGGAAACAAAGGACACAACTCACAAGCTGAATTGGACATGAGATAGAAATGAGACATGATGAAAAAATAAACAACACATATAATCTTATAAAAATCGACAAAGAAAAAACTATAACAGGACCGAGACTCCCTTACTGGGGTTCGACCAAACCTTTGTCGATGTAGAATCTTGTAAATGGGTGCTGAAAATGTCATCGCAGATTCCAGCAAATCCGATCCTCAATGATCAATGCTGTTATCCAAGTTCGTCACCACTAACTACTCCATCTGTGGTCGAACCTGTTGCACTCTTGGTCCAAAAAACAAGAACATGCTGCTGTCCATGTATGTGGCATGACTTCACGGACCAAACAAAATCCTACTGTGTACACTAGGGATCTCCATCACCACAAACACTTATCCCCAAGCATCAAGATCCAGAAACTTTTCAATCTGCAAAACTAACACACAAGCTGCTGTTGGAACTACATCGTGAACTGGTGCCAAGTACTTTGATGAAATACGAGCTTGACACCACAAATCTGAGACTCCAAAACCACAAAAGTTGGAGTTACGTTGCTGACGAGGATAAAAGAACACACTTCCACCCTCCTTGATGAATCAGTTCCAATGTGAAGAACAATTGTCATGCAAGAGAAGCCACCATGAGCTCGATGCCGCTGTATATAAAGAATATAACCGCCATTGATGTGTAAATTCAGCACATGGACGATGTCGTGCTACCGATATTCACCACGAGGAACACCCTAGGACCCACCGATCTCCGTTGCCTCGAAAGTTCACAGAAGACCAGGTTTCTGGTTCGCTTCTTGAATTTATTCTATGGATTCGATTCTGCAAATAGGTGGGAGAAAGAATTGGATCCCTGGAACAAGAGATAAATCTAGAATCCAGGCCTTTTTGGCCGCCGTATTACCACAGGAGTGAAAGATGTAGAAGATGGAACGATGTTGTTGCCTCTGGGATGCTAAAAGGTGAGGGCATCATTACGCGTCAACCCAAGGGGAGCGGTGTCACATGGTTCCCCCTTTCAAGTTGTGTAAGAGATTTCTCAACAAAAAAATCATATTAAAAAAAATCATTTTAATTAACAAAAAAAATAAGGAATATAAAAATTCACAAATCTCCACCTTGGGAATTAAAATGCATGAACAATTTTAATATGCAACAACACATACACTTTCCACCTTTCAAATAAACCCAAACAAATGATGATTCTTCACCACCTAACTTCATCAACATGGGTATATCTTAAATAGAAAAAAACCTACAGAGTATGACCCAAACAGTACCCCTAACCATGTATCAACTGTGATACATGTCACTCGAAGTTGAATGATATTGAAAAATAATAAACATGTCCAGTATTAAAAAAATTCTAAAAAATTGCATGATAAAACCATACCTTCACTTACTTGAGTCTCACTCTGAGATGATGCCAATGAGGAATATGGGACCAAAAAATCACATGATAACAGGTCCCCGAATTAGCTCACATGTTCCTGCAGAACACAAATAAACAGATCAGTATCGAACCTCACACAAAAAATGGAAAAACAAAGCTCAGAAAAATTCATATAGAATTTTAATTCATAAAAAATCAATGCAATCATGAAAAGAGAAGCATAAAGAGAGCACAACGAAAAACACAAATCTCAAAAGCAAGAAAATCTCTCACCCAACTTGAATCTAAGATAGACCCAGAAAACTCTACACCTGAAGAGAATACACTGCCTAAAACTGAGCAATAGGGGAAGCCACATACTAAACCAAGCCAATAAAGGAGGTTCCTCAACAACAGGGTACCACTGAAAATATCATGCAGTCACAAGAGTCCTAAGGGAAAACTCTAGACCCACAAGAACACCAGCGATCCAAGGGCAACATGCTGCCGACCATGAAATCCCATCTCAGTTTAGCTTTCTAACGATAACTAGGAACCACCAAATATCGCAAAAGATATATCGATAGAACTTCCATAAATCCTGATCGTCACTGAACCAATTCACATGAAAATATCACTCTAAACACTATCCAGACTCAATCACCACTCATAACGGGTCACATCCTAGAGAAACCAGCCCAAAACCAGGACATACCAGAGGAACAAACGCAGAAAAAAATTACCATCTCACTCTTCTAAGGCTATAAGTAGCAACAGGAGAAACACGGAGAGGGGAAGCATGCATAGTAAATGAAACAATCCAAAGAGGTCTCCACTCGAACCCAGAAAGACATATAGGACCAAAGCACCATGAACCACCAGCTTTAAAACTGAGGCACACTGCCTGAAAACTCTAACAGGAAGACTCTCGATGCAAGGTACCAGAATATCCTCAACAAATGGATTCAGAATCTCCAGCATTGTAAACGACTGCCTAAAAAAAATCCAAAAGGAGACATCGTTACACAAAGGGGAAACTGCAAGGACACATTCAAGCAGTCCCAACATCCTAAGACAACTCTAAAACGCGAGAACGAAGGCCAAGAACTAGCTAGAAACTTGGGGAAAACAAGCCACTAAAGGGCCACACATCTTAGTCTAGACTTACTAACGACACACGATTGCCGGGAAACCAAACATAGCCACTAAATAGGGTCGAACAGCCAACAAAGAGGCTTGGTGGCCAACCAAGTTACATTTCACCCAAAAGCTACCCAAACCTAAACACCAAACTCGCAATGGGACCATACCCGGTGTAACAGCCCAAGATTTTATAAAAAATATTCTTTTTAATTTTATTAATGTCTTGTGTTGTACGCTACACCAAAAGGAGCTTGCACAACACGCATCCTTGACTTGCCTTGCATTGCACGCAATTGCAACCTTCCTCGATAGCGTGTGTAATACGCAATACCAAGTTTCACTAAACAATGATATGCTATTAAAATATTATTAAAACTAGCCGTTATGAATAGTAATAACCACTTTTTAAAATTCTGTAAATCTTATTTTTCAAAATGAACTTCATTTTTGGATTCGGAGTATCGAATTTAGCCTAAGGTGAAATTTTGGTACTTTTCGGATAACTTTCATATTCTGATGAATAGTGAAAATTACTAATTTATAATTAAAAAAAACTTTTTTTAATCGAAATAATTAATAGTGATAAATTATTAATTTGAGTGGTTTTAAAGTATATTTAGAATATATTTTTACAATTTAATACAATGTTGGTCATTGGTTGTAATTTCACATTTAAACCAGACATAATCAAGTGTCAATCTTTTGATATATTTTGTTTCCTAAAAACACGCTATTTATTTTAACAGCGGGATTTAATTATAAAATTAATTAATGCAACTTCTATGTTATGAATTTGGTAAAATATATTTCATTTTTGAATTCGGAATATGAAATATATCTTAGGATGAAATTTTGGCATTGTTCTGAAAAACATCAATTTTTGATGAATAGTGAAACTACTAAGTGGTAGGTTAAAAAAACTGAATTTTGCATAAAACTTAATTTTACCGCTTCTGTGAATAGAATTTTGAAAATCCGACAGACACGGTTAATATCAAAGACTAAAATGTGGTTCAATGAGATGAAAATAATTTTTGGTGAATAGTAACTTTTTACTTTTTTTTACCGCGGTTAATAGTAAATAGGGTAACTAAGGGTAAATATGATATTACTATTACCCTAACACATGTCCTAATTCTATTGGACAAGTGTAATTTGACCAAAAACAAACTTAGGAATAAAATATGACCATTTAGGCCCACTTGGATTAGATTAGGACATTTATTATTAATTTATTTAAAGAAAGATTAAAATAGTTAAAATCAAAGTTTAATAAGTAAATCATTTTTAATATGGGGTTATACATAAGATAAATTCGATTGTAAATATTCATTAGAAAGCTAAAAAGATTTCCTACATGATGGTATTTTATTTGTAATTTTTAGACATCAAATAATTTAATTTATTTATGACACAACGATGATGAAGTAATTATCTTATTAATAAAATATTGACATAATTGATGTTATAAACACCAAAATAAATGTAATTTGAGATTTTTTATGAATTACACTAATTTTATAGGTTACTATGATATATTAATGTTGATTTAATAAACTTGGTTCGAACATTTAATTCTGTTATGACTTTCACAAAAATCATATATCAAATAGTGTCAAAATTGACACAAAATAGTTTTTAAATCAAATATTATATTATTAATTGTTATTTTATTCCTAAAAATCTAAGGTTCGGCCAAATGACTTAGATAAGGATATATATATTAATAATAAATAATTTGGGGTTCGTTTGGCATGTTATAGTAAGTGTATTAACCATATAGTGAAAGAAAACAAAAAGACACGGTAAAAGTTAAATTATTTAACTTGGAGTTAAATCTAATTGATAAGGTTAAAATAATATCCTAAACTTGTCTAAATTCTATTGGTTGATAGGATTTCGACCCATCCCCACTTTAGCTTCGAAATAAGACCCTTTGGAACCATTATAAACCGATTTTGACTTTAATATAAAATAATATTTTGAGATATTCCTAAGGTGCCCCTCTCCTCCCCTATAAAAGGACACCTCCTCCCCCTCCTCCTCACACCAATTTGAGCACTCAAGCTCGGCCAACCCCTGCCAAAATCTCTTCTCCACTTCCCTAGAAACATCCTAGAGGTTCTGGTCTTCCTCAAAGACCAATTCTATTGCCCTAAGAGGAGGTCTCAAAGAGGCGCTTCAAAGAAGAGGTAATTACCGTTACCAATTCTTTCATCTTTATTTCTTCTTCCACTTCTTCTTCTTAGGTTGTTTCATTATGAAGTAATAACATCAGTATCACTCATATACTGATATGTTATTATAAGTATGAAACAACCCTATTTCACCATCTATCCATCCTACGGAAAAAGAAATCACCGCGCGTGCGTACGTACGGAATACCGTCTCCACGCCGTGGTGTAATCTATTTTCCACCACCACATTACATGGATGAGTATAATGGTGTAAAGAATAACTATAAATAGTTATTACAACATCATATTTATTCTGATATATTGAATAATCCACTCCAATTCAATTCTGTATTTATGGAAATGATATCATCGCTCGTGCGTACGTACGGACTACCGTCTCCACGACGCGATGAGATTCATTCTCCATGTTAACCATTTAAGAATGATTATAATGTATATATAAGAAATAATAATGAAATATATGACATTATAAAGCTACTGGATTTATGTATATATATACATATATATGTCATCTACTTACTTCCATTTCAAGACAATAAGGAAAGAAAAACAGCGTTCATGCGTACGTACGGACTACCGTCTCCATGAACGCTGTTTTTCATTTTATTTATCTATCTATTATATATATATATACTGAATATATATGATATATAAATCATATTTTATATTCTTGAAGTAAGTAAATCATGATATAAGTAATAATGATGTCAAGAACAACAAGTCAAAACACCTACGATAAATGAAACGATTTTACCCAAAACGCTTCTTTAACATGGAATTTACAAAAGAACGGGAAATATAATGTTATAAGTGAACCATATATGATATCATAACAATGAATATGATTCTGTAATATGTCAATGACATTATTTAAATCATTATACAGGAGGTTCGGACACATACGAAGCAAATCGGACCTAAGGTAAGGGAAATAACACAATCACATTTTTATCCGAGATTGTTTATTCGTAAGTATTTACTGGGGTGTATTTTATCATCCACATACATGTTTCATCAATATGTAATATTACTTCCATCCACCTACAATTGTTTAAATCCATTTTTACCCTTCGGTGAGTTTTTAGTAAAAGAAATTAAAGGAATCTTTTGTCGTTTTTCGTACGAGGTACTTTTTGACTTTTCCGACAAAAGTACGAAGAATGTTTTTTTTAACTTATACGGCATGAATGGATTTTTAAAAAATTATTTCCAAGAAGCTTCCTTTAAAAGTTTTCAAGTTTATTTTTAATCAACTTCTTTTATTTTAAAGTTTTATGACATGTTATGAAAGGAAAAATGTTTTTGAAGTGGAAAGGATATTTTCCTCAAGAATGAAGTTCATGTATTTCATCAAAATTATTTTCCATCTAAGATAATAAAAAGGGTTCTATTTTTATCCCTATTATTACATTGATTTGATCATGTTGTGATGGAATTATTTTTATTAATTCCTTTATCTTATATGAATTGATTTATGATGTCATGATGTTTCAAGAATCCCATTTTTGTTACATGTGTTATGCGATGATGTATGATTTATGATTATGTGGCACACATAAGAAAGGATTCATTATAAGATGGGTGGGACCTATATCTCCCTCCAATGCATTGGGTAAAGATTTTATGTCTCATGAGATAGACATGGCTGAAATGGTAGGTTATACCGGTTCAGTGAAACAGGACTGAAACGAGGGTTACTCGATTCAGAAAGGGACTTTGTCCACTAAGATAGTCTTGGAAATGAGTCATGACTAACAAGAAATGATTTTTCATGATTATGTGTGCATGCCACAAAGTTTTAAGTTTCATTTTATGATTATGGTGATCTCATTTTCACTTCTATTATTTATCCCATGTTATGATATTATGAGCTCTTTTGCAGGTTAAGATTTCCAAAAGCTATGTTCTTATGTATATGATGTGATTGATTTTTCTTTTGTTTACCCTTACTGAGCATTTGAGCTCACCCTTTTATGTTTTCTTTTCCCCAGGAGATAAAGAAAGGTTTTAGGTATAAAAAAAAAGAAGATCTTTATGGGAGATGTTGAAGATCTTTCACCACGATTAGAAGATTACATTCCGAGTTTCCAAAGACACTAAACTATTACGATCCTTGTGTGTGTGTGTTTTTGTTATGTACTAAGTATTCCGCAAAAGTAATGTAAGGTCTATGTACGTCAGGCTTCGGGTCTCTACAGTTGGTATCAGAGGAAAGGTTTAGTCAACCTTTGGAAACTAGGATGCGAAAACCTTAGTGAGATTCCTAGAGATATTTCTAAGGTATGTCTAGGGATGTCCCTAAGGATAAGTATACGTATAGGATATATTCCTAGAACTATGGTAATGATATTAGATTAAACCTAAGAAGTTAGGTATTGAGGATACTTTCCCTTTACTATGTTGTTTCTCTAGCATGATTTTTGACTCTCACACTATTCTTTTTGGGTTTTAGAAAACGGCTGGAATCAAGATGATTCATGATAATGGAGGATATGATGGACAATGGAATGATATTCTTCATAATGAAATGGGATTTGGAAGTCCAAACATCATTATTATGCCGAATCAGCAATCTCATAATATGATCAATAAAGTAAAATTTGGTAAGTTTCCTGACTCGGCTAATAAGAGAAAGATGGAGTTTCATGATGATCATAGAGGAAAGAAAGTTCAATTCCCCCTATGTAAATCATGTGGGAAGAGGCATCAAGGAGAATGTTTCAAAGGAACTGGAAGATGCTTTGGGTGTGGAAAAGAAGGACACAAAGCAAGTAAGTGCAAAGGAAAAGGTTCAGTTAACACCATGGATGAGGATAATGGTATTGCTACGACATCAACAATGGTTAAATGTTTTAAATGTGGAATGTACGGGCATTATGCAAACCAATGCCCTAAGGGAAAGTCTCATGAAGAGAATCAGTATGGTCGTATGGGAAGTATTTATGTTGATGATGATGAAGATACTACAAATGATATGTGAGATGAAAGAAATGTTGAAGCTAGGTCAATGGTCTAAGAATGTAGTGGAATGATTACATGTTTATCATGTGTAATGTTGTATAAGTAATCTCATGGAATAAGGATACATCTAAGGATTGTTACACTGTTGTCTTTCCTTAAGTTTTGAAAGTGTATGATGAATGGTACCAGTAACCATGAAAGGTTATTCAGATACTTTTGGAAAGTAGATGATAAGTGCATAATGAAAGGATAAGAAGATAATGAGATGTTTGATTGTATTCATGAGCTCATGATTGATATAAGGACTAAGTGATATCATGGTTTGAGTATATAAAATTTTGAGGATTTTGGTATGTGGAAAGTGTTAACTTTAAACTGCATTCATGTTTTCACTAAGGTATTCAAGCGAATACATGATTAAGGACTTTGAATGATTAGAATGTGACCAACAAGACATATCTTATGGGGATCGACGATGGTGTTAAATATCTGGTAATCGTTTTCACTATGTTATGAGAATGGACTGCAGTATTATGGATAAGCCTAAAGATTGGAATGGATTATGTTGGACATAAGTTAGTATTGTTTAAGGATAGAAGTTTTTTTTCGATATTATTGATGGGATGTTATAGTAATATAGTTTTATAAAAAGGACAACCTGCAGGACGGGCGACAGCCCATCGCTTCGGACAAGGCTGTAGGAATCGAACCCACAACCGAAGTGCGACTGGCCTTTATCGCCTACCACTGGCCTACAGGAAGTCCCTGTTTAGTAGAAACTAGTTTTATTATATTAAGTAGTATGATATATGAAGTATAAGTCCATTTTAGGAACCATATATGATTAATCTCACTATAGATCGATTTATGCATATAATTTTTGCTAACCTTTTGTTTGAGACAGATGGAATGACCCGTCATTCTATCACATGATCTGCTAACACTTCACGAATAACAAATTCAACTTCATTTATTTAAGAGATGAAGTGGAAATTGTTCAAGGCACGAACAAAAGTGAGATTGTACCAAAATAAAGTAAGTATTTATTCTAATTCAAATTTTCAACTTTAGGGGAAATGATCTTGAAAACCAAAAATGTTGTCCTAGTGATCTTATACCTGATGAATCAGATGGTACCTTATATCATCACAAATATATGGATTTGTGATTACTGGCTTTTCCGTAGCCATGTTCTCTACCACTCTCCATCAGAACATGATGGTTAGATTTCTCTTCCATATCCATATTTTCACCTATGTGGAAACCCAATTATTAGTTTATTGGGGTAACCGTTACGTTTCATACTTTTGTTTTTAAAGATTGGTTTTGACATTCCTTTTTACGATGTGAGTTTCTATTAAAGAAACTTTTGAATAGTAAACCATTTATAACCCTGACGAATTTCGAGGGCGAAATTCATTTTAAGGGGGGTAGAATGTAACAGCCCAAGATTTTATAAAAAATATTCTTTTTAATTTTATTAATGTCTTGTGTTGTACGCTACACCAAAAGGAGCTTGCACAACACACATCCTTGACTTTCCTTGCATTACAAGCAATCGCGACCTTCCTCGATAGCGTGTGTAATACGCAATACCAAGTTTCACTAAACAACGATATGCTATTAAAATATTATTAAAACTAGCCATTATGAATAGTAATAACCACTTTTTAAAATTCTGTAAATCTTATTTTTCAAAATGAACTTCATTTTTGGATTCAGAGTATCGAATTTAGCCTAAGGTGAAATTTTGGTACTTTTCGGATAACTTTCATATTCTGATGAATAGTGAAAATTACTAATTTATAATTAAAAACAACTTTTTTTAATCGAAATAATTAATAGTGATAAATTATTAATTTGAGTGGTTTTAAAGTATATTTAGAATATATTTTTACAATTTAATACAATGTTGGTCATTGGTTGTAATTTCACATTTAAACCAGACATAATCAAGTGTCAATCTTTTGATATATTTTGTTTCCTAAAAACACGCTATTTATTTTAACAGCGGGATTTAATTATAAAATTAATTAATGCAACTTCTATGTTATGAATTTGGTAAAATAGATTTCATTTTTGAATTCAGAATATGAAATATAGCTTAGGATGAAATTTTGGCATTGTTCTGAAAAACATCAATTTTTGATGAATAGTGAAACTACTAAGTGGTTGGTTAAAAAAACTGAATTTTGCATAAAACTTAATTTTACCGCTTCTGTGAATAGAATTTTGAAAATCCGACAGACACGGTTAATATCAAAGACTAAATGTGGTTCAATGAGATGAAAATAATTTTTGGTGAATAGTAACTTTTTACTTTTTTTTACCGCGGTTAATAGTAAATAGGGTAACTAAGGGTAAATATGATATTACTATTACCCTAACACATGTCCTAATTCTATTGGACAAGTGTAATTCGACCAAAAACAAACTTAGGAATAAAATATGACCATTTAGGCCCACTTGGATTAGATTAGGACATTTATTATTAATTTATTTAAAGAAAGATTAAAATAGTTAATATCAAAGTTTAATAAGTAAATCATTTTTAATATGGGGTTATACATAAGATAAATTCTATTGTAAATATTCATTAGAAATCTAAAAAGATTTCCTACATGATGGTATTTTATTTGTAATTTTTAGACATCAAATAATTTAATTTATTTATGACACAACGATGATGCAGTAATTATCTTATTAATAAAATATTGACATAATTGATGTTATAAACACAAAAATAAATGTAATTTGAGATTTTTTATGAATTACACTAATTTTATAGGTTACTATGATATATTAATGTTGATTTAATCAACTTGGTTCGAACATTTAATTTTGTTATGATTTTCACAAAAATCATATATCAAATAGCGTCAAAATTGACACAAAATAGTTTTTAAATAAAATATTATATTATTAATTGTTATTTTATTCCTAAAAATCTAAGGTTCGGCCAAATGACTTAGATAAGGATATATATATTAATAATAAATAATTTTGGGTTCGTTTGGCATGTTATAGTAAGTGTATTAACCATATAGTGAAAGAAAACAAAAAGACACGGTAAAAGTTAAATTATTTAACTTGGAGTTAAATCTAATTGATAAGGTTAAAATAATATCCTAAACTTGTCTAAATTCTATTGGTTGATAGGATTTCGACCCATCCCTACTTTAGCTTCGAAATAAGACCCTTTGGAACCATTATAAACCGATTTTGACTTTAATATAAAATAATATTTTGAGATATTCCTAAGGTGCCCCTCTCCTCCCCTATAAAAGGACACCTCCTCCCCCTCCTCATCACACCAATTTGAGCACTCAAGCTCGGCCAAACCCTGCCCAAATCTCTTCTCCACTTCCATAGCAACATCCTAGAGGTTATGGTCTTCCTCAAAGACCAATTCTAGTGCCCTAAGAGGAGGTCTCAAAGAGGCGCTTCAAAGAAGAGGTAATTGCCGTTACCAATTCTTTCATCTTTATTTCTTCTTCCACTTCTTCTTCTTAGGTTGTTTCATTATGAAGTAATAACATCAGTATCACTCATATACTGATATGTTATTATAAGTATGAAACAACCCTATTTCACCATCTATCCATCCTACGGAAAAAGAAATCACCGCGCGTGCGTACGTACGGAATACCGTCTCCACGCCGTGGTGTAATCTATTTTCCACCACCACATTACATGGATGAGTATAATGGTGTAAAGAATAACTATAAATAGTTATTACAACATCATATTTATTCTGATATATTGTATAATCCACTCCAATTCAATTCAGTATTTATGGAAATGATATCATCGCTCGTGCGTACGTACGGACTACCGTCTCCACGACGCGATGAGATTCATTCTCCATGTTAACCATTTAAGAATGATTATAATGTATATATAAGAAATAATAATGAAATATATGACATTATAAAGCTACTGGATTTATGTATATATATACATATGTATGTCATCTACTTACTTCCATTTCAAGACAATAAGGAAAGAAAAACAGCATTCATGCGTACGTACGGACTACCGTCTCCATGAACGGTGTTTTTCATTTTATTTATCTATCTATTATATATATATATATACTGAATATATATGATATATAAATCATATTTTATATTCTGGAAGTAAGTAAATCATGATATAAGTAATAATGATGTCAAGAACAACAAGTCAAAACACTTACGATAAATGAAACGATTTTACCCAAAACGCTTCTTTAACATGGAATTTACAAAAGAACGGGTAATATAATGTCATAAGTGAACCATATATGATATCATAACAATGAATATGATTCTTTAATATGTCAATGACATTATTTAAATCATTATATAGGAGGTTCGGACACATACGAAGCAAATCGGACCTAAGGTAAGGGAAATATCACAATCTCATTTTTATCCGAGATTGTTTATTCGTAAGTATTTACTGGGGTGTATTTTATCATCCACATCCATGTTTCATCAATATGTAATATTACTTCCATCCACCTACAATTGTTTAAATCCATTTTTACCCTTTGGTGAGTTTTTAGTAAAAGAAATTGAAGGAATCTTTTGTCGTTTTTCGTACGAGGTACTTTTTGACTTTTCCGAAAAAAGTACGAAGAATGTTTTTTTTAACTTATACGGCATGAATGGATTTTTAAAACATTATTTACAAGAAGCTTCCTTTAAAAGTTTTCAAGTTTATTTTTAATCAACTTCTTTTATTTTAAAGTTTTATGACATGTTATGAAAGGAAAAATGTTTTTGAAGTGGAAAGGATATTTTCCTCAAGAATGAAGTTCATGTATTTCATCAAAATTATTTTCCATCTAAGATAATAAAAAGGGTTCTGTTTTTATCCCTATTATTACATTGATTTGATCATGTTGTGATGGAATTATTTTTATTAATTCCTTTATCTTATATGAATTGATTTATGATGTCATGATGTTTCAAGAATCCCATTTTTGTTACATGTGTTATGCGATGATGTATGATTTATGATTATGTGGCACACATAAGAAAGGATTCATTATAAGATGGGTGGGACCTATATCTCCCTCCAATGCATTGGGTAAAGATTTTATATCTCATGAGATAGACATGGCTGAAATGGTAGGTTATACCGGTTCAGTGAAACAGGACTGAAACGAGGGTTACTCGATTCAGAAAGGGACTTTGTCCACTAAGATAGTCTTGGCAATGAGTCATGACTAACAAGAAATGATTTTTCATGATTATGTGTGCATGCCACAAAGTTTTAAGTTTCATTTTATGATTATGGTGATCTCATTTTCACTTCTATTATTTATCCCATGTTATGATATTATGAGCTCTTTTGCAGGTTAAAATTTCCAAAAGCTATGTTCTTATGTATATGATGTGATTGATTTTTCTTTTGTTTACCCTTACTGAGCATTTGAGCTCACCCTTTTATGTTTTCTTTTCCCCAGGAGATAAAGAAAGGTTTTAGGTATAAAAAAAAGAAGATCTTTATGGGAGATGTTGAAGATCTTTCACCACGATTAGAAGATTACATTCCGAGTTTCCAAAGACACTAAACTATTACGATCCTTGTGTGTGTGTGTTTTTGTTATGTACTAAGTATTCTGAAAAAGTAATGTAAGGTCTATGTACGTCAGGCTTCGGGTCTCTACACCCGGAGCAAACAGTCCTAAAGGATGCGGAGGAACACAACATAGCTAACATAAGCTCATCTCCTAAGCCAAAGGTAGACACTAGAGACATAAGATCCTGCCAAACCGTTACTGCTAACGAGCTCTCAAACATAGGAAAACCTCACACAGAACCAATTCCAACCCTGAAACCACATACACTCATAGGTAGCAACTACCAAGAGGCGTCTCTGAGGTTCAGACAGGCAAAGGAAAAAGTGAAACAATGAGGAAACAAACTATCAACAATAGAATGAAATTACAGCCCTAGAGAGCTAACAAACTAGCTGAACAAAACAATCAAAGCATGATGTAATAGGTAAAATCCACTAACAAAACATTTGAAAGCAATGAACCAACAATTTCAAATTTTAACAAAGAAAAACATAAACCCAATTACCCTATGATACCAATTTGTTACGAGGAGCTCCCCTACGTGAGAGGCAGTTCCCACATAATGGTTGGGATCTATTGGGTGTTTTGGTTTGTTAAAATCCGAAATGAAAAAACGATGTTTATTTATAGTTTAATACATGAATACTGATAAACAAATAACGCTTGACTTGAAATTCCAATACATCAAATGAACATATTCTAAGGAATTAAACATCAGTGGTCAATACACTGGAAATGGAAATTAAATCAATAAACAATGCACTTAATTCTCATTAAAACAGAATACCTAATATGTATATAATGATTCATCCAAAACAGAATCAAACTACAATGAGAAATTAAGGCTGCAGGAGTAATAATGAACTGGGCAGTAAAAAACCCAATACAAATTTTATTTAACCAAATAAATTCAATCATAATTTAATATTCAAGAAGCAATGAGCATTCATCATTTTACAGGTCGAATTAAATTAAGAAATTGAAAGCAGTAAAAGGGACACCAAGATTCACGTGCTTCGGCCATAGGCCTACATGAACGGGGCCAAATCATCATGAGTTTTTTTCACTATGCAAGTAAATAGTACAAGTGGAAACAAAGGACACAACTCACAAGATAAACTAGACATGAGACAGAAATGATACGCGATGAAAAAACAAGAAACACACACAAGCTTATAAAAAATAAACAAATAAAAAACTATAATCGGATAGAGAAACCCTTATTGGGGTTCGACAAAACCCTTTTTAATGCAGAAGCCTTTAAATGGATGCTGAAAACATCGTCACAGAGTCTAGAAAGTCCGATCCTCAATGACCGATGCTGCTGTCCAAGTTCGTCACCACTGACTACTCCATCTGTGGTCGATCCTATTTCAATCTTGGTCCAAAAAACAAGAACATGATGTTGTCTAAGTATGTGGCATGGATGCACGGACCAAGCAAAAGCCTGCTGTGTACACCAGGGATTTCCATCACCACAGAAACCTATCCCCGGGCATCAAGAGCCAGAAACTTTTGGATCTGCAAAACTCGCACACACGTTGTCGTTGAAACTGAATCATGAACCAGTTCCAAGAACCTTGATGAAATCTGAGCTTGACACCACAGATCCGAGACTCCCAAACCACCAAAGTTGGAGTTGCGTTGCTGACGAGGATAAAATAACTTATCGCTGCCCTCCTTGAAAAATCAGTTCCAATGTGAAGAACAATTGTGATGCAAGAGAAGCCACCAGGTGCTCGACACCACTGGATCTCAAGAAGATAACCACCATTGATGTGTAAAGCCAACACAAGTACGATGTCGTGCTACTGATATTCACCATGAAGAACACCCGAAGACCCAACGATCTCTGCTGCCTCAAATGTTCGCAGAAGACCAGGATTCCGGTTCGATTCATGAATTTCTTCCATGGAATTGATTTCACAAATAGGCGGGTGCAAGAATTGGATCCCTGGAATGAGAGATAAATCTCGACTCCAAGCCTTTTTGGCCACCGGATTACCACAGGAGCCGAAGATGTAGAAGCTGGAGTGATGATGTTGCCTCGGGGCTACTAAAAGGTGAGGGCATCATTACGCGTCAACCCAAGGGGAGCGGTGTCATGTGGTTCCTCCTTTCAAGTTGTGTAACATATTTCTCAACAAAAAAAGCATATTAAAAAAATTCGTTTTAATTAACAAAAAAATAAGGAATATAAAAATTCAAAATGAGGATCACATCTGGAACTAATATCACGACCTTCTGCATGAGCATCACCTCAAAATGAATTCAAGGTTAATTTGGAGAAGTGCTAGTATATTTAATGTGATTCTAGTCGCATGAGAAAGTGAATATGTAGCTTCGGGTATTATGAGATGCCTCCATATAGATGCATAGTGCTATGAATATAGCCTATGGATAGGGTCGAGTTCATGACACCAATAATTTATAGTGATAAGTCTGGGAGTCCTTTTCATGTATAAGGCTGCATCATGTGATGCAGAGGAGCACCACACTCACTTGGACAAGTACACCTTCACAAGTGAATATATTGGATAATATCATTATGTATAAGATATTTTAGTTTTCATACATATAAGATATGCAGTCTATGCTTAAAATAAGGTATGTGTAGAAGGCATTGCGTGGGATAACCGTCACACTGGTATATGATACATGATAAGAAGAAGATTTAAAAATACAGAGTTTTAGATCCTGTGTGTGAAGAAAATCTACAGCACATATATGGACCTCCCCAAAGCAAGTTATGTGATGACATGAAACTTCTCTAAGGATAAGAAATCATGCATACTGGATTCAGAGACTAAAACTCTGTTTTGTGCCACCTTTCTCAGATTCACAAATACAGTGAAATTATTTATCTATATGTATGTTGGAATTTAAAATAATAACCACAAGTCGAAGCTGCCCGAATTATTTCCTCTGGCATCATTTATTATTTGCACATTTTTTCCCTTCCATGGGTCCACCTCTATTTATTTTCTTTGAATTAATTTAATGTTTTGTATTTAATATTTTGGTATTTTTTGTACATTCATAAAATCTCTTCATTTAATGTTTTGCTCTTTCATTATATCATGATAAATGCTCTTATTTAATGTCTTTGGTCTTTCTTTGTACCAACATAAATGATCTACATTTAATGTTATGGGTTTATAAATTGATGTAATTGTATTCTAAAAACAAGGTGAAATACAAAGCTTGAAAGCTCGTTTGTGTTGTTTGCAAATATCTCTTCCTCTTCATTTTTATTCCTCTCATATTTCTCGGCCTGTATAGACAACAAACTGGTATCAGAGGCAAGTTACCAAGATTCTCCAATTTTTTTAAAAGATGGCTGCAATCCAGCCAAAAGTTCTGAAGTTGTCGAAGGAAAACTATGAAAGATAGATCATCCAAATGAATGCATTATTCGGGTCTCAAGAATTATGGGAGATTGTTACCGATAGGTATGTTGTACCCACTACAGAGGAGGAAGCCACCTTCACGAAAGAAGAAAATATGGGCCTCAATAATCAAAGAAAGAAATACAACAAGATGTTGTTCCTCCTCTATCAAGGGTTGGATGAATCAACGTTCGAAAAGATTTCCGAAGAAACATCAAGAAAGCAAGATTGGGATACCCTATCCACAATCTTCAAAGGTGTTGATCGAGTAAAGCAGGTACATATTCAGACATTAAGAGCAGAATTTGATGTAGTGCACGTGAATGAAGGTGAGAGTATCTCCGATTATTTCTCAACATTAATTTTTATTGTTAAAAATTTGATAAATAATGGTGATAAAGTGGAGGAAATTCAAGTAATTTAAAAATTACATCGATCTCTCACAACCAAGTTTGATCATGTGGTTGTGGAAATCGAAGAATCAAAGGATTTGGAGAAATTTTCCATTGAAGAACTGATGGGGTCATTTCAAGTGAATGAGAAAAGGATGAAAAAGAATGTTGGTTCAATAATAGAGCATGCCTTAGAGTCCAAGTTGACTATACAAGAACAAAATAATGGCCACACGCAACGAGCCAGTCATTATGGAAGAGGAAGAGGGCGTGGATATTATCCAAGCCATAATCAAAAGCAAAAAAATCTTACCATGTTTAATGGAAGAGGGAATGGTGCAGGCCATTTTAAGTATGGTCATGGAAATGAAAAGAACATTCAATGGCACAACTGTAAGAAATTTGGACATTATGCTTCTGATTGATAGAGAAAAGTGGATCACGATGAACGATCCAACTATGCTGTAACATCTCTTCATGAAGAAGAAGGTACCACACCCCCCCCCCTCGCACAAGAAAAGTCATGTGGACACCCTGATGTGTGGTATCTCGACACAGGTGAAAGTAACCACATGAGTGGTAACAAAAAACTATTCTAGGAACTCACAGAAGAAGTTTGTGGTGACGTGAGCTTTGAGGAATCATCAAAGGTACCTATGATTGGAAAAGTTACAATCAAAATCTATCAGAATAATGGTGAGCCAAATTACATCTCTAATGTGTATTATGTACCAAACATGGAAAAAATATCGTTATTCTCAGCCAACTCCTTGAGAAGGGGTATGTTATGCACATTTAGTATTCTTCTTTGTCTATAAGGGATGCTCAAAAGAGACTTTTTTCTCAAGTTTAAATGGAAAATAATCGCACGTTTCCACTGAAAATCAACAAAAGGCCAAGGAGTGTCTCTTGGGACTCATGAAGAATGACTCATGGAGATGGCATCTGTGATTTGGACATCTGCAATTTAGTGGGCTTAAACATCTATCCTCATTAATCATGGTGCGCGGATTGCTGAAGATTGAAGTTCCAAACCATTTGTGTGAGGCGTGTACACTCGGCAAGCAACAAAGGAACTCCTTCCCAAGTGGAGTGTCTAGAAGAGCAAATGAACCACTTCAGTTAGTTCACACTGATATATGTGGACCGCTTGAAACACCCTCACTTGGAGTTAATAGGTATTTTTTACCTTTATTGATGATTTTAGTAGGAAACTCTAGGTGTATTATATCAAAGAAAAATATTCTGCATTTGTGATCTTTAAAATGTTCAAATCTCGTGTTGAAGTTGAAGGTGGTTTTAGAATCAAAGTTCTAATATCTGACAGAGTTGGAGAATACACTTCAAATGTATTTCAAGATTTTTACAGGGAACAAGGCATCATGAAACAATATACTACTGCCTACACGCCACAACAGAATGGCATTGCAGAAAGGAATAACTACACCATCCTTGACATGAAGAGGACCATGATGAAAGAGAAAGGTTTTCTAATGATCTTATGGGTAGAAGCAGTGCCATGTACTACCTATATTCTCAATAGGTTTCCAACCAAGAGAGTCAGAAACATGACACCACAAGAGGCATGGAGTGGCTACAAACTGAGCGTAGTACACCTAAGAATCTTCGGTTGTGTTTCCTATGCTCATGTTCCAGAAGTGAGAAGAAGGAATCTTGATGATCTTGGTGAAAAGTGCATCTTCATCGGCTGCAGTGAAGAGTCTATAACCTATAAGCTCTATAATCTACTAACCAATAAATTATTGGTGAGTAGAGATGTGGTCTTCAGTGAGGAAGAATCTTGGAAATGGAATGATGAAGAACCAAAAAAAGAGATTCTAGTCGAAATAGAAGATCCAAAAGAAAGGCATGACCATCAGGAGAAAACACCAGCAACACCTTCCCCAGGCTCATCGTCAGTACACAAGAGTCCCGGAGGACATTACATCACTCTTGAAAGGAATCCATCAAGTAAAAATTTGGTGAGCTCATCTTCACCCATGGCACCCATAAAAATAAAAATCTTAAGCGACATTTATGAATAAACTAAAGAGGTAAATATTTTTTGCCTATATGAAGATCATGAGCCTCTGATGTTTAAGGTAGCCACGAGGGAAGAATGTTGGAGAATGTCTACGGGAGAAGAAATTTGTGCCCTAGAGAAAAATGACACATGGGAGCTGACCACACTTCCTAATAGCCAAAAAAAAAATTGTGTCAAATGGGTGTACAAGATCAAGTGAAATGCTGATGGTGAAATCGATCTCTACAAGGCAAGGCTCGTAGCAAAGTGGTATAAATAGAAGTATGGGGTGGACTATGAAAAAGTATTTTCTCCGGTTTCTCGTCTTGACACTGTGATGATGATTATCTAACTTGTTGTTCATCACTATTGGATGATCTACCAATTAGATGTAAAGTCTGCATTCCTGAATGGAATTCTAGAGGAAGAGGTCTATGTAGACGAACCTGAAGTCTTTGTTATGTAAGGGGAGGAATACAAAGTGTATCTACTAAAGAAATCTCTTTATAGGTTGAAACAGGCTCCTCATTCTTGGAATGAATTCATTGACTGCTATCTTCGAGATAACGGCTTCACCAAATGTCCATATGAGAATGCAGTTTACATAAAAAATAATGATCATGGTGATATACTCATTACATGCTTATATGTTGATGATTTTCTATTTACAGGGAATAGTCGACAAATATTCGATGATTTCAAGAAGGCTATGTTCAAGGAGTTCAAGATGATCGACGAAGGTCTCATGTTCTTCTTTATGATCATAGAAGTAAAGCAACAACATGGAGGCATCTATATTTCTCAGGAGAGGTTTCCTAAGGAGTTGCTTGAAAAATTCAAGATGGCTAATTGCAATGCTGTAAACACACCTATAGAAATGAGCTTAAAAATGACAAAAGATGGAGAAGGAAGAAGAGTTGACTCAACTCAATTCAAAAGTATAATTAGAAGCCTGAGCTATCTCACAATCACAAGGCCTGATATTGTATATAGTGTTGGTCTTCTAGTCAGGTACATGGAAGCCCCAAAAGAGTCACATTGGCTAGTGAAAAAATGTATCTTCAGGTACGTTAAAGGAACAATGGATTTTGGTCTTTTTTATCCATACAATATAGAATCAAATCTTCATGGATACTTAGATAGTGACTAAAGAGGCAACAAAGATGAAAGAAAAAGCACCACTGGGTATTTATTCTTTCTTGGATAGATTAATTTCAGGTGGAATTCAAGGAAGACAAGTGTGGTTGCCTTGTATACATGTGAATCATAGTATGTGACAGTGTCATCCACTGTTTGTGAAGGAATCTGGTTGAGAAATCTACTGAAGGAGTAGAAGAATCCACAGGATGGATCCACAGTGATATATGTGGATAACTAGTTGGAAATTTAACTTGCCAAAAATATGGTGTAGCATGGAAGAAGCAAACATATTGATACCCAATTCCATTTTCTAAGAGGTCATGTGAAGTAGAAAATGATAAAATTGGAATATTTTTATACTATAGAATAGGTGGATGATATTTTCACAAAGGCATTACTGACATATGTATTCAAAAAACTCAAAAAGATGCTCGAAATGAAGCCAATTTTGGTTTGAAGGGGAGTGTTGGAATTGCAAACAAAAACCATGAGTCAAAGCTTCCCGTATTGTTTCATCAGGCGTCATTTATTACTCGCACTTTTTTCCTTCCATGGGTCCACCTCTATTTATTTTCTTTGAATGAATTTAATGTTTTGTGTTTAATATTTTGGTATTTTTTGTACCATCATAAATGCTCTCCATTTAATGTTTTGGTCTTTTCTTGTACCGTGATAAATGATCTGCATTTAATGTTTTTGGTCTTTCAATGTACCAACATAAATGCTCTGAATTTAATGTTGTGGGTCTATAAATTGTTGTAATTTCAGTCTGAAAATATGGTGAAATACAAATCTTGAATGCTCCTTTGTGTTGTGTTCGAATATTTTTTCCTCTTCATTTTTCTTCCTCTCATATTTCTCAGCTTGTATAGCCAAAAAAATATAGGGATATCATGAATTAGAGAGGGCCTCTACCACTCAGGAAGGGAGAGATCTTGTTTCCTTGAAAAAAAGAGTGTCTCAGACCATATACAGGTTATGAAAAGTAGGTCAGGCAAGACCCATTATTTTATTCACATGAAGAAATGTATGTGACAGAAAATTGCATGATCATTTACGCAAAAAAGCTAAGAGTCGTACAACTGTCCTAGTGAAGGTTGTGGCACCACGTACCCTAACATGGGGAGAGAGGATGCACCCTGTGTATATATTCAATCATGCTAACACAGATGTGTGTTCTTATCATGGGATTTCCATCATGTAGAAGAAGATTAAATTACAGTGTACTCAGTAATGTGAAGAATTGTGGAAATCGATTCAGTGTATGGTTATGCTGTATTATGCCCCTACATATTTTTTTCAATTATATGAATTGAATTATCCTTTATAGGAATTAAATTCTATATGTTTTCATGGTTCCCGCTTAAGATTTAGTGATGTGGAATTCGCTTATTGGGTGACTATTTTACCTTTTACCCGGTTTATTTGTATCCCACGTCGCTTGTTGTGGATGGTCGATAATCTTCCATCTAATGGCCCATATTGATCCCAGCGTATTTTCTTTGGTTGGCCTCGATCCACTCTGCTTTTGACTGCTCCAATCTGGTTGTTCTAATTTTTCGGTGTGTTATACCAACTTCGGTTACACAAACCGTCATGTTAATACCATCCTTACATGTGGATTCTATCCCACATATCCTCCTAAACCCATTGATTGTACTTCTCCTAGTTTTTATTTGGAAAATCATGGGTTTTCTCTAATGTGTAGAGATCTCTCAATAGGTGAAGCTTTGTTCTAGCTCTGAGAAGAAGAAGGGGAAACCATCTAGGGGATACCAGCCACCTGCACTCCCCTCTGCCATTGTACGTTCCAACTCCTACAACCGGAGTTCTTCTCTGATGGAGACTTAGTGGGGATCGTCTTGGATCTGGGTATTCAGATGACTTCACATTAACGAGTAACAGTTCTTGACATATTTTCAATGTATCCAAGATCTAGTATAAGTTTCATGGATTTGTAGTGATTTATTCTTTCTTCATTATGTATTCAACTATATCCTTCTTGGGTGTGCGCTTGAGTCCATCCTGGAGTGGACGAGGCTAAATCTATGTGATAGGGTTGACCACTGTCACCTAGTTCAACACGCTCGATCTCCTTGGATAGTTTTTGTGGTCCATTACATTCTTTATTTGAGTCTGTATTTGTTCTTTCTTTCTTTTCTAGCTTCTTAATAAAATACATTCCCTAGTGGTGTTCTCGTCATTCACGTAGGTCCACTTTGGTCCGAAGCACGTTACATCTATTGTTCTTTTTTTTTGCACTAGCTGTTTATATCATTCCAACAATTTATTTGTGATTGTTTTTCTTGATCCGGTTCGATTGTAACCAATTTTTTAATCAAACATATCAATTTTTTCACCATTTAACATGAAAGTGGATCTAGGATTATTTAGGGTTTACGAAACTATCCCAAACAAGTGGTATCAGAGCCAACTGTTTCACTACCATGGGTTCAACTATGTTCAATATTGATAAGTTTGATGGTAAGAATGACTTTAATCTCTATATAATTAAAATGATAGCCCTATTAGATCACAATGACCAAATAGATACCCTTGTTGACTCTAGAAAGATGTTAAGAATCACTGACCCTGATGAGAAGGTTATCTTTTCTTATGTTGATGTCCTCGAGGAGACTGTTAGGAAATTCCTTAGTCTTATAGTTTTATCTTTGGGAGACACAGTATTAAGAGATAACTACTACAAATATATCCTTTATCAGCGCTAGAAAAGTGCATCAATAGCACCAAAAGACGCTATTAATTGAGGCGAAGATAAGGATCCCTTTAATCAGTGCTCAGAAAAGTGCTGAAAAATGCACCTTTTATCAGCTCTAAAAATATCGCTGACAAATGACCCCTTTTATCAGTGCTAAAAAAAGCGCTAATAAAAGGGGTCCTTTCTCATCGCTTTTTATTGCTCATAAAAGGGGACTTTCATCACCGCTTTTAAAAAGCACTGATAAAAGTAAAAAATAAAAAATTAAAAAATTAAAAAATTATATAATCTGGGGGGAGATTTTAACAGCACTGGACACCCCCCTTATCAACGCTTGGTGGACCCCCAGCCTAACACTCTCCCGCGATGCCCTTCCCACGCATCCCCCACACGCGGGACACCTCCTTGCTTCCACCTGAACTCGAACCCACGACCTCCCCCCTTGTGCGCCTGCACCTTTACCACTAAGCCATTTCATTTTTTCCCTATTTAATGATATATCTATTTATTTATATATATATATAGTTATATTTATTCATATATTAATATAGATTCATATTAATATAAATATATTTAGTTATATTAATACATATATATTTATTCATATATTAATATATATATATATATATTCATTCATATATTAATATATATATATATATTCATTCATATATTAATATATATTAATATATATTAATATATATATTTTTAGTTATAAATTTTTATCAGTATATTTATTTTTATATTAATATATATTTATAAGATTAGTTTTAAATACATTAATAAGATATGTTTTTTAATGTGTGTTTATAAATAAATTAATAATTACATACATACATATATATAACACACACACACACACAGACACACACACACACACTCACACATATATATATTTACGAATAAATACATATATATGTGTATTTGAAAAGCCATAGAATATTAAAATGACCATAAATTCTAATCCAGAAGCCCGTTTTAACTCCACAACCAGTCAAATCGAAGAAAATGAAACAATATTCGAAATGATATGTGGGAAAAGCCTAACGGAAATCGAGATCAGAAGTTATACCTATTTGAATTTTAAAAAATTAGGGTATCACGATTAAAAACTCAGTTTTGGAGGCCTTCTAGGGATTTTTTGCCTTGAAAAATGTGACCTAAGGTTCCTTTCAATCACTAGCGTGTAGAGATCATCGTAGGCTTCAATTTGATATGTTGTAGAGATCAAACGGACACCCAGATCAAAAGTTATGGCCGTTTAATGTTTGAGTTTCATTTTCAACTTATTTTAGATCTTTTATTAATTTGTTTTGATTTTTTTGTGTCTTCCAATTGATATTAAATGATTATTAATCGATGATAATTAAAAAATTATTAATTAATAATATTTTTTAAAATATTTTAATGCTATTTTCACTAAATTTATTTTATATTAAATTTAATAGTTTATTTATACTTATCAAAAACATATTTAAAAAATATATATTATATTTATATCAATATAAATATACACATATAACAATATATTTTTTCATGAATTTTTTTTGAACCATAAAAATTATCAGTGCTTGGAAAAAGTGCTGATAAACCCCCTATTTATCAGTGCTACTAAAAAAAGCACTGAAAAAGGGGGGCCTTTATCAGCGCTAAAAAAAGCACAGATAAGGGGGGGGGGGGCTTTATCAGTGCTAGAAAAAGCACTGATAAAGGGTCACTTTTAACATCACTTTTTTTATCACTATTAAAAGTGACCCTTTATCAGTGCTTTTTTAGGGCTGATAAAGGGTGGCACTGGGGAAACCCGGTTTTGTGGTAGTGGAGGTAGCATATGAGAATTTTACCGCTTGTATATAATCTAAACTAGAATCCCTTTATATGAATAAATCTCTTGTTGGTAGACTATAAAATAAAATGATATTATATGCATTAAAAATGCACTTTGGAAGAGCAATTAGGATACACATTGATGAATTTAATAAAATCTTGTTAGATATATCCAACATTGACACTAAACTGGATGATTAAGTCCAAGCCATCATATTATAAACATCATTAGATGATTCATTTAACTTTGTTAAATACTCTATGATATACAAGAAAGACACATTAACTCTTGAAGAAGTAAAATATTCTTTGGTCTCAAAAGACCATCAAAGAAATGGTAGTATAAAAAACAAGGATGAGGGTTTAAATGTTAGGGACATAGGTGAACATAGGAAAAAAAGTGATTCTAGAGGCTGAAGTGAGTCAAGGGGTAGGAGAAAAGACAAGTTCCAGTCTAAGAAACATAGAATAAAGTCTAAAGGCAAGTTAATAAAATGATTTCAATGTAAAAAACCTAGACATATTTAGAAGAAATGTCCTAATAGGAAGGGTGGAAATAAAGATAGTAATAATGACCATTCCATATTAGTTGAACAAGACTTTGACACTGGTGATGTGTTAAATGTCTCTGATGTAGCCATCTTAGTTGAGTGGATCCTAGATTCAGGTTTCTCATTCCACATGTGTCCTAGTAAATAATTCTTTACTAAATTAAGGGAAGTCAATTTTAGTGAGGTATTTCTAGGGAAATACAGTAGCTTCCACATTATGGGTATTGGATCAATTTCACTTGAGCATCGTGATGGGTCTTTCAAATATCTCGAGGAAGTTAGGTGGGTACACGAATTGAAAATAAACCTTATATCCCTAGGAATCCTTGAATAGAAAGGGTGCGTCTTCAAGTTTCGATCTGGAAGCATTAGAGTTTCCTGAGGATCTCTCACAATTACAAAAGGAACCCTTCACAATGGCCTGTATGTGCTAGATTGTAAAGTGTATAGAAGCCAGTTGAATACCTCTTCTAGTTTATAAATTGATTCCACTACCTTTTGGAATAGTATAATAGGGAATGTTAGTTCCAAGGGTCTTAGAGATCTTAAGAAACAAGGTCTTCTAAGTAAAATCACTCCTAGCAGCTGACACTTTTGTAAGGACTATGTAAATAAAAATTCTAGGAGAGTCATTTTTAGTAGGTCTATGTATAAGTATAAATAACCCCTTGAATGTATAGATTATGGTTTATGGGGTCCTTCTAGGGTTATCTCCCATGGTAGAGGCTTGTAATTTGTGACTTTTACCAATAATTTCTCAAGGAGAGTATGTATTTATATACTTAATCATAAGTCTAATACCTTTCAAACTTTTTAGAAATGGAAAGTTGGGCTATAGAGTTAGAGTAACAGGAATCTTAAGGATTTAAGGACTGATAATGGTTTAGAATATCTTTCTACTGAATTCATTAAATAATGTGAATATGAAGGAATAAAAAGATATTGTTTTGTTGTGGAAACCCCTCAATAAAATGGGTTAGCATAGAGAATGAACATGACTGTCCGTGAGAGGGTGAGGTGTATGTTGTCCCACTAAAAACTCCCCAGGTCCTCATGGGACTAGGATGCTTCAACAACAGTGTACCTCATTAATCATTGCCCATCTGCTACCAACCCCTTTAAGACACCTATAGAACTTTTGAAAGGTACACCCATGAATCTTGCTCACCTTAGGTTTTTTAGATCCATATCTTATGCCCATTCACGTAATGATAAGATAACTCTGAGGAATGTTAGGTGTATATTCATGGGATATCCAAAGGGTGTTAAAAGGTATCATTTATGGGTAGATAAACTCGTCTACTGGAAATGAATAATTAGTTGAGATGTGGTCTTCCATGAATCTGGTATGTCCAATGATAAATGACATGAACCTGTTTTAACTCGTAATGATGTTGCAAGACCCTCAGGGGGTCCAACTCTTTTAGAAGAAGAAGTGAATTTAGAATCCAATGACCACAACCAATCCACCATTGGTTATGTCCCTCCTATTTCCCTAGCCCAACCTAAATCTGATTCTTGTTCCGAATCATAACCTGGGGCCTTGGAACCTGAATGATCTGTGAAACTATCATCTCACATGAGATAGAGTGATGATATTTATTAGACCTCCATCAAACTTTAATCAGACATATATTGTTGCATGTGCTTTCATTATAGCTCATGACTTGTTTAATGATGAGCCTCAAACCTATAATCAAGCCATTAAGTCCATAAAATCCATTAGTTGTATAAGTGAAATGCAAGGGGAGATGTATTCCCTTCTTAAGAACAATACCTAGGTTGTTGTTCCTCGACCCAATAACCAAAAAGTTATAGGTTCTAAATGGATTTATAAGAAGAAATAAAACAGTGTAGGAGATCCTAAAATCAAATTCAAATCCTAGATGGTATCTAAATGTTTTCTGCAGTGTTAAGGAATTTATTATAGTGAAATATTCTCTCATGTTTTCAAGTATTAATCCATTAGAATTATGCTTGCATTTTCTTCCAAACTTGATCTGCATATTGAACAACTTGATCTAAGAACTACTTTTTTACATGGTAGCCTTGATGAAAACATTTATACGACTCCTCCTGAAATATTTTCAAAACAATTCAAACCTAATCATGTTTGTCTTCTATATAAGTCCTTGTATGGGATTATGTAGTCTTCTAGATAAGGGTATAAATGTTTGGATTCATTTATGATTGAAAATAAGTTTTCTATAATTAGATTTGATGCATTGGTGTATTTTAAGACTGTTAAACATGAGTCTGTTTACCATTTATTATATGTTGATTACATGCTATTAATCTAAAAAAACATGAGGATTGTAAATTTTGTTAAGACCTAGTTGAATTATGACCTTGAAATGAAATACTTAGACCATACAAATCAAATCCTTTGTATGGACATAATTAGGGATAGGAAGGCTAAAACTCTATACTTATCCCAATCTTCTCTTGTTAGGAATGTATTAAAGAGATACATATTTGAGCACATTAAACTTGTAAACATTCCCTTAAGAAAACATTTCAAAATATCCTTGAACTAATCTCATAGGAATTAAGTTTAAAAAATATTTATGAATAAGATTCCATAAGCAAATGTTTTAGGAAGTATTATGTATGCCATGTTCTGTTCTAGTCCAGATATAGCCTTTGTTGTTCATACACTGAGAAGGTTTTTGGGGAATCCTAGAAAGGCTTATTAGCATTATTTAAAATGTTTATTAAGGTATGTTTACTTGTCTGATAAACTATTCATTCAATATGGATTGAACACTTGTTTTAATGATGATATAATTGGCTTTGTTGATTCTTATTATGTTGAAAATATTGACACCAAAAAGTCTATCACTGGTTTTTTATTTCTTTCATATGGAGGACTGGTCTCCGAGAAATGCAACACGCAATCAGCAGTTGCATTTTACACTACTGAGGTGGAGTAAATTGACTTAACATAAGATATTAAAGAATCCATTTGGATTAAAGGTTTTCTTTCTGAGTTGTCATTATCTAATGATATCATAGTGGTTCACTGTGATAGACAATATGCCATGCATTTATCTAAAAATTGTGTATTCAATGTTAGATTGAAGCACATAGATACTAGGTTTTATTTGGTTAGGGATATTATAGAATCTAAGAAAGTGGGTGTCACAAAGATACCCACTAATGATAACATGGGAAATAGTTTGACTAAGACTATTCCATTATCTAAATTCATGCATTGTCTTCAACTTATGAATTTAGTCTCAGTTCTATAATTTAGGTTGTGAGAACATCATCATTGAATTTCATTTGATTGCAAGGTGGATATTTATTGTATTATAACCCAACATATTTTTTTCAATTATATATGAATTCAATTCAATGTGTTTTTATGGTTCCTGCATGGGATTTGGTGATGTGGAATTTGATTATTTGTTGACCATTTTTTTATTTTTACTCGGTTTATTTGTATCCCACGTATTTATTATCCTTACCTATTAGTGTTACTTGATGTGGACCATAAATAATCATCTATCTAATGGCCCAGATTGTTCTCGGTGTATTTTCTTAGATTGGACTTGATCTGCTGTGCTTTATATTTGTCCACTTAGGTTTTACCACTTGTCTTGTGCACTCTATCGACTTCGGTTACATGAACCATCGTGTTAATCCCATCCGCCCATGTGTTATCCACCCCGTATATCCACCTTAACTCATTAATTTTGTTGCTCCCAATTTTGATTTGGAAAACCATGGTTTTTACTTAGTGTGTGGAGTTCTCTGGATGTGTGAAGATTTATTCCATCTCTGTTAAGAAGATGGGAAAACCATTTTAGAGATACCGGCCAACTGTACTCACCTCTGCTGTTGTACATGCCACCTCCTACAACCATAGTTCTTCTCTGGTGGGGAATCAGTGGGGATTGTATCGATTTTGGGTATTCAGATGACTAAGCTTCAAGTGGTAATAGTTCTTGATGTATTTGCATCGTATCCAAGATTAGGTACAGGTTTCTTGTCTCTATAGTGATTTATTATTTCTTCATCATGTATTCAACTATATCCTTTTTAGGTGTGTGTGTGTGAGTTCATCTAAGAGTGGATGGGGTTGATTCTATGTCATAAGGTTGATAACTTCAACGTATTTCAGAAATTTTGACCTCCTCAGATAGTTTCTATAGTCCTTTACTTTCTGCATTCGAGTCCATATTTGTCATTTATTTCATTTCTTGCATCTTAAAAAAAAAATACATTCCCTGATGGTGTTCTCGCTGTGCACGTAGGTCCCCGTAGGACCAAAGCATGTTACATTTTTTGTTCTATTTTCTTTTCTGCATTGTCTATTTATATAGTTCCAATTATTTTTTTGTGATTCTTGTTTTTGATCTGCTTCGATTATAAAAAATTTGTTAATAAAACATATCAATTTGTTCACATTAAATGCGGTAGATCTAGTCTTATTTAGGGTTTAAGTAACTAACCCAAATAAGTTATGATCATATCCTATAGAATTTATTTGATGTGCCACGAAATCCAAACATCAATAATATTCAAGGCTAGATGCACCATGTCAATACAATAGAATTTCACATTGCATACATGAAATATTCAAATGCACATCAATAGCTCCATGCTTCACTTGATATCACCATGTGAAGAAAATAAATATTCTATGTGTGTGTTTCATAGGAATGAGAAGTGAACTATGCACGAGACACTATCACCTGATCCCCTTTACAAGATCACTTGAGAAATTGCACATCATATGATGTCTTTATGGAAACCTTCAGTCGCGCAACACATTCAAGTAGCCTTTCCATGGACACACAACATATCAAAGTCAAGTAGAGAAACTATCCCATATAATATTTTCATGTAATCACAAGATATATCACTGATCATGCAACACCCCATAAGAAAATAGGATGACAGACCAAGACAAGGAGTGTGCACCACCGAAAGATCCATTATCGATATTATGGCACACTCATAGACAATCAATGGGTGAAATCAACAAAAATCCTTTGAAAATAATAGAATGAAATTCCAATGGGAACATACCTCTAGCATCCATAGAGTTCCTCTGACTTATCACTAGTGGGAAGAATAAAATACCCTGATAGTGTTCAATAAAACTAACAACACCCTCTAGCCATTGTAGGATAAAATAAAAGAGATAAAGGGGAGGAGACGAAAGGTGATTGCGGTCACTAAAATACACGAGAGGCACCCCCGACGATCCGTAGGAGACCGTGAGTCCCTGAAGACATGTCCAAATTACCTCACAAAATCCCTTCACCTTGTCAGCCTTATAACATGAATGTTATTGAGTATGTTTAGAAATATTCCGGGTGTTATAAGGACAAACATATTTATTTTTCCACCAAAATGCTTATGCACCCCCATATTACCCATATTGGTCACGTGACACATCACTAAAATTAGAGTAATTTCCCTTGAAATTACTCAAGAAATCATATATGACTTCCAACTATTGTAAAATAAAAAAAGGGATATAAAAGAGGGAGGAGGTGTAAGGTACTAATGTTTATAAAATACTTGCGATGCTCTAAGGAAGTTTGCATTGCGGTCCTGAAAGACCCCCTGGTAAAATCATCTTTATCTCATGGAAAGACCCATAAAAGTCACCAAGCATCTCGTGGATGCCTTTTGATAGGCACATAGATCTTATGAAGGCCCTTTGAGATGTCAATATGACCAAAAGTAAGTCCTTCGACACATCCACATGATCAAATGTGTCCTCATTAATTGGATATAATCCCATAAATAGTGATTTTAGAAAGAGGGTCTCGCGATGACTAGAAATTAGAAGACACCCTTACAGAAGTCCCTGAAAGAGACTCGCAAAGCTACGTGGTGACTGACCCCTTCACTGACTCCAGTATGATCTCTTGATAGACACACCCCATAATTTTCCAGACAATTGGGGTGGTGATGCCTAAAAATTTATCACTCTAACATGAAGAAAGGGTTGGACTCTAAGACTCTGAATGTTTGGAATCTGGTTGATTTGAATCTCATCCTCTATAAGTTTCTTAGAGAAACTGATCACATGATCGAAAAATTACCATTAGATAATACAATGGTAGTCAGCCGGAGAAATAATGCACTTTATGTAAATTGATTCACATGATCATTCATAGATCATGTGAAAGGATACTAGTAGGGTGTGTTAATAACATCCAACATGTCTTATAGTTCATGTGAGACTTAAAATAAACTGACACTGAACAATCTTAAGGCATTAGAAATACAAGGGCTAAAACTAAGATCAAAAGTGGAATACTTGAGAGAAACACATGCTCGTTGGCCCTCGTGCACTCTGCATGACTCCCCCAAACACACACAACAACATGAGGACATGTCACCAAGATCTCACAAAATTCCTCTAGTATGCTATCTAGGACACATGAAATCTTCCAGACATGTAAAAATAAGTCATATGACCCCTCGGGGTGCCCCAGATTGGTCTCTCAATACCCTCCAGGTCTATCATCTAAGACTTGTGACATCCTTCAGATACACCACCTGAATTATATAATGGAATTCACTCATATCAGTCAAGTCTCTCTAGCGCATTTGGGAATGAAGGAATGGTCTTACGAAACCCTATGGGAAAGTTATATGTGACCTGTGATGCCCTCTAGACATGTATAACCAGTCTCATGATGACCTCTATGGTTTTTATTCATGATATGAAACATCCATGAGCCATGTTGTATTGAATCATGCGAAACTCTCTATATGTGTCGGGACATGTCATGTGATGACTTCTAAGACATGCCAACCAGGTCATATGATGCCCCCACTAGACAAGTTAATTGGGTCATACGATACCCTCTAGACAAGAAGGACAAGTCAAAAGGGAATCTCAGGACATGATAACATTGTCTATCCTAATCATATAAACCTCAATCAATAGGGAAAACCTAGTGTGTATGTCCCAAAATAAAGGTAACTATGAAAAATCTATTTCCTTCCATATTTAGGATACATAGTCCACCTCTTCAAGGTCTGATCTCCATATTGGTAATCTAGTGTGATCCTAGTATCGAAGACCTTATCCAAAGCAATGACATTGATCGTTTGTTAACCCTTGCTTCTCACAGTGAGCATAGATCCTATGGGATTAGGAGTTTCACAGATCATGGCCTCTGTACTATAAGCCCTTGGGTTACAAGAGTAGCCTTAGTGTCTAATTGGAAATATAAAATGAACAACCAAAACCTTGATTTTTTTCATAATTGGGATACATAGGATGCCTTTCCAAGGACCGAGATCCATACCAAACATCCTAAGGACTGTCCTAGTATACAAGTCCCATATACATAAAACATGATACTAATAATATATTTCCCCTTATTTCTTAAATTGTGCATGTATTATGTTGGATTAGGAGGATGCAATGAACATTTCATTGAACATCATGAATTTCCACTCACCAAGGAAATCCTAGTATGTAAGCCCCGATGAGTGGTTTATTACGAACACCGCTCATATAAGGGTATATACAATGAGGATAGTCCCAAGGGCGTGATTTAACTTTGGTGAATCTGATTACTATCATAACTAGGATATGTAGGAAGTCTTATTTGAGACTCAAGGTCAAACATCTGGTGTCTCAGTACCCACAGATATATCCTCTCTATATGATGCTAAACTGCAAGTAATTAACGAACAACTTGGGTTTTGATTACATCAATAACCCAGATACGTAGGATGTATCATAATTTCTCAATACCCTCCTCAGGATATTTATTGCTTCCATATATGGTTTCATGCTCTGAAGCACTTGGTTATACAACTTCAACATATAAGCAGTCACCCATTATAGGAAAATGATTGAGAACCTCAGATACAATAGATGAATTCATTAAAGATATCCCAATATTTTGTACATAAAAATGAGTTAACCGATGATAATTTTTTTAGTTTAACCGGCCGCATATCAGGTTTATGAAGAGATTTACAGAGATATCTTAAATCTATAAGAGATTATCAGAGTATGTAACAATTCCACCCAAAAGAGAGTAATAAACCTGACCTCCCATCCTCTCAACCAATGAGAGTCCCTGAGAGTCGTTGGGCCTGAAGACCCAAATGACTACCAAAATTTTGATTATAGGTCTGTACCTAGATATAAATGGGGGAACAATTGGGAGTTTCTAGGAAAAGTGACAGTGGTATCCTAACAAGTGATACCCATTCCATGACACAAAAACTTGATGAAACAAAAATGGTGAACCTAACATGAATATATCTAACAAAAAAATGACTAGTTAACCATGCATTAGACCATTTTTTTAAAAACCCAGACACACAAAATAGTAATTCCGACATGATCATATATACGGTCCTCGATAACAAAGGTTTTTATGAAGTAAGACCATCCTCGTTTTGAAAATTCCAAATAAGCAGAATGATTGAATCCGAGAATGTCATGAAAATTGTGTTAACCACACATTATTCATACAATATTACACTAATTGGTATTCTTATTTCTTGTTGTCTACATGCTTGTAGATATTGACAACATTTTGATTCAAGACAATGTATTCATCATCCAGATTTTTCTCCTATAAATCATCTATTGTTGAAACCCCCACAGGTCATAAAGTGCCCTCACCTACTCGAAAAATCCAATGAAAGGTGGAGAATATGATAGTTATAGAGTACCATAAACACATTACAATCCTGACCATGGATGATGCCGATGAGATTCATCAAACACAGCAACTAGTGAGTCCGCATCACTCGAAAAAGGCCACTGCAAATCCAGTAGCCCTCATCACTATAACTAATCATTTCGGGAGAATATCCCTAGAGTGTAATAAATTACACATCCCCTATCTGATAAAGGTGGACTAGGAAGCCACATAGGGCTCCCTTTCCGTTTTGGTTCACCCAAAGAGGGAACCTGTAAACCTTCATCACCAACACCATCCTATCAGTAACCACCATTTGCCTTCTGGGGTTACCATCTGACACACAACCACCTCTAATTCCCATGAATGGGCTATAAGGAAGAATAATCAGAATAGGAAGGTTCTGGATATATAAAATAGGTCTCATATCCTCTCTCATACTAATGATGCTTTTTGACATATTCTGATAGGAACCAATAAACAGGTTCATGTCTCTATTGGCTCAGAACAAGTCTGTGGTCATATTTATGTATCAATAATTGGGGAGGCTCATACTCATACCCCCATGCACAAATACCACTAGTATACTTAATGGAACAAGGAGGACAGAAGTGGGTGCAAATCCCAACTTCAATCAAATATGGCTGTGATAGCCCCGTGGGGTGTCATTAATTCCCTATAGTACTATGAAAAAAAATTAAAACCCAAACTATGATACTCAATATAAATAAAATGTATTATAAGTAACTTTTTAGATCAAAACCAAAATTATAGTGTTTATGTTTTAAATTAATTAAGTTAATAGAATTTGAAATTGTTAATTTTTTTGGAAAGAGAAAGAAACAACATGATTGATTGGGTTGAAATTCCAGATGGGAGACATTCTAGGTTCATTGATTTTGGGTTTGTGTGATAGGGATTCATTTGATATGGGTTTATTTAGGTTTGGTGTCTGAATTGGGTTAGTAGGGATCCTTGGTATGGTTATCCCCCCTAATCCTATGATTGCACCTTTGGAATGGTCATATACTTGGTTCAATCACAGAGATAGGTGACCCAAAACCATATTTACACATAATAGACCTAGGTTGTATAATGGTCATACACATCCTAAGTGATTAATTGATGCAATAAAATGAGGCAACTCAAATATCACACAATGGTCATGAAATATAAAGAGAAGATGGATTGAAATTGATAAAACGAGTTGCAACAATCCAAAACAAGAATATGAAATATAAAATTATACCTAAGAATCACATCCCCCTACAATCACATAACCCTCCACTAATTGGACTACTCGATCATGATGAGGGTGAGTCACATGGGTACCTAAGGAATAATGGTTGAGAAGTGGGGCTCCATATTTTCACTTCATTATCTGTTGATGTTTCACTTTCTTTTACTGGTCTCATAGTGTATTGAAAGGGTGGCCTAAGGCCTCTTTTTTATATCCAAATTCATCAGCATGGCTTACAACATCGGTTTTATTTTTCACACATCATTATTATCACGACCTGTACTTAGGTTACACATCATGTAATCCCTTTCCTATTCCTTTGTGTATTTTAAATCTACACAAATCTCATTTGCTGACTTTGACTCAGGGCACGTCGTGAAAGCTTGACTCACGACATGTCCCTAGTGCAGAAAACGTTATTTACGTTATCATTTTTGACGTCGGTTATATATAACCGATGTGAGAATATGTGAAACGTGGTTTTTTATGTCGGTTATTTTATAACAGACGTAACAAATGTGTTGAGTATCTTTTTAATGTTGGTTATTTTAATAATCGACGTTACAAATCACACGTGTTCGGTTTTTACGTTGGTTATAAATTAACCGACATTAAAAATCAAAGCGCGGGGGTTTTTTACGTCGGTTATTTGATAACCGACGTAAAAAATGAGATATCTAGTCGTTTTTTATGTCGGTTATTTTATAACCGACATAAAAAACCAAAGCGCGGGGGTTTTTTTACATCAGTTATAAAATAACTGACGTAAAAAACGAGTTATCTATGGGCTTTTTACGTCGGTTATCAAATAACCGACGTAAAAAACCCCTCGCACTTTGATTTTTTATGTCAGTTATTTTATAACTGACGTAAAAGACGAGATATCTACGGGTTTTTTACGTCGGTTATTTTATAACGGACGTAAAAAACCAAAGAGAGGGGGGTTTTTTACGTCAGTTTTAAAATAACTGACATTATAAATTTAAAAAATATTTTATAATGTCGGTTATATAATAAACGAAGTTATAAAACATTTAAAAAATTAAAGCCTCGTGGACTGTCATTTACAATTTTTCGATCGACAGTCCGCCAGCTTGTCTCTCTCACGTGGTAAACCCTAATCGGCTCGTCGATCGACCTGCATTAAACTCATTTTGGCTTCATCGTTTATCATCTTTACTCTCCTCGGATCTATCATCTCAACTCGCAACACTCAAGTAAGCCTTCCACGAATTTATTTCATTCGTTTTTTTCCCAGATAGTCTATATTTATGTTTTGTGATTTTTTTGTTTAAACTAGGTTATATTCTTCCATTTCGAACCCTATTACATCTTTTTGAATATCGTTGGCACCAGACATTCATTTTTATCTTGAGTGTCTTGTTTTTGTATTTCTTTATAATTTTTTTTTGATATATTACCTTGAATTTAATGACTCAAAATCCTCCTATGTTGGAAACATATTTGGAGTTATTTATTGAAGGACTATGGCGTGATTAAGGAAATATTTGGAATATTTCTTGATTTGACCGGTTTGAATTTCATTATCAAAAAGAAATTTGAGGTATGGTTGATTCATCCATTCCTTTTATCCTATATTTCATTTAACGCTTAGGTTCATCTAACAATTTTGTAGTTGGATAACCAATAATGTTTATGTGATTAGAGAATTAAAAGAAATTATCATCATATATAGTGAATCATCCTTGTTGAGTGTCTTATCATAGAATAGGAATCAATCATCCATATTGAAGATGTCATTTTCTAGAAAACAAAAACCATTAATGTAAACCATTTATCATTCATTAATTGAACTAAAATAAATATTTACACATGAGTTTTAATGGAACATAATAAAATAAATATTTATCATTCACCATCATAGAGTCTAATAAATATATGATAAACCATTTGTTTTCTTTAATGGAAACAAATTCACTTTTACCCACTTTGTATTTTTAAAATACACTAAACTCCCTTATAATTTCACCCTTCTGGGAAGTATTAAACATCATTATATCCCTTTAAAAAATCTAAATGTCACAGAAATATTGTGCTTCCATTTTGTCTTATAGGACTCTACTATAGATAAGTATACCATTTTTAATATTATTAGTTATGATAATCTCTATCATAACATCATTAATATATGTTTATAAAAATGGAAATATCACAATTCTCATGATTTTAGTTGAGAATAATGATAATGTTTTTTATTAATGATAATATAGACATGGGTAATTTTATAAAAAGAATGTGAACTTGAGTAATGAATGTTAATTAAATGTATTTCACAAGATTTTTTGATTTTATGTCACAAAACTAATTGATGATCGAATACAACAAATAATTGAACCACCAAACAAAGTGAAACTAGTGTATTGTTCTATTTTAGAAATTCAGGATTCAATCAATGAGTTTGTGATTTATTTATTTTTTAGAGTTTCTGAATCAAGATACTAGATTCTATTTCAAATGGGTATTTGTTTGTTTTTTTGATGTTTCACGATTTTATTTGATGTAGGTTTTTCTTTTTCATGGATTACTTCATAAATTGGGCTCGGTTCATTTGATTTTGTGTTTCCTTTGACACCATCCCCCCTCAATGACTATGATCTCTCATTGCCAGTTTTTCTCTAATTGTTCTCTCATACACCTTTTGGATTTGATGGTTGATTACAAACATATTTACTCAAATATTTAAGCTGGATCATTTGCATTTTTAGGATTATATTGTTGTTTTATGCCACTTTATTTAATATTATATCCAATACTAAGACCCTTTCTAGCAAGAAAAATTTCATAAGAAATACGATTGGACTCTTCATCATATTTCATGAAACGTTTTTAATAATGTCACGTTTTAAAAAAAAAATTTATATCAAAGATGTGGAAACGGGTGGTGTCCGAGGGGGTGTCCAAGGGGGTGGGTGGGTGTGAGTGGCTGTCCACTGGAGTGGGGGCCTGTCCAGAGGGTTTTGGGGGTTGTCTGGGGGGGTGGGGGTTGTCCAGAGGGTTGGGGGGTGTCTATGGGGGTGTTCAAGGGGTAGGGGTGGGGGGGGGGTGTTGTATAGAGGGGTGGGGGATGTCCAGAGGGTTGGGGGGTGTCCAGGGGTGGTCCAAGGGGGTGGGTGGGTGTGGGGGGCTGTCCAAGGGGGTGGGGGTGATTCTCAGGTTTACTCCATTTTCTCCAATTTTCGATCAACTATGTAGGCGGCATGGTTTTCTTTGATTCAATGAAATTTAAAACTATTATATCTAACTATATTTTGTTTTAAAAATAATATTCAAGCATATTTTCTTAAATAACCATAGATTTGTTTTATATTTTAAATTATTTTACATTCAAATTATGATTTTTTTCATATAAACATATATTTTTCTTATCTTAAATATATATATATTTTGTTGATATTTGTTATAGGTAATAATGAGTCGAAGTTGGATTACGAAACATCGAATGAGAAATGAATTTGAGGAAGGTATTGATGCCTTTTTGGAATTTTCAAAACAAAATGTTCCAAGTAGTGACATTTTTTTTGTACATGCCTAAAATGTTTGAATATGAAGAAGTTGAAAAGTAGAGAGATAAAAGATCATCTGATTTTTCATGGTTTTAATCCGAGTTATAGCCCTTGTATTTGGAATGGTGAAACTGGACGGAATGTCACTGATGATGATGATTCAAAAGATGGTAACTCCGATGGAATTGAAGAAATGATTCGCGATATTGTAGTAGAACCAATTGAGATAGAACTGACAGTTGCACGTCTATATGGGGATGCTAAAAAACCATTATATCCTGGTTGTACAGATTTTACAATTTTTTCAGCGGTGTTAATATTGATTAACCTGAAGGTGAAACATGGATGGAGTGAAATAAGTTTTACAGAGCTGCTATAATTGATGAAATACATTCTTCCAAAAGATAATGATCTTCCAGATTCACTTTACAAAGCCAAGAAAATATTATGCCCGATGGGATTGGGATACAAGAAAATACATGCCTGTCCGAATGACTGCATTATATATAGGAAGGAATATGAATTTTTGTCAGAGTGTCCTAAATGTGGGATATCACGGTATAAGGTGAAAGAAAAATCACAGGCTGGTGTAGAGATTACAAAGCTCCGTTCAAAGTTATTTTGGTATCTTCCTATAATTAATCGTTTCAAACGTTTATTTGCTAATTCACATGATGCAAAAAGGTTAAGATGGCATGCTAAAGATCGGGTATGTGATTGAAAAATAAGTCATCCAGATGATTGTCCACAATGGAAGAAAATTGATGCACATTATTCTACATTTGCAAATGAAATAAGAAATCTTAGACTAGGGTTGTGCACAGATGGAATGAATCCATACTGAACCCTCGGTAGCACACATAGTTCATGGCCTGTTTTATTGGTAATTTACAACCTCTCTCCTAAAGTTTGTATGAAGTGAAAATATTTCATGTTGAGTATAATGATCTCTAGTCCAAAGCAACCCGGTAATGATATTGATGTTTACTTTTCACTGTTGATTGATGATTTGAAACTGTTACGTGCTGATGGTATTAGGGTGTATGATTCTTATAAAATGGAATATTTTCAACTACATGCAGTGCTTCTGTTCACTATAAATGACTGCCCAGCGTATGGAAATTTGTCTGGATACAGTGTTAAAGGGAATAAAGCATGTCCAATTTGTGAACAATAGACATCATACTGTCAATTGCATAATGGGAGGAAAACAGTGTACATGGTTCATCGAAAGTTTTTTCCTATGGAACACCATTATAGAAGTCTAAAAAAGGCATTCAATGGCTCATGAGAATTTGATACTGCTCCAAAACCTTTATCCCCTGATCTGTATTTTGAGAGGGTGAAAAACCTTGATGTGACATTGGGAAAGACACAGAAATCTAGTAATGATAGACATATTTGGAAGAAAAAGTCAATTTTTTTGAGCTACCATATTAGAGGTATCATGAAGTTAAACATAATACTGATGTCATGCATGTGGAGAATAATATCTGTGATTCTTTGATTGGAACATTGTTAGATATTAAAGGAAATACTAAATATGGGTTGAATGCAAGATTAGACTTACTATCAATGGGAATACGTTTGGAGTTAGCTCCCACTCCTAAAGGAAGACGAACATTTCTTCCCCTGGCTTGTCATACATTATCGAAGAGGGAGAAAATTAGCTTCTGTCAGTGTCTTAATGATACCAAAGTGCCTCAAGGTTATTCTTATAATGTAAAATTTTTTGTCTCATTGAAGGACTTGAAGTTGATAGGTATGAAATCACATGATTGTCACGTCATGATGCAACAAATTCTACCAGTTGCATTGCGTGGAATATTGCCCATTTATGTCAGAAAGACTATAATGAAGTTGTGTTATTTTTTCAAATCAATTTGTAAAAAGGCGATTGATGTGAATGCTTTGAACATTTTGGAAAAGGATTCAATTTTTATACTTTTTTAATTGGAAATGTATTTTCCTCCAACTATTTTTGATATATGGTGCATTTAATGATTCATCTGGTTTGAGAAATAAAGCTTTGTAGACCTGTATATCTTCGTTGGATGTATCCTTTTTAAAGGAATATGAAAATATTAAAGGGGTATGTTAAAAATCTATATCAACCTGAAGCCTCCATTATTGAAAAGTATATTTCTAAGGAGGTAGCAGAGTTTTTTACGAGCTACTTGGCTGCGGCGCAACACATAGGTTTGCCTCCATCTCTCCATGAACAAGTTAATAATGAGGGAAAGGGGATTCGCGGCTTGAAAGTCAAATCATTGTTAGCTGAACAGATGAAGAAGTTAGAATCATACATCTTGAATAACATAGCTGATGCTCAACCGTATATCACATTGCATATTAATGAGTTGAAACAATGTCATCCAAAGAAGAAAGAAATGTGGATTTTGAACGAGCACAACAAAACTTTTTTGTCATGGATTAAAAAGACTTTTCTTGGTAGATCAGATGTATCCGAGACATTAAAATGGATAGTGGGTGGTCCATGTTTAAATGTGATAACATGGTCCGGTTATGACATTAATGGTTATACATTTCATACGAAATCTCAGGACAACAGAAGTGCAGTTCAGAATAGTGGTGTATTGGAGTTTGCAGAAGCAATGCATTTTTCGAGTGCTAAGGACAAAAACCCAATTTCTACATCAATTGCATATTATGGAGTGATTGAAGACATATGGGAGGTTGATTACTTTAAAATTAAAGTTCCCATTTTCACTGTAATTGGTTTAACGGTAACAACAATGTCAGACACGATGAATTTGGAATGACACTTGTTAATCTGAATAGATTGGAAGACACATCTGATTCTTTTATAATGGAAACACATGAAAAACAAATTTTCTATGTAGTAGATCAATCAGATATGCAATGGGATGTTGTTTTACAAGGGAAAAAACAATATGTTGGTGAGGATGAAATTGATGAATATGCTGATTTATGTGAGATACCTACTTCCATGGAAAGATTAACAGAACATAATGATGATCATGTTGAAGACATAGTTTGTGCCATAAAGAATGATCACAACGAAGGAATTTGGGAAAACAATCCATTTGTACATTCCTAAAATTACAGGTAACATATGTTTATTTCTTGTTTACATTTATTTTTTCCATAAATGTTAGATATTGTAAGTTTTTTATTTAGTAAAATAATTTTTAAAACAAAATAAGTATATGTTTTTGTTTTTGTTTGTTTTAAGTTTGTTTAGTTTACTTTATCATGTTTATAACCATTACTTGAATTATATATCTATTATTTTTTTTTTCACTGGAAATTACGTTACCATGTTTACCATGTTTACCAAGTTTACCATTTTTACCATGTTTACCATCTTGAAGATCTTGACCATCTTTACCATCTTTACCATCTTTACCATTGTTTAACATGCTTACCATATTACCAATGTTTACTATTATGTAACTTAGTACACTTTTCTATTTTCTGATTATAGTAGTATAAAATATTTAAATTTGTATATTTGTGAACTAACATTTGTTTTTTTGATTTAAAGGATAATGAAAAATCATTTAGATAATCAACCAAGTGATTCTATAGAGGAGCATATTGCTGGTCATACCTCTGGGGATGAACATTCACATGCTCCTATTACGACAAAGAGTTCAAAGGTTGGTAAACGTGGGTGCACACATTTACCAAAATTATCACTTGCCCGTATGCAAGATCAGAGGATAGTCATTGAGTTTGATGATGATGATATTCCTAGAGGTCCGAATGCAAAATATTTTAGGAGTTTTGTAGCAACTCAGGATAAGAGAAAAGTAAGCATTATGTATGATGATTGGAGAAGTGTGGATAAAGCGATTATCTCTCAGTTGTGGGAGATGATTTTGGTAAGATCTTTTGTCATTGTTTGACTATTCTTTTAATGTTTCTAGTATATATAATATGTTTAACCTCTTCTTTATCAGATGACATTTGATATTCCTGACACTGAAGGAGTCAGGAAGAAATGCTTATCGTTGGCTGCCAGGAGATGGAGGGATTTCAAATCAACCCTCTCATCTGATTTCATTTATGGTCATAAGAGTCATGAAAATCCATGTCATATATATCCTTTTATAGATGAAGACACATGGAGACAGTTTTTTTGAAAGTAGAAGAAAAGAGTCATTTCTGGTAAGGGTAATGTAAACTTTTATAAACATTCTTATATAAATGATTTTATTAATGTTTTGTTAATGATTTCTTATTCTTAAATTACCGCAAACAAGGAAAGCTCATCAGGAGATCCAATCTAAAAATGTATACACTCATAGTTTATCTCTGGCAGGGTATGCATTATTAGAAGAACAAATGATGGCAGAAACATTTCAACAACTAATAGCTGAGTCTTCAAGCTCTGGAGAGGTGGCCCCTCCATCCCCTCCATCTAGACATGAAAAATGGAAGAGAGCTTGGAAGGGAAAAAAGGGCAATATTTTTCAGAAGAATCGAGAATCGTAGCTGAGAGGATTGTAAGACATCTATTTTATTTATTTAAGTTACCTATTTTCTTCATATAATTTCAATCATTACAGAAATGTTCAATTAATTAATACAGGACTCTCTTGAGGAGAAGAGTTCAGAGGGGAAATTTATAGCTATTGGGAGGGAAGATATTTTATTTGTAGCATTGGGAAGGCTCGAACATCCTGGTCGTGTAAGAGGATATCTGACAGGTGTATCGGTAATAAAAGTGTTTCCACGTTCTTCAACTTCTAACATTGAGCGGATTTATAAAAAAATAGAATCCTTGGCGGCTGAAGTTCATAATATTAATACGACAATGGAGGACAAGATTAGAGAGTAGGTGCAGTCTATGTTTGCAGAAATGAAAAGACAATTTCAGACTACAGCTCCCACTCCTCCACCTCCCCCTACAGACCCCATTATTTATCCTCCACCTCCGCCAGTAGCTCCCACTCCCCCACCTCAGCCTGCGAACCCTATTTTTTATCCTACGCCTCCGCCGTAGCTTCCTACTTATTGCGAGTTGTATGTTGATGATTCTCAACATCATATAGTAGCATATGGGTTGGTATATTGTATAGGAGATACAGTTCATCATCAACAATTAGAGGTAGAGAATCAGAGGGTCACTGTACATGATATTATAGATAGATCAGCTAGGGTACCAATACCTACAGATGAGGTGGCGACAGTTGGACAGAGTATCGGCCATTTTTTAATTTGGCCATCCAGACTTCTTCGACTCATTACCATAGAGGTATGAATGTTATATCTTTTATTTTATTTTTTTTATTAAATTTGTTTTATCATTTGAAAAATAATATAATTTTCAATTTTTTTTACAGGAATACTTCAAAGGTAAAGAAATACTGTATAGACAACAATAAAGACAAATGGATATGACATCAGATACAGATTCAAATGGTCTTGACATATTGTCAAGATATTCACATTTTTGTTGGGTTATTATGAGTTTCCAATGTAAGCTCATGTTTTTGGACATGAAATAAGAGTGGGGATTATAAAAACTGATATCATGGAGCTTGTTACTGGAGATAAGTTGGGCATCAACGTGGTGAAAATTTTTTCCATGTAAGTCTTAACACCTTTTCCTTTCGTTATATTTATTAAAAATGTATACTTATGTATGTTTTTTATTAGGTATCTTTATAAAATTTGTGAGAGGAATGAGATGACAGAAGTATATGGATTCATGGACCTGCAATTGATTTCCCCTGAAGCATGTGCATTGAATGAGGAACAAAGAATGGTTTATATTGCAGAAAGATTTGAAAAGAATATAATCACACAATATTGGATGATGCCTTTTTGTGAGAGGTATGAAACACATTTCTCTCAAAGAGTTAGTTATCTTTTAACATAAAAAACCACTAATGTCAAATTTCCTTTTATCATTGATCATTGGATGTTAGTGGTTTTTTTCCCAAGGGAGAAAACCATTTATTGGATATGCTCTGTCCATGGTGATGTGCGGGAAAGTTTTAAGAATATATTGGAAAAGTAAGTTTCAATTTCTCAATAGTTTTATATATTATAATGAATTTTAAATTTACCCCATTCGTATTATTTTCTAACAGTGCATGGGCCTACTTTCGAAAAAACACAAAGAAAAGAAGTGCAAAGATCAAATATGTAAATGCGAAGGTAAATATCCATTTATAATTTGTACTTTTTTATTTATTACATAAAAATAATATATTGAATTTACACTCATTCAAACAGAATTTTCATGAACAACAAGGCTTCATCGAATGCGGATATTATATGTTAATATTTATGTATGAAATAATAACAACTGGACAGTTGTGAATTTTGACCTGGTACGATTTCCTCTTAAACATTGCCATAATATTTCGATTTGATTTATTCATTATACACGTTAACCACTTTCGTTTTCATTTGTAGCTTTTTGATGACCCTAAACCCTATACTGCTGAAGACATCAAACACTTACAAGTGGAGTGGTCAAATTATTTTATAGGTTTGATTGAATTTTAGTTGTTTGTAATGAAAAATTTAATTTTGAATATTGTCATTGTAATTGTGTATTCTGTATTTGTTTAGGTTGGATTTAGTTTTTTTTGAAGTTGACAGTGTAAGTTTTGAATGTTATATAAGTGAATGTTTAATTTTGATTTGCTCCTTGTTTTGGTTTACTTATGATGGTTTTTCTGGTATGGATTTGGGTCTGTGGGGGAGGGGTTCCAAGGGTGTGGGGGTGTGTTCAGTGGGGTTGGGGGGTGTCCAGCGGTCTGGGAGGGCTGTTCGGTGGGGTGGGGGGACAGTCCAGGGGGTGGCAGGGCTATCCAGGGGTGTGGGAAGGCGGTCCAGGGGTGTGGGAGTGCTGTCTAGGGGTGGAGGGTATACATGAGGGTGGGGGGGGGGGGGGGTTATCCAAGGGTGTTTGGGGCTGTCAAGGGGTGTGGTGGGGGCTGCCAAGTGGGGTGAGGGGGTGCAGGCGGGTGGGGGGTTGTTGAGGGGTGTTTGGGGCTGTCCGGGGGTCGGGGGGCAGTCCGGGAGTGTGGTGGGGGATCCAATGGTGTGGGGGAGGGCTGCCCAAGGGATATAAAGGAGGGTGGGAACTCCAATGGGGTGGGGGAGGGCTGTCCAGGGGGTATACCTAAGGGTGGGAGCTCCAATGGGGTGGGGGAGGGCTGTTCAGGGGGTATACATGAGGGTGAGGGCTCCAACGGGGTGGGGGAGGGCTGTCCATGGGGTATACATGAGGGTGGGGGATCTCTAGGGGGTAAGTTTTATATGTTATCAATGTACATGCTTAATTTTGATCTACTTCTGTTTTTTTGGTATGATTTCTTGATTTGTTTTCTGGTTGATTCTGGTGGAGAGAAGATGACTGCATTCAATTTTTTTTAAAAAAAATTCGGTTTATCACGTCGGTTATTTATTAACCGACGTGATAAAAGGCCTGGGAAATGGTTTATCACATCGGTTATTTAATAACTGAAGTGATAAAAGTCCTAGAAAATGGTTTATCACGTCGGTTATTTAATAACCGACATGATAAAAGGCCTGGAAAATGGTTTATCACGTCGGTTATTTAATAACCAACGTGATAAACCCCCTCCCCCCGGTTTATCACGTTGGTTATTTAATAACCGACGTGATAAACCCCCCTCACCCCGGCTTATCACGGCGGTTATATAATAACCAACGTGATAACCCCCCACCCCCCGGTTTATCACGTCGGTTATTAAAAAACAGACATGATAAACCCCCCACCCCGGGTTTATCACGTCGGTTATTTAATAACCGACATGATAGACCATTTCCCCTTCCTTTTATCATGTCAGTTTTTTAAGAACCGATGTGATAAACCATTATCCAGGCCTTTTATCATGTCGGTTGTTAAATAACAGACGTGATAAACCCTTCCCATTTTATTTATCACGTCGGTTCTAAAATAAACGACGCCATAAACATCGTGATTTTATGTTTTTGACGTTGGTTTTTAAATAACTGACGTCAAAAACGTTATTTATAACGTCATCCATATTAATGTCAGCTAGAAACCGACATAAAAAATGAAAAATAACCGACGTAAAAAACGTTTTCTGCACTAGTGTTTAATTTTAGTTCATAGTGTGTACCTTCAAAACAACTTTTCTAGTATGGATCTTTTGAACATAATGAAGTCACGATGTGTAATTATATTACACATCTTGTAAACATTTTTCTTCATTTTCCTGCTCTTATTTTCCCTCCAAAACTTGATGTCGCGCCGTCGTTTTGTTCACATTTTCCCCTCTTTTTGGTAATTTTCCAAATATTCATCATTTTTACCATAAAACAGAAAACAAATCAATTTGATCCCAAATTTTAAAGATTAAACAATTAAATACAAGAATTTTTTAATTAAAACACCTTAAAATACATGAATGAAATACACTTATCAAATCCACCCACACTTGAATTCATCAGTGTCGTCAAGGATGAAATCTCAATATACTACAAAGGATGCTCAACTTATAATGATTTAAATTTAATTTCAACAAAAACAATTGATCAAATGGAAAATTAAATTCTCAAGTATCACAGAAGAAAATTCATCAACACCACACTTTTCAAAGAAACAAATCAACCACATGTTTTAATTTTTCTCTTTGAAATATACAAGTTTCTTCATTCATATATCTTCATTTTTCAATTCATTATCTGTATGCATGTTGCTTACAATTTATCTCACATGAATTTTTCTGCTCATTATTTGGGTACAAATGTAAATAAAATTCATCACATACCTCAAGAATATGTAAATTATTATAGGCTTACAGGTAATTTAACATCTCCACCATGTAAAGATAGATTCAAAATTAGTCACAAGGGCTTCACTATTAAGGTTCAAATGACTCTAAAGATTCAGGGTAGGTAGATAAATGATGTAAAATTATATATAAAAAATAAAGTTCAACTCTAAATAATTTTTTCATGATAATAAAAAAACAAGCTCAAAAAATGTTTCCCTTTACACATGTCATCTATCTATTCCCTAAAAAGCTTAGAGTGGTCTCATGAAAAATGTAAGCATAGTGAATGACTCAAATTCTCATTATTTTTTCTTTTCTTCTATATTTTTTTCAACAGTTGTGTTTAATAAAAATCACACATCCATCACCTAACCACATACGATCAAAATATAAATGGTCTAGAAAATGGTGATTATTGATCCTCCCAAATCACAACCCATTTTTTTCAATTTTTTATTTTTTATCAAGAGTGGTGAATAAGATAATACAATGAAATATACATGGAAACTCTCCATATCAGAATAGAAAACCCCAAAACAAAATATCAACAATGAATTAAATCCTGATACATCTGATAAAGTTCATCCCCCACTTATTCTTTTTAAATATCATGTGAAACATTTAGAGGAAGGTAGGAATGGATAAAATAGTCTTGTAACACAAATCATTTCCTAACAAGGAAATTCATGGCTTCTACATGCTAAAAATGGATTAATTCATGGCGGGTTGCAGGATAAGGTATAATAAAAAACAATGCCTCAATCATTTTAAAATTTATTTTGGTCAATCGATTTTCGATAACATGCAATGAATGTTTGAGATGAAAACATGCCCATGTTTATCAATAAATATACTATATTAATAATGGAAAATATTGGCATAGTGGATGTATTAGGAATAAGATTATAGGTTAGTATAATCACTCATGGAAATGCATACAAACAATTAAATTATTTAATGAAAACATCATAAATTTAAAACATATATAATTCTCAGAAACATTTCATCTACAATATTTAACATGCTTCCCAAAGTCATGATTTTTTAAATCATAATCCACATTTTTATCTCTACTAATTCTTTCTCCCATTTTTCACATTCAAATTTATTAAAAAATAAATTGAAGTTTCATTGTATGACAATTATACTAGTCATTTTAATGTCTCCTGGTTCATTTGATTAAATAATGAATCAAGTGTGTAGCACACATTAAAATTAAAGCTCTAAACTATTAAAATGTTGGGAATATAATTGAAAATTACAGAATAGAAACTCTTTCCCCTTTAAAATTGACTCTTCAAAATGGAATATTTATATTTTGATTGAACATTTTCATGATGTGTAAATGTAATTCACTTCTTCTCTAGCTTCTTACTTCTGCCTTCTTCCCACCTTGATGATCCTAAAAAAATAGAATTAAACAAGTAAAATCATAGGTCATATTAATGAAATTTAAAAATACTTAAGGATTAGTGATTATTCCTAAAATCATAAATTAAATAATGAAAAATATTAAAACTTGGATTGCCTCCCAGAAGTGCTTTTGATTACTATCATTGGCTTCACCTTATCTTCTTCAGCTTATGTGATTGATGGTAGGAAAGAGGTTACCTAATTTGAATCTAAAAAATTTTTAATCCTTGATTACTTAGTGTAGCTTGGAAATCTCCCTTTCTCTAAAACTTACTTCACTCTACCATTGTTAAAAACCTTTATAGTCTCCATGGGCCCAATCCAGCAGTTCTTGGCCATTCATGAATAGTTAAATATAACTGCACGGACTAGCCAAAGTTTTTATTGTTCTCAGAATTCATCTTGAATGAATGTTCCTACACTATCTAAAGATTTTTATAGCTCTTTCTTATCTTTGTTCAGCTTTTTCTTACTTTATTTTTTATCTTCCACAACAGCTACTTCATCTCTCTTTCCATTGATAATAGTGTCCACTTCTTTTATTAAATAAACTCTTAGAAATAAATAAACTATTCATCTGACTTCTATATCACCTGGTAAAAATTCAACTTCACTTCTGATCCTCCAACTCTTAAACTTAGCAATCCATTTTGAACATCAATTTGTGCCCTTCTTGAATAGAGGATCAGTCTTCCCAAGATTACGGGGACCTTTTCTTCATCCATATCCATCACCATAAAATCATCTATAAAATAGAAATCATCTAATTTGATGATGAAATATTAAAGTATTCCTTGAGGATGTCTCATTGTAGTATCATCCAGTTAAAGCATAACTCAATTTGATTGCATCTCTTTTAATCTAAGACTCTTGAATATTTCTTATGACATGATGTTCACACTAGAATTTAAATCATATAAAGACCTACCAAAATCATTAGTACCAATAGTAATTGGAATAGAAAAAATACATGTATCACATTGTTTCTTTGGTAGGATTCATGAAAATACTGTTGAACTTTCTCCTTCCAGTGGAATGGTGGATAAATCTTCAAGCTTCTTTTTTTCATCAATTATTTCTTCATGAAAATTTTGTAGAATGGTATGTTTTAAATACACTCAGTGAATTGGATTTTGATGTGTATATTCTTGAACACTTCTAAAAAAATTATCTCTTCTCATCTATATTCACTTGCTTTTCATAATATAGAAATGGTAGTGGCGGTTGGTATGGTGTTGGTGCTTCTTCCTTATTATTCTCCTAAAATTATCTATTATCTTAGTGAATTGATTCAAAAAGTTGTGGTTATTTATTTCCTCCAAATTATATTCCACTTCCTTTTGTCTTAGTTTAACTTCTAAGTAATATGGATTTTACATCCACATGAGGGGGCTGATCAGGACATCTTGGAATCATTCCTCTTTGTCTTTCTCTAAGTGTCTCAGTGATCTGACCAACATTAAGTTCTAAATTACTTGTTGCATCTTGTTGGTTGAGTGAGTCATATTTCAGTTCTTTTATTTCATTTCCATGGTCTCTTAAGTATGCAGTCAAATCTTTAAGGTCAACTGCAGTGCTATTCATAAATGTTGTAAGAGTATCCTCCAGTGAATGAACTTGAATTGTCAGTGAGAGCCGTTTTTGTTGAGGTAAAAATCCTTATTGTCTTGGTTGAAATCATTTTCCTTGTTTTTTTATATTTTTTGTGGTGGTAGTTATGGCCTCCATCCCTGCCCATAATTTTGATTATTATAATCAAGATAATTTTCATCTCCACAATACATACCTTGGGGATTTGTTTTTCCATCATTGCATCTAGCTTCATTAAGATGAAGTTTATTTGGATGGAAACCGAACTATTGTCAACCATACATAATCCTTGTGTTCTTCCTTCTTCTTTATTCCACTGAAAAATGTTTCTAGACATCTCATATAACAACTCATAACTCGCCTCAGGTGACTTTCTCATTAGCGATCCTCCCACAACAAAATCTACCATGGAATGATTTCTCTGATAAAATCATTTGTAAAATGTTTGAATTAATAACCACATATCAATTCCATGACAAGGGAATCAAATTATTAAACCTTTAAACCTTTCCCAAGAACTTTATAAATATTCTTTATTTAATTTCTTAAAATTAAGAATGCTTACCTGCAAATCCATAGATTATGAGGGTGGGGAAAATCTTGTTAAACACTTCTTTACAAGATCATCCCATGTTGTAATATAATGTTTGGGAAAAATTTGGATCCACTCCATTTCTTTGTCATTCAATGATTATTTGAATAGCCACAAACTTCCCACATCATTTGTGACATTCTGAAATTGGAACGTGTCACTTTTCTCTATCAAACTTTTGATGTGCGAGTTGGGGTCTTCATGAGGTAGCCCAATGAATTGATGTAAATGCATGATCATATACATGGATACTAGATTTATCTCTAAATTCTAAGCAGTTATTAGGGTTATTAAAATTATTGAATTGACCCCCATGTTTGAAGGTCTTCTTTAATTGACCAGCATTTCTCCCCATTTATTTCTTCCTTGAATTCTTTGCATAGCTGGTTGTCCCATCTCATGCTCAGTTCCTTCAAATTGGCCCCTACTGACCGTTTTGTTATGTTCTTTCACAATCTCTTCCTTTCTCTTCTGGCATAGTGTCTTATCAAACTCCCGTTCAAATGGAAAATCTTCAATTTTATCCTTCCCTTGATTGGAGTATTCATGCAATGGATTATTTCGTAAAAATACAGCATGGATAAACCAAGTATAAAATAAATAATTAATATAAAAAATTTATCTAAATTCCTAATTAATTTAAGCATATAAACTATCCCCAGAAACAAAACCAATTTGACAGCCCCACAAGGCATCATTAATTCCCTATAGTACTATGCAGAAATAAAATTTATAAATCCCAAACAATGATACGCAATTAATTAAAATTTAGTATAAGGAATTTTTAGGATCTAACCCATAGAGACAATTTGTATGTTTTCAATTAATTAAGAAAACATAAGTTTAATTTTTTTAAATTTTTTGGAAAGAGAAAGAAACAGAATGATTGACTGGCCTGAAACTCAATATGAGAGATATTCTAGGTTCAGTGGTTTTAGGTTTATGTACTAGGGATTCAATTGATATTTGTATATTCAGGTTTGGTGTCGGAATTAGGTCATTAGGGATCCTTGGTCTTGGTATACTGCCCAAATCCTATGATTTCACCTTTGGAATGGTCATATACTTAGTTCAATCATAAAGATAGGAGATCCAAAACCATATTTAAACATAAATGACTGAGGTTTCATAATTTCCATAAACAACCTAAGAGATTAATTGATGCAATAAAATGAGACACCTCAAATTGTATACAATGGTCATACAATATGAAAAGAAGATGAATTGGAATTGATAAAATGAGTTGCAGTAATCTAAAACAAGAATAAGAAATAGAAAATTATCTCCAAGCATCACATCCCCCTATAATCACATCACCTGGCACTAAGTGGACTACTCTCTCATGATGAGTGAGAGTGACATGGGTACCTGAGGAATAATGGTGGCGAATATGGGAATCAGATCATCACTCCATTGTCCGTTGATGTGGCACTTTCTCCTACTAGTCCCATAGGGTCTTAAAAGGGTCGATGAATGCCTTTTTTATAGACAAATTCGTCATCATGTCTTGCATCATCAATTTTATTTTTCATGCATCTCCATCATCACGACCTGTACTTGGGTTACACGTCGTGTAATCCCTCGTCTTTTCTTCTATGTATTTTGAATATGTGAAAATCTTGTTTTCTATCTTTGACTTAGGCAACACCTTGAAAGAACAAATCATGATGTGTAATTGCAGTTCACAGTGTGTACCATCATCACAAATTATCTATTATGGGTCTACCTTACATAATTATTTCATGATGTGTAATTCCGTTACACGTCAGGTAACAATTTTTCTCCATTTTCAAGCTCTTCTTTTCCTAAAAAAACATGGTGTCGCGCCATTTTTTTGTTCATATTTTCTCCTCATTTTTTTCCTTTTCCAAATATTCATCATTTTCATCCCTAAAACAGAAAACAATTCAATTTGATCTAAAATTTAAAAGATTTAAATAATTAAAAACAAAAATTATTTAATCTAAACACCTTATAATATATGCATGAAATAAACCTTTCAGTATTCCAATGGATAATGGAGATAAAAAAATGTGCATGATTATATCCCTACACACACTATTCTAAAATGAAAAAAATTAATAATAGTTGAATAACTCCATTGAAATATTCTGATACTGGTACAGATAACAGGAGAGGCTTATACTCATATCCCTATAGCAAGGATAGCTCCACGCTCTGATCATCACGAACAAGTGGTTGTACTGGATAAATCGTACACTCTTGCTCCCACCTATAAGAATTATCAGTATATTTTGATGAAGGAAAAGGCATTGGACCAGGATCATACTTTTGTTCCAACCAAGGCTCACCAGGTGAGAGAAGCACACACCTCAGGATAGGGGCACATGCCTGTTAAAAAATTTTGGCGGTATATTTCAAAGGCCTAGGATCATGCTAATATCTTCGTTTTGGCCAGGGATCATCACGTGAGATGGGAAAAATCCTTGATATAGCCTCATATTCTTATCGAATAAGTCCATCAGCATAGTCGAAAGGCCCAGGATCGATCATATATCCCTATCTTGGCTGATTATAAACAAGTGAGAATGTCACAAGCCTCACGACATGATCATATTCCAATCAGTGAATCTGCCTAGAATATTCCAGTAGATCATGGAATAAAGGTGAATATTCCTACTTCCATCGATGAATGACAGATCAACATCATTCCAAGGAAACATAGGAGGAGGCTCATATTTCTTATCCCATTATGGAGTTCCATCGGTACATTCTAGTGGGAAATGAATATTCAAACCATGCTCATATTCCTGTTCCAATCGGGTATCACCAGGTGAGAGCATCACATGCCTTGGGTAAGGCTCATAATCCCACCAAGAAAGACCAACGACATATCCCGAAGGCTCTAGATCGGGCTCATACTCCTGTCTTGACTGATGTTCACCAAGTGAGAATGGAACATGCCTTAGAACATACTTATAGCATCCCGCCATTTTATAACATAAACTTTCATTACATTACACAAAACTGAGGATCGTTAAGGTTTAGTGTCTTGGAAACCAGGAACATAATACATGAAAACAACATAAAACATTCTTCTTAAACACTTGAAAGGCGTCTCCTTAAGTTCATTCTAGGTTCATTACTGCATCTCATAACCTGGGGACATACATCAAAAGAAAGGGTGAGCAGAAGGCCCAGTAAGGGAAACAAGAGGAACATTTTACATGTGAACTTGAGATACTTCAATAAGGACATGAAAAGAACTTTAAGGCACGAGAAAGAAATCATGAGGCATTTAATAATAAAAATAACATTTTTTATAACTTGAAGATGTGGCTACATCATTTAACATAGACAATCATGAACATATCACCAAGGTCCATCCCCAAGGTGTCATTTGAAAATTACCAAGGTTATTCACCAAGGTATCGTGAAAATTGTAATCTCTAGTGGTTATATCATTACCCAATGCATTGGAGCGCTATCAGGGCGCACCCTTAAATTTGCCTTTATTATCATGTGAGCCACATATATCATTCATCAAACATTTCATAAATAACCCACATAGCAAAAAATAAATGGGTTTTATTTCATATTCATAACGTTTTAAAAACTGCTTTAAAGACATGATCATTATGTCACTTTAAACCCACAGAAAGGGAAAATGGGTCTCATGTATGTAAATCCCAGAATTTAAAATGGAACATTTTGATATATATGTGAATACCCTTGTAGAAATAAGAGCTTTGAGTATTCACTTTGTAACATAAAATAATTTTTGAGAAAAGAGAGAGGCATTTTGAGGGGAAAATTCTGCAGCATAACGGCTAAGTTTCGGGGTTTTAGAAAACATTAAAATGAGAGGGGACATGGGTCACCCACTCATAAATGATCCATAAAACAGTAGGGTGAAAGAATAAGTAGGACATATGGACATGGTAATGAAATTTTAGGGACATAACATTTGAAATGAAAAACATGGAAGGAAAAAAGATTAGATTTCTCTTATGAAAATTCGGCAGCCTTACGGCGTCACTTAACTTCAAAAGAAAATGATTTGACAAGATCAAATAGGGTCCCTCATCATATGATCATAAGAGATCAGTATGATAGATATAGAGATCATAACCCAACATAATAAAAAGGAACTTGAAAGACTTGACATGAAAATCGAACTTGAAAAATGAGAAGGGTGAAAGAATCCCTAAAAATTTCGGCAGCCTAACGGCGCCACTTAAACTTTCTTAAAACGAATTGATGAGAGCAAGGGGGGATCTCTCATCATATGAACATGAATTATGCAGTAGGATGAATATAAAAGAACATCCTCCCACATAAGAACATGGAGTATAAAAGAAATGACATAAAAGAGATTACTTGAAAAGAAAGAGAGAGGTCGGATCCCTTACCTTAAAACGTGACTCTTGAAACTCAAAGGATTGGACCTTGAGGGCTTGGGGGAACCTTTGGAGGACTCCTTGGAAGGTAAGAAGACCAGAACTTCGTTGGGGGAGAGTTGGGAGTGAAAACTAAGGGAGGAAAGGGGGGTATTTATAGGGAAAGTGAGGGGACAAAGCATTAATGGCCAAGGGACACCTCACATGTGCTTTTCTCAAACCCATGTGCTCTCCCTTGGCATTTATCATGGAGTTAGGCCACATGGGGCCCCCAAAACAATAATTCATCACCCTTGGCCGGCCAACCCTTGAAATATCTCATGACATCATCATGACACAGTTATGATGTCATTAAACATACCGAAACCCTAAAACTGTATTTTTACTATTCACTAAAAATTCAACTTTCTCAGAATAATCCGAAAATTTCACCTTAACCAAATATCAATGCTCTGATTTCAAAAATGAAATCCATTTTATAAAAATAATTTTATAAATATTTTTAATTTAATTTTTAAATAAAAACACTATTCATTGAAAATTCAACTTTTTCAGAAAAAACCCCAAAATTTACCTTAACATAATATCGATGCTCTGAGTTCAAAAATGAAGTCATTTTTATAAAAATAATTTTCTAATTATTTTTAATTAAATTTTTAATTAAAAAACACTATTCATCCTAAAAAACTAATACTTGAATAATAATTTATGAAACCGTTATTTACCCATTTTATTGAATCATATTACTTAACCTAGGTGTCTAAATTATATTAAAACTTTCTTTGAGTGAAATTACTACTCCATTTGGTCACATTACTAATCCTAAGCGTAAAATCACTGTTCATAATTTACTATTCATCAAAAATTAAGTTGATCTTATTAGACTCCAAATTCCTTACTGAACACTTTTGTAGAAGACCATTTTTTGAAAATCATTACACATCATTAGTTATTTAGGGTTTACATAATTATTTTAAAATATCCTTTTTTTCGAAAATTCATCAATAAAATACATTCTAAAATTATCCGGACATTTGAAATTTCACAAACATCACTAAAGGAAGAAATCTCAATTTATTCACTCGAAAGGATTACACAAGGAAGCTAGGGTCTCAGCACATAGCCCCTTATAACACCGGCATAAGACCTAAGTGTAAGGTATGCTATGGTGAGAGAATCTGAGGGAGGCTCAGATAACATTGCCCTAGTAGCAATCTCCACTAACTTGAACTTCTCCTGCAAGCGTTTTCATTCAATCTTGACACACTGGAGTTTGGCTTGGGCTTGGTCCAAAGCGAAGCCCACAGATGCTACCTCCTTCCCAAGCTCTGATAAGTGGGCTTCGTAAGGGTTGAGTCTACTGGATGAAGCCATCGACTCCTCTTTCTGCATTAACCATTAACATCTTATTAAATCAATAAGAGTAAGTTAATATACTATTCAAAAAGATTGGGTCGTTACATTCTTCCCCCCTTAAGAAATTTCGTCCCCGAAATTTATACTTGAGGCCTAGTCGAAAAGGTGAGGGTACTTTTGCTTCATCATTTCCTCAGGCTCCCAAGTCGCTTCTTCATACTTATGATTCCTCCACAACACTTTCACAAGGTGGGTAGTCTTGTTTCGTAGGACCTTGTCCCTACGGTCCAAGATCTCCACTGGCTGCTCCTCATAAGAGAGGTCATGTTCAAGTTGTACCACCTCTGGGTTCAGTATATGCGAAGGGTCGGGTATGTACTTCCTCAAGAGAGATACATGGAAGACATCATGAACTTGAGCTAGGTTCGATGGAAGTGCTAGATGATAGGCCACTGCTCCTATGCGATCAAGGATTTCATAGGGGCTAATGTACCTAGGGCTGAGCCTCCCTTTCTTCCCAAACCGCATGACTCTCTTCCATGGAGAGATTCAAAGGAAGACTTTGTCGCCAACACCAAACTCCAAGTCCCTTCGACGATTGTCAGCATAGCTCTTCTGCCGACTCTGAGCAGCCTTTATGTGTTGTTGGATGGCATGAACTTGTTCTGTCATTTCTTGCACAAGATCAGGCCCAAGAAGCTTCCTCTCACCAGTTTCATCCCAACAAGTAGGAGTTCTACACCGCTTTCCATACAGAGCTTCATAGGGTGCCATCTGAATACTCGCATGGAAGCTGTTGTTATAGGAGAACTCCACTAATGGGAGGTGTTGATCCCATCCACCTTTAAATTCCATTGAGCATAATCTCAACATGTCTTCGAGTGTTTGAATAGTCCTTTCAGATTGGCCATCAGTTTGAGGATGATAGGCCGTACTAAAATTCAATTCAGTATTCAGAGCATGCTGAAGACTTCTCCAGAATTTTGATGTGAATCTTGGGTCACGATCAGATACGATGGATAGTGGTACCCCATGCAGCCTTACCACTTCCTTCACGTATATCTTGGCAAGCTGATCCAGAGAGAAATCTTCCCGAATAGAGATAAAATGGGCTTTCTTGGTGAGACGGTCCACAATAACCCATATCGCATTGTTTCCTTTGGATGTTTTTGGGAGACCAGTTACAAAGTCCATGGTGATATTATCCCACTTCCATACTGGTATGGGTAGCGGTTGTAATACCCCCTTAGGAAGTTGTCTTTCTGCCTTTACTTGCTGACACACCAGGCACCTTGTAGTGTAATCGGAAATCTCCCTCTTCATGTTATCCCACCAATAATGATCACGAAGGTCTCTATACATCTTAGTGCTTCCCGGATGTATAGAGAAAGTAGAGCTATGAGCTTCATTCATCAGTTCTTTCTTTATCTCCGGAATAGATGGAACACATAGTCTTGTACGAAATTTCAATACACCTTCTTGATCAATATTGAAATCAGGGAACTTCCCATCCTTTACAGCCTCGAACTTCTCCTGCAGCAAAGGATCTTCTTTTTGAGCCTTCTTGATCTTCTCTAGTAATGAAGGTTGAGAAATCATTTGGTATAGGGTTGATGATGTCCCTTTACTTATAATTCCCATGTCCAGTTTTACTAGATCTTTAATCAAGGGATCTCCCAGGATCCTCATTGTTGCCAGAACAACAGGATCTTTCCTGCTTAACGCATCCGTGACTTTGTTTGCTCTTCCAGGGTGATAATGAATTGAGCAATCATAGTCTTTAATAAGCTCCAACCATCTCCTTTGTCTCATGTTCAATTCTTTCTGTGTGAAAATATACTTTAGACTTTGGTGGTCAGTGTATATATCACATTTCTCCCCATAAAGATAGTGCCTCCATATCTTTAGAGAAAAAACAACTACCGCCAGCTCTAGATCATGCGTAGGATAATTCTGCTCATGAATCTTCAACTGTCGAGATGCATAAGCAATCACTTTGTCATTTTGCATGAGGACGCACCCAAGCCCTTTCAGAGATGCATCGCTAAAAATAACGAATCCTTCTCCGATAGAGGGTAGTGTTAACACAGGTGCAGTAACCAATCTCTTCTTCAGCTCTTGGAAACTTTCCTCGCATTCCTTTGTCCAGATGAACTTAAACCCTTTTCGAGTCAACTGGGTTAGTGGATTAGAAAGACGTGAAAAGTTTTTCACAAACCTCCTATAATATCCCGCTAAACCAAGGAAACTACGAATCTCAGTTATTGTTGTGGGTTGAGGCCACTCCTCCACAACCATTGTCTTTGCATGGTCAACCAAGATTCCTTCATTGGTTACGATGTGCCCCAAGAAAGCCACTTGTTGTAACCAAAACTCACACTTGCTGAACTTCCCAAAGAGCCTCTCCTTTCGTAGAGTTTTCAAAATAACCCTCAGATGATCTTCATGCTCCTCACGACTTTTTGAATATATCAAAATATCATCAATAAAAACTACCACAAAGTTATCAAGGTAGTCCTTAAAGACTCTATTCATCAAATCCATGAAAATAGCAGGAGCATTAGTCAAGCCGAAGGGCATAACAGTAAACTCATAATGCCCATATCTTGATCGGAAGGCAGTCTTTGGAATATCTTCCTTCTTCACCCTCAGTTGATGATAACCAGATCGAAGGTCAATCTTAGAGAAGAATTGAGTCCCGCGAAGTTGGTCAAATAAATCATCAATTCTTGGAAGAGGGTATCTGTTCTTCACTGTGATCCCATTCAGTTCTCTATAATCAATGCATAGCCGCATTGATCCATCCTTCTTCTTCACAAAGAGAACTGGTGCTCCCCAAAGAGACACACTCGGTCGGATAAACCCCTTCTCCAACAAGTCTTGGAGTTGTTTCTTTAGCTCTTCTAGCTCCACATTTGCCATTCTATACGGAGTCTTCGATAACGGTTGAGACCCAGGTACGAGTTCAATGGAGAACTCTACCTCTCTTTCTGGGGGAGGTCCAGGTAACTCCTCAGGAAATACATCCATGTATTCCTGAACAATCGGAACATCTTCAATTTGTATGCTCCCTTTCCCTTCTTCCTCATCATCGATTAACTCCATAAAGAAAGCTATAGGAGGTGCTTCTAGAGAGGGATCAGTTCGGGATACCTCTCCTCGGAAGATAACTGTAGGTCGTTCATTCAAGACTACTGAGATTTCCTTACTTCTGCATTTGATCTTAGCATTATACTTTGAGAGCCAGTCCATCCCTAGTATAACGTCGAATTCCATCATGGGAATGGCTACTAGATTTGCGATAAGATTGTGCTCACCAAAGTAAACACTAGAGTCTCTAAACACTGTTGATTCATGGATAATCCCACTTGGAGTCTTGACTGACAACTCTACCTCAAGCAATTCGGGGATTGATTCTATATTCTTTGCAAACTTGGAAGAAATAAAGGAATGCGTAGAACCAGAATCAAATAAAGCACTTGCTAGTTTTGAGAGGACAACAAGAGTACCTGCTACCACATCATTCGGAACTTCAACTTCAGTTGTTGTGATAGCGAAAGCACGACCTTGCTCCCTTGGCCTCTGCTGAGGTTTATGGTGATTCCCCTCCACCGCCCTCGGATTTGGACATTGATTAGCAAAGTGCCCAAGCTGTCCACACTTGAAGCATGTGACTTCGGGTAGGGCCAGAACCATCTTTCCTCTGTCGTTAGTGTTGGGAAGTTGAGGCTTCACATCACCACAACAATTCCGAGAAATATGGCCTTCTTTTCCACACCTATAGCACTTGCCACTTCCGATCAAGCAGTTCCCCGGATGCTTCTTCCCACATTTATTGCATGTGGCATGTTGCATATGCTTTCCACCTCTTTCCTGATCAAAACTTCTTCCCAGGCTCGGTTCTAGAGTTCTCTTCTTCTCATTAGATTTGTGAGACCACTGTGTCTCCCCAAACTCTAGTTCAACTTTCATGGCACTTCGAACTATTTCTTCATAGCTATCATAGTCCCTGTTGGCTAGATTCTTCCGCAGATGAGGTCGTAGTCCACCAAAGAATCTATCAACCTTCCCATTAGGGTCCATGACGAAGCTTGAGGTATAACGGGAAAGCCTTGTGAAGTTCATCTCGTAGGTTCCAACTGATTCATTCTCCTTTTTCTTGAGCTCGAGAAACTCTTTATCCATTTTCGTTCTCATCGAACGAGGGAAATACTTATTAAAGAATATTCCCCGAAATTCTTCCCACTCCATAGCTTCCATCTCTCCTCATGGCTTCGTGTTTTTGATCAGTGACCACCACTGATCAGCTTCTCGCTCTAGGCGGTAAACAGCAAGGGTGACTTTTTCTTGTTCCGAACAATGAAGTACAGAAAAGATCTTTTCAATGGAGCTTATCCATTGTCCCGCAACCAATGGGTTAGTAGATCCACTGAATGTTGGTGGTCGTTGACGCATGAAGGACTCAACAGAAATTTGTTCCCTTCGTGGTGAGGTCGGCCTCTCAGCTTGATTCAAGTTATTACTCATAACTTGAGTCAGTTGGTTCATCATTCGCATGAATGTTTCCATTCCTGCTTCCATCGGAGGGCCGTCAGCACATGGTGCATTGCGGTCACCATCGGCACGGTTTCTCCTATTGCCCGCCATTTTCTAAAAGAATAAAACCTTAGTGAGAAAATCATTTCATTTATGAATCTTTTAACTAAGACTTCGTGCTTAGACAATTATAGTTCTCTATAATTCCTTCATAATGATTCATAAAAAGCTTGTGATTAACCAAACATATCCCCCGGGAGTGTCATAACCAAGAGTGCAGCAAGGCCCGTTATCGTGCACCAGTTCCCGTTCGAGTCTAGCTCAAAGCGGTGTTTTCGGGTTTTACCCCTATGTACATCTGTGCCAGATCCGCCTCTACCTGCTCGTATCCAGACATGGATGTATTTGTTTGATAAACCACTTACTCAATACTTACCAAAATACCAGGAAGTTTTCCTATATTTAAACTTTTCTATGGGGTTCTTCCTAAAGTTTTTATATCCTAATTTCCACAAATAACTAAACCATCCTTTGATACCAACTATAGCATCCCGCCATTTTATAACATAAACTTTCATTACATTACACAAAACTGAGGATCGTTAAGGTTTAGTGTCTTGGAAACCAGGAACATAATACATGAAAACAACATAAAACATTCTTCTTAAACACTTGAAAGGCGTCTCCTTAAGTTCATTCTAGGTTCATTACTGCATCTCATAACCTGGGGACATACATCAAAAGAAAGGGTGAGAAGAAGGCCCAGTAAGGGAAACAAGAGGAACATTTTACATGTGAACTTGAGATACCTCAATAAGGACATGAAAAGAACTTTAAGGCATGAGAAAGAAATCATGAGGCATTTAATAATAAAAATAACATTTTTCATAACTTGAAGATGTGGCTACATCATTTAACATAGACAATCATGAACATATCACCAAGGTCCATCCCTAAGGTGTCATTTGAAAATTACCAAGGTTATTCACTAAGGTATCGTGAAAATTGTAATCTCTAGTGGTTACATCATTACCCAATGCATTGGAGCGCTATTAGGGCGCACCCTTAAATTTGCCTTTATTATCATGTGAGCCACATATATCATTCATCAAACATTTCATAAATAACCCACATAGCATAAAATAAATGGGTTTCATTTCATATTCATAACGTTTTAAAAACTGCTTTAAAGACATGATCATTATGTCACTTTAAACCCACGGAAAGGGAAAATGGGTCTCATGTATGTAAATCCCAGAATTTAAAATGGAACATTTTGATATATATGTGAATACCCTTGTAGAAATAAGAGCTTTGAGTATTCACTTTGTAACATAAAATAATTTTTGAGAAAAGAGAGAGGCATTTTGAGGGGAAAATTCTGCAGCATAACGGCTAAGTTTCGGGGTTTTAGAAAACATTAAAATGAGAGGGGACATGGGTCACCCACTCATAAATGATCCATAAAACTGTAGGGTGAAAGAATAAGAAGGACATATGGACATGGTAATGAAATTTTAGGGACATACCATTTGAAATGAAAAACATGGAAGGAAAAAAGATTAGATTTCTCTTATGAAAATTCGGCAGCCTTACGGCGTCACTTAACTTCAAAAGAAAATGATTTGACAAGATCAAATAGGGTCCCTCATCATATGATCATAAGAGATCAGTATGATAGATATAGAGATCATACCCCAACATAATAAAAAGGAACTTGAAAGACTTGACATGAAAATCGAACTTGAAAAATGAGAAGGGTGAAAGAATCCCTAAAAATTTCGGCAGCCTAACGGCGCCACTTAAACTTTCTTAAAACGAATTGATGAGAGAAAGGGGGGATCTCTCATCATATGAACATGAAATAGGCAGTAGGATGAATATAAAAGAACATCCTCCCACATAAGAACATGGAGTATAAAAGAAATGACATAAAAGAGATTACTTGAAAAGAAAGAGAGAGGTCGGATCCCTTACCTTAAAACGTGACTCTTGAAACTCAAAGGATTGGACCTTGAGGGCTTGGGGGAACCTTTGGAGGACTCCTTGGAAGGTAAGAAGACCAGAACTTCGTTGGGGGAGAGTTGGGAGTGAAAACTAAGGGAGGAAAGGGGGGTATTTATAGGGAAAGTGAGGGGACAAAGCATTAATGGCCAAGGGACACCTCACATGTGCTTTTCTCAAACCCATGTGCTCTCCCTTGGAATTTATCATGGAGTTAGGCCACATGGGGCCCCCAAAACAATAATTCATCACCCTTGGCCGGCCAACCCTTGAAATATCTCATGACATCATCATGACACAGTTATGATGTCATTAAACATACCGAAACCCTAAAACTGTATTTTTACTATTCACTAAAAATTCAACTTTCTCAGAATAATCCCAAAATTTCACCTTAACCAAATATCAATGCTCTGATTTCAAAAATGAAATCCATTTTATAAAAATAATTTTATAAATATTTTTAATTTAATTTTTAAATAAAAACACTATTCATCGAAAATTCAACTTTTTCAGAAAAAACCCCAAAATTTACCTTAACATAATATCGATGCTCTGAGTTCAAAAATGAAGTCATTTTTATAAAAATAATTTTCTAATTATTTTTAATTAAATTTTTAATTAAAAAACACTATTCATCCGAAAAAACTAATACTTGAATAATAATTTATGAAACCGCTATTTACCCATTTTATTGAATCATATTACTTAACCTAGGTGTCTAAATTATATTAAAACTTTCTTTGAGTGAAATTACTACTCCATTTGGTCACATTACTAATCCTAAGCGTAAAATCACTATTCATAATTTACTATTCATCAAAAATTAAGTTGATCTTATTAGACTCCGAATTCCTTACTGAACACTTTTGTAGAAGACCATTTTTTGAAAATCATTACACATCATTAGTTATTTAGGGTTTACATAAATATTTTAAAATATCCTTTTTTTCTAAAATTCATCAATAAAATACTTTCTAAAATTATCCGGACATTTGAAATTTCACAAACATCACTAAAGGAAGAAATATCAATTTATTCACTCGAAAGGATTACACAAGGAAGCTAGGGTCTCAACACATAGCCCCTTATAACACCGGCATAAGACCTAAGTGTAAGGTGTGCTATGGTGAGAGAATCTGAGGGAGGCTCAGATAACATTCCCTAGTAGCAATCTCCACTAACTTGAACTTCTCCTGCAAGCGTTTTCGTTCAATCTTGACACGCTGGAGTTCGGCTTGGGCTTGGTCCAAAGCGAAGCCCACAGATGCTACCTCCTTCCCAAGCTCTGATAAGTGGGCTTCGTAAGGGTTGAGTCTAATGGATGAAGCCATCGACTCCTCTTTCTGCATTAACCATTAACATCTTATTAAATCAATAAGAGTAAGTTAATATACTATTCAAAAAGATTGGGTCGTTACATACTCATATCCCTGTCAATAATAAGACATCATATTGGTATATTCTAACACTTTCTCAGTAGTGGGATCATACTCCCACAACACCATATGGTTATATACAAGTTCCAGAAACCATCACACAGTAGACTTCTATTCACGTTCAATCAAAAAAGAAAGGTTGGCATATCCTGACCATGACACAGAACATGGACTATATTCCCAGTCTGGTCAATGCTAGTGTCCTTGGGGTTATTCAAGACACATTCTCAATGCACCAAGGGTCTGTCAAATTATCTATCGAATCAGAAGTAGAAGGTGTTCATTACCACAATAGTCCTCCTCATGGTAGTGTAGAGATGGATCACATGGACTCTACTCCTGACATCCACCACGGTCAACCACCCCACGGTGATATCTCCCATAGTAAAGGCAATCCCCCATTTTCCCAAACACCTCCATATAGATTGGTGAGCCAAATACTAACACCCTCATACATAGAGGTTCTAGAAACACCAGGGTCAACAGAATACACTTCCCCATCAACTTCCAACAACACTCCACTCTCATCAGTGGGTGACCATTAGAGCCATCTTCTATGGTCTGAATGGATGGAGGAGTGTAAGCTTGATTAGGAGGAGTCTGACATTGAAATATGGAAAGAGAGTTATCCATTAACTACCTCCCTATAATGTTTTCTCTCCTCTCTACTTCTAGCTATGAGATTCCCAATGAACTAGAAATGGAGTGCATTCCTTACCTATTCAAAAATATGGGGATACTCATCAACGAGTAAAGGATTGACATCTTACTTATAAAGGATAAAAGTGTAAACTTAAAACAAGTAAGATACTTTGCTACCATCTTGACTTAGCTGCTATCTCCATGGCCCAAGATTGAAAACCTGTAAAGCATAGTGCAAATCTGCAACATGCTTACTGCCATGGCATCGTGAAACTTAGGAAGCTGATCTCCGAATCCATGTAACACATTCTTATTTTAGTATGGGTATGTTATGGAGTGTTACAATTTTCTACTACTTTGGATAAAAAACCCTCATATACAACATCATGTAATGTTATAGCCTCTAGCGAAATCAGGGGACTGAGTAATTCATAGGTTAGTTGGTCACTTCAACAGAATGCACCTGCTTAAATGGTTCCCAGACACCATGGATAAGGAGATAAGATATCCAATATGATTTCAAAATAGACCCCTTAGTATAATAGGAGTACATTACAAACATGGGGATCAAAGTTATGATCACCCGGACAACTTCTTGCAAGGAATGGTTCTCACCATGGGCTGCCATCGCACACAGCTCCCCCACAAGTACAATTATGAAACATCATCCAGGCCACTGTAGCAGCTACCATAGTAGCCTTCTAGGAGCGGAATCAGTCCCCTAGGCTATGAAAATATCTACCACCACATCCACCCCTTGGATCATCAATCCCTGAGAGGATTCGGGACATACCCACAACAACCACAAGTGATCCCCAACCCACTAAACTGGAGGAATTTATATCACAATCACAAAAATCAGGTTCTTAATCCCCTGAGAGGACTCTGGAAACATAGTGGGGGTTCTATATCACACCCCCCCCACTAGTTTGGGGGAATTTATATCGCTATGTTCATCCTGATAAGCCTCAAGTCCCTGAATAGAGTCATTGGATCCTCAACAATAGGACCAATCAATGCCATTGGTGACCCCGAATGACTCCCACCCCACAAGGCTAGGGGTATTTTCATCATCATCACCACCATAGAGGGAATCAGTCTTCTATAGTTTGGGAGGGTGACAACAATAGTCGACGTCTCACATGTTCCTCCCACTATAAGACAAACCTATATTGGTCGAGGCTCACTTGGAAACTATGATTAGAAAATCCCTCAATGTCACTATTCAGAGGATAAAATTAGAGGATCTTACAAAAAAGGAAATCAGTCCCTATCGAGGTTGCAAGATAAAACGAACAAAAATGGCCAAGGGTTCGAGTAACGACCCTAATAGAAGCTCTGTAGAATCATCTTGTTTTGTAGAAAGAATTGGCACTACCACAATTGCCCGATACGCCTCTTTGGATGTTGTCACCATCCGAATGGAAAACATTGATCAATACACAAATACAAAAGGCCTTAACATAAAAACTTTACCCTAGTTGGAGGGTGATTTGGATACCCCAAATGAGGTTGTGCACACTCAGAACCAAAGAAGGCTTCAAAATTTTGCACCATCGAATAATGAGCTACCACCTCCTTGGAATAATATAAGAAAAATAAAGGGAATGATGCGACTACATCTCAGTTTCCATACACAGAGGAACAATTGTCACAATTTGAGATTGAAATATGATCTCTCTGATAACCCAATGAGGAGCCACCTAGGGAAAATATTCCTACTGGGTATCATCATTAGCCACATACGATTGTCCTCCATCCAACAAATCCAATAGAAATAAAGGTATCTAAATATCAGGTTGCCTATGGATCTAGACATCTAGTATACATAAATGGGAAAACCAAAAATGATAGGGACTTCCTTCTATTAGGAAATTACATCTTCCTCACCAGTTAAATCATTTAGTCATATGAAAAATCGAGGATCAACGGGAGAGGAAATAAAAACTACCTCATCTTCCCGCACCCAGTCCTTGTGGATAAGAGGAATCTCAAGCCCCAATTCCCCCAGAGTTACTCAATTCCATTGAATCCCTGACTACTTGAATGGAATCCATGTGGAAAGGAGATGCACACCTATGTAACTTGAAAGGAAGACACATCCCAAATCGATGGATGATACTCCACCCCCTCCCAAACTCACCATACCCACATTTTCTACCATTGACTGTGAAGGAGACCCAAAACAACATATCACATACTTCATATCCTGATGTGGGATAATGATGGGACCTAGGGATTAACAAGATAGAAAAAATCTGAGGTATTTCTTATAGACTATGAAAAATACAGCCTTCATTTGGTACAACAGTCTTCTGATGAGATCTATTGTTGGATGGGAAGAACTTCGTCATCAAATCCTTTATCAATTCTGTTCAACATTGAGGAAAATAAAAATTGTCGACCTAACAAACTACATACAACATGAGAATTAAAGGGTTTCTGATTTCAAAACAAGGTGGAAAGGTTTAACCTATTCACAAATCATCCCCCTCTCATAGGAGAAACTGCTAGAACTCTATGTAGATAATCTCAAGGAAGAGTTACAGACACACCTAATTACCATTAAATATATAGGTAGTTTTAAATAGTTTTATAAAATAACACAACATCTTTAAGAGACTATTTAGTGAACCTAATACAAGTCACGACTCATGCCCGTAGTATAGGGGAGGATGACAAGAAGATTAGAGGCTACAATTTTTACTCTCAAACCTGCAACAGTTCCCATATGAGCACCCAAGGAAGCTCCAAACCACCTAACACCTCCGGCTAAGAGACAATAACCACAGAATCACCCTCATCCATAAGTACAATGGAACCAGGGTCTCTCAAGATTTTAGGAATGGATGAAAAAATTATACTCTTTCCCAAATGAAAAAATATCCAGTTATTTCTTTGTGCCATGTATAATAACTTGCTCACACTCCGACATCCAAGAAGTCCTAATGAATTTAACCTCACAAGCCATCCCGACTACAACCCCATCCACAGAAGGCTGGGTTATAATATCTATAATTTCTTCATCTTCAAGGGTGTCTTTCAATGCATGGTTTAATATAGACAAGTGGTTAGAGACAATTACCCAAAGTAGGTGGCTTTCATAAACATCATCTAGTTAGAAAAAAAAGGATGGATGGAAGAAATAGTCAGCCAGGTGAGTGAAATTTTTTGACAACTGGATTAATTGAAAAATACTTTATTGATCTCATACCTATCTAAAGGCACAGTTATGAAAATTTGGGATAGATCCACCACCCAAGAAGGAGACTTCAGATCTTCCTCGCATTGGTGGGGGTGACCACTATAAGCCAGAAGAGACAAAAAGGAAGATTCATATTCTGCTACAAAGAAAGTCCTAACTCTTATAGATTTCATCCCTACAACAACTGCAGTATGGGAAATCTCCCACCAAATGAAATTCTCATCATATGAAGAGTTCATCTTTGGTCTTGTAAACATGATACACTTGAAAAACCCATTCTTTGATAACGAGTGTGACCCTGAATATGATTTTCCTTCATATAACAGGGGAATAGGAGGCCATCTGCATTGGAGCTGAGGATATAGAAGACATCACATATATGGTAGGACCCAATATTATGGTTATATCCCTATAAAAGAAATATATGTAGCTATGAATCATAGGAAATCACTCTTGCAGGCTCAAAGGAGATAATGAAGTACCATAGAGCCCTCTAGCAGTCACCCATTCCTGATTATCTTGCATGAACACTTAGTGGGGGTTCATTTCGAACAATATATGCAATGGGGAAGGCTAGAATGAACTATTCCACTTGAATCTAATACTCCTCAACCTTTACACAAACACTAAGTCCATCTACCCCAGATGCTTCATCTCCTAAACTACATGCCCAAGAGTATCCCCATATCGGGAAGTGCTGACCTCTGGAAAAAAATTATGATGTTCTTAAATAGCTAGCTATATTCTCAAACAAGATCTATATCCTTGATTTGATATTTATTTAAAAGGAAATTAGAAAGGCACTCGTTGAATCCATCCAAAGTTCACAAGAATTTGATATAGAAGTCATAGTAGCTGAGGTTTATCAGGTAGAGACCATGACATTAGAATGTCACGTCTCCGTCTAATTCACTGATCAAGATAAAAAATAATACCTTCTAGGGAACATGAGACCCCTATATTTTTTATGAAGACTCAATAATGTTAATTTACAAAGAGCTCTAATTGATAATTATTTGATGATTAATCTTATCCCAGTACAAACCCTCCAACATTTATGGTATAACAAAGGATACATATCCCCTATAAAGCTGACCATTCATGGATATGATAAGTATGATAATAGACCCCTTTGGAAGATTAGAATTATTGACCAATTTGTGGAACTCACATCTGATGTCGAGTTCATGGTCATCCTGAAAGACAATGCATATAATGTCCTACTAGGAAGGATTGTCTCCATAACCACTTCGCAGTACCATCAACATTCCATCAATGTATGAAATACCCCATCAATGGAATGGTTGGCATACTGCATCCTGACAACACCCCCTTCGATACTTGTGGAGACACATATTCTGAAGCATATTTCTACAAGAAGTGAGGTAAGCAACTAAGTAAAGATGTTGATATACAAGTTTCAACTCTCAATAGATTATGGAATGCCTAAGTGAATCCCTGGAGCATGCTCAATGATGATTATGTTCTCCCCATAAACACAGTCAAAGTAGCATATCTAATCTTAGGGGTCTAATCCCATCATTTCCTCATTAAAAATGTAAATGATGATTAGTTCCAGCATCTCTATGCAATGAATAAGATATAAAGGGATGGTGATGCCCTTTCTAATAGCCTCCCTCATAGTGAAGCTAATAGAGAGGCCCCATGATTTCCATTTTCACCTTAATATATTTAAAAATAATAAAAAATGGAATGGAATGAGGATGATCATAGGAATGCCCCTATATCATTTGAGGAAAGAGTCTCCACCACCATAGATGAGCTCAGGTAGATAAATATGGTAAAGGAAGAAGACCTATGGTCAACATTAATTATTTCTTCTATGCCACCAAAAATCAAGAGATGTACATTGTATTTCTAAGGAAACAATGATATGTATTTTCTTGGAACTATAGAGAAATGACCGAACTAAATCTAGATATGGCTACACACCATCTCATACTAGACAATGAGCATCAAGGTTTCAAACATGCATCCAAGAGAATGTACCCCTCTCATCCCACCAATGTAGAGGTAGAATTTGACAAATTGATCAAATCCAAATTTTTCATAGAAGTGAAATAAATAAGATGGCATACTAACATCATCCCCATTAAGAATAAGAACATGCATATTAGGGTCTACATTGAATTCAAAGTCCTTAATTGGAATTTCCCAAAGGAATAATTCCCATTTCTGATCATAGAATTCTTTGATCGATGCCACTTCCAGCTTCTAAACCATTTCCATCATGGACAGGTACTTGGGGTAAAATCTATTTATATGGCCCCTAAGGATGAATAAGCCAATGCCTTAAGATCTCCTTAATGGATCTTCTATTATTAGGTCATTCCATTCAGATTAAAGAATGTTGGCACTGCATATCAGCATGTCATGCATTGCATCATTAAGTTATTTTTGTAAAGAATAACTAAGTGTTATGTTGATGACCAGGTCATTAAAAACTGATAGAGATGTGATCATTTCATTTATCTCCAAGAAATATTCAAAAATATGTGACACCACAGTGTAAAGATGAATCTGTTGAAGTGTGGTTTTTGGGTAACATAAGGAAAGTTCCTTGCCTTTTTGGTATGTCATCACTACATTGAGTTTGACCTAGAAAATACTAGTTCTATTCTAGAAATGTCACCCCTAGAAACCTAAAATAACTTATGGGACTCAAAGGGCACCTCACCTACATCGAAATATTCATATCTAAACTGACTAGGAAATCTCTCCTCTTCACAAGAATAAAAAAGAAGGGAGTCATCTACCAATGAGATGATGAATTTTAAAATTCCCTTGAATGTCTCAAGAATTACTTGTTGAACCTAGTGGTTTTGATTCCTCTAGTGGAAGGGAGGCTACTCAGATTACATGTAGCCACCAAGGATCACTCATTGAGAACCCTCATCACACAGAAAATGATGTGGGAAGCGATAATAGTCTCTAATACCATAACCAGACTGTGTTAGGTACTGAGACTAGATATTATGATGTCGAGAAGAACTAACTTGCACTCATATTCACGGTGAAAAATATGAAGCATTAATTTTACCACAACAAACTCTAACTAGTCTCTCATATTTGACCTCTCAAGTATATCATGGTCTGCCAAATATTGACCAGGCACTTGGCTTGATGTGAGGCCATTCAACAGTAATATGACATTCAATTAATATCACAGAAGTCGGTGAAAGGGAAATCTCTAACTTATTTGCTTACAACACATCCTTCCTTAAAAAATACACCACAAGAAATTGAGCTCATCGATGAAGAGGTCTTTTATGACCATGAAACTCCTCAGACATGGGAAATGTACTTTGATGGTGCCTCTCAGAGTCCGGTCAATACCAAAATGAAAAAACTGAAGCTCAACCGGGTTGTTCTAGAAAATTTATTTGTTTCTATCAACAAAGAAATTTAGAACCACTCTTTCTCCCTATCTAAAGGCTGCACAAATAATGAGTTAGAGTACCAATCCCTCATTACTGGCTTGGAATTGTCCCTAAAACTACACATAACATACCTAAATATTAAAGGGGACTCATAACTAGTGATAAATCTGAACAATTGTTAATATTCCATCAAAAAAGGAGAAACCAGACCCCCTCACTGGCTATGTTAGGGGATTAATGGCAGAGTTCACATTTGAACATACATTACATCATGTCCCTCGATAATAGAATGCTCATGCCGATGCACTGAATAATGAATTCACTATACTGGACGAACCTGATTAGGAGGAAGCAACCATCCACATTACACATCAGAGAATGGTCCCAACAATAATCATCTTTGATATGGAAGAGATCCATCAGTTCAACACTACCTCAGAGTGCGATGCACTCGTAACCACCCTAGGGTGGATGGAGCCTATAGTCAACTATCTCTAGGATGGGACACTCCCAATAGATCATGACGGAAGGGAAAATATTCGGCATTGGAGTAACGTCTTAGAATTTCTGTGTATTTTTTAATTTTACGGAATTATTTCAGGACCTCAAAATTTGATGGCACGTGATTCCGAGGTCTGGAGTGCCCAGAATTATCCTTCGAAAAATGTTAATCTTTAAATACTGCGTGTGAGTAATTTTCCTAAAAAAGTAAAATAACCCTTAAATGGTTTCCTGGATTAGAAATCTAAGGGCACCATTGCATTTGGGATGACAGGTTTACCCTAGGCATGACTTAAGTTTAGTCAGTGCATCCCACAAATGAGAAAACCCAAAAATTGAATAACCGTAAATAAAATAATTAAATAAAAATTATTTTTATTTTCAAATGCTTATAACTCACGAAAGGTGACTCAGATTAAAATTCTGAGTCCACCTTTGAGCTCATGAGGGTATTATTTCCTTAGGTAGATCCGAACATTGGCCGGTGAGGGCCAATGGTGGAAGTTAGTTTTTTGGTCATATATAAAATAAATAAGTAACAATTTTTTTTTCAAATCCTTATAACTTTTCAATGGTAAATTGGATAAAAAATCTGAGAGTACTGTTGAGCTCATGAGGGTATTTCCCCCCTTAGGCAAAGCCTAAATTCAGCCGGTGTGGGTCGAGGGTGAATGTTAATTTTTTATGAATTTTTGTAATGTATATTCAGTAAGCATGCAAGAGGGGTTTTCAATATTTTGAACCGATGCTCGGATCGAACATCCAAGGGAATCATTGAATTTGGAACACCAAGATTCACCTAGAAATTACTTAACTTTGTCCAGCATGGGTCGAGCAGAAAAGATATTTTTTGGACTTTTCGAGAAAAATAATAAAATAATTTAAAGGAATTATTTTATTTCTTTCTCACCATTGGGTGTTGGACAGCAACGTTGTTGTGTAGTGATGAGATGATGACGAGTCATATTAATGGAGAACCAATAATGGCTCGTTTGAAACTATGATACTTTTACATTAATGGATCATTAAATGTAGCTGGTTAAATGAGGCTAATTTATTGGGATTTATTAATGGGTGCAGCATCGTTGCACTTTTTGTTTTCTTTAAATAATCCAACTTGTGAAGATTGGAAATTAAAACTTTGGAGGATTCTATAATGAAACATTGAAATTTTTTCTCTCAAACTAAGAACAATGGATAATGATAGTGAGACTTCACCAAATTAGATGAACCTCAAAGAATAGAGCCTGAAGTGATGGCGTCGACATCTTGAATCCTTGAGGATGAACACTTTGACATCAAACATAAACGAGGTAGGAGTTTTATATGATTTTTTATATTCTTCCCCATTATTTTCTAGAAATGAAGAACATGGATCAATCCACAAATAAGTTGACCAGTGCTTCATGCATATATGCGGAATGGTAACACTATTGGGGATTTCTTTATCCAGGATTACTATTATTCCTGTATGATCATAAAAAATCCCTGAGCGTCCACCTTGATTATAAACCTCCAACACAGAGGGCTTGGGCCAACACAAACAAGGACCGAGCACCTTCTCTTTTTCATTCTTGATGGCCTCATTCTAAAAATGATGATGAAGGTGATTTAAGGCCTTCACAGTGAAGAAGGAAACCTTCGGAGGCCATATACATAGGCGGCGTGAAGAACATACCGCCAATGCATTTCTGGTGGTCTGATGAAGGATCTTCTACTGCACCAGTGGCAGCAGCCGCTTGCGCCAACTGCGTTCCAGTCAGCGGTATGGTGGGCTGCCAGCCACACCGGAAGATGGGTGGAGCAGCGCACCTATAGGTGTGCTGCGACACTGGATACTGCGACCATCATGCGACGACAATGAAGGACATTCCACTAATCACATTGTTGAGTGCGTCAAATTAGATGTTTATTTTTAACTAGAATTTCTGCAGTATAGCAGCAACCCTAGGTCGTCTCTTGACGGTGCCTTAGATCACTAATTCTAAAATGTGGTTATGAATACAAAAGTAATAAGGGAAATGAGGTTTTATAATACTTCGTTTTGATTATTAAAGAATAGAAATTGAAAGTATATTACTACTTAGAGAAACTGGTTGGAGAAATGGTGATCCAACCAGGTAAGTTTCCCTTGATGCTCAATCCGTCATTTATCTCAAGGGAAAGGGAAGGATCATTGATTCCAAGATTTTATATGTACTAAAACCAGTAATGGTATGTGAGTTCATACTAGTTCACCACCTAGTATTTGATCGATCAACGATTTTGATTATCAGCAACCACTCAAAATCAACAAACATGAATCAATGAAAAAAGCAGAACTCAATCACGGCATCACATCAACAACGTGATGAGATGACTAGATTTGTGTCAATGAAAAAAATATTCCACAAGACAAGAACATGCATATTCATAGGTTCATGCTCCTGGATTTTATCAACCGACACAATCCATTTGCACACTCATTAAAGGGAGGGGTGAGAAAAGAGGCAACCACACTCAAATCATCACAAGATCCAGGTTATGCATGGAAGCATGTGGATTCTTGTTCTATTCATTTGCATTTGATCATACCATAAAAACCACAAATTTATAAGGTAGAAATGAAGAAAAAATAACAATAAATCTTGAAATCAATTACTTTATGAAGATTACAAGTGTGTAGCTTGGGATTACAATAAGGAACACCCCCCAAATTGATCACTAAGAGGTTTAGAAGTACATTAGGGATAAGAGAAATAAAATGGGTGAAGAGAGCTCTATAATTAGACTTACCATAATTGTTGGTCGTGTAATAACAGAGAATGATGGGGAGGAGTTATTTTATGGACAAAAACATCACACTTTCCCAAAAGAGGTCAAGTACTTAAGGGACTAGGTCACTATTCAGGGCATAATTTGTAATATTTCTTTATCCAACTGGTTGACTAAAAAAAGGCGTTCAATTGACTTGAAATTCAGTGGAGCAGTGAACCTTAGAGTTAGATTTCCATGTGAGGTGGAATTAGACCAATTGAATCTCTGAGGCCCGCGTTAATTCCCAAATATAGAAGGGTGGTCCAATCTGGCCCACCCAGATATTTTTCACATTGTGGGCCTATTTTAGGCCTCCAAATAGACAAATTGGGCTTCATGATCTTCTAGAGAAATGTATACAACATTGTTTTAATCTCATATAACCATTTATATCCCAATTTTATTCACATATTATTCACATTACAAAATATTGTCCAAGTTCTTTCTTGGGCTCTCGCATAGTTTGACCCATTTTTCTTGAATTCCATCACAGACTCTTAAAATCACTTCCTCCTACAATGTAAAAACCAAAACAAGTAAAATTTCCCTATTAAATAGTGATAAAAATTAATTAATTGATTCAAATATAAAGTTTAATTTATTATTATATTTGAAATATTTATTACAAAACTAGTTTAAAACAACAATGTTAGGGTTGATTTGAATAGTGAATTGTTATGCGATCACCGTGTAGATGAGGGTGGCCCGCGTCTGGGCCACCTAGTTCGGTTGCACGAGCCGCAATCTATCTATTGAGGCTAGTGGTGGAGGCTATGATGTGTCTTGAGGGGAAGAGGAGACCGAACATGGCATAGTTGTCGCGACCTGGTCGGGCGGCGCACCTCGGCCGCCTCTTGTGGCTGAGCCTCAGGCCAGTGGGTCGAGCCACCAACAGGCTGGGCCAGTTCCACACCCAGTGGGATGGTTCTATTCCAAGTAGTCTAGACCCGCACCAATGGTCAGGACCTGCACTGATAGGCCATACCCTCACCGATGGGCGACACTCGAACCGACAGGCCGTACCCGCACCGACGGGTCGAACCCGCACAGACGGCCCAGACCCACACCGACGAGCCGGTCCCACACCGAAGGGCCGACCCCACTGACAGGATGGACCAACACTGATCAACCAAACCCACACTGATAGACCAGACCCATGCCCTTTGGGTTGGGCCAGACTAGACCTGGTCGCCGAATGACCCAACGGGATGAACCCTTGGCCAAACCGGGCTGGGTCCAGTGAGGCCCATTGGCCAGAATGGATCGGACCGACCCAGACCCGAACCAGGTCAATTTTATTTGATCGACTTTTAAATCGGGGTATGTGTACCCCTAGATTGGGTTTGTCGGGTTGGTCCGACAGGGTCAGACTAGGCCCGGACGTAACCGGCTCCTGGTTACTAAAACGCTAATAACATGTAGAATGGGTGTCTGATTGACGCACCATCTATGGAACAAGGACCCCTGGAACTAGGTGTTCCTTATGAGATACTTTATGAGAGTTCTAGCAGAGGTTGATATATATCATGGTTGGATCAAACTCGAATCCAACCAGATCCTTTTTACTAAAACACCTCTATCTTGCAAACCGCACATCCGATTGATGAGCCGTTTGAGGTGTTGAGACCCTCCCGATGAGGTGGATATTTTGGAATTAATTATAGTGAATTTAATAGAAGTTGGTATGTGAATAATAGATTTAGTGGTTCTTCTAGGCATGCTATGTATGAAACCCTATGGGTGGATGAGACCTAGGAATTACTAACTTTCGACTATGTATGACTCGACCAAGGCCTAGTGGGAAGCAATTATCTGTGACTTTGAAAGCCCATGACGGGAAGCACTTCTCTGTGACTTTGAAGGACCATGATATGTGACGAGGAGGAATACTCTAGTTGGCCAATATTAGTGGGAAGAAATTCTCTGTGACTTTTCAGGCCCATGGTGGTAAGCACTTCTCTGTGACTTTTCAGGCCCACAATACATGATGGAGTGGGGTACCTAAGTATTTCGAGGTCATTGGGACAGAATTCTTCATGGCTTTTTAGGCCCTCTGTTCTCGTTATAGGAGGAGTTCTCTAGTAGCTGAGGTGTTTGATGATGTGACTGATGATGATACTGTTACTACCCTATAATATACCTGGTGTGAGTTGTCTGCTGTTTGGGGCTTTACATTAAGGATTATTGTGTGGTATTTTCTATTTTTTTTGGGGTCCCTAATGAGAACTTTTTTACTCAACCCTGCATGGGTTTCGCCAACATGTGTTTTGTCTGGTGGAGATGATCGGTGTTTCGACAAAGACTTTGGTGGATGAGGACATAGAGGTGATCAGGGGAATGAGACTGACATATGATACGATAGTGGACCAGGTGGCCTAAGACTAGGTAGGGCCTAGTAGGACCGGGTGGACAAGACATTATACTTATTCTTACGGTATCTACACTACTCTCATGACTAGGTGGGGTTTTCCGTGGATGACCATCAGAGTTTCCTTTATGTAATTTTCCATTTTCAGTCCTTTTGTTTGGTTTGTATTCTGACCCACTTGCTTTCAACTTTACCTTGTACTCATTCTTGTTTTAGTATACTAGTTTTTCTTTGGTCAGTGCGTGGGACTTGGTTGGGTGTGTGTGTGTGTATAGGTATTCCGGAAAATTTCTCCCACTTTTAGGATGATGCCTTCGGTGCTAGTATCCATCCCCAAGCCTTCAAGAGGTGAGCTTGGGGTAGTCGCCATAAGGGCCCTGGGGGATGGGTCCTGAAAAAGTTGTATTAGAGGGCGGTTGGTTCTACTAGAATAAATTAGAGTCCATTTTTTAAATGGGGGAAATAGTGTCAAGTGTCTTGAATTCAGATTTCATTCCAGGTAGTCCAGTGTTCGTGCAACGACTAATGTTTTCATACACAAGGACCCTGAATTCTGTTTTTTGACTCGGTACATGAAAACACTATTTGATTGTGTTTTGAAAATGTTTTCCCCTTGAACTCTTTTGAGTCAGCTCACCATGTATGACCTTTTAACTATGGTTTATCTTGATTCTCTTTTAGGATACCTCCACACAGAAAGCCAACCATGATTCAAGTGCAGGACCATGAGGATGGTCTATAGAGTGACGAGGATTCAGTATATGAAACATTTTCTGTGATGGTACCTTCGGGTGGTGTCCCAATGATAACACTATCCATTGGTCAGCAGTTACTACTGGCGCTACCTGTATAGGACACATGTAAGATCAGTGCCTTACAAGAGTTTTAATGAGAGATACCACTCAGGTTCTGAGGTGAGCCCAACTCACAGGCAGCTAAGGACTGGCTTGAGGTGGTGACTGAGTTTCCATCTTTCCAAGGCACCGTTAGATCAGATGGTGGTCCTAGAAGTGATCCTTCTATGTGGATCAATAGGGAAATGACAAGGTTTAGATTACCTTGATCTTAGGATGAGGTGACTTTTATGTGGTAGGATATTGAGAAGCTTCTTCAGAGAAGGGGTATCTTTCCATAAAAATCTAAGGGTAATGTGTTCCCAAGAGTTTCTACAACTTCGACAGGATGACATGATGGTAGTTGAGTATTCGTCGAAGCATACCGACCATTCCAGGTATTTGATGAATACAATACGACCAGTTATTTAGGGTCCAGACCTCCAAGTGAGATGCAATTAGGGATATCTGAGCTATAACTACTCCTATGTGCATTAAGAATTTTGTTAGGGTGCTAGAGAGAACCTTTTTGGTTGAAAATTCTTTTACTGAGAAGATACAACCAGTTAATGTCAACAGTGGGAAAGTAGGAAATCGATGTCAGTCTTAGAGACATGGATGTGTAAAATGTTTTCGGAAGAGGAAGTGATAGAGGAAATGAATCTACAGGGATATAGATGTGGAATAGGAGCTATGATAGCATCATGAGGTGGTATACATTTCGACATGTTATAATAAAAACCCCAATGTGGTCCCCACCAGGCTTAGGGAGCTGGAGGACAGAGGAAGGGAGTAGCTGCATGCGGTCAAGGAGTATGACCCAAGGGATCCAGAAATGATTCAAGGTATGATCTGTGTCTACTACTAGCTACCATATTAATAGACATAGGTACTAATCATTCTTTCTTGTCATGAATCATGTCCAAGACCTAGAGTTTCTGGTTAAACTGTTGACTTGATCTTTATGCTAGCAGATACATATGGGAGGAGACTTGATAATCACACTTACACCGATGGTGTGATTTGACCCTTGAGGTAAGGGTTTTAGTTGGAACTTCTTGATGGAAGCATCGAGGCCTTACGACGTTAGATTGTGTATGGATTGGTCATCCACAGTTTATAATCATATCGACTATTTTAGGCAAAAGGATGTGGTATATCTGTAGTGTTGGAATGAGTTTTTCCTTGGTCAGCGAAAAAAAGGAAACTCTGGTAGCACGAGATAAACTCATACATAGGAGGTTACAGCTGATCACTCTTGAGTCGGCCAAACACACCCTAATGGTAGCAGGTGTTTTGAGTTTTCAGTTCCCAACAGTAGTGGTGGAGTGCTAGAAAATCCTTTCAAAATATGTTTCCAGGATTACCTCCTCACAAGGACTGGGACTTCTGTATCCTTCTACACCCTGATATGGAACTAATATTAGCATCCGTATATCAAAGGGCTTTCATAGAGCTTCCAATGAACGGGGCGTAGGTGGGGGACTTGTAGATGAAGTGCTTAGTAAGACCCAATGTTCAAGGTTATGTTTGGATTTCCATCACTTTAATCAAGTGGACATGGAGAATGAGTAACCAATACCAAAGGGTCAATGGGAACATCAGTCAGTTAAAAGGGGATGGCTTTCGCGTGAATGAAAAGGTGCTCATAAACTTTTCAGCAGTTGAGATAGTAGCGATGGCTAGAGTTCATTCAGTACTATGACTCTGAGATAGTCTATACTTCTAGGAGGGGGAACTTGGTTGTAGACACACTCAACAGGAGGTCTGGTTTACATATTCTGAGTGAGGAAATGCAACAACTAGCCGTGATGCAGATATCCTTCGTGGATGATAATGGAGTAGATTACCTTCATTCAATGACTGTCACTCCCCCACTCTTGTAGTGAGTCTGGGAGGAACATTTTGTGGATGTTGACTGCGAGACCCGACGTGATTAGTTATCCTTAGTAAAAGCTCTTGATGTATTTTCAATAGGTGGGGATCACATCATCCTTTTCAGAGGACACACCATGGTAACAGTGATGTTATGGGAGGAGGTGTTGAGGGAATTCCATACATCCCCTTTGGCAGTACGTCCTAGTGCGGTGAACATGTACTAGGACATCCGACATTAGTACTGGTTTTAGGGATTTAGAAAGAAGTGGTAGAGTTTATTTCATGATGCCTCACTTGTCAGCAAGTGAATGATGGGAATCAGGTTCCAGCATGATTGAGCACGACTTTTACCCCCAGAAAGATGGTCAGATGTAGCAGCCATATAGAACTTGGGGTATATGCTTCGTGCTTGTGTCTTGGATTTTGGTCATAGTTGGGAGGACCACCCGCCACTGTTGGAGTTTGTGTACAACAATAGCTATAACTCCACCATTGGAATGGAACCATTTGTGGCCAAGTACAGGTGGCCATACAGATTAACTTATTTCAGGATAGACCCCAGGGAATTAGCACTCATGGGTCCACAGTTGGTATGGGATACCATTGAGAAGGTGCAGATCATCTAGAAGTGGATGAGGATTACACAGAGAAGACAGAAGTCTTACACCCACAGGAGATAAAGACCCTTGGAGTTCTAAGAGGGAGACCATGATTTCTTTCAGGTATCACCCCAATAGGGATTGAGATGTTTTGGCTAGGGGAGTAATTTATCTCTGAGTTTTATAAGACCTTTTCAGTTTCTGAGTGTATTTGGAGAGGTGGAATCCCGTCTAGATAATCTCCCATAGATACATCGAGTGCAAGATGTTTTCGATGTGTTGTAACTGAGTAGGTACATATACGATCCATCAAATGTCATTGACTTGGGAGATATGGAAATTAATGATGGGGTGACATTTGCAGAGTTCTAGTGTAGATAGAGGATCAACAGGAGTAGGTCCTATGTGGGAATTCGATTCATCTAGTGTGCATCCAATGGTTGTACGATAATCTCAGGGAGAGCACATGGGAGTAGGAGGCCCAGAGTTAGTTATTGTTTTGGATTTTGGGGATGTAAAGACCTAAGGTGGGGAGAATTTAATGTCTTAGTATTTTTGTGTATTTCTTTAAATTATATGGAATTATTTTGAGACCGTGAAATTAGACGACACATGATTTTGAGGCTTGGAGTGCTCAAAATGACCCGTCGAAAAATGTTATGTTTTAAATAGTGCACATGAGCAGTTTTACTGAAAAAGTGAAATAACCCTTAAATGAGTGCCCGAATCAGATATCTGAGTGCACCGTTGCATTCAGTATGAAAGCCTTAACTTAGGCGTGACTTACATTTAGTCGAAAAAACCCCCCTTAGTGAGAAAACATGAAATTGTATAACCATAAATAAAATAAATAAATAAAAACTATTTTATTTTTCAAATGCTTATGAATCATGAACAGTTACTCATATAAAAAATCTGATACCACCACTAAACTCATGAGGTTATTATTTCCTTAGGCAGATCCTAACATTGGACAATGCAGGCCAATGACAGAATTTAGTTTTTGGCCATAAATAAAATAATTAAGTAACAATTATTTTATTGAAATATTCTTATAACTTTTAAATGGTAACATAGATTGAAAATACCACTACAAGAAAATTACAATTTCATGGTGGTTTTTTTGGATATGGTGGCGGTTTAAACCGCCACTATATGATTTTGTGGCGGTTTCCAAAAACTGTCGCTAAATTGTGTGTCAGGAAGCTATTGGTAGCGGTTAAAGCAGTTTAGAGGTGGTTTATGGGAACTGTCACAGTTGGCGCATTTCACGGTGATTATAATGTATTTAGCGGGGATTTTTAGGATAGGGGATTAATTTTTGTAGTGGTGGCTAAAACCACGACTAAAAACATTATAACTGCCACAAAATGCACACAAAAGATGGGAAACTGTAGGAATGGTTAGAACTGCCAAAAAATTTATGACCTTATCTGTAGTTAAAACCACCACTAATAGAAAAATACTGATATTTAGTAGTGGTTAAAACCACTTCTAAAAAAAGATTTACAAAAAAAAACAGTAGTTTCTGTAGCCCCTATACCAGTGCCCTGAAAAAAAAACCATTCCAAGAATACCAAAAGACCAACAGAATACATACTACAGTCAATATGAAAAGAGATGATTTTTTTACAATTGATAATATGATCCGTGATCTCAATAGTCCTAGTTTTTTAGGTGTGAAATATAAAGGCACTACTCAAGGATGATAAATCATCAGAGGGGGAGATTATAATGACTTGAAGTTTTCTTGGGGACTTAATCCTTACATTATACCCTTCTTTAACTGTTTTTAAGATATTATTTTATTGGGTGAATTCTTAGGTTGTTTTTTTGGGTTTTAAGCTTTATAGAGGCCTCTAAATGGTTTCATGATAGGAACATGGTCATGGGAAACCATGTGGTTTTCCCCAGAAAACCATGTGGCTTGGTTGAAGAAGGATACTAGGTGGGGCATGGTTAGAACACAGTTAGAGATGATCATGAATCATTTACCTTGAAATATATGTGTCTTGGAATAGAGGAAAAAATAATTTTTAGCACAAAATTTACCAAACGAGAATATTCATTAATTGATGACGTGCTAGAATATCATATTCAAATAAGGAATAATGGAGAGAAATGAGTCTCAGGGAAAGTAGAAAAGACCGAGATATCATGAATACCTAGTAATGTAGAAACATTTGATGTTCATTATTTTTAAATGTTATAAATGAAAATTTAGTGGTAAATGCATTGGGATAGAAAATGTAGGATATAAAAGAACTGATTTCATTAGTTGAATAGAATATCTTTAAAGATAATGTCTTTATAGGTTAAACAAGTGAAGACAAGTTAGAATATTGTTCTAGAATGTCTCATGATGTGTGATAGGTTGGAAGAATGTGAAACTATTTCATGATTGAATTTTGATATACATGGAGTGTTTATAGTTCATAGCATGGGAATGGTCACATATTCCACGAGAGATGAGTTTATGAGATCTTATAATGCTTTGAAGTGGGATGTTAACCCATGGCCAACAAACCTAATAAATTTAGGAAAAATTAATCATAAAAAATGAATCATCTCAATAAAGAGTTGACATATATGGTGTATACCACACTCAAGAAATCAAGACATCAAAGGAAGCATCAG